>OX940922.1:12720392-15220392 GCA_954870645.1 Agrotis clavis
ATCCGGCTACAACGTGAACCACCTGGACATTGCTCCACGATACGCCTCCATCCTCATGGGGCTCTCCAACGGCATCGGCACCATCGCTGGCTTCGTCGTGCCCATCGTTATCGATTACATGACGCAAGAAAAGGTAAGATAATAGAAAAGATAACTGTTTTTTTTGGGACTCCCTTTTTTTACTGACTAAAGTTAAATAGATCATTATAGGGTTTCAGAAAACGAAAGAGAGCATTCTTTCGTTTCTCTCTCTCGAATGATTTCTCCATCTCAAATTGAAAATTTATTTCTTTTCGTCAAAAGCACACAGAATTGTCAAGAGCCAAGACGGTTCTTGAATATTCTAACTAACTAACAGAATCAGTTTTCAAAGGGAAAATGTTTTTCAATAAATATGTTCTTGAATTTTTATTAGATACTCCCCCAATGCAATAGAGCGGTATCGCTTTCAGGCGCGAACTAGCGAAACAAAAAGGACATTCGTCCGTGGCTAATTTAAAAAAGGAAATCGAGCTCCATGGAGTCGCGCGCGGAATATACAATGAGGAAGATTTGTGGGTGCGCGTCCATGCGGCACGGTGCCGCGAAGCTGTGGAGCCGCTGAGCACTTTATTATCGCGCAACGCCGCGCACGAGTGATTGCATTGTGTGCAACTTACTAGATATTTGTTACAGATATGCTTATCTGCAACTTTGAACATCTCGTCAGCTTTTTGGGTGTGTCTAATGTCGTTATTGTGTTGCTCTTCTCAGAAGTTCTAACAGGGTTATTACTGACAGACTTTTGGTTGTGTGTCTATGAAATTTTGTATGGCGCACGTTTTCTGATTTATTAATGTGAAACAGATCAATACACCTGATCTTACTATTTTTTTACCAACTGTAGGGTAAAACAAATGAAAATTAATCTAATGATTTCTTCTTAATTGTCAAAAGAATAAACTGGAGAAGGCCATAACGGAGTGGCGAGCAGTGTTCTTGATGGGTGCCACAGTCCACTTCATCGGCATCACCATATACGCCATCTTCGCGTCAGGAGAACTACAGCCCTGGGCTGAGACGGCGGTGGAAGAACCACAGCCAATGAAGTCATTAGACCAAGAAACTACCTTTGTAAGTAAACGCAAGTTGCTACTGCTTTTTCAGTTTAGACATCTTTACAGGTGCACTTTTTGTGCTGTTTTTTTTTTTGTTATATTGATCACTGCTTCGTGAACAATCGATCTTTCAATCGATTGTTGTCTATACAAAATATTTTTAAATTAAATACTCGAAATATTTTCTCCCACCCAAGACGGAGAGACCATCAGCGCCTCTGAAGGGTTCAGAGCAGGCTGGATATGGCGCCATCGCAGCGCCTCCGCCGCGGCCGCTGGCGCCCGGGGCTCATGTGCCCAACAACCCCTTCGTCTCGGGAGCCCTGTACCAAGCCGAGCCCATCCAGCCACCCGCTCATGACTACTATGACGGGCCCGCCACCAACGAACAACATTACCCAGAGTAGAGGTCAACGTTAACTGGACGACCCGTGTCTTAGAATTCTTCTGCATTTACGTTACAATATTGCGAAGTGTTTCATTTAGAAAAGTAAGTTGTACCTTCTAAGGCTGACCGTTTAATAGAGTCACGATATTTGTAAGATAGACTTGGATTGGCTCACATTTACAAGTTTGCTTAAAAATTAAAAAGACTCGGTTCTGTCTACCAACCGGTTTTTCTTTTTCAGTATCAAAACGGTCTTCACCGATTGTCCAGCGCACAAACCCTTTGCTAGAAAGTTTTGTCGTTAGTGTGCGCGCTCGCATAGGTACGTTTTAAAGGGAAGCCGTCGTTAGTCAAACTTGTCGGCTTGCAGTTCCTGTAGGCATTAGACAACTTTGTCTATAAGTCGTTTCGTTTGAAGTGTGCGCATCTCAGTAGTTTTAGTAAAATAATATCTGTCTTAAAACTGTCCTGACTCTAGTCTGGGCTCAGCCTAACTGTCAAGAAAAACGGCATCAGTCCCTACTGAGATTTATATGACTTCCTAAAAATTAAGAGGTACGAAATAAATGTCTTATTGCAATTTTGTAATGTAAATGTCAGTTGAAGTTGTCTGTAGGTGCGTCATCGTCCGTTATCGATGTTATCTTTCGTTTTAATGATAATAATGGGAAAAATACTTTAACAAATAACTCTGACATCAGTTCCCGGAATGACTCGCCGTGTGGCTCATATTTTTATAGGAAAAATATATTGTTCTCATCGTTAGCTTGTATGTTAAATCGTTTAGCGTTTAGGCCTATATTGGATTGTTTTACAAAAATTAAAGATCGCGATGTTTCTGTTACTTAATCGTTAAGATTACAAATCTGAGCTTTATACTTACATGTCTTGCTTGAGTTCCATCTTATCAGTATTAACTACGTACCTGTCTTATTTACATTTGTACATGTACAGTTGTATATAAATATTATATTGGCATATCACAGTAGAAATATTTAAATTTGTCACTGGATGGTTTAGCTTAGTAATCAATTTATAGTTAGTTTTGCCTCATGATATCGTACTTACAATAAAATTAATGGTTACTATAACATTTCTAGTCCTTGTTACTAAGTTTCATAAAACTGTTGTAAAATGTTTATAAATATTTACGAAATAAATTGAATTGTTCAAAATTTAGAATTGTATTTAATTGGATGCGTAAATGTATATGTATCATAGGAGTAGACACTGAAATAAAATGTTAATACTATAAAGGGAAGTAATGTCATCATTCTTGTTGATATTTCATTAGTTATTTTTGTTGTTTTTGCGTTATTTACGTTGGTATTGCATATTAGTCGTTGGAATTAGTTAATTTAATTAAATTAACTTGTAAATATTTGGTAGAGGTCATAAAAAGGTGATATAATTTATTTAAATATTACGTTTATAAAATTAGAGATTGAAGGGAGTTAGGCTGGTTGTCTAAACACATTTTCCTTCCTTGAGTAACGCCGGACCGCCTAAAATGTTTTAGGAAATCATCACATTATTATGATGCTAAATAAATACGTGAAAATTATGTAGTTTCGAGTGACTACAATACCTATTAGTACAACATGATAATATTTAACGTAATAATATTCGCTATCACAGTTGATGGCTAAAAGAAAAAATATGAAAAAAATCCAAAAACAATTTCTTCTAGCTATAAGTTGTACAATTGTACATTCCATGCTATTTATGGTAAAGATTTTCTGAAATCTTTGTTATATAGGCATAAGTCCTTAGCTTATATCCACATAATAACAATGTGATAATAATTAGATCGGGTATACATTACCATTGGAATAGCGGAACATGTAGCTATTCTCATTGAGTAAAATATTCGAATATTTCAGAAAGGTAATGTTCATAAAAAAAATTCTTAAAGCACGATACTTCGATCCATTCATGCACCTTCTATATATTGTTTTTTTTTTTGTAGGTCTGGGTCCTTTTAACTGAATTTTTTATTAACTTCTCTAAAATAAACTCTAACCAAAACATTTAAATGTAAAAATAAAGTACGGAATCTAAAATAACACAATATTTATTCTTCCCTGCACTTTCACACTTCGTTTAACTTCTTATAAAGCACCCAATCACTAGATCCCTTTACTTAAGCTTCAAATAGATACATTAAGAAAAAAACATGTATATAGATGAAGCATGTAAAAAGCGCGTCGCAAGTAAGTATAAATATAAATATTTAGTTTATAAAATCGCGTGCAAGTATAACTAGTAAATATGACAATAATCTGACAGACTGTCAGATCTTGTAGAGTATTTTGTAAGTAGCATAAGTATTTTTAATAGTATTAATCTCACTAACGCTGCTCACTGCACAATCCCTTTTAGTTATATCTTTAAGTGATCGTAAGACAATAATTTACCCACTTAATATATACGTCTATATTCGGAAATATTAGCTTGGAAGTAAAGATTGACAATAATATCTGACTGGTGGTGTTTGAGACCAACGATCACTCGTTAAACTACGCACTTATTGGATAAGAAATGAGGGAAGTATTTTTTATTTAATATTATTATGAGAAGAGTTATAAAAGATATAAAGAAAGCTTTTAACAATTTCAAAACTACTTTACATTTGCTTATTAGTTCATAGCTATGCATGTTATAGGGTAGTAATCTACCTACATATTTGAGTCTACTTATGGAAAAAATACAGGTTATGTTAAATAATTTCTGCAACAACAAGTCCACAATAAAGGAAACTAAATTTTCTATAATGTAGCCATAGGAGTCTTCGGGCCATAACAGACGGAAACCGAAACTGCTTTAGACGAAAGTTGTTAAAGTAAACATCTTGAAATGAAGTATATTCTAAAGTAAAATAATTGTAACTTCACGCATTTTAAAAATATCATTGAAGGAAAGGAAACGACCTAAGAGAGTGAGCAGATATAATTTACAGAAAACTGAAAAATACAACTAAAAATAATTGTTCTTTATTGCAATATTTGCCAAAACATCTTTCTTGCTTCAAATAAATAGTATTTTCTTCCAAAATGATACATTTTTAGCCTAAAAACTGTAAATAAGTCTTGTAAACATAATTAAATAATATAACGACGAGAACCGCGGCGGTGACGACTAACATATTAAAGCTGTTGTAGATACATTCGTAGGAGTAAGTGTTAGTTTCTTGGACATGGGTGAGAATTATCATCTCGGAATCAATTTTTATACTTTCAGTTACATCATATCAAAAAACATTAATAAAGCTTAGTTGAGCAAATATTACTAGAAATAGGTTGATCAAATGTCAGCTTTAAATAGGCTTTTTATTTGTTTTAAACTGTCAAAAATACGTTCAACTTAACCCTCCCAATTTTAATATTATGGGCTTTGTATTGCAAACTTCATACATCGTAGAGTATAAAGTCACTTTCATCTGTTAACTTAAACGAAGAATCTTTTAAAAATCATTTTCCAATATCACGATCGACAACATACATAATTTCACGAGATTATAGGTCACAAAACACAAATATACCAATACTGTTTTAACAAAAATGTTAACAACATAACACATACATTTTAAATATTTTCATATCAGATTATTATAATTTAAAATATTTCTTAAAAACATTAAAATTATAGACTTAATTATATAGTATAAAGCAAAGTCGTTGTTTTAAATAATCTCTACGCCGTCAATTCTGTGATGTAAAATACTTTGACTAACTTCGAATGGATATTACTTGAGTGTGTAGTGATTTGTATCTATTTATAAATAAATCCTGTATTGTTATGTTAGCGATATAATCAGCAAAGTAATAATTCTCGGCTTTATCGAGGAGGTCGACTCTTTAAACAATTTCTTTTCCGTTATCATGATTGTGTCAATGCTAGACACTGATCCAGCAATAAAAATTGTAATAGCATATCACTGAAACTTACCTTTTATATCTTACCACATAGCGGGAACATGCTCTTAATCTCTTGAATATATTAATATCAATTTTAATATTTTTGTTATCTAACAGGCAGGTCTACTTCTTATTAATTTACAGTATGTTGGCCGGGGCATGTGCATTGAATATAGTAAGGAGTATTTAATAGACAAGTTGTACATAAATAAACCTATATATATATATATTTCGTATTCATATATATTGTTTGTAATGATAATTTTCACAATGTCCAGAGCTATGGCGGAAAGGGTACGGGTCCCACGCACTTGTTGTTGCGCGCACTTTTATATTTTGTGATTTAATAAAATAGGTATATAAACACATAGAATACTCTGAAATATGTATTACGATAAGCTCTTAATCCAATGGCAAAAATGCAGGTAAATCCTTTTGTAAACTCAATAATAATATGCATGATACATCAACTAGTTTCAGTTACAGATTTATAAGTTACAATCGTATAATCATCAGTATGGATTTCAACTATTTTACAATTGCCATTGGAAAATAAAATAAAAATACATAAATACATTTTTCATTCTTTAGTATGAAAAAATGTAATTATTTAACAAACAGTACTATGGTTTCCTCTTTTTAAATTACAGTGAACTTACTAACAAAAAAAGCATTTTTTTGTTTTAATTTATGGTACTCATAACATCATGAGTAAAAGGTACATACAATAAATAACATTAATGTAAGTGAAATGTACGATAAGCTTATGATAGGACAATAATTTTAAACGGGGTGATCTCACTCTATGAGGCTGTGGTGACAATAAAGCTTGATAAAGCGACCCTTAGATGTAAATAAGACAAGTAATAAGTCTAAATATGACAATATTCTATACAATTAGGAAATAATAAAATATATACTATAATAATTAGTTTCTACGAATACTCCTTAATTATTTATTTGATATTTAAAACAGTCAAACTTCATAATTCAATTTCGTACGTTATTAAAAACATCATTTTTTTTTTATTTCTAAAAATGTAATGGGCTTTTATTTATTGCGTTTTACAGAATGTTTTATAAGCAAGCTCAATTTTTGAGAAAAAGATTCCTTTTCACAACTTAGTTACTTTGCTCAAATTACATATATCGATTTGTTTATAATCGATTTATTAATTAGTCTTAGGGCTCATTCACACTGGGTTCGTCACTACGATTCGTGATTTAAAACTGAAGGTTTTTGAAAGACGAAACGTCTTTTAAGACGTATCCGTCATTTTACACGATTCTGTAATACAAATCAAAATAACGATTCGTGAAAATAGACGATTGGTCAATAAACACGAATCGTCTTGTCGGATTAGTGTGAATAAGCACTTACGTGTTTTTCGAATTAAGTACTTTTATAAAAAAGGTTTTAGCCATTAAGGACGGTGTATACATAAAGTTAGGGTTATTTTAGATAAGATATTACTTGCACGGAAGCACTGTCACAAGTCAATTACTGATTAGGCTCATATTTAAGGATTTGCTTTCAAAGTCCTGATAGTGTTGAAGCTAAATTATTTTGTAAATAAGTTGACGTCGCTTCTTAAAATTTGACTAGAGCTGCTACATTTTAGTTAACAGCTGATTTTAATTTTTGCCATAGTTGCAGAATTACTTCATAAAAGTGTTACTATAGGTTTGCATTTAGGTACCGCATTGTTTAGTGGAAGTTTTATAAGTAAAAACGATTTATTTTGGTTAGGTTAGGTTAAAAAAGTGTACAGAAGCGGTGCCGGGTTCAGTAATCATGTATCTGGGAAACATTTATAGTATACGATGTTATGTTACATAAATCTATGGATTATCTTGCCATAGCCTGTAAATTAATGGCGTGGTTAGCATTAATTGATGATGTGTTTGCCCTTTAATTCAGATTGTGAATAGATTCATTTAGTTTAGCTAGCTAATACTAATAAGCCATCTCTGATGTCTAAACTAATATGAATTTTAACCATGGAAACTCTTCTTAAAGATGTAGAATTTTCTACACGCGAGCGCCTAACTTAATAATCATAATTTTTTTATAAATTTGTTAGGCTTTTCCGGTACTGCGCCGTAGATTAAAAGTTTTTGTTATTCAATGTTAATTCGTAATGCTTAGCACAAGTTTGTTTCAAACTGGCCTATTATCAATTTAGTGTGTAAATAATGGTAATGCAACAAATAATTAAGACAATAATTAATTAATGCAGTATTTAAGCAGCGGTAGGTATGTCTCCCAGCACTCTCCTTAGGGTAAAACAAGTGCCAAGAACGTCGAAATTTTAAGAAAATTTGGACTTTACACCAGCCAGGGGAATATCGTTAAAATATAGTTATTTAGGATTAAAAGGATGAGGAATGAAAAGAAATATCTTGAATATTATTGAACGAAAACTTGGGCTCAGATCAGGCGAAGATTATGTAAATAAGTTATATTAAATGTTTTGTAAATAATACCGTTATAATAAGTAATTTAAGGTGAGATAGAGTGAGATCCTTTGACAGCTTAAGGATATTAAATAAATTAAAATAATATAGGTACAACGTTTCCCAATTTAATTTATCAAATCTGTACAAAGTTCCTGAGCAGATTCAGACAGATAAAACAATATACAAACTATTTAGTTACTAACAACTCTCAAAAACTGTGACGTCATTCGATACTCCATATATTTTCACGCTATTATGCTGGCAGTTACGACTGATATACTCGTATATCATGTAATATATGTGATATATCCTGTTTTTTGATTGTGATCTCTTTGATCAAATATGACATCATAATCAATATCAAAGGCCCTAGCACGAATCCTACGTATTTGAAGTATTGGGACTTAAATGTATAGAAAATAAAAAGCGCCTCTAGTGTACGACCGAGAACTTATGAAATTTTTTAAATCAAATTATCGTCAAAATTCCCGTTTACTTTATGTCACAAAAATGTGAAAACTCGTGCTAGGGCCTCAGTACTTGTGCTGGCATTTCTATTTATGTAAATACGTGAATTGTATGCGAAATAAATGTCTTTATTTCGTATGTAGTGTGGCGTTACTAACCAAATAACTTTTACTGTAGTATTTTTCCTTGTTATATTCATTCATCTGCTTTTTTTTGTTTGAATGATCTAGTCATTATTATAAAGATAAAAATAAGTAGTATTTGTTATAAGATATAATAAATAAATATACATATATATATATATATTTACATATAATATAATATGGATTTTTTGTAATATAACTTACCTATAGTACTTTTATAGGCAAAACATGTATGCTGTACAGTTGATTGACTGATTAATTGATGAACTATCTGTTATTTTTAATATTTAACTCTGATTAAGGAAGGACTATGTGTGTTTGGACAACTCCTATGATACAACGATTCTTAGTAGGTAACATACTATCTGATGTGATTAGCTAATAAAAATTGAATAAATTAATAAAATTTAATGTACCTATATCTTACTTGTGTACCTAGTAGATCAGTGAAACTGATTTTAGTTGAATTTTCAAGTACTTGATTTTTATTTCTATAAAAATCAAACACATAATAATCAATACATACAATGTATACAATCGATGCTCATGCCACAAGGTTTATATTTAGAAATCTTGTTTTAAAACGTGCAGATTTCTTAATGGCCTAAATTAATGAATCAAGTATTAAAGACGTGCTAAAACTTTTGTATACTTGAAAAGGTACTGACAATAAAGCATTCACATCATATCACATCGTTATTTACCGAATATCTCTTTCCAAGCATCACCTTCTTGCTCTTAGTTCTCTTACCTTCTTGCATTCATCCTTTTCAGATTATCATGGCATCCTTAACTTGTACATTTTCTTTCCAAGCGTGAATGTTCATTCTTTATTGCCGGTACCTCTGTAGAGATTGAGTATAATTACCTATAACAAATAACTGGCCATAATTTAGTATTTTGTGTGCTACTATCACCTAGTATATTTTCCGAATACAAAATTGATTTTTCGACTCAAGTCTTTCATATTCCATTGTTCTTTTTTAAATATTTTTGTGTTGTATTCATAAAAAAATGTTTTTGGTATTTTATAATCGGGATGTAAGAATCTAATATAGTACCTATTTATAGGTAGATAAAATGTAAATACTTATTTATTAAATGTGTACCTGTGTCTTATTCTGTCGATGTCTGTCTTAATTTTTAGGCCTAGGGGATGTTTAAGCATATTATTATGAAATATTGAGAAAATGTGTTATATAATTTCAAATAAAAACTATAGAATTTCAAATAAAAACTTTAGAAATAAAAACATTATTAATTTTATGAATGATAGCTTAACTTAATTTTCAAATTAAATGTTTTATTATTTAATTGATAATCAAGGGTTGAAATGATATTTATCTGTAATACTAGTTATATTTTATACAAAATTACGTAATAAGTGTATCCAAACATGATCTCATTAAACTAAAGCTGTTTTCCATTCAGTCAAAATAACTTATACTCTATTTCAGTATTTGTTATAATATTTATAATTGTTCCGTAGGACAAAACGCGTATGTTTCTATTAAATGTGCTTGCTGTTAAAATTGTACCCAATTGACGTTTTGAAATGGTAACATTATCTTCCCTAATATATGTTTTAAATTTATTTGCTGTTGTTTCAATATGTGAGTGACCCTTATGTTGGCGGCAGTCCACTGCTAGACATAGACCTTTCCCAAGCTGCGCCATAACACCTGATTCTCCTCTTCACACATTTCTTTACATTCTCTTCACAAAGGTGACTGGGTTAGATTTTACCACAGTCTATTTAAGGTCACAATACGCTTCTTTCATTCTGCCCTCTCAGACGTTACATGGTCACATCATCACCCAAGTAACACAAACGTGTCTAGAAACGTACTACTAGATAGCTTATAGAATTAAATTGAATTGTCTACCATAAGAATAAAATATCTATAAGCAATCTTCTAGAACGCTTATAGACAGAGTTTAGTAAAAGTGGGCACATTCTTGTACCCTCTCTTAAGAATGAGTTAAGAAAACATGACTAGATAGAGTTCAGTAGGGCAATTCACGTAACTAAAGAAGTGCTGTTGCAGTGCAGTTGCAGTTAAGTTTCGATCAAAACAACGCTTTTCGTATTCTCTGTCGCTGTCAGACACGCTCGCGTCAAGTTCGCGTCACGCGTGCGTGTTTTGGATCTTTGGATCGCAACATGATCGGTATTCTACTATTCGTTTGACGTTTCAAAATGACAGTATACGAGTTTCAATTCGATCAACGTGCAGTTTTAATGTTATATTCATTTAAATGTAATCGATTCCATTCGATTATTCAGTGGGCAATAATTTTTCTCTCCTGGTTTGGTTGTCGTACAGTTGACGTGCAGTTCACGCGCAGCTTACGCGCAGTTCAAAGATTACATACCGTTTATCACTCGAACGTGAACTTAACTGCAACTGCACTACTACTTCATCGGTGCGTCATAAAATTACGTGAATTAGCCTTCTGATCAAATTGACTTAAGAGATGTTTCTAGTGTCTCTCTAAACCGTTTATAGACCGCACGTTTATCTAGAAGCGTACTAGTAGATAGTTTATAGATAGAGTTAAGACCTTTAAAGGAATCATTGCTCGTCAAGTTTTAAAACCAAATGATCTTAAGGCTAACAACTTTAAGTAACATTTTACTAGTGACGCATAATGGCGTGGAACTTACAAGAGTTATTTTACTTAATAATATTTGCATCATGGCGTAACAAAATTTATTACTTTTTATTAATTTGTGTTTTAATAATGGGTAAATAAGCAAATCAATATGCGATTGAAATTCTATCGTTGAATATTATGTAAAACTCTTGTAAAATAAGAGCGCCCGCTGTAAATGTAAGATTTAACATTTTTTTTTTCAAAATATGAATATTATTTGGTATAGGTAAGCAAATTTTCGAATTTACATTTTAATGCTTAAAATACTCATTTTATTTAAAATATAATAATTTAAAACATATCAAATGTCTAATTAGACATGAATTAATGATAAAAACATTAAAATACGTAACAAAAATTATTTGAAGCAAAAAATAGGCAATAAAAATGGCGTCCAGATAAAATTTACTAGAAAACCGATTTCTATAGAACAAACAGTCTAGAGTTTTTTTTGTAGTATGGCTCTAGAATAATTTTACTTACTACATACTAAACTATCTAGTGAGAGAATAAACAGATTTAAGAGTGGTTTAAAATTATCTAGTAACTGTCACTCTGTATTCCTTTTTAACTTGTCACAGTATTTCTAGACGTTCTTCAGTGAATAGGTAATTTCATGTGTTGTGAACGTAAGACCATTTTATGCAGTAACAAACCAAATCATTATTAATCAATACAAGAGGGTACCCGAGTAAAAAGTATTTCTGATTTAATTAAGTATAAACAATGTGAGAAATAATAATTATAATTGTAATTACATTAATACCCTTTCATTTGATACCCACATCATTGGGGTGGATTTCAAACAGCCAGTCCGCCATCTTGAATTTAAGTCACCTGACTATTTTTTTCGTATTCCTGACAGCAAACCTTTTCATTTGATACGCATATCATGGGGGTGGATTTTAAATAGCCACGTGACAATTTTTTTTCGTATTCTTGACAGCAAACCCTTTCATTTGATACCCACATCATTGGGGTGGATTTCAAACAGCCAGTCCGCCATCTTGAATTTAAGTCACGTGACTATTTTTTCGTATTCCTGACAGCAAACCTTTTTATTTGATACCCATACCCATATCATAGGGGTGAATTTCAAACAGCCAGTCCACCATCTTGAATTTAAGTCACGTGATCATTTTTTTCGTATCACTGACAGCAAACCCTTTCATTTGATACCCATATTATAGGGGTGTACTTTAAATAGCCTGTCCGCCATATTGGATTTAAGTCATGTGATTTTTTTTTCGTACTCTTGACAGCAAACCTTTTCATTTTTGATACCAATATATCATCAACAATTTTCTACGTTTTGGAGGGAGTTACTAGGAAGTTTCGATTCTTCTTCGGTCGACTCTTCTTCATTTTTCTTTCTTTCTAAATACTTGCGGATTTTTCGACGAAACCCACCAGATCTTTTAATTTGTTTCATCTTCTCCATTGCATAAACTCATCCAATTTAAATTTCTAGTGCAAATGCACTTAACTAAGCCACTTTTAAGGATAAAAACTCTAAAAACACGACTTCTCTATCAGTTTTCTAGACAAACTTAAAAATATCTAGTAAAGTATTTTATCTAGACTGAAGTATCTATAGAAAAAAAGATAAGAGTACCATTAGCTAAAATAGAATATCTGTAGAAAGTTTTGTCTTTAAATATATCGTTTTATCTATAAAACCACTTCAAAATATGTACCTTTAGGTTTTTTTAAATATTTGTAGAGCATTTTATCTAGAAACATTCGTTATAACTATAAACGTACTTAAAATAAGTGTTCTATAGAACAAATGCTCTTAAAATAATAAAGCTTTAGATAAAAAACTCTATAAGATTAAATGTTCTATATCAAACTCATCTTTAGAAAGCCCGTATCTAAAGATTAACCCTGAATAGACAGTCTATAGACAGATTGGTTTTAAAACTTCCAGACTGTGTTACTTGGGCATATACCTACTACTCTTTGTTTAGTAAGTTTAATGTATTTATTTAAAGGCGTTGCGGCAAGTATTTTAAATACAATAACAGATAGTTAACTCGTAGACAGAATATTGTTTTTTGGTCTTTGGGTGTCAATGAAACACAACGTTCCCTTTGAAATCCATTTTTAATCTAAAATAACAGTATTATCACAAATTTATTAAATATCTAAATAAATTAACACTCATTTTGAGCAACTACACAATCATATCCACGGATATAATAACGGCGGTGACTACTACCACTGAAATACAGGATGTTACATTAAAAGAAGGATATCATACTTATGAAATACCTATACCTTACAGATCGAATGAATATGAACAAGTTTTAATATGGGACCTAACCCGGCATTAGAAAAAAAAAACAGCTATCACTACATTTTGACGAATTGTCCGAACATATAATAAAACAATTATATCGAGAAGCTGTCTTTTTTTCAATGACAGTGTTGGTACATAGAGTAAACCTTGTCTTTTTTTATGACTTCTGCATCCAAGTATCAGTAACACTAACAACACCCTGTATTACTATCGATTAAATTTACATTTAAGAACAGATTTTGAAAGCTGTTCATAGTAATAAGTTCACACTAACTATTTTCATTAGGTAGAAATCTTATTTTCTAGTGGTAAAAACAATCCATTTAATTCTACCTAATTCTCTATACACTATTCTTAACTTAATAGGTACCTTTACTTTATTTTATTATTTTATCAATTTAAAACCCCGACAGCAATGGCTATTTAATTAAATAAATTATTTTGGTAAGGTTTTATTTTTCTAGAAGTAACGAGTCAATTCATCAGCTGTATGGGGTGATGGATCGGAGTCTTCTAGATTTGCCGGGGAACCCTCTTGCGTACGGCGGCTTAGCGTTCGTGGTAACGTAGTAGACTCCCCTGGCGCTGAAACGAAATA
Organism: Agrotis clavis; assembly: GCA_954870645.1. Lineage (NCBI taxonomy): Eukaryota > Metazoa > Arthropoda > Insecta > Lepidoptera > Noctuidae > Agrotis > Agrotis clavis. The sequence continues at coordinate 12,734,424 of OX940922.1, forward strand.
AAAAAGACTTATAAGAAACGGTTACTCTTACGTAAACTCACTTGTGGTCTGAAAACATACTCAGAAATATTATAACAATAGACATTTATTTTTGTTTCAAGGGGATTATTCATGCCCGTCGGGGTCGCGGACTGTATCACAGTAATCGTGACCCTGGAACGTATAGGGCTATCGAAGGATCACCGGGGATTTTAGTCAGGACAAGTTTAAAAGTACCTACTTTCAAGCCCTGGGTGAAAGGACTCATTTCGAAAAGGAGTTTATTTATTATGATATGAGGGTTATGTTAAAGTCGAGTTTTTGGTATGATTTCAAGAAACCAGGAATATTCGAAGTTATAAGGAGTAGAACAGGGTCAATGGATGTAATCAATTGAATAACATGTGATTCAATGTATTTACAGACGAAACAATATTCTTTTAAAAACATTGTGTAAAATGGAAATTTCAACTATAGACGAATAAAAATGAATAAAGTAGTTGGTACTATAAATAAGCATTCAGATTCAGTAACAGATTGTAAATTTTATTAAATGTCATATAAACTGGTTTTTTTTTGTAAAGATTGAACCTTCTGAACAACATTTGTATCGTGACGTAATAGCCACACCGATTTAGCCCAATTTGAGCACTTACTTGAGACTGACGTGTTCACCCATGAGCACATATTCGGAGTCTTTCGGCTCGCACCACCCGATGAGGTACGAGAACAAAGTATTGCACGGACCCGCCCAGAAACCTGCTCGACTGTTGATCGACTCGATGAAATATGGAGTCACCTTTGTATGGTCGCACGAGAGAGTTTCTGAAAATAAAATATTAATTTGTTGTATTAGTTGCAAATTGATATTGATGAGGCTTAAAACGCCCTCTATGTGATGTTGGCGGAACTAAAATTGTTTCGCTACTGTACTGATAGATGTCGCTACAGTCACTGGCTTTTGCGACATCTTCCCAGAGTTTGGTAAATTCATTGAAACGGAGGGTTGGTGTTCCACATTGCTTTATGTCAGAGGGGAGAGGTTAAATGTTGGTAAGTTCCACAAGTTGGTAAAAGAGGGTCTTGTGTTAAACAGCGCGAGTATGTACTTAGCTACTTACGGTCAGTTCGTGTATCTTTTCGTGTAGGAAATAGAGTTAGATTTGAGTAGCTCTATTGAATTGTGCGCCCAACGTCACGTCTCGGTCTGAGCTGACCTGAGTGTCTATGGTCTATGCAATGACATAAATCGTATTTAAAAAAAAAGTAGTAGTACCACTTTTCCATAGACCGTTTTTCGTGACACGCACTCTACTAGCGCTAAGTTCGTGATCATTCGTGAATTATTATTTGGAAATAAAAAAATCAATGTCATGTTATGTCATGTCCATGCGCCAAAATATCTTTGTACATCGAAATTACTGAGATAGCAGAAAATCTATTGAAATATAGTACTTACGGAAAATGGTGTCATGTGCACATCCTGGTTGGCTCGACCCGCCGTTGACGTAGAAGTCAGCGTGTCCGTTGGGTCCCCACTGCCCCAGGATACCAGCACCCGTGTGTAAGATGTCCACGAAGTGAGCGTCCGTGTAGTCGAGGTCCCTGGAGCGGTTGGTACCCATGTAGAATAGTATTGTTGGGTCAAGACCTGGAGGTTGAAAGAAAATATTCATTATAAATAACTAGCTGTTGTCTGCGCTTCCTTGTATATCGTATGAATGTCTCTAGGATTCCATATTTATCTTTGTACAGACGCCAGCACATCAACCTACCTCAATCTATCAAACTTTAATAGATTTTCAACCTTATCACAATACTGGAAGGTTAATATTCGATTGGTAAAATATGACAGACCTGCTGGCGCCTTTTTTGTCATGAAAACGGAACACACATACGAACATAAACATTTTCGTTTTTCTAATATTTTGTGCGGAAGTTGGGATTAAGTCTAAAGATAAAGAGAATCACGAATGACTAATAACGGTCTATTTAATCTTAGGGACGCAAGCGGTATAAGATCTCGGCTCCAATTCTCAGGTCTGGTAAAGTGTAAGTAATTGGGTTATTTCATTAAGAGTATTGGATTAGCGCCAGGTTGATAGCAACAAGCAAAGTGCGAAACTTTGTGAAGATGGATAGATGTTTGTTACTCTTTCATGCACAAACTACTGAACGGACTTGAATAGTTAACCAGGGATAGTTTTTATCCCGATTTTATTTCCCGAAAGATTTACCAGTAAGTTTTATAAAAAAAAACTTAAGCCCATCTTTATGAATAAGAATTTCACTACCATAAATATGCTCACTGACATTGTGAACGCCGAACAAACAGAGGTCAAAGAACTGCGTAAAATGTAGGTAATTAAATATTATTTTTAACGCAGAAATTTTAACGCTTTGGTTTGATTGCAAGCATTATCCCCAGCATATTATGTTGCAGACTTAAGACATTGCAATAAATATTATTGCCAATTAAAGATTCTTAAGTATTTATTCAACCGTTACTATCTAGAGAATAAATCAGCAATGATGTATAATAATTACGATTAAATACGAATATGAAGTGGAAGTTTCAATGTCAGACAATCCCTTTTATATTTACGTAGGCACAATAAATAAATGTTGCATAAAATCTTGTTTATCTTTTGATTCAGGAAGTTATATATACTTAAAACAGGTTTTGATCGCGTTTGCTTTCAAAAAGTGACATAAGGAGCGAACGGAATCAAAAATTCTCGAAATGAAATTTTATAAATATAGCTGCGGAGTGACTAAAGTCCGTCGCATGCATGTTTTAATTTATTAATTAATGAATTTTATTACATTGCTGCATAAAATGACAGATACGGGTAACCTCAGAAGAACTTCAAAAGTGGTTATGCAGAGATTTATCTGATGCACCAACATTTATGACATAATGTTTTTAACCCATTTTGTTTAGTGCTACTTCGTCTATTTAATTCGACGGAGTTTAGCTATTAACTCATTATTTATGAATGCAAACTCAAACTCACCAGTTATCCTGCCAAGTTTTCCATTATTAAGGTAGTTGGCGACCAGGCCCAGTATATGAGCCCCCACACTGTACCCGATGGTGTGGAGCTTGTCCGGGGCCACCGACTTCACGGGATGGTACTGTAGGTATTCCACTAGCTGAGCGATGCAGAGGCCAGCGAAGCGAGGCGCCCATTCTATCTGTAAAGGAAGAAATCGAAGAAGGTCAAAGAAAATCGATTCATTTTCATAACTTAGGTTCGGTTAACGTACATAACTGCAATATTTCTTACATATTGATTCAGATCATCAAACTGGATAATTTTGCCTAATGGTAGCCATCACCATACTGCCTATTTGTCAAATCGGCATGATACTGCCAATTTGATCAGTTAGAATTGACCGTGTGTGGGCGTGGAATCCATCAAATTGGCATGACATGCCAATTGATAGGTGATCAAATCGATTTGACACAACTTCAAATCGGCAGCAGTGATGCCAACTTAGCAACTTTATAGCTAGATCTAGCTATTATTCGGTAACCGATAGCTACAATTTTATAAAGGTGCTAGAAAAGAACCTAAAAAGTGTAACTTGTGGCTAAACTTTTTAGCTACTTTTCTTAACAGGGACGGTTACCGTTACAAAACATAAACGTTATGCTACGTTAAATATTAACGTTAAACATAACGTTAATTTATAGGATTTACCGCTATTTAAGTATCATTACTGATAATAGTCCAAGAGCTACTGAACCCTGCGACTAACGGTCTTCCTGTAAGGTTAGAAATTTGTACACGTAATATTTATAGCATGCTAAGAGCAATAGCGACGACCTGGCAGGCGTCAGCCGTGCACATCATTAGACAATTTAATTTTCAAAGTGTAAAAAAAAATGAAAAAAAAAAACTTGTTCCTGTAAGCTTAAAAATTTAACAGGATGTAGTTTATTGTAAATCTTGGAAAAAAAATGACAGGCGATTACAAGGTGCACAAGTATGTGACAGGCGAATTGAAAAGTGCAAAGTTGATGAGGAAAAATAAACTTTCTCCTGTAAGATCAAAATTATCTCGCGTTTGGCTGAACTGATTTTGATGCCGTTTTCAGAAAAGTGTGCGTTACAGTCCGAGAAAGGTTTTAATATACAGGGTGAATTTTTCAACTGGGCGTGGATGGCTATCTCCGAAAAAATGAGGAATATCGAAAAACGTTGAAAGGAATCTCGAGGCCGATTTTGACGAAAATAAAACTGCATCGTTGGATTTTAGAAAAATCAATAATCCTGGCCAGGAATCGAACCCGCTGATTTTAGAAAAAAATCACAGCCTGTATTATTTTCTAAAATCGAAAAAATAAAGTTTAGCCACTAATTTTATAAAATTGTAGCTGTCGTCACCGAATAATAGTCAGATCTAGCTATAAAGTTGCTGAGTTGGCATCACTGCTGCAGATTTGAAGTTGTGTCGAATCAATCGTGCGATAGGCAGTATGGTGTATGGTGTATATGGACGAACTGCCAATTTGAAACAATTGCAAGCGTCAAATCGATCGTACGATAGGCAGGATGGTGTATGGCTACTATATAAGGAAAACTGGTAGAAAAACTTTGGACTCAACGTCACAACATGCGCCCGCCAAAGCGATATTCTGTATGAGAATTCAAAATGTATAATTTTATTGACTCCGTGTCCCGTTTCTTAGTTATCTAGTTATCCAGTTTAGTAATCTCGACTTTTGTATTACCAACTGTTGTGTTATATGTTTGAAATTAGATGCACATTATGAACTTGCAGCGGAGCGAAGGTAAAATATACAATCATTGTAGCAATTATTACTACTGAATAATACGAGTAGATGAATGCCGCATGTTTTTTAGTAAGCTATCAAATTAATAATATAAGTAATAGATTTTTCTAGAATGCTTACAAAGAGATGAGATATTCAATTCATTATGTTGGCAACAATGGATGGATGCATTCTATAATCAGATCAAAAACTTCCATGTAGAGAGCAGAAAAATGAGCTTTTCCTGTCTCATTGTTTGTTTTCTGCCAATTATGTTGTTAACTTAACTTCATTATAATTAAGAGCACACAGATACAAATAAAAATAAAACAAACTGATGGCTAAAAGAGCATGACGGTGTAGAGACCTCAATCGCTAATAAATTGGGGTCACAAATAAATAATAGCAAAGCATATAATTATCATGAAAAATTTATTTTTGTATGATATCTTTCACTGTACGTAATTTATGTATGTACGACTGTACATGACAGTGCACATTTCTTTACAATGAAGTTCATCTTTTTTCAGCATGATGTTGTTTTGTAACAGTTTTTTGCGTACACCAGTGTTGTGATAATGAAATAATATGCGAGTCACGTTTCATGAAAAAAAAAGTTGTTTACCTACTTTCAGTTTTGTAAGTAGCACGGCAAAAAAAGAAACAGAATATTCAGCATGTGATTGCACCTGTTTAAGATGTAATAATAATATTATGACATGTTATTATGTACGAGTAGTTCCTTAACAATTTAAGAGGAATTGGTGACGAGTATAATGCACTTGTGCAAGTACTATCATTTCAACGATTACTGATGTATGTGTAATTATTATCAATTATAATTTATAATAGTAGTTTATGTAACTGGTACATAATGAGGGGTATTATACACGAGTGTGAGTTTAAAAAACGAGCGAAACGAGTTTTTTAATAGTATCACACGAGTGGTATAATACCTAGTTATGTACAGTTTCATACACTACTTTATCTACTCTCATTGAATACGAACATATCAAATAAAAGATAAAAAATAATTAACACTAATATTCATCCACCGAAATACAAACGTCAAAATTCCAACATTCCTGTTTAAAGCGCGCGCAGCCACAGATAAAAAATTAAATAGATGTATCTATGGTCAGTAATCTGTATCATAATGAAAAAAATAGTAGATTATTAACCAAGGGGATAAAGCAGTGTCTTCTGTCGCGGGTGACAATTTAAATCGCGAGCCTAACGAAGGACTCGAGGTTTACTCCCGAGCATAGCGAGGGTGTTAAAAACTTAAATCACGAGCGAAGCGAGGGATTTAAGACGTGTCCTGAGTGTAGCGAGGGATTTAAGTTCACCCAAGACTAAGACAGCTTTATCACCGAGGAAAATACTCTACTTTTCGTACCATTTGCGAAAAAAATAACACATTAATAATATGAGATAAGCATTTATTAAACATTAACATTTAATATTAACTTATTTATAAAAATTAATTAACGTTTATGTATTTGAAGAAAACAAAAATGCGGCAAATTCCTCGACTAATATTTTTTTGTCGAAAAAGCAAAGGCATCAAGCTCATACGGCCTCTTCGGTTTTCGTAATTTTATTGAATAATCATAACTGCATAATAAATGCGTATTCCTTTTTCAAAAAGTTGTATCATGCTTTATATACAAACTCAATGTTGTAAAGACAGACTGATGTAGTTCAGTATCGGTATGTATTCCAAATTTAAATCACATTCTCTCCCTAGAGGATGAATGAAATTCAGTACAACTTTCTTTCCCTGTTTTTAACAGATTAAAAATGACTATTGTTATGTACGCTTTTTGTGGCATAGAATGTCACTTTTTTGAGCAAGTGGTACGAAATAGTAGATTATTAACCAAGGGGATAAAGCAGTGTCTTCTGTCGCGGGTGACGATTTAAATCGCGAGCGTCACGAAGGACTCGAGGCTTACTCCCGAGCGTAGCGAGGGTGTTAAAACCTTAAATCACGAGCGAAGCGAGGGATTTAAGACGAGTCCTGAGTGTAGCGAGGGATTTAAGTTCACCCAAGACTAAGACAGCTTTATCACCGAGGAAAATACTCTACTTTTCGTACCATTTGCGAAAAAAATAACACAATAATAATATAAGATAAGCATTTAATAAAAATAATGAAAATTAAAAGTAAAAGTTAATATTTGAAACATTGGTCCAATTATTTATTGAAAGAGTAATATTTTTGTTGGGTACATTTATTGTTGATGAGTTAATTTGAGTATTTCTCTGTACAAGTTGCGTCTGAGGAACTTGCGTTTCATTGCAGCTAGTAAACGTCGGAGATAGTGGTGGTGGTGCAATGTCAGTTACGGACGAAGATAAAATGCCAGAAGTTGATGGTTGTGGCTCTGATGGATTAAATTTTATGTTTTTGTTAATTTGACTGCTTAACATAGTTTTATTCGCCATTGAACTTTCAATATACCCCTCAGCTACTCCATCAGAGCTCCAACCACCGTGTCTTTTTATTGACGTAATATCCGCCCCTGAATCCGCCAAGAAAGTCGCCGAAGTTCTTCTAAAGCAGTGACCGGTGTAGAGTTCAACATCTTTAAGTTGTAGATATTTTGCAATATCCTTTGGCATGTTGCTAATTTTATTTTTGCCGATGGCTTGTCGAGTACATTTCCCATTCCGATAGTTTATAAAAAATCTACTGTTTTCCATGTTGGTGGGACGTAATGCTTGGTATTTGTGAATGATTTTAGTATATTCTCCTTGTACAATGAATGAGCGATTTTTCTTTGTCTTAGTTTCCTTTACATTAATCAGCAGCAACTCATTGGAATGATTTTCAACGTCCTCCACCTTTAAGTTTACAAGTTCACATCCGCGGCAGGCACCATTGAGTCCAAAAATTAAGGCCACCTATAACAAAGATAAAAAACAGGTAAATATATAGAATAATTACCATTACTAAGATACGAAATATTCATAGTTATATCATGTACACTTACTTTTGTGGCCAGATAAACTTCGTCAGGAGCTTCATTAAGAAATTTTTCCACATTTTGAGTCGTAAAAATTTTAGACTTCTTTGCGCAATGCCCTTCTGGTTTTCTTTTTAAAAAAGCCAGCAATTTCGTAAATCTGTTTATTTCAATGCTGTGTTTGATGCTTATTGTAGCTTTCAGTTTTGAGTACCTATATGCACCAAAGTGTATTCGGATTCTTTGTCTTGGATAAATAATCAAAATAGACAAGAAGTACTGATTCTGAAATTGATAGGCCTTTTGCACTTCTCCACGTTGAAAATTCTTCATAAGTTTTTAAATAATTTTCCTTGGATTTTGTTGGAAGCAAATTATTTATAATTGCGGCAGCATTTGCACTGATGGAATCAGACAATTCACTGTCACTGTCGCTTTGATTTAACATCGTAACTTATTTTTCCCACGTTTTTATATTAGAATATTAATTTATTCATAAAAATAAATAAAAATTGTATTTAAAAAAACAAAAACGCGGCAAATTCCTAGACTAATATTTTTTTGTCGGAAAAGCAAAGGCATCAAGCTCATACGGCCTCGACGGTTTTCGTAATTGTATTGAATAATCATAACTGCATAATAAATGCGTATTCCTTTTTCAAAAAGTTGTATAATGCTTTAAATACAAACTCAATGTTGTAAAGACAGACTGATGTAGTTCAGTATCGGTAAGTATTCCAAATTCAAATCACATTCTCTCCCTAGAGGATGAATGAAATTCAGTACAACTTTCTTTCCCTAGGGAAAGCTGTTTCTAACAGATTAATAATGACTATTGTTATGTACGCTTTTTGTGGCATAGAATGTCACTTTTTTGAGCAAGTGGTACGAAAAGCTTATTTACATACTTGCACACAGTTTTGAAAATACACGGGAGTTAATTTATATCAAGGCCTTACGGCTCAAGATGATTTGTGGCAATTTTTAAACGGGACTTTTGCATACGACTTGGCAAATTATAATGTTAATAAGAAAATAAAATCGGCGTCTGTATTATATTATCATCGCCATAATTTAAGGGTATCTTATGTTTGGCTGATGGCGCACAGACGTGTGCCATGGACCAATCTTGCGACCACACTTTTCTTGAGGACAAAATTGAATATTATTTTTGCGTACGTTTTATTAAAGTTATACGTCGAGTGGATGATTTATTGCAGGACTTTGCTCAAACTTCACTCTTGCGTAATAAGGTAGTATTACTTTAATTAGAGTCGTTGGATGTGGAATTTGTTTGCCTTATTAATAATATTTTTTTTGCCTGCACCCTGTTTAGTACAGGGTGCAGGCAAAAAAAATATCCGCGGTAAGTAGCCGCGGGTACTTCAGCATTATCATCCTTCCAGTTTTTTTCCAACTACTGTTTTTGAGCATAAAATTTATCTTTTTATGAAAAAATGGATTTTAATTCTTTTATAATAAATTCTTCTATGCGTATAGTAATAGAAAGACCCCTCCTTATTATCGTGATCGCCCCCCACTTAAGCTGAGAGCAACCCATCCTTTTTTTTACGTGGTAAAATCATCCAATGAGTCCTTCGACTTTGGATGGGGCGGAAGGGACTGTTACACTCGTACTGACGGTGATATCCACAGCTTTCCTTCAATAGACCTTAATGTTCCAGGGTCACGATTACCTGTTTAGACAGTCCTGTGACCAGGAAGAACCCTTCGAAGGTTGGGTTAACAGCTTTCTGTGCTTTTGAATCCAGTTTTTACTAATATTTTACACAGAACAACTGTCTTTCTGTGTCTAACCTCCTTGAACGTCGACATATTGTGTGGCCAGGATCTCTTCAATCATCTTATAGCCAATGTAAATAATACCGACAATAGCAACACCTACCTGACTAAGGCACGGTTCTTTGACAAGATCCCCGTAGTCCACAATGATGATATTGTAATTCCCTCTCGTGAAGTAAGCCTTCCTCATATCGGTGCTTGGCGAAAGATTCCGACCTCCCCCGAAGCCGTGGACCACCACCTTCGTAGGGTGTTTGGTGTTGAACTTCGAATATGTCAGGGAGTCATCATCCAAGGTGTTTATAAGTTCACCTTTTTCTTGAGTTGTCCTGGAATTTAAGAATTACTATTTCAACATTGGCGTCTTAGATTAAAAAAATTGGCGTATTCCAAAGTAATGATGTTCTTGGATCAGAATACTCATTCTGTTTTTTTTTTTCACAATAAAAGGTCTATGTAGAACTGTATGCTGACTCGGAAGTTCTATTTAACTATTTAAATGTGACCTTTTTAGAAGGTATTATATTTTTTGGTCATCTGTTGCTGGCCGTGCACGATGAAAAAATTGTACTAAAGCCATTAATTTTTTTTTTTGAATTTTCTTTTTTGTTAACTTAATGGTTTTATTTTAGTTTGATGAAAATATGGCTTGTATTTTTTCTTTTCAATTAAAACCTTTTTGGATTATTATGTTTTTTCATAGAAGATAACATTTTGGTAAAAAGTTTTAATCAAGTCTTTCAGTTGTAGTATTTTTTTTTTTGTAAGTTCATTATGCTTTGTTTTTTTTTATAATTAATTAATATTGTTAGATTGCATTTTATTTTAGCTAACACACTACATGTGCAAGACTATTGCTGTTACAAGCCTAATAATGGACCGGAGGACACGGTGGAGCACACGGTGCAGAACTGCCTCGCTTGGGCAGAGCACCGAAGTGTCCTCACGACGGCGATAGGCGGAGACCTCTCGCGCCCGGCATTGGTTGAGGCCATGCTGCGGGGCGAGACAGAGTGGGAAGCGGTCGCCTCCTTCTGCGAAGCAGTCATGCTCGCGAAGGAGGAGGCGGGCCGCGTGAGGGAGAGGACAGCGTCCTCCCTCCGCCCCAGCCGCAGTGATGGATGCCCAAGGCGACAGACGTCGCAAGGCGATCTCCGGCCACCGTAGGCGCGGGCATGCGGGCGGCTAGTAAAGAGCAATCGCTGTCCGACCATGGACCATGCCCGGGTCGACAGCCGTCGCACGCGCGCCCAAAGAGCGTCAGCATAATGACGGGGCCCCCCCTTTAGAGGCCTGCCGGGGTCGCAGGACTTATCTCATTACCGTGACCCCGGAACATAAAGGCCTACTGAAGGACACCGTGGATTTTAGTCAGTACGAGTCTGACAGTCTCTCCCGCCCTGCCCGGGGTGGGAGGGGAAGCCTTATAATGGACATCGAAGTGTAATACCATCTACTATTGTTTTCAATGGCATTATTTATTTTTTATACGAATATTAATGTTGATTGTTTTTACGATAAATAGTGTCATTATCTTGGTTTCACCCGTGTGAAAATTAAAAAGGTTATTGCTAATGTCCTATTTATTCACAATGATTGAATGAATTGCCATTTATACTATTTTTGACTACATAATAACCACTGTTTTTATTTGTTCTGCAAAATAAAAACATAAATAACGGTTCTTATGTCGCAATTTTGGCATCACACATCTACAGATATTTTCTAATAATAATAGTAAAACTTATTTTGATATTATGTTACTTCAGAAGCTACAATCCTTTCACAGTTTCTATATTGGCTAACATGGGGTTTAAATCCTCTACACTATAAGTACTCGTATAACATATATTTTTTATAACCAAAAAAACGAACATTGGGATTTTTCTTAAAAAAGCAAAGGTTCTATTTACCTAGTATAGAGATAGAACTGCATCTTGGGATGTGGACATCGATACGGCGGCGGTATACATGATGTAGTGTTCAGAATGTCTTTTATCGACTGCGGCTTCTTCTCCCGGGGAGGCTCTTCTTGGCTCTTTGATACTGAAACAAGCAAAATTAAGTTTAATTTTGAGTTATGCACAATATGGCGCCATCGCGGCTTCACCCTTGTAGTGGTCGCATAGTAGTTAAATACGTTAATAGCATTGTTTGATGAGTAATAAAAACAACGTAGAGACTATCTTTTCGCAGAAATAAAACAACAACAATTGCTTTTTAACGAGTGTTTTATCGTTATAATAAATCGCAAAATCTTTTATGTTACACTTTCCGTTCAATCCGTTCCTGATAGTTAACTCTCAATACTATACACATAAGTATCACAATTATTTACCTTTCATCCATTCCTCGTTAAGAGCGCGTAACCAGAATATTGGCAACGTCGCAAATAGCTGTCAAATATTTACAAGTTTTAATTAATTTGGTACTGTATGAAAGTACGAAATATGGTTCTGTGTGCACTAAAAAAATGATATAGGAATGCAATTAAAACGTTGAATTTGATATTGTAACCGTTTCAGGTGTAAAAAAGCATTTGGAAGGTTCCCAAATACTTTTTTTTACATATAAAACTATATAATCGGTGTTACGATATTAATTATTGCCTTCCCTAATCAATTTATTAGTGCACTACAGAGCCATATTTCTTATTTTCATACAGTAACATTGCTAAATTAATTAAAACTTGTTATATTTGACAACTAATTGCGTTGCCAACTTTCAGATTACGCGTCCTTAAAAATAAAATACTTTTTCTTGGATATAGTTAAGGATAATTACATGTTAAAGTGAAGGTCGTTACATTGTATGTTTGTATTTGCAAGTAAAGACGCGGCACATGTCATGCTCTGATAGTTTGTAACAATTCTAATTCGCGAACGGTTGCTCACATCACTAACATAATATTTTTGTCATTGTGTCAAGAATGTTGTATGAATTTTCGCCATTACATTTAAGACATACAAAAGATTTATGTAATAGATGAATGCCTTTTTTATATTATTTTGAAAGAAACGAGGCGATATTCGTCGATTGTTTTGCTTGATGCTTGTCGGATGTCGGATGTAACTGTAATTTTGTATACTGAGTGATAGTTTGAGCATTCATGATCAATGTTGAGCACAACTTGGACAAATAGTAAGTTTAATACTTATATACCTATTAGGTTGACAAAAGTATCGTTTGATTATTTTGGTCATATAGTTTAATTATCTAAATTCTATAGGCTATGTAAGATGAATCGATCAAAAGCAAATACCCTTATTTAGGCATATTTTCTTTAAAATTCATGTGATTAATCTTTTGACCGTGAAATGAAGCGCTACATTCATTCGTGGAATGGAACGCAAGATAAAAAAGAAAGGTCTTTCTTAAATTTTAAATAAAACTCTATTTCTCAATATATATTTAGGATTATTTTGGTGTTTACATAAGCGTAACAGAAACGTTCCATTGAATTCTATTTTAACATTTTATTAATTAAAACAAAGGCAAGAACGTCAATGATATTTTCAAATAGGTATTTAGTGGTTAGCGGCTTTGTCGTAACACCCAATCAATGTTTAGTCTTAGAATTCGTGTGACCTCCATTTCAATGCAGATTATTTAATTCAAATATTCATTTCTAACTTTAAAATGGCAGAACATGTTGATGTTGCCTGATTTCTTGATTAAAAGGAGGGGAATGAATTATTTGTTTATTTTTGGGATATTACATTTTAGTCCTGAATTGTAAATAGAAAATTTCAGGAAGGTAATAAATTACTCTAATAAATAAGCGATTACAACCAAATTGTTTAGGAGAGCAGATCAAAGTTTTAAATTGCGGAACAATCGACATAAGTCGTAGTTTTTTACCTTATGTATGTAAATTATATATATAATACAAGTGAATAAAAATAATTGCTTACTCCCAGTAAGCGTATTCAAAAATCGCACCCCCAGATCAACAAAGACGTAAGTGCAGATACGTCAAATTTTTTTTATTGCTGTTTTGGATAGTATACGTAAAGATACATGTGCTCAATTTTTTCCGTGCAATTTAGACTTAAAATGAAGGTTTTATAACAAAAAAAAAAATTTTGGCGTCATTTAACTTTAATATTTTTTCAAATAATAAAGTCGATAAACCAACATAAGCACGTAAAATTTCATTAAAATACACCTAATCATGCTTAGGTTTTTGTTCCATCAAAAAAAGCAAAAAACGTATAATTATATCTCGTATTATGCTTTTTAATGCCTAATAAAAAAACGATTTTCTTAAAATAATACCGATTACATCCCATCACAAATAAAAATAATCAAACAAAAAAAGCCGTATTTCTATGTTCACGGGTGCACTCGCACACAGTTTCGAAATAATCATGCTTACGCCTTTTTTCTTTCGCCTTTCTTGATCTAGTTGGCGGAAGTAATCATGAACCCGTCACATAAACAAATCGATAGGTCTGGGTACTTACCCTTACATCGCATGCGCGGGTGTGGATTATTTGTTTAGTTTTCATAACTCACGCGCCGCTCCTAGACAACTGCACGTAACGATTTGTATTTCCGAGTTAAAAAGAAGTTTAAAGAAGTGTTTAGGTACTAATCGGAATTAAGTATCCCTTTTTTTTTCAGTCTACACTGTCTCATTCAAAAGCTGTAGGGGCAAAAAGAACAATGTCATCGGCAAAACGGAGGTTTGTCAGCCTCTTATTGCCGATTTCTATACCTTAAGTCGCCCAAGAGGCCGCCAGAGTTTTAAATATCTCCTCAAGTGTGCTGGTGACGAGCACGCCGCGATTGCGGCGGTAAGACCCCTCTTTGAGGAGTGGCTGGAGAGACGTCATGGCGTCCTTACTTTCAGCCTGACGCAGGTCCTCACCGGGCACGGATGCTTCGGGAGGTTCCTATGTTTGATGCGGAAGGAGGAAACGCCTGGGTGATGTCACTACTGCGAAGATCGCCCGGAGGACACGGTGGAGCATACGGTGCAGGACTGCCCCGCTTGGGCAGAGCACCGACGTGTCCTCACGGCAGCGATAGGCGGAGACCTCTCGCGCCCAGCATTGGTCGCGGCCATGCTGCGGGGCAAGACGGAGTGGGAAGCGGTCGCCTCCTTCTGCGAAGCAGTAATGCTCGCGAAGGAGGAGGCGGGCTGCGTGAGAGAGAGGACAGTGTCCTCCCTCCGCCCCAGCCGCAGTGGTGGACGCCCATGGTGGTGGGCATGCGGGCAGCGAGTAAAGGGCAACTCGCTGCCCGACCATGAATCATGCCCGGGTCGACGGCGCGTTGTGTCCCATGCGCGCCTCAAAGAGCGTCAGCATACTGACGGGGCCCCCTCTCAGAGGGCCAAAGCCTGCCGGGGTCGCGGGATTATTTCCTTACCGTGACCCCGGAACATGAAGGGCTACTGAAGGACACCGCCGATTTTAGTCAGTACAAGTCTGACAGTCCCTCCCGCCCTGCCCGGGGTCTCATTTGATGATTTTACCACGTTATTCAGAGAGAGCGGATCACCCTGCATGACTCCCTTTTGAATTTGAAATGTGGGTCCTTCATTACTGAGTTTGATGTTTTCGGTGCTGTTCTAGTAAATACTTCTGAGGAGGTCAATATACTGCGATTCTAATTCTTGGTTTTCAAGAGCTTTAAATATTGAGGAGTGTTTAATACTGTCAAAGGCTTTAGAATAATCTACGAAGGCTAAGTAGAGAGGTTTATTAAATTCTGAGTATTTTTCTAGAAGTTGGTTCGAAGTCTGCAGGTGGTCGGTTGTTGAGAAACTGGGGCGAAATCCAGCTTGTTCAGGTGGTTGATGTTTATCCAATTTGTCATCTATACGGTTATGTATTACTTTAATGAAAGTCTTGTAGATGTGAGAATGATGTTAAACTTATTGGACGATAATTGCCGATGTCACTTTTGTCGCCCTTTTTATGCAGAAGGAATATGTTTGAATGGCACATTGTTTTTGGAACTTTTCCGGACCGAAAAAATGGTGTTAAATAGGTTAGTAAGGTGTGGAAGATCCTATTTTGAGTGCTTCTGTGGTAAAAACAGAGTGGAAGATCCTATTTTGAGTGCTTCTGTGGTAATTCCATCTTCTCCAGGAATTTTATTGTAGCGCATAGTAGCAAGCGCTTTGTGCAATTCATAACCATTTATGGGGGGGATGGAATCGGATAGATTATATTCAGTATAGTTATCGTATGATGGATGCTCGGAATATAATGATTTATAATATTTTGTGGCAATTTCCATGATTTTACAGGTATTTACAGATTTATTGATTATATTTTACATTATATTTTGTAGGTGTTGTTTGTTCCGGTAACTATTGCACTGTATTGTTTTTCTGCGTCTGTTTCATCGATTTCAAGTTCCTTAAAATAATTAGACAGTTCCTGGTTGAAATGTTGGAAGTTATTAACGAGGGTCTCTTTAGACAGTCTTTTAATTTGTTTTATAAATAATTTGGTTCGATGGATTTTAAAATCTAGTCTGATTTTAACACGAATGGGTGTCTGAATATGGTCTGAACTATATTTGATTCTGTTTATGACATTAATATTTTTAATAATATATCTATTGGATAACAAGATGTAGTCGATTTCGTTGTGCGTGATGCCATCTGGTGACACCCAGGTCCATCGTCTTTGCGGTTTCTTCATATAGAAACTGTTGACTATGTGCATGATCTGTCCAAAGGCAAATTGAGTGAGTCGAGCGCCTCGCTCGTTTCGATCTCCTAACCCAAAACTACCAACTGTGTCACCACAGTCCAGTTCTTGCCTTCGTCCCACTTTTGCATTAAAGTCACCAATAACCATGTTCCAGGTGCCTTTATTTTCGTCGCATGCTCTATTAACAAGATCGTAAACATCTTCTACATCTTCATCTGAATATGCAGATGTTGGTGCATATACCTGAACAAGAGTTAGAGTTTTGGTAGGTGTTAGTTGGAACTTGAGCACAGCGACACGTTCAGATTATCCTAAAAATTCATTTATGTTGTCCTTCCACTTCTTTGCCACCATGAACCCCACTCCGTGTTGGCCACTGGTTTCACCGAAGTGGAAGAACACGGCATCGTCTCTTTCCTCTGTTTGCTCACCTTCTCGTCTCACTTCTGAAAGTCCCAAAATGTCCCAACTAATATCCTTTATTTACAAGCTCAATCAACCGCTCATCTTTCAGCAGCGTCCGAACATTGTATGTAAGAATGTTGAGTGTACCGGAGTCCTTTATGTAATTTGCCGTAATTGTCGTTTGACGGTTAGTCGAATATCTCGCCGGAGATTCTTAGCTCCCCTGACACCAGGGCTGTGCTCGCGCCCGTCTACGCCAGCACAACTGCTGGAGTCGCCGGGCACTTGGGTTTTTTTTTTTCAATACTAATATGATTAACATTCTTTTGTGTGAATGTTTAGTAATTGGTATAATAAATAATTTTAAGATTTTTGTTGTGATTATTAATTTTAATATTTTGAGGTCTTAATAAGAATTTCTATTTAATTACCGTTCTGATTTAATTACAAAATTAAAATTATAAGTCACTGTTAATTTGATTACACCGGTCGACAAATGAAAAAAAAATTTTTGCGCACGGGTTTTACTTATTATATTCTGATTATACAAGCATATTTATTTAAAAAAATGTGATAACAAATCAAAAATATTTGCTTTAAGAGTTTTTTTTCCAAAGCTTTCAGAGGCGAAAATTAAAGCTGGAGTCTCTGTGGACCCTCAAATAAAAAAAAACCAATTGTGATATTTTCCTGAAGTTACTTAGCATTGAAGAGAAAGAAGCCAGGAACAGTTTTAAGGCAGTAGTTCATGGTTTTATTGTTAACCCTAGAGCTGAAAGTTATGACGAGCTGATCACTGACACGACTACGAAATTTTTCCATCATCGGAAGTGGAATGTCTCTAAAGACACACTAAAGATGCATATGCTACAATCTCATTTGGATAAATTTAAAGATAACATGGGAGCTTGTACGGAAGAACAAAAGGAATGCTTCCATCAAGACAATTTGAGATTTGACAAGCATTTGAGAGACGTTACCAGGGCCAGTACTGAAAGGGACATGATGGGAGACTATATTTGGGGGTTAATAAGAAAAACTTCTACTAAAAATAGCAGGAAAACTAAAACTGTTATTTTTTAAATAATTTAACATTAAAATAAAACTTATTTTGTAAAAAAAAAACATGAATGGATGTACGGTTTCCTCTATAATAACTCTTCTCTGTGTAAATTTTTAGGTATTTTCATTGATTTTAATTTACCCATTTTTTACTCATAAAAGCAAATTCAAAACTTTTTTTTGTTCATATTCTTATTTCTAGATATACAAACAATAAAAATAACTTATGTAGAACCCGTGCGCAAAAATGCTGTCGACCTGTGTTATCTTTTATCACTAATAATCTGTTCTGTTATGACTATTATTATAATAAAGTGCAATTTTCTAAAAACCTTTTTTATTACACCACTGAAATATATTTTACCTAGAAACTTAATATTACTTACAGTTATGGTTTAATTGAACATACTGTTATAAAAAGGCCGTATTTAGACTTAAAACTATATTTTACTTTTATTTTTTAACAAACAAAGCCGTAAATGCATCTTAAAATTCGATAAGTAAAATAAAATAAAGCAAAAAAGGGCGTAAGCAGTACTTAGCCTCCGTATTTTATCATAGTATAGAACTTCGTAACAGACGTAAGCATGAGTAGTTACAGTATTAAAAATATTTAGAAAGCGATGATTAGAATAAAAAACATTACATTTGAGGATTGGTCTTAAATAAATAAGGAAAACGTCTGTAAAACTTTAAACATTAAATACTGATTACAAATTTAATTTAAGGTGTTTCGAATGTAAACAAAAAAAAAGGTTGTTTTTTTTACTATTTTTTGATATATAACAATAGATCATAGAGTCAAAAACAAAGTAGATATACCTGGTTAAACAGTTTTTTTGCTCCCCTGTAAAGTTAGTGAATTCCACTTACGCCTTTATTGGCCTGGGTGTGCGAAATGCGGAATTTTATAAGAAGGACGACATTCTTTACTCCAAAGAGTCGCTTAGTCCTCTTTTAAACTACGATTTCCCATTAACCGTTGGTCTATAAATATCGAATTTTCTAGATTCGATTATTTGATTTAGCGCCCCTTCGGATACCGGCCTTGATTGCGAACATCCGCCGGGGCCAGTAAGTCTTCATTAAGTAAAATGTAATTATAGTCCACTGCATTCATAATAGCGTAGGTTTTTAGATTAAAGTAGGTTTTAAAAATAGTTATAATTACACAAGGTAAAATCCTAAATTTTATTAACAAAACATATTATTAATAAAATTAACCCCATTACTTAATAAAATACACAGCAGTTACTTATACTTTTATTTTATTTTCATATTAAAAAAAAAAAAAAAACGTTCTCCAACTCTTGGAATTTCTGCTGTATCGTTAGTGCGTTTATTAAACACCCTGACCCGGAACAACTACTTGCAGATCGTACAAATATTTGATTCGTGCGGGAATTGAACTCGGACACGACGTTCATACTCTATTCAATATTTTAAAAGTACCATCAGTGGAATCATGCAAGGTTCCACTAGCTTGCCCTGGGATCTGGAGGCGACTGCCCTCCAGCGCGTCTATGAGTGGCGCGTGGAGGCGCAGCGCCGGGGCGTGACCCCGCTGCCTCGAGAAGTCGAGGCGCGGCGGGAGGAGCTCCGGCGCGATCTCAGGGCAGTATGGAGGGGACGACTGTCGCGACCGACGGCCGGGCACGCCGCAATTGCGGCGGTAAGACCCCTCTTTGAGGAGTGGCTGGAGAGAAGTCATGGCGTCCTTACTTTCCGCCTGACGCAGGTCCTCACCGGGCACGGATGCTTCGGGAGGTATCTGTGTCTAATGCGGAAGGAGGAAACGCCTGGGTGTCACCACTGCGAAGATCGCCCGGAGGACACGGTGGAGCATACGGTGCAGGACTGCCCAGCTTGGGCGGAGCACCGACGTGTCCTCACGGCTGAGATAGGCGGAGACCTCTCGCGCCCGGCATTGGTTGCGGCCATGCTGCGGGGCGAGACGGAGTGGGAGGCGGTCGCCTCCTTCTGCGGAGCAGTAATGCTCGCGAAGGAGGAGGCGGGCCGCGCGCGAGAGAGGACAGTGTCCTCCCTCCGCCCCAACCGTGGTGGTGGACGCCCGCGGCGACGGACGTCGCAAGACGATCTCCGGCCACCGTAGGCGCGGGCATGCGGGCAGCGAGTAAAGGGCAACTCGCTGCCCGACCATGGACCATGCCCGGGTCGACGGCGCGTTGTGTCCCACGCGCGCCTCAAAGAGCGTCAACATAATGACGGGGCCTCTCAGAGGGCCAAAGCCTGCCGGGGTCGCGGGATTATTTCCTTACCGTGACCCCGGAACATAACAGGCTACTGAAGGACACCGTGGATTTTAGTCACTAGAAGTCTGACAGTCCCTCCCGCCCTGCCCGGGGTTGGAGGACTTATTTGATGTTTTGCCACGTAAAAATAAAAAAAAAAGGTTCCACTAGCTATGCACACCGTTTTCCAAATCTACGCAATAATATATTGTGTAACACAGTTACAAAATAGCGGGTACCCAACCCAGCAAGTGTTGCGATTTCAAGCTAATTATATTCTAACCGACAAACGACGTCATTGGAATGCGACTCAAATTACTTTAAAAGACACTTCGAAGTTAAATAAGTGCCTTATGGTCTTGGAGTAAAACGGAACGTTAAAATATATAATTTCAGATGGAAAGAGTCATAGCCTTGCTCGAAAATTACATGTATTTTCATAAATATGTAGGTTTGCGAAATGTGTTGAGTTATGAATTTATGCCTTCATTTTAAAAGTGTTATTTAGTGATTTAACTAATTTCTTATTTATCTAAGAATTAATCCGTGTATTTCTAACGCTGTTTTTGACTGACATTTAAAACATAGCCCAGTAAAATTATTCTCTCTCTATGGTAATTAGTTTAGTTGACCTCAATGTCTTGATTTAATAAAAAGGTTTTCATCAGCCTAGAAGATTAATAATTCAGGCTGCTTCTCATCAAAGTCGCTCAAGTATGCCATTTGTTTATAAAAATGAAAAAATAAAATAAAAAGTTTATGGCATTTCATATTTTTTCAACAGAAACGGCCAGTCTTCCATATATTATTTACATGACAAAAGAGGTTTGTTTCAACATTTTAAATGGAAGATTTTACCTCGTGTCTTGCCTGCCTTGCTCGAAAATTGCAAGTATTTTCATAAATATGCAAAATGATGACATTATGTTTACGAATTTATGTCTTCTATATTAAAAGGGTTAATTAGTGTTTTTTTTTTTAATCTTGAATTCAATCCGTCTCTCGCAATCGGAAAACGATTTCATTGGCATTTAAAAATTAGCACATTGATTATTATCTATCTTCGGTAATCGGTTAAGTGGTTGACCTCGACGCCCTTTAAAATATCAACCATAATCCTAATGGAAAATCCAAAATCGTAACAAAACTGTATTTTTTATATTTTTAAACTGGAAAATGTTTAGTTAATTTTATGAAATTTTAATGAAGTTCATAGAAACTCTTTGATAAAACAAGTAGGGTCTAAGAAGGTTTCCATCATAAAGGTGGATGATTCAGGCCGTTTTTTTCATAAAAAAAGGTGTCGCATGCCATTAGTGTTCACGAAACGAAAAAGAATTAAAAAAAAAAATAACTTTATGGCTTTTCGTATTTTTTCACCGAAAATGGCCAGAGTTTGGTTTATGTACTTAAATTTAAAAAGAGGTTCTATGGAAGCGTGACCTTTTTAGATTATCAGGCATTTGCCATTAATAATAATTAATAAAGATTTTCATTGTTTAATTTTAAAGATAAAATAACTATTTCACAGCAATTGAGTTTCTGATTTAATTTAGAAAAAGAAAAATAATGTCATCGAAAATAATAAAAGACACTATAGGTTGAAAAATATCATGAACATGGACACTAGACAGGTGGTTCAATTAATGCAACGTTCAAAAATGTAAGTTGGTACGATGATATTATATTATTTTCATTTATTCATCATTTTACATATGTTTTACATTTTTAAATATGATTAAAAAAATATATATTAAAAACATTTAAAAATATAAAAAATAGTAGGCCCACCAGCATCGGGAACAGGGTCCAAAGTGCCGGTGGTTAGGGCTCTAGAGAGAGGAACCTCCTCACAATGCGCGCCGTGTCCAAAAGAACTGCTTTCTGCATCAGGCCCTTGAGCCAGCTGCATTTTCATTGTTATTAATATACGCATTTCATTATCTAAAATTGCTTACACTCATTTTAACTTCAGGTAATTAAGATACTGAAAGGATAATCGCTGGGACAATAACACCGTATAATATTGCTTGTTTTCCGCAATTCTAAGTGATAATATTCATAGATTTCATAATCAGTTGATATTCGCTATCAGCTGTTTTCAAAGGAGCCTGTACTCTAGGAAACGCGACAATCGTAAAATAGTAAGTGCATCGATTATATAATCAGAATGAACCAGATCACGAGTACACATCGATGCTCGGTGGAAAGTACAAGTGAATCGATTGCAACAGAGAAAGCGTCACCACTTCTAACCTATCGCACTGTGACTCATATCCAACCAATTAAAGCATACCTCTAGAGCCTTCCAATTAGTATTGATACAGAGATTAATTTACATTGGTGTTATGTTTTGTAAGCTACATCCAACCAAGTCAAGAATAACTCTGACACCCTTCAATTGTATGTAAACAGGGATTAATTTATATTGGTCAGGGGTTTTGTAAGGAACAACTAAAGGTAACAATATTGTTATTTCTTGTGCCCATTACGTGTGTTCATTACGTTATGCATTGTGATGTGTATCTCAGTTTAGTGGATGAGAAATTACAGCTCATTCTTATATCTCAACTGTTATAAATGTTCGAAATACGGTTTCGTCACGTAACATAATATTGTTGTATTGTCTTGTGCTTTCAAATTTTTATTTAATTAAGCGTTTCGTGTGAATATTCCGATTTTTCTTTTAATTTGTTGCATAGTTTAGCTATACACATTACCGAAAAAAAAAAGATACAGCAAACTCAGCAACGTCTCGCGGGTTCGATACACGGAACCAATATTGTATGCTCGTTCCTGGTCTGGGTATTGTGTATACGAGTTTAAAAGTAAAAACTCCTCCAAAATACTGGTTGTGTGTGACCCAAAAGACTGATTCCATCAGGCTAAATAGTGGTCAAACGTAAACCTATTTATATTTTTTTTAAATAATAAGAAAATCTGTTGCTACGATCTATGGCAACTCTTAACGCCTTTGTTTTAGATGTTTTGTAGAATACGTCTTGCCTCAACATTCTATGTAGTTTGTGAAGAAATGAGATAACTTCTGGTGATTTATTTTCGTTTAATCCCATTTTATGTATTAAGGTTATGAAGTGTACCTACTAAAGTTACAATTTTGGAATGCTGCAAAGTGGATATCTGTATCATTTACCAGCAATGTCGTCCGGTTGATCAATATTCTATCAACGCACCAAACGAGGTACTTTGATCAAGAAAATCAGAGTATTAGATTCCTCAGACTTCGCGCATACTGTAGTAAGTGTTAATGAATAAGTTGCGCAAATGGAATGCACGCATGGTCGCCCAACGGGTAATGTAACAAGCCTGGGCATAACATCCACGATTTCTTTCGCAACGTCCATCACAAGCATTTGTCGTATTATCGGATGTTGACCAACAACATCCATATATTTTACCTCTAAGGTCATCTGCTACTTATCTTGCTCAATCATTCTTTGACCTCTTGTATACTATAATTAGCGGTTTTAGCTATAATTTGACATTTGTATTTGTTCATAGATTGGGGTAATAAAAGGTTCTTAATAGTATTTTGGGTGTGTTGATTAGATATTCTGAAGGTGTGGTTATAGAGTTTTATAACACTGACTTTGTATTCAGATTGCATCTTCGTTTAGCCTATGTTGATACTCTGAGGTAAGCATTAATACGTTAACCAAATGTTTATTATTATTCCAGTTGAGATTCCAGTTATAACAATCAGTGTAAGACTAATTATTACTGATGTTAAGCCCCTCATTATTGGATTATAATCTCTGTACTAGTTCTCAAAGGATTGCTTAGAAAAAATATCACTATGATCAATTCATTCAAATCTTTGCCGTTCACATAGTTATGATTAAAAATACTGAAATGTAACAATATTTTATCCAAGTAACTTATTCCTATTGATTGCAGAATTCGAAGTTTTATTATAAAATCGTTTGATGTTGCCACAATGAGTCAGATGTCGTTTTGAAGACTATAATGAAGACATAGGTCATTCAACAAACTATCGTATCCAGTTATTTATGATTAAACTTGATTAAAAAAAAATGCACACGTAGTAACTCGTTACCGTTAGGCACCCAAAACCGGTTTCAATAAATCAAGTAGTGTTTCAAGAAACAAAACTGGAAGGTCATTTATGTAATAAACATTGAAATTATTTAACAATTATAACATAACGCAATGTTGCGAAGTAACGGTTTTCACGGTCAGACCCAATGATGCAATTTGAGGTCAGCGAGTTTGTTTGAAAGATACGTTAATTAATAGAAAGGAGATCGGTTTGTATATTAAGAATTCATTAATGATTCGTTTTCTGATATTTGGAGGTGTTTTTCCAATATGAATTTCTCAGTAGGAGTCATCGGATGACATTAGACTCCCTTCTCGATTGCGAGAGACAAAAAAACTTAACTGGCGAAAAGTCGTGCAACATTATGTCTGCCTACCCTTCGTGGATTGGACACATAAAGTGTGTTATGTTTTTCTTCCGATAGGTTATAGTCGGCTTAAAATATTTTCTTATACAATTTGTGCGTACAAAATAGGGAATTTACTAGGTACTATTTGCTAAATTAAACCAAGTTCCCCCATCCCGATTTTTTTTCCGATTCCGTGAAATTATCCTTACATGGAAAAAGGTCGAATGCCATTAAAAAAGTTTGGCCTTTAGCCTATTTTACTTATTTTCGTGGACAACTTACACTTGACCAAAAAAATAATTAAGTATGCTGAAATTAAAATACCAAGAAATAACTAAAGCCTTTTCGATTCGGATTTCTCACGGTTGGTTAACTTAACTATAATTATTTTTTTCTTGTATATCGAGATCACAATTTTTAAGTTAGTAATCTATAATGTATGTCACTAGCTAAATATTCCACTTTAAATTATGAAATTTCATTCACTGTAACTGAAATCCGAGGTCAAATACCTTAGGAAATCCACTATATCCAAAAATAGTTGTCTATATACATAAATTCCACAACTGTAATCAAATATTACAATAGTAATCAATGATTACAATGGTGGAACTTATGTGATGATACGTGATTACTGATCATGCATCATTTAAGACGGCTAGCCTTGGCCCAAAGACATCAGTGACCCCATACACAGACAAAAGGCGTATAAGTACCTAAACGTATAGTTATGGGTCTTTTAGACAACATTTAGGTAGATACAATGTATGTAATGAGGAGCTCGTGGCTAAATGATTACAGCCGCACAGGCCGATTTTCCGGGTTAAGCAGCGCTTGCCGAGGTTGGTCTGTGGATGGGTGACCATCTGTCATAGCAAGTTTCCTTCCTGCGTCGGAAAGCATGTGAAGCCGTTGGTCCCGGCTGTCATTTGTAGATCTTTGACAGTCGTTACTGTTAGTCAGAAGCTCTATTAGTCTGACAACCAGTCTTACAATGGGTATCGTATTTCCCAGTTACTGGGTTGTGGAGGTCTGGTAGGCAGTCGCTCCATGTAAAATACTGATATTCAGCTGCTTCTGGTTCGACTGGAAGACGACCCCAATATAGTTGGGAAAAGGCTAGGCAGATGATGACAATAATAATGTAATGTACATTTATACATACATACCTACAGATTTCTTTTTTTTTTGCCTTGGGTGGAGCGGTAGGGACGTGTTCCTTCAATAGCCCTTTACGTTTTAGGGTCACGGTTTCCAGTTTGGACGGTTCCGCTATCACCGATAGGCATTATGTTGGTCAAAATGGGGTTTGCTGGGTGATACGTCAAGAAGGTTATGATGAAAAAGCAATAAAAATTAGTGATATTACGCACCTATAACAGATAAATGGACAATATGTAACGGTTCTTCTGAGTAATTTATACGAACTTATTTATGTAGGTGTAAATATACCACTACACTTCGTGTATCTTTAGTTGAAAAAAAAAAAACAAAGAGGAAAGTGTCAGATTTAGAAAAACACTTGTAGAGTAAATTTGTCACAAAACACAAACAGTCCTAATGAATTCAAAGTATAGTAGTGATATTTTTATATGATGAGGTGTGATGTTGAGTGATTTTTTTCTATCATCAGCTAATCATACACCCTGGGCCTCAAGTCTGCTAATTTTATTTAACTCACATGCTATTGATATTCAATTGAGACTCAATCGACTCCATTACGATTAGAACAAATTTGGTATTCTGCAAAAACTTGTATAAGCTCAATAGAGTCGTAATGAAATCGTAGTGTAATTGTAATTGACTCTCAGTTGAACAGTTATAAGTATTGCCATTAGAGAATACCGATAAAGTTCACAATCGATTTACAATTGTAACACGATTGAAGAGCAGACTAGCAAATATTCTGATAGCAGTTCAATGGAATGTCACTGGAAAACCATTGGTCTTAAATTAGTAGCAGAATACCAAATGTAGTTAAAACTGCTACTGAGATCCAATTGATATTCAATTGAGTCATTACTAAATTAGCAGAATTGGGGCCCTGGTTTAACACGAATGACTTTTTAACCGACTTCCAAAAGGAGGAGTATGTTTGTATTTTTTTTTTTTTTTTTTTTTTATGTTTGTTCGGGCATAACTCCGTCGTTTAACAACCGATTTGAAAAATTCTTTTTTTGTTGGATAGGATATACTTCTGGAATGGTCCCATTAAAATTTTATCGAAATCGGACTAGCACTTTTTGAAAAATCAACATAAATCAACAAAAACCTAAAAAGTTTTCAACTTTGTCTACGCCGATTACTCCGAGTTTTCTGGTCCGATTTCGATGATTCTTTTTTTGTTCGTTATAGTATATCTGCCATTTGGTCCCACAAAATTTTCATTAAGTTTGGTGCAGTAGTTTTTATTTTTAGTTTTTAAACATGGGCGTTGTTATTTTCCGGTGCTACGGATTACAAAATTTTAGTGCACATGTAAGAAAATTATGTATTTGACAATAATTTGGGTTGAGTAGTGAAACTAAAAAGGATAAAATAAAAAACTTTTTCAAAAAAAAATGAAACCGACTTCAAAACAACCACAAAAAAAGTTCAAAATAACCTACAAAAAAACTTTTCTTTCGAAAGTCGGTGACAAAAAGTCAATGAAATAAAAAAGAAAGTCACCGACTTTCGAAAGAAAAGTTTTTTTGTAGGTTATTTTGAACTTTTTTTGTGGTTGTTTTGAAGTCGGTTTCATTTTTTTTTGAAAAAGTTTTTTATCTGGTGGGTAAGTTGTCTTGATAGTCATTATGAAAGCCACCAATACATGGTTTAATTTAGGTTCTTGTGCAAACAAATATTACCTACGTTCATCTTTCTATGTAAGTCTCTACATAGATCTACGTAATATTTTTTTACGCAAACAAGAATGCTACAATATTACAAGTTACATCGTGCCATTTTCTCGAGACAATCGCAAAAAAAAAAACAAATGGTCACCGCTACGTTTATCATCCTAATGTGACAAACAAACCGGATCGGGTAAGCATGGGCCGCGACTCACGCGCATTCGAGAGTGGGTGAGCGATCTTATGCAATGCGAATGTCGGCCGAGTAACATTTCGGAAGTAGCTATTGTAAGAGCACACACCTGCGATTCATGCCCCACGAGACACGCGGTCCACGAGTTGAGGACGCTTTTACGACTTTATCTGATTATGAGGATGCGATTGTTTTTTTTCCCACGGCTTCCTAAATGATCTCGTCAGGGAAGCGAAAGTGTTTATAGAATGTTTCCTTAGGGAGCTTACTCGTGACGCGATGATGCAATTCGTTTGACTTGACGTCGTCTCGTGGCGATGTTGTTTTGTTTTTCATCTACCCGTGTACAACCGCGCATTTCATGTCATAATGTCGTAGTGGTAAGGTTGATTTTCACTTGTAGTTGGAATCGGTCGAATCGCTTCGAATCGTGCCATGGGTAAGCTCCCTTACTCGAGGAATACGAATTGCGATGCTTCCATCGAATCGCCTTATGCTACAAGCATCAGTTTCGAGCGTCAAAACAAATGTGTATCGGTCTCGAAAGTGAACGAAGTCTAGTCCTCAATGTGTTAAGGTCGGATATTATTTAAGGGCAGCGTTTTAAATAACGACACTCAGGGTTAAGTATCTTCTCATTATTGAAATAATATTCAGAAAATTCTATAATTAATATTATTAATATCGATTATAGGATCCTCAATGGGATGTTGGTTCTCATTTGAAATTACAAAATCTTATTTAAAATAATCAATCATATTTGTTGAGTATTATGATTGTAAGATGTCTTTAAACGTATCCTAGTCATCGATTTACGTATAAACCAAAACCTTGACCTTTAGCCAAGCAGAGGATGTGTAACAGATTTCACATGTTAATAAAGATTGACAAATCGATAAAATTGATAAAATTTACATTTGAACACAAATGACGAGGTCGAATTTCGCATTGTATTTCGAAATTACCAATCAAATATCTAGACTGTTTTAAACTAGCTTTTATAATACATTTGATTAATTTATTTGAAGATAATTCTAAAACTAAAAATTAAAACGATATTTCTAAAATTTTAAAATTAAAAAGAAATATTATTTGTTTTGTCAATTTGCGTACCGCGCAGCATCTCTACGCGGATGAGGAAGCTGATCAGCCGGTTACTGCAAAACAAACTTAACGCTCGTACGCAATGAGTACATTATTAGTTGGAGGTTATGTCGGTGCATTGCCGCCGTATTATGTACTGCAGTTCGCGAAATTCCTCGCGGAATTTCTTATTACGACATCTAATTCAAAAGTTTTGAGAAATATTTTTCCTTTATTATTTTAACTAATGGCTGCCTAGTTTATCTATGTAGTTGTGGCAAAGGTGACTGCTGAGCAAGAGGTCATGGGTTCGATTCCGTGGCCCAGCAAAATTTTATTGTGTTTTTCCATCAAGAATTCCTTAGCCACGGAGTCTGGACTCGTGCTGTTGGAATAGCTTCATCCCCTAACATAACTCGTGTGAAATATATGTGTATTTGTTTGGACCCGCGGGTCCCGCCAGAGCGGGGTCAAACGACCAAAGAGCCATCTGTGCTTAACGCTTGAGGGGTTACAGATATAATGTCAAATTTGTGTTATTCGTTTTGATTATTGTTAGCATACATACGTAAACACACGCCCTTCAATAAAGCATCGATCTAATAAAACATCCTAAAACTGAGTTATCGACACTACTAGGTGGATATAATAAAAATCAAACAAACAACTTTCATAAGCACTTAGGGATCCTTTTCCCACGGGAGCAGGCAGAAACTACAGAGCTCCACCTACTACGATCCTTACATACCTACTCCTTTAGCCTCATCCACATTCATACATCTGGTCATACAAGCTCGCCCATTGCGAGTACTACGCACCCGACCTTGTTCACCCATAAGGTCAGAGTCGGACTTCCTTGGAAAGGCCCGGGTTATTTAAATAATAATAATAGTACTGTTATTTTGTCATGGTGTGTCGGTGGTATCTACTGCTGATGGTATATAGTCATGACTTTTCTGTCTATTATAATCATGACTAGTTTATCAGGCTAACTTTGATAAATCAAATCAAACTAAGTATTGTTAAAATCCTATACATTTTTTAAGAAATGTTTAAAACATTTATGGGATTTAACAAATAGTTTAACTGTTGATCAATCAACAGCCCTAACTGATGTACAACACAACAGATTATCATTATGAATCTGATGGTCATTATTTATTAAAATGTTTAAAAATTAAATTAAAGCGAATTAAAAGTTTCGTGAGCAAAGGCAAACAAACAAAAATTTCCTGCAATTTAACAACAAGGAAAAAATTATACGAAAACAAAAAATATAAACTCACCGGATATTTGCAGTGCAATTAGTCCAACTAAAATTAGCCACTGTGCACCTGTTATCATTTTTATTTTTCCTACCTTCATAAAACTACATAAACAACAGTTTGTTTACAAAACAGAAACACTGTAAATGTTTTTATTTTTAATAAAAAAAAAAATAATTACAAAAAAAAAAAACACAATAAAATATGTCACAATATTTTATAACAAAACAAATTGTCCACACTATTTACGATAATTATTTATTTTTAATTTGTTTGCCATAAATGCGTGTGTCACGTGCGTGTTCCGTACGGGCACTGAACGAGCGAAAGTGTCTGCATAATGTTGACCCTCGCTTCGTACCTGACTTCCCCCCTTTTGCATGAGATGACTGTGAATTCGGTAAGAATTTGGTCACTCTTTGTGTGTTTAATTACTAACAATTTTTTTTGCTAACTCCTATTGTTCCACAGCGGGGCAAAGGCCGCCATAATCTTTCATTACTACATACTTGTAGCTGCTACCACATAATATATCTTTTTGATTAAACAATCTCTTGGGTGAGCAATTTTTTTTAAATTAATTTTGACGCTTCAACGATTCTTTGACTTAGGTACGTCTACGCATTTAGGGTAGTGTAACAGTTAACTTAAAATCTACAAGGAATTTCTCAGTTTACGTTTTTTTAGTTTGCAATACAATTATTAGAAAAAGAAAAATAATTGAATAACATGCACCCTTTTGATTACGAGTATTATGATAAACTTCGCTGGTATCAAATTGAGTTCATTATTCGCATAAAAGGCGTTACCCAAACATGAATACTTTATTACTCGTCTGCGTAAAAACTGATTCAGTTACATAAACGGGTCTGACTTCGGAGAATTCCAACAAAAACAAATTACCTATTATTACATAAGTTACTATATTTAAATTTATGATAAACGCCCCACTTTAATACGTCATGATAACTCTCTTCTTTGCTTATTTTTCTTAGTTGAGCAATTGAAGTTTGTAATGCGAATCTAAATTAAGCTAGTCTGACATTATATGCTACTAGAATTACTGCATTACACAAATTAATGCACTACTATTTTGATTATCAAGGCATATTACATTTAAAGCAGGCCTTTTATTTTTTTTTGTGAATGGCATCTACTGGTAAACCTTACAGGTTGCTATGGGTGCATGTGTTGAGTGCAAGGCCTCCAACCAGGAGATAAAATCACGAATTAATAATTATATTCTAAGAGCCCCCTTGTGGGGCACGAGTCGATGAGGACTGCAAAGGGCTGGATCGGGATAAGATAAAAGCATATACATATATGTACTTAATTATTTTGCCTTGAAATTTGGATTGAGGACACTAGTGTACTCTCAATGCATCCTAAGTTGGATTGATGTCGTTGTGTTCTTTTTTTAGTATTTAGGTCTATTGAAATGTAAAAATTTCAGGAATTTATGCTAATGGAAAACATGTATGTTAATAGGATTTATTCTTGAGCTTTAATCATTGTCCAGGGTTTGATCTCTAGATTTAATAGGTTTAAGTAAGTTCGTTAAATAAATATATTTTTATACACATGGGTGAACACATTGGTATCCGTATTTCTGATTGGACTCAAGGCGTGGCCCTTTGTTTGCTTCGGAATTATTTTAAAGTGAAATAAACCGAATCCACGTCCTGTTTTTATCACTCACAATCTTGATGATTTTACCTGAATTCTTGTAATGTTTAGAATATACTTACACCAAACTATACAAAAGCAGGCGATCTTCAATTTCATAATTATAATGATTTGGTAAGACTAATGCATATAAATATGTGCCACGTTAACCTCCTAGGCTACAATAGGCATTATTATAAGGCATGTACTGACACGGTAAACCTATTGTGGAGGCATTGCTCAACCGCTAGAATAATCGTGAGTTAACGACATCATCGATTTAGTGTTGGATGTCGGCGGTTATTTGAGACTGTGAGTTGCCAATTCATAGGTTTTGGTAATCATCCGTTTCATAAGAGTTATTTTGATTATGTTTTGTTAAACTTTAGTGATAAAACCCCCGGAAGGGACGGCTTAGAGCGAGTTTTCTTATCAGTAATTAAGCAAACTATTTTGTTAAAATCCCATATTTTTTTTGACGATATATGTATTGGATAGGATTTTAAATAGTGGTTTACATAGCTACTGGTTAACAACACGCCCACTGAAGGACATACATGATATTCTTCAAAAAGGTCAGATACTCATTGTATTAACAACCAATGTGCGTGAACCAACTCATACACTTTGATGAAGCAAAAGCAGTATGCAAAGATTGTAGTAAGCGGCAAAGTGGCCGGTGTTTCTGCCCACTTACATGGGGAAAACGATTGAGTTTATATACATAGTTTTGAAATTAAGTACTTCTTTGGCAATTTTATTTGAAGCAGATGAAACTTGAAATAACATTGACAATCTAACCGGATACCGGTAATAACAATATATCGGTGTACCTAATTAATTAAAACAAATTTACATTTAATGGATCAAGCTTATTAAGAAGTAATCCGGGGTTTTAATAACCTCAGTTAAATAGCCTTTTGATATGACACTAAATATTGAAGAATTAGTAAAAAAATATTAATATATTTTCTTGTAGATTATTCCTACTGAACTTGTTTAAGAGTACAAATAAGGTTCGTATGACATTTCTAAATTATCGAATCTTCTAGAAGAACAATCGAGAGTTTTCGTCATACTATCATGTTTACAACTGACGGCAATAAACGATAAGGCCCGGGGCACACTTGTACGTAACCCACGCGGCCGTTGCCCAATTCGCGGATGGAGGCTAAATAAGGCCATGGATGCAACATGAATGCTGCGCGGTGTTGCAACTCACAATCGAGGATAGCGACAAGGATATGGGGAAAGCCCATATGAATGTCCGCTTGCCTACTCCGTCATTATCTGAGGTTTGGTTGTCCGGTAGCGCGGTTTGTAAATATTTAAATAGAGGCTGGTTAAAGTATCCTGGTATTTAGCGAGTGTCGGCTTGTAGCTACCTATATTAATATATGCTGCTTCCGCTGCCTTGTACTCGTAAACAAATACGAATCCCCCATCATAAAATTAACCATGAAATAATAATTTAGCTGTTCCATTTTGGTTCAGGCACGTATTGAAGTTTATTAGGGCATAACTGTTTTTATTTTTTTTTGCGATGAAAACGTTGTTACCATACCCAAAGGTGTTCAGTTTGATGGTCTATTACCACACCCTTAAATATAACCACAGATTTCTGGTACAAGTTTTATAATTTAGTGATGAGGAATGCTCAAAAAAAACCCAGAGTCGATTAAACTAATTTATGAACAGCAAAATAGACCTTAAGTCAGAGGACATAAATACGCTATTCGTTTCGCTTATAACCATAACCAAACAGGCCAGCAGCATATACAGGTTGAAATTTTTTCAACTGGGCGTGGATGGCTATATCCGAAACTATGAGGAATATCAAAAAACGTTGAAAGGAGTCTCGAGCCCAATTTTAAAGAAAACTAGAACTGCATCATTGGATTTAGAAAAATCAATAATCCTGGCCAGGAATCGAACCCGCTAATTTTGAAAAAAAAACAAACCCTGTATTATTACACCATTCGATAGGGTTGCTAATAAGGATCAAATTCTGGGAAGTAATCATATACGGCAAACTTAAGGAAATAGCTGATTTGAAACATTATTTATATAGTTGACTTGAAACATTATAAAAAATCGTAACTTAACAGTTACAATTTTTTTTTACTTGGTGATGGTTTAATCGAAAACTATTATTGGATTTGGGTTATAGTATGTATACTCTACCTTGCCACACATAAGTCGTTTTAATCGATTCTGGGTTTTTGCTCCATATATTCTTGGGCATTCCTCTTTGTAACCACGCCATAAAGGAGGCACATGCATAAACGAAGTGTGACAAAGATTCTAGAATATTCTGCAGTCAAGATCTAAGATACAAATCCGTCATCGTAATCAATTTAACTCCAGCACAACCAAAAAACAAGGAAAACCAATACTAAATATATTAGCTAGAACTGTATCTGGCGCCTGTTACGCATCCGTTTTTATGTAGATCACACACAGTGGATAGTACCGGTTCACAACTCAGGTTAGGTAATATATAGACCGGCTCACAATTTTATTACAGTTTAAAGGAATTTTGATGTGAACTTATATAAAGTAAGGATTGGGTAAGTAGAAGGCTATCAAGATTCGCGATTTACGGAAGAAGGAACCGCACGTACCTATACTTATATTGGTTACCTGTTACCTCGGTACAAGTACCACCAGTGGTTAACATTAAACTTTCAAGTGCATGATCTTGAAAAGTCAAGTTTTGATTGAACGTAAACATTAGTATGCATATCAAGCAAATTAGATAGTTCAGCTAGTATGCAGTTTGTTTATTCTAATGCTGACTTTTCTATGCCATTAATATTCATATTTTTAGAAAGAGCTCAACTATTCAAGCTTGCATGAAGGGTATATAATCTTAAATCCTTTTACTAGTAGGAAGCTGTATTGTACAAGTGTAATATCCGACCAATAAAATTAACCTAGTATAAAATATATATATCTATGCTTTGGAGTTTTATAATTACATCAACATAGGTAAACTTGTTTGTCTATAAAATTACAGAAGTTGCAATAACTTTGTTAGATAAAATTATTGCACATCAAATGAAACAAGTAATTATCTTAATTAATTTAAAATGGTAATACCAATTTGTAATAACGGTTACAAACTATAAATAACTTTGAGCACTTAAGTCACATGCACAACAGTTGCTGGGAAATATATGCATTGGGCGTTTTTCCATTAGACGGCACGGCACCGGCACCGGCGTAGTGCCGGTGCAGGGAAGCAAAAATGTATGAACGCCGGGCCGGCGCCGGCGCCGGTAAGTGCAAAAGCGAGCCATACGTTTTCATACATTTTTGCTTCCCCGGCACCGGCACGGCGCCGTCGCCATCGCCGGTGCCAATGCCGTGCCGTCTAATGGAAAAACGCCCAATGGGTATCTCAGAATGGACGGGGCGCCCAGACAGATAGAGTGATCCAGACACGCACCTTGATGGCTTGTCAAAAGTGGCATAAAAAAAGAGCACTTGGAAGGATACGGGGGTGGCCTTTGCCCAGCATTGGGACAACAAATACTAAGATAAGGTTCATATCTGACGTAAAATACGTCGAGGGTATCATCGAATGTTTCTTGACGCACTAACGTATCATCGGTTGAGTGTGAACGGTCAAGTGTTTTTCTATACATTTGTCTGTTCTGGCGTTACGCGACCGAAAATACGCGACGCATGTTCCGTCAGATATGAACCTTCCGTAATGAAAAAAAGTGAGCAATCACCACTGCAGCCGGGTGCTGTTAACTTTACGATCCTGCAATTCTATTCTCTAAAAGACAAATTCTAGACTGTAGAGTGTCCTGCCGGGGTCGCGGGGCGGTCTTATCAGGTAACCGGGTCCCCGGAACGTAAAGAGCTATTGAAAGACACTGTGGATTTTAGTCAGTACAAGTGTGACAGTCCCTCCGTCCTGCCCTGGGTGGAAAGTCTCATTGGATGATTTTACTACGTAAAAAAAACTTTTTCAAAAAAAAAATGTATCTGCCTTCAAAAACAAAAAAGGGTAAAATAACCTTCAAAACTTTTCTTTCGGAAGTCGGTGACTTTTTTTATTAATTTCATTGTCTTTTTGCCACCGACTTCCGAAAGGAAAGTTTTGAAGGTTATTTTACCCTTTTTTGTTTTTGAAGGCGGTTACATTTTTTTTTTTAAGTTTTTATTTTACTCTTTTTAGTTTAAATATTCAACCACATTTTTTGTCAAATACGAGTACATCATTTTCTTACATGAGCACTAGAATTTTGTAATCCGTGACACCGGTAATAACATCGTTAAAATCTCTTACATTCATAATTCCCTATCTCTAAAACTATTGAACCGATTTTGATGAAACTTGCAGTATTCCTTGCAGTAGTCCGAATTAAGAATTACTTAAGTCGGACTTGTAGTTTCGGAGATATGCGAACACAAACATAATTTACTAAATCAGTCGATGCCAAGTCCTTACTAGTGGAGAGAGAGAGGAGTTGTACCTTCCATCATCAGCTCAGCTACATGAGATGATGATTACCATACGCAAATACTTAAATTACGTCATAAAATTTGCGAAAAACGATGTGTAGGCCTATAAAATTTGAGGGTTGCCCTCGATTTCTCCAGGATCCAATCATCAGATCCTGACATGGTGACAATGGGACCACTCCTGAAGTATCTCCTTTCGAACAAAAAAATAATTTTTAAAATCGGTCCACAATTGGCGGAGTAATCAGGTAACAAACACACAAAAAAAAAAAACATACCGTCGAATTGATAACCTCCTTCTTTTTGAAGTCGGTTAAAAAGGACTGTAGAGTGCTCTACGATAAACTAGTCATCGACACACGTCGCTGTCCGTAGCTTAGTGAATACCAAAATTTAGTTTCGACACTGAGGCAGTGGTGCACATAAGGCTGTATACTTATAGAAGCACTGTTGGTTAATTTTTAATAAACATTTAAATATATACGATAATGTCTTCGGGGTTGGTGAAGTAACGATTGATACAGCTGCTCTGCATAGTTGGTAATTCTGAAAGTTTTGGAGCAGTGGGTTGCAACAGGCCAAATGGTAATGAATCTTGGTCATTCGCCGTTTGTGTAAGATACAAGATATTTACATGTGGCGAAATAAAACACAAGGTTTGGTGTATTTTTTCCTACTCCTCCACTATTATTTTCTGATTCATTTCGTTGCAGGATCCAAGACAGTTAAGTTCATTCTCCGGGACACGTCGAGCTTCATTGTCTCGGCGCTTTTCTGGTGGTTGCCACTGTTGATTCTGGCTTTCAGGAGTTGCAGTGGTTTGGAATAGTGTGGTGGGTGTGTAACAATAAAAAAAAGGTTTCGTTTGTATCGGATCGGTGCAGTGACGAAGCAGGTGGCATTCTGTAGTTTCGACAAACCCCTTACTAAGGGGTTTGCCTTTTTTACTTTAAAAGGCTTGATTTTATGTTCATTTTGAGTTTGATCAGCGTGTATTAAATTGGGTTTAAAGATCCTGTTTTATTTTAAATGTTATATTTATTAATAAATAAAACAGTAAGTTTGTTCTATAGTTGTTTAATTCCTCGTCTAAAGTAATTAGAACTTCTTCTTCTTCTTCTGCTCTTCTTATTGGAACCGCGTGCGTATGGCGACTCCGAATTTGTACTGAAGAAAAATAATCCGCGTGCACTGAAAAAATATAAAAAAATGTTCGTTAGGTATTAAAATTATTGGTTCTGTTCACATACTCATACACTTTGACATAAAGTATGAAACTGTCTTACGTTCGTTTTCGGTTATAGCTGAAAATCATTGTCATTGGAGGCTATTTTCCTGACATTTTTCGGCGCAAATTTTAAAGACCCTTTTTTGTTTTTCTTATATTTTTTTTACATTTCTTTCTAATATAACGTTTTATTACACGATTTATTATATTACCGTTGATCAATATCCGTCTGTGAACCATCCATAACAAGCCATTAGAATCGGACACGCATGATTCATAAGTAAATAACATGAGGAAAAAAACTTTAAAACTTTGATGAATTTCGTACGAAATAATGAATTATGGTAACATTCGTCCAAGTGTTAAATTGTTCACATGTCATTACGTAAAAAAGTCAAAATTTTTGTTATAAAGATCAAGTGACAAAATGTCCATACGACAAAAAGTGAAAATGATTTTATATTTACACATTAAATTGTTTGAAGACATTGGAACGGAAAGGGCTTATGAAATAAAAAATAATGAAATTTGTTCTATTACCTATCTAAAAAAAAATCCAGGCGTTGTTTTATCACAAAACCTAGGATTTTAAGCCATGTATAATATGACTTTTGGACATTATAACACTTGTTGACTTTTGCAAAACTTCATTCAAACCAAATAGAATTATAACATTAGGTTATTCTGATATGCGGACATTTTAACACTTGGACTAATATTACCAAAAGCGGTAATAATGCACCTATTATATTTGTAAACGTTCACGCCTCACTCATACATTTACTTTTGAACGAAACCTCATTTTTATCGAGATGGTCGTAATCATACCAACTACGGTCAGACGGTAGAGCACGGCGTAAAATCCCTTAAGTTACCAAACCGTGATGTAAGAGTTGAAGTAACTGGTTATGTATATATTATGAAGGAAAGTTGAACCTGTTATACTCACAATTTAAAGACGAGATCAAGGAAACATTTGTAAAATTTAGCTATAAATAAGTATAAAGATGTTACCACATTTGTTCATTAAACATCGTGACCTTTACAGATGAAAACAAAAGTTCATCGACCCAAAGACCTTTTAGCGGGTATAAATAAAAATACTAGTACTACTGGCGACAATTATGGAGTAATGGAAAAATTATAAATAATAAATTAAAATCTCATGAACTGGAACATATAACATATACAATATAACCTCCTTTTTTAAAGTCGGTTAAATAACCACCACCATCAATGTATTTAGTATGAGTTTCAACTTTATGCCTATATGCGTTCTTGAAAAAAAGGGGTTTTGACAGACTGACAGAGAGACAAACTTACAACGAAGTGATACGGGCTACCTCTTTTCCTATTTTCCAGTTTTCCTAAAACGTTCTTTTTTTCTCAATTTATTTATTTAGTAACAATTTGCTTGCTGTACAGTCACAAGCAATAACATATGTATACATTTAACAAAATTCAAACGCAAACTCTTTTTCATGAACCCACCATTTTCTTCCAAAATGGTGGGTTCATGAAAACGCAAAAGGATAATCAACATTGTAGGAGAATATCACTTTTTAATTCTGCTCAGTGTATCCATGTGACCGTGACTGTACAAACAGTTTGCACCAATGCATACAGCAATCCAACGAGACGATGATAATTATGCGAGACTTAAAAAACATCTCTATCTGATTTTTCATTATTAGGATTGACGTGATGTTATAATGAGTGATAGTAAAATCATCATAACATCGTCACGAGGAGGAAGCAAGGCTAGAGAAAAGGGAAACTGTTTATAGTGAAAGTGTGGAAGTGTTTCGGTGCCTGCACTAATCATAGAACTAGCCAATTGGTGACAATAATGCTATTCACTATTGTTGAGAATAAGGAGTTTAAAAGTAGGTAAGCGTAATATAGTTTTAGCCTAAAAACATGCGTCATGACCAGAGGTCGGAATTAGGTAGAGTTATTTTAGTACTCGCATCGAAATGATAATATTAATTAATATGGATCTTACCGGGATTTATAATAGGCAATGTCGTGTGGAAAACAGTACATATTACAAATAAATAAAAATAATAAAAACATCAGAAATCGATTAGACAAATAGACATTAGTAAAATACTGGCACAGTTAGCTGTGGGAAGGTATGGAAGGAACGTTTGCTCGACAATGGCAATGGGACAATAGTGAATATGAAGAAAGTGTGCATTTTGTCCTGCATTTCCCTCCAAGAACTTTATTAGTTAAAACTCATGTGAAAGAAATGGCTGTACAAAATAGGCAATAATGATCATTTTAATCACTATTGATATTTATACATTTATTTTAAACTATTCAGATTTTGTCAAATCCTGTGCAGATTATTAACAGGCACCTTTAAATCAGATAAATTCATGTAACTAAAGGAACGTCAACAATTTAATAAACGCCAGCCAACTTTGTAATGGAATCATTTTATGAACCGGTAGTCTTTCGACTTAGAGTATTGCAACTGTGGGGATTTCTTAAAAGCCAGTTCGAGTTATCTGGCGTAGTTTTGTAACTTGCTCTCAATTCGCTACTCTTCCAACATAATTTACTTCACAAAATATACCTAATAATATACCAAAAATCATCGCAGGTTAGTTTAAGTGGACCAAAATGATGACAATTATGTTTCAATTTCATGTAATATGGAAGCAAACCAATTGCCACCATCCAAAGTTGACGCCGCAGACCGCGTATAAGACTAGCTGATCAAACGAATGAAATGAAAAGAAATGAAATTGTATCACAGGCTTCGTAGCAAATAGTAGGACCAATTGATCAAAATCAACAATCAGTAATCACTACATAGTATAAAACAAAGTCGCTTTCTCTGTCCCTATGTCCCTTTGTATGCTTAAATCTTTGAAACTACGCAACGGATTTTGATGCGGTTTTTTTTAATAGATAGAGTGATTCAAGAGGAAGGTTTATATGTATAATAACATCCATTAAATAGTGGAGAAGTACTGTTATTTTTGAGGTTTCTAATGTGATGTCGTAAATAATTACATTTTTTCCGCTTACATTGCAAACGCAGGCTGAACCCTACGAGTTTTATCAAAATAATGTACTAAGTATTGTACACATTGAAAAGGTCTACAGAAAAGTCCGTGATGGTATATGTCTATCTCTTATGGATAACCCACAATAACTTTTTTTTGTCATTTACTTTTTACGACAAATAATGGCTAATTTTCGAAGCGATTTTAACCAATACAGCATTAATCCTTAACCAATTAAATACCTTGAATACATTGTTCATTTAATATAGATCTATATGGCCCTTTACACCGTATGATTTAAGTGAATATTTTCGAAGATATTACAGATTTAAAAATTGCGGGACGTAGCGTTTGCGCAGTTTTTCTGTAGTGTATTTAGTATCAGCATTGCACCCGTGCGAAGCCGGGGCGGGTCGCTAGTTTCTCATAAACTCTGGATGGAAACAACTGGACGGAGTTGAGAGAGGTCTTTCTCCGGCTGTAAGGTCATAAAAGCTAAGGGTCAAGACATTTTAGCGCAAAGTCGAAGCGTCAATCTAAAACTTAACATAGCAATTTCACTCTTATCTCCACCAATGTAATGCCTTTATTTCTTCTGAGATAACTGCGAGGAATTCGCGCACCGAGTACGATCAAATTCCGTAGAAAGATTTACGCTTCGATGCAC
Organism: Agrotis clavis; assembly: GCA_954870645.1. Classification (NCBI taxonomy): domain Eukaryota; kingdom Metazoa; phylum Arthropoda; class Insecta; order Lepidoptera; family Noctuidae; genus Agrotis; species Agrotis clavis. The sequence goes on from OX940922.1 coordinate 12,775,218, forward strand.
TTAGACGCTGTGCTAATAAAAATTAACCTCAACAGTAACAATATTACAATAAATCAATACTCACTCTCGGGGAACATATTCTCCGAAGATCACCTCGTCATCGGACGGGAAGATCTCACACCAGCCAATCATGTAGATGATCCAAGAATAACACTTGGTTCCGTAGAAACCAACGTCTGTGAGGATAGACTCTGCGTAGTACTGCGGTGCTCTGGCGTGGTTACAACCAGATTTAGCTGGGAATGATTAATTTCTCAATTGAAAATCCAAAAATAGCACTCTTCAATGAATGTCACCTATTTGTATAACACAACATCCCTACACTTATGCGTAACTACTGAATTAAAAAGCTTCTAATAGCAAAGAAAATAACAGTCGGACGACGATTTTCTTGCTAAATACACACTACGAACGCTATGAACTTACATAGTAGGTAGGTACAGACGCCAGCAGGTCAACCTACCCGAATCTGTCAGATTTTACCAATCAAACATTAACCTTCTACTCTTGTGATAAGGTTGAAATTCTAATATAGAAATCTGACAGATTGTGGTAGCTTTATTTATTTATGTGCTGGCGTCTGCACATCTTAAAAAAAATACAAACACAAAACTTACAACCATGCAACTTCAGCATAATTATAATGTTCCGACTGCTTCGACAAAGTCTTCCCCACTGAAAGATCAGGGTATAATAAAATCTATCGAAATTAGAGCTGAGCTTGAAATAAACCATTTTATTAATACACATTAAACCCATTTGGCACAGTCATTTTTATTTTTCTTGTACATTTTGTGGGAATGTTGTGTGCCATAAATTAGTGCTGAATAAACATATTTTCGTTCTTTCTTTCTATGTAACTTACATTTTGCCATTTAGGTGATACCTACTCACTTTGATCTTTTGTAGCCTTGCAGCCAGGTTGTGTGATTCCGCCATTAGCATAGAAGTCGACATGACCACTGGCTTCCAACTTCCCCTTCTCCAGTGCGTTAGTATGAAGAACATCTACAAACTTCGCATCTCCTCTGTCTATTTTCTTATTTGCGTCTGTCGTCACAAACAGAGGCAAGGCGGGGTCCAGAGCTGTGGAATATTATGTTGGATTAACTATTTGTATACACTTACATTAACGGCGTATGGCAAAGCGAAAGCATCGTTTGATGAGTTGGAAAAGTTGCCACGCACCGCCACCAGTAGGCGCCCGTATCGCGAAATTAACGCAATCCAAAGTTTTATGTATTTCATTTCGTCAACTTCGACATTTCATAAATTAGTGTTCCCTTTACGCAAAATACATGTATTACTCTAGTAGAAATATTTTGATATAAAGATATTGAAACATTTACTAAAACAAAATGAAAGAAATACTTATTGATGTGGATAAATATTTTGTAAATATTTTTATCATTCACAGTCTTAAATTTATTTTATAACACTTGGACACAGATTTTGACGTCCCGAGATAACGAAAAAAACTACTATTTGGTAGAAAATTAATAAAATTGGCACACTTTGCGAAAGTGACAATTCCCAATTATCTAAAGCCCCAAACACATGCGCGCACGGGCAAAGGCATGTGAGCATAATGACGTCGCTCCTCCTTAGAGGGCCTACCAGGGTCCCGGGACTAACGAATACCGTGACCCCAGAACGTAAAGGTCTATTGAAAGACATCGTAGATTTTAGTATATACCCGCCCTGCCCTGGGTAGGAGGACTCATTTGATTATTTTACCACACTAAAAAAAGCCCCAAACACACGCTTCTTTTATTAACGTCCGTTCAGAAAGCTAGTTGCGTGTGATGCATTTTGTTATAATGACAGACACTAGCGCCGCGTAAAAGGGACGTAATAGTTTTTACTCGTATATTATGAGGTACAGGTACACAGATTATTGTAGTACAACAATTTTATTGTCTGTAACTTCTTTATAATTGAATCTTTATTCTATAATATCCTATCAATTTTTTTTGGGACAAGGTCTTAATATCACTTTTCTGATAAATGAAACCTTTGAGAGATATCTATCGGCTCCAAAAGAATGAGCCCAGTGCTAATCATTTTTTTTTGCCTCCAAAGCAATAAATAGAGCGAGAAGCAACTTGTACCGAACACGCGGTGAGACAGCAATGACCACAAATTTTTCATCGCAGTCGCAGCATTATACTATAGGCGATATTTAACAGGGTGGTGGGTGCTATGCCTTATATGTAGTTGACATGTAATTTTGAAGTATTTAAAATTTTGACAATACCAATTTTCATTTAATTTATTTTAATCCTGTTTCTTCGAAATTGTTATAAATCTGTGACGAAACTAAATAAATAATAATAAGAGTGAAGTGTTTCTTATCCTATATCGCAGTTTGATACGATTAGAAGTTGTTTTCAGTTACATATTGTCTCAAATTGTTGACTGCAAATCAGTGCATTTATCATTAGTTCATGTGAAATGGTATTTGGATGCATAAAGATTAGATGGAAGGAAGATGGACACAGAGGAACCATCCGACAACAATAGTACGATATCACGATAGCATTGATATAATTATCACTGTGAGTAATTTATTATATTGATAGGAACAATTCGTAATGTATAGTATCATACGTATTCTAAACATTTCCCTTGTTTGCTCTGTAGGGGTCGTCAGGAATTTCCTGCGATGATATTCAGTATGTTTAGTTTATTTTAATACTTCATTTATTAATGAAAATAAAGTGTTATTGAAAAATGAAAGTTTACGTGACTTATTTACAGTCATGTCCGTTTAATCACGTCCCATTGAACACATCGAAACATAGTTTTGAATAATCTATAAGCCTACGTATCATTCGTGGGTACACTACGATAATACGAAAAAGTTTATTCCGAAATTCATAAATACGAATTTCAAAATACCGATTTTCATAATTCCGAATGGTTCAAAATTCCTAATATAACAACTCCGATGGATCATTATTCCTATTTTAATAATTCCGCAATTTCAAAATTCCTAACGTTTATAATTACTATTTTCAAAATACCGAATTTTAATAGACCGAATATCAAAACTTCCGACTTAATATATTTTCCGAAACATCAAAAACACGAATACCGAATATTATAATTCCGATTATTAGAATTCCGATGCGGGTCCGTCAGGTCGAAAAATCCGAGTCGGGGTGCCCCAAGACACATTTTGCTGGTTCAACGGAGCCCCGCTTCGCGGGGCTCCTATTTCTGTGAGCAAGGTTTAAAGTAACCTAACACGAAGGGGATGGCGGGGTCTTTCAGACCCCGCCATCCCCTTCGAACCTAACCTGTCCGAGTCGGGGTGTCCCCAGTCCTGAGCTCGCTTCGCTCGCTCTTGCATCCTTGGTCAATTTGTTGACTACCACCTACCAAGGTAAGTCGACGGAGCCCCGCTTCGCGGGGCTCCTATTTCTGTGTGCAAGGTTTAAAGTAACCTAACACGAAGGGGATGGCGGGGTCTTTCAGACCCCGCCATCCCCTTCGAACCTAACCTGTCCGAGTCGAGGTGTCTCCAGTCCTGAGCTCGCTTCGCTCGCTCTTGCATCCTTGGTCAATTTGTTGACTACCAACTACCAAGGCATGGTCGACGGAGCCCCGCTTTTCGGGGCTCCTATTTCTGTGAGCAAGGTTTAAAGTAACCTAACATGAAGGGGATGGCGGGGTCTTTCAGACCCCGCCATCCCCTTCGAACCTAACCTGTCCGAGTCGGGGTGTCCCCAGTCCCGAGCTCGCTTCGCTCGCTCTTGTATCCTTGGTCAATTTGTTGACTATCACCTACCAAGGTAGGTCGACGGAGCCCCGCTTCGCGGGGCTCCTATTTCTGTGAGCAAGGTTTAAAGTAACCTAACACGAAGGAGATGGCGGGGTCTGAAAGACCCCGCCATCTCCTTCGAACCTAACCTGTCCGAGTCGGGGTGCCCCAAGTCCCGAGCTCGCTTCGCTCGCTCTTGGATCCTAAGTTCTCCTAATAACAATAAAAATCCTGAAGGCAATCAGTGAAAGTTAAGAGGATACGTCTCGCCACTCCGTGCCTACACAGGCTTAAATAACACTTTGGGAGTGCGGTAGACAAAACTACGTGGAGCCGGTTTTGCACCAATTCGTTTCTGTCACTGACTTTGTAGGATGAGAAACGAAATTCCGATTTTCAATATTCCGAAAAAAACTGTTTATTCGGAATATTGAAAATTCGGAATTTCGTTTTTCGGAATGAGAACTCATCGAGCATTACATTTTTCGAATATGTGAAAATCGGAAAACGAAGAAATCGGACATACGACTTTCGGTCAAATAAATTTCGAGATTCTTAATAATAGATATTGTAATTTTTAGGTATTATGATATTCGGAGTTTTGAAAATCGGAATATCGAAATTCGGAATAAAATTTTTCGGAGTATTTGGGTGTTCCCATCATTCGTTTTTATTTTCTCGATCTTTTTATACATTTCCAATTTTATTATTACGAAAATCTGACAGCCGCGATCTGAAAAAAAGTGTCACAGGTCTAGCCTGTAAGAGCCACGCTGGCTGACTGATCTGTCAAGGAACGAAAGTGATGACACTACTTTTAAAAGGCAAAAGATGAGAGGACGATAGTGAATGTGTGCTCAAAATAAAATGGCGTATGTGCCCAAACATATTGACGCCTTTTTATGAATTAAAATTGTTATTAATTGAAAAACTGTATTTACAGAATTTAGATACTAGTATTTTCTACAATTTAAAACAACATCCTTTCAATAACTCATAGTAGTTACGTCGTAAAGTCCAAAAAATAAAAAACATAGACTGAACTTTGCAATTTTTTTGTATCGAGAAAATTTAATTGAATCGTGTTTTCAACTTTGTGAGAATTTAGATCATATAGTTAATAACTGTATTCCAAATTGTAAGATCTGTAGTCCAGTCATGTACGACAGAAAGTAAAATATAAAAACCGTATAAGTACTGACTTAGCCCCTTAATAGGTTTCTGTTATTCCATAAAACATTGTAAATATGTTCCTTTTATTGATGATTTAATATTTTTTTTGGACTTTGACTTATATGTTGTATGTATTTAAAAATAAAAAAAATTACTTAGTTGTAGGAATGACGACACGGTTGGTGCAGTGGCTAAGCGATTGGACTGCTGCGCTGAGGGTCGCGGGTACGATTCCCGCACGGAGCAAATGTTTATAATTATGATCTACAAGGAGTTGTTCCGGGTCTGGGTGTTTGTGTATGTGAGTTTATGTGTTTTAAAATGGTTTATTCTTGTTTGGCAGAACAACGTTTCGTCGAAAATCACTCCGGCTAATTTTGGTTACCATAAAGTCGTTTCGTAGAATTATTCATTTCACCGAATAATTAATTTTTATGTTTTCATTTAGCCTATTTATTTCTTTGAAATAATTTCATTTGACCGAATTTTCAAATGCACTAATTTTATTTAAACTAATGTTTCACTAGATTAATAATGATTTAGTCGAAATATCGCATCGAATATTCAGTTAAATATTCGTTTTCTTTAATTGTCTATATAAAAATCGGGCTCTGCCGAGTTACCTTGGTAGGTGGTAATCAGCAATTTTACCAAGGATGCAAGAGCGAGCGAAGCGAGCTCGGAACCTGGGGCACCCCGACTCGGACAGGTTAGGTTCGAAGGGGATGGCGGGGTCTGAAAGACCCCGCCATCCCCTTCGTGTTAGGTTACTTTAAACCTTGCAAACAGAAATAGGAGCCCCGCGAAGCGGGGCTCCGTCGAGCTACCTTGGTAGGTAGTAATCGGCAATTTGACTAAGGATGCAAGGGCGAGCGTATATTACTGATAACCACCTACCGAGGTAGGTTGACGGAGCCCCGCTTCGCGGGGCTCCTATTTCTGTCTGCAAGGTTTAAAGTAACCTAACACGAAGGGGATGGCGGGGTCTTTCAGACCCCGCCATCCCCTTCGAACCTAACCTGTCCGAGTCGAGGTGCCCCAAGTCCCGAGCTCGCTTCGCTCGCTCTTGCAACCTTAGTTTAGTTACTGATTACTACCTACCAAGGTAGATCGACAGAACAAATATTTACAATGTTTTCTTTTCTGCATTACATTGCACCAATCGAATATTCGATAAACTAAATGTTATACCACCTGAATATTATATCAAATGAATATTATACCTTTTAAGCAATAGCGCAAATGTTGTTATAGCAAATAAATATTCGATGAAATGAAAATTAAGTAAACCGATATTATACAAACTGATTATTTTCTCAAACGTTGTTCGAATTAGTAAAATTATATCAAAAGTTGTTCTACCAAACAAGGGTGAACCTTTTAAAATACATCCATGACACAGGAGAAATTCCTAGTGTGGTGATAAGTTTAAAAAAAAATGGGAACCGTTGGTTTGAAATCAGACCGGCTAGTTACAGTGACACCTAAAGAAGAAACCGGATAATATCATAATAACGAATTTTAAAAGTCAACTGACATCTATCAACCCGTACTGTAGCGCTATTCCCTTTAGACAGCGGCGCGGCAGCGCTGAAGATACGGTTATAATCTCAACTTCTTAATCTAGCTAGAACATAAAGGTGATACTCTAAAATGTTTTGATCCTCGACGTTGAGATAATTTGACTTTATAGGATTTTTAACGTTACAATTCTACTACACTCGCGAGCAAAAGTATAGAATCGCTTACTCCGATTCTGCGCGATTTATAGAACTTAATAATAGTAAAGAATAATAAAAAAGGTACCATAACTTTAAACTCATACCAGCTATTAGTATACAGCCATATCTTTGCTCGCGTTTTTGTCACGTGGTGCCTAAATGAAATTGATGGCAAGCAGTTTTGCGAATGAATTGAAATTGCTAAATTATTTCTACAAGGAGCAAAGTTGTCTATATATAATAATATGGTGTTGTTACTGAAGAGTGACTTTACTAACCAAATAAATACAGGGGTTCACCTCCTGGAAATTTGGCTATTAAATCCATTGACCTGAAAACTTTCATAGTAGCATACTTTTAATATTTACCAGTAATCCTTTCTAGACTCCCAGAGGTGACATAATCGCCGATAAACCCGGCGGTCTGACCTCCAAGACTGAATCCTATGATGTGGAAGAGTGCGAGGTTGAAGTCATATTTCTGGACTAGTTCATCGATCAGCTGGGCAGTACACATGCCCACTAGCTCCGTATTGCGGGCAGCCTCTATGTAGCACGGCTCCCGGGCTATCGGGTTATAATCCACTGATATGATGTTGTAGTCGCAGCATTTCATGTAAGCTGGAAGTTTATTTTTATATTTTTTTGGTATAATTTTGCCTTGAGCTCGATTGGATTTTACATTGAAAAAAAAATAAAAAACCTAATGAAACTTATTTATGCTCTGTTTTTTCGAAATCCTTATTTATAAAAGGATAGGGATGTATAAGACTTGAGTAAAAGGGGCTCGAATTTTAACTTCCGTTTGTTTTTATTTGGTTTGCCGAGAATAAAACTTAGATGATCGCAATACCTGGTATCAATACAAACAAATATTGTAAGAAATTTTAACAAGTATTGTAAATGTTATGTATTGCATAAAGGAAACATCGCTAGGGAAAATCGCTTTCAACTGACAGCTGCAAAATTAAAAAAAGGTAGTTTTTTGACATTTCTATTGAACCATGTCCTAACTTTTTAGATAAAATTACAGCGCGATTTAAAATTAAAATAACATAAAGTTAAGTTATATTGTGACTTTATTATAATTTAGTTATAACTATTTCTCTAAAATAACGTAGCTGTCTGCAAAATCTTTGCCATTTTTATAATGATGAACATTAAAAATACTGGCTGTATAGGGCGATGGCAATCCGATCAACACTCGTTTCATAAGCTAATACGTATATTTATGTTTTTATTTTTACTTTCTTCGTATTCGTAATGAAAAGCACAGTAATTACCTCGGGTAAATTACTTATTTAGTCCCTCGAACTATTAGCGCCCTCACTAAGTTACGGGCACCAAACCCCGTCCCGGGACTGAAATAAGTTACTTTCATCCCTCGGATAACAATGTACTATTTTATATTAGAGATTTTAAAATAAACACAAGAAACTCTACTGCTATTTTTGTAAAGAAAAACATAAAAGGTTACCTGGTCTTATTTCTGTGTTCGGTGAGAAGTCCTTATATCCTGTATACCCGTGGATTAAAATCTTAATAGGTGCGTCTGGAACCCAGGGTGCAGACGCAATTGAGTTTTCGTCCGCAACCAGCAGTTGATGCGGGTTGTCTTCATTTTGTCTAGTTGAAAAGGAGTAAAAATGTGTTTGTTTTAACTGAAACTCTTTTTATTAACTTTATTTACAAAACGAAAAGATATACATTTGCAGTATCGTTGTGTCACGTCGCGCTATAGTAGTAAGTAACGTAACAAAATGAAACAAACAGTGATTAAAAACAAATTTAACGAAGTGTGACCTAGCAGCATAAACCGAGCAAAATTAATAAAATGCAGCCTCAAATTATTCCTCGTGTCTTGCCAACGTGGACCATAGGCATAATTATAATTGACAAGCATATAACAAATATCATTGCTTGACATTCGTGCAGTCTAAATCTGAAAATGTTAGGTACAGACGTCAGCACATCAACCTACCTCAATCTGTCAAACTTTAATAGATTTTCAACCTTATAACAATAACGGAAGGTTAATGTTCAATTGGAAAAATTTGACATATTTGGGAGCTTGAAGTGAGTTGAGTTGGGTACATTCGGCATCCAGTTCAGTTAACAAATACAGATAACTCTAGTGAACTGCATCTAGTTACCTACATAGAATTAAACTAGAAACTTGTCCCAATCACCTAAAACATAACTCTGAAATTGAATTTACATCAACAGAATAATAATATAGAATGACGCGATGCATGAATTATTATATACTATCTTTTAGAGACACTACTTTCTTTAGATGGAATAGAAGCAATAATGACTTGATCCTAGTCTATCTGCCCAACAACGGTGTGCTTTTAACCGGTTTTAAATGTCTAAATATAATTTAAGAATTAATTAACTATTTCCGTGAAGAAAATTAGATTCCCACAACTGATATATCATTTTAAAATCGATATTCAAGGTAATAAGATTCATATTTATAAATTTCTTACGAGTATATTCGCACTAGAATTTTTTTCCCCGAGGAGTTAGGTTAGGAATCGACTGCTGCACAGCTTGTCGCAGGTTCGATCCTAATCACGGAACGATCACGGAACAAGTACAGTCACGAGCAATAACATGTATACACTTAGCAGAATTCAAAAGCGATTTTCTCCTACCATTAATGATTTACCTTTTGCGTTTTCATGAACCTTCTATTTTGGAAGCCCATGCTGTTACGAAACAGGTCTTATATAGTAGAAACCAGTATTTCATGAGAAAATCGCGTTTGAATTTTGTTAAGTGTATACATTTTATTGCTCGTGACTGTACATTGTATTTGTTTGACCTGCAAGTAGCTGTACCGGGTCTGGATGTTTGTGTACGTGAGTTTCCATGTTTGTAAAAGCACCCGCAACACGGGAGAAATTCCTAATGTGCGGCAAAAAAAAAAACACATTTCGCCAGTTTTCTTTAGGTACCATGTAATAAGGAAGCAGATAAATAAAACATAAAAAATATACACAGATGTGAACATAATTATACTGTAACCGACTTACCTAGTATAAAGCCAGAACGTAATATTTTCATTGGGACACTCCATCGGCGGTGCAATGCAGTTAGCTGTAGTTGAACTAACACCTTCAAAAAGACTTAATATTTAGTACAAAGATTATATTTAGTGTAGTAGTGTTTAAGTTTTCAGTAACAGTTTTTAGATTGCTTAAATGTTTTAATCTATTTGTACCTTTCACGCCTCAACGGCTATATGGATTTAGATATAATATGGCACACGGATAGACCACGACCTGGGTTAGTATATTGCGTCCAATTACTAAATTATTGTTTTGTACTTTTTAAGACATTCAGAGACCTTGAACTATCAGCGGTATACTCCGTAATTTAGGAAGTAACTAATAAAGTTTTTGTTTTAATTATAGAATTAATTGTTTTTACTATCAGTAGGTTTTTAACCTCTTTTATTTATAAGGCATTTAATTGTTTCTAATCCGTATAAATGTAACTATAAACGTTTTCATTTACTTTTATTCAAATTAAATAGACGCATACTATGTTTAGCGATAAAGTGCGAAAATAGAATGACGCAATGCATAAATTATTATATATTATCTTATATAGACACTACTTTCTTTAAATGGAATCTAAGAAGCAATAATGACTTGATCCTAGTCTATCTGCCCAATAACGGTGTGCTTCTGACCGGTTTTAAATGTATAAGTATAAACAATTTTAATAATTTATGAATTAATTAACAGTTTTCGTGAAAAAAAAATAGATTCTCACAACTGATATCACATATTAAAATCGATATTCAAGCCGATAAGATTATATTTTTTTGAATTCATTGAATATGGATACGGGTAAAATATATTATAAATGACTTTTTTTTTATTTAACCTTCAAAACCACCACAAAAAGGTGTAAAATAATTTTCGATCGGATTTTTTTACCCTTTTAAACCGACTTCTTAATTCAGATATTTAACCCAAAATATTGTCATATAATAAATTTCTTACGAGTATATTTGCACTAGAATTTTGAAATCCGTTATACCATTAACAACATCGTCCAAGTAAACAATAAGAAAAAAGTTCATAAAATAAAAGTTACTTAGTCAAACTAAAGATGAATAACAGAAATCTGACCAGAAACCTCAGAGTAATCGGTGAACAGACAAAAAAAAAATTGACCGAATTGAAAACCTTGTCCTTTTTGAACTGGGTTAAAATTATTGAAGCTCTAATTGTAAAATCGAAAAGAATTGATTTTATAACAATACTCACATAGGAAAATGAAGTTAGTAAACAAAACTATGAAAACCATTGTGACTATGTTATAAATAGATGCTCACTATATTTAAGGGCTTACTGACACACATATATATAGTCTGTATGTGGTGTCTTTTACGAGTCACCAAACTTCACCCATTACCGGCAAAGCAGCTGATTAAAACAAAGAAAACTGTCGACGTTCCAATCAGACTTTTCGCCAACTCGATGCAAAGTGAAACTAGATTGTGCTGTCAGAAACGTTGCCTGGGCTTATCAATGAACTAAGTACTAACGACTAAATTAACTGAACTGAAAATAGCGAATTTTTTTTATAACATAACCAGACTAAAACAAGTATACGAGCGTTTGTAAACAGAAAAATAAAGAAAACTATATAAAAACCGAAACGTCCCGATACGAGCACTTGTTGACAATTCTTTATGAATATTAATAATTATGAAAAATATCAAAAAGACATCATAATGGGCGTTATATTCAAATCATCTGAGTTGATTAAACTTCACACATTTACTTGTCAAATTAGGACCTATCAACAATCATTCATAGATGTATCAATATTAACATCAGATGTACTTAATTTGTCTTCTGCTAGTAGTAGTGTTGAAATGAGCACATGAAAATTAATTATCTTACTTTATTTAAAGTTGACATAAACAAAGGCATACTATACTACCCAACTCCTCTATGTGATGGTGCCCGAAGGTCAAAGGGCACCAGTTCTAGGCAGCAGAAACACGGGGCGCGAGGATACACTGGGGTGGGTTTTAGTCAGTACGAGTCTGAGAAACCACTCCTCCAACGACGGAGGACCTCTGCTGAAAATTTCCAGCTCAACAAAAATATTTTCATAATTCTGTAACCATTTTACTGAAAGATTTATGTAGCTCCTTCTCATCTCTGTGTCATATTCTGATTTGTATGACGGCTTTATTTCAGTTACATCACGTAAATCAGCCTTGTTGAACACCTGAACAATAATATAATCGTTATACTTTGCGCTTGATTTGATACAAAGCAATAAAAAGTTATTTGAAGTGCCAAGAGTGTTCTAGTATTAGTTTCAACTTTCGTTAAAAAAAATAAAGTAAGAAGCAACTCCTCCGCACAATTGTTCCAAATTATTATGTAAATGACATTGAAATTGTCGCAAGGGAACAAGTGTGCATTATCATCTTATCTGCCTTTGGTGTATTTTCCTGTGTTTTCTTTATACCTAATTACTGTTGAAAACTACGTTGATAATGAATTAAGGGCATTCTTGTTTATGGTATACATTTTGTTTGTGTTTGCAGACGTAATCATAAACTGTCTTTTATTTTTAAGACACTGCCGGGTAGTAACATATTTGTTATAAGTTTTTACAGGATAACTTTTTGCTGTGCGTATTAGTAATTACTTTTTGCGGTTCGTTCTCAGTTGAACGCTGAAGTCTGGATATATTATGCCCTGTTAATATCAATAAACATAAGTGTTAGGGACCTCGCCCGTGACATAGGAAGTCGAATTTGTTTATTTGTTTCCATGTTGTAAATTTCACTAGCTTATGTCTGCGGCCTCGACAGTCTTTTAGTTAGTTCTGTAATTTTCCCACGAGATAATAATACCGAGACAAAACTATCCTATGAGTTATCTCTCTATGTGATAATTGTCATAAACATTCAATTTGTAAGTATATTTTTTGCGTGAAAGAGTAACACACATCCATCCTCGCAGACTTTCATGTTTACATATAATAGTAGATTACGCACCAAGGGAATAAAGCAGTGCCTTACGTCACGGGCGTATTGAATCCCGAAGCGACACTAAGGATTCTGGGGGTGAACCTCCGGAGCGCAGCGAGGAGGTTCAAGTGTTAATTCCCGAGTGAAACGATGGAATTAAGTTATGAATCCTTAGTGTAGCGAGGGATTTAAGTTAGCCCAAGACAAAGGCAGCTTTATTCCTGAGGTGAGTACTCTGCTTTTCACACCACCTGCGAGGAAATAAATTCGAATTTTGAAATTTGATGTGGTACGACAAAATCAAAATCAATCAAAATCAAAGCATTTATTTCATGTAGGCCAGTTACAGGCACTTATGAATTGTCATAGACAAATAAAAATGTAATTAAACATTAAAAAGTTATGGTGCTACAGTCCCAGTCACAAGACATAAAAACTGTGAAAGTACCGTAGGTGCTCATTCCAAGGAGTAGATCTCTATGGAGAAGAATGAGCAAGAAACTCCATGGACACTCTTTTTCAATCGCCAAAATTATTACAGATCTTTTGTTACATCATTCATCATCTGATGGTACATTATGTGAGAACGATGTGGCAAGTTATTAGTGTCCATAGAAAATATAAAAAAGACAATTCAAAAATAAAGTTATCAATAATTAAAATAGACCGTGGCAGCTAAGGGATGACCAGTCCCAACTGACAGCGCCCGTTCACGAACATGACACATATATCAGCACCATTCAGCTCAACCATTTTGAAGGGAACTAAATGATCCGACACACGCGCCACTATCAGCGAGACATTTGAGTGAGCATGACATACTCTCAACCGCCAGGGTCATTCAAGTCAATAAGAGACGTAGGTACTCAGTGAATGATAGCTCCGAGGTACATAGTACTCACACAATGCTGGCTATGAAACTATATAATACTAGGAAGATTGAGTCTATACAATGCAAATCCAGTTGTACAATCTTCAGCAGCTCCAACAAGAATACTAAAAAAAAACGCTATCAATATTTATCCTACACTGTCAGGTGGAGCAGGACCAGCATGGAGCCAAGCATTATTATCAGTGATATAATCGCCTAGTTTATAATAAGCCCGCTTACATGGGGTGCTATGACAGGAAACCTCCACGTGCGCCCGTGGACTGGAGTTCCCTCTCGGATACGTCCGGGGGGAAGACCAGTTTTTCGGGCCGGTGCACCCTGGGATGCGGGCAAAAACTCTTCCTTAGGCACTGTGTGCCTAAGGGGTCTCTTTGCCCGTATGCGAATAGCCTGTCGTGTGGACGCTCCAACGCGTGTCCCTCTGATTAGCAGAGGGCACAGCGGTGGAGCGGGCTTGCGGACGGTGAGTTATGGGTAGCTCGCCGTCCGACCAAGGACCAAGCCCGGGTCGGTGGCGCGTCGTGTTTCGCGCCAAATGCCTGCTGGGGTCGCGGGTTTTTTCTTAACCCAGGTTACCGTGGCCCCGGAACGTAAAGGGTATAGGAAGGAACACGGGTGGATTTTAGTCAGTAAGAGTCTGACAGTCCCTTCCGCCCCACCCAGGGCGGGAGAACTCATTTGATGATTTTACCACCTAAAAAAGTGTGCTGTGTGCGTTTAATACATGATTTAAATTTAGTCTCATTCAATTCAAGAACATTTTGTGGTATTTTATTATAGCACTTTAAACAGTACCCCATGAAAGAATAGTCCACTTTGGCGAGTCTGAAGCCCGGCTGAACTAACTGATCCCTATTTCTAGTGTGATAGTTGTGTCTGTCACCTCTCTTACTAAAAAGATGCAGATTTTTCCTAACGTACATTATATTTTCATAGATGTATTGACAAGGTACTGTCATAATGTTAATTTCCTTAAACAGTTCTCTGAGAGAATCGCGTCTACGGAGATTGTATATGGCCCTGATGGCTCTCTTTTGCAGAATGAAAATAGATTCGATGTCGGCAGCCCGTCCCCACAATAAAATGCCATAAGACATGATACTGTGAAAGTAACTAAAATAGACAATTCTAGCAGTATCTACATCGGTAAATTGACGGATTTTTCGAACAGCGTATGCTGCTGAACTTAGCCGCCCCGCAAGAGTTGTTAAATGGGGACTCCATTGTAGCCGTGCATCAAGCGTAATCCCCAGGAAAACTGTTTTATCGACAAATTCAAGTTTCTCTTGATTCAATACTATATCATAATTTGTGGTTTTAACATTTGGTAAAGCAAATCTTATACATTTGGTCTTTTTTCCGTTTAATACTAAGTTGTTTGCAGTAAACCAATCGTGGACCTGACGTAAAGCATTATTTACGTTGTCTAGATTTTGGGCCCGTCTATTTATCTTAAAAATTAGGGCAGTGTCATCAGCAAATAACACCATATTATTGTGAGGTTGATTTTTTAATAAATAGGGTAGATCATTGATATATACAAGAAAGAGAAAAGGACCCAATATTGAGCCTTGCGGAACCCCCATTTTTACCTTTAAACCTTCCGAATTCACACCATTTATCTGAACTTGCTGCTGTCTATCACACAAATAAGATTTTAACAAACTAATTGCAAGTTTACCTAGACCGTAATGCTCAAGTTTAAAAAGCAAAGTATCGTGATTTACGCAATCAAATGCCTTGGAGAGGTCACAGAATATTCCTATGGCGTCTTGTGCCTCTTCCCATGCAGTAAATATGTGCTTCAATAGGGTGACACCGGCGTCAGTTGTACAACGTCCCTTGGTGAAACCATACTGTTGATCATGTAAAATTTTATTGGTGTTAAAGTGGTTAAGCATCAGATCAAGCATTACCTTTTCAAAAACCTTGCTAAAAACGGGCAACACGGATACAGATCTGTAATTATTAGTGTCTTTAGTGTCTCCGGATTTAAAAAGAGGTATGACTTTACTGAATTTCATTAAGTCCGGAAAAACTCCTTGGTCTACACACAAATTAAAAATTAAAGCCAAGTATGGTGCTATAGTCTCTACTATGGATGTACAAACTTTAATTGACATTCCCCAAAGATCTTCTGATAGCTTAATTTTGATTTGCCGAAAAGCTTTAATAACCGTCATGGGGTTTATGTGCTTAAATACAAATTCAGCCGAGCAGCCAGACACGTTTGCCTTTAATAAAGCAATTGCGATATCGGGAGAGGAGTTTAGAGCCTCCGTGGTCTTTAATGGTATATCAGTAAAGAAATTTACAAATTCTTGAGCTACATCTCGATTTGAACTTATAGGACCATGTGGCGTCTCCAACATATACTTGGTGCTCCGTGTTTTTTTCCTGCCAGTCTCATCATTTATTACTTTCCAAACTGTTTTTATTTTATTATCTGATGTTTTGATTTTATTACTTATGTACATGGCTTTAGCAGCCTTGCAAGTATTTCTGAACACTTTCGAGTATGTAGAAACATACTTGTTGAAAGTTTCAGTGTTGATGTAAGGCTTAAGGCCATAGAGCTCAAATAGTCTTTCCCTACTTTTTCTTATACCTGCAGTCGCCCAGTCACTAAACACAAATTTAGGGCAAATAGTTTTAGTCTTCTTTTCAAAAGATTTATTGAATTCGGTATGAACTATTGAAAAGAAACCATTATAAAAATTATTAACTCTAATGTCATCAACACTAGGGCTCATAACACTTAATCTATTGAATACGGAATTATTAAATTTATTTAACTTGTTAGTTGTTATTTGTCTATATGAAATCTGAACTTGTTGTTTAGTTGATTTACACTTAAAAGTTACCGTTTGGCCACTATGATCAGACGGCAGACAACTAACTATTGCTTTATCCAAATAATCACAATTGCAGAAAACATTATCAATACAAGTAGCAGAAGTTGGAGTCACCCTAGTAGGTTCCACAAAAATATTGGTCAAATCAAAGGACTTAAAAAGATTTAATAATCTATTGCTATTTAAATTTTCTTCCAAAATATTGATATTAAAATCACCACAAATAACTGCGGATTTATTACTGTCTGCAAGCTTTACTAGGACATCTTCCATTATTGATTCGAATAAGGAGAAATTTTGATATTTTGGGGGTCTGTACACACACACTATTACATGCCTATCTAGCTCAACACAGGACAGTTCGATACAATGTTCAACAGAGAGACCTACTATGTCATTACGTTCTTTACATTTTATACATTTTTTAATTAATATTAAGGAACCTCCACGCAGCATAGATTTACGGGTAAAACAACTGCCCACAGTGTAGTTATTATAATTAATTAACATTTGGTAATCCTTCAACCAATGTTCGGTAAAACAGATGATGTCAAACATGGTTTTTTCTAAAAATATTTCGATTTCCAATAATTTCGAAGAAATATCTATCATTTTTGGCATCATGTTGCTGTGGCTAATAAGACACCAATGCAGAAAACATGTGCGGAACTGGTTCCGCAAAGAAGCAGAGGTAATCGGCTTGGCACCGGTAGCCAAAGGCATCGCTGCTCAACAGAGAACCAATAATTGTGCAACCGAGGTATATTAGTGAAAAAGTATCGTGTAAAAAATGAGTACAATGCTTCGTGTCATAAGAAGTATTAAAAATAGAATCCATGACGTCATGAAAAATAATACTTAGTAGCGAAACGCTCGCCGGACTTACGGCCGCGAACATTTGCCAACAAGCAAAACAAGTGTGAGTAGAGTTAAGATAAGGCAACAATGTAAAACTTATTTATATTTACGTAGTCTATTAGTGGCGCTGTCATAAGGGATACTGTGGGCCCCAAAGGGGTGCTATTTTTTATTGCAGAGTAGGCCGTTATGACAGCTATCCTTAACAAATATAAAATCATACTCGTCCTGTGACGACATAAAGTCGGAACCTTGAGAAACAGGTGCCCGCAAACAAGAGTATACCTAGTACATAGAGTAAAACTTAAGGAGTAGGACATAGGCAACAAGGAAACAACTGTAATAACTGGGTAAAAATTTATTATAGCAACAAGTAGAATTGTCAGCACATTATGTATAAGTTTAGAACTAAGTGGCATCTACTTTTAAGAAAATGTGTAAAAAATTTTTTTTTTCAAATTTTGGGGGGATGTAGTGTAGGGACACAATGTAAACGTGGAAGGCAGAACGCTAGGTAAGCATAAATGTATGTGATCGGGACGAATGAACGGCGGGGCAGTTACTGCGCACTGCTCCGAGCGGAAGGTTGTCTCAACGGGACTCTGGGGAATAAACGTGGCTACGTATAACCTACAAGCAGAGTGTTTAATTCTGTGCCCCCACAACCTTCCACAGCTCGACGAGGCAGTACTCAAATAGGGGTCCGCGACCTATACACCGGTGACAAACCACCCGGCAGGAAGACCCCTAAACCTTGAATGTTCTGATGGAGTAATTTCAAGGTATTCTGAGGCCCTTTTTTAAACTAAATAATTGATTGCAAGAAGATACATTGTCTTTACGAGATGCTATATTGCTAATAGTACCTTCTGTTGTCTCACTTACAAGTTTAAAGAAAGATAAATACTATCCGGAGGAAGCCCCGGTACTCCCATGTCATCACCAGGCAAAAATATCCTACTACTAGTAGTCCCACCTTGAGATTGGGAATCTTCCATGGTGACACATGGATCCTCGTTCATACAACTAAAACTATTACTAAAACTACTACTATCAATATGTACACAACAAGACGAAGACATACTACTTATGTCTGAGTGAATATTAAAACTTAATAGACTAGCTATTATATGTCTATATCTAATAGGCAGATATGCTGAATCCTGGGTCGACCTAAGTTTATCAACAACAGTGTTGATGTCTAAAAATAAAAGTTTGTCACTATAATGAGTGGCTAAGAACTGTACATGGTTGTTCAGCCTATGTATATGGTTGTTTTTTCTATTAGATAACTTCTCAAAATAGGGAACTGCACACAAAATAATTTTCTTACAATCTAATTTTAACAACTCTGCTACACAGTCAGTGATGTCTTGTTTTCCAATCTTAGAACTATTACCAATAAATATAGTAATGGTGGTATTAGGATAACACACATTTTTTGTGACTGATGCCATTATCTGTTTGTAGTTTGAATGTGGCATGCAATGATTTAGAGTACAATAACTTAAATGATTACTCAATAAATTACCTAGCCCTCTGCCTATACTGTCAGAGAACAAAACTGAATGACAGTCACTAAGACTAATTGAAGGTCCAAAACTATTCATCTCAGGTTGTATGACATTATTAAGAACAATGTCAGATATTATGTTCAGACTGGTAATACTGTCCGGAGCCCTCACTGCTGGAGACGGGTCCTCCGTTGCTTCAGGCTGGAGGGCATCCGGAGTGGGTCCCATGTGACAGGAACACTGACTGTTGCTGAGGGTAAGCAAGTCTACTTTGTCCACCAAATGATTTGTAGCAAGAATATGATCTTTAATTTGGTTTTTAGAAATTTCATATTTATTTGTCAAAGATTTTAGCGACTGATTCAAAACCTGTATTTCTGATTGTAAGCGCTGAGTGTCTATTTCATAAATATTTATACTATCTTCCAATTTAATCTGATAGTTATTTAATTTATTAACCAAAGAAACACGCTCTTTCCTTAATTGAATGTTTTTAGAAAAGTAATTTTGTTGTTTCTTATATTTATTACATTTCTTAATTATTTTATTTAATCTTGCATATTTCTTAATTTTATTTGTACTAGTTTTATGAGAGTAGTTTTGCTTCAGTAATGAGTCCTCTGTAAGGTCTATTGTTATAATAGGCTGAGGGTTACAATTAGTATTTAATAATTCATTGTACAAATGTTCAGTTTCTTTAACCTGAATATATTTTTTCTCCTTTTCTAATGTTGAAATTTGTGTGTTTGCATGGATTAATTCATCCTCTAAATCCCTAATTTTACACAAAGCCTCCTCATATAAGTTGCTACATGTGTTGAATCCATCCGTGACATCCCTCAGACGGTCCCGTTCATCGGCAACATGTAAATATTGGTGATGAAGGTCAACTAGCTCCCGTTTTAGGCTTGTGTTTTTGATGTTAACATTATTGACTTCCTCCTCGCTCTCTTCAATCTCCTTTAACAGTTGTTGGCATTGGAGTTTAGAGTCCTTCAGTTCTTGGAGGGCCGTTCTCAATTTGAGCTCTAAATCCTGAGCAGTAGCCTTACGGGTCATCACAGGCATGATTTCAAGATGTAGTTACTTACTGAAAAAATATAAAAAAAAGTGAGAGAACTAATAGGAGAGACTACTAAAGAACAGACAGAGATGAAAGGGGGGAGAAAACAGGAGAAAATATAAAGTAATTTTTAAGAAATGAGGTGGGCTGCTATATATTTGTCGGAGAATCAACACAGAAGCACAACAATTTAGAATAACGCCATCTATATCGTTGCTGCGGAATCACAATTTATAATCTCAATTGATTATTGTTAATTTAGAATAACGCCATCTATCTCTCATTGAAGGAACTATGTAGTTAAATTTGACAGATAACGCTTGGGAACTCAAGTTATTGATGAATAGACTTGGGGAAGGTTAGCATGGCGAGCAATGGCAACACCGAGCGAATAGTCGAGTCAAATGTCGATCGCAAGTTCAATCAGCTATTCGACACTGACAGGTAGTGACGTTGACAGATTTGGCTAACCGGTGTGGGGTAGGCCACATGGGCGGTGACAGTTGAGAGAAGTGGACACTTTGAATCGGGCCGGCAAGCTGGGTAGACATCTTTGGTTGCTCCGCCATGTTAAACTTCCCGGGTTCCTAAGTCTTAATCGAGCTATATCTCGGGCATCCTTGATTATTTTGTATTCGGAGTGTGTTAGCAAGTAATTAAAAGTGTTAACGAAGATTTTGTGAGGATTATTTCCGATATCCCGACCCCTCTGATAACGATTCTCCGTTATCAGAAGTGGGATTGGACCACGGCGACACACGTGTTCGAAATAAAAACGCTAACGACGAAAAATGGATGCGTTTGTTGGAACAACAGAACCGCAATTTTCTGATGCTGATTCAAGCCGTGAAAACACCTACCACGTCGTCACATGGCTTTCGTTTACCGGATTTCGATCCTGAAAAACAAGATGTGGATGCACGTGGTTGGGTGACGACTACAGTGACGTGCTTTCGGACCAAGACCAACATGGCGGGTGCCCCACTTATGCTCGCTATGAGCCGCACCTTGAAGAGAGGAGCTTCTACCTGGCTGCCTACCGTGTCGTTTCCTGGGATGACGTGAAGAGAGATGAGATGAAGAAAAAGCGTATAGTGTTGTGAAACCTCTGAAGTGTTTTACCTGCTGCAAGCCGGGTCATAAATCCGTGTACTGCTATTGCAAAGACGTGAAACAGGATACTCAAGCTACGCCGAAGCACCACAACCACAGCAATGGCAACGAGAGGGGTTCATCGACAACTGCGAAGCCTCATGCATCCAGGATCACCTGCTTCCACTGCCACGGCGCAATGAGAGGAGCAGCGCCGATTCCGGGGAAAAGAGGGTTGACCTGTGCCTCCTGAACGCGTCGACTGGGACCATATCCGGTGAGCAATTTTCATTTTGTTTACGACTGGTGCCTTGTGTTCTTTACTAAAGTCTGTAGCCTATAGATTTTGACTTTGATGGAGATCTGTGACATTAGTATTGAGATTTGTTTTCATGTGTTGCCTGACTGTAGCGGGCACTTGATGAATTGCGGAGAATGCCTGAGGATCAAGTACCATGTTGAAGTAGAGATGTTTTAAGTTGAATGAGTGTGGAATCTTAGTCAGCTGGTCAGACCGTACCAGTATCCATTTCGTAGTCGTAGTCCGTATCTTATTGACACCCCGGTGTCCATAGACTCGCGGTGTGTGGATGTCACTGGCAGAGGTCGTGTACTGTGCGTTCATGGTGAACGGTGTGAAACAAACAGAGGTTTGTTGGTGGGGCTAGTGTTAGCCATAGGCCACGAATTTGATTCCTGCTTTTTGATAATTCGTTTTTTTGCATTGTAATGCTACAATTGCAAAGGTACTTGATTGCTCTAGGATTTTCAGTCAGTCTTAATTGTTTTTTTCTTAATAATCTGTAACGTTATAAGAAAAACAAAGTGACGTGTTGAACAAACCTACTTTGGGAATTATTTTGTTAAAGATAAAGCTAAACTAGTAAAGTTTGATGTTGGTGATTTAGTTCTTATCAAATGAGGAACGAAATCAAGTTTAACTCCATCCAAAATACAAAGGTCCTTTTAAAGTTATCGAATTGCTCGAAGGTGATCGCTATGTTTTAAAATCTTTAACTGACAACAGAATAGACAAGTATGCTCATGATCGCATAAGAAGGATGCCACAAGGTCATGTCAGCGACTTAGACGTAATTAGTGAAGAATTGGTTCTAGATTGATGCGGGTGAAGGCCCATCAACTCGTTCCGAATAATGTTAGTGCACAGAGTAATGTCTTAAGCAGACGATTTACCGGAGAGAAGGCCTGGTAACATGCGTCCTGTTTAGAGCTTATCAGAGTGAAGGACTGATACTGACTCTTTGGTGCTACTTGGTGCATTGATATTGTGATTTAGTTTAGATCATTGGAATTTTCTAAGCCTTGTTGTGTGACTTCAAATGCAAGTCCTTTGTTTAAGGTCAAAGTATGAGCACTGCAACATTTTAATGAGTTTCCTATTGTTTGAATGAGTATGGGTGCTGTTCGACATGTCAGCTTTTAGAGAAAGAGTTTGTTGTGACGTTTATTAGACCCTGTAATTATTTTGATGAGAATACCTTTTCCATTTGGGTCAGGAATGGCCGAACGAGTAGAATGGTTACTGTTCGAGAATTTTCTTTCATTCCAGGTTCCTCACACGAGGACGTGATGTCTCACACGAGGCCGTGATGTCTCACACGAGGACGTGATGTCTCACACGAGGACGTGTGAATTGTCAGAATGGCCGTGTCGGAGAATCAACACAGAAGCACAACAATTTAGAATAACGCCATCTATATCGTTGCTGCGGAATCACAATTTATAATCTCAATTGATTATTGTTAATTTAGAATAACGCCATCTATCTCTCATTGAAGGAACTATGTAGTTAAATTTGACAGATAACGCTTGGGAACTCAAGTTATTGATGAATAGACTTGGGGAAGGTTAGCATGGCGAGCAATGGCAACACCGAGCGAATAGTCGAGTCAAATGTCGATCGCAAGTTCAATCAGCTATTCGACACTGACAGGTAGTGACGTTGACAGATTTGGCTAACCGGTGTGGGGTAGGCCACATGGGCGGTGACAGTTGAGAGAAGTGGACACTTTGAATCGGGCCGGCAAGCTGGGTAGACATCTTTGGTTGCTCCGCCATGTTAAACTTCCCGGGTTCCTAAGTCTTAATCGAGCTATATCTCGGGCATCCTTGATTATTTTGTATTCGGAGTGTGTTAGCAAGTAATTAAAAGTGTTAACGAAGATTTTGTGAGGATTATTTCCGATATCCCGACCCCTCTGATAACGATTCTCCGTTATATTTTATTTTTCACACCACTTGCTCGTAAATGTCACATTATAAGTCATGCAAACTGGCCGTAAAGCAAGTCATTGTTCCCCACACTCAAACCAGGGAATAATATATCTACTGAATTTCATTATTCCCTGGGAATAATGTGATTTGAATTTGGAACCTCAAACAAAACATAGTATGAAAACTTGGAACGAAGGAATTGAAGCAGCGGCGGCTGCCCCCCGGCAGTCCCCACTGCAACAGCTGATCGCTTGCTGAGGTGGGCACCACAGCATGCTCACGTTCGAAGGTTGTCGTACCACATCAAATTTCAAAATTCGAATTTATTTCCTCGCAGGCGGTGTGAAAAGCAGAGTACTCACCTCAGGAATAAAGCTGCCTTTGTCTTGGGCTAACTTAAATCCCTCGCTACACTAAGGATTCTTATCTTAATTCCCTCGTTTCACTCGGGAATTAACACTTGAACCTCCTCGCTGCGCTCCGGAGGTTCACCCCCAGAATCCTTAGTGTCGCTTCGGGATTCAATACGCCCGTGACGTAAGGCACTGCTTTATTCCCTTGGTGCGTAATCTACTATTACAACCTTCGAACGTGAGCATGCTGTGGTGCCCACCACAGCAAGCGATCAGCTGTTGCAGTGGGGACTGCCGGGGGGCAACCGCCGCTGCTTCAATTCCTTCGTTCAAAGTTTTCATACTATGTTTTGTTTGAGGTTCCAAATTCAAATCACATTATTCCCACGGGAATAATGAAATTCAGTACATATATTATTCCCGGCTCGAGCGGGAGGGAACAATGCCTTGCTTTACGGCCGGTTAGCATACATATAATGTGACATTTACGAGCAGGTGGTGTGAAAAAGAGTTTTATATTTTCGTAGGTTTTTCTGTTTTTCGGCGACTATTCCTATTTGTTAGTCGTATTTTATTACTATTGTTTAACTCTTGGCGTTCATGAAATAATGTAATTGAATCGCTCTTTTATGTGATTGATTTTGAAATAGCAAAATATAGTAGATCTATAAAAGTTTTGTTGTAGATGCATTCAGATTCTTATCGAGTATTAGATCTAGCATGTCCACCAGAGATTGTTTATCTGAAAATGATGATCTGTTGTATAAGTATTGTATCATTAGATGCGTCTAAACTTTAGATCTTATTCACTTCTGTGATCTTTTATCTTTCTTTGTAGACGAGGAAAACTAGGTTTGTATAGGCTAGTGCCAGTAATTAACAGTGTAAATGCGACGCGACGCGATGCAACACAAAGTAAATATTATATTTTAATAGTAGTTGAATTACTTCGAAATGCGTCGCGTCGCGTCTCGTCGTGTTCGTCGCTCACGCAGGACACCGTGTTAGTGTATTTACTATGTGTAGTGTTTTTAGGGGTTAAATGAATAAAATACATTATTCAATTTTAAATTATGTTTTATTTATGAAATCAGTCAGTTATTTAAAATTATTTAAAGTCATTTGGCACTTTACTAAATAATATGGCGATAATAACGGGAATGAATGCTCTGACTGTATACATTTCCGTTTAACTGTGAAACTGACAACAAAACATGTAAATAATTATGAATAATTGAATATGTGTACATACAAACATTATTACATGGATTTATTTGATTCCATTAAATAAGCGTATTTAAATTATATACAAGAGAAAGTTACACATTATTTATACCCAGTCAGTCAGAGCTCCAAAAAATTTGTGTTACAATTTGAACTTAACATTTTTCACAGTTACCTACATACTTATTTACACACAAAATATTTATATCCGTATATAATTATATTTACAATATTTATGTACAATGAGGTCTTACACGTTGAAGCTGTAATAAACCAATAAGGAATTGGACAAAATGGAAGCAAGGGCTCTGTTTTGAGCAAGTGACAGGATGTGTTTTAACTACATTTATTATTGGTTTAAGTTATAGCAATGTGTTTTATTATCAGCTTCAAACGACGATAAACAACACCGTCTATACGAACTAAACATACTGTCTTGGATACATCTAGGGTACATCATTTACAAACACGATGATTTCTGTTGACGTTGAAAGATAACAAGCACGTCAAAATATTTACGCCGCAAATAAATTTTGCACAAGTTATATATATCCAAGACATACTCATCTAATCATGAAATCATATAAACAATATATGGCAAGAAAATATAGAGACCTTGATACAAGATCACAACAATTATTTTACACAATCTTAAAACAAATACATATTAAGTTCTATTTACAGTCTAAATCTATACGAAAACACTAAACATATTCTTCTGATGGTTTCGGGGTACCATTCTGCAGCCTTAGCGAGGAAGACATTCTCCCATTCACAGAGTCAGGTAATTCAGCAATATCCTTGAATACATCGATCATGCTTTCAAAATTCGGGCCCCAGTTGAATAGATCGAGAGCAGCCGGGCCCCAGCCTAGTGCAGCAGACGCGGGGGAGCCATTCGCTTGTCGGTACAAGGCTGAACTCACATGAGGGGCTAAATCATCATCAGATGCGACTAGAGTGCTCAGCGAGCCGCGGAACGAGGAATCAAAGCTTTCGTATGGTGGTGGCAAAATAGGTTTCTTAGGATTACTTCCACTGCTAACATTCTGTCTTCTAACGTCCTCTAACTTATCTGCGTTTATACTATTGTTGTCATATTCTATTTCAGAACAAGTAAAGCTATCGTTTCCACTTTCATCGTCGGACCCGGTGGAACTTCTGTTATCGTCGGGAGGTGAGTGATGTCTATGTGACATGTGGTGACCGACTCCCCCTCCCCGCGGTGCTTCGCTCGAACTGGACACTGCATCCAATGTGGACACTAAGCTGGATGTTCGTTGTCTTGCATTCATCCTTTCTATTTCTTCTGCTGTTAGCCCCACTGCGCCTGAACCTACAGACACCACTTGTGGAACTTGTGGTGGAGCACTGGGTGTTTTTCTACCTGCTGACGAACTTTGCCCACTTAGTTGTGACATAACGGGGCTGTTCAGACTTCGTTCACTGTTACTATGTAAGGCGTCCTTACCAACGCCACCCGAACTAGACGTAGTGGCTAACAAGGCACTCTGCAACGGTTTACCAGATATATCATGGAGAGTTAATATTCTTGGTTGCTGGCTGAGTTCACTGCTGGGAGATAATCGCGCTAATGGTGTTGTTTGATGTTGTCTCGGTTGTGGCGGAGGTTGCGCTGCCTGTGGTACTCGAGACGGGTACCCACTCGGATGATGCGGTGAGTGGCGATGTTGCGGAGTTTGGTGCTTATGGTGATAGCCTGCGATAGGCGGTGGAGTAGCTTTATATTTGCGAACACCTGCTGCTTCTCGGAATCCTTTATAATGATAAACAATGTCTATATCAGATGGTGCGATTGAGCTGGCGTTTTCTAGATCATAGTGTTCTGGAACTTCTGAATTCAAATCCATACCACTAGGGTGATCGTGAGTGTGGTGGGAAGTATTTGTAGATGGTGGCGGCGGCGGGTGGTGGTCTTCCCGTAGAGCTGGACTTTTCCCAACAACTTCACGCTCTATAATATCTGGCCTTTGCGGTCTCGGTGGATCAATATTCATTATTTCTCTATCTTTGTACTTCTTAGACAAAAGTTCAGGACCAACTATATGACCGACATTACGTGTTATATCGGCATTTTCTGACATGTAACTATTGAGGCTTGTATCGTTATTGTGTAGATTTCTGTTCATTATGCTGTCATTAGTTCCCGCTATAAGATTTGGTGCGTTTAACATAGCGGGGCCTCCGTTTTGCTTAGAATGTACAATATTGCCTTTACTAGCAGATCCATTGCCTTTTTCTTTTTTTTGTTTACGAAGTCGGTAAAATATTATTGACACTGAAATTGCGACTAACAGAATAACGAAGAACACTATTACTAGTGTTATGCCAATACGTAGAGGATGGTTTTGGGCTGCACCAACGCCAAACGCACTATGACAGCCGTTTAATATTTTACCTCTGTGGATTGTTTCTTTGAATATGCTGCCGTTCCCACTGAATGGTTGAAGTTCGTTGTTGATCGAAAAGTTAGCCAGGCATCCTTCAAACTTGTTTTGGCTAGCTGTTGTTATCCACTCATTTTTAACTCCTCCAATAGAGATGATCGTTAGATAGGGGTCCAAAAAGTCGTGAACACCAGCGGAGTCAAGTTCTTCACCAATATTTTTGCTATCTACAAGCAGGCGTATACTTCTGCCGACTGACACTAAAGTAATGTTGTGCCAGTTACCGTCAGAAACGTCACTCTGTTCTGATTGGCTCATGTTAACAACGGTGTTCTGTTTTGACGTGTAGCAAACTTTTCCTTCTAGTAGTTCTATCAAAGTGTAATATTTATCTGTTGCTGAATAAAATAAGACTCCGTCTTTTTTGTGAGTTCTAAAAAAGAACGACAAACTTTTAGCTGGACTGTTGACTTTAGGAATAACTTTGCCAGATGATTTGCTGTTCTTCTTTAACCAGGCAGTATTGCCTCCGTAAAATGTTTCCAACAATTGCATTCTTCTATGCTTTTCTGATATTGTGTAGGTAATAAATCCATTTTCAGCTACCGATATAGATTGCAGTGAAATCCCACAGTCTGGAGAAATAAGGTCACCTTTGCACTTGCACAAATTAGCTTTCCATCTATCTAAGCATTTTCCTGAGCCGCAAATATCTTTCTTGAAACAGGCGCCTCCTTCTGAACGTTCACACTTTGGTTCGACGCTTCGTGCCTTGATAGGATTAGTGAGGTTCAGCATTCGGCCGTTGATGGTGATACTGTGCATACATCCGACAAAGTCATCCGAATGTATTTGACCTGGACGTTCTAGCACTGGATCTGCTTTATGAAGACCACCGATGAGCAGCGGTTCATTGTTGAAGTTCAAGGTTCTGAAAATAAGACAGAGAAAATATTGTTAAAACGTATATTTAATAATAAACAGACCATCTCAGAATTTTAGTATAATGTGGTTGAGTACAACGTAAGGACACTAAAATACACTTGTGTAGTCGTTTCACTCAGTCTGTTTTATCAAGAAGGCCGCAAACGTTGGACACTTTTGTGTCTTGTGTCAGATACAAACTACCCATGAATATTTTATTTCATGATTTCATGAACTATGTTCTCATGTGTGCATAACGTTTTGAATTTTATGGGCAGTAATACAGAATAATAAAACATATATAATGTATACATACCCTGCTTGTCCAGTGTCGTCGTCGTAACATGAATCATCACCAGGATCACATTCTGTGCAGATGTCTCCATGATCAGTACATGTGGCGACACTCAATGAAATCACTCGTCCGTTTCTCGTAGCCGTTAGTTTATACCAGCTGCCATCGGCTAGATTTTTCTTAGAATTTATTATGGCGACTGAAGTAATCGATGTTCTAGCTCCGCCAAACGAAAAAACTGGCTTTCCTGCCAATAACTCGATTGCTATAAAATCTGATCTTCCGCCGGTCTGTCCACCATAATTATACAACAACAAAGCATCTGGCTTTGTGGTGGCGAATATTATAGTAATATCGTTAGTTGACGCATCGAGAGATGGGAATTGCATGTAAGATAATTCTCCAAATCCAAAAGTAGTGCTTTCACAATGTGTTCCGTATCGACCATTTGTGCAGCTGCATTTGTAACCTGGTTTTAGACTTATGCATATCCCTCCGTGCATGCATGGATTAGGTCGGCAGGAGTCGACTAAAGCTTCACAATGATTACCACGATATCCAGGGCGGCACAAGCAGAAGAATGAATTCCTATCAGCACTTTCTTTACAGGAACCTCCATTCTTGCATGGGTTACTACTGCATACGTCATCTCTTTCCATCTCACAAGTTTTACCATCTCTGCGAGCTGGGCATGTGCAAGTAAAATCGTGACCCTGTTTGCGACATATACCTCCAAAGCGACAAGGATTTGGAGAGCAGGGATCTTGGCGGTTTTCGCAATTACCTCCGATGAATCCATCCGTGCAGTGACAAGTGTATTCATGTCTGACCAAAGGCGATGACAAGATGAGGGAAGGGCTTTCTGTTATTTTTGTATCATCCAAAACTCGGATCGCATCTGTACAAAGTCCGCCGTTTTTGCATTGTTGAGAAGCACATGGAAAGTAAGCTACTATTATTTGGCTCTTTAACAGTTTAGTCATCTGGAATTCTTTAGCTTTTAAATATTTTTCAGTAATTTCTCTTTTCCAAATGGAATGATTACTTTTTGTTGCAATTGTCAAATCTAAATGACCATCGACTTCATTGATGCTGTACAAGTAAATGCTTTCATTGCTTTTAAGACTTTCTTTCAGCAGTTCTAATAAACTCCGGTAGTAATGAGTTAAAAAGTCAGACGCAGTCATGTTTAAAATTCTCAAAGTAATAGATTGCTCAACGGTATTATTGTCAAAAGAAAAATATTCTACACTTATAGAAGATAAGACGTCTTTGTGAACACCGTCATTTCCTGAAACCGTGAACGAATATCCTTGTCCAGGTTTAACAGCGTTAGTGTACAAATTGCATCCAGATCGAATACTGAGCAGCGACAGTGTGTTTTCAGATGTTGACTCTTTGATAATCTTACATCTGTAATCTCCCACGATATCTGGATCATTTGGTTTTACATCGGCAATTTTGCCACGTGGAACTTTATTGTTGAAAGCATAAACAATAACGTGAGCTGATCTTGGTGTTGGTGGATTGTCATTTCTGTCTAATACTTTTATGAATATTGTGTAATTAGATTTCATTACTGGAGTTCCACTGTCTCCGATTTCTATCATAACTTCAAGAGTAGGTGTTACTTCTCTGTCTATTTTCTTTGTTGTCAATAGCACACCTGTATGCTTGTGAACTTTAACATAGCTTTGATGCTTTCCTCCAACAATAGCATACGAGAATGGTGCTCCGTTTGGTGGTAAATCTGGGTCCGTAGCAGTAAGCGTCGCAATACTAGTGTTAGGTGGTTCATTCTCGTAAACAGAACCTTCGAACCCAGCAGCATCAAATATGGGTCCATTATCATTAATGTCTGACAAAGTTATTCTGACGGAAGCTGTACCAGTTTGTGGTGGAATACCTGTATCGATAGCGCCAACAATTAGTGAATACATTGGCAAGGTTTCTCTATCCAATTTGCGAACAACTTCAATTTCCCCGGTTTGTGGATCTATTTTGAAGTCTTGGTTTGTATTTCCACCCAGTATGGAGAAACTAAACTGATTATTCTGAGGCCTCACGTCTTTATCCACTGCTTTTACTTGAATAACTTCTTGTCCAATGCTAGCACCTTCCGATACAGTAGCTTCGTAATAATGTCGCAAGAATTCTGGTGGATCGTTTCCATCTTGAATGGAAATTATAACTTGTGCTTCATCAGTATCATTACCACGAATGCCACCAGAATTTTTCGCAAGAACTGTTAACACCACTCTGTTCTGTGTTTCCCTGTCTAAGTAGCGAGCTACTCGAATCACACCAGTTTGTGAATTGATACTGAAGCCTTTATCGTTACTTGAGCCCACAAATAGATAGTATATAATGCCGTCATCTCCGCTGTCTTGATCTGTCGCTTGAATAACACCAACATTAGCTCCAACTTCAGCAGATTCTGATACATCGAAGTGAAACACGGGCTGCTTAAATTTAGGGTAATATTCATTCACTCCTGTTATATGAACAATCACCTGAGTCGTATTTCGCATGACTGAATCAGGATTCTCAGCTCTTATTTCCAAAGTGTAAAGTCTCTTTTCTTCGTAATCGAATACTTCTTTAGAGAATATTTCTCCAGTATTCACGTCTACGTGGAACAATGACGCCATATCGTTGTTGATAAAGTATTTAATTATAGCATTCTTCGGTGAATCTATATCAACTGCTTTTACTTTGTATATAAAACTATTCACGGGAGAGTTTTCCGGTAAATATGCAATATATTTTGTTTGGTTGAATTGTGGAGCATTGTCATTGATATCAGTCAAAATTATTGTTAACGTGGCAATAGCTTCTTTAGACTTGAAACCAAGATCTTTTGCAGTTATATTCAATCTGTATTCTTGAATCGTATCGTAATCAAGAGAACGCAAAATACTTATAGCACCTGAGATCGGATGAATTTGGAACTCTTGTCCTGCATTTCCAGATGAAATGGAATAACGCACGATTCCGTTCGGACCATCATCTTCATCGCTTGCCTTTACTGTTAATATCGGTGAGCCTACTGGTTCGTTTTCAGGTACAATAACTTGATAGCTCAAAGCTGTGAATTTAGGGCTGTAAATATTTTCACCAGTCACAACAAATACTACCGTCGTTTCATCAAATTGTGGCGGAACTCCGCGATCAACTGCTTTGATTTTGAGTTCGTAGTACTGGCCAAGATAGTAGAATTGTTTACTCACAATTATCCAGCCACTGCTTTTGTCAATCGTAAGATATGCAGTGCCATTTCCACCTGATACATAATATTCCACTTCTGCATTGATTCCAAAATCTAGGTTGTCTTCGGCTGTCAGTTTTATAATTCTTTCTCCTGAAGTGGCATCTTTTGGTACGGGTACAAACTTTTCATGATCTTTAAATTTAGGTGCATTATTGTTAGCGTCAACCACATTAATTGTTACTAAACATTCAGAAGACATAGGAGGTTTTCCGTTATCCGTAGCAACAACAATAACAGAATACGTATTTTCAGGTGATGAATTGATTGATGTTCTTTTGTAATTCATCTTGAATTTACTAAGAATCTCTCCTGTTGCAGGATCTATTGAGAATAGATCTGATGGTTGTTGTAATGAGTATGATATTATTGAGTTGGGACCTTGTTTGTCTCTGTCAGTAGCAATAACCTGACCCACAAAACTGTTTTTCGGTTGTAACTCTGGGAAATTAAAACTGTAATACGAATATTCGAACTCTGGAGCATTATCATTTTGATCCTGTATTGTAATAGTCAGTGGAGTTTCAGAACGCCAAGCTCCATCTGTTGCTGCTACTTTAAGAATGTATTCGTCTTGTAATTCTCTATCGAGTGGTCGGGCAACTGTGACGTTCCCACTAATTGGATCTATTATAAACTTTTGTCCTGGATTTTCTACAAAAGTGTAAGTAGCATTTGCGTTTGGTCCTGAATCTAGATCAGAACTTGTGACCCTTATCACAAATGATCCAATTTCAGCATTTTCTGTTACATTTACACTGAAAAGGCGAGTAAACCTAGGAGGGTTATCGTTTTTATCTAAAACGGTCACAATGACTGTTGATGTTCCTATGAGTGGAGGCACTCCATGATCTACTGCTTCGACAATTAACTCATAAAATGGAATAGATTCTCTATCCAAAGCGATGTTTGTGTAAATTTCTCCGATCTCTGTATCGATTCTGAATGTTTCATCATAGTCATTAACAAGTTTAAAAGATATTCTTCCATTTTCATTTGAATCATCATCGTGTGCCTCAATTTTAATTACTAACTGAGGTGGATATTCTTCTTCCAAAACACTCGCATTGTATAAAGCGCTTTCGATTACAGGAGGATTATCATTAGCGTCCGTTACTTTGATCTCAATTTCAATAAATGATTTCAGTGGAGGATTGTCGGAATCTCTTACTTCAAACCACACTTCGTAAAGAGGCATTGTCTCGTAATCAAGCCCTTTTCCTGTAATGAATACTTCTCCGCTCATTGGTTCAACTCTCAAAGCATCACCAACATTTCCACCCGCAATGCCGTATTGTAATAGTCCAGTTGGACCTTTTTTCGGGGATGTCGCCGATAATCTTGTCACTAAAACACCTTCTGGTGTATCTTCCGAAAAAGTAAAAGTCAATTTATTCGTAACCGTAAACTTTGGGAAATTCTTTACCGATTTTGGAATTAGAATCAACTCTGCTGTGCTTTGTCTTGGAATTTCTCCACTGTCCGTTGCTATTATAAGTAAATTAAAAGTAGATCCATTTTTATCTTTATACTTCATTAGGTTTTCGTTGGCTTTAATAACTCCTGTTTCTTTATTTATTACAAATAAGTTTTCATGTTCGCCTTTTAAATCATAAATTATCTTTTTGTTAGGACCAATGTCATTGTCAGTGGCTTTTACTCCAAAAACAAAATCTCCTTTGACAGTTCGATCAGATATATGAGCTTCATAGACCGGATGAGCAAATGTAGGTGTATTATCATTTTCATCTTCGACTATTATTGTAAGGTTGGCTGTAGCGGTTCTTGGGTCAGTGGTTGATGAATCTTGTGCCATTATGATCAGATAGTAAACATCCCAATCTTCTCTATCCAATGTCGCATTCGTTGAAATAACGCCTGTAGCAGAATCTATCTGGAATCTTTCCGATTTGTCACCAAGAAGACTGTATCTTATCTTCGCATTGTTGCCAACATCCTTGTCTGTTGCTTTCGGAGTAAGGATCACTGTTCCAGAAGGTAAATTTTCTTTTACGTTTGTTCTATAACTTTGCCTTTCAAATTCCGGACTATTATCATTTACATCTTGTACAACAATTTTCACTGTTCCTGATCCAGTTAATGGAGGTGACCCTGTAAATAAAAGCAACTTCATTATCAAGAGTCATTATATTTCTATACTGAAATTATGTTTCTGTGCTAAGTCCATATATTAATGAATGTAACTTTGAGATTCTTGTTTCTATCTAGAACTCTGAAAATGCTAAGTAAATTTTATAGCTGCGTAACTTACCGGTATCCATTGCTACGAGTGCTAGGGTGTATTCATCCTGCGCTTCACGATCTAATGTTCTCAACAAGGAAATTTGCCCCGACGAAGCATTTATTTTGAAAAGATCCGCATCGCCTTCCTTTATGAAATAGCGGACTTGATTATTAAATGGAGGTGAATCAGCGTCATAAGCATGAATTGTTATTATGTACCCGCCGTTGGGAGGAATTACATTTTCCATTACGTACGCTAAGTACGGTGAATCAAGGAACGTGGGTGGGTTATCGTTTATGTCTTGAATTGAAATAGATAATTCAGCCGTATCGAATCTGACATCGTCTTTAGCACAATCCTCGGCTCTTATTGTTAGCAGGTAACGGGATTTTCTTTCAAAATTGAGATTTTTAGCTACTCTGACAACACCAGTGTCTTCACTGATACTAAAATCTCTATTTTCATCTCCAGAAGCTATTGCATATCTCACTCTTCCATTTGCACCTTCATCTATATCGGTAGCTGAAACCTGTAACATAAATAAGAGTTGTTTTATTATAACAATAAGTTGTTTTATTTTCTAAAGAGTTTTTCTCATCTCATCAGCAAATATTATTTAGTTTGTAAGCTTATTCATTAACAAGGATATACTCACTTGTAAGACACTAGCTCCTATACTTGCATTTTCAGGAACAGAAGCACTGTATTGCTTCGGATCAAATACTGGGCTGTTATCGTTCTCATCCAAAATATTTATTTTTATTTTTGATTTTGTCACATTGGGTGGATCACCTCTGTCCTTCGCGGTGACAGTAATCGTATAACTTGCTTTTAGTTCTCTGTCAAGCTTACCCGTTGCTCGTAATATACCATCAACATTTCCCAAAGAAAAGAAACCATTAATTTCTGGATCTGGAGTCATAAAATATTCGACATATCCATTTCTTCCTTCATCCCTGTCGACAGCTTTTATTGTCATTACGACTGTATTCAGTGGAATATTTTCTGACACTGTTGTTACATTGGGTGTAACAAACTCAGGTGCCATGTCATTGACATCCTTTAGTTGAATGGTAACCTGTAACAATAAAACAGTGCCATAAAAGTGTGTGCAAACGAAACATATAAACATAACAAAAACCAGATAAATGAAACTAAAATCTTCTCAATTGGGAGGCTTTTTGGGATCAATGAAATATAAAAGTGGCCGGATGTATCGTCAATTGAATTTTATCTTGTTTTTCGAAAACAGAATCTTACAGTTTCTAAGAAAATTAATACAAGGAAAATAATAAAGCTATACGCGTCCTATGCTTTCGTCCGCCTTCATCAGGGGCACATTGTGGAATCCAACAATAGACGCACCTAACAATGGATCGTAATGAACGTGATTTTTAAGGGTTTGAAATATAATATTTCAGTTAGCTAAATTAGTAGGTAACAGTTTAAGACTATTGTCTACCGACCGCTCGTCCATACTAAAAGAGAAAACGTTTTTCTGCCCCTAAATGTTATCCTTTCTCAATGATTTTTTAGAATGCTACTGACACAGTAAAAAACTAGGTTTATAGGTTTTCTTTTTTTCAAAATTTATAATAGTTTGAAAGTAACAGGCGCCTAAAAGTTACTATTTTCATGACAAAATCTTCATTGAAGTAAAACCTTCGTATTTTAAAAACAAAGAAGTTTTAGAAAAAAAGCAAAACATACAAACCTAGAATATAATATGCTGAAACGATTGACACCAGAATCTAAGAGATTGGACGTGATTTAGTATGTGAAAAACGTTTTCTCCCGAGAGACAAATTTCATATAAAAAATACTCACAATCAGTCGCGAGCTGCAACGCTCTCTATCGCACGATCGGGGGTTTTTCAACGCGCGAGAGGGACAGCACGAGTTTTTCAAAATACCTATTCTTTGAAAAGGCAGCCGCTATACAATCCTCTTAATGTCTATGTTTGTAATTACATTTTGAGAGGAGTTTATGAATTTGAAATTGAGATGATGATTATAATGAAATCTATTGTAATTGGCTTTAAATGATTTATTCAACGACATCGTGAGGGTCGCGGGCAACGGATGGATGCAAGTGGCGAATTGTCGTTCGGCGTGGCGGTCTAAGGGGGAGGCCTATGTTCAGCAGTGGACGTCTTCCGGCTGATGATGATG
This sequence comes from Agrotis clavis, assembly GCA_954870645.1. Lineage (NCBI taxonomy): Eukaryota > Metazoa > Arthropoda > Insecta > Lepidoptera > Noctuidae > Agrotis > Agrotis clavis. The sequence continues at coordinate 12,811,291 of OX940922.1, forward strand.
ATGATGATGATTTATTCAAAGTTTTTATAACAAAATAATCTCCACAAACACAATTCAATATTGGTAGACATAATATCTAGTAAGAACTTTCCAAAAGTGACACGACCCTGTTAAAGTAAATACGTCGTCCCACTCCCATGTAAACATGATGTAAGTTGTTCGAAAGTATACGTTAGAACATGACTTAAAAATATGGTAATAAGAATGTGCGAGACAACGCTTTTATAAATTGCTCGTATCCACTTGATCGAACACTTGATGGGACGTTTTCTGGTAAACATTTCACAAGAACACTTCCATGCAAGCACGTTTGGAAGACGTTAAATATAAGCATTTAGTCTAGGTTTATGTATATGTATAGTGGCAAATCAAATAAAACCTAGAACGTTGTAGAAAGGTTGACTTAGTTACGTAATATCACAGAGTACGAAGGACATTGTCAGCACTTCCATACAAGTGTAGCACAGTTTACTCGTACTATGTCAAAAATGAAATATCTATAGCACCTGCAACTTTGAACTCGGTCCTGACCGAAGATTCCACATCACGCATTTAATTAGTAGATATTGGAGATGTCTCTAGACGATGCAGATGCAGCATGGACATTTCATGTTACGAGTAGGGGAGGTAAGCCTGAGACGGGTAGCCCGCTTAAAACGGGTATGCATTTAAAATTACGCGTAGTTCTTGCTAATGAGAATGTGTGCGTGCAGGACGCGGTTCCTCATAGGGAGAGGCGATGCGTGTTACCTTCTCCTTCTTTCTTCTTTCTTTCCCAAATAGGGAAAGAAGAAGAAGGGGAAGGTAACATAGGGAATCCCTATGTTGCCTTCTCTTTCTTTTCGTGTCTTGGTACATACACATTTAAATAACAAATAAACGGTTTGGGCCCAGTAAGCGGCCACTTTTATAACGGCGTCGGAGGCCTAATTCAGGCCATCGAGGGTGAAGGTAAAGGCACATTTGAAGCAGTTCAACAAGTGAGTCTACATCATGAATTTAATATTTAATACACAGCTAATAAAACTATAACATATACCAACATGCTAAGAAATATAATTATTGTGTTCATACCTGTACAGTCGAAGACAATTGAGGCTCAGGAGGCTTAGCCATATCTTTGGCGGTGACAACCAGGTTGTAGATCGGCAGAGTTTCTCTGTCCAATAGCTTCGCGGTGTAAATTGTGCCGTTTTCAGCTATTCTGAAATCTTGGCCGTCGTCTCCTGAAGTAATGCTGTACGTCACTTTGCCGTTTAGACCTGTAAGATTTAAAATTTGTGGTAAGTTTAAGCCATGTGCTTATGATACAAAATTGCTTCATGCTTTACCTGTTTTAGTCCTCTGGTTGCATTAAAGTATAAATAGAACGTTAGTGATTTAAAAAAAGAATTATGCATCATGAAACATTATGGACTACTTGCATCTGCTTAAAAGTTCATGTATTCATTTACCTGAATCTAAATCAGTAGCGCTTATAGTGACAACTGAAGAACCAATTGGGACGTCTTCTAAGATTTCGTTGGAAAAGCTCATGGGGTCAAATATCGGAGCATTGTCATTGAGGTCAATCACGTTGACGTAAACAGTGACAGTGCCAGACAGAGAGGGGTGGCCATTGTCCTGCGCTTGCGCAACCAATATGTAGTGTTGGGTCTGAAACAGAGGAATATTATGTGTATATTAGTAAATATTATTTTAGTCGTATTGTATAGCCCAAACTTATCTGTGGACATCTATTAGGTTTCAGTGTATTGAAAGGATTGTATCATATAGTCAAAACGTTAAACAGGCTCAAAAACACAATCCCTTTAAAAAAAACAACCATCACGAAAATGTGGTCGATAAAACAACATTACATGAAGTACGACGGTAACATTTCACGAATGACGGCGGCATTCAGATTTTCCATATAATAGGACACCGAAGCTTCCCAGCTATGACAAGCTCCCTCATTCGCGGATCGTGGAGCGAGATGGCGATTTAAAAAACAAGTAGTGGTCGCGGAATCCGGCTCGGGGATGTTTTGCGGACGGCCGCTTTGTCAGACATTGTTCGAGCCTTAATTTCGATGGCGGATCGAGCGGGCAAATGCCGAATATGATGCGCGACGCGAAAAAACTGTACCGGGATGAAATTAGCAGCTCTCTAGCGGGGTACGCGGAATTGGCGGGCGGTCGAGAGAACGAATGTACCCAGCGCATTGTTTTTACTAATTAGCAGGGCCGGCCGACTTGATGAGTCCAGTGCGGCGCGGATGGCTCGCGAACACCGCCCTTATGAACCACGCTGGAGACACGTCGCCGAACACATACATACACAGCACGTAACGAGAAGATAATTTTTAAAAACAATGGAACGAGTTTCTTTTAGGTAAAACTTTTTCTGAAAAAGTGTCTGCTACATTGTCGATGTTATGGGGTCTCCGCGGGAGCTAAGTAGGCTACCTAGTGACTGACATCGCGAACCTGCTGACATATTGCTTATTTGTATTCTGAAATTGAGTTGCTGTTTTAAATGAAATTTAAATAATTTGGGGATAATTAAGGTACCTGCATATTTTTTCATAAAACCTGAAAAATTATTCTCTGACCAAGTGTACCGTTCAAAATAAACGGGTAAAATCGGTTAGGAGCAGGAAGAAGATGCATTATAAATATCAGGATATTTATTAATCTTAACAACTTTTCTACTATAGTCGTGCAACGTGTACAGAGCGATTTCATTCATCGATCTACGTAACAAATATTTGTTCAAAATACTTTAGAAATATTGCACGTAAATACGAGATCCCCTCCTACCTAATACCGAAAAATTACAAAACGACCTCTGATTTATGTCCAAAGAACATTTAACGACTTGTTTGTCATTTTACTACAGCATTGATGAGTACAATAAGGCGGTTGCGACGACTTGCCGCAAAAACATGTTAAATAGGCTTTATGCTGGGCTTGCGAAAACAAAAAAAAACTTGGTGCACATAGCATACCCGTAAGTTTAAGGCGTACTTACCTCGCTTTGTTCAATCACGGAGTTTTTTATTATTGCTCAGTTAACATGCAAATGTTAAAGAATACGATAGCTCCCAACTTCTCAGTTTTACTTCTACTTTAAAAACTACTTTCTGAGTTGGGTTTACAACTGTAAAATGTCTGTCTTAGTACTGATACTGTTGTTCGTTGTTATTTCTGTTTTGCAATACAAAGCTTCTGAACAATAAGAGATGATTAGATACTTGTTAAAGCTCGCAGGATTTATACGCTGTTTTCAAAATTGTCCGACATTTTTAACCATATACAAACGCATTAATCGCTGCCTTCATTTTCTTCTAAGAGTCTTTTATTTCGAATAAATTAAATCTACATTGTTTCTTTGACTTTGAAATGCTTTACTTGATTTGCACTTTTGCAGCTTATGCTGGTTTGTATCAGGTTTAAATTGGTATAATACCACATGTAGAACCACACGACAAAATTCAGACAGTTATAACAAATGAAATAAGAAATAATATGAGATCGTGCTTGATCATGATCATTCACTGAACCTAATTGTGGATCTTTTTAGTTCCAAGTTATGAAACTGCAGGGATATTCATAATTTACTTTTCACTCCGAGTCAAAATCACGTCTCTATCTGTGTATACTACCGATACAATGCAGGATGCAAGTAAATTACTTAATTACAATTTTAGAACATCCAAATTACTCTGGTATTGATACGTACCATAATGCTGTGGTATAAAGTAAGCCAACATTATTATCGGGCACGTCTGTGGACTCGCTTCATATTAAATACCTACCTACCTAGCCTGAAGGCAATATTGTCCTTCGTTCTTAAATTGCGTATATTATCTACAACATGCAATATTTTTCATGGTCCGTAATAAATTTTACTCAGTCCTGTCTTATTTTTGCGAAAAGACATTAATGTCCGGTGTAATTCATGTCGGTACACTACTGGTATGAAGATTATCATGCAGATAAACTTATAAATGTGGAATAGCTTATCATAAATTAAGAGAAAATAAAAAAAGTGGGAATTTATTTGTAATTAGCCGTATACAAAAAAATCATTGAAGGCTTTCATGATTATGTAGCCAAACAGAATATTCCTAGTTTAGAAGAGATCAACACAATGATGCAAATAGATTATTGGTTGCTTCATGCAGTCTAGACTAACATAGACTGTTAGTTTATCGGATAGTTAGTTCAGCGGAGTGAACATTTTGAAGACTTGAATGTGCCGAATGCATAAATTGCGCTAATATATTCTTATATTGAATTTTCTTTTATCGCCGTCTTGACTACAATTTATTGCAATGTCACCTAAATGTAAAGGTGAGTGACATTCACAGTTAATTGTATTTCTTAAGAAAATAAAGCCACTGTAAACTATTGCGTAGTTTTACGACACTTTCAAAACTTTAATCTCATTTTTATGTCAGATGTGAACCTTGGATTAACGTTCTTCTAATAACAATAACTAAACTAATAATCTTATTTAGAAGTAGTTAAAAAAGTGACGTCGCGTAGTGGCCGAGCGGTCAACGGCCTCATCAAGATCTATGTTACGATAATTCTTTCAACCGCAATGTATGGCCGCAAGCAGTAAGGGGCTGGCACATGTGAATCGGTACAAACCACTATAAATAGTTTATCCACTTAAAAAATTGCAAGGTAGATGAAATTATTATGAAATGTTGCAGGCGTGGCAGTGAGCGATGCATACCGGAGATATACTATTTAAGGGTATATGTGCTATCAACAACCTTCTTAACATACATAAATGTATTTAACCATTAAACACCTAGATAGTAACCTAACGAAAACTAAAATGTTTTAAATTCATTTATAACTGTCTCCTTATTCCCTGTTAATCTAAAACCAGTTAAAATAAATCTAGTTAGATAGGTATTTCTGTTAAATTTTAATAAAAAAACTAATCATATCCTTCTGACTTCTACATAGTTTGCATATTTATAATTTTCTTGAAAATAACAATAATGAACGCGGAAACAGTATCTATTGCTCTCATCAGGATCCACATTCCACAATGTTATGGTTCCAATATGGTATCTGTCTACTCAGACACAAGGATGAGGTTTCTTTTCTTCAGTAAAACGACGAAATACTCGAATTACAAATATATTGCGAATTAATATCGTGGCTACAAAGTTCTCGACCGATCGTAAGTGTCCAAGAGAATGGAATGACAATAATTTTTCTAATTTTTACAACCACCGACAATAAGTAACGCCTGATGAATTATAATAGCAAGTCAAAGTAACAGCAATTAATAGCATGTAAAAAACTGTAAGGCGCAGCCGAAACATCTTCCCCCCCTTTGAAAGGCTTGTCTTTCAAAGCTGCAAATCTTCCGCGGAAGGCAGGGAACACAGCTTGACCAGTGGTCGACGAATCACGCCTCTTATGGTCTTCACATCAGCTACCCTTGAAACGCCATCAGAGCCAGGAAACAGGCGCGTGACACGACCCAGCCGCCAACATAATGGTGGAACATGATCTTCATGTATTAGCACGAGATCTCCGATACTTAGCGTTTTGTTGTTTGTTTTCCATTTCATTCTTTGCTGGAGCTCGTGTATGTATTCATGCTGCCAGCGGGACCAGAAGTGCTGGCTGATTTGTTGTAGTCGCTCATATCGTTGTAGGTGATTTTCTCTCAAATTCTCCAAATTAGGTTCCGGTAATGCCTTCAGCGGCCTTCCAATTAGAAAGTGCCCTGGGGACAAAGGAAGGTAGTCATCAGGAGATGAGGAGAGAGGGCACAAAGGACGGCTATTTAATACTGCCTCCACTTGTGCAAAGAGGGTTGTAATCTCTTCGAAAGTGAGATGGGAGTTTCCCATAACTCTTTTTATGTGGTATTTAGCGGATTTTACTCCGGCTTCCCAGATGCCGCCGAAGTGAGGAGCGTGAGCAGGTGAGAAAATAAACTTAATATTTTCATGAGTTGCAAATTCAGTTAAGGACATATTATTTGATTTTAAAAAGGCTCCTATGTCTTTAGCGGCAGCTACAAAATTAGTGCCGTTGTCGCAAAATATTTCAACAGGCTTGCCACGCCGTGAAATAAATCTGCGCAACGTCATTACAAATGCGTCCTTTGTGAGGTCACTGACCGCTTCCAAATGAACGCACTTATAACGTAAACACACGAATATGCAGAGATAACATTTAAGTAATCTGGCACCTTTGCCTTTACGATTAATTATGTAAAATGGCCCTGCAAAATCGATTCCGACTGAAATAAACGGAAAACCCGGTGTGACCCGTTGGGTAGGCAGGTCGCCCATTTTAGGACTCAATGTTTTGCCTCGAACACGACAACATCTCACACAATCATGCACCGTGCGCCGAGCTAACCTTCTGCCATTTATAGGCCATACTGACTCCCTTATCATAGATAGTAATAGCTGCGGACCGGCATGCATATGACGTAAATGTTCACGTTCAAACAATAGTTTAGTCAGGTGGTGAGACGAGTCAAGTATTATTGGATGTTTCTTTTCGAAACTATAAGTAGAAGAATTTAATCGACCACCAACTCTCATTAATTTATTTTCATCTAAAATAGGAGACAAGTTTAAAATTTTACATTTACTACTCAAAGGAATGTTTTTAGCTAACGCATTGTATTCGTTTGGGAAACATTTCAATTGAGCTATGCGACAAAGATAATAAAATGAGTCATCCAACTCGCTAACGGTAAGAGGTAAAACCTGTTTGTTATCGGGATTGCGCATGTTATGACAAAATCTCCGAACAAAGGCAACTATTTTTATTAATTTGTTTAGATTGGAATAGTTTTCAATTTCTATTATAGGTTGTAGCGAATTGGTATTAAGGTAAGTATTAATTTGATTTTGACATATTGTATTATTTATTGATATATTTTGTGAAACTAATGAATTTTTTAATTTAGATGTTTTCGTTTCAGACGCAGATTGCAGAGGGAGCTTCTTCGACGGTGTTTTTCTTTTTATGGTTGGTTGATTTGAATGGGGTAAGCATTTAGATTTAGAGGTATTTTTAATTTCAGGTAAGTTATTATGTTCAATTGAATTTAATGCAGGCCAATTTTTTTCAGAATAATTTAGATAATTTGGACCTGACCACCACAGATTATTTTTCACAAGTTGCGTCGCGTTTATGCCGCGAGATATAAGGTCAGCAGGATTCATGTCAGTGGGAACATACCGCCAAGACGATGAATTTGTGAGTTCATTTATTTCAACCACCCTGTTGGCGACGAAAGTTTTTAATTTAGTGGGATCATTTTTAAGCCAAGCAAGTACTACGCTGGAGTCACACCAGTGCACGATCCGTGATGGTTTGTAACGAATTGACTCAACGACACTTTTACATAATTTAGCAGCTAACAGCGCTGCGCAAAGTTCCAACCGAGGTATGGTCATGGGACTTATGCGAGCAACCTTGGATTTCGCACATAATAATCTTACCATAAAGTCGCGGTTGTTATCCGTGCTTCTCACGTACACGCATGCACCATAGGCGCGCTCTGAAGCGTCGCTGAATGAATGAATTTCTATTGTTTTAGGTGAGTCACATAAAACTCTTCTTGGAATTTGACAATTTAATAAAGAATGTACATTATTTGTGAACTCCAACCATCTTTCTTTTATTTCTTGAGGAATGTCTTGATCCCAATCTATTTTTTGCAACCATAAAACTTGTAATAACATTTTAGCTTGAATAATGCAAGGACTTAAAAGTCCTAACGGATCAAATATTTTAAATGCATTTGAAAGTATATTTCTTTTTGTGACTTTGTCATCATTGCATTTTATTTGAACCGGGAAGTTTAAATTATCGGATTTTGGATCCCAACCTAGGCCCAGTGTGCTTGAGGCCTCACTTAAGGTTAAATTATCTTGTACATTTAAAGATGAATTTTGGAAAAGATTTTTAGAATTAGTTTTGAATTTACGTAAATTGCAACATGCTGTATTTAAGGCTTTAGATATGGACTTTTGGATATTAAGTAATTGGTGTTCATCATCACACCCCGTGATGAGATCGTCGACATAGAAGTCGTGCTGTATTATTGTTTTGATAGTTTCGTCCCCACACTCTTCACCCACCTGCCAAAGACAACGCGTGCTCAAATAGCTCGCACTTGTGGTTCCATAAGTAAGAGTATTTAACTGCATTGTTCTGAGGGGCAAAGACTCATCTTCTCTCCATAAGACTAGCTGTAAATTTCTAGAAGTTTCATCTACTAATGTTTGTCTGTACATTTTTTCAATGTCTCCTGTTAATAAATATTTATATTGTCTTGCTCTTATCAATATGGAGAAAAGAGAATCTTGTATATTAGGGCCCGCAATCAGGATGTCGTTGACAGATAGACCCGAAGATGTGGGGACGGATCCATCGAAAACGACACGTAATTTGGTAGATTCGCTGTTGTCCTTGAAAACAGCATGGTGGCACAGGAAATATGAGGGGGATGGTTTTTCCTCGGAAGCTTCAGACATATGTCCTAACTTCTCATATTCTTTTATGAACTCAACATATTGAGATTTTAGTTTAGGATTTTTTCGGAAACGTGTCTCTAAATTTAGAAACCTTTTTTTTGCAATATTATAGGATTCACCTAAGTTATTTGGGGAGCAATTAAGTGGTAGTTTGACACTAAATCTACCATTTTCCAAGCGGACAGTGTGTTGCAAAAAATGTGCTTCACAAGCCTTATCCTTATCGCTCAGAATTATTTTGTTTGGGATTTCTTCGATTTCCCAGAATTTAGTAAGTAAATTTTCAATATGAGACTCATTATGACCTTCTTTAGTCATTTTTATGAGACTATTGTTGCAACATATGCTATTTAAGCTATTTATGTTTAAGGGTCCGGCTATTAGCCAGCCGAATTTGGAATTTTGTAACTTTAGGTTGCTGGGAGCTAGGGAAGATTGTTCACTCCCTATGATGTCCCAGAAGAGATCAGATCCAATCAATACATCAACCTCAGTAGGTTTGTAAAAGTTTGGATCTGCTAATTTTATGTGTTTAGGAATTTTGAATGGAATTTCGATGGCAGTTTTTGGTAACTTACCAGTTAGTTCTTTCAGAACAAGCAAATTAAGAGTGACATCAAAATTATGATATCTAGAATGTAATTGAGCTACGCAGCTTTCCTCTACCCTATCGGAGGCATGGTTGCCTATACCTATAACATCAATGCTAGTTATTGGAATTGACTTAAGCGACAACCTATCCATCAAAGATTTCGTTATGAAACTAGCTTGACTTCCAGTATCCAATAAAGCCCTTACAGTTTCACTTTTGTTATTTATAGTATTGTGCACTTCAATCAAAGCAGTGGATAAAATAACTTGATTGCATGATGATTGATGTGCTGACGAATTTACGTTAACTGATTCTGATTCTGTTTCTACATGAGCATGATTATTAGAAACTGATGGATTAGGTTTATGCAAGAGACGATTGTGTTTTTGTTTGCATTCAGGACATGGCCCAATACCACACGAACTAGCACGGTGTCCCTGTTTAAGGCAATTAGAGCACAGCTTATATTTGGATACTTCTGCCCATTTTTCCTGTAAAGATTTGTTTTTAAAGGTTGGGCAGTCGTAAATTCTATGATTTTTATCGCAAATCACACACATGAACTCGTTGTGGTTCGAAGCTTCTTTGTTTGCACTTGCAAACGTTTTTACGCTATGGTGTTTTTCACCTTTTTTGTCATGATCTACACGTGTGCTTGAATTATGATGCGTTTGGTTTAGAGAGCCCCTTTGGTTGTTGCTATCATTTTTATTCCTATTTAAAGCTTCAAGCACATCGGCGCGATCTACTAAGAATTTTTTAAAGTTTTCTAAAGTTGGAATATCATCACAATTAATGTTTCTAAACTCCTCCCATTTTATTAGAGAGCGATTGTCTAATTTTGCTGTTAAATTAAATATTATGACTGCATCCCATTGCTCAGTTGCCAGTCCTAAACTAGATAATGCTCTTAAGTTTTTGGTAACATGGTCAACCAAGAACCTGAGGGATTTTTCCGATTCTTTGGTAAATTGTCGGATATTAAACAATGAATTTAAATGATGATCCACGAGGAGTCTTTTGTTGTTGTATCGGTTACACAATAACTTCCAAGCTTCCTTATAATTTTCAGAAGATACTTCAAGATTGGAAATTATACGCGCCGCATCCCCTTCTAGGTATGAAATTAAATAATGGAATTTATGTATGGAGCTTATTTGTGTATTACCATCTACCAAACTCAAAAATGTATCTCTGAATTCGAGCCATTTAAAATACGCACCATCAAATTTTGAAACTTGTATACGCGGCAACCTAACACCAGAATCATGAGGTTCACTTCTAGAAACATAACTGCTTGACTTGCAACTATCTAATAAGCTCTTTGCAATGGCAAGTGCGCTTACCATCTCATATTCAATTTTATCGCGCTCCTCAAGCTCTGATGACAGGTTCCCACTATTTACGACCTCGATCTGACTTTGCAACTCATCAAACTTGGCTGATAATTGCTCAAATTTACCAAGCTTAATAGTTAACTCGGCAATTTCAACATTTGACAAGGTCACTGAAGGTGATATTTTATCTATATAATTTTTAAACTTGGTAATTTGGCCCTTGATTGAACTACGCCGAATAGATAAATCACGTAAAGTTTTAGAATCAATTTCTTGCATCATTATATCTAATTAAGTTAAATTTCGGAAATAACAGTAACGATTATATTATACCGACAGAATAGCTCAATCTGTTATCAGTGCTAACACTTTCTAAAATAGTTGTTTTGTAATTAAATAAATGTAAAAGAATCTCACGCCCCTCAATCCGACGACACCTGCCGACCAGGACACCGGATCTACTCCGCGAAGCACGGAAGATAAGTCTCTGCTCGTGCCCTCGAGCGGTGCTGGCGTGATGTTTCACGAATGATCTGGAAATTTCGGCGAAATATGTCAAACAATGAACGAGTCTAATGACCTTTTCCTAGAAACGGTGTAAGAAATCCTAATGGCGGTAGACTGATATTTCAGTGAAAAAATTACACCCACAAATTCCAAAAAAATTGCTTAATTAGGTGAATTTAATTATATTGGTTTAAATTATGCTATAAATAACTAAACACAAGATCTGAAATTATGAACTAATGAGTTGAAACGTAAAAAGTCGTTATGATTCGAATTGAGCCCCGCCGTTGGTGTGACCAACCGGCCAAAAATTTTAAATTGAAATTTAGCACAAGTGAAAAGCAGTTTTTTCTTAAGCCTTTCAACAATAAGGATAGACGGGACTTGATATAGTGGAAGGGAATAGGCGAGGATAGTAGAATTAGGTAAGGAAGGGCACTTAACTTCGGTTGGTCCGCTGTCCGCACCGCGAGAATTTAGTCCTTTGTAGCTGTCCTCCAATGGTTCTGGTCTTCTGGGTCGATACTTTAGCTGCATCAATGCTCCAGATGGTTTATGAATGCTTGTTTCTTCACAGCGTGGCTCGGCCTTATGTGGTCTCGATGACTACGCAGTGATGAGCAGGCTCGGCGAATAATTTTCTTAATGTATTTCGTACGGCGCCCACCCGGGGGCGCCAATTTTATGTCTACTCAGACACAAGGATGAGGTTTCTTTTCTTCAGTAAAACGACGAAATACTCGAATTACAAATATATTGCGAATTAATATCGTGGCTACAAAGTTCTCGACCGATCGTAAGTGTCCAAGAGAATGGAATGACAATAATTTTTCTAATTTTTACAACCACCGACAATAAGTAACGCCTGATGAATTATAATAGCAAGTCAAAGTAACAGCAATTAATAGCATGTAAAAAACTGTAAGGCGCAGCCGAAACAGTATCTCAAAGCATACAACTCAACTAAAGCCTCATCAACGAGGCGCCAATTTTCAATATTGTTGTATGGAATATGCAGATGAAAGTATTAATATTTTATTATGGCAGGGCTGCGGAGCAACTCATTTGCACCCATACAAAGCTTTCAACAATGTTAGGCGCAGACAACGTTTATGAATTTAAAGCCGGTACTGGCGGTGTAGAGTCGTAAATAATCCTAAAGTAGACGAAGGAAGATTGCGATCTTTATTATTCGCTGTAATTTGATAAAAAAAGTGGCCATGAAACACAAAAATACTGATATTTATCTAAGTTAATAGGTATTTTAATTGTAAGTTTGTGCTGGCCGGGTTCTGAAAAAATAATACGCAAAAATCTTTTGAAACTTAAAGAAATCAAAAAAGAAGTTTTTAATGATTCATAATTTATATAAATGCAAAAGTGAGTTTTATTTGTAACGCTTTTCCATCTAAACCAAATAAAGACAGTTAAAGCCATTATACGCTTCGTTATAGGAACGAACGAAGCCGCGGACAAAAACAAGTGATTTATAAAAAAGGAAACTATCTACACAGGTATGCATTGTAACGTAATTCGCAAACAAGATTGAACATTTTCATGCAGGCTCCAGCTTAGTTAAAGTAGTAAACTTTAACTAAGTTGCAGGTCTCAATTCTCAAATGAGCTGTTAAACCCATGTTTTAAAACAAAAGAAATTGTAAAATACTGGGATCGCATTAATGCATTAACTTAATATGTAGTTAGCCATCAACACGTTTGTAAAAAAATTGGTGTAAATAATTTAAATAACAATTATTATATTGGCACTTATAGCAATAAATTAGCAATTTAAATAATAATTATTATATTGAGAGCAGTGGTGGCCCAGTGGTATCGGCCCCGACTTACGAGTTGTAGGTCGTGGGTTCGAATCCAGGCAGACGCATTACTTTGTGTAATTTATTTCATCACCACTGCTCTCAAAACGGTGAAGGAAAACATCGTGAGGAAACCGGCATGTCCTAGAACCAAAAATTCGAAGACATGTGACATCCACCAATCCGCACTGGGCCCGCGTGGTGGATTATGGCCCACCCCCCCTCTCACAGAGAGGAGGCCTGTGTCCCAGCAGTGGGAACATTAATAGGCTGATGATGATGATGATGATATTGGCACACATTTTTCACTACAAGCAGACATCGCAGTGTATGTAAAAACTTAAAAACGAATGCAGATTAAATTGATTATACCTTCAAAAGAGTAGGTCGCATGTCGTCGTTACAGAACATATACAATTTACCGCCACAATTAATTAAGAATTAATTAATTCCGTATTTACACAAGCAAATGTTTCAAAATAAAAATCTTGAAATGCAATAACATCTACCTGATACAATTGTTATTTATTGCCGACTAGCAATCAACGATTGGATCGGAATCAATCAGACTATTTTAGTACATGGAAGGGCAGTTACATCCATGTAGCTGGACGCTCGGATATTAATCAGACGAATATGAACTGTAAGTCTTCTCGTTACGGCTCAATATTCAAAAGGTGTCCCAGAGATGATTATTCGCAAAAATTGCAAATGAACTACTTAAAATACGTTTTTGTAGTTCGAACTTGATATGCCAAGGTCTAGGTGCGCATTCAATCAGCTTTTTTGAGCGCAGTGTTTTTTGATCGTTCGCAAATGTTTTCCACGGTAATAACTTAATCTATTTTAAGTGTTTTTAATTGCACATCGCGTCCGTTTTTACGACGATGTCGCGCCACTTTACGAGTGTTTTTAAAACTCTTGCCTCCGTATCTCTGTACAGCGGCGTGCCCGCTGTAAGGTTATTGTCAATGTATATTTACTACTCAATCTCTTAAAGTCCAATTAACATTTGCTGTCATTTCATTTTCGGTTCGGTTCGTCGAAACCTGAGCAATGAGCATGCGTAACGTATTTTGTACGTGACCTTAATCTATCTCAGTCTTATCTTTGAGGGTTTTTTTGGCGATTTTACGGTGTGGTTAGGTACTCGAACTATTCTAAGAAAGGAACCGTTATTCTGCTAATAACTGCCGATTAAGTTTTCGTTGACTATGATTCTATTATAGACTAACTTGAGAATATTGACAGCCACAACGAACATTCATAGTTTCTAAGTAAATCTTACCTCTTCATAGTCCAGCTTGGCAGTGAGTGTGAACACCCCTGTCTGAGGGTTGAGCGAGAACACATCATTAGCCCAGTCCGAGATGACGGTGTAAGTAAGCTGGGCATTGGGTCCTGAGTCGAGGTCAATGGCCGCCACGGTGCCAACTATGGAACCTCTCGCAGCGTTTTCGGCAATGTCGAAAGAGTAAGCACTTTCTTTGAAAACTGGCGGGTTGTCATTCGTGTCCGTCACCTGAAAATTACATAAACACATGGAAATACGAAAATAGAAACTTCAGAACTTTAAATCCTCGACGTAAGATAATGTTATGATAAACACAAATTAACATAACTGAATATTTGAAAGTTAATGTAATCGTAAATAAATAGCAGAAAAGTGCTTAGATATGGTAAGTATGAGGTAGGTAGGTAAGAGGCTCAGTGATTAGTTAATCGGTGGTCATACGTCGGCCGGACAAGTGGAAGTAGACCGGGTGATAAGAACTCTACTGATTTGAGCCGACACGCCGACGCGGCAACGTACCGACATGCAGATGTTTGGGTTCATCTACAGGTGGTTACAAAACGTTTAATATCTAGTTAAAGTTATTTCCCATGATTTACTCTTATTTGAGTATTGATTGTGCTCGTATAGGTTCTATGAGACTATGATAAGAACGGAACTGTGATAGCACCATGTTGAACACACTTGCACACTCATAAGTTAACAATAATCATATGAAAATGACGTATTAACCAGAAAATAACTATAATAAATATTATTATAAATTAATTTGCACAAAGTATTTTTGCCAAACATGGTTTTCAAGTGACAGTTGACTGTGGGTGGAGGTAAGTTTCATGGTCGCATATAGTACATACAGTCAGACGCAATAATAAGTAACAAAAATATATGTAGCTTTAAAATACATGGTGGTCTAAATGACTATACCCTTAGACCTACCTACATAAAAATCAACGACGATATAATACTAGACTACTCATTGCACGATCTAACGAACAAAACTATTCTGCCAACTCGCTGAGGTAATACGTAAGCGAGGGGGGCGGAGTACTGCGTTGTGATTGGCTAACTCAAGGTCTGTTCTGTCTCAACGTATGTTTACGGCTCACAGGATTGGTCGAAATGAGACGGTTATAAGACTTTTTTGCCTAATGTGTTGGCAGACATCGGTCGCCTGTTATTACGAGTCTAGTATTATATCGTCGTTGATAAAAATAATGACAAAGGGGTTTGAAGATTTTACTATGGAGCGTGGCATACCTACTGCCGCCATTTTGATTTTTTTTCAAAATCGCGGCCAGCCATGAAACCTTTATAAACCGATAGCTGACATCAATAACAACAAAAAATATTATGACACCAACCCTCGTAAAGTTTCCGGTTTCTGAGATATAAAGTGTTAAAGTTGACCACATTAATTCGGAATAACAAAGGCTTAATATTTTTTTATAAAATATTTTAGTAATTGATAGGTGAGATGATGGTCTGGGAGAAAAAGAAACACGTAGAATGTGCCAGCTGCTTCTCTTCCGGCAGACCGTAAAAGTCGGTCGAGGGATAGGGCAAAATGTAAGATCCATAGCCCCTCAGCTTAAAACTCTTTCAATGGGCAGCAGCGTTGGAAGACTAATAAGCTGAAATAAATGTGCTCGCCAACCCGCCTGCCAAGCGTGGCGAGTATGGTAATAACCATCCAATGGAAAATCCTTGGGTGAGGCCTTAGTCCAGTAGTGGACTTTCTACGGCTGTTATGATGATGATATGCCTCATGATGTTTCTGCTTACTGTGGCCATCACAGCAATATATCTGGATAGAAGCAATATGTTCTTTAATTTGTATCGAGTCGAGCGTGTCATATTTTGATACAACTGTAATTTAGTATACAAACTTCGTCATAGTCGTCCCACTTCTTGTGTATTGTTTCTACAACTCAATACGGCACAATTAGGCATTTTTTACTTTTTGTATTACCTCTGACTGCGAGAATATTCGAGCGCGGACTCATTAAAAAAAATCAAAATATCTCCTTTTTTTACACGCGAAGTAAATACACTTCCGGTACAAGCCAATCCAAGTCTGTAGTGGTCATAATTGTTGATGATAGGGATACATTGTAACGGCTAAGTTATGGCTTCAGGTACAAACAAGAAAATTCGATATTTAAAAATGTGGCAAAATCTAACCATCCCTACGAAAATTGCAAAAAGTAAAGGTGACATGCCATTTCAAAGGTGCGAGCGAGACACCTACAATGCAGGCGGGTGAGGCGAGTTGTTTTTAACATCTTGATACATTTTTAACATCTTGATACATTCGAACACATACACTAGCTGAGAATTGTGAATGTCACGTGATTAACTTTCACGGTTATTATCTCGGAAACCGGAAACTTTACGCGGGTTGTTGTCATAATATTTTTTGTTGGCATTAATGTCAGCTAACGATTTATAAAGGTTTCATAGCTGGCCGCGATTTTGAAAAAAAAAACAAAATGGCGGCGGTAGGTATGCCACAAATCTTCAAACCTCTTTAAATTTTAACAACTAGTTACTTACTTTTTACAGCAATTTTAGTGCCAGTACAACACCATAATCACTAACATTCTAACCATGAAAGTGCTTCTGTTAACAACTGTACATCAGACGTTCCAAGATCTAAGTATCTTTATTACGGTAACGAGTGTACGTTATTCGAGTTCCTCATAAAAATAAAATAAAAACAACAAACCTGAACGACAACTGTGACATCCGTGAACTGTACTCCATCGTCAGCTCTCACGATGACCTGATACTCAGAAGTCGTTTCCCTGTCCAGAGGATCTTTGAGAGTGAGCAGCCCAGTCTGAGGGTCGAGGGAAAATGGTGTCGGTTCATCGTTCTGGATGCTGTACGTGATGCTGCCGATGGTGTCCGGATCTTCCGCTGCAATGGTCGCTATGCGCTGCCCCGGAGCCATGTCTTCAGACGCGTGGTAAGCAGAAGGAATGTTCTTGAACTCTGGAGGACTGTCGTTCTTGTCTAGGATTACGACTTCCACCTGAAAATGAAACGTATAGTCAAATCGCTAGTCTATTTTTTTATGGCTGTCGTCGGTTATCAATAGGTCTTTCAACAAGATTATAGTTTTATATACAGTAAAATAAATAATTAAATATGTAAAGCCACGAAATCATGGAGTCCTTAATTCGCCTTGTTACAAAAACAATGCCTTTTAAAGTAAAACAATGCAACTTAATAATAACGTATTTAAGCAACCGTCGACTGCTATAAAACAGTCGCAAGAGAAGTCTGGTGATGTTTTATTTATGAGCTTGGCACAAAATCGGCCACTTTAACACAGTATAAGAACACGAACCAAATTAATAATTCTAAAAATGCAGCCAGCGAGCGAGTGGCTGGACAAATGTGTAACTGGGCTGACCGCCGCCCGTCCGGCATGGCTGTCCCGAGCGACCGACGGGATGACAAAATACGCCTGTGGCCCTTTTATATGATACGCTCCAACATCGATAATCGACGAATTTATTTTATTTTTCCGACTAAACTATAGCTTGTTCCAGAGCCATGCGCAACTTGTGAAACTGAATCGTGTATGTCAAACTCCATGTACAAATTACAATGCAGACACAAATATTTTCCTATCATTAGCAATAACCTTTTCAACCAAAATAATGACGTAACAAGAATGAATGATTGTCGTGTTAATTAAACAGTCACCTCAATCAAAGTCGCGATTCGAAACATCATTACGTGATGTTTCATTTTCCGAAATGTAACGCGAGAGGCCATGAGGCATTATTAAAATATTTCGGACAACTTAAAAAGGTTGAATTGAAAGAAAATCAAAAATAATATTACAAGTAGGATGCATCGCATTCGATGTTAGTGTCTGTGATACTAAGTGCATTCATCAATATGATTAATGGACCAGTTTTTTTTTCCTTTTTTGTAATTTAAACTTTTTTTTACTTTTTCGGTGGGTCCCATTTTTTCATTCTTCATTTTTAAGGAGTATTTTGATGAGTTTTTGTTTGAATATTTTGCAAAGATTGATTACATCAGAGTATAATTACGTATTTATTGATCAACATTAATGAATAACTGATAGACAGATTTTTTATTGGTGGTACCAATACCAATGAGCGAATGCTTTTTTAACTTACGTTTGTACAGTTACTATTTTTTACTTATAGATCTTAAGACGAAGGTAGAAGAAGGTGTTTAAATCTCGCTTGATGCGATGAATTAGATAAGATTTATGAAGTCAGAGCTGGCTTTACAAGCGTGGCGTTTGAACATTTACAAAAAACCATTCAAAAAGAACTCGACAAGTCAACAAAGACAGAAAAGTAAAAGACTAAAACGTAGCAGTATTTCGTCATTGGTACTGTGAAGCACGAAGTATTCGGGACACAATGATCGGAGCCGTCACAGATAAGAAGAGGCCGATTGTGGAGAGTTCCCTGCCCTCGCAGCCTCGGCGCAGTGCGCATGCGCACAGCCGCGCCGGTGAGGACAGCCTGCGCATTTGTTATGATGACTCAATCTTTTCTTTGTATCTGGACGAGGGTGCTTTCTGTAGAAGCCTCCATAGAGCCTCTCCTCACGCTCACGATACCGCACGTAAGAGAAGCAGCAATTAACGCTGATTGTGTGATCTTGGCTCTCGAGGAAATAAATTGAAATGTGTTAATAAAATTTATTGTTCACGAAATGAGAATGCATGAGAACCTTAGACATCGATTGTAAACATTGACTTTGTAGTTGTTACCCCACAAATTCTCAGCCGCTGTATACATTTTTGAATGGAGGTTGTATAATACGGAAATGACAACGTTTGTACGTTTAATTGTCTTATTGACGGGCGCAGCTCCCTCAGAGCAGGCCGCCGCACATGACAGCTGGCACCTCGCACATAAACTGTGTAAAGTGTTATAAAATCAAACAGTATATTAAATTGTATGAGATAGCAAAATATGACTGTTGACCGGTGTCGGTAGTGGCGTGTAGCGAGCATAAACAACGAACGGTTGAACAGGCAAGCGCTACATACTTCACAACAAAAAGACCAAAAAGATTTATTATGGACAAAAAGGTTAGGTACGCGATGGGTACGCGTACGGCGTAGCCTGAGCTCTGTGAGCGCTAGTGGACCCCCTAGAGCTCATGTTTGAAGTAATCGATTAAGGGAAGAGAAATGACAGTACGTCGGTTTATTGGGATCGTCGATTAGTCAAGTTTCGATAATTGATTGCGGTTCGCTACTAGATTAATAAGAAATATTGAATGTTTCCTTGTAGCGTGCATGTTGAATAATGACCCGTACTTAATAGACGTAAAAAATTGACAATATCAAAACTTGAACATCTTATCGGTGAAATCTATTAGGAATATAAATTGTAATATCATTTACATAATACTTAGTTGAAAAACCATTAAGTTTCCTATGTAGTGACACCTACGAGTTCTGTAATCACTGGATTGAACAAGAACCTATGCAATTATCATAATTTAGGAAAACTAATGCTGCCATTGGATGTAAGTGCTAAAAAGGGAATGTTTCCGTTGTTGATAAAAATGGTACGATCGCATTAGGAGGCGGGCAGGCTCATGAGGAGTATTCGGAGACGCTATCAGACAGGTACAGTAAGAACAGGTTGCGCTTAACATAACAATAGCGCATTAGTAGCGACAGGATGCCGACTCACCGACTACTAGTGAAATCACAGACGAACGATTCTATAAGTTGTTTTTCCAAGTACATTCATGAAAATTATTGCTTGATTTCTTTATTACGATACAAACATAAATAATATTTCCTCATATATCAATTCTCCCAGTAATACTCCGAAGTATTCGTGTCAAATAGTAAGTAAATTATTTTTATTATAGGGTTTCTTGCAGTTTTTGGTACAACGTGCTATGCATAGCCGGTTGCCCGATGGCACTTATGAACTTGATTTATCCGTGCTATAACTTACACAGATTATTATTGAAATGGAAATTACGTGTAGAAAACGATAAATGACTGCTATTTGTCTAATTCAAGCCTTGTACGTGAGTACGGAGAAAAACTACAGCCAGTTTACATTCCTACGATTTCCCTATTTAGTTTGAAACTTGCAAACGAACTGGCTAGCAGAACTGCGGACCAAAGACGGTTTTGGCTAGAACATTACTTTTTATTCTTCCCTTTTTCTGAATATTAGCGAACCTGCGTGTGAATGTAATCCATCTTACATGATTAATGTAATCTGAATTTCTATACTAATATAAGATTAACATTTTTCATGTAATTACAATTTGGATTCAGTCGAACGTGAACCTTAAGGTCTGGAAGATGACCACACAACTCTGTCGTTTTTAAAACAGTGTAATTTTACGAACATCAATCATTCAAGTCGTTTACCTCCAAATTTTACGTCACTCCCTTTATTACCTCATTCCATTTTTTAATGCAATCTCGTCTTGTGTGCAATAAAACTGTGTAAACTACAAAGAATTTATTTTTTATTGGTGATACCTAAAAATGAAAACAAAACATCCTGAATTCTTGATCAGAGATACAGATCTGTTTTTAAAAAATGAATGTAACTAGATCATAATGTTGTACAACTATAAATATGCGATGAAAATATTAACATATTCTGCTGGCTTATGTTGTGGTAAAAAAGCTATTGGCTCTTATTAACGTCGCGAGCTAAAATGTCAGGCGCCCATCGCCCAGTAAACTTACTATTCATTACTGACCAACTGACTTTTATTGACATTCTGCCACATACATACATATGGATTATATTAATTTCACCCAACAAGTTTATATTGTTCGGAATATCCGCTAAAGGAATGTAAAAGGTGTTTTTTTTTTACACTGACCAGTTTTAGAGCCAATTCCTTAACAAACATATTACAGAAGTTTCACACAAACTTAGTGGAATGAATGTGAGTGTGTAAACAAACATCGGTATGGAATTACTGGAAAGCATTACCATTAAAAGTAACGAATTTCGATTTCAAAAATCCAAGTAAACTTGTCTGAAGTTACTTAAATTCATCGTAAACGAAATTAATTTTCCACATAACAAAATAATAAACGTGTACTACGATTGCCTATTGTTGTTCATGAATCGAAACATTGTAAGACGTTGTAAACCTTACATAGCGCTGTAAAACATTGGACAAATCTTCAATACCGTTGGAAAATACAGTGTGTACAGTAGATGTCGGTAGGTAGGTATATGTCGAGCTAGCCGTGAGCCCGAGAGCCCGTGAGGCTGAAGCTACACGAACTTATGAGTGGATGTTGTCCGCCGACGGATATGGTGGCATCGTTTAGGGCTAGACTCTATGTTTAGAGCACTTCGTGACCGCAGCGAGGCCGCTATCCCCCCGGGACTCTGCACAATTATGTTATGGTGTCAGAGATTAGTGGCCGAGAGACGCGATACTGATCTTTATTGCCTCTATTTATTTTGTGCCTATGTATTACGAGTTTGATCTATGTCTTTTTGAACGATATTCAGATATGAAAATGAGTTAGCAGTGCGCGTAGGTAATCTTTGCTCTAACGAGCGTTTTCTTTTTTAATTTCTGTTAAAATTACTAGAGACCGATATCTAGCAGCATTATAACTGATATGCAAATCTACATAGATAAGCTAAAACTCAGTACAGTATGATCATGTTAACGTTTAATTTACCTAAGTCCGAGTCTGCGCTTGCGTCGTTTACCGCGTGCATTAGCATGCGGCCGCTGGGTCCGCCCACACCGGCTATCGGCCGCATCCCCACAAATATATGTAAAATATGCACAAAAGTACCCCGGATAAAGTGCACCGATAACAGGCGACGCAATTTGCATCGCCCTGAGCACATCGATCGAAACCGTTTCGGACCTATGTTTACCGAAAATAATGTCCACTATGTAACAGATTGCTCGATATGCCTATATATCTAATAATAAGCACTACTTATCTTCCTTTATAAATGTATATCTGCTTGCTTAATTCATATAATCAGTCTCGATTTATTACCAAGACAATAAATATTAATTAGAGTGACTTATCACAATATAGTTGGCTGTAGAAATATTTGCAATGTAATAAAGTTTTTTAAATATAAAACACCGTTATGTATTGATAGTTAGGTAAATATATATCTGTAAATATCTCGAGTTGTTGATCTGTTTCAATGGTACCGTTGTGTTACAGCTCAGATATCATGTTTGAGACAAGCAATCATGACGAATCAACTTGAGCCTGTAGTTCTGAAAGTATTTTGATTGTGTAAATCGTTTCCCCCGTGCTATATGATCTTGGTGAATAACATTTATTATTATGCATGCATGCAAGGATTATACAGCTCGCGGGAAGGCACGCAGGCACCCTCAATTTCTCCTAAATTCGCCACCCGAGGGCACTATCCTCGTATTATTGCCTGATCGATAGTATAATTTCGTAATAACTACGCGCGTCTCAAATATTTTTGGAAAAACATGGAATAACAAAATGATTCATATTATACTAACATCTAGTTCATATTGTCATGCATTTCAGCTCCATATCGCATGGAACAGGACTGTGAATTTCGTCTAATTTTAATGGTTCGCCGATAAAATTTAACAAATACGTAGGTTGTGGAAATGAAGAACGGTATTTCATGAGTAGGTAGTTTTTTAAAAAGGTTTGAACTAGGTTGAAGTAAATATCCCATCAAAATGTTGAGCACATAATTATAGAAGGTTATTTTCTATAATGCAGTCAAAGTGAAAGCCGGAAAGCTCTGATAGTGGTGCAGTAAACAATATTCGCCGTCTCCGTGCAAATAAATGAAGTACACGAACGAAAATCACGAGCTCTGAATTTTTCAACGTCGCTCGCGGATCGAGATCGGCGCAAGCGCAGCGGCGAACACAAAGCACTTAACGATTAACGAACTGAAACCAAATGAGAGCATATCATTTATATTTTGGGAAGATATGATTTTTACTTTTTTTCTTTCGCTTAATTTGATATAAATTCCAATGACACCACTCTCTACAAATTCTATTACAATAAATAAGCTCCGTGGCTATCCTAGATATTTCTGCGCCATAATGTTGATTTGCTATAGCCATTTGTTTCAAAATAATCTTTTGTTTCAAATCAAATCCTTTTAAAATCATCCGATATTATCTCCAATCTTCGAATGTATTAAATTGACGAGTCATCGCGATGAAAATAATAGCAATAGCAACAAAAGAATTATAATGTCTGCTGCCAAAACCGTACAATAACAGCGGTCGTCAGATCGTCTCGCAGGTGGTTCTAGCGATTTATCGGTGGGCGATACACCGTTCGATAATGACGGGGCACTTCGGCCGAGAGAAGCGATGTCGCAACCACCTCGCCGATTTCGGTCTGCCCGTCGGTCATCTCTAACGATGGAGCGATAATTAAGATCGGACGTCGGCATTATTTACGCCCGCAGCATCCTGCCTGACCCGCGCTCGAGTCGGTCACGACTTTTTCCATGTCGGGCGAGACTATTGTTGCTTTTACTCGTGTTTAGTTAAGCTAGATCTGCTGGTTGCACGGCCGATTTGTACGTCGCGAGTTTAGCTATCGAGCGGCGACTCAACCGTGTACTCGATGAAGTTTATGACTTTTGAGTTGAGATAAACTTATCTCTATTACAGTCGGTGCTTGATGCTACTCCTTCGGTAACTCCTAGTTTAGCCAATAGTGGTGTGGAATGTTGGCATTTGCGGTGCTGATAGCCAACACAAACAAGTATTTGGAGAATTACCTACTCGGTGGTATCTTCATAATTTACATTGTTTCTAAGTTCATACTAATGCGGCATTGTTAGTACGTTTATCAAACATCTGCCGCGACACTGCTCGCAGTGCTGCCTTATGATAATCTCGCTTTCAAGTACCGTGATCGGCGCGCAGATACAACTCATCTCGCCCCTTTACGTTTGCTATTAACTAATAATATTTCATTTTATATTTACAGTTTCTAGTTACGTGTCTTACGGTAGTATTTAAGAACCTATGACTATAAAAGGTTTGCGAATTATTTTGATGTTCTGACAGTTTGTTATTATGAGACATAATTAAGGAAAAATGAAAACCATTTAAAACTTTATAACTCATCATTCATTTACAATGAACTCGTGTTAACCGAATGACACAGGAGGAATGTAGAGCCAAGACAACAAAAAATTCTACATCTTTGTAAAACTGACCTTACATTTATTCAGTATAAAATTGATACGAACCAAAGCAAAGCACATATTCAATTAAATAATATGAACGGCTAATAATGTTTCTGTATCTTTTAAGGTAATATCAGTAAATATTGAAAGTGTCTGGTAATACGAGCCGTAGTAATCTATGAAACTGTGGTGTGTCATTGGTGGGCACTGTAGTGTTGTGGGCAGGGGTAGTGTGGCCAGTAGGGACCTCCTGGGGCGACGTTCAAGACCTCAAGCGACAGTAAACGCATTGCTCACCGCGCACTCTTATTTTATGCGCGACGTTTCACTTTTACAATGTTTTCTAGAAAATTATCGTTATTTTTGCCCATTATTTAATATCCTTGTACAGCCAGAAGCATTGCTAGGTAAGCATAAAAACACTTAAGCATGATAACATAAATATTTGACTTGGGTTATTGTGATCATTTCCAGAAAAAGAAAATTGTCTTTCTTCTTTTATTTTCTTTTTTTAATAACGTTGTGAACACTAGGAATTTCTCCTGAATCGTGGTGCATTTACAAACATATAAACTCTCATCCTAAAATGCCCAGACCCAGAAGAATTACTCGTAGATCATACAAATATAATTTATAAAACTAAAAAATCGCAATAAAACGCCAGCTGATATCAGCGGCTTCTGCCGACCGGCCGACTGTCAGAGTTACACTGACTAAAATCCGACGTTTCAGGGTCACGGTTACTTGATGAGCCAATCCGGCGACCGCTGCAGGCTTTAGCCCTCTAAAGGCCCCGTTAGATTGCTGACAGCTCTTTGAGGCGCGCGTAGAACACGACGCACTGTCGACCCGAGTATGTCCATGATCGGACGGCGAGTCATACAATACTCACCGTCCGCATGCCCGCGCAACGCTTAGATTCATCATCATCAGCCTATAATGTTCCCACTGCTGGGACACAGGCCTCCTCTCTGTGAAAGGGAGTGGGCCATAATCCACCACGCGGGCCCAGTGCGGATTGGTAGATGTCACATGTCTTCGAATTTTTGGTTCTAGGACATGCCGGTTTCCTCACGATGTTTTCCTTCACCGTTTTGAGAGCAGTGGTGATGAAATAAATTACACAAAGTAATGCGCCTGGCGGGGTTCGAACCCACGACCTCAACTCGTAAGTCGGGACCGATACCACTGGGCCACCACTGCTCTTACGCTTAGATTATTGACACTATATTTGATTGAAAACGCAAAGCCTGTCTCCTTCCAAACGTATGAGTCTGGTAACAAGACATGCGTAATTAATTAAAAAATAAAAACTTAATATATGTTTACCTCTTTGCTATGTTTATGGGCTGACCAACCGACAACGTGTTACAAACACATTTATGGGTGCTAACTTATGCATCAGTATGTAGTTGTTTTTAATTAAAACATTTCTGAAGGAGACACGTATTTTAAAATTCGTTTTCTTAACTAGGTAGGTGAATTTTATTGCTAAGGACGTCTGCTCAAACTGGATGGGTGTGCAAAAGCTGTATAATATCAGATATAACTATAAAATAGTGAAGAATACAGATAAGTGACATTCCAATCTCTTTGTTTAAGGGCTGATTTTTTAATGGTCAGATAACTTTTATCTGAGGAATAAAAATAGCAGTTTGACATATTTTCTATAGAAAAGCGGTCAAACCGCAATTTTTATTCCTCGGATAAAATATATCTGACTATTGAAAAATGAGCCCTTAGTATGACAATATAAATATCGTTTGTAATACCTAATTAATGTAAAACGATAAACCTAATAATATAAAGGCCTTAAAGTAAATCAGATACAACTCAAAACCCATATATTATAACTTCAAAACATAAAATTACATTTAGAAAAGATGTTTCTCACAGTTATTATTTTCGCAAAAAACATGTTTAATCTCTCTCTTCCAAATACTTAAATAAGTTAAAAAAAAAGCCTATAGCAGAAAATAAAATAAAACCATATCCCATTCATGTTCCAAATAGATGAAAACACGTTCTGTCACATAATTATCAAGAACGAACTGTATCACAGAATATAATTTATATTATTTTTACTAACTCCTAAAGTTTATAATAAAGGCGAGTTTTAATAGCCGGCATTATTACCACAGATCTTGTTCAACTCAACTTTGAGGGTTTTAATAATAGATAGGATTTTATCCCTTACGATTTATTACTCAAATAACTAGTGACTTTACTGTG
Source organism: Agrotis clavis (assembly GCA_954870645.1). Taxonomy (NCBI): domain Eukaryota; kingdom Metazoa; phylum Arthropoda; class Insecta; order Lepidoptera; family Noctuidae; genus Agrotis; species Agrotis clavis. The sequence continues at coordinate 12,837,790 of OX940922.1, forward strand.
ATAACTTCATTTGGTAAATGTAATTGGTTGTAAATTTTAAAACATTTATGATGCCCATATATTATGACCCCAGTTTAATTGAGAAACTAATAAATAGTGTGTGTTGTTAACTCATTAAAGGCACGCGAAATAAAACACAAATGATTGTCATGCGTCTGTATTGTGTTTTGAATAATTCGAACAATACGACTATTAAATGCCCCGTTATTATGTTATGCTTTGCTCTGAATGTTTTATAGGACCATCGTGTTATTTAAGTTAAGTGCTAGTTAGTGTCAATATGTAGTTATTATTTTGGTATTTTAGCAAATATCGTAAAGGTCGTTTGTAATGCAGGGTGAATATAGCCGCCTATGTTACTGTAAATGTCCTAGCTGCAGTAAATTCTAAGATTTATCAATACGCGGGATATCCCAGTAACATATGTATACCATGGTGTTTATAAAATAAACTACTTTTATAAGAATTTCTGAATAAAATTTATATATGACTGTATTAATTCATGATCTTCACACTAATTATCAGTTATTCTAGACTCTAAAAAGACTATATACTGTTGGCAACTATCAACCGTCATCATCATTCTCTGGCTCTTATTCTAATTCAATTGGGGTCAGTGCAGCCCGATGTCTATATTTTCTTCTAAATATAAATTGTTAACTAGTTATAAAACAACATTTGCAACTGTGTCAATCTTTCACACATTTCGTCTATCGAACAAATACTAACCAAGTAAATATAAAATAAATCCATTTTCAATACATCTGCCATCATTACCCGCGGCCCCGACTGACAGTACCGTTCACTAGCGAGAATACAATTACAACTCAAATAAACATTAATTACAATGACAGAACTGTAGTTTTTTACTCAACACTTTAGATGACTAACATTCTAGACAGCTAAATCTATAATTGACCTCAGATATCTATACATATAAAATAGTTTCGTGATAGACAGACGGAAAAGAAAAAGGAATGTCGAGATCACGGAAGAATAATATAATTAAATCACACATGTTACTAAAACATTTAATCTTGGCAGTATTACCGATTTCGACGCTAATAGGGGAAAAAGCGGGCGCGGGACTGTCTCCAGGGTCGCGGGACTGTCTCATCAGATAACGGTGACCCGTTCCAGGGCTATCGAAGGACCACCATTTTATTCAGTACAAGTCTTATAGTTCCTCCCATCCCGTTAATGGTTTTCAGCCAGTCTCATGAAACTGTGTTTAATTCTGAATGAACTCCAATAGGTAAAATTTTTGATAAATTAACTACTACTACTTATGACATACCTAAATAAATACTTATGACATAAAAAGATACAAGTTAGACCCTCTTGATAGTGAGTTAGCCTATTATTCGCTTGAAAAACCCAACACCACTATGCCGATCTTTAAAAAAAATCTGACACCTTAATGTTTCTGAGATCCACACAAAGTCGCGCGCAAAAGCTAGGTAGTATAAGATGTTCACCGCAAAATACCTGTGAATGACCCGTGTAGGTATGTACTTAACAATAAGTCAGTAATTAATAATAATGAGTCGAGCTTCAATCACTTAGGGGCCAGACTTTCTAACGAGGCACATCAATCTATAAGTAGGCAAAATATTTGTACAAGTTGAAAAGTGAATAACTGTGACTTTCTTTGTGTTCAATTTTAACAATTACTTACTTTAATTATGTTACGTGATTTTTAATTAATATGAATATGGTCACATGGAAACTCAAATTAATTTAATTCAATAAAATTGTATGACTGTACAGATTTATAATTACGTACAATTCGAGATTTATTTTTGTGAACAACATTTTTTTTCTGTGGTATAAAATGGTCATTTATATCTTAAAATATGTATGAAATATTACCTATCATCCTAATAAAAATCATAAATCTATAAAGTCCGCATGATTGTATAAATCTGTGAAGGTGCCAAGAGATATTATAATGTCGGTGTTTTTATAAACTTTTTTCACATTTTCATATAATAGCGATGTGTGATATTTTATTAGCGAACACACCTAAAGGCATTGACTTTTGTTTGGACACTTGCTAATGGACCGTCAAAGCATTATTGCGAAGAAAAAATAACAACTTATCTCCGACAATGGACTGCCATTAGTATAATGAATAGGTAACTATTCTGTCTGCATGCGGAATCAATTGGCTATCAGTATTTGTCGTTATTTGATGGATGGTTACTTAGCAGAACAATCATATCGTAACGTAGATTTATGTTTGCAGGATTTTCAATTTTAAAAGATAACATTGTAATTACGTTACGTAATAATTTTCAGTTAATAAATCTTTGTAAAAAAAGTTTAAGTTCTAAAAGTTTGTATACTTTTCAATCTTATAATAAACTAGCTGTTGCCCGCGACTTCGTCCGCATTGTATTTGGTTTTAAGGCACCTAAATTAATATTCTCTTTTTTAATTTGTTGAGAAAGTGAGGGTACCTGATGTCCCACTTTAAAGTTTGTTATAGAATCTATAACAAACTTTAAAGCAAATGAAATGAAAACTTCCAGACTTTATATTATTATACGACATTGGTAGTTTTTCCCTCTGGTGCTAAAATAAAAAGGTGGTCAGCATTACTGACAGGCGAGCATGTGTTATATAGTTGGCCGTGGGAAAAACAGTTGGACCTTAGGTCGACATCAGCTTCCTTCAGGGTCTATCCTTGGGACTTATTTATGGTCATCGCAAAGTAAGCGGCTACCGAGAATTGTGTGAGTTTGAACTGGAAAAGGAGTGGTATTCACGGTATCAATGCAGTTTCCCCTGAGCCACATCCGGTGAGAATATCAGCTTCGCTTAAATTTCTGTGTAAAGGTGCGTACAGACCATGTAACATGTTATATAACATGTGTTATAACACACTACAACTCTATGTAGAATGTTACCATGAAAAATGTTATATAACAATGTTATATAACATGTTATGTTATATAGTCTGTACGCACCGTAATGCAGTAACTATTAGTCGCGTTCCATTGCACAATTTTGGTGGAGTTAGATTTCTTAGAAGCATTATTATTACTTTAAGGTTATTTTATGAGCTCGAGGACCACAGGCAGTTGATGAATTTAAAATCTCGAGTGGGTAGTTGCTGGCATCACCCTAATTGACGACGTTATTGTATGATGTGTAAACCACATCATTCCCAACAATTTCGCCTAATATGTTTTCATTTATTGCAGCGGTTCGGTCATTTTTTTAGTATCGCACGATCACATAGCCAAGAGTTTTCCTGAAGTGTTATACTTGACGGGACTCCGAATACGTAACTTATCAATTCTTCTTACAACGGGCAGTGTCTGCCGGAATTTTACAGAGAACAGTACCTACCGTGATATTGTCCATGGGTCTATCATCATGGCTAATGTCTCAAAGTGTTCTGTCCACGGCCTCGACGGCTTTTTTGTTCGACATGATACATTCAGACGATTACATTTTTTTAGCGTGGTAATACATCACGTGGAACACAACGTGCACTCTTACTCGCCGCCCGCATGGCCGCGCCTACAGTGGCTGGAGATCGTGTAGCGACGTCTGTTGCCATCGGCGTCTACCGCTGCGGCTGGGCTGGAGGTGGACATTGTCCTCTCCCTCATGCGTCCCGCCTCCTCCTTCGCTAGCATGACTGCTTCGCAGAAGGAGGCGACTGCTTCCCATTCTGTCTCGCCCCGCAGCATGGCCTCGACCAACACTAAGCACGAGAGGTCACCGATTATCGTCGTAGTGAGGACACGGCGGTGCTCTGCCCAAGCGGGTAGTCCTGCACCGTATGCTCCACCGTGTCCTCCAGGCAATCCACGCAGAGGTGACACCCAGGCGATTCTTCTTTCCCTATCAGACACAGCTACCTCCCGAAACTTTCGTGTTCGGTGAGGACCTACGTCATGTGGTAGGTCAGGCGGGACGCCGTGACGCCTATCCAGCTACTCCTTAAAGAGGGGTCTTACCGCCGCGGTTGGGGCGTGCCCGGAACTCGGTTGCGACAGTCGCTCTCTCAATATTGCCCTGTGATCACGCCGGAGCTCTTTCCGGGAATTCATCCTGGCGATTGTATTGTATAGCGGGCTGGTATCCGCAACGGTATAGTTTAGCTGGGCTTTTGGTGTTCCACATTAGGTGTTCCAGATCTTAAATTTTTATATGTCAACAGAGAGTGCTCATCAGGCTGAACAACTTTGCTAAAACGTCATTCCTTTATATGTTATAGTGTAGCTTTTTTTTTTTTTTTTTTTTTACGTGTCAAATGAGTCCTCCCACCCCGGGCAGGGCGGGAGGGACTGTCAGACTTGTACTGACTAAAATCCACGGTGTCCTTCGGTAGCCCTTTGTGTGCCGGAGTCGCGGTATACGTATGTCCCGCAACCCCGGCAGGGCTGTGGCCTATAGGGGGGCCCCGTCACTATGCTGACGCTCCTTGAGTTATAGTGTAGCTGGGCATTTGGTGTTCCACATCAGGTGTTCCAGATCTTCAATTTTTATATGTCAACAGAGAGTGATCGTCAGGCTGAACAACTTTGCTAAGACGTCATTCCTGTATATGTTATTGTGTAGCTGGGCTCTTGGTATTCCACATCAGGTGTTCCAGTTCTTCAATTTTTATACGTCAACAGAGAGTGCTCATCAGGCTGAGCAACTCTTGCTAAGACTTCATTCCTATACATATATGCTATAGTTTAGATGGGCTTTTGGTGTTCCACATTGGGTGTTCCAGAGATCTTCAATTTTTGTATGTCAACAGAGAGTGCTCGTCAGGCTGAACAACTTTGCAAAGACGTCATTCCTGTATTTGTTATAGTGTAGCTGGGCTCTTGGTGTTCCACATCAGGTATTCCAGTTCTTCAATTTTTATTATGTCAACAGAAAGTGCTCGTCAGGCTGATCAACTTTGCAAAGACGTAATTTCTGTATTTGTTATAGTGTAGCTGGGCTCTTGGTGTTCCACAACAGGTGTTCCAGATCTTCAATTTTTATACGTCAACAGAGAGTACTCATCAAGCTGATCAACTCTTGCTAAGACGTTATTCCTATATATGTTATAGTGTAGCTGGGCTCTTGGTGTTCCACATCAGGTGTTCCAGATCTTCAATTTTTATACGTCAACAGAGACTGCTCATCAGGCTGAACAACTTTGCTAAGACGTCATTCCTTTACATGTTATAGTGTAGCTGGGCTCTTGGAGTTCCACAACAGGTGTTCCAGATCTTCAATTTTTATACGTCAACAGAGAGTGCTCATCAGGTGGAACAATTTTTGCTATCGCACCATTTTTGTATCTCTTATAGTTTAGCTGGTCCGTTGCGGTTCTGCACCAGGTGTTCAAGTTTCCAAGATAAATTATAGCCTATGTGTTGGCCAGACTTAATACCTATACAACAAAAAAAAATCATTCAAATCCGTCCAGTACTTTTTGAGTTTATCCCGGACATACATACAGACAAACAGACAAACAGACAAAAATTCTAAAAACTATATTTTTGGCTTCGGTATCGATTGTAGATCACACCCCAAGTATTCTTTTCAAAAAATATTCAATGTACAGTTTTGACTTTCCTACTATTTTATTATATGTATAGATACTCGTATAATATTCGAAATATAGAACATAATAACTAACGAGATAAGCAACACCTGAGCGAAGACTTTTTCTTTCACAGTTTCATTAAAATTCTCCTTTTTAACAGTAAAGTAGAATGTTATCAAGTTCCAAAGTACACAATGGGAGCGAGATCGTTGTCTACGGCTGGCCACGACGGCCGCGGGCCCGGGTTCGATTCCCGTTCGACGAAATTCAGGCTAACGAACGGCCCTCCGATAGTGTTGTTACCTAAATACCGTTTTTTTGCACTATTCTTTTTAAACAAGCAATGGACTGCTAACAAGGAACCGTTATAAATCTGTTTAGTTTTTTTATAAAAAGTTAACAGAACGAATTGTACTAGATTTTTATTAATGATTTCGTTTTATATTGTTCTCTATCTAATGACTAGTTACATTGTTGATACACTAAGCTTGAAGTAAGCTTTCAATCGGCTTAAATCAATTACTTTGACATTGACCGGTAGACCACCTAACGTTAATATAGTAAGATGCTTAAAGTAATGATTGTTACCTGCTCAGACATGCATGAGATAGTCACGACATTACTTAGTCTTTACAATGTAAATATTTTCACGAAACTGAAGATATAATATTGATTTCAGTCAGTCTTTCCTTGTCATCATGTCATCATCAGCCTATAATGTTCCCACTGCTGGGACGGGAGTGGGTCATAATCCACCACGCGGGCCCAGTGCGGGTTGGTGGATGTCAAATGTCTTCGAATTTTTGGTTCTAGGACATGCCGGTTTCCTCACGATGTTTTTCTTCACCGTTTAGAGAGCAGTGGTGATGAAATAAATTACACAAAGTAATGCGCCTGGCGAGGTTCGAACCCACGACCTACAACTCGTAAGTCGGGACCGATACTACTGGGCCGCCACTGCTCCAGTCTTCCTTAATTTGTTTTAAAGTTTCTTTAAAGATTACTTCATTTAATTATTCCAAACTTCTAATGAGCTTAGTGAATTTAGGTAGCCCACGAAATTCTGCATGATTCCTAATTTTTTCGCAATTAACGTGTCGTTCTCAAGTTGTTAATAAAAATTGCTTCGCATGGTATTTAAATTAAGTATTGGCTCCAAAACTACTTTTCAAGCTAGAACTTAACCTGAAAATTCATAAAATAACATTGAAATCAGTTGGGTGGTTTAACAAACCGTTAACATAACACGTGGTATTCATATATTTGTACTAGCTGACCCGTGCCCACTTTGCGAGAGTCAATTTTTTTTTTGTGGGGGCAGAGGTAAAAGGGTGCGAAGCACTTTACAACCTATTCTTAAACCAAACAAATAAACATCAAAATTGGTGGAGCCGTTTCGGAGGAATTCAGATCAAACTCCTTGACACTGAGGACTTTCTATTTTCATTTCAAGGTGGAATTGGAAAACTAAGTTTAATTTTTACTTTTCCGTAATGGTGTGACAACATGCATCGTTTCAATGGAAGTTTGTTTTAATTTAAAGATTTATTTCCAAGCTTTTAAGGCATAAGATCGCACTCTTAAGCGTATCACAACATTTAAACATTCAAATCGTTATTCAATGCTTCGAATAATTTAATGACGCATAAAAAATGTGATAAGGACTGTCTAATAAATACGCCGTGTATACCCAAGCTTCATTATCGTGCCCTAAACTTAATCGAAAAGTTAAAAATTGATGAGACGTCACTGTGGAAATAATTCACACTCATTTCAACCCGCCGAAAGTTAAGATGATTGCACACTATGCAACATGAAATTTATTTTCCTCCTGAGATTATTTTATCTTTGTCTTTTTTACTAGCGCATGTTTAAACTTAGTGTTGCAATGAAATTATAAATCCTTATCAATTTTATAAATGGTAGAAACAATTGCGCATAAATAAAATCATGAAACTAACTTCAACAACAGTTTTATGAACTAACAGTCATTTGTTTTCATTACAATGTTCTAGTAAAAGTTTAATTGTTTTATGACAGAAAAACAAGTTAGGAATAGCCTGCACGGGTCCTAATAGCCCGTATTATATTACCTAAGGGCTTAGCCAGTTCATCAGGGATCGTTCAATCATTCTTTAAGGGAGGTATAGAGCTTGAACCAATTTTTTCATTAATTTTTGGCGAAGTCTCTCACAAGATAATGTAATCAAGTTTAAATTCACTTCAAATTTAATTTTAAATGAAAATAGAGATTTAGTTGAGATTATTGCATTCTATCCGAATCAAAAAGTACATAAAAGGTAATTTTGGAGCAAATAGGTCTATTAAATTTGCTTTTTAAAAATTACTACTTTATTTATTGTTAAGACTGATTTTGAAACATACACCAACCTTGGCCTTAATACCAAATAAAGAAACCATAAGTGGAGATATAAGCGGCTTATCATTCCGTATCAATAGTAAGAGTCAACTCCGGGAAACAAGTTCTGGCATCCCATGTAAGTACTTACAACTATATTTATTATCCTGGCAGATCATGAGATTATAGTTGTTCTAAATTTTTATTATTATATACCATCTGAAAATCTGAAGAAGAGACGTACGCCATCTTTAGTTCGCTCAGGCTCAGAATGTCCACTTCCCAAAATATCCACCGGTTGCAAAACGTCCATTTTCCAAAATGTCCACTTCCCATAATGTCCACTTCCCAGAATGTCCACTTCCCAAAATATCCATTTCCCAAAATGTCCACTTCCCGAAACGTCCATTTCCCAAAATGTCCATTTCTCTACGACAGCGCCTTGTTAGGCTTTTTGTTTTTACTTCTGTGGTTGATTTGATCACTTAAAGCTTTAAGGCTCTACCCCGTTTGACGCTTTTGTGAGCGCCAAATACCGATACGGAGCCCAGTGAACCGAGAATCATATTTAATACATATTTAGCACGCTTATTAAAAACTTTCAAGAGCGTTCATTCTCACGCTCGTCACGTAAGACGAAGTGGAGCAAGCGACGGCTGCGCGGGCGCACTCATAATGTACTGTGACGTGCGCCCCACTTGCTAAGACTTGATACCATCGACTAATCAGTGCGAATTAATGAGATAACCGTCGACTGATAATGACATATTTGGAAGAGAAACGAAGAGGTCAAACAGTTTAATTGGGGCAAAGAGAGTTATTGCCTAAGCAGTTTTGTGGCAGAGCGGACAACATTATTGTCGACGTATGTTCAAAAGAATTATTATTATGAATTACATTTGTATACATATACATACATTACATACATAAAATCACGGCATTTACTCATAATATAGATTAGGTAGAAACAGAACAAAATTACGATCCTTTTTTAATCTCCTTGCTTCCTTCTCGACAATTATGTAATTTCGCCACTGAAAGATGGAATTTCTTTTTTCTATAAAATACCTCCTAATAGTCTTTCTATACCACCTACCCTTTTCTCTTTGCATAATATATTTCAGACCACTTTGCATACCTACATAATCTAAATCAATGCAGTATAATGCGAAAACAATCGACCACCCAGGTGACAAGAAATTCTGCGAAGATAGTTCCATCAAGATATGAAAACCCGGTTTGCAAGCGTCATGGTTAGTTTTAATGCCAAAGTAGGAAAATGGCGGTTTGTAGCGACTTGGTGGCTTAGGAAAATGATCACTGTGGATCTTTTCAACTAGTCTGAACTAAAAACTGGGATAAAAGAACAGCAGAATCATTAAAAGAAAAACAAAATTATGAAAGAAGAATAGCAGTCCTCTTCTTCAGGTCGCTAGCACGACATACATATACGAGTAAGTATATGTATACATAAGTATTTTTTACCCACCTTGATGGTAAACAAACACTACATAACGATACAGATACTCGTTACGCCTCGTCCACTTTTATACATCTGGTCTTATCTAATAAATAAAAAAATGTAAGCACACACATACTTCAAATTTTGTTGGTCCAAAAGTTTGTGACTTCAAATGTGTGGCACATATGGTTTTTATTTTAAAATCATGTGAACAGATATGTCTCGAGAAATCAAGTAAATTAATGGCTATCATGTTCGAATCAAACCAATTTAATTCACGCCCACTTCGATAGGTTCTGATAAAAAATCGTTTAGAAACATAAGTTAATGGGTCCATAAATAAACGTCAGTCAATCACACGTCTACTTAATTTGGTGTGCCAAATATTATCAATTGGTAACAGTCACAGCATTGAGTGACACTTGAGATATTGATACAGCCTGTGGACCAATACCGACAGTTACAAATACGCGTCTATTATGTATCCTGCACCCACGAAAGTGGTATTCGATTTTCATTGGTCACTGATTTTTGAACGACTCTAGCCGCCAGTCAAGTATCGATCGACCAATTTTGTTGACGCAAAGTAAATTCGTTTACAGCCCTTTCACTACCTTCCCGCTGTGAGCGATGACTGCGCGGGCTAGCGAGCAGTAAGATCAAATGTATAAAAATGTTTCAAACACGCCACTAGTCGTCGCCAGTGGCAAATTCGCTTACTTACAAAGCAATGTCTTATTAGCGCCGCCCGTCGCTCATGGCATCGACGAACAGTCTTCTGCCAAAAAGAATGGACTTCTTAAATCAACAGTTACTAAAAAAAATACAGCAAATGAAAAATACTTTTTCACAAAATGTTGTCTATACGCAAAGTCTATCCATTTACCCCAAACAATATTGTCAATCTATGTACCACCAAAATTGGACAGCAAACCATTAACTAAACACGCCCTTTTAGTGTGTTAATTCAATTAAGCACTGCCTAACGTAGAAACAGCACATAAGTTCAGCCTTTTCTCTAGATATATCATATAGCGGTCCAGTACTCCGCCAGCTATGGACTGTAATGCAACAGGACTCAATCAAAGTTATCGTCATGCATCAAGATCGTCGTAAATGTGTTACGAGCTTTTATCGGCGTGTTGTATAGCGGTGCTTGAAGTATTTACGTTGATATTTACTGTATTTATTATATGTGACGTATCCAATAAAGCGAAAATGGATTAGGAATGGCACTGTTATACAATAAATAATACGTCAATTTATGTCTATTATAAGAAGAAAGAAAGAAGGAATCCACAGACATGCATGCAAACATTTTTTTAAACAATAATAGAAGAAATCCTAGTTCGGGGACTAGGATTTCTACTGTGTTGCAAGTCCGCTTACAATCACTCAAATTCATTTATACAAGTAGCTAGACTCGCAGCAGTTAACTGTAGGTCATACAAATATTTGTTCCGTGCGGCGATCAAACTTTCGACATGCGACAGAGCAGCGAATCGTTCAACCACTGCGCTAACCGTGCCACTAATTCTTACATTCATCATGTCACTAATACATTTCAAAAAAACATAACCCTCCTGGCGCAGTCGGGTAATAAAACTACTGGCCTTAAAGCTTCTGGTTTCTCGTAAAAGCGCCGTCAATTACAATTTCCTGATACATCATTAAATTTAGTGCCAAAATACACAAGGAAACGAATTAAACTTTTATCGTCCATAAATCTAGGCATTCCCCGTATATATTATTGAGCTAATAGCTCGACACCGTTAAACTGTGTGTTTTATGTACATCTATATATATGAGGAAATGAGTGCAAAACTGGTGTGTATAATAACAGTAAAATAAAATTGTTTTAGAACAGTGAAACCCTTTTATTTATCATAAAAGCTTTGTTTGTAACGACTGAACTTAACTAACGACTAAAAAATCCGTCCCTGTTTACATACGTACATTAAGTGTTACATTTGTGACCGATTAAATAGCATAGTATAGCTAAGCTCATTTATCGGCTGAATGCAGAGAAGCATGTCTTGGGCGAAGTGTTGCGGCGGGCGATATATCCGCCTTTCGGTTTAGTTTGTTTTAGATAATTACGGCTAGCTGTCCGCCCTCGGCTGGCCTTGAGTTTCCCACTAATGGCCGTGCCATCGTTCAAACCGTGCCACTTCTGTGACGGCAACATGGGTTCATTAGCGCTATCACTCGCCCGGCCAGAGATTGTGAGGATGTGAGCGTGTGTTATCTTTCAATGCTTTTAGCGAACAGATTACTGTTTCAGATTCTTTAAACTTGACTCGCTACTACAGTTTTCGAATGCCTAGATTTTCTTATCCTTTTTCTGTCGTGGAATCAACATAATTGACTAGCGCATCCAGCATACACAAGTACGCGCCGATTTATAAGCCACAAACGGATTATGTCGCTTTAAGTAACACAATATTATCTTGTTAATTAATGAAGTAACACCGATTAAATCATTTACATAATCATGAATAGATTATTAATAGTTTACAGATAAAATAAGCATTTAAATCAATTGCAACTTAATATTGTCATTCAAACAGCATAATATGGCATGGCGGTGGTGGCGATCGCCAGATGACTTCAGGCAAACAATTTGTTATTCAAATTTAAGTTCCAATGAGCCAAAACATGAACAGCTTTGACAAGTCGTTGACAAGATACGAGCTCCGACAAAAGATGTAACTACTTAATATACATACTTATCTACTGCCTGGCTGGACAAAATATAGGAGCTTGAACCTAGCACACTACCTACACCATCAATCTTCGGCTGACATTTCGAACAGGACAAAAAGTAGTTAGTTTTGTAAAATGTCGTGTGTTATTGGTTATTAAGTTGAGATGACGAGGGCCGAGAGTAGTGTTGTGCGTTACTTGTATTGGAAGTGAGATCGCGACGCGACGCGTAAAACTGTCACGATAAGAATCGATCGCGAAGATACGGATCGACTCTCTCGATCGGAACTCGGCCTGCGATTCGTACGACAGTTGCCCGACATTCCAGAGAAAGCACCCCGTCTAGCCTCCACCCGGAACATCAACCTTAATAGACGTGACATAGAGCGGATATTTATTGAACACGACCTCGATACAGTTCATTTAGAACAGAATAATTAAAGTAATGTTGAATGCCAGTAATAACATTATTGGAAACGTAGTCTGAAGTAGTGTTTTCATTAATGTAATTGCTTATTGGTTTAGCCCAGTGCACCTGTATTTATCCTGTAGAAATGTGAAGCAACTAAATAAACCTAGCAGTCTGTCGTCACACTGTAATTACGATGAGAGTCATTAGTTCAGAGGATGACAAAACATAGAAGTTAAAGCGTTGTGTGTACAATATGATACTCACTAATCGACATCGACGCATGAACTACAGAAAAAGCTTGATTGAATATTTGTAATACAACTTTAATGGAAATTGCCTTATATTGTGGATGATATCACATAATTACCCTTAGATTTAAACAATATATTTTGTCAACAATGTGAAAAAATAGCAATCCACGAAATTACTTGGTCGTCATTTGTCTGCCGTAAATATTGACAATCGATACATTTATAATGGAAAATATTATTTGTAGAGCGACGCTAATACTCAACTGTTGGCTAAAGTGGGCAAGATTGTCGTAATTATTATAAAAGAAATGAAATAATTATAGAAAAAAAAATATTCTTATCAATATGGAGTGCCAAGATATTAGATTTAAACTTCACCTTTTGTGAATGAATGTTTCGATTTGTAATAATACGGAATTGTTTTATGAGTGCAATCAATTTCCATTTACGATCAATTAATTGCACTACGTCTTATAGTTGGACGCGGCGATGCAGCCCGTAATGAGAGACTCTGCCATTCTATTACTAGCTAAATGAATCTTGATTAATTTACACGTTACTCGGAAACCTTTCCAGCTATACTTACGCAAACTCGTAAAGTGTATTTATTCAATACAAGCTGGATGCTCAGTGGTTCTAACGACTTCTATTTTAATTACTTTCATAAATACGACTTTGTAATTTTAAATCAAAAACTTTCTCTACAAGGCCTGCTGCTAGGTATAGGAAGTGAAACGTATTAGACGGTAGATAAATATTCCCGTGACGCCAGTTTCAGGGAGTCGTTGTCGGAGGGTCGGGCGCGGGTCGTTCACTCGATCTCGTCCAATTTATTTACTTTTTTCCCAGGTGTAGTGTTACGGCTATAAAATTCAGTTTTTGTTGGTCGGGCGCATGCTCGGCTAGATCTCCCGTCGCGAGATATGTTGATTTACGTTTAACGCGCGTGACCCCTCGACAGAGCCGATCATAGACTCGATAGACGATTCGAACTGGCGCGCACCTAAGATATCGCCACATCGCACTCGTGCCGATGTATCTTGGGAAATATTTCGCGGTGTATAGCCTCCCCGCCGGCCACTCGGACAAACATTAGTAGATTTCTTTGTGTTTCACACGATTCATTCTGTTTTTGCTACAGAAATACGTACATTTTCAAATACTATCTTCTCGTTCCTACTAGTTTTATATGATTTATCAGCTTTACCGGAAATACTGTGTGGATATACCTTAACATCGAAAGGCATTGCAGTCGGTTAAATTGCTAAGAGCTACTAAAACCTTGGTTTCCATTTCCGGGAGATTTATGCCATGCTACCAGATTGTAAGGGTTAAAATACGACTTTCGCAAAGATTTAACTGCGTACTTAATTAATGTACCTACATCATGTGACAGGACCTTTAAATTGGATATTATTTCAATTAGCTTGAGACGTAACAATGTATTATTGTATGGAAATATTGGACTCATTGCATTAAAATTGGTAGTTGCGTTCTGTTTGAAAGCAGCGACAATGTTTGACCTTTTCCCTTCATGAACAACAATAGTATCTATTGCTTTAAACCTAGATACAATTCAATTCAAAGACATATAAATGTAATAAGCTGCTATCTGTCCCCGGAACTCTTTTGGTTAAATACCGTTATTGTAACAAGTGGATGCGTATGACGGTGAACGATCGAATAAAAACTGTATATCATTGCATCGAGAGGACGGTACCTAACTGCGTCTCTGAATGAGACAATTTACATGTAATATTAATGAAGTCTAATTAAGAATCTGCAACATGCAAGTATGGGAATGGAAGAAAAACAGTATGTATCATACGTGACTGGTGAGGGTTAGGTGGAGGAAGGAGGATGTTGACTAGCAACCGTTATTAGAGACGAATGCAACATTATCATACCGTGCCTTGGGGCTTTTATCACTAAGTGAATAAACTCTGAGAGTGTAATATACAGGGTGATTTTTTAGTCACCATCCAAATTTTAATATATTAATCTTTGGCGAAAATCATTGAATACGTGTTTTTTCTTTTTGTATCAATCAATACAAAAATATCGAGATATCACGTCTCAATGTTATCTATAAAAAGTTGATGAATCTGGACACCGCGCTGTGATGTGTCGCTCAGGTGTAGCGGGGCGGGGCGGGGGGTCAGCGGGGTGCGCTCTGCCCGTTTCATGCGTCGGCAAGTGTATATTATTAACGTTTAGCTTAGTGACCACACAGAGCGGATGAGAAAATGATTTAATATGACAATTTGACGTATCGATTTTTTTTCAAAAATGGGTTTAGTGATTGATACCTAATGTATAGAAAAATTTTGGACGGTGGTAAAAAAGTCATCCTGTATATGTACCACAGTATTCAATCCATTGGAAATACCAGAAGGTCACAGGTTGAACTGCTGCACTCAATAGATTTTTTCTTTGCACAATAAAGCATTAGAAATCACTACGCAGGCATAATGTGAAAAAAAAATCTCAGAGAAGATATATATTTAATTTAGTCACTTATACCCATAATATAATATTTAAATAAGAGTCCACATAGGTATACAGTGTTTTAAAAGGTATTTCAGCCCAAAAACTGAAAGTCATGCCTCATAAAGTCAAAGTGAGATAGCGTTAAAGTGTTGCAGTGCAGAAACGTTGCGCATTACGGGCATTTAAGAGCAGGAGGTAAAAAACAACCAGAGACAACATCAAAACTTGAAGGTGAACATATCTTTAAAACACATTACGGGTTATCCGACAAATAAAAAGCCTCCACTCAGATAACCACACTTCATTAGCATTTCGCTTTCTGCTTAGTTAGCGTCCTGTGTGATACCTACAAGCAAGAAATTTATGCAAATATCACGTAAATGTACACTTTTTTACATTGTACAAGCTTATATTTATTCAATAGATCTGCCTGTTTATACAAATTAGGTGTGCCTAAACTATCACGACTTCTTTGGAGCGAACGTTAAAATTAAAAAAATATAGATTCAGGTAAATAAAAATCAATCGATGGCTTTGTCGAAACAATATTTATGTCGTTTTTGACATTTGTTTCTTGCAAAGTGCTCAAATAAAGCAGTTTTTTTATGTATTGTTTTACATTATAAGATACATATATAACGTTTCTTTTATTTTGAATGTCACCTGTAAATTATGGAGCAAAAAGCGATTTTAGCTTTTATGCAAATGTGTGAGAAGCCTCGAAAATTACAAATACACACCCTGCTGTGATTATGTGAGACATATTTATGGCACTGCTAATATTTTCTCTTTATTGAGTAAAAAATTAAAACATATGAAGTTATTAATGTTTGATTTATACCGGAATGTTACAATATTTACATTATTAATTTGATAATGCATTTATTAAACTGGTCTGGCAACTGTAGGCATTTACTAAGTAGCTACTAATATTTTAGAAGAACAATTTTCTTTATAACAAGTTTTATTTAAATCCGAATAAATTTCAATAGAATCGTTCCCGATAATCAAAATGTTCTCACAGATGCGATTCGCAACTATTTACCACCGTCCAATCGCAATAAAGCACAATAAAGTTGGACGTCTTCCGGCATCCGTCAAGCGGACTGTAGTGGCCACTGGTTGTGCAACCCGCCACCCAACTAGTCGGCCCGACAAACCACCAAGTTGGGACAATTGAGCGATTTGTCAACTATTACATTAGGTAACCGGTGACCGCGGGCGACTCGAAATCCTCAAAGCGTCGGGAATATTTTCCGTTGGTCGGTCTCTTCTTACATTACATCGATTCTGATAAAAGTGGGTTCGATGCGGTAATGGATACTTTGTCAATCAGCAGTGACGAGCTGCGAGCGTGGGCTGCGGAGAAAGCAAAGCTCTCAAGAATCGCATGCTCCTTACGCAAGATATATCTGCAAGGAACACAATGGACGCGGAATGCTTGCAGAACAAGCTTTTTGGATATTTATTGGATAGATTTTGTGTGGGATGGATTTACTTTGGTGAGTTACACGCAGACACTAACGCGTTTATGGCAGTAATAGTTTAGTTGATATCTGGCTGAATAAAGTGCCAGAGACAATCGGATACTGAGAACTCTGATGTGCAATATGATGGACCGATTGAATGAATATCTAACAACAACAGTTGATAAACGCTGATTTATTGTCCTAATAGTAGCCATACACCATCCTGCCTATCGACGATCGATTTGACGCTTGCAATTGTTTTGTTGTATTTGATGGCATGACATGCCAATTTGATAGGTCATCAAATCGATTCGACACAACGTGAAATCGGCAGCAGTGATGCATTTGGCTAGTATTCGGTGACGACAGCTACAATTTTATAAATTTGTAGCTATCGGTCACCGAATAATAGCTAGATCTAGCTATAAAGTTGCTAAGTTGGCATCGCTGCTGCAGATTTGAAGTTGTGTCAAATCGATCGTACGATAGGCAGTATGGTGTATGGTGTATATGGACGAACTGCCAATTTGAAACAATTGCAAGCGTCATACGATAGGCAGGATGGTGTATCGCTACCATTACTTACATTTCAAATTAACCTTGTCTCATATAACACTACACTACATAACTAAAGCCAGTTCGCATAACGGTAAGTTAATTCAGTACAAAGTTGGTAGGTAATTATATAAATAGGGTCGGAGATCTGGTAAGTTAAATAAAATACATAACATAGATGGTGGTATCGAGCGGTACAATGTTACAACATTATCAGGTCATGACGATCGACGCTGGGTGTCACTATCGGTACAGTCCTCGCCGTAAACGTATAAACGGTGGACTGGTTCTAGGATTGGGAGGGAATGCTTGATACTTCGATAGTATGAAGAACGCGCCGCAGTTATCGGCTTACACACTTTTATGGCTTTTTATGTATTAATACTTGGAATTAAGATGTTCTCACACCTCCCCAAGAATTAAAAAAGAAACAGAATGACAGCGGAAATGAGTCAGTATGATCCTTGTCGAATAGAGTTCTCGCAACTGTCAGCTTAATTATTCTGACACAAAACAGTGAAACATTTTCGGTATTTCTTAAAACTGTATTGTCACGCGATTTTTGACTAAATCAAATTAACACGAGCATAAAACACAAAAATTTCAAGTCCGCATAGATCGGGCACGCCGCAATTGCGGCGGTAAGACCCCTCTTTGAGGAGTGGCTGGAGAGAAGTCATGGCGTCCTGACCTACCGCTTGACGCAGGTCCTCACCGGACACGGAAGTTGCGGGAGGTACCTGTGTCTGATGCGAAAGGAGGAGACGCCTGGGTGTCACCACTGCGAAGATCGCCCGGAGGACACGGTGGAGCATACGGTGCAAGACTGCCCAGCTTGGGCGGAGCACCGACGTGTCCTCACGGCTGCGATAGGCGGAGACCTCTCGCGCCCGGCATTGGTTGCGGCCATGCTGCGGGGCGAGACGGAGTGGGAAGCGGGCAGCTCCTTCTGCGAGGCAGTAATGCTCGTAAAGGAGGAGGCAGGCCGCGAGCGAGAGAGGACAGCGTCCTCCCTCCGCCCCAGCCGCAGTGGTAGGCGCCCACGGCGACGGACGTCGCTAGATGATCTCCGGCCACCGTAGGCGCGGGCATGCGGGCGGCGAGTAAAGGGCAACTCGCTGCCCGACCAAGGACCATGCCCGGGTCGACGGCGCGTTGTGTCCCACGCGCGCCTCAAAGAGCGTCAGCATAATGACGGGGCCCCCCTCTCAGAGGGCCAAAGCCTGCCGGGGTCGCGGGATTATTCCCTTACCGTAACCCCGGAACCTAACAGGCTATGAAGGACACCGTGGATTTTAGTCAGTAGAAGTCTGACAGTCCCTCCCGCCCTGCCCGGGGTTGGAGGACTCATTTGATGATTTTACCACGCTAAAAAAAAAAAAAAAAAAAAGTCCGCATAGATCATGAAAGAATATAATATATTTCACGAACGGCCTCATTTCAATACATTTCAATATAACTGCAACGAATGAATTGTACATTGCTATAATTTGCAGAAAATGCATGAGCCTAGATCTTTGATAACTTATTCCGTTGTTTTTATATCTAGTTAAAGAAGAACTTGGGGAAACGAGTTGGGACTAGGCAATATTTTTAACCAATTATAGCGAAGACAAAACGAAGGTGATGTTGTTTGCACGTGTTTTATTTATTGCACTGGCGCTTTCCAGATATTCACATTACACATATGTAGTAAGCTTTATAAATGATATAACTTAAGAATCTCCAATGAAGCAGATTTTATTGATTAATTGTATCTGTTTTAGGGTCATTGCAAACTACTGCTAATCCTAGAACACAGACAAATAGCCCAAGAGCCCGTGAACCCCAGACCTACGTTATTTTATAAAGGCTGAAAGTTTGTCAGCGGATGCTCCCAACACTGGTAAGACGATGGACCATTTATGGAGTTTGGGTTATGGTGGCTTTGGCAGGTAAACGGTACTAAAGGTGCGTAAAATATAAGTTTACTTACGTCATAGTATAAAAGCTGATTTTTATGTATAATACTCGGGTAATATGTGGATGATGTTTCCTCATCAGCCAGACACTTATCATGGTGGCAACCCCTTGCCAGACACCCTTAATGTTCACGAAATTATAAGTTTACTTACGTTATAGTATAAAAGCTGATTTTTATATATAATACTTTGGTAATATGTAGATGATGTTTCCTCTTTAGCCAGACACTTTTGATAGTTCCAACCCCTTGCCAGACAAACATTATAAATAGCCCAGTCAACGGATGTTCAAAACAAGGTATAGAGAGAAAGTCTTGGAACACAATTTTTGACTACACAACTTTGTTTGGACTAGTTAGGAGGAGAACATATCGAAAGTCCCCATCCCTAGCCCTTGAGCTAAGGGGGAGGGAGGGGTTTGAAGGTACCACTTTTTGGTTTTTCGCTTATATCTCGGAAAGTCGGAAACCATGGGTCCTAGCGGCATAATATGTATAAACAAAATAAAAGCTGAATAAATTCTCTTTAACCTCTCGAGCCCCGCGAAAAATTTTTTGCCAAAAATCCCTGACTGATTTTAAGACTTATTTTTCCAAAAATACAGTTTAAAATCGGTCGTGGTTTGGTGGCACAAAATTGTGCCATTGCATTGGGGTCCGAGAGGAAGTTTAATCCAGTAAACATTTTCAGGTCTTGTTTAGTTTTCGAGATATCTGCTCTTGAAAGTCTGTAATATTGGTTAAAATCATTTTTACCTCTTTGCATGGGGAAAGTTGTATTTGATGTCGCCAAAGATCCAGAAAACATCATCAGTGTTTCAGACCCTCCAAGTTGCGCCGAATGTCATTTTAATTTATATTAGGTACATTACAACTTAAGTCGTATTTCGTTAGATTCGTGTCGTTTTATAAGATTTGACCCAATTCTGTTGCCCAGATATTATCCTTCTCATACAATGAAATATTATCCTAACATGACACTAAACCAAATAGCATCATAAAAAAATAAATTATTTTTTCATTCATACAATTTGTATGAAAATTTTTTTTGCTGAAATTGACCAACTTCCGCCGTCTTGATTATTTTATTCCAATTTAATAAAACGATCCTTACCTGAAAGAGAGTCGAAGGGCATTAAAAAAATTGGCAACTCATTTTTATGGACACCTCGCACTTGATTAAAAATTAAATATGCTAAAATTAAAATAAATATATAAAAAGCTAAAGGTTCCTAAGATCGTTTTTCTGTAGCTCTTATGGAAGCGGATTTTTTTTTTTTTTTTTTTTTATTTGTGATGGGTTTGCTCTTGACCTTAGTCTAGGTCAGGAATGACTAAGACAAGGTCGACGGTGGAGCGAGCTTACCCAGAAGAAGCCTATTTCTCCTTATCGGTCAACTTAGAATCAAAACCCTGTACATGTACCTACCTAATATGTAATTATAATCTAGAATGAGTTTCTGAGCTATTTTTACTGCTCCCTCGGTGGAAGGAAAACAAAAAATATTAAGCTTGATGGTGGCTACCGCGAATTCAAGAATTTGTTATAACTTTGTGAGCATAGTAAGAGACCCTTTTAGCTGGAGGCTCATATCGCCTCAAGATGCAGGTTTCACTTGGCTTTGTTCATTGTAGGTGGTAAAGGGAGGGTCTGAAAAGACTGCTCATGCTTTCTGGACCTTTGGCGATATGAAATACAACTTTCCAAATGCAAAAAGGTAAAATTTTTTTTTCAAAATATTACAGACATTCAAGAGCAGATAGCTCGAAAACTAAACAAGACCTGGAAACATTTATTGAATAAAACTTATGGGGAATTTATTCACCTTTTATTTTGTTCATAAATATATTATGCCGCTGGGTCCTAGCGGTGGGTCCGACTTTCCGAGATTTAATCAAAAAACCAAAAAGTGGTACCTTCAAACTCCTCCCTCCCGCACAGCTCAAGGGCTAGGGATGGGGACTTTCGATATGTTCTTTTCCTAACTAGTCCAAACAAAGTTGCGTAGTCAAAAATTGTGTTCCAAGACTTTCCCTCTATAGCTTGTTTTGAACATCCGTTGACTGGTCTATTTACAATGTTTGTCTGGCAAGGGGTTGGAACTATCAAAAGTGTCTGGCTAAAGAGGAAACATCATCTACATATTACCCAAGTATTGTATATAAAAATCAGCTTTTATACTTTAACGTAAGTAAACTTATAATTTCGTGAACATTAAGGGTGTCTGGCAAGGGGTTGCCACCATGATAAGTGTCTGGCTGATGAGGAAACATCATCTACATATTACCCGAGTATTATACATAAAAATCAGCTTTTATACTATGACGTAAGTAAACTTATATTTTATGCACCTTTAGTACCGTTTACCTGCCAAAGCCACCATAACCCAAACTCCATAAATGGTACATCGTCTTACCAGTGTTGGGAGCATCCGCTGACAAACTTTCAGCCTTTATAAAATAACGTAGGTCTGGGGTTCACGGGCTCTTGCTCTAAAAGCTTTCAAGTTCGCTTCTTAAAGGCTTCGAATCCTTTTGAGGCTTATAATGCAGTATCAGGCATGTAAATCAAGTTTATTGAGCTAACAGCTATAACTATTAAATCACAAACACTGCGAGAAATATATGTATATCTTTGTATGTAAGTAGGCACTTATTTATTCGTTTGCTTTGAGACTCTAATTTATACAGATTATTAATTTGACCAGTGACAGCCGCGATAGGAGTACACACTTAGCTCGCTTAGTACTAAGCAAATCCGATGTGCTGGAGTTGATCAAACAATTTTATGGTGCTGAGATTCCCATATATCGAAAATGACACCTAAAGGAAAATGATTACGACATCAACATTTTTAATTGATTGAAAGGAATTATATAGTTTGTACCTACGTATTTGGGAGTACGTGGTAGTGCTATATAATATCAATTTTGTTCATTAGTTAGTGTGCCGACCTCGGCGAACCGACTGCGCTACCCGACACCCGGCTGTTACTAGGTCGACATAGATGCTTGGCTCGCGGTACGAACTATTTGTACCGTTCAAGTCCACAGTTAGGGTTACACGCGTGCTAATCCAATACCAGATAAATGATACTCTGCTATGTAGGACGACGACATTTCGCCTCTAGGACAAACAAATGACGCGGTATGCAACACTTTACGCACAGTATCGCTTCGTGTAACATTTTGTACTGCTGTACCAGCTACGTGATTTAACATGTTGACATTTACGAATAAGAAATAGGAGATTGAATCTCGTCTGAGATATTTAGTGCTAGAAGGTGTAAGGTCGACTTATGTAAGCTTTTTTAGAACTACACCGTCAACGTTCGCAACGTGCTCTGTTCATAAGATAAAGAACACACTGTCATAACTGCTCGTGCAATAAGAGCGGTATTTAGGGCACAGATAAGTCATAAAACTGGAAGGTTACAAGTAATTCTGAGAACCGATTCGATCTGCACTTATCCGAAATTGGATATCTTGTTTGAAATGCTTTTGATGTTTATCGTGGAAAAACAAAATCTGGCGTGAAACAAAGGCAGTGTCGGAGCTGAGAATAAATAGGAGGGTGTAGGTAAGTGAAGGCTGTGATCCCCGAGGTTCGTATGGCCCGGGGCGAGCGTCTAACGGTGGATGCGCCCACTCCGTAGGTGTCGCCTGGCTGCGCCGACCATCCGTCCCGGTGTACCCACGTTTTACGAGACATCTCCTACTTTATTGGCTAAAGCGATTCACATAAATCCACTAAGTACATCTCGGGGTATAATTTTTAATGCAAAGGGCAATTTATACTAGGTCCTTTATAAGCATCGTTCTAATTTATAATTTCACTATGATTCTTAACCTTTACAAACATTTTTTCACTTTTAAATATAGATTGATAATCAGATAATGAAATGAGTGAGATCTACGCAGTTTTACGAGTAAATTCTCATCTTCCTTTTTTAATTACATCCAGATATGTCAAGTCGTTTACAGAGCAGCGCTCACTAGTAAGATGTTAAGGTTGTTTCATATTTATTTTCATTTACTACGGGTCTTTGCTTTTATTCTCAGTTTGATTTTTGCTGTCAGAAAGTGATTCAATTTACTAATTAAACTACGTTTCTTAAATGAACTTGTAGGTTGTACGTATAAACATCACACCATGGTGCATGAGAGCGTATTTGTTAAACGTCTTGGTATCAGTACAGTTATTTGTTAACGTGGCTTATAATCGCCTGAAAGATTGAGTGACAGGACAGACCCGGGCCCGGCCGTCACACCGCACTACCAAGTCTAGACGCAGACGCGTCCGTTAGGCATTCAGACTCACACAACGTACCCGGAATCTGACTAGATATCATCTGCTCGCCGTTCGTTATTTGTTGACTTGAGAATAGATGGGGCGAACTGCGCAACAACTGAAATTTGTTGCCACAGGTTTGTACGTACTGTGAAAAATTGAGGTTGAACTGTTACCCACACACGGGATTCTTAGAACTAAAACCATTAACTGAGAGGTAATAAAGTTTCTAATGTTCAACTGTGAACAGGTTTTAGTCAATTTAACTGAAACCTAACAGCCAACGGTTGTAAAGAGAAAGAATTCACTACTTATCTTCACGGAGTTCAGTAAAATGGCAAAACTTGCACGTACGTACCTACTTAAGTTTGTATGTCAATATGTATTTTAATGTTCATTACGATATAGATGCTGTTTATTGATCCACAGGAAATGAACCACGTACAGTTTCTAAGTTGAAATGCTCAAGAGAAGAATGGAAAGTATTCTGGCATCCGTTTATTACGGAAGTGGATACTAAACATGTTATTATGTCGTAGTTCGCGTTACCTGTTGCGATTACACTTTATTATTTTATAATGTCTTTATGCGAAGCGAATAAGGTTTATAATTTGAGTAAGTTCCAATAAAAATGTGTGTAAATGACTTGGCAATTCATGATTATACCTTGTTTATCGAGCGGAAAAGTAATAAAAAGGTTATCGAAAAAATTATTGATGCTGAATCAAATGCCTTTTTGCAAGATGCGGAATACAGGTATTTATACTAATTATTAAAAATGTTGTGTGTAATGGAAATAAAATTTCAGTCGTTTCGTTAAGATTTTTTTTTTCTATACCCTTACAAATAAACCTGAAATAATTATATAATCACTAGCTTATTTATCAAATAAACAAAACATAGGGTTTTTTTATTTTTATTTCAACTAGATAAAAGGCCTAGACTATCCAATTTATCAATTTAACACAAAGCACCTTTCGATTTTGCGTTGATGTCTTTTGTATGGGATAACTTTTCGTTCTCACGAACACTACGAATAAGCTTTTTTAGCTATGTGTGTGTGTTTATTTGATAGCAACAACAGATACCATATTTACTGTGATCACAAAAAGCTTCCCGTTCTATAGGAGGAAGAAATAACAAAGAGCATAACCGAATAATTTTATAACTCATGCAGTTAGCAGTCATAAAATTAGTACCCAGCGGATACTATTAATAAAAACAACAATTGAATGTTACTCGTATGCTACATTCGTATACGACAGCGACCCTTTATCAGTGAGATTAGTTTATAATGCTCTTATTTACGTTTTGGGATTGCATTTTAGTCATTCACAGTGTACAGACGTGCTCGTTAGCAGTATTTAATTAACGCAATAATTGTGACCTTCTTTATTATTTTGCTTACTCTGACTTAATTTCTGAGTAATTTATAATGGAAACATAGACAAAGTGAACAAGTTTTGATTAAAAATGGAAAACAGCCCACGTAGTCCAGTGCAACCATCTACCTCGCCAGCAAAAAACCGTCAATCTGACTTCTCTATAGAAGTTGCGTCCACGCCCGAGATACAAAAATGGATGTCGTCTATTGAGCAGCAGTTAAATGAAGTTTGCTCTATTGCCACGGATGGCAAACTCAATTCAGAGCAGAAATTGAAAATATCAAACCTAAGCCGTAAAATAGGATCAGGCGTCTCGCAAATGGCAGTTTTATATCAAGACCTGAAGCAAAAAGCCCACCAAGCCATGAATATCATTGATGAAATGAAAGAAAAGCGCGACCTATCTGAACAAATTTTAGAACTGAAGCAGACGATCAAGAGCTCTGGTGTTACGGGGAATGCTTCATTTGCTGACATGGTGAAAAGGGGATCAAATAGTTTTGTGCGACCGAACAATCTGAGCGCTATCGCTATTTATCCAAAAAACGCATTAAAAACAAGTGACGAGACAAAGGTTCTAGTACAAAAGATCATACGCCCTGATGAAATGAAGCTTCATGTACGTGGAGTCCATAAAACAAAAAATGGGGGTGTCATAATCAGCACTGAATCAAAACAGGATGTTGATAAAGTCAAGGAAGCAGTTCATCTGACGTTGTCTGCTGGACTCACTGTTGACGAACCTAAAAAGCGCCAACCACGGATTGCAATCGTAGGAGTGCCGACTTCTCTAGCCGATACTGACGTTTTCAAGTGCATTTTCGAGCAGAATGTAGCAGATATGTTTCCTGAGATGACAATAGAGTCCTTTTTATCAGTTGTAAAGTTCAGCCATAAATCCGGGAAGAAAGATGCATTGACCTGTAACTACATCATCGAGGTTCCAGCCAAGATCCGTAAATCCCTAATAGCTCAAGGAAGGCTTTATATAAATTGGACTTCATGCCCTGTCAGAGATTTTACGCTAGTTACTAGATGCTACAATTGCCAACAATATGGTCACGCAGCAAAAACATGCAGAGAGGTCAAGTCATCGTGTGGTCATTGCGGAGAAGTGGGACATTCTATGACTGAGTGCGCGAAAAAAACCGAAGCTCCTAAATGTGCAAGTTGTTCGCGATTTAATAAGCCCAATAACCATAAAACGGGAGATGCTGAGTGTCCTGCTAAGAAAATAGCAGAGTATAGGTATATAAACTCGATTGACTATGAGGGCGCATAGAACGTCATACTCTTGGTCAGACATAAGAGTTGATATGCCTTACCTTGCACAATAGTTGCCTAACAACAACAGGTTGATGTGCTAGCCTACTTAATGATTTGTTGCTGTCTAAGCATGTGACTGTCGCGTCGCTGGCTATTGAAATAACAAATTACCAAGTGTACCTCATTTAACCTAGTTTATGTTTCTGCTGACGCATATAATTTCTGTCATATTACATGTTTAGTTCTAAGTTTTATGTTAATTATTTTAAGTATTTAGGTTTATAATAAATACGTAATCATATTCTTAGCGCTATTAGATATTGTTAACAAATTAATAACTTTTTGTCGTACAAATAGAATTAGAGTTCCATTCGCCTGTGATACAGGTTTATCCTAGTACAGGCAAACGCATTTGTGAGATCTTCATCGTAACATTAAGATTAATTTTGTATTTTACCTTTTATTCTGAATAAAGATTATTATTATTATATTATTATTATTATAAGTATAGCAATAGATGAATGGTTTAGATGCGTCTATAAATTGGTGTTTCGCCAGACATCATGATAACGCCACAAATCAAGGAGTACGTTAATTACTAGACCTCGTTCAGACTTCTCTGTTAGGGATGGGACACAGCTTCAACAATCGACTACCGAGTATTTCCGTCTCATGCAGACACGAGGGTATTGTTTACATCAAAGCCATATTGTTAAATCACATACTTTTGAAAAAATGGTTTAAATGAGTATGGGATTTAATAAATATGCATTTGTTATTGAAATGCAACCAGTATTATTTAATTGGGGAGTACTACTGAAATAATTAGTTAAATTGATTTGAACGTTATTACTAAAAATCGAAAGGTTCTTCAAACTTCTTTTAATGATGAATTGTTCTCCTAACATAATAAGGTGTATTATTGGAATAATTTCTAAGAAATAGAATAGAATAAAGATTTTTTTTAAAATTATTATACAAATTATTTTAAGTCTTACAATTTCAATTTATATATTAATCATTTGAACACACATTGAAAAGTTCTTCGTAAAAAAATATTAAAAGCAAGAAATAGTTTCATTCCATCCCTACCGCACAAAATAAACAGGGTTGTTAGGTTCGTTTGTAGACGACGTATTGTGGAACAATTAACTTTTATATACCTACATACAAGTACATAAAGGAGTGAGTCTTACACCTTGATAGCCCTGTGTTCAAGGTATTGCATCTAATACACGAGGTTATGGGTTCAAATTCAAATATGAATGTGACTTTTGAATTCATATGGACTTGCTGTTATTGGTGAAGAAGAATTCCGCAAGCAATCTTGGACTTCCAAATTAATATTAGTCTTAAATTATTAATTTGGCTTGGGTAGGCGATTAATGAAATGAAAAAAAAAATGGCGAAAAGGTGTTTTACCCAGTCATTAACAATGAAATAGCTTTGTAAAATGCTAAAATGTATTGCTTAGGGCGTTTTACATAGGACCTCTTAGCCCAACCTTTCAAGGTAATAATGAAGTTTCGAATAAAAAAGCAGCGTACCATGATCCCATGACACAGGAGAAATGTTTGCACTTCTTTCGCATCTGATAAAGAATAATTACCTTTGTTACGGCCACTCTGACGTCACTTACTGCCTAAAAGCGTGTGAAACCTCCTTCGTGTCAAAATATATTTCCGAGGTCTTCCGAGTAAACGTGCGTTCCGCTACAAATGTGAGGTGAAAACTAGAGCGTTTTCACAACTGGATTGCCATTAAAATAACGTGTGACAAACGGACTTTACGACATAATTGAGTTATATCAACGACAAAACTTCCTTTCTAAATTATTCAATTTAGTTATAAAGATAAAGAAAAGCTATAATTTTTAAATATTAATTGTCTATTAACCTCAGTTTTATGTCAGACATCTTGTCTTCCTTCACGAATACTAAGCTACACCTCAATACTGTTAGAATTAAAACGGCAATCCACTTAGCGTGAAAATACAAAGGAGCGCATTTATTTAGGAATCTATTTAGGTGCTACCTACTATAAATATAAAATTTTAGTAACGAGACGTCGATTAGCATCCAAATATATATAATGTTTCGCCTTAGGTCAATTACAAAACCTTACTTCATGGGACACATTTACTCATGGTATCCCAGAGTTTAGCATCTCCAAAGTTCTCATAATGAGATCTACTCTGTTCTCATGACGATTATAATTGAGTATATAAGAAGTTAAAAGTCGCACGGTATCTTCATCTCGATCAGCGATAAGCGACTTTCTAATCGGGTCAAGTAACGTTTATATTTACAAACTAGTTAAGCAACGGATGTATCTTGTTAAATGTAGTGACAAAATGTTGCCCAATTGTTCCGTAAAATTCTCTATATCTCTCAAATTAAACCGTATATTTTCATATTCTTCTATCTTTTTAATTGGGTTGTTAACTGCTATGTAAACAGATAACTTCAATTAAAATATTAATGAAAATGAGAAATCAACAAAGCACTCTGATAAAAGGCCGACAGACGAAAGTTTAAGATAAAAAGACACTTTCCGTGTGATTTGTGGTATTCACATCCGAATTCCTTCATTGAAATTCTACGAGCGTTCGCCGTTAATAAAGTTGTCAACATATTGGAGACAACCAATACCATTTTGCCCCAGTTTTCACACATAAAATATTCGGAACAACTTTTACTCAACACTTTTACCGAACTTCCCGTATATATCAATTACAGACACGATTGCTTATCTGTAACTCAGAATTATTGTATTAAATGGTATTTTTACACGACGCAGCACAATTTATGGCGTCTTTCAATGTTCCCAATAAGTGCGCACACGCAATGGCGCTGTCACGTCGCAAAAAGAATCAGAAGACGCCACGCAACAAGGCCTGCGGTTAGCGATTTTATATTTATAATCATCGTCGGCCGTAAAATAGTAAAAACTAAACATGCAGATATCGCTTATTTACATGCACCAAGAATAAAATTGTTGTGGAATAAATAGACGCTATCAGGATCTTTTATTGAAAGTTTTTGTTTGCTTGGGAATGCTATGACGACCTTTCATTAAAAAAAAAATAACCTTTAGTATGTCAATACGCTTATTGAATACTGAAGGATGGATCTAAAGAAAACAAAACGTACCAAATCAGCACAATCCTCAAATGGTTCAACCTACTCCGCATGTCAATTAAAACGAGAGGAGTTGCCATCTTTAAATTAAAATCAATAAATTTTTATGTAGCATCCACATTATTCATGAGATATATCTTAATATGATTCACATATAAGGAAGCTTTGCTAATAAAGCGTGATTAATTTCCGTGTTTAGCCTACAGGCACGGTACCGACAGCGCGCGTTAGGTGCTGCCCCGGGCCAACCTGGCTTAGCGTAACCATAGATAACAATTTTATAAATGGAATAGTTTATTTCGAATTTAGTCGCATGAATAATAATTTAATCGTGGAACAGGGAACGGGACTTTTCTTAAAAAGTTTAGGAATTATTAATTAGGAGACTATTGCTTTGTTGAATATGTCACTTTACTGCATTTTGATCATTGAGATATCATCTTCACACAAAACATTTTTAACAGAAAAATTAACTAAGCGGAGCACAAATATTTAACTTATTTAACTAATTTCTTAAAAAATCGAAGAGAGAGAAGAAAAGAGTTCGATGAGAAAGAGTTACATACAAAATTATATGGCTATTATTAAAATGGAGATACTCATTTGAAATAATGACTTTTAATACATATTCTGAAGAAAAGACAGAATTTTGTTCAATTCTATTTATTTAGTGAGAATTTATGTGTCTCTTTAACACAGAATCTTCTGAACGGTTTTGGATGAACTTAAGCTCACAGATTTTACCTGAAGTAATACATTGACACTTTTTATCCTTGTGGTATCATCTCGAGCCGTGGGCACGGCTAGTAATACCATGAACGTGACGGTATCACCTCCACTAACAAAGCCCTAACTCAATATACAGCCTGATACAAAATCTAGGACAAACAGGACATAATAAGGTCGCGCACTATTGTAACGAGGTACTTCCAGCTGCGTGATGTACCTCCTAGAGATGGCATAATAATTCATACAGCTGACTAAGAGAACAGTTTACTATCTACACAGATGGACAGAAGTGTGTCGGTAGTAAATAGCTTTTCGTGATAGCACCGCCGTGTGAACCCTGACACCAGTTCTAGGGTGTTGTTTATACTATAAAGCTTTGTGAGTGAAAAGAATATCGCAGTAGATATCATTGTGTTTGCCTTAATTAGTATCGATAAAGTTAATTATGATGGAAAGTTAACATAATAAATCCGACTTGATTAGAGAGAATAATAATAAATCTAGTCATTTATTCCTAGATTTATGGGGCTAGAAATTATAAATGAAAGCTAGAAGTTTCTAACTGTCCGGAAAATGGCAATATTGGATCGAACTTACATGTTAAATGGAAAATTGTGGCTGTTCACAACTCATATTTATTTATATACATCCTTCTTCAAGAATATAATTGAAATAAAATATAAAGTACAATATTACATTAGTTATAGAGAACATAACTTTCAGTTAGATAAGCCTCATTACGACAATTCTCTGTTTAAGATCGAGATAGTGACTGTCTCCGATAAATGTGAAATATTCGCCTCCTATCATATAGAAAACTAATGCTTTATTCGACAAAATATGTGTACGAGAGTATGAACCTATTTACATTCTATGAACTAAAGTTAATAGACAAGAATCCTATTTTTAAGTTGGCACAAAAGCGTGGAGAATGGCAGAAACAAAGAGAAGCCAAGGCTCATCATTATTATAAGTGGGTGAAGTCCGGGTCTGGTTGCACAAGCATTAAATCAGCCTATAAATGTTCCCACTGCTGAGACACAGGCCTCCTCTCTGTGAGAGGGAGTGGGCCATAATCTACGACGCGGGCCCAGTGCGGGTTGTCTTCGAATTTTTGGTTCTAGGACATGCCGGTTTCCTCACGATGTTTTCCTTCACCGTTTTGAGAGCAGTAGCGATGAAATAAATTACACAAAGTAATGCGCCTGGCTGGGCTCGAACCCACGACCTATACTCGTAAGTCGGGGCCGATACCACATGGCCACCACTGCGCAAGCATAATCAGCCTATAATATTCTCGCTACTGAGACACAGGCCTTCTCTCTCTGAGAAGGATGGTTTCTAATCCACCACGTGGGCCAGAGCAGTTTGGTAAGTGTCAGATGTCTTCAAACTATTAGTTCAAGAACATGGCGATGCTCAAGATGAGACTTTCACCGTTTGAAGAGCACTGGTGATGACATAAATAATATAAATGTAAATAATGATTTTGGGACAATTCAGAGGTTACTCGATTTAAAAGAGCTATTACGACAGCATTATTATTTTGTAATGGAAACTAAGAATTTCCATATCAAAAATCTCTTGTCGTTGAATTCATTATCCTTTATCGAATATAAAAGCTTCTAGAAATTAGTCTTTTAGAATGCACCGAGTAGGAAGAAATATATTCAACTACAGTGACACTAAAAGCTAATCTCGTATTCTACTACATAACATGCAATGTCTCAGTTCCAAAAAACTGATCAAAAGTGTCATTGACATCAGTGTCAAAAACAATTTTCGTAAATGCCACATTATTGTTCTAATGGAGGAATTTAAAATTGATAGTTGCATCATTATCATTAAAATTTTGTTTGATTGGTTTGTAAAGGTGCGTACAGACTATATAACATGTTTCAGATGATGTGGACACAAAATGTTATATAACATGTTTCAGATGATGTGGACACAGAATGTTATATACATAACATTGTTATACTAATGTGTACGGTATTGCTTTATGTTGCAATGTTATATACCAATATTACATGGTGTGGACGTGTTATATAACATTGTTACATGGTCTGTACGCACCTTTACGTCTTATTAGTTGAAAAACTCACGACGAAATTGGCAAATAGATAGCTACACAATTTACTAATATGGACTTGGAATAGAACTTAAGAATTTTTTATGCTTTTGTTTTTTAACCATGAAGAGGTATATTGTAGATTTATTTACACTTGGAATAATTTAAAAGATCCACGTTTCAAAGCTGCTAAAGCTGCGGAGAAAAACTGGTAAAGAGCAAAGATAAAATTTAATATTTGCGGTATTAGTTAGAAATATAATTGTTCCTTTAACGGAATCAACAGGTCTGTCTGCTAAGTTTTATTGCGAAAGAATATTGTTCCTGACATCGCTTTCAGAAACCCACAGACAATTAAGGAATGCTTGTGTGTGCTTTCTTACGACTTGTAACTGCTAATGGACGATTATTATACTTGTTACTGTATTAAATTTTTCATGGTAAGAAAATATTGAAACATTAATCTATGTTGTTCTTGTTTTGGTGCGTCTACAGTTTATGAAAGTTGGCCATATCTCTTTGTTTGGTTTGAGAAACTTACGAATGGATTGAAAATTCGAGTTCTGTTATTGATGCAAATGATGACGAAATATTTAGAAGGTTAAAATGAAATAATTTGAAGATCTTATCACGTTCTAAAATAATTTTGTAGCTTTGGGCACAAAATGTTCCAAGACTCTACTTAAAAATACATGTAATATGGAATGACTGAATACATTTAAATTCTATGATGTAAATATTGTATATTTGCAAATTTCGATGACAAGGGAATATCCCCATATAGTAGTTCCGAAGATTATAGTTCGATCTACATACATTAGATTTCAGAAATACCTCCACTACTTGGAAGCTGCATTGTGATATTAAAAACGTTCCTATCACAAACTGAAAGTAACACGATATAAGCTGCAGGCAAAGCTAGTAATTAATAAACATGACGTTCCGCAGAGTTTTTTCCTCAATCGTATTCAGAATCCTACTTTGTATGAATAGCCCAAGAACTCAGAATATATAAACAGTTACCGACACACAGCATTCAATATTTTTCTTTTCCTTTCAGATACTGTGAGTGCTCGAAGAATGCAAAACAAAGAAATTGTACTCATAAATAAAACACCTGGTGTGTGTTGGGAACTATTTTTCAACGTAAGCGCACGCAGGTGTTAATTCAATTAGCACTAGTGATACAAAGTGTTATCGAGGTTTGACACTTGTTCTTCGTTACGCCATAGGTGCATCGAACAGTAACGCCCCCGTTTTTTGAGAGAAAAAATGAAATATGTAAAATAAGTTACACATTTTTTTATTTGCGCTGGGTGTACTCTTATCTCTAGGTGACAAATTAAACGATAGAGTGAACCAGAAGCAGTCTAGTCACTCTAACTTTAAAGAAGTTCGGGTTGTATTCGTTTGGGAACACAGACGTAGGTATTGAGTTCCATTCTTCTGCTTTTTACATTATAAAGGATAATTGGAAGAAAACTTACATAAAGAAGAAGAATTTAAGGTTATGGGGTTTAGCCTTAGTGGACCTTAGCCCAGCAGTGGGACATGGGATTTAAAGAAATAATTCATCGGATAAGTAGTTCTGAAGATATCTTCTAAATGGATCTACGCTTTACCTCTTATTAGTGTAGATGCAGACATGTGTCACAAATTCTATGTAAAATCCGACATATGTCTTGTATTGTCACAGTCGTGCATGCTAGCCCTTACTAAGTGAAGACTAAACACAACATAGTTCTAGGTAATGGTACATTATACCTGGCGTTTACCGTTAAAAATCATTTGTAAGCACTGAGCTAGTGTGTTGCATAGTTTTAAATACCGAGCTCAGGTTGGGTATAGTAACCTGAAGTAAGAACATAAAATGAGAGGACATTTTCGGTGTGACTCATCAATATCATAAGCCTGCAGGCAAAACGGTTCCAAATTCTTTGAAAGATTGACTAAGCTTCTAATTAAAAGAATTAAGTGAACATGAAAGATAACATCATTAAGGTCGCAACGATTCAAAGTGTATCAAGTATCTCAAAATATGAGTGACATGCAAATAGACAACGAGTAACCAGTGTTGCAAGTCACAGGGACACTATCTCAAGCGAAAATCTCAAAATGGTGGCGGACCAACAAAAATTGATGAATCACATGGAACCGGTGCGCTCGCCACTCGGCTGCAGTCGCCTCCACTCGGCCCAACCATTACCAATAACAATTTTCCGGACGCCATCTTAGTTCACGATTCAGTAAACCACAGAATCATAAAGCTTCTCGTTCTCACAAACTTTAATTTGTCACAGGAAAAAATAATGTTTTTCTAATTACTTTCAAATGATACTTTAAGATAATTACATAAAAATGTTACAACGCAACTCAACCCAAAACTTCTAATTCAACATTTTATATATAGTTCATTAGAAACGACGCCGCCGCCGACTTGAACAAACAAAAATGTCTAGAGAAATCAAAATGATTCAATCATAAATTGAAACTATGTCTACGATACTTCGGTAATAATATAACTGATAGATATTAACATAATGTGTATAAATGGATAATATAATATTTTTCCCGTCACGATTTCGAAATAAGGTAATGTGCGAGCGTATTCGTAACTCTCTGTGTAGATATTCCTGTGCTCAACGAGCGATATGATCGGACTCCCCGTCGCCTTATTGATAAGGTTTCCATACTTCCCGTGTGTATCGGAATGCTTCTGAGTTTATTTAATGTAATTCCTATCTATACTGCATTCATATACGGTATTTAACATGTACGTAGATGTTTAGGATGTTAGCATTCGTTTGAAATAAGTTCCTCATTACGCTGCATTGTTCTTGTAATAAAATATAGTTTAACATTACACCTCAAGGGTTAAAACGATATTGAACAATAACCAACATTGGAAATCGAGCGGTGTTATATATCAAGCGATAGAATAGCCACCGTAAATTGAAAGCAGCGATTATGATGGGCAAAATAGATTCGCCCGAGGTCGAGGCGACATCACGAAGCGAGCCGAGGGTTAAAGAGCGATCCTTCTAAGCTGGTTCGAGTTATGGGCTCAGCCGACACAATGGCCAATTTCATAGAATTTCCTTTGATGGATACCAGTTAACCTGGAGCAGTTAACGGTGTTTTGCAATCATTTTAAATTAAACACACATTTAAAACCACTACGGTAAAATTTCTATTGTATTTGTAGGACAGGTAAGATGCTTATCTCTTGTTTCGATCATAAACAGAAGTTCATTATATGGAAAGATATATTGGAAGGTATTTTTTACGTCCCGGGGAGCCTCAAGACGAAGAATTTCTTTGGTATTGTATCCTTCGTAACATTCAAAATTAGATTTTACTTAATAATGAAAATATTATTGTGGCTGAATTTGACAATGATAAACTCATGTTCATTTATCATAACGGCATGCAAACCCCTATCTTGAGTACTGGACAAAAAATGATTTATGATACTGATTACACACACACATACTATACACATAAGTATTTACCAACATACCTTGAGTCTTATCTTTTAGAGGCTGAACAAAATGGTAAGTACGCATTACAAGAACCAGCTGCTTCGGTAGCTGCACGCAGCATGAGGACTGGTTTCTCTATGTTTTGCAATAAAATTATTGTGCAATTGCAATGTAAATCGTATTTGTCTGGAGGCCATAAGATTGGCTGGGGGAACCAAAGACATTGTGAGGATTGACCCAAATATCGGTACATACAGTTGAGCTTTATTTGGAAATGTCTCTGACGAACAATTAAATAGCCAACGTAATACGGCTGAAAATAGAAGACCAAGTTTGTACTCCCAACGTGTTTGTTTTCAAGAACTTTCAAGTATGTATGTGCTTCATGAAAAAGCAAGTTGATAGTTACTTTTGTTTAGGTACTTTATTAAGCCTTTGTGACATGGCTTAAATGTAAACAAAAAATAATATGCTTTTTACATAATAATTTGTCGCACCACAATATTGGAAATCCATAACGAGCATTGCGTTTGTTAGGCAGGGGTATGGTCATCGAGGAGGATTTGTCACGGGCGCGACACGACATCGACACGCGGCGCTGCGCCGGCGCACCGTCACGAGCGCACCTCCCCCCGACCGTCGTCTCTCCATCGAACAGTACCCGCTACAAACTTAATGAATTTCAATATTCACTGCAACACATTTCCTTTTTTTGTATCGACGAATATTCTTCGAAAATTATCGGCCTCAAAGAATATTTTACATCAATCACGGTGCCGTTATAAAAGAATAATTTGAACAGTTTACATAATTATATCGAATTAACTTGCAAATCTTTCGCCATACTTGTTTTGGCACAAAAGGCAAAAGAATTCTCCTAGCGCATTTCAGGATCGAAGGTCGACGTCGTAAAGAGAAACTAAAGGGATTACATGGCATCCGTCGCGATCCTTGTAAAATAAAACTTTAAAGAACATCACAACGACAATTCGACTTGCTCAGCGATCACAAAGCTTTCTCATTAAACCGTCACCGGTCGAAGCCGTGACACTAAAAGTCATTCCGACTAAAAAAAATCTTCAACCCGTTTCGTAACATTTCTCAACGCTCGGAAAAAGAGCATAAAAGATTTTCTTAGTTGAAGCGTGACTGTCGTAATTAGGTGGCGAGAGCAGTGCTCATGTTAAACGTTCAGGCCGATACATTATACAGAAATCATCAGCGGTTTGTCACTGCATTATGCTCGCATGTGAGTGTCAGTCGCAGTATGCATCTCGCGAGCTTATCTCCCTTATTAAATAGCAGCTCGTACTATGCGCAATTAACTAACATACTTTATGACTTCTTGTATGCAATGTTGTCTGCGAAACATATTTCATCTGTAAATATCTGAGTGCCGATCCAGCTTCTTTTCTCTGAACCAAGTAGAACTGCTACTATGCAGACATGTGGTTTATTAATTTATGTAATAAATATTAATCGATATCAAGATTGTAGTTTTTAATATAATAGCCGTAACTATAATTGGTAGCGGCTCTACTCATTCCATACCAGTAGTATACATTTCTTGAGTAGCTCCACGTTACCTTTTATTACAAATGAGACAAGATTTCCCATCTTAGATTTCTTCCTTTTCGTAAACGAACATAAACAAAACAAAACTACGTTTGTCGAACACATCCTAGTTTATGTGACTCGTACACCGATACATTGGGACCGCCAATCATTTACAATGTCCCATCACATAAAACCCCAGTTTAATAAGTTGCTTCCAATTTAAAATCAAAATTATTTTTAAGTCCGCTGTCTCTGAGAAGAGGGGACCCGACGGGGGCCGGATTATAAATCATAAATGCCACGTTAGCCAGCCAGCCTGCCAGACGACCGGCCGAGTATCGAAATTATCGCCCGCAAGCCCGCGTAAAATATACAAAACAGTTTCAGGTTACTGCGTCAAATATTTCTTTTGGACAACTAAAATAAAATGCGCTGACTCATTAGCACACAATTTTATCTCTCTTAGATCTTTCATAAAGCGATTCCATGTATAATGAACACACAAGTGAATCTATAAAACTGGTTTTTACGACAGTAATACGTTTATGTATTGAAATCCGTCACACATACCTACCTATAACAAGTATGTCGATTAACAATCCGCATGATATTGAATAATTAATTGAGTTAAACGAATGTTTCGCTACATTACAGAATTATTGATTGATTCATTACATTACAGATAAAGATGATTAAATTTAACAGTGTCATTAATCTAAGAATAGACCTCCCATACTCGCATGCAAAGTGTAATGAATACATATTCTCACAGTGCTCGGACACACGCCACGGTAGAATCTGGCGCACTACTTCCGCAGCGGACAACTCAAATAGAAATTGAGACATTTATACAAACAAAATCGACTTCCATGCAGACATGAACGACAAACTCACTCCAGTTTCTGTGATCCAAATTAAACGACTTACTTCCTTCTGTATCAGTCAAAATGTCGCATGTCACCATTGACTAATTAAACCACATCTAAAACGCTTTAAATATAAATAAATATATGCAAATAGGTCTGTGAATGAGTAAATGTACTTCAAGAAAAAGAGTTAATGTCTCAAATCTACATAGAGCTCGGTACGACTCTAATTAACGAGTAATTAAAGTTTTACATAGTAATTCAAATTGAATTCGTTATTGGTGATAAACCAACCAACATATTCTTCATAGATCACTGAAAATTCTACATTCTTACCTTTTTAATATAATTTTCTATTTTATCGCAGGCAAAATATATTTATATACCTATTGATAAACAAATAATGTCAGGGCAAAGCAATCTGAGTCAGGAAAGACAAAGCAATAAATAAATAGCAATGTGTGCAAAATAAAGACGTAGAGGACAGACGTATGTAAGCACAATCTACAAATGTCAAAGATTCAAAATCTATGTCGTGCATATAACGAACACGGCACTCGTGTGGGCTAGAAAAGCAGTACATAAATTATTCTCATTGTTCCGAAAGGCGAATGATAAATGTATTTGTGTCTTAATTTTAGTTATGCTATTGGTAAAAGTCGACTGTACCGGTCCATTCGGGAAATCTCGAAAGTTACGTTACAGCGCCGAGTTAGGTCAGCGAGCCTCGAGCCCAGATTGGAATTAGGTGCGTTAATTGATCT
The DNA here is from genome assembly GCA_954870645.1 of Agrotis clavis. NCBI lineage: Eukaryota > Metazoa > Arthropoda > Insecta > Lepidoptera > Noctuidae > Agrotis > Agrotis clavis. The sequence goes on from OX940922.1 coordinate 12,876,552, forward strand.
ATGTTTATCATGCTGCAGAAATAACAGCGACATTTCTGCAATTGTTAGATTACGAGCAACTACTGTTTAGAATTGCCAATCCTTAACTGTAATTCCTTGGTGTGTGGTATGCAGTATGCACTACAACACTACGGTTACTACACATAATATATTATAATCACAGCTTCCGACTGCTTCTGTTTCACTAAACTATTTTGCACAAATTTTATGAACATTAAAAACTTTGAGTTGGTGATGAAAACATTTACATTTTCTAACTTTACTTATGACATGTGTAAATTATAGTTTCGCAATTCTAGAAAAGTTGATCTTATTGAATTCAACACGTAATATAGTTTGAAAGCGAATGCGCATTTTATTTATACCTGTAGGCCGGTATCCGGCGCAGGCTGACCGTTCACGTCACGTCTAAACCTACAATATATCATTCGGAAGTAGCAAAAACTTGGTGTCGGATCGTTGCGACAGTAATCACACGTGCAAAAACTTCTCCACAACTACCTACAATTACAGACCATTTAAGGCCGACTACGTGCCTTACATAATAGTTAAAATCTTAGAGTATTCTATAAAGAAATACTATCTTAAGTTTCTATCGGCAGTTAGTCTAGAAACAGCGACGGTAATGTATTGACGCTCTTTTCAACACTTGTCCTGAAATAGCTCGGAGCAAGTTCATCGTTGTTAATACGAGTGTCACCGAGGACTGCTTATGATAATTACACTTACAGACACTTTGCCAGCGAGATAAGTAACAACTAATTACAAGTAATATTATAAAACATTAATGTTTAGTGAGTTTACAGAAAAGAAAAATATCGTGGGAGATTTCAAGTCGATAGAGTTAATTGAGTTACGGAAGAATGTGATTTCACTTAGTATCGGCAGTGTCGCTCGTCTTAGGGACAACGCACACGGCCGTATCAAAAACAGTTTGCAGGATTACTATTCTAGAAAAACGGCTGGAGGCGAATAGCGTTGCAATTACAGTCGGAGCGTCTTCTCGTCCGTCCGTCTGTCCGCGGAGCCAAGATGGCCGCCGCATGCCTGCCCAAGATTGACTAGTAGCTGAATGCTTCTTTGCCAACGGCGATCTAGGTTGAGTCGATCTATCTGAGGGCATGCTGGCATGCAGGAATGAAGCTCTTGCCCCTCGGTAAATTAAAATACTTTTTGTTTGATAAGTGTTCTGTGATTATCTCGTGTGTTGGATGTAATGCAGCCGTGCGAGACATGTCATTAAAACGCGAATTGTTTATTAAACTCACCGCTCAATAGTTGAGAACTTCTAAGTACTCGGCTATACATACCTGGAACATAAAAGATTGTTTATTAACATCATGTGTATTATACTGCATGTGTGAGTTGTAAAACCATCAGAGGACTAGATGTGAAATAAAATTTATTAAATAATATCGCAGAATACGTTTTACAGCTTATTAGATGTAATTAATGGTTATTTGGAGAGTATTATACGCTAAAATACGATGTTTATTTACTAGTTATATTAAATTAATACGAATGTGTTGTTTATAAATAAGAGAATGCATGCAACTCATTCTGTTGTTCACGCAACCGGTCAGCTGTAGTACGTTACGGAAACCCTAATAACAACGTTCACACATTAAATTTAAACGCTCCCCGCCCGTTGTGCACAAACCCATCATTACACAAATGTATTCACTGCTAACCCAAAACCACAATAAGTCACATTTATCGCCACATCAAAAAGCAATCAAGCGACAAAAGTTGAAGCGAGTCATCAAATGGAACTCCGTCGAAAATATGTTCGAAACGCACCTAATCGATTCCATGGCGAGGCCACAGGTAAGCTCTGCCCTAACGTAATTTACAAAGGTGCCCTATAAAAAGATGGGGCGTCAGGAGCTGCATATAGAATTTTATTAACAACAATAAACTTCATTTATTTATGCGACTATCTGCAAGTGTAAATAAATACCTATTGTAATGGTCCTTGTTACTTAAACATGAGTTATTGTTTGTAAAGAGATTAAATATGTTGGAGTGCTTTTATAAAATCTGAATTGTTAAGGTCTATTCTGTGAGCAACTTTAGTTTTATTGTACAAGTTATTATCGTTGTGTTTTCTAAGCACAGCATGTGTTTGTGAGTTCCTTTATACTGGTGCTACAAAATATTCTATTTGCGTAGCAATTAGAGAGAGAATCGGTCTCGTACATAGCTCCATCTTAATTGTTAACTTATCACGGAGTCATTAATGTGTCACAGGTGTGCGAGACATCCTGACTGCAGCCAGGGAATATTAATCGAGATTGACGGCAGGCTCGTTTTTGCATTCTTAATTTATGTCTTACATTACGCAATTAATTTTAAAAATAAACATTGTTTTAGTTGCCCATCTAAAACGTATCTACTTATCATAGCTTTTAGAAAACCTGTCAGATTTATTGAAATAAACTTCAATTCCATCCTGCTAATATGCATTAAAATACGAAATTATTTATGTCTGTTTGTTCCGTTCTCACGCTAAAGCGGTTGTACTGATTTTATTGAATTTAGTACAGACTTAGATGGGACCCTAGAGTTGGTTATAGGTTACACAGGGAGAGGGGTAAGCTAAGTCAATGACTAGTCATTTATATCATTAAAAAGTTATTTAGGCAACTAAACTGAACGAACAATATTAGACATTCTAGTTCGTAGCTATGTCTGTAACATCATTTCTCAACGTTGCTATTGTTTTATAGCTCATGGACCAATAAATTCGATATGGTATATATAAGTGATGCCGCCTCCGCGTAGGGGCACTCCTGCGCATCCTTTAACTTTGCCCCAGACACCCCCCGCTGTCTCGAGAGATATGTTACCTGCCCGACGATGGAGGAAACAAACACTAACGTATAGACGACGCTATAAATTACTAAAATGACCGTGGCATTCTGATTAAGAAACTAATTTCGGTGCCGAAGCTTAGAGCTTGTTTGTACCTCCACGTTTTTTAACAAGGCATTCTGTGTTTATTTAATTTAACTAAATGTTCTTTAAACTTGATGATAGTCGTTTTTCTAATTGCATACCTCATAGTGGTACCGTAACTAAACATCCTGCCTAGTTGAGACGCTTTTACTTTATGTACGGAGGTTCGTAAAATTGATTCGTGACATAAATTATATGCAATAATTATTATACAACTTCCGCTATATTTATTAATAAGAGGCTTTCATAGACTAAATACATAATAACGTAAAACATTGCTAGTTGTTACTTTTGCATTGTCTCTAATCAATAAAGGGCGATAGAACTAATATTTTATGTGGAATAATTTAATAATAAAATAACTTGTCGTGAAATTTACGATCCCACATAAAAGGCGAGTGGCTCTGAGGTCTGGTGTCGTGAAAGCGCACGCGCGCGCCGGAAGCCTCTCTCCTACATGCCGCTGTGAATCTGCGACTTACTGCGCTAAACCGACTTTAACTACTGGTTCACCCGAGTTAAATAAATTAATACCTTACTTTTGATTAGACGGTCATTATGTTGTTGATTGGTAGGTAAAGGTGTCGGCTTGTATTGAGGCTAAACGCCGTGGTGGCTGCGAAGGCGGAAAGTTTCTAACGTAAGCCGACAGCGTATGACTCTGTCGTGTTGTCGTACTATCGCATTCTCTACCGCAGAGTAGGCAGTTTTATTACAATAATGCTGAAAAGTAGCCGCGTGGTCTGCACGTGGCCGACCCATAGCGGCACGTTTTATTTGATTACAATCGCTACGGGGCATTAGTAAAGCTGATCGCCGAAATAGAGGGGCATAAACAAACAATTTTATAAATGCCATAATCAACAGTCAACCGCTTGACATTAGTTACGCAATAGTAAAAGAAAATCGTAAACCAAATCCGAAGGAATAAGCTGGTTAGACTATAAAATTGTTTATTGCTTTTCTTCCCACTTGCCCAAGAGTTCATTGGCATTAAATTTTAAAGATTGAAATTTACAATACAGCTAAATATGTACATATGATTACCGTCAATTAATCAATGTATTAGACAGAAGCATAGAAATATGTGCGACGGTGTTTGTTCTGACGCGCTGCGATGCCTACGGAGAATTTTCCGTGCTACGTGACTTTAACGTTCACTCTCACTTTAATATCTGTCTGTCAAGTTCACTTCTACGGAAGTAAGCCTTTCTGAATATGTTGACATATTCAGATCAGCTGTTCCGCTCAAATTGCCTTATCTTGCAAGTCATTTATATCAATGAATGACTGCATGACATCATCATGAGTCTTAGTAAGATTTTTTTACGAAAATCTAAAAAAGTCCTGAAGTTACATCAATACTCAATGGATAAAGTAGTTTCCATTGAAAAGAGGAACTAGGAAACCTTGATCTTAATTAATTGTTATACAGAACTCTCGGTACTTGAACTAATTTCACACTTGCTTTTCTTAGTTTATTTAGTAAGTGTAGACGACCTGTTTGACACAAGCTATTTGAAAAGCGACGTGATAATTATTATTTGGTGTCAAATAGTGAGAAAAGTCGTGAGAATAACATCAAGTGAACGGGCTCGTGACTGTATGGACAGTCGGACACCCGGACAACCGGACACCAGGCTCTCGGACAGTCGGACGCGAGTGACGACGCGTCCGGACATTCGCTTTCTGTTCAACTTTATAAGTACTCGGAAACCTAATCGTAAATTGCCAACTTTATATTTTACGATGAACATATACATACAAATTTTCTTATTTTCTACTAACTGTTTCATAAGTAGGTGTAAATTTTCGACGATCATGAATTCTAGATAAATATCTTAGCCGTTTATGACAAACCATAGTAAAGGGGTAACGGTTCACGTATTTAGCAATATACCGTACTAAAGCTAAAAGCTTAAGTTGAGGGTTTGCTGAAAACTATTAATTTTAATAACCTATGACTCATATACGCTCGAAGACTTTAGCGGTACACAGCTTGTAAAGGCGCCGTCCTACAATGAAATATTCATTATAAGCTATCGCATGACCACTCTGTGATTGTTAGTGCGGCAGTAATGTAACTGATCCAGCTATTGACCCCACTCCCTACCAAACTTGTAGGTTAATAATAAATTGTATGGGAAATACGGGATCCTATTAAATCACAGAGCTCAAAACATGCTACTGGCGCCGACGACTAATTGAAAATAGCGAATACGCGGTGCCTAGATTCAGCGTATTAATTAAAACTAAAGATTCTCGCCTCTCCTCGCTTACGCTCAAATACTTACCTACTTGCTACTATTTGTACATGCTCATCCCCACCCATGTCACTACAAACTGAACATTAATGCCGTGTCGTAAGGGTTAAGTTCCAAAGTCTCAGCTCAAATGTTTTGTACACAACTTTGGACTATAAACAAAGGGCGTAAAGTCTACTTTAAGGTAAATAATAATAAGTATGAATGTAAAATCAAACAAGGAGCGTAGTTAATAATTTATTGATATAAGACATGCGAAGCCCATAAAGTTACCTTTGGCACACGTCTCGGTCTCTTTTAATTTGTAACTCGTTAGCATTAAGCAGCGGCGGCCGCGGCGGTGAGCCCGCATACTTAGATTAAGATTTTAGCAGCGGTCAAGGAGCATTTTCAATATTGTTGTATTTTATTGGTTCCAATGTTATCGGGAGATTTTTAAATTATGTTGATCAGACCTACTATCGGCTACTAATTGGATAAATATCTTGTAGCGACATTTGAGATACTTGTAACGAGAATAAACACAAAAGCTCGGCGCTAGCAACTCTATCGTTTGCCATTTCGTAAAGCGACACTGAAGGTGATGACTAACACTAATGTATATTTTAAATAAATAAAGAGTCATTAGAAGCATGAGGTAACAGAGCTTCATTAAGTGAGTAAACACTCAAAGCGAGCGTAACAAGAATCGGTGTGTCAAACAATAGTCATAACTGTTGAACAAACAAAAGTTATCGTTCATAAGACAGGCGTTTGGCCGAAATAGAGGGGGCGGTGCAAGCGGAGAATGTTAGAAAAACTTATAGAAAATGACAAGCGGCCGACAAGGACGGAAATAGTCATAACGTAGAAACGAGCAGGACGGATACAAAACTCGTTCTCCGGCATTCCGCCGCATGGTAGATTTAGGAACGGGGGCAGAACGATACGATTAGAAGGTTATGTTGTATTATTTTTAAGGATAGTTTAAATAATTAGATATCAATAAATAAATGAAAAATTATAGCCCAAAGGTTTGAACAAGTTCACGGGCTATTATTAAAATTTATTTATGTGGCGAGGGAGCGGTTCGCGAATGCTCAGTTGCTCACAGTTCTACCAGGGTCAGGATACAATCGATTTGTTACGTTGACAACTAAATTGATACAATGACTGGTCGTTGATCTCACGTGATTGAATCATGCCTACACGGAATCTTCCTATTGGGCTTACAATCAATACTTATTTTTTGTCGAAAATAATCACGAGAGTCTGCATGTGTTGGATTATCCGTTTTATATAATTATATGAGTTTTACCCATGAGTTGTAATTTATAGTCTAAAGAGTTATTACTACACCAGTAAGCAAAACTACGCAAATTTTACATAAATTCATTGCTCTTCTTTAATGAAATCATGACGAAACAAATCCAAATACGTACACAAACGTTTATTTAATAAGAGGAAGTATGAAAGAGCTTTAATGAGCTTTCATTGTTTCGCTATTTCTGTTTCGTCATAGTGCTGTCTCTGTCTAATCCGCAAAGTTATATTTTATAGCGTTTTATTTTACTTTAATTAAATATTATATTAAACATTTAGAATGCCCATCTTAACTTATTATGTATATTTGGGCATTCTGAAAGTTTATCTAAATAACGCTTCAAGCAAAAGAAAATTAGTTTAAACAAAACTTGGTACCTCTTTGCTTAGATTTAATTATTATAATTAGGTATTTGTTTTAATTTACTGATTTATTTCAAATATATAATAATTATGAATCTACTAAATGTAACTGTTACTAAACAGAAAACCATCATACGTTAATATTACTACTTTATTATAATATAGCTAGTTTCGCAAAAATAAATTATGAAAGACTGTAAAACAATATTTACAGGTGTTTTTGACAGTATCAAAATTTATACCAATAATATCACAATTAATCCCAACAAATTACCGTATAATGCAAATAAAATAACAAAAATATTATGACAGCTTAGGTCAACGAACATAAACAGAATAGGCAGTTTCTATTAACATCGTGTTTGGGCATCAAACCTTCGCATTTGACAAGAAAATGGTCGTAAAAATTCCCGCGAAACGAATTTCCTCTGTATTTGGAATTGGATAAGCTATTAAACGCTATTTTTGGTTTGTGTAAGATTAGCTACATGCATCCTACAACACTGACGGCTGAAAACAGGGCCGTTTTCAACATATCGGAGGCCCTGGGCACTTGAGAATTGTGGGACCCAAAGTGAGTAGCATTCACTCGCATTTTGCCTCAAATACATAAGATTTTCTTTTGATCGACCATGCAAACAAATACTTATTTACTATTTATTTTCAAAAAATCAAGAGAATAATGGGTATTAACTTTTTGGAAGATGATGACGATGATGATGTCATGATGTTTTCAGGAACTCGGGGCCCCAAGTTTACCGGGGCCCTAGGCCATGCCTGGAGTGCCCAATGATAGAGTAGGCCCTGGTTGTAAGATCCGGAATGTAGTTAGTAAGTGATACGTGTAGCTGGGGCCCAGCCTCGTGACCTATGTTATTTACACAGATTATTCCGCTATTCCCGCTGCGTGGAACAGATCGGATGCCTCTATAAGCTTTGTTATCTGTACATAATACACAACAGAGTCACTTGCCTGTTTGTGTGGCTGTTTTGTTCCTCTAAACTACACATTTTATTTAGATACATTACATAGGTATTTACTGCATATAAATATTTTTTTAGTAATTTATTAATGTATAAATCCTTAAGGTATGTATTGTTTGGCACAAGAATATCATTAGGACACTTTTTGTTTATGAATTGGTATGTTTAAGGTTCTTTGGTTCATTCTCATAGAATAAGTTCTCATTTCCACAATGTTTTGAGACATCGCCGTTGCAACCAAAGCAGGGGCGTGTAGCTAGCTATGTTTAAAGTAGCATTATTGGTTTGTTATTGTTGTATTTTGTAGGAAGCTTGGGGGATACCGCCCACCACACGCATGCAACACGCAACGAGGTGTCCGGTTGCTTGTCGTGTAACGTTACCGGCGTGTTACGAGCCTGGCCGGGACAAGTTATGACACGCCAACAAACGCCGACACTACCCGTGATAAAAGTTTTTTATTTATTTTTGATACCGACTCCTGTTAAAACGTTTTTTGCCAATATAAAAGATCTTGATTCCGTGTTTCTAAGTTGACGTGTTTACGTATAGCACTTGATGGAGAAAAAAAGAACTGGTTTCAGGAAACAAAAAATGTTTTGAAAACTCATAACTCACCAACTTTGTTTTTCATATTGAAGAAAATTGGTTCCATAAAGTTGATAAATATGTCTTGTAAGACAACAGAATTAAATTTTAAAATCGAATAAATTTTTAGTTTTACTGTAACAGCAAGCATGGCAATATTTTTTAATCTGTGGCTTCTATATTCATATAAGTATTTGTAAATGCAACGTATGTAAGTATAAAATTTTAGCAATGCTAGACGCTTAAAATTAGAATCCCAGATGCGCGAACACAGACTCCTGATAAAATTTTCATACATGCAATCATAACCGTGCAGTAACTACATATTTAGTGAATTAACATAATATAATAAAAAATACCCATCATAAACTCAATCGATCGTACCCTCAACCCTCGAGCAACAAACATGGTATTTCTTAAAATTTAAAAGCGATACGTTATATAAATTCCGAACATGGGTGCGACAATTGCCAACCAGAAACGTGTCGTAATAATATGGCTATAAGTCATAAAATTCGCTGAAATAATTCCATTCTCTGATACTCATTATGAATAATTCGTCTGCGAAACTTTTTCGAAAACTGTGTACACAACAGGAATTCATAAGCAGCATCTCCATTTTTTTCTGCTCATTAACCGACCGCACCGTGAAATAGTTGGTGCTTAGTATTAGTTTTAACGATTATGTATGCACATGTAGATATTCTTTACAACTTGTTCAGCACACACGGCCTATTGGCTCGGGATGCCTAAACAAATAATACAAAGGTATGAAAACTGTCACAGTACCGTCCTTATTTACCTAGCATAAGCTCGGCTCGGCGTTTGAGAAAAAAAAAATGGAAGAGAGAAAAACGCAGCGACTTGAACTTTTTTCTCGGAAGTGTCTGAGTGGACGCGCGAAGTGATAAAATACATGGCTGTATACGGTAACAAGTCTAGAGACAATGCGAGTGTTTTTGTGAGCAGTAGCAGCTCCTAGATCATTACAATAGCATAAAGTAGCCAGTTATGAAGCGGCCGTACGTTGTGAGAACGCGGTTTGCAACCGGTTTATATGGCTTAACGCTTTTTATAGGAAAAAGGATCCATCGTAACCCAAGCGATTTCTGAAACACTGAGAACATTGAAATAGTGCCAAAGCGGCTCGCTTATTAGTACCCCACAAATCAATGTTACAATGTTGTATTTTAGAAGCCACCGGGAGCGATGCAGAGCGAGCGTCGCTACCTGTATAGAAATTATAACATAAAAGACCGATCTCGAATTATCGATACACCGCGAACAACCGATCCATAAAAGTCAGAAAAAGAAAAATCGAATATCGTATAAAATCGTATCGGCAGAGATAAGGGCGGCGACGCGTTCGTGCCGCGTAGCCCACGGCTGCGACTCGATATTTCATGAAACACCCGATTTATATTCGCTGCCGTGGTCCAGCAAAACTTTAATGTTCACCGTTCGTAATTACTGGCGAAAAAGGTAATATAAAAACATATGAACGTTATGTTCTCATGTTGATGCTAAACGTTCACTGTGATTGTGAGCTGTGATTAGTTAGGATATTCATTAAACTGTTTTATAATAACGAACACGACATTATTTTAGTACTGAATGTAAGGGCTTTCGTTAACTTGAATTCTTGTTTTAAAGCCCATAGAATCATGGATAATAATAAAACGAAACCATGAAACTCCTGGCTTTCCATAAGTTAGGCATAAAATATCAACAATGCGCGGAGCTCACCGTAATAAAACTAATGTCGAACGGGAAAGAGCCGCGGGTGATCACTATTTTCATAATAATTTATAATTATAAAAATCTCACAAATGACAAGACTTCTAACGTTGCCATTAAACTTAATCCCGTGTTATTCATTAGGCAATTTCAAGTTTACGAGCATAGATACCGAACAGTCCGTTCATAGTAAAACTGGGATTGTAAAACTATTATTACTCGTATTATTTTGATGGCAATAATAAATTTAAGACTGCTTATGGTAATACATGTCATACGCAATACGATTTCCTCCTAATTATGTGGAATGATATTTCGCGTTGAACTTTTCTTGGCGAATAAATGTGAAATTTATACGGCATTCTGGTTCCTACTATCGAAGCTCTAAAAGATAGTGTTATCTCTAATGAATGATTATATATTATGTAACAAGATTTTCACATCTGTAATTTATTGGATACGTATCGTATATTCATACAAATTATACATAAGCAAATTTTCACTTCCTTAAGTATCGCATGACAAAGGCTCAGGGGAACTGCTACTTAGTAATTAGTGATTCCATTGTGGATGGAGATTTTCTCATTACTGTTTTGTGAAGTTTAGGTACAGTAAAATTTTAATTTTTTTCAGTAACTTTCGGAAAACGACGTGCAACATATTGCAATCATTTTGATAATACATACTTTTTTTGTTATTCTAGAGGGTTTTGATTTTAGTCAGTAGTCTGACAGACCCTTCCGTCCTGCCCTGGGTGGGAGGACTCATTTGATGATTTTACAACGTAAAAGAAGAGGGTTTAGCCATATAATCTTGACGCCTGAAAAAATAGAAAACGTGTTCCATAGCAAAACTAGAGCCAAAGGTACGATAACATAATATGTAACTTAAGATGTCAGAGCAATATATTAACAAGAGTAATTGGAGCGCTTCATTCAGGTAGGGGCCCAGTTGTCAGTTACAACATTTATCAAGCAACGAGTATCAACAACATACATTAGTTGCCGCTACAGCTTTTTACTTAAGATGCGTATCTTGCCACATACGGATTTTGAGACAGTTACTTTCAAATGTCGACAAAAAATGTTTGGATTAAGTGAATCAGCAGTCAGCAATTTGTCGCTGCGTAGTGGTTCTTGAACCAGCTTTGCGTGGTAACCTAACATTACTGCTGTTATATCGTTTAAAATTAAGCGTTCAGGGAAATGACAAAGTGAGTAATGTTCTCATATACATACAGCAATTTAAATTTTCCCACAGGTGTCTTACTTGTTTATTACTCAGATAACTTAAGTATATGTACATTGAACCTATATATAGCTTTGTTTTCATATTGATATGCATCAACTAAAACCAACAAATAACAAAAAACTCACACACAAGATCAAGACATTAACACCAGTTTACATCAGTCTACGATCTACTTACCATTTTGAGGAAAAACAACTTGAAGTTGACGATAAGTAAAGAATTTACGAAGAAATGTAAGGAACATACCGCGGGAATCTACTCAGGTGCATTGAAAAGGTGCCAGGAACCGGTCTCTTATGACAGTTAATACGAATACCGTTTTATTTTTAGAAACACAATCATATAAAGGTAGGCTTATGTAGCTTTTTGAACACGTATTAGGATAAGTATGAATAGATGGGTTGGATAAAAGTGTCTTTGTGAAATAGGTATTGTTGTGTTAGACTGCCAACTTCGTAGAAGTTGCTACGAAATTTCGTAGCGCACTTTTCATTATAATTTATATCTCATTTTGACTCATATTTAGCGGATGTGTGTCATTCTAAAAAAAAAACTTATTTAAGAATCAACCGACAATTAACTTTTACAAAAACTAATTAAAATTGCATAAAGGTTTAAACAAAATTTTCAAATAAAAGTTTTTTTAAAGACTGACACCAGACATACATCTAAATATTATTTTCTAATTGTACGTATTAATCAATCGAGAGCTTCGGCCGCGGAACCCTGACCATTACAATGTTTTTTTTTCTTTCTTGTATGATTCAATCTTTAATACTTATTACTGTGACAGGTATATGCCCTTATCTGCGGCCAGGCTCTGATGGATCGATGTTAAAAAGCCTCTCTTACTGCCGAGCCTCTAATCGACTGCCCTTTAATGGCCGCCGCAAAGCTTTTTTAGAATTTTTATTTAAATGTTTGTACAACAGTTCTGTTCTCGTTATCTCAGCACCTGTTTGTACACCGTTTTCTAGCTCCGAAGTAATAAAATGGTTGAGTAAATAATTAAATAAATATGTTATCATTTAGATAACAGTGTTTAATCTTCTTTATTTATCTTTTTGATTCGGATTTGGGTTTTTGAACGAGTTCTACACCTTCTTGATACTGTCAATATTTTATAATTGTAATATTATGTATTTAAAGTTAAGTTGTCTTCAAGACATTATAAAAAAATATATATTAACTACTAAATATACGTAGCAGGCCCGAAGCCACCTAACATGCCGATTCCTATCGGCTTGCCTTTCGAAATATAGCAAATACTAGTATCTATTATTTTCATTTATCACAAACAAATTAAGAAAAGAACAATCAAAAAAAATAAATAAACGCCTACAAATTTTTTCCGCGCAATTTCAACTCACGCCAAACAGACAAAGTTTGTAAGCCGCAAGGCGAATGTGGAATTCAGTTCATAAAATTCAAACTTTCTCTTGTAGCGATCGTGAGCTTGAGGCCACATAACACCGCTAGTTTAAGGACGCTCGGAAGCCGAATATTACCGGCTTATGATAAGGATAGAAATATGAAATGCGTACGCCAGAACGAGATGGAATGATACTGGACTTCGTAATTCGTTTAGATAGTATTATTTGGATGACAGATTCACATTAGTTTTGGTTCGCGCTTATTTTTTTGTATTTATTGTTTTCACCTGTCCATTTGCATTTGATTTTGTATTATTGTTGAAATTTATCAGTTTTGCGTAGTTAGCGCATTAATAACAAAGTTAGTTCAGTTCAATGGTATTGTTTGGTAAGTGTTCAGTGTTCTCCGTAATGTTAGTTTCGAAGTTTTAACTAGATGGCGTTGTGCAATTACGTCACGATCCTGAATCGCGGTGTTAAGGTCTGTAGGCGATTAGTATAGGGTTTTGTGAACATGATTTCTATGGAATTTGTTAATAATTGATTAACCGACTACAGAAATTAAGGAGGTTACTCAATTTATTCGTCCATAAAATACAACAACGTTTATTTTGTTTATTCTTTGTTCGCGGCATAACTAATAACTTCATCGTTTATGAACCGATTTTGATGATTCTTTTTTTGTTGAAAAGAAGATGTTTTAATGGTGGAAACTTGAAAAGGAAATCAGGGTTTGATGATAGAAGACCAGAGAAATCGAGTGAAACTTTCAAAAATCGTAGGGGCGACTAGTATGTTTGTAAGTTTTTTCATTAAGTTTTGGTCCGGGTTCACTTTCAAGAATATTTACCCTACGCCACTGATACGTAGCTAGTCCTACTTCAATCTAAATGTGGTCTTCGAAATTGATTTAATAAAGGCTGATGTAAGCATTCAGGTAAATAATCAGTGATCAGTTGTATACAGATATAGCGGCCATATGTTGTACAACAATAAATATTCGTAGTAACACAGCCGGGCCTCCCACTAAACCCATGCCAGCGCCGACCACAATAGAACACGTCAGATTAAAAGATGAATGATTCCAATTTTGGCGTCCCACAACCTGCACCGACTCTACCTGCGATAAAAGCCTATATTCACTTCTCCCACCTCCATACACTCAACCAACGATTTTTAACATCTATCGAAGTCGGAATGCGCTTTAATAAACACAATTTTTAATTAAGCGGTGTTCAGAATTTTTAATGGCGGTTCGTGAATTCATCAGTTCCATAGCTAATTATGGCGGGATTGCGTTTATTTAGGATTGAATTGTGCAATGGTCGGCCGAACAGGACTGCAGGGCTGCATATTAAAGCTACGAGTGTCGGATATCCGACGTCGAGCTAGAAGTACAGTCGCGACCAATAAAACTCGATCCACCATTTTTTCTAAATCAATTAAGAATCGAACGCGAAACGAAAGTAAAGCCTTTGTTCGATAGGAACCAGCTAGAACTGCTCAGGAATAATATAGAGTGATTTATCTGTTATGATTCATTGTTATCACTAAGTTAACTCGTATAGGTTTTTGTTGTCAACTAAGCGGGGAATGAAATATGAAAATAAATTACATACATGTTTTTAAATGTCCAAAAGCAGCAGGGCTCGTGTGACAAGCTGGTTGCGCCTGCGTCGCTGCCGACTGTACCCGAGCAATCCCGAACAATGGCTGCTAATAATAAGGGACGTCGTATTTACGAGCATACGTGCCCTCCGAGCTGAGACGAGCTAGCCCTATTGTGCTCAGACCTCCTATGATTATTTCAGTCCCTTGCACTTTTCCAGAAATCCCCTTTTTAAGTTTAGATTTTATAGCCTTTAGATGGAATGAATCAGGCGTCCGCCGCGTAAATCTAATTTACGCTTTACCGAAACATTCATTGAATAGGAATTTTAAGCTGTAGCCGGTCGTAAGTCATTTTTAAAGCTGACTCTTTACTTGGTAGAAACAGTCACGGGATTGTTATTGTTTAAATGTTAGGACCTGAGTGACTATTGATATTTTATAAGATATTTATATACACGTTATTGTGTGAAAACATTCATCGCTGGTGGAAATTGATAAAGTTTCTAACAAGAAAAATGATATAAAAGTGAACTTAAAAACATATCATCACACCTTGCGCTTACGACATATCTGTCGCATGGTATTCTAGGTATGACAAACCTTAACCCATAAAGCAAATATGCATCAATCATTTCATATACGCATAATTACGTCATTTATATAATTGATACCATTCAGATAATTACTGACATAAGGTTAGTAATCCTCTTTGCTAGCCCTGTTATAAAAGCTGTTGCTAGTCTAGACCCACGCGGCGCGGTGACCTAAATACATGCGCCTGAGTTGCACCCGGCGTCAGCCAATCACACGCCGCCATTCAAATCGCCGGCGCCGATCCTAGTGTCTATAAATCTGCAGAGATACATAACGCAAATTATAGGTAACTGAGCTATTAAATAATATTAGCAAATACCCTTTGTGCTAATGTATCTGGTTCCTATTAATTCTGTTTATCATAAGTCTTGCAGGGATGTTAATCATGGTAATAATTTTCTCTATGATGGACTTGTTCTTACAACGTTTTTGAAACTTCAAAAGTCACAACTCCGCCCACTTAATTGTGCTTTTAAAGAAACAAAGACCTTTATGTGACAAGTATCTTACTGCTAGCACAATTTTCGTAATTACTGTTAGGTACTGACAATGCAATTAGGATCTATTTTATGAAAAAATCTTCCCTATTAAATGGTTTGCCTGTTATGGACCATGGTGCGTCCAATATAAACTTCGAATGTGGCAGCCCTGAGCAGTTAAACTGCATTGGGAATAAGCTGTAACCTTGCATGGCGCCTATCTCACTTGAAAACACAACTGTCTCTGTTTCAAGACATGATTATACACAAAAATAAGAAACCGGTTCAACCAATTATGCAAAAACTTAATGATCAGATTAGACCGAGCCTTAAAATTTAATTTCATAATCATATAAAATTGAATTTGTTCAGAAGTCATATAATTACGTGATAAAACGGTTAAGAATTATTATTTCTTTTTATATGGTTTGATAGATACCTAAGTATCTTTCTTGTTGAACAAAAAGCCTTTTTTGGTAATTTGAATTAATTTTGTTCAAATCTTTAGGAGCAATACAAAGTTGTCCTTGCGTTAAATGTTTAATTTATTCGCATAAAAGCACTCTCAGATAGAAGCATACCCAAGAAACGATAATATGCATGTTAACGACAATATTAACACTAGCTTTGGCTCTAATTTTGCCTTTGCTCTAAAGAATTTAATGTATGGACAGTAATAATAAGAATTAAACATCTACACAGACACGAACATTAAAATTGAAACATCAAACCACATTATTCGTTGATCATCCTTGCTTATCACATTATAAATCTAACTTGAGATGAAATAACAACCGCCATCACGCTTCGTTATCTAAGCGGTTATTTCCGGTTTAATATTTGGCTCAATAAATCTGAGCGAGTAAAAAAATAAAGTTCGGTACATGGTATCGTTTGGAAGAGGAGAAGCGACGTCGACGGCCGACAAAGCGACCCAAAGCGAATTGTTACGTCTTGACCGACGACGACGGTTAAAACCCCTCGTAAAATGCACAAGCGAGACACCTACTAGTACCATATTAAACAGGCTCTAAAGTACACACTAAATGGTTAAAGTAAAAAACTATTTTTGTGAGCTAAGGGGTACAAGAAGAATTTGTGCGCTTTAAGATAGAGCTTTGTTCAAAAAGCACAGGTTTTCTCATGATATTGCTCGACAGACAAGGATATATCCTAGAATCAAAATTGGTAAACGTTTATTTTAATGGAACCATGGTCATTCCAATAGAAACAAAACATAGCAAATTACTTGATTTGTTACAGCCTGGCCCGCCCACCGAACATTTCCGTGACGTTTGAAATAAAATCCTACAAGTTGATGTCTCAATGACTAGCTAGAAAAAAATGGCAAACATCCAAAATCTATTTAAATAAAACTTTATAGCATTTCTTGCATAATCCATAGTGTATAATTATCGACACGCTTTAAATTAAGCAGGTTATAAAAAATATTGAATATTTAGCATAAAGCTTGGGTCTTGGACTCTCGTAGATCGGATTATCCTAGCCGTTGACAAGAAAGATTAAGCCAGGAGCAGATAAAGCTGCGCTCAGTAACAGTGTTAAGTGAGAGATTAAGTTTTATGTGAGGGACGGTGCTCGTGTGAAGTAAAATATTTGAGTTATGATCCACTCTGTAAAGAGTTTTATGGTGAAATATTAAGACGGTTCTATGAAAGAGCCATCTTTATATTTCACTTTAGTAAGTTTGTTAGATATAAATAGTTTTTTTTTTTGTTAAAGCCAAAATGTTTCATTTAGCATCGATGAATGAAAACTGAAAATGATTCATAATATTTAGTATATTTTTCAAATAATGTTCAGATAATCTTTGTAATCAGTGAGCAAAAATAAAGCTAGAGTACCTACATTTTATTCAGAATATTAAACTTATATTATAGTGCATTTTAAATCTGCCCACTCATCCTTAATGCGGGAATTATTCCCTGCTCATCTACATTTAAATATGGCTACTTATAGAACAGCGGTGCGATACTCCGGGACGATATCATGATGCGGAGCTGCTAACCATTCACTTATAGGAACGCAAGCATTCACAGCGAGGTAAAGTTTAAAATAAAAAACTATAACACGTGAAGACTTGTATCACAATATGAGCTTTCGTCGCTCGAGGGATGAGCGAACCTTTTAAAAGCTTTTCCGAGGCCGTACGGGGCATTAAGCCCAAGTGCAGATAAACTTGGTAACAACCTCCGGACGATATGTTGCCTGCACCATAAATATATTTATCTACTTTGCTTTTGTTGCCAAGATAAATCGGCTCGTTTGACTAGTGCATCGTTTCCAGATTGAAATATACAAAGTGTTACCACTTTGTCTGCGCGTTCTACAACCGTGGTTCGGGCTCTAGTTCACTTATATTTACGCTTTCTTGCTATTTGTTAAATACTGAACGTAAAGTGCTAAGTTCATTACCTCAGTAAATGTGTAAAGTAATTGAAATGGGACCTTGAAATAATTTGAAAATGGTGCTTATTTCTTTCATTTGTTACTCAGTAGAGACTTACATGCATTTTAAGAACACATTATGATTAACATGATGTAAACACTAAACACTTTATGTCAAAACATCCTCAGTTATTAGTTCTCTCGCTTGAAGTCGCTTACAACTTTTTGTACAAAAACTTTATGTTTAAAAGGTTTTTTTTATTATAACATAATTTGGGTGCATGTTTTAATGTTGTTTCGCAAAACATTTAAAAGTATTCACGACCCTTGTCAGTCGTGTTCCTACACATCTGTCCAAATGCAACTTTACAAGCGCCATTATATAAAATCACCATATTTTTTGTAGACTGCATTCAATTTATTAACATTCGCACTGCTCAACTTCCACAATACATATACGAGTACTTTTTGCTACTTAAGCAACGTTTGACCACATTTGCTTATTTGAATGATTACTGCGAATTTAGTTCGTTTTCTATAAGAACTTGTTTATCAATTTTGGTGTTTAATAGGTTTAACAACGGTAAGTCACATGTTATACGGTATGTAATCGTTAACACAATAAAAAAAGAATATCTATCTTCCATGTAGGTAAATAACGTAGCCGTAAATAAATAATTGTATACATTACAATTGATGCTTACAAAATAAAATAATCCCGCTTGAGAACCAATGACAAAACCTCTCTCGATCCGGAAACATATTCTTAGTTCAGATAATATATGAGTGTCGCTTAAGCAAAAGTAACTTCGATATTTCAAGCGGCAGTTAAGTTATTGGCCGTTATTAATAATGCGCCTTTCCTAACTTAATCTGACTTGAAAGGCATTGAGTCGCGCGTCGTGCAGCCGAGGCATTGTTCAGACAATACTTTAGGCGTATGTGCGTATGATCATGTCCCTATATCCTTTTACAGTCGCACGCATTTTTACATTGAGTCTATTAAGCTGTGGCTAATCCTCTTCAATGTTATCCTGGCTTAAATTCTATTCTAAGAAGTCAAACGATCAAATAGAGCACGTCATTATGGAGGTCAAGTTTTTCAGCTTCTTAATAATGAGAGAGTTATTGGATACAGTATCCGGAACATGCTTACAAACTTTAAGAACAGAAAACCGACAGCCTAAAAATGTAAGTTCGTATTAACTCACTACCATGTCGTCGTTCACTTGAAACTTAATTTGCATTCCTGATAAGGTACATAATTACTCACAAATACTTTACTCTAAATTATTAATGTACCGTTAAAATATAGTAACATAACTACGATGAATTGCGTAGAAAGATATGTTAATTATCTTCTTAAAAGATAGCTAAAGAAGTAATTAAATAATGCTTATTTACAGTATACGTTTTCCATTTTCCGTATGTTATTAAATGCAAAGATTCATCTATTATGTCCTGCTTTCCAAAATTATAAGTTTCAATAAACACATTTCCGGAAAGTAAGTCAAACATTTATTTTAAGTTTATATTGGTGCAATATATTACGATTAAAACTGCTTGTGTTAGTACATACAATTAATATGTATTATGAGCATGTTGAGTCGACTCATGAATCTCTCATGAAACTTGTAACCTGTACACATACCGATACTATTTTTAATTTTTTTAGACGAAGGTACAAAGCGTTGGTTGTGGACCTTATTTGAATTGAATGTGGAAAAACATTGCGTACATGTTGCGTGGGTGTGTCCCTTGGCTGGTCCAAATTTAAATGTTTGTATTTGATGAACATTGGCTTCGAATAATTAGGCACAGGGCGACCATGACTTTCAAACTGTGATTGGAAACAATTCAACGTATTTAAATGAGTACCTACCTGTCTGGTCAAAGTTTTTTGAATAGTTCATGGTGAATGATGAAGATATTAGTAATTTAAAACATTCCCCTGATTTCACAAGACTCTTGAACAGTTCAAACCAAATTCAACTGAAAAACGTGTAGTGTTTTCTTAAGACGTCTGACGTTCATCGACTCACGCATCAGGCATAAAAAATGTTCCAGAACGATACATTGTTTATTGTTTCTACATCAAAATCATTATAAATCATTAAGGCGTTGGGTATGTACTTGAAAATACTCACGTCAATCGTTACTCGTTAGCTAGGCTGGCTCAAAGTTAACTCCTAAAGAATCCAAGTATCTCTTGAGAGTAAGCGCTGTGTCATTGCTTGAGCCCAACAGAACACAAGTGCTATGAGGTAGACGTTACTTGAGATTTTATTTCCATAGCTGATGGTCATTAAATTTTACGACAATTTTATCTTAATTACTGCTAAAATCTGACGTTTTTTAATTATCATATCACCTGTTAAATTCTGAGAAAGCCTTCGTCCGTGAGTAATAAAAATATGATATCTAAAAATGTTGTTTTACGCTCTATTTATTACTACTATTATTGTAAAGAATGCGTGGTACATAAAATTATTATATTTTACACTGATTAAAGATTACGAGTAGGAAACCGGTTTACTGTCTTTAGTACCTAAAAGAGTTTACAAAATTCGAATTCGTCTCTGAGACTTTTTCTGTTCCGCTAGAGGAATACGAACGATTGAGTGGCCATAGGTTGGCGTGTGGGCCGTGGAGGACTATTGAGGATTTTCTCTTTTTTTCTGCGTACGCGCGTCGTGGCCCCGCCGCTCCGCGCCCGCGCCTCGCCGCTGCTATGCCGGCATTGTCCACTATACACTAAAATAGCCCGCATTTTAGTGCCACAGCAAAATGTTGGAAATACATAACGCATGAGTTATGGAATTTGTGAGAGTAAACTTAAATGATTTATTGGGACTCTATTGCTTACTTAACAATAATTGAGTTTGCCAATACGAAAGGCTTCTATAATTAGTTTTCATTTTATTGAGCAAGCTCCATAAAAGTGTTCATTATCCCTAACTAACTGGTGCAAATCAGTTCTTACTGCCAATCTATTATGTAAATCACCTTTAATTATACTATTATTTATTTTACATAACTTTACTATCCATGAACTATTTGACGTTTGTTACTTTGATTGGATATTTTACTACAACTTATATTAACATAAGTTTAGAAGACAACAACAGTTGTTATCAATGGCAAAGCTCTGTTATAAATAGCACTAAAATATGATACACATCGCAGACATGTCTTGAAAACATAATTTTGTAATATACTAAATGTCTTACAATTCATATTACAATCAATATAATAAATACACGTGTCGCGTTTCCAAGCATTGTCTGCTATAAACAGACACGGTAATGCCTCGTTCAGACTGTAAAAATCACGAAGGCTTCACAGCAGAGATAGCAACTATCTGAACGATTACTCAAGGGGACATGGTACGAATAAAGCACACCCTTATCTTATGTTTAGCCGTTGTCGTAAACCTGGCCATAGTGTACTTTATGTCACGCTATCCTGAAGGCTAATTTACAATTTAATAATATAAGCTGCATTTGAATACGCTGGACAGCGAAACAAGTTCGTCAGATGAAAGTAACAGTTGAATGAACTTAAATTCCTAATCATTATAAAGTCGCAAGTTATTGATATACGTATAGAGTAGCATAACGAAGAATGGGGCATGGGACTTCTTTTTTTATAAGAAAGTTATGGTTACCCCCGTTGTGTAGAGTTATTAAATAAATAATTATATAGCTTCGCTTCTAACGATGCTTATAAGAACTGTTAAGTCAGAAGAGGGTTAAATATTTTAAAATATTTAACAAAACTTTGAAACTAAAAAGTTCAATATACGAATAATCAGTAGTATTAAAGCCTCACCTTATTAAAGCTCTTACAAAAAAACGAGAAAATGGTGCTAAAAACTGCCCGCAAAAACTTATAAAGTTTAATGTTTATCTTTCAATTTATACTAATAGGGATTTTTTGCATGACAATGTGAATGTAAATAAATTATTAGAATATTTGTACTTGTAGAACTGTAGAGTATGGATGTTACAACGTGCAATGGGCTTGTCACAACATGGACGGTACGGTAGGAGCAGTTCTCAGCCGTGGTTAATGTAGTGGCATGCTTGCTCCTACCATATCGCCAGGCTACAATATCGTTACTCAAATACGGTTACCTAAATTAAATTTTAATTAATAGCATGGAAGTAATTACCCTACAACAACATAGTTTAACAGACCTGTAGAGAAATTTAAACTATGCATGTTGGTAAGCCTCGATAAAATCAATTTTGTACTTTACTGTCGAATGTCATAATAAATACTGCTATATAGCTTTTCATTTCCAGAATTATTTTGATCTAACTACCGGTCCACGGGTTAACCGAAAACAAGTCTTACCAACTTTTATTTTAAACCAAAATTGAGTTAGCAAATGTTTTAATATGACGATATTACCTTTCTCATGTTTCGTGGACAGTATTTATTTTTGTATGAGCCGAAATTCTTGTTAGAATCGAGTGGCGAGAACAAACTGGTTTTGAATTGTATCTGGTATAAATATGTAGATAGTAACGCCCCCGAGGTGATCACTAGTTGTTATGAAGCATTTTAAATATTGCCTCGCATTTCAAATAATATGATATTTTGTATCTCTATCAGGGTTGGGAATGTTTATTTTTTGATTTGCTCTTATAATTTATTGCTTATCAAGTTAACGAAACGATTGGACGACTCGTAGATTACTCAACCGAACACTCGAACAAGATGGTGGGCCGATAACGTATCAAGTTTTAACTATTTGTTACAAAAAGGACCGGCCATCTATACATACTTACATTACATATATTTAATATGTACTACACATTTTATCGAAAGTAATAATATAAAACGAGTAGTAATAATACGAAACGATGCAAGAATACGTGAATCCAACCAACCATGTCGGAGTATTGATCAATACTGTAACATTAGCATACGTCATCATCCCTAGACATCATCAATAAAGACATTATACAAGGCAACCTAACATCTGCCAGTACATATACAGGCAGTTTTACTAACCTACAGATATAATTGTTCCAAGTTTGTGCGTAATAACATCAATTTAATTTCTTATAAGCTCAATTAATACGATCAAAACAAGGACAAGTCTTTTTTCCATTGAACAGCGACCGTCTGGAAGATTATTGCAGTTATAAATACGTGCTGTATATGTCGGTGTTGAATCAGTATTCAGAGCTCATGAGGCAGTGAGAAGGAATTAAGAGCGACATCATGTGATCCGACAGAGAACAATAGAGACAGTGCGGAACAAAAAGCAGCAGCGAGCACAGACAGAGAGCGTACCTGCGCCTGCGCACCGACCGCGGGGTATTAATTAGTAGCCATAGGGTGACAACGCCACCCAAAAAATCGGGAAGTGAACGCTTTACGACCAGTGTGCAAGAATTTCTCATTCGAAAAATACTTTTTGGCGGAGACCAAGTATCCTTTTTATGAAGCTTTCACAACTTACGTTTTGGATAGATATTGTTTTAATTGAATACCACTTTTTGTCGCCCAGTTCGTTGTCCGGAAAATTAGTCGTAATCATGGTTCTCCTAATTAACGAAAAAGTGTCGCCATATCGAGGCGCCAGAAAAGGATGCCCGAATTACTCGTGCATTGGCCGTCGCGAAACTCAAAAAACCGTTTAAAAATCACTCGCTCCGCCCATCATCCGCCCAGCGACTCCTGCGCACTTATGATTTATCGTTACGAGGACAACCCGCCCCTCGCACTAACTACCCGGCTTCCGCACCGCTAATTATACGTACACATAGCCCTCTTAAAATCTTAAATCGCATTCTCGATTCTGTCATCGGGTGCTCACACCGAGCGCGGCTCGCTATAATCGAATTCGATACGGCTTATTCGTCTTAAGGTCAAACAAGTCAACATTTTTTCCATAGAAACTTCGTTGGGGTTTTACTCCACTATTTGACAAGGTACATCCAAAATTAAACATGGTATCGTTTTGTCTCATTATTAATTTTGTCTGTACGGAAGCAGAATTGTAAAATATGAAGCTATTAAAAAGTTACGAGCTTCTAAAGATTCGTTTTTTTTGCTAATTTTAACACAACTTTAGGTGTAAATTAGAAGCTAAAGAAGCATCAAATTTCCAAAACGAAGTCCGTACCGACACAGCAAATTTATCGAAGAATTTAATAAATTTTATTTGAAATTAATTGGTGCCGTGGTTTTTTCATAAAACCCCAACTTCCAAAGGCTTTTTCGTATTTTTTTACGCGCGCCTTTTCCTCTGATTGATCGTGCATCTCACTGAATAAGTTTTCCCCTGTTTTCTCCACGGGGGGATGACGCTCGCGCACACATGAACAATATGGCTCGATTTCCGGTGAAATATCATGGTTTTTTACCATGCCTGCCAGTGAGTTCGAGCTCGCGACTAGCGCCGCCTTAATCGTTTAACTTCGATTCACGTGCTATATCCGTTTGTTCCTCCGATACTACTACTGATATTTATATTCTCTCCTCAAAATGTTTAGATACATAAAGCAACAGTTGAATAGAATTGATAAATTGGGTTAGAGTTTCCTTGTGTAAGCTAAGTAGCGCGGGTCGACGAACTGGTAATTGATTGAGTTTCAAATTCTCCTTACTGGCTGACGCAAAAAGCTCACTGATTATTTATCGCAGACACAATATTGAAAAATAGTAGCGGGTAAACGGCTAGTTCTTTAAACCTATTTATCACGCAAAAGAAAAACGCGATGAACTACAACAATAGTGCGCGATGCACTATCATCGTCGGTATGATCGCGATACGACATTTTTATAGATAAAATGTAGTCTGTGGGTAGGCAGAGATACGTGCGAAGTAAAATAATACACACGTTGTGGTGTATTGTTCGCTGCTCGCTGATTTAGTAACCGGTCACGCATCAAGGACGTGGATCGAACGTATTCAGAATAATTTGGAAGTGGACGCGGACAGTTCTCACGCTATTGGCATTCTTACGCGGTAGATAAGCTATTCATATGCTTGCGCCCGCGCATAATGTCACCATATATTTCTCTTTAATTCCTATCGGTAATCTACGTCGGACCAAGCAGCTCCAAACTTCTCACTGCCAGCCCTGACCTTCGGACGGTTTCGTTACGTCTATTAGATAATAGTCGCTTCAAAAGAACTGGTATTAATATAATAACATCATTCGAATAGAGAATCGTTTGAGTTATGATTAAATTGTTATCTGCGTTATGGCGATCCGATTACTTGAACCTGCTGAATCATTTTCATCTTAACATTTTCACTCTCTAATCAAGTAGTTAGTCTTGATATTACCTACACAAGTATATCAAGAGTTAATAGAGGTCAAGATCCAGTTTATTTCATGTTGAAAATGAGCGTGACCCCAAGTTACAGGTGCAAGTTTTGATAAATCGATCATTCATGAAAGCAATTACGTCCAAATATCAAAATGATTAAGTATTGCGTGTTGAGGCAAGTGTTCGTCCAATGTAAGTAAATGTAACAATTATTCAAGAACACACAAACGCAGCGGGTAGGTACCCACGGTGTGTTAAACTAACACACAGAATTTGTCCATGACAAATTGGACGCTTAACCAACGGACGATGTTCTGAATAAATTATTTACAAGCTTAGAAAAAAGTCCTGTTTGCTGTGACCACAATCATCTAACGAGTGTCTCATGTTCGTCTCGATACGATGCATAAAATTAATATTTATTCACATAATAATCTAATAAATTAGCCGGCTTCATTACACCCAAAAAAAGAGATTTAAGTATTTTTTATGCATATGCTATTCGGTATTGAATTTTATTCAAATTGTGTCATAATGAAAGAATTAATATGGCAACAATAGCCCACTGTTTAATTACACATATAGTCACTTTCAAGAAGACAGAACTAAGGTCTACGCTAATAGAAATAATAATGATGCGGCTTTTTGCGTACTCTTGAAATGAGTAATATTTTAAGTGCGAAAGTTTGGATGGATGGATGTATGAATGTTTGTCACTCAATTACATCAGAACGGGTGAAAGAATCTTGATGAAATTTGTCTAAAACAACATATAGTACGGTTTATCCCGGTATTAAATTCTCGTCGGATAATTTTCGAGTTACACCATGAGCAAATCGCTGGCAACAGGTATTTTCACATTTTAAAACGCCAAGTAAAACCTCAAGGTTGCGGGACTAACGAATGGTCACGGGACTAATAAATTACCGTGATCCCGGAACGTAAAGGGAAAGGATACCATGGATTTTCGTCAGTACAGGTCCGAAAGTCCCTCTTGCCCTGCCCTGGGTGGGAGGACTCATTTGATGATTTTAACACGATAAAAAAAAGATCATTCCATTTAAACTAAAATCTTTCATTTTGTTTAATCCACAAGACTATGTTTATTTTTTTTAATTAAATTTAAAGTAGAAGATCAGAGTCACTAAAATAGAAGAGAAGATAAATTACTTACAACTATTGTTTATTTTTATCTATTCAAACATAATCTCCGACTTTAACTAATAGACTTCATCAGTCGAGATTAATTTACTTCCCAAATTATTTACTCGTTTTAAAGAATTCTTCGGAAAATTAGAAGAACGGCCGTGTTTAGTATGCGTACTCGTTTTGGTCATCTATCTTTCTCAAACCTCGACCTTTTCCTCTGTTAACGTAAGCAGGTGTTTTTTAACAGTTATAAAATTATTTTGTTTCTATTGAATGGGAAATTAACTTACGGATCAAAGTTAATTAGGAAGAAATTCTACTCAAATTGACGATGAACAAACAGAAGAATGTACCTGACTCACTATTGACCTGTATTTCAGAAAGAGGCAATCAACCCACGCGATACACGCTCGATAATTAACCAACTATATAATTTAATATATCAGTCCAAGTTTTAGAGGCAATATATTAAGTACTGGGCTATCTAGACAGATAGGGATTGGTATAGGAATCAATATAAATAAATTGCCCAATAGAATTGCCGGAGGAACACGCCTGGCCTCAGATCAGATACTATAAGTCAGCACGCAACATATCAATTAAAGGGTGTATTAAACATCCTCATCTCCATACACGGGGTGTGATTTAAATGCGAATACTGCATACTATTTTATTTATTGACTTGTTACTTGCCACGACGTAGCAATTGTGTCAAGTGTGAGTTAGTGTTAGCTGTTACTACAAACGTTGTAATATCAACGTTTAACTATATACATAAAAGCTGTTTGAACATTATTACTGTTGTCTTTAACACCCCATTATTTCTGATAAGTACCTTTAAAGCTGTAATCTCAATCTATATTAGTATCAACATTAATATGAAAATAATGGCAAGTACAGTTACGATTGCATGTAAGTGAAAAGGCGACATTATCATGCGTTTATTTACTTGAAAGCTGACATTTCCATCAGACGGAGGAGCAAAGGCTATCTGCATGTATACGTACTACCTTACACGAGCCACTAACGCCGCGAGATATCTCTGTTTTGTCATAAATCGCAACTTTATTTACGATCAATATCTCTGTGTGATTTATAACGACAATGCTATTACGTCCTCTCAATACTTATGCATGACCATCCTTTGTCTTATTATGAGATACGATACTTAAAAATATTGAATAGCAACTGTAAGCTTTGTGAATTGCTTCTACGAACTATTTAAAACTGACAGTTACAAGTGTATATTTTTATGAACAGCCTGTGTAAGTCGTGTCTTGGTAGGGGTTAGATAGTGTTTCTTTTTAGGGTTCCGTAGTCAACAAGGAACCCTTATAGTTTCGCCATGTCCGTCCGTCCGTCCGTCCGTCTGTCCGCAGTTTAGCTCAGAGACGCACAGTACTAGAGAGCTGTAATTTGGTGTAAATATACGGATTTGTTGTGCCGAAAAAGTGGTCAAATAAAATCTCGTAAAATATTTTTTTTTAGGGTACCTCCTGTACACGTAAAGAGGGGATGTTTTTTTTTTTTTCTCGCGTACCCCTTAGTGTGGGGTATCATTAAATAGGTCTTTAAAAATATTGATAGTTTCCATCAACAATTTTTTGATAAAAAAATTCGTTTGTGAAATATTAAGCTTTAAAGTGCTAAATTTTGCTCGACTCGAGTGTCCCCCCCCTCTACCAGCTAAACGGTTATGTTTGGGGGTGTAAAAAAATTCACAATAGTAGTATATATAACGAAGTTTAAAAGAAAATTATCATGACTAAGTAGGCTTTACAACTTTACGAGTAATAGTCGACCAACTTATAAAATGTGCTTGGATAACATATTTTCCTAAACAAAATGTATCGGAGAACATGCTCTTCAACTGCAAATGTAAGTTTGTCAACTTTATTTTTACAGCTGTAATAGGTATGTTTTTACGGTATGTTTTTTGGGGATAGGTAGGTTTTTATCGTTAACTATTTTTAACTTACTTCAAAAAAAGGGGGAGGTTCTAAATTCGTCGTAATCTTTGTTTATGTATTTTCCCCGATTTCTCAAAGACTCCTGGACCGATTTTGAAAATTCTTCTCTTTAAAATTAAATTCAGCGAATCAGTTTAGTTAATTCGCATAAGTATTTTTTCTTATTAGTTTTATGGTCATAATGAGTATAGGACAAATTAATATGCATGCTTATTAATGTAATAATAACTAAGAAGTATTTAGTACAGCTTGTTGGTATCTTCATCATCGATTAATAATTTAATAGAATTAGAATAAATATGTGTGAGCGTTATTATTATTCAGTTAATAGGTTTATAGATTTTGGAAGAGTTGTAGCTGCAGTGTCATTAAAAGGCCGATAGGTCAAGCCGTGGGAAGTTCGTAGTATTAAAACTAAAAAAAAAATCGTAAAATGATGTGTGTGTATTCTCTTGGAAAAAGGCGAGCAGATGAGGCCAAATACAAACAGCTATGATCTTCTGGTCATAAATATTGATTGTCTTCATCAATTTTCACATTGAATATCTACCAATATAAGTACCTACCGCATGACGGGATAGTAATAACTTCACAATGGCTTGTAAATGCAGCAGTTGATGGATCCGTCAAGAATTAATTTATTGTATCGATTTAATACTACCCCGCGATCAGTGCGTGTACAGCCGCTAATTAAAAATGGCTGGTGTGTTCTGGAAACTGATCGTACTAGTGTATCTAGTCAAGTTTTTTTTTAGTAATTCCTTGATGGGCAAGTACTGTTGACCCCTGTGGACATAAACTATCCCTGGAATCGAAGGAATCTACCTGAATCAGTAGCTTGTCGTACTTAATTAAAGCATTCTGAACTTTTTCCAATTTTCTGGTGTGATAAAAGTCTCTATGTTAAAACTAACAAGGATTTTTAACTTGATAATTATTTGTTTTGAGTTTCTAATATTTCAGTAGGTACTGTTGTTGCAAGTGTCATTTTCACGGATGAACTGAAACCTAACCATGTTTAAAAGGATAGTGTTAGTGACCATGTCAGTTCAAAACTTATTCGAAAGTTGTTATCGCATGCAATCGTAAACCCACTCATTTATCTGTTCCCAAATGTAAGTGTCTATTTACATTTTAGGCAAAATAGCATTGCACAATGAATATAAATTGCTCAATCAAATAAAAAAGTATAGGTATTTATGTTGCAGGAAAATTGTATAATACGAACTTTCATAATAATCCCAGCGCACGATTGAATGCGCGAATCGAATATACAAATAATTGTTTAGGTAGGTATAAATAACTGTGGCAACTTTAAACAAATTTGGACCTTATTGCAAGAGCCTGGTGTCTACAGTCTGCATTCTTATTTTATCTCATAATGCCTAAACATGAAGTGGGTCGTTATTTCATGCAATTTACTCCAATATAAATAATTCATACACCCCACTTTGCATTTCATCATAGTAGGCAGACATGTTGTAAAACAGCTTTACAAAAAATACCGGACGAAATTAAATCCTATCTTTTCACCTGCAAAAAGTAGCCTTTGTATAAACCAATTTGAATAGATGTTTAGATTATTCTTAAGTAACACATTTTTTTGGTAAAGCAGCCAACCTCCGGACTTGACCGTTTACCACCGACATATTGTTTCCAAACAATTTTCCCAGCGGTCCATCATTGTCAAAGAGTTGTGTTTAGAGCAAGTTAGATAAGTATGATAGCATAATTATTCAATAATACTGTTACAGCCGTTTCTAAGGTACTTTTGGCCATATAATAAGGCTTACATTTTCATTACTAGCTGTTGAGTCGGGTTGTAAGGTTATCGTTCAGTTACGCCAGCGATCGTTGTCACCGTCCCATAAGTACTTCTTGTCTAAAACGGTCAGCATTAGATCGTTCTTGCTGGTTCGAGTTGAGTTGAGCAATGTTATATGAAGTCACTGCGGAAATTCTCGTGACTTATCAGCATTATGCTGTGAGTAGAGTACGTTCCTTGTTTTAATGTTTTGAATAAATTAGTAAATAATGTGATTTCTCTATTCTTCTTGTAACAACGAAAGTTCCTGTTGAAGATTTTACTTTTATCACATTAACTCATTAAGCTGGCTGTGTCTAAACAACAGCTTTTTACACTAGAACCACCGCACTGACTAGCTAAACTAATCATTATTCAATGTTTTTCATACATGACTAAAACACAAAGAGAGTGACCACTAACCAGGCAGCTAAAGGTGCTTACATGAATTTATTCATCTCCATATTAGAAACGCGAGTCAGGTAACAATATAACGCTACAGTCTATTCTTGGACATAGGTACACTGCATACAGCCTCCAACTACCTAAATGTTGCGTGTCCAGCCAAATCTTCGGCTGATCAAAGGCTATGTTAGTCTATCACCATCTTAATGTCTCCAGATAGACCAAATTAGCCCACTGCTGAGTTATTTACTGTGAAATTTATTGGAAAATTTAACTTTTATTGAACGTGATTAAGTTTCGAATAACTGATTAATTCAATAAATAAAATTAATTTAAAATTAGCCTCTCCTAGCCGCGTGACGATCCGTTATAGTCTCACGCGCACTTATGAGATTTGTTTATAACTTTAATATCTCTATCAAGTTTAATATATGCGTTTAGGATTTGTAAAGGGAAGCGTTCTTTTATTTGTACTTTGGAGCGTCGTATTTTCCAATTTATTTTATTTTAGTGGTCATTAAACATAATTTATGACCAACTGGCCGCTATTAAAAGGCTTAGTGGAAGTTATCTGTAGTTTCGCTTCCACTTGTCATTTTTATTGATCTAAACACACTTACGGACTGGCCTGAATGGTAATAAAAATGGTTTTCACATGCACTGGAGTACCAGAATTTTATGAAACAATATAAATACTCAGGAATGAGCTAAGTTTTGTACTTACATAAACGATAACAAAGCGTAGTTATGTGTATTGCAATGTTTACCTGAAAGAAGAAAGGAAGTGTTAGTTATTTCAAAGGTACAATCATGATCATAAAGTCAAATCCGTTGCATAAAATACTTCGACACGCATGTCGTTCTCTAAACATTCGGGCATCGACAATAGCTCAAAGAACAAAGACAAGGAAGAGTACATCACTAACATTTAGAGTTCCATTTGAACTTAACAAAGGAAATAATGTAACAGTTATTGTTGTCCAGGAATTTTACGATTCCACTTAGGCGATATTCGAATATGTCTAAAAAGTTACATCTAGTAAATGAGCTTTTTATTTATACCACAAACCCACCGAGTATTCAATTTCTATACCTGCTATTATAACTGAGCAAATGGACTAAAATCAATCATTATATTAGCCATTGTATCCTAAAGATGAGAGCGCACGCATGTCAAATAGGCGCTCCATGTTCAAGCGGAGTCTCTTTATACCTATCATAAAGCTGATGAACAACCGGTAATTAGTTAGCTAATTAGCGCAACACTAGTGCCTGTTTACTCCGAACAAATTCCACCAACGTAGCCTGTATTCATCTCACATCTAACAAGGTTCTGCTTTACTGCTTAGTAAAGAGTTCGTCTTGTGAACTACTTTTTGTCTTCTTGATATGGATTTACTGCAGGTGGAGAAATCAACAGAATCGCAAAGACCTTAATTAAACATTAATGAGGACATGTTCTAAACTCTGTGTTTATATTAAAATGTATCTATTTCCAGAGTTAGTGATTCAAGAAAGTTCTGCTAGAAACTTAGTCGTTTGAGTTCAAGTTCACGCTCAACCGGTTCGTCTATTAAAATCGTTTCAAACAGCTTCTATCATCAGATTCCTACCATACTCAAATCGAATGGAGCGTACACAATTACTAATTGTTGTAATTGTCAATACCAAGACAATCAATATTTTGTTCTTTTAATTGACTGTAACCTATTGAATTGACTGAAACGTGGACTTTATACTTGCTATACATATGTGATAGATCGATATAGCAAATGTGAACAAACAATGAACTTTTTTTGGGTAACTGTGAAAATTTTGGAAATTCCGTAAGTATGAATTAACATTCTAGAGCAAAATTTGACTTTTACAATGTAGTGCAAACCATAAACATGCATCTATACATATTAACATACATGATTATCGTGACTGGCCCTATATCGCGTGGTCATTTAGATCATAAAACAATAGAACAGTTGCAGCCGAGAGAATGCATTGCGCAGTTATGCAAATAGTAGGGGTCGCGACCGTAAGCATGAATATTGATACAGCATTGTCGAGATTGCAGATTTCCTCTGCGATAGCCCGAGCCCTTACTCTCTGGCGGCACGATTCCTAAACGAATTAGCCTAAACTGATTATCTAACAATGGTATTAGATCTTTAAATAATATCCATAAATCTCGAAGAAATTTGAGCAGAAAATCCGTCGTCTCCGTAACACTTTAAAATAATAAGAATGGCAAGAAGACGCTGCGGAGTGGTCACGCAGCCACAATGGTCGGCGCGACTAAGAAATGGCTTCAAAAACGTATATAACTTCGTCAAATGGTCATAAAATGAGACCCGTTTTATGGCGCACCTTTATAGCCGCGAGCTACGTAAGGATGAGCGGATGCCACGACGAGTTGGCCCCACTGTTGGACCAAACTGAGCTCACCTCTACTAACTATAAGTACCTGCATTTCTTACAGCTGAGTAAGACGCACACATAATAGAATTCTGCCTTTATATGATTTGTTATATACTTATGACACGGTGCCGTTCTTCAATGAATGGGCAAGTTATTCAGCTTGTAACAAAGCATGTTGTCGTCAAAGTAATCGATAAGTCTCACTTCCTTTTGCAGGTACAAGAATTAAAACCGAAAGTATTGTCTTCTGAATATTTCATCATATTGAGGAACTCTTTGAAGAACATAAAGTACAGAAACATGTTCTTATTATTGTAATAACGTATCCTAATGTTATTGTTTAATAGCGATGTAATTTAGTGACATTCTAATACATAAATTGTTTTGATTTAACGTCGGCTGAGGAACTTGAACTCGTAATTATTTATAGTTTAAATGAAGCTATATCGTAAACGTCCTCAGTGATTTATTTCCAACTAAAAGTCATTATAGCAGGCTCAAATCGTACAATCTACTTTTCTCCTATATGTAGACGGATTAAAATGGGTTTATTTTTGCTGAATATTTATATATTTACGAGCGTTTTAAAGTTCATATCGCGGCCGAAGTGCCAAACCTGTTTGCTTGGTTTATGTACAAACATCATTGATATTTATTAGATTCAGGGCTTGTTTCACTGCCAGCATAAGATAAAGATAACATATATGTCACAGATAACACAAAAATATTACAGATTTTTATATTTTACTGATCACTATCTAAGGCAGCATGACATGTAATGAAATGAATATAAGTGATTTCTTTTTTAAATTTTTTGTTTCTAATGTCTCATAATATTATGCTTGGTTATTTTAATTCTTTATTATAACTTTTTAGTCGCTTATGTTGGTGTTAATTCAAGGAACCTGCATTTACAGCAGCCTCTCAAACATGCGGGTAATATTTCCAAGAATCTACCTGACTCACGTAACGGTGTACAATAGCAGGAGCACAGAAGCAAAAAAATGCTTTCAACATTTGAAATGTCCGAAATTTCCGACACTTCTAACAAGTATATTAATCTTATCTTGTATTTTTTTTTTCTAACAACCTATTCTTGAATTCAAAAGTGAGAATGTTTGCTCCTTAGTCATGAAACTTTATCTACGAGTACTGCTCAAAGAAACCTGTACGTATATAAGCATTTCTTGTACAAAAATCTTAAAAATCAACATTGAAAGAGAATCCGGATTAATGAAACTATCTTATCTATTCAATAGTAGATTATTAACCAAGGGGATAAAGCAGTGTCTTCTGTCGCGGGTGACGATTTAAATCGCGAGCTTAACGAAGGACTCGAGGTTTACTCCCGAGCGTAGCGAGGGTGTTAAGAACTTAAATCACGAGCGAAGCGAGGGATTTAAGACGTGTCCTGAGTGTAGCGAGGGATTTAAGTTCACCCAAGACTAAGACAGCTTTATCACCGAGGAAAATACTCTACTTTACGTACCATTTTCGAAAAAATTTACACAATAATAATATGAGATAAGCATTTATTAAACATTGACATTAACTTATTTCTAAAAATAAATTAAAATAAACTTAACGTTTATGTATTTGAAGAAAACAAAAATGCGGCAAATTCCTGACTAATATTTTTTTGTCGGAAAAGCAAAGGCATCAAGCTCATACGGCCTCTTCGGTTTTCGTAATTTTATTGAATAATCATAACTGCATAATAAAAGCGTATTCCTTTTTCAAAAAGTTGTATAATGCTATAAATACAAACTCAATGTTGTAAAGACAGACTGATGTAGTTCAGTATCGGTAAGTATTCCAAATTTAAATCACATTCTCTCCCTAGAGGATGAATGAAATTCAGTACAACTTTCTTTCCCTGTTTTTAACAGATTAAAAATGACTATTGTTATGTACGCTTTTTGTGGCATAGAATGTCACTTTTTTGAGCAAGTGGTACGAAAAAAATATTCAGTGTCATTGATCAAAATCTAACACAATAATTAATGCGCAATATTTTTGCCATAAACGGTAGTGTCAAAGACCTCTACCGCTCCACAAGGTTATGCTTTAATAATTAAGATCTTTTCATTTTCGCCATTATTAAAGCACTCAAATTCAACAAAAGCTCGAACCCTTTTGCTTAACTGAATTATTTTATTGAATGGGCTTATTACTAAAGGAAAAGGGAGGCTCATGTTTTATAGCGTAGAATAATTCGAATTCTCACACTTGTTCTAGTACCTGCAAACAGGTTTCAGAACTTCTAATTGGTTTTAGTAAGCCATCAATACTAATGAAATACGGAGTACATATGAAACTTTTTTCAAAAATCAAACGTATCAGATATATTGTATCGATTCAATCGGCTTATCATAAAACGATAAAAAGTTGCAGCTATGATTGAATTACTTAGTTGCAAATAAACTCTTCGAAAAACTTTATGGTTATTTTCGACGTACCATAGAGTAGAGATATGACGCATGTATGTAAAAACACTTGAGAAGAGGATTACAGGTCGCTGGTGATTAATTTAAATGACCAAGTGGTCGTAATTCTCGAACAAACCAACAAGCAGTCGGGTACATTTCTGTAAACATTTCCGAACCACTTGAGCAGTGGATTTACTCACAGGCTGTGGATCGTGAATAACTATGTAACAGGTAATTACGGGTTACGCGCCAACCAAATTAAATATTTTTAACGGCCCGTTTCCTCGGAATAGTGATGTGTCTGTGCAAGAGGTTTTTTTTTGTTATCTATGTCACTGTTTATTTTTTACTTTTTTTCTTCATATTTTCTGTCTTATTTCAATCTTTAACGTTATTGGAATTAGCACCGGCTAATATTAATGTATATTTGACAATGAGCTGTCGTGTCTTAATATTACCAGACGCCAATATTTGTCGCATGATTCTGGGTTAGGAATTTGAGTAGGCATTCATAAATAACTCAACTCTGACAAAAGACATACCTACTTGTCTAGATTGCATAAATTATTATCGCTGGTGCAACAGATAAATCTACCTCATTTGACAATTAAGAGATAGATGTAATCGTTTAATTTTCGTATGTGCCTTATTAGTAGAAGGAATGTGCATAATATATATTTAATAGGCCTTAGACTATCAATAACGTATCGATATAATAAATAATAGTGAACATTATCGATGAATCGCATCCCTAATAACAAAATGGCGTTTAGCTGCCGTTCGGGGCACTTGCGCATCGACCATCGACTCACGCGCCCTCTACAATTATCGGATGAAATGTAGTCACTGCTATAGTCTATTGTCTTGCCCTTCTAGATATATGGACTCTACACTCGGCTCTCCCATCACATTCAAATTGCTACGTAGAATTATTATTTAGATATATTTTTATAGATTCAAGATAATTTATTCTGTTGATGTTTAGATGGAAGAAAATTTTGTGTTGGAGTTCAAATACATAACGGTACACAAAATTGATTTCCTGAATTTACAGGCAAATCTGGTCTTTACGACGCTTTGATGAATATGAATAATTGAATATGAAGAGTGGATGTAAATAAATACATTCTTCACTACATAGTATAAAACAAAGTCGCTTTCTCTGTCCCTATGTCCCTTTGTATGCTTAAATCTTTGAAACTACGCAACGGATTTTGATGCGGTTTTTTTTAATAGATAGAGTGATTCAAGAGGAAGGTTTATATGTATAACTAGCTTCTGCCCGCGACTTCGTACGCGGATCCTGTTGCTTATGCCGGCGACGACGGGGTCGTCAAAATCGAAGATCTGAAACGTCGAATTCTAAGAGCCAGGCTGAACAACTCTTGCCAAGACGTCATTCCTATATATGTTATAGTGTAGCTGGGGTCTTGGAGTTCCACATCAGGTGTTCCAGATCTCAATTTTCATACGTCAACAGAGAGTGCTCATTAGGCTGGACAACTCTTGCTAAGACGTCATTCCTATATATGTTATAAAGTAGCTGGGCTGTTGGAGTTCCACATCAGGTGTACCAGATCTTCAATTTTTATACGTCAACAGAGAGTGCTCATCAGGCTAAACAACTCTTGCTAAGACGTCTTTACTGTATATGTTACAGTGTAGCTGGGCTCTTGAAGTTCCACATCAGGTGTTCCAGATCTTCAATATTTATACCTTGACAGAGAGTACTCATCAGGCTGATTAACTCTTGCTAAGACGTCATTCACTTATATGTTATAGTGTAGCTGGGCTCTTGGAGTTCCACATCAGGTGTTCCAGATCTTCAAATTTTTATACAGCAACAGAGAGTGCTTATCAGGCTGAACAACTCTTGCTAAGACGTCGTTCCTGTATATGTCATAGTGTAGCTAGGCTCTTGGTGTTCCACATCAGGTGTCCAGGATCTTCAAATTTATTCTCTCAGCAGAAAATGCTCATCACGTGGAACAATTTTTGCTATGGCATCATTTCTGTATCTCTTATAGTTAAGCAGGTCTGTTGCGGTTCTGCATCAGGTTTTCAAGTTTCCAAGATAAATTATAGCCTATATGTTAACGGGACTTAATACCTATACAACGAATAAAAATTATTCAAATCCGTCCAGTAGTTCCGAAGATTAGCGTGCACAAACACACAGACAAACAGACAAACAGACAAACAGACAAACCGACAAACAGACAAACAGACAAAAAAAAATTTAACTACATTTTCGGGTTCGGCATCGATATAATAACAATCCCTGATACTTTTTTTTTATATATTTCCATTGTACAGACACCACTTTTCTACAAATTTATTATATGTATAGACTAGCTTCTGCCCGCGACTTCGTACGCGGATCCTGTTGCTTATGCCAGCGACGACGGGGTCGTCAAAATCGAAGATCTGAAAACGTCGTATTCTAAGAGCCTGGGGCGGGAAAACAACGGGATGCGAGAGACGATTCCAGACGTTCCAGATCTTTCATTTTTGTGAGTCAACAGGAAATGACCATCAGACTAAACAAATCTTGCTAAGACGTCATTCCTATGTATGTATATTAAATATAGTGTAGCTGGGCTCTTGGAGCTCCACATCAGGTGTTCCAGATCTCAATTTTCATACGTCAACAGAGAGTACTCATTAGGCTGAACAACTCTTGCTAAGACGTCATTCCTGTATATGTTATAGTGTACCTGGGCTCTTGAAGTTCCACATCAGGTGTTCCAGATCTCAATTTTCTTACGTCAACAGAGAGTACTCATTAGGCTGGACAACTCTTGCTAAGACGTCATTCCTATATATGTAATAAAGTAGCTGGGCTGTTGGAGTTCCACATCAGGTGTACCAGATCTTCAATATTTATTGGACAACAGAGGTTGCTCATCAGGCTCAACAACTCTTGCTAAGACGTCTTTACTGTATATGTTATAGTGTAGCTAGGCACTTGGAGTTCCACATCAGGTGTTCCAGATCTTCAATTTTTATACGTTGACAGAGAGTACTCATCATGCTGAATAACTCTTGCTAAGACGTCATTCACTTATATGTTATAGTGTTGCTGGGCTCTTGGAGTTCCACATCAGGTGTTCCAGATCTTCAATTTTTATACATCAACAGAAGGTGCTCATCAGGCTGAACAACTCTTGCTAAGACGTCATTCCTGTATATGTTATAGTGTAGCTGGGCTCTTGAAGTTCCACATCAGGTGTTCCAGATCTTCAATTTTTATACATCAACAGAAGGTGCTCTTCAGGCTGAACAGCTCTTGCTAAGACGTCATTCCTGTATATGTTATAGTGTAGGTGGGCTCTTGAAGTTCCACATCAGGTGTTCCAGATCTTCAATTTTTATACATCAACAGAAGGTGCTCATCAGGCTGAACAACTCTTGCTAAGACGTCATTCCTGTATATAACATAGTGTAGCTGGGCTCTTGGTGTTCCACATCAGGTGTCCAGGATCTTCAAATTTATTCTCTCAGCAGAAAATGCTCATCACGTGGAATAATTTTTGCTATGGTACCATTTCTGTATCTCTTATAGTTAAGCAGGTCTGTTGCGGTTCTGCATCAGGTGTTCAAGTTTCCAAGATAAATTATAGCCTATATGTTAACCGGACTTAATACCTCTACAACAAAAAAAGAATCATTCAAATCCGTCCAGTAGTTCCGAAGATTAGCGTGCACAAACACACAGACAAACAGACAAACAGACAAACAGACAAACCGACAAACAGACAAAAAAAAAGTTAACTACATTTTCGGGTTCGGCATCGATAAAATAACAACCCCTGCTACTTTTTTTTTGTATATTTCCATTGTACAGACACAACTTTTCTACAAATTTATTATAAGTATAGAAGATATAGATAACACCCATTACATGAGAGCAGTGGTGGCCCAGTGGTATCGGTCCCGACTTACGATTTGTAGGTCGTGGGTTCGAACCCCGCCAGGCGCATTACTTTGTGTAATTTATTTCCTCACCACTGCTCTCAAAAACGGTGAAGGAAAACATCGTGAGGAAACCGGCATGTCCTAGAACTAAAAATTCGAAGACATGTGACATCTACCAACCCGCACTGGGCCCGCGTGGTAGATTATGGCCCACTCCCTCTCACAGAGAGGAGGCCTGTGTCCCAGCAGTGGGAACATTATAGGCTGATGATGATGATGATGAACACCCATTAAATAGTGGAGAAGTACTGTTATTTTTGAGGTTTCTAATGTGATGTCGTAAATAATTTCATTTTTCCGCTTACATTGCAAACGCAGGCTTAACCCTTTTTTTTTTTTTTTTTTTTACTTGGCAAAATCATCAAATGAGTCCTCCAACCCCGGGCAGGGCGGGAGGGACTGTCAGACTTCTACTGACTAAAATCCACGGTGTCCTTCAGTAGCCTGTTATGTTCCGGGGTCACGGTAAGGAAATAATCCCGCGACCCCGGCAGGCCCTCTGAGAGGGGGGCCCCGTCATTATGTTGACGCTCTTTGAGGCGCGCGTGGGACACAACGCGCCGTCGACCCGGGCATGGTCCATGGTCGGGTAGCGAGTTGCCCTTTAGGCCCTTCGTACATTAGGCGACTCGGGTATCCGATACTCCAGTCGAATACCCAAGTCGCGCGACTCTAGTAGCGCACGATCCGTACACAGCGGCGACTCGAGTCGTAAGACTCAAATCGTCTATTCGGCCACCATTCTATATTCAACCTTAATAATACATTGTACAAAACACAAAATGTACATCTCATAACATAAATTAAAATGCTTCTATTTTAAATCTATTTTTGGAATTAAAAATTGGCGCGTATAGAGGAAAAAATCAATCTAGAAAGAATATGGTTCATAATTTCGCCGCGCCAACCGGCTACAAGGTAGCTCGATTTGTTCAAGCTTTGACTTTCAAGGTGGTGACCATGGGTTCTATCCCCAGGTAAACATAGCATTTTCTTTTTTCGTGTTTCAGTTGTTTTTTAGAGGTTTATTCAATTTTTTTCTAGGTTTTTTTTTTATAGTTTTCTTTTATTTGCACCGGAACGCTGACGCCCTTACTGCTATGATGATGACCGTGGTTTCAAATTTCAGATTTGAATAGGTTTTTTTTTTAATGTTTTCGTTTTCTTAATTACCTTTATTTTTGTCGTATGTGCAAGTACTATCGACAAAGTTGAATCATGACCCACCATAAGCTTATTTTCTTACAGACTTTCAAATACAATTAGGTCCACATTCGCGTAAATGTACATATCCATGGTAACGACTTTGATCTTTGTCAACTACAACATCAAGTATTAACATTCCAAAAGTGCAGTGATACATATGAACTGGCCATAAACAGAATATCAGAACTAGAACAGGAACTATGTGATGCCCATAAGGCCCTTTCACTCACAGAATCTGCAAAGATTAGTGAACAAGTAACAAATACAAATAGCCTTTTCCATGAGTTGGTTGGTAGTCAGTCAAAACTAGTGTGTGAGCCATCTGTAACTATAGACTTAACTGGTGATGACACCATACCATTGTGTCCCATTATTGTAAGTCATAATAAACTAAAGAAATATATTAAAATTAAGAAATTAATAAAACGGTCACAAAGGTCAATTAAAAAACAAAACCTTTTAAAATTAAATATTTCCCTTAGAAAGAAACATGTGATCCTTAAAAATAGTCTCGATATGTGCTGTAGTGAGTTAGATCAATATAGGGAAAAATATGATATTGATACTCAGCTCCTCCAAAATGATTTGTTATACAAGGAGTGCTTGCTGAAGGACATATTTGAAAAATATGAAAGATCACAGGAACAGTTAAGTGACCGTCTGTTTGAAGCCGGGGAATTGCTGGATTTGGTGAAGGAAAATGCAGAGAAATATGAGTCACTGGCAAATAATCTCCCTTGCAGCTGTGCAATTAAACCACCTCCCCCTGAGCCCCAACTTAACTTGACAGCTCTTCCAGCAAAGACTTATAATCAAAAGAGTAAAACTATACTTTTTAGTGACGAGTTAGGGTCAGGCTTTGGAAAAATATTACATAACTACCTAAGCCATAGTTTTACTAACCATTGTTATCATAATATAAGTTTTAAACAAATGATAAATAGAATTACTAATTCAAATCTAGAGGACTGTTCTTCTATAGTTCTCCTTTTAGGAAATAGCTTAACTGTTACAAAAAAGGACATAGTGGATGGTGTGGACTCCTTACTGAAGTTAAACGTAGGAAAGCTGATGTTGTGCGCTTTTCCTTACTCTGATAGTTTAAGTGAATGTGAAAATAACCATATTTATAAGTTAAACTGTTGCATTCACATGTTGACATGTTGTCATAGTGACAAATTGTTGTTTTTTGATTCTAACA
Organism: Agrotis clavis; assembly: GCA_954870645.1. Classification (NCBI taxonomy): domain Eukaryota; kingdom Metazoa; phylum Arthropoda; class Insecta; order Lepidoptera; family Noctuidae; genus Agrotis; species Agrotis clavis. Next base: position 12,918,312 of record OX940922.1, read on the forward strand.
ATTTTGTTAGTAGTTTTGTTTTGCATCGGAGACATTTATCTCTGTCTTGGAAATGTCGACATTTGATTGCTATGTTGATAGCATATAATATTAACCATGCTGTTGCTGATGTATTCGATTCTAGGTTAAGTAGGTTAAGTAGTTGTTTAAGTGACGAGTCTGTGTTGTTAGGTTGCCCTAACAACATAGTGATACAGTGTTCTGTACCTGCATGCTGTACGAAGGAGGGTCTACCTAATATACCACCTGCCTTGGAGACCACTTCTACTCAGGTTGGGCATTCCCTTCCTGCTAGTACACTAGACGGTCCCGTCGGGGAGATCACTCCGGATATTATTTTAAACTAGATTGTAAGACAACAGAAGAAACCTCTGCAATTAGTAACTCATTATCAGTGAACAATAAACAGGTTTCTTCTAGCAAATTAGTTAAATATAAAATAGCAAATGGAGAGCAACACACTTTAAAATTGTTTAATCAGAATATTCAAGGGTGCTCTTCTAAATTACTGGAATTAGAAATGTTTTTGGAATCAACCAAGTTTGATATTGTTTGCCTTACAGAGCATTGGTTAAAAGATCATCAAGTTATGTCTATTTGTTATGATAATTATTGTGTAGTTAGCCATTTCAGTCGTAAATGTATGATACATGGCGGATCGTTAATTCTAATTAAGAAATCGATTAAATCTAAAACTAGAAATGACATTGTTGAACTGTCAGTTGAACATACCATTGAATTGTCCTGTGTTGAGCTTGATAAGCATGTTATAGTATGTGTTTACAGACCCCCAAATTATCAGAATCTACCTATGTTTGATACTATAATGGAAGATGTTTTAAATAAAATATGTACTAACGGTAAATCTGTCATCATCTGTGGTGATTTTAATATTAATTTATTAGAAAATAACTCCAATAGTGTTAGATTGTTGAGTCTTTTTAAATCTTTTAATTTGTCACATGTTTTTATGGAACCAACCAGAGTGACAGCTTCTTCTGCCACTTGCTTAGATAATGTATTTTCTAACTGTGATTACTTACATAAGGAAATTGTTAATAAACTGCCATCTGATCACAGTGGCCAAACAATAACGTTTTGCGCCTATAAACCTATTCAAAAAATTCAAATAAGACATAGGCCAATTACAGATAAAAATTTAGAAAATATGAATAATACTATAGCGAGTAAATTATGTGATCATAGGTTTAATAATATAAGTGACCCAAATGAGTTCTACGCCGAGTTTTTTGGAATTTTAAAAACAGAATATAATCGTATTTGTCCTCTTAAAACTAAAACTATCTGCACAAAGTTCTTATTTAGTGATTGGGCAACACCAGGAATTCGCAAAAGTAGAGATAAACTTTTCGAACTTTATGATCTTAAGAGTCATAGAATGGATGATATTAGCTTTCATCAGTATGTTGCCAAATATTCAAAAACTTTTAAACGTGTATGTAAAATAGCTAAGGCTCTTTTTATTAGTGGTAAAATTAAATCAGCTGATGATAAAATTAAAACAACCTGGAAAATCATAAATAATGAGACAGGCAGGAATAAACAGCGTAATAACGAATTCAATTTAGAAACTGCACATGGTCCTATAAACACAGATAAAGATGTAGCTCAGGAATTTGAAAAGTTCTTTTCGAATATACCTCTTAAGACTACTGAGCCATTAAATTCGTCACCAGCACTCTCTGCTGCCTTACTTAGAAATAATGTAAAGGCATGCCCGATGGAGTTTAGGTTTCGGCACACAAACCCCCAAGCAGTGATTAAAGCATTCAAAGATCTTAAAATTAAATCAACAGAAGATCTCTGGGGAATGTCTGTGAAGGCCTGTAAATCAATAATAGAAACCGTAGCGCCTTATTTAGCTTTTTTATTTAATACCAGTGTAGACCAAGGAGTGTTTCCGGATCTTATGAAGCATAGTAAGGTAGCTCCACTTTTTAAATCGGGTGATTGTAAGGAAGCTAACAATTATAGGCCTGTGTCAATTTTGCCAGTTTTCAGTAAGGTGTTTGAAAAGTTAATGCTTGAACAAATGCTATGTCACTTCAATAGAAACTCCATCTTTCATGATCAACAGTTCGGTTTCACCAAAGGTCGTTGCACAACTGACGCCGGTGTTGCCCTATTGAGGAACATTTTTAACTCCTGGGAGGAAGCGCAGGATGCCATAGGAATCTTTTGCGACCTCTCAAAGGCATTCGATTGCGTAAACCATGAAACGCTTTTGCTGAAACTGGAACATTATGGAATTAAAAATACAGCTCTTGATTTACTTAAATCATACCTAAGAGATAGACAGGTTAAAGTTCAAATAAACGGTACAAACTCATTAGGGGCTAAAATGACTATGGGCGTGCCTCAAGGTTCTATTTTGGGTCCATTCCTTTTCTTAGTCTATATTAATGACTTACCCCATTTACTAAAAAATCAACCACAGATGGTGTTATTTGCCGATGATACATCGTTAATTTTTAAGATAGATAGACGTGCACAAAATCTAGACACTGTTAATGACTGTATTTCTAAGGTTCAAAATTGGTTTACTGTTAATAATTTAGTTCTTAATGAAAAGAAAACAAAATGTATTCGATTCACTTTGCCAAATGTTAGAAGTAGCGATTGCGACATTTTATTGAACGGAGAAAAATTAGATTTTACTGATCAGACAGTTTTCTTAGGAATCACGTTAGACGATAAACTACAATGGGGCCCCCATATAGCATCTTTAGCGGGGCGACTCAGCTCAGCCGCTTATGCTGTTAGAAAGATAAGACAGTTAACTGACGTCGAAACTGCGCGTTTGGTTTACTTCAGCTACTTTCACAGCATTATGTCTTATGGTATTCTACTGTGGGGCCGGGCAGCTGACATTGAATCCATTTTTGTTTTGCAAAAGAGAGCCGTCAGAGCAATTTACAAACTATGTCGTCGCGAATCTCTTAGGGAACTATTTAAAAAGATTAACATAATGACAGTGCCTTGTCAATTTATTTATGAAAATATAATGTATGTTAGGAAAAATCTTCATCTTTTTAATAAAATAAGCGATAGACATAATTTTAATACTAGAAATAAAGATAAAATTGATCAACCTTATTATAGATTGTCCAAAGTCCAAAAATCTTTTATGGGGTTCTGTGTTAAATGTTATAATAAAATACCTAGCGAAATTTTAACTCTAAATGAAAGAAAGTTTAAAAGTCACATAAAAAATACACTTAGTAAACAAGCATATTATAAATTAGAAGATTATATCCAAGATAAAAATGTCTGGAAACATGCCGGTCCTGCTCCATAGTACAATGTAGGGCTTTAAGCAGAATCAAGCTGGTTGATATTCGAATGCTCACACACTTCTTATATTTTGTAAAATAGCTTTGATAGCAATATTTTGTTAAAATGTGAACACCATGTACCTTTTTGCTTTTTTTAATTCTTATTTTTTTTTTTTTTTTTTTTTTTATAATATTTAGTCTATATTTTCAAGGTACATTGCTTCCACATTATATATTTCAAATGATGTTATAAAAAAATTGTAAAACATGTTTAAAAAGAGTAAGTATGGAGTTTCTTGCCCATTCTTCTCCATACAACCTACCTTAGCGAATGGGTGTAGAATCAATCCCATCCCATCCCTTTCCTTAATTTTAATATTCGACGTTTAAAAGTGCCTCACTGATGGCCTATTTGAAATAAATGATTTGACTTTGACTTTGACTTTGACTTTGACTTCAATTTGACGGATTCAAACGATTTTTTGTCAAAATGGGTCATGATTCAACTTTGTCGATAGTACATGACGAAGCTGGGTTAAAGTAGTAATGTTTGTAACGAAACCATAATCTATATATATAAAATTCAAAACTGACTGACTGATCTGACAACGCACAGCCCAAACCGCTGGGCCTAGAAACTTGAAATTTGGCATAAGCCCTCCTTATACCACGTAGGTGAGCACTAAGAACGGATTTTGCGAAATTCGGCCCCTAAGGGGTTGTTTTTGGGGTTGATAGAATTGAGACTCAAATTTATACATAGGGGTTCTTTTTTGGACGTAAGTAATACCTAAGACGGGATTTTGTGAAATTCGATCCTAAGAGGTTGTTTTTGGGGTTGACAGTTTGAAACTCTGTTACTATAAGTGCGAGGAGTCTCAAATTTTGCACCGGGTTCCTTTATAAGACTTAGATGCACACTATGGCGGGATTTTGCGAAATTACACCCCAAAGGAGTTTGTTTTTGTGTTTGATAGTTTGTATGAAACTTTGTTACTACAAGTGCTAGGCGTCTCAAATTTTGTTGTTTTTAAGACCTAAATGTTCATTAAGACGGTTTTGCGAAATTCGACCCCTAAGGGGCTTTTTCGGGGTTGATAGTTTGGAGACTCAAATTTTGCATAGAGATTCTTTTCTGGACGTAGTTGCGGGTGTTTTGTGAAAATAGACCCCAAGGGTTTGATTTAGGGGTTGATATTTTGTATGAAACTTCGTTTCTACAAATGCTAGGAGTAAGTATTAAATTTTGCAAGGTTGTTCTTTTCTGACGTAAATGCACACCAACGTAAGGCACTATTTTCTGAAATTCTACCCCTAAGGGGCTGTTTATGGGGTTGGCAGTTTGTATGAAACTTTGTTACTACAAATGCTAGGAGTTTCAGCATGGGGGTTGTTTTAGGACCTAGGTTCTCACTAAGACGGAATTTTACAAAATTCGTCACCTTAGGGGTTGTCTTTGGTATTTGTAATTAGAGGACTCAACATTGCAGGGGGGGTACTATTTAGGATACAGGTTCTCACTAAGAGAGGATGATACGAAATTCGACCCCTAAAAGTTTGTATTGGGGTTGATAGGAGTTTTAATTTTTTAGGACCTAGGTGTTACCTAAGACGGAATATTGCGGGTTGATAGAATTTTTGTTGAATATTAATTGAGTTTTTCTAACAGTATCCCTTATAGAGGGTGGCCGGGACTAGAAATTCACAAAGGCAAAGTTCGAAAATCACGCGGACGAAGTCGCGGGCGTAGTGCTAGTAATTTATAAAAGTGCAAAAAGTTTGACACCATGCTCGATAGATGGCGCTGTCGTCGAGTTAGATCGCGCTATCGTTTTGTTAGGTTCTATTGAAGGACACCGTGGATTTTAGTTAGTACGAGTCTGACAGTCCCTCCCGCCCTGCCCGGGGTGGGAGGACTCATTTAATATGATGATTTTACCACTTAAAAAAAAAAGCTTATTCCATGATAATTATCTATTAGAATATTCTTTTGAATTTGACAAGCCTGTTGGTCTAGTCGTTAGTGACCCTGACTGCTATGCCGGAGGACGTGGGTTCGATTCCCACCCAGGACAAATGTTTGTTTGATGAACACGATCATTTGTTCTGTGTCTGGGTGTAATTTATCTATTATGTTTATGTATTTATTAATATATAAGTATGTTTATCAGTTGTTTAGTACCCATAACACAGCTCTGCTTAGCTTGGGACGAGATGGCGTTGTGTGATAGTTGTGGAATATTATTATTATTAATTGTAATGATACAAACAAGGATATGTTTCTACCTCAGATACTTTAATAATAAATTTTAAAATAATAGATACAAATTTTTCGTCGGTTAAAAATCGCGAAGACTTGGGTATCGGCGATCTTGATAGATGAGTAGCGAGCGACTAGAGTCGGCGACGCATGTCGGCGACGCGACCTGTGTACGAGCCTCTATGGATTTGTATTGCGATAGTCGCCTGGAAACCAAAATCGTAAGGTATCGGAAACTGGCGTCGCCTCGTGTACGAACCTTCGTACACGAGGCGACGCAAGTTTCCGATACTAGAGTTTCGCCACTACTCATGACCTGCGGAAAATTCGAGGTACTAAATTTTTATAATGCAATTTGATGTAACGACATAGACACTAGCGCCGCGTCAAAAGGTCATGATGGGTGGTCAAGAATATGAATTTATAAAATGGCTGACACATGACTGTGACGAGCAAAGTATATTTTTTAGGGTTCCGTTGGTTCAAAAAAAAACTTTATAATCTTTATAAGATCAGTCGTGTGACAGTCCGCCCTTCACAGTTAATTTCCTGCGAACCTAACATTAATCCAAATCCAATACTTTAAATTAATTTTTAAATTTTATTCAATAAAATAGAAAAAAAACCATCTCTCCCAACTTTTTAATAAAACTGCATACCAAATTAAGATTTGTTATGAGTATTGTAAATATATTTATATCGTTTTAAAATAATTACTTTCCAAAAATGATTCAAGAATATGCTACGGAACCCTTTATTCTGTGAATAAAATAAAAAAAAACTGGCCAAGTGCGTGTCGGGCCACGCACAGTGTAGGGTTCCGTAGTTGCCCATCAAAATACTTATGCGAACTAATTAAACTGATTCGGTGAATTTAATTTTAAAAAGAAGAATTTTCAAAATCGGTCCAGGCGTCTTTGAGAAATCGGGGAAAATACATAAAAAAAAGATTACGACGAATTGAGAACCTCCTCCTTTTTTTGAAGTTAGTTAAAAATAGTTGACAATAAAAACCTACCTATCCGCAAAATATACCCACCTATTATAGCTGTAAAAATAAAGTTTACAAACTTACATTTGCAGTTGGAGAACATGTTCTGCGATACATTTTGTTTAGGAAAATATGCTATCCAAGTACGTTTTATAAGTTGGTCGACTATTACTCGTAAACTTGTAAAGCCTATTTAGTCATGATAATTTTCCTTCAAACTTCGTTATATATACTACTATTGTGAATTTTTTCACACCCCCAAACATAACCGTTTAGCTGGTAGAGGGGGGGGACACTCGAGTCGAGCAAAAATTAGCACTTTAAAGCTTAATATTTCACAAACGAATCTTTTTATCAAAAAATTGTTAATGGAAACTATCAATATTTTTTAAAGACCTATTTAATGATACCCCACACTAAGGGGTACGCGAGAAATAAAAAAAACATCCCCACTTTACGTGTACAGGAGGTACCCTAAAAAAAAATATTTTACGAGATTTTATTTTACCACTTTTTCGGCACAAAAAATCCGTATATTTACACCAAATTACAGCTTTCTAGTACTGGGCGTCTCTGAGCTAAACTGCGGACAGACGGACGGACGGACGGACGGACGGACATGGCGAAACTATAAGGGTTCCTTGTTGACTACGGAACCCTAAAAATGGTAAATAAATTGTTCCGCCATCTTGAAAGTCGCGGAAACTCAAGTCGCCGCGATGTCAGCAGATAGGTAGCGCGCGATTGGCGTCGCGCGTCGCGTGCATGTGTACGAACGTATATGCATTTCTATTGCGAGAGTCGCCTGGATACTGAAGTCGTAAGGTATCGGAAACTTGAGTTTCCGAATGTACGAAGGGCCTAACTCGCTGCCCGCAAGCCCGCGCCTACGGTGGCCGGAGATCGTCTTGCGACGTCCGTCGCCGCGGGCGTCCACCACCGCGGGTAGGCTGAACCCTACGAGTTTTATCAAAATAATGTACTAAGTATTGTACACATTGAAAAGGTCTACAGAAAAGTCCGTGATGGTATATGTCTATCTCTTACGGATAACCCACAATAACTTTTTTTTTCATTTACTTTTTACGACAAATAATGGCTAATTTTAATGGGATTGTTTTACTCCAAATAACGCGTGCGGGCCACGGGCAGTAATGAATAAATCAAAACTACTGGATCGATTTTAATCACATAGGCTATGTTTTATACCCGTGCGAAGCCGGAGCGGGCCGCTATGTTTTTATATACAACGTTCACAGTTTTTCTGTAGTGTATTTTAGGGATGAGCGTTGAATCAACGAACTAGTTGAATCAACCGTTGATCTCCTGTCAACGTATTAACGTTAACTGAATATGAATCAACTAGTTGAATTCGTCAACGACGTTTATGAGTTGAAGTCGTTCGTTCGTTCGTTCTCGTTAATTCAACGAGTTGAATTAACGAGAACGCAAACGTTATCTTCAACGTTGAGTTTTATGGTTCGATATTTTTAAAGTCATAGATTGCGAGCGGTTGAATGAGTTGATTTTCGAATTATTTATTTTAAGAATAGTACATAAATATTGGTGGAGTTTGTTTAATTATCCCAATGTATTATTTGAAATGTACTATTTTTTGAGACGCACGAGGTATAGCGAACAGCCCTCTGTGAAAAATGTAATAATAATATTTTTATTTCACACAATTTAAGATGTTAGTTTGTCCATAAAACCTTTCCAATACAAAATTTGAATCAAATTGTTTCTTAAATTAAAAGCGCAATCGTTGATTAAAAACCGTTTAATGAATCAACGGTTTACGTTGCAAGTTGACAGTTAAATTCGTCAACGAGATGAACACGTTAACTCATTCAACTCGTTGACGAATTTAACTAGTTGATTAACTAGTTGACAAACGTGAATCAACGTTAACGTTTCGTTGACGGAAAAACCGTCAACGACCCATCGCTAGTGTATTTAGTATCAGCATTGCACCCGTGCGAAGCCGGGGCGGGTCGCTAGTAGAATATAATGTAAGAAAATCTTAACACTTATGTACCTAATCTTAAAACTACAGACTTCAGTCTTCATACTTTATAAAAGCTTTCCATTATTTTTGTAACAAGAATTCTCATAATTTGAGGAACACATTCGAGTAGTATCCTCACGGTCGCAAGGGGTCCGGTAGTGCACTAAAATGTCACTAGGTGAGCGATAAGGATGCTTTAAAAGCTGTTAGGCAAAAGTCGTTAAAAGCTGGAATGTCTTTAGAAGCCAAGCCGTCAAGTTCTAAGAGATTGATATATAGACAGGAGTAATTATAAATAGTAGTAAATCCTTTAAAATATTATGGTACAGACAGCTCGATAGATTGCTATTTCCAACTAGTTGTCAAGAACAAAAGACAAAATATTACGTTTTCTAGAAACTTCGTTAGACAAGTTAAGTTAAGTTTTTCGTTAGACATGAAAGTAGTCAACCCTACATTTTGTAGGTAACTTGTATGTCAACCAGACTGACTATAAATAGCTGATATTTAAACCAAATGCAACATCTTAGATAACATTTACCGCCGAACTAAACGGTTTGTCCGATAAATTGATGCGATATCGCGAGAAGTGTGAAATATACGTAGACTTTTTACATAAAAAGTACCATTATAGATTTATTTATTGGTGAATACGAAAAGTTAACGTAATGTGTGAAAATATATCTGTATGTGAATAAAGTAACGGTGCTAAAGGCGTGGGCGTAAGATTCTTAACATTTCACTAGTCCCATTTGCATTTTACAACTTTTATCGATGTACTAAACGAGATTCTGCCGCGGATGGCGAGAATCAGTGCGTCTTCCATATTGCTTACGTTTTATCTTATGTCCCAAGGATTTTAAAAGGATTAGTGTCTATATTGATACCCGAGGTTTTAATTAGGCGATTTATATTACTTTTGCTCGATAGAACTTTTATTCTTATTCTTATTCTTTATTGTACACATATATAATTAAAATAACACTTCACATAAGGGTAAGTTATGTACAAAGGCGAGCTTAACCCAGAATTGGGTTTTCTAACAGCAAACCTTAGAGCGATAGAGTGATTATTATTTTATTTTAGTGAGGATATTCGGTGTACAAACATTTAACAATAATATTTAATGCATACTTAAATAAACAAATACGTGTATAAACATAATACATACAATATAATATATAAAATAATACATACTTACATACCTATAAGTCATGATGACAGGAAATGCTCCCTAATTCTTCTCCTGAAAACTTCCAACGACGGGCTATCGCGTAAGGAGTGAGGAAGAGAATTCCAAAGGCGAACAGCACGCACAGTAAAAGATCCATCATAACGACTCGAAGTATGAGAAGGGACACGAAGGAGAAGAGATGAGGATGAGCGACAAGGCTTTCCTCTAGGGACAAGAAACTCAAACCGCTCCCGGAGATAAATAGGAGAATTAGGATTATGAAGCACGGAAAACAGGAAAGCAAGGACATGAGAATCTCGACGCTGCCGAATAGGCAGCCACTTCAGCTGTCTCCGAAATTCCGACACATGGTCGTACTTTCGAAGACCGAAAATGAAGCGGATACACAAATTCTGCAGACGTTCGAGCTTGTCGAGAAGTTCCTCAGTTGCGTCGAGAAAGGAGACATCAGCATAGTCTAGTAAAGGTAGAAGAAGAGACTGAGCGAGAGTTATTTTAGTTGGTAATGGCAGAAACTTTTGGAGACGTTTGAGGGACTGAAACGAGCAAAACACCCTCCTGCTCACTTCCGCAATGTGAACATTCCAGGAAAGATTGCAGTCAAGAAATACACCTAAGTTTTTAACATTGCTGGAATAGGGTATCGGAACAGAATCGTACATGACTGGTGGGAGAGACTGGAGATTCAATAAGTTGATAAAATACCTACCACCAATAATGATTGCTTGAGATTTTGCTGGATTAATTAAAAGTCCAAAACTTTTAGCCCACTGAGCGATATTCTTTAAATCATTATTGATGGCAGCCAAAGATTCAGGAAGCTCCTCAAGCTTGAAATGGCGATAAATCTTCTCTTTTTTATCTAGAAGCTAATTTTAATCTCGGTGTTGCTCATAAGAACGCTTACTAGTATCTTTATCCAGTAAAACATACGAGAAAATTCAAAGGATATCGAATACAAAGTCAGATACAATAAAGCGACAACAATCAATAAAGACTCATAATATGCCCTACTAAAAAACAACAGCTCGTAAAACATGCCAAAACACGATCACCAAAGCAAAATAATAAGCAAAGAGCACGCTCAAATATAACACGATATGTCAAAAGTGCGATCCTAATTGTAATTTAGTAGGTAATACATGCGAGAGATATCGAGATCAGCCAGCTACGCTCATTTTAACCTTATCAAAATTTATTTGACTTATGCGAAGCGAGGCCTGAGCTTTGCACGTACAATAACGCACTAAATCATATCAAATCGTAATGCGACGGAGGTGTGTCGGGAACGGAATTAAAATGCAGTAATATCCCGGCCTTGCTGTAATTCTGGCCTGTCTCAGATCTCCGAAGATTATCGTAAAGTATTTATTTATCCAACGTTCCCTCGGGAGGTTAGATACCATCAGGAAATCAATTTTGCAATGAAACGTCGTGGAGGCGTAAGGTTTGTGGCCTTTTAGTTACAGGTGGCGGTATTATGTCGATTTAAAAGCTATTGAGCTTCCAAATTGCATGAAGTTGCAACGAAACCTTTGCTGGCGCACATTCGAAAGAGTGGCGCAATAGAAAACCTAATCAAATTTTGAAATAAATAATCTTCTTTTGCCGTATCTTATAATAAACGCTGAAGTTTAATAACTGATGCATTATAATAATAAACCTTTTACAGAACACGAGACAGCCCCATCGATCGAAAAATAACTTGCACAGGCAACTCAATACACCTGGAGGTAGGAAGACAACTATAATCTGTAATAAATCTCGTTATACATTAAATCAATACGTCTGTGCAATGTACCACGTACGCACATAAACACACTATAATTTTTTGAACATTCAGATTAAAATTCCATGCATTCGGTTTAGCTAATTTGAATAATCAATACACATAAATTACTCTGTAAGGGTTTATTAGTGGTTTTATTTCTTTGGTCAGCTTTACATTCTGAAGTTTGTTTAACGATTTCTCAGAATAAGTTATTTGACAAGTTTGATAAAACATTTTCCAATAATTAGATGCGAGATAAATATGACTTGTCTTCCGCAGAAACGAGCAGATGTGTTCCGGGATGGGAAAGCTACGACGTCGCTGTATAATATTGTATCGGCGTACATCTCTCGCGGAGAAGATATGAACATAATAAAGACGACAGCGACAAGCCCGCTTCAGCTAAACTCCCATCACGCCTCCGCCAATGATACACAAATCATAATAAACTTCACACAACTTCAAACTTGTGAACTACATACACACAGCGGCCTCATAAGTATCCCTACAGAAACATCGATGTATGACGTAGAAAGCAACAGAACCACTAGGAACCGGTCCAACTTCACATGAATGCACACACATAAACTGTCCAATTAAGCAAGGCCTATGACAGCGCGATCAGTGTCCCCGCGCAGGTCTCCGCGCTGGAATGTAGAAGGGGGCAGGACAGGTCATGCTTCAGTGGTCGTTATAGTCAACAACGATAAGAAAGCGGACTCGGCCGAGGGACTGTCAAGAAACAATCTATATTGTGATTACAGACAGATATTGAAAAATTGTTGCGGAAATAGATGCCAATAGAGATAGTCCATAAATTCCAATACCTAATACAAATTCCATCAATGTGCCTATTCGATAGGAAGCTCCTAATTCGTTAACATTATAATATGTTTTAAGAACCTTTGTCTGTAGCAGCTGATACTTTTTATAAAAATTCCACACGCTGCCTTTTTTTTGCCGAGAACACATATTTGATTATCGACAAATGCAGAAACATTATTTGATAATCGACAAAATTATGATTTTGTCCAAAAATTCAATCTCATTAGAGATTCATCTAGAAACGAGTATTCAGACCATAAACTTTGACAAATTAAACACCTAAATAAGAAATGTGATATTTAATTATTTCACGTCTCTAGCTATTTATCAATGTTAAGTGTTATATCGATAATTAATGATGTTTTAATGCCAGGATCTGTGATTTCGATACAAAAATATCTAGTTTATTGGAAAAATATATATTTTTGTATCAAATATGACGAAATAAAATGTTGGTCACAGAATATTATGTCCAAACGGGTTGATCGCAGCCTCACAGGAGAAAGTTGCTATAAAAAGAATACCTGCTGCTTGATGCCAAATTTGTTGATTTTTTTTTTAGAGTTGTAAAATCCATCAAATGAGTCCTCCCACCCAGGACAGGACAGGAGGGACTGCCAGACTCGTACTGACTAAAATCCACGGTGTCCTTGTACAGCCCATTACGTTCAGGGGTCAAGGTAATTCGTGAGTCCCGCGACCCTGACAGGTTTGGCCCTCTAGAGGGCCCCGTCATCATGCTGACACTCTTTTGGTTGATACTTATGGAAAGTTTCATTTTAATTCTAAACTTTGCTTACAACAGTACGTAACGTAGTTCTGTCTGTTGTAAGTAAATTACTTTGATTTAAGTCTAGGTTATAGAATTTTATACTTATTGTTAAATCCCTAAAAATGATACGGAAACCTTCCTGCGCGAGTCCGACTCGCACTTGGCAGGATTTTTGCTTAAGGAGGATGCTCCAACCAGCCCGCGAAATTCAATTTTTTTTACGTTTTTTGCAATTTGCAGGCCAGTGACATGTTGTAACTTTATAAATATTTGTGTTGCGCAAATAACAAGTATAATTTTAAATATAAAAAATATCAAAAAACTCGCTCCATCAGCTCTCACATAGAAAAGGTGCATCGTAGTTAGATTTCGGAGATTTTAACATGATGCACCTTTTCTATGTGAGAGCTGATGGAGCGAGTTTTTTGATATTTTTTATATTTAAAATTATACTTGTTATTTGCGCAACACAAATATTTATAAAGTTACAACATGTCACTGGCCTGCAAATTGCAAAAAACGTAAAAAAATTTGAATTTCGCGGGCTACATCGAAGCAATCACCTTAAGGCTCCCATATTAAGCAAAATCGTCGTTCGATGAGCGGTGAAAGTTTGACGACTTCGCCGCAACTGGCGCCACTATCGCGGAAACCAAAGTTTTATGTATTTCATTTCTTCAACTTCAATATTTCTTACAGTGTTCCCTTTACGCAAAATATATTTATTACTCTAGTAGAAATATTTTATCACAAGGATGTCAATACATTTACGAATAAAAAAAGATATAAATACCTGTTGATGCAGACAAATGTTTTACAAATATTTTTTTTCCATTCAGAGACCTAAATATATTTTATAACATTTTGACACAGATTCTGACGTCCCCAGTTAACAAAAAAAACTACTAATTTGTAGAAAATTCATTAGCATTGGCATACCGTGCCAAAATGACAATACCCAATTATCTATTAAGCCCCAAGCACACAAGCGTTTTATTAACATGCGTATACAAAGCGGATCGCCCTTCAGCATCTGGTGGTGTGTACCAGTACAAATTTTTGATGCATTTTGATATAAATGACGGACACTAGCACCGTGTAAAAGGGACATCAGTAGTAGTAATTAATAAATAAAAAAATGCTAATAAATAATAATAAAACATTTACTGATTTGAATTTAGAAACATATTTTTCATCTCTTTTATCATCAATTCATCACCATCATGATCATACGATGTTTTTTGTATAATTTAAGTACAATTTTTTCACTGATGCATGGAAAAAAATTAATTGATAAATAATTTATTAAAAAAAAAACTAGGTATAAAGAATATGGAATTTATATTTGTATAATTTTGAAAACATTCTAAGTTCTATTATGCATTTAAATTACAACACCAAATTATTCAAATATAAACACCAAAATTGCAGGTTTTTTGTCCGATCGCCATAAAAGACTTCCTAACGTTTCTGGTGGGAAATCAGAACAAGATGGAGAACTTCTGTTACTGCAGCACTTTAGCAGCTGACTAAATGAAGTGAACGATGGTAGTGCCATCCTCCTCTGTTCGTTCTATTAGAGCAACCAAAATTATAAATTTCCCGCGAACGCGCCTTTCTCATCTTTTCTAGGAATAAATATCACACTAAATGTAAAAATAAAATTATCATTATTTAGAAAAAGTATTACTAAATACAATTAAAAATAGTAATTTCTATCAAACTATTATAGTTTCGTTTAAGCGATGCTAATTCCTAGTAAAACAGATTGTGGACGCGCCACAAAACTTAGAATAACGATCAAGAACTATTTTTTTTAAATTTTATGTTTATATACTAGACAAGTACGTCTACCTTCTTTAAAAAACTGTATTGTATATTTATGATTTTCAACCACGTCGTATTTTTTTTCAAATAGAGCGACAAGCAACTTGTACTGAACACAATATGGTGAGACAACAACAACCACCGATTTTTCGTCGCAGTCGCAGTGTACTTTGTGGTCATTCGCATGGTGGGTGCTACGCCTTATTTGTAGGTGACATGTAATTTTGAAGTATTCAAAATATTGACAAGCAGTTTTCATTTAATTTATTTTAATTCTGTTTTTTCGAAATTGTTATAAATCTGTGAATAAATAATAATAAAAGTGAAGTGCTTCTTATCCTATATTGCAATTCGATACGATTAGTGGTTGTTCTCATTTACATTTATTCACAAATTATTGTTGATTGAAATTCAGTGCTATTATCTTAGTTCAATGAAATGTTATAAAGATCCAAAAGTATTGGTCGATGGATAATGCAAAATATTGCAGAACGATGAACAAGAACCGTATCAAGATATCACGATAACATTGATATAGGTATCTGTGAGTAATTTACTATATTGATAGAAACAATTCGTAATGGATATATATATACGATACGTATTCTAAAATTCTCATTCTCTCAAATCCATTATTTGCTCTGTAGGGGTCGTCAGGAATTTCCTGCGATGAAATTCAGTAAGTTCGGTTTCTTTTTCTTATTTATTAATGAAAATAATTATATGTTATTGAAAATAGAAAGTTTATATGTCTTTTTTACAGCCATGTCCGTTTAATCAGGTCCCATTAAACACAGCGTATATGTGCCTAAACATATTTTGAATAATCTATAAGCCTACGCATCATTCGTTTTTATTTACTCGATCTTTTTCTCAATTTCCAATTTTCCTATTACGAAAATCTGACAGCCCCGATCAGAAAAAAAGTGTCATAGGTCTAGTCTGTAAGAGCCACGCTGGCTGACTGATTCGTCAACGAACGACAGTGATGACACTACTTTTGAAAGGCAAAAGATGAGAGGACGATAGTGAATGTGTGCTTAGAATAAAACGGCGTATGTGCCCAAACACATTGACGTCTTTTTATAAATTAAAATTGTTATTAAATGAAAAAGTAACCAGGTAAAGTTCTGACAAACATCATTACCTATTTATTGATATATTCTTCAAGACCAAAAGTTTGATCTACTTCAAGTACCACTCAAAAAACGTTAAAAAAATCTCTATTTTCGCGAATTTTTTTGATCGAGTCAAGTTATAAATATCGCGTTTTCAACCAGAAAATAACATAGACAATTTATTGAACTATAACATATATTTTTTTCAGATCGAAAAAAGGTATATTTGATTGTTTACCGTTGAATCAAAAATAGGTCGATTCCGAGATACCTGGCCTTAATACACAATTACTCTAATGATATATAGATACAATAAGAATATCTTAGAACGTTGCAGTTCCAATATTTATGTGCTCTTTTATCTGTATGTTATTTCTAGTACCTATGTGATACGTGTACATAAATAAATTAAAAGATACGTGTGGCACTCGGGGACTGCCGCGGTAAAGCTTTTGCATAGCATTTTTATCAACATAAATGCAATTTTTTTAGGCCATTGCCAGCCACGTCAATCAAGTGAAACGTCAAGAAAAACAAATAGTCGATGCGGGGTGTTAGGTTTATTTTCGTTAGGTTTTTTCGTTAGATTTTTACGTTGTTCGTTACGAAATTTCTTGATTCGGTCGCCGCGCTCAGAGCCCGCGTTAAAAGCTATGGAATGGCTTAACTGTTTTTGTGAATGCTCCTTCGAAACTGCTCTACCCATTTGAATATTAGATACCTCGGTGCTATCTAGTTATCTACATAGTCCATAATTAGGCAGTTGGCAAGGGTCAACACATTGAATAAGTAAGTCCAAATATAATGTATTAAAATAAGTTGTAAGTTAAATCCAATATCTAAAACAAATTAATCATATTAATGTTATATGCTTAAAACATTTTACTATTACTATAATTAATATCCAATAAAACATTCATTTTGAATTATTACACAAACCGTAATTTACTTATTCCTTTTATGGAAAGAGGGTTTTTGATAAACGTATCTAGGTATCAGAGCTAGATACCTAGTACCAGTTAGTTCTTGTTTGCTATGTAAAGGTTCGATCTCTCTTCCCGCGGCTGCGTCTGCGCCGGTGACACAAACCGATTTTCTATTTCTATCGTCGTGAAAAACTAGCATGTGAACCACAACTGATAGTTTTATAATTTACTGCACAATGTTTTATAAATAAACGCTTCGGTTTTTAGAATATAGGAATGTCTGATTCTCGACATACTTTGTAACAACTTGGACAATCCTACTTCTTGCTAATGCGAACGGTTGGATGATTAAATTGATGGATGGATGTTTGTTATGCGGTCACCATACTTAAGGAAAATGTCGTTAGTAAATAATGACGCATACGTGTCAAAACGGTTGAACAGACCTTTTTTTTTTGTGGTAAAATCATCAAATGAGTCCTCGAACCCAGGGCAGGGCGAGAGGGACTGTCAGACTCGTACGACCCCGGCAGGCTTTGGCCTTCTAGAGGGGGGGGGGCGTCATTATGCTGACACTCTTTGAGGGGCGCGTGGAACACAACGCGCCGTGTACCTGGGCATGGTCCATGGTCGGACAGCAAGTCGCCCATTACTCGTCGCCCGCATGCCCGCGCCTACGGTGGCCGGAGATCGTGATGTGACGTCTGCCGCCCTGTGCGTCTACCCAGTGCCGGATAAAGCCGGTGCGGGGCCCGTAGCAAATGTAACCATGGGGCCCTAAAGTTACATTGCCTTTTTTGTTGCGGTAAATTCACGGTATCCTTCAATAGCCCTCTACGTTCCGGGGTCACGGTAATGAGATAAGTCTCGCGACCCCCGCAGGCTTTGGCCCCGTCATCATTCTGACACTCTTTGAGGCGCGCGTGGAACACAACACGCCGTCGACCCCTGGTCCATGGTCGGACAGCAAGTCGCCCATTACTCTCCGCCCACGTGCCCGCGCCTACGGTGGCCGGAGATCGTCTGCCGGCGTCCGGTACTGCAGCTAGGGTGAAGCGAGGATGCTGTCCTCTCCCTCATGCGGCCCGCCTCCTACTTCGCGAGCATGACTGCTTCGCAGAAGGAGGGTACTGCTTCCCGCTCCGCCTCGCCCAGAAGCATGGCCTCGACCAATGCCGGGCGCGAGAGGTCTCCGCCTATCGCCGCGGTGAGGACACGGCGGTGCTTACCAAGCGGGGCAGTCCTGCACTGTATGCTCCACCGTGTCCTCTGGGCGATCCTCACAGTGGTGACACCCAGGCGTTTCCTCCCCCTTATCAGACACAGGCACCTCCCTAAACTTCATGCGGTAGGTAAGGACGCCGTGAAGCCTATCGAATCACTCCTCAAAAAGGGGTCTTACCGCCGCGATTGTGGCGTGCCCGGACCTAGGTTGCGACAGTCGTTCCCTCCATACTGCCCTGAGATCGCCCTTGAGCTCTTCCCGGCGTGCCTTCACTTCTCGAAGCAGCGGTGATACACTTTGGCGCTGCGCCCCTCCACACGCCAATCATAGACGTGATGGAGGGCATTCGCCTCCAGATCCCAGGGCAGCAATCCGACAGGGAGGTTGGCCGATTCGCTGGCGATCGTGCGATATCCCCGGATCATCCGGATAGCCATGACCCCCTGGCATGCGACCAGGAGCTTTAGTGGTCGCGTCCGGATGCTAATCAGCACCCACCTTGTGGGGCCCCGTAGAGAGCCATGGACCGCACGAGGCCGGCGTATAGCCTCCTTGCATGAGGCGTTTGGCCCACTGAGATTGGGCAGGAGGTTTTGGGGCAAAACTCTCAATACGAAATGCCTCAATGTGGATTGCATTGCTTCGATATAGCCATGTAATGATTTATACAGAGCGTATCCTGTATTAAGGTCTTAAAGACGACTGTAACGAGGCGTTAGTAGTGACAGTGTAGCCAATCGCTCACTCTAAGAATAGCCAAGGTGTATTACATAATTTTGTGATATTTTTTTTGGGCACAGGCGCGGGGCCCCCCGAGGCGCGGGGCCCGTAGCATTTGCTGCCTCCTGCTATAATATGGCTAATCCGGCACTGCGTCTACCACTGCGGCTGGGTTGTGAGGTTGCAGCTGTCCTCTCCCTCACGCGTCCCGCCTCCTTCCTCGCTAGCATAACTGCTGCGCAGAAGGAGGCGATATATTTTCTAATTTTGTCTTATAGAAATTAACATGATAAATCAATAACATGATACAACAACTTAGAAAAAATTAAACCCAGTTATCCTTGAAAGTATCAATGACTGTATTTTGTGTGGTAAACAATAAATCAGTGGTCTAAGAATGTCTAGACCAATTCAGGTTTCGACTTTTTTACAAGTTAAAAATATTTCACCAATAACCAAGCTATCGAAGGCAATCAATAGTAACTAAAAGCTGGCTTGTAAATATAAAATAATGATTCAATATGTCGGATAGCAAAATTTTATCTCTTCTTGAAAAATATATTTAACATTTCTTTTCTTTAGTGTTTGTTCTACCATCAGGTTGGTAAAAGAGATTCTGTTTCTCTAAATAAACGAAATATTATGAGATTTCAATTAGTATAAACAAAAAATTAGCACTGACTAGGTGTCAGTATTATCAGGAAAGCGTTACGACTAGAGATGTGCCGTTGCCGGCAATATTGCCCAAGGTGGGAATATAGGTGGAAATATTGCCGGCAATATTGCCGGGAGTGGAAATATTTGGGAATATTGCTTAATTTTAAGTCAAAGTGAGTGCGAAAACTATGTAACACACTTAGAATTAGCATTGACATACCATGATCTACATTATATACAAAAAAAACATTGTTTTGGGTAAAATTGCCAAAATTGCCGGCAATTTTTGGCAATATTCCCGGTATTTTACCGGCAATATTGCCCATTGTTGCCGAACACGACAGTGAGTATAAGAAATTACACGTACATTTTAAGATTAGAATTGACGATCATTGTATATTGAATAAATATTGAATAAAAAGGCATAAATTCGAATTTCTTTTAATGTTGTAGTTTAATCTAGTCAACGAATGCTCAAAGCATAGAGGGAAATTCTAGAATTTTTACTACGTAACTTTGTTTGGACTGGTTAGGAGGTGAACATATCAAAAGTCCCCCGTCTCTCTACCTTCAGCTCTGGAAGGAGGGGGGGGAGGGTTGAAGGTACCATTTTTTTGGTTTTTCGCTTAAATCTCGGAAATCCATGCGTTCTAGCAGCATAGCGTGTGTGAACAAAATAAAAACCTAAATAAATTTTCCATAGGTTTTACTCAGTAAGCATTTCACTTGTTAGTTTTCGAGTTTTCATAGTTTTCGAGGTATCCTCTTTTGAAAGTTTGTAATTTAGGGGAAAAAACATTTTTAGTTTTTCGCATTTGGAAAGTTGTATTTGATATCGCCATAGATCCAGAAAGCAGTAGCAGTTGATTCAGACCCTCCCTTCACCACCTGCGATGAACAGAGCCAGCATGCTGCATTTTGAGGTAATGGACATTGAGAGAGACCCCTTTGAGTCTCTCTCAATGTCTGAATGTGGTATAAGTAGTTCTTAAATTCGGTGACCACCATCAAGCTTGATATCTCTTGTCTTCCTCCACCGAGGGAGGAGTAAAAATTAGCTTAGAAACTCATTTTAAATTATACTAGGTACTTACAGACGGGGTAGGACTTACTATGTAGGAGGAAATCCGCAACCATTTTTTTTTAGGTTATAAAATCATCATCATCATTAAACACGACGCGCCACCGACCCGGGCTTGGTCCTTGGTCGGACGGCGAGCCCGCTGTGCCCTCTGCTAATCAGAGGGACACGCGTTGGAGCGTCCACACGACAGGCTATTCGCATACGGGCAAAGAGACCCCTTAGGCACACAGTGCCTAAGGAAGAGTTTTTGCCGGCATCCCAGGGTGCACCGGCCCGAGAAACTGGTCTTCCCCCCGGATGTATCCGAGAGGGAACTCCAGTCCACGGGCGCACGTGGAGGTGTCCTGTCATAGCACCCCAAATCCGCAACCATAAGAGATTCGGAAAAACTATCTTTGGAAACTTAAGTTCTATTTTGATGTAAACAATTTTCGTATAGGTAGGTATTCATTTTTGGCCAAGTTTGAGTTCCCACAAAAATACAGGGAAGAGTAGGTACTACAGGGAGAGCCTGAAAAGACTGCTGGTGCTTTCTGGTTTTGTGGCAATATTAAATAAAACTTTCCGAATGCAAAAAGGAAAAAATGTTTTTTCGAAAACTAAACAAGATATCGAAATGGTTACTAAATAAAACTTATAGGAAATTAATTCAGCCTTTAGTTTGTATAAACAAACCATGCCGCTAGGAGGCATGGTTTCCGAGTTATAAGCGAAAAACCAAAAAATGGAACCTTTAAACCCCCCTCCCCCACAGCTCAAGGGCTAGTGGCGGAGACTTTTGATTATTATATTCACCTCCTAACTAGTTCAAACAAAGTAACGTAGTCCAAAATCGTGTTCCAAGAATTTCCCTCTATAACTGTTCGTTGAGTGGGCTACTAGTTTTTCATGCAAAATCACATAGCAAAAACAACGATTATAAGTACCTACTACCTATACAATATATGGAAATAAAAAAAAAGTATAAATCTCTATCAAAACTACAAATAATCAACAAAAATAACATTATTTTAATGCACTTATTTCGGTAATTCTTACATAATCAGTAAATCACCGTTTAGTACAAAGTAGTAGTTTAGTATTAACAACTTAGTAGTTTTTATAAGGCGGACTTAATGTCGCAACGCATTATCTACAGTAATATAAACTGCACCTGCAGTATCTAATAATGAAATATACTGGTGTTATTTGACTGGCAACATTGGCAATATTGCCAAAGTTGCCGGCAATTTTGGTATTTTACCGGCAGTGGCAATATTGGGAATATTGCCGGCAGTGGGAATATTGCCATCAGGCACATCACTAGTTACGACCAAGTGATCATTTGTGTCAGCAAACGGCTATAACTCTTGTATTTTATTGTTGCACGAAACCTGTCGAACCTCTTAATCGTTACTAAGTTTGATAATAAAATACTTTTCGAGATTGACTGAATGTTTAATTTTATTTGCTTTTTGATGGGTTGACGTCGAAAATTCTAAAAGAATAAACACGAATAAAAACACAGCCAGCGAAGCTTTAAACCTACACTAACTAATCGGAGTGCTATTCTGCTATTATCGCGAACGAATTCTGTTATTATTAATTATGTTCGAATAAAATCAAACCGGCAAAATATATTGCAAATTAAGTAACTAATTCATCATGGATTTTTCGAAACCTTTTTAACATTGCCCTCAAATGGCGCACATCAAATAAATCCTTTTGAGTTAAGATTGCAGAATTGAGCAACTAGGGCTGTGTAAGTAATTTGATACTGAACTAAAGTTAAACCTCGCACGATTTTGCTGATTTACGCAACTTACTCAAATGGTACAGCGTAGGATTTCACTTAGGATACTGCGGCTCCAGTCACGACCGATGTCTTTCGGCAACTTGTCAGTCACCGGTTATCTACCCGATTATACCAATATAATGGCAAATGCAGTCGTGTGACACGAGCTTTATAATTGGTTGATTATTGTCACTGTTAACTCATTAGTGACTGTAAATCTGGCAACGCCTTCACGAGTTGAAATTAGTTTAAAGTGAGATCATACAAGCATGTACAAATTGAATAGATAGAGCAATGTAAGCAAGAACTGCACCTTAATAAAAACCTTTTCAAGTTCAGTAATTGAGTTGAGAAAGGTTTAATTCTGTAATTAATCTGCTACTGTTCATCTCTGAAGACGCAACCATCGGTCAAGTTGGTATGTAAATTAAAATCAAAGAACGGAAATCACTTAATGTTTTTTTAAAGACATTCCAAAAAATCTTGTTTATTTACCTTTGAAAGCATGGCGAGTGTTTTTTTTAATAAAATGATAACGCTTTTAGGGGGACGCGCCACCCAAACTCGTTATCAATCGCGTTTCGGAACGCATTTAGGCGGAGTAACAGGGTTAAAATAAACGTTGATTTAGCATTTAAAGTTTTCGTTCAATCGGCACGTTTGGTTGGCCAACAATAAATTCATTGATAAAAACCGAAACGCTAATAAGTTAAAAGTGGCCGGCAATTCCGAGCGACGCGCTTGTCGATGGTTGTCATCGATTTTTGTGTCTTTTCCAAAGAATGTCATTTCCGCTCAGATGTGGGAATTAGCGTAAAAACTCGGTACCACACACGCATACATGTAGCGCTGCTTTCTGTTGCATGGCGGAAAAACGATCTGCTACGAAGTTCGTAGAACGTAGACGTGGCTGTTATACGTATAATGATGTACGTATAGTGACTATGTACATCTGTATTCAACATAGTTACAAAAGTCATCAGCTTTTCTTTATAAGTCTCATTACACCAATTTCTGAACTCTGCTCTTATCCATTTAGATACAAAAGTAGTACTTATTTACATAAATTCCTGTTCGCAAACACAATTTACTGCGCCAATGTTTAACTTTCCAATCTGGTTCGCATTAAGCATTCATATCTTCAATATTTTTTAACTTCATCCGTTTAAAGAAGAATAAAGAAACCATTACGCGAATAGGGGTTAAACGCGCCGCGTAGACACAGGACTATTAGTATTGGCGTGAAATAATGAAAGCCATTTCACAGTATAACGTAACGTTGTACGTTCA
Source organism: Agrotis clavis (assembly GCA_954870645.1). Lineage (NCBI taxonomy): Eukaryota > Metazoa > Arthropoda > Insecta > Lepidoptera > Noctuidae > Agrotis > Agrotis clavis. The sequence continues at coordinate 12,942,051 of OX940922.1, forward strand.
TTAAGGCGGGTGTCGATGCCCGAGCCGCCGGGTGCAAGTTGCATAAATCAGTCCCGGGAATGCAGCCCGGCGCCCTAATGCGCTTTCGGTGTCGGTTGATAGTCACCCCCCGCCCCTTCTTACCTGAAATCGCTCCTTTTCACACAATCATACCCCCCCAATGATTTTATTGCCTGCGCGATTAAAAGTGCAATGATAATTGAGACTGACTTAACTGCGCACGAACAGTTACAAAAAGCCGTGCATTCTGCGAATATTAAGGCTACGCAAAATGTAGTGTATGAAATGTTTATATTCTAGGTAAGTTGATGCACGGTGCAGATAATAAGGCAACAGATACCAAAATGATGATTCACATCAATATTGTACGTTTAGAGATGTGTATGCGGCACGTTTTAGGCTTGAACATAGTGAGATTATCATTTGAGATCAGAAATGCATGAGTAATTTCATGGTATCTTTTGTACAAAATACTCCATCTACGAAAGTTGTCTAAAACAAAAGGTTCTATTTGCCAGTAAAGGTTGGTTCACATCGTTAGGCGATATAGCTTAATTAATTCAAATTTGTTGTCAACTGACCCGTAACGGTTGTGAGGACATGATCGCGAGTGGGCACGACCGCTCCTCACCGCATCTGACCACTTTTCAGATTACGATCAAAAAATAATTAGGGTCGTTTTCTTAAAGTTGACACTACTAACTTGATGCTCGTGCATTGACGTGGACGTCGAGCTTTAAGCTCATTCATGGAGGTAAGATTAAGTTTTTGCTGATTTGAAGAAAATGGGTTTTAATATGGGTCTCTCGTCCGAATTATACGAGTATGACCATGGCATAAAAAAGGTAAAGATGTGACGTTCAAATGGTTCAAGTTAAGTAATTGGCATTCGATGGTGATAATGGCACTAACTAGAAAGTAATTTGTTTATAACAATATTGCAATTATACTGTCGATTGCTTTACTTAAGTTAGGTAAATTATTTCGTTTTCATTAGCGTGCCAAAATCTTATCTAAAGTAAGATTTTAGCAGCTTATGTCAATAATGACACCGTAACCAGTAACCTGTATGAGATTACAGTATATCCACTGTGAATTAAATGCCCCAGAATATCAGATTTCAACAATTTTCCACACGAAGTTCGTCCATTTATAAAACGAAATATTGCCTAATAAAGGCACCAACTCTTAATTGTATGTAAATCAGCACACTGAAATAACGAGATTCTGCATTATAAAATAAAATGTTGTTAAAAAGTACTGTTTTACGACAATATATTGAGTAGTAAATGTGACACTTCTCGCTTGACGACCAATCGCTTGCCGTCGATTAAGTAAGATATTCGATTCGTATATTCAAATAAGCAAGACTCGAGTTTTAATACGCTTTTATTATTTCTCTGATTCTTAAAGTTTTTACTGCAAGTATGGGGACGTTTCGGACACCCGTTAAAGATAACGGCTTTGCGGACTTAACGTAACTCTGCCAATTTTATGTGTTGCAATATGAAAAAAATTACGTAATATTAAAAATTCCTAAATAGAATAATTCTCATGCTGTGATATTTACGAGTCCCGGACAGGATTTTAACATTGATGCCCCCGAAGCCACTGTTTTATTGGTGTCGTAAGAAACAACTTTATGACAAAGCCATTACGTTTGCTGCCTGATAATATCTACTGAAGGATCTCCTAACCATGTCATTTAGCATTCAATCTAGCGACACTTATTTTATAAACATTTTTTGTACTAAAAACGACACTTGTGTATATTACTTAGCTGAATGAATTTATTTTAATGTCAACTCTTATCTGTAACGAAGCTTTAATGTTTTATTTTATGATCTTGGCAATTAACAAGCACTTTAATGGTAAAATAATGATTTTATAAGGCTCTCAGGTTATAGTCTAATTGCGTATTAGTAGGTTTTTGACATGTTTAGTTTAAGAAAACGTATCCAAACTATAATATTATAAACGCAAAAGTGTGTTTGTTTGTTTGTAACGCTTTCACATCTAATTGCTGTACCCATTTTGATGAATTTTGGTACAGAGACTGCTATAGGTTACTTCTTTTTGTACTAAACTAGAAGTGGTAAATGGGGGGCTGAGCAGAACCGTACGTAAAAGCTAGTTTTAAATTAAACGGGTGAATTGTAAACGGCCGGTGTAAAGTGGGCACGGCCACACCCGCATGTCACAGGATCAACATTTTATTCGTCAAAAGGTGAGGTACAATATCGTAATCGTAATGTGACGAGTTCTTTTACGAGCACGCGACCAGTTTTAGGTACTTTTTATTTCTCCCGCAAATAACAAAATTGCACTTAAAACTTGTGACTCAAAATGCCTTGTGCGGATTGAAGGTTAAAATATTATTGAGGAGGATTTTGTTCCATGAACTAATAATAAACATTTGGACCCATGAATTCAAGCAAATACATAACTATGAACTACATAACTGTTTCAAAATTCTTTGTGCATCAATAGATGTACCATCGAGGAAAATATTAATGAAACGAAACATGCAACAAACAAAACTCATGTTTCACGTACAGTTAATCTTTGGAAGGTTTCAGAACGAGTGTTCTGATATCGTTTGCGAGACGCGACTTATCGTAATTTAGAGCCCCCGATTAGACTGCGCCGCCCGACATACGCTAACGAGCATACATTTTTTATTTATTTTCGTTTTAACAACAGTACGGTGCCGATGTGTTGTCTCTACCGGCGATTGTGCCAAGTTAATTGGATTGTTCGCTTTCAATTGTTAACTGTACAACAACGCTAAAATCACTCGATACGACCATACAATCTGTCCAATTAATTATATTATTTTATTTTCATCTTACCTTAGTCGTTGTCGTTTTAAGCGTCGTTCCTGATGACACTGCGCAGATCTCCACTTCGTACCGGTCCGTTCCCGCTTCTCGGTCCAAAGAAACAGCCGTCGATAATATTCCCAACGAAGAATCTATGTCGAACAACCTGTCCACTTGCCTACCATCACCAGTCACATTCACTATGTAATATTCTAACCCTGATTTATAGTTATTAGTCAAGTTTAGCACTGCCGTGCCCGCAGGTTCGTTCTCAGCCACGGATACCGACCCTACGTTAGTCCAAGTGATGCCCTGTAACTCTGATCCGCCCATGATGACAGTGAGGTAAGCTTCAGTACTTTTCTGTTCACTCAACACAGCCTCGTCCGTAGCTTTTATGACCAAATTCCAGCGTGCCTCAGGTGTCGCCGGAGGATAACGTAAAGTCAATGCACCGTTACTTCTGTGCAGATCGAATAGTTCGTTGCCACCGTGGATAAGCTTGTAAGTGACCAATCCATTTGTTCCTGAATCTAAGTCACGGGCTAATACGTTCATAATAAATATTCCACGGCTTGCACTTCTTCCTAGTCGCTCCGTGTTGATCACGGCTGCGTTCATAGATACGAAAACTGGAGCATTGTCGTTAATATCTTCGACGATTACAGTAACTAATTTCTCAGCAGATAGCCGCGCCGATGGTGGCTCAGCTCTATCATAAGCGACAACAGTTATCCTAAACGTGTCAATACTTTCTCTATCAATAGGTAATAAAGTATGTATGACCCCAGTGATGTTATTTATGGCAAAGTGCCGCTTGCTGTCATTAGGGTCTTGGTGCGTGATCGAGTAATAAACTTTGCCGTTTAGTCCAGAATCTGGGTCCTCTGCGGTGACTGTCACTATTGGCGTATGCTTCGGTATACCCTCTCTTATTTGACGCACAATAGCTGTATTCGTAAAGATAGGAGCATTGTCATTTGCGTCGATAACATTTACGGTAAATAATATGCTTGATGATAAGCTTGGGTTGCCATTGTCTGTAGCAGTAATGTTCAAAACGTACGAAGTTAAATCTTCATAATCTAAATGTTTGTGCAAAAACAATTCACCCGAATAACTGTCAATAAAGAAGGCCTCTTTTCTATTTCCTGAAGTAATTGAAAACTGCAGTTCCCGATTGATACCCAAGTCAGCATCGGTTGCGTGGAATTGAATTATCTTTTTGTTTACCGGTTCCGTTTCCAGCACTGACACTTTCATTTGTGTCTGAGTAAATACTGGTGCATTATCATTCTCATCAAGCACGTCAACTGTGATAGTTGTTGTAGCCGATAGACGAACAATCTGACCAGAATCATGCGCCAGTATCGTAAGTTTGTAGTGATCCGTTGTTTCACGATCTAAAGGTTTGTTTATGAGTAGTTGTCCGGTAGCTTCATCCAAAGCAAACTTTCCTAAATCATCGCCTCCAATCAGTTTGTAGTAGATGTCACCATTCAGACCTTCGTCAGCATCTGTCGAGTACACTCGCATAATAGAAGCTCCCACAGCGGCACCTTCGGATACCTCAACCTTATAGGGAGTCCGCGTAAAGACGGGCGGGTTGTCATTGACATCTGTTATGTAAATCGTAACTCTCACGGAATCAGACAATTTAACTTTACCGTTATCACTAACAGTCACAGTTAACGTAATATAGTTTTGACCTGAATTTTGTGCCAAGCTTTCCCTATCAAAAGACTTCAACGTTTTTATAAAGCCGTTTCTAGAATCTATTCTGAAATCATTTTGTGCTATAGGCAGGGAAAACGTCAACTCAGCATTACGTCCAATATCCCGATCTGTAGCTGTTAATTTCCCAACAAAAGTATCAAGTGGCTCATTTTCCTTAATTTTGAATATAAACGTCGTGTTTGTAAACTGAGGGCTATTATCATTTTCATCCAGAACGTGAATAACGACTGGTACTTGAGATGATCTCGCTGGTTTACCGTGATCTGTTGCGATTATCGTTAACGAGTAGTAATCGCGTTCTTCTCTATCCAATAGACTTTTTACGTACAGATAGCCATCAGGGAATACACCAAATTTACTATCGGTGTTTCCTTCAGCTATGTAATAAGAAATTCTACCGTTGGGTCCCAGATCAGCATCGGATGCAGATATAGCAAAAAATCGTGTGTTCACCAATGTAGATTCAAGCAGAGATGTTTCGTATGAGGTGTGATCAAAGACTGGCGTGTGATCGTTGACATCATCCACAATAACCGATATGGAGTGCTTTGCTGCAAGGGCTGGACTTCCATTATCAGTGGCTGTTACTTCGATGAACATAACAGTCCCTGGCTCACTGGATATCGGTTTATTTAAGAAAATAACTCCTGTCGTTTCCGATATACGAAAGCTACTTTCGGGGTTGTAACTTAGCGTATAAAAGATGGTTCTATTAGAACCTGAATCACGGTCAGTAGCTCTGGCAAAGTAAACCTCTTGTCCCACTGCCATATTTTCCGGAATATGAACTTCGTCCTTGTCTTCAATAAATATAGGATAGTTATCATTTACATCTAAAACCGAAATATTGACTGTGGTAAACCCAAAAGCGACCCCAGTCTTTGCCATCACTCTCAGGTGATAAGTCATCTTATCTTCACGGTCAACATTAGAATCAGTTGTTATTACTCCTGTTTTTTCATCCATTTTGAAAATATGCTTTGGGTCACCTTCTAAGATGTAATAAGAAATAGTGTCGCTAGATATTCTGGCATTCACCTTTCCTACAAATCGTCCAATTTCTGCCTTTGAAGTACCTTCGTCTTCTAAAATTTTAAAAGTATAACCGTTGTAACCGTCGAATTGTAGATTTTTGCGTTGTGATGTCTTTACAATTTCAACGATAGCATCTTCAAATGCTCGTCTATTTCCTTTGTCTTTGCAGGATATTTTGAGAGTGTACATAGTCTCTGGAGCTTTTCGAAAATCTTTCTGTAGCACTATGTTACCTGTCCATGGCTCTATATCAAAATAACCGTCTCCACCACTCTCGAGTCTATACATGATTCTAGCATTTTCGCCTTCATCCAAATCTAAAGCTCTAACTTGTAACACATTACTTCCAACTGGTAATTCTTCGTTGATACTTTCAATGTATCTCTGGGGATAAAACATTGGATCATTGTCGTTCACATCAAGAACTTTCAGTAATATTGTGGCAGTGGAGGATTGTGGGGGAAACCCTTGATCTTTCGCAAGGACTTGTATTTCGTATAAAGGTATACGTTCCCGGTCCAATTCGATTATTGTACTAAGTTGTCCTGTAATAGGATCCAATGTGAAAGTGTTCGGGTATTTTCTCTCTATATTTGAAGGCAAATAATATGATACTGAACCATTTGTGCCCTGGTCGTAATCGGATGCAGTGAGGATAAGTATTTCTTTGATAGGTTTTATGTTTTCATGCAACGTTGCATTGATTTGAGGCTGAGAAAAGGTAGGTGCTTCATCGTTCTCATCTAAGATGGTTACTTTTAGCCTAGTGTATGCCCATTTAGGATTAGGACCTCCGTCTCTTGCTGAAACGTTCAATTCAACAGTTCCCTGAATCTCACGGTCTAACATAGATTTTGTTGTAACCAAACCTGTCAAATGGTCTATAGTAAACCATTGCTGTTGATTTCCGTCATAAAAATCATAAAATATTTCAGCATTCACTCCTGTATCTTCATCAGTAGCAGTAATGCTAGCCACATACGATCCGGAAGGGGCAAGTTCAGTCAGAACCGTTGAATATTCCGATTTTTCAAACACGGGCTCGTGATCATTTACATCATTTACATGAATAACTAAAAATGAGGTAGCAGTACGTGGAGGAGATCCTCTGTCAGTTGCAACAACAGTCAGATTATACTTGCTAATTTCTTCTCTATCTAAAACACCATTTACATGCACAATATACACACTGGATGAATTTTCCAGACGAAAATGGTTGAGCTCATTACCAGCAACTATACTAATGCTAGTAATGCCATTTAAACCTGCATCTAAATCCGTGACAGTAATAGCAGCTACTAGAGAACCATTTTTAGCATTTTCATCCACAGTAGCGAAGTTAGCTGTTGGAGGAACATATGTAAACGTTATTACAGGATCGTGATCATTGGCATCTATGAGGTTGACAGTGACATAAGTCCGTGCATCTTGCCGCGGTACACCATGATCTTTAGCGATTACAGTAAGAACGCAAGTCATATTGCAAGTAGTGTTAGTACAATACTTAGGGCAATTCAGCTTCTTCGTGGTTGTAATCACTCCAGACTCAGGATCCACTGCAAATTGTCTCTCTGTATCGGTCACTTCATAAGTTATTTTACTATTATCACCTAAATCACTATCCGTGGCTGTAACCTTCAGAACTGTAGTTCCCGGTGGTACACTCTCATTTAGAGACACTGAAAAGTCACTTTGATCGAATATTGGAGGATTATCGTTAACGTCTAAAATAGAAACATTCACTTGTAAATACCCGTATTTCGGTGGATTACCACCATCACGCGCTGATATGTTTAGGATATAAAAGTCGGTGGTTTCTCTATCTAACTTCCCCGTTGTCTCTAGGTGTAAATAAGACGTTTGACCACTTGGATTGACGGTGACGTTCAACCTAAACTTCCCTTCAGTGTCACCATCGACTATCCTGTAATCATTTGTTATACCGTTTTCTCCTAAATCCATATCGGTGGCGGCATCGAGCAATAACTTAGTCCCGGCCGCGGCACTCTCGGAAAACGCAACCGCTATACTCGGTTCGGGGAATTCTGGATAATTGTCATTCACATCCGTCACCCGTAATCGCACTTCTATCGGATAAGTTGGTTGACTGGATAACACAACGAACGCATAACGATCTACGGCTTCCCTATCTAGCACCTGATTGGTCTTGATCTCACCAGACACCGGGTCGAGGGTGAATTCCTTCGGAGGTTCATTGAAACGGTAAGTAAAACCAGGTTTTGTGGGAATTCTGCCAACGATGGTGCCAACGGGCTGGTCTTCGAGCACACGAAGGTCGACGCCAGTGTCGACGGCGCGGGACTGCATCTGCTCTGCGGCGGCGCTGACGCCCGCGCCTAGGAGCGCCGCCAGCGCGACCAGCGCCACGTGCCATCGCCCCATCCTCGTCATGACACCGACAAAAACATTGCAGGGTTGTTCTTCGTCAGGGAAAGTTGACGCGCGCCGGGAGCGCTCGTTGTGTCCCGTTCGCGCAGACTCGCGCGCTCGCTCTCGTCAGGTATGCAGCATGGCCGCGACGACCTGCGCGCGCACGAATATCTCACGGAGAGTGCGACCCGCCGCGGCTGCGCCTACGCCGTCACATTCATTCGTAAACACGTGACAAAACACTATATACGGCCGCCACACACTTATGTCCCGATGTGCACTGAACTAGACTCTTATTACGATAGTCATCCGATAACACGCAACACAATTTGAAACCACTTTTCAGTTATGTTTTTGTTATGTTTGACAAGTGAAGAACGCGTTGTATGCGGCATGCGGGCGGCGTCGCAGTCGGCGCGGCACTGGCAGGCGGAGGCCTCCATGCCGGCCCGCGCCCCTCCCTCCGTCGTATCGAACCTCCCCCGCAGCTTTGAAAGCTCTCGACTGTAGCTGCGTGATGATGATGCCGAGATAATGGACGTCGAAGGATTCTACTATTTATTGTTCGATACGAGTCACTTTACCATTCCAAGAAAGCTTACGGGTGCATAGGTAGGCAGCGAATATAGTTATTTAGTAAGGAAACTCGTTTCTAATCTTCTAAAACCCAACTTATTTATTTATACAACTGCATTAGCTCCATATCTGTTACAAACATACTTTAAAATTATCATAATGGATCAGACAAAAACCTACATGCATTAAAATACCTACCTTATAAATGTATGCGAATAAAAATAAGTCAAGGTGCCATAGTCATTTATATTTATAGATATTTTTGTTATCCAATTATTCGTAGCTCAAATAACAACAAAAAAAAATTGTAATTAAAGTGTTTTCCACCGTTCGCGTTGGCACCATAGTTTGGCGTGCGTTGATGTCTAATATACGTGGCTACGAGACGCGTGCCGTGCCCCTGCGCATCCAACAGCTGAGCATGTAACAGTTCCGTGTCAAGTTGACACAATGCGCGCTTAATTGCTACACTGTTTATTTAATTGCTATGTTTACTATTCCTAGCACTCGTATTCACCGCTGTATCTTAAAACTTTTAAATTGTAGAGTGAATCTGTGTGCTAAAATCAAAAACATGCAAATTACGAAATGTGTTGATCAATCAGTAGATTGTGATTACATATTTGGCTTGTGTTTAAACGCCTACCAGAAAAGTACCTATTTTATAGTATTTCTTTTCTGTTAGCCCTGTTTTAAAAAAAAAAGATTATATTAATATTCTTAAAATGATATATAATTGTATATCTTGAAAATAATAGAATGTTTTCATTTTTAAAGAATGCAGGTATGGTATACAAATCAAATGTTTTTTTTATAATAATCTAAACTAAATTCTTTCACAAAAAATATTTTAAGCTATTTTTGTTTTTAATTAATCAGTGCTGATAACAAATCTTAGTTGTTAACACCGTAAAAATATGCGGTGTGCTAACCAGTTCCTGCGTCTAAATTCTAAATCACTATTCATACTTTTGCCATCAACAGATTCTTATCATTAAAATGGCGAATGTAGTACTAGTAAATATCTCATAATGTCATAATCAACAGGAAAAACACCGGCTTTTAATATGTACAACATCAATAACAACGTACGCGTCAAGACATATTTGTGTCATACTAATTAATATTTACTCGACACGTGTTCTCTAAATCCTAATACACCACATCGCTCATTCCTGTTGTTATGATAAAAGCTCTAGGTAGAACATCCATAGAAATCCATCTACCGAGCGCTACAAAACACCATTGCCGCCATTCACTGACTTGGCAGGTTGATGAGAGCGAGCTTAAAATAAGCTCATAAAGTTGCTTGATTTTGAGTATAGATGTCGCTATCCTAAGTTTTATAGGCAGCCGTGAATCGATTGATTGATTTCATTATCAATTAAGAAAATAATAATTTAAATAAGACGAGATTGTTCCATATAAAAAGATTTATTAATAAAGGCAAATAAAATGTAAGGTCAGAGCTATCAAACCTACAGTTAGTAAATGAGCATGTATCATCAAAACACCGGGAGCTTTTGTGTTAAATCCTTATTTATACATAGATGGCATTATTACAACTACGCCTGTTTCTGAATTTGCCAAAAATATAATAGTGCAGCTCTTTGTGACTTAATACAACTCTCATTATCAAAAGAAGTCATAAATATGACTTCTTTTACGTAAAAGTGTTGTTTTACTGAAAAAATTAAAGTCGTTACAAAGCTTTCATTGCTTGTCTGTTATTCTAGAACACGAGCTTTTACAAATTAAGACTTGCTCGCAAGACAGATAGCAGCACTATACCCGTTAAAAACATTTCTGTATATTACATGAATAATAATTAATAGTCATCGTTTTCATTAAATTGTACTAAAAAGTTTCTACTTTAGTCAAAATTAATTTAAAGAAAAGATAAATTGTATAAGACCATAGATGTTATACAATTTTTTCTCGTTACTTATACGAAGGAAGTTCTTACAGCCAGTTCGATACAGGGAGGGGTGGTAACAAGGAGGGAAGGAGTTTTCATGTCTCCACTGAAAGACAGTAATTGCGTCTACGTCTAACGATCGACTGAGTTCTATTTATAAATTGCATTCTAAAGTACTAAGATATAATTTAGGTTGTATTATAATATAAAAATAACTTTATCAACTTTTTTGATTTATTTTAGGAAACTGTTCCAAAATAGAATCGAACCGACACTAATGTGTTGCTGTTAGTAAGTTTGTTTGTTATAAACTGGGGCAAGATTCATGTGTGATTAGCATAGGTCGGAACTAGGTAGAGTTATTTTAGTACTTGCAGATCGAAATGTTGATATCAATATGGATCTTCTCGGGGTTTCTAATAGACAATCTCGTGTGCAAAATAGTATTACAAATAAATAATAATAAAAACATCAAGATAGGTTAGACACATAAATTGTGTAAAAGTAAATAACTTTTTTGTTGAATAAACCACGGGGTTTTTCTGCTTTTAAAAGTAATTCCGGGATTTGGGGCATATCCACTTTATTCTTTCGCTATAGGTATGATAATCCTATGGTGATTAGTTAAATGTTATAAAGTTCAGAGTACAAAATATACTCGTAAGTTAGGATCTACATACTCAGATATTTTCTAATCAGTCTCTTATTGGGTCGCAGAACTTGCAAAAGTCAAACATAGCAATTATTTGCGTGTACAAAAAATAGATTGAATATGTTTGAAGAATAATGAAGGGATGAATCTTGATCTATTCTGGTGTGACCTTTGGGTACTTTCATATATTTTTCGGTTAACTAAGTCCATTCGTGAACTAGGAGATAGTACATGATCCATACAATTTACAATCCCATTGATTTCGATTGTCTGTCTAGCAGAGGCCTCCTTCAACCATTTGGCACGGGTTCCAGACTAACGACTGACCAGATAAGAATGATAGAAAGTTATTATTCATCCATCTGTCCTCCGACCCAATTACTTAGGGATAACGAAATCTACATCAACTGCTTTACTCTGAAACATTGTTGTCAAGAGAGGTTAGTTAGCATTCATTGAAAGATCAAAAGGCACATGTAACTACATCATTCATCAGTATATAGACTGGACCTACTTACAGCACAAAGCCTTTTTTCGGCAGTCTAAAAATAAGCTGTGTCCTATACTTAGGTAGTTTTCTATCGGCACTTGTTGCACGAAGGTTTGACGTCACGACCCCCTCCCTTTGGTGCGCTAGTGCTGAGGGGGGAGGGGGGACCGCGCCTCCTGGAGGGGAGCTGCTGACGTAAGCACTTACATTCATGAATGGATTGAAGCCCAAGCCCGCTATGGCTTGATTAGTACCTACCCATACGTGAGTTGTATTGATTATAGTATAGGTTCATAACAAAGTAATCTTTCAAGCGGTTTATTTGTGACAGGAATGTTAATAATGTACATTTTTATATAGGTCATAAAATACTAAAATTTTTGATATTATAAAAATAAACCATAAAACGTTGAATAAACAATATATAACTAGTAAGCGCTATATTACAATTACGTGGTTTCACAAGTACTATCTCAAAGCTCATTTTCTTATCTAAAATAAACATTTTCCTTAGCCATCCCACTGCTACTAAGACCAAGCCAAACTAATTAGAAACTATGCCCACGTTCCGCCTACTGCCGGAAGATCAAACAGAGCTTATATGAGATCTTATAAGTCGGCATGCCAATATAAAACTATTTGCCAGTACCTATTAAAGCAGGCAAACACTATGAACTGTACTTAATAGTTACTGGCAAACTACTGTTCAATGGCGGCTCGGGCTTGAGGAGGAAGATTGGCTCTCCTTCATATTTAGCATTACTGCCTAGACAAGTTAAAACTGCTTTCAAAACATTATTTCGTCTTTGATGAAATTAGACAAGATTTTTGTTATTGTAATATTATTTGTTTATTTAGGTGGTAACGATATTTTTTTCCAAACCCGAATATTTCTAACAAACAATATCATTCCTCAGCCAGTACTCTCTATGTAAATTCCTGTAAATCTAGGACATAGGCAAAAACACAGGCTACATGTAGTAGCTACCATCCCGTGCTAGTTTGAAAGTGGATCAAGGAAATGGCCTGGTTGCACTGTAGAACACTGTAGATAAGTATAGGCTGGACTACCTATCACGACGTAGTGCAACTTTATCGATTAATGACCTACTTTGGCAACTTGCTCTGGTTTTACCTTTAAAACTCACAAGATGAATTGAACATACAGCATAGCAACAGTGCTGTTTGAATATCTGATAAGATAAGTAAGATTGTGAAACTAATTGCAAGGTAAAATTTGATGTCGGGACGCGGGACTCACGGTCACGAATTAATGTGACCCCGGAACTTAAAGGGCTATTATAGAAGGATACCGTCGACTTTAGTCAGTACGAGTCTGACAGTCCCTCCCGCTCTGCCTTGGGTGGGAGGACTCATTTGATGATTTTACCACGATAAAAATGGTAATATTTGATGGATAGCAGTGAACAAAAGTCACCAATGTTGAAATGAGTTGGAAGACACTAAAGTATTGGGTGTCTATAGGTTGAAGAAGATTAATTGATGATTATGCATGCTTGAATGCCCAGATAAAAGTGGACAAGAGAAATGGGTACAAGAAGAGATTTTAGTATAGATGGTGTTCTATCGTTACTGCTTACCTCTTTGGAGAAAACACGTGTTTTTATGAGCGTTTCGTCTGTTCTAAAAATAAACTCTAATAAATCCTGAAACCAGTTGAAATCCGGCCATTACGTTCTGTTTTGTGAGTAAATTGATCGTACGCTTTTGATAAGCATGTACCTAATAATAGAATTTGGGGCAGCAATCTAAGAACAATTGTTTGGCAATAATAACATTTCAAGGTAAGTAATACTACTTCAGAGTTTCAGTTATTATTAAAGGGAAACTTTGCGAGAAATAGAATTCTCATTCTTTCACGCAAACATTGGTTGAACAGATAAGGTATGAAATTGGATACACAGATTGCTATAATCTTGATTAGTACATACCACTTTTTTTAGTGTGTTAAAATCATCAAATTCGTCCTCCCGTCCTGAGTGGACCGTAAGTGGACTGTCAAACTGATTGACTTAAAATCACCCTGTTCTCTCGATTACCCTTCGCGTTCCACTATTATTGTTATTGTTTTGCATTCCACTATTTACCACGGTAAAGAGTCCACTTAAAAGAAACCATGGTCAATCAATCAATGATCGATGGTCCTTCAAGATATCAGATTCTACTTGTTCGGTACTTACCAACTGTACAATAAAAATCAAACATCTAATAGTTTAAAAATTCCCATTTGCATTACCGAATGCTGTTCAGCCCGGAAAGTACCTATAAATAGATGGATTATGACCTTTCATTGTTGATGCGGCACAACCGGGGGGGTCAGGTTTCCACAACGGCAACGCGTGGGCAGAGCACCCCCTTTCCTGTGCAATAAATAAAGGTCATAACTGCAAATAGTTGCGTCGCGTCGCGGCGAACCGAGCTCGTTCAGCAGAATTTAGGAGGCAAGTGCGCAGTTTCCGATGAAAAAAGAAATTTAGCATTTATTGGTGTTGATTAGGGTTTATATTCGCGTGTTCTTTATACATCGTGAAGACGATTGGATGGAAATGGAGAGAATTAGTTAAGCTGATATTAATTTTAATGATAAGTACCTCACTTATATTTATTGGAAGTGTCTTATCTAATATCTTTAAACGAGCAATTCTTGTATATTTATTTATATATAATTAGGATCTCGGAAACGGCTCCAAGGGTTTTCATGAAAGTTACAGATTAGGGGTTTTTCGGCTCAAGGAATCGATTTATAAAGGTCCCAGGTTCAAGAAAAGCTCGGTTCCCAAGATATAGACATTTTAAAAACCGAGCGAAGCTCGGTCAACCAGATATTAAATATTTAAATTAAAATGTTTTATGCCTAGTACTAATACTTTAATCTGCTTAAGCCTTTCCCCAACTATGTTAAAATCTAACCGGATGCACTTGAATACCAGTATTTTACAAGGCACGACCGCATATCTGACTTCCACAACCCAGTTACTGGGTAACACGATAACCCTTGTTAAGATTGGCAGTCAGACGGGCAGTGGCATTATTTTTCATTTTACAATATTCTCCATTGTCTGCGCTAACCGAATCTAGCATTTTATATAGTTTTTCAGGCAATCGGCCAAAATTTCCCGCCAGTCATTTGGTTTGTGGGCCATGCGCCATCACTACTACACTTGTACACGTTTACCATTCACATAATGAAACAATACAACCTCTATTGTAAATACGTAAAGTACATAATACTAAACCAACAATTTCGACCAATGTGATCAGGATTGGATTTGATATTTCAGTTAAATTGGTATTCAGTTCCATCCGGATAGACTGCAAACCGACACCAATAAAGTTTGAAAAGGCTCTGCTGATAATGACGAATAACGTACTAAGCTACCGTGGCCCTGGAACGTAAAGGTCTACAAAAGGAACAGGCTGGACTTTTAGTCAGTCCATTGCACTTCATTCAAGGCGGAGGACTCATTTGATGATATTATCATAAAAAAAAAGACTTTTGACAAAGAAAAGGGGCCGCGATGACCATGTATTTATCATCAAATAAGTCCTCCCACCCAGGGCGGGACGGGAGGGACTATCAGACTCGTATTGACTAAAATCCACGTTGTTCCTTCAATAGCCCTTTTCGTTCCAGGGTCACGGTTACGTGATGTGACAGTCCTGCGACCCCGACAGGCTTTGGTCCTCTAAGGGGGGTCCCGTCAGATTGTTCATAGCTTTTTAAGGTGCTCGTGGGTAACGACGCGCCGTCGACCCGGGCATGGTTCACGATCGGACGGCAAGTCACCTACTACTCGCCGTCCGCATTCCCATGTCATATACCTATGTTCGAACTTGGTTCTACGATATGCCACGCCAGTTCTTTATATTCTTTTAATTGGTTTTAACGTGTTACGTTTGCAATTCTTGGAAAAAGGCTCGTCTGATGAATGAAAGAACATCATATGACGTAACAGTTTCCAGGAATCGAGCAACTATTCCTTTACTCACTTAATTGGATAATAAATTGATTGGTTTTCTTCTAACTAGCAACGTGCTAGTACTTCCAAGAAACGACGTGATAGGTTGTTATAAATAATAATTTAACACATGTAGTCCTTGTTCCACCAAATTCTATTTTAAACTTCACAGACCTAGAATAATGAATAAAGTTGAAGTTCAATAATATTTCACTGGTATGTAGTACCAGCCGGTTCTAAAAATAGCATCAGCTACCCCCTACTTTAGAAAGGGACAACGATATCTATTAAACTCGTGTAGAAAAGAGATAGACGTCACGCACCTGCGCAACTGTATTTCATGTGTTTCATGGAACCTATTTTTCCCGGAAATTATTACCGATATGACACATTATTTGCGCAAATAAAATGTTAGGCTTATTAAATTACGAAGTTAACTAGTAAGTAACGTATTTCAGTGTTCAGAATTAAAAAACTTGCATTTGCTATGAAATTATAGTACCTACCCGATTTGATATAAAATATGTCCGGTTTCGATCTGTGAAGGAAGGTAGGTAGCTTGCTAAATTCTGTCAATAAAATAATAGCACATGTGGGGTCGGAAACCAACCACTCCTGAATGGAAGCCAATTTTGTTTTTTAGATCGTTGGGTATGAAGCGTGTAAACTAAAAGTACTGAAACTTTGCGATTTAAATCCCAATAATCGCAAAAAAATACTATTCAGCAGCTCTTTTCTGGTACCGTAATGGCTCAAAATAAACTTTTTGATCCATCCAATCCCACAGATGAATAAAATTGTGCAAGTCTATGTTCCAGCAATTAAGTTTTTTTTTAGCGTGGTAAAATCATGAAATGAGTCCTTCCACCCAAGGCATGGCGGGAGGGACTGTCAGACATGTACTGACTAAAATCCACGGTGTCCTCCAATAGCCCTTAAGTTCCGGAATCACGGTAATTCGGTAGTCACGCGACCCCGGCAGACTTTGGCCCTCTAACGGGGGGCTGCATTGTGCTAAAACCATTTGAGGCGAGGGTGGAACACAACGCGCCGTCGACCCGGGCATGGTCCATGTTCGGACAGCGACTCGCTTCGCAGCATGGCCTCGACCAAGATTAGGTTATGAGTTGACGTTTTTCCGTACTGCTACTTGTCTGAACATACGCAATGCACGCCACGCTATAGAAAAAGACAACAAATCGCGAAGAGATTTTCGGCCACCCCGTAGGCACGGACTTGCGGACGGCTTACTTATCGCGTTCCACGTGCGCCTCTACCAACTTTTAGAAAACTGATGAGGCTAATACTACTATCCTAGAATAAACGCCTGCCGTGGTCCCGGGACAGGCCAAGCTGGGTACTCTAACCCTGGAACGCTAAGGGCAAGCAATCGAAGCAAGAGGGTGGTTTTTTGTCAGTAAGTCTGGAAGTCTCTAAGGGCTACACCACATCTGGCAGCACGGAATCGCCTTTTTCCGTCGCCCTTTCTCTTTCTGTCGCTTAGAACTGCCATTTGCTAGACCGAGACAGAATGCATAATGCGATAGCACGCGGCGGAATGCGTGAGGCGGCCGGCTGCTGTCGCATTGTCTCGGTCTAGCAAATGGCAGTTCTAAGCGACAGAAAGAGAAAGGGCAACGGAAAAAGGCGATTCCGTGCTGCCAGATATGGTTCAACCCTAACTCTCCTTTAATACACCCGAAAAGAATTACTTGGACGCTAGATTGCAATACCAAAAAATCTATTCAACGCTAATTATTTACTTGAAAAAATAATTACAAAGTAAATTCATTTTCATGAGAAAACAGAGTGGTTCTACAAACAATTTGTTATGAGAACCTTTCGGGCTGAAGCTATGAAAATTCGTTTACACAAAACAGTACCTTTCAATTCGAAATGTCATAGGTTAATTTTATGGTTCAATTATTTACATTTGAATGTAAAATTATGTACATTGTAAATAATGCTGGTGTGTCTGTTGTAAATTTTACAACAGAAACACTAGAGATTAGTAAAACATTATAACAAACACTTTACTGATATCGATATATTTGCCGAACCTCGCATTAAAAAGAGAAATATTATTTAAACATTAGAATTCAACTTAGAATTCTTAGAATTCAATTTTACGGATTGTTACTAAGTTTGGCTTGAATAAGCCACATATTGTACTATTATTTAAATTGTAACCGGTGGAAACGTAGTGTACTTTAACCTAGTTATTAAGATGTACTATATGTAAGCTATAGAGATGTTACGAATATTCGCATTCGCATTCGCATCATGCGGATATTCGCATATTCTGACATTCGCATTCGCATTCGCAAAATTCATGCGAATATTTTGCGAATACGAAAGACTGAAAAAATACCAATATCTGGTACTCCTTCTTCCACACACTCCATTCATTCTTATCTCTTGTCGTCCTCTCCGTCGTCTGTCGTCGTTGAGATAAAGGCAGATTAAAGAAAAGATGAATATCTTTTCTTTAATCTGCCTTTATCTCAACATTCATCAATATTAATGTTCATCAAATCAATCACAATAATTAATCATAAATATGACCATGCTAAGATAAACGTGTTTCTGTCTGTTTTTCTTTCACTGACGCCATTCTTAGAGCCACTCTTATACAGGGTGAATTGTTCAATGGGGTGTGGATGGCTAAATCCGAAACTATGAGGAATATCGACAAACATTGAAAGGAGTCTCGAGGCCAATTTTGACGGACACTAAAAATGCATCATGGGATTTTAGCAGAATCAGTAATCCTGGCCAGGAATCGAACCAACTGGAGCAAGGATCAAATTCTGGTGAAGTAAAAATGCAGTTTTAGTTTTCGTCAAAATCGGCCTCGAGACGATCCTTTCAGTTTTTCGACATTCCTTTTAGTTTCATAAGGCCAACCACGCCCAGTTAAAAAAATCACCCTGCATACTTTTTCCATTCTCGTTACAGACTAAGTTAAAAAGTTACATTAAAAAGTGTTTCTTTTTGTATTTTCTAAATATCAAACGTAATTGATTTAAAACTGAATATTCGCATTCGCATTCGCATTCGCATTCGCGAATATTGGAATTGAATATTCGCATCCGCATTCGCATTCGCGAATGTCAAAAATCAGATATTCGCAACATCACTATAAGCTACAATGTCGAATGTTGGTTTTCCCAAATAAAATAAAAACACAATTTTACGACGTAATACAATTCGTCAATTAGTAATATGGCCGCCATATCCATTCATTCGTATCCGATAACTAATTTTCAATGAGAATAATTTGGAGAAGGTATCTTCTCAATAAACGAAATTTAAGACAAAACACTTATAAACGTTATAATACTAACGCTAATCTCCAAAATCATTCATCCGATTTCAGTTGAATTATGACAATTTATACGTAGGTATATGGTTCGTTTCAGCTTGAAAGATTATGTAGTCTTTGATTTTAGGCCCCAAACAACGTAGGGGTAACGTAGGGACATAGGTATTAAAACACGTCGAATGCAAAGGGATTTCAGTATTTAACATAGAGCGACCACCTACTTGACCGCCACAACCCATTTTGTGGTAGTATTACGAAACCCTTTGGTAGAACTGGTTGCTTTTTTATTTTCGGTTTTATCGAAACATGTATAACAACTAACAAAGGTCAGATAATAGATAAATAGATAGAAAATACTTTATTATGCCCACCAATCAAATTATTACAGGTATAAAGTAGATCTTATAAATAGATCGACACAATGGGCGGTGGAATAACCTTCGGATGGATTTGAAGAAGAGGGAGAAACAATACTGTAAGTAGTCTGTGGATAATTACCAGGATCAATGGCTTTAAGTGTTTTCCGAGTCTCAAAGAAATAGTACATTGTTATCCAAGAGGTGAAAGTTACTTATTGCAGTCCCGAGACGGGGTTCGGCGCCCGTAACGTAGTAGGGCGCTAATAGTTCGAGGGCCTAAATAAGTAATTTACCCGAGGTAAACCACTGTGTTTTTCATTACGAATACGAGGAAAGGTAAAAATAAAAACAAAAATATTATCCCAAGAAAAAATGAGTGTTGATCGGATTGTCGCCATCCCGCTTGTTTTGTTTTTTTTTTTCTTATTTTTGTCTGTTTGTATCTCCAGCTATACAGCCAGTATTTTTATGTTCGTCATTAAAAAAAATGGCAAAGATTTTGCCAAAAGCTATGTTATTTTAAAATAAATAGTAGAAACTAAATTATATTAAAGCCGTAATATTGCCGGGGTCGTGGGATTATTTCCTTACCGTGACCCCGGAACATAACAGGCTACTGAAGGACACCGTGGATTTTAGTCAGTAGAAGTCTGACAGTCCCTCCCGCCCTGCCCGGGGCTGGAGGACTCAATTGATGATTTTGCCACGTAAAAAAAAAAAAAAAAAAAAAGCCGTAATATTACTTAATTTTAAATCGCTCTGTAATTTAGTGGCTGTATAAAAAGTTACAACATGGTTCAAAAGAAATGTCAAAATAGAACTAGTTTATTTTTCTTAAATTTTGCAGCTGTCAGTTGAAAGCGATTCTCCCTAAGCCTGCAATGGATAACTTTCAATTGGCTAATCAGACATGTATGACCTACTTACAGAGTATGAGTTATGGAAACTCTATAGATGGCTGTTATTTTATAGCAAATTAACATAAAGTAAACTATAAATAAAACAATCAGTGATCTTGATTAAAAATCGAAGAGTTAGATCCCAACAGAGCCGCCGCAAGAGTAGCATGTATGGGGCAGCATTGCTATGGGGACCGCGCATAACGGGGCCCGCGCATAAGGTGCGGCTCATAAGGGGGCCCACGCATAAGGGGTTCGTACCCCGCGTGTCCACTCACGCGGTTTTTTAAAACTTGATAGCATATAAAACGTTACTCTTTTTCCTACTAAGATAATAGAAGTCAGACAAATTATTTCGTAGGCAGAAAAACACAGAATTTCATACGGTGAAAGCCCAAATTCTTCAGAAAGTCAATAAAATATACTCAGCATATTTCTTTTGCGTAATAAAAAGCTCGTAAAATATATTTATCAACTTTAAGATTTCTTGTTTAAATTAGCCGTCGGAGGCCCCTGAGAGGCTTAGTAGGCCACTATCAAAAGCACCCTATACATAAAATTTTGTACAGGAGCTCCACGCAAGCCTAATAAGGCCCTGGTAACCAATACATAAGAGCTATTATAAAATACAGGTAAGTGCTATTACCAAAGAAATGCGTGGGACGACTTTCCAATACGAAGCTATAAATATTATCGAAAGCAATTGAAGTGAAAATAACGTACCAAGGACATTTCTACTGTCAGTATTCAGATCTTTTATTTCAAGGCAAAATGAATTTAATTAAATGTCACGGTAAAGTTGATAAAAAACTTTTTATTTCTGTTCAAAAATAAAAACACGTCACTCATGTCTTGAGCTACTTTAAACTACATTTAAGCCCTTTAATTGGTAAGTTTCAACCAATTTTATGCCATGAGTATCGTGGGTCGCGGGACTCACGAATTACCGTGACCCCGGAACGTAAAGGACTTTTGAAGGACATCGTGGATTTTAGTCAGTACGAGTCTGACAGTTGACCGCTCTACCCTGGGTGGCAGGATTCATTTAATGATATAACCACGAAAAAAAAAATCCATGAATATCGCAAGTGATGGTCTGAAATCATCATCTTTCTCCTCATCTTATCCAAATCACTTGATGTCAGTGTGACTTCTTCTTCTAAATTTCTCTATCACTCTTTATTTCTGAGTAGTTATTTTTGCCCAATGCTCATCCGACATACGGCAGCTATGACCAGCCCAGTTCCACTTCAACCTTGCAGCTGTTAGGCCAACATCGGCTATTTGTGTTTTAAACGAACACGCGGCAGGCCCAGAAGGAGATGGCGGTATGAGCTGGACTCATTTTTAAGGGATCGCGAAAAGTGGAAGGAGGGAAGGGAGGCCTTTGCCCTGCAGTGGGACGACACGGGCGTATAATAATAATAAAATAACTCTTTATTTCAGGAGTCGGCACCTTTCCAGTTAAATCATACTTTACACAGATTGTCTATCGTCTGTTTCGTCTTCATCTATGCTTAAAAGCCTTCCACGTTCAGTATTGTACAGAAGCCAGCAGGTCAACCTACCCGAGACTGACAAATTTTACCAATCGAAAATTAACCTTCCACTAGGTATTGCTATAAGGTTGAAAATCTATTAAAAAAAAATGTCAGTTTCAGGTAGGTTGATTTCTCTACATCGAGTCACGTGACATTATGTATGGATAAGAGAAAATTCTAAAATGGCGGATTCTACGAGTATAGGGGTCCGACGCTACTTACAAAGGACCCTATCATCTGTAAGTAGAGCGCCGGACCCCTTTATTTTCCCTCGGCATTTTTTACGTTACTTACTGTTCAAGTCTGCTGGTTGTCCAGATAATTAAATAACTGCTTTATTAACCACCACACAAAATCAAAAACACAGATTCCATAAAGCTTACAAAACACAGGATTTTTAATAAATACCTTTTAGTAAAAGTTCCGAAGCCCCGGGCAGGCCGGCTACAATAACTGAAGAGAGATGAACGTAGGCGGCACACAGGACTGATTAAACTGAAAAGAGAATTTATGTTAATTATCAAGGCAAGCTTCAACAAACAACTTAACATTAAACTTAATTAAATATTTCATTCAACCCGATGTCTGTTTTAGGGCCCACGCACTAATCTTACATTGAGGTTGTATTGAAACACACCCTTAAGAAATTATGTAACGTTTCCATGTCGGACTAGGCTGTAAGTTGCTTTGAATTTTCGCGTGAAAAAAGTTAATCGTTGTCCCCGAAATACGGAGAAAACTATAAAACCCTTTTGTGTATCAATGAAAAGATACTTGGAAAACAAACAATTGTATTGTATTGTATAACGGGCTGGTATCCGCAACTCCACGTCATATGCGCGTATTTTGCGTGCGGAAAAAAACAATATCAATCGCCTTCAATGTTCGAGTAATTAATTACTTTCAATAATACTACTTACACATGATCAAAATTAAATGATACTATCAGAAACTATGCAATTAAATTCTCTATAGACGCTTCATCGAACGCAAACTTTGGGCTTCAAAACTATAAAGCTATTGTCAAACAGACAGGCGTGACGAACGCGAAGCGAGGCGTTTTTGTTTGTAATGTATGGAATTGTTTGAAGCCTGTCACATAGACTATCGGATCGCTTTCGCATTTTTATATGACATGATTCCGTTCGGTTCGCTATCGCCTGTCTGTTTGACAAAGGCCTAAATGCCATTATACTGTACAATAAAGTAATATTTTCAAGTAAATTGTCTGCATAGTCGAGGGCGTTGCTGTAGTCTCCCACGTTCAGTGAATCATGTCTTATGTGTTTAGCTTTCCCAGGAATAGCCAAGCCAAGTTTACTGTACGGCTAAAACACAATATATGAAATACTGTATTCACCAGATTCTACGAAAAGATCGAAGAAAGAAAGACACGCCCAGTACATTGAAACCTGTCATGCCTAAGTTTACCAAATATACTTTCTGAGTTAACTTTTAACTGCTCTCCCACTTCTTAATGAAAGATCAAAAGACCCATGTTTACATTTTGAAAGGTCCGTTTTCATTTGCTAAACGTACAGTAGTAAATAACGCTTGTGAGGCTTATTAATTTTGGGATTGCGGCGAGTAATGGGCGACTCGCTGTCCGACCATGAACCATGCCAAGCATAATTACGCCCCCCCCCCCCTTTAGAGAGCCAAAGCCGGCCGGGGTCGTGGGACTCTCGAATTACCGTTACCCCGGAACGTAAAAGGCTATTGAACGACACCATGTATTTTTAGTCAGTATGAGTCTGACAGTCCCTCCCGCTCTGCTCTGGGTGAGAGGACTCATTTGATGATTTTACCACGCAAAAAAATATATATATTTTGGGATCATTATTATCCCCTGAATACAACAATTTCCGGGCGTTATTACAGAATGTAATGACGCCCGGAAATACTGGTAGACATCGCCAGTAATTATTGAGTTCTTTAATCTTGTTTTATTTTTCTAAAGATTTTATTGGTTCATTTAATTTTAAATTTAAATGATTATGTATTTAGTATTTTTTTTTCAGACAGGATTTTAATTGGTTTTATTATAACCCTTTCAACATATGTATATAGTTTCAGATTGCATATCCAATGCATACTAAGTATCCGACGTTCAAGCAGCTCGGCTTGGGCTGGACCTGCGGGGCTGTGACCCAGTTCGGCGACCTGACACAGTTTGCTGACCCGTAGGACACCTGGAACCCAGCCCAGGCACTTCCAGGTCAGTACCCACTCACGATCCGAGCTAAGTAAATACTTATGTAGTTATAGAGAAGATTACTTTTTTTATTATATTAACGCGGTAATTGGATTGGATTCTTGATATCTCGAACAACGAAATTCAATGGAATCATGACCTTTATTCAAACATGAAAAATTTTTGTTACTCAGTGAAAACATAATGAGTAAACTAAGTTGGGGCAAATTAGGTAGAGGTAAGAGTGTTTGCCCTGAAATTGCTAAAAGTTTCCACGCCTACAGAGCCGCGGGCAACCCTAGTTTTGCTACAATTTTAACCAATTTAAAATTGAATAGGTAACCAGGGCGCAACTTTTAAAATATGAAATAAAAGTCTTGTGTGTATGATCATCAAAATTCATCTTAACTGAGCTTCATGAGTCACAATTATTTAAAATAGCATAATTTAGGTCATGTAATGATTTATCAGGTCGCATAAATATTCCCTCCACTTTTTGCACGCTGTGTAAACCCATAATAAAAACCGTAAGACGCAAATAATAGTAAAACACGCTGCGTATGCGTATTCATTGGAGTCAGTAGCAGCATAGCAGGATATATGTATTTATTCGACTTCCAACACTGTATATTCCATGTCACTGGCGACAGTTTGCAAACAATGGCTTCTGCGATATTTCCGCTGTACTTTTCCGGTGGCCTCGGATCATTGGTTCCAGAAGCTAGCGTGGAAACCTGTGAACTACTTACTCACCTAGTCTTCATCGAATCATATTCGCCGTTCCAAGATTGCATCCCTACTTTATATGCTAGTATAAAGAAAATCATAACTTGTCTAAAGCGAAAAGCTTATTACAGAACGTTTTTGGGTAACTATTTGTCTTAGCTAGGATAAAACATTAAATCAAACACAATATCGTAATCAATTGGAAACCATCATGTCCTAGACCTAAATATTTGAAGATCACCGCTAAATACTCTCAACGGACACGGGTGCTAGACAATACACAACCACTCAGCTCGCTCCTTCCCCATTTATCGCCTATAGTTATTGCGAGTCCTATCTATCTTTGTACCATAATTCATTTAAATCGGTCAAGCTGTTTTGCACTCACCTCACTCACGCAGAGTGTCTCTTTTCTGTGCCAGGGAGAATTTTGTCGGCTGAGTGTTATGTATAAGTAAGTAGAATATAATATAATATGTAAGCAATCATCGGGCAATGTCCATTTATGATTAATGTACTTACACGTGATAGAGTTTGGATACCCTAATTATATTCTCCTGGGACGTTAGCTGAAATATTATAGTCTAGCTTAGGGCCCATATTTAATAAAGTGGATGGCGTGATTTATCTTTTAGAACAACCGAGCTTTGACCTTGTGGGTGTGGTCTATGTACGTAGACCAACGACATCGTGAGAGTTGCAGGCAATCGATGGATACAAGTGGCAGATTGTCGTTCGGTGTAGCAGTCTAAGAAGGAGGCCTTTGTTAAGCAGTACACGTCTTCCGGTTGATTATGATGATGACAGCTGAGCAGCAAACAACACCCCTTTATCTCTAATATATAAAATTCTCGTGTCACAGTGTTAGTAACCATACTCCTCTGAAACGGCTCGACCGATTTTTATGACATTTTATATGCATATTCAGTAGGTCTGAGAACCGGCTACTATTTTTCATACCCCTAAGTGAAAAGGGTTATCCACCTTAACAATTTTTTTTTGGATATATTTTTTTTTATTTTTTTTTTAATGTGGAACTAGAAATAATGTATATGGCAAAACAACGTTTGCGGGGTCAGCTAGTATTTTGTAATAAAATGTGCTTGACAACTTTACGTGGAAATTGATGCCCTAAAGTGACACGTCGCCGCTCAACTGTGGATCCACCGTTGTGGGCATAATGGGCATGGTGGGCGGGATGTTAAAGGAAAGCCGAAAGCGAGCAGTTTCGTTTTGTTGATAATGCCTAAAGTTAATAAATTCTTTCAAAACTGGGACTCATAAGATTTCAGCTGTGTATAGAGAAAGCAACCATCTAGCAAATGTTTTCAAACACAGGAACAAAGAAACTTCACTGGGCTGATTAGCTATAAATGGAGTAATGAAAAATGTTCACTTTCTCCGATTTTTCTAAATAGGTAGGTACATTTATATGTGTTCTCATTTGTCTATAAATTCTCCAACCAGATGCATGATTAACATTATATTGCCATTACAAATATAGATAGCCTTTATTGATTACAAACGTAAGTGTACTCTTGAAAAACCCATAAGCCAGATAGAGATAAAACAGAATATTAATATTTGAATGACGCAAATACCAGCAATTGTGACATGTAAAGTGATAATAAGTTACAGATAAGAATTCTGAATATAAACACAGGAGGTATTAAAACACATGTAAAAATATATGAATATGTCCAGAGAGCCAAGTCGATGTGACATTCTTCAGCGAAGTAAAGTTGGAATGGTGATAAAAATGAATAGATTGAGATAGTTTATAAATGATAGAATGGGATAAACACTTCCATTTTTCACTTCACTGAAGAAATTAAGGCACTTCGATTGGTACTCCTATCCATAGCCTAAAATAGATCCTGAGAGGCCAGGCTTTTTGCTAACTTTTATACTTTTCGGCTAGCCCATCAATTTTTAAACAACTTGGTCTCAGATTTGAAACTTTCCATCAATCTGGTGTTTAATTTTCTAGTTCTACCAAACGTGTACCGCCTACTTGCTTTTTTCTTTCCATATTTCAGAATAATATAACTTGCTTAATAGACTTCTAAAAGTCTGAAATAAGATCTTTCCCTGCGCTTATAGCTAGACCAGTAACTCCAGCGGTTTGAGATATCAAACTAACGTGACTTTTTTCACAACACATTTTGAATAGGCAATGCAAAAAATGTTATGTATTCCACTGTCGCCTCTTCAAAATCAATTAAAAGCAGATTTTTCCTAATATATCTAGATCAATTTTATTTTAATATCAATTACTAGTCCCCTAAGGGTTGTAATCGCCAAAATTTGAAAAAAATATCGAACTTTTCGCAGTTTTTTTTCAATATCTAACAAAGTTGCTTTTTGCGCTCGAAGTCTAAAACTTTGATTATTCATTTGATTATTCTACCACATTTGACGCAAGCACTTGAAAAAAAAGTTACTTGACTAATTGGTATTTCGTAAAATAAACGTGACCAAAAACGAAATAAAAACCGGACGAAGTACATACCTAAAACGTGACCCTTTCGTAACGAAACCTTAAAAACATCGTTTCATGTAAGTTTCACAGTGCTGAAAAGTCGCAACGAGCGACGTAATTTCGAAATGGGTGGTTTTGACAGGCTTCCAATAAGTACAAGCGTACTAAAGGTAAATTTTCGTACCACATCGAATAGTGTTTCGACTGTAAGGCGCCAGTCGGTCGTTGAACCTTTGTTTGTGACGACTTCCGCTCCCGAACCTGACGATGCACTTCGAATGCACTGAATTTCACCCAAAACGACCCCCTCTCCCGACCTACCCCATACAGCTGGAACCACCGCCCCCGGGAACTTTCAGCGATCTATAACAGTTACGAAACCAGTAGATGTGAATCTACACACATCAAAAGTGTCTAGGGATCAACATATATTTTTGCAATAACTTTTTTCCTGATTGATATTAATTAAAATGTTCTTTAAGGATTCATCAAATAAAGTGTTATCGTTTGTCACAGTAACGATAAACCAAGTCACCTTTGCATTCATAAAGAAATTTGCCATTTTCCTAATAAAGGGATTTTTGACATTTGAACCACTAACATTAAAGTTCGAAAAAAAGACTGAAATAACAGTTTTCTTTAAAATTTTATTGGGTAACTTAAACAATTAATAATCCGTGTTTCTACCGCGAACACTAACAACACAAGAACATCGGTTTGGCATACTCAAAATGAGTTCATCCAAATCACGCTGTGGAATGGCCGCCCATGTTCGTTGCAACAACAAAAAAAGGTCTTCTTGCGACTGGATACCCTCCATATTCGGCACAGCTCTTCTCTGTTGCATATCCCATGCATGCTCAATCGGGTTCAAGTCTGGCGACTGAGCAGGCCAGGGCAGGACATTGATGTTAGCTGCGGCGAGAGTCTGTCTTACAACTCTTGCGGTGTGCGGTCGTGCATTATCATGCATTAACTGAAATAAGGGACCGATTTGCACTTGTAGAGGAACGATGACGTCTGATACAATCGTCTCAGCATAAATTTGAGCGTTGAGGTTGCCTCTGATCCAAATCAACTCAGTTCTTCCGCCGATCCAAATACCCGCCCATACCATGATGGTTCCACCACTATAAGGATGGACTTCCTGGCAGGATTTTAATCGCTGTTGGCGTCCAGGGGTTCTCCAGTGTCGTATACGTCTTGTATCCGGTCTCATACCAAAACGAGACTCATCAGAAAAGCACACGAAACGCCATTGTTCTTCTGCTCAATTTCTGTGTTCAAGAGCCCATTGATATCGAATCCTACGATTGTGCATTGCTATAGGTGGTACCCGTAGCGGTCTTCGGGAATGAAGGTTCACTTCATGCAAGCGGTTTCTGACTGTTTGGTCGCTAATTAAGTTCCCTGAAGAGTGATGAAGCCTCACGGCTAACATCATGGCGGTTATTGTTGGAGCTCTTCGAGTTAAGATTTGAATGTATCGGTCTTGTCTCCGTGTGGTGCAGCGATACCGTCCTCCATGGCGCTCAGCCACGGTACCAGTGCTTCGGTAACGTGTCCAAAGTCGACTGATAACACTCTGACTTGTATTCAGAGCTAAAGCCACAGTACGTTGCCGGGAACCAGCTTCTATCATTCCCACGGCTCTGAGCATTTCTTCCCTGCTTAAATGACGTCGCCGCTCCATAATAACGTTGGTTTTAATCAGTAGTAGGGAAACAGTAGCACTAATAATGTCTTCAATGCGTTGTATGTTTTTATAGGGAAAATATTGACAGCTGATTTTCATCTTTTACTCGAATTTGATTTACAGTTCCTGATTCAAATTATGAAATGCACCAAAAAGGATCCATATAAATTTATAAAATCATAAATTTATTACAAAGCCACATCTCAATCTCAAGAAATCCGCATAAAAATGCTTGATCCCTAGACACTTTTGATGTGTGTATAATAACCAATAGGTACCGATATAGATTCAAACTAAGGCAACCTTTGAACTTTCGCAATGTCACCTAAAATAGATATTACGGACAAAATAGGAATATTCAGACTTTGCGTGGGAAAGTACAAAGTGCTAGTAACTTTGGAGTGGTTTGGACTACATAAAACCCGGAACATACACATAAATAGTTTCGACAGATCAAAAGTATTGGAACGTTCAATGAAAACCAAAATAAATCCATATAGGATATAATAACACTTCTATTTCTATTCTTTTCTATTTTTACACCACTATATCTCATCTCATCTTCTTCCTGCCCGTATTCCATTTACTTGTGGTCGGCGCTACACGTTTCTTCTTCCATTCTCCCCTATCAGACGTCACAGCATCATTCACTCCATTTTCATTCATATCATTTCTTACACAATCCATCCATCTTTTCTTTGGCCTTCCTCTTCCTCTCCATCCATCAACATTCATACTCATCACTCTCTTATTTATTCTGAAAATCTTTTGTCTTTCTCGAAAACTGTTTCACTCTGAATAATTCATTTTAATTTAGTTTATACCTACTTCGGAATGATATCCAGTCTGTCACAAATGCCATAAACAAAAGTGACGAACTAAGAATATACATGTATATAATATATACTTTCCCTACCATTTTGAGGAATACTATTTCAAAGTACATATATCATTCGTCATTATGTAACAAGATTCATTAAAATCATACTAGGTACAATATTATACGGGGCTTAAACACAACTAAGGGAACAGGAAAACTCGGTATGCTATTCGGAACAACTCTGTCTAATACCCTTTGGGGATTAGACAGGTGTTATATGTTATTACCACCCACACTAGTCTGGAATTTGTACAAAGTACGCAAATATACGTGTTCCACGTGTAGAAATTGAATGTTGAAAAGCATTAATTTAACCATTAATATTTTATTTTCACATTTTATGGGCTATCACTAGATTTTAAACTTATTGGCTTCACTTTTAACCACTACGTATGTTTCCCTGGTAACGAATAATATGTTGGAACCCTTTTCTAATAGTTTTTCTTTTTTTTTAATTAAAATCCATCCGCTACAATACACCTTTTTTTTACTTGGTAAAATCATCAAATGAGTCCTCCTTTAAGTGTATTGTAGCGGTCATTGGTCGAGGCCATGCTGCGAGGTGAGACGGAGTGGTAAGCGGCCGCCTTCTTCTACGAAGCAGTCATGCTAGCGAAGGAGGAGGCGGGACGCGTGAGGGAGAGGACAGCGTCCACCTCACAACCCAGCCGCAGTGGTAGACGACCACTGCGACGGACGTCGCAAGACGATCTCCGGCCACCGTAGGCGCAGACATGCGGGCGGCGAGTAATAGGTTACTCGTTGTCCGACCATGGACCATGCCCGGGTCGACGGCGTGTTGTGTTACACACGTGCCTCAAAGAGTGTCAGCACAATGACGGAGCCCTCCTTAGAGAGCTAAAGCCTGCCGGGGTCGTGGGACTAACGAATTATCGTGACTCCGGAACGTAAAGGGCTATTGAAGGACACCGTGGATTTTATTATAGTCAGGACAAGTCTGACAGTTAGTGTTAGTCAGAAGCTCTAAAGTCTGACAACCAGTCTTACCATGGGGTATCGTATTACGTGGAGGTCCGACAGGCAGTCGCTCCATGTAAAATACTGATATCCAGCTGAATCTGGTTTGACTGGAAGCCGACCCCAATATAGTTGGGAAAAGGCTAGGCAGATGAGATGCGGACAAGTCTGACAGTCCCTCCCGCTCTACTCTAAGTAGGAGGGCTCATTTGATGATTTTACCACGATAAAAAAAAGGTTCAAAGGCCTGTATTTCTGATGTTCTTAGGATACCAGTACTTATTCTTTGTCCAGTCATAAATATGTAATTGTAACTATAGTCAATAAACAAAACCAATATGCTTGATATTCAATAGCGGTGCGTTGCCCCCCTTCGTACACAAGGCGACTCAAGTGTCCGATACCTTACGACTTGGGGTTCCAGGCGTCTAACGCAATATAAATCCGTAGAGGTTCGTACACAGGTACGCGTCAATGCATACTAAAGTCGTAATGTATCGGAGATGTCCCGAAAATATATCTCGACCTATTGTAAAATAAAGTCGACGTTTGTCGGTCTGTCTTTTCGCAATAAACTCATTATGGGGGGCACAGATTTTCATGCGGTCTTTCTTAATAGACAAAATGATTCACGAAGAAAGTTCATAACCTATTGTAATCAATTTTCTTAATAGTAGAAAAATAAATATCTCGTCGTCATAACTAACCATTTCCTGTAGCTTTCATGCCGTTTGCTGGCTATTTAAACAAAAAAAAATTATTTAGTTCTTTTAAAAAGCAAGTATCTCATGTGGTTATTATAAAATTTAAACAAACAAAAACAATTAAAACTGATGATGAAATGATGATGATGATGATAACAGAATTGAATTCGACGAATGGCGCCCCAGTTTTGCGGAAAGAGTGATTAATTATTTTAAAACTATTAATTAGTTAAGCTAAACGATGGTAATCTGAATATTCAATGAATGTATTTACCCGAAATATTACTCAATTAATAATTCCCAGTTATAACGTTTCTGCCACATTAAAGTAACGTCCAAACGATATGAAAGCCACTTTAGAAGAATTATAATTATTATTATGAATTGCAATACATTCGTTCATGATTCTGCTAAAGTAGCGTTTTCTTAGCCTTTGAGGAAGACTATAAAATAATTTCTGTTATAGTGTGATTCAAAAAGCAGTTTATTAAATTGGACATTATTTTCTCCGTGTTGAATATTCATATTTCTAAAAAGACTTTTTTTAATGAACGTTGGTTGGACGCCCACCAACGCCAACGTTGCATACCAAACTATTCTTCTACCTGTTCAAGTTTATTTCTAGAGCCGCTGAATGAATATGAATAAACATAATTTAGTTATAAGCTAATGCAAGTATTTTCAATTCAATAGCTTATTTATACAAGTGCAGATACCATCAGTATTACAGGTATACTCATTCTGTATTTTCATAAACTTGAAAACATCTCAGAATTAAAAAAAAAATAAGTAAAGCGATGCGTTGGTGTGTTGTTTTCAAAGTTGAATAGATTTTACAAAAGTGAAGTGTTGTAAAATCTAGTGTGTTACATTGCGAACTTTAAAGGTACAAGGAATTCAGTTGATCAAACAAATACCGCAATGTAGTGAAACTCGCATGCGAGTTCTTGCTCCGTCTAAATGGGGCTTTATCGTATCGTGGCCGAAATTCAGTTTTCCACAGACATTTCAAATAAAGTATAGTAAGTTAACATGGATGACTTCGTCTTCTTTTCGTCGTCTTTTATTCAGGTTTAAAGGAATATTCTCCTAATCTTGTCCCAATCGTTAAAACACACACCCTAAAAAAAGTTTGCGTTCACTTTGAAAAAATCCAAAACAACAACAACAATATACAACAACAATCCAAATCGAAATCTTTTTTGTTAAAACCTACTGGGTTAAATAATAAAATAGTAGTATGACATATTCTTATTGAAAGTCTAAAGGGGAGGCCTATGTTCAGCAGTGGACGTCTTACGGCTGATATGATGATGATGATGATGAGTATGACATAGTAATATATTATATTATTATGACACTTGGTTTTTATGCTCTTCAGGCTTGCTCCGAAATCGTTTACGTAAACTGGGTCTCCGTTCCCAAAAGCATCCGTAGGGCCCGTTTACAATGGAATG
Organism: Agrotis clavis; assembly: GCA_954870645.1. Classification (NCBI taxonomy): domain Eukaryota; kingdom Metazoa; phylum Arthropoda; class Insecta; order Lepidoptera; family Noctuidae; genus Agrotis; species Agrotis clavis. The sequence goes on from OX940922.1 coordinate 12,974,893, forward strand.
AAGAACAGAGAAATTTGGTGGAAGAAGATGCTCGTTGTCACTTGTTGTGTTTGCTTTTCCAATGAATCTCGTTTCGTGTTATTAGACAATATACGAGTCACAATAATAAGCTCTCTTGCCGATGCTCACATCAACATTCTATCGAGGCATGCTCAATCGCCAGAGCTGAACTCAATTGAGCACGCATGGAATATGCTCCAAAAAAACCCTGTCGATTATGGATGTTGAACATACCCCACAAAAACTTTTTGAACGTAAGCGGTCATTCTTGAAAATGATTTTGATAAACATTTCAAGCATTTTAAATCGCTCTGATCATGTGAGTCATGTCAATGGTACAAATGCAAATTGTTAAAATTTTTATTCTTACAATATTATTTAATGATTTACAACAATAGTTTTATGTTAGTTACCTACATCTTGGAATTTGGATTTTTTATTAATTTTTACAAAATACCTACATTAATATAAGTTATAATCTGAAACAAAAGAATCAAAGTCAGAAGCCAGTCTGGGAGAATAGATTTGGTAAGTATTAAAATTGGATACTTTGTAAAGTTAAAAATGTACTTGATCCCTAGACACTTTTGACGTATGTACTTACTCCGCCTCCTCACGCATACAAAGTTGGCACTTTTCACGTGGACTCGTGTAGCATCTTCATATTATGACGCAAGCTACGTTACGACCTCCACGATTTTAATACCGAGCGGCACTTATGTTGGAGTACCGGGAGTTCGGAACTACGGCTATTACTAAAGGCCCTCTTGGGGTTAATTGCCTTGTCTGCGTCATACATTATGAATTCTATAAGCACTGAAGAAACTGAATGAACATTTCAGTATGAATGAAGATTATTTTTAAAATGAATGAAATAATATTTGATCTGTGAGTATGGCTAAGCCTGAATGACGTAAAAAATAAAAAAATAATGTTTTATCTATGTATAAACTTTGTAAACTTTCGCTTCTTAAACTTAAGAAGTATTAAATGAAGTAAGTGATAACCTAAATCTGTAGATATCTGAGACTAAAACTACACGCTTAATCAATCAAACCAGGAATTGTGTTTCAAAGCCCTAATCTGAACAGCTAAGAGCATCAGGAAGGACTGAAGTACATACTTATGTTATTTTGAACATTCTAAACTCGTCCTTACGGATCCTATTCTAAATTTAACCCACCATAGTATTCTATATGTACAAAATTGTACATCTGCATAGATCTCCCGACGGGAGTCGGGTATCTTCTACGTATAGTTGCAAGACGTGCTTCGCACAGCGCGGCACACAAATCTCGCCCTTCGGGGTCACTTAATTCCATGACATACGCATAGATATTTCTAAACAGTAATTAATCGTAATGAAGTAACCCCTCGTTAATAGCCGTCAACAGTTTTCTAGTAGTAACAACAGTGTCATAGCATCTGTGGGCGCGATCGATAGCAGAATACCGCGGGTTGAGGGTAGATGAGGGAGCCGGGTCGCGGGGCTAGCGTGGGGTCGGGGGGTGTGCAGGGGGTGCTCGGGGGCGCTGTTTCATTGAGAACGTGTGGGCGGCGTGCGTGGGCGAGCTGCTTATATAAAGCTTGCCGGCCCTCCTCTCCTACTTGTAGTCGTGTTCCGATCGCGCCTAGACTAACATCTATCTGTGAATTATGTGCAACATGCGGCTTTCGAGCTTGAGGTGAGCTTTCTTTATATTATTTTTTTTTAGCCCGTGAATAAATTCAGAAATAATTTTAGAACTGTTTTCAATAGTATCTGTTTTTTTGTTTGTTTTCTTTTTTTTTAATTGTGTTGGAGATAAATCCCTTTTGTTACAAAGTTTATAAAATATTTTTTTAAAGTACATAGTTAACGGTATTTATTTTGTTCTAGGCTGTTATCGGTCTTACTTGGCTACTTAGTAGCTCAAGCCAAGGCTTACCCTATGCAGGGATGGCCTATGTACCCGCAAACTTCTAGGGAGTACCCAGATGACGAATATTACTATGCCCCGAAAGTACAATACTTTTATGATGCACCAGCGATCAGTGTTCCCGAAATGCACGCCCAAGTGCCATACCCCTACTTCTATGACCCATATGGACATTTCATTGCAAATGAAGCGCCAAAGAGACAAGAAGAGAGACTAGCCGCGCTACCTATCGGACAAGAAACCTGGTTCGAGAGCGACACCACGCCCCGCTGGCAAGCCAACGACGTCGATGACGTCAGTGCAGCCTTCCTCGACAATTTGATTCTTACACAAATGGCACAAGACGCACAGAGGCGTCGCGAGAATGCCCGCGCAGCCTTCCCGCCTGTTGATTACGAAGAGCATGACACCGAAGACGAAGACGTACGCGAGCTGAAAGCATTGGCAGGAAAACCTCTGTACCATGTTCCTAAGACCGTACCTAGGATCGAAGAAGATGACTATGCATCAGACGACGGATTCATCAACTGGAACGGAAATAAAAGAAGTGTGACTACTGCTGCCCCAGAAATGTCTACTGAAGCGCCCAAAGCTGGTGACAAGGAAGTTGTGATGCCGCGACCCGCTAACAACCCATTCCACCGACACCAGAACACTCAGAACAAAAGGAGCAATGCCTACTACGATACCATCGTACAATACTTCGCAGACAAGAAGACGAATAAAAACTCACAAGTAAGTAATCTTATTCAACTAAACTTCCAAATATTTAGGTCCTGAAGATTCAATACAAACAATGATTATTACCTTTGACTTCATAAAAAATGTACTCGATGTCAATAAATATATTATATGTTTCATTGTTTGTGAACGCTCTAAGACAGTGGAAGCTTCGAAGTCTAAAAATAGCATGGCCGGGCCGGGGGAGGCGGGATGGTGAAGTGGCGGAGTGGCGGGTGACACAGTGGGCCCCGAGGCCGGGTCAATCGGCGCCGGGGGCATCACTACATGTACTAACTCCACCTCGTCTCGCTATAAGCGATTCAGCCGAGAAATTGTTTCGACTTATTAATGCACACAGACTCCCAAATTAACATTACGTAACCTTGTCAACAGGGTCCAGCTAAAGAACGAAGAATCGAAAAACGTTTCATCTCAGATGACGCAGATCTTGTTGGAGAACTTCGAGGCCTAAAACACCATATTGCCACTTAAACAAACACTCCAGAAATACCGCCAACAAATATGAGACTGAGTAATAAGTAGAATAAATAGTTACCGCAGCGGCGACATCATGGAACGTTCGCGTTAGGGGCAAACAAAATAACAAAAAAAAAAACATTTGTCACGCGTATATGTATCCATTTCATAAAGTTTTGTCGTCCACTTCGAATAATAAGTAATTTCGTGTCAATGGTTATATAACGAAAAAAAAGTTTAGAAGATCCTTTTCTATCTCTATGAACACTTCTTCCGGTACAGAACTAGTGGTAGTTGTGTTAAGCGTGAGTATGGGTGTAAATGATGGTACAAAATGTGACTATAATCTCCATTTAGAACAAATGAGTTGTTGACTGAAAACTGCATATTAGTTTAATGATAACAGTTGCTCCTTCAATTGGCAGCTACTATGTCGCACCTTGAGTGCAATTTGTAAATATGGGTAGGTACTGATCGTCTAAGACTTATAATTATTTAGATAGAAGTCAATACATCAAAATCTTAATATAAGAAACATTTTTCAATGCTGTTTTTCAGTTTTGTATAAAACGATTTCGGGGGAATAAATCTTACTGCTTCTTCGATTTCAAGCTATGACAAAAACATCTTGAATTAATTCTTAACATTTCGAAGAAATATAATATTTGTATTTACGAAAATTTTAAATTTTCAAATTTATCTGTATCTGTATTTTGAAGTTTCGTTCACTTTTCGCTTTACATTTGGCCTATCTGGTAAACATTGTATTTTCTCTCGGGTGCTAACTCATTATTTTAAGTTAAACTTACCAACAGTCTATGCAGACAATACCACGAAAGTAACTTTTTGCAAAGCAAAAACGTACACATACTTAGTATATGAATATATCTATTTATCTGTAAGGGTTAAGATTCTCTCGGGAAGCAGAGGATTACGTGATATTTTAGCTTTACTGCTTCTTATCTAAAGTTATTTAATATGCATCTGGTCTATGAGACCGATAAAATACAAAAAAATAAAATTTTGTTAACCCCTTTTTCTATTTGCTATTTTAACATGACATTTTGCCTGCGTTTGTAAAAAAATAACATTTTTGTACTCACATTTTCTAACATTCCTACTATGTCCTAATTAAGAAATCACCATTAATAAGGTTTGATAAGTAATTGTATCTTTCAAAAGTACATATCTGTTTAAAGTATCGTCAAATTACTTTCCTATGTTGAACTACACAATCCTTGAAATTAGTTGTAAAGTTATATAATATGACCTGTAAAGTATTACTAGTTGATGTTAAACATTTAAATTATAATAAATTGTAAAATACAGTTAAAGTTCTAATCAAACATTTCAGTTTAACCTCATCTATTACTTTTACAGTCTGTAAACTCCTAAATAGTTGAAATTTAAAAAGTTATGAAGTAGTTAACATTGATTTTGTATTGTAACTTGTCCAAGCAGGGGTTTATAAGCCGTTTTGCAAAGTATTGCTCAGGATGCTATCTATCTGTAGATACATACATTACTATCTGTGTATTTGTATTTTATATAGGCGTTACTGTATTTTAATAGATAGGTATTTTTTTAATTATGGCCTACTTGTAACTGAGAAGACCCTATGGATATAAATCCGGACCTTAGCGAGCTATAAAATTGTATCAATATGAATAAGAAAAAAATATTAAAATCATTACGTAAATTGTACGAGCATCTTTTACTGCATTTTATTTTATTGATAAGAATTCACTTTCCTATCCTTATCCTTGACTATCCTGCACGATTAAAACTCACCTTTTTATCTATAACGCTTACCCAAATTTTAAAATGACGTTCTTATAAGACAAAACTGAAGGTTTAATTCCATCATCAATAAAATAAGTCAGTGTTAATTATGTACCTATTGTTATAGTGAATCGGCAAATGAACATATTATCTGAAACGTACACTATACCACTTAAACCAATTAGCAGCTAGAGCGAGCACTCGTGTCGGCGATTAATTAAACAAGATGGAAAAAACAAGAATAGAGCTCGAGTTAAATAATTATCCTCGACTATAGTATTCCTTGTTTTTGTCTCAAAGATATTGTGCTATAATGCAAAATGAACTTTATGGAAAGTAGCTAAGCTAATATTCCTGATCAAGAATCGCAGATCGCGTAAAAAGACAACATTAAACTATGAGCATGTAGTTATTCAAGGAAAATCTATATAACAATCTCTACTTTGTCAAAAATAAGCATACAAGACGACCTTTGTAAGAATCTCGCCATGTTTGGAAAACAGATTTCTGTTGTCAGTCATTCCGATCCATTTCATAGATCATTTAATTAATTTAGGCTACTGACTGACCTAAATTCAGTAAAATTTAACTGTAATAAGTCTCGAAGCACAATAAAGATATACACTATATAAAGGCCAGTCCTTTTCTATAAAATGCCTAATGAGAGTCGATGAAATAAGGAAGGTGAAATCTGATACACCTGCAAAGCAACCCCGACCAACTCATTGAAACTTCTAGTAGGTAACAACAAGTACTTTCGACATGTTTAGACTATCGTATCGATTGGGACACCTATGCGATAAAATAAAGTGAAAACATTAAGTGAGTTTCAAATTAAAATAACAAAGCAAACGCCTTATAAAATAAGCCCAGCTTCTTGCCAAAATCATATAATATTTGTTCTAAATTATATACAGAAAATGAGATAAAATAGGCTAATACTGCAAACCTACGCGCTCTACCTTTGACCTTTTCCCACAACGCCCACCAGCGTCCTTTATTTTCATACTGCGGAATTTCTCAGCTAAATTGAATAATCAACGAACGTGAACCAGACCAAAGGCTTCTCACTCTTTTTGTAGGAAAGCGTTTCAAGGTTTTTTAAAGCAAGTAAGAGAATTAAGATGCCTTTTTTATTTGTCAATAATTTTCACAAAAGCGCCTTATTTAATACGAGGGTTCGCAGAACAGAAAGCTTATGAAAACAACACATTGTTACTTATTAAATTAAACAATGTCAGTAAATGGATTTATATCACACAAAAAATGTCACACTTAAAAAGTTTCCTAATCAAAACAGCAGATCGCTTCGTATACATTTTGTTCTGCAAGTAATTTCCTTTTCTACAATCTATTATAATATTTCTGAATATTTTATGAAAAGCCCCCGAGATACTCAAGGATAAGATCCCTAATTAAAACCAAAAATTCCTCAAAGCTTTTTAACAATTACCGTTCAAACTCAACATGAAAATACAAAATGAACGTAGATAACAAAAGATTGCCCAACCCCTTCCTTTATGAAATAATTTCAGTAACAGCACGTACTTAATCAAAAATGTGTGGCATAGAATACAGTATTGAGTAGAGAGTTTGGTACTGTGTTCTAACTTTAACCAAGAATGGGTATACTACTTTGAGCAACGAAGGGATTATTATATGACAATACTCAATACTGTATTCCATTGCACGTAATTATTGTGTTACTTAAATTAAAAGGTCTTAAGATGTAACCTTGGAAACATTAAAATTTAAGGTTCTTTAAGACTATCGTCTACCGAGCACTCGTCCATACTAAAAGAGACAACGTTTTCCTGCCCCTAAATGTTATCCTATCTCAATGATTTTTTAGAATGCTTCTGACACTGTAAAAAACTAGGTTTATAGGTTTTCTTTTTTTCAAAATTTATAATAGTTTGAAAGTAACAGGCGCCTAAAAGTTACCATTTTTATGACAAAATCTTCATTGAAGTAAAACCTTTGTATTTTAAAAACAAAGAAGTTTTAGAAAAAAAGCAAAACCTACAAACCTAGAATATAATATGCTGAAACGATTGACACTAGAATCTAAGAGATTGGACGTGATTTAGTATGTGAAAAACGTTTTCTCCCGAGAGACAAATTTCATATAAAAAATACTCACAGTCAGTCGCGAGCTGCAACGCTCTCTATCGCACGATCGGGGGTTTTTCAACTAGCGAGAGGGACAGCACGAGTTTTTCTAAATACCTATTTTTTGAAAAGGCAGCCGCTATACAATCCTCTTAAGGTAACATTTTAGTAAACAATAACATAATTGAGTTTGAACTTCTGCATCTTGTTTGCTACGAGAGCGTAGCACTGTAGCCGCCATAATGATGGGCATGCTACGTCGTAGCCCTCGTAGCAATAGTCATCAGCATGGCCCTTGTCTCATATTAGTATGTTACAATACGAATTAAATTGTATTTATCTTTTTAACTTTTGCTTCAAATCACAGCAATCACTGTATTTTCCTCGAGTTTGATTTTGATTCATTTATTAAACTTTGCTAACATTTTAATAAAGTACATGAATCATTTCTGACCTCAATTTCTTCTCTCGCGCGTGTTAGACAGTTAGTGTACAATCCCCTGTGCATTCATAATAGTAAAATTTCAAACGTCTCCATACGAAGGCCGGAAATTATCTCACAGAAACGTAAAGCCTGGATAAAAATATATAATCTTATCCTTTCCTAACTCCGTGTGTGGGATGCTTATTATCCCAATCTATCTGAAGACGTGAGATAAAAGTTATAAACTCGATTTTTATAGCATTAGATAGACTGTTCTGCCCCATCGTCCAAGGCAGAGTCATCAAGAAGAATCCACCTGAGCAGGATTTCTTTGCTTCGACGAACCTATTTATGGAATTATACCAGGGATATATGGCATGGGCATAAATGTATATTTAGGATTATTTTTTTCATTTTATCAGCCTTGAGTGTCCCACGGCTGGGCAAAGGCCTCCCTCCACTCTTTCTACCTCTCACAGATTTCTGCGTCACTGGTCCAGGCCTTCATGAAACGGTCCAAGTCATCTCGCCATCTTCGCTTGGTCCTGCCACAACGTCGAGTTCTCCCTTTTGGCACCCAATCTAATGTATGTTTTGCCCAGCGATTGTATGGCATTCGACATACGTAGCCAGCCCAGTCCCATTTCAGCTTGGTAGCTTTTTCTCCGACATCGGTAATTTGCGTCAAGGAACGCAGTACTGTTTTTCTTATACGGTTTGAAAGTATAACTCCCAAAATACTGCGCTCCATGTGACCGAGCCAAATTCAGAACCTCTTCCTTTGAATTTGGTTAAAAAGGAGTGTGCCCAGGCGACATATCTATACGTAGAGCCACCATTCGTGGTGCACTTTGTGCTTAAACACAATTATTATTATTGGTTCTTTCAGGAAAAATAAAACTATTTCAAATGTGTACCGCAAAACTTTATTCGATTATTAGACCTATTTCCTCGAGATGAATAACCAAAGTCGATCACTCATGGAATTACTCACACAGTTAGGTTATATCCCAGATTAAGACAAGGATATTTTTTATCCCGATTTTATGTTCCCATGGGATAACTAACGAGTTGTGGCGGGCGAAGCCAATGGCAACAGTTATAGCTTGAATAAACCTAAAAAAATACGTTCGTATTTTTATACAAACCTTACATTTTAAATAGGTACAATTATTTGCGAGGTAATCTCAGTCTTAAAGTGAGAGTAAGTCCAATGTCGGTCCTTTACTATGGGCCTCATTAGTAAGCTCAGTATAGTCCAACGAGCTATGGAGAGGGCTATGCTCGGAGTCTCTCTGCGCGATTGACTCAGAAATGAAGAGATTCGTAGACGAACCAAAGTCACCGACATAGCCCAACGAATTAGCAAAGTTGAAATGGCAGTGTGCAGGCCATATAGCACGCAGAACTGATGGCCGATGGGGCCGTAAGGTTCTCGAATGGAGACCACGCACTAGGTGGGCAGACGATCTTATGAAGGCCACAGGATCACGCTGGATGCAGGCAGCTTACAACCGGTCCTACTGGAAGTCTAAAGGGGAGGCCTATGTTCAGCAGTGGACGTCTTACGGCTGATATGATGATGATGATGAAGTCCAGTGTAGGAAAGAGCCAGAGCTGTACAAGTCGTCTAGCGCCACCTCGTTTCCACATTGGAATTTCTCGCTATAAGATATCATGGTAGGCTACCAGCCAGTATACTTATTGCACATTGGGACGTATGACCACTGCGTCGCCTAAACGAAGGGGCCAGACAGTGGAATGAAGCGATAATGAGTACTGTGACGCGACGCTGAAGCGATAAAGCCGGGCTTTATTTTTTAGCGTGGTAAAGTCATCAAATGAGTTCTCCCAGTTAGGGCAGGGCAGGAGGGATTGTCAGACTTGTACTAACTAAATTCCACGGTGTCCTTCAATAGCCCTTTACTTTCCGGGGTCACGGTAGCTCGTTAGTCTTGCGACCCTGGCAGGCTTGGGCCCCCTAGGGGAGGCCCCGTCATTGTGCTGACAATCTTTGAGACGCGCATGGAACATAACGTGCATGGTCCATGATCGGACAGCGAGTCGACCATTACTCGCCGCCCGCCCGCATGCCCGCGCCTACTGTGGCCGGAGATCGTCCTGCGACGTCCTATTGTTAAAAATTTTAAATGTTAATGTGTTCCGACTCCTTACGTTTCGTTGCTTTAGTGACACTCAGTTCATTATAATCATAGTTATTAGCATTTGTTTCGACGTAACGCACCGACAACACCCTTGTGGCATCCCTCATACCATAACTTCCATAATAAAGTTACTCCCACGCGGAAAAACCCCTAACCGAAGCTGTTCCTAGATCTGAATAAATATTACATAACAAGAAGAGACTCAGTTCGCAACATAATATGAACATAATAATTATCTACCTATTATGTTGCGAACGTTTGACAGATTTACAGCATAAATAAACAACTTCTATTTTTATCTGAATTGATTGATTGCTCTGAAGAAGACTCGCGCTGGGGTACTGTCTTAAAAGGCATCGCGGACCGGGAACGCAAAGGGCTTCTGAAAGAAGAGATCGGGTTTTAGTCAGTCAAGTTTGTCAGTCCACCCTACACAGGGTGATAGGACTCATTTGATGATTATAAGTCTTAAAATGTCGAGTAGGTAAATGTCCATTAGGTATATGTATTTTAGGGTTCCGTACCTCAAAAGGAAAAACGCAACACTTTTCACTTTGTTGTCCGTGTGTCCGTCGATCAAGACCCCTTTTTCTCAGGAACGTCTTGATAACTCGACGGAAGTGAACTTTCCTAGAAAAGGATCCTGCAGAAGCTCAACATCATTTTCGTTACTTATACGATGTCCCTGGCAAACATTAGGTCACTTGTGCACAAAAACACTGAAAAGTGAAAGCAAAGGGGAATAATAAAATTTATATAAATGATAAATAACCCTGTGGGGCACCGGAAGTGACCATTTACGACAACTTACTTCCAAAAACGTGTGAAAACTTATTGTTCTTTGGCACCCTAGACAGTATCATATCATCTGTGCCTAGCTAGACATAATACACTTTAGAGGCGACTCACTATCTTAAATTCTCATTAATTCCTCTCCTCTATCAATTGGGCATAATACGTTTACCTTCCTGCTCGTTTATATACATTTTATCTATTGTATCTATTCGAAGCTGACTCCACAATAAATGCCATAATCCTCAGTGATCCATTTTTATACATTCCAAGTTCACACCAAGTTCGGATCACAGAATTTTTGAAAAGATGTCGTCAGCAGCGATCGCTGTCATTTTAACTCGCTCGAGGCGCCACATAATTCTCACTTTCTGCGTGATATAGGTCCTCACCGAACACGGTTGTTTCGGGTGGTTCTTGCTCCGCCTTGTTCTCGTGAAGTGATCAGCGGTGGTGACCCAAGGCGTCCGGCCCTGTTCTTGGTTATGGTGCGGGGCATAAGGACAAAATATTTAGTTGGAAGTAAAACGAAAATATACTTTACGAGCTATATTATCAAACCTACAAATAAAGTTACAACAAAAAACAAACATTCATGTTTTTAATATTTTTTTTTAAATTTTAAACATTTTTTTCATTAACGATATCGCCTTTTTTTTTTAAATGGGATCTGAGGGCCCCTTGTTTACACGGGGGCTACAGCCCACATAGCCCATAGGTCAATCCACCCCTGTGGAAAACTACTTCAAATTATTCAGTTGAGACTATCGCACTCGTACGTCTATCTCCATGCTCGTACGTATGTACTACGGGCAATAAACTGATTTAAAGGGTCTATTAGATCTTTTAAATCTAATGGATTCGGATTTTTATTTTGAACAGAAGCTGTTTATAAATAGACCACGATCTTTATATAGTCTTGTCTCTTTATATAGATTGTGTCGATTAATTTGCTTTCAAATCTATGCAAATATTAGGTCTTTACTTATGAAATAGCCGTTCTGCAGTACTTTCAAATCAAAATATTATTTTTTGGCTGAGAATTCTAATTTGAAATTAATTTTATTTTAAAAACATGGTTATTTTTTTTCCAAAAAAGTCATTTGTTTTTTGATTAGAGTTACATTTCATCGTATTTCAATCTTTTTCGTCATCATGGAGACGTTAAAAATTCGAGTAATTTTGGAATATGAGTACCGTCGTGGCAGCAACGCGGCACAAGCGGCACGCAACATCAACGACGTTTACGGAGCTAACACTACAAACCAACGCACCACCTGTTATTGGTTTGCTCGCTTCTCTTCTTCTTCTCTTGGAAATTTCGACCTGAAAAATGAACCTCGCGGTCGACCAAAGACTTGGTCGACAATGACAAATTAAAGGCGATTGTGGAAGCTGATGATACAGAATCTACGACTGAATTAGCAGCAGCTTTCAACGTTAGTGTCAAAACAATATTGGTCCATTTGCGTCAAATTGGCAAGGTAAAAAGCTTGACAAATGGGTGCCCCACGAACTCAATGATCGCCAGAGCGAAGTACGCGTCGAAACGTGCCTTGCACTGCTCAACAGACACATAAATGAAGGAATTTTGAACCGCATTGTTACCTGCGATGAAAAATGGATTCTGTTTGATAACCGCAGCGCTCAACAAGTTGTTTGGATCCTGGTCCAGCACCTAAACAATGCCCTAAACGAAAACTTACCCCTAGAAAAGTGATGGTCACTGTTTGGTGGTCTAGCGCCGCCGGTGTGATTCATCACAGCTTCTTACCAAACGGTGTGAGCATTACTGCAGATGTGGACTGTGAAGGACTGAACACAATGATGGAGAAGCTGGCACATCTCCAACCAGCATTGGTCAATCGCTCGTCTCCGCTGCTCCTGCACGACAGCACGCGGCCTCATACTGCACAGCAGACAGTACAGAACTGGGGTTGGAAGCTCTCCGTCATCCGCCCTACTCACCAGATTTTGTGCCTACAGAAGACTACTACTTTTTCATACAAAACGGCAATTTCATATGTAAAGACCTTATTATTTGTTTACCTTCCTTTCTAGAGGTGTCAGATGGCTTGGGAGAAAGGTGCAGTCCACACAGTAAGTCTATGATAAATGGGGATGGCAACTCAAAGCTAATCGTAGATGGCGCTGCGATAGTTGGTCCCTACGTCAGATTACTGTCTACCTTGTACAAAAAACAAACAAGATTTATTGTTATAAAAATTGAGTATAAATACAAAACAAATATAGAAAATGATTCGTCAATGCAAGTGCATTTATTAAAAGAAGTACTAAGACGCCGCGGTGCATCTACAAGAGGAAAAAATCTGATTTATTTGAGTGGTTATACATTTGATTTTACCGTAATAAATCCACAATTACTTGTAGTTGAGGTTTAAATTTTTGAGTTTAAGTATGTTTTACCTGTCCTCTCCTCTACCAAGAATATAATTCTGCTTCTGACTTTCTATTTTGATAAAATATCATAATGTTTTAAGTCAGTAATTTTACCCCTTTTTTTCTATTTAGATTCGAGAAATTTCACAATATATTTAATTTCTTAACACCACAGCTATCACAAAACTCGTTCCAGGTGATAATTCTTCCGCCAGACGAACCATTTCATGATTTATAGAGCGATGCAATACTGGTACTTAACCTCCAATAGAAAAGTAGATATTATTTTGAAAAGTGTATTCGATTGTTTAGATATGGTATAATCATAGAATTTCAATAATAAGCTCAACTAACGGCCTGTCTCGGCTTCGCAAGGGTGGATATTTGTTTATTATATAGCTTTTCCTTAGTTAAAATACAATTTTTATTCTCAAGGCAGTCACAGCAGCTACCCATTATTTCTTGATAGTGTGAATTGTCGAAAGTTTGTATGTTCCATCATTTAAACAGCTTATTACACAACAGCTAGTCATTTTACATTAATAAACCTTTTTTTTTAGAAAATTCCTTTGATTTGACAGTTCTTTTGGGACCAAACTGTCACTTGTCACTTTGACACTTGCCTTCCCCATTGATAGCTAATAAAAATATCGCATATTGCAATACCGAATTAAATGTCAATCCACTGACGTCATTGTCAATGTCAGTGGCGAAACCTCCACTGGTGAAATCAAAACAAATCAACTTTAGTTTTGTTTACTTTTTATTATTTTGAGACTGAATGTATGTGAAAGTTATTATTTTGATCATTTGATAAGACTGTCCAGTTAATCTGAAATATTTTTGTGCTGTTAATTTGTGAGATTCAAGTATTTGAATGCAAAAACCGCTACTATTCCCGTTACTCGGTGTTCGCAAGTTTGTATCCACGTCAGAAGTGTATTCTTGGTTTTAGAGGCCGCCAAGATGGGTCGGTCTAAGGGGTATCAGGATTTAGATGACAGCCATATCAGGCCCCGGTCACCGGGGCCACCAATGCCTCCACCCCAAGAGATTGAAATGGCTTCAGTGTCTGTAGTCCCTGATGGTATGCCAACTTTCATTTTCTTATACAAACACTTTATTTATGGATTTTTAAAACATCAACCTCATAAAACATGATTATTCACACTATACTTTTAAAGATCACAATACTGTTCTTGCAAAAGTCATCAGGCATTCGTGTTTATTGTTTAGAAATCAGCTATGTATCAATCATGTGTCACGAATATGAAAACATTTTATCAACAGATCTCATGATGAAAATAAGCTGTAATTAACTCTGAGATTGAATCATTGAGTTAGCATGTGAATGTTTCAGATACTTTCACTGTCACTCAAGCGGTGAATGCTCTTGGTTTTGGCTGGTTTCAAGTGAAACTGTCGCTCTTCACTGGCCTCTGCTGGATGGCTGATTCTATGGAGATGACTATCTTAAGTATTTTGTCACCAGCGTTGCATTGTGAATGGAATATCAGCAAGTAGGTATTGTTAGGATATAAACAAGACTTAACATACACTATAATTTAATAAGTTGCACTTAGTTTAGAAAAACAAACCTAATTATGAATAAAAATAAAATACATTCCTTTTACATTGAAGAAAAATAGTAAAAAGAATGCACAATAGAGAAAGTAAGAATAATTCAATAGCAACAAAAGATAAATAACATTAATTGATTTTCCTATTACAGATATCAGCAGGCATTGACTACCACTATAGTATTCATGGGAATGATGTTGAGTTCCACATTCTGGGGGAACATCAGTGACCGATATGGAAGGAAAACAGTGAGTATTTTGTGCAAAACTATATTTTGTTGTTATTTGACTAGACTATATTTATATCCTACCCATTGTTTGTCTATATATGCTATACTATATGAATCTATTCGAAACACTTCATTTGTTCTGTATTCTTCTCAGATTATTATTGTTTATTCAGAGTTAATAGTAAAACACTAGCAATCCCTCTCTAACATAAACAACAACTTTTGTCCAATAATTTTTACAAAACCTTTAGAAAAGAACCTCTGAAGATATCTTTTATTTATTGAGGAAAAACAAACAATAACATATTACAGAGATACAACAAGGCTTACAAATAAAATAGGTACATAGTAGTAGGTAGCATAATTGTGCTTTTAGGGTATTAATGTATGCAGATTTGCAATGATTTCTTATATTCGTCTTTAATTTTACTTACAGGCTCTCAGTATGTGTGGAGTACTACTGTTTTACTATGGTCTGCTGAGTTCAATAGCACCAAACTTCCTCTGGTTACTATTCCTAAGGGGTCTTGTTGGATTTGCTATAGGATGCGTACCACAATCGTAAGTAAACATAATTATATTTTAGTAAAGTGACATTTTCGTTTTTGCTGGATTTCTTCATCACAGTTATTTTTTTTTTTTATGTGAAATGGGTTTGCTCTTGACCATAGTCTAGGTCAGGAATTGTTTTCTTACATAATTCGTTAAATTCCATGTTATTACATTTAATTAGTAGCTGTTCCCCATTGTTGCACCTCTGCTGCTCGACCCCTATTTATCGTAGCGTGATGATACAGACTCTGTATCATCACGCTACGCCTTCACTTTTTTACCAAAGAAGGCTCTATATTATAGAGCCTTCTTTGGTAAATAGACTATCAAACACAAAAATAATTTTTCAATTCATAATGGTAATTCCTGTGATCAGCGTGTTCAACCAACAGCTTTATAGTATTAGTATTATATTTTAATGCTGAAGAGTTTCTTATAAAAGATTATTGGCTATTGATAAAGGGTGAGGAACACATACTCAAAAGTTTATTTTTTTGTGATTTCAGTGTGACATTATATGCAGAGTTTTTGCCAACAAAGCAGAGAGCTAAATGTGTTGTACTTCTTGATGTAAGTAACTTTAAAACTTGATCACGTATGCCTTAATAGGAAATATAATTATATTGCAAGTATTCCTTGTGAACTAATTATTTTACCTAATAAGGCTGCACTGATTATGATGAATCCAGCACTCTCATTACATGGCCAGCAGGAGAAAAGCTATCAGTAACAGTCAGTCAAAAGTATCCTTATCTAAAGGGAAACAATGGTGATGCTGACCCAACAGCGAGAAATAGTTTTGAGACAACAGCTTTGCTGTGCTTTTAAACATGAAACGTAATTAGATAAATAGAGGTTCAAGAAAAGGATGGTACGTCGAGTGCCGCCTTTTTGCTCGACTTGGCGGGGACACTGCCATTCCCCCAGATTGATTGTCCTTTATTTGTAGTGCTGGTAATTTCATACAAACGAAAATTTAACGTTTAACCTATTATTTTTTTTCATTATTTTAGAGTTGGACCATCTGCTTGCCTTAGGATCTTGTCTTGCCCAAGTTTGCCGTAATTCTAGCCTCTGGGCACGCCACTGCTTTTATAAATACCGATTAATCTAAAATAAAGAGTAATATTCATCCTAAGTAGTTTTTAACCACCTATTTCATATTTCCAGTGTTTCTGGGCGCTGGGCGCTTGTTTGGAAGTAGCTCTGGCGTTGGTCGTGATGCCGACGTTAGGCGTGCACTGGCTCCTCGCTTTGTCGACCATACCGCTACTGCTCTTCGCTCTTATTTGTCCAGTAAGTATAGTAAGCCATCATAACTAGCTCCAAATAGTTCGTATAATATAACACAGCCTACTGCGTCTCAGTTACTTTTTCTTGAACTTGGCATTATACGCTACCACGTATCGTGTAGCTAGAAGTCATAGCAAGAAAACTGTAAACGCAGATAAAACGTCAAGTTTCGTTCGTTTTCAGGCCTTACAATTATTTTATAACATAGGTTTGGATTAAGCTCAAAGCATTTATTTCAATTAGACTAATATAGGCGTAATTGCATTGTAAAAAATGAAATGATGAAATTACAGTCCCAGTCATAAGGCGTTACCGTAGTCGCACATGTCCGAAGCGTAGATCACAATTTAGAAAAATGGGCAAGAAACTCCACTGACACTCCTTTAAATTAAAACTTTTTTTTTTTTAGCTGGTAAAATCATCAAATGAGTCCTCCCGCCCTGGGTGGGGCGGAAGGGACTGTCAGACTCTTACTGACTAAAATCCACCGGTGTTCCTTCGGATGCCCTTTACGTTCCGGGGCCACGGTATCCTGGGTTAAGAAAAAATCCGCGACCCCAGCAGGCATTTGTCGCGAAACACGACGCGCCACCGACCCGGGCTTAGTCCTAGGTCGGACGGCGAGCTACCCACTACTCACCGTCCGCAAGCCCGCTCCGCCGCTGTGCCCTCTGCTGATCAGAGGGACACGCGTTGGAACGTCCACACGACAGGCTATTCGCATACGGGCAAAGAGACCCCTTAGGCACACAGTGCCTAAGGAAGAGTTTTTGCCCGCATCCCAGGGTGCACCGGCCCGAAAAACTGGTCTTCCCCCCGGACGTATCTGAGAGGGAACTCCAGTCCACGGACGCACGTGGAGGTTTCCTATCTTAGCACCCCTTAAATTAAAACTTGAATGTTTTGACTTCGGCTTGCAATGTCCTTCAAAAAACTATTGGACGATTTTAATCCTAAACACTTATTTCAGTGGCTTCCAGAATCCGCGAGATACCATGTTGCAAGTGGTGAACCTGATAAAGCTTTGGCTACATTAGAACAGGTATGGACTTACTATATTTGTGTTTAAAATTATATAAAAACTGTTAACGCCTTACATACGAGTGAACGACGGCTCGAGAAGGTCGCCTGCGGGAGGGATCCCATTCACTCAGGTCACAGAATTTCGCCGGAAATTAATAACCCATCTCGGTTGCTATCTTGATCTCGTCTGTAACCAATCAACGACCGAATTTGCCTGTCCGAGTCTCGAAAGATGTCAAAAAAGAATCAGCCGTCAAAACAAAAGCACGAGTTTTGGATTGAGATAGAAAATTCATTTCGGGCGTAGGACTACTCTACTCTCGGGATTTCTTTGACAAGTTAATTGTGTTAACAAAAAAAAAACAGCGTTCGAAAAACAAGGGAACGAGAAGTTCAGCTTTGTGAGTAGTGGTTGCGATGGTCTAGTGGTTAAGGCGTCTGGAGTACCTATCCAGAAGACGCAGGATCGAACCCTGCTCGCAACTGAATTTTTCGTTTCTTTAAAAATATCTTTGTGTTAACAAATTTATATCGACTTCGAGAACGCATCAATAGCCATTGTGGCCAGTGGCTGAACTATTTTATGACTGCCGCTCGTTGTAGTTTCGATTCTCGCACAGCCCGCAAAGGACCAATATTTATCTGGCCAACATATTATTATAGGTGCTCCGGGTCAGGCTGTTTGTGAATTTAAATGTTTATAAACGTAGCTCATGATACTGAAAAAAATCCTAGAAAATTGGTTATCACAGGGATTCTTACTAGTGTGGTATCTGCTCATATGTTACAGATAGCACAGGACAATGGCAGACCGATGCTGCTCGGTCGCTTAGTATGCGATGACTCCGTGGGTATCGGCCAGCGAGGCAGACTGAAACATCTCCTCATCCCACATCTGAGGAACACCAGCTTACTGCTCTGGTTTATTTGGTTAGTATAATAGCAAATGATAAATTATAGAATCAGGCGTTACTTTGCGGAAATCCATGACATTAAATGATTAAATGTTATGAAAAATATCTAAAGCTTGGATGCAGGATGTTGTCCCACTCTACATCCCTCATACATATGCACATGCAGGAAAGTAACGAGTACGCATGAAGGCGAGAGGGTCTCAAGTAACAAAATGTGGTCTTGTAGTGGTTCCGGAGCCAGGTCTATAACAGGAAAGTAAAAGTTTATAACCATGAAAAAGGGCCCATTTTATACAGGTACTTTTGCTAATAAAACCCTCATAGTGGACTAGACGAGCACCACTTCGACCAATAATACACCTATAGCTTGGACTACTTTCTGCTCCCGCGAAGTGAGCTATGAGCATCTTATAGAACCAGAAACCACGAATTAAGCCCATACTACACATAGTTAGACTCCGGAGAACCATTTTGTTGCGGAATTAAAACTAGATATTTTTCATAACATATAATAGCATAATTATGATGTTTATTCGAATGTATTTCAAAATGATGAACTACTACGGGCATTTACTCTGTGAGTCTCAGTGGCTGCAACCATGTTTGTGATTGTAAAAAACCGAACAACACTTTGGCCGACCCGGGATTCAAAGACCTCAAGCTAAGAAGTCGCGTTTGCGATCACCAGCCTCGAAGAGAGGCAATCGAAAACTTTAACAAACAAAGTAAGATACTTATTTTGTACCTAGAGATATTGTGTTCACCAGGTACTAACTGGAGCCTGGGCCGGACTGGAGGTCAGATAGGCAATCGATCATTGTACATCATCTGGTTAGACTACTGAAAAGGCTAGGCAAGTTATAATGATGATTAAACATCATCATTTGCCTAGCCTATATAATGGCACAAGCAGTCGTGGCCCAGTGGTATCGGCCCCAACTTACGAGTGGCAGGTCGTGGGTTCTAACCCAGCAAAGCGAATTACTTTGTTTAATTTATTTCATAACCACTGCTAGGAAAACATCGTGAGGAAACCGGGATGTCCTAGAACCAAAAATTCGAAGACATGTGACATCCACCAACCCACACTGAGCCCAATCCCTCCCACAGAGAGGAGGCCTGTGTCCCAGCAGTGGGAACATTATAAGCGGATGATGATGATTAAAAAACAAATTTCCAGGATGTCGTGTGCATTCTGTTACTACGGGCTGGTGCTGATGACGACGGAGCTGTTCGAGACGGGCCCCAGCGGCCTGGAGGAGCCGTGCGCCGCCGACTGCCGCCCGCTGCAGACTACTGACTACATGGACCTGCTGTGGACCACACTCGCTGAGTTCCCTGGTAACGTATACAGGGTGAATTTTTCAATCGGGCGTAGATGGCTATATCCAAAACTATGAGGAATATCGAAAAACGTTAAAAGGAGTCTTGAGGCCGATTTGACAAAAACTAAAACTGCATCATTAGATTTTAGAAAATTCAATAATCCTGGCCAGGAATCGCACCCGCTGATATTGGAAAAAAAATATCACACTCTGTATTATTATACCATTCGATAGTGTTGCCAATAAGTATCAAATACTGGGAAGCAATCATAATTACACAAACTTAAGGAAAACGTATAAATAATTCAAAAAATAAAAAACATTCGACGATTTGAGCCACGGGTCGTGGGACTGTCTAAACAAGTCACCGCGACCGTGGAACGTAAAGTGGAATTGAAAGAACACCGTGGAATTTACTCAGTATGAGTTTGACAGTCCCTTCCGCTCCACGCAGGCCGGGAGGACTCATTTGATGATTTTACCATGCAAAAAAAGCTCTGCTGCTTTAAAAACACAGCTCGGGAGTCGAGTATGAAAGTCCTGTAGGACAATATTCACGTAACTAAAGAAGTGCTGTTCCAGTGCAGTTGCAGTTAAGTTTCGATCAAAGCAACGCTTTTCGTATTCTCTTCAACGTGCAGTTTTAATGTCATATTCATTGAAATGTATTCGATTCCATTCGATTATTCAGTGGGCAATAATTTTTCTCTCCTGGTTTGTCGTACAGTTGACGTGCAGCTCACGCGCAGCTGACGCGCAGTTCAAAGATTACATACGTTTATCACTCGAACGTGAACTTAACTGCAACTACACTACTACTTCATCGGCGCGTCATAAAATTACGTGAATCAGCCTTCTGTATAGTATACGAATAGTTCTCGGATACGGATGTAAACAAAAGTCAACAATATCGTAAAATAGATCTTTTAACATTTTTCCTATCGATAAAAAATACGAAATTCCATTCAAACCTTCAACCCACACCATCAGAATCCTGGGTTCCGAGGCTGTCTAATCGGGATACCATAACCCTGGAACGCAAAGGGCAACCAAAGAAACAATTCAGAGTTTTAATCAGTAAGAATCTGAGGGCACTTTCCGCTCCGTTCAGGGCGAGAGGACCCATTTGATGATCATCCAGTAAATCCTACCTTGCTTCTTCACTCAACTTATGATTAAAGACTCTTGACACGACTTTAACAGGCCTGTTGGTCTAGTGGTTAGTGACCCTGACTGCTATGCCGGAGGTCGTGGGTTCGATTCCCAACCAGGACAAATGTTTGTGTGATGAGCACGATCATTTGTTCTGTGTCTGGGTGTAATTTATCTATAATATTTATGTATTTAGAAATATATAACGGAGAATCGTTATCAGAGGGGTTGGGATATCGGAAATAACATTCAGAAAATCTTTGTTAACACTTTTAATTACTTGCTAACACACACTGAATACAAAATAATCAAGGATGTCCGAGATATCGCTCGATTAAAAACTTAGGAACGCGAGAAGTTTAACATGGCGGAGCAACCAAGATGTCTACCCAGCTTGCCGGACCGATTCAAAGTGTTCACTTCACTAAACTGTCCGCCCAAGTGGCCTACCCCACACAGGTTAGCCAAAATCTGTCAACGTCACTACCTGTCAACTTCGAATAGCTGATTAAACTTCCGAATCGACATTTGACTCGACTATTCGCTCGGTGTTGCCATTTGCTCCCCATGCTAACCATCTCCAAATTATCACTAATTTGACGCTCCTAAACAATCTGTCAATTCTAACTTAATAGTTACTCCAATGAGAGATAGATGGCGTTATTCTAAATTCACAATAATCAATAGACATTCTAAAATGCGTATCGGTTTTGATTCCAGGCCGACGATAATAGATGGCGTTATTCTAAATTAACAATAATGAATAGAGATACCAATTTGTTTTTCTGTTTTGATTCCGCAGCATGATAATAGATGGCGTTATTCTAAATTATTGTGCTTCTGTGTTCATTCTGCGACACGGCCATTCTGACAATTCACACGTCCTCGTGTGAGACATTCGTCCTCGTGTGAGACATCACATCCTCGTGTGAGGAATCTGGAATGAGAAAAAATCTCGAACAGTAATCATTCTAACCGTCCGGCCATTCCTGACCCATATGGAAAAGGTTTTCTCATCAAAATAATTACAGGGTCTAATAAAAATCACAAGGAACTCTTTCTCTAAAAGCTAACATGTCAAACAACACCCATACTCATTCAAATAATAGGAAAGTCATTAAAATATTGCAGTGATCATACTCTGACCTCCATCCGGTCTTCAAAACGTAACCTGCACCCGGTTACAAACACAACACCATCAAGATAATCGTTTCGAGCCTTTATCAAAATAATTCTTTAAGGTTTGTTCAACATGCTACCTTATTTTTCCTATAACGTTACAGATTATAAGAAAACTTACTATGCTAGATACTCTAAATGTTAAGTTGACTACTGCCAAACCAAAACAAAACAAACTAAGATGAAAGAATAAGGCACATAATAGAAATCGGCACAAATTTAAGAAAGCAGTATGACCCTACCAAACATATCCACAGCACTTAACCAGCACCACGCATCACTACCTACCCAGTCACTGAAGTACTTAACCAGTACTTAACATTGTAGGGCTTAACCAGCGTTACAAATCCTTTCACTTAACCAGTGATAATAATAACGCTTAGCCAGCGATATTAACCCTCTAACGCTTAACCAGCGAAAGCTCACAACACCCTTAACCAGCGATTCAACAGCTAACGCTTAACTAGCGAAAGTCTACATCATTACACGCTTATCCAGCGATTTAACAGCTAACTCTTAACCAGCGAAAGCCCACATCATAACACGCTTAACCAGCGATTTAACAGCTAACGCTTAACCAGCGAAAGCCCACGTAATCCGCTTAACCAGCGATTACACTACTAACGCTTAACCAGCGATAGCCAACACAACTCGCTTAACCAGCGATTCAACAACTAACGCTTAACCAGCGAAAGCCCACATCGTAACACGCTTAACCAGCGATTTAACAGCCAACGCTTAACCAGCGAAAGTTCACGTAATCCGCTTAACCAGCGATTACACTACTAACGCTTAACCAGCGATAGCCAACACAACTCTCATTACCAGCGATTCAACAGCTAACGCTTAACCAGCGAAAGCCCACGTAATGCGCTTAACCAGCGATTACACTACTAACGCTTAACCAGCGATAGTCAACACAACTCGCTTAACCAGCGATTCAACAGCTGACGCTTAACCAGCGATTACACCACTAACGCTTAACCAGCGATAGTCAACACAACTCGCTTAACCAGCGATTCAACAGCTGACGCTTAACCAGCGAAAGCCCATGTAATCCGCTTAACCAGCGATTACACCACTAACGCTTAACCAGCGATAGTCAACTCAACTCGCTTAACCAGCGATTCAACAGCCAACGCTTAACCAGCGAAAGCCCATGTAATCCGCTTAACCAGCGATTACACTACTAACGCTTAACCAGCGATAGTCAACACAACTCGCTTAACCAGCGAAAGCCCATGTAATCCGCTTAACCAGCGATTACACCACTAACGCTTAACCAGCGATAGTCAACACAACTCGCTTAACCAGCGATTCAAAAGCTGACGCTTAACCAGCGAAAGCCAACGTAATCCGCTTAACCAGCGATTACACTACTAACGCTTAACCAGCGATAGTCAACACAACTCGCTTAACCAGCGATAAAACAGCCAACGCTTAACCAGCGAAAGCCCATGTAATCCGCTTAACCAGCGATTACACAACTAACGCTTAACCAGCGATAGTCAACTCAACTCGCTTAACCAGCGATAAAACAGCCAACGCTTAACCAGCGAAAGCCCATGTAATCCGCTTAACCAGCGATTACACCACTAACGCTTAACCAGCGATAGTCAACACAACTCGCTTAACCAGCGATTCAAAAGCTGACGCTTAACCAGCGAAAGCCAACGTAATCCGCTTAACCAGCGATTACACTACTAACGCTTAACCAGCGATAGTCAACACAGCTAACGCTTAACCAGCGAAAGCCAACGTAATCCGCTTAACCAGCGATTACACTACTAACGCTTAACCAGCGATAGTCAACACAGCTAACGCTTAACCAGCGAAAGCCAACGTAATCCGCTTAACCAGCGATTACGCCACTACCGCTTAACCAGCGATAACATCACTACCGCTTAACCAGCAATAGCCAAGTAAAGTTTAAGTTCAAACACTAAACATAACACAATTAAGACTGACCGAAAATCCTAGAGCAACCAAGTACCTTTGCAATTTGTACCATTACAATGCAAGAAACTAATCATCAAAAAGCAGGAATCAAATTCGTGGCCTTTGGCTAACACTAGCCCCACCAACAAACCTCTGTTTGTTTCACACCGTTCATCATGAACGCACAATACACGACCTCCACCAGTGCCACCCGCACACCGCGCATCCATGGACACCACCGGGATGTCAATAAGATACGGACTACGGCTCCGAAACAGCTACTGGTACGGTCTGATCAGCCGATATAAGATTCCACACTTATCATCCAACTCAAAGCCTTTACTTCAAATGGTACTTGAACCTCAGGCATTTTCCACCAAATCCACAGGCTACAGACTTTTAATAAAGAACACAAGGCACCAGAGTCGTAAACAAAATGAAAATTGCTCACCGGATAATCCCAGTCGACGCGCTCAGGAGGCACAGGTCAATCCTCTCCTCATTAACAGGCTTCGACGCCCCGGAGTCGGCGCCGCTCCTCTCATGTCGCCGTGGCAGTTGAAGCAGGTGATCCCGGATGCATGAGGCTTCGCAGTTGTCGATGGACCCCTCTCGTTGCCATCGCTGTGGTTGTGGTGCTTCGGCGTAGCTCGAATATCCTGTTTCACGTCTATGCGGTAGCAGTGCATGGATTCATGACCCGGCTTGCAGCAGGTAAAACACTTCAGAGGTTTCACAACACTTTTCGCTTTTTCTTCACAAAAGAAACGCTTGCAGCTCTTGTAATAAAAAGTCGCTTAAAATCAGTCCACGTCATACCAGGAAACGATACGGTAGGCAGCCAGGCAGAAAGAAGCTCCTCCCTTCAAGGCGCGGCTTATAGCGACCATAAGCGGGGCGCCATGTTGATCTTGGTACGAAAGCACATCACTGTAGTCGTCACTCAAGCACGTGCATTCACATTTTTTTTTCTCAGGATCGAAATTCGGTAAACGAAAACCATGTGGTGACGTAGTAGGTGTTTTCACGGCTTGAATCAGTGTCAGAAAATTGCGTTTCCAACAAACACATCCATTTTTCATCACTATAGTCTTTATTTCCAACACGTGGGTCGTCGTGGTCCATCCCACTTCTGATAACGGAGAATCGTTATCAGAGGGGTTGGGATATCGGAAATAACATTCAGAAAATCTTTGTTAACACTTTTAATTACTTGCTAACACACACTGAATACAAAATAATCAAGGATGTCCGAGATATCGCTCGATTAAAAACTTAGGAACGCGAGAAGTTTAACATGGCGGAGCAACCAAGATGTCTACCCAGCTTGCCGGACCGATTCAAAGTGTTCACTTCACTAAACTGTCCGCCCAAGTGGCCTACCCCACACAGGTTAGCCAAAATCTGTCAACGTCACTACCTGTCAACTTCGAATAGCTGATTAAACTTCCGAATCGACATTTGACTCGACTATTCGCTCGGTGTTGCCATTTGCTCCCCATGCTAACCATCTCCAAATTATCACTAATTTGACGCTCCTAAACAATCTGTCAATTCTAACTTAATAGTTACTCCAATGAGAGATAGATGGCGTTATTCTAAATTCACAATAATCAATAGACATTCTAAAATGCGTATCGGTTTTGATTCCAGGCCGACGATAATAGATGGCGTTATTCTAAATTAACAATAATGAATAGAGATACCAATTTGTTTTTCTGTTTTGATTCCGCAGCATGATAATAGATGGCGTTATTCTAAATTATTGTGCTTCTGTGTTCATTCTGCGACATATATAAGTATGTTTATCAGTTGTCTAGTACCCATAACACAAGCTCTGCTTAGCTTGGGACTAGATGGCGTTGTGTTATAGTTGTGGAATATTAATATTATATTATTACCCTGCCGGGGTCGCGGTACTGTCTTATCAGGAAACCGTGGCCTCGGAACGTAAAGAGCTAATTCAAGGACACCGTGGATTTTAGTCAGTACAAGTCTGACAGTCCCTCCCGTCCTACCCTAAGTGGGAAGACTCATTGGATGATTTTACCACAAAAAAAAGATTATAGACTGTATGCTATTATTGAATGCAATGTAAATGTTATTTCCAAAATATTTATATTTTGTTAACAGGTATATTCGCCACGATATTCATTATTGAGAAGTATGGTCGCAAGAAAACAATGGCTACCCAGTTTGTTATATTTGCGATGTGTGTCTGCGTTCTAATATACAATGGAAAGTAAGTATATTAATTATGTTTTTGTAAATGTATACATAGTGTTTTATGTACTTATTTCTGCGCCTATCCCATTTAGTTAAGGTCGGCGCAACACGTTTTTTTTCTACCATTCTCCGCTGTGTAATGGCATCTTTTCCTTGTTTTTCTTTCATGTCATTCAATCCATCTTTCTTATATTGCCTTCCTCTTCTCATTCTCAACAATTAAGATGCATATTTTTGTTATTTTTAATGTAATTTAGTATTGTTCAATGTAAACACTGAGCTTTCATAAATTTTGCTGTATGATACCGGATTATATGCAAATGCATGTTATGATTAGTCTTTCAATTACCTATTGCATATTTTCACTTAAAATCGACTGTATCTACAATGATTTTTGTTTTCTTTAATGTTAACTCCAGTAGGGCCTCGTTAATCCGGACTCCCGCTTGTTCGGTGATCGCTGTAATCCGGCCGGACACTAAGGTGACGGCTACCCTATCATTGCTCGAAATTTTGGTATAGGCAGGCAAAAACAAAGACAAAATCTTGAAGATTTTTGGTCTAACAGAACGTGGTCCCGGTTTACGAAAAAAATTTAATCAAAGAAAAAAGAAAAAAAAAATATTAAAGAAACTAAGCTAACTAACTAATTAACATGTGTTTGTCACATGTGTTTTATTACCATAATATGACAGACTACAATCCGGACGCCTCGATAATCCGCAAGGGGTCTTGTTTTTGCCTCTCCGGATTAACGAGGTCCTACTGTATATCTAAATACAACAATTGCGAGCTACAATATAAAACTGCACATTACGCCAATGGGCATTGTTCATTTTTTTCAATATGTTGTAATTGAAAAACCATTTCTAGGAATAGCGTTACTAATCATTAGTAACCAATCAAAAATGAAAAATGTTCATATTTGATTGATATTTTTGATAAAATACGCTTGACCTTCCTTGCACTTCAAGTGACGTTATTATTGGCTGTACCGTTTTGTATCGTTGCCTCAGACAATAAAAAGTAAGTGGCAAGTATTTTCAACAATCTGTCAAGTGTCAAATTAAAAATGTCAAAAATGTAAACAAATAATAATGTTTAGTTTTTTATATATTTTATGATTATTTCTGCAACATGCCTCATAATCTCTTTATAAGATTTGCGAGAAAAGTGATGCCGTGATGTAGGCGTGTAATATTGCAAGGTTTATAAAATGTACCTACTGTTGCGAAGATCATTTTGATGTAAGTAAGATATCAAAGCTTTAGGTACCTTTGTATATTCATTAAGTTAATGCCAATGTATTGCTCAGGAAAACGAACAATAATGTCACCTCGTCGACGACTTTCCGTTTTAAAAAACAAAAATAAAAACCGATTTCAAAAATTTATTGTATTTTTATAGTAGGGGAGGCGAGGATTCTAATTTGCAGTTACTCGAGCATCATGGCGACCTATTGGATTTGAAAGAATATGTTCTAAAAAGAAAAAAGTTTCTGATATGTTTTCTATTTTAGTGGGGGGGAGGGCGTGTAAACAGTTTTAAAACTGTAAAAAAAAACAGTTGCACAGAAAATACTCGAGCGCGTCAGCTATTTACAGTGTAAACGCGCTTTTCTATTTCTGATAACCAATACATATTAATCGGAAGATTAACTCGAGGGGGCTGTCCGTGGCAAGCGGTTGAAAATCCAAAAAAAAAAGTTAATCAAGCGCGTCAGATATTCAAAGTGTATGTAAAGTAGACCTTAAAAAGTGTCGTATTAAAATGTCTGACGATTTGGATGTGGCACAAAGTAATAATTCATATTTCTATTGGTAAAAAAACGTAATCTTGAAATACTCGAGGGCGTTCCATTTTTTTTTAATTGAAACTAACACTGTAAAAATCATACTCACTAATAATCTGACGTTTTCCATGGGGCGATGTCGGTAGACTCGCGGAGAAAAGGTGAACTACCTGTTAGTTCGCAAGTATCGGTCGTGATTTAATGTCCGCCATCTTCAATGTACATAATCATATACAATTTTTTGAACGTAATTAAGGCTGCATATTCTGAAAGTTGGCAACGTCGCAAACAGCTGTCAAATATTAACAAGTTTTAATTAATTTGGCAAATTTTCTGTATGAAAACAAGAAATATCGCTCTGTAGTGCACTAAAAAAATGATATAGGAATGCAATTAAAACACTGAATTTGATGTTGTAACCGTTTCAGGTGTATAAAAGGCATTTGGAAAGCTTTCAAGTGCTTTTTTTACATCTAAAACTATATATTCGGTGTTACGATATTAATTATTGCATTCCCTTATCAATTTTGTAGTGCACTACAGAGCCATATTTCTTATTTTCATACAGTAACAATGCTAAATTAATTAAAACTTGTTAATATTTGACAACCATTTGCGACGTTGCCAGCTTTCGGAATATACGCTCTTAATCTACCTTTTCGTAATCTGACTCGCTCAAGTATTTCTGTGGATCGATTTTTTTTTACTAATCTGGCGGGTTCTCCCACACAACCAATGGTGGGGACCATATGAAGGGTTGATACTTGGTACAGGTACATTAAAGGGTGCAAGATTTCTCCTTTATGATAATCTGATGCGCTGGAGTCACATTAAAATTCCCTCCCTGGGCTCCCCGACTAAGGATGTTAACTGACGTCTACTATCAGGAGAAAGTGACGTTGTGTTGTCAGGCAGTTTTTTAAATTATTCACTGGTGAGGCAACGGCACAACTTTTTGGTCAATGGTGACGTCAGCTACCTCAAAAATTAAAATATTAAAAATAAAAAAACTATTGAGCCAATCATAAAAATATTCAAATTAGTTTCTCAAAATGCTCTAAATTTGCAGAAAATAAAATAAAATCGAATGTTTGAAAAATTAAGACAATCCCCATTATCCATATATCATTTAATAATAATAATAACCCCTCTTTTCACTTAAAATGCATAATGGGCCTCTGCAAGATGGCTTCGGCTCCTGGCACGCCCTCCAAAAGTCCGGGATCCCATGATCCCGAGATGTCAAAAGATACAGTATAATAATAATAATAATAAATCATTTTATTTCGGACAACTGTGAGATCCATAAATTGTTAGTAACAGGTTGAGACTTAAACACTATTGTTAGTAACTTAACCTAAAGGTGAATTCATGAGAGGACCATCCAACCACTAAATGAAAAAATACTAGGGTATAAGTCTTCTCACAAATTCCCTTATTATGGCAGAGGAAGTATCTGCCGCCAGTGTCTCCAGGATGCTATTGCGACTACCCCTTATTCTGCCCAGGAGCGACGCCGTTTTCTTGCGGATTATGGCATGGAACCCATCAGTATGAGTTACCGCGAACATTTCGGAGGCACTGCAAAAACGAGGCAATCGCAACAGCATTCTAAAAACATTATTACATTGGACGCGCAGGACATCCAGCGATCTTTTCGAGTAGTTGACCCAGAGATTGCCGGTGTAAAAACTCTGACAGTAAGCTTTAAAATGCGTTATCTTTACTTGATCAGAACACCGAGCAAATCTTCGTGCCAACATATTACCCCTGACCGCCAGAGCCCTGCGCTCCCGTTCAATGTCGGCATGGTCACTGAGGTCGTCGGTAAGGAAATGCCCTAAATATTTTATTTTTTGAACTCGACGTATTGTCGTGCCGTTAATGGCTAGTTCGAGTGTGCATTCGCGGCACTTACCAGCGACCCCAAAGACCATATATTCACATTTATTGGCATTATAAACCAGTCCATGTGCTGCAGCGAAGGTCTCGCATACTTTTAGCAACTCCGTAATCGCTCCAGGTGACGGGCCCAGCAGCACCATGTCATCAGCATAGCTGATATTGTTGAAGCTAACACCATCTATTCTGCATCCGACACGCATGCTGCTGAGCTCGTCAATGAGGTCATTAATATATAAGTTGAAGAGCCGGGGAGACGTCAATCCCCCCTGTCTCACCCCGGACTCCAACCGATATGGTTCCGAGAGTGCATTAGCCCATCTAATTTGATTTGTCTGGCTACTATACCAGTACTGCAATACACTGAGCAATTCCTCCGGTATACCCCTACTCCTCAACTTTCTCCAAAGCACATCGTAAGAAGTACCTAATTATTTTATAATCACAATCATTTATTAATTTGCGAATACAGGTACACTGGAACTTAAAGTTAAAATGTAGTGTCCCTATGCCATATCCTACCATAAGGCTGCGGTTCCACTGAAGCGGAGCGGAGACGAGCTGTGCCACGATTCACCAATCACATGGCTGATGCACACGGCTGGCCACGTGACACATGTGTATTCAAGCCGTGTGATTGGTCAATCGCGGTACTGCTCGTCCCCGCTCTGCTCCGCTCCGCCTCAGTCGAACCGCAGCCTAAGGCATGCAATTTCGTAAACATAAATATCTTAACAAAGAGACATCATCATTTTATATAGATATCATACATTTTACCACATTCAAAAATGATATTCATTTGGTTATTAAAAGCTTTTGTTGTATATTCCAGCCGTACATTCCTGACCTGTATTCTGTTCCTTGCAAGAGGCATTATAGCTGGATTGTTTCAAGCTGCCTACGTTTATACGCCAGAGGTAAGTTAACATACATTTAAAAAAAAACTCCTGTATCGTGGGTGCGTTTACAAACATAGAAACACACATACACAAACACCCATAACAAATACTTGTAGGTATACAAGTTCCTCTCTTTCTGCTCCTCTTGAGCTCCGATTTGCAAAATATAATGGTGTACAATAAAAAGTATTAAATCTGTCTATCTACATAAACAAAGAGATATAGAATAAATGCAATAAAATCAAACAAAACAGCAAAAATCGTGAATATTCTCTGTCGGAAATATCCGACTCTGGCGTAATCGGCCCGTAAATATTTGTCGGATAATTCCGACGTGTTAAAAGGTTTAAGTCAAAATCGGTATGGGAATGAAATGTTAACTTATCTTTTCAGGTGTACCCGACAGCGCTGAGAGCAACTGCAGTGGGAGCATGCAGCGCTGTCGCGAGACTGGGCGCCATGATCACACCTTATGTAGCACAGGTGACCTTTTTTTTATTTTGCTATACTTATTCGAAAGCTCATGGCATTTCACCCGGTCTCAATCACCTGCTGATCAGCGCATATCCTAGGCCTCGCCGGTGTTGAATAATATCGGCTAGTTTCAACTTCGTAGTGTTCTATGTGTCACACACTATCTATCTGACACTTGTCTGTCGTGTTGTTGTGCTCCGCGCCATGTAAGTTTGCCATACGTCCGGGTTTTCCCGAATTTGTCCTAGTTTAGAGGGCATCCGGGGAGCATCCACGGGGGCTTCATTTGTAGTCTGGGTATAAAAATTTAAAGTTTTGTGCCGCCTGCGACACACGCACACTTCACAGTCCCCCACCCCTCCCGACGACGCAGTTGCCACGACGCGCACTGCGACTCATGTCCGGGTTCTGGACTCTTAAATCCGGGGTTTTCACGCGTCTTGTCCTGGTTTCCAAATTTTAGAGAAGGCAACCCAACATGTCTTCAAAAAATAATCAATTAAGTAATTAACTTGTCGAATTCTCGTTCCAGGTGCTGCTAAAGAACTCGATAGTGATAGCAACGAGTGTATACTCCCTAGTAGCCGTGTTGGCGGCAGGAGCTTGCCTGGCACTGCCCATAGAAACCAAAGGACGAGAGATGAGGGACACTGTGACGATCACTAACTAGAACCGCTACTTTATGTGTGATTATTTGCATTTTTTACTTATAATATAAGCGAATTTCACAAGAAACTGAACACGATAAGCTAATTAATTCATTAGTTAAGGCTTTCATTCATAAATCGGTGAACCTGTTTTAATGATTATTTTTTACAGAGATTATGTAGATCACTAGGGTCTTCAGAGACGGTTATAGGCAATTTTTTATGACGAATGGGTTGGAATGAATTTTGTTATGTAAATTCTTATTATGTCGTTCATAAACTGCAGTAATATTGCTTGAATTTATGAGCTCAGTATCAGTAATGCATGTCAATGATTACATTGACAGCTCTTAAACGCGGTATAAAGGTAAGCGTCCACAGGTCCGCATCGTACGTATGGGACGCATCGCATCAAACGGATTATTTAGACTGCGTCCACTGTATCGGCAGCGATCGGATTGCCGACGCGAGTATCAGCAATCGGATTGCCGAGGCCACCTTCATTTGGATTTTTTTAGTAATCGTACGTTCGGAAAGTGGTTGTGAGAAAGGAGGAAAGCGATGCAGAAGTTGTTGTTGATTGAAGAGGAATGCAAGAAAAAAAAAGAACAAATGGTTCAGTAAGCGTGCGGGGCGCGTCCACTCATCGGGATTCCGTATGACGTCATCGGTAAGCATCGCATGTAGGCATTGCCGATGAGCCGTCCGTACGATGCGGATCAGTGGACGCTGTTGTATGAGTTTTCATACAAGGCAAACTAAAATCCGTTACGTGCGATGCGTCCGATACGTGCGTTGCGGACCTGTGGACGCTTACCTTAAAGGTGCTATTCGTGTCAATTTCATTGGTGAAGTTCGCCCTTAGTGACAAAACAGACTTTGTAATATTTTGTAGTTGCAATTTTACTGGTAATCTCAATAGCGTAATCAAAAAAATATGATTTATGATAAGATTTTTTTTGGAGCATAGCTTTCATTCATCATTCATTTTATTCGCTATAAGGGCGAGTTCTTTAATTCGTAGTTTAGTAAACTATTTGTTAAATTCCTATTATAATTCTATTTTGCTTAGCTGGTGATCAAACAACAGGCCATAAGTAACACAATCATAAAATAGGTTACTGAAATATTTTTGGTGACGAAAGTTGCCTCGTTTTTAAATTCGGAGGGAGCGTAATCTCAGCTTTTGATTGTCTCGTTTCATACAAATAGCTCTATGAAAACTTATAACTCAGATTTTTCTATGAAATATATGAAATAGATCTGTATTATTTACACATGTTCAATTTATACAATTGAATAAAATGTCTTGTAGTAAGTAACTTCGAACAAAATATTTGAGGGAACAATTTTTAGAGTCCATTTTTTTATATGTATTTAACATGTAATATATTATTATAGATTAAGTATTTTACTAATAAGGACAGACTATAATTATTATTTTTTGACATTGTTCTGAATTTTCTGTGAATTTTTAAAGTGATCTGCGGCGACTTGCAAAGTGTGTTGAACAGCTCTTTTTCTTAAATATTGTCATTCTATGATCTGGCAACAGTATTCAAAATAAGAAATCATGTCACTTTTAATGCCCGTTTACACTAACACTAAGCAACACTTAAATGAAACCGCTCTATTGCACGAACACTTAGTTCAACGTACAAAGTTAAAATTCAAACGGCGCAGTTTCATCTAAGCATTCGTTTCAGTGTATTTTATTAGCGAAAACAAGCATTATGCCTAATTCTGTATTCATGTAAAATAGTTGTTCTTAGATATTAAGTCAAAACTTCTTAAGACTGCTTTTGTGTAGCTACGTATAATTATGTATAATTTTAAAATTTTGTAATGCTACTTATTATAATAATCAAAATGCAAAATGTACTTAAAATACTCAATACTAACAAATACTCAGATGTTTCCGTCCTATTTACAATCAAACAAGTGTCTTCCACTGAAATGTCAGTATTTAATATTATTATGTAATGCTATATTGTATTATTAAGAGCTCAGGCATACGATAGATTTGATGTAAATTTTAGAAATGTTTATTTATTCCGCAATGTGTGCACTCAGTAATTGCAAAACAAGGTGCAGTAAAATATGCACAAAGTAGATGCTTTTTTTCCTAAGGAATATCGAAAATAGATCCAAACACAGATTAAGTTATCCATGGAGGAGCTAAATTTTGTGCCACACCCAAAACCAGTTCGCAGGCGTTGTCACATGACTTGCCACCCAATATTTTAGAGGAGCAGTAATGAATTAAATACAGAAAGTAAAGTACCTAACTGGATTCGAACCAACGACGATATAATAATAGACTCCGCATGCACGATCTAAGGAACAAAAATTATTCTGTCAACTCGCTGAGGTACTACGTAAGCGAGGGGGACGGGGTACTGCGTTGTGATTGGCTAACTCAAGGTCTGTTCTGTCTCAACGTATGTTTACGGCTCACAGGATTGGTCGAAATGAGACGAATATAAGACTTTTGCCTAATGTGTTGACAGCAATGATATTCTAATATACAGATATGTTATACGCACGTCGGCATCACCTTGTCGTTCTTACGACATCAGAATATTACGAAAATAATTGAAATATATTAATAAATCGAAGTATATTGCTTACTTACGTGTGGTATGAGATCCCGTGTGTTTTATTAATTTTTTTATCATTATTGGTACACTTCATAAATACACACGATGGCATTTTTGATGACAATTACGTAGCAGCGCGCAACGTGTTACTCGTAGTCGTGCGAGACACAGACTAAAAGCAATTGTCCGACGTAGGTCATTTTCTGGTCTTCACGTTTTGCGCGCTCATAACATATCTGTTTACTAAAATATCATTGGTTGACAGACATCGGTCGCCTGTTATTAGGAGTCTAGTATTATATCGTCGTTGATTCGAACAGACAATCTAAGACAATACAGTTGGAACTGCTACTGCTGAGCCGTCTTTGCTAGTTTGGTATTCTTATCTTTATAACTATCTATATAATTACTTTGTTAACAATCTAGTCCAGGAATTTAAATCTGATAAATATTTTAATCAAACTTATCTGTCCCGCACATGTACGACATATCAAAAGCGTATTCAAGTTATCGTTAACTATTTTAAATACCTATTGTTTTCATACTTGAAAAGTTTTTGTCATGTACATACAATAGAATTTATTTTCTTTTAAAAACGTAATGATCAGCTCAGATCGAGATGCGACGCTGCACGCACATTACAATAGAGCTACTCAAAATCTAACTCTATTTCCTACACGAAAAGATACACCTTCCGCAACGCAGCACGGAGCCGCGCTCATGGGCGTAGCCACGGTGGGGCAGGGTGGGGTGCTTGCCCTACCCGGACTCCGACTTGTTAGGTGTCTTTTAACCAAAATTCAATAAAGTAGGTACTTAACTAATACAATACCTACTTAATATCCGTAAGAAACCTCACACTCTACAATCGTCAGACGACACAAAAAAAATCTAGAATTTTGCCCCACCCTGAGCACATTTCTAGAATTTTGCCCCACTCTGTCCACATGGCTGGCTACGCCCATGGCCGCGCTGTATTCTAATGGCGACTCAAAATCTAACTTTATTTACTACACGAAAAGATAGGTACATAATTTGCAGTATCGTTGTGTCACGTCGCGCCGCGTCGCGTCTCTGTAAACTGACCGTAAGACATCTTTATACGTACAGAATGTGTTAGGGGCACGCCACATTGAGTGAGGCGTTCGACTTAACGTTGTGCTCTTTTGACTGTATCGTTGGTGCTTGCTAATACTGAGATAGCAGGGTCTGGGTTCCATTCTCAACACGGACAAAGTGTTATTGAATGGTCAAGTAAAGTTTGGAAAATTAGAGTAGAAAACCGGAAGTCACCACTGTACTCTCGCTACGAGCACTTTGAATGTTTTTTTTTTCACTGTAACAAACCTGCGTTCTTTGTTTACATCAAATATCAAAGATTTTAAAACGTTGTCAGCAAACAAAAAGATTAGTTCCGTTTCAAGACGTTCTGGCCAAGCTGTATGATGGTTATAGGCTTGCCCCATGGACATGGGACTCAAACATAGCTGGCGTGATGTGGGTGTCCGATTAGGTACATCTCTGCCCATCCCTTTGAGGATTACTAGCGTAATGTTATGCTATACTTTGTGCTGTTTTTTATGGGTTAGCTGTTAATGTTATCTAAGGAATAGTAATCATGGATCTTCAGTTTTGGCATGCTTATCCCGAAAATCAATTAGCCAGTGAATCGCTCGTATGTCTGAGAACTTTCTCGCAACATTATGTAACTAGTTCACTTGAGGTTGTGATATCATACTGTACTTAAGCATGGTGCTATGATGGCACTTTTGCATGGAGTAATTATATTGATATATTGTGAATTAAGATTTTGTAATATTTTAGAGTGTGTACACCGTACGGCATTTCATAAAAATCCTAATTTTTTTAATGACAACAGATTTAACTTTACTGCAAGATAAGTAAGTCTAAAAATTATTATAGGAGAACACTTACGATTAAATGAGACCAATTTTATACTTTCCATAGAAACAGAAGTTTTTTGTTGAAATGCCGTTATGGAATGCACTTGAAGTTTTCTTAACTTAGAATACTATCTGAATGATGAAGACTAGGTTCATTCATCAATTTTCCTTTGTAGTCAATTTATGAAAACTGTAGTCCTTACAGCCAATTTAATACCTGAGATAATAAGGTGATTCAATAATTTATCAATTTAAACACAAACATTCGTTGAGATAATACAAAAGGCAGTTACCTCATGATAATATTTACACAATGATGAAATCAAGCCTTCCATTTCTTTTTAATGTCATGAGGCATGGAGATCATGCAAAAAATCCAGATACTTCTGAGCTATGATAACATTAGACTAAGGAAACTTCCCCATGACGCGATTTGCAATTTCTACTAACTAAAACTGAAAATCATCCTTGCTACCACAATATAATGATGCAATTTGATTGACTTGATGTCGTCGTGGCGAGCGTGTTTTGTCTTTCAATTACCTGTAGACAACCAAACGTTTTATGTCATAAATGTCGTAGAGGTAAGGATTATTTTCATTTGTAGTTGGAATCGGTTGAATTGCGTCGCATCGCGTCATGAAGGGCCCCCTAAGGGTGCTCCCACATCTATCGACGCGGAATCGGCTTTTTCCGTCGCCCTTTCTCTTTCTGTCGCTTAGAACTGCCATTTGCTAGACCGAGACAGAAAGCATAATGCGATCGCACGCGGCGGGATCCTCAAAGCCTGCCGGGGTCGCGGGATTATTTCCTTACCGTGACCCCGGAACAGAAAGGGCTATTGAAGGACACCGTGGATTTTAGTCAGTAAAAGTCTGACAGTCCCTCCCGCCCTGCCCGGGGTTGGACTCATTTGATTACTTTACCACGCTAAAAAAAAAAAAAAAAAAGGGTCGATTTATACTAGCGCAGAGTCGAAGCGCATCGAAGCGAATTTCTAAAACTGAACATAACAATTTCTACCTTAACTCTACCGTAACGCACATAATTACTTCTAAGATTTTAAAAAGTCGCGCACAACGCCGATCGTGAATCGTGAAAATCTTAGAAGTAAAGTGTGCGTTACGCTGTGGAGTTAAGGTTGAAATTGTTATGTTCAGTTTTAGAAAATGCGCTTCGATGCGCTTCGACTCTGTGCTAGTATAAATCGACCCTTAGTCCCTAATTTCCGATGGATTGGGTGGTGTGATCGCTGTTAACAGCCTAACAGCGATCACACCACCCACTCCATCGGAAATTAGGGACTTAGGGCACGATGAATCGTATAGTGTAATCGGCCCTTTTGTCCGATATATGTGTAGGGAGCAGGTCACGACCCCTCTAGCAACCCTCCCCTTGTAACCGCGCCTGCGTACAAATCGAGCAAGTCACACTAGCTGTAATCCAAGCGGTAGCTCGTGACGTAATCACATTATATTTTGTAAAATAAATTCACTATTATTTTAATCCTTGAAATTTGATTGTTGTAATAATGTCTCAACAAGGAGTATTTAAACTTTCTTATGCATAATAATACCTATCATTTATAGATTTTAAGGATAATTAATTCTTGTAGATTATTGCGGTGATCTAATCACTGCTAGATAACACCAAATATATTTATGCTTATTTAAATGTTACGTTTAAACGATTTTAATAAACTATTCTTTGCACGAATTGTTTTTTTTTATATTTGTGTGGAGGTTTTCAAAAGAAACATAAATAATAATATAAGAATTTAATTATTTGTAACTATTATCGAATTAATACTCACACTCTTAATTATTTTTCATACATAGGTCAGAAACAAATAAAATTTTCGAATCACAGTATAAATCACACAACTCAAAAATAATTTACTAGTCACTTTTACTGTTTGCTAACATAATGAACTAAATACCTATGAATACAAGAAGTCAGTCAAAAGATAATGGCGTACATTTACTGTGTTAGCCTATCAACAATATTACATGGGATCATTACTATTAGGGAAGTACTAAAATGTATTACGATAATGTCTATATCATCCCTTTATTTAAAACTCTGCTTATTTAACTAGCCCTTGTAATCCGTGGTTCTTGATAACTTAATTATGCGAAATAATCTGAATGTCTAAGTGAAACAAACATAAACCTGACCATCATCCAGCTCTAAGTAATTAGCATAGAGTTACAACTACCAAACAGAACTTTATGATAACCTACAACTGTATAGGTGTACATACATACACTTTGGTTATTATTTATATCCATAGGGCTGCGATTCCAGTGAGGCAGAGCGGAAAGCGATTCACATGGCTTGAATGGAGAAGAGATGTGGGTTTCAAGCGATGCGATTGGTGAATCGCTCTCCGCTCTACTCCGCTCCGCCTCAGTGGAACCTCAGCCTTATGTGAGCACAGGGTTGGCCATGTTTATAGTTGTCAATATAATCAATGTTGAGTCTTATCTACTACAAATAAATATCAATTTGGCTATTTTTTTTTCGAGTTATTCGTGCCCTACAGATTACTATACTCATTTCATAGCCTGTAATACAATTTAAGATTACCTTATTTTAATAATAATGAAACACTCTCATACTATTTCCACAATTTTTTTCTAATCTAGGTACTAAAAATCAATAGCTAATAAGTATTATTATTTTCTACTACTGATGTGGTCAACCAATCTTCATGCATTCTGAAATAGTATTTAGATTATTTATTAAGGGCTTAATCAATCAGCCCTCACTTTAACAAGTGTAATTAATATCCATTATAGAAATGTAATATCTGTGACCCTATACAAAATTTGCAGCAAATATTGAATGCAAAAATAAATATAGGTAATTACTCTTTATTTAGAGTGGTTTCTCAACTGATGCACAATGCACATTGTGCGTACCTGATCACTGCAACAATTGTTTATACCTACTATTTTTATTTCTTTTTCTCATTTTTATATACCTCAAACTAAACATATTTACCTCAAACACACAAACTTATGAATTAGTGCACATATCCTATTCAATATGCTCCAAATGATTATAGCATTAACATAACAAATGTTTCAGTACAGAACTCTCAACATCATAAATATTTATATTTTTTACCTTATTGAAAGTACATAAGGCTTGATAGTATAATAAAAATTGTGATTACACATTTATAATGCTGATTGTTAAATTGAGATCAACATGGCTAATGATAATTAGAAGGAGACTTGCAACTTTAGTTATAAATTCACACAGTTACTAAATGTTATACCTACTATAGCTACTTTTCATTTAATTTATTAATAAGAACTTTAGAGGGCTTATCTATTAAATATTTTAGTTTCAGATTTAGTTTAATTCTAAACAAGAACTACATATTTCTAGGTATACTCTGAACATTTTGTTACATTAGGTACACTTTATACATACGCATTTGCATTTACATAAATTTTATTTTCATAGGGGTAGGTATATAAGTGTAAAGTTTCTATTACTGAGTAAGCTCCCAAACATTTGCCTCACAATGGGTGAATAATTGAATATAGTTAATATTGATAAGAAGAAAATAATAACAATTACTTGAAAACGAAAAAAACTTATTATTATGATACGGTGGGAAATCACTACAATAATAATTATGATACATACCTATAATTATACCAACTTCAACAAGACAAGAAATGGAAAAGCTGTAATATTTAGGCTGTAATATATTTATAAATTTACTTACATGGTATAAATTATCCTAGTCACAGGTCTCAAATATACATTATATTTACTTAAGGTTATTTTTAAGAATGTTCATAGTAAATACCTAGTACCTACTTATTTTCAAAGTTATGTAAAATTAGTATGAATTCCCTTATTAAATTAAAAATATAAGCAAGTACCTGCTTCTGCTTTAATTACAGAAAAAAAAACATACTTAAAGCTGCCTCATATTGTGATGAAAACATAAATTGATAATAATGTAGACATGTTCTAACTATCCAATAGGGCTACACATATATTCATTTGCAATAAAAAATAGGCAGTTACATAATAGACTTAACTAAACGGATCTTACATTTGTACTAATCCAGTCTGATCTAAACTCAATCATCATCTAATTCTATAATTATGGGTTCAACATTTTCTGTTCCTTTTGTATATTCCTCCTTTAATTGTGCTAACAATGCACACTTTGGTATTTTCAGTTCTTCTGCTTCATCTATCAAAAGTTTTAACTTTTGAAGTCTCCCAATGTCAGGAGCAGTGGGAAGTAGTATATTCTTAGTTTCAGCCATCCATTTGTCAAAACTTTTGACTCTAAAGTCTAAAGTCTGCAACATAATGTTCAGTTCATCCATATCATAACGATAATTTAATGTCTTTTTCTCTAAGGGGCATTGGCATAAGTTACTTGCATGCTGCAGACAAACCATGTGTTTACAATTGCTACATGACACAGAAGACAAGAAACATGTTGTTTTACACACTTCACAAAGTCTTTCATCATCACCAAGTAACTCAAATGCAGTCCTGCGTACACTCTTAAGACCTTGTTTAGCAATCAAAGCTCTCCAAGATCCTTCTTCCTTTGTGGCTCTCATTAATTCTTTTTGTGTTTCTACTGCAGTGTCCAAATCTAAACGATCACCTTCTAAAGCCATTTTACAAATCAATTCATCATGGGAGAAGACACAGAACCTCTTGAGTTTTTTGTAATGTATTATACACTCACGTCCAATTTTCAGCCAGTCAGGTGGGGCAAAATTTACAGCTTCAGCAAAGTTATATCCTTGGTTAAAACCTGCGTGATATGCTCTGGGAAATGTGACCACAAATTCTCCAGCATGTTGATCAGTCCTATAAATTGGTACCCCAGCTGCCATCAAAATATTTGGATTCATAATTGTGACAAGTTGGTGTAATAAATCTGGTTGTGATTTAAATAGGTCTGGTGCTGCTGCTTTCATTGCACTTTCCAATAATTCTGCACCACTGCCTGGCACTCCATACCATGTTTTGGCCTCACCCCAGTGTAAATAATTAATTGAATAACTCCAATGGTCTTCATTATGCCAACAAAATGCAGAAAAACACATGCCAACATACATCCAAGGCACAGTCATGCCAGATATATCAGCATTTATAAATCTTAAAACAGACCCATCTAGAACAGGAAGATTATTTAAATTCCAGCCAGAATCTACATACTCTTGATCACCAGGATAAAGATTTAGTGATGATTTTGTTGGAAAACCTGATCCATGATCCATAGAGTGAAGATCAGCACCATACTCTACAGTTACGTCTTCCTCCACAGAAGAAATAATTCTCCAAAACTCCTTTTCAGCCACTGTTGTAGGAACCAAATGCCCAGACGTGGCAAAATAGTCTGTTTTAAATTTATCTGCCATTTCTCCAAATTGTTGTAGTGTGTATTCTCGTTCTGCCTGAGCAAATCCAAATGCTTCAGCAGGTTTATGAACCTCCTCAGCAATACAACATAAGCACCGCCAATCACCATCTGGTACAGAATTTAGTGGAGGTTTTACACAAAATGTATGAAATGTTTCAGAACAACCACTGCAAACTATGAGCAGTTCATCCCTTTGGTCTTTCTGGCAAATAACACACTGATAGACTGCCAATGGATCAAGATCATAGCGAGGCCTCTTCCTTGATTTTGTAATATCAAATTCTTCATCATTTAGTCCTGGCATTTTTGGGCCTGGTCCATAACAGGCTAATCTTCTAAGTTCTCTGTTGCGTTTCATCTCTTCACTCTCCATTTTGTTCTTAGGGTTATCCATATCAATTGTTATATCAGATCCTGTCTTTGTTTTTTTAATACTAGTGTGAGGTTTCTCTTCTTTATATTCTACTTTGATCTTTGTTATCCTTTCAATAGGTACTTCTGTAATCTGCGGTGTCCCAACTTCATCATCTTTTATTTCGATTTTAGGCTCAGACTTTTTGACAGTCTTTATTATGTCTGCCTTACTTTTTTCAAATATATCGTAGGGAAGCAAGATTTTTTCATAATTATTTTTAAGAAAATTCATGGTACCCATGTGCTGACTGTAACCCATCGCAGTAGCAATCCTACGCCATTTTTTAGGAGTATTACACGCTTCAAAACCGCCCTCTTCATCTACCCAAAATTTGAGACAATACAAATCTAATGTTTTGTTTTCAATCATTGGAATTTTTAATGGCGACCCTTGAAGTTCCCAAAATTTTAAAATTTTCTCTAGAAACAAAAGTTTCAGACGCGTGATGGCTTCCAATTCGTTCACTTTTTGTATCCTCGGGACAAATTTTAATTTGTCCACGTCCAATGAAAACGGTGGCTGCCAGCGCGATGGAGGCTTTATTTTGCAGATGCCCGTTTTCTCTGCTACTGGGCGGATTTTAGCAATATATCCAAGTGGATCCAAGAATTCTTCGGGCGTAGGTTCAAAAACGGGTGCTTCAGGTGGTGGAGTGAAAGTAAATTCTGCACTTTTGTGCATAGCATTTTTCTGTATGTTCTTGCAATCCATTTCCGTTAATGAATTATTATAGCTCACTAATTAAGAAAAAAATATCTCACAATATCTCACGTACGTGAAACATTTCACTCGCAGTAAAGTCTACGTGACTTCTCGCCATGTGTAAATGGCTCCTTAGACCACATAAACGTAGAGATAGTAAAATACACTAAAACACTGCCGTTAACATAATTCGCATTATAAGCAGATGAGACGATTTTAAATGCAAAACAATATTC
Source organism: Agrotis clavis (assembly GCA_954870645.1). Taxonomy (NCBI): domain Eukaryota; kingdom Metazoa; phylum Arthropoda; class Insecta; order Lepidoptera; family Noctuidae; genus Agrotis; species Agrotis clavis. The sequence continues at coordinate 13,018,089 of OX940922.1, forward strand.
ACACTGTTTGCCTTGGCCACAAGCTTTATGTAATATTATCAATAATTAAACAAAATTAGTATTGATTATACGATTTCGTCTGCAAAAGTTGTATCAGGCTTGTCACAATATCACAACCAGCCAGTTACTTGATAACTCACTCGACCACGATTCGTTCATGATGCCTCGTTCAAACGCAGCTCGCTCGTCAAAAATATTACGCACACATGCACGAAAATTTAATATCGTCGACTTGTTCTTCGGCTCTTCCTCACTCAATCCCATTGTTCACCTACATCGGGCTGAGTACGTAGACGTACGCTTCTGCTCGTTTCAGTCGGCCAGCGAAGGGAAGTTGCTCATATTTTTTAAATTTAGTATGTTGATATCCTTTTTCTTTTAGATACTAAAAACAAAGAAAGAAAATGGCATTTGTGACCCAACACACAAACAACGTGTTGTTATCGTTGATATTTCATTTGAAGTTTAGGCACAGGTTTAGGGCTTAATTCAGGGAAAATGGGAATTTGGTGTAAACAAAAAAACTTTAATCAAGGTGCATTTTGAGATGATTTTAATTTTCGAGTAAAAATTGTTTTGAAGCAGGTCGATGGGATAGCCTAGATAGATTTGAAAGAATAATCCGTGTAATAATTAAAATTGAAGAAAACGAATGCAACGAAAGTAAGTGTTTAGGTACCTTAGTAGGTACTTATTTACATTGCTGAACCGACTACCGAGGCTGAACCATGGCTGAAGCTGAACCCAGAACATCAAAAAAAAAAAATGGCGACCGGAAGTCCGGAACCGTAGTACTATTGAAGTGTTCCGTGCCGGAACGGACTGTATTGAAGTACAAAATTTAATGGGGATGGCAACTCAAAGCTAATCGTAGATGGCGCTGCGATAGTTGGTCCCTACCTGATTACTGTCTACTCTGTACAAAAAACAAACAAGATTTATTGTTATAAAAATTGAGTATAAATACAAAACAAATATGGAAAATTATTCGTCAATGCAAGTGCATATACTAAAAGAAGAATTAAGACGTCGCGGTGCATCTACAAGAGGAAAAAAAGTGATTTAATTGAGTGGTAATACATTTGATTTTACCGTAATAAATCCACAATTACTTGTAGTTGAGGTTTCAATTTTTGAGTTTAGGTATGTTTTACCTGTCCTCTCCTTTAACAAGAATATAATGCTGCTTTTGACTTTCTATTTTGATAAAATAACATAATGTTTTAAGTCAGTAATTTTACCCCTTTTTTCTATTTAGATTCGAGAAATATCGCAATATACATTGTATTTAATTTCTTAACACCACAACTATCACAAAACTCGTTCCAGGTGATAATTCTTCCGCCAGACGAACCATTTCATGATTTATAGAGCGATGCAATACTGGTACTTAACCTCCAATAGAAAAGTAGATGATATTTTGAAAAGTGTATTCGATTGTTTAGTTATTGTATAATCATAGAATTTCATTAATAAACTCAACTAACGGCCTGTCCCGGCTTCGCAAGGCTGGATATTTGTTTAATAAATAGCTTTTCCTTAGTTATAATTCAATTTTTGTTCTCAAGGCAGTCACAGCAGCTACCCATTATTTCTTGATAGTGTGAATTGTCGGAAAGTATGTTCCATCATTTTTACAGCTTGTTACACAACATCTATTCATTTTAAATCAATAAATCGTTTTTTTTTCAGAAATTCCTTTGATTTGACAGTTCTTTTGGGACCAAACTGTTACTTGTCACTTTGACACTTGCCTTCCCCATTCACACTATCAAGAAATAATGGGTAGCTGCTGTGACTGCCTTGAGAACAAAAATTGAATTATAACTAAGGAAAAGCTATTTATTAAACAAATATCCAGCCTTGCGAAGCCGAGACAGGCCGTTAGTTGAGTTTATTAATGAAATTCTATGATTATACAATAACTAAACAATCGAATACACTTTTCAAAATAATATCTATTTTTCTATTTTGCATCGCTCCATAAATCATGAAATGGTTCGTCTGGCGGAAGAATTATCACCTGGAACGAGTTTTGTGATAGTTGTGGTGTTAAGAAATTAAATATATTGTGAGATTTGTCAAATCTAAATAGAAAAAAGGGGTAAAATAACTGACTTAAAACATTATAATATTTTATCAAAATAGAAAGTCAGAAGAAGCATTATATTCTTGTTATAGGAAAGGACAGGTAAAACATACCTAAACTCAGAAATTGAAACCTCAACTACAAGTAATTGTGGATTTATTACGGTAAAATCAAATGTATTACCACTCAATTAAAAATCACTTTTTTTCCTCTTGTAGTAGTATATGCACTTGCATTGACGAATAATTTTCCATATTTGTTTTGTATTTATACTCAATTTTTATAACAATAAATCTTGTTTGTTTTTTGTACAAGGTAGACAGTAATCTGACGTAGGGACCAACTATCGCAGCGCCATCTACGATTAGCTTTGAGTTGCCATCCCCATTGTCCCGAAATTAAATAGAAATAAAATGGCAACCCTGGTTGTGACACCTCGTAGCGTAGTAGAAGCCCGCGAAATTCAAATTTTTTCTTGAGTTTTTTGCAATTATTTTGCATGTCAGTGACAAGTGAATTTTTCTTACAGTGTGCGGTACCTTATGCAAAATGTATAGGTACCTTATTATGCAGCGAGTGAGTTTCTAACAAAATCTCGACGCACTAAACATTATGAGAAAAAACGAGTCTATGAGGCACCGACAGTTATTTTTAATGCCTCAAAAGTTAGAAGGTGGAGAACGCACCACGATTAAACACAAGTGTTTATGATAATATGATAGCTAATAGTAATAACGCAAATCTGTTTTTCTTAACTTTATTTAGTAAGTACCGCCTAAACAGTCAAGCAGTGGTGATTGCGTCGATGTAGCCCGCGAAATTCAATTTTTTTTACGTTTTTTGCAATTTGCAGGCCAGTGACATGTTGTAACTTTATAAATATATGAGTTGCTAATAACAAGTATAATTTCAAATATAAAAATTATCAAAAAATCCTCCATCAGCTCTCACATAGAAAAGGTGCATCGTAGTTAGATTTCGGAGATTTTAACATGATGCACCTTTTCTATGTGAGAGCTGATGGAGCGAATTTTTTGATATTTTTATATTTAAAATTATACTTGTTATTACCGCAACTCATATTTTTATAAAATTACAACATGTCACTGGCCTGCAAATTGCAAAAAACGTAAAAAAAATTGAATTTCGCGGGCTGGTTGGAGCATCCCCCTCATGGACCTAAAAAAAAAGGCGGACGGAAATTCACTAAGAAACGATTGAAGCACCACAATGGCGGCGGCGTAAATATGTGTGCGTGTGTATAGGGATGCCAGATGAAGGAAAAAATTACCCATTTTTAAACAATATTTAATTAAGATCTCCCTTGAACTTAAGTTTAATTACAATTTTTTTGTGACGGATACCTATTTTAAAATTAAGGTAAAATAATTTAAGCACATTGGATATTAAAATATTTACAGCTCGTTTAATGTTAGTAAAGTTTTACAATCCCTTTTGGTGATTCAAAATTTTGTAGACTTGTCTTTTGCTATCGACACATCTAGAAATCCCTTCTAATTTACTTAAGAGGTGAAAACGAATGTTTAAGTATTTTTCGGCTATAAATAAATTTAATTAAAGCTATTTTATGTTCCATTCCTACACGTCTACATTCCTATTCCATGTCTACACTCCCTTATTATTTTTATACAATCATTTTTCCATGCATCATTTGCCGTGGGAAATCTGTAAAAATATAGAAGAATACAATAACGATAAAAAGTAACATAATATATAAATCTCCCAATTTTAAAATAATTTGAACCTTGAAATAGTTGCAACACTGATTGATTTCGAGATGTTTATTAAATTTATTGACGTAAAATCGAGAAATAAGCTTCAAATTGACATGCTTAACTATGAAAAGTGATCCCCTGGCTTTTTTAATTGAACTACTATGGTTTAGACAACTTTTTGCAACACATGACGGCATACTTTGATTTTTATTAGACAAAATAACACCGCATAAAACCGCGAGTGTCGTTCGAAGCGTAATGGCCGACGGCTGACTTACTATGGTGTGAATGTGTGCGTGCTGGCTTGTCCACATTAGCGCACTGACTTACTATGGGTGCTTCAATTGTTTCTTAGTGAAGTTCCGTCCGCCTTTTTTTTTAGGTCCATGATCCCCCTTAACAAACCGCGGTTGAAATGTACAAGAATCAGTAACTGAAAAAAAAAGTATGTGGTGCGTGCAGTTTAATAGCAAGCAAAGTGCATTTTTTGCGGTTTCAGACTTACGTGTATCGTGGTGTGTGCTCCACCCTTGGCTCAACCTTAATCAGACTGAAACCTTTTTCACTTAAAACATATAATTATATCCTTTTTGAAGTCGATTAAAAATAGCGGTACCAAACCAATACTAGGGTATTGATTATTTTGTAAACGCACAAAGTTCCACAAAATGTCATTCGTATCAACGTGCAACGTACGGAATTTTATAACAATTTAGCTATTCTTATCTTTTTTTTATAAATTAGACTTCGTTATTTATTATTGTATAAAGCTGCCTGTCCATTGATGCGGAGCGAGCTGGGCGGAGCGGGGAAACGAGGAAATATTAACCAATAGGATTGTATAAAATCTCCGCTCCGCTCCAGTGGACACGAGTCTGCGAGCTAGTTTTTAAAATTCATACATTTGTAAGTGTAGCTGGCTGTGCGAGCTGGCAGAGCGGGGCGACAGTTAAGCCCGGTTTCCACCGCGAGCGGAACGGACACATTAATGACTCCTTTAAACTCGCAAGCGCAAACTGCATACTTGTATTTCCACCAACAAATCGTTTTTGCGTTCCCAGAGCGAGCTCATTTTTACTCTTTTCACCCGCTGGGTCATTAATGTGTCCGTTCCGCTTGCAGTGGAAACCGGGCTAAGGCGACGCCGGCGGGGATGGGTATAGGCTCCGCACTGTCCACCCCGCACAGCACAGTCCGCTCGCTCCGCTCCGCATCAATGGACAGATACAGTCCGCATTTCCGCAACTCCGCTCCACTCCGCCAGCTCGCTCCTGTGGCTCGCTCCGCGGTCACAAACTCACAGATTATGTAGAGAGTATGCACCATAGATGAATATAATAAATCCATGGATGAATTATGCTTTTCTCTTTCTACGTTTCTTTATATCATTGGTTGGACCGCGTTATACTGTCACTATGAATTCAACAAAAAAAATCTTAACAAATATTCTTAACAACACCGGCAGCTCTGAAAGCGCCGTTTTTAAGGTGAATGCTCCAACCAGCACGCGAAATTCAAAATTTAAGTTAAGTTAAATTTAAAAAACGTAAGAAAAGGTCATGGGGCGCAATCCGACCCGGTCGCGGACTTTAATGAAAATGGTCTAGAATGAAAGAGCATAATTCACATAATAATACACTCAATTATTTTTGTTGTAATCCTTTGGAGAACAAAGTTTTAACCAAAAATGTATTTATTCGAAAAATCTCCGTTCATTGTCTTTCCTCTTGATCTGTACGTTTTCAGATTCTCTTTTGTTTTGATCGACTAACGGTCAGCTCAGACCGAGACGTGACGCTGCGCGCACTTTTCAATAGAGTTATTCAAAATGTAACTCTATTTTAAAAAACAAAAGATACACCTTTCGCAACGCAGCTCGACGCCGCGCTGCGCAGCGAGGCGCCTCGCACGTCGTTCAAAATCTGACTTTGTTTACTACAAGAAAAGATACAAATTTGAAGTATCGTTGCGTCACGTCGCTTCGCGTCGCGTCTCGGTGTGAACTGACGCTTAAGTTTGTTTTTTAATCTCGTAGACCAAATTGACAAATGATAATGTCAAAACTGACATAAATTCTATTGAAATTCGTGTCAGTTCGCCATTTGCACCTGTCAATTCAGTCTACGAGATTAAAAAACGAGGTATAGATACAATAGTTTACAAGCAACTAAACCTGATTTTTAACAGACTTAAAAAAATTGGTACTCAGTTCGACCTGTACGTATGTATGTTTGTTCGCGGTTATAGACTGAGCCGATTTTGATGCTGTTTTCAGAAAAGTGTTCCTTACATTCTGGAAAAGATTTTAGTATTATAACAATCATGTATATCTCATTACCCGCATAGTTTTTTACGCCCTTTTTTTGTTGCTTACTTGGATTGTACATTTTCAAAGACATCGATTATACGAAGATTTTTGTTGAACATCCAAACTAAAATCAGTAAAACAAAAAAAAACTTAAAAAAAGGAACCTACCTACTTCAAAACCAAACACACAAAAAGGGTAAAATATTTTTTCTTTCGAAGTCGGTGGCCATATTCGATGAAAAAAGGGTAAATGAAAAAAAAAAACAATATTCAGTCTAGTCGGTGGCTTTGTTTTTTATTTCACCGACTTCCGAAAGAAAAGTCACACTTTTTTGTGTTTGGATTTGAAGTCGGTTCCTTTTTTTTAGTTTTTACTGTTATTTTGGAATTTCTTTATTAGGCCGGGCCGCCATAAGACATCTGTATGCAAACATATGAGGACCAAGTTTTGCCTTTTCTCGTTTAGTCTTAGGATTGTAAAGATGTATATTTTTGATGTAGTCAGCAATTATCGTGGTCTAAAAAAATGTACGTGTGACAAATGACAGCTTTATAAAGACGCAATTTGCACTTGAGTGACAATTTGCTTCTTGCTGTAAGCAAGAAATGAAGCCTACCTCCGGTAAAGGCAGCCGAACGCGAACTGCCTTTACATGGGCACGGAAGGTAAGGAGACTGTAGAGGGTCACACCTAGGGTTGCCAACTATACTGTTTTGAACAGTATTATACTGTTTTTCACTAAATTATACTTTTTACTGTTGAACAAAAAAAAAGTATTCAAAATACTGTTTTCAGCATCAAAATGCAGACACATTATTATGTGTTACACTTAGACGCTCACAAATTTGTTTTTATTTAGTCAGAGGGCGCTCACTGCTCAGTGCAGCGCAGCCACAAACAAATCACACTGAGTTACAAATAAAGATTTTCTTGAAATGAGTACTAGCCAAAAGTGGTGCCATAGTTTATTAGTAAACACTTCAGAAGAATTTAAAAACATAACTAAAATTGTCTCATATCTACTTTCTGTTCCTGCTACCTCAGCATTTACTGAAAGAGTTTTTTCAGTAATGAATTCTAAGTGTCGGGATGACAGAAATAGAGCATCTATCAATTTAATAAAAAATGAGCTCCTCATTTATTTTAATTTCAGTTTTAATTGTGATGAGGCGTATGAAGTTTTAAAAAATGATTGTAAATTAGTAAGTTGTGCGAGAAGTTCCAAAAAATATGTATTTAAAACAATAAATAAATAAAATACTGTTCGTTTTTCTAAAATACTGTTTAATTATCGTCATAGACCTGAAAATACTTTATTTCTTGAAAAAATAGTTGGCAACCCTAGTCACACCTAAGTATTTGGCTTGCTTTTCTCAAAGAATAGACTTGCCGTACATAGTGATTGGGTTCATATCATACGGCGTCCGAGGGATGAGGTGTGGCAGGGGACTAGACCACTCTAGCACGTGGCAACATGTTTTTAAATAGTCCTAGAATCCATTGCATTGCACACTTCATAAAACAGATTGCGGTCCTCATATTTTGCAAACAAAATGCCTTCTGCGACCTGCTTTATGATTAACGTATTTAATACATGTTACGTCGCAGAATATACATACTTTCAGAACTGTTTTTATAATGACATTGGAATCACCTAGTATTATTCACTAGTTAACTTACCTCGTGTAATACAATAAATAACACCACACGCACTAAGTTTTATATTAACATGCTTTCGATGTCGTTTTGTGTATTCCAAATGCAGTAATACATTTATTTATTAAATCGCGTGAGACTGAATCGAACATTTAAACTGTCAAGACAATATTGTCTTCTCAGCTCACTGAAGAAGCTTTATGGCATAAAAACAAACAAATAAACAAACAAGAAAAGTGAGTTTATAAAACGTCTGAAAAATAGGGCAGGGACTTTCAGACTTGTACTGAACAAAATCCATGGTGTCCTTCAATAGCCCTTTACGTTCCGGGGCCACATTGACCCAATAGACCCACGACCCCGGCAGGCTTTGGCCTACAAAGAGGGGGGCCCCGTCATATTGCTGACAGCTCTTTGAAACCCGGGCATGCCCGAAAATCGTCCCGCGACGTCCGTTGCCATGGGCTCAGTCTCCTGAGGCGGCTGGGTCGTGAGGTGAATGCTATCCGCTCCCTCACGCATCCCGTCTCCTCCTTCGCTAGCATGACTGCTTCGCAGAAGGAGGCGACCACTTCCCAATCCGTCTCACCCTGCGGGGTGCCTCGAACAATGTGGGAGAGGTCGCGCCTATCGCTTCAGTGCGGTGCTCTGGCCAAGCGGAGTAGACGTGCACCATATGCTCCACCGTATCCTCCAGGAAATCCGGCTAGCGGTAGCAGGAAATCGACCCCTGCCATATTTTTAGATGAAACTGCATTAATTACGCTGAATAAATAATGTAAAATACTCTATTTTTTTTTTAATTCCCACAGCCCACAAGAATGCGACCCTTACCATGGTAACCAAGAGACATTTAGCTATATTTCCTCAAGGTTTGATTTATGTCCGCCGTGGGTTTTTTTCCCATACAATTCGCCCGTTGACCTTTTGAATTTCGCGGGCTGGCTCTCTCAGAGGGCCAAAGCCTGCCTGGGTCGCGGGACTTATTTCCTTACCGTGACCCCGGAACATAAAGGGCTATTGAAGAACACCGTGGATTTTAGTCAGTACAAGTCTGACAGTCCCTCCCGACCTGCCCGGGGTGGGAGGACTCATTTGATGATTTTACCACGCTAAAAAAAAAAAAAAAGCTTCGGTGGCTTCGGAGTTGCCTGCTGTCACTGTTTTGCCGTAAAAGCCTTGAAGTCATGCCAGAAAAATAACAAAAAAATATAATGCTGTCACTGTCATTGTCAAAATAATTTTTATAACCTCAACTTCAATCAATGAACTAAAATATGTTTAAGAGTTTTGTGATCGGTTAGGGCAGTTTAATATTTTTTATCTAGCTTTTTTGTAAATTAATATTAAACTATGTTAAATACATTTCGTGGAGTCTGTGCTGTAAATATTCAGTTACAACAGATAAGATGTGCTCATAGAATTAGAGGCAAAGCTCCTATTTTCTGTCGCACAATAAAGGAACGTCTTGATGAACTGAATTATAAAGATGAATTGTATACAACCAGAGTTGATATCGGTCTGCCCCGAATTAAGTGAGTTTATGTAATAGCTGAACGTTTTACATTCTATTGAAAAAACTAGCTTATATGTTGAAATAATACTTAGTCTGCTTAATAGTTAACCTAATGCCTTGCTCATCTATTTAACTTATAAAAAATCATATTGAACCTCAATTAGTTTTTTATTTAAATAAAAAAGATACTGTCCGAATGTTCAATCATTTGATTTCTATGGTACATTTCGTTTATTCATTCATCACACATTAGTTATAATTTAAATAATTAAGGTGATTGCTTCGATGTAGCCCGCGAAATTCAATTTTTTTTACGTTTTTTGCAATTTGCAGGCCAGTGACATGTTGTAACTTTATAAATATATGTGTTGCGGTAATAACAAGTATAATTTTAAATATAAAAATAATCAAAAAATTCGCTCCATCAGCTCTCACATAGAAAAGGTGCATCGTAGTTAGATTTCGGAGATTTTAACATGATGCACCTTTTCTATGTGAGAGCTGATGGAGCGAGTTTTTTGATAATTTTTATACTTAAAATTATACTTGTTATTACCGCAACTCATTTAGTTATAAAGCTACAACATGTCACTGGCCTGCAAATTGCAAAAAACGTAAAAAAATTTGAATTTCGCGGGCTGGTTGGAGCATCCCCCTTAACACAAAATAAAAAAAAAATATATAAATAACAAATGGTAAACTTGAACATACTGGTAAACAAAACATATCACTTTGGTAAACCAGTTGGGTATTTCAAGTTACTAGTCAAGAAAACTATACAGGGTGAATTTTAATTTGATGGATAGCCAAATCCGAAATGATGAGGTATGTCGAAAAATGGTCAACATCGGCCCTGGGACTACTTTCGATGTTCATCATAGTTATGGATAATATGATATAGCCATCCACACCCACATAGAAAATTCACCCTGTATAACTTTCCATAGTGGAATGAGATCTAAATAATAGGTTACTTGATAATAATAGTAATTAAAACAACTACCCTTTTCTTCATAGAGATCTACACCTTGGAATGGTCATCTATGCTACTTTCACAGTTATTATGTCTTGTGACTGGGACTGTAGCTCCTCTAAAATGGCTGTAACTGGCCTACTTGAAATAAATGCTTTGTTTTAGAAAATCATCTGATGGCAGCCGTATCTCTAAACTGGAACATCTCAAAAGCATAAAAGCAGATAAAAATATAGAACAGCTTGCCCGGAATCATAAGTTAGAAATTGACTTAAAAGAAGTTAAATCAGAATGGCTCAAAACCTTAGGTCCCCAGCATAAAAAACAAATTGCTGATCACTATGGCATATTTGAACACTTGTATGGAGAAGGCTACTTTATTCCATATTTGAATTTAGAAGTATTGTATGATTTGAAAAACGGTTCATACCTCCCTGTTTACACTGGAAATGACCTAAAGCCTGCAGAAGCACTTGAATATCCTATTGTAAATTATGAATCTGATGCAGATACTTTATGGACACTTGCTCTTACAAGTTTAGATGGCCACCTAACGGAGAGTGAAAAAGAGTATGTGCACTGGCTTGTGGCCAATATTCCTGGGAACTCTATTGAGAAAGGAGACACTATTGTGGAGTATTTGCAACCTATCCCTTTGAAGGGTACTGGATATCACAGATATGCTTTTGTGCTTTATAAACAAGATGGGAAAATATCTTATGATGTGACAAAAGGTAGGTTTTTTTATATCAGAAAATTTAATGAATTTTCTATACTATTTTCAATCAATAATATTATTTTTAGTAACTTCATCATCACCTCTGGAAGATAGAACATTTGTGACAAGAGAATGGTATCAGAAGTATCAAGATAGCATCACTCCTGCAGGGCTAGCATTTTACCAAACCAACTGGGATCATACAGTTAGAAATTTCTTCCATCAAGTGCTACAAAGCAAAGAGCCAGGTAACTAGAAATAGAAACAAAGTTTTGTGTCACATCTAGAGATGGGTTTATCTCCTGGGTATATTGAGAAAACACTTGATAAATGCATTTTTCCCAGTTAAGTTTCTGCTTAATTTTTTACCTACTTTATTTGGGTGTAAACTCATTTATGCCCAATATTCCAATGTGTATGCCTATTTTGTTCATAAATGTTTGCCTCAACCCATCTCAATTTCAAATTCTTAGCATTCATGTGTACATAGGTGTTGCAGAAGTAAATAGTTTCAACATGAAACCCGGTTAGGGCACAGCAACATATTATATTTATTATCTCTAGTACATGTGATCTCATATTTAGTCTATTACAAAATGAATAACCCTCTCTTTTTCAGTTTATGAGTATGACTTTCCTAAGCCCTACCTGAGACCTCAAGAATGGTTCCCCCGAAGGAAGCCTTTCAACTTGTATATGGATAAGTACAGAGACCCAAAGGAGATCAACAAGGAGTATTTGTTGCGTAAGTTGAAGGATGAAGACCCCTTCCGGGCAGCTCCGCCACCACTTCAGTTCCCCAACGCCCAGCCTTTCCCCAAAAACATGCCATCATGGTTGAAACTTCATGAGCAGAAGATTAGGTTGGGTTGGGGCAGAGTAAATGATGTTTAAATTTATAAAATAAAGTTTTATGTAGTTCAGATTTTGTTGTTTTTATTTTTAAGAACAATCTTGGAATTTCCATCTTCCATAGCGGAATTTGTTTTATTATTGTGTAAGCTATTCCCTGTGGATTTATCCCTGCTCGGCTTCTATTGGTCCTAGCGTGATGTTATATAGCCTTCCTCGATAAATAGACTATCCAATACAAAAATATTTTTAGGGTTCCGTAGTCAACAAGGAACCCTTATAGTTTCGCCATGTCCGTCCGTCCGTCCGTCCGTCCGTCTGTCCGCAGTTTAGCTCAGAGACGCACAGTACTAGAGAGCTGTAATTTGGTGTAAATATACGGATTTGTTGTGCCAAAAAAGTGGTAAAATAAAATCTCGTAAAATATTTTTTTTAAGGGTACCTCCAGTACTTACACGTAAAGTGAGGATTTTTTTTCTCGCGTACCCCTTAGTGTGGGGTATCATTAAATAGGCCTTTAAAAAATAATGATAGTTTCCATTAACAGTTTTTTGATAAAAAAATTCGTTTGTGAAATATTAAGCTTTAAAGTGCTAAATTTTGCTCTATTCGAGTGTCCCCCCCCTCTACCAGCTAAACGGTTATGTTTGGGGGTGTGAAAAAATTCACAATAGTAGCATATATAACGAAGTTTAAAAGAAAATTATCATGACTAAGTAGGCTTTACAACTTTACGAGTAATAGTCGACCAACTTATAAAATGTACTTGAATAATATGTTTTCTTAAACAAAATGTATCGGAGAAAATGCTCTTCAACTGCAACTGTAAGTTTGTCAACTTTATTTTACAGCTTTAATAGGTATGTTTTTACGGTATGTTTTTTGGGGATAGGTAGGTTTTTATCGTCAACTATTTTTAACGAACTTCAAAAAAAGGAGGAGGTTCTAAATTCGTCGTAATCTTTTTTCTTATGTATTTTTCCTGATTTCTCAAAGACTCCTGGACCGATTTTGAAAATTCTTCTTTTTAAAATTAAATTCAGCGAATCAGTTTAATTAGTTTTTTGATGGGCAACTACGGAACCCTACACTGTGCGTGGCCCGACACGCGCACTTGGCCGGTTTTTTCAATATAAACCAGTACTTCCTCCAATTAGCATGTTCAACCACTTAGTTTAGATTTGAGTACCAATTACATGTATGTACCTACATGTTTGATGAGTTAACAAAATACGTGAGAGTTAGGTAGACATTTTGTGAGGGATGCAATTTGTGTCGACACCCAAGTGCACGGTTTTTGGAGTTGAAACACTAGGGACATGGGGTCCGAACTTTTAAAGATCTCGAACTCTACTAAACTCCACTCTTTGCGTGCCTAGAGGGTGGGCCTATTTCTTGGTCAAACAGTGTATTTATCTCTGTATTAAAATTCATCAAAATCTGATCATCCTTTTTGACGTGAATCTACTTTTGTGCAGTCTTATCAAAATGTGATAAGCTGTATCGGCTTGATTGAGTAACAAACGAGAAAAAGCATCCCCATGATTTATAGCTGACAGTTAGCAGCAATAGGTGTACCTAGCCTAAGGGCGTTGGGGCAGTCCCATAGATGATTCCCATTCCCTATTGAAAGATTGGGGTAGGTTGATGTGTGCGGGTGCTTCGCACACTTACTATTTTCTCCAGGTTAGTGATGAGATCGGTCGCGGGACTTACGAATTACGGTCGAGGCCATGCTGCGGGGCGAGACGGAATGGGAAGCGGTCGCCTCCTGCGAAGCAATCATGCTCGCGAAGGAGGAGGCGGGCCGAGTGAGGGAGAGGATAGCGTCCTCCCTGCACCCCAGCCGCAGTGGTGGACGCCCACGGCGATGGTCGTCGGCAGTCGATCTCCGGCCACCGTAGGCGCGGGCGGCGAGTAAAGGGCGACTTGCTGTCCGATCATGGACCATGCCCGGGTCGACGGCGCATTGTGTTCCACGCGCGCCTCAAAGAGAGTCAGCATTGTGACGGGGACCCTCTCTAGAGGGCCAAAGCTTGCCGGGGTCGCGGGACTTACCTATCTCATTACCGTGACCCCGGAACGTAAAGGGCTATTGGATTTTAGTTAGTACGAATCTGACAGTAACTCCCGCTCTGCCCTGGGTGGGACGAGTCATTAGATGATTTTACCACAATAAAAAAAAACGTTTGTGATGAGATGAACATTTCTGAAGAAACTATTGGACTTTTTGGCAAAAAACTTTTTCATAAAAAAAAAAATGTAACCGCCTTCAAAAACAACCACAAAAAAGGGTGAAATAAATAACCTACAAAACTTTTCTTTCGGAAGTCGGTGACTATTTTTATTAATTTAGTCTAAGTTAATTTCATTGTATTTTTTGGGTTTAGTCGATAAATGCCAGATTCTAGAAATTTAATGTCAGACGAGCTTAAAACGCCAGATTCTATGAATGCCAGAATATACAAATGTCAGATTCTATAAATGCCAGATTCCATCCAGATTCTAGTAATGTCACATTTTTGTTATAGTTGCAAAAATAATAATTATTATATTGCAAGTATAACAAAAATGTTGTTTGTTTTTGTTTTTCTTTACCAGTAATCAAAGTCATCAATTTCGTAAAAAATACTTCAAACATTACTCAAAGTCATTATAAATCATCTCTCATCATAATCAATAAAATTTCCATTTCTAAGAGCTTATTTCAAATTTTTGTATTGCAATATTATCTACAACTCTGCATACAATTTTTGAATAAAAAAAACGACAACAAGCAACAAAAACTATTGAACAAAATTTTATACATGCACGTAAGGAAATTATTATATTGCAACTGCCTAAGGAAATTATTATATTGCAACAAACGCCCAAATGGTCGGTTCAACATTGCGCGGGTTATCCCGCGCAATGTTGAACCGACCATTTGGGCGTTTAAGGGCGGCCAACCCGTCTATCTTTTCATACAAACGCTCGTACGTGATTATGGCGTTGTAACAGATATTTCTTTGATACTTTTGAACTAATAGGCATCTTGTGCACTATATCTAGGTTTCTATCAAAACGCGAAATCAAAATTTTAAGAAACAAATTCAGTACAAACCTCCAAAAATCAGCTTTTTTGCACAAATTTTATATGATGTTTGGGCGTTTATAATGTACTCATTAATTGTAACCGGAAATAATTATTTGCATAGAAACCTTGCAAATGTAATGGAGTTTCTAAATGTAAAACTTTTTTTTCATAATCTTGTAAGGCTTACGAAAAAACACGTATTTCTTGGAACAAGTTTTATGAAACTTCCGCACACTATTTTCCTTTTAATGTTGTCGCGTTCTCACTTGCTTGTTAGCCATGTGGCGGTAAGAGGTAAGCGGGGGACGAGTCGAGCGGGGACGGGTTTGCCTCTTGTTCTGGATGAAACAACAAGCTTTTTGGCCATGCTCGCGTTGTCGTTCGTCGAATGGGGAAGGGCGCTCTTAAAACCGGTTTTTTGAACCAATTCCAAATGGTCCACATTACATGATATAACAAAAATGTAACATTAATAGAATCTGGCATTATGAGAATCTGGCATTCATAGAATCTGGCGTTTTAAACTCGTCTGACATTTCTAGAATCTGGCATATTTTATCGACTAAATTCAACGACTAAATCCTTTTTTGCCACAGACTTCCGAAAGAAAAGTTTTGTAGGTTACCTATTTCACCCTTTTGTGGTTGTTTTTGAAAGCGGTTAATTTTTTTGAAAGTTTTTTTTTTTTTTTTTTTAGTTTAAATATTCAACCAAAATTCTCGTCAAATACATCATTTTCTTACATGTGCACTAGAATTTTGTAATCCGTAACACTACCAGTAATAACATTGTTAACATATCTTTCATTGATTCCCTATCTCGAAAACTACTGAACCGATTTTGATGAAACTTGCAGTATTCCCTAAGTTGAACGATACCTAGTACAACAAAAAAAGAATTACCTACTTAAATCGGACTTGTAATTCCGGAGATATGCGAACACAAACATAATTTACTAAATCAGTCGATGCCAAGTCCTTACTAGAGGAGTTGTACCTTCCATTATCATCAGCTCAGCTACATGACATGATGATTACGGCCTATATTTGAGGGTTGCCCTCTTCTCCAGGATCCAATCATCAGATCCTGACATGGTGACAATGGGACCAGTTCAGAAGTATCTCCTTTCGAACAAAAAAAGAATTTTGAAAATCGGTTCACTATTGGCGGAGTAATTACGTAACAAACACACACAAAAAAAAACACCGTCGAATTGATAACCTCCTTCTTTTTGAAGTCGGTAAAAAATGGTCCCCCATCTCAATTTTACATAGCACATAATTATTTTAGCCTCATCATCATATACCTACTTACTGCGATACGGGACTCTTCGCCGACAGCGCTCATCAGGGCAAGTTCGGTTCCTTTTAATCCTGCAAACAGAACTAGAAGCCCCGCGAAGCCGACCTTGGTCGAACCTGCTTAGATCGCTTATTACCGATCCGATTCTCGGAGTTCAGTTTGCGTCGGTGAAGTGTCCTGTTGGCGAAGTGTCCCGTCGAAATAAAGTCTTGTCGGTGTTGTTTGTCGGCAAATGCTAATACGTTTTCTTTCGGCTCTTGGACATCTTTAAGAAGGTAAATTCGGGCGTTCATTGGTTACAGACAAGATAGCAAACAAGACCGATTATTCATTTCTGTTTTGGTGAATGCTCCAACCAGCCCGCGAAATTCAAATTTCTCATCAGCTCTCACATAGAAAAGGTGTAAATTGTTAAAATCTCCGAAATCTAACTTACATGCACCTTTTCTATGTGAGAGCTGATGGAGCTAATGTTTTGATCATTCTTGTATTTAAAATTATACTTGTAATTACCGCAATTCATATTTTGATAAAGTTACATGTCACTGGCCTGCAAATTGCAAAAAACGTAAGAAAATTTGAATTTCGCGGGCTGGTTGGAGTATTCACCAGTGTTTCTCGTCAAGATTTCATGCTGAATACCTAATCACTGTTACAAATTACGAAAATAATATTAATAAAACATAGGTTCCGTTATGTACTTTTATTAAACATTAAAAAATAATATTAACTTTCTTAAATCAGACAATTTCTTAACATAGTGCAACGAATTTGGTTTTCTTTTTATCGAAATTCTTCATCTAGAAAAACCTACGCAGTCTATAATATCATGTTTGCATAACAATTTTGTTGATGTAGAAATTGAGCAGAAACCTTCATATTGTTTATATAAAAAAAGGAATTTAACAAAATTAATTATATTTATAATTGCAAAATTATTGTTACAAAATCATTCAAAAAATAAACCACATGAGTGTCCTTGATTCATTACAACTAAGACCGCAATTCTTATTTGTCTTCAACTTAAGAAAATAATTATAATCATTATACAATTTTGGCTCCGAAACCACAGAATAATATGGCAAAATAACGAAAACTAAGTAAGTAAATAAACAGAATACCTAGTTACAATAAATGCATTAAAAGTAAAAGCTAACAACAGAATTAACCATTCAATATTGGATGATTCTAAAAATAGCTATGTTCTCAATATTACTACTGAAATAGATATTATAGAGCTTTTCCACAGATTACTATTATCAAGCCAACTTGTTTAAATGCATGTGACAAATCTGCATTCATATTTTACATGAACCTTACAGTGTTAAGTAGCACACAACATTGCATCAATAAGGTGCAAATTGAAGCACAAAAAATAATTGTAAAATACACAATGCTTATGTGGACATTTTAATGAAATACAATATTACTATAAATTTGAAATATACACATGAATGCGTGTTTTCACGTAAATCGTTATAATACCCACTCCATATTATACATGTGTTATAATTATAGCTAGTGGATTTGTAATTCTAATTACTAATTAAATACCAAATATTGCATAATATATGGTGTGATCTAGTCAAGACCTACGTCGTCGTCTGTGGGAGCTTTAGGTCCCCCCGCTCCGCCTCCGGGCGCAGCGCCACCAAATCCTGTAAACATAATAAGCTTATATTTCTGTTACAGTTGATATAATTCTTAGCATACCATACAGTATGTTCAGGTTTTTATATCACGGAAAACGACCCTTTACATGTCAGACACAGCTTCAAAATCAGAAGACCGCAGTTTACGTTTTTAGTGGTGTTAGCTACTTCAAAAGACTGATAAGTAAAACACGCACCACATGGATTGGGACTTCGACTCGGCAAATACTTGGCAGTGAAGGTGTTAAAAACATCAAAATCGTATGAATCAGACTTTGTTCACAATGTCTGCATCAACGACGATATAATACTAGACTACGCATTGCACGATCTAAAGCTGGCTTTTCGACTCATCCGAAGAATAAAGTCCGATGTGACCATAGGCCAAAAATCAGTTTAATAGCTTAATGAGATAAGCAATTAAAACTCTACAAACGTGTGTTTTTAGAATTTTGATATTTTATTTAGTTCCGGAAATATAGAATCGAATAACGTCTCATCTGAAATTCGTTCCGCAGAACAACGCACGAAGTGTATAAGTGACGGTACGCAGGCATCTGGGGCCACGTCTCTTCGTCAGATCGGCCGTTGTTTGTTGGAGAGAGAATATTTTCGTTGCATGATCTTATTTTTATACACTGTATAGTCTAAGTCACACATCACGTTTATATACTTTTTAGTCTAAGTAAACAGTTGTGGACTATCGATGTTTACATAGAACGGTTTTCGACGGAAATGTTCAGAAACGCATTTTTTTCGATGGTATGATTATTTTTATAAATATTCACTGGCACTCATGAACTTTTAAGACGCTGTTATACGAATTTAAATAATCTTCTAAGCGTTTTATTTTAAAATAGAACGTTTCTGTGCGGAATCAGTGATATGATTTATGGGTTCCATGTTAAGATGGGACGTTGTTCCTGGTAGAATGAAATCAGTTAGGACGTTGTTCGTTTAAAATGTTTGCTAAATATAAAAAAATATGTATTTATGAGTGGGTAAATTAATTCCTACGTGCAAAGTCTTGCACTTCACATAAATGATATTTCTTGAATATTCATTTTACAGTTTTATTTTATTTCATATGTCAATTTAGAAGGAAATATCAATGAGTCCTTTTTGTGGCCTTTGCATCCTGATGCAATAATTAGCAGAAATATTATATTATGAACTTCTACGTGAAGATCATTACACCAAAGAAATCATCGGTGATAGCTAAAAACAGGTTGTCACGTCAACTCAGACAGCAGAATATATTTACAGTAATCAACCTAGTACATTTTCTTTGGAATGCCTTCTAATCTCGAAATTTCACCATTAATACAACATGAGGACAGAATTTTCTCATCATAATATTTAGTATCTACCCCAGTTATTTAAAACTATCAGAGCCAACTCCTACCACTGTTCATTCGATCTGCGATAACTCATGTAGACAATTTCTCTGCGATTCCTTTTTCGTCATTAGGCGCCACAAACTCCCTTGCTATTGCTACTTTCCTACTCCAAAACATACAGTGCCAGTACGCATACGGACTAATCGTGTGTAGATCGGAATGCAAAGCATGCATAAAGTTGCATGCTTGCCATTTTGATTTGCCTCTCCTTCAATTCCATGGTAATACCTATCAGCATTTCTATTTTAAACATTGCATAATACAAACCCATTTTTTACGCGTATGAACCAAAAGAAAACGGTCAACGTCAGGGCACCCCAAGGATTTAAGACGGTAATAGGCATCTCTGTTGACTTGACATAGACCACCCTGCATCAAAGTCCCCGCCTCCGCCAACACTGCCGAACCCTCACACTACACACCTTCAATTATTTCGCAAGACTGAATCAGGTTAACGGAGCCTCACTTGGCGGGACTACTATCTGGGGTCGGCCTGCATTATTTATAGGAACCTAACTAATTGGTTTGGTCAGGTACGGTTTGGTTCTGTTTTCGGTCCTCACCCTTGAAGTCGGTTCTTGTCGTTCAAAAAAGCACAAAGGTCAACATTATTATACTAAAAACATCTTAAACTCTTGTCAGGCATATGGTATGAAAAGCAACTAGGTGTTCGAAGCATGCACTGAAGTTTCGTCATGAAAATAATGGAGAGTTTAATTTTATTTTATTGTGCGATGTGAAATCTCGTTTCTCCTTTCTGACTAAACAAGGGCACGCAGCCAAGTTCACTAAAATGATCTATGCCTGAATTAGGTATTCCTATATTTCAGGCAGAGGAAGGTTTAATAAAGAGGCGTATAACCGTTACGCCTCTTTATTAAACCTTCCTCTGTTTAGCTTCATTTTTGAGTTTTTTTTTAATGTAATAAACTTTTGAAATAATAATTATCAGTTTTATTGACTCTAAGGAAATGTAATTATTTAACACATCGAAAATTATACTTAACTATTTCAAGGTAGGTAGTGAGATAGGACTCATTAGGTGTCATCAGGGAATGTCCCATTCCAACAAAAAGACAGTCTTGTTAATATAGAACGTCACTAAAGTTGAGGCGTTTCCGTAAAACAACGTCTAATATTCACTACGGACCCACTTTTTTCTTCGTTCTTTCACAATAAAACGTCTTATGTTGATATGGAACTCACTATATCGTGTATTAAAAGGATTATAAATACACAATACCTGTCATTTAACTAGTCTAGGGTAATAAAATAACATACCAAAAAATCAAAATGTCAAGTATCGTAGTTTTAGAGTTACACAGAGTTACACAAGTCAACAACTTCTACAAGCTCTACTGAAAACCATCAATCTTGCAAATCGGACTTTATTCTTCGGATGAGTCGTTTTGACTATGGGATGTAATATAATATATATTACATCTTGAGATATAATATTTTATCGCTCGTCATACGTTTTGTACGCGAACGTTCACACTGTGCTATAATATAATATTACATCCCAAACTATAAATATTTTTTATCATCGTCATCTGATGAACCATCGTAGGAATCAAGCAAAACAATCTCCATATTATCCATTTCAGAATTCAATCATTTCGATAAAAACGTGATGACACAATGGTGACCGAAGCTGAACTGTTCTAAAATATGTATGTTACAGTGTGAACAGCAATCGCGGGATGTAATATATAGCTCAAGATGTAATATATATTACATCCCATAGTCAAAAGCCGGCTTAACGAACAAAACTATTCTGCCAACTCGCTGAGGTACTACGTAAGCGAGGGGGGCGGGGTACTGCGTTGTGATTGGCTAACTCAAGGTCTGTTCTGTCTCAACGTATGTTTACGGCTCACAGGATTGGTCGAAATGAGACGGATATAAGACTTTTTTGCCTAATGTGTTGGCAGACATCGGTCGCCTGTTATTAGGAGTCTAGTATTATATCGTCGTTGGTCTGCATGAATAATCATAAATTCAAATCCTATAAATAAGTACCTGGAAAGCCGCCAGCTCCGCCCTTTCCGAGTTTGGCTTGCAGTTTTTCTATAACCGCCGCAATTTTGGGGTTATTCTGATACTTCACGAAGTTTGCTGGGTTGGACGACACATCCTGGAATGCTGCAGCGACCTCTGGGTCCTAAAGTTAAAAATAAATATCACTTTGACCCCATATCTATAATTATATTATGGAAAACAGACATTGGAACTCATAATTTTCCAGATGGGAACACCCAAATACTCCGAAATATTTTATTCCGAATTTCGATATTCCGATTTTCAAAACTCCGAATATCATAATACCTAAAAATTACAATATCTATTATTAAGAATCTCGAAATTTATTTGATCGAAAGTCGTATGTCCGATTTCTTCTTTTTCCGATTTTCACATATTCGAAAAATGTAATGCTCGATGAGTTCTCATTCCGAAAAACGAAATTCCGATTTTCAATATTCCGAATAAACTGATTTTTTCGGAATATTGAAAATCGGAATTTCGTTTCTCATTCCACAAAGTCAGTGACAGAAACGAATTGGTGCAAAACCGGCTCCACGTAATTTTGTCTACCGTACTCCCAGAGTGTTATTTAAGCCTGTGTAGGCACGGAATGGCGAGGCGCATCCTCTTAACTTTCACTGTTTGCCTTCAGGATTTTTATTGTTATTAGAAGAACTTAGGATCCAAGAGCGAGCGCAGCGAGCTCGCGACTTGGGGCACCCCGACTCGGACAGCTTAGGTTCGAAGGTGTTAGGTTAGGTTACTTGTTAGGTTACTTTAAACCTTGCTCACAGAAATAGGAGCCCCGGTGTAGGTGGTAGTCAACAAAATGACCAAGGATGCAAGAGCGAGCGAAGCGAGCTCGGGACTGGGGACACCCCGACACGGACAGGTTAGGTTCGAAGGGGATGGCGGGGTCTGAAAGACCCCGCCATCCCCTTCGTGTTAGGTTACTTTAAACCTTGCTCACAGAAATAGGAGCCCCGCGAAGCGGGGCTCCGTGTAACCACCTTGGTGGTGCTATAACTAAGGATGCAATAGCGAACAAAATGTGTCTTGGGGCACTTCGACTCGGACTTTACGACCCGACGGACCCAAATCGGAATTCCAATAATCGGAATTATAATATTCGGTATTCGTGTTTTTGATGTTTCGGAAAATATATCAAGTCGGAATTTTTGATATTCGGTCTATTGAAATTCGGTATTTTGAAAATAATAATTATGAACGTTAGGAATTTTGAAATTTCGAAATTATTAAAATAGGAATATTGATCCATCGGAGTTGTTATATTAGGAATTTTGAACCATTCGGAATTATGAAAATCGGTATTTTGAAATTCGTATTTATGAATTTCGGAATAAAGTTTTTCGTATTATCGTAGTGTACCCTTTCCAGATAGAGCATACAGGCTTTTTATGTCAATATACTTTTACAGCAAATAAAAAAAATAAAGAAACATTAATGCAAAACAATTAGAGTTCATATCAGTGACCCAAACCCGCATGTAGCACTTCACTTGAATCAACAAATTAATTGACAAAAAAAATTATACATGTTACGTATTCCGTTTAAGGTCGGAATGTTTAAATATCTTAGTACCTGGAATGCCGACATGATTTCCTGGTCAAACAGCAGGTTGCTGAAGTCCTGCGGGTTGAGTCCGGCGGGGAAGCCACCGCCGCCCGCTCCCGGGAAGCCTCCTGCTCCGGGGAAGCCGCCGGCGCCGGCCGGGAAGCCGGGCGGGGCGGTGGGCGGCGCGCGGGCGTTGGCCTCGGCCTGGGCGCGGGCCGCGCGGGTCCTGGCTTCCTGAGCCTTGCGGGCTCTGCGCAGCTTCTCGCGATGCTAGAAAATTTCATTATTACAATTTGAACACATTGAAAATTCAATTGCAGGAAAAGTAGTTGTTAAGTAGATACAAAAACTGGTAGCACACATGTTTGAATGTTGATGAAGCTAAGAATATGTAAGTTTTGTATCAGGTGGGAGGTGGCATACTGTAGTTTCTGCTTTCCACCTAAGTTTTTTATTTCTCCATGGGAAAAACGCGTAAGAAGTCAAATAGTACATTGTTATCCAAGGGGTGAAAGTGACTTATTTAGTCCCGAGATAGAATGCAAAATAGAATTAGTTTATTTTTAATTGGGCAGATGTCTAGGGCTGCAATGCATAACTTTCAACCCGCTCATCAGGCATGAATAATGACAGTGTATGAGTTATGAAAAGATTTTTTCAAAAGAATGACTATGTAACTACCTCTCTTTCTTCCTTCTTGCGTTGAGTACTGAGCTTGTGTTGACGCAGTTTCTCAGCATTGGGTTTGACCTCGCTCAGCCATTCATTAGTTTGATCATCATAATCAATTTTGAGAGATTCACAGAGATCATGAGACGCTTCTTCAAACTTGCCCAGTAACCTGTTGAATAATGTTACAAAATAATCATATTGAATCATGTTATAATTCATACAGTATATATTGTATGGGTGTCATACAATGTTACGGTTGAGGGACAAAATCTACTAATATAATATATTTACTAATATTATAAAGCTGCTGAGTTTGTTTAGTTGAACATCTCAGAACTACTGGTTTGAATTTTTTTTTTGCTCGTCCATTTATTGAGAAAGGCTATAAAACATCACAATACGATCAATAGAAGCCGAGTAGTAGGAGAAAAAAACGACCGACATAGGTAGGTACCTATAATCAAGATTATAAATCAACATTCCAATTGTTTAACATTCAAACAGTTCTTTAAACCAGAACAACTTATAAATGTTAACCAATTAATACATTAATACTTTTTCATTTCATGAGTATATTTTCGATCTTACAATCAGAAAATACAAGCATTTAAAGCCTGCAGCATCAACCTAAATTCTATTAGCATTGAGCTATTCTTTACACAAACCAAAGGTATGAGTTATTCCAATTAAGGGGCTACGTCAGTACTTATACGGTTTTTATATTTAACTTTCTGTCGTACATGACTGGACTACAGATCTTACAACTTGGAATATAGTTATTGACTATATGATCTAAATTCTCACAAAGTTGAAAACACGATTCAATTAAAGGTCAACGGGCGAATTGTATGGGAAAAAAACCCACGGCGGACATAAATCAAACCTTGAGGATATATAGCTAAATGTCTCTTGGTTACCATGGTAAGGGTCGCATTCTTGTGGGCTGTGGGAATTAAAAAAAAAAAAATTTAATAGTTTACATTATTTATTCGGCGTAATTAATGCAGTTTCATCTAAATATATGGCAGGGGTTGATTTCCTGCCACCGCAAGCCGGATCGCCCGGAGGATACGGTGGAGCATATGGTGCAGGTCTGCTCCGCTTGGCCAGAGCACCGCACTGAGGCGATAGGCGCGACCCACAGAAATATTTCTGTGGCGCGACCTCTCCCACCCGGCATTGTTCGAGGTCATGCTGCGGGGTGAGACGGAATGGGAAGTGGTCGCCTCCTTCTGCGAAGCAGTCATGCTAGCGAAAGAGGAGGCGGGATGCGTGAGGGAGCGGATAGCGTCCACCTCACGACCCAGCCGCCTCAGGAGACGCCCACAGCAACGGACGTCGCGAGACGATTTTCGAGTATGCCCGGGTTTCAAAGAACTGTCAGCAATATGACGGGGCCCCCCTCTTTGAAGGCCAAAGCCTGCCGGGGTCGTGGGTCTATTGGGTCAACGTGGCCCCGGAACGTAAAGGACTATTGAAGGACACCATGGATTTTGTTCAGTACAAGTCTGAAAGTCCCTGCCCTATTTTTCCCACGTTTTTATAAACTCACTTTTCTTGTTTGTTTTTATGCCAAAAAGCTTCTTCAGTGAACAGACAAGACAATATTGTCTTGACAGTTTAAATGTTCGATTCAGTCTCACGCGATTTAATAAATAAATGTATTACTGCATTTGGGATACACAAAACGATATCGAAAGCATGTTAATATAAAGCTTAGTGCGTGTGGTGTTATTTATTGTATTACACGAGGTAAGTTAACTAATGAATAACACTAGGTGATTCCAATGTCATTATAAAAACAGCTCTGAAAGTATGTTTTTTCTGCGACGTAACATGGATTAAATACGTTAATCATAAAGCAGGTCGCAGAAGGCATTTTGTTTGCAAAATATGAGGACCGCAATCTGTTTTATGAAGTGTGCAATGCAATGGATTCTAGGACTATTTAAAAACATGTTGCCACGTGCTGGAGTGGTCTAGTCCCCTGCCACACCTCATCCCTCGGACGCCGTATGATATGAACCCAATCACTATGTACGGCAATTCTATTCTTTGAGAAAAGCAAGCCAAATACTTAGGTGTTGACCCTCTACAGTCTCCTTACCTTCCGTGCCCATGTAAAGGCAGTTCGCGTTCGGCTGCCTTTACCGGAGGTAGGCTTCATTTCTTGCTTACAGCAAGAAGCAAATTGTCACTCAAGTGTAAATTGCGTCTTTATAAAGCTGTCATCCGTCCTATTACACGTACATTTTTTAGACCACGATAATTGCTGACAACATCAAAAATATACATCTTTACAAACCTAAAACTAAATGAGAAAAGGCAAGACTTGGTCCTCATATTTTGCATACAGATGTCTTAAGGCGGCCCGGCCTATTACAGAAATTCCAAAAAAACAGTAAAAACTAAAAAAAGGAACCAATTTCAAATCCAAACACAAAAAAGTGTGACTTTTCTTTCGGAAGTCGGTGAAATAAAAAACAAAGCCACCGACTAGACTGGATATTGTTTTTTTTTTTATTTACCCTTTTTTCATCGAATATGGCCACCGACTTCGAAAGAAAAAATATTTTACCCTTTTTGTGTGCTTGGTTTTGAAGTAGGTAGGTTCGGTCGCGGGATTATTTCCTTACCGTGACCCCGGAACGTAACAGGCTATTGAAGGACACCGTGGATTTTAGTCAGTAGAAGTCTGACAGTCCCTCCCGCCCTGCCCGGGGCCGGAGGACTCATTTGATGATTTTAACACGCTAAAAAAAAAAAAAGTAGGTAGGTTCCTTTTTTTAAAGTTTTTTTTTTGTTTTACTGTTTTTAGTTTGGATGTTCAACAAAAATCTTCGTATATTCGACGTCTTTGAAAATCTACAATCCAAGTAAGCAACGAAAAATCTATGCGGGTAATGAGATATCCATGATTGTTATAATACTAAAATCTTTTCCAAAATGTTAGGAACACTTTTCTGAAAACAGCATCAAAATCGGCACAGTCTATAACCGCGGACAAACATACATACGTCATACGTACAGGTCGAACTAAGTACCTATTTTTTTTAGTCGGTTAAAAATCAGGTTTACTGGCTTGTAAACTATTGTATCTAGTCGATCAAAACAAAAGAGAATCTGAAACGTACAGATCAAGAGGAAAGACAATGAACGGAGATTTTTCGAATAAATACATTTTTGGTTAAAACTTTGTTCTCCAATGGATTACAACAAAAATAATTGAGTGTAGTATTATGTGAATTATGCTCTTTCATTCTAGACCATTTTCATTCATGTCCGCGACCGGGTCGGATTGCGCCCGATGACCTTTTCTCGATACAAAAAAAATGCAAAGTTCGGTCTATGTTTTTTATTTTTTGGACTTTATGGGATAACTACTATGAGTTATTGAAAGGATGTTGTTTTAAATTGTAGAAAATACTAGTATCTAAATTCTGTAAAGACATTTTTTCAATTAATAACAATTTTAATTCATAAAAAGACGTCAATATGTTTGGGCACATACGCCGTTTTATTCTGAGCACACATTCACTATCGTCCTCTCATCTTTTGCCTTTTAAAAGTAGTGTCATCACTTTCGTTCCTTGACGAATCAGTCAGCCAGCGTGGCTCTTACAGGCTAGACCTGTGACACTTTTTTTCAGATCGCGGCTGTCAGATTTTCGTAATAATAAAATTGGAAATGGATAAAAAGATCGAGAAAATAAAAACGAATGATACGTAGGCTTATAGATTATTCAAAACTATGTTTCGCTGTGTTCAATGGGACGTGATTAAACGGACATGACTGTAAATAAGTCACGTAAACTTTCTATTTTAAATAACATATTATTTTCATTAATAAATCAAGAATAAAATAAACCAAACATACTGAAAATCATCGCAGGAAATTCCTGACGACCCCTACAGAGCAAACAAGGCAAATGTTAGAATACGTGTGATTCTATACATTACGAATTGTTCCTATCAATATAATAAATTACTCACAGTGATTTTATATCAATGCTATCGTGATATCGTACTATTGTTGTCGGATGGTTCCTCTGTGTCCATCCTCCTCCCATGTAATCATTATGCATCTAAATACCATTTCACATGAACTAATGATAAATGCACTGATTTGCAGTCAACAATTTGAGACAATATGTAACTGAAAACAACTTCTAATCGTATCAAACTGCGATATAGGATAAGAAGCACTTCACTTTCATTATTATTTATTTAGTTTCATCACAGATTTATAACAATTTCGAAGAAACAGGATTAAAATAAATTAAATGAAAACTGCTGTTGTCATTTTGAATACTTCAAAATTACTTGTCAACTACAAATAAGGCATAGCACCCACCACCCTGTTAAATATCGCCTATAGTATAATGCTGCGACTACGATGAAAAATCGGTGGTCATTGCTGTCTCACCGCGTGTTCAGTACAAGTTGTTTCTCGCTCTATTTATTGCTTTGGAGTCAAAAAAGATCAGTACTGGGCTCATGCTTTTGGAGTCGATAGATAATAATATCTCTAAGGGTTTCATTTATCAGAAAAGTGATATTAAAACCTTGTCCCAAAAAAAATACTGTGGATAAGATATTATAGAATGAAGATTAAACTATGAAGAGGTTACTGACATTAAACTGTTCTACTATACCTGTACCTCATATGAGTAAAAAACTACTAAATCCACGCCGCTGCTCGACTAATGTCCATTTTACGCGGCGCTAGTGTCTGTCATTACATCAAAATGCATCAAAAATTAGTACCAACACCAGATGGTGGAGGACAGGGTGTCAAGAACCCTTAGCTTTCCACTCTCGAACATATAAAGATATCACGCAATCAGCTTTGTGAACGCACGATAATAAAAGGAGCGTGTGTTTGGGGCTTTTTTTAGCGTGGTAAAATAATCAAATGAGTCCTCCTACCCAGAGCAGGGCGGGAGGGACTGTCAGACTCGGAATACTTACTAAAATCTACGATGTATTTCAATAGCCCTTTACGTTCTGGGGTCACGGTATTCGTTAGTCCGCAACCCAGGTAGGCCCTCTAAGAGGGAGCCCCGTTATTGTGCTGTCACTCTTTCAGGCGCGCGTGGAACACAATGCACATGCCCATGCCCGTGCGCGCGTGTGTTTGGGGCTTAACGATAATTGGGTATTGTCACTTTCGTAAGGTATGCCAATTATCATTAATTTTCTACCAAATAGTAGTTTTTTTCGTAATCTCGGGACGTCAAAATCTGTGTCAAAATGTTATAAAATAAATTTAAGACTGTGAATGATAAAAATATTTACAAAATATATTATTCCACATCAATAAGTATTTCTATCATTTTGTTTTGGTAAATGTTTCGAAATCCTTATATTAAAATATTTCTACTAGAGTAATACATGTATTTTGCGTAAAGGGAACACTATAAGAAATGTTGAAGTTGAAGAAATGAAATACATAAAACTTTGGATTGCTATCATTTCGCGATAGTGGCGCCTGCTGGTGGCGGTGCGTGGCAACTTTCTCGACGCATGAAACAACGCTTTCGCTGAGCCGCGGGGCCTTAACATGCCTATAATGTACAATGTTGAAAACAGTATTACCTATTACACCTTACCTACTTATTGGCAAAAAAAGTGGCTTCAGAGCAAAATTGCTTGCATTGTTCGTATACCCTATTAATATGAACAATGCATTGCAATATTTGACTGAAAAAATACTACTATCTTGATCTGATTATCAAAAAATATCTGACACGTATTTTTCGAAGATACCACACTTATAAAACTGCCAATATGTCACAAGCAAGTACAATTTTACTTGCTTCTGATGTATAACTTAGATTTGCAATTTACGACACTACACTACACATGCTTATTCTTCCTTTTGACACAAACCCACCTGTAAGCTCGTCCACGGAATTTATATGCAGCAGCACTATCGCAGTTCAGCTCTAGAGCGCGCGTGCAATCCTTGATGCAAGCATTTGGTTTGTTCTGCTTTAGGTAGATCTATGAAAACATAAACACACTTATTAAGGCAAGAAAACAGCCCTTAGTAAGAGTTTAGTAATAATTATGAGGAACAGGGGGTCTAAAAAAGTCAAGCAATGTAGCTAACAGATTAAAAAATAATATTACTGTAGTTTTGCTATAGTGGCCTTTTAAACTCCTTTGGGGTGAAAAGTACCTCTTTTGTGAATAAAGGGAGAATGATACTAACAAACAGTTGTGGTAGGCTTTTGCCTGATTTTTTAATTCTATTCTTGGATAACTAAAAAAAATGCCAGGTTTTTATTTAAATGTCACTTGCATTCTATTTTGTTCTCAACTTTATTAAGTCAGTTACAGGAGATTTATTGCAAGGATTTTATAGGGATTTTATGTCAATTATACTTCACAGTAGAAATGACAATGGAATCATTAAAGCAGCCAAAAACTCTACTTTACGGTTTAATAAGATAATTAATTTGTGTTGCCAGTAAAAACAGTAGTAGTGAGGCAATAAGTGTTTGTAGCTGTTATTTTAATAAATTCGCGTTTGTAAGCCATTTGCATAAATTAACACTGCCAGACCAGCAGTTCTATTAATTTATAACTTTTTGTAATGCATCAGGAGGAATAATATATTCTTAAATTATACTTAATCAACAACATTAACATACAATTCACAAAAAACATCAATAAGATATACCTGTCCACGTTTAGCAAAAAGTAAGGCACTCTGAGGATTAAGTTGTATTGCTTCATTGTACAGTTTGATGGCTGCATCATATTGCTGCTCGGAGAACGCCTTCATGGCCTCTGACCTCTTCTCATCAGATGCATCACGTTCTTCATCTGTCACTTCTTTTGTTTCATCACCCATGATCTGAGAGTCATCTACTTTGTCACCTTCTATGACACCTGTTTACAATAAAAAAAAAAGATTATATTCTGAACTCACACTGAATCACTCATCTTTAAAACAAAAGAAAGGCAAGATGGACAGACAACATTACTGAAGTAGAGAATGAAAAGTATATCTGGCCATGGTTCATAAAATAAATGTTTGTTATCATTACACATCTATTACTGCCTTACTAAATAGTTTTTGCATATTCTGACTTCCTACAGTTATAATGAAATTATTCTCTTACATCCGAAATTAATATTCTATCTCAATCCAAATTATGTTCCTTTGTTTTGATGGCTGCTTCTGATTGGATATATTCTTTAAAACTTGGGGTACTTGATTAGTTACAGACAAAGATCAAAATGAGATAGGTATTGTACTGCCTTCTCAATATCTTATCTGTCAATTTCCAAATCTTTGTTATAAACCAGGTCTTGTCTGTAGCTTTGATCACATTATCATGCATTTTAAATAGAGTTTATGGATACTGTAGCTTCCTGTTAGTGAAATATTTTTAAGAGTCTGATCTGACATCCAAACTTGCTTCTTATTACTATTGATCTAATAAAATTTTCTATTTTAATTTAATAATTGACCACATACATACTTAATTATCTCAAATATAAATCATAAGCAATATTGTGTAACATTTATCTTCATAATAAATATTATTGTTGTTCCGTTTAAAAATACCCTCGTTATATCATTTCTCACTTAAAAGTATATACATTATGGCAATGTGATAAAATACATTGTGGAGTTAAAACTTCTTATTTCAATGCATTACTGTTTTTACAAAGTAATACAATGTATAGGTTTGTTATGGCTCTAATTATTAGAGTCTAATATAATAATCAGAATCTGCAAGTGTCCTGAAAAACTCTGAAATAAATAGGAACAGTATGTGTATGCAGCAGCTCTTGAGAGTTGATGTCATTTATATAGGGCAGATTTCTTACTATAGTCAATTCGGCGAAGACCGCCTGGTGGGTAGGACCCTACAATAAGCAATACAACAAAGTCTGAATAACCACAGCAATGACAACCCGAAAGTTTAAATTAACCATTTTTTACTTAAGTTTTTGTAGTTCTGGATGTCATCGCCTTAACTGTTTCTCAGTGGAAGTCTAGACAATATTTTCTGTGATATGGGCAAAATTTTGATGTATAAGCCTGGGTACTGATTGGTGAAACGGTCATAAAGAAGCAATCACAGTGAGCATCAAGCCACTTGTTTCTTTTCACGAGTCCCTGTTTCGTTTCCCCATACTGATTTTACAAATGCTTGATTTGTAACACATTATAACCCTCACTGTGTTACACATAACAATGCTCTTTTTATAACATATTTAAATGCTTGCTGTGTATTACATCATTCCCTGCACAACAGTCAGTTCTCACCTTCTTATAGTGAGCCTTTAACCTGTTACTAATTTATGTGATGTATTTAGTAATGATTTAAGAAGTTGGTAGTATGTGTCTCAAGACTTACCATCCATATCCAACTCCACATCGGAATCTTCAGGAGATTCCTCACCTGATGATGTTGGAGCAGTATCTTCATTATTTGATGTATTGCTGAAACTGCAATCATTTATTAGAACATACAAATGTAAAGAGATAATAGAGTAATATAACTTATGCTAGTATTTCCAACACTTTTAAACAAGCCTCAAAGCTTAGTCTTAAACCACATAATCAAAGCATTTGTAACAATATACTAATAATTTAAGTAATTAAACGCATCTAGTTAACACTAATGATCTTTGTATTTGTCAAAGCATGGTGATTTCATTTAACACGTACACCAGTTTTGAAGGAAGACAGATAGTCTATAAATAGCTTGTAAATCTGTTTACATTTTTTTAGTACCCTAATGAGAAAGCGTTCTGTAAAATTCACCGTGAAACAGCAAAAGTTCAAAATCAGCTAATAAGTAGATACTTACGTATCCCCAGATGGCGCAAAGTTCTTAGCGCTCGGTATTGGCCCTGGAATTGTAACCCCTAGAGCAGACAAGTACTCTTTGAAAAAAGCTAATTTTGGGTGATGGATGATCTGCGGCTCTTCTTTGCAAAACTCGACAAATGCTTTCAACTGATTCAGTTGCTCCTCGTTGAAAGGACAATTCATTTTTCTTGATTATCACTGCTGGGGCTGCCGGCAAAATGAATATTTAGCAAAGTAAAGTAGCGTCATTGATTGTCGAATATCGATTAGAATTTCAACTGCAGTAAAAGAAAGTAAAAGATGATGTTAAAACTAATTGTAAAATAATAATTTTCTCACTTTAGAATAAAATGCAGAATACCGCACTGTAAAGTCCGCAGAAAACAAATTAATTGACACTTGGTTGTTGGCCGGGGTTGGATAGGGAATTTTCTCGCTTTCAAAACCACAGATTATAAAATATACGCAAAAAATATTATATCAATCGGATTTTCAGCTGATTATGATTTGTATTTCTTTCTTTTCTTATCGACGGGGTGAGCTTTTTGAACGTGTTTATTTACTGAAAATAAAAAAGAGGAAGGTAAAGGTGTCATCTGGTTACTTTCTTACCTTCTTATTAAATTATACACTTTTTTTTTATCGTGGTAAAATCACCCAATGAGTCCTCCCACCCCGGGCAGGGTGGGAAGGACTGTCAGACTTGTACTGACTTAAATTCACGATGTCCTTCAATAGCCCTTTATGTTCCGGGGTCACGGTAAGGAAATAAGTCCCGCGACCCCGGCAGGCTTTGGCCCTCTGAGGGGGGGCCCCGTCATGTTGCTGACGGTCTTTGAGGCGCGCGTGGAACACGACGCGCCGTCGACCCAGGCATGGTCCATGGTCGGGAAGCGAGTTGCCCTTTACTCGCTGTCCGCATGCCCCCGCCTACGGTGACCGGAGATCGTCTGCCGACGTCCGAAGCCGTCGGCGTCTACCACTGCGGTTGGGGCGAAGGGAGGACGCTGTCCTCTCCCTCTCGCGGCCCGCCTCCTCCTTCGCGAACGTTACTGCTTCGCAGAAGGAGGTGACCGCTTCCCACTCCGTCTCGCCCCACAGCATGGCCTCGACCAATGCCGGGTGCGAGAGGTCTCCGCCTATCGCCTCCGTGAGGACACGGCGGTGCGCTGCCCAAGCGGGGCAGTCCTGCACCGTATGCTCCACCGTGTCCCCCGGGCAATTTTCGCAGTGGTGACACCCGGGCGTTTCTTCCCTCCCTATCCGACACAGATACCTCCCGAAACTTCCGTGTCCGGTGAGGACCTGCGTCATCCGATAGGTCAGGACGCCGTGACGTCTCTCCAGCCACTCCTCAAAGAGGGGTGTTACCGCCGCAATTGCGGCGTGCCCGATAATAATATATTATACACTTAGGTATAGTATGCGAGCGAGCTTAATTTAAAAAGTGTGCGTCTAATAATCATCATGGAAATAAATTATCTGAACCCACTGCAACTGGTTCTTCTTACCCCGAAATTAATAATTATTCAACCCTTCCTTCGGCTGCTTCTGATTGGACATCAATTCGATTGATGATTGGTTAACAATTAAGGACCCAACCAAAGATAGTAACCGCTTGAACACGTTATTGCAGCCTACAGCCTATCATCTCCGTGAGGACGGGACGCGGAAGGCGGCGGTGTTCCGACCAAGAAGCGGAGCAGACCTCCACTATATGCATCATCGTGCCCTCCGGGCGGTCCACATAGTGATGATATCCTGGTGTTTCTGACCTGCCTAATCTGACACAGTTACCTCCCGAAGCATCTGCGTCTGTTTAGAACCTTCTTTGTCGGAATATGAGGGGGTTGCGGGACTGACTTATAAGTAACCATGACACTGGAACTTAAAGGGCCATTGGAGGAGCATTAGGAACACCGTGGGTTTTAGTCATACTCATTAGATAATTTGATAACGTAAAAAAGGCGGAAGTCGAGGACTCTGGGCACCTCTCCAACCACTCCTCAAAGAGGGGTCTAACCGCCGCGATTGCAGCGTACTCGTTCATATTAGTTTACATCCTCTACCTGGTGCCATTCTGTGAACTGGCCTTATCTTTTCCCGGTTTTGCGACGTAAAGATATGTAATATAAATGTATTGTGTGACGTAGTTAAAGTTAACCGAAACTGTCGTTAATTTGAACGTATGGGTACTAGAGGCGCTTTTTCATTTTCCCATATGTACAAAAAAACGCAATAATACCTACCTCAAACAGTAGGTACCTACGCTGTAAATAAAAAAAACAGAAATCGTATGATAAGGCCTCTCGGTTATTCGGCTGCTTATAAAGTTTTTGTAAAATACAAAGATGTTTCGGGTAATTAAAAGAGATAGATGCTCATTTTAGTGAGTATGAGCCAAAGACATTAAGCTATTTATACGAGCAATAGACGGGACATCACGAAGAAATTTGTGATACAAAACTTTTTACCAATAGGTAAAAAGTCGCTCAGGGCTGATTTTTCAATAGTCAGATAACGTTTATCTGAGGAATAAAATGGCGGTTTGACAGCTTATCTATAGAAAATATGTTAAACCGGTATTTTTATTCCTCAGATAAAAGTTCTCACGTACGTGGTGTCACGTACGTGTAAAGTACTAGATTTTTTAAGTCTAGTAGTCGCGTTGCTATGCAACGCTAGATAGTGCTATTGACGCACGGCATCAACAATTTTGTATGACAATATTTTCCCAATGCCCGCTTTAAAGGTTCTTCGGGTTCTTCTAAAATCTCTTTGGTATGAGCAGTAGGTATTGAGTACAAGACTTTATGACAATTTTGGCAGATTACTCCATACCAGAGACATCTCCCAATGACGCAGGCAAATTGAATGACTCGCATTAGTCGCATTCGAATAGAGCTCCTGTTTGTGCTATACGGCCATCATAGATGGCGTTATTATGTATGTTTGCCACAGTAGTTTACAACCTACTGTGTGATTTTACCACCTCCTACTGGTTGCAGCGTGATGTTATAGACCTTCCTCGATAGATAGACTATCCGACACTAAAATATTTTTTTAATTGGAATGCACCAGTAGTTCCTGAGATTAGCGCGTTCAACCAAACAAACTCTTCAGTTTTATTATATACATAAAAAATTGCAAAAAGTGTCAGGCACCTCGCTTTTACAGTAAAAGCTAGAGTTAAAATAGAAAACATCATAAAATATTTATTTTTAGAATGGTAATTCCGACCTCTTTTATTTTCGACACGTTTTGGGTTCGAGTCGGAAAGCACTCGTCCTTTCTGCCACATAGCTTTTTAATGAATGGTATTATTAGGGTACATTTTTCCCGCTGGTTGGGCACTGTTATAATTATTATTAACACTACCGGTTTATTTGCAGGAAGCTGCTATGTATTGGCTTGTTTAAATTACACACATCAAAAGTGTCTAGGGATCAACATATATTTTTGCAATAACTTTTCTCCTGATTGATATTAATTAAAATGTTCTTTAAGGATTCATCAAATAAAGTGTTATCGTTTGTCACAGTAACGATAAACCAAGTCACCTTTGCATTCATAAAGAAATTTGCCATTTTCCTAATAAAGGGATTTTTGACATTTGAACCACTAACATTAAAGTTCGAAAAAAAGACTGAAATAACAGTTTTCTTTAAAATTTTATTGGGTAACTTAAACAATTAATAATCCGTGTTTCTACCGCGAACACTAACAACACAAGAACATCGGTTTGGCATACTCAAAATGAGTTCATCCAAATCACGTTGTGGAATGGCCGCCCATGTTCGTTGCAACAACAAAAAAAGGTCTTCTTGCGACTGGATACCCTCCATATTCGGCAGAGCTCTTCTCTGTAGCATATCCCATGCATGCTCAATCGGGTTCAAGTCTGGCGACTGAGCAGGCCAGGGCAGGACATTGATGTTAGCTGCGGCGAGAGTCTGTCTTACAACTCTTGCGGTGTGCGGTCGTGCATTATCATGCATTAACTGAAATAAGGGACCGATTTGCACTTGTAGAGGAACGATAACGTCTGATACAATCGTCTCAGCATAAATTTGAGCGTTGAGGTTGCCTCTGATCCAAATCAACTCAGTTCTTCCGCCGATCCAAATACCCGCCCATACCATGATGGTTCCACCACTATAAGGATGGACTTCCTGGCAGGATTTTAATCGCTGTTGGCGTCCAGGGGTTCTCCAGTGTCGTATACGTCTTGTATCCGGTCTCATACCAAAACGAGACTCATCAGAAAAGCACACGAAACGCCATTGTTCTTCTGCCCAATTTCTGTGTTCAAGAGCCCATTGATATCGAATCCTACGATTGTGCATTGCTATAGGTGGTACCCGTAGCGGTCTTCGGGAATGAAGGTTCACTTCATGCAAGCGGTTTCTGACTGTTTGGTCGCTAATTAAGTTCCCTGAAGAGTGATGAAGCCTCACGGCTAACATCATGGCGGTTATTGTTGGAGCTCTTCGAGTTAAGATTTGAATGTATCGGTCTTGTCTCCGTGTGGTGCAGCGATACCGTCCTCCATGGCGCTCAGCCACGGTACCAGTGCTTCGGTAACGTGTCCAAAGTCGACTGATAACACTCTGACTTGTATTCAGAGCTAAAGCCACAGTACGTTGCCGGGAACCAGCTTCTATCATTCCCACGGCTCTGAGCATTTCTTCCCTGCTTAAATGACGTCGCCGCTCCATAATAACGTTGGTTTTAATCAGTAGTAGGGAAACAGTAGCACTAATAATGTCTTCAATGCGTTGTATGTTTTTATAGGGAAAATATTGACAGCTGGTTTTCATCTTTTACTCGAATTTGATTTACAGTTCCTGATTCAAATTATGAAATGCACCAAAAAGGATCCATATAAATTTATAAAATCATAAATTTATTACAAAGCCACATCTCAATCTCAAGAAATCCGCATAAAAATGCTTGATCCCTAGACACTTTTGATGTGTGTATATGCATAGTTTTTGATCTAGCTTGCATAATGTATGAACCTACGACTTATGACCTATACCTTATTTTTTAACCCTGGGTGGCACCTGGCTGGGCTCGAACCCGCGACCTACAACTCGTAAGTCATGATCGACACCACT
Organism: Agrotis clavis; assembly: GCA_954870645.1. NCBI lineage: Eukaryota > Metazoa > Arthropoda > Insecta > Lepidoptera > Noctuidae > Agrotis > Agrotis clavis. The sequence goes on from OX940922.1 coordinate 13,055,599, forward strand.
AGGTCTTTAAACCAGTCTTGTTCCAGTGAGTGAACGAGATGGTGCTAGACGATTTGTATAGCTCTGTCACTTTCACTGGAGCAAGCCTGGTTTTAAGACGTTGTTATACGGCCGCTGGAGGCCTTATTTTCTTAGGGCATCCACAGAAAAGTCCCGTTGAGCAGTATACAACCTAATAGAGGTTGACCTGCAAGATGCCATACAAAAAAAAAAAAGAAGCTGACGACGAACCTGCTATCAAACGACAATCGATGCCATTTCTTGTTCTTCTGAAGCAATTAAATATTTTTGTTAAGTTCGGACTTTTTTCGATCTTGATAACAGTTTTAAACATCTTGGTTTTGTTCTAATCTAAACTAAACGCATAGTAGGTAAAAGTAACTGTTCTCCGTGGATTCACATTCACTGTTTGGCTTCTTAGCCTGGTGTTGTATAGCTTAAAGCCTTCTCCGACAGTCTTTTTATTGAAAATAGTGTGTCCCAATGCTGGGCAAAGGCCTTTTATTACTCTTGTAAAGTATTTTATACATAATACTAGTTTTTGCGTCGAATTGCCCTAATAAAATCCATTAAAAACTCTATTTATTAAACAGACCCATCTAGTGGCACATTATGGAACTGGCTATTCGTCTCATAGTTATGTTATCGTTCCGTGTGTCATCAGAAACACAGCGAGAGTTAAACTACGTTTAACTGACCATTATCTTTGTTGAAGCAATAGTTATTGAGAGCATAACTGGTGACACCAGAAGTCGGGCATCAGTACGTAGGCTTTACAAGTTTACGAGTAATAGTTGACCAACTTATAAAATGTACTTGGATAACATATTTTCCTAAACAAAATGTATCGGAGAACATGTTATTCAACTGCAAATATAAGTTTGTCAACTTTATTTTTACAGCTATAATAGGTGGGTATGTTTTGGGGATAGGTACTAGGTTTTATTGTCAACTATTTTTAACTAACTTCAAGAAAAGGAGGAGGTTCTAAATTCATCGTAATCTTTTTTTTATGTATTTTCCCCATGCACATGGTGCACATCCGGCCAACTATAAGGGATGCGAAGTATATAAGGAAATACTGTCGAGGAAATCAAATAACCAGGCACATTTAAGGAATAGAGTAAAGGCCACGCAACACACAGCCAACAATATAAATCATTTGGATAGTCAGCCACCAACACTTCCCCCACAAATAGATAATAACAAAGAAAAAGAGAACCCAAAAACTAAAAAGAGAGCAAACTACGCCGAAATACTGAGAACAAATCAACACAAGAATAATATCGAAACAACTACACCAAACAACATAGAAGAAATGCTTACGAAACAAGCAGAAAAGTTTGATCACATCCTACAACAAATGAGCACTTTAATTAGCCTCATAACAACGTTGTTAGCTAAAATACCGTAATGGCTTCTTTAAAGATAGCAACGTGGAACCCAGACGGGCTATCTCCTAACGTAGAAGAGGTAGAAGTCCTTCTAAACTCACACAACATAGACATCTTACTGGTGTCTGAATCTCACCTAACTGATAATAATATCATTCATATACGTAACTACAGTATTTACACCACAAACCACCCAGACGGCACGGCACATGCAGGTGCGGCCGTAATAATAAAGTCAAATAATAAGCATCACGAACAGCTACAATTCAAAAAACCTCATATTCAAGCAGCAACAGTAGCTGTAGACGATCGAAATGGAACATTTAACGTTACTGCAATATACTGCCCTCCAAAGTATAATACCAAGGAAGACAATTTTGATGAGCTGTTTAGCACATTGGGACCACGCTTCATAGTCGAAGGTGACTGGAATGCCAAGCATGTACACTGGGCCTCAAGACTTACCAGCACGAGAGGAAGAGAGCTGAAGAAGTCGATAGTTAAAAACAACCTGACTGCAATTGCACCTTCTGAACCGACCAATTGGCCGACTGATCCAAACCGCCTTCCCGACGTCTTAGACTTCTTCATTGTTAAGGGCTTGTCCAGACTTCCTTATCATATAGAAACATGCTTGGACTCTAACAGCAATCATGTCCCGGTGTTTCTGACACTCGGCACTGCCGCTTCGACAATGGAACATAACACAAAGCTCTACAACAAACGCACTGACTGGAACTGTTTCCGCGAATTCGTCCATGAGAGACTAGATATGAGGGTAAGTTTAAAATCAGAGTCAGATATTGATATAGCCGTACGCACATTAACGTCAGTTATCCAAGAAGGCTGCTGGATGTGCACGCCTGAAATCAAAGATCGTCGCCCGCAAAGTAAAACATACTCTGATTCCATACGACAGATGATACTTGAAAAAAGGAGGTTACGTCGAGTGTGGCACACTAGCAGACACTCAAATGACAAAAGAGAATTCAATAAAGCCACCCGTGATCTGAAATCTCTTATCAGTGAAGCTAACAACACTGCCTTGGATAACTACTTGGAAGGTTTGTTAGCGACAGAAGCCACCAATTATTCGCTGTGGAAAGCCTGCAAAAACCATGATAGACCATTACACCAAAAACCACCACTACGTACAAATGATGGCCAGTGGATAAGAACAAATCTTGACAAAGCCGAAGCCTTTGCAAGACACCTCAGTCAAGTGTTCACTCCAAACGAGGCACCGCTGAATGCGAACGAAACTGACATTGACTTGGCTCTGAACGAAGATTCTCAACTGGACACTCCTCTAAAACTAGTGACTCCCAGAGAAGTATACAGGAACCTCAAGTCGTTTAAAAATAATAAAGCACCAGGATATGATCATATTGATAAAAAGGTCCTCGAAGAGTCACCTCGTAAAGTAGCTGTGTACTTGACGATGATATTTAACGCAATGTTGAGAATTGGATACTTCCCAGACCTATGGAAAGTTTCGAATATTATAATGATCCAAAAACCTGGGAAACCCATTCATGAACTCACATCATACAGGCCAATCAGTCTTCTGCCTTTAATGTCAAAGCTTTTTGAGAAGTCATTGCTACACAGAATGATGAAAGTCATTAAAGAAAAATCTATAATACCTGAACACCAATTTGGCTTTCGAAGGGAACACGCGACTACTGAACAAGTACATAGAGTATGTAGAAAAATAAGAAAATCGTTCGAAAAAAAAGAGTATTGTTCATCAGTGTTTCTGGACATTCAGCAAGCCTTCGACAGGGTCTGGCACAAAGGCTTACTGTTCAAAATTAAAACAATATTACCACATGCGTTCTATGAAGTCTTGAAATCATATATATCTGGTAGAATTTTCCAAGTGCAAGAAAATGACTGTTCTTCCAGTTTTTATGAAATTACAGCTGGAGTGCCACAGGGGTCTGTGCTAGGACCTGTCCTCTACACGCTGTACACTCATGATGTACCACAAATCCCAGGAGTTACCGTAGCAACATTCGCTGACGACACAGCCTTACTTACATCAGACAAATGTCCGATTAAGGCCTCACAAGTCCTACAAAACTGTCTGAATGAAATCGAGAAATGGCTGGCTAAATGGAGGATTGCCGTTAGCGGGTCAAAATCAGTGCACGTAACATTTACCCTCAGAAAAGAAGATTGTCCCCCAGTCAGGTTAAACGATATTCAACTACCGCACCAACATACAGTAAGGTACCTGGGCATGCACTTGGACCGTAGACTTACATGGAGAAAGCACATTGAAAAAAAAAGAGATGAAATTAATTTAAAATTCAAGAGTCTCTACTGGCTTCTGGGACGTAACTCAAAACTATCCATGGACAACAAGCTGCTTATTTATAAAACAGTCTTGAAGCCCATCTGGTTATATGGCATACAGCTGTGGGGGTCTGCCAGCACCTCCAACAAAACAGTAATACAGAGAGTACAAAATTACATCTTAAAGCAAATATCCAATGCACCATGGTTCATTAAAACAAGAGAAGTGCATGAAATCTTAAACATGCCTATGATAGCAGATGAAGTGGACACGTACGCAGCCAAATACAGGTCAAGACTGACAAGGCACCCCAACCAGCTGGCAGGGCAGCTGACTATACCAGAAACCATTCGTCGTCTCAGAAAACGGCGAGACATCTTTGACTAGAATCTTTTTCCAGTCAAAGACAAAGAAAGGGCATGGTTCCGATGGGAGCGTCGCCTTCAATGACAAAAAGCACCCACCTCATCTGCTTATAGTCTGAATGACTGATCGCAAGATAAAAATGCAAAAAAAAAAAAAAAAAAGTATTTTCCCCGATTTCTCAAAGACGCTTGGACAGATTTTGAAAATTGTTCTCTTTAAAATTAAATTCAGCGAATCAGTTTAGTTAGTTCGCATAAGTATTTTGATGGCAACTACGGAACCCTACACTGTGCGTGGCCCGACACGCACTTGGCCGGTTTTTTACTTGGTAAAGTCATCAAAAAAGTCTTCCTCTAACGCTCGGGCGGGAGGACACGGTCAGAATCGTACCGACTAAAATACACCGTGGTCCGTGTGTGTTTCTTCAATAGCCTTTACGTTCCAGGGTCACGGTAACCTGATAAGACAGTCCCTCAAGTGGTAATTATTACTACCCACTATTAACTTGCCACATCGTTCTCACATAATGTACCATCTGATGATGAATGATGTAGGTAACAAAAGTTTTGTTGGCGATTGAAAAAGAGTGTCCATGGAGTTTCTTGCTCATTCTTCTCCATAGAGATCTACGCTTTGGAATGAGCACCTACGGTACTTTCACAGTTTTTATGTCTTGTGACTGGGACTGTAGCACCATAACTATTTTTGTAAGTACTTGTTTTATTTTATGTCTTTTGACAATTCATAAGTGCCTGTAATTGGCCTAGTTGAAATAAACGATTTGATTGATTGAATAACCCCTGAGCAATATTTCTTAATTTGTGGAATTTCCGGCCATCATCAATCAACTTATAGGTAGGTACCTACTTGGTTAATGAGTTAATGAATAATGATTAGCATTGATTCTTTGACTATTATAAAACAACCGTTACCGATTGTCTCGATTGCTAAGTTTTTTTTTTTTATTTAGTTTGGTGTCACTCATCACAATGGAAACAGTGTGTTAATTTCATTGGTTCTGAGTTAATATAAAAAAACTTAAAATGATTTTTAAAATGAATTTACAATGCTACTTGGTCTTAAGTAAGTAAAAAATAAATAGTTACATGTATTTAATTGGTGATTCGCGTAATAGAAAATAATATCCTTGTACATTTTCTTATCTGTATGTGTGTGTAAGTATGTCACTGTTAACTCTCCTAAAAGACTGGTTCAATTTTTATGAAAATTGTGTGTGTTTTTAACTGGTTCTTTCAAATTGTTTTTGCAATTCTGACAGCTCAACGTTCGCCGAGGCAACTAGTATACTTTTTTGATAATGAAAGTAATACTGCCATTTCTTTTTTCAGTTTTTATCAAATTACTTGTAGCACAAGAAGTTCCCAACACAAGTAGTAATCAAGGCAGTCCCTCAAGTTCGGTACAGCCAAGATTTTCCGATCCCGCCTTGGGATTCCCAAACTTTGCCCCGGGAAGATTGGGAAATCCGACAAGTAATTATCCAACAAATTCCTTTTTCCCTTTCGGAAATCAGGTAAAGTAAATTTATTAAAGTATTCAATTAATTAACTTAGCTCTAGTTTTTACTGCGTAATGTAATGTTTATTTAATATTGAATCATGAAATTAAATTGAGTGACTGCAATACTAATTTCACTTTGTATTTTTTTGTTTAATATTGTTTTATTCATTTTGACGTTAGTCGATGTGTGAAACTAAATTATTTAAATTGAAAAGTTATCATCTGTTAATGAATTAAATGTTAAAATGACTTATTTGCACATCATAATACTTAATTATGTAATGATAGAATGAAATTGTGCCACTATATCTTAAGATCTGCAAATGTACGTAATTTAACAAGCACATTCGAGTTTTAGAGTAAATAGTCTTATTGAAGGAAATGTATTCAATGAATTTTTTTAAATTTACAAAGCATATTATTCTCCATTTTATAACTAAGTAGTATCTATGTTATTTTATCTACCTTTTTTTCAGAATAACAATATACAACGACCTCAGCAGGGGTCTCGTTTAAATTACCCGAATCAAGGCAATTTTCAAAATAGACCTCAAGGTTACCCTAGTCAGCAAGGATATCCAAATCTACAAGGCTATCCGTATCAGGGGGATAGCATGAATCCAAGCCCTAACTATCGTGAGCCACAATATCCTAGTCAAAATATCCCGAACAGGCCGGGTCAGGGGGGCTACCCGAATTTAAATGGTTACCCGTACCAGGGAGACAACAGTAACCGATACCCGAATTATCAACGACCAAGTTACCCAAATAGACCAGACGATGGCTCAATAACGTATCCAGACGACATAGGCACACCATATCAAAATGGAGGAATGCCATCAAATCTGGGCGGTCCTGGACAGCCGTACCAGTACCCACCACAAAACAACCAATACCCTTCTCAAGGAAATTTTCAAGGCAACGGCAACCCAAATGAAATTAATACAAATTTTCGGCCAGATGATTTAGGCAATGTACCGAATACGAATATACATTTTCCTGATCAACCATATCAATTTCAGCCCAATCAATATTACCCAGGAACCAATTATCCAAACCAAAATTTCAGACCTGGACAGGGAAAACCAGAAAATTATCCAAACAATTACTATCCATCAAATAATTATTATAATCCTAATACCAATAATCCGAATACCAACATACAGTTTCCAACTGATTACCCGGGTGGTATGAATGAAGATCCGTCACTTATTCAGTTTCCGAATCAAGGTATATCGAATCCGGGAAGACCCGGGAATGTTGTTCCAGGTCCATCTCTTAACCCTGGTTTTAACAACGTGTTTCAAAATCCGCCTCCAGCTAGCCAATTACCAAACAATCAAGGAAACATCCCAAACGATAATGACACAACGGCCATTTTGGGAAAACCGGTCGTTGTGCCACCAGCTACCACATCACCCGGTCAAGCTGTACTTGAAAACAGGTAAATTGATATCATCATTAAATATTTATTAATAATTGTATTAGGTTGCATATGGATATTAATAGGTTATAGTCTAACAATTAATACGTAATTTATTCCAAACAAGATTTAACAAACATTTGTTGATGTTTTTAACCGACTTCAGTTGATGCAGTTTTGTTTAAAAGAGGAATTTTTGTTTAATTTTCAGTACAGAGATGGCAGCAACTCAAAAAAAATGTGTCCAAGACTGCCCGACCACATCAGAATATGATCCATTGTGTGGCACGGATAACGTGACATACATAAATTCTGGGAAATTTACTTGTGCCCAAAATTGTGGCGTAGGTAAGGGAGACTTATATAAAATTATAATATCTTTTAAATTATGATAATAATATTCATTAACGGTATAACAGGCACACCTTTGTAAATGTTATTTACGACATTTGTATTTATAGACATGAATTTTCATATATTATGTTAAGATGACATAGCTTCATTCAATTTTATTTCTTTTACAGCGGTACATCTACTAAAGAAAGGCAGATGTCCTGATGATATTGCGCCAAATACTTCGGAATAATGAATGAAAAATCAGGCTGCACGGAACATAATTATTGCACACCTAAAAATAATAAAGGGCCGCATAATGTGCAGCAGCAGAGATATAAAATAAAAATAAACTGGATCAACAAAGTTCTTTAGAGCTGTATTCAAATCTCGGTCACGTAATAAATAGTTTTTCTACTTGTTCCATTTTTGCTTCAGCGAGATTTCCCCGCAAACAGAGTTACTAACATTATATGAAATACTTAATGTGAATTCTGGGTCAAACAACGAGCGACAGATGAGTGGGAGACAACATTTTTTCATTGACTACGTTAGTAGAAAAATACGTCTAAGTGGTATTTTATTTCTTATTAGATAGCTGTTTACTGTTTCTGTCCTAAAAAAAAACTTATTTAGAATAAAATAATAATGGTAATTTGGTCTGTAATTCAGTTTTGATGTATAGACGCCAACAGGCGTAGCATGGCGATTCTATCTCTATTCTACCAAGAAAAGACAAAGCTATTTCATCATTATTTCTACATAAATCGACTGTTTTTTTGCACAAATGTGACACCATTCGTACACTATTGAAGAAAAGAACGTTTATTTTCTATATTTTTTACATTACCATGCTTAAAACGCAAAAAATATTTCTACGTTCTGTCATTTTGTCTTTTCTTCCGTCGACAAAACCCCTTTCTACGGCGCCATGCTACGCCTGCAGGACATCTACTTACTCGATAGATTTCAACGGTATCACGTATCACAAATAATTTTGTGACAAAGTTAAAAATCGATGAAGGTTCATATTCGATTGAGATTTGCCAGATTGGTGTGTAATTAGTAAAGAATAAAATGTATGTTTTCATATTTAATAGTACATTATGATATAAGTGCGGTAAGTTGATAAAATAATTACAGCTGAGGCGATATTGCTAGCACGAGCCGTAAGGTGAGTGCTATAAGAAAGCAGAGGCTGTAATTATCAAACCGCACGTATGTCATACGACGTTTTATAACACATTTGTGAGTAAATAAATAAAATAATTACAGCAAAAAGAAAAAGCACGCGGAATAATTTTTACTTTTTCACAAATTAGCGATGCGCGCATCAGCGTCTTTTGTTTATGGCAACAAAAACAGCCAGTATTACTAATAAAGTAAATTCATACTTTTGTGTTTTTATTACAAATAAATGGTTGTAATTAATTGTCAAAATTAATTAAATTAAAGAATAAAATGTTTATTTATTATATTTCATCTCCCAAATTTAATTTTAATAATAAAATGTTGACCGCTTTTCTGACATAAAAACTCTTTGCTAAGATTTAAAAAAGTACCGTTCGTTTTAGACGGAGCATCTTGATAAACCGTGCGTTTTACTTTACCTTTACCGCACTAGTGCGTTTTACTTTACCATTACGCACTAGTGCGTAATAAGATACATTACGATACTGAAATAGGTGCAGTAAGAGACCTTTTACGAGCAAATGTGTTATAATAGTTATTTTCAACACATTTGCTCGAAAAATGCATTTACGAAGCCTATACATTGTTCGAAAGTTAAAAATTACGCACCATACAACGGAGCGTGCGGTAAAATAGGTACTCTCACCTAAGTACCTATTTTACGGCACACCCCGTTGTATAGCACCGTGTGTTTTCTTTACGGTTTTTTTTTAATTCCATTAAAAAAATAAAGTATTCCACCAAAGAGTTTCCCATTATGAGAAATTAAACAACCTGACTGATCGAACCTCCTTGGAAGCGCTTTTGCTCAATACGTTGTCTCACTTTAATACTAAAGAGTAAATGAGACGAGAGATGTAGTTCAATTTTTCACCTCGTGCATGTGGCGCCATTTGCAAATTCGCGCATTTAAAAACCAACTTACCGCACTAGTATCATAATAGTTATTTATGATACTAGTGCGGTAAGTTGGTTTTTACAAACGAGTAGACGAATGTAAGCCCGAGCGAAGCCGAGGGCTATAATAATAATAATAATAATAATAATTTATTTCATAAATTAACAGGTTTTAACAGGGCTTACCATAGTCACGAGTTTGTAAATACCAATTTCTGCACGTGTGTCATACAATGTTTTTCAACACATTTGCGAGAAAACAGTACATTATGTAAATAAACAAACTTTTTCATTTGACTATTTTTAACAGCAAATGAAAATAACCGTTTTCTGCAATTTGCGCCTCATTCAAAATATCAGGTAAACTAGATTGCATACTTATCAATATCAGATTCCTCGCTTGAACTCATATTATTATTTTGTTTATTTATCAGTGGGAAAGTCGCAACAATTTTTGAAGTTTCTAATATGAAAATGGCGCGAATTTGCAAATGGCGCCACATGCACGAGGTGAAAAATTGAACTACATCTCTCGTCTCATTTACTCTTTAGTATTAAAGTGATACAACGTATTGAGCAAAAGCGCTTCCAAGGAGGTTCGATCAGTCAGGTTGTTTATTCTCATAATGTGAAACTCTTTGGTGGAATTCTTTTTTTTTTTTTTAATGGAAATTAAAAAAAAAACCGTAAAGAAAACGCACGGTGCTATACAACGGGGTGTGCCGTAAAGTAGGTACTTAGGTGAGAGTACCTATTTTACCGCACGCTCCGTTGTATGGTGCGTAATTTTTAACTTTCGAACAATGTATAAAGGCTTCGTAAATGCATTTTTCGAGCAAATGTGTTGAAAAAATTATTATGGTATTTGCAAAGACATTAAACTATATACGAGCAATAGACGGGACATCGCGAAGTTTGTGATCCAAAACTTTTTACCAATATAGGTAAAAAGTCCCTCAGTCTAGCAGTCGTGTTGCCGTTGCTATGTAACGCTTTTATAGCGCTACTGACGCACGGCATCAACAATTTTGTATGACAATTTTCACAATGCCCGCTTTATAGGTTATTTTAAATCTCTTTGGGTATTTGTGACATTTTAATAATTTAAACAAAAACATAGTGGTATGACATGACATTTTGTCTCATAGTAAACGGAGATGGAATGATCTACTCGACTTGTGTGCTGGGTAGATATTTTCTTTACCCTTTGTCACGTAAATATTATTAACTGGTTCTTTCAAATAATACTTAATGTATTTTTCTTCTATCATTTTTTTACGGATACAAACAGTGGACCCCCTTAGTAAAACGACTAAAAAGTCACGGAGTTTAAGCCAGATTTTTATTTTATTATTTTTCAACACATTCAATGCCCACAATCCGCCTCTGAGTTCATTTATAACGGGGATTTGGCTTTGGGGCACTGAAAGGTGCACTAAGTTGGAGTTTGAGATTTTAGAGTTATCACAAAGTTTTTTTTTGTGATAGTGCAAAGGACCCGAAATCCTGAACCAGTATCGTCTAATAGGCAAGGAGTATTTCCTCAGACGTTGAAAGTAAATAAACACTTACTGTGTGCATTATAGAGGTTTGCGCAAGCAAGTAAGTAGTGTTTGTAGAACAACAATAGTGTACTTTGTCTGCGTGGCTGTTCATGTGTTTCTAAACTTGGGCACGTAGCTAAAACATTTCGAAATTTCCCTTTTTTTAAACGTTGAAAAACTAAACCCCACACTAGATTTTTTTTCTGTATCGTGGGTGCGTTTACAAACATAAAAACTATATTTTCATCATACTTTTTGGATTTTAGTATCACGAGCTCTTGTGCCTAAATGAGGTTATATCAAAGTAATTTTATACATTTGTATAGTTAACCTTCTGGAAAGCTAGATTTAAATCTTATATTTAGAAGAAAAATAATACTAGCTTCGCACGTACAACTCTGAAATGTGTCTCTGTGTATCTGTTAGGGAATTCCTTCAGTCATTGGCATTATTGACTTCTTCAGGTTGCTCGACAAAAATTACATCGACAAATATCTAATGATGCTGCTCACGTTTAATAAGGTCAAAACATCAAGATTTTAGAAAATTAAATAACCTCCTAGTTGAACATGAATCGTACCATAATATTATCAATGTGAAAGTTTGTGTGGATGGATGGATGGTCGGATGGATCGATGGGTGTTTGTTTCTCTTTCCCACAAAAACTACTGAACGAATTGTATTATTGAACCTTTTCTATATGCAAACTTTGCAAACGCATTATGAAAATAAACTATTATTATTTGGATGAAAGGTATACAGATCGTTAATAAATTGGGTGAACATACAGCACAATTTTTATCCCGCTTTTATGTTCCCGTGGGACAATTTTCGAGTTATAGCGGTCAAAGTCACTGGCAACAGCTACATTTATATAATTTTACATGAGCCGCGGGCATGCGGGCGGCGAGTAAAGGGCAACTCGCTGTCCGACCATGGACTATGGCCGGGGTGGGAGGACCGATTTGATGATTTTATCGCGCTAAAAAAAAAACACAAATGAACACATAACATTGAACATTAAGAACAACAGTGGCCACACTAGCAGGCACAAAATCGACTATATTTTATACAACTTATACAAAATCCCCCAAAAATCTCTCATATTTCTATTGAAACAGTACCCTCGTAGAATAGATTGGCCTGAGTATGGTTTATACATATAATACAGACGTCGTCGTTCATATCACGAACCTATGATTGCAAAGCGAACTTATCGGTTTTACCGTAATGAAATCCGTCTGCCTCTCTGAATTCCTGCCGCTATTTTCTGTGAATGTGATGATATGCCTTTGTGTTTAGGTAGACGTGACGTTTCACGAGACGATATTTCCGAAGCAGTTATTTAGAACTAAACAATTTGTTGATTGACGCCATTTTATATTAATTTTGTTATTGTCTTTCAATTTGTTGTAGAATGTTTTAAGTTAATTAATGAAAAAATCTTACGTAGGAGTAATTCATGAAATTTAATAATGGATCTAAATTCAAAGATCCATCAACTTAAATCCCATGTACACATAAGCCGTATTTCCCTGAAGCTACTAATAAATAACCTAGCAAGTTAAGTATTGGTATAGTATGTTGTACTTACAATCGGTAGAATTTTCGGTGTTGCGCGCCAATGGCTTTGAGAAAGTAAAACAAGCCGGCTTGGAAGCCACAAAGCTTCAATACCTAGCCGACAGCCGGGGGCACGTTCCTAAACCATTGTCGGAAATCCGCTCACTTGTAGTAAATCGGAACTGTCGTTAAGCTTATCGGTTACATGTGACTCGTTTACTTCAACGACGTCACGAGCTTGTAACGAGCCAACTTCCACGATAACAGATAATAATATATGTTGACTATTTAATTCAAATTATGTTATGGAGGTACCCCCATTTCGTTTTCATATGAAAACGCAACTATTTCCGTTCGAACCGTCAATTTTCGTCACGCGATGAGTATCTACATTCTACTTTCATAGCCTTATGTATGGTATGGAATTGAATGTTACGGTTACGACGCACGAAGTCCTGGTCGGAGCTCTGTTATAATGGTTTTTTTTTTTTTTAGCGTGGTAAAATCATCAAATGAGTCCTCCAACCCCGGGCAGGGCGGGAGGGACTGTCAGACTTCTACTGACTAAAATCCACGGTGTCCTTCAATAGCCCTTTCTGTTCCAGGGTCACGGTAAGGAAATAATCCCGCGACCCCGGCAGGCTTTGGCCCTCTGAGAGGGGGGCCCCGTCATTATGCTGACGCTCTTTGAGGCGCGCGTGGGACACAACGCGCCGTCGACCCGGGCATGGTCCTTGGTCGGGCAGCGAGTTGCCCTTTACTCGCTGCCCGCATGCCCGCGCCTACGGTGGCCGGAGAGCATCTAGCGACGTCCGTCGCCGTGGGCGTCTACTACCGCGGATGGGGCGGAGGGAGGACTCTGTCCTCTCTTGCTCGCGGCCCGCCTCATCCTTCACGAGCATTACTGCCTCGCAGAAGGAGGCGACCGCTTCCCACTCCGTCTCGCCCCGCAGCATGGCCGCGACCAATGCTGGGCGCGAGAGTCTGTTATAATGGTTAGGGGCATTGTTAAAAAACAAAGGAATGTCTAATGTTCATTGATGAGTACCTACAAATAAAAAACAGCATAATTATACATTTATGACTATGAGGTAGCACTCAACTGAGTGTATGTAGGTAGTATTTATAGCAACGATATTCTGTTTAAAAGAACGTTGATGATGTCAAGAATTGTGAACAGAAGAGTTTTATTAATATAAAGTAGGTACCACGACAAAACTTGTACCTACATTAAGAATATACGTACTAAATCTTGAAGCAAAAAGAACCTTCACACAACATTACAGAGTTGTGTGACCTACTTGAAAAATCTAATAACGTTACAATAAAATCCTAATAAAACTTATGTAAAGGCAAGTTCAATAAATGGAGACACTTGTTCCCTTTGATTATAAAAAAGGTGAAGAGAGGTGCTAAGGCTAAGGGGGCAAAAAGGTGGAGTGTCGAGCAAAAAGGGTATGCCAAGAAAATTGTGTAAAAGCACCCTTGAGTGTATCTTGTCGTCAGAGTGCGTTTATATTGTCGTGCGGCGAACATAGGCACCGGTCGTTTATTAGATTACCAGGATATATGGTGCACTCAGTCTGCTGCAAGAGATTCGTGCCTAGAATATATTTTCAGCCTATATAAAGATTGAAGTGGCACTACTGAAGGCTTTAAAGCTATTGTCAAACAGACAGTTGTGGCGAATGCGATCGAAGCGAGTTGTTTTTGTTTCTAATGTTTGAAGCCCGTCACATAGACTATCGGATCGCTTTCGCTTTTCTATGTGACTAGATTCAAACAATTCCATATATTACAAATAAAAACGCTTCGGATCGCATTCGCTTCGCTTGTCTGTTTGACAATAGCTTTACTGCGGCGTCACCTCTTCAAGCAGGATTTAAAAGCGGATGTATACGGTTTACTTAGGTCTCTTTGAATTATTAATCGTGGTATCTTTGCCCTGATGTTACACTTAAGTTGCTATACTATGTACCTTTCACTCACTTATGTTATGTATGCGAGAATTACTGATCTTATTATCTTGGTTTAAGTTGTGGTTGGAGAATAATTAAGTAATTTAAATTAAATATTATTATTTTTGATAAATCATCATGTTACTATGTATATTTTTTTTAATTCTTAATTTACGACAGTGGCAAACTGTAAAAAAGTCTTAGTTCGCGTTCACAGTAAATGCAATAGTAATGAGAGCGAGTAACAGACAAAAGTGCAATAAAATAGTATTGAGTGCGCACTACTAAGCGTTTGAGGGCAACACAAAACAGTGAAAAAGTAAAATAGAACAAAAAAATCTAACTACTGATTTAAAGGTGTTAATAGACTTGAGCATTCATTTGTAACAAGAAACCCAGCATTCGCCGTTTTTAGTTTTGCTGAACTGAACAACGAACACAGCCGAGCATTTTTTTTTTTTTTTTTTTTTTTTTTTAGCGTGGTAAAATCATCAAATGAGTCCTCCAACCCCGGGCAGGGCGGGAGGGACTGTCAGACTTCTACTGACTAAAATCCACGGTGTCCTTCATAGCCTGTTACGTTCCGGGGTTACGGTAAGGGAATAATCCCGCGACCCCGGCAGGCTTTGGCCCTCTGAGAGGGGGGCCCCGTCATTATGCTGACGCTCTTTGAGGCGCGCGTGGGACACAACGCGCCGTCGACCCGGGCATGGTCCTTGGTCGGGCAGCGAGTTGCCCTTTACTCGCTGCCCGCATGCCCGCGCCTACGGTGGCCGGAGATCGTCGCGCGACGTCCGTCGCCGTGGGCGTCCTTCACCGCGGTTGGGGCGGAGGGAGGACTCTGTCCTCTCTCGCTCGCGGCGCGCCTCCTCCTTCGCGAGCATTACTGCTTCGCAGAAGGAGGCGACCGCTTCCCACTCCGTCTCGCCCCGCAGCATGGCCGAAACCAATGCCGGGCGCGAGAGGTCTCCGCCTATCGCAGCCGTGAGGACACGTCGGTGCACCGCCCAAGCTGGGCAGTCCTGCACCGTATGCTCCACCGTGTCCTCCGGGCGATCTTCGCAGTGATGACACCCAGACGTTTCCTCCTTCCGCATTAGACACAGGTACCTCCCGAAGCACCCGTGCCCGGTGAGGACCTGCGTCAGGCGGAAGGTAAGGACGCCATGACTTCTCTCCAACCACTCCTCAAAGAGGGGTCTTACCGCCGCAATTGCGGCGTGCCCGGCCGTCGGTCGCGACAGTCGTTCCTTCCATACTGCCCTGAGATCGCGCCGGAGGTCTTCGCGCCGCGCCTCGACTTCGCGAGGCAGCGGGGTCACGCCCCGGCGCTGCGCCTCCACGCGCCACTCATAGACGCGCTGGAGGGCAGTCGCCTCCAGATCCCAAGGCAGCAATCCGGCAAGCAGGTTGGCCGATTCGCCGGCAATCGTGCGGTATCCCCGGATCATTCGGATAGCCATGACCCTCTGGCATGCGACCAGCTTCTGTGGTCGCGTCCGGATGCTCAGGGCCCACACAGGGGCCCCGTAGAGGGCCATGGACCGCACGACGCCAGCGTACAGCCTACGGCAGGAAGCGTTTGGCCCGCTGAGATTGGGCAGCAGTCGCCTGAGGGCGGCCGCTGCACGGTTCAGCCTTGGGGCCAAACTCAGGAAATGCTCCCTGAAGTTCCACCGGCTATCGAGGACGAGTCCCAGGTACTTCATCGTCCCCTTGACGCCGATTGGAACTCCTTCCACCGTAATGCTGTAACTCGACGGTGGCGCGTTACGGCGGCCATGAAAACACATGGCCTCCGTCTTGTGCAGCGCCACCTCGAGTCCCAACCGCCGGATCCTGTCGACAAGTGTCGCGACCGCTTCCGTCGCCACGTCGGCCGCCGCCTGGTGCGACTCTCCCTGTGCAAGGACGAGCGTGTCGTCAGCGTAACAAATTACGCTGACGCCGTCAGGGAGGTCGCTGCGCAGCACCCAGTCGTATCCGATGTTCCACAAGGGCGGTCCCAGGACCGAACCCTGTGGAACACCGCACGACATCTCTCGCCGGTTCCACTCTCCCCGGTGACCGGGGTAGATGACGGCTCTGTCCGTCAGGTAATCCTCGACTATTCGGCGGAGGTAGGGCGGCACCCGGTGATACCGGAGTGCCTCCCTGATGCAACTCCAGGGCAGGGTGTTGAAGGCATTGGTGATGTCCAGAGACACCGCCAAGACGACCCTGCCCCGGGCCACTGCATCCCCCGTCGTGAGGGCTCTCACGCGCATGATTGCGTCCACCGTCGAGCGCCCCCTGCGGAAGCCGAACTGGCTCTCCGACAGGTTCGGACCCACCCGATTCAGGTGCCCGGCGAGGCGGTCTGCAATGACTCTCTCAAAGAGCTTGCCCACCTCGTCGAGCAGCACGATGGGCCGGAATGCGGACGGAGAGTCCGCAGGGCGCCCGGACTTCTGGATCAGGACCAGTTTCCCCGTCTTCCAACGAAGCGGGAACCGGCCCCTCTCCAGGCACGCGCTTAAGAGCCCCCCTAGTCGAGGCCCGAGAGTCCCGAAGGCCAGGACCCAGGCTTTTCCTGGCAGGCCGTCGGGTCCTGGGGCGGTATTTTTGGCTTTGAGCCGTTGTACCGCCACTCTCAGGTCTACCTCGGTCACCTCTGGAGCGTCGTAGACGTCGTCGTCGCTAACGCGGTCCGCGTTTGCGTCAGCTTCCTCCTCAGATTCCGTCGGAGACGGAGCCATGGGCGGGGGAGCATACTCCTCCCCTCTCGAAGGGAACAGGGCGCTCACCACGTCCTCCACGAACTGAGGCCGGAGACTCTGCGTCAACGGGGGAGCCCAGGGGCGGAGCTTTTCTCGCACCCACTTGTAGGGGCGGCCCCATGGGTCCCCGTCCAGAGTCCCCAGCATCTCCTCGCGGGCCAATTCCTTGGCCCGCCAGATCGCGTCGCGGAGGGCGGTCTTCGCTGCCCTGTAGCCCTCGTGCAGCTCCGCCTCTACAGTCGCCGCATCCGGAGGTCGGGTGCGGCGCCTGCGGAATCTGGTGTACCGGCGGCGCGCAGCAACGCACGCTTCGCGCAGCGCTGCCAACTCGCTTGACCACCAGTACAGCTGACGCCGGGCGCGTCCTTGCCGGACCCGGGGCATGGCCACGTCACAGATCTCCGACATGGCCTCCCGGAACCACTCAGCCTCGTCGTCTACGTCGGCAGGCCTGTCCGGTGGTGACACCCAGGCCTGCACGATCGAGGCTTCCAGGAATAGCTCCCGGTCCAGCTGCTTCAGCGCCCATCGCGGACCACTTAGGTTCCGTCCACTTGAGACCGGCGCGTCTGAGGTCTGGGTGGAGACGTCGAACCGGATATACCGGTGGTCGGAATAGGTCTCCACCTCCTCCACAACACGCCAGTCGGTGACGCGCGGCGACAGGGCGGCGCTGGCAAACGTTACGTCTACCACCGACTCGCCCGTCCACCGCACGCACGTGGGGACGGAACCCCGGTTCTCGATCACCAGGCCATGCGCACGGGCCCAGCGCTCGAGCCTCCTGCCCCGATAACAGTCCGTGCTCCGGGAACCCCAAGCCGGACTTTTGGCGTTGAAGTCCCCCAGGACGAGCGCGGGGAGGGAACCGAGGGCGACGACGACGTCTCCCAGCTCCTCTAGGGAGTCTTGGAACTCGGCGATAGATCGGTTCGGGGAGAAGTAAACGCCTACCACGGCGATCTCCCCGAACCGGGCTGCGACAATCCCGTGCCCTCTCTCGACACGATCGAGGGGCGGGGTACCGGCGGCGGCCGACGAAATTAGGGTCACCGAGCCGTCCAGGTCCGCTACCCAGTCATTCCTGGGCAGGACAAAATACGGCTCGGCGACCACGGCGACGTTGATCAACCACTGCGCCATGCTCTGGAGCAAGAGATCCTGAGCAGCGGCGCAGTGGTTGATGTTCGCCTGGAGGAAGCGCAATGGAGACATTAATCTGAATCCATTGAGGCCTCCTCCAGGGCCCTCCTCGAGGGCGTGGCCACGGCGGCGGCGGCGGCGACGGCGGCGGCGGCGGCGGTAGCGGCGGCGGCGGCGGCAGCAGGAGCTGCGGCGGCGGCGGCAGTAGCGGGGGCAGCGGCGGCAGAGGGCCTACCTCTGCTCTTGGTCTTGGCGGGCGGGGCGCAGGACTTGCCCCCTGCCCGGTGATCGGCCGGCTTGCCAGCCGCCGCACAAAGGAAGCAGTGCGGCGGGGCGTTGCACGAGCCGGCCTTATGACCGGGCCGACCGCAGCGGAAGCAATCGCCGCTGCGGTCCACCTCCGAGGTGCACTTGCATGCCGTGTGGGTACCCACTTGGCAGCGGAAGCACCTCAGAGGCCTGGGTTCCAGCAGTTTCACCTGCGCGGACACCCAGCCGACCAAGAGCCTTCGGCCCTCCCCAATCTTTTTCGCCGCGGACACGGGGCAGCTCACCGTCACCGACAGCAGCCCCGCGAAGTCCGGGCGAAGGGTGCCAGCCTTGATCTGGTCGCCAGGGCATTCCCCAACCCTGGCGACGGCGGCCACCACGTCCCCCTCCGTGATCGAGTCGTCCAGGCCCATTATGCGCAGATCTGCGCGCTTTACGGGCCTGGACACCCGAGCCTCCTCCGCATCTAAGGACGCTCTTAGCCGTTCGGCCAGAGCGTCAGCGGTCGGACCACTGGAGGCGCCGGGAATCGACAGCAGCCTGGCCCCCGTCGCGGTGACTTGCACCCGGAGGCCCCCGTCGATTCCCAACTCCCGGAGGTTCACCGCCTCCTTCGCCTTCGCGAACACATCGCGGTACGTCACGCCCCTTTTCACCGCGTCCGGCTGCAGAGTTATTACTACAGCCGCGGTCTTGGGGGCGCGGAGTTTCGCCGCGACGGTTCGCTTGCGCTGCCGTCTTCGCTGTCGCCGCCTTTGTTTTTTCGCGGCCCTGCTCTCTCCCGCCACCTGCCATTCGGCATCGGTTGGGGGAGGACGCGAGGGCTGCGTAGGCGGGACATGTTGGGACGGCTGACTCGCCGCCGCCGCCGGAACACCCTTTTTCTTCCCCGACTTCTGCGGGGCCGCCTTCGCTCCAGCCGGTGCCGCCGCCGCCGGAGCCGCTCTCACCGTGGCCTGTTTGGGCGGTGCCGGCTTCGCATTCGCCGCATTCGCCGTGGCCCGCCTCTCCGGGGCTGGCCTGGGCGGCGCGGAAGCCGCTACGGCCGCGTAGGAGGAAGCGAGCGGGGGGCGCAAGACGCGGTTCTCCAGCGCTGTAAAGCGCTGGTTGAAGGCCGCTAGCTCCTGCCGCACCAGATTTAGGACAGCGTTACTGCTGTCGTCTATCGGTGCGGGCTTCGCCGGCGGCTCTTTCTGCCGCGTTTGCGCCTGCGCCTGTGTCCGCGCCTGCGGGACCTCCTCTCGGCTTCGCCCTCTCCTCAGTCCGGCCAGCTCCGCTTTCAGCTGGAGGTTCTCCTTACGGAGAGCCTCCATTGCCGCCGTGAGCTTGGCGAGCTCCTCCCGCATTTGGGACACTTCGTCCGATGGGCTTGATGCGGGCGGAGGCCGTCCGATGCCGCCCGACACCGCCGCCATTATAGTGGCCGTGGCCTTACTTATGGCCAAGTCCTTTGTGGCCTTCTTACCGGGCCTGCCAGGCTTGGCCTTAATGGTGCGGATGGCGTTCTCCACCAATTTTTCTAGGGAGGGCTCAGCTTCCCGCCCTCTACCGCACGTCCCGCCTCGGCCGTTACCCCGCACACTGGTGGGAATTTTACGGCTTGAGGCGGCCTCCTCCTCGGACGAAGAGACGTCGTCCCGGGAGCGCTTGAGGAATTCCTTCCTCTTGCTGGCGGCGCTCCCCTCGTCCCTCCTTGTCGTACTTCCAGAGCATACGCTCTGGAAGCTCACGGCGTCTGATGCCGAGTCGGACTCCGACTCGAGCACCAACGCCCCCTTCCTTGTCGGAGCGGCACTCTGTGCCCGCTCGATGTTCGGTGCCGGTGAGTCGGACGTACTGGACAAGTCCAGTGACTCCTCCTCACGGGCACGTGAGCCTCCCTGGCAACACAGCCGAGCATAGCGACATACATTACTACGAACATTTTCACGATCTTTCTAACGAACACTCTAGGCGAGGGTCTTATATATTTATTTATTGGGGAAACAAACAATCGTACATTGTATATTAATATCTAGGTAGACAATCTGTTATAAATAAATGTACAATCCACAACGTTTCCAAATGTTACCAGTTTGACTGTCACTTGACTGTCTTCTCGGCAAAAAAAAACTCACCAGAACATACGTCAGAATACTCGCTAAGACACATTCGTTTTTTTTCTGTGACGTATGCTCAAGTTCATCAGCACTTTACCAGAAAGCAGTAATCAGTGTAGGCAGAATGGACAGGGCAGGGCTTCCATGGAAACTTCCGTTAATATAACACATGTATGCAAATAGTTCAAAGTTTGTCATGGGGCATAAATATCTTGGGCGAAGTCCTGAGGGTGTTACTAATCTGTAACATTCAAGTAGCCCCTCGGGCCATCGTTTTGCCTGTGCCCAATATTAGTTGGAGATCAGTCGGATGATCACGATTAATCGGATTGTCCGTTTAACAGAGGCCAATGACTTCAGTGAAATTCGACCGAGCTGTAATCGGGTACAGATAATAAAATACTTAAAAAAAAACAAATCAAATAGAAGATCAAACCCTTTTAAAGAAAATTGACAAAACGAAATCAAAAAACCGGCCAAGTGCGTGTCGGGCCACGCACAGTGTAGGGTTCCGTAGTTGCCCATCAAAATACTTATGCGAACTAACTAAACTGATTTGCTGAATTTAATTTTAAAAAGAAGAATTTTCAAAATCGGTCCAGAAGTCTTTGAGAAATCGGGGAAAATACATAAAAAAAAAGATTACGAAGAATTTAGAACGTCCTCCTTTTTTTGAAGTTAGTTAAAAATAGTTGACGATAAAAACCTACCTATCCCCAAAAAACATACCGTAAAAACATACCTATTAAAGCTGTAAAAATAAAGTTGACAAACTTACATTTGCAGTTAAATAACATGTTCTCCGATACATTTTGTTTAAGAAAATATGTTATCCAAGTACATTTTATAAGTTCGTCGACTATTACTCGTAAAGTTGTAAAGCCTACTTAGTCATGATAATTTTCTTTTAAACTTCGTTATTTAAACTACTATTGTGAATTTTTTCACACCCCCAAACATAACCCTTTAGCTGGTAGAGGGGGGGGACACTCGAGTCGAGCAAAATTTAGCACTTTAAAGCTTAATATTTCACAAACGAATTTTTTTATCAAAAAATTGTTAACGAAAACTATCAATATTTTTTAAAGACCTATTTAATGATACCCCACACTAAGGGGTACGCGAGAAAAAAAAAAAACATCCCCACTTTACGTGTATCGGAGGTACCCTAAAAAAAATATTTTACGAGATTTTATTTTACCACTTTTTCGGCACAACAAATCCGTATATTTACACAAAATTACAGCTCCCTAGTACTGTGCGTCTCTGAGCTAAACTGCGGACAGACGGACGGACGGACGGACGGACGGACATGGCGAAACTATAAGGGTTCCTTGTTGACTACGGAACCCTAAAAACTGATCATAGCTGAGATTAAAAGTTGCAGTTATCACAATGGAAGTCCAACGACTAAAGAATCGGCTACACAGACAATATCACTGACAACGAATTTATGAAAAACATGCTTGTAAATATTTTAGGCCTGAAAATACGAAGAAAATGAATTTTCCCAGACATGGACCTAGCTAGATCTTTTTTCGCTCCCGCAAACCCCTATACCCCATCGAACTACTAACAATTAGAGCTGTTTTCGAAAACGGAAAATATATAAACATACTATACACAAATATTGTTCCATTTTAAAGTTTAGGTATGTATATAGTTACTGTAAAAGTTAAAGATCTTAAAACAAGAATTTCGTAGGTATCACTCGAACAAAAAGATTTACTGGACTTGTAATACTAAGAAATGAGTTTTCCGTATCGTGGTTATCGAAAACCGTAAAATGCTAAGGCTACAATCATCTTTACCATCGGCGAAAGTTAAATAAAAGTGCCACACCCAAGGCTGCTAATAACCATTCTGTAATATAACATTGTCAATTTGTTGGCGCGAAGCAATAAAAGACTTCCTTTCCCCTATATCCCTGAATTAAGAAGCTCAATGTTTGCTAACTAAGTCTCGGTAAACACAATTAAATCGGCATCTCGCGTGTGGACGGATTCCGACAGACTTAGATATAATTTTCCGTAGTAAATCCGGGCTTTAAGGAGTCCTTTCAAATTCCCCCGTCCGTCGTAAAGGGAATTTTAACGTTAGCAAATTGTCTATTTCGACTTGTCTTCTTTCCTACTAAAATGTAGTCATACGGTGTATTTTTAAATGGTCGCTTGTGTTGCCGATTTCCTAGGGGAAAGTGTCTTCATTTTAGATATACAGGGGTTTTTCTCTTTTTTTTTTAATTTGTGTAGAGTTTTTGTTGCAAACTTGTTATTATTTTTGGATGTATATTGTTGTGATGTCCGAATTGGGAGTGTAGGAAAATTAATCTGAAAATGCAGTGCATTTTTATGACGGCGGTACTTCAGCTATTCATATCAAAGTGCATAATACAGCAGGTCATGAACAGCGGCGTATTGCTAGATGATGATAGCCGCAGATGTTGATAAGATCGTGCACAATTTATGTATCAATTTATATTGTGCACGTACGCATTGATACAAGTAGTTAAACGGTTTTCCAGAGTGAAATCATTTTATCACTAGCTGTTGCCAGCGGTTTCACCCGCTGCAACTTGAAAATTATCCCACGGGAACATAAAATCGGGATAAAAACTATCCTATGTGTTAATCCAGGTTATAAACTATCTGTATACCAAATTTTAGCCAAATCCGTTCAGTGGTTTTTGCGTGAAAGAGTAACAAACATCCATACATCCATACATCCATACATCCATACATACAAACTTTCGCCTTTATAATATTAGTAGGATTTAGAAAAATGAAATTGATTTATATTTCACGATTATATGCATGAAAAGCAATGTATTAAATCATGTATTTACTACATGTGTTCAACGGCATTGTTTTATTGTTTGTCAATTTTATTTTTAATATTCACAGCTATACACAGTTCGTTTTTAAAGTTAAAGTTAAAATACAGTAGTTGAGTACGTTACTTCAAAATATCGAAAGTTAAGAACAACTGCATGCTACGGCGTAGCAACTCTACGCTAATAGTCGCTACGCTACGTGCGCTACAAGCGTCTACGATAGTGTAGCCGATTACGCGATTTGTATTTTGCCACTCGCATCTGAATTCACATTTCGAACATTTCATGTTAAATATTTACTGCACTAAAAACTGAGTTCAGGCTTGCACTCAGTATTCACCAAATATGTAGTAGAAATATGAAATATTTTTCATTAATACAATAATATTAATGAAAATCCGAGCGAGTTTACACTGAAATATCTGGATGGAGTTAATTAAATTTGACTGAATTCGACCACAAACAGACAAAACTTTGGCGTAAGTATATTTTGAATTGTAATGTTTCAATTAACAAGTTTTATTTTTTGTTTTATCGGAGAGAGAATGGATTTAGACATTCGGTTGGCCGGTACTGGCCAAATCAGAGTAGGGGGCAGAATCGACCTAACGAACCGGACCAACCCATTACTTCAGACGGGCGCTGTCATGGCTACAGTAACTTAATAGCTAGCTACACAACCTACTTGCGAGAAAAATGATTTAGAGCCTCCCCACCCTTGGACACGAAAAGGAAAATATATTTTATTAAGGTAAGAACAAATTAGAAAGTAACGGAAGAAGTGCTCATTAATTAATATTTTAAAACTTTGATATTAAATAATCTTGGTTGTAGTTCACAATGCGTCAGGGAGTTTCAATATGATGACTTCTTCGAAGACGGTTGGTTTGGTGTAAAGGTTACGCAAGGTTGAGGCTACTGAAGGACACCGTGGATTTTAGTCAGTAGAAGTCTGACAGTCCCTCCCGCCCTGCCCGGGGTTGGAGGACTCATTTGATGAATATGCCACGTAAAAAAAAAAAAGGTTGTTGACCTATTCATTTTGTAGAATTCTACTCTGAGAACTATGTAGGAACCCAGTAAGACCCACGTCTACCAACTCGGCAAAAGTTGGTGTGCATAATAGATGATTTGTAGGTTAACCATGAAATATTTTCTTTTTGTCATATTGTTATCATGAATACATTAAAAAAAACATACAATTATTATTGAAATTCCACGTATTTTATTTTAGGAGTCACAGAACCCAATATACCGTGATTAGCAGTGGTTTTCCCCGAACTATAGGCTACTGTGTACTTCCAATAGCCGGGCCACACTAGGGGCATTTCTCGTTGATTTTCGCGATAATAGTCTTTACATGTTCCTTCCCGTAAACGTCCATTAGCGTGATAATTAACGGTATTTCCCGTTTGTGTGCCCCTAGTATAAACTAGGGGCACACAAACAATTAATACATACTTGTTAAATGCAGTACATTTATGTATAATTATTATTTCTTTACGACGATGATATTGATGGGCGATTTTAAAAATTGACAGTGATTTACCCTTAATCTAGCCCAAAGGGCAAAGACGTGGCCTTTGATGGCACGACCTGACTCTAAATGTAGTATAATTGTTTGACGACGGATTCAACAGGATTTTTGTCCATAATAAAATTAAACCACCTTCTCTCGCAGACCCACAGGTCTATAATTATGACGTAGATGAAAACAACAAATAAACTATGCAACTACAAATAAATAACGAAAAAAGTGTCGTCTGCAATGAAATCTGAACTGGCCACATGTGCTATTTCTATCCGGATTAGAGCATGAAAAGGCAAACTTTGTTCGGATTAATCCGTACATAGCAAACTCAAATAAAGCAACACGGCAAAAACCGCATGCCTTTAACACGTATACTACGTGTAGGTAGTGTGTTTTTACATAAATGTCTTATTTTGAATACAAATATGGTACGGTTTAATATGTAGATGACGTTAATATCGTAAATGGAGTTTACGTAGAAGTTTCGACTGTCATGTGTCGCCTCGTCTTCGTTAGTCAATTTGTGGGTGATAATGAAACACTTACGATGTCCTTTTATTTAGAAATTCTCTTTATTCTTTGGACAATTTATAATTAATTTTTAAATCAAACCCAAGAAGCAATACAAGAATGGATTTTTTCTATTGTTCAATAACAGAACATATTCCATTAATGACTTTTGTAAATCATTAAATGTGTCCTCCACTTGAAAGTCGTTAAAATAATATTTACGAGCCTCCACTCAAACAACCTGTTCCTTCAATTGCCCTTTGCGTTCCCGTTAGCGGCGTAACAAGTGTCACATGTCACCAGAGTGTGACCATAAATCATTAAAAAATAGCACCAATTTTTATCGATAGTGATTTAAAATTCAGGTGATTTGTTGCCTTTTCTAATTTCTCAGAAAGAGAGTCAGACAGTCCTAATCCTTTAATAAAACGACTATTACAGTTTTTCTTTTTCTCATTTCACATTTTAACAACTCTACAAAGGGCGTTGTATTTTCCAAACACATTTGTATTTCTCCACCGAAAAAGATTATGGAGAGCCGCTTAAGATGGTACGGTCATGTCATGAGGCGACCATCGGACCACATAACGAGAAAAGTGCTCGATATTAATACCCAGCCCAGAAGACGCGGTAGACCCCGCCTTACATGGATGTCAGTCATTGAAAAAGACCTGAAAAAGATACAATCAACATCCCAGACGACCCAGGACAGACCGTCCTGGCGAAAATTGACCATAAGGGCTGACCCCAAATAAATGGGATTAAGGCCAGGCAGAAGCAGAGACATTTGTATTTCTCCACAAATGGAGTTTTTCGTTTTTTTTTTTTTATTACAAACAGAGCGCATCGTTTGACTATTATGATTTTTTTTTCAATCACCGTTGGTCTGAATTAGTCACGGGGTTGGTTGGTTTATCTATGTATATAGTTTAATAGGGTTTTGTGTTTTTATGTTATTTTGGCTGTAACCCTAACTATAATATTAGTAACTTTCTTTTTAACCTTTTCACGCACTATTGTTTGTTTACTATATTTGTTTACTTAAAATGAAAAGTAAAGAAAAATACACTTTAGATACTAATCCAAGCCAGAATGCAGCAGAAATGTGTAAAATAGTTTCGAAATATAAATTGATACTCAGTCAGCACCACTCGTTTCTTGAAAATGGAGTTTCTTGTGAGAAATTCAAGGAAATCGAAAATTTACGTTCGCTCAAACACAAAACGCTTACGATGTAGTCGGTGGTAGTCAGTTTGATTGTGGAGTTCATAGCGGTGTGTCCTGAATCATTCATTGTTGTTGTTGTCCTAACCAATATAAAGTTTGTTTGTTATATTTTCACGCCCAAACAACTAAACCGATCAACTTGAGATTTTGCATAGACATTATTATACTTTGACATGTAGGTACTACAGAGATGGACATAGGGTATCTTTCATCCTGAAAAAAGTCATAGGTAAACTTTTCCTGAGAAAAACAACAAAACCGTTCATAATATGACAAAAAATGGCGCCACAATTACTTATTTATAGTGTAGTTGTGTTAAATAGCAGCACAAATAGAGCAAAGTTATTTCTGTGAAACACGATATTTTTTGCCCTATTATGGCACGTAGACTACTGAAGAACATTTTAAACATTGCCAATTTAGGACGATCGTAGTCTCTCTACATTCTTACTTCTGTCTTTTCTTCGGACGACAAAACTTGTGACCCTTCTATCTCTATTCTACTAAGAATAGACAATGTTATTTTTTGGTTATTTCTATAAAATTTGACCGTTTTTTTTTTGCATAATAGGGCACAATCTGTACACCATTGAACAATAGAACTATAGAGACAAATAAAAAAAAAAGTTATAAATTAAACATTTGTCATGTTTGAAACGGTAAAAATCTTTCTACGTTCTGTTATTTGGTATTTTCTTCTCTCAACAAAACTTGTGTCTGTACGGTGCCATGTTACACATGCTGATCTTGATTTCGGTGTTGAAATAATTGTGAATTCTTTGTTCCAGTGTGTTTAGTACCCGGACTGGACTCACAAGAATTAGTTTCCGAATCCGGAAATTGTATCAATAAAAATGTTACGGAAATAAAGTTACTGACAATAGTGAATTTGACATTTATATTTTTTATTTTCTTACGCAAACCAAAATTGACAAAGTCTCAATAAGTTCAGAGAGCCAATAAGTCACAAGTACAGTTTTTACTTGCTTCTGACGTCACGGATACTTTCTAATTTTGATTCGTATAACTTTGTAAATATGCATTGATTTCAAAAGAAAAAAAATACAAATCCATTATTTTTAAAAACTTTAATTGACGGATTAATAGATTTGCAATTTATTGATACTATTAACATGCCTATTAATTAGATATATTGTTCCCTCAATTTCGTGTTGTAATGAAAATTTTAATGTGGTTTCTCCGTCGGTAGTCGGTAGCTTGTGGAATATCTGATATTTAACTAACTTTGAATCCCCGCAAAAGATTTAAGCCCGGGTTCTAAACTTTCTGCAAAGAGCTCTATCGTATCAAAAGGGCAAATCACGTATTTTCAAATTCGCCTAATTTCTGGAAAATAACAGAATACGAGCTAGACTCCTAACAATCATTTATTTGTTAACTCTTCAAACTTTTAGTAAGTAGTAGGTATTTGGTCGCGGGACTTATCTCATTACCGTGATCCCGGAACATAAAGAGCTATTGAAGGACACCGTGGATTTTAGTCAGTACAAGTCTGACAGACCCTCCCGCCCTGCCCGGGGTGGGAGGACTCATTTGATGATAACATCACGGTAAAAAAAAAGTAGAAGGTATTTGGTTCATTTAAAATTAATTTCACGATGGATTCACTTACTCAAGGCAATAATAGATTTAGCAATAGAGCCCGTCTGATCGATGGACTAAAAGATGATTGACTAACAAAGTCCAAAAAGTTAGTTATCTAGAAGACGTTGATTGAACGACCGCACAAGTTAGCAAGAAATTGTCTGAAAAGAAATTTGAACTTTAGGTGGGGTGATAATTTGCGGTAAAAAAACCTGACGCCGAAAAATTACGAGGAAATAGGTATCCCTTTTTTATAACATTGAATAAATGTGAGCTTGTTTGTCCGTTAATGTGTTACCAGAGCCGATCTGTGTGCTTCACAATCATCAAATGAGTCCTCCTACCCCGGGCAGGGCGGGAGGGACTGTCAGAATCGTACTGACTAAAATCCACGGTGTCCTTCAATAGCCCTTTATGTTCCGGGGTCACGGTAATGAGATAAGTCCCGCAAACCCGGCAGGCTTTGGCCCTCTAGAGGGGGACCCCGTCATTATGCTGACGCTCTTTGAGGCGCGCGTGGAATACAACGTCGACCGGGGCATGGTCCATGGTCGGACAGCCAGTTGCCCTTTACTCGCCACCCGCATGCCCGCGCTTAAGGTGGCCGGAGATCGTCTTGCGACGTCCGTCGCCGTGGGCGTCCACCACCGTGGGTGGGGCGGAGGGAGGACATTGTCCTCTCCCTCACGCGGCCCGCCTCCTCCTTCACGAGCATGACTGCTTCGCAGAAGGAGGTGAAATCTCAGTAACTAATGGACCGAATTGAAAAAAAACAGGCTATGTAACATCACGTTACGATCAAATAGGAGCCGAACGGGAGATAAAACAACGGGGAACAGCCTGCTGGAGTCTCAACAAAGATCTCAACTCAAATGCCACGCGAGGAAACCAGTTTCTTATCGTGTCTGATACAGAGTTCCAGTAGGTATATACTACATTACATAAGATTATCTTTTATTAGCATTCTTGATATTGATTGCAGCCTCTCGTTGTGATCTTACGAGGCTGAGCAAGCTCTCGTTGAGTCCGTTTCGTTCGAGGTCAAGTTTCTGTTCTCCTTTGATTTTTACGTCGCAATAAATAAGTATATTTATTTTATTTTAAGTTTATCTCAGATTGTAAAGAAAATACCGTAAAACCGGCCAACATTGCCCTTGGCGGATATCTTTGCCCAAACACGAAAAATAACTAAAATCTTGAATTGTAAATAAATTTAAATAGCTGACAACATTATTTAATCTTTAGGGTAAACTAGACTATTTTCCTGACAAAACTAAATATTAGTTACTTCGCTAAGTTCACTCAGTTGTCGGCGAGACATGTTTAAAGTAGTACTAGTCTGAGGTGGTGCCAAAATCTTGTTTTACGTTTTTACACACTGACAGCGTACGACATCTCTCAGGTAAGTTATTTCAATATTCCAGTAATAAAAAGAACCACGCTTCATTTCTATGCTAGTTTGAGACCAATAAAACGTAAAATCTTCAAGATAATGCAGTGGGCAATGATTCCCGAGCTTGCGTGAACATAGGAGTGACAACATTGCCCACAGCAAAAATAGTGTTAGGGATGGCACCCATTATATCTAGTAAGAGTTAACTCAGTTTTATCAACCAAAATGTTTTTATAATTCCTATGTTAAACTCTTTTTCAAAGGAAATATTATATTTTTACGTTACAACGTCTGCCTGGCATGCCTTGCAATGACTATTTTTCCTTGTAATCTTTGTTATACCATTTTTTAAGATTTCTGTGTAAGATTAGTTTTAGAATCTTTAATATTAACCTTAAGTATAATAATACGTGCAATTTATAACTATTATACCTGACTGATTTATTATTTATAAAAGATTTTATTTAAAAGCAGATTATTATTTATTACATTAGTGTGTGGCAACCCTAGCCCACCGTTTCAGTTTGTATGAAAAAGCAGCTGGTGTGTAGTGTAACATTGCCCACCTCAGTAAAATTAAAAATATAACGTTTTTGATATATTGATCACGAAGGATGGCAACTTTGCATGATTCACTAGAACATATCTTATTTTCAAAGCTCTAGAGCTGATAGTTTTAGAGAAATTAAGGGTGGGCAATGTTGGACGGTCGTGCGTATAATTTTGCCCGGCTCTTTAATTGCATTTTTCTCGGATTCTGTTAAAGCTAGAAGCTCCAGATTTCGTGATTTGAAGCCTATAATAGTAATTGTTACCATGGTGTACTTGATTACGAGCTCTGATCAATTTTTTTTTCGTAATCTCAAAAATAAGAAAAAAAGCGGGCAATGTTGGCCGGTTTTACGGTACCAGTTATTTATCACATAAATGATTTGTGTCTGTATTTTGCTATTAATTAAAAATATAGGTGATATTTTTAACTAGTAATGTTGGATAATTGGAATATTTTTATTTGTGGTAATTTCTAATTAGTTGTAACGTCTCTCACATACCATATTTTACTTCATCTAAGTCTGAATTTAGTAATTTATCAATATTATGACGGATTGGATTATTTTGCAGTTTGTATTTTTCACGAAACGAATATTTGAATGACATACTTTTAAGTCTTCAGTTACTTCTGACTGACCTTTGAACCATCGGGGATATTCAGAGTTTATACAACTTTTAATGCACAACACAAGTTATTTGAATAAATTTACTTTAACTGGTTATTTAATTTGCTCACGATATATTATCCTGTTTCCGGAATATCCTTAGGTAAGTTACATTTTCTATTCAAATAAGTACGTAAATCAGAAAGTGGGCTGATTCATGAAAACGAAAACGGGTATCAAACAAACGTACAAAGGTAGGTACATTTACAATTCCCTGGAAGTATATTTTAGAGCAGACAAAACAACTGAATGCAGTAACTATTCAGCAGCAGTTTGCGAGTCTTCAGCTCCATATAAACCGGGGGCCATTTTAATGCCACTGTTACACCGTGCAGGAAGACTCATAACAGTTGATCCCGATTTTATTGCACTTCTCAATGCAATATTCTACCTCCAGCTCGCAGGTAGCTGTAAATCTGGCGGATATTAGATGTTTACTGAAAACCCGACCCTGTTAAGCTGGTTCTTTACAAAGTTCAACTGATAATTAGTTTTTAAGTATGTTTGAGTTATTTTAATTTAGAGAGAAGATTTTTTCAGTATTCTTTTTATTAAAGATATATTTTTAGAAATGTTTATGCCTAGCGGCAATTTTCAACAGTATCTGGAACTTAAAAGAAAGAGACTTTTTTATCAAACTGGGAAACTATAATTAAAAAAAAACTAATTTATTATTAAGCGAAGTTAACGTATTAAATGTTTGAAACAGAAATAGTTATTTGTTATGCAAGGCTGCAAAGTTGATTTTTGTGCGCGAGTACTTGAATTGAAAACTGAGAGAGCGAAGGATTCTAAGATTGAACCGCGAGAGAAACGAGCGGTTCAAATATAGAATCCTGAGCGATGCGAAGTTTTCAAAAGTACGAGACGCAGAAAAACTTTGCTGCCGAGTGCAACACACAACTTTTCACCTCACACAGCGAGGAAATGGTAGGTGTAAGAGAAACAGCTTAAACAATTTACTACTTATATAAGTATTTATTTATTCATTTTAGAAATTAAAAGTAAAATTACTACAATTGTTAATATTGAAAGTTAAATGTTTTTTTGGAACATTGATAGGTACTTGTGTTTGTCACTTGTGTGTTATCATTACGTAAATTTGCGGAAAATTGCTCAAACTCATTGGATTCCATTGTGAATGTTGGAGACAGAGACAGATATAAGGCGGCTCGAGACGATTTTCTTAATTTTGAATTTTATTTTTATTTGAATT
Organism: Agrotis clavis; assembly: GCA_954870645.1. NCBI lineage: Eukaryota > Metazoa > Arthropoda > Insecta > Lepidoptera > Noctuidae > Agrotis > Agrotis clavis. The sequence continues at coordinate 13,087,894 of OX940922.1, forward strand.
TTAAAAACTCAAACTTACATAAACGACATCTCTTACAACATTACTTAACACTAATGTTCAGAGAGAAAAAAAATAGGTTGTTGCACTGACATGCAGTGGGGGCGGCTCACCTGCTAGTGTAGAAAATAATTGAATACAAGACGTGTTCGATTTTTAAACGACACTTTGTGCTCTAGAGCACAAAATGGAGTTTTGCGCTCAGATTTTGAATGAGAAATAGAATCTTTCCGAGCGGGTGAGGTGAAAAAGAAATATAACAAGGTAGCAACCGATACGTATCTATAACAAAGTGTGACTTAGTTAGAAACCTTTTACCCTGATTATTCAGATTATATTAATACGTTATAACAAAGGAATAGAATAGAAAGCGAATACAAGAAGATAATCAGAAACAGGTGTCAAACCATCCTTTTATATTGGTCCCGACCGCGCTCGCCAACGGGTAGTCGTAAAAACTTACCACTTCATCGAGTGGGTTTCATGAATCGGGTTCGAGTCGGGAAGGCTCGGCACTGTTCGCGCCCCTTCGGCCCTTTTGGGCGGGCGGAAATTCAGTCTTCGAACACCGCGACCGAAGGTTGTCGCGTGTCAATCGCTCCGCAATTTTAGTTAACATCGTTAAATAAACAATTATTGTTGTTAATAAAAAATCGTAGAAGCGTGATAAAAATAGTTTGAGTAGTTTTAATAATTCTGCAACTGTTTAAGTACTGTGTGGATAGTGTTGAAAGTTTTTTTTACAAGTGCATTGGATTGCGAACAAAATTGACTTAAGTACGTCGGGAATGATGCTAAGGCGGCCTACTAAAAGTATGGCATTTATTAAGGTGAGAATAAGGTTTCTGAATTACATTACAGTAATGTTATTACCTTTTCGAGTCAGCTTTGAAATATTAGAGCGAGTATTAAGAGTTTGGTTAGTTTTAGAAAAGTGTTGTTAGAAGCAAGTAAAAGTAATGCGGAACAATCTCTAAAAGTCGTTTATTATTCATAACATTCAAAATTTACTTATTCAAGACAATATTTTACATTTAGGAAGCTCCAAATACGCTCGGATGATTATTTTAAATGGCAATTTATCCTTTTGTGTTCGTAAAGTTAATTAGATTCAGACACGTTTCTAGCTAATTAATTTTGAAATGACACAATAAAATTGAGTTTAATGAATGCAAAGTTTGCCTCATAATATGAAGGAAGTGATATTTTATGTTCTGTGGGAGGTGTGAAGAACTTTAATTTCTTGACATTTAATTTCTTGGAAAATGCTGTTTGAATACAAAACACGACGTTGTTTGCCTAATCTCCTACCGCTGTTGTGGATCGAAATGCTTTTAGTTTGGTTTTGTATTCTTAGGCTTACTAAAATATTGATAATAGAGAATTACTGATTGCCAATTTCTTTACGTCACTCTATATTAGATTCTTAATTGAATACCTATTAGATCACCATTGTAACCTTTGAAAAGCTTGTGTTAAAATGTACAATAAGGTCCGGGGTCGCGGGACTTACGAATTACCGTAACCCCGGAACGTAAAAACGGGCTATTGAAGGACACCGTGAATGTTAGTCAGTACAAGTCTGACAGTAATGGGTGGGAGGACACATCTGATGATTTTACCACGTTAAAAAAAAAGTGTACAATAAGGTACATATTCTGTCTAACTAGGTAGATACATCTTTTTGTGAAAAACAAGTAGTCCATCACCTGGGTAGTTCGACCTTTATATTCTGGTAGTATGCTTTTATGAGATACTTTCCAAACACGCAGGTGAAGCCACGGGTAAAGGTATCTTCTAAATTGTAAATTATTTGATGGTAATGACAATTTTGCATCAATGTTCATAATAATATGTTCTGCAGCTGTTTCGCACCGTCCTTCAAGCTGGAACACAAAGTTTAATTGAAATCGCCTCAGTAGTTTTGGAGATTAGAATGTAAAAACATAGTACAACACACATAACACAATTTCTACACATAAAGCTTCTGAGACCCACAGGAAATCAGGTTTGCCTTGCTCCGAGATGCAAAGAGAAGGGTACCCTATTTTTGTCCGGGAACTTAATTATACTTGCAGGTATCTATTTAGCATTTTTTCCCTGTATATATGTATTTTGTGCTCGAAAGAATAGTAGAGTGGGATGTTTAATTAGTAAGGCGTGTAGAATAAAGGACAGGCTTTGAGCAACGTTTTATTAAGAACGGTGACCTTAATTTGTCTAGGCATTATTGTGCTGTAATGATAGGCTTTGTGTTGAATAAAAAACTGAAGGGAAATTTGCGAGATCTTGGTTTGTGTCCAGCAAAATAGATATCTGATGTTTGGGGCTATTAAATTAAATTGATAACAATTGTCCCTTCGAAGCATCTGGACAGATTCTTTCATGGACAGTTTCTCAACTGAATACATTAGCAATTGGACAGAATGTACAGTCCATGACATAATTAAAAAGGGTTGTTCCGTGTCCGTATCGGCAGACATATATCATCCACTTTAATAATGTATTTCTTCACGACTGTGCTCTGTCCAGTTGCTAATCTGTCCAGCTGACAATTTGCCCAGCAGAGATTCTGTCCAGTTGTTCCGAAAGGAATAATTGTAAGTTCGTATTCGTTTGTAAAGAAATGACATAATAAGTTAATCTGCTGACATTGAAACATTGAAATTACATTATCGTCGTAAATCAAGAAACAAAATGAAAGAAATATTCATTTTGTTTCTTGATTTACGACGATAATGTAATTTTAAAAAGCATTGCCAACCTCTAGAAAAGACGAAGTTTCGTCAAAAAACCTCGTGCGAGCCCTTTACCGCAAAAGATATTGTGGTATCCATAGTATCTAAGTTGAGGTCAGATAGGTTCAAACTACTGATATAAACTTGTTTACAACCTCAAAATTGTAGGGAAAAGCCTAGACAGATGACATAGTAATATTTAACAAATCATTGCAGATCATTAGGTTCTGTCTAGTCGGCATGACTCCGGGAGTTAGCTAAAGTAGATAAGAATATTGGTAAATCTATGCAGTCATAGTTTTTCCTCTTAAAATTATGTTATCATATTATATACAGGGTGTAAGGGACATCGACGCACAAACGGATACCATGGGTTCGGAACATGATTTTGGAACCCCCGTGTTGGAATTTTTTCGTCGGTCTTTTCCTAATTTTTTAATACTTAATTTTTTTTCTTATAGTGAGCCGGGCTAGAGTTTTGGAAAATTGTTATACCAAAGCATATTTACAAAGATCGCATCAAAATTCTAAAGTGGGGGTTCGTGACGTCAGAAGCAAGTGAAAACTGTACTTGTTTGTGACGTTTTGCCAATTTTAAAAGTGTCGTCTCTTTATCAATTTTGGTTTCCGTTACAAAAGAAAAAATACATGTATTTTTATTTTGTTAATAATCTAACTGAGGCTATGGACTGATTAGGTTTTTCAGTCATCATATACCTACCAAATATTATCGAACCTGGACTACAACTTACCGTGGTGTGTCTTGTATTTTATTCCAAGTCTTAATATTCTGGTCTTCATTTATAATAGACAGTCACGAAATGATTCCGAATTTCGATCTTCCGTGGCAATTAGTGTCAGTGGCTAAATTGCCGTTATAACATTCCGGCCATTTCCTTCGGTGTGAATTTAATCAGACTGACTTGTGTTAATTAATAACAATATTATGAGACGGCTCAGAATTAAAGTTTATCTTTGGTCTACAAAGTATTATATCATTTATTTGATTATTGGGATGTCTGAGTGGCAGATGCTCTTTGAATATTTCGTTTCAATTTTACCCTACTGGTGCGAGGATTCCTTTTGTTTTTTTTTTTTGTATTTAAACATGTTTTCAGTTTTTTTCTGCTTCTATAGTAATGGATAAAGGTGATAAGCAAATAAAAAGACCTTAGTAAACTGTCACTCTATAAGAACAAACTAAACTCGAAGATTGACTTTGAAGCAAGTCAAGTAAGCAAGATTGTGAATAATCCTACTAATATTATAAATGCGAAAGTTTGTGAGGATGTATGTATGTGTATGTACGTATGTTTGGTACTCTTTAACGCAAAAACCACTGAACGGATTTAGCTAAAATTTGGTACACAGATAGTTAATGACCTGGATTAACACATAGGATAGTTTTTATCCCGATTTTATGTTCCCGTGGGATCATTTTTGAGTTGTAGCGGGTGAAGCCGCTGGCAACAGCTATAGTTAATCATAATATCCATTTGTGACTTTTATGAACTTAATTACTACTTGCCTTTTAATATAGTATCAGAATAATAGTTAAAAAGGTAGGTACGAGTATCTTATACAAAGAACGCAATGCATATTTTTCCAATAGTTTCATGTTCGTACTCGATTTGACGAATACAAAATAAAGCGTATGAATAATAAATAGTGAAGTCCGAATGGATACTATACTATTGTTCACAATAACATCGAATCTAAAAATGAACAATAACAACAACATCCGCACTAACTGCCAAAATTGGAATACAAAATATTAAAATTAAATGTGGGTAAATTACGTGGAACATTTAGTAAATGTGTTGTGGTTCAAATAATTAGTGTTAAAAAGAACAGTTAAACTGTAATGGCACAAAGCTTGTATTTCAAGTGTCGTCGGTAACAAGACACGTCCCATATTTTGGGACAGCCATGATTATTACATATTTTTTTATAGTGGTAAAATCATCAAATGTTTCCTCGGGACGGGAGGGAATGTCAGACTCTTATTGACTAAAATCCACGCTGTCCCTTCCTTTTTACGTTCTTGGATCATGGTTGCCTGATGAGACAGTCCCGTGACCCAGGCATTCTCTGGTCCTCTAAAGGTAAGCGTCCACAGGTCGGCATCGTACGTATCGGACGCATCGCATCAAACGGATTTCTGTATCGGCAGCGATCGGATTGCCGACGCGAGTATCAGCAATCGGATTGCCGATGCCACCTTCATCGCGTCCACTGATCGGCATTCCGTATGAAGTCATCGGTACGCATCGCATGTAGGCATTGCCGATGAGCCGTCCGTACGATGCGGATCAGTGGACGCAGTTGTATGAGTTTTAATACAAGGCAAACTAAAATCCGTTACGTACGATACGTCCGAAATGTGCGATGAGGACCTGTGGACGCTTACCATAAGGGGGACCCCGTCAGATTACTGACAGCTCTGAAGCGCGCGCACGCAGAGTAATGTCTGACTACCTATACGAGAATTTCTGGTTGCAACCGATGTTTGACAGCTAGACTCACTAGTTGACTTTATTTTTCTAGTAATAAATAATAAGTAAGTAGTAGAGATAACAAGGACTTAGTATTTATTACTAGAAATGTTGTAAAGTCAACTAGTGAGTCTAGCTGTCACGGTTGCAACCAGAACTTCTCGCATACATTTTTCTGCGTGCGTGGAACACGACGCACCGTCGACTTGTGCATGGTCCATGATCAGACGGCGTGTCAACCATTACTCGCCGTCCACATGCCCGCACAGCCGTGAGTAAAACATGGAGTACGTTTTTCAAATGACTTCAATTACGAATAAGCGTCTTCTACTCAATACGTTTGAATGCTTGGGTTTACTTGGGTCATAAAACTGGGACATTTTATGTCCCTGTGGCTTTGCATACTATGCATTTTTACTGCTATTCATGTAACATAAGCCACAACGGTTTTATGATTGACCTTAAATTAAATAAAACATGATACTGTTTGCGTTACAAACTGATTTAATTTCGTTCAATCGAATTATTTGGAATTTAATACGTACGTGTGTACGAGATATATGTGTGCGCAGTTATGGCTCGTTTCAGTACTTACATTTCGGAACTAATTTACGAGCAGATACATTGTTATTGTTAGGTTTAAACAATGCCATAATTTTAGTTAAGTTTTGTTGTGCTATCTAATGTTACTTATGTAGCTTTAAGTAGGGACGGGGGGGGGGGAGGAACCATGGCTGAACATTTCATTTTATGGACCACGCTTAGGTAAACTAAGGGCTTATATTAAGTGGCTAGACAGGGACCAATCCTCTACGGCTAATAACGTGATTTCTACTCAGTAGGTACTGTGAGTACTGGGATCATCGCTGGAACCTCAGATGAAAGAAACAGGCAGATAGAACGTGCGCGAACAACAACGTGGTGCCAGTCGTTATTTATGTGTGCGCGGCAGATAAGTGGCGCCGTGTACGGACACGTGCATCTGTGTGCGTTTACGGTTGCCAGATATTGAGAAATACTCCCATATTTTTGTTCAGTTAAATTGTTCTCAAATATTGTACTAATATTTTTTTTCAATTAGAAACACGATTTTGCTTTATGGTTATACCTAGATAGCAAAAGCGTGTAGTATTTATTATTTCACAGAATAATAATAAGAAATAAAAGTTAATATGCATAATTACTTACTACCTACTTATTTAATTAATTTATATCAGACCAGAACACTTTTTAACGCTTTTTGGTAATTTTTTTAATTAACTATTTAAGAATAGGTATTTTAATTTAAAAAGATAAACAATTTGTTATAACAATCAACATATTTATTAAAAAAAAAATTATTTTACACACATTAAACCTTAACAGCCTTTGTTCTGCACTAATTATTGTACATACATACTATTAATGTTTAAAATTGGAAACGCGATTTTGCTTTATGGTTTTACCCAGATAGCAAAAGCGCGTAATATTTAAACAGAATAATAATAAGGGAATAAAAGTTAAAGATGCGTAATTACTTAACTTAATTCACCGATATTTTTTATGCACAATACACATTCCCCTAATTCAGGGTAATTTTCCCGTCATAAACTAGCAACACAGACGATTTACTGTTAAGGTTTTGTGTTTCAAGTGAGCCGAAAATATTTTATGTAAAATAAATACCAAAACAATAAAAATAACAAGAGTTACCTGGGAAAAGATATTCCATCTTGTTTTCTTACTTTTTGTGAACAACTTTTGCAGTGTTTAAACACACAAGATGGCATATTTTGACTTATAATGACAAATCACTAGTGACGTGTGGGCGAGACGATGCGTAGCTTGGTACTGTCGCGAGTTTGTAGCAACTTTTGATTTTGTAGTAACTTTGGTGGACCCACTCGCGTGTTCTGAGCGCTCTATCTGCCTATTTTTTTAATCTGAGGCTGGAACGTTTAAGATTACGTATAATTAACTCGCACTTTGAAAATTATTTACAATGTGTCATACACGTAAAGGTTAAGTCTCTAGACTGCCTAAATTTGAAGTGGTTATACTCTCTGTTTTTACTAAAAAGTTGTATGCAAATAGGATCATGCCCAGAGGCCGTAAAATCCTCTAACACGGAGTTCATTGACCGCGATAAAATATTAACTGAGAAGATAAAACTCGTAACAGTGCAAAAGAAATAAAATCCGATTAATACATCTTTCATGGGACAATAACACAATGGTAGGTACTACAACGAATTCGTCATTCGTGAATTATTGCCGTCAGAGACACAATAGTCGATCGTTACTTACGTACGGAGAGTCCTGTCCCTACAATTATATCGGCCGGTATTTATCGGCACGATTTATTTATTGGATTACGAAGCGACTACTATTTAATTAACGCGGGACAAATTTAGCAAATTGCTTGAATTAATATTTACAATCCGGAATCCGGACGAGATAAAGTTCGGTAACTAGCTGTGCTTCGCTGTTCGAGTGTTTGACTATGTGAAACTCTGGCCTTCCTGCTCCGAGTTTTACATTCTTCGTGTTTTCGTAATTTTAAGGGTCTATGTTTGATTTTTGCGTTAATTTGGGAATTTTGATTATGCCTTTAGTTTCTGTTTAGTTTCACAATGGTATCCTTGATTGCTTTTAGGCCTCTCCTTGCAATTTTTCAAGTTTCCATGCCAGTGAATGCGTCATCCATTTATCACTCTCCCAGTGCATACCAATTAATCATTTCTGGCTATTCCAGTTCACTGCATAGGTCTCCTCTACGGCCGTCAGTCCATCTGGCTACTACGTTAGCCAATTTGCTCGATTTTCATGTTCGGTTTCGTCCGTGTATGTAACAGTCCTTGCAGTATTAGTGTTGATCTTGAGCCCGTTCAGTTCACACTAGAAAACCGATATGGTTACGTTTTCGCTTCAACACCGAAGTCGCTAGGGATCACAAACCTACATAGCATTTTCAAAGTTGTTCGTTTAAACGAAAATACGCTTTGAACTGAAATCGTTTTGCCTATACGTCAGTATTACTTGTAGGATATTTCTTGTCTGAAACTAACTGAAGACAGTTGAACCCAAAAATATTACACGAAATATATTTATTATGTTCTAAGCTGGAGGCGGTATAAAAGTCGTCTGTCTTGTCTCACTGAAAACTATTACAGTCGTTAAAAATGTCTCATATTTTTTATAGAGAGAATCGTAAAATATTTCTTTAAATTTTTCGCAGCAAGCTCTCTGGACGATAAAAGTGTACCTACCTCTTCAAGTACAAAACCGTTTCAAATGTATTTTTTCGCTTTTCATATTTTCGCAGTTTTTAAACATTTAGTTTAAAGAACACACTCTAGATTTTTTACAAACTTTCTTAAGGCCCCGCGGCTCAGCGAAAGCGTTGTTTCATGCGTCGAGAAAGTTGCCACGCACCGCCACCAGCAGGCGCCACTATCGCGAAATGATTGCAATCCAAAGTTTTATGTATTTCATTTCTTCAACTTCAACATTTCTTACAGTGTTCCCTTTACGCAAAATACATGTATTACTCTAGTAGAAATATTTTAATATAAGGATGTCGAAACATTTACCAAAACAAAATGATAGAAATACTTATTAATGTGGAATAATATATTTTGTAAATATTTTTATCATTCACAGTCTTAAATTTATTTTATAACATTTTGACACAGATTTTGACGTCCCGAGATTACGAAAAAAACTACTATTTGGTAGAAAATTAATGATAATTGGCATACCTTACGAAAGTGACAATACCCAATTATCGTTAAGCCCCAAACACACGAGCGCACGGGCATGGGCATGTGCGTTAAATTGTGTTCCACGCGCGCCTGAAAGAGTGACAGAACAATAACGGGGCTCCCTCTTAGAGGGCTTACCTGGGTTGCGGACTAACGAATACCGTGACCCCTGAACGTAAAGGGCTATTGAAATACATCGTATATTTTAGTAAGTATTCCGAGTCTGACAGTCCCTCCCGCCCTGCTCTGGGTAGGAGGACTCATTTGATTTTACCACGCTAAAAAAAGCCCCAAACACACGCTCCTTTTATTATCGTGCGTTCACAAAGCTGGTTGCGTGATATCTTTATATGTTCGAGAGTGGAAAGCTAAGGGTTCTTGACACCCTGTCCTCCACCATCTGGTGTTGGTACTAATTTTTGATGCATTTTGATGTAATGACAGACACTTACTAGCGCCGCGTAAAATGGACATTAGTCGAGCAGCGGCGTGGATTTAGTAGTTTTTTACTCATATGAGGTACAGGTATAGTAGAACAGTTTAATGTCAGTAACCTCTTCTTAATTAAATCTTCATTCTATAATATCTTATCCACAGTATTTTTTTTGGGACAAGGTTTTAATATCACTTTTCTGATAAATGAAACCCTTAGAGATATTATTATCTATCGACTCCAAAAGCATGAGCCCAGTACTGATCTTTTTTGACTCCAAAGCAATAAATAGAGCGAGAAGCAACTTGTACCGAACACGCGGTGAGACAGCAATGACCACCGATTTTTCATCGTAGTCGCAGCATTATACTATAGGCGATATTTGGGTGGTGGGTGCTATGCCTTATTTGTAGTTGACAAGTAATTTTGAAGTATTCAAAATGACAACAGCAGTTTTCATTTAATTTATTTTAATCCTGTTTCTTCGAAATTGTTATAAATCTGTGACGAAACTAAATAAATAATAACGAAAGTGAAGTGCTTCTTATCCTATATCGCAGTTTGATACGATTAGAAGTTGTTTTCAGTTACATATTGTCTCAAATTGTTGACCGCAAATCAGTGCATTTATCAATAGTTCATGTGAAATAGTATTTAGATGCATAAAGATTACATGGGAGGAGGATGGACACAGAGGAACCATCCGACAACAATAGTACGATATCACGATAGCATTGATATAATATAACTGTGAGTAATTTATTATATTGATAGGAACAATTCGTATTGTATAGAATCATACGTATTCTAACATTTGCCTTGTTTGCTCTGTAGGGGTCGTCAGGAATTTCCTGCGATGATTTTCAGTAAGTTTGGTTTATTTTATTCTTGATTTATTAATGAAAATAATATGTTATTTAAAATAGAAAGTTTACGTGACTTATTTACAGTCACGTCCGTTTAATCACGTCCCATTGAACACAGCGAAACATAGTTTTGAATAATCTATAAGCCTACGTATCATTCGTTTTTATTTTCTCGATCTTTTTATCCATTTCCAATTTTATTATTACGAAAATCTGACAGCCGCGATCTGAAAAAAAGTGTCACAGGTCTAGCCTGTAAGAGCCACGCTGGCTGACTGATTCGTCAAGGAACGAAAGTGATGACACTACTTTTAAAAGGCAAAAGATGAGAGGACGATAGTGAATGTGTGCTCAGAATAAAACGGCGTATGTGCCCAAACATATTGACGTCTTTTTATGAATTAAAATTGTTATTAATTGAAAAAATGTCTTTACAGAATTTAGATACTAGTATTTTCTACAATTTAAAACAACATACTTTCAATAACTCATAGTAGTTATCCCATAAAGTCCAAAAAATAAAAAACATAGACCGAACTTTGCATTTTTTTTGTATCGAGAAAATTTAACTGAATCGTGTTTTCAACTTTGTGAGAATTTAGATCAATTATGTCAATAACTATATTCCAAGTTGTAAGATCTGTAGTCCAGTCATGTACGACAGAAAGTTAAATATAAAAACCGTATAAGTACTGACGTAGCCCCTTAAGTATTTCTTGTTGTTTCCAAGAAGTTCAACACACGCAGCATGTTAGTCTATACTAATGTACTGAAAAATAAATGTGGTTGGAGTTATAAATATCTATCTATTGAATAAAAGAGGTATTTCTATGTTACCGGTTCGAAGATAGCCTAAAGTGGAATAGCTAGTTATCTGTCCGGCACTTGGCCAGTTCGTTACCCACTAAGGGGATTATCGGCGCCGCGTACTGTGGGGCACACGCGGCCCGAGTTAGCACATGTACATTTATGTAGCCGAGCACTCGCTGCAACTATTGCAGAAAAAACAATTCAAATAGTGCTAGAGAGTATTATTTAACAAACATTGGAAAACTATGTACTGTTTGTTTAGACGGTTATGTGAGAGGCAATTTTAAAATTGGATTGCTGTTTGATTTTATATCTATACTAATATTATAAAGCTGAAGAGTTTGTTTGTTTGTTTGTTTATTTGTTTGAACGCGCTAATCTCAGGAACGACTGGTTGGAAGTGAAAAATTCTTTTTGTGTTAGATAGTCCATTTATCGAGGAAGGCTATAGGCTATATAACATCACGCTATCACCAAAAGGAGCGGAGCAGCAATGAGAAATGTTTCAAAATCGGGAAAATGTATTCCTTTTCGAGAGCTTTCGTTGCGTGCGCTGCGTAAACGGTTAAAGATACGCAAAAATTATATACTACGGAAACATTCCTTATAAAAAGTTCTAAAATAAAGTCCGCGTGAGCATATATCTATCTTTTAAGGTTAAGTCACTATAACCTTTTTTATGGAAATCAAATTTGTTTTAAAGTAATGCATTATTTGCGAAGGTATTTTCATTATTATGATATTAATCCTTATCAAAATAAATAGAGGAAGTGCAGCGTATTTGGAATACCAGTTTGTTTTTTGAGAATAAGTTGAAAAATAAATGGGATACGGTAATAAAATATACTTTAAATTATTTGAAAATAATTTAGCTTTAATAATACAAGCTGTCAAACCAAACAAAAATGAGGAACCTTCTCAAAATTTCAATTAACCTAAAAAACTCCGAAATCGTGATTTGACTTAGGGTGCAGGTAATTTGGAATATAGTATTCAAATTATATACACCTTTTTTCTTAATCAAATGCTTACTGTTTTCTTAATTAATTTAGATTTTGTAGCTAATTTTACAGTATTTTAGTCTTTTTGTAAGTAATCAATATGTCGGTAATCTGTAAATTTAATATTTCTGTAACGAAATCGCCCACAAAAATAATACTTTGTAATCAACCACAATATGATAGATCCGTGCTTAGTTTGGACTTACAATTATCCTTACAGTAATGACAGAACGTCCTTTACTGATATCTAGAAGGTTCATAAGCACCACAAGCATTGTGATTCCATTAGCATTAGTATTCCAAGTTAACGACATGACATCCTAAACTATAACTCCATTTCTCTTATTTAGTTTTAAAAATAATTACAAAATGAAAACAAATTCACAAATTAATAAGGTCACTTGACAGTTTAAAATTTTTTTTAACGATCTTGCATATCATAGTAAATAATAATTAAGGATTGAATTCGTACCAAAAAAGTTTTCAAATGAGACGTTTCTTTCTCGTGGGGCTGTCAGCAGAAATGTTAGTGTAGCGCTCTGTTTTAAGTACTCACTCACATCCTATGTCATGTGACATTATGTTCATAACAAAAAAATGCAGATGGTGTTTAAACACTAATTGAGATATCGTGGTATTCCAAATTACCTGCAGTATTCCAAATATGCTGACTTTCTCTACGTTAATCATCACAAGCATTTAATTTTGAACAAAATTGCCCTTGACATCGTTTGATTTCAATGAATATCTTAGGAGATATCATATATAGTTTCAAAATAATGTCACAACAAAATTATTACTGCCTGGGCAATACTGAGCATATCATAATTGCGCGTGATCATAGTGCACCCTCTACCTCTCACCCGAGCTACCGCTGAAGACGCCCAGGGCGTCGGAAATAGTGGGTCATATTCCAGCCGCTTAAGGACGGGGAGTAATGGGTAGCTTGCCGTACGACGGCATGTATTTATAAAGAAGCACTGGCCAATCCCCGCTGCATAGGCAAGTCGAGGCGCGGCGGGAAGAGCTCCGGCGCCATCTCAAGAGGCGGTATGGATCCTGTATCGAATGGGGAAGGAAGAAACGCCTGGGTGTCACCACTGCGAGGATCGCCCGGAGGACACGGTAGAACATACGGTGCAGGACTGCCCCGCTTGGGCAGAGCACCGCCGTGTCCTCACAGTGGCGATAGGCACTGGTCGAGGCCATGCTGCGGGGCGAGACGCAATGGGAAGCGGTCGCCTCCTTCTGCGAAGCAGTAATGCTAGCAAAGGAGGAGGCGGAACGCGTGAGGGAGAGGACAGTCCACCTCACGACGCAGCCGCCGCGGGAGACGCCCACGGCAACGGACGTCGCAAGACAATCTCCGGCCACCGTAGGCGCGGGCATGCGGGCGGCGAATAATGGGTGACTTGCCGTCCGATCATGGACCATGCCCGGGTCGACGGCGCGTTGTGTTCCACGCGCGCCTCAAAGAGCTGTCAGCAATCTGACGGGGCCCCCCGTCAGATTACTGAGCTCTTTGAGGCCAGAAGGGCCAGAGCCTGCCGGGGTCGCGGGACTGTCTCACTCGATAACCGTGACCCTGGTACATAAAGGGCTATTGAAGGAACACCGTGGATTTTAGTCAGTACAAGTCTGACAGTCCCCGCCCTGGGCGGGAGGACTCATTTGATGATTTTGCCACGGTAAAAAAAAGGGGGGGGGGCGGTATCGAGGGAGCGACTATCGAAACCGAGGTTCGGGCACGCCTCAATCGCGGCGGTAAGACCTCTCTTTGAGGAATGGCTGGAAGGTGTCACGGCGTCTTGACCAACCACCTGACGCATATCCTCACTGGACACGGAAGTTTTGGGAGGTACCTGTGTCGGATGGGAAAGGAAGAAACGCCTGGGTGTCACCACTACAAGGATCGTCCAGAGGACACGGTAGAGCATACGGTGCAAAATTGCCTCGCTTGGGCAGAGCATCGCACATGCATGTCCTCACAACGGTTATAGGCGGCGACCTCTCGCGCCCGGCATTGGTTGACGTGAAATAGACTGGAAGCTGATCGCCTCCTTCTGCGAAACAGTCATATACCAGCGAAGGATGAGGCGGGACGCGTGAGGAAGAGGACAGCGTCCACCTCACGACCCACACCCAGCCACCATGGTAGACGCCCACGGGGACGGACGTCGCAGGACGATCTCTGGCCAACAGGCGTGGGCATTCGGGCGACGAGTAATGGACGACTCGCTGTCCGATCATGGACCATGCTCGGGTCGACGTCAACGTTGTGTTCCACGCGCGCCTCAAAGAGCGTCAGCACAATGACGGGGGCCAAACCCCTTAGAGGGCCAAAGCCAGCCGGGGTCGTAGGACTTACGAGCTACCGTGACTCCGGAACGTAAAGGGCTATTGAAGGACGCCGTGGATTTTAGTCAATACAAGTCTGACAGTCCCTTGCCCAGCCCTGGGTGAGAAGACTAATTTGACGATTTTATGACGCTAAAAAAAAGCATGAAGAAAATGATTTGTATTGGTATCCTCCCACAGCGCTTCGCACTAAAATAGTTATTTGTTATGCAAGGCTGCAAAGTTGATTTTTGTGCGCGAGTACTTGAATTGAAAACTGAGAGAGCGAAGGATTCTAAGATTGAACCGCGAGAGAAACGAGCGGTTCAAATATAGAATCCTGAGCGATGCGAAGTTTTCAAAAGTACGAGACGCAGAAAAACTTTGCTGCCGAGTGCAACACACAACTTTTCACCTCACACAGCGGGAAATGGAAACGGTAGGTGTAAGAGAAACAGCTTAAACAATTTACTATATAAGTATTTAATTATTCTTTTTAGAAATTAATAGTAAAATTACTAAAATTTTTAATCTTGAAAGTTAAATGTTTTTTTGGAACATTAATACTTGTGTTTGTCACTTGTGTGTTATTATTACGTAAATTTGCGGAAAATTGCTCAAATTCATTGGATTCCATTGTGAATGTTGGAGACAGAGACAGATAGATATAAGGCGGTTCGAGACGATTTTCTCAAATTTTAAAAACTCAAACTTACGACATCTACTACATAACACTAATGTTCAGAAAAAAAAAATAGGTTGCAACAACCCGGTGCACTGACATGCAGTGGGGGCGGCTCACCTGGCAGTGTAGAAAATAATTGAATACAAGACGTGTTCGATTTTTAAACAACACTTTGTGCTCTAGAGCACAAAATGGAGTTTTGCGCTCAGATTTTGAATGAGAAATAGAATCTTTCCGAGCGGGTGAGGTGAAATAGTTATTTGTTATGCAAGGCTGCAAAGTTGATTTTTGGCGCGAGTACTTGAATTGAAAACTGAGCGAGCGAAGGATTCTAAGATTGAACCGCGAGAGAAACGAGCGGTTCAAATATAGAATCCTGAGCGATGCGAAGTTTTCAAAGGTACGAGACGCAGAAAAACTTTGCTGCCGAGTGCAACACACAACTTTTCACCTCACACAGCGAGGAAATGTAGTGGGGTCATTGACCTATACTGGGGGCGGCTCGCCTGTCAGTGTAGAAAACAATTGAATACAAGACGTGTTCGAATTTTAAACAACACTTTGTGCTCTAGAGCACAAAATGGAGTTTTGCGCTCAGATTTTGAATGAGAAATAGAATCTTTCCGAGCGGGTGAGGTGAAAAATACATTGTTAAGTTCCGACATCCACGCGAACGAAGTCGCGGGCACAGCTAGTAAATTGATATACAGGATGATTGGTAATTGGGTGCAGTCCTTGAAATAGGTGATAGATACTAGACCTAATTTTCAATAACTTGAAACCAACAACATGGGGTCCAAACTGGGGTGCTAAGACAGGAAACCTCCACGTGCGCCCGTGGACTGGAGTTCCCTCTCGGATACGTCCGGGGGGAAGACAAGTTTTTCGGGCCGGTGCACCCTGGGATGCGGGCAAAAACTCTTCCTTAGGCACTGTGTGCCTAAGGGGTCTCTTTGCCCGTATGCGAATAGCCTGTCGTGTGGACGCTCCAACGCGTGTCCCTCTGATCAGCAGAGGGCACAGCGGCGGAGCGGGCTTGCGGACGGTGAGTAATGGGTAGCTCGCCGTCCGACCAAGGACCAAGCCCTGGCGCGTCGTGTTTCGCGCCAAATGCCTGCTGGGGTCGCGGGTTTTTCTTAACCCAGGATATACCGTGGCCCCGGAACGTAAAGGGCATCCGAAGGAACACGGGTGGATTTTAGTCATTAAGGGTCTGACAGTCCCTTCCGTCCCACCCAGGGCGGGAGGACCCATTTGATGATTTTACCACCTTAAAAAAAAAAAAAATATAGGGTCCAAACTGGCTTTTCATTTTGGGCCCTACCAGAAAACCAGAGCAGTGACAATTAAAAATGTCGCAGCACGTACTGAGGTAGGAGCCTTTTGGCCTCACACAGGACTAAATTGTTGTTTTTTTTTGTTTGGTTTTACCTTTTATTGTTTTTTTTTATATAATTTTGTTTCCTTTGTTGTTTTATTCATGTAATTTTAGTTGTTCTGTCCTGTGCGTGTCAATAAATGTCTTTTCTTTCTTTCTTTCTTTTCTTTCTTATACTGTGCTTGTGTGACTGAACTCATTACGCCTACTAGGAAGTATCAAGTTGCTATTGCCAACATTTACCTATTTTTACTACACCCACGCGCTCTCCTGGCGTGGGTAGGCTGTGAAAGAAGTGTTGGAATAACTCAAGACACATGATATACGAGTGGCCTTTTTTTTTTTTTTTTTTTTAGCGTGGTAAAATCATCAAATGAGTCCTCCAACCCCGGGCAGGGCGGGAGGGACTGTCAGACTTCTACTGACTAAAATCCTTAACGTCACAATAAAGTGAAAACTCGCGTTAAAACCTCAGTTCAATTTCCGGTTTATTCAAGTGAATTTTTAAGTGCAATTCTTAAAAAAATCCTTCGAGTAAATTTAAGTACGTTGCTTCCAGGCTCACTTTAATTTTCTACCCTGTATAGTTGTTGCCTAAAGTTTGATAAAGGGATACCCTTTATTTACGACACACCCTGTAAATATACGATCAAAGATCTAGCCTTATAGAGCTGTAAACGTTAACAACCACATTACATTGCACGCTAGCTTACGATAACAATGTTTTCTAAGAGAAACAGTTAAGGTATAACATAAAACGTAACACCGCGCTTGTTCTCACTGAAAGGTTTGGCAGAGGTAACTTGTAGTACAAATGCTAGAGATGGGCTTTTTCAAACAGCGAGATTGGCAGGACTCGATGACGTTTTATTTTAATTATACATTACAAAGTTTTACATAGTTTACTTAAGTCTGTGACCAACCCACCAAAACCCCGTTTATTGGGTTTATGTATAGACGGCTTGAGTCGTTTATCGCATTTTCTTACACTTACATAACTGTTGATTGACCTGCACAAAACACAAACACAAAACGCCACGCTAGCGCTGATTTTAAGCAGGACAAATAGGGTTAAATAAAATGTGTTAACAAAACATGTCTGAAAATCAAATTATATTGACTGTCTACTTCATGCTAATGAACTTCAAAGTCCTATCAACACATAGAGGTAATAAAATATCAAAGACTCTGAAGAATTCATTTTCAGTTAAAGGTTTCATTATTCCCAGTAACAGAACTTTATTTATTTATTTAAACTTCATGTACCTACAAACAGTGGTATATAGGTGGACCTAATGCCACGAGGCATTCTCTACCAGTCAACCTTTGGGTTAAATAAGAAAATATATTTTGAAGTAAGAAGTTCTTCGTTGCAGAAGTGTCGGAACCTCATTATAATAAATTATTTATCAGTAGCAGAGGTTTCTCACATATCTAGGACCCACTTAACCAGAACTCAATGTACCTATTCTATAGATATGTATATTCAATAGGTTTCAATAGGTACCTAACGATGCTTAAATGTAAACTGTAGGTAGTTTACATTAAAGCATCTTTTCCTCCCAACCGTTTCGCCCGAACGATACTATTGGCCATTGAAATTGTAGTTATTTAAGGCCTGTACCACAATTGTAGGGTACGATCGCTCGATCACATGGTAAGCTTCGACCACTCGGTTTCAAAAGGTGGCCTTCCTATACAAGAATAGATGACCGATTACAATCGGGCCCTTTCTTTGCTTTTAGATCTCTTCTGTGAGTTATGGCTGCTCCTAACGTTATATATACGAGAAACGTAGGGGTTGTTGTTATACTGGAATAATGTTGTTTTTAGTACGTGGTGGAAAGTGGACTTGTTTTTGTTCAGAGGTCTATAAAAGCAATAAGTAAAAACACAAAAATGTATAAAAATAGGGGTCATCTTATATTTATTATTCAGTGCTTTCACAGTTTTAGGGTTACAAGCCGACCTTTGGCTTCTAGAATTATAAAACATTAATTCATAAGTATTATTACAAAATGCCAGATTTTTGCCGATTTCAAATATCGTACAAGAACAGAAAGATAATGATGAATTGACATTGAAAGTTTCATTATCAATAAAAGGAAAACAATCGGATCAGATGAACTTAAATTTAGTTTGATTTTTAATCACGATTAATGCAAGCTCCTTACCACTGTAATCAATTGAGCAATCCCACGCAATAACCTGGTTCCAGTTGTCGGCATTATTGATCGGTGAGATAATTGATTTCTCCGCTTAATAGAGTAATCACTCCTCTTAAGAACATTCCTGTAATCTAATAACGTTCTGCCCATAATTTTAATATTATCATCATCTTGAAATTAATGGATCTCAAGAAAATTAACATTTTGAGAACGTCGAGATCCCATCTCTTGTGTATACTTCTTGAGAATTTGAAGGCTATGTTCTTCGGTAGATTGCTATTCTTCAATATTACTGTTATCTAATTGGAATTTGATGGAAAAAAAATACATTTCTGCTTTCATACATTAATTATTAAGAGGGTGTTACAGTGAGTGCAACTACAATTCAATTCTACTCCAGATCAGGGATTGACTACTGTGCATCTTATTATTTATGTATACAGAATGAATTTTTCAACAAGGCGTGGATGGCTATATCGGAAACTATTCTATACATCGAGCCCGAAAACTAAAACTGTTTGGAGACACGGGCAGAAGATGCTCGTTCTCCTTTACTTGGAGGCGAGGCAATAAAAGCCGCATGAAGGAAATCAGAGAATATTATTCAATAAACATTGTAAAGTTTCTGTATACACTTCTTGCAGTGAATTAGTTGCTAACGCGTATTAAACTATAACAATATATTTTATCCGCATAAAAGCTCCAGGAAAATTCCCAGTCAATTGTCTATCTGACAATACCAAAATGTCAAGAGAAAAACATTCAACCATAGATTGTTAGTGGCCAGGAACGCCACACCACCCCCCCACGGAGAAAGATGCACCGGTTACGCAAAATCGGAGAAATCTTTGAACTTCACTCGTCTACCGGAGCGCGTGGTATACGGCGTTTTTGGGGCTGGATTGACATTCTTGAGTTTTGAAGGCTCTGTAGTTTTCATTGGAATGCCACGCGTCGTGAGTGCTGCAGGTTCTGTGAGGCCCTTCAGAAGATCATGGTCGTCTTGGATTGAGTGATCCATGTGTGCCGGTTTGACGCGATCGACACTCACAGTCACAGTTTTGCGGTTTACGACAAGAGTGATAGTTTTACCATCACTGGAGTGACTTACGACCTCGTACGGGCCAGAATACGGTGGCTGTAATGGTCGTCTGACGGAATCGTCCCGTAGAAATACGTGCGTTGCTGATGCAAGGTCCTTAAATATAAATATAGATGGCTGTGAATGCCGGGAAGCCGGAATGGGTCGCACGGTCGACATTTTACGTCGAAGCTGTACGACAAAATTAGCCGGGTCATTTAAACGATGTGATTCATCAGCCGCTATAAGCAATTCTCCGGGCAATCGAAGAGGTTCCCCGTACACCATTTCAGCAGCAGTGGCTTTCAAGTCTTCTTTGAAGGCTGATCGCATGCCGAGGAGGACAAGGGGCAGCGCACGGACCCATGAGTCTTGGTGGCACATAAGAGCAGCTTTGAGCTGGCGGTGGACGCGCTCAATCATGCCGTTAGCGCGGGGATGGTAAGCTGTTGCCCTGGTTTTCGTTGTGGCGAATAACGTCATCAGGCGGCGGAAAAGGTCGGATTCAAACTGCGTACCTTGATCTGTAGTAATGATTGACGGCACACCGAAACGGGCAATCCACCCTCGTGTTAGGGTTTCCGCCACCTCTTCTGCGGTGATGGAGCGCATTGGCCATACCTCAGGCCATCTAGTAACTCTATCAATGGCCGTCAGACAGTACCGGTAATCATTGCAAACCGGCAAGGGACCGACGATGTCGATATGGACAGGTCTGAAACGACCACGTGGTAGATCAAAATTACCAAGAGGGGAGGAATTATGGCGCGATACCTTAGCACGCTGACACGCTATGCATGTTCGCGCCCACTCTTTACAGTCACTATTCACGGACGGCCAAACGTAGCGATCGGTTACGAGACGGGTGGTAGCTCGAGCGCCGGGGTGGCTTAAATTGTGCAGCTTGTCAAATGCTGTTTTTCGGAAGGAGAGGGTCAAATAAGGGCGAGGCTTGCCCGTAGACATATCACAGGTGACTGCGATATTAGACCCCGGTATGTTAATTTTGGATAATTGAAGGCTGGTGCCTTGCTGCTCCAGGTTTAATAATTCCGGGTCTACCTCCTGTGATTTGGCAAGTGCTTGCCAATCCTGCTCAAGAGCAATGGCATCAACCCGTGACATCGTATCAGCGACTACATTGTCTTCGCCCTTGATGTATTTAATGTCGGTGGTAAATTGACTAATGAAAGACAATTGATTTAATTGTGCTGGTGGGAGTTTTTCCCGGCGCTGTACGAAAGCGTAGAGTAGCGGCTTGTGGTCTGTATAAATAGTAACATGTTGGACCTCGAGTATGTGGCGGAAATGCTGTACGCTTTCATACACCGCCAGTAACTCGCGATAATAAGCAGGCCACTGTGCTTGCTGATCCGTTAACTTTTTGCTGAAGAAAGCAAGAGGCACCCACTCGCCGTCAATTTGTTGTTGAAGGCAGGACCCGATGTGAACACTGGAAGCATCAGTAAACAGTCCAAGAGGAGCACCGTTGACCGGATGATGTAACAGGGTGGCAGTCGCTAAACTCGTTTTGCAGGCTTCTAATTGTTCGAGTAGCTCAGGTGTCCATATAAATGGTTTTGCACCCTTGCCTTTAGTAGCAATCACAGCTTTAATTAATGGAGCCTGGAACAATGCAGCCTTAGGTAGAAAACGGCGGTAGTAATTTAACATACCGAGAAAACGACGCACTCCCTGGACGGTTTTAGGGGGTGGGAAATCAAGGATGGTTTGAACACGATCCTGAGGAGGCTTAGTGCCCTCAGGGCTGATGCGATATCCTAAGAATGTTACCTCACGTGCACCTAGTACCAACTTGGAAGGATTTATCACAACCCCATAGTCCCGCAATCGTCTAAAGAGGATGCGTAGATGCTCGCAGTGGAGAACCTCGTCTGTAGAGTGAACGAGAATGTCATCCACGTACGGAAAACAGAAATCAAGACCCCGTGTGACCTCGTCGATAAAGCGCTGGAAGGTTTGGCCAGCATTGCGAAGACCGAATGTCATGAATGGGAATTCGAAGAGGCCAAACGGAGTAGTGATGGCGGTCTTCGGAATATCCTCTTCATTAACTGGGATCTGATGGTATGCCTTCACAAGGTCGATGGTGCTGAAAATTTTAGCACCGGTGAGGTTGTGGGCAAAATCGTTTATGTACCTGACAGGATACCTGTCTGGTACCGTTCGGGCGTTGAGCGCGCGGTAGTCGCCGCAGGGACGCCAAGTGTTATCTTTCTTAAGGGTCATGTGCAATGGAGATGACCACGGGCTTTTTGACGGTCGTGCTGTGCCAGACTGCACCATGTTCTCAAATTCCTTTTTAGCCGACACTAGTTTTTGGGGGGCTAAACGGCGGGGACGACAAGAAATGGGGGGCCCATCCGTTGTCTTAATGAAATGCACAGTATCGTGCTTAACGATCCTGGTAATGCCAGGAGGTCGAGTTATTTCGGGGAACTCTGCTAGCACTTGTGCGAAAACAGAATTCGACGGAGCTACGGCCTTGACACTAGGTTGCTCTGACGTCGCGGTACAGGCAATTGCCGAAAGATTGGTGACGCCGTCTATTAACCGCTTGGTGCGGCAGTCTGGTAATAAGTGATAATATGACAGAAAGTCCGAGCCAATAATAGCATTATTGACATCGGCGACGACAAACATCCAGGTTAAATTGCGACGGAGACGAAAGTTTAGCGTCAAAGTAATTGTGCCGAAAGTATGTATGCTGCTCCCGTTAGCAGCGCAGAGATCATAATCCAAAGGTTTCCTTCGACTAGAAAGCCAGCGATGAGGGTAACAGCAAAGGTCTGAACCAGTATCTATTAAGAATTGTCGTTTAGTAACCTGGTCCGTTACAAAAAGACGACGGCTAGGGGCATGACAGCAATCAGTCGCCGTCGCTACTGACTGGTCCCTATGTTTTCCGATAGCCAACTGCACGGTGTGATACAATTTTTTGCCTTCACACCAAATTTCTGGTGATACCAACACCATTTTTTATTCCGAACCGGAGTGGTGCTGCGCGAAGTATATCTACTGCCACTCCGAGATCGGGACCTTTGGGATCTTAAAGCAGCAACCTCGCAGCTAAGCACTTCTAACCGCTCCATCAGACTGGAAAGCGTAGGTGCACTTGTTGCAGCAAAAACATTTGCCTGACTTGGCTGAACCTCGACAATCTTGTCAGCAATGTCAGCTATCTTGTCCAGGGCGAGATCAGCTTGGGCTGCCAATATACCTTGTACATGCTGGGGCATACGGCGAAACCAGAGCTGGCGCAGGATGTTGTCGTCAGACAATGCATTCCCAGCTAGGGACCGAAGTTAGCGGAGGAACTGTGACGGTTTCCTGTCCCCAAGTTCCTCGTCATTTAGCAGTTGTCTAACCCTCTGCTCTTTGGATGTGGAGAACCGTTTAATCAGGGTGTCTTTCAAAACTATGTATTTGCCCTCAGCCGGCGGGTTGATCACAATGTCTTCAACTTCCCCGGCCACCTGATGGTTGATCTGGCTGAGTATATAACTATATTTAGTGGCATCAGTGACAATGCCAGCCAAAAGAAATTGTGCTTCAGCCTGAGCGAACCACACAGTTACCCGATCTGGCCAAAACGGTGGCAGCTTCACAGCTACCTTACATGCAGCGGCCGACACCTCAAGTTTAGGGTGAGCATTAGGTTGTTCATGCTGGCCACGCAAGGCAGCATTCTCAGCTTCAAGCATTTTCAAACGTGCTTGAAGTTCATCAGCCATGGTGAAAGACGAGCAAGTCCTCAAAAAAATAAAAATAAAATTTAGCAACCACACGAAAAACCAAACCAGGATTAAGTTATCCTAACCGTGGGAATGTGGTGAGGCAAGACTATGGTTGAATAACCACTTGATAATTTAAATACTGGTTACATACACATGCAGAGACAAAATAAAAAATACATTAAAGGAATAAACATAGACACCTATAACAATGATCACCAAAAAATGCAAAAATAGAAGAGTAAACACATAAATGTCAATAAAAACCTTTATCACACGCAAGTATGTTCGCCGGTCGCCGGGCGCGCTGAGTGCACCGATGAATGGACAGGAAACGGAAAAGCACGATGTGATGCAAAATGTGCCAAGATGCCGCAGTCCACAGGTCAGCTCGTAGTTCAGCGGTCAGTATGCGTAGTGCGTCGCGCAGGCTGAATTCACCTCGAGCATTCGCAATGAAGCAATCTTGTGAAAATCACGTCGGGGTCACCACTTTGGAGACACGGGCAGAAGATGCTCGTTCTCCTTTACTTGGAGGCGAGGCAATAAAAGTCGCATGAAGGAAATCAGAGAATATTATTCAATAAACATTGTAAAGTTTCTGTATACACTTCTTGCAGCGAATTAGTTGCTAACGCGTATTAAACTATAACATAATATATTTTATCCGCATAAAAGCTCCAGGAAAATTCCCAGTCAATTGTCTATCTGACAATACCAAAATGTCAAGAGAAAAACATTCAACCATAGATTGTTAGTGGCCAGGAACGCCACAACTGCATAATTGGATTTTAGAAAATTCAGTAATCCTGGCCAGGAATCAAACCCGCTGATTTTGGCAAAAAAAATCACAACCTGTATCACACGATTCGATGGTGTTGCCAATATGTAAAATTCTGGGAAGTAATCATATACGGTCAACTTAATGGATGTTACTCGTAACTCCGTCACTCAAAAACCACTTAAAAACACAATCCAGCGTTCCAAAACATAGTTGTTGATTACTCAGTAAAAACCCCTTAATAATGTTAAGACTACCGTGACTACCGACCACCCTGATACCAAGTCGCGGTAATAACTTGTAGCCAGTTCCCTGAAGAATTACTAACTTCAGTGTAAATACCTAGATAGGCACTGAGCTGGAAACCTTTCAGTAAATTATTAAGAGAGATTTTCAAGTGCCCCTCGAAAGATTATTTATTATTTAATAAACCGTGTTCAAATTAAACTTTGTGAAATCAGATTACAGTTTTTTCACTGAATTAATATTAAATACAAGCTTGTTAAACAGCTTGTTCTGGAGTGGGGATCGCGTATCGCCGAGCGTAGTGTGGGACGCCCCCCAGTTAGATGGACTGATGACCTTTAAAATCATCAAATGAGTCCTCCCACCCAGGGCAGGGCGGGAGGGACTGTCAGACTTGTACTGACTAAAATCCACCATACATTCCAGGGTTACGGTAATTGGATAAGTCCCGCGACCCCGGCAGGCTTTCGCCCTCTAAAGGGCGCCCCGTCATTATGCTGACTCTTCCCCCCCCCCGACCGGACTCGGTGTCAAGCGGACGTGTTTCTGTACTCGAGGACATTTTTATTTCGGAAAAATAGTATAAAGTGTAGCAAACAGTATATAAGTGACACCTGTATTTGCGCAACAAATGCTTTACAAGCAGTGAAAAAACTGTAAGTGAACACTGACTATCACCGGAGATATAACAAAAAACAATTCTAAGATTTTAATTCTTTGTCTCTGTGTCGAAGTGTGTGACCTTTGAACGGGTCTATGACACACGTTTCAATAATAAAAGGTGTCAGCAACAGAAGACCAAATTCGACAATTCCCGCATAGTTTCGGTAGTCTAGTGGCGTGAGCCGCTGCCACCCGCAGACTACGTGAGGAGTCGTGAGTTCGAGACACGCAATGATAACTGCATTGACCACGTTATCCTCAAATCCAATAAACCAGCCGTAACCCTAGTTCTTGACTCTTTAATTACCGACCATGCTCCTGTGTTATTATTTTGTAATCTCGGTCTACACGCTCCCAAATCTGCTTCCTTTCAAACCCGTGTAGACATTTCTGCCTGTGTGGCGGCTCTTGGAAAAGCTGATTTTTCTGTGGTTACGAGCTGTCAAGATGCTGAAACTGCTGCTTCCATTCTGGTCAAACAAATTTCTTCAATTGTTAAAAATAATACCCGAAATTATGTTGTCCCGAACAGAAAACGAATAATTAAGCCTTGGATCACCCCTGGGCTCCTTAGGTGTATTCGGAACCGGGACAACATGTACCGAAAAACGAGGAAATATGTTAATAATGACACTCTCAAAATCACTTATAGTCGCTATAAAAAATTTTGCAATAATTTACTGAAGAAACTGAAACTAGAGTATGAACGAAATGAATTTGAAAAGCATCGTAAAAATCCGAAGGCTACCTGGAATTTCATTAAAACTATCTCCAATCTCCAAAAGAATAAAGCCTCGGCCAGCGAGCTGCTGTCCATAAAATCAGATCCAATTCAATCACTTGATTCTGTAAACGAATTTTTTGCAAGTGTGGGAGAAAGGCTGGCAGCTAAAATCATGAGTTCCAAGAATTTCTGCTGTAATCCTTCTGACCCTGGCACACTGGGCCATGGGAATGGGCATTCGAGCTCTATGGCCATGTTTTGCGTGGATTGCGAAGAGATAGACTGTCTCATTCGTGGTCTGCGCCTAGATTGTGCCACGGGCTGGGATGGTATCCCTGCTACTGTTATCTATGGCGCTAGGGGCTTTATTGTACCTGTAATATGTCATGTTTTTAACCTAGCCCTTACATCTGGAATATTTCCAGCAGTTTTTAAAAAGGCTGTTGTGCACCCTATTTACAAGAATGGAGACAGAGGCAGTGTCAACAACTACAGACCCATATCTGTACTATCCATCCTTTCTAAGCTTCTTGAAAAAATATTGAACAGGCGTTTGCTGGATTACCTTAACTCACAAAATATCCTCGCGAATAATCAATATGGATTCAGATCAGGCAAAAATACGGAGGATGCTTTATTGGACCTTTTAGGTTCAGTAGCTCAAAACCTTAACAACAAAGATAAGTCTCTAGCTATCTTCCTTGACCTTTCAAAGGCTTTTGACACTGTCTCTGTCCCCCTTCTACTTACTAAACTTGAAAGGATAGGTATAAGGGGTTTGCCTCTTAACATGTTTGAAAGCTACCTTAGTGGTCGTTCCCAAATCATTAAAATAGGAAACCACACTAGTAAGGAAGCATTTCTCACCTACGGAGTCCCACAGGGTAGTGTCTTAGGACCTACCCTTTTCTTGGTTTATATAAATGAGCTTTGTAGACTCGATCTTGCAAACTCCAAAGTAATTGCATATGCAGACGATACAGTTATCCTGGTCCGTGGCAGGGAGTGGGACGAAGTTCGCCTTCGGGCTGAGTCAGCCTTACACCGTACTAGTAGATGGCTCACACAGAATTTGCTTACTCTCAATGTAGATAAAACCAAATTCATTACATTTAGTCCAAGGAAGGCATCACAGCCAGCCTCACCCTTCCGCCTAATAGCTCACACGTGCCATACAACAGGCGATACCACTTGCGGTTGCACCGAAGTTATGCGCACTAATTCAATTAAATATCTAGGAGTTTGGGTAGATTGTGCACTGACGTGGAGTGAGCAGATCAATTCGCTGGTCTCTAGGGTACGAAGGTTAATATATGTTTTTAAAAATCTCAGGTCCTCCGCCTGTTTCTCTACCCTGAGAACTGTTTATTTTGCTCTAGCTCATTCCATTTTAACGTACTGTATTGCGGCCTGGGGTGGTGCTGGTAAATGTCTTCTGTTGGGCTTGGAGAGGGCACAGCGGGCAGTTCTTAAGGTCATGGCCTTCAAACCCGTTCGTTTCCCCACCAACGATCTTTATGAGCTATGGAAACTTCCTACAGTAAGACATTCCTTCGTTCTCAGTACGGTGCTGCGAAAACATACGCATCTTATCTTTGAGCGTGAGCCAAGTAGAAGAAAGCGTAGAGCTGACCGAGTCTGCCCAACCACGTCAGTTAAGCTAGACGTCGTCCGCCGACAATTCGCGTTCTGTAGCCCGGTGCTCTATAATAGAGTAAACACGGCTTTAGATATTTATCCATTGACATACCGGGATTGCAAAAGAATCACACAACAATGGCTCCATACCCTCACGTATGAAGATTTGGAGAATTTAGTAAAACCCTAATGATCTTCCTTCCATATACCTACAATCATAACAAATACACGTAGCAAGGGAAGCGCTCGTGTGGACGTGCCACACAAGCCCTCTCCATTGTTACACCCACAGACAGGCACTACACAAGTACCTACACATACACAAGACACCTCCACAAGCACGACATTATACACACACGTAATTTTATTAATTTATCTAACTTTTAATCAGTATATTTTTAATATTTAATTTGTATAATTTTTAATTAGTACCTCCATTTTTAATTTTTAAAATTTTTAGGTTTAATTTTTAATTTCTTTAATTTTAATTCTTATAATTTTCAGTTAATTTTTATAATGTATTATTCTTTAATTTTATTTTTTAATATTTAGTTTCCCATTCGATGCAATTTCTTGTTTTCGTATTTACTTTTTAGAAATATTGTTTTATTATTATCCTGGAACGCTGTCGTCTCCGTCGTGGAGGTGGGCGTTAATAGCTGCAACACAGTTTATAACTAATGTGGTTATTACCGTACACAATGGTTGTTGTAAAATATTTTTGTTCCAGTAAAGATTATTATTATTATTACTCTCTTTGAGGCGCGCGTGGAACACAACGCGCCGCCGCGCCAGTTTAAAACCAACATGTTTGGACGTCATTCTACGTACTGTATAGTATGTTAATCCAGGCTACAAACTATCTATGTACTAAAAATCTAAATCCTTTCTGTAGGTTTAATGTGAAAGAGTAGCAAACGTCCATCATGACCTTTCGCATTTAGTATTTAGTTAAAATAAAAATTCAAGTTTTCGATTTAAAATCGGCGTATACTTACTTAACGTTTGGGTTACACACTCTTGCTAGTACCGGTATACAACTCAGCAACAACTATCTGGTGGTATGATGATGATGATGATGTGATCCGACCGATTTCAGCCAAGACGATTGGTTCAGCTCCGCTGTAGTTATTGTTTCCTGTGTGCGCATGTGGCTTATCTAACAAATCTTCCATGTGAAGATCTTCACACATTGCGGCATTAAACAAAAGACTATAAAGACCAATCAGAATCATCACCAGTCCTGTCGGAGGAACCTTCTTTTTATGTCTATTTATATCTCACGTCTTTATAAAGTCAATTGCCATAAACTGCAAATTCTCACTAATTTTCGATAGAAAATCCAGTAACATCAGGCTCGAAATGGCAATCGAATCCAAGGCCTCATGTTAATAAAATAAATATTAATATTTATTGAATTTACCCAGTGACTACCATCTTTTTATTTGGTTTAGTCCATTCAAAAGTTGTCTAGAATACGTCGCTATCAGCGATAAGACCGCCCCGGCCGCACCGTTGTACCTAAAGAATTGTTATTGGCAATATTGTAAAAAAGCTGGTGTATCAATTTTGGTGTACAATAAACAATGTATATTCTATCTATTGATCCATTATAAGAATTACTAGCTGTTGCCAGCGGCTTCGTCCTCGTGTAACTTAAAAATTGAGCTACGGGAACGCAAAAAAGTATCCTAAACTGGGTGCTGTTCCAAACTATAACTTATCTTTAAGCCAACTCCAGCAGTGGGTCAGCTGAGGCCACACTAATGGGAAATGCCGTTTATTTTCGCTATGAAGGTATTTTTTTTCTGTATAAACGTCCATTATGGCGATAATTAACGGTATTTCTTGTGAGTGTGGCCCTACTGTCACAAACATTCAAACTGC
Source organism: Agrotis clavis (assembly GCA_954870645.1). Classification (NCBI taxonomy): domain Eukaryota; kingdom Metazoa; phylum Arthropoda; class Insecta; order Lepidoptera; family Noctuidae; genus Agrotis; species Agrotis clavis. The sequence continues at coordinate 13,117,319 of OX940922.1, forward strand.
AAAACTTTCGCGTTCTTAATATTAGTTAGATTAAATGAGGTAACATTAATCTGTAACATAATATTGGCGCGCCTTCTTATAAGACTTAACGTCACCTGTCTTTCCGATATTGAATCACTACAAGTTCACTTACCTGTTCGGGTGAACTGTTATAACATATTACGAGTGTATATTAATATGTACAGACACGAGCACATCAACCCTCTACATAGATTTTCAACTTTATCATTGTAATTGATTAAAAAAATTGAAAGATTGGGGTAGGTTTGTGTGTGCTGGTGTCTGTACCTATAATGTGATTTTTTTTAGTACTGGTTGCTTAAATATTAGTTGGGATGACTTTCATAATGAATTACTATTCTTTTTGATTTTCCAACATAGTTTGATACTGTCTTGATATTTAAAAGCATTTTTTTCGAAATGACATAAAATGTTCGTGTTACTAGTAGGAAATAAAAACTGTTCCAATAAATTGACTGGTCAGTTTGAGTTCAAGGCCAAACATTAAAGAAATTTGCTTCACTTTAGTAACGTGACCCGAGTTACGAGTTACTGTAATGTTGAGTCACTATTACTGTTACATTTTTCGTTCACGTCCTGTTTGAAAATCAAAGACGGTAGGAATTTTGATAGAAGGTATAAAATTCAACAATACACCAAATATGACAGGATTTATATGTATGTTTAAGTTAAAGTCAAAGTCAAATCATTTATTTCAAATAAAGAGGCACTTTTAAACGTCGAATATTAAAATTAAGGAAATAGGATGGGATGGGATTGATTCTACAGTGTAGAACCTACCTTTGCGAATGGGTGTAGAATCTACACCCATTCGCAAAGGTAGGTTGTATGAAGAAGAATGGGCAAGAAACTCCATACTTACTCTTTTAAAAAAATGTTTTACAATATTTTTTAACATCGTTTGAAATAATTAATGTGAAAGAAATGTACCTTTGAAAATCTAGACTAAAAATATAAAAACAAAATAATAGGAATTAAAAAAAAAGCAAAAATGTACATGGCGTTAAATTTTAACAAAATATTGCAATTACACAATTTACAAATCTCTAATATATAAAATTCTCGTGTCACAGTTTTCGTTGCCATACTCCTCCGAAACGGCTTGACCGATTTTGATGAAATTTTTTGTGTTTATCCGGTAATCTATGAGAATCGGCCAACATCTTTTTTTTTTTTTATTTATATGGCAAAACAACGTTTGCGGGGTCAGCTAGTATAATATAAGTGTGTCAGCATTCAAATTTCAACCAGCTTGATTCTGTTTAAGCCCTACATTGTACTATGGAGCAGGGCCAGCATGTTTCCAAACATTTTTATCTTGATTTTAATCTTCTAATTTATAATATGCTTGTTTAATAAGTGTATTTTTTATGTAACCTTTAATTTTTTTTCGTTTATATTTAAGATTTCGCTCGGTATTTTATTGTAACATTTAACACAGAATCCCATAAAAGATTTTTGTACTTTAGAAAATCTAAAATATACAACTCATTCTCAGCAAGTAAAATAAAACATTAAAAAAACTTTTTTCAAAAAAAAATTAACACCGTTGGAAGTCGGTGGCAAAAAAGACACCAAAATAAAAAAACAAAGCCACCGACTTCCGAAAGAAAACTTATTTTGTAGGTTATTTTACCCCTTTTTGTGGTTGTTTTTGAAGACGGTTAAATTTTTTTATTTTACTCCTTTTAGTTTAAATATTCAACCCAAATTCTTGTCAAAGACATAATTTTCTTACATGTGCACTAGAATTTTGTAATCCGTGGCACCGGTATTACCATTGCTCATGTACACAATAAGCTAATAAAATTCCCTATCTCAAAAACTGCTGAACAGATTTTGATGAAACTTGCAGTATTCCCTAAGGTGAACGATCCCTAGTACAATAAAAAAGAATTTTGAAAATCGGTCCACAATTGGCGGAGTAATCGCGTAACAAACACGCAAAAAGTAAAGATCATCATATCATCCAAGTAGCCGAAATTAATAAAAATTCTCACAAAATAAAAAGTACTGAACCCGATCGGATGAAATTTATGGGACCAAACTGCAAGTATACTGCATCGAACAAAAAAAGAATCACACTTGTCGGACTAGAAACCTCGGAGTAATCGATGTACATACATAAATAAAAAAAAATACCCACCGAATTGAGAACCTCCTCCTTTTTTTGAAGTCGATTAATTAAGTCGTTAAAATGTTTTGTTCGAATGTATTCGTATTTCTTATAATTATGTTAAATCACAGTTAAGGTCATCATCATCTTCCTGGCGCCTTACCAGGAGCTCTTAACGCGATCCAGTTTAGGCTGTGGGAAAGAGACAGAGCTATACAAGTTGTCTAGTGCCATCTCTTTCTCACAGCTTAAAGTGGATCGCATAACAGTTCATGGTAGGCCACTTGTTCTTATTCAATTTTAATTGGGGTCGGCGCAATACGTTTAACATAATTATTTACATTATCGCAATTACAGTGTCCACGCTACATTTTACTTGGCCAGTAGCAGTTACCGACACATAATATCATAGCAGAGGGTCTACTCTCTTTGTCCGACAACGAAAATATAGGCACGTACGAAAGTAACTCAAAACTTTTGAGTGGACCCTACTCCTTACGTTCTTACAACATATCTGGAGTCGGGACAATCTGTCCAATAATACTGTCGCGAATTTCTAGTTCGTATCACTAAGTAATCTAATGTCCATTATTTTAAACTAATAATATAAAGCAGAAGAGTTTGTTTGTTTGGTTGGACGCGCTAATCTCAGAAACTACGGGTTGGAATTGAAAAAATCTTTTTGTGTTGGATAGTCCATTTATCGAGGAAGGCTGTAGGCTATGGAACATCACGCTATCACTAGTTAGTGATAAAGTGTAAGAAACACCCGAAACTTTGGCCGAAGCTACGGGTTTCGTGTTTAGATAGTAGTACCCCAGTTAGTATGGTGGCGATATCGTATCGGTTTTGTGAAAGTGGCGTAGCAATGTCGTAGCATTGCTGTAGCACTGCCGTAGCAGTGTTTTGGTTGTTGCGTATAGCTTGCGTAGCAGTGTTTTGGTTGTTGCGTATAGCTTGCGTAGCAGTGTTTTGGCTGTTGCGTATAGCTTGCGTAGCAGTGTTTTGGTTGTTGCGTATAGCTTGCGTAGCAGTGTTTTGGTTGTTGCGTATAGCTTGCGTCGCAGTGTTTTGGTTGTTGCGTATAGCTTGCGTAGCAGTGTTTTGGCTGTTGCGTATAGCTTGCGTAGCAGTGTTTTGGTTGTTGCGAATAGCTTGCGTAGCAGTGTTTTGGCTGTTGCGTATAGCTTGCGTAGCAGTGTTTTGGCTGTTGCGTATAACTTGCGTAGCAGTGTTTTGGCTGTTGCGTATAGCTTGCGTAGCAGTGTTTTGGCTGTTGCGTATAGCTTGCGTAGCAGTGTTTTGGTTGTTGCGTATAGCTTGCGTAGCAGTATTTTGGCTGTTGCGTATAGCTTGCGTAGCAGTGTTTTGGCTGTTGCGTATAGCTTGCGTAGCAGTGTTTTGGCTGTTGCGTATAGCTTGCGTAGCAGTGTTTTGGTTGTTGCGTATATAGCTTGCGTAGCAGTTTGTTGCTATGAGTATTATTGCTCGCATGGATGAAGAAGAGTTGATTTCTAATAAAATCTGGGGGCACGGCAGTGCCCCGCCAAGTCTCGAGCAAAAGGGCACGGCCGTACCATCTTTTCTCGAAGCGATTCGCGGCTGTTTCGCCCCCCCTATAACTTCGACGTGGACAAAGCTAGGAGTTTAGATTTTCGATGAATAATAGTAGGCATTAAAACAAGCTTAAGTTCGAAATTACACGCCAATTGAATGAATAGTTTAGGAGTTACGGTCGATCAAAGTTACACCATTTTGTCACTCACTCACTGACCGATCATCAAAAATCTAAGGTACTTCTAGCAGACTTAGAAACTTCAAATTTTGCACCAAGATAGGTCATTAGCCACATATAAAGGAAAAATTATAAAAACATTAAAAAATAATATACCATAGAAAACAATTTTATATTTGCGGTTTGGCAAGAACATTGTGTATGGATTTTGACTGCATTGTTAACTTTGTTCGTTGTATAAGTTAGTGTTCAATTGGATGAATACATACATAGAATAGAAAGGAATAATATAAATATAATACATAGACTATAATTAATATAAATTAATACATAAAGTTCATAATTCATTAAATTAATAAAGCTAAAACTCCATTGTATTGCGATAAATATTGTATGCGGGCTCGATAGATGGCGTTGTACCTGTCTGAATCGCGCTATGGTTTCGTTACAGAGCGCAGTCTAAGTAGTACTATAAAATAATTCAATAATTTTCATTTGATAGCGCCATCTATCTATGAACAACCATTTCGAAACTAAAAAAATATTGTAGCGATATTCGGAGTAGATTTATTATTGTAACTGAAACAGTTATTTAGGAAAATAGTTTATTAATATAACATAGACATAGTTACATATCTAGTTGTTTACGTGTTATTTAGTTTAGTTATATTTAGTTTGTAAGTTAGCAGATATATATTTATTTAGTTATTTGTTAGTTAGTTTAGTTCTATTTAGTTTGTTAGATAGAGAATGGGTCCTAAGCAAAAAAGTAGCTGAAGTCCAAGAAATTATGAGGACACCTAAAAAAAAGAAAGAAATACACTTACAAAAAATAAATGAGATCCCACCAAAAACATTAAATGTAAAAAATGCCAAGTCTCTCGATGCAGTCTTTCCATCGTAAAAAGTTTTGAGATCTCACAGAAGCCAAGTCCTATTCAAATTATTTTGTAGTTATAAATCAACATTTAGTAATTGTATCAATAGTTTTCTTTATATTATAACTATAGTGACTTGGCAATGAGCATGGCTGTGAGATCTCAAAACTTTTTACGATGGAAAGACTGCATCGAGAGACTTGGCATTTTTTACATTTAATGTTTTTGGTGGGATAAGAGTTGTGGAAACTAATTTGTGGAATGGCTCGTAAAATTATATGACTAGATAACTTTTTAATCATCACTGTACTTTTTTTGCGTTTATTGAAATAAAAACTTGTATCTACACTAAATAAATGTATAAGTGCGCATGTTTGCCTTATCCTACATTTGAGGTTTTAAAATGTAACACATAATATTTTATGAAACAACAGTTTTAAAGCAATGCTAAAAAGTCTCATGAAGATTTTCAAAGAAATAAATATGAGTAACTTCCGCTGCTTTTAAAAATTCATGTAGTCTCTCGGTAAATTGATATGCTATTCGATTTTATGATAAGAAATAAACTATTTGGCCTATCGCGATCTATGAATAAGTAATCGAATATATTTGATCTTATTCGATCGTATTTCTTTCAAAATATCCGGAGTTTTATGAATACTTACGTTTTTATTTCGTAAAAAAACATTTTTAGATGGAGTTCGATATTCTGGAACCGTGTCCTATCAAGGTTAATTCTATATGATGTTTTCCTTGATGGGGATGGGAATTTTTTGTGTGAACAGTCAAATTGAGACACGTCGGGAATTACCTGTTTTTAGATAGATATATGTCACGGAATGGACTATCACACTCGTACCGACTAACTACCGAATCCACGGTGTCCTTCAATAGCTCTTCACGTTCCGGGGTCACGGAAATTCGTTAGTCCCGTGACCAACACATTATTAACTTGGAGAGAAAGAAAACCAACACGCTTAGTCACACACAACCTCAACCCCTAAATAATAAAAGCAATCAGTATGATAATTAATAACACTTTATTCAAGCAAGTCCTCCCGGTTTTCCCCATCTGGTGTTACAAAGTAAAAATTACCCGGGATGTCATACCCACTTAGTACTTTAACAACTAAGAAGAATACTGATCTAGAACTTTGTTCTCAGGCTTTGTATGAAAAACGAGAATTCTATTAACGAATCGTCCTTTAGAAACATTATCCTAATTGCTTTATAAAAATAAGCGTGGTGTAATATTTTTTCTTGAAATTTTTTGGGGGGTCGTTCTTCACGCTTTTGTGTTTTTTAAAAGGCGTAGACAGAGAAGTGTGTTTTACAGTATTTTATTTTTAAGGAGTTTGAGAGATGTATTATTATTTTGTAATGCGGGTCACACTTACGGGAAATAATATACTTACTTTAATTTTAATGTTCGTATAAAAGTCCATCATCGCTTTATTAGGTTAAAATAAACGTGTTAGTGTATGTTATTGTATTTAGGCAGTGCATATTTAGGCACCCTTATTGAAGCTGTTGTTGTGTTGTAACCGCGGAAATTGGAAGTATGAAGTACAGACTTCGAGATTGCTACTTATGAAATCCTACTAGAAAACTCAAATTAAGGTTTGCCCGTGATTAATGTACTGCCCTCGATAATTGCCTTGCTAATCCCTAAAATAGGCTCTATGGTATAGACGTAGAGATTCTGTACCTAATTAAGTGTATTGTTTTAATCAAAGACACCGAAAAACACTCCACAAGAGAAAAGAACTTATTTGATTAAAAAAAACCAACGCATTACAAAAGAGCTGATTATCTTGAGTGGGCTGAAAAGATTTTGATAAAACATGACGTATTTGAAAACTGCATTGAACCAGGGTAATCCGTTTAGGAGCTACGGTGCTACAAACGAAACACACACACAGCGGTCAAACTAAAATCAGTCCTCTTTTTGTGACTGAAACTTAAAAAAATACTCTATAGGCCATAATTTCGTATTTATTCTCGGTTTGTAAAATGAGTGATCACTTTGCATGTTTTGTGGAGCACACCGTACTTAATCGAGTGTCTATCATCGACATGAATGCTTGTCACCGATGTATCCATGACGCGCCGTAATTCAGACCGAACGTGACAGGCAGAACCTATTGTTTAGGCCTTATTAAATGCTCGTGGAGTTTCACACAGTTTTCATGCTGTTAAATTAATGATTTTTTAAGTATTGGTATATTTTATGAGTAGATTTTACTTTAAGTTATTGGAACTATTAGGGAGTGGAATAGTTTTATAAATGATTTTTATTTTAACTAAAATTGATTTCAACCAGTGGCACAGATTACCAGTGGTAAGTCTATATATGGTCTATATAATCATGCTAGCAAGCTTTTCAAATACGATACCAAGAACACTCAAAACTGAAAAGAATATAATAATTAAGTTCATATTCCATCTTAAATGGTTTTTATGTCCGTCAAGATACGTTTTAATAAAGGCTTAACTGCAAATATCCAAAATAATCTACGTTACATTCAAGTCTTTCAGCTGATAATTCGACAATCTCTATGGCTTCTCAATGATTTATATTCTATTATGGCACTAAATAAGATGGTAACCTTAGCAGAGGCTTTAATACGCATACGAGTAGTCCTTACATATATGCATTATAGTATATTGTGGGCTGCAGCTGAAAATCAGCGTCAGGCGGCAATTTTTGTGTTGCCACTGGCATATGCTGAGCTGAGGCCCTTTGGCATTAATTTGTTAAGTGTCTTATTTCCTCTACATATTTTTACTACCTACTCTGTCTTTATAACTTTATTTGTATTGTTTAGTTTTAAGTTTGTGCCAATAAACACAATTTTCTTTCTTTCTTTCTTCTATATTTACGACTAAAAAAATTATGAAATAATTAATTTCAACCTACATTGTTTCAAAACTCCGAGCAACAGTTTTAAAGAACAGTTGCATCTCTCGTACGAGCGGTATTATATGAAACAGCCGTCCCTGCCTGTCTATGACAGAAACAACTGTTTAGATAGGACAAAAGCTCTAACTGGGCCACTTACGACGCGTCGTTCTACTTACGGCTCGTATCTCAGACTTGTCAGATTCGCCCCGTTCACCTAAAGAGCGTACTTGAAGCGCGCTCGGGCGAAAAATCAAAGGAGCATTGTATGGTATATGTTTGGACATGGTTTGTAGTTTTAATGTTTAAGAGACTTCCATATTTTTGTGACAGGCAACTTTGTGTAGGGTTTTTTTTAATAGTATAGCCTGTGATACCAAAATCGTGATTTTACATGTTTTTTACATTAATTGTTTTCGTCCAAACTAATTAGATGGTATTGCGCTTCGTTTAATTACACAATTCCTATGGCCACCTTCCAGCTCCATCATCAAATCATTTTCATAATATTATGTATATTGTCATGATATGCAAACTTCCCGGTTTTCAATTTATCTGCAGATTGCAGATAAATTGAAAACTGGGAAGTGTGTCTTTAACTTGAAAGATTTGATTACAGATGGACAACGGGACAAGTGAAACTAAATAAAAAAAAATACTCGTATGTTCTAGCTTTAGCCCGCAGTTTTGCTCACGTTAAATTTAACAAGCTTTTCGGATCACATGTGCGCCATCTCTTATTATCATAAGGGTGCTCCCATATCTATCGACGCGGAATCGGCTGTTTCCGTCGCCCTTTCTCTTTCTGTCGCTTAGAACTGCCATTTGCTAGACCGAGACAATGCGATAGCACGCGGTCGCCTCGAGGATTCCGCCGCGTGCTATCACATTATGCTTTCTGTCTGTGGGAGCACCCTAAGACAAAAGATTAAATTGATTTTTTTAATAGTACTTTTTTGGGATGAAAGGAGTAACTTTCATTTTTTGTTTTTTTTTTTATTCTGAAATTTTGTAAATTTTCTGAATGATCAGTCCAGCAGTTTGGGCGTGAAAAGGTTACAAACAAACCAACTTTCGCATTTATAATATTAGTTAAGTTATGATTTAACTATAATTCCGTAATAGTTCTAACCACTGACTTAAAATACAAAATGTTAATAGCCCTTTTGCTAAATTAGTTTGAAAAACATTGAATGTGATTGTTGGGGCTGTTTTAGTTTCAGTGGGTTTGTTATTTTAGGAATTGACTGAAATAACTCAAGGTTCGTCAACTGATGCCGATGCCTCTTCCAATGTATTGTGAAACTTTTATACAGTTCTAAAGATGTTTGAACTCGATACCGATACAGGAACTACAGTTAGTAATAAAGTCTTTCAGACAGTTTGAATGTATTATTAGAAATTAAAACGTGATACTTACTTTTTTATGATTTGTTTTGAGTTTCCAATATTTTGGCACTGTTGCAAGCTATGATTACGGTTATCCTGTAAAAAACGTTGAAAAAGTTTTTTAGTTAAATATTAAATCCAAATTCATGCCAAATGCCTAATTTTCTTACACTTTTACTAGAATTTTGTAATCCATAGTGCCGGTAATAACATCGTTATAGTCCAGTCAACGAACAGGTATAGAGAGAAATTCTCTATGGACTATATAGTTAGGAGGTGAAAATATCAAAAGTCCCCGCCTAGAGGCAGGGCTAGAGCCCTTGAGCTGTGGGGGAAGGGAAGAAGGTACCATATTTTGTTTTTTTTGCTTACATCTCGGAAACCATGCGTCCTAGCGGCATGGCATAAATACTCGTATCAACAAAATAAACCGTTACTGAACCAAATGGCAAGAATCGTTCGAAAAAAAACCCTCAAAATCCGTTATGAGGTAATATACATTAAAAAAAAAACATTCGATTTGAAACCTCCTTCTTTTTGAATTCAATTAAGAATGATAAATCGCTCATTTTAAGGTATTATGGTAATGCCAGTCTAACGTTCTAAAAACTAGTACAAAAGTTTTAGATAAACCCTTTTAAAAACGTAGGTAATTTCAAGGAAGCTAACCACATCGTGACGCTGTCTGTACTTTCTAGTGTTTCAAAAACTTAATCTACGGGGATAGACCGCAGCAGTGCATACTAAATTAACTTTATAGGTCGATCACGGCGATCAAACTTTAGCCAGGAGCCTCTTCTTACGGCAATTTGAGTTGCAACTTTATCGACGTTACAAAATATCCAAGTATAGTGAAAATTATTTCGAAGATGTGGTGTAGTTCTCAATAATTTATATATTTGATAATAAATAAATAAGTGTTTTTATTGTGGCCTGTAGCTTGACTGTAGCTTCATTTATTTATGTTAACTTAGAACTAAACTAGAACTCGTCTATATTAACTTTCGAACCAAAACTTATTATAATCGTGAAATCACTCAACCTATCATCCAAAAAATATTTTTTCGAGAAAAACAACAATAACGTTCATATGATAATAAATTAACGACGCCACATGTTTGAATCTGAATTGATTGTCAAATATTTCACAAACGCGAGCGCAGCCGCGGGCAAAACCTAGTTTGAAATATAGTTTGAAAACTTTTAGTGTCGCATCAATTTATGTAATATGCGAAGTTATGACAAGAAAACATGATCGAATCGCGTAAGTTCCAACATCATCTAACAAAATGGCATAAATAGAACACAAGAATCACATTCAGTAACTTTCCCAAGATATATTGTTACTTTTATCAAAGTCGACATTGTCGTGACCGGAAGAAGATTGGAAACTTTACCTGCAACCATATGGATGGATCATAAAACTTAATGTTATTTACTGAAATTGTGGCCGTTCCGATACTGTTCCTGTACTTACGAGTATCGTGGAACAGGTATTGAAGATACAGAACATAGTATTATGTAGACCGTTGCTTTTATGCTGTTACTAAAATGCTGTTAAGCCTGTATCTTTTGAATCATAGTATTTGGACAATTGAACTTCTAATTTTCGCTTCATATGAAAATGAGCCTTGTTAGTATTAAATTAATCCATATTCCCACAAGCGATAGTAATGAAGCGTTTGGTACAAATAATAACGTTACAAATAAATAACTAAATGCAAATAAGGTTCACTATCGGATGAAGCGCTATTGAGTTAAGCTTGAGATGTGAGCGAACTTATCACTCTATACATTCGGCGCTTGGTCGGTAACTTAGAGAAACTCGCCTTTTTTCCAGACGGTTGGTTACTTCTTCATCCAATTGCTGATCATTTGCTACTTAGCTAATGAACGGCAGCTTTTTGAGGGATAGTTACAGGGCGCAACATGCAACGTAACCACTGTCTTTTATATAGATTTTTTCAGAACTATTTGTCTAGTTCGGAACACAGTCCACAGGACCAAGTAAAATACTGGTCGGAAACTAAGACAAACGTGTAGTTTTCTAGATGCTTGGCTGTTCATTTATCCGAGTGCCGATCACACTGTGTTACTTAGCTAATGGACGGACACTTCCTCAAGAATAGTTACAGGATGCAACATGCAATGTAATTACCGATCAGTTTTCCAGCAACATTGATTGGAAAGTAAAGTTAGTGTAACGTGTTTATTCAATCGAAACTTATTTGAACTGAATAGACTTTCTTTTATTTTTAACAACTATACATAATATAGATATTGAGACTGAAGTAAAAACATTCTTACTACTAAAACTACTGTGGGACTATTATTATGACTAGTACATACTTACTCTACTGCTGTCTCCAAGGAGTGCTACAGTCAAGACTCCGTATTTTTCATTTAGCCACTACCAGCCGCTGAAAGAAAGAAAGAAGAATACCTTCTTCAGGTAAATTGGTCTATCTTGCCAAGGTAGGCCCCCACACTACGTTTCTCGCAATATCCATTCTATAAAACTTTTCTACTCCACCTCTCGTCGATTCTGCAAAGGACATGACCAACCCACTGCCACTTCAGCTTGCTACAGTTTTGGACAATATTATCGCCTTGGTCTTACGACTGTCATGTTCCACGGGTTAGTAGGTGATAGGCCTCACCAAGGCCACGTGACCCTCATCCTGTTGGAGTCCGGTGCCAAATAGTTTTTACTGCATTCCTTCGGTGCGCAGGAGTTCTAGTTCTTTCTAGGTGAGCTTGTTCCATCTTAGATCTCGTTTTTCCTGCGAGATCTGCTTTACCAGTTAATAGTGACCCCGGAACGTAAATGGCCTATTGAAGGACACCGTGGATTTCAGTCAGTACAAGACTGACAGTCCCTCCCGTCACGCCCTGGGGGAGGACTTTATTTCATGATTTTACCACGTAAAAAAAGGCCTCGTATTTGCGTATGTTTGAAGCCCAGAAAGGCTGAATTGAGGCCAAAAGCAAACCCATAGCAAAAAAAAAAGAAAAATTTAGTTTAAGACTGGAACGATGCATTGATCATCCAGTATTTTAGGCAGGACCCTCCGTTTAAATCATATTAATAAATCAACAACGTTTCTCGAACTAGGAAAACCACTTTAATAATTAAGCCTATTCTCTATTTGCCATTAAATTCATTTTATGAACACATGTAATAAAGATATTAGCTGAAACATGAGTTAATTTCAGTAAAACGAGTATTGTAGTTATTTCAACTGGAATTAGGTTGTGGGGTGTGCGTGACTGTGGCGACAGGAATCTAAGCATCCATTGGTCAACGGTCACGCAAGCTGAACTAATTCTAATTACAAATGCACATGAGTGACTGTTTATTGCGAATAATGTGGCTAATTACTTTTTAACATCACCCTACCATTTTTCATTTGATTATTATTAGTGCAACTTATATTTGTGATGTCACCAAAGTGAATTGAGTGGACTTATTCGGTGTCCTATATTCGTCTACGAATTGTTCCACCCAGCACGCGTAGCACCATGCATGATACCGTAGAAACGGGTTTGAAGAAAAGACAAAATTAAAGAACCTAGAAAAAAAAACGTTTAAACCATGGCAATGTATAAATACAGGAAACAAATGTTTCTCTTCGTCAAAAGTGTACGGATCGTATCATACTCGTGTAAAAAAACTGTGAATTGTATAGAAACAACCCTGAAATAACGAAAAATATAACTAATCAATTTTTAACACCACGCCACTGATTTTTAATTTCACTCCTATTACTACAGCTTGTTTTTATTGAACAGAAAAATACGAACAAGACTCTGTTTAAAGTGATAATTGTTTACGGAAAGTTTTAATATGAAATGAAACCTTTCTACTAGGTGGGAAGAGTTTCCGGAAAATTTAATAGGATCTGCCTCGGCTTTGTTCGGATTTATTTATAGTAAAATATATCATTATCATTTTTTTTTCAAGTTTTGCAGCGGTTCCAGTAAAAGTACCTTAAAAATAAATTCACAGCCATTATTTCTTCATAGGATTATTGCGGATTCTCAATATTTTCGTTGAGGATAATTATGTTATTGAGACTAGACAGTGTTTAGTACATTACTGCCGCGGTCTATAATGACTACTTTGCTGGTCGCGCCGATGATGGCCGACAGCGCAGCGTAGCGCAGCTCCAGGCCGACACAGCGCGGTCAGCGTGCAGCACTTGATGGACGAGCTGAGATAAAGGCAGAGGCCGTAGGTCGAGGCCTTTACAGCGAGGACAGCAAGGGCTGCAATGATGGCCTAGCTGGAAGGTCTAAAGCGTAGCCAACTATATTTTTATTCTTTCACGCTTAGCAGCTGGACGGATTTGGACAGGCTTGACTATTACTAGATACGATGCGGTTTTATTGAAGATTTTATAATTATCTTTGTAATAGTTGTCTTAGTGCGCCATGAATGGCAAAACCTCTTATTATTTTTAAGACATGTATAATTATCCACTCATGTTTTACAAAATAAATATCTTGTATCTATGTCATGCCCATGACGAGACGACACAGGAATAAAAAAAAATAAAATCGAAATCTTTTCGAACGATTGTTGGTATCGACTTCCAGGGGCAATACGACTTTGGTAAGAGTGGCTGTCAGTCTTTCGAGTCACTGACTGACCTGTGATAAATATCAATGATCTATAATTGTTAGTTGGGACTCGACCTTGGCAAGTTCAGCTTGACCTCGAAGATCGATCCATGTGACTGTTGTTTTAGATAAAAGTGACAAGAAGTAGGCCACTAAAACAACCATTGTTAACCATCGAAAGAATCGTTTCCGGAAAAGCGATAAATAGTTCGTGGTCACCAACAATTAAACTTGAACAACAACTTGAAAGCAACAATAAAATAGCAAACACAACGGTACCACAATAAATTTATATTTACGACAGTTAAAATAGTTGAACGGATACGCCATAGTTTGATTTGTGCTTTCTTGTCAAGGGCCCGCTTTGTTTCAAAAATTGGAAAACGAATCACGTTCTTACCACGGCGTGTGGCGAATGGTAATCTACCGTTTTCAATATTTTTGTTACAAAACGAATACGTATATGTTACGTAGTATTGATTATTTTTGTTGTATTTGATAGTTCGAGCGTATTTGTCAGGCGTTAACAATTAGCCGGATATACACTAAAATCCGAAAAAGATATGGTTGTTCTGGTAGAAAAATGCTGATGTATGGCATTCGTGTAGAAGAAGGTAGGTAGTCTAACATTTTGCCAAGTGAACAGTATCTTTTCGGTAAATGTTTTTTCAATTCATTACCTAGGGTTGGCCTATTCGGCCTCATTACCCTAAATGACTAGTCGGCTATCCCAAAAACCGCAGGCTTATTCCAGACATCTGTGACAAAGAAATCCAGTGTTTTTTCCATGTAACCTTTTAATGGGTCGACGGCGCGTTGTGTCCCACGCGCGCCTCAAAGAGCGTCAGCATAATGACGGGGCCCCCCTCTCAGAGGGCGAAAGCCTGCCGGGGTCGCGGGATTATTCCCTTACCGTGACCCCGGAACATAACAGGCTATGAAGGACACTGTGGATTTTAGTCAGTAGAAGTCTGACAGTCCCTCCCGCCCTGCCCGGGGTTGGAGGACTCATTTGATGATTTTACAACGCTAAAAAAAAAAAAATGTAACCTTTTAATCAAAAACATTTCCAACCTAAAAAAAGGCAAGAAAACTTTTTGTTTTAGAAGATCCAAGTTTTGAAATAAAATTAGACAATACTTTTTTTCTGTTATTTTATACACATAGTTTAGATCAAATATTTCCGAAGCATTCGGGTGAGGAATTCTAAACAATTTTCTCGTTAAAATTGGTTCATGTTTTTTTTTTTGTTGGAAGTTGGTATGTAAATACTTGATACTCAGATCTGTTGTTGCGAGGAATATCCGTTAGTGATTTGAATATTTTTGATGTTTCCTCGCGTTTACCTTTCGTTTCAACGATTCCACTGAAATCTGAAAAAAAGTCAATTTCGGAGATCCTTTTTCTCGAAATACTTATTGAATTAAATACAAAAGTGTGAAAGCTTACCCTTTAAAAAGCTTTATTTATTTTAAATTAAACGGAGTTCGGTTCGTGATGAAATTATTAAGGAGGCTGGGAATAAATTAATCATGTACTCGGCTGGATCTCGTTTCCAGCACCTACAAAATAATGTTTAGTTCAAATATCTTATTTAATAAATTGAACGGCGTTATGAGTCTAATACTTCTAAACATCCAATTTGTTTATTTCAAATAGAATTGTGAGTTTATTAAAACATTTTAATCATTTAATTGTGTAGATATTATTCAAAACATCTGAATTTATGTTGATGGTCACCTTCATTATTTTGTTAGTCTTTTAAATTCCATCTAGCACTCTTATTTTTCATACATTTTATCTTAAGCTAAGCTGAAAAATCGTACAAAATGAAAATGGCGCGGTCACAGACTATGAAATACAAGGTATGAAAAATAATACAGTAGAGTAGCAAAACCGCGCTACTGAAAACAGTTAGGTGCCCGGATGTTGTTACTAAACTGTACAAAGTACATAATACCTAGCACGTGACACCAATTTAAAAAGAATTTCGGCGAAAGATTGCGTGGAAATTGGATTAAGTGACAAGCAAGCCTTTTGGGGTTTCAGCAAGTCTATAGTTTGTTGGTTGCGGGACGCACTGTACACATTAGAGTCTGCTTGCTTACCGAGTCTTTAAAATATGCATAGTTGAGTTATATTTGTTAAGATTTCAAAATAATTATCCTACTAATATTATAAATGCGAAAGTTTGTGAGGATGTATGTATGTGTATGTGTATGTAGGTATGTTTGTTACTCTTTCACGCAAAAACCACTGAACGGATTTGGCTAAAATTTGGTACACAGATAGTTTATAACCTGGATTATCACATTTATGTTCCCGTGGGATAATTTTCGAGTTGTAGCGGGTGAAGCCGCTGGCAACAGCTAGTACTTAATAATTATAACATTACTTATCCTAGAGGGCTTAGTTGCGCATTTGGAATAAAGACATTTTGGATGTTTTTAGAGATCGAAAGTACTTTTTTATGTTTTGTCAGTGCTTTCTCTAAAATATGGATACTGCGTGTCTCTGTCAACACATTGATGGATATCTTCCATACGGCACGATGGATGTTGAAGTAATCGAACATCGGCTTTGTAAACAACCGTGGCCATTGACACACTTGCCATAAACTACGGATTGTCTACAGGTGCAACGTGCAACACGATAGATTGAGAACTGTCCAACACTCGATTAAGTTACGTCGCTTTTTTTTGGAAGAGATCGTGTAACGATATGAATAGATGTCTATTACGATACTGCATAGATCTCTTAGAATCGTATAAGTATAAGACTACGTAAGTATCCAACTACAAGTGAAAATCAACCTAACCACTACGACATAATGACATAAAACACGTTGATATCTACGGGTAGATGAAAAACAAAACACGATCGCCACGACGACGTCAAGTCAATCGAATTGCATCATTATTTCTTAGTGGCAAGGTCGATTTTCATACTTAGTACAAATCGCACGAGTCGCGTCTTGGGTAAAGTCCCTAATAAGCAGAGCATATTGAAAATACAAAAGAGATACCTTTTGTTACAATTTTAGGCCATGCGTCAAAAGATCTCAGTAGTTATTTATAGAATAAACACATTTAGAATTATATTAAATGAAGCGAGGCAATTGCCAGGATGAAGCATGAAATAGAATGAAAGTATATTATTCAGTCATACATAAAACAAACTTATGTGAATACTTGACTGAGATTATGATGCAGACTTCATAAATAATAACGTAGGAAAGCACTGCATACGAATACCCTCCTAGCTCCGCAAATGCCGATGCAAATTCTCTGTTATCGCTGACACCTCACATTGCGTCCTTAAAAAATTCTAACTCCATTGAATAATTTGAAACAAATATTTAAAACGTATTAAATTATTTATTTCAACTTTTCCGTATTCTTATTCTTCAAACCGTTTGAAATGTTATTAGGAATGGAAATCGGGATTGTCACAACTGTAATTTTATTCTGCAGAGGGTGATTATTCTGGGGTCTTTTAATAACCACGAATTGTTAACGACGTCTTTGTTTTAGTCACGAAGTGTGCAATCGTCAATTCCTTTTGTTTTGCTGGTATTTTTCCTTGTGTTTATTTAGGGTATTACAGCTATTACGTTGCTATTCGGTGTATTTATGACTGTTAATGTTGAGCTATTGCGGGTATTTTAGAATTGTTTTGTTTTTTTTTTAAGGTACCTATAGTAAGCAGTTTAATTATTATTTATTTCATATTTTTATTTTAAGTATATTTCAACGACCCACTCAATTCAATTACGTCATTTGCATAATAATCATTATGAAATATTTATATTGACTGTCGGTTCATCAGCAAATCAGAACTGTTTTCTTTTTTTAAATAAATTCAAATTTTTATCAAAAATGTTTATAGGAAGTTTGACCTGACTTAATAAAGTATTCATAGATTAACGTTGTTACGTTTCATTTTGATCATGTTGAAAACTATCCTGGCATACTAGAAATACTTTATTAATGAAGTATAGATAAGTTCTCGAGGAAATTACGTTCGAATTTCGTGGCTCGTACCTGCCTATTAGTAATTAGTTTTGACATGTTCCCAAACTGTCTGCTTTAATTAAACCTTACATTGCGTTTACTAATAAATGGGATCTAATAAATTTTTATCTCTCAGGAAATCGTTGCTGGGACAAGTTACTTTATTTCTTTTGAAATTAATTAAAAAACCCAATTTTACAAGTAAAATTGGGTTTTTTAGATATAGCTTCTCGTTTACGACCTGAAGTGAAGGGATTTGCGTCAAACAACATTCGCGTGTTCTATTATTTTGTTTCCTTTGTTGAGTACCATCACGTCGTGAAGACTCGTGGCATGCTTTTATGGGCCTACCACACGAAGCTTTACCACAGTTGTAGCAAGCTTCTCGCATGAAAAAACAATACACGGTCGGCAACCACAGATATAGATATAAGTACCTAGATAACGCAAGTATCACGATCTGTATGAAAATCAAGCGTGCCATTTTTTGACTATCTGTTATGACGTCACAAAAACTATTTAGTCATGGGAAAACCAAATCGATCAAAATACTCCCCCGCTTACGGTGCCCCCCTCGTCCCACAGCACAATTAACCATTTAAATATTAAAACTGACGTCCAACTAACGATAGACGATATCCGATTTAGACGAGCGCGAAAATGGCCACTTACGATTTTTGGTCGTAAGCTAGCACGGATGTTTGGCACGCGAAGGAGTTGCTCTTGCGTTATCTAGGTTAATCTATATCTATGTCGGCAACACTGAACACTGAAGACTGAACTCCCAACCACACACACAGGCAAGTACGCGCAGGCCGGGCTTGCGCAGGCAAAGCCGTGATGAAGCTTGTGCGTGTGGAAGGCCCATTAGACTAAACAATTTCGTTTCTTAGTTTCCAAAATGTGTAGGACTTGGTCAAACGATAGCACGCTTTAAGTTTCAGCTATTTCAATATTTTTCGTGCAAATAAAATTGTTCTGAAATCTATTTTTGACAGAGTAAAACTTTGTTACAAAGCAACTTTTTAATATTCTAAATGGCACTTTTTACGCGATCTGATTCCACTCTATAGAACGTGATGATAAATTAAAGCTCGTATTCACTGAAATATTAACATTTCACAGAAATATTACTTACTTACCACCTTCAATGGACCATTTCGTGAGGTTGTTTTTGCTAAATTGCAAAACCACGTAAGATTTTAATGAAATGTTCAGTACTTTTTAACATTGCTCGGTTAGTGGGCAGTAGAGTGGATTTTTTAAAAACAATTTTTGTTCTTTGTATACGTAATGATTGGGAAAAGTATATCAAAGTAAGTAAGTATATTCTAATTTCGCATAAATGAACCGTGAGAGCCCACTGAGGCCACACAAAACGGTTAGGTACTGTCGTTACCTATTAAACGCTCCCCGTACCTATGAAATGAAACTATACGAATTATGTAACGGTTATCGCCGTGTATAACCTTCTACGTTCATTTATGTCGGTGGCGGTAACTGAAACGATCAAATGTCTCATATGGTCAGACACACCGTAACCACGAATGCTGTTAATGGTTCAAAAGCGCCAAAAATGTTAACTACAAAGGTTAAATGATTCGTAAGTTTCGTTTTATTACGGATTTTCCGAGTCATATGGCCCGATGGCTTTATTTGTAGCAGATTGCCACGTTGACGGAACAACGGTTTAATTTTTATTGTCATTATTGTATACTTGTTTGTGTTAAGAATTGATCGTTGATTATAAATTTAATGTAATGTCTATCTTTAAATGAAGTAAATAATATTTTTTTTTTATTTCCACAATAATTTAATTTGACATTTCAGTATCATCATGTAATTTAATTTAATTTTGACATTTTCTTGACAAACTTAATTTTATTAACATTTCCATTTAATTTAATATGTGACATTCGTATAATTTGTAACTAGCGTCAATTTATTTCAATAAAATTGTAATCAATAAAATATTGTGATGTAATGCATGCATAATAAACCTGTAATTTTCGCATGCCTACTGCAGGTGAGATGTCTTTGTACCACCCATCAATTTTAACAGCTTTGTAAAACCATCTCTAGCGAATAAATGATTCTATTCTATTCTATTCTTACATTAAAAAAACACGTGTGGCACCCGGGAGCTTCAGCGGTAAAGCTATTGCACAGCATTTTTTATCAACTTATGCAATTATAATTATTAATTTATTTTATTTATTACTCTACTAATTAGGCTATGGTTAGCCACGTCAATCAAGTGAAACGTCAAGAAAAAAATTCATTCATTGAAATTTTATTCAGAAATGACAGATGTTATAACGACACGACATTTGATATGACTCAGTACTGGCTAAAAGAGATAGAATCAGTTATGAGCAGTTAGCAGCTAATCTACACGCATTGTCGAGTCGTACGCATACAAACACCGTGCCGAAGTCTGCTGAACTGAAACGATGTTAGACGATGCACGGCTTTTACCTTAACCTTTTACCTTTAACCTACATGGGGCGTCCCATGTAGGTTTTTGTATGCTTTATTATAAATATTTTATAGCGATATGCGCTTAATTTAAATGAGTTTAATTTGTTTTATTTTCAGAAAGAAGGAATCATTAATTTTAATTTATAAACTGAATGAAAGAGGACATGAATTGTACCGTACGTACGGTATTTTGAACAAGTTGATATATTATTCGTGTGATAGTTTCAGTAGAATATAAGCTGATTATATCGGAAATTGACTTCTTTTTTTATTTCATTTTCCGGTTTACTTTTACCTAAATTATTATTTTTTTCCTAGTGAAATAAATACATTTATTAGAAACACGTAACATACCTACAAGCGAGAAAGGCATCAACTTACGGGACCCTGCCCCAATTTTCAATGTTATGTCACGGTAAAACTAGAGAAACATTAAATTTCCTTTATTTTTACCAACATTATTGTTACTACAACAAAACAAGGTTCTAACACTGAACAAAACCAGTTATAGGCTTTTTAATAAAACATAGAATTTTAATTGGACAATTGTCACTTGGTTAATAATGTGTGATTTCGTTTAAAAGTTTATACTACAGGAGAAATAAGGAATAATACTTATTGGGTAACGAGGAAAACAGTGTTTAAAAATGTACAGGCGCTAACACATCAAGCTACCAAAATCTGTCAAATTTCCATAATAGATTTTCAACGTTATTGCAATAGTGGAAGGTTAATTTTCGATGGGTAAAATTTGACAGATTCGGGTAGATTGACTTGCTGTCGTCCGTGCCTATTAAATATCGATCATTGAAGAATCGATCAAAGATACGTTTTGGAAACAAGTAAATCAACAGTTACAACAATAAAATTCTTAAAATGTTTAATAAATATTTGTAAATGTTACCAGAGTTTATAGAATGTTTCGTAAATATTCTGAAATAATTTTTAAAAAGTTTGATACGAGTATTCTCTCATACATAACGTTTGTATACATAACATCACGTCTGTAATCCCTAAAGGGTTAGGCAGAGACAATAATATGTCCAAGTCCCTTGTAATAGCGGGCGAGCCTGTTGCCGTCTACCGGGTGCATTAAATTAATGTCTTTGCGGTTGCTACTGAGAAATACCTATTGGAAACACAATTTATACTCTTTACGCGACCTAGGACTTGAACCCAGAGCCTCTACCATGAGTTATCATTACGATATTCGGTCATACGCATAGACCGCGGTTGATGGCGCTCTCATTGGTTGAGAGTTCATACAACCTTGTAGCGGGCCAATGAGAGCGCGAAACGCGGTCAATTTCGAAATCAAAATGATCGAGTATCGTAATGACAACTCATGGTATGGGTACAGGACCTCAGCAGTCGCCTGCTTGTGTCGCGGAACTATCTTGTAACTATCGTAAAGGGCTATTGAACGACACCGTGGATTTTAGTCAGTACAAGACTCACAGTCCCTCCCTCCCTGCCCTGTGTGGGGGGAACCTTTTGGTGACATTATCAAAAAAAAAGGACCACTGCAGTCGCTCTTGCGCACACGTGTGTTCCCTTTCTTCCAAACTAGTGAATATGTTCGTGCGAGTTTAACAATAACTTCTATATAGGTATATGAAAAGGTTTTATACCACTAATGTCACTTTTCATAAAACAGTTATAGAAAGCAATGCAAACACGCAACTGATTGCGTAGCGTGACTATTCCCTTCTTCTTTATGACTTATTTACATAATGGTTCATCTATGTCAGGATGGCCCAATTGATTTATAATGTAAACTTGCGTATAATAAAAGCGCTCTTTCACTGCGAGCATTCACCTGTAATGTGACGTTACAGATTCGAGCATTTCATCAGTGAGGGAGGAAAATCGAGCATCACAATGCGCACCTTGTAATGATACAAAATAAGTTTACATCAGTGAAGGAAGAGAACCGAGCATTACAATGCGCACCTTGTATCAAATCCTTCCTACTAATATTATAAATGGGAAAGTTTGTGAGGATGTATGTATGTGTATGTAGGTATGTTTGTTACTCTTTCACGCAAAAACAACTGAACGGATATGTCTAAAATTTGGTACACAGATAGTTTATAACCTGGATTAACACATAGGATAGTTTTTATCTCGATTTTATGTTCCCGTGGGATAATTTTCGAGTTGTAGCGGGTGAATCCGCTGGCAACAGCTATCTTTACTAAATGTACGCGAATGCTCGTCAGTCAGGGAGGTAGTATTGTAATGTAATGCTCAAAGTCGAATCTATAATGTTACATTACACGCGAATCCTTCCGGTGAGGGAGGACCTTAATGTACGATATGCGTTTTGCGTGTTCACTTATTTAAATTTAACGTTAAATCTATTTTTGACCTGCTGAATATAATTTTTGATGGATTATTATTTAGTAGCTGTTCATTGTGGTTTTACTCCGCTGCTCGGCTCCTATTGCGTGATTCATAGCGTGATGTTATCAAACTTTCCTCGATAAAAAGACTCCCAACAATCTTTAAATTCGAACCAGTTCCTGACATACGCGCGTTCAAACAAACTAACAAAATCATCAGCTTTATAATTTAAAGTAATAGGGCTCTATTTACACGAACTACAATCATACGGGGTTGCGGGACTTTTTAAATTACCGTGACCCTGGAGCGTAAAGGGCTATTGAAGGATATCGTGGATTTTAGTCAGTACGAGTTTGACAGTCCCTCTCGCCCTGCCCTGGGTGGGAGGACTCATTTGATGACACGTAAAAAAAACTACAATTATAGGCCTGCATTCTTCTTGTTTTTACACCCTATGCCGGGCATCACCACAAGGCAAAAGAACGAGAGGCAGACCCGTTGTCAGGTGGGAAGATGAGATCAAAAAGTGGCTGGCTCTAACTGGATCCAAGCTGCACAATCTAGAGAGGACTGGCTATCTTTGGAGGACGCCTTCACCCGTAGAGGGGCCCCTGCAGATAATTAAAATATAATTAAACTAATTAATTTAATTTTAAGAACCTAACTTTTATCATTGCAAAATACTCGTACTAACACTGAAACTTTTTAATGTTACTAACACTTTTTCTTTTTGTAATCTGCTTCGGAATATAAAGCTTTTTTATTTTATTTATTTATGCCGGACACCGTTGGGACATGCCTATTTTCGGCACTGGGGTCATGTACCCTAATCATATTGGGTGTAGCCTCAGGAGGCCCTCGTTAGGAAGTTGGAATAAGGGTAAGATTAAGAAAGAAGTTCTTAACACGATGCTTTGTAAGGAGGTTCCTCTCTCTGGAGCCTTGACCGCCAGTAGCTGAGACTCTATTCCTGATACCAATGGACTATTATTTTTTAAATGTAACTATACATTTTTTAGATAAAATAGTTAAAAATGTAGTAGGTGAGCTAAAAGAATGAATAAAGTCATAAAAAATAAGTTAAAAATAACTAAAACCCGACTACGACAAAAACGTGCACTGAAAAGTATAAAACAAGTGTTCGCGACGAAGCGTCACCATCAAAACCTAAGTGTTTATAGTGTTCATAGTGAGAAAATGACTAAGTAAAATTATAGACAGTTACGTGAAATATAGTGTATATAGTGTTTAAATAGAACTTAACAGTTAAAAAATTCGTTTTTAAAACCGTAAGTACAGTGCATTTTGTAGCATCAATTGAGTGGGCTTATAGTCATAGTATAGTTTCGTTTTTTGTGTATCCAGGTAGCCTAGACTGAGACCTAGGCCTGGACCTAACTTTTAAACCCATAATCCGTTCGAAAACCCACTTATTTGACGTTGTAAGATGTCCTGTACACAATTTGTTTCTTTAATAAAGATTATTTTTTTGGTGTCTATCATTATTCAGGCCCTAGACTCCTGAAATACATAGATATTTCGTTATAAATGTTAGATCACGTTAGGCTGTTACCCAGGCTACCTAACGAGACCTAAGTCTGTGGAATAACCACCAAACCTCCTGAGATAATTACCTATGAAAATGTAATTTAATTAAATATTTTAATAGTTTCTAGTTTTAACTCGTCGTAACTTTTCAGTCCCTTCAGTTACAGTCGGGGTCATTATGTCAGGAGACAGGCAATTTCATAGGGATTATAGTGATACCAAACAACACGTAATCCATTTTTAGTATAATAAGAAAATCGATTGTTAAATAGTTTTTAGATAGTAAAAATAAACAATAAATCAAGGAAGCGATTTGCGGCTCTCGTTAAGGTAAAGTTCAGGGGTACAATAGTAATTCGAAAATTCGACCAAATCGTAGTCAACGGTACGGCACCACATCTTCTCTCTCTCTCTCTCCTGAAGACTCAAGCAACTCGCTTCCTGAAAACTTATGAAGACTTATTGGCTGTTTTATTTACTCCGCATCCACAACTTCGTTCTACAAGTCCCTGCTACTCAAGACTTCAGGCAATAGCATAAACAGCAAGCAACCATCGGTGCAGGACGTCAACGCCGCTCCGGACAAGCTCATCGTATCGTCGTGTGTCCGGGCGATAACGTCCGTCCCGCACATCTGCTGGTCCTGTCGACCCGGATGTTTATGAAGATTCCTGAAACCTGAAGACTTATCGTCGCAACGAAATCGAACATGCCAACTACAAGGTCCCAGGGGAAGGCGGCCGAAGCATTCACCGTCGAGATGGGGGAACCTAGTACAGCCATCCGTCACGAAGCACCGCCGCGTTCACCGTCCACCACCACCACCGAGGGCGACCGGCAGCGGCTGCCCCCCCCACACCCGCGGGGGGGTGAAGAATTTTCTGCGCCTACCCACGGTGTAGAATTTTCTGCGCCTACCCACATTGAAGAATTCTCTACCCGTTCAGCGCCTACCCACATTCAAGAATTTTCTACGGATTCTACACCTACCCACATTGAAGATTTCGAGCGACCAACCGCACCCAGAACCAGGAAGGGAACCAGATATGAAGAAGAATCAGATAGAACAGTGAAGCCATCGAATAGCCGTGCCGTGCCGATGACTACCCGGGGTGACGCCCGTAACGAACATAACCGACCGCCGCCGTCGACTACGAATAGGACGACGCGATCAACAAGAAAAATTTCGAAAGCACGTGAAGACTTATTGAAGATTAAGTTGGAACTTGCACAATTAGCACTTCAGAGGGCCGAAGAAGAATCGGACAACGAATATTTAGAAGATAGAAATTCAAACGACGAGTACGTGCGTTCCTGGCTCGAAGAGGCACCCGAACCTGAGCCACTGAGGGAGGACAACGTCGCCGAAGGGGACATAGTGAAGAATAGGCGCCGTGAGCCGGCGCCCCCGACTGCGAACATCGACAATATAGTGGACCTCCAAACGCAACTACCGTCATCGAATTTAAACAATCGCATCGAGTCAACACCGAAGCCGAAAGAAGAAGACACCAAGGGGAACATGGAGCTCCGTCCGTTTATAACGGAGCTCACGTCCGCTATAGCGTCGCTCGCCGACAAGAAGACAGAACATTGGACATCGAACAACCCCTCGGCGTCGAAGGTCATCATGACACTACCGAACTTCAGTGGGGCACACACCGAATGGCTGTCATTTCGAGCCATTTACGAAACAACTCGAAGATATTTCAACGACGTCGAAAATACAGCGAGACTCAGAAGAAGCCTGCATGGACGAGCACTCGAAACGGTCAGCTCGGAGCTCATCGGCCACGCCAGACCTGATGACATCATGAAGGAGTTGGAACTACAGTTCGGCCGACCAGACTCAATAGCTCAAGCCGAAACAGAACGACTGCGAGGACTACCACGCTGTGGCGAAGCACCAAGAGACATCTGCATGTTCGCAAGCCGGGTCAGAAGCGGCGTCGTCACGCTGCGCGCACTGAAGAAAGAACATTACCTCATCAACGCAGAACTGGTGCGCGCACTCACCGAGAAGCTGCCGAACTCCCTGCGTGTACAGTGGTACAGAATCTACACCGAGAAGTACCAATCGCTACCAGACCTGTCACTCTTCAGCGAATTCGTCACCGAGCAAGCCCGGTTCTGCAGCGCCTTCGCTCCACCTGAGAACATCGCCGCCACCGACGCTCCATCAACCAGGCGCGTCACGCAGAGAACTCATACAGCTGTTGAGAAACCGGTAAACAAATGCCGGCTCTGTGACAAGGAGGGTCACTATTCGTCTGACTGCAAGAAGTTCAAAGAAGCCTCAAGCGACAAGAGATGGGAGCTAGCGAAAAAACATAATCTATGTTTTCGCTGCATGAAGATTCGTCGTGCAAGTCACACATGTCAAAAGAAGAAGTGTGACGTCAACGGGTGTACAGCCACGCACCATCAGCTTCTTCATTACGACAAGAAGCCTGCTACAGAGGAAGTCGAGAAGCCCGCCGTCTCAACACAGAAGTCCGAGTCAAAAGAAACAGTGGCCAGTTCCCGAGCGACTTCGAGTCAAGCCTACCTGAAGATAGTACCGGTCCGGGTCATCGGACCGGCGGGAGAGGCCTCCACCTACGCTCTCCTCGACGATGGGTCAACTGTGTCACTCATCGACGAAGACATCGCGAAGCAAGTCGGGGCGGAGGGCCGCATCGATCCGCTGAAGATAGGTGCGATCGGCAACACAACGATCGACACCCCTTGTTCGAGACGTATCACCGTCACACTCGCAAGCCAGCTGCAGAATAGGGTGCCATTCAGAGCACGCACCATACCCGAGCTTCATCTCACACCGCAGACAATCACCGAAGAAGATATCGCACACTGCGAGCACCTAGATGACCTCAAACAACAGTTAATCTACAACGCCGGCGCACCAAAAATCCTCATCGGCCAGGACAACTGGCACCTGCTACTAGCCACCGAAATTCGAAGAGGACCCAAGCACCAGCCCATCGCATCGCTCACTCCCATGGGCTGGACTCTCCACGGCGCGCACACCAGAACACTGGGTCAGAGAGTGCACTACGTAAACAAACTCTCAACGACAGACGACATCGAGCAACAGCTGCGCGAATTCTTCGCAATAGAATCATTGATCATCAATCCACGGCGTCCAGACTCTGATCCTGAGAAGAAGGCAGAAGAGATACTGAATCGTCACACGAAACAATTAGAAGATGGCCACATAGAAACCGCTCTGCTGTGGAAAAATGAAAACATAGAAATGCCAGACAGCTACGGAACCGCAATGAAGAGACTTATCTCAATAGAAAAGAAACTCGACAGCAATCCCACACTACGAGAAAAATATACAGAACAGATGGAGTCGCTTCTCAAGAAGGGATACGCTGAAAAAGCACCCAAGTCCAGTACACCGGGAAGAACCTGGTACCTACCTCACTTCGACGTCTACAACCCGATGAAGCCCGAGAAGTTTCGAATAGTACACGACGCTGCCGCCAAGTCAAGAGGAATGTCACTCAACGACTACCTCCTCACGGGGCCAGACCTGCTACAGTCGCTGCCCGGCGTCATGATGAGATTCCGCCGTCACCGCATAGCTATCTCCGGTGACATAGCGGAGATGTTCATGCAAGTGAAAGTACGAAGAGAAGACAGAGACGCACTCCGTTACCTGTGGCGAGGCGACAGACGAGAGGGAGCCCCGGACGAATATCGCATGACGTCCATCATATTCGGCGCAGCTAGCTCACCGTGCACCGCTATATTCGCAAAAAACTGGAACGCGAAGAAACACTACGCAGAACACCCTGAGGCAGTCGAAGCAATCATAGAAAATCACTACATGGACGATTATTTAGACTCCTACAGGACGATCGAAGAAGCAACGCGCATAGCAACAACAGTGAAAAACATACATGAACAGGCGCGTTTTAATATCAAGAAATGGGTGTCGAACAGCACAGAAGTCATAGAAAACATAGAACCGTCACAGAATCGCACCGAAGTTGTCAACATCGGCAATACAGAAAACATAGAGAAGATACTCGGCCTGATATGGAAACCGAGTACGGACGAGCTGGGTTTCAACCTTACCCTCGCTCGCCTACCGAGTGGCGTCCTAGAAAAGGCAGCGCCCACTAAAAGAGAGGCGCTAAAAATCGTCATGTCACTGTACGACCCGCTTGGCCTCGCTTCGCCTGTCACAATTCGAGCCAAGCAAATTCTTCAAGAGGCATGGAGACGAAGTATCGACTGGGATCAACAAATCGACGAAGACCTGGCGGCCCAATGGAGAAGCTGGATACTACACCTCGAGCAGCTCAAGAACATCAACATACCCAGATGTTACCCGGGTTATAGTGACGCCGCAGAGCTCCAGGTCCACGTATTCACCGACGCTAGTGAGATGGCCTACGCAGCTGCAGTGTACTGGCGAGCTACAACACCGAGCGGCGAGACATTCGTCAGTCTCGTCGCGGCAAAGGCAAAGGTAGCACCACTCAAGCTACATTCGATACCGCGCCTCGAACTACAGGCCGCGGTCATGGGAACTCGCTTGGCCGCCGCCGTGACCCACGAACACCGACTCAAGCCCGCCTCAACCACGTACTGGTCAGACAGTAAGACCGTACTCACCTGGATCAAGAAAGGGGCACGAGCGTACAAACCATTCGTCGCTCACCGCATATCTGCCATCGAAGAAAACAGTAAAGTCGAAGACTGGCGGTGGATACCCACAAAGTTAAACGTCGCCGACGCAGCTACTCGCGACGTACCGCACCACTTTAACTCAAAACATGAGTGGTATTGCGGTCCCAAGTTCCTGTACCAAGACTCAGCGTCGTGGCCGTCGGAAAAACCGCCAATCACAGAACAAACAGGGGAAGAAAGAACGCTCGCCGCCGTCGAAGAAAACACCGTTAAACAGAAGCTCTCAGAGGCCATACCCGATCCAGTACGATTTTCAAAGTGGGAGCGATTATTACGCGCAACAGCGTACGTTCTACGCTTCATATCTCTTTGCCGCGGGCCTTCAGAGAAGACGTTCTACAAGAGAACAAGAAAAAACACAGAAAAGGACCCAGATTGGAGAAAAAAGAAAAATTCGTTAACGCCTGTCAAAAAATTGTCTGCAACAAATCGTCAACGCTCCACTACAAAACATACAATAGAAAGTACGTTCGTTCACCAGGCGGAAAACATACTCGTACGCGTCATACAAGAAGAGGCATTTTCAAAAGAAATAGCTGACCTACGAAGAAACAAACAGATAAGTCAAGACAGCCGGCTACGTCCTCTGCAAATAGAAATCGTCGACGGCATCATACGATTGAGAAGTCGTATCGCAGCCTCTCGCGACATAGAAGAAACTGTCAAACGGCCTCCGATAATAGACGGAGATCATCGCATCACACAGTTATACATCGACTGGACCCACCGCAGCCTGCAACACAGTGGGACGGAGCTCACAATCAACGAGATACGTCAACACTACTGGGTCATCAGAATGCGCCCTAGCGTCAAAACGGTGATCGCGCGCTGCTTGCCGTGTCGCATTCGTAAGGCGCAACCAAACGTGCCTCCCACCGGCGACCATCCGAAAACGCGCCTAGCTCATCACCAGAGGCCGTTCACATTCACCGGTCTCGACTACTTCGGTCCCTTGTCCGTCACCGTCGGTCGTCAACACCAAAAACGGTACGTGGCGCTGTTCACGTGCCTCACAACAAGAGCCGTGCACCTCGAAATCGCCGCCAGCCTCAGCGCAGACTCCGCTATACTAGCGCTGCGCCGCTTCGCTGCTCGCCGAGGCTGCCCCAGCGAGATCTACTCTGACAACGGGACCAACATGCACGGAGCAGACAAGGAGCTGCGAGACGCCTTCGCAGAGGAGGCCAGTCGCCGAGGCATCGTGTGGCGCTTCATCACGCCCTCTGCGCCGTTCATGGGGGGCGCTTGGGAGCGCCTCGTTCGCTGCGTGAAGTCCGCACTGTACACCGTACTCACAGAAAAACACCCACAAGAAGAGGTGTTGTCCACACTGTTGTGTGAGGCAGAGTACACGGTAAACAGCCGGCCTCTGACACACGTCTCAGTTGACAGCGAAGACGACGAGTCAATAACGCCGAACCACTTTCTACTCGGTGGTTCAGCTAGACTACCATCACCCGGCGTGTTCACCGAGCACGACATCGACAATAAGAAGCTCTGGCGACGCTCACAGATACTCGCCGACATGTTCTGGCGTCGATGGGTACGAGAATACCTGCCTGAACTTCAAAACCGGCGGGAGGCCCACGGGCGGGGACCTGAGCTGCAAATCGACGACCCGGTCCTCATCGCAGACGGCCAGCTGCCTCGCAACACATGGCCGCGAGGCCGTATAGTCGCCGTGTTCCCCGGGGCCGACGGAGAAGTCCGGACAGCTGAGGTGCGCACAGCCGGCGGCACCCTGAAGCGTCCGGTGAAGAAGCTCGTCCCGCTACCAAAGTGACCCAGAAGTCAAAGTCTGGGCGGCGGGCATCGCGGCGGAGGGCAGCACGGCAACAGTCGTCGCTCACCGGGGTGATGCAGCGCCGCGCCGACATCGCACCGAGCCATCGCAGCGCTGCACGGCGGGAGAAATGTTCGCGACGAAGCGTCACCATCAAAACCTAAGTGTTCATAGTGAGAAAATGACTAAGTAAAATTATAGACAGTTACGTGAAATATAGTGTATATAGTGTTTAAATAGAACTTAACAGTTAAAAAATTCGTTTTTAAAACCGTAAGTACAGTGCATTTTGTAGCATCAATTGAGTGGGCTTATAGTCATAGTATAGTTTCGTTTTTTGTGTATCCAGGTAGCCTAGACTGAGACCTAGGCCTGGACCTAACTTTTAAACCCATAATCCGTTCGAAAACCCACTTATTTGACGTTGTAAGATGTCCTGTACACAATTTGTTTCTTTAATAAAGATTATTTTTTTGGTGTCTATCATTATTCAGGCCCTAGACTCCTGAAATACATAGATATTTCGTTATAAATGTTAGATCACGTTAGGCTGTTACCCAGGCTACCTAACGAGACCTAAGTCTGTGGAATAACCACCAAACCTCCTGAGATAATTACCTATGAAAATGTAATTTAATTAAATATTTTAATAGTTTCTAGTTTTAACTCGTCGTAACTTTTCAGTCCCTTCAGTTACAGTCGGGGTCATTATGTCAGGAGACAGGCAATTTCATAGGGATTATAGTGATACCAAACAACACGTAATCCATTTTTAGTATAATAAGAAAATCGATTGTTAAATAGTTTTTAGATAGTAAAAATAAACAATAAATCAAGGAAGCGATTTGCGGCTCTCGTTAAGGTAAAGTTCAGGGGTACAATAGTAATTCGAAAATTCGACCAAATCGTAGTCAACGGTACGGCACCACATCTTCTCTCTCTCTCTCTCCTGAAGACTCAAGCAACTCGCTTCCTGAAAACTTATGAAGACTTATTGGCTGTTTTATTTACTCCGCATCCACAACTTCGTTCTACAAGTCCCTGCTACTCAAGACTTCAGGCAATAGCATAAACAGCAAGCAACCATCGGTGCAGGACGTCAACGCCGCTCCGGACAAGCTCATCGTATCGTCGTGTGTCCGGGCGATAACGTCCGTCCCGCACAACAAGAACAATATTAATTTGACCGATATTGTGCTAGCCGTGGTCGTGTGCCACCTACCTAACGAAGATTGTGTGAAACAACCACAGGTGGCACACGACCACGGCTAGCACAATATCGGTCAAATTAATATTGTTCTTGTTTTATACTTTTCAGTGCACGTTTTTGTCGTAGTCGGGTTTTAGTTATTTTTAACTTATTTTTTATTTACACTATTTTGGGGTTAGGTATATTATTAATTATTTGATAAGTATATAATAATAAAAGCAGAGGTAGCGAGTAAATTTCAAATGTACTCATTAAGCCTTTTCATTTCATACCCATGTTGATACTGTTAGAAACAGGCAAAGTAGCTATTAATGTATTTAAAAGCTATATAATGTATATATATTTCAAATGTGCACATCAAGCCCTTTAATTTGATACCCATGTCGATATTGTGCGAAAATTTTTTTTTTTCGGTCACGACTTTACATCACCCAGAGGGCGCCATATTGGATTTGGTGACACGTCACCTAGGTACCCTATAACCAGCGGACAACTGAGACGCTTCTAACGACACCTCATTTGCCATGTAATGATAAGTAGTTTAGAAGATATGAGGGAACAGACAAACATACATACATACATACATACATACATACATACCGGTCAAAATCATAACCCTCCTTTTGGCTTTGCCGTAGTCGGGTAAAAATTAGTGATGCATCCGATACCGATACCGATATATCGGCGATACTTCGGGTTAGCCGGTATATCGGTGTCGACGATATTTTTATGACCGATTCAACAATAGGTACCTACTTTTTAATTTAAAAAAAAATCTTATTTCCAAAAAAGTTTCCAAATCAGTTCTGTCGCATCTGAGAGACTATTTTCCAGCGCAGGTCTTATTCAAACAGACTTGCGAAATCACATTTCTCCGAAAAATTTAAAATTACTTTGTATTTTAAACAAAAATCTTGTTAAATGTTAATTTTAATTACTAAAATGTATAATTGGCTCAAAATCACCAAGGTTGCAAATTTCAAGATTGATTTTATGACAAAAAAAATTGCAAGCTATTAGGATAACTCTTAGTTTATGTTGTTGCAAATTTTGTATATTAATAAACTTTGACAGGGCA
The DNA here is from genome assembly GCA_954870645.1 of Agrotis clavis. Classification (NCBI taxonomy): domain Eukaryota; kingdom Metazoa; phylum Arthropoda; class Insecta; order Lepidoptera; family Noctuidae; genus Agrotis; species Agrotis clavis. The sequence continues at coordinate 13,150,146 of OX940922.1, forward strand.
GCGCACATAATTCTATATTTTTCTTGTTATATTGGTTTTAAGTGAATGTTACACAGAAAATCATCAATTCGGGAACGTTTTTCTAAGTTTGATAAAATGAAGAAAAACGATACAAAGTACGTCATTTAACCTTTGTTTAATAACGTTGGTATATAATGTATCTATATTTTATAAACAATAATGAAAACACTACAAAAAAAATCTTTTACAAGCAAAATGCGTTAAAAAATTAAAGAAGTTGCTATTTTCGTGGATAAAATTTAAGAAATTTCAAAATATTCAAAGCTCTCATAATCAAATTAACATTACATGAATAGAATGAAAGTTCTCTAATGTAAATAAATATGTTTTTCCAAAAAATATCTCAATTAACGCGTATTTTGTTGAGATATTTTAGGGTTCCCAGAAAGGACTTCTCGTCATTCCGGGAACGGTTGACGTTCCCGGAATGACAAAAGTTTTACCGAAATGATGATATTGATATCATAAGGTATTACTAAGGAAATATTTAAATTATAAACAACAGTTTAAATAACAAAGTTATTTATTTATACTGCCACATTGTTTGCACTTAAGAAAAAATAAAATTACTATTAAAAAAATCTTGTTATAATTAAGTTTAATGTTTTTATAAATCAGTCTAGTAGAACTTCATAATCATAGTTGTATCTTCGTAAAATTTTAATAAATTCTTACATTATTGAGCGTATTAACTTAAAAACACAGCTTTCTTCACTATAATTCTACAAGTAATGGAAAAAAATATAAATAACGTAAGAAAATCAACAATATATTCTGTCACAAATGACAACATACAAAAAAAATTAAAATACAAAACAAAACCTATTATTTTTCGAAAACATCAATATCACTATCAAAATAATAATTTAAATAATGATGCATCACCCACGATCATCGGTGATGAGGATGTACACCCCGCTATAGCGCGGGGGTCGAGGCTCATTAAATGCGAAGACCCTACACAACCGCGAGGTGTGCAGTCTCAGAGAATATTTTTTGAAAATGGAAGAGGGTTTGCACCGAGATGTGATCACAGTGGACAAGGGACTCACCCCGCTGTCCATGGCTTAAAAGAACTGGTGCAAACTTGTGGTACTTAGTACCGAAAATTGCAAGGAGGTATGGCAAGGCAAGGAGCTTCACGGACGCTTCTACCGGGCTCTTCATGGACCCGATGTAGATTTTATAATGTCCGTGTCCTGGCTACTTTTCGGTGACCTCTTCGGGGTAACTGAAGGTTTAATCTGTGCAATTATGGACGAAATTATTTTGACGAACTATCGGAGACATAATTATTATGAAAGACAGGACGGTCGATGTGTGTCGGGCATGCCATCGTCCGGGTGAGGCGATCAGACATATATTTATTATCTCAGGTTGCTCTCGTCTTGCTAACGGCGAGTACTTATAACCAAGTGGCCCGGATTATCCACCAGCAACCTGCTTTGAAATATAATCTTGTGGATTCTCAGATATCGTATCACAATTATGTGCCCAACCCAGTTCTCGAAAAAGACCATGTCACGATGTACTGGGATCTACCTATCGTTACTGACAGGACTATTATTGCTAATAAGCCTGACTTATTAGTGATAGGCAGATCAGCGCGACGCGTAATGTTAATCGATGTTACCATAGCGCATGACGAGAACCTCGTGAAAGCCGTGATAGATAAACAAATAAAATATCTTGACTTGGCGCACGAGGTTGCCGAAATGTGGAATGTGAGCTCGGCTATCATTGTGCCGATTGTTGTAACGGCCAATGGCCTGATGGCCAAGACTCGATGAACATCTGTCGATATTCCCTGCCCTTTGCGCATTTAATTTTTCTCTGTTTATCAGTCATCTTATCTAAAAACGTTCTTTATCTAGTATTTGCCTTTTCTCTTTACGGCAAATAAGCTGCACTATCCGTTTTAAGCTTTTTTTTATTTTATTTTTCTTTTTCTGAAGTCTCCGTTGCGCTGTAATTAAAAAGCAATAATATACTAAAATTATTAATAAAAAAAATTACATGAATCGCTCTTGGAAACAATAATTTATCATTCCGAGAACGCGACAGTCATTTCGGGAACGTGCTATCATGTCCGGGAACGTTTCCGAAATGACCGTTCACGAAATGACGATTTCAAATAAACGAGCGCTTTGATTTTACGGCGACCATCTTAAGTGTGACCTGATTTTGTCAATAATAAAATATTGGCGGTTACTTTGTGATTTCGGTGTCGTAAAAATAATTTTATCAATAATTAAATGTAATAAACACGTTCACGAAATGACGGGCTATTGATGTACGTTCTACAAATTATGAATTGAAAGGTACTTACCACTTAGATACAATTTTTTTGACGACAAAAACACTAACAGCTGGCTTTATTATAGTTTTCTTCCACTACTGACATTTGACACCAAATGACTGCGTTCACTTAAAATTTTTTTTTTTTTATTATCGATGCGTTCACTGAAATGACTTGTGCGCTATCGGACAAACTATTTTTCGCATTTTTATAATGAAAAACAAAACATATTTTAGATTCCTTTTAAAAACTAGATTTTGCATTAAAATACGGTATATTAGTTAATGACAGCTTTTAAATACCTTGATTTTTTTATTAATATTTTCGACTTTGTTGTTAAAGATTGCACTTTAGGACGCGTTCCCGAAATGACTTTCTATGCATTAATATTGATTTAATTTAATATTTACTTTATTAATAAATTATATTGTTCGATGTACAAACAAAACAGGTTAGTTAAAGTATTTTATTAATTTTCTTTTCTCAATAAACTGAAAATTTAACATACAAAATTGCTCGCAAAGCTAATTCTGCACCTTGGTGATTTTGAGCCAATTATCTAATATCAACCTATGTAACTACTTTTTATATTAATAAAAAAATAATCTGACTAGTGATTTATTTATTTTATCTTAATTTTTTAATTCATAATAAGCGTATCGGTACCTATCGGTATCGGTATCGCCGATATTTTTATAAGAGAATCGGTATCGGTATCGTATGGTGGCGAAAAGGCGTATTGATGCATCCCTAGTCAAAATATCAATCGTCTGATATCAATATCTTGTGCAGTGTCTTCTTAAGCTAGCTTCTACTTGAAGACACATACACACTCACACAAATACAAATCTTTCCGAGTGACATAGGCAATAAGGGGGGTGGGGGTGGGGGGGTGTACGGGCGAAGCCGCTAGCAAAAGCTAGTGTATGTATAATATATATATGTGAAATACGAAACAGTTGTGCGTTAAGTCATGATCCCTCCATCGTATTCACCAACAAACGCAAAGACGTTGGTAGGAACATGAATAGGTAAATTGTGAAATGATACCTTACCTACACCATTAATCTAACTGACCGCAGTAAGCTCCTTACACCGCGGAACACGAGGAATTAACACCACGTAGTTTAATAGTATGAATGTAGAGATGATATTTGAGATTAATTACAAACAATGTCACAAGACGGTAATGTTGTCGCCGGATTACGACTGACGAGGGTCACTCCATTTATTCCAACTATATTATGCTACAATTACCTACAAATAAACTAACTGGCGATTTAATTCTAAACAAACCCACAGTCCGTGTAATAAGAAAGTTTTCGGAACAAACAAATCTTTACAAGTTAGCTAACTTTTGCAGCCTCGACACGAAATAGTCATTTTGAAGTCTATTTCTGTAATTTCTCATTTAAATCTACAAATAAAGATGCAACACTTTGCAAGTACGGCACGTAAACAATTTCTTCAGTGTCGAGACTATAGTCAACAAAATTGTACATTTGCTAAAACAATGTCGTACCATTTATACCCATTTCATGCTAAGTAAATTGTAAATCAAACAAATAAAATAATGTTAACGTAACTTAGACGTTTTATCAAGAACGGAACGTTTTACTTTACGAATAAAAAAACAATTTATTCTAAGGATGTGATCAGAATAATGAGTGTAGAATTAATTTTTTCACCACGAGTGCAGCAACATCGAGTTTAAAAGGAAATTGTGTAAGGATGTGACGAGAAAACGAGTAAATTGTGTAAAAGAACTCGTGCTAAAAGTCAATAGCCTGACAAATGGACGTTTTCCCCCATGCAGTCAGCATGTTACAAAAGAAATATCCGAAAGTCTAATAATTATATCGCGAGCTGCATTACAATGATAACAGAAAGATTTTTTTTCATACGTTAGGTTTTTATGCAAGATTATAGACATATTACGCATTTCTTTTTAATCGACTGCAAAAAAAAGGAGGAGGTTCTCAATTCGGTTGGTATATATATTTTTTAATATTTGTAGGTAAACCGATTACTCCGAGGTTTCTAGTCCGATTAGTGTTACTCTTTTTTTTGATGCAGTATACTTAACATTTAAATCAAGTTCTAAAAACAATAAACGTTGTAGGTACTTCACTGAATAGGTAAAGGTAACGAACACACTTTTCCTATTTTCGTTACAACTTTTGTGTGGCAGTTTTTTAGGTAGTTCCACGATTCGCGATTGTGCCTGATGCCTGCATCGGGGCACAAACTCAATTGATGGACTCGCACGGTTCTATTGATACTAACCTATAGTTACAGCTGTCATACAGTGATGTCTTTATGGAAACATGTGTGACCGACGGCCGATAGTTGGAGGCAGTCTAGACAGTTTTGGTACCTATCAGATTCGAAGAGGAAACGTGGCAAATTGTTTGTCTAAAATTTGTTACCATTGTGTTTTTATCCAAAGCTAAAAAACCGGCCAAGTGCGTGTCGGGCCACGCACAGTGTAGGGTTCCGTAGTTGCCCATCAAAATACTTATGCGAACTAATTAAACTGATTCGCTAAATTTAATTTTAAAAAGAAGAATTTTCAAAATCGGTCCAGGCGTCTTTGAGAAATCGGGAAAATACATAAAAAAAAAGATTACGACGAATTGAGAACCTCCTCCTTTTTTTGAAGTTAGTTAAAAATAGTTGACAATAAAAACCTACCTATCCCCAAAACATACCCACCCACCTATTATAGCTGTAAAAATAAAGTTTACAAACTTACATTTGCAGTTGAAGAACATGTTCTGCGATACATTTTGTTTAGGAAAATATGCTATCCAAGTACGTTTTATAAGTTGGTCGACTATTACTCGTAAACTTGTAAAGCCTACTTAGTCATGATAATTTTCCTTCAAACTTCGTTATATATACTACTATTGTGAATTTTTTCACACCCCCAAACATAACCGTTTTGCTGGTAGAGGGGGGGGGGACACTCGAGTCGAGCAAAAATTAGCACTTTAAAGCTTAATATTTCACAAACGAATCTTTTTATCAAAAAATTGTTAATGGAAACTATCAATATTTTTAAAGACCTATTTAATGATACCCCACACTAAGGGGTACGCGAGAAATAAAAAAAACATCCCCACTTTACGTGTACAGGAGGTACCCTAAAAAAATATTTTACAAGATTTTATTTTACCACTTTTTCGGCACAACAAATCCGTATATTTACACCAAATGACAGCTTTCTAGTACTGGGCGTCTCTGAGCTAAACTGCGGACAGACGGACGGACGGACATGGCGAAACTATAAGGGTTCCTTGTTGACTACGGAACCCTAAATAGGGCCTATTTAGCGAGTTGTGAACATAATATTTCTTATTTCCATTAGGCAAGTTACTTGTAGTGTATTCAATGTTTATCTTTCTTGCATTCTCTAAAAAATAAGACCTATCTATTGACCGTCGAGTCTAAATATTTGACAAATATATTTATCAATTGACAGCATGACCATTAAATAACAATCATACATAAGTATTTTAGCATCTCCTGTTTTAAAGACGCATGTTTGATGACTTACCTACATATTATATCCTTTTTTACGATTCTTTTTAATTGAGCTATAAACATCTATGGGCAGTTTCGGGTATCATGTAAGAATGGACCTTCTCCTTCCATTTATCAAGGAATACACTTAGCAATATCTAAATTCTAAATAATTAAATATTATATGTCAAAAAATGTAACCGACTTCAAAACAACCACAAAAAAAGTTCAAAATAACCTAACAAAAAAGCTTTTCTTTCGAAAGTCGGTGACTTTATTTTTTAAGTCGTGTCGTCGTTTAAGTGGTTGTTTTGAAGTCGGTTACATTTTTTTTTGAAAAAGTTTTTTATTTTATCCTTTTTAGTTTCACTATTCAACCCAAATTATTGTCAAATACATAATTTTCTTACATGTGCACTAAAATTTTGTAATCCGTAGCACCGGTAATAACAACGCCCATGTATATGTCGGATCCGGTCAATAGTACGGACAGCAAACGAATCGTAAGCGCGCCATTTTGAGTATCACGTGGTCTGCGTGCGCTTATACAGAGTCGTGATGTTTCATCGGGGCTGCGAGGAGCGCATTCAGTGCCTGACCGCAGCAGTGTGAAGACATCCCGAAACTGTACTCGATTCGTTGTGCCAGTATAAGTGTAGTGTGTATTTAAATTAAATTGTGTTTGATTTAATTTGTGATTTAAAATTAAAATAACCAAGTGAACCGCACCCAGTGTATTTTCATTGCACGAGACCCAAACTCTGCCCACATGATGCCTGAATCTGACGGAACAATACCGGTGGCTCCGACATATATATGTACACAATGAGCTAAAAATGAAAACTACTGCACCAAACTAAATGAAAATTTTATGGGACCAAATGGCAGATATACTGTATCGAACAAAAAAAGAAGCATCGAAATCGGACCCAGAAACCTCGGAGTAATCGGTGTAGACAAAGTTGAAAACTTCTTAGGTTTTTGTTGATTTTTCAAAAAGTGCTAGTCCGATTTCGATAAAATTTTAATGGAACCATTCCGGAAGTATACCCTATCCAACAAAAAAAGAATTTTTCAAATCGGTTGTTAAACGACGGAGTTATGCCCGACATCCGAATTGAGAACCTCCTCCTTTTGAAAGTCGGTTAAAAATATACCAAATTCATACATTCGTTGCAATAACTATAATGGTAAGTACTAGTCTTGTCATAGACAATTATAACATATTATCGTTATGGACGCGGCTTATGTAGGTATTTATGTAAATTATCTATTACTAATGTTGTTTTGATTGCAACAATGGTATAAATGTTGACGTGGCATAATGGGTTGTTTAGATATCCCCAAACATATGTTGTGTGTTTCAACAATTCCCCCATTGTACTTACCCTTGTGGCACCAACTTTGGGTGCTTTACCAACATTTAGGATGCTTTGTGTTGTGTATTTACTCGTGAGCTTGACAAGTATCACTGCCCTTCGTTACTTCTACAAAAAAGTTTCGCAGAACCGTGTCGGCACGCGGTGGTTGCGTGCGAATTTCAGTAATATCGTAAAATAAGTGCAAATTCCGCCGAGAAATGTGTTACTTACATTTTGCTTGCATGTTACATGCAAATTCCATTTTTTTTTGTTTGAAACTCCAGCCACAAACGACTCAACTTTAAATAATACTGGAAAAAATCTTAAACGGTTTAAATATTGTAGGTGAACGCTACTTATTAAACGATTTCTTTTAAGCAAAGTTTTAACAAGGGCTCTTACAGGTCGCTAGCGAAAGTAGGAGGCGAAAATATTTCAGTTATTTTTTCTTAAATTAAAAAGTTTGCAGTAAGGATTTGGCAAGTCGGAGTTTTCGTGCTTTTGCAAAACCACTTCCACTGGTTGCGAATAGTCTAGAAACGTTTCGCGGAGTCAACGACCATTCAAAAGTAGTCGAATCATATTTGGATTGCTGAAACTGGAAAACTTTTCTGAAAGAGGAGTTTGAATTCCATTTTTCTCGTTTCTTTAATAGTAATCGTTGATTGGATTTGGTTTGCACAATATTAAGTACAATTGTGCTTTCTGCTCTTTCTGATGGCTTGACCTGCATTGGCTCAATCAATTTGTATTAGTTCAGGTCACTCGTACGCGCTCGAGGTCATGTATCTAAAGTGACTTTGCTGCCTCAATAAGTGGCTCAGAAACTAGAATATTTGTCAATTCACAGCACATTTTTCAAAATGTCGTAAATTCAATTTATTGCCAAACCAAGTTTGCAAGCGCTTTTATAGTTTTACAAACGAATGCGGAAACTAAACGAATAACCGTTAAAGTGAGAACTAAAACACAAAGGGGAACGCGAACAAATCTGTCGAAAGAAAAATTGCTTTTTATTGTCTGTGAAAGTTGTGCTGCAGCTATGAAAACTTGACCTGGTCGTATCGGTAAGGCGTCGGGTTCTGCCGCCCGTAGGCAAGTTGCCGCCGGCACGCCACTGGCACGCGATCGCGTGACCACCAAAGGGCACACTACAATTACAACGGAATGACCCATGCTCATTCAGCACGCGAATGTTGCTATTAAAAAGAAGAACCCGAAATTGGCATGTTAAATAAAAGTCGGCAAGGTCCCGCGTTATTGCTTGGAAAAATTGATTTTCTTATCACGCTATTAGTGAAGTGACTCCATTAATTTCGTTTTAAATGGGGGACGATAAGCGCCTGGCTGATGGCAACAGGCTCGTCCCCAAATATAATATGAGACTTAGGTATACTTGACTTGCTGAATGTAGGTAAAAAAGAATCATTAGGTACTTTCAAATACAAGAAATAGTTACCCAAATCTAAACAATATCCAGGTTCACTACTTATTATAGGCATACATTTGTATAAACGCTGAAGAATAACAAATTTAATGTGATGTTGTGTTATTTAAGACTTTCAAAGTTACGAATCACCAGCTTACAAAAACCTTCACAAAACTAACCGACTTCAACTTCAAACATAACCAAAACAATTTTAAAGTAGCTTTTCTTGCGGAAGTCGGCGGCAGCACTAGAATTTTATTTAGTAGTTTTGTTAATAACATCCAAGTAAACAATTAGCGAAAAATACTCATAAAATAAAAACTACTGAACTTTTTATACAACCAAATGGCAAGTTTACTACATCGAACAAAAAAAAAAAGAATGACACGATTTGAAACAGAAACCTCGGAAAAATCGGTGTACACTGTACATTCATAAAAAAATAAGACCGATTTGAGAACCTCCTCCTTTATGAAGTCAGTAAAATAATAATTTATAGAATTAACGACGTTGTTTTACCTAACTATGCCAGCGCTATTAGATTCACAATAACCTTGTATTTAATAAAGTTAGCACGAACAGTTAAGTTTTTTTTGTAATGCTGAACATGGTTTATGTAATAAATAAACGATTATAATACAACAATGTAGAATATTGTTAGTTGCTAGTGTACTATGTACAATTTTACAGCCAGCAAAACAGTTAGGTATACAGACAGCAGTTTTCAAACGATTTTCGTTTATACTTTTTGATGTACCTTTGCTACATGTAGTCAAATTATTTTGGTATGCTAATAAATTGAAACTTATTGGAAACTTACTCGTCAAAATTTTGACAAATTGCTCAAACGGGAATAAATAATTGCTCTTAAAAAAGGTGCTCTGGAAATAGTTGCTCAAATGGGAATACCTCATCTCGTTTTTCTATTAACTTCTTATTACTTCAGATTGCTTATAGCCCTATTAAATAATATGTAAAAATAATATGTATAAATAAAATCTGTCATGAATAAATGTTAAAATGTCATCAAAACACAATTATATTACGAGACCAATTGACCGACCAATGATCGAAAAATGAGTTTAACAGATTACGAACTTCTAGCAAAATGACCATAGGATCGTGTTGGAATGACGAATTAATGAAAATAACAGACGAGTCTTGGCACTTTTTGCTGACTGTACATGGCAGTAATTGGTTTGACCTAGTTACGGTAATAGCTTATATTTCTCTCAACATAATTATAATGATTAGGTTCATAGAAAAACAGAAAAAAAACATGTTTAAGATTGTCATTTAACTTCGTATAAAACTCGTTCGGTAACCTTGTATTAGCGACTGCTGAACGTTAACGATTGTCGCTTGCCGTTTGGCTACAGGCCCTTGTTTTTCGTAGAATATCGAAAGAGTAACTATACAGAAAGTTTATCGGTAATCCGTTATTCATCAAAGCATTCTGTTATGACACCTTTAAGTACCATTATGGCAAAGTATAAAAAAAGTTGTTGGTTGTTTACAACCATGTATGTGCTACGTTACGTAGTTTATAATTATTTACTTATTTCAATATTATTTTGATTGATTGATTCATTCATTCATCATCAGCCCATAATGTTCCCACTGCTGGCACACCGGCCTCCTCTCTGTGAGAGGGAGTGGTCCATAAATCCATCACGCGGGCCCAGCGGGTTAGTGGATGTCACATGTCTTCGAATTTTTGGTTCTAGGACATGCCGGTTTCCTCATGATGTTTTCCTTCACCGTTTTGAGAGCAGTGGTGATAAATTACACAAAGTAATGCACTTGGCTGGGTTCGAACCCACGACCGACAACTCGTAAGTCGGGGCCGAAACCACAAAGCCACCACTGCTCATTTTGATTATTTTTTTTGTAATAAAATAATAGTAATTTATAAAACTAAATGTTGTTTTGAAAAAAAAAGATTTTCAGACAATACGCAAAAACAAATAAAAACATCTGTAAATGTTTTACGCATTGAAAAACATACTCATTCTTTTACTATTACATAAAAATGAACCGCAAAAAAATAACAGGTTAACAAATTGGACTGATCCACAGGGAAACATTTCATCCCGCTCCTACCGCTTTAGAAAAGGTACCATTTTCCACATATTTATTCATGTTTAAAAATATTCGAAAACATGATGAAAAAGTGACTGATGCTCGTTTTTCGTGACCATGGTTGCAGTGGAAACCGTTACATAAATTTTCTTGCAAAGTAAAGCTAGACATACGTGAGTGATATTCTGACTTTTGGTGAGACGTATTCAGTGTTACTACAAAAAAATTAAACAGGATGTTAACCATGCGTTTATAAAAATGTACCAAGTCAGAGAGAAATGCATCACACCTCTAACAATTTCAATACCGTGCGTTTCAATCAAGTGAACAAGTAAAATATAAATACCATAAGTTAACATTAATTAGTAACGAACGAAAGTAATTCAGAACGATTGGTGTACTGGGGATTTAAAAACGCCAAACTTAGGCAATGTTTATAATAGAATTGCGATAAAATTGTTCTTTAACCGACTTCAAAAAAAGGAGGAGGTCCTCAATTCGGTCGGTATGTTTTTTTTTATTAATTATTACCTACTACATTGCTTGAGTAATAGAATAGAATATTCTATTTTGATTTATTCCAGTAATGTTGCTAAAGTGCAGCCTTTTTGACGGATTTATAAGGAATGGAAACAAAAATATAACACGACGTTTTTATTTCTTATACTTAATTCTTATAGTGAACTGAACAACGAAAAGAGCCGAGCATAGAGCTAAACATCGCTACGAACATTTTCACGATCGAGTTATCGAACGCTCTAGTAGATGGTGGTCAACAGTTTTTCTTCATGAAGATGTTAAACTTGACAGACTGCTCGGCAAAAATCTTGCCAGAACGTTCGTTTGTTTTTCTGTAAGGCGCTCCCTCACCGCGAGCATTCATCTGTAATGTAACGTTACAGATTCGAACATTCGAAGACAATAGAGCATCAAATTGCGCACTTTTATGTTACGTTACAGGTGAATGCTCGCGGTGAGGGAGCGCCTTAATGTAAAATTCGCAAGAATACTCATTAGAAGTAAATGTTCAAGTTTATCAGCACCTTTATGATTTCTTCAAAATAGTTAAAAGAGCCGTAATATGAGATATAGTATAAGGGGTAGGGTAAAATGAGATACAAGTCCAAGACACGGTCCAAAATAAATAACGCGGACTGTTAGCAAAATGGGTAAGCAAAGACTGGAAATCCCTGAACGGCTTTGCTCGTAAATCGGGGATATAAAATAAAGGAAAAAAAACATAGATATCTGTTCGATTTAATATATATTTTATTAATGGGGCTATGTTTTCAAGCGAAAAAACGTTAGGTACATCGTGTTTACCGACAAGGACAGGCAGGAGTGTAAAAGATGTGTTGCAAAAATATGAAACTATGTGACTGTTTCCACTGATGCTAAGCTATGTAGCGGAGCGAATAAGATGTACTATGAACATGCGCCATCTCAAGATAGCCGTTTGAGGAAGATGCGCAGCGTCACTTATGCGCTGTACGGATACGTCTACATAGCTACACCATTCGCATCTTATTCCATCTGTAGCACGCAGTCACAACACGCTTTTTTCCGTATAGAAACGTTGCCTAGTCGATCCCGTTTTCATCAGTGCTATGTTATATGGACCCACGCATTTGATTGGTGGATATCAAACGCATGTATAGCTATGTAAAGTCTCCGATGCCTTACGATTTTGGTATCCATTGAAGCGTGCCTTTGTACGAACCTCTATGGATTTGTCTTGTGATAGTCACCTGAATTCCAAAATCGTAGATATCGGAGATTTTGAGTAGCGTTGTGTAGGAAGGGGCTTACAGAACAAAATGAACGTAACGCTCGCTTAACTGATGACACGGCTTTAGAGTTACCTCAATTATCTCGTTCGAAAATAAATGTAGGAAGGATATAATTACGTGAACAATGTGACAATATTATGTCACAGTAATAATAGTCCCTATTCATCAGAAAATTCGTGGAAGCTCTGTAATTGTGTCCCAAATATAATTCAATCACCCTGAAAGGGGTTAAATGAACGGTAAAATATAAGGAATTGTAAATAAATTAATCTTGGTTAAAAATATCTAGTAGGTAACTTTTGTGCATGTGGTGTTTGGTTCTATTTTTGGAAAGTGTTTTTAGGTTTTTCGGTTCGAGTTGGGTCCAATGACTTAAAGTTATCCAGACTTGGAAAGCTCTTAAGTAATTGGTCCCAGCCGCCTTTTTAAAATTTTTGAAGGTCATTACAGATAGTGGCCTGAAAGTCAGTATGAAACCAATCACATTAAGGGGTTCCAAAATACCAAGTTCTAACTAGGCTTTGGAAGTCAGATAGGCAAACTCTTCATGTAAAATACTGCTATTCAGTTGCGTCCATTTAGACTGGAATCCAACATAATTGGGAAAAGATTATAGAATAAATCCTCAAAATCGTGAAAACTTCTTCAAAATCAATAAACATATTAATATGAATTTTATTAAGCACTCGTGCGGATTGTTTTGCTTTATAAAAAGATTTTGACGAATTGAGAACTTTTTTTTAAAGTCGGTAAGTAATAAAATATACCATTTTCGGTTTCGGCCCGTTCACGACACTTGTCTAAGTCTTGAGCTGTGTGGGGGCGGCGCGAATAAGACATTAATTACTTTGTTAGTACGCGAATTCGGCACTAGCGGCGGCTTGTAGCGTGTTTTATCGCTCGCCGCCCTTGCTAAGTCACCGCTCACAGCGGTGGTTTTGGTATTACCCAAAACCGCCAGCGGGTCCAGTTATCCATACCCATATAACGTGTAACGTTAATAGCGCAAAACCTCTCGTGGGGTGACTCAGCCCATGTTACTGAACAATGTTTGTTCCAAGACTTTTGGAAATTCGCAAAAAAAAAAAATATTTTCATACAGAATGAGGAATTGATCGGGCCCATCAGTATGAAAAATCATTTTTTTTTGCGAATTTACAAAAGTCTTGGAACAAACATTGTTCAGTAACATGGGCTGAGTTACCCCACAATAGGTTTAGCGCTATTAACGTTACACGTTGTATATATAATATCTGGCTACTGACAATTCATTTACAAAAGTATAGTGTACTAAAACATTGCCCAGAGCATTCTATGAGCACCATCACATTTTGCATTATTGACAGAAATATGTCCGCCATCCTTTAATTCTATTGTGCAATGTTTCCATAGCATTCACAAAGCAATTTTAATCTTTTGCAGAGAAAACAATGACCCCTCAGTGTCCCGGTACTCCAAAAAGAAAGGTTTTTTTTTTTATAAAAAGAAGTAATATGTATAAGAAAAAAAAAGGAAAAATAACACAGATATAAAAATATCTGCGTAGCGTGACGAGATTGATGAGTTACCCTCGAGCGATTAGTAAGTAATTAGTGTGCCATACAAAAAGTGTTTACAGAAAATCAAGAGGAATATTTTCTTACGCATTTTCTGTTATTATTATGATTAAATTCATGTGAAGTTATAACTAGTGCTTTAGTGATTGATGCAGGTACGAAAATTAATATCATTCTGCTTCTTCACGATCTACACGCTTAAGCTATTGTCAAACAGACAGGCGAAGCGAATGCGATCCGAAGCGTTTTTATTGTTATGTATGGAATTGTTTGAATCCAGTCACATAGAAAAGCGAAAGCGATCCGATAGTCTATGTGACTGGCTTCAAACATTTCCATACATTACAAACAAAAACAGGTCGCTTCGCGTTCGCCACGCCTGTCTGTTTGACAGTGTATAGTTTAAAGAGTGCTGAGACGTCAACTACAAAGGAAATAGTAGAAATAAATAGACTCGCAATGTCTTGTTTTATCTTGCAACAGGATGATACTTATACGAAGCTATCAGGAGATATTTTCACATGTTTCTTGACGGAACTCGCGTCACTTAAAGTCACCATTAGAATGTGGCAAATTCTACTATACAAAAACCATAAGTTCGCTGAAACTGCTATTACCGCACAACACTCTGCTACGCCATGCTGCGCGGCTTGCTACGTGCACTGCAAAGAGAATTAAACCACTTGAGAGCTCATAGACCGATTTCGCCTAGGCACACGACTCACCACTGCGGGTCGGGGGACGAAGAAAAAACAGCGGTTGTGATTGGCCGATGCAACAATGTCAGGACGAATGTTCCAAACATAGTGATGCACAAGTCCGTTTTGCTACAATACCTAATATCGATAAAATCGAACATAACGATGTCTGCTTATTCTATTTTTTTATTAACTATAGTAATTGGGCGTTAACTGGGTGCAAATAAAACACTTACGTAACTCTGTTTTAACTTTATTTAAATTAATGCTAAAATTAAATCAAGGTTAGTAAAATCATAAAAAAAAATCAAAAGAAAATATTTGCGACTAGGTTGGACGATCCTCCTGTACGAGACAATTATTTTAAAATTAACTTACAACGAGGACATTATCACAGGAAGTTCCAGGTACGTTATGATCATCAAATTTGCATTTCTGGGAGGGTATTTGATCGTAAGTTTGTCCTATTTATTGATACTAAATCCTGTAATTATACATCAGGCATTAAATATTGTAAAAATGCGGCCTAGGATCACGAATCACATCGTTAGATTAGATCAACTTACTTGTGAGATATTTAGATGGGAAGGCCCGGGTAAATTAGAACCATGTATACATAGATCAGCCGTCTTATTTGGTAAAGCCTGTAAATTATAAAGTTTTTATTTTACATGTAGGTACTAGAGATGTTACGAATATTCGCATTCGCATCATGCGGATATTCGCATATTTTTAGACATTCGCATTCGCATTCGCAAAATTCATGCGAATATTTTGCGAATACGAAAGACTGAAAAAATACCAATATCTGGTACTCCTTCTTCCACACACTCCATTCATTCTTATCTTTTGTCGTCTTCACCATTCATCTTTTGTTTTATCTCGCCATTCATCAATATTAATGTTCATCAAATCAATCATAATAATTAATTATAAATATGACCATGCTAAGATAAACGTGTTTCTCTCTGTTTTTCTTTCACTGACGCCATTCTTAGAGCTACTCTTATACAGGGTGAATTGTTCAATGGGGTGTGGATGGCTAAATCCGAAACTATGAGGAATATTGAAAAACATTGAAAGGAGTCTCGAGGCCAATTTTGACGGAAACTAAAAATGCATCATGGGATTTTAGCAGAATCAGTAATCCTGGCCAGGAATCGAACCAGCTGGAGCAAGGATCAAATTCTGGTGAAGTAAAAATGCAGTTTTAGTTTTCGTCAAAATCGGCCTCGAGACTCCTTTCATAGTTTTTCGACATTCCTTTTAGTTTCATAAGGCCAACCACGCCCAGTTAAAAAAATCACCCTGCATACTTTTTCCATTCTCGTTACAGACAGGAACAAAAAATTTAATAAAAATAAGTTAAAAAGTTACATCAAAATGTGTTTCTTTTTGTATTTTCTAAATTATCAAACGTAATTGATTTAAAACTGAATATTCGCATTCGCATTCGCGAATATTGGAATTGAATATTCGCATCCGCATTCGCATTCGCGAATGTCAAAAATCAGATATTCGCAACATCACTAGTAGGTACCTACTTCTTATTTTTTTTTTTCTAAAAACATACAGAATTAACTGAAATACATATGTAAAATAAAACCAAAACAGACAAAAACAGAGTCGGTGTTGATGAACTAAATAAACGGTGTCGGTTCTTTAAGGTTTCAAAGCAATCTTCCGTGAAATGCCTTGTTGACAGCATTGATCCACTTTTCTTTCACTTCTGGAATATTTGGAAATCTAAAATGTAAACATTAAGTAATGTTATTTTTTTACAGTTAGGGAACATCGTTATTTTTATCGACAATATTTTAAAGACTTAGTTTCGAAGTTGTCACAACACTACAGCAATGTATCTGTCTCTTTCTATTTATGCCTACAGATAGAAAGGGACACACTTATTGAAAATACCTAGTGAGAGTAAAGGACTTTTCAAAAAGACATCAACGCGGTGTACATTTTGTGTGCCTTAAACGTAAACAACCAGTTTAGCTTGAGCCCTGCAATTATTCATAATATTATCAAATTATAAATATATTTTACTTACCGATGAAAAGTTATGCCATCCTTTTTATAGCTGGATGTTCTAGACGATTTCCCACACCATTTAATTGAACAAGAACTCATAATTAATTTGATATTAAGCAGAAATATTTAAAAATGTTATCAAAATAATCGCGTGTGGAGAGATCCATTAACTGGTCTAAACTAAAATGGTCAGTCATATTTTCATCTAATATAAGTGCAATTTCACTGATGTGTCGTGAGCCTGAGTCGCCCGTATGAGCAGTCAAGAGGCTTTATTGTCTTTGGTGCACTGCTACGTCAAGCTACATGACGTGGCTACGCGCATTGCTACGTCAAGCTACGCAACGTGGCTACGCGCACAGCTACGACAAGTTTCGTAATGTGGCTACGCTACACTACCATGCTGGACAAACCTTCTACGTCGGTAATTTAATATTGCTACGCCGCCGACGCCGCTCAATGCGCCCTATGGCTCAGCAGCTCTACTTCTAAAGTAATAAGTGATTAAAAATGAGATTGGCTTTTTAGGTTCCTAGTTTTCTAGTATGTTATTGCAAACGCCCTGAGGCTTGCGGTTTCTATTTGATTACTGAAGCCAATAAATAAATCTAGACCAGTCAACGAATGCTCAAAACAAGCTATAGAGGGAAATTCTTGGAACACTATCTTTGACTACGTAACTTTGTTTGGAATGTCTGTAATTTGGAAAAAAAATATTTTTATCTTTTCGTATTTGGAAAGTTTTTTGTAGTATTTGATATCGCCAAAAATCCAGAAAGCATCAACAGTCTTTTCAGACCCTCCCTTCACCATCTACGATGAACAAAGCCTAATTTTGTACCTACCGTACGAAAGGTTTACCAGAAATCAGTCTTCCAACCTACAGACTGCCATAAATATTCGCGAACTGCTCAGAAGGGACCTTTTACGAATCGAAAGATTGGGTAAAAATAGCAGGTTTTTAAAACGTTAATTTTATTGACCAGCAAAGTAAACACTGTAGTAGTATTCATGCGAGTTTCACTTAAATTAATGGCTTTTTAAGTTTCCGATCTTGGTTATTCCTTAGTTGTATAGTGGGTGCGATTACACACATTTGACTCATAAACACCAACAGACCCGAAACAAGTACTTTTAAGCCATACAAATATTTTGTTCCGTACAGGTTTCGAACCTGTGACACGCAGCACACCAGTGAATCACTGACTTTGTGCCATCTTTCCCGTAATGGGTGCTGCTTTATTCAGATTGGCAGATTAGATTTGACCGTATTTGTTAAACAACAAAACTGAACTGAAGGAATAACGAATCATGTTTGTGTAGGTTCGGCACAATCTATTCTAATATTATAAAGCCGGTCGCGGGACTTACTGTGAACGTAAGGGCTATTGAAGAACACCGTGGATTTTAGTCAGCACAAGTCTGACAGTCCCTCCCGCAATGCCTTGGAAGGGAAGACTCATTTTGATGATTTTACCACATTAAAAAAAAATACATATAAAACTGAAGAGTTAGTTTGGTTGAACGCGATAATCTCAGGAACTTATGGTTTGAAATTGATAAAAAAAACCCGACTGCGTAAAAAATAAAAAGAAAGAAACAAGCCCAGTAGTTTAGAATTCACTCATTCACACTCACAGTCGGGGCCCATTCAAATTATACCAATCAAATCTTCCCAAGGGGCCCC
The DNA here is from genome assembly GCA_954870645.1 of Agrotis clavis. Classification (NCBI taxonomy): domain Eukaryota; kingdom Metazoa; phylum Arthropoda; class Insecta; order Lepidoptera; family Noctuidae; genus Agrotis; species Agrotis clavis. The sequence continues at coordinate 13,168,628 of OX940922.1, forward strand.
GACTGTGAGTGTGAATGAGTGAATTCTAAACTACTGGGCTTGTTTCTTTCTTTTTATTTTTTACGCAGTCGGGTTTTTTGTTTTTTTAAATATTTATTTTATTTTACTATTTTTAGTTTTTGTTTTGCATTTATCAGTCCAAATTAAATTGAAACATATAAGTTATATATATTTTGGTAAACCATTTTTAAAATCCTTTCATTTGATACCCCACTTGATAGAATGTGAGAGATTTAAAAAATATATTTTTAGTTCGGAACCCTTTGCACACGAGTTCGACTCGCACTTGGCCAGTTTTATGTACCCAGTGACACTCTCACGTTTAAGACGAATCTAACGACACCTCTCAAGTTAAAATCCATCAAGCCGTTTAGGCTGCAGAGCAACACACAGAAACATACATACATACATACATACATACATACATACACTCGAAAAACATAACCCTCCTGGCGCAGTCGGGTAAAAAATGTGTTGGATAGTTTATTTATCGAGGAAGGCTTTAGGCTATATGACATTACGCTTTGACTTATAGGAGATGAGCAGCGGAGTTTAAACCACGGGGAACGGTACAGTGGGTATATTCATTCAAGTTCAGCTTAGTTATAATATTAATTTACTTTCAAAAATTGTTTAGTTTTAAGTTCTTTTCTTTGTTTCTTGTTTACTGTGTGCACTTGTGGCGTGTGCCAATAAACGTTTTTTCTTTCTCTTTAGATAAACGGCTCTTTCTCGTACCTACTTTTAGGCCAGCTGCCCACTTACTGCACACACCGTGATACAGAAGAAATAAATAGTGAAAAGAAACGTTTCAAAAATACTTTTTAAAAATAAATTATGATTGTTTAAAAAAAAACAATGTGTTGTTCCAATAATTATTCGTAAACATACTAAGCAATCACAACCAAGATCGATTACAACAGCTCCTTGTGCACCCCGTTATCATCATTTCCTCATTACGATAATTAATTACCAAAGTTCCCATTGCAATAATCAAAATGAATGACAGCGCACCCTTCTGTTCCCCTTAATTTGGACTTAAGCCGTTTCAGATGTCGTTGGATAACATTAAGCCTTCGATTTTCGTGATGTCATTGGCTACGAAAGCTTAAATTTTTTTTCGGGGCACTGATTTATTTTCTCACTCTTCAAGGCTGAGTTTGCCACGTAGGGGTGGTAAGCCCAAGACGGGTAGCCCGCCTAAAACGGGCATGCATTTAAAGTTACGCGTCGTTCTTGCTAACGAGAATTTATTTATTTATTCACTTACATACAAATATCCTTACAGGCTAGACCTAATGCGATATTGTAGCATACTTAAAAATATTTAACCATTACAAATTCTATACGTAGCTGTTCTTCGTGTAGAATTTGTTATGGTTAGAATGTGTACGTCGCCTCTCCCTGAGGAGCCGCGTCCTGCACGCACACATAATTTTAAATGCATACCCGTTTTAGGCGGGTTACCCGTCTTAGGCTTACTTCCCTTAACTCTCGCCTCTTTGCCACATTATTGGTTAAACGCGTTGAGGAGTTGTTTAGGGTTCAGTACCCAAAAAGTTAAATGGGTCTGTCTGTCTGTCACTAGGCAGTATGTCATGAACCGTGATAGTCAGACAGTTGAAATCTTCACAGACGATGTACATATTTCTTTTGCCACAATAATACCAAAAAACCAGAGTACAATTAATATTGAACCCGCCGTTTGAAGGATGGATGGACAGTTGAGTCTTCGTAATACTTTCCCGTTTCACCCATTAGGCAGAGAACCCGAAAAACGTACCCACGATACAGGAGAAATTCACGTGAGTCAACGTTTTAATAATAACGATTATTCTATCACTCTCTAAATCCACAAAGATTTGTAATACTAGTAGAAAGAAATTCATAAGTTTTAAGTTGACGTAAAGCTTCGGGGTCGTACGTGGGACGGAATTAATATAGAAGTTATGCCTATGTAGGTGATCCTAAAAGGTCTGAGGTTATATTAGTTCTTGTGTTTATCAAGTTAAAACACTCCAAGTGTTTGAAATTGTTTCTACACTTAGTTCTTTATTGATTTTAGAAATTATGTACCTAAATAATAATGATGTCGAAATACGGTTTTATTTTAGATAAAAATATTGTACTGTTGAACTTGATACTGATACTGCTAGCCTACATCATTCCACTGCTGGACAAAGGCCTCTCCAGTTTTCACGATCCAGGGCCAAGGTGGACCAATGGTCATCGGTTTTGTCAAGCTCGTCCCGCCATCGAGGTCTGCCGCGACGCGTTCTGGCTGTGTCAGGGCTCCACAAAGTGTTTATTTTGGCCCACAGCTCATTGGGCATGCGGCAGACGTGGCCGGCCCAAGCCCATTTTAGTGCAGCGGCCCTTTGACCAACGTCAGCAATTTGTGTTTTGGAGCGCAGTGTGGTGTTGCGTACGCGGTCTGATAGTTTGACGCTTAGAACACTGCGCTCCATTGCACGTCAGACTTGTACTGGCTAAAATCCACGGTGATCCTTAATAGCCCTTTACGTTCCAGGGTCACCTGATGAGACAGTCCCGCAACCAAAGATATCACCATCAAGTCCAGTTTGAACTAGTTTTCCGGCATTAACTGGCCCAATTTGGTGCAGCCATGAGACACACAATTATAATGTATGTAAAGATTTAAAATGTTATCTTATACTAGCTCTCGGTTGCGGCTTCGCTCGTCTTACCCACCCATTTCTCCCATTCAAAAGTTAGGCTAAAAGAACGAAGAAGCTTATAATCGACTTTAGGGTGGTCCCTGCAGATGGTATAAGCTTATAGAGATAGGTACCAACTTATGTCTGTAGGAGCTACTACAGAGATAAGTTCGTATCTAACTCTGTAAAATAAACAATTAGGGGTTTAAGCGTGAAACCGTTACAGATAAACAAGCATTTATAATATCTAGTAGTTGTTTATAATCGGCTTCAAAAATATCTCCTTTGGTTTTATGTCTGCCTGCTATGTATTTATTTAATAAAGTATCTAAACAAATAAACACATTACTTTTTTGTGAATGTACTTAATTGTGTGTGCACATGTTTAAGATTTACAAAAACGCTTTACATTATGTTATAGTTATTTTTAATCCAAAGTCTGATCGGCTTGCCTGTACTAGCAAAACTTGCTGTTCCAGTGTATTTTCCTTTTTTAGGTCTTCTCGTGTACCTGTAAACAACAAGTACGAAGGTTTTATCAGATTATTTTCTAGAATCAAAGATCCTTCCGCCTGTCAAGTTAAGAGCGTGGAATACCTATATATATTTTTTTACTTTACTTTACTTTTACAACTCCTGAAAGCCAGAATCAACAGTGGCAACCACCAGAAAAGCGCCGAGACAATGAAGCTCGACATGTCCCGGAGAATGAATTTACCTGTCTTGGATCCTGCAACGAAATTAATCAAAAAAGAATAGTGGAGGAGTAGGACAAATCCGTTGCGAGCGAGGGATATATTCATATAAGCTTAGATTCCGTCTAAGATTGAATTAATAAGCGACGTTTCCTTAAGGGTACAGTGGTTAAGTAAATATGTACCTACATCTTTATATAAAAATAAATAAGAAAAACTGTTTCGTTTCAGATGACGCGATCTTTCTTCGAGCGAAGCATAGCGAGTATTTGAGGTGAGTTGGTAAATTAGCGTAATCGATCATTCGTCTCATTCCGCGACCGACGCCAACGACGGCGAGACGACGCCGCGCGCCGCTTGCGGCTTCAACCAACTTAATCGATATTTAATGTGATATTTTTTCCATAAACCAACCGAACCGAACATGGACGAAGTTTTAGTAAATGAGGAATACGAGTAGTATGGTTGACTAGCTCCCTCTACACGCGCGTGTAAGTCGAAATTATCCTACAGGAGCATAAAATCGGGATAAAAACTATCCCATGTGTTAATACAGGTTATAAACTGTGTCCAAATCCGTTCATTAGTTTTTGCGTGAAAGAGTAACAAACACATAAATATTCACAAACTTTCACATTCATGTTTTTTTTTTCTTTTTTTTCAAACAAATTGAAGAATGCTAGGGAATACGAAAAACCGAACTGAGTCTGTGAGCTCTGTTTAATAGAGCGATATGATGATATAAAGACATATGATTCATCCATCTTATGTATCAATATACTACTCTTGTCACTTCAACACCTGGCATTCCGATGTTTTCTACCCAATATCATTAGATTTTGTATTTTTGTAACACACGTTTTCGTGAATTAAAAAAAACGCGACCGCCTGACCGCGCGGTTAGGCGGCGATCGATGGCATAAGATTTTGTGGTGGGCAAAGATATTAAAAAGCTTTTAAATTTAAGAATTTGCTCGTATATATTTTAAAGTCTTTGGTGGCAATGCACCGCGCGATCGACAATCATACACAGACATCAACTTTCTTACTACTGTGCGACCGCGCGGACGATCGTCGTCGTAAGTCACTTCAGTATGGCCCCGAACGGCGGTTTCATATGTTTCACATTTTCGCACCCTCTGCCGCCTCCGTGCTAGGATCGCAGTGTGATGAATCGTCAAAATGATGAGCTGTATAAATCTTTAAACAATTCGATCTGTTCCCATCCAATACCAAGAGCTAATACCATTTGGTATTAGTTTATTTCCGAATTTATTTTGTATTCCCAACGAGTACCACATTTTAAAACCAATACTAAAACAAGTTTGAAGAAATTAGGTACAGTCAGGTTCAGTAAAATTGAAATGCTTTGAGTGATTTTAATTACGGTGTAAAATAAACTACACAGTTTCAAAGAACGCCGACGATATCTTAAAAAGCCCGATATACCATTTATGTCCAAAGCTACCAAGGTAGCTCGACGGAGCCCCGCTTCGCGGAGCTCCTATTTCCGTTTGCAAGGTTTAAGTAACCTAATACGAAGGGGATGGCTAACCAAACCTAACCTGTCCGAGTCGGGGGGCCCCAAGTCCCGAGCTCGCTTCGCTCGCTCTTGCATCGATAGTATGTACCTAATTTGTGTAGCTGAGTGTACAAAAAGTCACGTTTTGGTATTCGTTAGTAATAGATTTTTTCTTTAAAAAAATGTGGTACTCGTTGGGAATAGAAAATAAATTCGGAAATAAACTAATACCAAATGGTATTATGTAGCTCTTGGTATTGGATGGGAATAGACCAACAATTCTAAGGGTCCATTGATTTAAAAACAAAACGTGTTTTTCTACCTTCACCTTTTTACTTTAAATTCGTACCTACTGTCTATCCAAAGGTTGACTGGAAGATATCGCTATTAGCGGTAAGACCGCCATGTAACCATAGAATTAGCACTATTTTAATACTGTTGTGTAACAATTTTGGTATACAGTAAAGTATTATTCTATTTAATATTAGATTTTCCATTTTCATTTAACGGAATGCCTACAAGGCATCTTTCAAAATCATATACATAATCAGCAATCACGTGGCCGTTCCCACTGTATACACCGGCTAGCCGGCTACCCGATAGTTAATCGAGTTTATCCAAATATTTACTTAATCCACGGCTCCACAAAGTTTTGATGGTCTAGCAAAGTGGTTTTAGACAGTTGTACCATGTTACCAATGAGCACTATCCTACCTTTAAGGAACGATTTAAATGTAACTAGCTGTACCCCGCGGTTTCACCCGCTGCACGGCTCTTATTGGTCGTAGTTTGATGAAATTTAATATATGTATAGCCTTCCCCGATAAATGCGTTGATTGTCCGCTATACTACCGCAAAAAAACAGTGGTGCTACCAAACAATCTAGTATTACCAAGGGAAGTTTTAATTTACATTAAAAATGAAATACTCTTTTCTATAATATATAATGCATTTATAGGTAGATGACTTAATACTGAAATCTAATGTTCTCTAATTGATTTCTCGTAAGAATTTCCGGTAACCGAAGGGTAAAGCGGCCATTATTATAATCACTCAACAATGACCCATTTCTGAAATTTAACGTTTTATTAAGAGTCTGTTATCAGCTTTCAGCGATTTTTAGTGTCAGACGCCACTAAAAATCGCTGAAAACTGATTTTTCAGATATGACAAAAAATAAAATAAGTAGCCCAAGTAAGCTACCTACTTAAAAACGCAAATAAAAACTTTATTTTTGGAAGTCAGTGACTTGGTTTTTATTTCATTGGATTTTTTGCTACTGACGACTACCAGGTGGTTTTAATGAATTATTGTGAAGTTTTCCGAGTAGATAAATAGACAATCAAAGCATTTTTTCATAAAATTAATAAGCAATGAGATTTCTTGCTAACGCTTATTAGGAGTTTCATAAGAATTTATAATATTCATTGATCATTATTTTTCATCATCATCATTTCAGCCTATTGCAATCCACTGCTGGACATAGGCCATTCCCAGGGAGCGCCACAGCGCACGATCTCCTGCTTTTTTCATCCAGCCACTGCCAGCCACCTTCTTCAGGTCATCGATCCATTTAAATTTTGGTCTTATGGTGTAAGACTTCATTCCGGATTTTATCCCTTAGCGATATCCCAAGCATAGACCTTTTCATAGCACGCTGCATGACATGAAGCACCGACTTCATGGTCAGCTTGACTGACATGTTCCACGTTTCCGCTCCGTAGGTTAGGACTGGAAGGACACACTGATTGAACACCCGGCTTTTATTTTAGGCACTATCCATTGATAATATCAGGCAATTTGAAAATATTTCCTTTGTATTAAACCAGTTCTAAGAAGTCTTTCTTTCGACAAACTGTACAGCAGTTTTGCAGAAGATACGTGTATTTTTTTCTTTATATATGTTTACTTGAATAATAAAAAAAGATAAGAAAATTAAATAATTTAATTAATTTAATTTAATTTATTTTCTAGAACAGCAGTTACTAAAACAACCCTGTTCGTTACACCATGTATCATGTATAACCGTATTTCATTTGGGGGCTTCGTGCACATGCAAGTTGTAGACCTCTAAATCTTAAGCTCCGTTGCAACTTTAAGGTGAAGTAGGAAAGTGTAACTAATCATATAAAGTGGAACATTTAGCGGAGTAATGGGTTGCCTTCCAAAGAGGGTTTTCGTTAAAATTTTCTGACGCACAATGAATGCTTGTTTGACGTGTACTTACGCCGTGTTTAAGAACGTGTTCGGGACAGTTACTTTGTACTTAAACATTTGTAACCCTTTGCCATTTCTTCCGCGTCGTTGATATCGTAATTGCTCTTTGAGACGTAGAATGTTCAAGTTAGATGTAATCAGACCATTTTTTCAAGCGCTATGAAGTATTTGAAACCTCATCTACAGTTCTATATTGTCTCTAACAATTCTAGCCATTGTCGCATAATTATAAGCTTTTTCCTAGATCCAGTTTTCAGGAACCATAATTTGCCGGCGCCAGTGGTTTGATGATATTTCTTCCATCAGAAAAACTCCCGAAACATGGAATTGTTTCTAATATCATTCAGTATACCTACTGAATGATATGGCTGTAATGTACCTTTATTATACACAGCAAAACCCGCAACATTACTAGAGGGAATGAAATTTTGCATACAATACCAGCTGATGGCCTGGATTAACATAATCCAGGGAACATTTCGATCGGATCTAGTGACATATGGCCTTTTTTATGAGTATATCTGCCGCATATTGGCTTAGTTCGGATATACATAATAAGAATATCCAACGACACCGATTGTTTAAATCGTATAATGTTCGGTTTTTGTTGTGTCCCAAGTCATTATTCTGAAGTTCCATCATAATGAGAAGTGTGAAGCTGACAAAGGCAGCCTCTGATGTGCCGTTTGACCTTTCTCACAAACGTGGTGTACTCAAGCAAAACGACGAATGTCTGGAAATAGACAGGGTATGCGGATACGCCGCGCGGCTGAGTGAAATATAAAATCCATGAGTTCCACATGGTTTTATGGTTCGAATGTAAGGGCCGTCACAGCACGATAGTATCCTATAAAACAAATGTTGCCATTTGCGGATAAAACTCGACACGCACGCTCAACAAAAGCCACGGGAATGTGGTGCTGACCGCTGGGTCCCTATTGGAGATTACCCGCTCCGAATATCCGATTCGATAAATTCTATGTTGTACCGCTCAAAGTGGAGATTAGGTAGAACCAATATGTGATCTGGGAAATTTCCTATCCGCCGCTGAAAGTGTAGGAAAACAACGTTCAGAGCCGAGCAATACCATAAGAGTTAACGGCGGGAGATGCGTTTCTATGGTTTTTACTCGTTGTGTTTTAGCGGTCGTACTAGAGGCGCGCGCTAAGTGAGACGTTGCTTTTACTGCTATGTCGTCGTATCCAAGTATTTTTACTATTGCAGTCGTTAAAATACTTCTTTAGAGGCTCATTATACCGTTTGGTCATAGTTATTTAAACCAAAATAAATATTAAAGCTTGCTTTAAAAATAGAGAGGGTTTTATCCAAAACTATACTCAATATACTCCTGCCGCTATTTATTTTTGGAACGAACGAACCTTACTTACATTAGTTAAACTGTTCGAACCCGCAACGAAATTAAGTAGAAGAAAAAATGGAAGGAAAATGTAAGAAAAAACCCATAGTTAATGTAGCATACCGAGTTTGTAGTGTCGATGGGGTCCGCACTGTACTTAAGGACCATGTTTACATAATATATATAGAACTGCGAACGTGTTAAGGGTCGTAATCGAACGATCTACGCACAAACTGAGCTATTACCCTCTGAGGTAACTATAATAAATAATTACAATGATAAATTACTACGCTTTCGTGAATTTCATAAGTTATTTTCCGCACGAAAGCCTGCATACATTTCTGACATAAACAGATGGACTAAAGTTGTGGATATGTTCATGTAAATGTGTGTGTTTCTACGTGTATACGATTGAGCAATAAGTGTCAACATGCTTAAGGAAAGCGGCGTAGCTTCCTCTCTAGATTGCTCCTCTCGTTTTGTGCTTGAGTGGAGTACCGTCAAGACATTAATGACTTTGTAATTATGAAAATAACGATTTTGCTTGTCACGCAAGATTGTAAACTATGTACATATTTGTTCCACTACGAACACTAATTGAAAATTACAAGGATGAAAATTACAATGTTACGCGTGAACAAAGACAAGTTTGGAAGCTGCCTTTAGTTAACTTATAAAGGGGAACATGAGATTATTTTGTTCGGAAATAATAAATACGTGTTTGTGAGGTAAATATTGTTCTTGCAGGTATTCGTTGTTCAAATGTAAAAAGCTTTTGGTAGATTGTTGTAGGAAGAGATGACTGATTGACTTCTGAATGCGTTAGTATTTCGACGAAACTCCGTGTTTGTGAGGACTCGTCTACGATTGCTAACTTGCTAAGTCATATTTTATTTACGTAATCTATGATAAGTTATAGCAACAACAGCATTTCGTAATGAAGTGAAGCTAAAGGTACAAAATTCACACCTTTCGGTCTCCAAAATGAATAGAGAAACTTTGTAATGAAAATATATTTGCATAAGTAATGGCAGTATTGGGTCTCGTTACTATCGTCCTAGTTCCATTGTTTCAGTTTATTTTTTTATGAAGAGATACTTTTATGTCTGTAAATAAAGAATGAGATAATTCGCATTATGTCAAATGAAATATTCATGGATATTTCTAAACTTTGAAAAAAAAAATCAATCGGCAACAAATCAGCGTGATCGATTCCTTGCCAGGATTTATGTAAAATCCAATGATGCAGTTTTACTTTTCGTCAAAATCGTCCTCTAGGCTTCTTTCAGTATTTTTCGATATTGATCATAGTTTCGGATATATCTAGCCATCCACGCTCAGTGGAATAATTTACATTGTACATAGAATACAGTGCCGATGTTTTCAGCTTTGTTTTAACTCCTATCACCTAATAATATTATCGTTGTTTGATTGAGTTTTCGCCACATAGTGCGAGAACCGCTTGCTTATTTCTCATGCATATTTTCCATGTATTTTTCTGGAAACTTCATTGGAGTTCAGTTCAGTATACTAGCTTAATAAAGCAGTATCTCAAAAAAATCTTATAGTTGTTTTTATGCTTTCGTTTGACTGATTTCTATTGTCAAACAGATAGGCGAAGCGAATGCGATCCGAAACGTTTGTGTTTGTAAGGGTCAGTTCAGACTGAGACGCGAAGCGACGCGACGATGCGCCGCGATTCGCCGCGATGCGCATCCAGAAACCCGTCGCGTCGCTTCACGTCGCGGTCTGAACTGACCCTAATGTATGGAATTGTTTGAAGCCAGTCACATAGACTATCGGATCGCTTTCGCTTTTCTATGTGACTGGATTCAGCTTCGCGTTCGCCACGCCTGTCTGTTTGACATTAGCTTAAAGATAATACTGAGACAGGTCAATCTTTCTTAAGGATATTTTTTTTAATATGACATTGTTTTGAATAAGACAGCGCTAAAAGGCTATTTTTTAAACCTATCCGTTGGTATAACATTACGATTTTTTGAGATACCGCTTTTGCGCTTAGTAGGGCAGCACACTTGTTATAAGGTCATTGACTGCTCAAAGCTAAGCTGTGTTCCTATTAGTCACTTCTAACAATCCTCAGTTCTAAAAGTGGGGAAGCCCAAGTATTAGTATTCTTTCTTCGTACCCTAACAGATAAATTTGTCCGTCGTCATCCGCCTGTCGGTTTCTATCAGTAATGCCTACAAAGAGTTTTCTCCTAAAATTTTCGTACACACATATATTGCACAAAATAAGGTCACGAACTTATATAAAACGAGTTTTTCTTACGTTATGCCTTGCCAGCGCTGATCGGGAATCGATACGTAAAGGCAGAACACATTCGTATAAATAAATAAACATGTGAACATCTTACATACCTATAAGAATATTAGGTCTATTACCCAGAATCGTTCATGTTTACCGAAAATATATAATATAAAATCGCCTCAATATTATTTCAGTGGGGCTATTTATTATGGCTTCTAACAAAGATTTATTATTTCAATTTGGAAATACCTAATGCTATAAAATAATAACATTTATTACAACACGTCATAAAGATAAATCCCTCTTCACTTTTTTTATTGGCGTGCAGCCTTGTGAATTTAGATAACATGTCATTAAATGTTTTGAAACCTTATAAAGTCAATAAATAATTTCACAAGAGAGTTCATGCAGTAAACATCCAGTATGAGAAGAAATAACCCAAAGGCTTTTAATTTAGTTACATAAACGCAAATTAATTTTAACGTTACACTAAAAGAGGCACAATAGAAGGCGTTTACATTTTCCTTAGAGGCCTAAAGGGCCGACACGACTAGCCGTAAATAATTGCGACATTTTACGTTCAGTGCGAAGTTACCTCATGAATTGAAAGTGTCCGATGTTATTACGTGTGAAATTATTGAATTAGTTACCGAGGTCTTTTTGTTCAATTCCGAGAAGTACAACATTTTTCATGAGAAAGTTCCGGATTATTGAAATAATACAATTGATTTTAAATTATTCAGAGAGTTTCGTGACCCGCCAAGGAGTGATGTGTTTTAAAAGCTGACCTTTTTATCTGTAGAACTTTTTATTTGGGGCATCATCAAATGCTTCAACATTTACGTTTATTAATCTACACCAGCACGCTACATTCACGACCATCAGCTCACTATAGATTTCCATTTAGTGCATTTAAACCATAAATCTAGTACTGCGTCAGAGGGCAGATTCAGTTCAGCGTGAACGACTATCAAAGGATTAAAATGTGGACTAGCTTTGGCCTGCAATTTCATTATTGAACATAAATCGTCAGGACGTTTATCCCGGTACTGTGTAGTTTTATAGGAAACTAACAGGCGATAGAATTTTTATATTGTATGCATACACAGCTTGGTAAAAGTGTTGTAACATGATAAACATGCCAAAACAAACATTTTTTGTGGGCGTCCGCTTATTAATAGTCCCTGGATAGCTATTTAAATGAGTACAATGTTCAGACTGAACCCTTTTGCTGCGAGTGTGTGTGTAGGAGTGCGATCCGACCTCGTGTCCTACATTACCGGTATGCAGGGCTTATAACACGTGGAATCGAATAATCATACATTGCATATGAGGTACGTGAGTGAAACGAAACACGCTAGCGTTGCGTGATCGGAGTGGCAGCCATTAGGTCTACACGTCGGTGCCATAGAGTTGTGGGGGTACAGTGCGCCACAGATTTGTTGCGGTGCAATTAGGCGCGCCGTACAGTCGGTGGCACGGGTTCAAGCAAGGCATATGCAAATGGGGAGTGATTTGCGAAGGACAGTTGATTTTATGCATTGTCTAAACTGCAATATGTGTATGTACTGCGACGTTGTGTTTAGTAGCGGCAGTGACTTGTCGGATATCGTTTTTGTTACCATGATTTAGATTTCAGGCGAGGTTTCATGTCACGTGATCTTGGTTTCCTTAAGTGGACGAAAACTGCTAGCCACTTGAACTAGCTTGTGTCTCAATAAATATTAAGTTGAGAAAATTAATGAGGATGGATGAATGCTTTGATGGATGGATGTTTGAACTCTTACATACAAAAACGGTTGCAATGGATTTAGATGGATATTGTACACGGATGGTTTATTATTTATTAAGGTATTCTAATCACGCGGAAGCCGCAGAAAAAGGTTATACGAATACATTACCAAGTGATAAATAAAAATAAAAAGATAATAATTAGTTACAGCAAACCCAGTGTAGGACGTCCACCCACAAGATGGACAGACGATCTGATGAAGAGCACTGGATCAAACTGCCTCCAACCGGTTTTATTGGAAATCTGTAGAAGAGGCCTATGTTATGTTCAGCAGTGTACGTCCTGTGGCTGATATGATGATGTTAGTAATGATTAAGTTACTAAATTAAGTTACTAATTGTTTTACTAACCTTCTTCAAATATCACTTGTCCGTTCTTTTTAAAGATTTATATGCGCAGTACACTGGTAACCTTCTACCAATAAATAATGTGCGACTAAATGAAACACGATCCTCATACCGTCACTTCTTTTCACTCGTACAATTTTTTCATTGGATGTCCAAAGAAAGGTGAAGGACATTGAAATAAAGGTGAACCGTGCGCTAATGGCACCGTCCGCTTTTAGACTACTCATGAAGCACTCTTAATTTACCGATTTCGATTGGTTAAGTCAACTTTTATTTATAACCCGTGTACAAAGATGACCGTTGTACTAGGGAAATGTCTGTAAAATTATACCTACAGACTAATAATCTAATCCTACTTCCTACAATTGTTTTTTTTTAAACGTTGCCCCATATTAAGGAATTTCTTTCTGTATCGTGGTTTCGTTTACAAACATAGAAACTCACATACACAAACACGCAGACCCGGAACAGCAACTTTTTTTTTTTAGCTTGGTAAAATCATCAAATATGTCCTCCCACCCCGGGCAGGGCGGGAGGGACTGTCAGACTCGTACTGACTAAAATCCAAGGTGACCTTCAACCGTGTCTTGCACCGTATGCTCTACTGTGTCCTCCGGGCGATCCTCGCAGTGATGATACCTAGGCGTTTCCTCCTATCTCATCAGACACGGGTACCTCCCGAAACTTCTGTGTCCGGTGAGGACCTGCGTCATGCGGTAGATCGGGACGCCGTGACGCCTATCCAGCCACTTCTCAAAGAGGGGTCTTACCGCCGCGATTGCAGCGTGCCCGGGGAACAACTACTTGCAGATCGTACAAATATTTGCTCTGTGCGAAAATCGAACCCGCGACACTTAGCTCAGCAGTCCAATCGCTCAGCCACTGCGTCAATTTTGCCGTTATATTATATTGGACACGAAAGTTTTTACGGATGGATGGATGTTTGTTACTCTTTCACGCAAATACTACTGAACGGATTTAGATGAAATCAGGTGCACAGATAGTTTATAACCCGGATTAACACATAGGACAGTTTTTATTCCAATTTTATCTTCCCGTGCGATAATTTTAGATTTGAAGCGGGTGAAGCCGCTGGCAAAAGTTAGTGTATCATACATTTTTGGACATAATTATGACAGACGAGTTTAACAGTCCGTCACGTCCCAACCTGGGCGGGACCCATTCGATGATTTTACCTCGATAAAAGAAATACAAATTAACCAATAAATACACCTTTCTGGAATACGATAGAGAAATAAAAGTCGCATACTTAAAAATATATTTATCATCGATATCATTATTCTAAGATCTTCGGTAGTTACCCTTGACATTTTGCTAGAAATTGTTTTTTCCAAGAATTTATTTCATTCAGAAAATTTCCATTATCACATATGGGTACCTAAATATTCAATGAAAATATTTATTTTTATTACCTTTTTCCCAATTAAGAAGCAAATAGCTTCTTAGTTGGAACGAGCCTCATAATTGGAAATTTAAAATGTTGTAATACCAGCTTTTTATTATTACTAAGAATTATAGTACTTTTTTTTTTTTTTAGCGTGGTAAATCATCAAATGAGTCCTCCCACCCCGGGCAGGGCGGGAGGGACTGTCGGACTTGTACTAACTAAAATCCACGGTGTCCTTCAATAGCCCTTTATGTTCCGGGGTCACGGTGAGGAAATAAAATCCTGCGATCCCGGCAGGCTTTGGCCCTCTGAGAGGGGGCCCCGTCAGTTTTGCTGACGCTCTTTGAGGCGCGCGTAGAACACGACGCGCCGTCGACCCAGGCATGGTCCATGGTCGGACAGCGAGTTGCCCTTTACTCGCTGTCCGCATGCCCGCGCCTACGGTGGCCGGAGATCGTCTTGCGACGTCCGTTGCCGTAAGCGTCTCCCGCGGCGGCTGGGTCGTGAGGTGGACGCTGTCCTCTCCCTCACGCGTTCCACCTCCGCCTTTGCTAGCATTACTGCTTCGCAGAAGGAGGCGACCGCTTCCCATTCCGTCTCGCCCCGCAGCATGGCCTCGACCAGTGCCGGGCGCGAGAGGTCGCCGCCTATCGCCGCTGCGAGGACACGGCGGTGCTCTGCCCAAGCGGGGCAGTCCTGCACCGTATGCTCCACCGTGTCCTCTGGGCGATCCTCGCAGTGGTGACACCCAGGCGTTTCTTCCTTCCCCAAACGACACAGGAACCTCCCGAAGCATCCGTGCCCGGTGAGGACGTGCGTCGACGGAAGGTGAGGACGCCGTGACGCCTCTCCAGCCACTCCTCAAAGAGAATTCTAGTACTAAATTATAATTAACTGAAAAAAAATAAAAAAAGCCATCCATCACCTTAAATAATAATCAAGTCCTCATTAATTATCATCACGTTACTAACAGATTATTTATAGTTGTAAATCATGTTACGTCAATTAGAAATTCATATTCAAATAACCTTAGTTTGAAAGCAACAAAGCTCCGCATGTTTAACAAGGGTTTTCACAACCATTATACACGAAATATTAAATTATATTTTGAATGAACTAAAATAGGCCTCTCAAAACGGTGAAGGAAAACATCGTGAGGAATCCGGCATGATCTAGAACCAAAACTTCGAAGACATAATGACATCTGCCAACCCGCACTGGGCCCGCGTGGTGGATTATGGCTCACTCTTTCTCACAGAGAGGAGGCCTGTGTCCCAGCAGTGGGCACATTTATAGGCTGATGATGAAAACAGGCCTTGCTTGCTTCATAAGTACCTACTGACATTGAACGTCGAAACAAAGCTTTTATAAATAAAAAAGCCAATGTTTTTCAAATATTATTTCTACGGAAACAAAGAAAAATTGTGTTCCCGACAACAAACCGATAAGTACGGAATAATACTAAAAGTAATATAATTCTTACCTGAAACCATTTGTTCGGAAACATCGCTCTAAGTTGGAAGTTATATTTAAGCATAACAGTGCGGTAGAACAACAATGTTGGTATTTTGGTGCCCGAATTGATATCAGTATTTGCATAACAACCGCAAAGCTGTAAAGTAATATTTGGCGCGAGAGCTAGTTCTACAAAGTTGTGGTGAGCTCCATCCGATCTGATTCCCTCTCTATAGCTATTATATCGTATCTAAAACCTCACACCTGGGTTTCATTTTCATTTACAACCTCCGTACTCCAACGTTAATGGCACTGTGAGGCACTCTTAGAACCACTACGTAGTTTATAACAAATAGAATGTCGAAGAGGAAACTATAGTCTTTACTTTATATTGCAATTCTACACTAACCTCTATAAAACACAGGGCAGCGAACCCATTTTTTCCCTTTTTCGGTCAAGCTGTAACGACATAAAGTTTATAGCCAACCGCAAAATGTACCTAAAGTAGGTATCTAATAAAATATATTTTTGCTGACGGGTACGGTATTACATAAATAAATACTATTTGGGGGCTTCTCAACTGATGTACATTGGGTAGGCATAAGAAATTGTATTTACTTTAAATACTGAAATCGAGCTCAAATGTATTATTAGGAGCACTTTTTTCAATTAACGTTATCATTTGTTGAGGGCGTGGTTCTAGGCGGGATGTTGCTTCTATGCAGTCAGGAACTCATTGGTTTTATAACAATTAACTAACGTCAAGTAATATTTGTGGACAGGTTGCACGTGGTCCGGGGGATGACGCTCGGCGGTGAAGACGAACGGTGCGGCGCTGGGTGAGCAGGCGCCGGGGATGTGGGTGCTGCTGCTGCTGGCGCTGGCGGCGGCCGCGTCCGCCGACTGCCCGCGCCACTGCGAATGCAAGTGGCGCAGCGGCAAAGAGTCCGCACTGTGCGCCCGCGCTGGCCTCACCTCCGTGCCGCCACGCCTCGACCCCACCACGCAGCTGCTCGACCTCGCCGACAACCGCCTGCCCACCGTCCGCGATGATGCCTTCGCTGCTGCCGGCCTTCTCAACCTACAGCGCCTCTATCTCTCCTCCTGCAACGTCCGGACCATCAGACAATATGCTTTCCGAGCGCTTGTAAACCTAGTCGAATTGGATCTCTCGCGCAACCGTCTGGAAACCATACCTTCACATTCGTTTGATTCAATCCCCGAGCTTAGAGAACTGCGACTCGGTGGTAATCCCATTACGAAAGTTGGAGACGAATCCTTTATAGCACTACCTCATCTAGTGCGACTTACACTCAGTGCTTGCAAAATAGCCGAAATAGAGCCACGTGGATTTGCAGGGCTCGAGTCTTCTCTGGAATATTTGGAGCTTAGTAAAAATAAACTGCAGATTCTTCATGTGGCGGTCTTAGCGCCGCTACGATCTTTAAAAGGTTTAGAGCTGGCGAGTAATCCATGGGAGTGTACTTGTGCTTTGAGACCAATGAGAGATTGGATGATAAGAAAAAATGTTCCAGCAACAGTGGTACCAGACTGCGCGCTACCGCCACGGTTAATGTCCCAGTCGTGGGATAGGTTAGATCTTGAAGACTTTGCATGTCATCCAGAAGTTAGCGCAGCTAGTCAATTCAGAGGGTTGGAGGGTGATGAAGTGACACTGGTGTGTCGAGTGAGCGGAGTGCCTGCGCCGAGAGTGCGGTGGGTGAGAGCGGGTCGCTTGCTCGCCAATACAACTTCAAATAACGTCAATTCCGGTAGAGCTTTTATGTTACGTAGTGAAGGACATACAAGTAATTTAACTATTAAATCAGCAGACTTGCAAGACGCAGGGTCTTACACGTGTAATGCGGAAAATCGTGCTGGTAAAGCAGAAGTGATCTTAAGTTTAGCTATAGAAAAGAAGCCAGAAAACAAAAGTTTTGGTGGACGCGCACTGATGGCTGGGATGGCTGTGTCAGCAGTGGTAGTGTTAAGCTCGTGTTTAATAGGACTGTGTGTATACGAGACTCGGAAGAAAAGACAATTAGATAGATGGAATGAACAGATAGTGACCACGAATCATCGTGACGATAGTTATGATAAATTAGAAGCGAATTTTAAGACTAACGCTGAGGTACCAAGAGTGATAGCTTCAGATAGTGCTCGTAAAAGAGGTGATTATAGGAATGTGCCATCGCATGATCCAGAGGACGAGTTCGAGGGGTATTCAAGAGGTGAAATGCGGGAGGAGAGGGAGTGCTCGGTGACGCCGCCTATGGAGGCAGGATGGCGTCGGGCTGACTTCGAACCGCCGAGCTCAAGAGGCAACATACCAGAACGAGATCTACACATACCACGGTTCAGCGACTACAATTTACGGTAATTCAATACTTCTTAAGTACATGATAATTAAAGTGATTTGATTTGGCTTTTGGCATGCGGGTGGCGAGTAATGGGTGGCTCGCCGTCCGATCATGGACCATGCCCGGGTCGACGGCGCGTTGTGTTCCACGCGCGCCTCAAAGAGCTGTCAGCAATCTGACGGGGCCCCCTAAGAGGGCCAGAGCCTGCCGGGGTCGCGGGACTGTCTCACTCGGTAACCGTGACCCTAGTACATAAAGGGCTATTGAAGGAACACCGTGGATCTTAGTCAGTACAAGTCTGACAGTCCCTCCTGTCCCGCCCTGGGCAGGAGGACTCATTTGATGATTTTGCCACGCTAAAAAAAAAAGGCTGCAAAGCTGTTTTTTGGCGCGAGTACTTGAATTGAAAACTAAGCAAGCGAAGGATTCTAGAATTGATTGTTCAAATATAGAATCCTGAGCGTACTTATCGAAGTTTTAATAGAAATATAGAATCCTGAGCGTAGCGAAGTTTTCAAAGGTACGAGACGCAGAATAACTTTGCTGCCGACCGAAACACACAAATTTCACCTCACTTAGCGAGGAAACTTACACTTAGTGTTCGAATTTTGAAAACACTTTGCTCGCTAGGACGCAAAATGGAGTTTTGCGCTCAGATTTTGAATAAGAAATAGAAACTTTCCGAGCGTGTGAGGTGAAAAATATATTGTCTGATGAAACTGACTTATTTGAGGGCTCTTTGTAAACTGAAAATAAGAAATAAAAATAAATGGTTCCTTTTTCATTATTCACAAGCCATAATTTCAAAAAGTTATTTTTGTCAGTTTCTACTCATAGAAATTAAAGCATTGTTCAATCTCTATAGTTGAGGTTGTAATTGAAATAGAATATGTTTTTATTATCTAGTATAATATCAGGGACATAGGGAACAATAACAAATATGAAGCAATATGACTTCTTTGGAGTAAGACGAAGTTTTACTGTTGTGCTTGTGAATTCTATCAATATAGCTTATAATACAATGGTAAACGAAGGAAGTAAAATACGGTTTTATGGTCAGCTCAGATTACTACAGATTTATAAAAATATAATATTTATACATATTATTTGTGTTCGATTGGATATCGTACTTAGATTTAAAAACAAACCGAATTATTACGTAAACGTTTCTGATCATCCCATTTGGTCATTAAACGTTTATATGTTGGGTTTTTATGTCTGTAAGGGCTCATGCTAAGCTAAGTGCCTAAATCGCAACTGATTGCGAACCTACTACAAATTAACGTGGGTCGTGGGGTGAGCTTGTGATGAAAATCTCCCCAAACCTAGAGAGCACGAGAGAAAATTAGTTCAGTAATTATTGTCTAATCCCGTTGGTTTAGTAGCTTAATGTCTCAGACGGAGAGGTCTTGGCTTCAATCTTTGGAAGGAATAAAGTTTATTTTGTAAATTGTAAGCGTTTCAATTGTCTGCGTTCATGTCTCTGGCGAAACGGTACTCTGCGCCATAGTTTCCATTATTGCGGCTGCCGACTGACTTCTGATTGTTGCGAGCTCTCTGGCTGCTTGCAAGATATTGATCCAAGCAACGCAATGCAATGGAAGAGCCAAACAGTCACACAGTCTTCATTTGTTATTGTTCTTTTCTAATCCATTTCCATACGCTAATAAAATTCGTTTGTCGTTTCAGATCTGATGCCACGTCAGAGTCAGTGCAAAGCTCCAATTCTACAGGAATGATGAGTGCCCACGTAGAGATATTATCTGAAAATAGTCGGTTTAATAATAATGGGCGAACATGTCCACGTACGCGGCCCCGCGAGCGCCTAGACAACGACCTGTCTGGGAGTGACAGCGAGAAGAATTACCCCGACCTCATTGAAATGAGTGCACTAGGAACCTCCTCGTACTTACGAAGCGAAATGAAACATGATCCATACTACTTTTACACAATACCACGGAAAAAGGATGGCGATAGTCGTAGTCCCCTTCTTAATAGTAGAAGAAATAGTTCAGGTGCAGACTCTGCCAGTTTTTTGGACAGAACGTATGAAAAAAGCCGACAGAGGTCTGGTCGTAGGTCCAATAGCTTTTTAGATTTATCTACCGGTGGAAATAGAATACGTCGGAACCCAAGTCTCCCAGCGTCGCCATCCAGGGAGCAACCCACTGTACCCTCCGCAACACCTCTTCTTGATCTCTCCGGATTGCGAGACTATTCGCGTACCGGGCAACCTATAGAGGACTTTGATTTCCGAGCTTCTCAACTGGAAAAGTTCCTCGAGGAATACAGGAGTTTGAGAGAACAACTTTCAAGGATGAAAGAGACCCGAGAGAATCTTCAACGAAATCGGGCTTCAGACAATGACGAGTTGCGTTCTATACTGAAACCCAAACCGAGTATAGCTGTAACAGAGACATCCTCCTCGGTGGCTTTAGCAGATGCTGCGTCTCCATTGGCTTTAAGCCCTTCGGAATACAAGCCTTCACAACCGAGACCGGAATGGTTGACGTCATTACTATATCGTAATTAAGTAGATGTTTTGTAAATATTAGTAGGCACGTCTGATTTAATAGACGGATATGTGATCGGACATTTATAATACTCTACTAGAGACGGGATGACTTGTGATCAAAGTACCCATATACTGAATTGTTAGAAAGTTAAGAATTTGTAAATAAATACGTTCATATTTGAACTGATGTTGATAAGTAATTTAAAATAATTGTTTGTAAGAAAGTGAAAACATGAAAACATAATTTAAAGTTGAAATAAATCATTTTCAATTGTCTTAATTGTTTTAATAATCCCTTATTAAAAGAGAGAGTTTGAGGTCGAAAAAGTTGTATTTAGCAATCAAATCGTAGGCACACGAATTATGCAGGCAGGCCCTACTGCATCTACAAGAAACTCACATCACTACACTCACCATGTAAATGGTTGATATAAAAAAAAGAAGTCTAAATCTGAACGGCGCACACTCATGATATATTTAATATCATGAAATAATTTCATAAATAGCGCGGGCGCGCAAGCGAATAAATACTCATAAAGTTTATAAAATTCCAACATCAACAGAAAACCGATTTAAAAGATTTACAAATTCAAAGTCATACATGTTGAGTTTGATTTTTCATAAAAAGATTTTAGTGTGCCGTGTGATTTAATCAATGTTAATAAACATTAACAGGCAAAGTTACTCGGCATTCACATTATAAAAACGTTGTGGACAGAACACTACCTACAAAGTTGGCGTTTGGCTGAAGCATCTCGGAATATGTTAGATGTCAGTGCCGAGTTCCGAATAGTTTCAAGAAACGGCCATTTCGCTATATTCCTAATGATTCACTTCGTGCTGAATAACATAAAGTGGCCGTTCTTAACCCACTTAAGTGATGTTGCTAATAGATTTGCGATAAAATTGTTCTTTTTCAATTATCTACTCTATTGGAATAATAATGGGAAGGTTTTTAAATGAGCAATACTGACTTACTGAAATGGATGCTATTAATACTAGGGCCACACTAATGGAAATGCCTATAAAAACTATGAAAAAAACTTAACAAAACAACACTAGGAATGAAATTAGTAAAATGTCAGATTGTGGCCAGGTACTTATCGCATTTTTTATTTGGAACAACCCAACCGCACTGTTCACAAAGCACTGCAAACTTCTGAATGTGAGAATCAACAGTGGCGACCACCAAAAAAAGTCGAGGCACTACTGTGGTATTGGATCCCGCAATGCAATTTACCAAAAAGAATAATGAAGAAGTGGGAAAACTTATCGGCTGTCGTATTAATTAAATGGGTCTCTTGGTAAAATATAATAACACCCACCATCCAGTAACTTAGGGCTGATTTTTTAATAGTCTGATAACTTTATCTGAGGAATAAAAATAGCGGTTTGACATATTTTCTATAGATAAGCTGTCAAACCGCCATTTTATTCCTCAGATAAAAGTTATCTGACTATTGAAAAATCAGCCCTTAGTCAAATAACTCCTTATCCTCATTAGATACAAACTTACATACCCTTGCTCATATTACTTGCGGTCAGCGCAACACCATTCTATTCTTCTATTCTCCTATAAGTGCAATAACTAGAATAATTAATATTGATTCAGGCTGACCAACCAACCTGTAGATCATATGGTTGAGGAACATCCAATCAAATCAGCGTCAGTGGTCGATTCTATCGCACTACATGTGTGTCTACACATACGTGCTGCTACGAGTATGCATTGTTTTGTGGCTCATATTTACGTGTTGTTCCCGAAGCTCACAGTTTGGATTGACTCATCGACTAATGGCTTAACATACGACAACGTTTATACCTATTCTAATATTATAAAGCCTAAAGCTATTGACAGACAGGCGAAGCGAATTCGATCCGAAGCGTTTTTATTTTTAATGTACAATTCAATAAACTAAGACAATTCAACAACAATTCCATAAGTACTTATGGAATTATTTGAATCCAGTCACATAGAAAAGCGAAAGCGATCCGATAGTCTATGTGACTGGCTTCAAACAATTCCATACATTACAAACAAAAACGCCTCGCTCCGCGTTCGCCACGCCTGTCTGTTTGACAATAGCTTAAGAGTTTGTTTGTTTGGTTGAACGCGCGAATCTCAGGAACTACTGGTTCGAATTGAAAAACAATTTTTGTGTTAGAAAGTCCATGTATCAAGGAAGACTATAAAAAATCAAGTTACGATCAATAGGAGCCGAGCGGTGAATCCAAAGCGAACAGTAAAGCCTCGTATTCATGGCAATCATTTGTTTTGCAACATGGTTGCATAAATATATTGCCGAGTTGCTCTCAACATTGCGGGCAACACTTGTGGTGCGGAGTTGTTCACGCCATGTTGCAGAGTTGCCGTCCGGCGAAAGAAAACATCAGTTTATCAACAAAGTTGACGTATGTGCACGTGTTTGCAACTTTTTATACACATGGCGGTAGTTTGGAGCAATTATAAATCAGACTACAGACTACTTCTTCGAAAACATTTTAACGCACAACTCCCAAAGTTTCCAGCAGCATTGTCGCCGTGCCTCAACAACGTTGATCAACTGTTGCTAAGCAAATGTTTACTATGAATACGAGGCTTTAGCTATAAACATTAACACACCTCCTGTAATCCCCGAAGGGTAAAGGTAGAGGTGAACATAATAGTACAAACACATTTCGTCAGTTAAAGGCGCGTAACGAGAAAGTTGGCAACGTCGCAAATAGCTGTCAAATATTTACAAGTTCTAATTAATTTGGCAATATTACTGTATGGAAATAAAAATATGGCTCTGTAGTGCACTAGAAAATTGATATCGGAATGCAATTAAAATACTGAATTTGATGTTGTAACCGTTTCAGGTGTATAAAAGGCATTTGGAAAGTTCCCAAATGCTTTTTTTACGTCTAAATTCCCAAGTAACACAGTCTGGAAGTTTTAAAACCAATCTGTCTATAGACTGTCTATTCAGGGTTAATCTTTAGATACGGGCTTTCTAAAGATGGGTTTGATAAAGAACATTTAATCTTATAGAGTTTTTTATCTAAAGCTTTATTATTTTAAGAGCATTTGTTCTATAGAACACTTATTTTAAGTACGTTTATAGTTATATCGAATGTTTCTAGATAAAATGCTCTACAAATAGTTAAAAAAGCCTAAAGGTACCTATTTTGAAGTGGTTTTATAGATAAAACGATATATTTAAAGACAAAACTTTCTACAGATATTCTATTTTAGCTAATGGTACTCTTATCTTTTTTTTCTACAGATACTTCAGTCTAGATAAAATACTTTACTAGATATTTTTAAGTTTGTCTAGAGAACTGATAGAGATGTCGTGTTTTTAGAGTTTTTATCCTTAAAAGTGGCTTAGTTAAGTGCATTTGCACTAGAAATTTAAATTGGATGAGTTTATGCAATGGAGAAGATGAAACAAATTAAAAGATCTGGTGGTTTTCGTCGAAAAATCCGCAAGTATTTAAAAAGAAAGAAAAATGAAGAAGAGTCGACCGAAGAAGAATCGAAACTTCCTAGTAACTTCCTCCAAAACGTAGAAAATTGTTGATGATATGTTGGTATCAAAAATGAAAAGGTTTGCTGTCAAGAGTACGAAAAAAAAATCACATGACTTAAATCCAATATGGCGGACAGGCTATTTAAAATACACCCCCATAATATCGCCTATGGGTATGGGTATCAAATAAAAAGGTTTGCTGTCAGGAATACGAAAAAATAGTCACGTGACTTAAATTCAAGATGGCGGACTGGCTGTTTGAAATCCACCCCAATGATGTGGGTATCAAATGAAAGGGTTTGCTGTCAAGAATACGAAAAAAAATTGTCACGTGACTTAAATCCAATATGGCGGACAGGCTATTTAAAATCCACCCCCATGATATGCGTATCAAATGAAAAGGTTTGCTGTCAGGAATACGAAAAAAATTGTCAGGTGACTTAAATTCAAGATGGCGGACTGGCTGTTTGAAATCCACCCCAATGATGTGGGTATCAAATGAAAGGGTATTAATGTAATTACAATTATAATTATTATTTCTCACATTGTTTATACTTAATTAAATCAGAAATACTTTTTACTCGGGTACCCTCTTGTATTGATTAATAATTATATTGGTTTGTTACTGCATAAAATGGTCTTACGTTCACACATGAAATTACCTATTCACTGAAGAACGTCTAGAAATACTGTGACAAGTTAAAAAGGAATACAGAGTGACAGTTACTAGATAATTTTAAACCACTCTTAAATCTGTTTATTCTCTCACTAGATAGTTTAGTATGTAGTAAGTAAAATTATTCTAGAGCCATACTACAAAAAAATCTCTAGACTGTTTGTTCTATAGAAATCGGTTTTCTAGTAAATTTTATCTGGACGCCATTTTTTCTGCCTATTTTTTGCTTCAAATAATTTTTGTTACGTATTTTAATGTTTTTATCATTAATTCATGTCTAATAAGACATTTGATAGGTTTTAAATTACTATATTTTAAATAAAATGAGTATTTTAAGCATTAAAATGTAAATTCGAAAATTTGCTTATACCAAATAATATTCATATTTTGAAAAAAAAATGTTAAATCTTACATTTACAGCGGGCGCTCTTATTTTACACGAGTTTTACATAATATTCAACGATAGAATTTCAATCGCATATTGATTTGCTTATTTACCCATTATTAAAACACAAATTAATAAAAAGTAATAAATTTGTTACGCCATGATGCAAATATTATTAAGTAAAATAACTCTTGTAAGTTCCACGCCATTATGCGTCACTAGTAAAATGTTACTTAAAGTTGTTAGTCTTAAGATCATTTGGTTTTAAAACTTGACGAGCAATGATTCTTTTAAAGGTCTTAACTCTATCTATAAACTATCTACTAGTACGCTTCTAGATAAACGTGCGGTCTATAAACGGTATAGAGAGACACTAGAAACATCTCTTAAGTCAATTTGATCTGAACTCTATCTAGTCATGTTTTCTTAACTCATTCTTAAGAGAGGGTACAAGAATGTGCCCACTTTTACTAAACTCTGTCTATAAGCGTTCTAGAAGATTGCTTATAGATATTTTATTCTTATGGTAGACAATTCAATTTAATTCTATAAGCTATCTAGTAGTACGTTTCTAGACACGTTTGTGTTACTTGGGAAACTATATGTTCGGTGTTACGATATTAATTATTGCCTTCCCTAATCAATGTTTTAGTGCACTACAGAGCCATATTTCTTATTCTCATACATTAAATTTGCAAAATTAATTAAAACTTGTAAATATTTGACAGCCATTCGCGACGATGCCAACTTTCAGAATATGCGCTCTTAAGATTAAGTCTGTAAAGCCCCCTTTCCACCACGTAAGAGTAATGAGCCGGAAATGGCTAACCGGAGAGGACTTTATTCTCAAAAAAGTCTGATTACAAGTGCGAGTAATTCCGGCTTGACTCATTCTTGGACAATATAGCCTTAAATGTAAATAGTCTACTCTTGGGGTCACGGGACTTATTCATTAGGTAACCGTGACCCTGTTACGTAAAAGGCTATTGAAAGATCAGCGTGGATTTTAGTCAGTACAAGTCTGACAGCCCCTCCCGTCTCGACCTGTCTAGGAGGACACTTGATGATTTTAACACGATAAAAATGCAGTCTTATCTTACTAGGTCTGCTGCGCTCGCGGAGGAAACCGATTTTCACGCAGTGTTCTTAACTCAGTCATCCATTATTCTTCGCCAGAATTTAAGAATCATCTTGGCGAAGAATTAGATCAATGTTGATTTTGAAATTTCGAATTGTTGCCGTCTCTTATCATCATTTACGGTAACGGCAGGGCCCCCGTAAGGTCTACTGGCGCCTGTGTGCAAAAAAGGATTTTGGCGCCCCTTTATGCATTTTGAATTGTCTTTTTTATGGTAGGTAGGTCAGTGGCGTATTTTAAAATTCAGCACCCTGGGGCTGTAAAGCTTGCCGCCTCGGAACTTAAACACAAAAAAACCATCAAGTGCTACTCAAACTTCACACACAGAGTTCCATACCATCTTAGAGAAGACTTTAAATTTTTGTAGACCAAGACAAGATTAACTAACATAAGAAGCATTTGCTATTGAAAAATGAGCTATCAAAAGCGAGGCCGTGAAAAGCGAATGTCAACCTTATTTGAAGCGCGAGCGGAGCGAGCGCGAAAATTTTTAGCTTTTTAGAATAGAACAAGGCAATTCTTCATAGAAGAACGCAGTGAGCTCTAAAAGTTTTACGTTTCCGGACTTGAAAGTTTTAATCTAAAAGTGATCAAATATTTGAAGTCTTTCTTTTTCTTAAGTAGGTACTTATTAAACCTAATCCTACTTATGTTCTCAACTTTTATTTAAAAAATATTATTAAGTGTATTTTTGTTTTTTTTTTCAAACTTTTTTCTGGGCCCTTGGTTTTGGCGCCCCTAAAGGATGGCGCCCGTGTGCATTGCACACATTGCACATATGGATGCGGGGGCCCTGGGTAACGGTATGGGCCCTACCAGAAAACCAGCGCTGTGACATAAATGTAGCAGCTCATGCTGAGGTGGGAGCCTTTTGGCCTCGCACAGGACTAAATTGTTTTTTATTTTTGTTTTGTGTGGGTTTACCTTTTATTTTTCTTTTATTATTTGTTGTTTTTATTCATGTAATTTTTGTTTGTTCTGTCCTGTGTGTTCCAATAAATCTCTTTTCTTTCTTTCTTTCTATTTTCTTCCCCAAGAAGAATCTTGTCAGTACAACATCTATTCTGCGAATCTGATGTGACATCTGCATTTATTCATCTTACAGTTAACTTTTTTCTTAAATTCCTATTATTTCCCTTTTTGTGAAGGTCGATCCTTCCTATAAACCTTCAAAGGATACCTGTAATAAACCCGTTTAACCTGTAATGAGCCTTTATCTAACTTGTTTAATAACTTATTTCTGAAGCGGCGTTGTAGCTCATCCAGGAACAAGTTTTTAAGTCACATAGTAGAGGTGGAGCCTATAGCTTACATCCGGGCACTAAACCAGGCTCCATTTTATGCCAAAAGCTATTGAGGTAAATCCCTAATTCCTGACATTGATTCTGTGAACCTGATAATCAAGCCTAGTACTTAAGCTGCACATCAAAGTCTACCAAAGCCTTTGTGGGGTTTAATTGTGATGTAGATGTTTAAATGAATGTACCTGGCACAATAAGGAAATTGCAGCTTTATTTTTATTTAGTTGCCAAAAAAATAAATACTCGTAAAGGTGTAAGTTTAAAATAACTAACATTTTATAGTCGAAATGCCAATTCCGTATGCATTTATTAAATCTTTGACAGTTAATCTCACGTTACATGTACTTAATCCCAACAATTAAAATTGCAATCGTTTAAAGAACACAGAATGTGTAGAACAATCACTGTTTAGACTGGATTATATTCCAAGAAGTTTATTTTAGATACTGTTCCATAAAATTGAGAGCAATCTCTAGTAAGTTTAAGAAAACCAGCAACATTATCATTAGTATCCCAACTGCCATTATCATAGAAATCTAGAAATGTAAATATCCCATTACACGTTGAACTAGTGCTTTGGCAGAAGTACGGACTGCTTTGATATTTGTATGAATACTACTGAACATTCCCTTTTGTTTGGAAATGCAAACGTCTTGTTGCAATTTATATTCAATAGCCTTTGAAAGCACTTCAATTAGGAACGGTACTCCTTTGGACAAGCAATATATCCGACACAACAACTATTCGTAAATCTAGACGGTTTCAATAATTATTATTGGCTACACTTAACTTTAATCATTTATGATTTGTCATTGTGATTATGGTTAGAAGTTTGTTAGATAGGGTTTTTGCCCGTCAGTTAGATCATCAAAAGATATTTGAAACTTATGTTATTTTTATTTTGTGACATTAACCGAGATTGATGAAGATGCAACACACTTTTAAAATTGGAAAAACGTCACATGAAAGTACAGTTTTTACTTGCTTTTGACATCACGAGCGTCTACTCTCGATTTTCGAGAGTATACTGGCAAAGAAATATCCACCGGAATTTTATTACGAGCATAATAAGTCGCGTCAAATTGTCCATTCAACGTATTCTAAGCAACACACTGCAGTTCCTGTATATTGTGAATTCAGAACTAGCTTCTGAATTACACAAACAGATACAGAAAGAGATACATTCAAAAACAAATTGCGGGGATCGTTGCGTCACGCTGAAATCAATAGGTATGGTAAGTAGCAAGCTTAAAAATTGGATGAAATTCAAAATTAAGAGTACATCACCATATTGGTCGATTCGATTCAGTTGTCGATTAAATAGATAGGTGATATAAAGATAGAAGTAAGTCAATTCCTTATAATATTACACAATGACCAAAGTTTCCTATTAAATTCTTCCAGTAGCTCTTTTCGAGTAGAATTTCCTCCTGTTGTGGGTAAAGAATTACATACTATCTTTGGTAAGTAATAATGACTTTAAAATAAAATAACTTTTACTGACAGCAATTTCTAGACTCAACCGCATGGTAGCAGGGTATATAGAATCTAAAATTTGCATAACTGACTAAAAAAGACATTATCTAAGCAAGCAATTTTAAAAAAAAGGAACCGACGATACTGAAAAATAAACTCAACTATCAAATAAACTCAAAATATTTACGCAGGTAGGTACAATCAATAATAAAGAATTCGAAGCCATAAATTAAAAAAAGTATTTCTTTGTATTTTAAAAGCCCACAAATGAGATACGTATGCAAGCCTAAATTTTTTAGATATAAGAGTATAATGAGAAAAAAACCCTTCAAAGTGCCTGCACAGATATCTCTTTTGTTGATTGTACAGACTTATACTGACTTCTCTTCGAACATAAAATATACGAAGACATGTTAGTCTTTCAAATAAATACACATTTGTCTTATTCAGTCGGAGAAAACGTTGTCCAAGGAAAAGGTTTTTAAAATATTTCCAAGTGAAATTTAAATATGGCAAAGCGTTTGATATCAGGCCTTTCCGAACATGTCTTGTTATCCAAGGATAATATACATCAAGTACATATTGAGCCAAGATTAAGGCAGTGCGTAAACTTGAATAAAGACTGGTTTAAGAACAAAGATCTAAAAATACGAAAGCTTTATGAAAGAAATCCTTTGTTTCCACATCACATCACAAACATTCTTACCATACGAATGTTTTTGTGTCTTTGATAAAATAAAAGTGAACCGAAAAACTGTTTATGTCTACAGTCAATAAAGTCTGCAACGTCAATAAAGTTTTTCTTTGCCAATTATCTTCTTTTGATACAACAAGCGAATGCTGTTCGTGATACAAATTTGAATAAAAAGATGTCATTGTGTTCGCCCACCTTTGCGGAGGTGCAATTTGAAAATAAAATATAGCCTATGTCACTCGCTCATAGTGCATACAAATATACAAAATATCAAATCTTCTCTATGTTTTGCAGTATTAGTTTAGATTGACCACGAAAAGACTTCCTCAGTCTACCCGCTTCCTCCACTAACAAACTTCACATCTTCATCACTCGTCTCAAGTGCAATTCTAAAGAAAGGTTCTTTAGTCGTTCCGTACACGTTTTAGAATAAAATATCGGACCAGGATAAAATACTAGATGAAGTTATTCTTTTTTATTGTTTTGGGTTCAGAATTATCCTAACCTCGTTCACTAGGTCTTCAGGGCTTAAATCTGCTCTCCGTATTTTAGATAACTACCCGGGTGCGCCCTAAAAAAGCGACCGAAAACCGAGCTATTTCTTGGTAACTAATATTTTAGGCCACGCTGGGTCGTCTTAATCAATGAGGGTTTCTGAAATCCCTAAGACGGAAATGAAATGTTTTGGTAAGTCAAGCTTTTTGCCTTTATTATTTTGATAAGTCGCCAATAAGGGTTGTTAACATGATGATAAGGCGATTATCGCAGATTCCTGTAATAGTTAACACTAATTGTGGGTACTCGAAACACTATTTCACTATTTCCAGTGACTTTTCGAGTACCCAGCATGATACCGGGAATTTATTGGGAAGAGATATAACAACTTGGTCAATTAAAATTTTCAGAATTTGTACTGGGTCAAGAAATATTATTAAAATTTACTATCTGCTTTGCTTTTTCCCAAGCGTATTGGTTTCCCTCTTTGAGGAGTGGCTGGAGAGACGTCACGGCGTCCTGACCTATCGGATGACGCAGGTCCTCACCGGACACGGAAGTTTCGGGAGGTTCCTGTGTCTGATAGGGAAGGAGGAAACACCCGGGTGCCACCACTGCGAAGATCGCCCGGAGGACACAGTAGAGCATACGGTGCAAGACTGCCCAGCTTGGGCAGAGCACCGACGTGTCCTCACGGCGGCGATAGGCGGAGACCTCTCGCGCCCGGCATTGGTCGCAGCCATGCTGCGGGGCGAGACGGAGTGGGAAGCGGTCGCCTCCTTCTGCGAAGCAGTAATGCTCGTGAAGGAGGAGGCGGGCCGCGAGAGAGAGAGGACAGCGTCCTCCCTCCGCCCCAACCGCAGTGGTAGGCCCCCGCGGCGTCGGACGTCAGCAGACGATCTCCGGCCACCGTAGGCGCGGGCATGCGGGCAGCGAGTAAAGGGCAACTCGCTGCCCGACCATGGACCATGCCCGGGTCGACGGCGCGTTGTGTCCCACGCGCGCCTCAAAGAGCGTCAGCATAATGACGGGGCCCCCTCTCAGAGGGCCAAAGCCTGCCGGGGTCGCGGGATTGTTTCATTACCGTGACCCCGGAACATAACAGGCTACTGAAGGACACCGTGGATTTTAGTCAGTAGAAGTCTGACAGTCCCTCCCGCCCTGCCCGGGGTTGGAGGACTCATTTGATGATTTTGCCACGTAAAAAAAAAAAAAAAAAAAAAGCGTATTGGTTTCGGGTTTCAGTACAACTAAATGCAGCTTATTTTTACACATACTACTTCAATACGCTTGTATTTCACATAGAATGACGACCTTATTTGACTTCCGTTACCCATTTAGTACTGGAAATTATATCCTTTCATGCCTTGGCCAGACTGGTTGTTAGACTTTTAGACCATCGACTATCTGCAAGGACTGTTAAAGATGTACAAAGGATAGCTGAGACAAAAGTAGCTGTTAAAATCAATACGTAATTGATGGTTACCCATCCACAGATTGACCACAACAAACATGGCTTTCTTAGATTGTTTATTTAAACATATAGATTTAGAATATAAAACAGTAAAACAGTGCAATGGTTTTTTCGTAAAATTAATAAAAAAACAGCTTATGCTCGGATCACAAAGTTATTTTGATGTGTATGATTTTATCCAGTTTCAAAATTATACCTTGAAAGACAGTCGTCAGTAAAAATAAGAAACCTGATTATTGGATCGCTTATTTTAGATATCCAAGTCAGCTATGACACTCCTAAATCATACAGTAAAATTCTCTTACATTTTTTCCAATGAACAGTTCTCTGTCACAGTTTTACTACAGTATTATAGACTCAGGTGCTTTTAGCGGAGCTCAATAATTTTGTAAAACTAACGAACCAAAAATATCCAGGATAATACTGGCTTAGTGCCAGCCGGCGGAGTTTGCACGCTCACGACGACACTTTGTAACGATTGATGAACTTGTAACTTGATCAATTAGGCCGTATTGGCGGCCATGTACTTTGTCACACAAGCGGTCATTACTGGGACTTTTGTGCGTTCGATGTGTAACGACCCTAAAATATTTTATAATCATCGACTCTTTTTTTTTTGAAATAGCTGAATAAGAATAAAAACTCCATACCGTAATTACCATTTTTTAAAAGCCGTTAAAAGTCCAATTAATTGCCAAATTTATAGTTGTATAGCCTGTTATTTATAGGGCCGGACCGCTAGTGCTAAAAAAAGGCACTAAAAAAAAAGAATCGGCTCAGTGCACGAACATGATGCTAAAACTGTGGGATCTAAATTACGGAACCAATAGACAGTGCGAGAGTTCGCAATTACAGCTGTCCGAACGAATTGTGTGTTCGCCAATAAAAGCGATACTTTTATTGTTGCTGTAAATTGCCTTTCCGTTGTCGGGACGATGTCGTCGCGTTGCCGTTGCGTATTCTAGCAATAAGTTCCTGCTGATTTAATGTTATTGTCTGGTGAGGCCGGCTGACGGTAGACGCAGACCGGACAACTCTAATACCATGCACTTCTATTAATTATTCAGATTACGACCTAGGTGGACGTCTCTGTTGTAAGTCCTCTTTGTTCCTCTTAGACTGCATTGGTGTCGGATGGAATAACTTCGTCATACCTTTGAAGACAGTCAGGTGATTTGCTGTTAGAGAAATGTGATTTGACTACGATTTTGACATATTTTATAAACTTTAAAAACCTTAATTTATTCATTATTTTGTAATCCCGAAGAGCTTCCGTGGAATTGGTTTAAATTCTCACGTTCACACGTAAAACATGAAGGGATTATTTGCTAAACTGGTATACATGGAATAGGTGAACTGTATTAACAATTTAATTGAATACCTGACGTATCAGAGACACTTCATTCAGGATAATAACAGTTATTAAAGACTTCTTTAAATTACTGCCTGCGAAGCCTTTCAAAAAAGCCATCATTCAAGTTGTAAATTAAACAAAGCGTTATTTAATTTAATTCATATACATAACATGAAATATATCATCACAATAAAATCATTATATGATAATTTCGGCGCTTGTTTCATTAGTTTCACTCTGCACGCATACAATTTGAAATAAAATATTTCCTAATTTTCCAAGCTAATAATGTAGATTTCTATTTAATTGGTGAAAGAATTTTTTAATCCGGTCCATTCGTTTTCGAGATTACCAATATTATAACAAAAAAAAAACAAATATATTTGTTAGTTCTTAAGAGACTAGTGTAAATTGAAACAATAACAAAAAATAAAAATAAAAACTTACTGTCACCTGTTTACGTTACGCTTATTTTGTAAAAAGGGAAATAATAAAATGAAATTCTTTATTGTGCCAAGTTAATACATTAATCTCATCTTACTCGTACTGTTACTGATTCCTAAATTAAGCTTGAACTTGTAATTTGGGAAGTAAAACAAGATACCTAATTATACTAGTTTTTTACCACCTATGCGTCAATTATTACAAAAATAGCCATTTTTCGAACCATTGAAACACACTTTTATGTACTTATTTAGAACACAATGCGGAATATAAATCACTGCTCTCGGAAGATGGATAGCGTGTTATTGCGATCGCAGTATGTTATTAGCGGCCGGGAGATAGCTACTACCCATCTTCTTAATAGCTGTAATCCCTTATTTGCCTTTTACGACACCCTTTTGAGAGTAGAGTGTTTCAATCTTGGACGGTGACCATCAACATGCCTACAGCCAATGGTTTGCCATAATTTTCCGATTAATCAATAGAAAAATTACAATGATTAAATAAAGAAACAGGCGTTAATTTTTGTCAATTCATTATATTCAAGGTGACCATCAACATGCCTACAGCCAATGGTTTGCCATAATTTTCCGATTAATCAATAGAAAAATTACAATGATTAAATAAAGAAACAGGCGTTAATTTTTGTCAATTCATTATATTTAGGGGAGGGTTTGTATATATGCTTTTGCGGTTGCACAACGACACGCTTTGCTTCTGCTTTGCTTGGTAGCATAGATGCAAACCTACCTTGCCACTTCCTTCTGAGGAGGCAAGGAGGCGAGGTCTTGAGGGAGAGTGCAACAGTCACGTTGATCCTCAAGGCAAGTCTGGTGAGTTTACCTTCTCGTGGTTGCCACCCCGTTATCGGTCTAATTCCGTAAGAAATAGACGTAACAGAAACCACCGGGCGATATTCTTCTAATTTATTGTATTTATTTATATATACTCCCCTATAAAACTATCCCCCCCCCCTCAACCAAAATCCCTCCCTCCCATCCCTATATCCCGTCGATCCCAGAGGAAGGGCAACCTCGATTCCAAAAAAGCCCACCCCCAAAACCATGAACAAGCAGAAGGACCAAGATACTACCCAGGTGGGTCCCGGCCAAGCCGGGGAATCCCACACCGCTACGGCGGTCAGCCCCCATCGTAATCTGGGGGGGGCAACCAACTGCTCCAACATTGTTTCGCCGCGCGACTTCGCGCGGCTGGCAGCTAATTTAGCGCCCTTAGCACAGGCAGCGACTTACGCGCCAACAAATACCACACAGGCTGCGACCGACGCGCCAATTTCCACTACCCAAAGTATGCCCCCCACGAGCCTCTGGCAGCAGAGCATCGTGAGGAACAGCATTACGAACCCTGACGAGAACCAAGACCGAACTAGACCAGGAAGGACGGGGACCGATGCAGGTGGCTCCACAACTTTCCCGACTAGCGGAGTACGCCCGCTGAGTAAGCGCGGAAAACCTAGGCGGGAAAGAAAGGCAGTTATTTCACTGTAGGGTATGCCGACGATATAACCATAATAATAAATGGCACTCACGAAAATACCCTGTGCAACCTCATGCGCCAAGCATTGAAAATAGTGGAGGACTGGTGCAACAAACACCAGCTATCTGTAAATCCTTCAAAAACCGAGCTGATTCTCTTCACAAAAAAGAGGAAGCTACCGACCCTACAGCTTCCACGCTTCTTTGGAACCACCCTAAGCCTATCAACTGAAACAAAATACCTGGGCATCTTTTTGGATAAACAGCTGAATTGGGCAAAACACATCAACTACATCACCACAAAAGCCAGCATATCCCTGTGGCAATGCAAGCGAATGCTTGGCAGGAACTGGGGGATCAGTCCCAAGATCACTCACTGGCTATATACCACTGTCATACGACCGACAGTCACGTACGGCTCATTGGTCTGGTGGCCCAGAACAAACCTGAGCACAACCCAAAAAGACCTCGAAAAGCTGCAGCGATTTGCTTGTATGGCAGTTACTAACTGCATGAGAACTGCACCCACCGCTGCCCTACAGGCAATGCTTGGACTGCCACCTCTACACCTCATCGTGCAGAAAGAGGCGGCCCTAGCCGCCTTTAGGCTTTATGCCCTGGGAACCCTAAACAAAGACTCCAGAATTAAACACACGCGAATTAAGAATGATGCGATCGAACAACAGCCAATGATGGCATCACCATGCGACAAAGCCCCAAGACAATACCACTTTGAAAAGCACTACAATATCACACTTGCAGAAGAGCAGTGTGACTACTCAGGCCCGAAAGAGCTGAGGATATACACAGATGGATCAAAGAATGATTCCGGAACCGGGGCTGGAGTCTTCTCACACGACCTTAACATAAATATATCCAGCCCGCTGGGAATGTACAACACCGTCTACCAGGCGGAATGCATGGGCATTATACAAGCAGCATACGCGATAGAGGCCAGAAGAGTTACGGACACCCATATACGTATACTCTCTGATAGTGCCTCAGTCCTTAAATCGTTGGAGAAACAATATACCACTTCAAGCTTAATACTAGAATGTCACAATGCACTAGAACGTCTAACGGTATCTAAACACAACAAAGTGACACTACAATGGATTAAAGGACATAGCGGATCATTGGGCAACGACGCGGCTGATGAACTAGCTAGGAGAGCATCCAGCGCATCAGTTTGCGGACCTGAACCCATTATACCCATCCCTTTCAACCAGATACGTAGATGGCTGCAGGAGCGCACCCTCACACAAGCAGAGAGATGGTGGACCTCGACACCAGGCTGCAGGCAATCCAAAGAAGCCCTGCCATCCCTAGATGGCAGGCTAACCAGACGTCTTTTACGCCTGGACAGGACCGGCATGCGCCTGCTGACAGGGACCATAACGGGACACTGCTCCCTAAACAAACACTTCCACACAATAGGCATAACGGACAGCCCCCTGTGCAGGGCATGCATGGAGACTGAGGAAACCGTCGCGCATGTGCTCTTCGAGTGCACAGGTGTCACACAGATCAGGACAGAAACCCTCGGGACACCCAGGACTTACACAGATGTTCTCCACAGACCAAAGAACCTGATCAACTTCTGGAGGGAGGTGGGCTGGTTGGAATAAGCCACCAAGGCCACTATGGCTCACGCACAATGGTCCACATGAAGGACTAAGTGCGGAAACCAAAACCCCTAACATAGAACATAGAACATTATATTCAATTTTATGAACAAACATTTGTTCTGACTCCGCGAAACAGAAATCTTGTTTGGATGCAGGATGCAGGCGAGAAGATCCGGACACAAGCGACATTTAAAAAAAATCTGAGGTTACAATAAGACAGGTCATCAGTCATCAGAGGTGTACCCACTAGTACACCTATATTTTGCAGGTTTAGTTTGAACCGTACCACACAAAAAAAATACGAATAAAAAAAATAATAACACTTTGCCTGACTTGGGAATTGAATCTGGTTCTAATGCTCAGCAGTCGTGCTTGCAACACAAACGAGTTGTACGTTAAATTGCTATAAAAATTACCGTCAATGCAAAAAGTCGTAAACCCACAAAGTCGAGCCACGTAATTATATTTCTAAGTACAAAATGGGACCGCTACAGCACGTTTCAACATTGGGATTCGTCCCAAATCCGGGTCGCAACCAAACCTTGTTAAAAAGTCGGCGACACACTTTAGATTGGCCAGGTGTCACGGGTCAAAAGCGGCAGCTCCGTATTTCACGTGTATCCACCGGTGAAATCAAGGGTTTTTCGGTATATTCGCCAATGCTAATGATCGACTAATGATGTATTTTGAGAAAGGTATTCTTTGCTTAATTATCCTTATATTTCTCATCTACTAACTACTACGGAGAGACTACATTAATAATGTCTATTCAATAATTTCGTCTCGATTCAGAGCACATTGGGAAACGTTTTGTGTTACTATTAGTGATTAGTTAGCTATTACTATTGTATACGGTCGTATTCAGCTCCAATTCAGCTCAAATATTGCGAGTAAATACACAATACATGATGAAATTAGCGTCATTTATAACTGTACACCTCTATTCACCGTGTGGCGATTGTTTGCTGCGGAATTGTCTCATTATAGCCAGTTCGAACTCCCCACACCTTTGAAAACAAAATGTGTTCAATTCCCAGCAATTTGTATCGCTGTACCGTATTTACATGTTAACTGTGTTCGCTATTTCGCATTTCATTTTAATTTTAGTACATACTTGCTTAGAAAGGATATTGTACATTTTTTAAAATACTTGTCTCATTGTAGATGCTTCTCTTTGTGTTATGGGTGCATTTACAAACCTTTAAACTCACGTCACAAACAAAGAGAACTGGCATGCGGGAACCAAACTCGCGACTCGCTGAACACCAGCCAATTGCTCAGCCACTGCGCAATCCGTGGATATTAGAATTATTTTGTTAAATTATTGGAAGGAGGTCGTAATAGGAGTCTAACAGGTAGATATAGTTCGATGTGTGGGTACTCAGTGGCAGTACACAAATTAGTTGGCAGAGTCAAGTATGTAACGTGTACCTTCTACACAAAGAAGCCGCAAGGAGTTTATATAGTGTAGACAATGGGAGAGCATGTAGGTACGTACTATATGTACGTGTTTATGTAGCAGGCTATAGACGCAACCCATCTCGGAACCCATTTCTAAGAATGGCGGTTTTCCTTTTTATCTACAGTCAGAATACTGGCTGCCGATTGATGGAATCTTCTAGTTTTCCACAATGGGTTTCATTTTCCTTTGTCATTTGTGTATGTATTTACTTGTATAACTAAACAACATCTGTAATTTACCTAGACCTCGAATAGATAAATAAAATTTCATGCAAATTGTCAAGTATTAGAACTTTACATATTTGAATATCAACTGCATTAAAAAGCTATTCTATGTTGGAGCCATATGCGATTGACTGGTATAAGAATAGAATGCAAACATCAAAAGAGTTCACAAAATCCAATATGTTTCTTCAATAGTTCGGGTACAGTAACATTATTATATTGTAGAGTATCGTCATTCTATTGGATTGTATTTCACATGCAAGTGATTTAATGTTTTAGAAAACACATTTATATCATTATATTCATTTTATGATTGTAAGTAAAGAACCGATTGATAAAAAATGGAAAAATTTCAACTAATAATTTGGCCCTTAGGAAAACTAGACGATGGTTTTAGAATTCCAAGTCAGCTAGTCCCTAGGCGTTTCGGACAACGGAGTACTTGAAACTATCGTAAATAGAATTGACAGTGGTATCATTTTTTCAAGACAGAAGTGGAACTCCCGGAGAGGGTCGGCGGCGTCGTTTTTTTGGCCGCAACCCGACCACGCCGCACTCCGGCCGGTCGTTTAGCAAAATGACGGACGGACCTTTTTTATCTCGCCCAACCGCAATTTGTTGCTGGCGATCTCTGCTTGCGATACACGGCCTCGGTTACGTACCCGAATACATTTAAAATTCCTATCCTATAAATATTTAGGTATTTCAGTGCTGATGTCGATGCTTTTCCATTTCAAGTTCGACAAAGCGCGGCCGCGCTGCTATCGTCCTGCTAACGAGTATAGAAGCGTCCGCACAGCGCTCGTGGCCACCGTCTTCATTTACTTAACAGCATTGTAGGAATAATGATGAACAGAACAACGTCAAAGGCGGGAATATTATTAACTTTTCGTGTTATACATTAAAAATTACAAAATGTGAGATACATTTTCGTTCCTTGATGAAAGCGCGCTCTGAAATTCAACAAAAGAGATAAAACCTTAAAGTACGGAGAGCTCCATGTGCGGTACTCTGTGTTGTGGGTGCAAAATTCATCACGTGTTTATGCCGAAGCTTTCTCTCCACACCAACGTAATAAACAGAATTGATGGATAAAAGATGTAACACTTGTACATAAAATATGTGAGAAAATTGAAAGCAGTGAGTGATCCGATTAAATGAAGCTTTTACGAGCTAATAGTTAAACGAGTCAAAAAAAAGAAAAACAAATTCATCTTGTAATTACAAGACTTGAGCGGGTAGTTTTTTGAAAAGGGTACTGAGCGTCTTCCTTTTTTTTAAAAGTTACCGTCGTTTTCAACAATAGAACTCGGCTGTGTTGTCAGGAGTTTCTCGTTGGTGAACTTTTTCAATTCATGTCATGTTTCATATTATTTTGTGCAAAAGAAAGCCGATCTTTTGACTTAACAAAGAAATTGCTGAACGCGTAAACTTACCCGTCACGATATCGAGTGAGCGCGCCGCTTCAATAAAATAAAAGTTTACGCACTGTATACCTACTTATTTTTTGCAAGTCATAAGCTTTATAACTTATGAAATTACCCTTATTGTAACTTTGTTATGTTGTTTCTATGTTATTCAGTACCGTTGCTGAACAAAAACTGATTTCCTTACTTTTTGTTAGGGGTTTTATTAGATTTTTAGGAAGCAATAACCTTATTTACTTTTTATTAATTACCGTAGGAACATAAAGTGCATAGGTATTTAAGAACGTTGACATCTATATCTTCTATTGCTTTCGTTTGTCTATTGGCTATATTCTTAGTAAAAAAACCTTTTGTATATTATAGTTATCTTTGCCTCATTGACTACTTTTTTCCCTATAGTCTGGTTAGAAAGGGGGAGATAATAGTCTGTTTTGAAATGTCAAGTTTTTGGGTTAATAGCATGCACTTGTATTACTCTTTCTTATATAGTGTGCCCACTAAAATGTCAAATATTATGTGTAAAGTAAGAAAATGCTCAATAAGCTTGAACTTTATATTGTTCCCATGCCACTGGGCGAAGAATTCGATTCCCTCTTACCCTGAAATTGGTAAATACTTATTTAATTGAGAGGTACTTTAGTGAATAGCGGAGAAAAAATCGTTTGGAATTTTAAGGAAGGAAATGAAGGAACAAACACAATACGGGTAGGTTTATACAAAACAAGACTTCGCCCAAAATGTTTTTAAGATAAAAACTTCTGGTGGCTTTATTTCAGTTTGATTGTACGAGGCGCAGACAGACCGGAACGCAAACGACTTTTACTGAATGTTACCAAGTGCAGCTTGAGACAGGAGTTTGCATTTCAGAAGCTACATAGCCACGTTAAGTGTTAAAGCAATGTAAGCTGTTATCACGCCATTTCTTCGTGAGAAGGAGGTATTTAATACAATGTTTGCCGCCGCGCTGTTTGGTCGATGTTCGCGTTGCTAAAGAACTCGAAACTCGAGGGTAGGTGAGCATTCAAATTGTTGGCTTTCGGAGCTTTCATTGTTTTGGATAATTGAGTACTGTTCCGTTGTTTTTAAGGGGAAAACGATAAGCCTGAAATAGTATTTGCTTTGTATATCTCTCCTTCAGTGAAGTAATTTATTATTTTCTGCTGATTCTTTTCCGCAGAATCAACATTGAAAACCAATTTAGTTAATTTATTTTTGAGATTCTTTGTTTAGGTAGATCGTTTAGTAAGATTGCTGAACGTAAGTGTTCGTGAGAACAGCTTGCTG
Organism: Agrotis clavis; assembly: GCA_954870645.1. Lineage (NCBI taxonomy): Eukaryota > Metazoa > Arthropoda > Insecta > Lepidoptera > Noctuidae > Agrotis > Agrotis clavis. The sequence goes on from OX940922.1 coordinate 13,209,718, forward strand.
TTAAATAAACATTTTTATTACTTTGACTTTATAATGACGTGCCGGTGAATTTTTAAAGTCGTTTAAACAATTTTCTTTACTTCGTGACCATTTTTATGATTAGTCATAAATTGTTAATACTAGACCGTGGAGACTAAAATATTAATGCGACTCAGAAATGGTGCTGTATCAAGCGTGTGTAATATTTAAGTCGTATCGTGTTTAAATATCGGGAAAAATAATAAATGTAAGAACAACAAAACAGCGCCAGATTTGTCTTCATTACTTAACACCCTTAAAACGTTTTCTTCAATGGGATTTGAACGTCCCATTTCAAGCCCAATGTACTCTTGGATCTTGTTATATAAAATTGAGCAAGGTACAAAGCCGACGTAGGCAGATACGTTGATACGGTTCTATGGGTAAATAATAATATGTATGTAAATAAATTCCATTGAAAGGGGTAAAGGAATCAATTTGTAAAGCTGCAGAACAGCGGCAGGTATGTGAGTAGGCGGCATTCAACCTCTGTTACGACCTCGGTCACGACGAATGTTTTTGATTTTTTTGAAAAAAAACTTTATCCATTGCGGCCGGGAATGTTTGTGCTTCAGTAAATTGGAACGGATTTAAAAGTCTATTAATCTATGCTTTGTGTACTGGCAAGCCTCGGCAACGGTTAGACCGTTTTATGAGTTTTGTGAATGAATATTTTCTGCCTATTATGTGTTACCTTTATAAATATTGTAAAGTGGAATTTATTCATTCATTATCAATTTACATTGTGTCTGAATTACATTAATCAGTAGTAAAAAATAGCCTTACGGAAAGAATTGACTATTTTTTAGGGTTCCGTAGTCAACAAGGAACCCTTATAGTTTCGCCATGTCCGTCCGTCCGTCCGTCCGTCCGTCCGTCCGTCCGTCCGTCCGTCTGTCCGCAGTTTAGCTCAGAGACGCACAGTACTAGAGAGCTGTAATTTGGTGTAAATATACGGATTTGTTGTGCCGAAAAAGTCGTAAAATAAAATCTCGTAAAATATTTTTTTTTAGGGTACCTCCTGTACACGTAAAGAGGGGATGTTTTTTTTTTTGTCGCGTACCCCTTAGTGTGGGGTATCATTAAATAGGTCTTTAAAAAATATTGATAGTTTCCATTAACAATTTTTTGATAAAAAAATTCGTTTGTGAAATATTAAGCTTTAAAGTGCTAAATTTTGCTCGACTCGAGTGTCCCCCCCCTCTACCAGCTAAACGGTTATGTTTGGGGGTGTGAAAAAATTCACAATAGTAGTATATATAACGAAGTTTAAAAGAAAATTATCATGACTAAGTAGGCTTTACAACTTTACGAGTAATAGTCGACCAACTTATAAAATGTACTTGGATAGCATATTTTCCTAAACAAAATGTATCGGAGAACATGCTCTTCAACTGCAAATGTAAGTTTGTCAACTTTATTTTTACAGCTGTAATAGGTATGTTTTTACGGTATGTTTTTTGGGGATAGGTAGGTTTTTATCGTCAACTATTTTTAACTTACTTCAAAAAAAGGGGGAGGTTCTAAATTCGTCGTAATCTTTTTTTTATGTATTTTCCCCGATTTCTCAAAGACTCCTGGACCGATTTTGAAAATTCTTCTCTTTAAAATTAAATTCAGCGAATCAGTTTAGTTAATTCGCATAAGTATTTTGATGGGCAACTACGGAACCCTACACTGTGCGTGGCCCGACACGCACTTGGCCGGTTTTTTTTTGTATTGAATCGGCTCTGAAACGACTGGACCGATTTCAAAAATGGCTTCTTTGGTCCTGATTGACATAGGCAATAAGGGGAGGGGGGGGTATGAGTTATATTGGTAGACTTATATAATAGTGGTTATAGTTTCCGCCAGTGTGTACCAATATTTTGCAATATTTCAAAACCATTCGAAAAAATATAAAGAAAATGTCGTAGAACGTCCAAAAGCAACGTATCGTGGTAAGAGGCGATCTTGACCTTATATTTTATTTTGAAATTCGAACGATGCATTATTAGGATCAATGACCTTTATTCCAGACTTATTTGGCGGGGACTATAGGCAAGCTGTATGTTATATTTATAAACCTTCCCTTGACTTAACATGTTGCCATAAAAGAAAAAATCACATCGAAGTCCTGCAGTACAGATCACCTATAGGACCTTAATATATCAGATAGCTTTCTTTAATAAGGTTGTGCATTATTATGTGAATATGTTTTGGGGTGAATACTAGTTCCTAGCGGTACCTGTAAACTGCGTGACAGCTGAGCGAACCCAGTGGTGGTGGTAAGCCTCACTAGGGCCGCTAAACCACGTTGGAGTGACGTGTTGGAGTCCGGCGCCGCGCCGAACAGATTTTACTGTGTTCCGTTGATGCATTCCAGGTTTTTTGTGGGTGACCTCGCTCCATCTTAGCCCAATTTTTTCGTTTATTGCCCGTGGTACTATAGTCACCGCCAAATTAGTCTGAAATAAAGGTCATGGATCCTAATAATGCATCGTTCGAATTTCATAACACCATCGTTAGAATTTCAAAATAAAATATAAGGTCAAAATTTGATTTTGATTTTGCAGTACAGATCACCTAATAGGTCCTTAATATATCAGATAGCTTTTTTTAATAAGGTTGTGCATTATTATGTGAATATATGTTTTGGGGTGAATACTAGTTCCTAGCGGTACCTGTAAACTGCGTGACAGCTGAGCGAACTCAGTGGTGGTGGTAAGCCTCACTAGGGCCGCTAAACCACGTTGGAGTGACGTGTTGGAGTCCGGCGCCGCGCCGAACAGATTTTACTGTGTTCCGTTGATGCATTCCAGGTTTTTTGTGGGTGACCTCGCTCCATCTTAGCCCAATTTTTTCGTTTATTGCCCGTGGTACTATAGTCACCGCCAAATTAGTCTGAAATAAAGGTCATGGATCCTAATAATGCATCGTTCGAATTTCATAACACCATCGTTAGAATTTCAAAATAAAATATAAGGTCAAAATTTGATTTTGATTTTGCAGTACAGATCACCTAATAGGTCCTTAATATATCAGATAGCTTTCTTTAATAAGGTTGTGCATTATTATGTGAATATATGTTTTGGGGTGAATACTAGTTCCTAGCGGTACCTGTAAACTGCGTGACAGCTGAGCGAACCCAGTGGTGGTGGTAAGCCTCACTAGGGCCGCTAAACCACGTTGGAGTGACGTGTCGGAGTCCGGCGCCGCGCCGAACAGATTTTACTGTGTTCCGTTGATGCATTCCAGGTTTTTTGTGGGTGACCTCGCTCCATCTTAGCCCAAATTTTTCGTTAATTGCCCGTGGTACTATAGTCACCGCCAAATGAGTCTGGAATAAAGGTCATTGATCCTTATAATGCCTCGTTCGAACTTCATAACACGATCGTTCGAATTTCAAAATAAAATATAAGGTCAAGATCCGCCTCTTACCACGATACGTTGCTTTTGGTCGTTCTACGACATTTTCTTTACATTTTTTCGAATGTTTTTGAAATATTGAAATATATTGGTACACGGGGGTCAATATATTTTATTCCACACTTATCTGGCGGAAACTATACCAGTATTACCACGGGAAAAAAAAATTACCCGTGGTCCTACCAAGCAATTTAGTAAAGTTATAGATATTGTCGAAAACTCTAGCAAGCATAAGTGGCAGTGGGCTGGTCATGTCTGCCGCAGAATCGACGAAAGGTGGAGTAGGAAGGTTTTCGAATGGAGACCGTGTGTAGGCAAACGTAGGGTGGGACTTCCCCCTGCAAGATGGACCGATGACCTGAAGAAGGTAGCTGGTAGGGGCTGGATGAATAAAGCGGGAGATTGTGCGCTGTGGCGCTCCCTGGGAGAGGCCTATGTCCAGCAGTGGACTGTAGTAGACTGAAATGATGGCTCTTTGGTCGTTTGATCCTGCTCTGGCGGGGCCCGCGGTCCAAACGACCAAATGCGTTTTTGAATTGGTCGTTTGGACCCGCTTTCAAAATTTGAGAATTGTACTAGCAAACAGAAAAGTGTCCTACCCCTACCAGTTGATGATGATGACTAGGCACTCATTTATTTTATATTAAAGATTAATTATACGCACTTCTCTGTATAATTTTCCGTATAGCATCTGGTTATTACTTTGCGCCATTTTTGTTTTTAAAACGTCAAATGAGGCTTCTCACCTTGGTTGGAGTGGAAGGGAGACTGTTCGATTCGTCTCACTCAAATCTACCGAGTACCTTCAATTGTCCTTTTCATTCCAGGATCTTGGTTAAACAGTCTGTTAGCACGTCTTTAGACAGTCCCGCAAACCCGGAAAGTAAACGAGTAGTACTATGGGTAAATAACAATTTCCCGTAACACTACTAGATCGCTTGGTTGTACCACGGGCAGTAAACGTAATTTTTGTCCCTGGGCTAGATTGAGGCAAAGAGCAAACCCATTTTAAATATACAAAACAGTGCCTGCAATTATTGATGTCAATAGCTTTTTAATTTTGTATATTACACAATCCGGTCTATCATATATCATATCATGTCGGATCCAAGACAGGTAAATTCATTCTCCGGGACACGTCGAGCTTCATTGTCTCGGCGCTTTTCTGGAGGTTGCCACTGTTGATTCTGGCTTTCAGGAGTTGCAGTGGTTTGGAAATGTGTTTGAGTGTGGCGGGTTTGTTCCAAAATTAAAAATATACAATCCGGTCTACCCCTTGTATAAAACATAGCCAACCAAATTCCGAAATGTACTTGAATACCTTCAGACGTAAACCGTAACTTAATTCGGAACTAAAAGCAAACGTATTAAATATCCAAGTTCCTCAGGACAAATACATTTGTAATGATATACGAACGTAGATTTTGTATTTCGCTCGTTTGTAATGTAAATTTACCTTTCCTTAGTTAGTCGGCAGCGTACGGACGGTAAAGTGAAGTAAATGGTCGACCGTAGCTGACGCTCGCTGTTGCCTTGTTATTAACTTTTAATTAAAGTATCGAGATTTTGTAAGCTGGTTAAAAAACGATATTATGTTGCACAACAGAGTTGAGCGTAAAAGCAACGCAGATTGCAACGATGCTCTTTTAAAAAAATGATAAATTTTATAATGTATTTTTTATTTATTTATTATAAAGCCTTCGGTATTATTTGTACTATGTAATGGAAAAATGCTTAAAACCAAGTTTGTGTAGAGTAAAATTAGGTAATGTTCCCGACAGTTTCATTTGACTTACTAAACAAGTAGAAGTTCAGTAATTCAACACAAATTACTGAATTTCGACATTGTATAATATAAGCTTGACAAAGAACTGTAATCAGATACAGACAAATAAATATTATAATGTAAAAGTCTCTAGAAGGTAAACCGTTTTACTGTAAAAATTCTGCCGTCACTTTTAAGTGCGCTCGTACAACGTCTCTGAAGGAACGTGTACCGCAAAGAGTCAATTTTCAAAAATGACGTCGTTAAAAATAGTGGGGGAGCTAGTAACAGTTTTCAAGGGAACTCATTACCAAACTCCTTGAGGTACTATTTCGGGTGAATAGAACGGCGGCGCGGCGGGCTGGCGAGATAGCGCGCGCTTATGAGCGATATCGCGACAAACGAAGTGCGCTCGGGAGCTCGGTAGCTCGGGAACCTTCGGCCCAGCCCGATTCAAGTGAACTCAGTTCCCGACGAGCCTCCGAACGCTTGTTAACTACAAGATTTATCGGCCGCAGACGGATTTCTTGAATGTATGCGGAAGTACTCAGTGACTCTATTGAATTGGTAAGAGTGAAATTCTCTAGGCAGTTAACAATTAATTTTTAAGAACTTTTTAATATTAAAGTACGAATTTTTTTAATGTTAATCTTGGTTTGTTACGCCTGTATGTAACTATACAAAAACAAAAATGATAGCTTTTCAGGTGACACTATCAATTTCTAAATTCGTAGCGCTACGAGTTCGCGTCGTAGCTTGTGCTACGAACTTCAACGAAACGCTACGCTCTTCTACGAAATATGCGAATTGTGTTGTTCTTGCGAGCTTCCAAACTTTATGTTAACAGTATTGTCTGTAGTGTTATTGTTATTTAAACCCTTATTACTATACATATAAGGAACAAGAATTAAGAGTAGATGGTAGGCGGTACACGTGTATGTGGTAGACGGGAACAAGTTCAACATTTGCTATAAGTTACTGTTGATGTTTTGGCACTTGGAGGTTGCTAAAAATTGTTTAGGAAGCTTCTTTGTGCTCACTTATCTGTCAATTTATGGCGATACGATACATAAAGTGTTAAAAGTTACCCTATGGGTGGGTATCCATTTCTACAATTAGGATTTAAACCTACTGTCAGTAATTATTTCATCAATGAAGAATATAATTAAGATAATTATATACTTAATTACTTACTAGTTGCTGCCCGCGACGTTGTCTGCGTGAATGCGATGAAGAAATAAAGGTTCACTGCTCGTTCCCCGTAGGTGATAACGTGATAATATGTAGCCTATATGTTGACCCGACTTCTTAATAATATTCGTGCCAATTTCGAAGTAAATCCATGCAGTACTTTTTGAGTTTATCCCGGACATACATACAGACAAACAAACAAACAAACAAATATTCTAAAAACTATATTTTTGGCTTCGGTATCGTTGTAGAAAACAAAAAAAAACATTGTACAGTTTTGACTTTCCTACCATTTTATTATACTCGTATGTTTATATATGTTTAAATCTATACTAATATTATAATTCTGAAGAGTTTGTTTGTTAATAAATAATAATTATGATGCTATTTTTAAGTCAAAAGAGGAGCTGCGTTAACTACTGATACAAATATTCGTTTTGTTGTGGGAATGCTCCTGGGAGAATACGACAGCGAGGCTACAACACAATAGCAATGCAACAACATTGCTACAAATTGATATTTGAGCGCGTGGTCAAAATCACACCTCACGTTTCTCATGCGCGAGATTGTGAGTTCAAACCCAGGCATGCCAATGTGTATTTTTCAATGCATATGATCTTTCTTAGATTATCTTGGGTGTCACTGACATCGGTTAAGGAAAACATGGTGAGTAAATCTGGACTTCTACTTAGCCAATATAAGTCTGAAGCTTGTGGGATTCCCAGAGACAGCTTAATTAACTTAGACATTTTGGGTGGCCACATTCTTACACGAAAAAAAAAGAAAGTTTACGAACTATTCTTCATTTGTTTTATTAACTGCCTTTGATGTTGTCTTTCTAGCGCCTAAAGAACAGTGTAAGTGTAGTAATAGGTAATGAATGATTTTTTCTATCTTATTTTCTTACTTGTAATTACGATTCGTTTACGGCGCGTTGTGTTCCACGTGCGCCTCAAACAGTGTCAGCATAATGACGGGGCCCTCTAGAGGGCCAAAGCCTGCCACGGTCGCGGGACTTACCGAATTACCCATATAATTTACCCTAGAACGTTAAGGGCTAATGACGGGGCCCCCTCTCAGAGGGCCAAAGCCTGCCGGGGTCGCGGGATTTATTTCCTTACCGTGACCCCGGAACATAAAGGGCTACTGAAGGACACCGTGGATTTTAGTCAGTATGAGTCTGACAGTCCCTCCCGCCCTGCCCTGGGTGGGAGGACTCATTAAAGATTTTCCACAAAAAAAATAGTATTATTCGTTTATTCATTTTATAACGTTATTTTTATTATAAATTATAAAAAAAAAACTAATATCTTTTTAAAAATATGAAAAATACTAGCCTAGTGGTAACAGGAACAGGGCCCAAGTTACCAGGGCAGTGGTTAATTAAGGCTCCAAAGAGAAGAACCCCCTAACAATGCGTGCCGTGTTTGTACTTCAAAAATTAGTACTTCTTAGGCCCGCTTGCACGAACCCGAGTTATCTTTTAACTCAGAGTTAGTTGCTAACACAAGGTTAAATTGACAGTTTGTCATACAATATTGTCAATTTAACCTCGAGTTAGCAACTAACTCTGAGTTTAAAAGATAACTCGGGTTCGTGCAAGTGGGCCTTAAAGTACTTAATGCTTTCTGAATCATGCACTTTATCCAACTACCGTGACTTGTGATATAATATTTTTATAAATCTTAGTAGTTAAATAGTTAGTTTATAACAATTAATAAAGGGAAGTGAATGGAACTTGCTTCAGATAATTATGCTTACATCAATTAATATCTAAAACTAAAATCACGTGTTATTTATTTTAAACATCCTCTTGATTAGCTAACACAAATATTTAAGAAGAAACTAAGAAATATCCACCTACGTAATGGAAACTATTCCGACCCAAGTTTAAAATCTTGATTAAAAAGTTTGAAAAGGTCTTGTTTGTGTTCAGTAGTTCGTCGTCGAGGGGATTGTTAAAGAAATATTCTGTTATCCGATAAGTCAAGAGTAAAGATACATACTCGTATATACAGGGTGATTTTTTAGTCACCATCCAAATTTTAATATATTAATCTTTGGCGAAAATCATTGAATACGTGTTTTTTCTTTTTGTATGTATCACTCAATACAAAAATATCGAGTAATCACGTTTCAATGTTATCTATAAAAAGCTGATGAACCTGGACACCGCGCTGTGATGTGTCGCTCAGGTGTAGCGGGGCGGGGCGGGGGGTCGGCGGGGTGCGCTCTGCCCGTTTCATGCGTCGGCAAGTGTATATTATTAACGTTAAGCTTAGTGACCACGCAGAGAGGATGAGAAAATGATTTAATATGACAATTTGACGTGTCGATTTTTTTTCAAAAATGGGCTTAGTGATTGATACCGAACGCCTAGAAAAATTTTGGACGGTGCTAAAAAAGTCACCCTGTATAAGATACTTTATAATTACACTAGCGGCCCGTCCCGGCTTCGCACGAGTTGACTTATCTTTTCTAGCAATAAATATAGCCTATGTTACTAGTGGCCTCGGGTGGACGGCGCGTTGTGTTCCACGCGCGCCTCAAAGAGTTTCAGCAATATAACGGGGCCCCTCTATAGAGGGCCAAAGCCTATCGGGGTCGCGGGTCTAACGAACTACCGTGACCCCGGAACGTAAGGGCTATTGAAGGACACCGTGGATTTTAGTCAGTACGAGTCTGACAGTCCCTCGGTCTGCCCTGGGCGGGAGGACTCATTTTGATGATTTTACCACGCTAAAAAAAATGTTAATGGTGAAAAAAAAAATTTGAAATCTGCACTAAAGTTTTTGAGACACACACACACACAAATACCATTCTTACATACAGAGATAGAGTGGATGGAGAGATATAGTGAAGGGGGTAATCTTCAGTACTACTAAAACGTTTCCAAAAATATTACACTAATGGAAAAATGCTTTATTCCGAAAAATCATAATTATGCTGAATGAAAACATTTCAATACGCGTAGCATGACACCGTAGATGTAGGTGTATTTTTCCAAGTTTATTCTTAAATATTCATGTTAACGTATTGAGAAGATCTATTGAAATAAATTACATAATTAAGATCTTTTTTTTTTTTTCAGCTTGGTAAAATCATCAAATGAGTCCTCCCACCCCAGGCAGGGCGGGAGGGACTGTCAGACTTGTACTGACTAAAATCCACGATGTCCTTCATTAGCCCTTTATGTTCCGGGGTCACGGTAAGGAAATAAGTCCCGCGACCCCGGCAGGCTTTGACCCTCTGAGAGGGGGCCCCGTCATGTTGCTGACGCTCTTTGAGGCGCGCGTGGAACACGACGCGCCGTCGACCCGGGCATGGTCCATGGTCGGGCAGCGAGTTGCCCTTTACTCGCTGTCCGCATGTCCGCGCCTACGGTGGCCGGAGATCGTCTGCCGATGATCTTTATTTTAGAGATTAAGTGACGTAAGTATAATTTTCTGAAGAAAATTCAGAACATTACCTTTTATTCATTTTGTTCTTGAATTAAAAAAAAAAATACATATACTAAGGAGAAACTAAAATAAAAACAAAAGTATCTAAAGGAAATCGCCAAAAAATCTTCTAAATTCCTACCAACGAAACAATCCTCAAGTTTCAAATGATGAGCTTCACCACCAAAGTAACGTACACAGTTTAATTTTAAAGAAAAGGGATATTCAAAACAGCAACCGTCGGTTTGCGGTCTCGAGAAAATAGAGCCAGAAACAAATTGCAGCCCGACTGAGATAAAAAGGGCCCGTCATTTTGTTAAACGACGCGAAGTCCAAGCCAGTGCAAATAACACTGAATTTACTTCAATACTACAGTTGGAGTACCTAGTATACTCAGTTAATTAATTAGGATGCTAAAATGTACGTTTCTATTTTAGTGTTGTTACAAACAGCAGAATTAGGTTTCTATCGAAATCGTGTTTCATGTCTTAGGTTAGATTACCATGACAGGCAAAATGAATTTTCCTTTCGATTTTTTTTAAACAAGACGTAGTCTGTATTTGTGTTGATAGCAATAGATTCGCATCTTATTATGTTGAATCTAAACAAAACTGGGAAGTATAAGGCAATTAAGTTTACTTCTGCTTCATCCTTCGGGTTAATAACTTCTGTATGATCTGCTGGCTAAATAGGAAATCGAAAGCGATCAATTAAATGTCATAATTTGGTTTAATTACTAGATTTTAACTTATCTATTAGTAGGATCCAAATACATCAGAAATCTTGTCTGATAGGTATTTAAGAAGGCTTTTTTTATAGCGTGGTAAAATCATCAAATGAGTCCTTCCACTCCGGGCATGGCGGGATACTGTCATACTCATACTGACTAAAATCCACGGTGTCTTTTAATAGCCCTTTATGTTCCGGGGTCACGGTAATGAGATAAGTCCCGCGACCCCGGCAGGCTTTGGCCCTCTAGAGGAGGGCTCCGTCATTATGCTGACGCTCTTCGAGGCGCGCGTGGAACACAACGCGCCGTCGACCCGGGCATGTCCTTGGACGGACAGCGAGTTGCCCTTTACTCGCCGCCCGCATGCCCGCGCCTACGATGGCCGGAGATCGTCTTGCGACGTCCGTCGCCGCGGGCGTCCACCACCGCGGGTGGGGCGGAGGGAGGACATTGTCCTCTCCCTCACGCGGCCCGCCTCCTCCTTCACGAGCATGACTGCTTCGCAGAAGGAGGCGACCGCTTCCCACTCCGGCTCGCCCCGCAGCATGGACGCGACCAATGCCGGGCGCAAGAGGTCACCGCCTATCGCCGCCGTGAGGACACGTCGGTTCTCTGCCCAAGCGGGGCAGTCTTGCACCGTATGCTCTACTGTGTCCTCCGGGCGATCCTCGCAGTGGTGACACCCAGGCGTTTCCTCCTTTCTCATTAGACACAGGTACCTCCCGAAACTTCCGTGTCTGGTGAGGACCTGCGTCTTGCGGTAGGTCAGGACGCCGTGACGCCTATCCAGCCACTCCTCAAAGAGGGGTCTTAACGCCGCGACTGCGGCGTGCCCGATTTTTAGAAGGCTTGGCTTAAAAATGGTCAGCAGACTTCTCAGTGCATTTCACGCATCGACAAACCACTTGACGATTCTGCTAAAACCATAATTTTAATGTAGTTAGCTTCGATCAATAGTAGTACTACATTCCCGCGCTTCAAAAACGGCCCGTAAAATACCGCCACAAACACTTTTGTGACGGTATTTCAAATTAGTTTGAGCCAATCATAGCCAACGGTTAAACGTCGACATGCCGCAGTGTGCGTTCAAAAACTGTACTAATAACCACCGAAACGCTATGTTTTCGGAAGGAATATCGTTTTTCAGTAAGTTCAAACTATTTAGTATTTTTCTTAAAATAAAAAATAGAATAAAGTAGTAAATAAAAATAAATCATGATGTTGTTGATGTGAAAACGGAACGTATCCGACTACTGTTAACATCGCTCCGTAAATCTTTTTACAAATAAATGTTTTTACTGACTTAATTCAATATCCGACCACAACAAAGTAACCTAAACTCGAAACAGTACCAGTGACAGTGTTATCTCTCATAAAAAACCAATGCTCAGAAATCTACGGCAGAAACAGTGAAAGTACAGAAACACCAGTGATTTTCCGTCATTTTGGACAAATACAAAGGACCATCACAAACACAGGTCGGCTTTTCAATATATTATACAATAAAAAGGAACTATTTACTGAAATTATCAAACTATATAATAGTATTTGCATGAAAGTGTTTGTTCGTAACAGTTGCGATTTTAAAATCGGTAAATTTTTCAATGTAAACAAAAGACAACTGATTCCAATAGCCAATCACAATCGACACAATTACTACTGACAGAAGAAATTTCGTTCAGAAATCGAAAACAACTGACTTGGCTTATAGTCTTTTGTGAACACACTGTGGTTACGTTCCATTACACGAAGATTTTTTAATTTGTCCTGTTGTAAGCGATTTTAGTTGAAAATGGAGGAATATGATAATATCACATACCGTACCCAAAGCCGTAAAAATTCGTTAACCCAAACTGAACCTGATAACTCAGATCTCTTTGATGCAACTATGGCGAGTTTCTCGAATACATCAATAAATATCAGCCCAACCTCACTTGACTTGGAAACAAAAGTGAATAAATTAACTGATAATTTACAACTAGCCTATCGTGAGATTGAAAATTTAAACATTGAAAATTTTCGGCTAAAGTCTGACCTGCAAAGATATTTGAAAATCTTAGAAAAATATGATTGCATAGATCTTAAGAAACAACAAGAATTCACACCTCAACAAAAATTAAAAATAGTACAAAACACCGTTGTATCACCTGAAATGGAAAACAGACAAACAGCTACGCCCCTAAACCAAACTAAAAATGATGAAATTACTTCGGATACACCTACGAGTGGAAAGACTCCAAAACATGTACAGGGTTCGTCGTCTCATTCGGAAAAACAAGCACAGATACAAGAACCTTTAAAGATATTTACTTCATCCCCTACACATAACCTAACACCCGCAACTGATAAATGTGTCTTGGATGCTCCCGTAAAGCATCTCATGAAAAAAGGACAGTGAACTATCTAGCGTCAGCAGCAGCACCTGTATATAATTGCACGTTAAAGTCAACGTCGCTCAACAAAACCATGCCTGAGCAACAGAAGAGGGTCGTTGTTTTGGGTGACGACCAAGGACGAAACATTCGACACACCTTACAATCCCTGCTGGGAAATGAATTTCAAGTATTATGCTTCTGGAAACCTGGTGCAAAAACAACAGATGTCTTATTTAACTCTTATAACTTTGATTCTTTGACCCAAAACGACTATGTTATTATATTGACAGGTATCAATGATACTAATCCTCTTGACTTTCAAATTGATCTCGGTGTTTGGTTCAGAAGTATTAAATATGCCAACATTATTGTATCAGAAGTCCCTTATAATCGTCATCTAAATGAACGATCTTTGAATAGTTTGCTACGCCATTTATGTAATAAATATAAAGGTCCATTTGTAAATATGGGATATAGTCAATTTGTACCACGAAGACAGCACCTTCTTACTGTTAATATCTGTAGATACTTATTAAAAGAAATACTACATATTGAATTCAAAACTAAATTTGTATCTTATACTAAGCAAAATCGAACTCTCTTTAACCTAAAGACTGACCAATCTACTCAAACTTGTTATAAACCTAGCGACGTTGCAATTACTTTTGACAAATTCACTCAAACTTTTGACATCCTTGATCAAAATATAATAGACAGCAATTTTTCTGTCTGTATGGACAATGGGACTAAGCCTATAAATAGCAATCATTGTTTTCGTGTATAAATACGTAAATATCTTTCATCAAAAAAATGTTAATGGGTTGATTGGCAAGTCGGACTTACTCACTCTCCATTTAGAAGAATTATGGGACAAGGAACAAAGAATTGATATATTGTGTATCACTGAACATAATATGCTGAATGAAGACCAGAGGCCTTACTACGAGCTCTTAACTCGATCCTGTTTTGGCTGTGGGAAAGCGACAGAGCTATACAAGTCATCTAGCGCCATCTCTTTCCCACAGCCAAAACAGGATCGAGTTAAGAGCTCGTGGTAAGGCCCCATTTCCATTTAACTATCCCTAATTATGAACTAGCCACATTTTCAACGCGGAATACTAGGCGTGGTGGTACCTGCATCCTTATAAATCGTATGAATAAGTACAAAACTATTGACTTGAGTAAATTCTATGTGCCTTATGTTATTGAATGCTGTGCAATAGAATTAATAATACATAAATTAATAGTGATTTGTATCTACAGACCACCTAAAATGAGGAATGATTGCTTGGAATTATTTTTGGCTAGCTTGGATGGTATTTTGCGGACGTATAGCCTCGGTGACTCAAAGAAAGTGGTTATCTGCGGTGATTTTAATATAGACACATTGACACTATCAAAGCCGTCTAGCGGCTTTCAAACGCTCCTTCTAAACTATGACCTAAAAATTGGTATTCATCAGCCTACACGATTGGCTAGTGGAAAATGTATAGACAATTTCGATTCATTTAGCTCACATTGGGATTGTTTGACCAATGTTTGACATCACCAACTATTGTAACAAACATCGGTTGGTCTAGAACAGAAAACATTAGCCCATAAAGGGTTCCGTAGCAGCAAGTAACATAATATAAAAGTTCTTGTAGTTGGTTGTAACTTTGAAAGGTAAATTGCGGTTTACGATTTATGACGATTAAAAAAAAACTAATAACTCGATCTCGTTCAAACCAATTTTCAGTTGAAGTTTACATGGTAATGTACATCATATATTTTTTTTAGTTTTATCATTCTCTTATTTTAGAAGTTACAGGGACACACACACACATTTTACCACTTTGGAAGCGTTTCTCGCGCAAACCGTTCAGTTTAGAAAAAAAATGATGTTAGTAACCTCAATATCATTTTTCAAGACCTATTCATAGATACCCCACACGTATGAGTCAGGCGAAAAAAAATGTTTTGAGTTTCACTTCTAAGTACGTGGGGTACCCCCAAATTTGGTTTTTGTTTTATTTTTGTGTGGGTGTTTTTGTTTTACATTTGAATTTTGTTTACGTATCATCTTTTTGGTTTTTTTTTATGGTTTCCAAAGTACAATACAATAATAGCAACGAAATAGGGTGTTCATGTTCATCAAGAGTTAAAAAATACATTGATCGTCAGATTTAGTAACCGGTGTTACGGTGGCACAAAGTTTTTCAGAGAAATGTCAATATTGAGTGAATGTGTCATTCACTCCATGTTACTGAATTTGTGTAACTTTATTTTTTAACTCGCTTCTCGTTTCCACGCTGTGTTATTTTAACTGTTTTTATTTTCAACACACTGAAAGTTTGTGTTACCTACAGGTTTTATTTCGTATTATGTTGGCTTGGGTTTTCATTGTAGAGCACAAGCATCAGTAGTAAATTAGCCAAAAGTAGTACGTTCAAAGGTAATAATTATAATGGGGTAGGTAGGCTCCCTTATCAGCCCCGAGAGTTATAGTAATCGTTTCTCCGGTAGACAATTACGCAGATGATAAACAACTGATAAACACAACTGTTTATTTATTCACTCTTCTCTCAAAACTTAGTATCAAACAGTTTGAAATGTACTAATTTCTTGAGTCAGTAAGTCGTGTGTCCCCGCCGGAAGCGACGTCAAAAACAGAAAGAGAAATGGTATAAAGCTACCCAAATTAGATCACGTTGACGTTAATCTTCAAACGTATTGGAGCGACTCTAATGAGCTCTTTGGCCGTAAATCTAAAAAAGTGGAGGCTTCAATGACCTCGATTTTTGTATAATGATGTATGCCATCAGCGGGACGAACCTATTTATCGCAGCATCTCTTTTTCTAATTCTAAATCACTGCCATAAAATCGCTCCCAAAACTAAAAACATATGCAATGGATGCGCATTATATATCTCAGGGGGACAGTCTCGGCATTTGGCTTGACGTTGATAAAGCGGCGGCTATCACTATATTAAAGAATTAAAAGTTGAATTATTTATTACCAAGATAAGTTCACGTAATAACAATTTATTTACTTCCAAGGGCTCGTTAACTGTTATCAAAACGTGCACAGCAGTCGCGCAACTCCGCCTGGAAGCCAGGATGAATGAAAAGCTCTTTCATCGTGCACACTCTTTGTCTATCCCCGAATTCATGTGTAAGCTGTCACGAGGGAGGCTCTGATGACGCCACAATAAAGTGCCGTACACTTGCTTGCAATATAAGGAAAACCATGGAACATTTTCCGTAATTCTTCATATATTTGTACAGCATGTGTAATATTGCTAGCTCAATGCATGTTTGACAGTAATTCAACGTGAGAACCAGACACCGCATGGGTAAGCAACAATGACAATAAAGCCTCTTGACTGCTCATACGGGCGACTCAGGCTCACGACACATCAGTGAAATTGCACTTATATTAGATGAAAATATGACTGACCATTTTAGTTTTGACCAGTTAATGGATCTCTCCACACGCGATTATTTTGATAACATTTTTAAATATTTCTGCTTAATATCAAATTAATTATGAGTTCTTGTTCAATTATATGGTGTGGGAAATCGTCTAGAACATCCAGCTATAAAAAGGATGGTATAACTTTTCATCGGTAAGTAAAATTTATTTATAATTTGATAATATTATGAATAATTGCAGGGCTCAAGCTAAACTGGTTGTTTACGTTTAAGGCACACAAAATGTACACCGCGTTGATGTCTTTTTGAAAAGTCCCTTACACTCACTGGGTATTTTCAATAAGTGTGTCCCTTTCTATCTGTAGGCATAAATAGAAAGAGACAGATGCATTGCTGTAGTGTTGTGACAACTTCGCAACTAAGTCTTTAAAATATTGTCGATAAAAATAACGATGTTCCCTAACTGTAAAAAAGTAACGTTACTTAATGTTTACATTTTAGATTTTAAATATTCCAGAAGTGAAAAAAAAGTGAATCAATGTTGTCAACAAGGAAAATTGGTTTCCAAAAAAATATAGCGTTGTTTGTTCAAGGCATTTCACGGAAGGTTGCTTTGAAACCCTAAAGAACCAACGCCGTTTATTTAGTACAGCAACACCGACTCTGTTTTTGCCTGTTTTGGTATGTTTTATTTTACATATTTCAGTTCAATTTTGTACGTTTTTAGAAAAAAAAAAAAATAAGAAGTACCTGCATGTAAAATAAAAACTTTATAATTTACAGGCTTTACCAAATAAGACGGCTGATCTATGTATCATCATCATCATCATCAGCCTATAATGTTCCCACTGCTGGGACACAGGCCTCCTCTCTGTGAGAGGGAGTGGGCCATAATCCACCACGCGGGCCCAGTGCGGATTGGTGGATGTCACATGTCTTCGAATTTTTGGTTCTAGGACATGCCGGTTTCCTCACGATGTTTTCCTTCACCGTTTTGAGAGCAGTGGTGATGAAATAAATTACACAAAGTAATGCGCCAGGCGGGGTTCGAACCCACGACCTACAACTCGTAAGTCGGGACCGATACCACTGGGCCACCACTGCTCACACTGATCTATGTATACATAGTTCTAATTAACCCGGGCCTTCCCATCCAAATATCTCACAAGTAAGTTAATTTATTCTAACGACGTGATTCGTGATCCTAGGCCGCATTGTTACAATATTTAATGCCTGATGTATAATTACTGGATTTAGTATCAAAAAATAGGACAAACTTACCATCAAATACCCTCCCAGAAATGCAAATTTGATGATCATAACGTACCTGGAACTTCCTATGATAATGTCCTCGTTGTAAGTTAATTTTAAAGTAATGGGGAAGGCAAGTGTCAAAGTGACAAGTGACAGTTTGGTCCCAAAAAAACTGTCAAATCAAAAAAATCGATTTATTGATGTAAAATGACTAGATGTTGTGTAATAAGCTGTAAAAATGATGGAACATACAAATTTCCGACAATTCACACTATCAAGAAATAATGGGTAGCTGCTGTGACTGCCTTGAGAACAAAAATTGAATTATAACTAAGGAAAAGCTATATAATAAACAAATATCCAGCCTTGCGAAGCCGAGACAGGCCGTTAGTTGAGTTTATTAATGAAATTCTATGATTATACTTTAACTAAACAATCGAATACACTTTTCAAAATAATATCTACTTTTCTATTGGAGGTTAAGTACCAGTATTGCATTGCTCCATAAATCATGAAATGGTTCGTCTGGCGGAAAAATTATCACCTGGAACGAGTTTTGTGATAGTTGTGGTGTTAAGAAATTAAATATATTGTGATATTTCTCGAATCTAAATAGAAAAACGGGTAAAATCACTGACTTAAAACATTATGATATTTTATCAAAATAGAAAGTCAGAAGCAGCATTATATTCTTGTTATAGGAGAGGACAGGTAAAACATACCTAAACTCAAAAATTGAAACCTCAACTACAAGTAATTGTGGATTTATTACGGTAAAATCAATTGATTACCACTCAATTAAATCACTTTTTTTCCTCTTGTAGATGCACCGCGGCGTCTTAATTCTTTTTTTAGTATATGCACTTGCATTGACGAATAATTTTCCATATTTGTTTTGTATTTATACTCAATTTTTATAACAATAAATCTTGTTTGTTTTTTGTACAAGGCAGACGTAGGGACCAACTATCGCAGCGCCATCTATGATTAGCTTTGAGTTGCCATTCCCATTGTCTCGTACAGGAGGATCGTCTAACCTAGGCTCAAATTTTTTTCTTTTGATTTTTTTTACGATTTTATTAACCTTGATTTAATTTTAGCATTAATTTAAATAAAGTTAAAACAGAGTTACGTAAGTGTTTTATTTGCACCCAGTTAACGCCCAATCACTATAGTTAATAAAAAAAGAATAAGCAGACATCGTTATGTTCGATTTTATCGATATTAGGTATTGTAGCAAAACTGACTTGTGCATCACTATGTTTGGAACATTCGTCCTGACATTGTTGCATCGGCCAACCACAACCGCTGTTTTTTCTTCGTCCCCTGACCCGCAGTGGTGAGTCGTGTGCCTAGGCGAAATCGGTCTATGAGCTCTCAAGTGGTTTAATTCTCTTTGGTAAGCAACGTATTTCAGTTCCCAACACAATGATGGCTCGGGAAAATTTTGTTATTAAATATATTTTTTTAGCTTTGTGATACATAATAATGTAAAAATCACCGCTAGGCTACAAGTGCCTGCCATATTTTACATTATTCATAAACTTTTAAATTCGTCTGAGTCAAAGTGTGTCAATATCCTACTCTGTGGCGGCGGCTTTAAATTTTCATTCTTTAGGTTGCTTTACTTACATTTTAATGACACGAGTTTTCATGAGTATTTTAATAAAGAAGATTGTGATTTTTGATTTAATATTTAATCACAATAATATAAACTTTTTAGATGATCAAATATTTCAGTAGTAATGAGGTTTTATGATTTTATAAATAAACTGTTATGAAGTATATCTAGAAAATAAAATGTTTAAAAGAAAATAATGTTCAGTAATTTTTTGCACTGCACTGTATTGAAGTACGCTGTATACTTTCAAAGGGTGGAAAATTCGCCGTATGCGTATTTAATGCTTAATAGCAGCGTCTAGCGGAGTGAATAGAAAAAGTAAGTATCGGTGAGTACGACAGATGTGGCGAGATATACTAGTTAACCAGTACAAAGGGCATATAATTATAGGAGACATAATATGCCCAAATATAGGAAACTGACCACAAATGAAGCGTCTTCGCTGAATGTGTATCTTGAAAAATTTCCCACGGGATTGAAATATCGAGATTTATTTATTTATTTATCAAAAATCTTATTCTATCATTTCCTATCATTTCATCAGAGGTAAGTGGTATCGTGTGTGTCATCATCATTTCAGCCTACCTCTGAACCAAGGTTCATCAAGTCAATTCAGTCGTTCTGAGGTAATTTATCTATCCATCCATCCAAAACTTTCGTATTTATTATATTGGTAGGGATACTTCTAAAAATAGAATATAAATTGTGTATTTTTTTTGGTATAAACTTAAACTTAAAATGAAGAAAGTTAGCCGAATTTTTTTATAAACATAGGTACCTACTATGCAATCCCGTTATGGGTGAAGCTGTGATAGCTGCATATTGTGACGTCATGCACGCTTTTCTAAGGGTCAGTACAGACCGCGACGCGAAGCGACGCGACGATGCGCGCACTCTTTTAAGAGGCATTCAAAATACGACTTTATGTTCTACACCAAAAGATACACATTTCGTTGTGAGAATTTAGAATACTTTGAGCGGCGTAAGCGGCGCCGCGCTGCGCCGTGCTGCATAGCGCGGCGCATCTCAACGCAGCGGTGAGTCGCTGCGCAACTCGAGGCCGCGCGGCGCAGCGCGGCGCCGCTCGAGGCCGCTCGACGACTGATGCTTGTTAGACTGGGAGTTAGAGGTGTCTGAGTATGCGTAATGTGAGTGTCGAATTTCGCCAACCGATTTAAGTGACGAAAAGGTCAAAGAATAACAATGTTTATCTTGCCGGTCAATTGTCTGGTCCATTTTTTTACGCCCTCTTCTCTTATTCGTAAACGGAATGTATTGAGTACATGATTTAAAATCATTATAATGATTATTTCCGTAATAATTTATAGAAAAATCAGATCACAGCTTTTTACGGGACAGATAAAGCTCATAATACTTAATTGCATAAAAATATTTTTTCCAATCGGTTAGGAACTTGTTCTGATTTGCTGAATTAAATGAAGTACTGAACTAAATGAGTGGACTACTTCATCAAGCGAAAAGATACACATACTTAATGCAGGCAGGATATGTTTGTCATTATTAGGGTCTCAGGTATAAGAATTCGGTCATAGTTGCCTTCTTTCGGATTTTATATACTCATCTACCTCTAGCCCCTGGACTATGTAGCTGACACCAAATGGACGACTGCGGGAGTATGGAGGGTGGGGCGGGAAGCACGTGGCGAAATAAGACACTCTGCTGCACCGCGCGGCGTCTGGATGCGCAGCGCGGCGCATCGCTACGCAGCGCGGCGCATCGCGGCGCAGCGCATCGTCGCGTCGCTTCGCGTCTCGGTCTGAACTGACCCTAACACTTGCAACTTCTTAAATATACAATAATAATATTATTACGAAAATAACAATATAATAACGACAGTAAATAGCATTCAATTAATTTGCATAATTTTATTTCTAAATAAAATTTTCAAATGACTATTGTCAGATAGAAGCCATTGATGTATTCACCCTGATCGTGGTTACATTAATGTACAAGAATCAAATCAAAGCTTTTATTTTAATTTAACCAATTATAGGCACTTTTGAATTGTCAAAGACATTTTCTTTAGCTTAGTAAAATCATCAAATGAGTCCTCCCACCTAGGGTAGGACGGGAGGGACTGTCAGACTCGTACTGACTAAAATCCACGGTGTCCTTCAATAGCGTACGTTTACGATCCGGGGTTTCGGTAACTCGTGAGTTCCACGACCCCGGCAGGTATTGGCCCTCTAAAGGGCCTCCGTCATTATGCTGACACTCCTTGAGGCGCGCGTGGAACACAACGCGCCGTCGACCCGGGCATGTTCCATGGTCGGACAGCGAGTCGGCACCATTCAGCTCAATCATTGTGAAGGGAGTTAAATGATCCGACACACGTGCCACCATCAGCGAGATATATGAGAGAGCATGAAGATTTATTGAGAATAGAAGGAAGATTATTTTGAAAATAAAACAAAAATGTCTGTCTGTCTGTCCTAATCAAATAAACCATCCCGTGACGTTCCTGGCACAAAAGACCCCAGGATACTAGCAGCGTTACCACGCTGAATGGCAATAGCCAGTCTTTGCACCAGAAACAAACCTGAGCGATGAGATTATTTTTGGTGTTTAATTAGTAAAGTCACCAAAGACTAAACTTAATATTAATAAATAAGCAACTTAATCGACCCGCTAATTTATCTAGTTCAAATAACTTTAAGCTTGTGTAAGAAAGAATCGGTAGGTACTGTTGAATAAATGAAATTGCTCAGCTGCTCCTGAGAAAACGCTCACAGCTAAGTGAAGGAAGAGTAGCCAACATGATTAATTACAAAGTAAAATAAAAAGAATAATTTCTTTAGAGGTAATAAAGAAGTGACTTCTGCTGCGTGCTTTCGACATAAAGCACTAAGTAAGTACGTATAAAGTTTTCTTTTGTGAGAGACTGCAGTGTTCCCGTAGGCCTCATCTTGACTCTCTAAGGATGAATGCATCCTGAAGTCCTTTTTTTCGTCGTCTTTCTTTTTCGTCTAGATGCCATGTCCAGATTTGAGATCCTCTGAGTAATGAAGTACTTGTATATACGACCTATGGTTCATTTGTAGTGACCGACCGAAATTTCGGTTACGGTTTCGGTTTCGGCCGGTTTCGGCCAAAAAATCTAGTTTCGGCCTTAGTTTCGGTTTCGGCCAAAATATAGCCGAAACTTTCGACCCTGCCGAAACTCAAGTGTTCGTGCATTTTCGTGTGTCGTTTGGTAAAATTCGTAGCCAACACGTGCTTGTTCGACGGCGGCGGGGCCCGGCGCTGTTCGCCACCGTTCATTTAATCGTGAGTTGAGGTTATGTTTTTGAGTTTACTGCCAAGAGTAAGTCTTGTATATCTATATAAATAAAAATGAATTGTTGTTCGTTAGTCTGATTAAAACTCGAGAACGGCTGGGCCGGTTTGGCTGATTTTGGTTTTGAATTATTTTGGAAAGTCCAGGGAAGGTTTAAAAGGTTTTTTTTTTAATCGTTTCTCAGGCGGTACGGAGTTCGCCGGGTCAGCTAGTTCATGTAATAATAAAGTATATTTGTTACGTACGTTAATGATTAAAAAGTTATCAATCGTCAAGGCCCTGACTGTATTTGAAACATAAGTGAACGGTCTCTTCTTTGAAATAATGCTAATTTCGTATTTCTGAATAAAGTGCGATTGTTGAGACTACAATTAATCCAGTGAAAAATTGAAAACTATGATTTTTTATAATTTTAAATACATTATGGCTCAGTAGAAGTTAAATAACATAGAAAAAAAGCAATTTCTTAAAAATCATTTCCATAAAGCCGTATAACATTAATTTCCAGAATTTGATGTAATAATACGCATGGGGTTTTTTTTCCAAAATCTGCGGTTTCGATTCCTGGTCAGGAATATTGATTTTTCTAAAATCCAATGATGCAGTTTTAGTTTTCGTCAAAATCGGTCTACAGTCATCCTGTAATTCCTGTATAATTGTACACTTTTTCTTGTGTTAACAATAATGTTAAAAAAATAAAACAAAATTTTAGAAAATAATCGAAATTTTAATTGTGTTAAAAAGTTTCGGTTTCGGTTTCGGCCGAAACAGAGCTAGGCCGAAAGTTCGGTTCGGTTTCGGTTTCGGCTGAAAAATCAGTTTCGGTCGGACACTATTCATTTGTTATTGCGTGGTTATCGGGACAATAACTTGTTGATACTGATGTTCTATATTCCAACTCGTAGTTCGTAGTCTCGTTTAAGTTCCGTCTTTAGTATCGGTTTGACACATTTGTGTTTACGGCTACGGCCCTATGCCGAAGTTCCGTGGAGAAACGTACTTCGCCTTAATAATTAAAGGCGCGTGGCCTGGCATAACGAATAGCTCCATTAATTTATGTGTTCCGATCTTATGAGTGGGACATTAAAAGATCCTCATGGGAAAGTGTTTCGTGATGTAATTTAATTAACAAATGCATAAATTGGTGAACCCCCAATTCGGAGTGCTCCGCAAAATGTAACAGATTTACATATTGTCTGTTTAGCTTTTATTTATGGCAGTCTGTTTGTTTGTTAATGTTTCAAAACAATTTAAATGTTTCTTTCATGAGTGGTAGAATAAGTTGTTTTATTATAATTCAGCTTGTTGTGAATAATATTTATAAATGAGGCAGTTTATCAAGGGAATTGTACTCCGAGGCCAGTTGTGCAATATCTCTCAATGCTGTTTGGCATATTATTTATAGCATTGTTCAACGCTAAGATTATTTAGTGTAACAGGCTGCAGATGGCACTAAAACACTTCCTAATAGTACTGCATACACCAGTTAATATATTCCATAGATAAGGAGACAAAAGGGTGCTTGGTGTGCTATATACACACGTAGGTAGATATAAGAATGTAGGATATTCGGTCGTCATTAATCTAGATACGATGCGTCCCAAAGGTTTTCTTGCCAGACCTTAATTCAAAATGATGTATTGTCTAAACAAGATAGCTATTGTAAAACAAAATTAACTTGACATAAATGACTCTTTTAACATACGGCTTTATCAAATTAAATTCGAATTTAATTTAAACTTTTTATTTACGTGCCAAAGTAATGAACGTGAATTCATTAAATCCATTTTTTGGGAACTTTTGTTCTCTGATTAGCATATTACGCGGCGTTGCTTTAGTCATTAAAATGCTTTAAAATAAACTGCAAGTCATAAAAAGAGGGAAACGGGTTAATATTTTTTAGCAAGGGTAATAGCTTGCGAGGGTCCATCAATAACGCTGTATAACGTAGGAACGTGTACGCACCCAACCTACTGCTTGGCTCGTAAAAGAAAATCTTTGATGGATAGCATCATCTGACATAATTTGCTTCCAGAATATTGTCTGATAAATTATTCAATTTTTTTAAACCTTATTCAACCTTATTTTAGTACATCACTGTTGTTAATTCCAAGACGTGAACGAATAATTAAAAATTAGCACTTTAATCAGATAAGCGGCCGGCGCGCTTCACTTTGAGATCACTAAGTAGTAAATTAACTTTCATAATTGCATAATTGTAATTTGCCGAGTCGAAACCGGAGCAAACTAGTAGCTATCCGAGCGTGATTAATTTGAAAATTCAATTAAGATATACAATTCTATTTTCTTTAATAAATTATATAGGTAAGGAGAGGGAGTTTTATTTAGCGGCGTCGAAAAAGATACACCAGATGTAAGGGAGTTGCAGCAATACAAACAGGCAGAAAAAACAAAAGGAGCGAAATAAAAGAGTGTCTCAGCCTATTTCAAATGTAAATCTCTGTCGTTGTAACGGGTCGGCTCTCCTGAAAAATAAGACGTAGGTCGGCGAGATTGTCGCTTCTTGCTTTCGTTGACTTGGAAAATTTCTGAGACGGCGACGCTCCAAACCCTCTGTAGGATTTGCGAAGAGTTTATGTGTCGTCCTGAGAGAGAAAAGTTAAACAATACACGGTAGATGTTTATGTGTAGGGGAAGGAATTGGCAGACTTACTTATAGAGTGTCGTTGTGAGAAATATCGCCTCGACTGAGGCAGGCGCCGCTTGCTAGCCGTGTTTGTGAACGCTATGATTCAATTGCAGGAGAACATTTTCTCTATATTTCACAGAAAATTGATATTGTACTTGTAAGAATGCACTTCTGTTTTGAATGTTGTATTTGTTAAAAAAAAAACATTCTATCGCCGTTATACTTATATTGTTGCACAACAACATATTTTATGTACAAGACGAGGTACTTAAAAGGCCATCAACATTATACGTAAACATATTTTCCTACAACACTACACAGGACGATCTATCATCATTATCACGCAACACTTCATAATAATGCCGTGAAGGGCGCTATCGACAAGTAAAGTGAGCTTAGATACAATTCTACTAGTGTTTACTAGGACATAATACCCGGATCGTTCGATAGATAAGTCTCGTAGAGTAGTTATCGGACCACAAGGGCAGTAAAAGCTAATTGGTGGGGCGGCCATAACGGGCACAGCGTTAGCGTGGCGTCGGGATTGGGAAAATTAACCTCTTCCGAGCGACCCAATTGGTGGGCTATGATTAGTTTGTAATTTGTGACGGGCCTTTGCGATTTGTGGTCTATGTTCACGTTTTTGGTCTGTTAACCATTACGCTATACTGATTTATGCAGACATGGTGGCTTATTAAATTATGCCGCAATTTTCGCCTGGTGATTTTCATTTAATAATCGCTTTGGGTTTGTATATATTGTATATTGTGTATTTATATTTACATAAATACGATATTGTGAAGTTGGGACACACATTGTTTTATAAGTATTAATAAGCATTGTCTGCCTATACAATAAAGAGTTAATTAATACATAAAATTGTTGTGTGAAATGTGTGGAGGAACTCGTGGCTTAATAATTACAGCCGCACAGGCCGATCTTCCGGGTTAAGCCGCGCTTGTCGAGGTTGGTCTGTGGATGGGTGACCATCTGTCATAGCGAGTTTCCTCCGTGCTTCGGAAAGCACGTAAAGCCGTTGGTCCCGGCTGTCATTTGTAGATCTTTGACGGTCGTTAATAACAGTCAGAAGCTCGAAAGTCTGACCACCAGTCTTACCATGGGGTATCGTATTACCCATGCAGTTACAGGGTTGTGGAGGTCCGATAGGCAGTCGCTCTATGTAAAATACTGATAATCAGCTGCATCTGGTTCGACTGGAAGCCGACCCCAATATAGTTGGGAAAAGGCTAGGCAGATGATGATGTTGTGTTAAATGTATTTCAGCAGACGTATTTTTCTGACACTGACACATTTGTGATTTACAAGGTTTTAATTATAAAAATTAAGAGTAATATAACTATAAGTAGGACTTAGCTTCTTTCTACATATATACAAATACTGGGTGAATTTTCCAGCTGGGCTTGAATGACCAAATCGGAAACTATGAGGAATATCGAAAAATACTAAAAGGAGTCTCAAAGCCGATTTTGATGAAAACGGGTTTATTTTACAAATTAGTATAGATATATACCTAACGTCTACTTACGAACTTTATCAAAAATCTCTTAATCAAATTATGAAAAGAGTCATCACTCCCTTTTCAGATCATAAAAATGTACGAACTCAATGAAGCCAACATTCTAATAAGCTCAGTAAAAGTAAAACAAAACCAAATGGCTTAATCTTTTCGAGTGCCACCAAAATATTGCAAGCTGTGCTGTAATATAATTTCGTGGAATTTAAATATACCCCACACGTATGCAGTGTTTCACTAAAACAAAACCTTCCTTGTCTCATGCAGTACCAACATACGGCGGGTGAATACCTAATTAGAGTAGGATTATAATTTCACTCGCTCAACTAAAGAAATGAAGTAGGTAATTTAATTTAGTGTGTGGGAAACATGAGCTTATGTATTTTTTTTTCCACAAAAATATGAAATGATGGTAAGGAAGTGAGATAAATGCCATTTATGTTTTCTTTTATACACTCAAGTCCAAAGATATAGCTTAGGAGAAACTTAAATTAGTTTGACTATAAAAATCAGTTATAAATACTTACAATCAAAATATTGAATACAGGCAGCGAGGAATTAGTCGCTGTGGGGCGATGTTTGGGGAAGATTTTTCTTAAGTATTCAGTGTAATTTAGTATGGACTGTATGGGCATAGCATAATAAGCCTGCAAAGTTCTGACCACTGCTCTCATGAAGAGAAGATTATGATTGTCTCTAAATGTGGAACCATTGCTTCTCATGGAGAGAAGTCTTCATGGGAAGCAATGGTTCGCAACTGTAATAATACCACCACCAGATGACATTCTGATGGCTTTTCTTCACCTTTTCGAGACCACTTAGATTTCATCGGCGAAATGTGGATGTATGTTATCAATCGGAAAACTTTGTTCGACGTTCATCATTGTAAAATTACTTTACGATCTGCTCAATAGTCTAAGTTACGTTTGCTTAGCTGTTTTTGAGTATTGAAGTAAAAATTTTATATTTCTTTTCGATTTGTAGATGGATTATGAACAGAGCCGAATCAAATATACTAATATGTGTAGCACCCCTAACAGTTCAATGATACTTCGACAGCTACAATGTTGATTGAAATAGTTACGAGTCTTTACCTAAATGGATATTTATGGTGTTCTAGGTTCGCTCTAGGGTCTAATGCAGACATTACTATGCTCGAGCATATCTAGTAAAGCCGAGTCTCTAAGTCTAATAGTAATGTCTATCATTTACTATGACTCAGCTCAAGACACACTCCAACTTCATCCTTACATTATACAAATTGATTGCTATAATGTTGTAAAGTGACAGAAATGTCTGAATACTCAAGGATTTTCTTATAGGATCATCTGTCAAAAGCGCCTTTTGAAATGTTATCATGACAATTGAGTGTGACTTGCTGGCTTGACTTAAGACGGGTATTGGAATATGAGTGTTAAACTATTCGATGTTACGTTTAGTATTAACATTGTATCTACGTCTATAGCTGTAGAGGGGTCTTTCATTGACTGCTATCTGATCTTTTGTGTATGGTACCGTTTAAGTAGTGGTTGGCTTGGCAGTTATATTGGTGATCCACAGTGCTATAAAATAAAACATGAACGCGGTGTAATGCTCATTACAAATCAGACGCCTGTAATTTTCAAAGGGTAGGCGAAATTATATTACCTACTACCCATTTTCCGCTAGTTATTTTAAAGTCAAAAATAGATAGTATAGTTACCGTATTAAGCAATATAGTTTTAAATAGGTGGCGAGTTCATTAACTGGTTACAAAATCCTGATTAAAAATCCAATAACACACAATTTGCTCGTCTTGGGAATCGAACCAAAGCTTTCATGCCTAGCCTTGGCCTACATTCGACCAACAAAAACTAACAGTTTCTAGATACTTATTCTTTTAAGTTTCATTAAATAAATCGATCAGCACTCTACAAAAACAATTGAACGCAACATTATAATATTGCAAAGACCAGTAAACGCTTGATAAAATATTCTTTAATGGCAGTTTCGAGTCCAAGGCGAAGTTTATCGTCGATTCAATCGCGTCGCTGCTAAGATAATAATCCCGAGGAGAGGAGGGGCTTAACTCGCCATCGGCTGTACTTAAGCATTTTTACGCCCTATAAATTAAATCACCACACCTTAGTATAGATAGGCAGATTCATTGTTTATGGCAGTTCCAATATTGTTTTAGATAGGAGAGAAAATGGACTGTCGGATATCTTTGTTAGTGATGTTATGAAGTATTTGAGGTCGCGGGACTGTTTCATCAGGTAGCTGTGATCCTGGAACGCAAAGAGCTATTGAAGGATCACCGTGGATTTTAGTCAATACAAGTCTACAGTCCCTCCCGCCCCGCCTCTGGGTAGGAGGACGCACTTGATGATTTTACCATGAAAAAAAAAATGGGCAGTATTTATGAAGTATAGAAGAACTTGAAAAATATTATTTCTTTATCAAGTTCTTAATGAAGGCGGGCAGGGAATCTCCCTTAAGTTATAGGCAACCATCTTAAAGTTCTACTTTGTAATGTTAATGAATATCTAGTGTAATATGTGTATTGTATGATGTGTACTTGTATGATGTTTCTAATTTAATTAATTATGATTTCATATATTCATTGATTCTAGTGATGCATCCGATACCGATACCGATATATCGGCGATACTTCGGGTTAGCCGATATATCGGTATCGACGATATTTTTATGACCGATTCAACGATACTTTGAAATTAAAAAAAAAATACAAATTCCAAAAAAGTGTCTAAATGAATTCTGTCCCATCAAAGAGACTATTTTCCAGCGCAGGTCTTATTCAAAAACAGACTTGCGAAATCGCATTTCTCCGAAAATTTTAAGATTACTTTGTTTTTTAAACAAAAATCTCATTAATGTTAATTTAAAATTACTAAAATTTATAATGATCTATATCAATGTATGTCACTTCTTTTTATATTAATAGAAAAATAATCTGACTTGTGATTTATTTATTTTATATTATTTTTTTAATTCACAATAAGCGTATCGCTATCGGTATCGGTATCGCCGATATATTTATAAGAATATCGCTATCGGTATCGTATCGGTGAAAAGGCGTATCGATGCATCCCTAATTGATTCCATGGTTGGCGAGTGATCGACTGCAGTTAGTTGTTCTGGGTCCGGGTGTTTTTGGATGTGAGTTAGTATGTTCGCAAACGCATCCACGACACAGGAGAAATTTCTAGTGTTTGGAAACATTTTCACAACTACACCAGTTTAAATATGACTAAACGCTACTAAATTTCTTCTTCTTCCCCACATTATTCTTATCTGTTTATTTATCTACTGTCCGGTACACAGGAGCCTTTCGTTAGTTACTGTTTAAGTTTTAAACCAGAAGTAAACGATAAACACGAACTGAAAATGCTTTTGATCCCGCAAGTTTCAAAAGTTGACTTAGTAAAAGGGTTTCAGCTGTATTATGATACGTTGCTCAAGTGGACAAATTATCTTCCATCTCTTTTCATCTTCTTACTGTAGGTATTTTGCATCACCTTCTTACACGTAAACAGTGTTTGTTTGACAGGCAACGCAGTGTTAACAAGTGAAGGCAGAAGCATGAATTATTTTTTGAATTGTCTTGTTTATATTTTCTATGGACACTAATAACTTGCCACATCGTTCTCACATAATGTACCATCTGATGATGAATGATGTAACAAAAGATCGGTAATAATTTTGGCGATTGAAAAAGAGTGTCCATGGAGTTTCTTGCTCATTCTTCTCCATAGAGATCTACTCCTTGGAATGAGCCTACGGTACTTTCACAGTTTTTATGTCTTGTGACTGGGACTGTAGCACCATAACTTTTTAATGTTTAATTACATTTTTATTTGTCTATGACAATTCATAAGTGCCTGTAACTGGCCTACTTGAAATAAATGCTTTGATTTTTGATTGATTGGGTAGTTGTAAGTTTGCCACAAAAATTATTATTCCTCTCAAAATAAAGTTTTGATCCTGTTCTCCAATCTCCTAGAACTTTCTGTTCTGTCCTCTTTTATTTCGGTAGTTTTGTGCTGGATTTTATAATTTAATTGTTCTGCTACCCCCGTGCGAGAAAAATGAATCGAAAGTACAAATAATCAAAATTAAAAAAGAAAACAAAAACCTTTGGCTAAATTTATTAATTTTTTCGTGGGAAATTATTTTTGTGGCGAACTTACAACAACCCGAATTACAAAAGATGGTTTGTAGGTGTTTCTAAACGTATTATAACTGAAACAATACTTATCTACTGAATCCTTTACTAATTGACGTCACGGTTGGCATATTGGTCGAGCGATAACCTCGCTGCATGTCGCAAGTTCGAACATTATGCGACCCGGAACAACTAAAGTAATTGTTAGACATATTTTATAGTGTATGTTTTGTATATTCCATTAATAACATTCTGAAAAAAATATCTAAATAGCGGGCGACCGTTGGGCCACCCCCTATACAAAAATTAAAATCCCTTTAAAATATTTTTTTTAATAATTTATTACCAACATTCACGAGTCACAATTCTTCTGGCATTTCCATCTGACTTCCGCTGCAAAGGAATGCTGTAACAAATCCAGCAGTCAAGGTCCCTCGTAAAGTCCACACATTATTCGTGAATTTCCTGCAATGCAGGCCAACGCTGCAACTGAAGTGGCGTCTGTACTATGTGCTGTTTAATCATTGTATGCTATGGTCTACACAATTAAATTGTATTCTTAAGAAAACCAAACTATTTGAAGGTCTTAAAAGTAGAAGACATTTAAAAAAAAAACGAAGTTAACTTTGATTTGAGAAAAACATTTTTTTCGTACCACTTGCTCAAAAAAGTGACATTCTATGCCACAAAAAGCGTACATAACAATAGTCATTTTTAATCTGTTAAAAACAGGGAAAGAAAGTTGTACTGAATTTCATTCATCCTTTGGAGAGAATGTGATTTAAATTTGGAATACTTACCGATACTGAACTACATCAGTCTGTCTTTACAACATTGAGTTTGTATATAAAGCATTATACAACTTTTTGAAAAAGGAATACGCATTTATTATGCAGTTATGATTATTCAATAAAATTACGAAAACCGAAGAGGCCGTATGAGCTTGACGCCTTTGCTTTTCCGACACAAAAAAATATTAGTCGAGGAATTTGCCGCATTTTTGTTTTCTTCAAATACCTACATAAACGTTAAGTTTATTTTATTTTTATATATGTTTAATGAATGCTTATCTCATATTATTATTGTGTTAGTTTTTTCGCAAATGGTACGAAAAGTAGAGTATTTTCCTCGGTGATAAAGCTGTCTTAGTCTTGGGTGAACTTAAATCTCTCGCTACACTCAGGACACGTCTTAAATCCCTCGCTTCGCTCGTGATTTAAGTTTTTAACACCCTCGCTACGCTCGGGAGTAAACCTCGAGTCCTTCGTTAAGCTCGAGATTTAAATCGTCACCCGCGACAGAAGACACTGCTTTATCCCCTTGGTTAATAATCTACTATTTGTTCCATCCCAACAGCATCTTAACAATATGGTTTTCTATTTTATACGGGTCCTGCACGCACACATACTCATCAGCAAGAACGACGCGTAATTTAACATGCATACCCGTTTTAGGCATACTACCCTTCTTAGGCTTAATTACCTCCCCTACATCTAAAACTATTGTTTAAAAATCGTAGGTCGGATCCACATTCGAGCGATTCACCCTGGGCGATCATCATGACTGGCCGGCATCCTGTCCGGCAGGGTCTGGTAGACCCCGCCATCCCCTTCTAACCTAACCTGTCCGAGTCGGGGTGCCCCCGAGTCGTTACTACGACATTTTTTATTTCTCAGTGCCCCGTTTCGTACACTCCTACTTCAATACCAGCTAGACAACTTTATGCATTTCAACGAAAACAAAACGGACTTCATTGGCACCCCGAAGTTCGGTTTGGTTAGGTTCCTTTAAACCCTGTAGACAGAAAAATCATTAAGGCCTTTGTAAAGCCATACATTACAAACAAAAACCGGCCAAGTGCGTGTCGGGCCACGCACAGTGTAGGGTTCCGTAGTTGCCCATCAAAATACTTATGCGAATTAACTAAACTGATTCGCTGAATTTAATTTTAAAGAGAAGAATTTTCAAAATCGGTCCAGGAGCCTTTGAGAAATCGGGGAAAATACATAAAAAAAAGATTACGACGAATTTAGAACCTCCCCCTTTTTTTGAAGTAAGTTAAAAATAGTTGACGATAAAAACCTACCTATCCCCAAAAAACATACCGTAAAAACATACCTATTACAGCTGTAAAAATAAAGTTGACAAACTTACATTTGCAGTTGAAGAGCATGTTCTCCGATACATTTTGTTTAGGAAAATATGCTATCCAAGTACATTTTATAAGTTGGTCGACTATTACTCGTAAAGTTGTAAAGCCTACTTAGTCATGATAATTTTCTTTTAAACTTCGTTATATATACTACTATTGTGAATTTTTTCACACCCCCAAACATAACCGTTTAGCTGGTAGAGGGGGGGGACACTCGAGTCGAGCAAAATTTAGCACTTTAAAGCTTAATATTTCACAAACGAATTTTTTTATCAAAAAATTGTTAATGGAAACTATCAATATTTTTTAAAGACCTATTTAATGATACCCCACACTAAGGGGTACGCGACAAAAAAAAAACATCCCCTCTTTACGTGTACAGGAGGTACCCTAAAAAAATATATTTTACGAGATTTTATTTTACGACTTTTTCGGCACAACAAATCCGTATATTTACACCAAATTACAGCTCTCTAGTACTGTGCGTCTCTGAGCTAAACTGCGGACAGACGGACGGACGGACGGACGGACGGACGGACGGACGGACATGGCGAAACTATAAGGGTTCCTTGTTGACTACGGAACCCTAAAAACGCTACGCCACGCATTCGGTTCGTCTGTCAGTTTGTCAAAGGCATTACAGTATTCTTTATTTCACTACTTTTAGTTTAATTACATATCTCTGACTTTATATTAGTATAATGTCATATAACTAGATACTTTTAGTAAGAAAACGTAATAAACAAGAATATCCTACATATTCCGGAATTTTGTGATATCCCTAGGGATTTCGTGAAATCCCTGATTTCCTCATTTCTCTGCGACTGTTATCCACCTACAACCGACCTGTTAACCACCTGTATATTGATGACAGAGGCATATGGGGTTCCCAGGGGTGGCTTAATTAACTCTGACACGAGAGGGTGGCCACATCCTGACACGAAAAAGAAGTAGAATATCTGTCTGATAAGAATGGCTTAGATAGGAGGTAACATACATCTATCTTTTTTTACGTTTTAAAATTATCACATGAGTCCTAGGGCAGGACGAGAGGGATTGTCAGACAGATTCAATAGCCCTTTCCGTTCCGGGGTGGTGGTTACCTGATTAGACTGTCCCGCGACCCCGGCAGGCTTCGGCCCTCTGGCCCCGTAACACCGCTGACAGGTCTTTGAGGCGCGACGTGTTCAACGCGCGCGCGCGACCCCGATGGCTGGAATGTTTTAATTCGAAAACCTACCACGTTTACTATACTACGTAGGTATACTAGAAGCAATGGACTCAAGTCATTCGTTGGAATTTTCAGTGTAAAAAGAGTCGTGATTCAGCTGAACAAGTACCACGCAGATAATAAAGAAGCGATTACTGAGAACGTTTTCCATCCATTTAGGAACCTACACAGCGGAATTATTCAAGAAGTCCTAAAGGAGTCCGAGGGACTCACTAGGATGACTCAATTGTGGAACAGAGTGAGATCCGACGAGGGTCCGGGGGCTTTTTACGACCTATATTATTGAGCCATAAACCATAAAAGCTCTACGCTTTATAAACGCTAAAACAAAACACGGGCGACCGCATATTTCTTGTTTATTCACTCCGACTTACATTATGTCCC
This sequence comes from Agrotis clavis, assembly GCA_954870645.1. Classification (NCBI taxonomy): domain Eukaryota; kingdom Metazoa; phylum Arthropoda; class Insecta; order Lepidoptera; family Noctuidae; genus Agrotis; species Agrotis clavis. The sequence continues at coordinate 13,244,348 of OX940922.1, forward strand.
GCAATGAACTGGAGTGAGATTTTACGAAGAACTTTTAATTTTCTCGGAGGAGGAAAAATGGCGTGTCCATCGCTGAAATGTATTTAAACTAGCCAAACGGACCGCGCTGCTTGAGAAACGAAAAAACAATTACAAAAAATGTATAGTTGCGGTTTCTGGAGACGGCTTTTGTCTTCCTTTAACAGAAGTTTAAAAAGTATTCCTCAGTACTTTCCTTCCCTACTTTTGAACCGTACACAGGGATTGTAAACTCAAGTGTATAATTACTGTGTGCAACTTTTCCGTTTCCCTCGAAATTTATGTTGTGCGTTGATGAGTTAGACAAGACAAACGGTTTTATGTGTTAGATAAACTGCAACTTCCCGTACTCCATGTGTCACGTTGCGAGGCTTATTAATCTTTATATGAACGGTACCCGACTATGTCGCCGTTCTCACATATAACCAACAAATCTGTTAGCCCATAATCCGGTTGATGGTATTAGAAGTTATCTTCAAAACTAAAAGACTATTTACATAACCGTTAGGTTTGTAATCCCTGGAGGGTAAGTAGAGTAGGTATTTTCGTAGCCAAAACTGAGCCAATGACAAGTCTCGACCCGGTCTGGGGTGAGCGAATGGGTAGAATAGACCGGAAATTTTAACAATGGGTAGTGATTTTGACCAACATCTTTATGAAATATAGTCGAACTAGGTTTTTTGTTAGAACTATATATTATACTTTGCCCGCGCAAAAAATAAATTCTACAGCACTCTCATAAGTTGTATAGCATAGCAATATATCAGAATAGTATAGAAATGTATCAGTAAAAGAATGTTTGAATGAAATCAGATACATCCAAATTTTAGCTTTTTACAATACTACTGAAGAAGAGTTGATGGTTATTTTACGTTTTACTCCCTTTGATAATGTAAAACTCCGTTTGTTTTATATTAAATGAGGAGATTATTTATATTTATTCCACTTTGTGAAAATATTATGTATTTCATTAAATTACGTTCGCTGTTACTGAGCAGTAATTTTATATTGTATAAATATTTTAAATATAAATAAATTTAAACCAAGTTTGATGTATGAAATCGATTCAAAGCTTATAACGCTTCAGTTTTAAAGTGAAACGTTGGCAACAGGCGAGCAGGTTTATAATTCGTAATTTGATTTAATATTTAACATGAAGTTATTTGAATGCACAAATAACTCGTAATAATACATTTTTTATAAATTCATGTTTACGTACAGTATGTACGACCAGTACGACATGAATGTATTATTTTATAATATTGCTGAAATACCGAAAACTATGTGGTAGAAGAAATGTTCTTCAGAATTTATTGTGACAATATATAATTATGTATTTTACGTTATGTAGTCTATACCGTTCATCATCTGCCTAGCCTTTTCCCAACTATATTGGGGTCGGCTTCCAGTCGAACCAGATGCAGCTGAATATCAGTATTTTACATGGAGCGACTGCCTGTCGGACCTCCACAACCCTGTAACTGGGAGATACGATACCCCATGGTAAGACTGGGTGTCAGACTTATGAGCTTCTAACTAACAGTAACGACTGTCAAAGATCTACAAATGACAGCCGGGACCAACGGCTTTACGTGCTTTCCGAGGCACGGAGGAAACTCGTTATGTCAGATGGTCACCCATCCACAGACCAACCTTGGCAAGCGTGGCTTAACCCGGAAGATCGGCCTGGGCGGCTGTAATTATTTAGCCACGAGCCCCTCCTATCTATGTAGTCTATACCGTTATAATACATATTTTCAGAAATAGCACTTCTCGCATTTGGCGCGTACGCGGTACTTCCTAAGCAGTGTTTTTGCACTAGCATACTCGCATAGGAGTCAAAGTCTTTGAATAAGTACAAAACCTTTCATGAAATCAATACTTAACGTCAACATCCAATAGACATCGGTAAACGGGGAAATAATTTTAAATTGTTTTAATCGAAAAGAGGCCTCCCTTTGGTCGAATAAAAAAATTTAGCATAATTTTGCTGTCATTGAAAGATTAAAAAAAATACTAAACGAATTGAAAAACCCGGAATCATAAGTATTCTATCGCATTGGAAGTGAATTTAATACTGTCTATTAGAGTTATCTTTTCCATTTTTTTTAAAGTAATTGTTAAATATATAGAAAATAATACTAATAGTCCACCAGTCACCCAAATTATTTTTATGCTGTTTGTTATTAATTCTAGTAATTTATTCAGTTATCGTTAACTCTAACTAGCAACAGACATGTATTTGTCAAAGTTTACAATATGCTATTATCACCACTGACAATAATCAACACACTGGTGGAGATTGATCTAGAATTGTCCTTTGTGGCTTTAAAAAAAGAACTTCTTTAACAAAGGGTTTCTATCCATAGCGATGCTGAATTTTCATATCCTTTTTGTTTCAAAAACTTTACCCACAAATAGAATACAAGATACATTGTATTTCTCGCAACTTTGAAATTTTGATTCCTTAGAAGATCTTCGAATAAATCCGCACTGGATGTATCTGTTGTTTCCTTCGTCTGGCTAAGGGGATCTGCAGACGACAGCAGTTCTGCACGTACAATTATTGCTCACTGATTCTGTTAATGATTGTAATATTTTTCTTTCGAAAGTTCTATTGCTGACATGTTACTGGGCGATTTCCTCACCACTTTTATTAATTTTATACTAGCGACCGACCTGACAATGAGACCGAAACTAAAGTTTCTTATAAGCAAACATAGTTCTGACATTTTTAGGGTTCCGTAGTCAACAAGGAACCCTTATAGTTTCGCCATGTCCGTCCGTCCGTCCGTCCGTCTGTCCGCAGTTTAGCTCAGAGACGCACAGTCCTAGAGAGCTGTAATTTGGTGTAAATATACGGATTTGTTGTGCCGAAAAATTGGTAAAATAAAATCTCGTAAAATATTTTTTTTAGGGTACCTCCTGTACACGTAAAGTGGGGATGTTTTTTTTTTTTCTCGCGTACCCCCTAGTGTGGGGTATCATTAAATAGGTCTTTAAAAAATATTGATAGTTTACATTAACAATTTTTTGATAAAAAAATTCGTTTGTGTAATATTAAGCTTTAAAGTGCTAAATTTTGCTCGACTCGAGTGTCCCCCCCCTCTACCAGCTAAACGGTTATGTTTGGGGGTGTGAAAAAATTCACAATAGTAGTATATATAACGAACTTTGAAAAAAAATTATCACGGCTAAGTAGGCTTTACAACTTTACGAGTAATAGTCGACCAACTTATAAAATGTACTTGGATAACATATTTTCCTAAACAAAATGTATCGGAGAACATCTTCTTCAACTGCAAATGTAAGTTTGTCAACTTTATTTTTACAGCTTTAATAGGTATGTTTTTACGGTATGTTTTTTGGGGATAGGTAGGTTTTTATCGTCAACTATTTTTAACTTACTTCAAAAAAAGGGGGAGGTTCTAAATTCGTCGTACCTAATCTTTTTTTTTTAATGTATTTTCCCCGATTTCTCAAAGACTCCTGGACCGATTTTGAAAATTCTTCTTTTTAAAATTAAATTCAGCGAATCAGTTTAGTTAATTCGCATAAGTATTTTGATGGGCAACTACGGAACCCTACACTGTGCGTGGCCCGACACGCACTTGGCCGGTTTTTTAAATTTTGTTTTAGATGTGTTTGTTCTTGACTCTATAGTCTACGTCAGAGGAGAAGTCTACGATGGAGTAAGCTTACCTAGATGAACTCTGTTCAATCTAACTTTGAAGATATTCGGGTTGTATGTGTTCGGGGAGATAAGGCAGTAAGTCGCACTCTTTGATGGAATGGCAACTATAATTATACGAATGGTATTTAGCAGTACGACTCATGTGACTAAGAGAGTGATGAGTTTGAATGTTGATGGATGGAGAGGAAGGCCAAAGAAAAGATGGATGGATTGTTTAGGGAACGATATGAATGAAAAATGAGTGAATGATGCTGTGACGTCTGATAGGGGAGAATGGAAGAAGAAAACGTGTTGTACCGACTCCAAGTAAAATGAGATAAGGCAGGAAAATGATGATTTAGCAGTACGACTAGAGGCCGAATGGTAGAACGGGGTTCAGTGGGATGAGGTTGCGAAGTTCATGGGGACACTTACAGTACAGTCTATAGAGGACCGACGAGTGGGCAACCTTGCGGAGATGAGACAAGCTCTGAAGCTCTGCGATCCACTGAGTCAAGCGTGGTAAGTTGGTATCAACTTGTTTTTACTTTGTTGGTTGGTGTTGGTTGGTTGGTATTTAGTTGAGTCATCCCAAGGGTGACTGTAATACTCCATTCCGGATCAGATATGCGCTTTTTTATCAAAAAGACGTAAAGTATCAAACAATAAACTCAGTGAAGCCGGTCTAGCAGGTCACAGAGCTCGATGATGTGATGATCAATCATTACATGTGACCACTGATTTTCATCTTTTTGTTTATCCGGTCCCCAGCATTAATCTTTGAAACAATGGAGAATATTAATTCTCGCGTCGATTACTGTGCTTCGTCTGAGACCCACCTTACAAATGTCAATTTGAAGAAATAGGTCAGTCTAGCTCCTATCAGATCCAGCCATTATTTGATGTTGCAATGTATTAAATATAAATAAGATGCACTGGCTTCTCTTTCTTGGTTTTAATAGTTATCCATTATTTTAGTTCAAGTGAAAATAATCATGTACCTATTGTACTCGTAATAAGCTACATGTACCGAATGTTGTACACTAGTCCTCCTGACCGTTTAAGGTTATGGTTGTTAAGGTGTGTTTATTCCCATCCGCCACCTTCGAGCTTGCAGCTTCGAGCACGCTATAGTTTGGTGGTGGTTGATTCCAATTTATACTGATAATAATGTCCAATACGAAATGCGAATATACCCCTGTACTATAACGAAGGGGGAAGATGAATCTAAGTAGGTACTGGTACATTGACCACTAGGGTGGTAAACGCCACTTATCAAGGCAAGCTCGAGGGTGGCAGAAGGGAATAAAGGGTTATAAGTGATATGAAATTAAATAACACATCATAATTTGTAAAACGTAAACAGTGCATAATCAACATTTGAATTAAAATGGGCCTTTTGTATTTATTTACCTGAAAACTGAAACCATAGCATGACTTTACACCGTTTTTGTGACATAAACTGGAACTTTGACGTTCATTTAATGGAAAAAAATTAGTTCCTCGTTCGTACTAGAGGCGCTTTTTAACTTTTTCATACAATAAACGCAGTAAATACTTCAAATATGCTGTAAATAAATTATAGAAATCCTGTGCTAAGACCTCCGGAACCCGATACTTAGGCCTTGGATGTGTCAATTTCTGAATTAGATACTAACACGATTTCTATCGAAGCTAAAATTGTATATTATCCTACTACTTTATAAGAACCTACTACAAGAGAAATATTAATTTAAATAACCTCCGGTAGGTAACGTTATGTTTAATATTGTGGCGTAGAATAAAAATAAAAACTAACTTGAGGGTTCTAAACCACGTTAGATATTAATTAGTTAAACTTTCCGCAGGGTGCGTTTGCTTAGTGTTGTTGCAAAACTTTGAGATCGACCTGAGGGTCTAAAGGGGCCACTTTAAGCAATATTCTTAATGATTCACGTCGCAACGTCATTGACTATTCTTTTAAGCTATTGTCAAACAGACAGGCGAAGCGAATGCGATCCGAACCGTTTTTATTTGTGATGTATGGAATTGTTTGAATCCAGTCACATTGAAAAGCGAAAGCGATCCGATAGTCTATGTGACTGGCTTCAAACAATTCCATACATTACAAATAAAAACGCTTCGCTTAGCGATCGCCACGCCTGTCTGTTTGACAATAGCTTTATCATTCACAAAGTGTTTCATTTTGAATATTGCTAAGTTTTATTCTAAAACGATTGTTTTACACCCGCTGTTCAGGTAGTAAATCGACTTCATAAGTGGCTTTTGCTGGTGGTATTATCTAATAAATGAAAATCTCGGTGTTTTTAGTTGTACTCCTCCGAAATGGCTTACCCGATTTTAATGTTTTTTTGGTTAACGGAAGTTATTGCAACCATTCTAAACTAGAAATAGACTCGTTGGTGGTTTAGTGGTCGCAAGAGCTACTGCTCATCATTGTTGAGATTCTGGGTTCGATTTTCAGGTCAGGCTGTTTTTGGGTTTTTTTATCTGAAAATGTACCTATCAGTCACTGTCTTATTCTAGTTTAGTCTTATCCTATTTTTAGTAAGTATTTGTTGTTACAGTAGCAACAAAAATAACGTCATCTGAATATTTAACTATCATCTATCATGGTTCATGAGATACAGCCTGTTGACAGACGGACGGACAGACAGACAGAAAGCAAAGTCTTAATAGTTTTACCTTTTGGGTACGGAGCTCTAAAAATTCGTTCCTTCTGTGTGAAAGTATAACATTTGTTAGAAAGTCGCTTAAGAAAACTACCGAGATAGAGTACCGAATAGATAAATACCAAAAAAGGTAACTGTATAAAGTTGAAAGGGGCTTCTTGAGGAATTTAGTGAATAAAACTTTCTCAGCAGTGCGTAGTGATCAAGTATAATTTTATAAGTGAGCATGACATGTGAAATTGAACAATCAATGTTTAACGCCTGATATAATTCTAATAGCTACAACTAATACTAATTAACTTTGCGCATAAATATCTTGAAGAAGATGTGAGGGACAGTCATGCGTGAACATGCCCCCGGCCGTTGAAAGCTCGCCTTTCAACCAGCTGCTTCCAGTTACGAACAAATCCTTGCAAAGGTCTCCTAATAGCTCCTCTTGACGTCTCAACTGCGGAGATCTGCCATCATGCTGTCAGTGCCAGGATGAAGAGCAATAACACAACTAATCTTCTCCGAAGGCGGCAGGTTATCGTCCCTTATTATAACGAGGGAGTTCAGGTTTAAGTAGTCCCTGGCCAGTGCGCCACTTGAATCGCTGCTGGAGACAGTCCTTGTCCCATTTGATCAAAATTATGTCGTAACTTGTCGACATGTTGATGGAGCTTGAAGTGATGGTCAGAGTAATATCTCATAATATTATGTACTTCGCCTAAGAGACGTTAATAGCCCTCTAGTTAAAGTGACCTGGAGTGAGAGGCAAAAGGTCTTCAGCATTCGACGGTAAAGGTGTTAGTGGCTGAAAATTTAATTTAAAATATCTTAAATCTAAAATAACTCGGAGTTAAGCTCCTAATACGTCGAATAACAATTTCCCAACACTCATTAGAAAATTGGTCAATTGGACACCCGCCTCCTAATGACAACTGAATTGTGGAGGTTAGGCAAAAATAAAGGAGGAACTTTCAGTTAAGGAGTCACAGTTGGACAACAAAAAATTTGCAAGTTCATTGCAAAAATAGTATTTTAATAAATGTTGAGAGGTTTACTCTCCGAGACATAAACCGACGTAATGCCTGTAAATAATTACTACTCGTCAAATCACCAACCAACTTTAAAATCAAATAAACGGCCTTAGTGTTAAAGCACATGAAAATACCTTTACCAATCTACATTCACAACTATGACGACTAGCCGAGATTATAGAATATTTGTAGTCAACTGCTACGTATTGGAAAGGTAGGTCAGCTGGTGAGAGTCTGCTCAATTATGGATTACCCATATGGCGAACAATTATTTGTTTCTGTAGCTGACATATTGACGATTACAAGCTCTGGTTATTACGACCACCAAGAGGCCAGTATAAAATGTCTGTTATTGTATTTAATAATAATTATTTTAATAATAAGAAATTTTAGTAACCTAATAATTGAGAAAATGATAGCTAAGTATGTAAGCTGATAAGTGGACTGTATGATAATTATTATGATGTTTCTTCTCGAATGAAAACTTGGAATGTGGTCTACAACTGACATGAACATAAGTTTCATCGAGAAACACATTTAATTTTAATAATGATTCTAATAAAATGAAATGGTAATCTTTTAAATATTTTTTTAAATGAATAAAGGGATTTTAATAAAGGTAATACTCGTAAGTCATTCGGATATGTTAATTTTGAATGACAATACAATACAACAACAATACTGAATAATAATAAAAACATCTTGTAGTTCCTTAGAACTCGTAAGTATAATTATGTGAAACGTCATAACATGCGTTACGTAATAAGACGAAAAACTATAACAAAATAAAAAATAGAACGCAGTGAAATCATGAAATAAGATGACCGAATAAACTCGATCAGTCTTTTAAATGAATGTAAATGTAAAGATCATCATATTTGGTTAAATTTATTGAATAAAACATGATTTGAATGAGGAACAAACATGATTTCTGGTTGTTATCAATAACACATTCCGACATATTATCATGATCTATGGAAATGTACTCAGACGTACAATCCTTATAAGTTTTGTCAAGTGAGGGTATTTTCTGCGCTCAAGTGACAGAAAACATCGTTTCGCGCGACGGAATGAATTACCCCGACTACCTGACGATTGGTCAAATTGTGTTTTACCGTTAGACCGACCAGCTGATAAATGTGTTGTATTTTTTATTATAAAGTGGTTTTCACACTGTTTTTAGTTAAGTAAGTAGATGATTTTCGACACGCTTTTTCGAGTTGCGAAAAACGCATCTTTTGGTTTTGAGTAACATCTAACTCACGAGAACTTGAAGAATTTTTAAAATTAGTTTTTAAATGAGTGAAATTACATTTTATGGCTGATGAGTGAGACCTAATATGATGATAGCCGCCGTTAATTGGGCCACAAACTAGCCAACCAAGTCTAGTTTGTTGAAGTGTTGGTTTCTCATCACCTAATATAATTTTATCTGATTGTAATAAATTCCAAAATACGTCAGCACCTAGAATTATATCAATTGGTGCGGGTGTATGGAAATACGGATCAGCTAACTGAATATTTGGCGGCACGTTAACGTGTACCTGCCTAGTGGGAACGTTATCTGTGATTGTGGGCAAGACAAAACATGTTAAATCGTTCGTGTAAGCTTCATTCAAGGACTGTATGTGAACTCGACACATTTTATTCACATGTGACAAAGAATTATTAATTCCTTGAATGGACTTATTAGTTTTTGAATACGGAAGATGTAACTTTTTAAATAATTGTTCTGTCATTAAACTTGATGAACTGGCTGAATCAAGAAGGGCGCGTGCAATATGCTCTTTATTATTGGCATCATAGCACCTGATTAATGCAGTGGACAACAAGATGTCGCCTGCGCTGCTTGCATGCGAATGCGCTGTGACATTAGCTGAGAGCGCAACGTGAATATTATTGTCCGCGGTGGAACATGCCTCGACATTATCGTTATCGGTCATCCCGTCAGCTGATTTACTTGAAACCGGTTTTGATTTGAAATCTGTGTTATGAATTAGCGTGTGGTGTTTGCGCTTACAGATGTTGCAACCGGATTTCTTGCAATTATTGGGATAGTGACCGTGACGAAAGCAGTTATAACAGATTTTAAAACGAGGCAGTATTGACATTCTATCGTTAACATTCAGTGCTAGGAACTCTGGACAAGAATTGAGAAAGTGATCGCCATTACATTTTGGACAACTTTGTGATGATGAGTTACTATTTGAATCAGTGTTTTCAGTTGAAACCATAGCTTTAATTTTGACATTATTCTTTAAATTAGTTGTAGAATGACGTGATTTCTCCAGTGTTTCCATGAAATCAGCACGATTTTGTATGAATTCGATAATGTGCTGAAGTGTGATTCGCTTTGACTTATCCAAATGCCCTTTGTGTTCCTCCCATTCTTTAAATGTTTTATTGTCAAATTTTTGACGAATTATATAAATTAACAACGTGTCCCAATTATGAATAGGTTCGCCTAATGTTTTTAGTGCTCTAATGTTTTTGTTGACATTGTCGATAATAGACTTTAATCCAGTTGAGGACTCCTTTGTGATCGATTCGATGTTGAACAGCGCCGTGACGTGATTTTCAATTAATAACCGTTTGTTATCGAATCTCTCACAAAGAAGTTCCCATGCTTCATTGTAGTTTTGAGCAGAAAACTCAATTAAATTAATTAGAATAGCAGCAGATCCTTCCAATGACGATCTCAGGTAATGAAACTTATTTATCTCGTCTATTTCATCATTGCTGTGAATGAGACTAGAAAATGTGTCATGAAACTCGAGCCAGGTATCGTAAGATCCCGAGAATTTTGGTAATTTGATGGTTGGTAATTTGACGAATTGACGCTTATAACTACTGTGACTAGATTTAATATCATCTTGTTCCGATTTTGAATGATTACTAATCATAATTTTAGCTTGAGCAATCAAACCATAATATTGCGAGTCAATCGAGGTTCTCTCGAGAGCTTCAGCGTCAATGTTGTCACAAAGGCATTCTATTTTTAATTGAATGTCATTAGAATCATCGTACAAATTTTCCAATTTATCGACACGCAACTGTAACTCCATTACCTGACAAGGGGATAACTCAGTATCTTTTAAAATACTTAAGTACGTTCCGAATACTGTTAATCTTCCCCTATAGCTGCTACGCTTCTTTTTAAGATCCTTAATATCAGTCATTTTGAAGGTGGGTGTCGTTGACCCTGAAATTATACAGTAAAAATGTTAAAAAACAATGTAACAATAATTATTTATAACAAAAACTAATCGTAAAGAGACTATAATAACAATTGGCGTTAATGCGTTAATTAATAACTAGATATAAGTTTGATTTAAAATTGTATCACTACTAATTTAATAATGAACTGCTGTAGGTAGGAATATAAGGTATATGAATAATTAAAAAATAATGTAACTGTTAAATTGATAATATCTACAAAGATTTACAATGCAATCACTAAAAGGTGTTAATTAATAACAATTGTATTTAAAATAACTGAATAGCTAGCTAATGTAACATATAAAACTAATGCTACTGTACTGTATTTTATAAGTACTGGCTAACTATATTGAGAATACAAAATGAAAATTAACCTAATTAATGTGTATATAATGCTTGTAAATAAATTCAAATTATAGCTTTGTAAAATAAAAATATAAAAACACGTTACTAACCTTATGATTCCTAAGTACCTAATTGATGAAAATTTTATATTATATTACCTGAATATTATATACCAATTTATTGAGTGTTGGGTGGAAATTGATAAATATTACATAAATGCTGAACACTGTCCGTTTTTAATATTAAACACTAATGTCCAAGCCACTTTTTCCTTCCAAAAACTCGTGTCGCACTTTGACCTCGTCACTCCGGTGCTCGGCGATAATTTCTTTAATTAAACTGCAGATAATATTCTTAATTATTCCTCTTCTGCTGGTAATCCTTTGGTATCCGGTTTGTAAGGGCCATGTATAAAGTTGAAAGGGGCTTCTTGAGGAATTTAGTGAATAAAACTTTCTCAGCAGTGCGTAGTGATCAAGTATAATTTTATAAGTGAGCATGACATGTGAAATTGAACAATCAATGTTTAACGCCTGATATAATTCTAATAGCTACAACTAATACTAATTAACTTTGCGCATAAATATCTTGAAGAAGATGTGAGGGACAGTCATGCGTGAACAGTAACTCTCCGTATTCTTTTACTTTTACCGATTATTTCAACCATTTCCATTAAAATATTAAGACTATTCACCACTTTGAATAGTGTTGTATAATATTTGTTTCTACAGAGAATTAACAAAGTTATTCCAATTGTAGAAAGGAAGATATCATTAATATTCGCTTTCTCACCTTTGACAGGGCATTAGTACTCATTTTGTATTCGAGCTGAGTGCACGGTAAAATTACAATTCTTTAGTATGATTAAAAAATTCTTTGATGTTATCCGAGTGCAGGTTCGCTCTAATTTGGCTGGCGCTAACGATGCCAATCTTATTTGTTTGTGACCGTCCGGTCCGTATTACGGTATAATATCGAGTTTTTGCCACGTTGTCAATTACATCACACAAGGACTTCTGAGAATGGCGAACCTCATTATTTTGCAGCACATGAAATTTACATTGTGAACGTAAATAAGCCAATTAAGTTTATGAAAATACCTGTGAAATTATAATATGAGTGGAGCTCGTGGCTATATAAATAAAAACAGCATATTTTTTTTTTTGGCGTGGTAAAATCATCAAATAAGTCCTCACACCCAGGGCAGAGCGGGAGGAACTGTCAGATTCATGCTGATTAAAATCCACGGTGTCCTTCAATATTGCCTCCTTTAGTCCTTTTTGAGGAGCGGGTGGAACACAACGCGCCGTCGACCCGGGCATGGTCCATGGTCGTGCCGCGATTCGCCCGCATGCCCGCGCCTACTACGGTAGCCGTACTGCAGCACATGGATCGATATTCAAGGTAAAGTCGTACTTGTCTTTGTCGCTCCATGGATGGGTGCTCAATCATTACAGAACGGGTTTTCATTCAGTCATTAGTCCCTGTTTTCATTTTTAGATCTATAACAGTCGTTACAGGTTTTCAGTGATTGAAAATCTAACAACTAGTGGTTTTAAAATTTTTTTGGACAAACCCTATTCGCAAAACAATGCAACTCCTGAAAGCCAAGGTCACCAGTGGTAATCACCAGAAATGCGCCGAGACAATGAAGCTCGACATGTCCCGGAGAATTAATTTACCTGTCTTGGACCCTGAAACAAAATGAATCAGAAAAGAATGGTGGAGGAAAAATACGTAGTTTCCACTTCCCTCCATATCAAGCGGTTATTCACGGGACTGTCTAACCAGATATAATGGCCTGGAACGCAAAGGGCAACCGAAGCGTATTGCCCAGTACCTACTAACTGGGTTACGAAAATAAACAGCCAACGTTATGTTCTCTAATAAATAACAATTTGAACTTAATTGGACAAATATCATGAATTACATAAATGGTTTCCCAATTTACCTATATCAAATCAGAGTGTTTTTATGATTCCGGATTTACATATCAAAATTTTCCGTTTTTATGTTCATAGTGTTATTTATAACAGTAGTCGGCTTTTTTCAATGATTGGAATTTGAAAATATTTGATGTATTCTAGTTTAGTTTATTCCAGGTATGAATACAAAATATTTTCTTTTCATTTTAGTATCGTGTAGGTAGGTATTTGTTCAAAAACAAAATAATTATGTTTTCCAGCAAGTTAGGATAAATAATTATCTACTCCAAAAGTACAACAATACCATTGAAACTGTTTTGTTATATCTCTACAGGATAATAATTTATACCTACTAATTGCCTACTAATAACTGAAATGAAAAAAAAACGGATTTAGAGGTGCGGAAGGGACTGTCTTATCTTTCTTCTTTCTATCTTTTATCTATCTTTTTCTATCTTAAATATAATATAACTCAAGGGTGACTGACTGACATAGTGATCTATCAACGCACAGCCCAAACCACTGGACGGATCGGGTTGAAATTTGGCATGCAGATGTTATGACGTAGGCATCCGCTAAGAAAGGATTTTGATCAATTCTACCACCAAGGGGATAAAATAGGGGATGAAAGTTTGTATGAAACTTTGTCAATTTGATAAAAAATACATTGTTATGTTCCGACATCCACGCGAACGAAGTCGCGGGCACAGCTAGTATAATATAAAAATGGATCGCAAAATGTGTTGCTAAGCTCATAACTCGAAAACGGCTGGACCGATTCGGCTACTTCTTTTTTTGTTGTGTTTTTAACCATCAGCGCCAGGTTTTAGAGGACGAAAATCATTATGTCCACCCGTGCGAAGCCGGGACGGGTCGCTAGTACTCAATAAAGCTATTGTCAAACAGACAGGCGGGCGTGGCGAACGCGAAGCGAGGCGTTTTTGTTTGTAATGTATGCAATTATTTGAAGCCAGTCACATAGACTATAGGATCGCTTTCGATTTTCTATATGTGACTGGATTTAAACAATTACATACATTACAAATAAAAACGCTTCGGATCGCATTCGCTTCGCCTGTCTGTTTGACAATAGCTTAAGACTCATAAAACTACTACAATCCAACATGTTTCTTCAATTGCTTTTTACGTTCAAGGGTTACGGTTACCTGTTTAGCCAGTCCCGCGACCCCGGCAGGCGTTAGGCCCTGTCAGATTGCTGCCTGTCGACCGCGCTGTCTGTCGACCCGGGCACAATCCCTGATCGGACGGCGAGCTACCCATTAGTTGTTCGTCCGCTTACCCGCGCCTTAGGAGGTCGGGAATCGCTTCGCAACGTCCGAAGCCCTGGGCGTCTCCCGTGGCGGCTGGGTCTTCTGGTGGTGGCTGTCCTCTCCGTCACGCATAATCCATCGTACCAAAAAGCTGAAATATTAGAGCAAAAATACTGTTGCCCGGATTAAATTCCAGTATTCCACGTCTATCTTTAAAAACGAAAATATACTGAAAGCATTCACATGTAAAACTTTAAAATCAAGATGAGGAAATGGCGATATATTTAATGCAAACGTCAAAAAGAGGAAAAGCACAAAGAGTAAAATAAATCCTATGAGTGAAATTTTCTTGACAAGCAAAATTGCAATAAGACGTGTGGAAAGCACTTTTTAAAACTACTCGTATGATTATGATCGTTTGTGGAGAATAAAATGAGCGTTATGATAAATTTAACATTTTCCGTCTTAGTACTTATCTGTGATTCACGTAGGTATAGATTTTCCAAATAGAATTAATTCATAGAGATACCTATTTAATTTTTGATTGTTTTGAATTTCTAGCAAAATATTAAAATTACTTACCTAAAAGTGACTTATGGGTTGATTACAAATGGAAGAGTTCAATTCAAAGATGAAAAATAAGGCAAAAATATGAACAATAAAGGTATAATTAGTATAATTTCATATCAATCTCATCAGCTTACTCGTCAGCTCTTCTGGTCAATTAGTCGTCAACTGTTGACCAACAGTTTTGGCCCACCGATACGTTTAATGATTTACTACACACTTGTCAAATAGCTAACAAGGTTCAATGGGTGTGGTTATTACCATATATCGGGCGATTGGGTACAGGGGTCTACTCTCTTAGTCCGTCAACGTAGATACGGGCTCGTACGAAAGAAACTCAAAACTTTTGAGTGAACTCTACTCACCATTAGTTTTGAATTCATAAGTTCTAACAACACGTCGGGATTTGGTGCCACTGTCCAATCAAATCAACAACTTTTGGTTCATCTGGTATGGACCAAAGTTGTTGATTTAACTAATGTAATGTCAAATGATAAAGACAATGTCACTCCCAAAACTTCGGCCGAGCCTACGGGTATAGTGTTAAAGACATTAGTACCCTAGGTTGCGGCCGCAACAGAAAATTTCTTAATAACTCGAGACCGTTAAGCGAGCGAGCATCAATGAGTACAAAATTGATTACAGCATGAAGCAGGTCAGCCAATGAGGCGAGGCACAGCAATCTAAACGAACGATTTGAAAGAACACGATGTCATTGTCAATACAATATGGCAACTCGCTCCACAGATTTTCTAAATGGAGCAAATTAATTGCAAATCATTGCCCTGGGAGTAATTTGTAATCCATTCTGTATGAAATTAATTTTCGTACTAAATTATGATGAATTGACAACCGATGAGAATATTGTGAATTTTATTATTTAATGAGAATAATATTATCTGGTCTCTAGGCGTACCGAACAATAAATGAGACATGAAAATCTTAGTTCAGATATTGTACGATATCATTTCTTTGGTCAGAACGGCGTGGTATTATTTGATCTCTAATATTAGACAATGTAACGATATTAGCTCTTTTTGATGACCGAATAATAGATATTAAGGTATCAAAGCGCTGGATAATAAAGATAAGATTAATTTTCTGTTCGTTACGAGTATTTCTTATATTATGTGGTTCAGCGATCAAGTTGTTAACTGAGTCCAATTAGTACGCTTTTGAAGTGAGCCAAGTTTTATTTTATAGTTTTTTTTTAAATTTTTTATTGTAATATTATAAAAAACTATAATCTACTCTAATTGCACACCATTAATATTAATCTTAATATTATAAATGATTATATTTATTAATTTGAGAAATATGTAGTTAAATTCTGCATTACGTCCTGACCTTCTATAAAATTCCAGGAAGTAATATTTTAAGCTTATGACACAAAAATAAACTAATAAAATACATGTCAGAGGAAATAACAACTTAAATTAAATTATGTAACCCCAAAATGTAAATGTAAATGAATAAACTAAAAATTAAACTCCTTAAAAAAATACAATATATTTTATATATTTATCTATGGATTCAAATCCCTATCTATCACATTGTTAAAGCAAATGCCGTGTAAACTCTTCCGTATTGTCATAATATGTCCAGGTTAATAATTTCGTAGTGTTTTTTGTTTTTGCTTCACGAACAGAAAGATTAAAATTCATTCTGGGCATCCCTCATCCCGTGCTACAAATCACCCTTTTTATACTAACCGTCCGCTTGCCCGCTTTAACGGTGATCGGAAAACGTCTCGCGAGGCCGCGGCTGGCTGTGAGGTGGATGCTGTCCTCTTCCTCCCGCATTCCTAGTAAGATCATAGCTTCACTTTTACCCCGTTTCCTCGTATGGTCTACCTCTAAAACACTCCTCCGACGGTCAAGCAAGTTGAAGTGGGCTAGTGACCTACTATGACGTCTTACGTGAGTAGTTAGGCTGTGGGAAAGAGACAGACCTATACAAGTCGTCTAGCGCCATCTCGTTTCCTGAGCGGAACCACTCACGCTATAAAACGTCATAGTACTCCACCTGGTCAATGGCCCACTTCAACTTGCTTATTCTGTGAGATACAATCTGATAAATCCAAGTTTTACACTAGGGTACAAAAACCACATTGCATACTTCAGCGTCACTGTTCTCACTACGAAACAAGTGAAAACTGAGTTTTTCCATAGCTAAAAATTTGAAGAAATGAAGTTCCACGAAGTAGTAAAGTCCATTCTATCTTACAAATTGGAAGTCTGTGGGCTTTTTGTCTCAGTTATTTGGTAGATAGATGATTATATATGAATATGATATTATATGCTGATTATATTTATGACTAGCTGTGCCCACGACTTCGTTCGCGTGGATGTCGGAACTCAACAATGTATTTTTTTAAATCAAGGTATTTTTCTAAAATAAAAGTAGCCTAAGTTACTCCTTATTATATCAGCTACCTGCAAATAGACAGACAGACAAAAATTGCAAAAAATGTTATTTTGGTGTATGTACCGTATGTATATTCGTAGGTATATGCAATGCATGTAATAAAAAACGGTTATTTCATTATTACAAACAGACACTCCAATTTTTTTATATGTATGTGTGTATACGTAGATATTGAACCACACCTAAACTGCGGTAAAATGGGAATTGAAAGTTTGACGAGTTTAATAGATCAGTGTTCTATTTGAAATCCACGCGTTTGAATACGCGGGCGTTAATTAGAATTGCCAATCAATTAATACACACAATGAGAATTTATAACGATGTTCGGTGAAGCACTAAATAAAACTTACAGATAATTTGACCGTTTGATGCGTTTGTCAATTAGTTCGTGTAAGTGCTGCAAATGCAGGTTGAATGTGGGAATACCCGATATGGTTAGTTAGTTAGTACGTTAGAAAAAAAATGATACATGAATAACAGAGCAGGATTCAAAAGTCTAAAGACCTACTTCTTGGAACGAGCTATGGTACTTTCACAGTTTTTATGTCTTGTGACTGGGACTGTAGCACCATAACTTTTTAGTGTTTAATTACATTTTTATTTGTCTATAACAATTCAAAAGTGCCTGTAACTGGCCTACTTGAAATAAATGCTTTGATGTTGATTTTTTTGCATGTTTTCTTATACACTACCACACCTGCATACGTTCTTGTTAAAAGGGGAGATTCTACCTCATGATACTAAAGTTACTGTCCCCAAGGAAAGAGATTTCTTTTAAGAATTCAATTTTCCATTCAAAGTTATCATGACAGTATTGTTCTTCTGAAATCTGATACCATAGTGATTGTAATTATACATATATTTAACACAGTCTGATTTTGTAAACTCCTGAGCAAAGTGCTCCTCTTATTCCTTCTACTTCTCTAAGTGATATGCTTTTTTCACACCGATTTACAAGTTTGACGGCTTGGTTGTCGGACTGAACAAATATTTGTACGCCCTACAATAAGTTGTTTCTGGTCTAGCTGTTTGTGTATGCAAGTTTCAATGTTTATAAAAAACCCACGATACAGGAATTTTCGTAGTACGAGACAATAGAGTAGGATTCAATCAAAGAAGAGACCATGCCCGACTAGACGACGCGGAGTATTCCACGCTCGCCTCAAAGACCTGTCAGCAAAATGACGGGACCCCCTTAGAGGGCCTGCCGGGGTCGCGGTACTAACGAGTAACCTCCTCGGAACGTAAAGGGCTATTAAAGGACACCGTGGATTTTAGTCATTATAAGTCTGACAGTCCCTCTCGCCCTGTTCCGGGTGGGAAGACTCATTATATAATTTTAACAATGAAAAAAAAGAGCAGGACGTAAAAACCGATTTTCTTTATTGTTATTTTGATGTGTGTATGTGTATTTACCTGCAGAAGCTCTGCACGCGTGGCATGACACCATAGAAACGGGTTTTGTCGACGTAGTACGTAGAACGTAGAAATATTTTTAGCGTTTTAAGTAAAACACTGTTTAAAATATAGAAATAAATGTTTACATTCTTCAATGGTGCACAAATCGTGTCATACTTGTGCAAAAAAACAGTCAATTTGTTTAGAAATAACGACGAAATAACTTTGTCTATTCTTGGTAGAATAGAGATAAAATTGGTTATGCCACGCGTGTAACTGTTAACACGAAAATTGTAAACTAAACCTGCCAATTAACCAATAAAACTGCTGGAATATCAAAACGATGTTTCCATCGAAGTGAATAAAAACTCGTAGATTATTTGATAGAAGAGTTCCCGATCAATTTGTTGGTGTAATTTGCAAGCTGGTGCAACTGCAGCTTAACGTTAGGGTGAGGTTATATTAGAGAAAGAATCGCGAGGACACTGGTAAGGCCCGACGACTAAATAAACTTGCTGTAGTAACAATATAATCTACTGATTGCCGTTACGTTTTGTGATGGTTTGATCTATGAAGCTAATTGTAGGTGTGATGTCGTTTTAATCATGATCACAGACTTCCAGCTTCTTGCTGGACTGACGTCATAGAAAAGATTTTCAATTATCGGCTTCCAATGCTAATTCTATCTCCTGTTTCCTATTAAATTTCGACGTCTTGATGTTTACGTAACCCAATTCATCCATTTCCTTTTTTTTTCTCCCAGTAGTTCCATGGAACTAAAATACCTTTTCACCTAATCCCATTAGTTCCGTTACGTTGTTCAGATACGAGTACATACCCATTTGAACTTAGGTTACCTATACTTTTGTTTCTAAGCTTATAATTCGGAATTATTTAAAAACATACCACCTCGCACTTATGCCAGCCTAGTACTTTTGTTGGTTAATAATATTCTTTAAAAAAAAACAAAATACCAGTAGTTCCATGGATAAAAAATTTCAGTAGTTCCCATTGTGAAAAAGTACTCTAGTTCTATGGAACTACTGGAAGAAAAAAATCCCAGTAGTTCCATAATGGATCTAGACAATGGAACTACTGGGATACGGCGATCATTTCAGCCTGGTATCAACTACTTTTGAGTACTGATCTCACATAAGAATTATAAAATGAAAAAATCTCGATTATTCCCTATTCTATCTATATGTTTTCTCCGTTTTTTATGATATCGACAAACCAACGCGCTTTCGAATGCTCCCTGGAGTTTTTGACTCCATTTTGCACAGTGGATATCGAGGGTCGCCTCGCTTCTTAATGTAGCCGTAGCCTTCGAGTGGCCAACCATGTCCAGAGACCGGAACAAACTTTGTTTAAATTTTAGACTCCATCCGTAACTTGACTCCGAACCGCTCCAACTGTGGCCATTGAGTATTTCCAATAACTTACTTTTACATTGAAAACATTTTTGGTTTTATAATTTTTATTACATTCCAATTCGGTTCTGTTTTAGAGGTAAATGTTTTAGGAAATGGTTTTCAAGGCTTTTATTAGGTTAGATTTAGTTTTAGAAGTTTTATTCATCAGTTGGTTCATAATCCTTGTGTTTACTGTGTCAATCAAGGAGATCTTTGGGGCGGTATTGTAGACCGCTGGCAAACAATACACAATGTGAGCCACAATGAACAGACTGTGCGTTACAATGTCATAATCGTCACACACCTGCTACGGGATTTGTCATGAATGGAATGTAGGTATTGTTATCTGGACACTAATGGTTGCTACCACACATTATTCTAATGACACCCGATAACTATAAGTAACAGAAATATGCACAAAAACAATGTGACTTGGACTCTTCTTAAATCGTCATTAGTATGTCTTTTGAGAGCAGTGGTGGCCCAGTGGTATCGGTCCCGACTTACGAGTTGTGGGTCGTGGGTTCGAACCCCGCCAGGAGCAATACTTTGTGTAATGTATTTCATCACTTCTTATTATTTATTCTTTCTTTATTCTTTCACTGCTCTCAAAAGGGTGAAGGAAAACATCGTGAGAAAACCGGCATGTCCTAGAACTAAACATTCAAAGACATGACGTGACATCTACCAACCCGCACTGGGCCCGCGTGGTGGATTATGGCCAACTCCCTCTCACAGAGAGAGTGAAGTAGTGGAGAGTAATGGGTTCTTGGGACATGATGAACATTGCTTTATTTTTGTTTTGTAGATAACAAATAAAGTTGTAGTTTTTTCGTTATTTCATTGAATACACATATTATATTTTCAAGAAAGCCATCTTTATCCTATGGTCAAAGGAGCTTTGCCGATTGACGTCAACATCATTTGATATGAGGTTTCCTTCAAACATGTACATATAGCATTGATCGTGACCACAAACTGTTGAACCATCAAAGACGTAACAGGAACAAGCTTAATAGAGCGTACCTACTGTGGAATTGCTTTGTTTCTGTTCCTGATACCTTTGATGTCAAAGTGGCACTCAGTAGGTAACAGACCAAGTTACGTCAGCGAGCGTGGCACTATCTTACTTCGCTTAGTGTCATGGCTCGGGTGGCCAGCTTTCACAAAACAAATCAGTGAACCTTTCAATGGAGCATTACTCTGGTTGCAGGCCACAGATGGCGCTACAGTCTGCCAACAGTTTCGTGTAGCTGAGCGACAATTTAAACATCCCTGCAAACTTCCACACTTCTTGCCTCCTCACCGGAATAATGTGGAAACTTTAACTTCTTTTTTCTAGCTAGCCGACGTCGCTTAGAGCTGCTTGTTTATTTACATTGCGGTAAACACTTTATGTAATAACGGTGACGTTAATAGCCTTTGATGGATTGTGGTTTGTTTTTATTTTGAACGTAATGTTTTTTTTTTCATTTCGTATTTACTAGCTGTTGCCAATATATGTATTATCTATGTATTATGTATTACTATGAGCTATCTCAGAGCCTTTCGTCTTGATTCGTTGAGCCGTTTTGACGGGATTGAGTAACAAACTTCCAAACGTTTACATTTATAATATTAGTCGAAGTGAGATTTTTGACTTCACATATTAGTGATAATAAATAATAATGTACACAGTCATGCAACATTTTTTTTTTTCACTTTGGTTAGACTCAAATCATACATATTTAAAATAAAAGTAATATCTTCTAAACAACCCTTTAATGATCTCAAACTAGAACATAAATATGCCTATAGTTACCAACTTAAGTCTAAATTTACAAGCAGTCTTAAAATTTCACAAATGACGTCTACATTAGGTAATTACGAAATGTTCCTAATTGCCACATCTTGAAGTTCTATTCAACATCGCACCTGTGCTATCGTGGCTGTTTTCCTAAGCTTTTCTATACAACTTCATGCCACGTCTTACCGACTAAGGAACTTAAAAACGAAATGAAAAATATATCTTAAATAAAACCCTTTTTCTAATTACAGTTGCTGTAGTTTAACTTAAGTAATTAAATATTAACATCCAAAGAAACCATCAAAAGGTGAACAGATGATCTAGTGAAACCAACCGGTGCTATTGGAAATCTGTAGGGAAGGCCTTATGTACAAGTTGACGTCCTACGGCTGATAGGTATGATGACGATCTTAAAAATCTTTTACAAAACGAATAAAACGATATATTTATGCTTTACGGTGCACCACAGACTATCAAAATTGAATGATTAATTCCATTTAACCACCATTGCAATCGCGATAAAATAATCAGCAATTAGAACTCCCCAACCCCCTGCGTGGAGCAAAAGGGACTGTCAGAATTGTACTGATTATAATCACGGTGTTACTACAAAAGCCTTTTACGTTCCAGGGTAAGGATTACCTGATAGGACAGTCCCGCGATCCCAGAAATCCATCTACCTAAGCTACCCCTTACAAGTTTTCAATACGTACTTGACCCAAATGTATGGGACTCTCTATAGTAACCTATACTCCGTAGCCGTTGTTTTGAGAGTTTTGGGACCATACACCAAAACAAGGCGATAATCTAACCTACTTCTTGATTGACATAAAACATACTGGGGTGTGGCCATAATAACTTTCTAGAGCCCTGTCATAGCCAGAAGGTGTCATGTCAGGCCAAACAGAAGATGTGGGTCGAGTTGGGCAGCTGACCCTGGATGGCCTTCGTCCAACAATGGTTTAACGTAGCCTTACAATACCAATATCAGTATACTTACCAATATAGTTCAGATAAAGAAACATAGGCTTTGTTATCAACACCGTGACAGTGCATTGGTGCTAGGCAGATCGTTAAATTGGAATCTAACAGTGGGTAATTGCTATCTCAGATCTGAATTATATAGGATCAATCAGCTGCTGGTAATTCCGTTCATCATTAAGTGTATTTCCGGGTATTGGAATATTAAATACAGTTGAGGAACCCTTTCTTGTGCGGGGATGAAGTTTAATTTTGAATAACGCTTTAATTAGGCACTTCGTTCTTTTTTCTTCGGTTTTAAAAATGTCTATATCTTGGGAACCGAGCTTTTCTCGAACCTGGGACCTTGATAAATCGATTCCTTGAGCCGAAAAACCCCTAATCTGTAACTTTCATGAAAAACCTTGGAGCCGTTTCCGAGATCCTAATTATATATGAATATACAAGAATTGCTCGTTTAAAGATATTAGATAAAATGCAACATATATTTATGTGTTTTCTAAGAAATATAGTGTAACTAAAACCAAAACTTATTTCTTTTAATAGAAGAAGTTAGAAAAATTGTGTGGAATGAACAAGTGTCAAAATAAAAAGTAATTCCGCGCGCCTCGAGTTGCGCTCTTGTTCACTCAGCCTTCTTTGTTTAAAAGAAACCTAGAAAATTCCAAGTTGCAGCAGAAGTCTTTATAATTCAATCATTTATTTCTATGTCATAGCTCTTTTCACAGTTAACATTTTCATAGAAGGTTTTCAGGTAGCCGTTTTTTTTATAATTTAAAATCAGATAAAAGAACAAGCTATGTTATTTATTCGGTAGGCCCAATTTACAAAAGAGCCACTTTTACACGTTTAAAATCACCAACATGAATCAATTACAAACGTAAACACATTACATGGTACATTTTGGTCGTGTTGGGGAATTTCATCCAAAATATACCTTACGTAATTTAAGTCTTCATTAAAAGTCGATACGTTCACCAATAAATAAAAGTATTGACGAGTAAGTCAACATAATATGATGCTAAGTTAATTTACATACATGAAAGTGGACGGTGAAACATGAGAAATGTTGACAGCAACGGATTTAGGTCACTTCCTAATGGGACGCTCGTAAATAGGGTTGCCTTAAGTCCCCAATTTCGGGAGAACGTCCTGTTTACCTATACAAGTGCCTCACTTCCGATGATTGTTGAACTTTGTATGGATAAGTAGTATTTAAGGGCCAGTAAAGGTGGCGCACTATACACATTTTTTTTAGCGTGGTAAAATCATCAAATGAGTCCTCCCACCCCGGGCAGGGTGGGAGGGACTGTCAGACTCGTACTGGTTAAAATCCACGGTGTCCTCGAATAGCCCTTTACGTTCCGAGGTCACGGTAATTCGTTAGACCCGCGACCCCGGCAGGCTTTAGCCATCTATAGAAGGGCCCCGTCATCACGCTGACACTCTTTGAGGCGCGCGTGGAACACAACGCGCCGTCGACCCGAGCATGGTCCATGGTCGGACAGCGAGTCGCCCATTACTCGCCGCTCGCTTGCCCGCGCCTACGGTGGCCGGAGATCGTCCGGCGACGTCCATCGCCGTGGGCGTCTACCACTGCGGCTGGGTTGGAGGGAGACGCTGTCCTCTCCCTCACGCGGCGCGCCTCCTCCTTCACGAGCATGACTGCTTCGCAGAAGGAGGCGACCGCTTCCCAATCCGTCTCGCCCCGCATCATGGTCTCGACCAATGCCGGGTGCGAGAGGTCTCCGTCGTGAGGACATGGTGCTCTGCCCAAGCGGGCAGTCCTGCACCGTATGCTCCACCGTGTCCTCCGGGCGATCCTCGCAGTGGTGACACCCAGACGTTTCCTCCTTGCTGATCAGACACAGGTACCTCCCGAAACATCCGTGCTCGGTGAGGACCTGCGTCAGGCGGTAGGTCAGGACGCCGTGACGCCTATCCAGCCACTCTTCAAAGAGGGGTTTTACCGCCGCGATTGCGGCGTGGCGTGCCCGGCGCACTATACACATAAGCGCAATATACTGTCAACTTTTTTGATGTAATACAATACACATATACGCCTAAAGATTGCAACTATCAGACATTAAGAAGAAAAAAACATAAGTTTTCATAATTATCCTATGAAAACTGATGTTTTTTTCACTCACTGATTGACTTCCATACACTTACGTTTTCAGGCATATTATATTCATCATCATCATCTCAGCCATAGGACGTCCACTGCTGAACATAGGCCTCCCCTTTTAATCTCCACATATACCGGTTGGAAGCGACCTGCATCCAGCGTCTTCCGGCGACCTTTATAAGGTCATCTGTCCACCTTGCTGGTGGACGTCCTACGCTGCGCTTGCTAGTCCGTGGTCTCCACTCTAATACTTTTCGACCCCATCGGCCATCTGCTCTGCGAGCAATATGGCCTGCCCATTGCCACTTCAGCTTGCTAATCCGGTGGGCTATATCGGTGACTTTAGTTCGTCTACGGATCTCCTCATTTCGGATTCGATCACGTAGAGAAACACCTAGCATAACCCTCTCCATAGCTCGTTGAGCGACTTTGAGCTTTGAGATGAGGCCGATAGTGAAAGACCACGTTTCGGTGCCATAACTCATCACTGGTAACACACATTGGTTGAAGACTTTCGTCTTGAGGCACTGAGGTAAGTGGGACGAAAAGACATTGCGTAGTTTCCCGAACGCTGCCCAACCGAGTTGGATTCGGCGGTTGACCTCTTTCTTGAAGTTGGACCTACCTAACTGGACTACTTGTCCTAAGTAGATATATGAGTCAACAACTTCGAGTACCGAGCTTCCAACAGAGACTGGGGTGGGCACAACATTGGCATTTGACATAATTTTCGTCTTGTCCATGTTCATTTTCAAGCCCACCCGTTGTGAAACTCGGTCGAGGCCATCAAGCATCATTTCTGAGTTCCTCCATCGACTTTGCCATGACTACGATGTCGTCGGCAAACCGAAGGTGAGTGATGTATTCGCCGTTGATGTTGATGCCAAGTCCTTGCCATTCCAGGAGCTTGAAGGCGTCTTCCATTGCGGCAGTAAACAGTTTCGGGGAGATTTACGTCCCCCTGTCTTACGCCTCTTCTCAATGGAATCGCCTTCGTGCTCTGCTCCTGTACTCGGACCGACATGGTGGCGTTATTATACAAGCACTTCAACACCTCGATGTACCGATAGTCAATACGGCATCGCTGGAGTGACTCAAGTACCGCCCATGTTTCCACCGAATCGAAGGCTTTCTCATAGTCCACAAACGCTAAGCATAATGGCAAGTTATACTCTTCGGTCTTCTGTATAACTTGCCGCAGCGTATGGATGTGATCTATGGTACTATAGCCTCTTCGGAAACCGGCTTGTTCGGGAGGCTGGAAATCATCAAGTCTGTGTTCAAGACGGTTCGTGATAACCCTTGAAAACAGCTTATAAACATGACTTAGAAGCGTGATGGGTCTGTAGTTCTTCAATAGGCTGATATCACCTTTTTTGAAGAACAGCACCACATCACATCTACTCCATGTTTCAGGCGTTTTGACCTCGGAGAGGACGGAATTAAAGAGTTTCTGGAGGACTTTAAGTACCGGTGTTCCACCCGCTCTTAGAAGCTCTGAAGTGATTCCGTCCTTGCCTTGTTGTTCTTAAGCTGCTTCAGGGCCATCCTAATCTCGTACAGACTGATGTCCGGGATATCTTCGGTATAATGTCGGGACAGCTTGGCTCTTGGATCTCCTACCAAGCTGTCAACGGGTTTGGCGACCGAAGTGGATAACTGTCCATAGAACCTCTCGATCTCGCCTAAAACCTCTGCTTTGGTCGACGCTATGCTGCCATCCTCCCGTTTCAGCTTCGTCATCTGGCTTTTCCCAATAGACTTGTCCTTTGCGATCACTTTAGAGCCTTGGTTTCGCTGTATGGTCTCTTTAACACGATTCGTATTAAAGAGACGCAGATCGTGTCGCAAGGACTTAGATATACGTCTATTGAGCTGCCTATATGACTTCGCGTCATCGGAAGACTGCAACTGTAGCAAACGTCGTTCAGCCATGAGGTTTAAGGTTTGCTCGGTCAATTTCTGAGGTCTATCTTTACGGCGGCTATAATTTATTTAGAAACCTTGAACACCTGATGCAGAACCGCAACAGACCAGCTAAACTATAAGAGATACAAAAATGGTACCGTAGCAATAATTTTTCCACGTGATGTGGAACTCCAAGAGCCCAGTTACACGATAACATAACACTTTATAGGAATGACGTCGTAGCAAAAGTTGTTCGGACTGATGGGCATTTCCTGTGGACTTGCAAAAATGAAAGATCTGGAACGTCTCGAATCGTCTCGCGCGTCCCGTTGTTTTCCCGTCCCCGGGATCTCAGAATTCGTCATCAGACGATTTTGATCTTCGACTTTGACGACTCCGTTGTCACTGGCAGAAGCAACAGGATTGAAGTCGCGGGCAGAAGAAAAAGTCAACAAATATAAAGAATTAACACCTATTTAGTAAATTCTAGTTAGTCCCTTATTTTTTCGAGAAAATGGAAACACCCTTGTGGTTGAACAGACTGGGATTTAAACACATGCCTTTTCAATTTTGTTATCACCTTAGCTATAGTATTTATTTCGTTCATTTACTTATTTGCTGTTTATTGTATTTTGAGAACAAGAGCGATTGCTGACCACGAGGTCCTGGGTTTGAATTCGACTATGTCAAAGTGTTATTGGGTTATTATATCAGGTATATATTCTGTACTGGAATCAAGTTCCATAATTTTCATAATTATGTTTTAAACTGCTGAGAGTTTTTTCTCAGCAGTTTAAAACTTGGGTTCGATTCTCTGGCCGGGTAATTTTTCTTTCAGGATTTTTCAGAGACAAACACGTCATCTGGATTAACGTCTGGGTGATTGGCTCGCCTCGTGTTTAATAGAACTTCAACATTACTGGTAAAATGTGGATGTACTAATAAGTTATCCTTTTTTTGGGTAGAAAATCATCAAATTACTTTTTTTGCTGCATCGTCTTTTGCGTTCAAGGGCCGCCGTAATTTCTTAAGGCATTTCCGCAAACTTCTGCCTAATCCGTCGGGAATTGCTGCTGATTTCATATTTTTGTGAAGAATTCTGTCTTATTTTAGTATTACGTGTATCTTCCTTCAACATACTCATTGCTTAGTTCAATTCTACATTGTGTTCTACTCGACCATAATATAGAGATTTTCGAGTTCGCCAATCATTTCTTTTTAATTCTTAAGATATTTTTAAGAATCTTTATGGACCCACGTAAGCGTTATAGAGATTAGAAAAGGTTGCCACCCACGACGCCACACGAACCCACATGTCGCAAAGGAAATTCATACTAAATGTAAAAGGCAAAAACTCTATATTTGTACGTTTTATTAAGTTTTTAGGTGGCCTAGCATGACGGACGTCATAAAGCGAGATAAATTCCAGTGTGGGAACTAGGTGGCGCGAGACGACTTGTATAGCCCTGTCTCTTTCCCACACTGGCATAACTCTCGCTATATGACGTCGTGATAGGCCACCTGAACGGATTTCGATGATATTTGTCGCAGACGTAAATTGCTTCGCGACCTCCGATGCCGTAGGCGTCGCCCGATATGTGTGTAGCTAGAAAATTAACCTATGAATCACGAGCAGCACAGCCCCAGACCTACCTAAGGCCGTGTTTCCCTCTTCATTATACAAGTTTTGTACCCTATATCGCATTACTTGTATACAAGTTGCAAACTGTATGCTACTTGGAACCTGCATAGGTATATAAGTTACAAGTAGATAGTTTGAACTTTGTATATTACCTAAGTAATTTGTAAACAAATGTGACGTCATACTTGTTTGTAAGACTAGCTTAATGACAACGCGCCTTCATTACAAAACACAGCCAAGTTAAACACAAAAGCTGTCACAATAGAGGGAAGGCTCACTCAACGTCGATATACAAAAAGACCCATCAAAATAGTTGGCTAACTAAACACGGAGTAGACGCTGAAGTGTTGCCGACACCATTCATTATGCATAGGAACCATAATAACATTAGCTGGAACTTATATATAGATGGGTTCAAAGTTATAACTACTAAACGTTACTTTGATATCGATTATAACACGGATGGAGCATAATCATCCGTTACGAGAGCAGGGTGTATATGTCACCGTAAAATTGTGAATACCGTTAGATTATAATCTATCTCGCTAGATTGTAGACTGTCGAAAGATCGTGAACTCAACGCACTGCTTACAATTTAACGTATTATTATTCGGTATATTGTAATCTATCGGAGTGAAATCGATAAATTGTGAAACGGAACGCACCTCGCGCGCAGATTGGTTGAACGGCATATGCCACGCGCCGCCATATTTGTTTGTAAGGTGAGTTAGGAATGAAACAGAGATACCATTTAAATGCACTTCAAGATTTGTGATGTAATTTCATATTTTCAGACCCGATTTTAGGATAAACTAATTTCGCCTAGGGTCAACTAGTTCTTGCAAACTTGAGACTTGCTGGCACCCCGACTCGGACAATTTAGGTTAGAAGAGGATGGCGGTGTCTATTTATTATTTTTTTACCTACGTCACAATTCTTGCAGTGCATTAATTTTATTTGAAATATTTCTGTATATCATTCCTAACTCTATGGATATAAAAAAAGTTCGTTTTCATATTTAGGCCATACTAGTATTATAAATAAAAAAGTAACTCTATCTATGTGTGTGTTACCTTGTGTGTAATTCTGTTTTCGACTGAAATATTTTGGTGAAATTTGACATACCTACCCGTAACTATATAACCTGGGTTTTTCACACAGTTTCCTCGTGGTCATACTAATTTGTCATACTGGTCCGACTACGAGCCTACGAGGATATAGAGTCATGTCCTCATACAAAACACGCAATTTTGCAACGTCATGTAAAAATATAAAAAAAATAATATTTTCTAGAAAATTTCATAAATCCATTTGTGAGGGCCATTTCAAATTTTTAATAACTACAATAATAAATTAATTGGCTCAACTTTAGAAACGTGCTACCCGAATTTGAGTATATTGATGCATGGGGGGTGTAGAGAGGGGTTTATATAACTCCCCCCAAGCATTTTTTTTTTGCCGGAAATTTCAAAAATTTTCTTTGAGATTTTTTTTCATAAAAACGACTTGGGGCACCCCGACACGGACAGGTTAGGTTAGAAGGGGATGGCGGGGTCTGAAAGACCCCGCCATCCCCTTCGTGGTTATTTATTTTTAAACCACCCAGAAGTAGGAGCACCGCGAAGCGGTGCTCCGTCGACGTTTGTATGATATTACACATACCTACCGTAACAGGGATATTAATTGTAGCTAAATATACCGTAACTTTAAAATATCATAAAAAGAAAACGGTTGCTGTCCCCCCCAAGCATTTTTTTTTGAAAAAAATTAAATTAATTTTTTTTTGAAAAAAATTCTCAAAGAAAATTTTTGAAATTTCCGGCAAAAAAAAATGCTTGGGGGGAGTTATATAAACCCCTCTCTACACCCCCCATGCATCAATATACTCAAATTCGGGTAGCACGTTTCTAAATATTAACCAATTAATTAAACCTAAATATTCAGCAAACAAAAAAAAAACTGTTCATAAAACCAATAACTAAATTAAACTATTTATATGGCATCGAAAAATTGGGTTGTTGTAAGTTTGCCACAAAGTTAATTCGCCACGAAAAAAAGTATGTGTTGCCACGATCCTATTTTGTTTAGAATATTTTCAAAATAATAATTTATCTTATTGTAAATTAGACACGATGCTTTCTTACGTACGGATAGCAGAAAAATCTAAAAAATAAGTGCGTTTATTGCCCGTGGTCCACCCGCTTGCTTCACGTAGGACGTGTACCACGGGAAATTATTTTTGACCGTGGTTGACCTGAATGTCCATAATGTTTTTATCGTAGTATTACAAAAGAAAAAGGTAGGCCCTGGATCCAGGATAATAATGGAGGACCATTACAATAAGACATACCTACATAAACATTAAACTTTCGTAGCGAAGGAGCTACATAAGTTACCGCCCGTCACATTCGACCACGTAGATGTCACCAGGCTGCTGAAGGATATTACGTCTCTCAAGTCAAGCCTGGCCGAAGTGCAGTGTAAGTTGGAGAAGTCAGAAGACACCATCCAAGAACTACGTGCCGAGATGGTGTTGCTACGCAGTACTGTTTCGGAAAGTAGGTCAAATGACGGAGTCAACGAACACAAGCGTCACGGTGCAAATACATTACAAAATGCATCCGTCAGCAGTTTTGCATCGGCGAAATTGGATTCGTCAGTGATTGCAAATGTCGAGGGCGATGCACCGAGCCCCGCCGCCCCCTGCCCCTCTGCAGAGAAAACGACCCGCGTAGCTATGTCGACCCCCAAACTAGCTTACGCCGCAATTGCTGCCTCAAACAAGCCAGCTAAAGGGGGAAAGCAGAACCGTCGCTGTGAAATCCTTCCAAGGAATCCGACACAGCCCTGTTCAGCGAAGCAAGAGTGTGACGAGGATGGCTTCATCAAAGTTCAGAAGAAGAAGAAGAAGCCTACCTGTCGCAATCAATGCGGTACTGGACTGACAGGACCAAATACGCTGCTACGTCCAGCGATACCCACGACGTTGCTGTATGTGTCCCGACTACATCACTCCACGAAGGTTGAGGAGATCGTGGAGTATGTGAAAGTGAAGACCAATTGGACCTTGAGGGTCGTGAAGTTGGAGGCGCGTAATATTACCAGCTTCAACTCATTTGTGGTGCGGGTCCCAACACAGCATCTCGACACGTACCTCAAGGAAGAGTTTTGGCCGAAGGGTGTAGTCTACCGACGTTTTCGCGGCAGGCTACGCGACACCGCGCAGTGTAACACGACACCGTCACTTCGTGTGCCTTAGTTTTAAGTTATTATTGTCATGTTTTATGTATTAGTTTATTGTTTATTTTTAATTTTTATTTTTGTATTGTATTTTATATGGGCCATTGATGCCTGCAATAAATGGAATAATAATAATTAAAAGTATTAGGCAGGCATGAGTTCAAGGTGGTCTTTTTTTATATGGTAATTGTTTTTATCATTTTGAATAGTCTAGAAAAAGTACAAGACCGGTCAGGTGCAGGTGTTTAAAAACATATCATCTTGAACGTATGTAAGCCTGGTACTTTTTCTGGTTAGTAACATTCTTTCAGTTTCTAAGTTCGAAGCTGGAATATTGTGCAGACGGCGAGCTACCCATTACTCCCATGGCCCAGCTACCCCCTAATAAAAACATAAGGTGCAACAGGTTCCTATGAATCTTCTTAAAAGCGAAAAACAAATTTTAAAATGATGCATGCTCGATTTTCTATTAAAAGTGAATACTCAAGTCTCTTACAGTGTGTTCAGGAGTGCGAATATTTAAATTCGAGCTCTAAAACCAATAACTTTGCTTGCTATCGCTACTTTTAGCAGAAATCATGTCAAATGTGGATTTATGGCAAATTTACAATTA
This sequence comes from Agrotis clavis, assembly GCA_954870645.1. Taxonomy (NCBI): domain Eukaryota; kingdom Metazoa; phylum Arthropoda; class Insecta; order Lepidoptera; family Noctuidae; genus Agrotis; species Agrotis clavis. The sequence goes on from OX940922.1 coordinate 13,276,595, forward strand.
CCATGACCTACCTATGACGAATTTACACATGAATTTTATGCATGTGGCGAATTTACTTTCAATGTATGGGCTTTACAAAACTGTGGCAAATTAACTTTGTGACCAACTTACAACAACCCGAAAAATTCATCCTCAACGCTGTCAGCCGGTAATGTGCCCAAGCACAGAATATATCTATGTGCCCAAGAGTCTGGCGGCGTTACCTCATTGTATGGCTAAGCTTAGCCTCTGACCAGCGTTAGTTTTTAATAGTGTTTATTTGTAGTTTTAATGAGTTAGTATTTAGTTTATTTTATTATTAATTACATGAAAAAAAAACGTAAAGCTTAATTATGTATATATGTTACGGTTAAAGCCCGAAGTGCGGTTACACCTAGGTTTAACCGGCTAAACCTAGGTGTAACCGACCACATGCGGTTAAACCTAGGTGTATCCTACTTATCTTCGGTTAGAACTAGGTTTAGCCGGTTAGAACTAGGTCTAACCTCGGGACTTGCTGGCACCCCGACTCGGACAGTTTAGGTTAGAAGAGGATGGCGGGGTCTGATAGACCCCGCCATCCTTTTCGTGGTTATTTTTTTTTAAATCACGCAGATGTAGGAGCCCCGCGAAGCGGGGCTCCGTCGACTTGCTCCTGTGAAGGAAGGATACACCTAGGTTTAACCGCATGTGGTCGGTTACACCTAGGTTTAGCCGGTTAAACCTAGGTGTAACCGCACTTCGGGTATTAGCCGTAACATAAACATATATTAAATAAAATGAATTATGTAATTTTTACTAAAATCATCGTGATCAACGTACATCATTCTTTTTTCTTGGGAGATAATAAACCATGAAGTGAGTTTGCGATAGCTTTTTATTTTTTCTATGAAACTCACTCTTATAAAGTCTCAAAGTCTTATTTCTGTTGCGAGTGTGACACTAGTTATACCACTAGAAAACAGCGGTTTTTACGTAGGATACTTAAGGCCAGGTATCTCGGAATCGACCTATTTTTGATTCAACGGTAAACAATCAAATATACCTTTTTTCGATCTGAAAAAAATATATGTTATAGTTCAATAAATTGTCTATGTTATTTTCTGGTTGAAAACGCGATATTTATAACTTGACTCGATCAAAAAAAATCGCGAAAATAGAGATTTTTTTAACGTTTTTTGAGTGGTACTTGAAGTAGATCAAACTTTTGGTCCTGAAGAATATATCAATAAATAGGTAATGATGTTTGTCAGAACTTTACCTGGTTACTTTTTCATTTAATAACAATTTTAATTTATAAAAAGACGTCAATGTGTTTGGGCACATACGCCGTTTTATTCTAAGCACACATTCACTATCGTACTCTCATCTTTTGCCTTTCAAAAGTAGTGTCATCACTGTCGTTCGTTGACGAATCAGTCAGCCAGGGTGGCTCTTACAGACTAGACCTATGACACTTTTTTTCTGATCGGGGCTGTCAGATTTTCGTAATAGGAAAATTGGAAATTGAGAAAAAGATCGAGAAAATAAAAACGAATGATGCGTAGGCTTATAGATTATTCAAAATATGTTTAGGCATATATACGCTGTGTTTAATGGGACCTGATTAAACGGACATGGCTGTAAAAAAGACATATAAACTTTCTATTTTCAATAACATTTAATTATTTTCATTAATAAATAAGAAAAAGAAACCAAACTTACTGAATTTCATCGCAGGAAATTCCTGACGACCCCTACAGAGCAAATAATGGATTTGAGAGAATGAGAATTTTAGAATATGTATCTTAAATATATATCCATTACGAATTGTTTCTATCAATATAGTAAATTACTCACAGATACCAATATCAATGTTATCGTGATATCTTGATACGGTTCTTGTTCATCGTTCTGCAATATTTTGCTTTATCCATCGTCCAATACTTTTGGATCTTTATAACATTTCATTGAACTAAGTTATTAGCACTGAATTTCAGTCAACAATAATTTGTGAAAATAAATGTAAATGAAAACAACCACTAATCGTATCGAATTGCAATATAGGTTAAGAAGCAGGCACTTCACTTTTATTATTATTTATTTCATTTCGTCACAGATTTATTACAATTTCGAAAAAACAGAATTAAAATAAATTAAATGAAAACTGCTTGTCAATATTTTGAATACTTCAAAATAACATGTCACCTACAAATAAGGCGTAGCACCCACCATGCGAATGACCACAAAGTAGGTACACTGCGACTGCGATGAAAAATCGGTGGTTGTTGTATCACCATATTGTGTTCAGTACAAGTTGTTTGTCGCTCTATTTGAAAAAAATTACGTTGTGGTTGAAAATCATATCTTAAACCAAACATACAATACAGTTTTTTTTTTTTTAAAGAAGGTAAGACGTACTTGTCTAGTATATAAACATAAAATTTTAAAAAAATAGTTCTTGATCGTTATTCTAAGTTTTGTGGCGCGTCCAAAATCTGTTTTACTAGGAATTAGCATCGCTTAAACGAAACTATAATAGTTTGATAGAAATTACTATTTTTAATTGTATTTAGTAATAGTTTTTCTAAATAATGACAATTTTATTTTTACATTTAGTGTGATATTTATTCCTAGAAAAGATGAGAAAGGCGCGTTCGCGGGAAATTTATAATTTTGGTTGCTCTAATAGAACGAACAGAGGAGGATGGCACTACCATCGTTCACTTCATTTAGTCAGCTGCTAAAGTGCTGCAGTAACAGAAATTCTCCATCTTGTTCTGATTTCCCACCAGAAACGTTAGGAAGTCTTTTTATGGCGATCAGACAAAAAACCTGCAATTTTGGTGTTTATATTTGAATAATTTGGTGTTGTAATTTAAATGCATAATAGAACTTAGAATGTTTTCAAAATTATACAAATATAAATTCCATATTCTTTGTAGTTTTTTTTTTAATTAATTATATATCAATTAATGTTTTTCCATGCATCAGTGAAAAAATTGTACTTAAATTATACAAAAAACATCGTATGATCATGATAATAATAATAATAATATAATAATAAATTTATTCAAAAACATAAGGTATACGTTAAATACATTTTTTCTTACATCTATGTACAGTTCAAAAATGATCTATGCCTGAACTAGGTATTCCTGTGTTTCAGGCGAAGGGAGGTAACATTAATTTATTAAATAATCACATTATAAGCATAATAATCTATAGAGTATACAATATAAGGTTTTTAAAATTATAACTAACTATTATAAATAGCAAATAATTTGAACAATCTTTACTTATGAACAAGTAATAATTTCTCTGTATCTTCATAGGACATTGATTGTAAGGCTTCCTTAAGGATTTTCTTACAGTTACTGAGATTTAAGGAGTAGATTTTTTCTTTTTCATTTAGCCTATTATAAAGTAAGGGTCCAAGGTACATATAAAATTTGGCTGTGAAAGCATGCTTTGTACTTTTTTGAGGACAAACTATATCTTTCCGTCTCTTATTAGTAAATTCAGTGCTATAAGGAAGAGCTGCGTGTTGATTTAGTACAGTGCTCATTATAAATAACTGCCGAACTATATGATGGTGATGAATTGATGATAAAAGAGATGAAAAATATGTTTTTAAATTCAAATCAGTAAATGTTTTATTATTATTTATTAGCATTTTTTTATTTATTAATTACTACTACTAGTGATGTCCCTTTTACACGGTGCTATTGTCCGTCATTTATATCAAAATGCATCAAAAATTTGTACTGGTACACACCACCAGATGCTGAAGGGCGACCCGCTTTGTATACGCATGTTAATAAAACGCTTGTGTGCTTGGGGCTTAATAGATAATTGGGTATTGTCATTTTGGCACGGTATGCCAATGCTAATGAATTTTCTACAAATTAGTAGTTTTTTTTGTTAACTGGGGACGTCAGAATCTGTGTCAAAATGTTATAAAATATATTAAGGTCTTTGAATGGAAAAAAAATATTTGTTAAACATTTGTCTGCATCAACAGGTATTTATATCTTTTTTTATTCGTAAATGTATTGACATCCTTGTGATAAAATATTTCTACTAGAGTAATAAATATATTTTGCGTAAAGGGAACACTGTAAGAAATATTGAAGTTGAAGAAATGAAATACATAAAACTTTGGTTTCCGCGATAGTGGCGCCAGTTGCGGCGAAGTCGTCAAACTTTCACCGCTCATCGAACGACGATTTTGCATAATATGGGAGCCTTAAAAGTTATATACGTTACATTGAAAGAAAATTATTTGTAACTAAGTTTAAGAAACTGGTATGTACTCGTATAATTATTAATACTGCTATAAGTTTTATTAAGATTTAAGAGCCTATGCACACCACGTTTTTTAAACGCACCGGTGCAGCGCGTTTGACGCGATACGCACGCAAGTCAGACGCAGCCTAGAACAAAAATGACACAAACTGCTCTGATGAAAACGCGCCGTCGACGCGCTGGTGCAGCGCGTTTCTAAAACGCGCTGCACCGGCGCTTTTAAGAATCGTGGTGTGCATAGGTTCTAAAGCGGGATATATACCATGTTTATTATTTGTCTTGAGTTTCTGATATTTCGGCACTGTTGCAAGCGCCATGATCACGGATGAACTGAAGTTATTGCGGGTGGATGTTTATGAGCAGACTCTGATGAAATCTAAATAATAGTTGTAGTGACCATGTCAGTTTAAAAACTTATATTGCAATAAGTTTATTTTTTCAGGCACATGATGTTTATGTAACAGTGTTAATCGAACTTTATCTGTGATCGTAGATACACATAGACATACGAGTAGAGTTGTGGTGGTTGCCGGGCCTTCGTTTTTGTTGTCAAATAATCTCGCTCCCATCCTTTGTTTCCCGGCTTTTCAATTAAACGGTAATTCACTCAGCGGTGCGTCAATAACAAAAACGAGTAATTGGTGTGGTTTCCAAAAATTGTACATGGTTACTGATGATTCACACAATAAAGCTTTTTGCGTAAAGAAAAATTCGACTGCGAGCAAATCTGAGCGAGAACTGAGATTTATTTGAATGCAGTTTTTTTTTGTGCTATCTTTACTTTTTTTTCAATTATGTGTATTAAACGAAAACAGAAGAAGAAACGCTCTGTGCATCTCTGTAGGGATTGCAACGCAAATTCAGGTCACAGTCACAGGAGACAGGCTTGTGGACTTAGCTTGCAGGCGTAGGCAAACTTGAGGATTTTATTTTAATTAAATAGATATTTTCATCCTTTAATTAATATCTCGAAAGTAAACATTTCACACAATACGCTCTCGTTTTTCGGAAATTGAACTACAGGGTGAACTTCCAAAACCGCCTAACTTTGCCTTTACTGCAGATAAATAAACATTAAACATGCAGTTATCAAAGAATATTAACTGCAATCGCTTTTATATGAAACAGTGGGTCAATATGTCAAACTTTTCTCTTTAGCATTAAATTCTAAGCGCAAATAGTAAATGTGAAACCGCTCGAAAATATCACATCCTTTGACGTAACACAACTTTTATTAGGCTATTTTAATATAAAAAAAAAATTAAACCCGTATTTTTCTTTTGTTACGTATACAATAATTGACGAAGATACAACGCTTCTTAAAACCACAAAAAGTCACTGGGTCGGTAAATTTTGCAAGCGTAATGACATCACAAGTGACCATTCCCGAATTTGGAAGCGTATTATCTCTGTCAATATTCATCGCTATAAAAAAAATACGTGTTCATTATTTTTCAATATTCTTACTGGCGAACTAATCAGATTTTCAATTTATTTATACAGCAGAATACCCTATTCCAAACACCAGTTGTATCGCTGTCAAGCGCATATCGAGATAATCACGCTTGTAATTTTCCTATATTCACCTGAAACTTGTTTGTTAGTACACAAAAGGCAAGTTTGAGTGTATGGTGAAGACTAAATTGCATCTCAAAAGTTTGAAGCGAGAGCGGGAGACAGTTACAGTCATCCAACAAGGAACATTGTATGATATAAAGTTATTACCACATCGCACCGTAATACTGTACTACGAAGGTAAGTAAATGGCAGCTTTACAGTTAACACCCTTTTGTTTTAATGCGTCGTGATTTTATTTGATTGTCGCGTGTTGTTTTGATTTGACTGATTTCGTTTGTTTATCTATTTTAAGGCCAGGTTCCAGTACAGTCCGCAGCTATGAGCGCACTACCTCAGCCCCCGCAAAGGGGCGGGGCAAGTCGACAGCGGTGCGGGCGGGAGGGACCGTGTGTGTGTATGCCACAGCGTAGCGTAATGCAGTTAGTCAATTACGTTCGAGTGTGTCCGGATTAGATTTTCGTAAAATGATATTCGAGATAGTTTTGATTTTACAAAGTGCATACAATGGAGTACTTTATTAGGCAGCAGTATATTTAATATGTGCCGAGTTTGGGCTCGTTTTGTTATGATGACATCTTACCTCCGGACTTGATGGAGTGACCTGAAGGTCTACATCGGTGACTGCCACTGGAACTCGGCGACGGATCGAACTAGATGTGCCGAGTTTGGGCTCGTTTTGTTAGTTATGATGAGATCTTACCTCCGGACTTGATGGAGTGACCTGAAGGTCTACATCGGTGACTGTCACTGTAACTCGGCGACTGATCGAACTAGATGTGCCGAGTTTGGGCTCGTTTTGTTAGTTATGATGAGATCTTACCTCCGGACTTGATGGAGTGACCTGAAGGTCTACATCGGTGACTGTCACTGGATCTCGGCGACGGATCGAACTAGATGTGCCGAGTTTGGGCTCGTTTTGTAAGTTATGATGAGGTCTTACCACCGGTCTTGATGGAGTGACCTGAAGGTCTACATCGGTGACTGCCACTGGAATTCGGCGACGGATCGAACTAGATGTGCCGAGTTTGGGCTCGTTTTGTAAGTTATGATGAGATCTTACCACCGGACTTGATGGAGTGACCTGAAGGTCTACATCGGTGACTGCCACTGGAACTCGGCGACGGATCGAACTAGATGTGCCGAGTTTGGGTTCGTTTTGTAAGTTATGATGAGATCTTACCACCGGTCTTGATGGAGTGACCTGAAGGTCTACATCGGTGACTGCCACTGGAACTCGGCGACGGATCGAACTAGATGTGCCGAGTGTGGGCTCGTTTTGTAAGTTATGATGAGATCTTACCACCGAACTTGATGGAGTGACCTGAAGGTCTACATCGGTGACTGCCACTGTAACTCGGCGACTGATCGAACTAGATGTGCCGAGTTTGGGCTCGTTTTGTAAGTTATGATGAGATCTTACCACCGGACTTGATGGAGTGACCTGAAGGTCTACATCGGTGACTGCCACTGGAACTCGGTGACGGATCGAACTAGATGTGCCAAGTTTGGGCTCGTTTTGTAAGTTATGATGAGATCTTACCACCGGACTTGATGGAGTGACCTGAAGGTCTACATCGGTGACTGCCACTGGAACTCGGCGACGGATCGAACTAGATTTGCCGAGTTTGGGCTCGTTTTGTTAGTTGTGATGAGATCTTACCTCCGAACTTGATGGAGTGACCTGAAGGTTTACATCGGGGAGTCGGAAACTCGGCACATCTAGTTCTATCCGTTGCCGAGTGCCAGTGGCAGTCACCGATGTAGACCTTCAGGTCACTGCATCAAGTCCGGACGTAAGATCTCATCATAACTAACAAAATGAGCCCAAACTCGGCACATCTAGTTCGATCCGTCGCCGAGTTCCAGTGGCGGTCACCGATGTAGACCTTCAGGTCACTCCATCAAGTCCGGAGGTAAGATCTCATCATAACTAACAAAACGAGCCCAAACTCGGCATATCTAGTTCGATCCGTCGCCGAGTTCCAGTGGCAGTCACCGATGTAGACCTTCAGGTCACTCCATCAAGTCCGGTGGTTAGATCTCATCATAAGTAACAAAACGAGCCCAAACTCGGCACATCTAGTTCGATCCGTCGCCGAGTTCCAGTGGCGGTCACCGATGTAGACCTTCAGGTCACTCCTTTAAGTCCGGTGGTAAGATCTCATCATAACTAACAAAACGAGCCCAAACTCGGCACATCTAGTTCGATCCGTCGCCGAGTTCCAGTGGCAGTCACCGATGTAGACCTTCAGGTCACTCCATCGAGTCCGGTGGTAAGATCTCATCATAACTAACAAAACGAGCCCAAACTCGGCACATCTAGTTCGATCCGTCGCCGAGTTCCAGTGACAGCCACCGATGTAGATCTCCAGGTCACTCCATCAAGTCCGGAGGTAAGGTCTCATCATAACTAACAAAAAGAGCCCAAACTCGGCACATCTATTTCAATCCGTCGCCGAGTTCCAGTGACAGTCACCGATGTAGACCTTCAGGTCTTTCCATCAAGTCCGGAGGTAAGATCTCATCGTAACTAACAAAACGAGCCCAAACTCGGCACATCTAGTTCGATCCGTCGCCGAGTTCCAGTGGCGGTCACCGATGTAGACCTTCAGGTCACTCCATCAAGTCCGGTGGTAAGATCTCATCATAACTTACAAAACGAGCCCAAACTCGGCACATCTAGTTCGATCCGTCGCCGAGTTCCAGTGGCAGTCACCGATGTAGACCATGAGGTCACTCCATCAAGTCCGGAGGTAAGATCTCATCATAACTAACAAAACGAGCCCAAACTCGGCACATCTAGTTCGATCCGTCGCCGAGTTCCAGTGGCAGTCACCGATGTAGACCATTAGGTCACTCCATCAAGTCCGGTGGTAAGATCTCATCATAACTTACAAAACGAGCCCAAACTCGGCACATCTAGTTCGATCCGTCGCCGAGTTCAAGTGACAGCCACCGATGTAGACCTTCAGGTCTTTCCATCATTCCGGAGGTAAGATCTCATCGTAACTAACAAAACGAGCCCAAACTCGGCACATCTAGTTCAATCCGTCGCCGAGTTCCAGTCGCAGTCACCGATGTAGACCTTCAGGTCACTCCCTCAAGTCCGGAGGTAAAATCTCATCGTAACTAACAAAACGAGCCCAAACTCGGCACATCTATTTCAACCCGTCGCCGAGTTCCAGTGACAGTCACCGATGTAGACCTTCAGGTCTTTCCATCATTCCGGAGGTAAGATCTCATCGTAACTAACAAAACGAGCCCAAACTCGGCACATCTAGTTCGATTCGTCGCCGAGTTCCAGTGGCAGTCACCGATGTAGACCTTCAGGTCACTCCATCAAGTCCGGAGGTAAGGTCTCATCATAACTAACAAAAAGAGCCCAAACTCGGCACATCTAGTTCGATCCGTCGCCGAGTTCCAGTGGCAGTGACCGATGTAGACCTTCAGGTCACTCCATCAAGTTCGCATCCTAGCTAAAAAATAAGTGGTCCATAAAAAAAAATTACGTCGTTTCAAAATTAGATCACTTGACTATTTTATTCTATTCCCGCAACTAACACGTAATCGCTTGTGTGTGTGACTTTGTTTCCATGTAGTAGTTCAGTTCTATGCCGGCTTACGTAACCGCGCGGGGGGAATTTTTGCGCAGCAACGACGTACGTCCATCCTCTATCACGCCTCGGCGGGTACTGGCGAGCGCCAGGTGAGCGAAATAATGCCAATATTTTGGGTATTTTATTTCTTGGAGAAAAATTATAACGAAATTTTAAAATTTGCTTTTACCATGCACTTCTAAATAATGAGCTGTTTTTATTTTTATAAGTTTCATATAAATTCATTGTGAAATCTCTAAGCAGTGGATGTTTGAAAATTGTGATTTAGTGTCATGTTTGAGATTTTTTTCTATCGAGCCAATTATTCCAATTCGTGTTTCTATCTTTACCATTCACTCGAGGATATGTTCAACTTTAATATTATGATTTTTTTTTATTAAAAATATCATTGTTAATGAGACTTTCAGACGTTTGAAAATCTTAAAAATTACTGAAAGCCCGCCTTAATAATATTATAAAGCTGAATAGTTTGATTGGTTGAACGCGCTAATCTCAGGAACTACTGGTTCGAATTGAAAAAATATTCTTTATTTTCATTCATCTTTTTCTTTCACGGAAGCCTATAAGCTATGGCGCTACGGCCAAGAGGAGCCGAGCAGCGAAGTACAACTAGTCAAAACCTAAGTAGCCCATAAAAAACGTGTAGGTATACTAAGGATTATAGTATTTTTTAATTTTTCCGATGGCAAACCAGTTCATACGTATAAAAATTCGAACATTTCATAACAATATGCGTCTATCGCCAGTTCTGAGAATAAAATCATTAAATATTTGTTTTACTACAAACGGAAATAGGTTTGTTTTTTTGTTGAGGAATAGTAAAATGACTAGAAATAAAAAACACAAAAATTTGGCAAAGCAAGTTGAAAATATTCTTAATTCCATAGTTGAAAATTATCCTTACGACAAAATTCACTTAGTAGTTTCACAAGCCCAGTCATGCACGTGCCGCGAGAAGCGAAAAGCTAAAATTAGAGTGCAGTTGGAAACCAGCATTTTACTAAGCAAATTTTAAACTGTTTCATCACTTTAATGTTTTCGCACACCGCTGAAGCCAGCATGGGATTAGTAAAATCAGGGAGCGTGCATTTTCTCACTTCCATATTTCCATTTATTTCGAGCTTATTCTAGGTAGTTTGGATCTGTTGATGCATCTCATGTCAACTTAGGTGCTTAGGCGACATAAGCTTAATTGTTGGTAGCTAAGTCACCGTAACTACCCGCTTAAACGTTGGACGTTTGAGTATGCAGCACTAAATCAAATAGATTGAGTTCCCGGCAACTAACCAACTAAACTATAATAAACAGGTCAGTAGCCTCTAAGTACATACGGTTATTTGGTTACAGAAGAATGGAGGTAGTACTAGTACACAAATACGAACCCAACATTTATTAAGCTCCGTTATTTTCGCTTGAAGTTTACTTTATCGTAGAATATCATAAAGGTCTCTTTTTTTCCGAAAGTTCAGCCTTGGGCAGTATATCCATTTGTTTATTTTTTCATGTAGCGTTCACTCAAACTGTCCGAATCAATGGGGCCTGCCCTTTCTCATTTTTTATGCTGATTCACGTCCAGCGTAATATTAATTTTCACGTGCGAAGAAATGCATGTAAAATATACGCAACACATGCTTAAGTTATAAAGTATTTTTTCAAATACAAACAACAATAGTTGTACGTAAATAATATTATTAAGCAATATGAAAACATTGCATTGCTACAAAGTAAATACCTAAACTAAACGTTTGTTTACTAAGTAACACCACAACAAAACCGAAGTCTCGTTGCACTGCAGTTCCATTGTAATGATAAACTCTAGTAGTGGAGTTCTCAACACTTCTCCGGAGAATTTAAAATACGAATTCTTTATTCAGGCGGTGGTACCACGAGTTTGTTATTCCCAAACTCGAAGCAGCTAAACAAAGTTAAGATAAATAGGGGAAATTTTAAGTGAAGCTGGAATGAGTTTTATGATCATAGTAGTCTCCTCATTGTTACAAAGATGAACAGCTGTTACCGTGGAAGAATCCGAATAAAGTGCGGTGCCACTTACACTAGGGACTGTGAAGAAATTGGTTCCGTGAAAGACCGGGAACGACATATTGATACATTATACAACATGGTGTTGGGAATAGTTATCGATTTTCGATGCATTACCCACTATTTATTGCATGATGTGAAAAGAGACTGTAAAAACTTTTTGGTCACGTCGTGATTGCTTTTCTGTGTGACACGTGCTCATTCTTCCATGATGTCGAGTTAAATTAACGCTTTCTGTGAATAGGGAAAGTTTATCGTGTGACAAAACTGACGTCGTTAGTTGTTTGTGCAAGAAATGATTTGGACACTTTTTGTGTTAGGGATTTATTTCTGAAGTTTTATGATCTACCCACCCTCTTAATTGTTTTATTCTTACTAAAATCACAACTCGGCTGCAGACGCACTATGTGTGTTCCGATTTTAGTGAACATATTATAATATGTATGTCAAGTTTAATACACTGCATACTTCTAAGACAGACTTGCAAGCATTTTAGACTAGCGAAAACAATCTAATCTGAACTGCATTTGAGATATTGTAATACGGAGCTGTTCACCCAAAACTTAAATGTGAGAATAGACACGGCTTGGCAAGCATCCAGTGAAATCATCGCCGAGTAATAGGTAAATGTTCGTATTTGCACAGCATTTGTGTTATAAACCAGGCGAATTTGCACGTATTTATACACTGTGATTAACATTCTAAGTGCTTGTTGTTTAAATAAAGTCTTATTTTAATATTGATGAGATATTTGAATGTTTTGTTTTTGCTTTAATTTATTTATTGGTCGCATTTCTGTTAGGTATTTTGGTCGCTTCGGTTGAATTTGAATAATGAAAATGAACGGCATTATGTATGATGTTAAATTTCTAGTGTTCTGATAAGTATGCGGACACAAGTTAAACAACGGGTAGCTGGTAGCACACTGAGTTTATTTGGCAAGCGACACTATTTATATAGGAGTGGATGCAACCACCCTCATATTTGTTACTATTAATATACAACAATCCTCCCCATAGCTTGACAACATAAACATGATTGATTGATTGATGACGACAATACCATCAAGGACGAACAATCCGATCAACCCTAGTAGAATTGCTTATAATCTACCCTAGGTACAGCTCGAAGTTTTGTCCCGTCACTCATTTGCCTTTCTGACCCCACGGAGGTCTGGCATGACCTTGCCTCCACGAGAGTGTCATCATGAGTCTCGTCTGTTGCCTCATGGAATTCTTCATCTTCTTCTTTAGATTTGTCTGTCGGTGTTTCTGTATCCACTGACTCATTGTTCCCCATACTCTCCTCCCCACCTGTGTTTGTCTCCTTGTCGTCCTCTGGGAGTATTTGGTTAGGTGGTGAGGTTCCTTGTGGCGTGATGTCTTCGACTTCAATAGGGCAATCCCCTGTCCCGTGGAAAAGTCTTGCTGTACCTTTGTATGGTATTAATTGATTTTTATGTTTTTTAACATTACATGACGTTATACAATCTTTAACAATATATACTACTTTTCCGAGTCTTTTAATTACTACACCTTTATTCCATGACCCTTGCTTTTTTATATTGTTTTTTTTATACAATACATAGTCTCCAATTTTAAAACATTTGCTTGGCTTGTTGCCATTTGACACCTCAGACTGCAAACACTGTTGGTTTTCGACGTTTCGAGCGAGAGTGACTGACGGAGTAGGGTCAATTAAATCTAATCGCGATCGCAGCTTATGACCGAACACCAACTGGGCAGGCGAACAGCCCGTTGCCGAATGAATGGAATTCCGATAATCAAATAAATACTTACATAACTTGTTATTTAATACCTTGGTATTGTTATTATTTAATATACAAGATTTGATTCCTTTCTTCACTACCTTTACGTAGCTTTCTGCCTGCCCGTTACTGGCCGGGTGATAAGCTGGTGACGTCACATGCGATATTCCGTTCGATGTACAAAACATTTTGAATTCGGAAGAGGTAAACTGCGTGCCATTATCACTGACTATGGTATGCGGTAACCCAAATCTGGCCATGTATTCATACAATTTATTAATCAGCGAACATGACGACGTACCTGTCCCCATATCATAAGCTTCTACCCACTTTGAGTACGCATCTACAATAACTAAAAACGAACGATTATGTATCGGGCCGAGGAAGTCTATGTGAATACGATAGAACGCCTGCGGTGCGTGTGGCCACAGCGCTAGCGGCGCACGCGCTGGTAACTGTCTCAACTGTAAACAAATCTCACAATCCGCTATCATTTTTTCTATCGCATTGTCTATCCCCGGAAACCAAAATCTACTGCGCGCTTCAGCTTTAGTTTTTACAATTCCTAAATGTGATTTATGAAGTTCCGATAATAATTTAGTTTTGAGTGTTTCGGGTATTACTACCTTATGCCCTCGCATAATACATCCGCTTTCATAGGACAACTGCGTTTTACATAAAAAATAAGGTTTGAGTGATATGTCTGACAACCGCTCAGGCCAACCATTAAGAGGCCTTTTACCCATTTGCGCGAAGAACTAAAATTATGGTCGTCTAATTTACCATATTAAGTAATACTCCAATATTTTTGAATACCTGTAAAAGAAAGACCAGTCTTTCGTGTTGTAATTTGACGTAACATATTTCAAAAAACTCTTTTATTAACTTTGTGGTAATTAATCTCCGACAAGTAGTTTACTGAAAAATCAACGCAGAGTCGATTTGCGACTCCTACATCTACCATTAATATTCGTAATTTTAACCAAAAAAAATACACAAATCATCAGACATACGTTTTTGTCGTCAAACTGCGTAGTAGAATTTATATTTTTAATAACACAAATTGGTAAAAAAATAAATTCTGAGGTCAATTTTTACGTTTTATATCGCTGTTTTATCGCCATTTTTGGTTCGAACAAAGCGTAATTACACTAAAAAAACTATGTAAATATAAACTATGTTTACAGACTAAACTAAGTTCTAAATTTCATTAAAATCCCTTCATGTAATTAAACATACTATCGTTTTTAAAATCACTCTAAACTAGTATAAATTACGAAACATAACCGGGCTGCAATCAGTACGGCTCCAGCGCCCGTCGACGTAGGACCTGTATCACTTTTTTCCTCGTCCTGATTATAGAGCATACGTATCGTGAACGGAATATTATACTGCGACTGCCACATTTTGATTCTCTCCATATTTTTTTTCATAAGGTAAGATTTTCGTTACTTTATCAAACTAAAGTATTATTATAATTATAATAGTAGTTTGTGGAATTTGTGCATTAATTAGCCATCCGTTTTCGTTTTATTAGTTTTTGCGATGGGGCGCAAGAGTGGTGAGAAATCCAATATGGCGGCCTCCCCAAGATCGCGGTCGGGCTGTTTGAAATCCACCCCCATGATATGGGTATCAAATGAAAGGGTTTGCTGTCAGGAATATGAAAAAAATAGTCACGTGTCTTAAATCCAACATGGCGGACATCCAAGATGGCGGATTGGCTATTTGAAATGCATCCCCATGATATGGGTATCAAATGAAAGGGTTTGCTGTCAGGAATATGATAAAAATAGTCACGTACCTGAAATCCAGCATGGCGGACATCCAAGATGGCGGATTGGCTATTTGAAATGCATCCCCATGATATGGGTATCAAATGAAAGGGTTGCTGTCAGTAATATGAAAAAAATAGTCACGTGTCTTAAATCCAACATGGCGGACATCCAAGATGGCGGATTGGCTATTTGAAAGGTACCCCCATGATATGGGTATTAAATGAAAGAGTTTGCTGTCAGGAATACGAAAAAAATAGTCACGTGTCTTAAATCCAACATGGCGGACATCTAAGATGGCGGATTGGCTGTTTGAAATGCACCCCCATGATATGGGTATCAAATGAAAGGGTTTGCTGTCAGAAATATGAAAAACCCACGTTTTTAATTTTCTTAAAAAAAAAAAGAAAATAACCCTACGGGGCTGAGAGAGGGGCCACTCAAAACGTGGTGGCGTATATTATTTATGGGATATATTTACATGACGTGTATAGATCGTGGTTGTAACTTGCAAAGATACGCTCCCACGCTTTGAGTGGCTCTTCTTTGCCCCGTAGCACTGTAAAAATATGGATAGTACGGAAATTACGTACTAACGTTCGAAACGGTGCACTCACACAAACACGCGCATCTACGAGGCTTCTAAGCGGACATCGCAGTGCTGTCAGTTCTGAGTGCCGCGTAAAGACAAGTTGCGTTAATTTATGTTACGTATAATTATGGCTGTTTGAACTCGGCTTCATCATAACCGGAGATTTTGTTTTTTAAACTCCCTGCTTATTTTGAAAGGTAAGAATGATTTTTATCAATATCGAATTCTATATCCGCGTGACCGTTTGATAAATTCGTAAATAATTTGTAAAAAAAACCAACATGGTTTCTGCTACAATTTCTCATAATAGGCGTCTTTTTATAGTTTTCGTCTTCGAGGGTTTTGAATCCGATAGTGCTGTCAAAATGTAAATCCAAGATGGCGGCTGCAAAAATATCGAGGTTTTCGTCATGGGTGTCGTTTTCATGGTTTTCGAGGGTGTTGAAACCGATGGTGCAGTCAAAATGTAAATCCAAGATGGCGGCTGCATAAATTATCGAGGTTTTCGTCATGGATGTCGTTTTCATGGTTTTCGAGGGTGTTGAAACCGATGGTGCAGTCAAAATGTAAATCCAAGATGGCGGCTGCATAAATTATCGACGTTTTCGTCATGGGTGTCGTTTTCATGGTTTTCGAGGTTGTTGAAACCGATGTTGCAGTCAAAATGTAAATCCAAGATGGCGGCTGCATAAATTATCGAGGTTTTCGTCATG
This sequence comes from Agrotis clavis, assembly GCA_954870645.1. Lineage (NCBI taxonomy): Eukaryota > Metazoa > Arthropoda > Insecta > Lepidoptera > Noctuidae > Agrotis > Agrotis clavis. Next base: position 13,292,944 of record OX940922.1, read on the forward strand.
GGTGTCGTTTTCATGGTTTTCGAGGTTGTTGAAACCGATGGTGCAGTCAAAATGTAAATCCAAGATGGCGGCTGCATAAATTATAGAGGTTTTTGTCATGGGTGTCGTTTTCATGGTTTTCGTGGGTGTTGAAACTTGAAACCGATGGTGCAGTCAAAATGTAAATCCAAGATGGCGGCTGCATAAATTATCGAAGTTTCGTCATGGGTGTCGTTTCCATGGTTTTCGAGGGTGTTGAAACCGATGGTGCAGTCAAAATGTAAATCCAAGATGGCGGCTGCATAAATTATCGAAGTTTTCGTCATGGGTGTCGTTTTCATGGTTTTCGAGGGTGTTGAAACCGATGTTGCAGTCAAAATGTAAATCCAAGATGGCGGCTGCATAAATTATCGAGGTTTTTTGTCATGGGTGTCGTTTTCATGGTTATCGAGGGTGTTGAAACCGATGGTGCAGTCAAAATGTAAATCCAAGATGGCGGCTGCATAAATTATCGAAGTTTTCGTCATGGGTGTCGTTTTCATGGTTTTCGAGGGTGTTGAAACCGATGTTGCAGTCAAAATATAAATCCAAGATGGCGGCTGCATAAATTATCGAGGTTTTTTGTCATGGATGTCGTTTTCATGGTTATCGAGGGTGTTGAAACCGATGGTGCAGTCAAAATGTAAATCCAAGATGGCGGCTGCATAAGTTATCGAGGTTTTCGTCATGGTGGTCGTTTTCATGGTTTTCGAGGGTGTTGAAACCGATGGTGCAGTCAAAATGTAAATCCAAGATGGCGGCTGCATAAATTATCAAGGTTTTCGTCATGGGTGTCGTTTTCATGGTTTTCGAGGTTGTTGAAACTGATGGTGCAGTCAAAATGTAAATCCAAGATGGTGGCTGCATGAATTATAGAGGTTTTCGTCATGGGTGTCGTTTTCATGGTTTTCGAGGGTGTTGAAACCGATGGTGCAGTCAAAATGTAAATCCAAGATGGCGGCTGCATAAATTATTGAGGTTTTCGTCATGGGTGTCATTTTCATGGTTATCGAGGGTTTTGAAACCGATGGTGCAGTCAAAATGTAAATCCAAGATGGCAGCTGCATAAATTACCGAGGTTTTCGTCATGGGTGTCGTTTTCACGGTTTTCGAGGTTGTTGAAACTGATGGTGCAGTCTGAATGTAAATCCAAGATGGCGGCTGCCAAAATTATCGAGGTTTTCATCATGGATGTCGTTTTCATGGTTTTTGAGGGTGTTGAAACCGATATTGCTATCAAAATAGAAATCCCAGATGTCAAATAACAAAAATCACATGAAAATAACATGAATAAGATAAATATTAAGTATTGAAAAGTAATTTGCGCAAAGTATTTTTCGTTAAACACAATTGCAGTTACAATATGGTGCCTAGGTCATCTTATACTTAGTTGAAACGCATAGTACGGTGCGCAGCCACCGGGTTAATCAAGCATCAGCGCCACATAATTATGTTCCATTCTCCGCGCTCGTGACAACCCTAACGCTGCAGTTGAGAGCGTAGGTATTTATTTCTACAATTAGGCCTAGTTTCCATACTATCCATATTTTGACTGCACCATCGGTTTCAACACCCTCGGAAACCATGAAAACGACACCCATGACGAAAACCTCGATATGTTTTGCAGCCGCCATCTTGGATTTACATTTTGACTACACCATCGGTTTCAACACCCTCGAAAACCATGAAAACGACCACCATGATGAAAACCTCGATAACTTATGCAGCCGCCATCTTGGATTTACATTTTGACTGCAACATCGGTTTCAACACCCTCGAAAACCATGAAAACGACACCCATGACGAAAACATCGATAATTTATGCAGCCGCCATCTTGGATTTACATTTTGACTGCAACATCGGTTTCAACACCCTCGAAAACCATGAAAACGACACCCATGACGAAAACATCGATAATTTATGCTGCCGCCATCTTGGATTTACATTTTGACTGCAACATCGGTTTCAACACCCTCGTAAACCATGAAAACGACACCCATGACGAAAACCTCGATAATTTTTGCAGCCGTCATATTGGATTTACATTTTGACTGCACCATCGGTTTCAACAACCTCGAAAACTATGAAAACGACATCCATGACGAAAACCTCGATAATTTGTGCAGCCGCCATCTTGGATTTACATTTTGACTGCACCATCGGTTTCAACACCCTCGAAAACCATGAAAACGACACCCATGACGAAAACCTCGATAATTTATGCAGCCGCCATCTTGGATTTACATTTTGACTGCACCATCGGTTTCAACACCCTCGAAAACCATGAAAACGACACCCATGACGAAAACCTCGATATTTTTTGCAGCCGCCATCTTGGATTTACATTTTGACAGCACTATCGGATTCAAAACCCTCGAAGACGAAAACTATGAAAAGACGCCTATTATGAGAAATTGTAGCAGAAACCATGTTGGTATTTTTTACAAATTATTTACGAATTTATTAAACGGTCATGCGGATATAGAATGCGATATTGATAAAAATCATTCTTACCTTTCAAAATAAGCAGGGAGTTTAAATAACTCCGGTTATGATGAAGCCGACTTCAAACAGCCATATACCTACACAACGCAATAGACTCGTGATTTTATAGAAATAAACGCAACTCTTCTTTTACGCGGCACTCAGAACTTCTTACAGTAGCTCGTTCTGTGTTCTTGTAGTAGATGTTTAAGGTTCACATTCATAAAAAATATGAAAACACGGAAAATATATTAAATTTAGGTTATATTCGATGACTAAGGGCTGATTTATAATAGTCAGACAACTTTTATCTGAGGAATGAAAATAGCGGTTTGACATATTATTTTCTATAGATAAGCTGTCGAACCGCCACTTTTATTCCTCAGATAAAAGTTATCTGACTATTGTTCAAACTTCACTTCGGTTAATCGCAGATTCAGTTTTACTTCCACAACAATAAAATATAACTAACTTTAACTCACAGGTTATTTTTAACACAAAATTTAATTAAAATCACCAGAACAGTTTGTTAACATTCGACATCAAACGAATTATCTAACAAATAATTATGGCGGCGCCGCCGCCAGGCACATGTCGTTCAACCAATCAGCGTGCGAGATGCTTTCCGTTCTATACCATTTAACAGTCTAATAGACTGAATAAACAAAAAAAAACTTTTTCAGAAATGTAACCAAAGTGCATTACGATTAAATCGGCTCAAGATTGTTTAGTCCGTCTCAACACTAGCGCTACACTGGTTGCGTTGTGTATGTGTGAATAGCTACGCACACATGAACATTGCTCCCGTCTTTTACCTAAACTCGAGCGTTCGAATTTTGTGAACTGGCTCTTAACAATATATGACAAAACTTTATTTAATATTGCATCTTTAATGGTTTCCTTGTGAATTTCTCTACGCGTAACTGGCAAACTGCTATCAATAACGAAATTAACATATGACGCGCGATCTTCTACCGGCACCAAACTATCGTCGGCTTTGTAGCCACACCCCCCTCTTAGCGTCGTTAACTCGTGGTCAGGTAGACTGGCGCGCGACAAGTAATCTGCGCTGTTATCAGCGCTGCATATGTACTCAATGGTGTAATTATAACCGCTTAGAAACATCGCGTAACGCTGCAGCCTGTTTGCAGAAACCTCGGGAATTCCACGATATGGCCCAAAAATTGATAAAAGTGGTTTGTGATCTGTGCGAAGTACAAATGGAACTGCTCTTCCGTATAAATATTGGTGGAAGCGTCGGACCCCGAATATAATTGCTGTAGCCTCTTTTTGAAGTTGTGAATATCGCTTCTCAGCTGAGTTTAATGTACGAGAGGCAAACGAAACAGGGCGTTCGATTCCGTCCGTACCGATCTGTGATAAAATAGCACCTAACCCACTGGGCGATGCGTCTACCGTTAAAATTATTTTTGCATTCTGATCAAAATGTGCTAGAACCTGATTTGAAGATAAACATTTCTTGATAGCCTTGAATGCTTGGTCATGTGCAGCTTCCCATTTCCATTTATTGCCTTTTTGCAACAATGAATAAAGCGGGGTCAATATTGATGACGCGTTAGGGACAAAGTTCCTATAGTAATTAACTAATCCTAGAAATGACTGTAATTTATTCACGTTAGTCGGTGTAGGTGCCTCAATGATTGCTTGGACCTTTTTTGGTGATTTACTTAAGCCATTCTTATCTATAGTGTAACCTAAATATTCTATTTGATCCTCAAAAAACACACATTTATCTTCACGAAGCGTAAGACCCGCGTCTTGAAGTCTTTGCAAAACAGCACTTAATCTCTCTAAGTGCTGCTCTTTTGTATCTCCCGTTATACAAATGTCATCAAGCATGCACATAACACCGTCCAAACCCGATAATAAACACTCCATTGCCCGTTGAAAAATAGCCGGGGCACTAGCGAGACCAAAAACTAAACGCGTATAAACGAACAACCCGCGGTGAGTATTGATGCAAGTTAGTTTCTGAGACGCTTCGTCTAAGACAAATTGTGAATACGCTTGGGTCAAGTCTAACTTACTAAACTGCTGTCCCCCGTGTAATTTTGTAAAAAGTTCTTGTGCCGTCGGTAACGGATACTGCTCGACAACTAGCTGCTTGTTTACGCTTACCGAGTAATCTACGCACAACCTTATTGAACCATCTCGCTTTAATATAGGTACAATAGGCGATGCGTAATCAGAGTGCTGAACAGGTTTAAGTACTCCTATACGTACCAAACGATCGATCTCGTCGTTTATTTTATCTTTAAGTGCAAAAGCTATGGGTCGGGCTTTGAAAAAAAACGGTTTCGCGTCATCCTTTAATTGTAGTTTTACCTTATATTTTGTAAATACCCCCAGTTCGTCTGAGAAAACAGATGGATATTGTTTTTTCAACTGTTCGGCAAAATTATTACAATTTATATTATTCGACTGACAATAATTCATTTGTAACATTTGTAATCTAAACATACAAATAAAATCTCTGCCTAAAATTGGGGGCCCACCATCACGTATGACTCGCACATTAATCACGTTTGTTTTCTGCAAATACGTAATTGGTAATTGCACTGATCCTAGACAGTTGATGACACGACCTGTATACGTAAATAATCGATCCGACGTCGGTATTAACGGAAGGAATTCAAAATATTTTTTGTACATTTTCTCGGAAATCGCTGTGACCGCTGATCCGGTATCGACTTCAACTTTTAGTTTTATATTTTGTATCGAAACTATTATTGTCATAGGTTCGCCGCTATGTGAACATATTTTAGTCCTCCTACCGTCATCGTCAGTCTCGCTCGACCCGCCAGTTCCTACGAAATTTATTTTTTTGCACATTCTTCGTAGATGGCCCTTTATGTTGCACTTTTTACATGTATAGTTAGCAAACCGACACTGAGACGTTTTATGATTTTTGTAACCGCACACGGAACACTTTTCTTTGTTAGCACTGGGTTCGTTTGTGGTCGCGATCTTGAACAGCGCCTCGGTTGACGGCGGCGCCTGCGCCGACGCCGATGCTGATGCTGCTCCCTTACGTGCGCTGTGCACGCTCTCCGCCAAATCCACTGCTTTTGCCAGCGTCAACTCTTGAAGGTCACGCGCGAAAAGTTTGTCCTTCTCCGGCCCCGGCAGCATGCCCATAACAAAGCGGTCACGCAGTGCCTCTTCTACATTCAGGAATCCGCAATGTGTAGTGAGGCCACGAAGCCTCGCCGCCCATTGAGAAAATGTTTCTTCCAGACCTTGAGTAGCAGCATAGAAATTATACCGCTCACCAAACCCGCATTTTTTTGGTGTAAAATGCTTGTCAAGAAGAGTAAGAATGTCTTCGTATGGTGTCTGCGTCAGCTCTTTCGGTAAAGCCAAATCCGCCGCCAGTTTGTAAGTGCTGTCCGTGAGTGCACTCAGCAATATCGCCCGTCTTTTCACTGCCTTTGGATCCTGTACATTGTCCACATCGTTTGCAATGAACCATTGTTCCATTCGTTGCTTATAGTTTTGCCATGTATGGATATTATGGTCAAAACTCGACAAAATTCCAAAGTGAGACATTTTTCAATCACTTTTCTAAGTCGCGGGTAAGAAACTCGTCGCCACTGATAAGTATGCGGACACAAGTTAAACAACGGGTAGCTGGTAGCACACTGAGTTTATTTGGCAAGCGACACTATTTATATAGGAGTGGATGCAACCACCCTCATATTTGTTACTATTAATATACAACATGTTCAAAGCAATTTTATGGCTTCTCACATATCACAGCTCGTCCACGGTTGGCAGGCGGCGGCGGCGGCGCAACAAATCGACTGACGGTCCCTACATACAAACGGATATATACATAATGTCAAAAACCGAGGTTAGCAGTACAGGAAAGCGTTTTTAATTTTCAAATCTCTCTAGAAATCATTCTATCTGTACACAGAATTATTTCTAGAGAGGTTTATATGAATTCTATGTACACATATAATTATTTAGGGACTAGGGACCGTCGAAATATAGGTACCTACGGCAAACGCCGCGTGGAGAGGTGCTGAACGTTACCAATTCACGCTATTGGCCAGTTCACGTAAAAACCGTCTAAGGTCTGGAATACGGGGTTGTGGGACTGTCTTTTCAGGTAACCATGACACTGGTACATAAAGGATTATTGAAGGAACACCGAGGATTTTAGTCATTGGATGATTTTAACACTTTTAAAAAAGGCCTCAAACACTATTTGGGGGCGCTTTGCTTGAGTGGCTGGAACTGCGTCCATAACTAGGTATCACACGTCGCGTGCTAATCCACCAGACGCAGATATGTTATTATTTGAATGCTGTCAATTTACTGTGAAATATTAAATATAAATAAATGTATTGTTTTTGCACAAAAAGACACATACCTACTGTTCAAAAAGATTATTATGGGTGTATGTATGTATACCCACCCGATATAATATGGGCGTTGTTGTTGTTGTTGATCGCGTGAAATATGATTTTTAGGGTTCCGTAGTCAACAAGGAACCCTTATAGTTTCGCCATGTCCGTCCGTCCGTCCGTCCGTCCGTCTGTCCGCAGTTTAGCTCAGAGACGCACAGTACTAGAGAGCTGTAATTTGGTGTAAATATATGGATTTGTTGTGCCGAAAAAGTGGTAAAATAAAATCTCGTAAAATATTTTTTTTTAGGGTATCTCCTGTACACGTAAAGTGGGGATGTTATTTTTTTTTCTCGCGTACCCCATAGTGTGGGGTATCATTAAATAGGTCTTTAAAAAATATTGATAGTTTCCATTAACAATTTTTTGATAAAAAAATTGGTTTGTGAAATATTAAGCTTTAAAGTGCTAAATTTTGCTCGACTCGAGTGTCCCCCCCCTCTACCAGCTAAACGGTTATGTTTGGGGGTGTGAAAAAATTCACAATAGTAGTATATATAACGAAGTTTAAAAGAAAATTGTCATGACTTAGTAGGCTTTACAACTTTACGAGTAATAGTCGACCAACTTATAAAATGTACTTGGATAATATTTTTCTTAAGCAAAATGTATCGGAGAACATGTTATTCAACTACAAATGTAAGTTTGTCAACTTTATTTTTACAGCTTTAATAGGTATGTTTTACGGTATGTTTTTTGGGGATAGGTAGGTTTTTATCGTCAACTATTTTTAACTAACTTCAAAAAAAGGAGGAGGTTCTAAATTCGTCGTAATCTTTTTTTTAAATGTATTTTGCCCGATTTCTCAAAGACTCCTGGACCGATTTTGAAAATTCTTCTTTTAAAATTAAATTCAGCGAATCAGTTTAGTTAGTTCGCATAAGTATTTTGATGGGCAACTACGGAACCCTACACTGTGCGTGGCCCGACACGCACTTGGCCGGTTTTTTTGAAGATATTTATCAAGTTGAAAATGTATTCATCGTTTACCAATTTTATAAACGGAGATCGTTATTACCTCGTCTGGTTTTATCCCAAGCAAATTATTATTACGTTTTACCGAGACGTAGATAGAAATTAAATGTTGGCCCGTACCTCAATGTTTCCTAGAAAAAATCTCGACTCCAAACAGTGTTGTTCAAAGAGTAACTTAAAGTCAACAATCTTCTTGATTCGTGGACATTTACGTCTGTCCTTAAGGAGACGACTCTAAGGGGAAATACGGAGAAATTGTTATATTACGAATTACTGTAATTAGGTACCGGTTTTTCTATTTTAAAGAGAACTTCCAGGGAAACATAATTTTGACGACTTGAATGATTTAAATGGTCCATTTCATACCTGAGTAAAAGTGATCGGACAATTGAAACATCGGCCAATATTTGTTTATAATAATAATAATAATAATCTTTATTGACATAAAAGTAAGTTACATTATTATATGGAAACCCTGACTCCTGCGCTAGGTTGTAACCTGTGTTACAGGAATCAGTGTCTTCTCCCAGTAGTTTTACACAGAAGTTATGCAATAAGATTTAAACAATTTTACATTATACAATATCTGCTTATGGCATATGGGTGTGTGTGTGGGTCTGTGTGTATGTGTGTGTGTGTGTGTGTATGTGTGTGTGTGTGTGTGTGTGTGTGTGTGGGTCTGTATGTATGTATTTGTGTGTGTATGAGTGTGTGTGGTGTGTATCGTGGTTTATTTATTTATCATGCATGTTTATAATGGGAAGCGCTAATTGCCGGGTTTATGTTATTAAGTTTTCTGTATGTATGTAATCTTGTGTTTGTAGAAAGGTGTTTATTTTCTTTTTAATTTCATATTTAGGAAATGGGTTAATATCTAGGGTCTTGTTTATCTTGTTATAGATATGCGTGGCAAGAAAAAAATGTTGCCTTCTAGCTGAGGCAGACTTACATTTCACGTACTTACAAACATTAGTGACTGTTCGTTTACTTTTGTAACTGTTGTTTATAGGTGTGATTATGTGTTGCTTCAATGTGGTGTTGAGAACAAATAGCTGTCTTACTGTGAGCACTGTGCAATTTTGGTACAAAGTTACAGTCGGGAAGCGGTATGGTTTGAAGGTCATGACTTTGAGCAATGATCTTTGAGCTCTTTCAAGGTGGATCATAATTGTTTTACAGGCTCCTCCCCACACCGTAATACAGTAACCTATTAAGGATTGGACTAAAGAGAAGTATATAGTGCGAAGAAGATCAAAATCAGCCACAAGTCGAAGTTTCTTAAATGCCCAAATAAGTTTCCTCACTCTAGAGGCAGTTAATTCGACTTGGGGCCGCCAACTCAGTTTTTCGTCCAGTACTACACCTAAGTATTTTATGTTTGTTGTTTGTGATATAGTGAGACATGAGCACTGGAGCCTATTTCCAGGAAAATCGCAGGAATGTACCTTGAGGGTTACTGCTACTGGCTTGGTATTGGCAAACCTGAACTGCAGGTATGAAGTTTTGGCAATGTTAAGGGTAAGTAGGTTTTCTTCCAGCCAGCTACTGACTTTACAAAGTCCCAGCTCAGCCACATGCTGCGCCTCCTCCCAAGTCTCTCCATGAAATATGAGCGCGGTGTCATCAGCGTAGCTAAATATTCTACCTTTAAAAAGTTGTTGCTGACACAGATCATTTACATATACCAGGAAGAGACTCGGGGAGAGGGCACTGCCCTGCGGCACACCACAGGTAACTTTTTCTTCGCTACTGACGATTCCACCTATCTTTACCCTTTGTGTCCTATCGCTCAGAAACTCCGTAAATATACTGAGAGCTTCTCCCCGGATTCCTATGTGGTCTAGTTTAGTCACAAGAGTGGGAATAGAGACGGTGTCAAAGGCCTTCGCCAGGTCGAGAAAAACTCCTATGCATTTCTGTTTAGCATCGACCTTCTCAACAACGTGATCAACTAGTTGACCAACCGCCTCTTCTGTGCTTTTCCCAGACCTAAAACCGAACTGACCTTCAGAAAGTATATTGTTTTTATCTAAAAAACTAACGAGCCTAGTGTTCAATATCTTTTCTAGTATTTTTGACAGTGTCGGTAAAACTGATATGGGTCTGTAGTTCTTGACTTCGTCACGGTTCCCACCCTTGTGAACTGGCGTGATAAGAGATTTCTTAAATACTTTGGGGAAGACTCCCTGCTCAAAGCAGATCCTAATTAGTTTTGTGATCTGGGGTACAAAAATTGCTTTGCCCGTTTTAAGTAACTTTGCTGAGATAGAGTCCCACCCTGTAGCGCAGTCTGTTTTTAGATTGTTAACTACAGATTCGACTTCAGCCTCGTCAGGGGAGAGTAAAACAATCGAATTATGTGTTGGTGGTGAATTGAATTTATATCGTGCGGGTTGGGATCTTCGGTTTTGGGTGATAGTATCTGCAAGTTTTTTACCTATACCAGAAAAATACCTATTTATGGTCTCAATTTCTTTCGATGCATCCTTTGTAAGAGGCAGTAATTCAGTCGCCACTGTTTTTTTTTCAATTTGGTTTGTAATGGATTTGATTATGCTCCATGTTTCTTTGCTTGTTTGTGAAGATTTTAAAGCAGATTTTTCATGATGTGTTCTCAACTTTCTAAGTAGTAGATTGCAGTAGTTACGGTATCGTTTATAAGAAATCTCCATAGTGGTGTTTGTTGGGTTTTTTAAAACCTCTTTATGAAGATTATCCCTATGTCTAATGCACCGTAATAAGCCTGGAGTTATCCAAGGTTTGATGATTACCTTACGGTTGGGCACAGTAATAACTTTTGTGTGTAGTGAAATTGCAGTCCTCAAACAATCTACAAAAAGTGTAGCCGCCTCATTTGCATCGGCGTCATTTGTTATAAATGAGAAATCGGCATTTTTTAGGTGTTCAACAGTAGCTTCAATATTTAATTTTGTAGTTGATCTAATCTTATTAGTTTTACATGGCTCCTTATTTAAGCACAATAATACAGAGGCGTGGTCGCTTACAGTGGAATCCATCACCACCACGGTCGAATCATTTGAGGCATTTATCATGAGGTGATCAAGACAGTTGTGTAGTCTTGTTGGGTATGTATGACCGGGTAGGAGGCCCAGTTCTGCGGTTAAGTTGAGGTAGGATGCACTATTTCTGTCTGAGTTGTTCGGTTTTATGTCTATGTTTATGTCTCCAGTGAGAATAATGGTTTTTCTTTTTATTTTACTAATTACGTTTTCAAGGGAGTTTAGAAAGCCATCAATACGGTAGATTGAGGGAGACCTATAGGCTGCTAGTATACATATGTTTGTGCCTACTTTTAATAAGAGAAAATTAGCACCCTCTGTATCTGGCTCTTCAACCGTACATTGAATGTGATCCTTTGTGTAAATTACAATCCCGTCATTTTGATTGAAACATTTTTTTGAAGAATGAGTGACGTAATTTTCTATGGCGGGAATTGGTTTGTCTTTACTAAGCCAACACTCTGTTAGAATTATTATATCTATTTCGAATGTTAGTCTAGCTAATTGTGCCCGAAAGCCGTCCAAATTTTTATAAATGCTCCGAATGTTCTGCGTTATTATTTTAATGCTTCCCGCCTTAGATTTTCCAATAACTGCGTTACAGGTGTCTGTATCGCAATGATGAGATGTTGCGATTGTGATGTTGTCTATATGTGTTAAGATATTGCTATTTGTGTTAGCCATTTATAGTCGATTCTATTTTATTGCTGCCAATTGGTTTCTCTACTTTTAACCTATATCCTTTAAGACAGTCGGGCAAAACTTCAGTCTTTACTATCAGACAAAACCCAGATGTGTGTGAGTATATGTAGATTGTCGTTTGTATTACCGAGTGTTGTTGTAGTGTGTTTTTGTATTTTGTGTTATTTTTTACGCAATGTACTAACAGGTGTTTTATGTGTTTAGTTGTGTTGTGTGTATACATTTTAAGAACAAAATATAGCTGCAGATATGAGAAAAATAGAATTAACAGACAGTTATAAGAATAACATTCAGCTTTGCCTAGTCATTGTGATAGGTTTATCTTGAGGTCGGCTTCACTTTTTACAAGTATTTGTTTCATCCCTTCAATTTGACGCAGGAAAACTTTCCCATGTGAAGTCCAACAGAACTTAAAGCCGTTGTCGGTAGCAAATTTGCGAGCCAGGTAAAATAAGCGCTGTGATTTTTGTGTCAGGCACTCGGATATATATATTTGTTTTGTCTCACCTTGTAGTTTAATATGAGCGGTGTTCAATTTGTGTTGGTTATTGTTGCGGTTGTACTGGCGAACTTTATCTAGCATATTTTCTTTCGTAGTGACTGAGCCAAAATCGACGATAATAGAAGATGGGGTTCCATCCTTTTTATACACGCGGAAGATATCTTTAATATCCTGGCGCTCGAGTGAAACTTGAAGAACACTTGCTGTATCCGCAATAATCTGACGAAGATCTTCTTTATTTTCGCGTTCTTTCTTTGGAATGTTTCTAACTTCCATTTTTGTGAGACAAAGCATTCGCTCCAAGTTTTCTACTTTGTCTTCAAGCTGGTTTATATAACTTCTTTCGGCTTTCTGTTCTATTTCCAGGTGATTCATTTTAGCATTAATCTCATCGTATTTTTGAGAGACGAAATCTAAGGATTGTTTTATTACGGCGTTCTGTGCTATTATTTCTTGCATTGAGTTTTGCAGTGCCAGATACTTAGCATCAGACTGTGCAGTAGACGACTGTAATAAGTCTCTCATCTCTTGCATAAAGGAGAATAATTCGTCCTCGCGTTTACGTTTACGCGTATTGACATTTTCTGTCTCAATACGGCTTAGGTTAGGCGCAGAACCGGACAGCGTGATAGCAGGGACGACTTCACCGGGAGTGTCAGATTCATTAGGTTCGCTAGCAGCAGGCGAGGGTATCTGCAGCCGCGGCGGCGAACGTCGACAAAGCATGTTATTTACTTAGTTGAGATAATAAATAGTAGATTGGAGAATACCTTGCGAATCGCTTTGGTGTATACTGAGCTCCAAATACTAGGCGCGCAGGCAGCGAGTAGAGTAGCAACGCCGTCCCACTGTGGCCGTAGTGACGCACACGTTGCGTGACTGAGATAGCACCACAGCTTGATGTGGCAGGTACTAGGAGCGCAGGCGGTCAGCGAAGTCGCGCGGCGTGCGAGAGAGAAGGCGTAGCACGCACGACGTAATCGGAACTGCTCACTCGCCTGGCGTTGGCGCGCGTACTACTTTGCTTTATGCACTCCTAATTTTTCGATCGATTTAAGTTAGAAAGTTACTTCAAATTAAATTTTAAAATAAAACTGTGTAAATTCCATGGCACGTCTACTCGTGTTCGAGGTCCGGGGGGAAGGAGGTTGTTTATTCTCCGCGCATTCATTAATGTTATTAAACTTGTTAGCTCACCGTTTATATTGTTTGACATGGGTTGACGTTTTGGCCCAGTTTCCCCTTTCTATGTAGCACTCATACAACTTAAATAATTTATTTTCTCACTGATCGAGGGAAGAAGAAACAGCCTTTTGTATCAGCTGTTTGTCTTTCCTTGTAATTTGTAAAAGTCAGTTCAAGCGAAATTGGTTCCTATAAATTGACCATCGCCGGTTTAACACTGGCGTTTGGAAAGCTTTGTTCTATGCGCTTTATATAAGGACGTATAATTGTACTTTTATTGTGTTTTATGCTAAACACGAATCTAGTACCTAGATGGAAATAGTTATTAAAAAAAAAATACGTCGCCCCACATTCGGAATTATTCCTGTGTCGTGGGTGCGTTTACAAACATAATTATACCTAAACTCACATACACAAACACTCAGACCCGGGACAAAGTACTTGCAGATCATAGGTACAATTATTTGTTCCATGCAGGGATCGAACCCGTGACATGCTGCCCAGCAGTCGATCGTTCAGCCACTGCGCCAACCGATGTCGTCGAGAAATTCGAGGTTTGTTGTCCAGCAACCAAATTATTGCTGAAAATAATGAAGTGAAGAACTATCATAAGAAAATACAAAGCGATAATCTCAGAGGAATAAAGTTTCAAATAGGTACTATATTTAAAAAATAATCTTATTACGAAAATCAACCGTAAAGCGACTAAAGTGTAGTATTTTTAGAAAAGACGACACACATACATATTTATATTCATAAGAGCTGGAATATCGATCTGCCGTTACCACGACGTATGGGCGTTTTTCCATTAGACGGCACGGCACCGGCACCGGCACCGGCACCGGCGACGGCGACGGCGCCGTGCCGGTGCCGGGGAAGCAAAAATGTATGAAAACGTATGGCTCGCTTTTGCACTTATCGGCGCCGGCGCCGGCCGCGTTCATACATTGCACCGGCACGGCGCCGCCGGCCCCGTCGCCGTTGCCGGTGCCGTAAGATTTATTGAGGATGAGAATCATTTTTGAACCGACTTCATGTTTGTTTTTCGTCAACATTTTAGAGGCAGTTTCCCAAAACTCTTATCACTTCTTTAGAGTTTTGAGTAGAGTGGAGAGGTTACAGAGCAAATTCGACGGATGTAGGTAGGAATTGAGGGATCATCGAAGTATTAAGGTATTAAATCGCAAAATAAAATCACAGAATCGATGAAATATGAAACAGTGCCCATGCGCACTATTTATTTACTTACGACGATAAAACACAGGCCGAGTGGCCCGATCGGTTCTCATCAACAAGGAAATAAAGTATGGAAAGTTAGGGATCCCTTTGTCTCAACATTCGGGAAATCGTATATTGAATGTTGTTGTATACTGTTGTCCCCACAACAATATTTTATTATTGCAAATGTATCGGACCACTTCTCCCTCCTTCCCAATCCTGCATTTTACATGTAAACTATGTTTGTTGTTATTTTTTACGAACGCGTGTGCCTAGTGCCTAGCTGTTTGAATTTTGTGAATTTGGTAACGGTTGAATTACACATAAATAAAATAAACAGTTACAAACAAGTAGGTACATTAAAATTTCTTAATTTTAACATTATTTAATACAAATACATTTCTTAAATTACATAAAGATATAAGTTTTAATATTAATGAAAAAATAATTTAACTATGTCGATAACGCGGCGTTTATTGGAAGTACCTATACAAAATCATTAAACTTAATACTGTTTTTGGAAACAATACAGGGCCAACACCATTCTCAATTTAAAAAAAAAAAAAACCTATTGCAGTTTACGAATTGTAGGTATATCATTCTTAGCTAACGCTTAACTTACGCTTCCCTTAACAACTATATACTTATTAATGATAATAATTATGTAGCTGAAGAGTTTGTTTACGCGTAAATCTCAAAAATACCTGAATAAAATTAAAAAAATGTATTTGTGTTAGAATGATAGTCCATTTATCGAGGAAAGCCATAGGCAATTAAACATCACGCTACGACTTAGGAGTCGAGTAGCAGGAGTGCAACCACGGGTAACAACTAGTATACAAGATTACTGCCAGTGACTGTAACTATACACCTCATAATTATACAAGATTACTGCCAGTGACTGTAACTATGAACCTCATAATTATACAAGATTACTGCCAGTCACTGTAACCAGGGACCGAAAACCTTTATAAATTACGGTACCGGTATTGAAGAATTTTGGTTATTTTTCAGACTTAGGTAACCGCTATCTGGGTAACCAGACCGAAGAAAAATGTAACCTCTATTCAGGTTACCGTTTTAATACCGGTTAACTAAAGATAACGACTCTTTGTCACACACACATGCGATGCGCGCCCTGTGACTATTGCCGACGGCACGAGTGAAGTGTGCAAGATAGGGGTAATTTTTATTTCGGTAACCGGTATTAATACTGGTTATGTATTCACTTTTAATAATAAAAGTAATCTTTAAAATTACCTGTAAAAGAAAAAAAGGTTGTTACCGAAAAAATACCCGTATTGATCATACCGGTTTCGGTCCCTGACTGTAACTATACACCTCATATACAAGATTACTGCCAGCGACTGTAATTATGAACCTCATATACAAGATTACTGCCTGTGACTGTAACTATACACCTCATATCAAGCTAACGAACAATAGAGTTATGGAGACAATCAAAGATTGATGTCTAATTGTATGAGGAGCTGGAATGTTTCTTAATTGGCAATGGAATTAATCACGCAATTATCAAATTACAATACGTACATCACTACGTTTCGTTGATGTATTAGTAATTAGATGAATCATTGAGTTCACTATGTGTCGTCTACGTCATAAGATTTGCTATTCTATTTTAACACGACTGCGCCAGAAGGAGGGTTAATTACAGAATTTTAGTGAAGAACTACATATGTTAATGTTGAAACTATCTAACCGACAGAACAATACAGTTATACTACAAAAAGATAAATATCTGTTGAACATTTGCCAAAAAAAAGTGTAACTGCGAAACGGCTCTAATATCAACGTCAAAGGCCGTTTTGACACTTTTAGACACGTGTTTAACTTTTTTGTAGTAAGACAATTGATTTATATAAAGTATTCAGACTATCTAACAATAACAACGCTGTAAAGAATAAGGATGTATTGATTTGTCATCACCACCGAATAAACCCCAAGATAAGATTCAATTCTTTTAAGGGGTGATTGTTCAATAGTCAGATAACTTTTATCTCAGGAATAAAAATCATCATAAAAATATGAAATACAAGTGGTACTTTTCCCGAAGAAGTTGGCAGAGTTGTCTCCTCTGAAGAAGAATTTTGAAAAATTCAAGTATAAAACATCACAGAACGCGCGATACTCACACCAAGAAATGACCAAACCACTGCTATAAATTAATTTATTTATTTATTTAAACTTCATGTACAAAAAGTGGTACATAGGCGGACTTAATGCCACAAGGCATTCTCTACCAGTCAACCTTTGGGTTCAATGAGAAAATATTGTGGTAGGGTACAAAAAAAAAAAAAAGTAATCAAATACTTTGATATTAATATAGATACTAATACTTAAATAGGTACAGATAAAATAAACTAAACAATATTATAGCAGCTATGAAGAAAAAAAAAAAAAAAAAAACAACTTAATAATAACTATTATGACTCGACTTGAGAAAGAGAGCTATTTATTGGGACTTAAATAGAGGTTACGTAGTTTTCTTTTAAAAGTGAAAACGCTTTCAGCTTTTTTAATACTAAAGGGTAGCGCGTTCCAGAGTCTTATAGCTGATATAGCGAAAGAATTAGACATAAAACCGGTACGGTGTGAAGGAATGTGGAGAAGTAGTTTTTTGGAAGCTCGAAGGTTACAACTATGAGAACTGCCCAACACTTTAAAACTGCCCAACACTTTAATTCACACATATTAGCCGAAATTGTTGGGAATAACGTGGTTTAGAGCCTATGCACAACACGTTTTTTAAACGCGTCGTCGACGCGCGTTTGTAGTGATAAAGACGCGATGCGCACACAAGTCAGACGCAGCCTGTCTGCTCTGTTAGATAAAAACGCGCCATCGACCCACGTTTCAGAAACGCGTGTCGACGGCGCGTTTGTAAAATGTGGTGTGCGTAGGCCCTTTCACATCTTATAATTACGTCATGAATGAGGATGATGCCAAAAACAACTCAGTCTTCAAGGTCATATAAATAATAAGCCTTAAAGTGAGCATTCTCATAACTTCTTAGAAATCTAACTCCACTGAAATTGTGCAATGGAACGCGACTAAGAGTTACTGCATTAGGTATAGCGAAGCTGCAATTCTCACTGGGTGTGGCTGAGAGGAAACTGTATTCATACCGCAAATACCACTCATCCCCAACAATTTCCCTTTCCAGTTTAAACACACACAATTCTCGGTAGCTGCCTGTTTCGCGATGGCCATAAATAAGTCCCAAGGACAGACCCTGAAGGAAGCTGGTGTCGACCTAAGGTCCAGCTGTTTTTCCCACAGCAAACTATATGTCGCATGCTCACGAGTCAGTAATGCTGACCATCTTTTTATATCAGCACCAGAAGGAAAAACTACCAATGTCGTACTTAAAGTGTTGTGTGTGGAAATTTTCATTTCCATTTTAATCATTCTACTTTACTCGACTTCCAAAAGGTCGAAGCATCGTGTTCGCGTCTGTAAGTATTTTTATTTTTTTTTCTGTCTGACGTGAAACTCATTCATAAATCTCTAATTTACTAAACTTTAAAATGGGACATCAAGTTCTCTCACTTTCTCAACAAATTAAAAAGGATACACTGGTATAGGTGTTATAAAACCAAATACAACGCGAATGAAGTCGCGGGCAACAGCTAGTATGAAATATTTTAGAAGTCAATAGCTACTTTTCTTTCTGGCTTCAGGTTGTTTTTGTTTTTAACGTAAGAATGCAATGAAACCTTACATTATTGGAGCTTTAAGAGGATCGTCTACCGAGCGCTCGTCCATACTAAAAGAGAAAACGTTTTCCTACCCCTAAATGATACCCTATCTCAATGATTTTTTTAGAATGCTTCTGACACAGTAAAAAACTAAGTTAATAGGTTTTCTTTTTTTCAAAATTTATAATAGTTTGAAAGTTACAGGCGCCTAAGAGTTACTTTTGAAAAAAAGAAAACCTATAAACCTAGTTTTTTACTGATACTTAGAAAATATTGTAGTGCCTCAACTCTCCGTATAAGAAAAGAAAGCTGCTTCATCGCTTAAAAATAGCTGGAAGCGACATTGATAGCGGGTATCGTTAAACCGCGTAACAATCTTATTCTAGTACCCGACATGTTTGTTTTATCTTAAAGCGGCAGTAGCGCTTGAGGCACTATTTCCTCTGAGAAAAACTGGGGATTTGAGACGAGAGATTTCAAGTTTCGTCATGAACTAAATCTTTACATCAAAACGTATCTTTTGATTAGCTGTTATTTTTTCAGTAAGTACAGTACTACATAGTAGTATCGTAACCAACATCGTAACCTTGAAATCCTGGAAAACTCAAACTCAAAGAATTTTTCTTAATGTGACCATTACAGGCACTTTTTAACTGTATAAAAAATCTTATAATAAATCTACCTACAGTCCCAATCACAGGGCATAATAACGTGTGAAAGTACTGTAGTCGCCCATAATCAGGCGGGGCGGGTTCGATTCCTGGCCAGGATTAATTCTAAAATCCAATGATGCAGTTTTAGTTTTCGTCAAATCGACCTCGAGACTCCTTTCAATGTTTTTCGATATTCTTCATATCTTTGGATATAGCCATCCAAGCCCAGTTGAAAAATTCATCCTGTATATGTTTAAAGTTCTGCTCAGCGTCTTAAGTTGAATAATCCATATCGTTAATCACGCAACCGTGAAAGAAAATAGGCATTGGTCTCATTTTTCTCATTAATTTGTGTAAGTACAAAATAATAACTTAGTAACACAGAAACTGCTTTGATAGCTCTACGTAGGAGGCAATAAAATTATCATAAGCAATGCCATAATTGCCCAAATGAAATTGCCTGGCCATAAAGCTATTCAAGTACAAATTGTTTGTATTTCCGTCCTTACCTTAATACCTGAAGAAATTCCATTTGATATATTTATTAAAGCCGTGTTTGCAAACTCTGTTCTATAAGCCCTTTCGTACACAACGCGACGCAAGTCTCCTATACCTTACGACTTTAGTATCCATAGAGCGTGCCTGTGCACGAACCTCTATGGATTTGTATTGTGATAGTCGCCTGGATACCAAAGTCGTAAGGTAGAGACTTGCGTCGCGTTGTGTACGAAGGGCCTTAGTGTCACTGTTTTTGTTGAAGGGACACGTTGAGTCGTTTAGCTGTTATAAATCTTACTAGATTTTCTTGACGTGAACGTGTTTTCGTCGACGCTAACTTTCTTAGTTGTATGTTTCTATGAAATTCTACACGTGTTTCTTGTAATAAGGTTAAGGATAGATCGTGAAGTAGGAAAGAAAGTTTTTATCTGATCAAATCTGCGATTTACTTCTGTATTGGGGGTGCGTCCTTATACGTTCAAACTAACTCACACAAAAATACTCGTACATTATTTTGTATACAGCCACACCTGAAACAATTTCTTTTAGATCATACAAATATGCGGAAATTGAACCGGCATTAGCTGAACAACCAATGAAAAAATATTCCTCTAGAGTGCGAATTGAATGTTTGTAAATCGCACCCACGACGCCGGAGAAGTGTAAGGCAATTATTTTCTTTAAATAAAATTAATTTACACCGATCTTTGACTCATATTAGCGGTCAAGAGATTCGATTCAACATTTAAGTTTCACAGAATCAGAAAAAGCAAAAATGGTACTTACAAAAGTCCAAATTAGCTTTGTAATGAAATTATTAATTAACTAATTTTAGTCTGCTACACACTAAATTAAACTTCATTCGAAAACTCGTGATTTCTGCGGGCAAGTAAAATGTTTGTACAATAAAATTAGTAGTAGCTCTTTTGTCCATCTCCATTATTTACTGATGTAGATTAATTATGTTCCTACTTTGTTTTGAATTGTCTGAGCACTAATGAGTTTAACGTTAAAGAGCAACTGCTTCTAAACTTTTTCTCGTTGTTTTTTTTTTAATTTATCATAAAGTTGATCATTACGTTTCAAGTACCGCGATATCGAAGGACCATTTTCAGCCTCCGTACTAACGTAGGCGTAGGCGCAGGCTTTCGGTTGGCGGGTAATGGGTAGCTCGCCGTCTGATAGAGGACCAGACACGAGTCGAGTCGGTACGTCGACGTGGCAAGGAGTTGTCAGGCCAAACACCTTCGGGAGTCAAGGGATTTGCTTATAAGGCACCATGGCCTTAGAACGCAAATGACAACAGAAGAAACAGGGTGGATTTTGAAGGCTGCCGAACAGGGAGCTCGGTGCTGCGCTACTACTTTACTATGAAAATGTATGTAATACGAGATTGAAAGGGCGTGACACGCCATGCCAGCTTACGCACGATGACAAAGGACGGCGCGGCGTGACGTGTCGTGATTGCTAGGTGTGTCGAGGCACGGTGTGTGCTGAAGTTCTAGTTTCTGAAGGACAACGGGACATAGAGCGGGGCGCGAGCCTGTGGCGGGTTTCCTACAGTGTGAGTTTCACGTCGCGTTAACGACCCGTCAGGCTCGCGTCACGCCAACGCCACGCTATCGTCGAGCTCGCGGTTTGTCAAAAACTTTTACCTGTAGCTCGACAGTTCCTATAAAGGCATGTTATATGTATAAGGATTTTTTTCGTACTCAAGCTTGATATGTTAGGTATATTCGGCGAAAAGAATCTGGCTTTCGTTTCTGTCTAAACGAATGACCGGTCACGAGATACGAGGAAATCGTGCCATAAACACTGCGGTCGCAAGTAGATTGGATTGCGGACTGAAGATTGTAATATCTGTGTTAGTATGTCCAGTGAGGTCGGTGATACATTGTAATCTTGAATCCTCAATTGCTTGGGTGGGGTGTCACACACCCCAGCGCAACTTCAAAGGCGAACTCTACAAATTCTGAGTTTTGATCGCTGTTCACAATAGCATTTCTTGATTTTCTATGGATGTTGTATTTCATTTAAAGAGCCAGGGTGTCAAGCACCCCATGTGACTGCTAACGTAGCATTTTTGACAGGACCACAGACGGTTAACTTTATCTTGCCCTAATATAAAAACGGTGATACATGAATAACACTTTCTTATTTCTCTATTCTGATTCTGATTTTAATCAGAAACCGAAAATCAACAGCGTGCATTTCCCAATGTAATTAAGTTTAAACGCGGTACGATTTCGTGCGTCCATCCTTGATTGGCGATCATTACGGTGACGAATAATTTAGGCTATTTAACACTGCGGTGCGCGGTCACCGGGTTTTGCATACCCAAAATAATATATCTTTGTAATTACCACCTCCATTGAATAAAACGAAACTGTCCAGCCCAGTTATTGAGTGAGTACTATTCCGTGTTAATGTCAGTTAATTTTCCCTTTTCGTAAAGTAAGCGAGGGTCCGAAAAACAAGGGTGTATGAGTTTATCCTTTCGCATTAATTATGAGTTGATTGTACACCGAATTATGATGTTGTTGTAAGTGACATGCTCATTGTTTGAATGTACCTATTTGGACAATAGAGGTTACTATAAAAACGAATGTAATTATAATGTAGGTAATAGTTACGATCCGCGGTTTTGCCCACACGTAGGACGGAATTTATCCCTCAGTAACGCACTAGCGGGTTAAAAATAACTATCTGAGGATTTTACCACTCGCGACCATCTATAGCACGCATCCATAGCACAATCCTTATAAAAAACGTAGCATAGTTTAATCCTTTTCAGTGACATGGAGCAATGAATATCATTGCTAGATATCAAACACATCTATGGGGCATCCAAAGCACACCCTAAGTGGAAAAGCACCCTAAGGCATAGCGGGCATGTAGCCGGCGAGTAGTGAGTGACTCGCCGTCCGATCATGGTCCATGCACGGGACGACGGCGCGTCGTGTTCCACGCGCGCCTCAAAGAGCTGTCAGCAATCTGACGGGAACCCCATAGAGGGCCAAAGCCTGCCGTGGTCGCGGAACTGTCTATAAGTCCGGCACCCTGGAACGTGAAGGGCTATTGAAGGAACATCGTGGATTTTACTGAATACGAATCTTACAATCCCGTCCACTCCACCCAGGGAGGACTCATTTGATGATTTTACCTCGATAAAAAAGGCATTTTTTTTTTTGTGGTAAAATCATCAAATGAGTCCTCCCACCCTGGGCAGGGCGGGAGGGACTGTCAGACTTCTACTGACTAAAATCCACGGTGTCCTTCAATAGCCCTTTATGTTCCGGGGTCACGGTAAGAAAATAATCCCGCGACTCCGGCAGGCTTTGGCCCTCTGAGAGGGGGGCCCCGTCATTATGCTGACGCTCTTTGAGGCGCGCGTGGAACACAACGCGCCGTCGACCCGGGCATGGTCATACTCATAGACAATCCAGTTCGTCGATGACTCTGCCGCTGCACATTTTATTGGCATTCAGAATCAGATTTTTTCTGTACCTACGCCTTTTTTACTATTTAATAATATTAAATGAATTAACCAAATATTTGTTTTTATACTTCAGTACTCAAATTCTATTAAATAATGTTTTAGATCACATAAAAACATTCCCAGTAAAGCAAGTAACATTATCCTGTATTTTGGTGTCACCCTCACGATATTTTTCTCCTCCACTAAGCCGGTAATAAATTTTAATTATGCACATACATAGGTCTGACAGCACATTTGTACCTACCGTAACTGAATTAATGACCATTGGCTTTCAGTTTTCCGAGCTGTCCCGACTCCCAAGTGTGTTACTTCTCGATAACAAATAATTTGAGATGCCTTTACTGGGTTATAAAATTAATAAAGGTAGTAAGCAAAATAAATTAATTATTCCTTTTAATAGGTACAGGTTTTAGAAAGAAAGAAAATACATCTAATCGGTACGTAGACATTAAAAAAGAAAAACAATAAAATAATAATAATGTGATGGCGATAAAAAATCACTATTTAATGCACACATTTTTTACGTGGTAAAATCATCCAATGAGTCTTTCCACCCAGGGCAGGACAGGAGGGACTGTCAGACTTGTACTGACTAAAATCCACGGTGTCCTTCAATAGCCCTTTATGCTCCAGGGCCACTGTTACCTGATAAGACATTCCCGCGTCCCTTATTGCATCCATGAGAGTAGCCTGAAGCAATAGAACGCATCGATCCAAACATATTTCTTTCAAAACGTTCGCGTCCATACATCTTAAAATATCTAATAATTACCTTATTCAATCTTCAGCGTCCCCATTGCTGGGCCACACGACACATAATCCACCACGTAGCGCAGGTTGGTGGATGTATGTATTCGAATATCGTCTACAAAAACACATTTTCTACACTAAATCGTATGAAATTACTCAACATACCTGTCCAGATCCATTTACTCCCACGTTAGACATTAGTTCTGTATTAAGGCCGTGTCCGTAACTCCGTATTGAAGTATCGTATGTGTTTACGACGACTTATTCATTCGTGTTGACTAAATCAAAGACATTTTGGAGATTTTTCGATTTGCCGCTACACAGGCGGGTGGCGCGATTGATTGACTCTGCTATTCGGCGACGTAACGTTTTCCATTTATATGAAGAACTCGCAAGTTCTTCCGAGAAATACGCAAGGGAGTATGAGACTTGTGTACGGTATCGCATTGTGTCTTTACGATCGCGGCAAAATTAGAAGTTATTTCATATTATTTCTGGAAATGTGTAAATATATTTACGTTTTGCTGTAGCAATAATTTTTTTTGATACTTAGCTCTGTCCCACTCCTGAGCAAAGGCTTCCCCCATTCCTTTCCCTTCTCTCGATGGTGTGCCTCTTCACGCCAATTCACAAGAAAGCCATCCAAAGCGTAACGCCATTTTCTCCTCGGCCTGACGCGACCCCGCCTACCTGTCTCAAGGCTCCATTCTTGTGAGTTTTGAGCCCACAGTTGTGTCGGCATCCGGCTAACATGAGTTGCCCAGTTCCACTACAATCTAGCAGGTTTATGAGCTACGTCGGCTATTTGAATTCTGGAGTGCAGTATAGTGTTTCTTATACGGTCAGTTAGTTTAACATTTAGTTTACTGCGCTCCATCACTCGTTAATTGGCAAACTCTGTGTTTGTACATCTGAATGTCAGTCCAAGACCAAATCTGTATACTAGTGTGCACCGTATTTTAGGATGGGGAGTATACAAGTGTCCATTAGCTTGTCTTTAGGAATAATTTACTCAATAAATAATAAGGATTAAACAGATTATGTTGAAAATGCAACAGTATGGTGAAGCTTGTTGTACATTTTCATACCGTCTAATCGGTATTACCGTGTAGAAGTGGTTTTATCAGAAAACAAACATTCGTGTTCATTTAAAATGCGACTGCAGTCCGCCAATTATAGTGAAATAATTGTAACCACGTAAGTTCGGTCTGAATGTTGGTAGCGAATGCATAACGTCCGGGTTAGTTATGGAAGACGTAATTACAACGTAGCTTCCTAATTAACAAATAGTTTCAGCTTTAAAAATGAGGTTACATTTCTGGTGGGATAAACAGCAATACTTAATTGGGTTTTATGTTTCCTAGGGGATGTATTAAAATATTTCATAAGGATAACATAGTTAGCCGTCTGAATGATATTTACTAATTTAGAAAAGGAATATGGTGTTACATGAATTTTATTTGAGTTTGTGAACAGAAAAAAAAACATAACGAAAACTTAATCGCAAATTAGTTTACCTAATTGTATTTTAAAGGGTGTTAAGCTATGATAATAGCAAATATTATAATCACAAAGCCTTCAGTAGCAGCTTAACTAAAATATAATTTTAATCCCTTTGACTAAACTTGAAAAAAAAAGTTCCGGTAGCTGTCAGCTACGTAAAATATGATACAAATGGCTTTGAAATCTGAAAACAGATAAAAAGTTCCGTTTAGAGTTGATCCCGACCTTTTTCCTACATAATGGGATGAGGATGGGTTTTCAGGGTTTCTTCACCTATGTAGGTACCGTAATTTGCCAATAGGTTGAGCTTCTGATAAAAGTTGTCGACAGCTGTTATATGTAATGGTAAATACATTAGGTAAAAGTAGCCCCATTTCGACGTTGTTTCCAGGACATTAAATGTGATTTTAATGAAATCGAAGATGGTAGGTAGATAACGTAGATTTGGCTTCAAAAAAAAAACAGTGTGCCATATTTCCAGTGATTTTAATTTCGTTTATCATGCGACGTTTATCTAATTTTGGAGTTCAATTCAGCCATTTATGCTCGCTGTTATTGTAAACTTGGTGATAGCAAATCTACAAATATAGTGCTCGTTATATTTTTTATACTGTCGAGCTTTAATGAAAAGTCTAACCTCGTATTCAATATATAACATCCGAATCAGCGTGGCTATTCAATGTGGCAATGCTGCTAGTTTTTTCCCAGATTATGATTTACGAATTTGCTTTGTTGGCCGCAATTTTTAATCTTACTAGTAGGTAACTAATATGTTTTGCAGTGACTAAGTTTAGTATGGTTATAGTGGTAGGTTACTTGTTTGGACAGTTCCGCAGCCGCGACAGGCGTGCCGCTCCTGAGCTCATCATAAAATAATGAAAATCGGCACATCTTTTATATAATGTAAATATTATTTTCAATGCAAATAAACTGAACAACTCAAATATTTGATGTTTTGTTCATCGCAAATACCATGATTCTGAATGAACGTTGATAAACAAACAAACATTTAGTTTTTTTTTTAGATTCAGCTTCAAACGAGTGTGTTGCGTTGAGTATTTTTATTTTTTGTTTT
Source organism: Agrotis clavis (assembly GCA_954870645.1). Classification (NCBI taxonomy): domain Eukaryota; kingdom Metazoa; phylum Arthropoda; class Insecta; order Lepidoptera; family Noctuidae; genus Agrotis; species Agrotis clavis. Next base: position 13,319,179 of record OX940922.1, read on the forward strand.
AATTTTTAGGGTTCCGTAGTCAACAAGGAACCCTTATAGTTTCGCCATGTCCGTCCGTCCGTCCGTCCGTCCGTCCGTCCGTCCGTCCGTCCGTCCGTCCGTCCGTCCGTCCGTCCGTCTGTCCGCAGTTTAGCTCGGAGACGCACAGTACTAGAGAGCTGTAATTTGGTGTAAATATATGGATTTGTTGTGCCGAAAAAGTGGTAAAATAAAATCTCGTAAAATATTTTTTTTTAGGGTATCTCCTGTACACGTAAAGTGGGGATGTTATTTTTTTTTCTCGCGTACCCCATAGTGTGGGGTATCATTAAATAGGTCTTTAAAAAATATTGACAGTTTCCATTAACAATTTTTTGATAAAAAAATTGGTTTGTGAAATATTAAGCTTTAAAGTGCTAAATTTTGCTCGACTCGAGTGTCCCCCCCTCTACCAGCTAAACGGTTATGTGTGGGGGTATGAAAAAATTCACAATAGTAGTATATATAACGAAGTTTAAAAGAAAATTGTCATGACTTAGTAGGCTTTACAACTTTACGAGTAATAGTCGACCAACTTATAAAATGTACTTGGATAATATTTTTCTTAAACAAAATGTATCGGAGAACATGTTATTCAACTGCAAATGTAAGTTTGTCAACTTTATTTTTACAGCTTTAATAGGTATGTTTTACGGTATGTTTTTTGGGGATAGGTAGGTTTTTATCGTCAACTATTTTTAACTAACTTCAAAAAAAAAAGGTTCTAAATTCGTTGTAATCATTTTTTTAAATGTATTTTGCCCGATTTCTCAAAGACTCCTGGACCGATTTTGAAAATTCTTCTTTTTAAAATTAAATTCAGCGAATCAGTTTAGTTAGTTCGCATAAGTATTTTGATGGGCAACTACGGAACCCTACACTGTGCGTGGCCCGACACGCACTTGGCCGGTTTTTTTCTTTTTTATGTATGGATACGCAATACGTATGCTTTAAAAAAATACTATTCTATTCAATTCTATTGTAAACCTGAAAAGTTGTAATAACATAAAATAAAAATATAAAACGTGAGACATGAATTCAGTTAGCTTAAACGTTTTTTAAGCGAGATCTTTTACATCTGAAAATACAATTCATTGTAAATAGGTACGTAATATAGAAAAAGGTTAGGAAATTGAAAATTGTGCCGCGGAATATAACCCCATTACTAAGGAAATGAGGTACGTGAGTATGTTTTAGAATTCTCTTTCCCGTCGGCTCGGCAGTGGGTTAACTCAGAGTTACTGTACCTGTGATGGAGTCTGTTTTTAAGCAATAAGGAAGATCGTCCTGAAAACATTTCCCGATCGGAATCGTCAAATTGCTTTGCCGATATTTAAGTAATGGATAAAATTTGGGTTTATGGATGGTGCTGGGTTCTTAAGTTAATGTAGATTAGCTAGTCTTGGTTTATTGTTATTATTATGGATCGGAAAGTATTGTAACTCTGTATTATACTATGTAGATAATTATATAGAGACCAAACTATAATTTTCCTAGCCTAGACCATAATTGTAATTTATAACACATTTGCTCGTAAAAGGTCTCTTACTGCACCTATTTCAGTATCTTAATGTATCTTATTACGCACTAGTGCGTAATGGTAAAGTAAAACGCACTAGTGCGGTAATGGTAAAGTAAAACGCACGGTTTATCAAGATGCTCCGTCTAAAACGAACGGTACTTTTTTAAATCTTAGCAAAGAGTTTTTATGTCAAAAAAGCGGTCAACATTTTATTATTAAAATTAAATTTGGGAGATGAAATATAATAAATAAACATTTAATTCTTTAATTTAATTAATTTTGACAATTAATTACAACCATTTATCTGTAATAAAACCACAAAAGAATTAATTTACTTTATTAGTAATACTGGCTGTTTTTTGTGCCTTTGCCATAAACAAAAGATGCTGGTGCGCGCGCATCGCTAATTTGTGAAAAAGTAAAAAATTATTCCGCTTGCTTTTCCTTTTCGATGTAATGATTTTATTTATTTACTCACAAATGTGTTATAAAACGTCGTATGACATACATGCGGTTTGATAATTACAGCCTCTGCTTTCTTATAGCACTCGCCTTACGGCTCGTCCTACCAATATCGCCTCAGCTGTAATGATCAACTTACCGCACTTATATCATAATGTACTATTATTTATTTTTCTATTTTATAACACATTTGCTCGTAAAAGGTCTCTTACTGCACCTATTTCAGTATCGTAATGTATCTTATTACGCACTAGTGCGTAATGGTAAAGTAAAACGCACTAGTGCGGTAATGGTAAAGTAAAACGCACGGTTTATCAAGATGCTCCGTCTAAAACGAACGGTACTTTTTTAAATCTTAGCAAAGAGTTTTTATGTCAGAAAAGCGGTCAACATTTTATTATTAAAATTAAATTTGGGAGATGAAATATAATAAATAAACATTTTATTCTTTAATTTAATTAATTTTGACAATTAATTACAACCATTTATCTGTAATAAAACCACAAACGAATTAATTTACTTTATTAGTAATACTGGCTGTTTTTTGTGCCTTTGCCATAAACAAAAGATGCTGGTGCGCGCGCATCGCTAATTTGTGAAAAAGTAAAAATTATTCCGCTTGCTTTTCCTTTTCGATGTAATGATTTTATTTACTTACTCATAAATGTGTTATAAAACGTCGTATGACATACGTGCGGTTTGATAATTACAGCCTCTGCTTTCTTATAGCACTCGCCTTACGGCTCGTCCTACCAATATCGCCTCAGCTGTAATTATCAACTTACCGCACTTGTATCATAATGTGCTATTATTCATGAAGCTTTTGTTTTTCCAGTGTTATGAAAATTTAATCCGTATAAATTTTCAAATCAGCTATACACCGTGACTTTTTAGTCGTCTTAAAACGGCAGCCCAACGGTATCCAATGACTAGTACTTACACGTTTATAATAAAAAAAATGGTATGAGAATTGAAAAATTTAAAAATAAAATTTTAATTCGTTATTATGACGCAAGGCGTAGTTAGAAACACCATTGTCTCATAGAAAACGGAGATGGAATGCTCTGCCCGACTATTGCGCTGGGTAGGTATACTCTACAGCTTGATACGTAAATATTTTTATAACACATTTGCTCGTAAAAGGTCTCTTACTGCACTTATTTCAGTATCGTAATGTATCTTATTACGCACTAGTGCGGTAATGGTAAAGTAAAACGCACGGTTTATCAAGATGCTCCATCTAAAACGAACGGTACTTTTTTAAATCTTAGCAAAGAGTTTTTATGTCAGAAAAGCGGTCAACATTTTATTATTAAAATTAAATTTGGGAGATGAAATAAAATAAATAAACATTTTATTCTTTAATTTAATTAATTTTGACAATTAATTACAACCACTGTAATAAAACCACAAAAGGATTAATTTACTTTATTAGTAATACTGGCTGTTTTTTGTGCCTTTGCCATAAACAAAAGATGCTGGTGCGCGCGCATCGCTAATTTGTGAAAAAGTAAAAATTATTCCGCTAGCTTTTCCTTTTCAATGTTATGATTTTATTTATTTACTCACAAATGTGTTATAAAACGTCGTATGACATACGTGCGGTTTGATAATTACAGCCTCTGCTTTCTTATAGCACTCGCCTTACGGCTCGTTCTACCAATATCGCCTCAGCTGTAATGATCAACTTACCGCACTTATATCATAATGTACTATAACAGGGTGTTTCATATTTCTAAAGTACTAATTTATTAATAATAAAAATTATTATTAACGTTTAAAAAAAACTCGCCTAGAGGTGTTTTAGGTCGGATACATTAAGTGGACCACTTTTGTAGGACGACTAAAAAGTCACGGTGTATAAGATCAAGAAATCCGAACAACCTTTTACTAACTCCTTATTTCTACATACTGAAAGAAGCTAACAACGTTCATAAAAGAAAATCGCAAAGATGAAATCTTTGCTCCTATTTCTTAAAAAGATCTCGACCATCGCAGAGACGCAAAGTTCTTTTAAAATATGCTTGATGAGACATATTTAATAGCAGCTGATGTTGCATAAATAAGCGTTAAATGAAAAACTTGTTTGGCATGGTTTATTTACCGAAATAATTTTCCGAGGGAAGATTTCTTTTAAGTGGCAGATGTCGGCTCGTGGTCTGTTATGAATAAATTTACGTGGGTAATGGGTCAAGATTCGATTAAGTAGGTATCTATTACTGAGCAAATTTGCAATTACATGAGTCTCATAATGCTGTTAAACTGTAAATTAACCGTAATATCAGTACATGTATACAGAGGTTGATATAGGTACGTGTGTTTACGTTTAGGTATGGTAATGTGTTCCGCTTAAGTTAATGAGGTTGCGGTAACTGTTTTCGGTTGTGATAGGTTTTTGATTAAATCCATTACTAGGAACTGAGTGTTTTCTCAGATTAGAATAAGCTTTGGGTATCATTTTCTCAGCGTCGTGGGAGGCGACCCAGTTAGAGTAACCTATATTTTTGATGTTTCTCTTTTATTTATCAGCTGGTTTATTTTCTATATTTTTTAGATAACGATCGGTAGAATATAGCTGAATATGGTAACAATAACAATTACACTAACTTATAAAAGTAGTTACAGAAAAATAGCGCTTTTAAAAATGCCATGCCAAAAGCTTTTTATTTCTAGTATCTTTGTGAAGAAAATCAGACTAAAGCCTACTTCAGCGTCTTACTTAATAACTAAACCAAGAATTGACAAAAGTATTTAGAATATGCGATAACTTAAATCTTTGGGGCTGAACTCTGTCCTACTTACTGCGACGAAGTAAGAAAATAAATACTACAGAACCTACAATTTTCACTTTACTTTAAAACGAAACGAACAAAGTGTCCTTTGTTGTTTTTCCGCTCCCATCTTGACTAAGAAAAATGGAGCCCAGGTGCTTCCGATAGCACTAAACTGCTTAACAAAAGCTAATTAGGTACGAGTAGTAGATCGACAGGTAATGTGTTATTTATAATTATTTCAACCTTTAAGCTGATGATCCGCTCAATATTAAAATATGTTAATATAAATTACACATCGATTCATACACAATAATCCAATTGGTACGAAATCCGTTTATTGTTACTGTTTAATCACAATATTTAATCATTTCCCGATGAATGTCAAAGAGTATGAATGGTAACAATATAATTGAAAGTCGGCGTTTCATAAAATTACTTATTGTTCATAACGGTTCCCTGTAATATCGTAAGCGTTCCGATGGTGCGCCGCAACAGATCGCCCTAATGAGAAAAGTTGGATAGCCTTCGTGAGCCTCAGAAACAATGCCGACACCCAACAATCTCCTGACACTGGACAATCAATTCAAAAGCTTTTTACAGTACAGAAGTAGGGGTGGCTGCCTTCGGCCCCCCTTTTAGAGTTTCAACTTGCTTGTTTTCTACGCTTTTAAAAAATTAAAAAATAAATTATCACGCTTTGATTATTCCGTCGAAAGTAATAAAGGGAAGGCGGTGACGACGACGTTTCATTATTCGATTAGACGAGAAGTGAACAATCGTGTTCGTGTTCTGGAACCCGTCCTGTCAACCTTATTGCGTAGTTTCAAAAAATAAGTAAGACCTTTATTATCTACATTTTCCGTATATTTCGTCCATTGTAATATTTTCCAAGATTTTCATTTTTCAAGCGTTCAATAGTTAAACCATCAAAGCAGATAAAAATAGCTAAATCAATAAAAACATTCACACGCTATATTTGAAATGACAGTATTCATGATTTGTAAATAACAATCATTTGCACAGTTATCGTTAATTAACTATTTAGGTCATCTATATTTAGGCAGCCTATTAAATGATTGTAACAAATATAAATGCTCTTGCGAATTCGTAAAATACCTAGCTAGAGACTTATTTCATTTGTTGATGAATGCATATTTGCAGTAACTAAGCACTTACATAATTATAAACCTATAGTTACTTAAAATAATATAAAGCTGAAGAATTTATTTGGTTGAACGCGCTTATCTCAGGAACTAAGTAGGTACTGTTTTAATTAAAAACATATTTTTGTGTTGAATAGCCTGTTTATTGAGGAAGGCTATATTATGCTATATAACATCACGGTAGGGCCAACAGGAGCCGAGCAGGGGCGTGAAATAGCGGGGAGAACGGCTAGTGTGCTGATAAACTTGAGCATTCACTAGTAATTAGTATTCTTGCGAATATTACATTACAGAAATGTGAGCGTTTTAGCGAGCATTATACCGAGCGTTCTACCGAGCATCATAACGAGCGTTCTACCGAGCATTATAGCGAAAGGACGGTAAATTTTGCTTCGATTTTTTTCCCGAGACGATTGTAGTAGTAAGGTAGTAAGTATGATATCTTCATGAACAATATTTATTTAACGATGAAAATGATGAATGAAAATGTTCATAGCGATGTTTGCCTCTTTGCATGGCTATTTTCGTTGTTCAATTTGACAAATTTAAAAATGGCAAATGGTCTAATTTAAGGTCTGTTCCAAGTAAATGCTTAAGTCTATCAGCATCTTAATATTGCGAATTGCGGTTTGCCGTGAAAATAAATACTTTTTTGGATATAAAGTAAAACAGCCTACAATATCCGTAAGTGCATAAAACATATTTAATGCCACAGGCAATGACCATTATTTCTTAGATGTTACTTTTTTTAAATTTATTTATCTCATTTTCCCTTCTTTCTCTCCCCAGCCAAATATTATAAGAGGGTTTGTTTTCTTGTTTACAAAAGACCATACGGAGTGGCGTGTTTGCCTTTGTTCCCGTAATTACATTGTTACTTTCGTACCGCACCTGTCGCCGTCAAATGTTGCTGACAAATTTTCACATTATAAGCTTCGAAACTTATCAAAAGAACAATTAAGAACTTCAACTACTGGCTGTAGTGTACACTGTGATAGAATTTTACTCGAAATCTAAACGAAGTTATGAATAATGTGTTTGTACTGAGAAAATTAATTAAACGCGTGGAAAAGAAGCTCGCTTTGTTTGCAGCATTTTATTGGAATCTGAACTCGAAATGAGCATTTCAACGTCTTATTTTATGTTTTGCTTTTAGATGGTTAACAGACGATACCGCTAGTGTGGCGAAGTGGAGCTCATGTCGTATTAATAAGCTTGGGTACACATTTGAATATCGGGTAAAATATAAATGTTCAAAACATCGTGGACTAAGTATCGAACTGCTATTAAACCGAAAATTAAAATGTCGTATATAATGATGAAAATGTCGTCATACAATGTATGTACGTCCAAATAATTTAAAATATTTTTATACTTAAAACCTACACTTTAGATCTATAATTATATAAGTGATTTCGAATGACTTAAATATCGAAGTACAGACGCCAGCAGGTCAACCTACCCGAATCTGTCAAATTTTACCAATCGAAAATTAACCTTCCTCAATTATTGTGAAAAGGCTGGAAATCTATTAAATTAATAAACGCAATCCGATGAATGCAGAACACTGCGACGCTATTTGTTCCAATACGAATTCGTTGTTAACCAAAGACATTAAACTATATATAGTTTCTTTTAAATCTCTTTGTTGTTAACAGACACTTACAGTTTCACCTTATGACTAATCCTTCGTCGCAAGATTCAAATTGTAAAACTCAGGGTGTCGAGTCTGCTAATTATTAGTCAGAATGGCGCCACAATGGCGTTTCAATTGTAGTGCTTATTCGAACCATTTTTTACTGCTGAGTAAAAAATGGTTCGAAAATTGAAACGCCATTGTGGCGCCATTCTGACTAATAATTAGCAGACTCGACACCCAGGAATAATGGCGTGGTAAATAATTGTAGACGGTATAAATGCAATCAGTTATATTATTTCCTTGCTTTAACAAATTATCAGAATCTCATGTTAAGCACAACTCGTATTTTTCATGGGTGACGGCTGTCTGACAGGCAACCATAAAGTTACATGCTCTGTGGCAGCAACTGTCACATCATTTCCTGTAAATAAGACTCCTTGGTCACATCCTCTCATAAGATCAGGCCTGATCTCGTTGAAGGATATGACGGCATGGCTAGCGGCTTAGCAGGCTTGCTAAAAGGCTTTTGGCATTGGCTGGCTGGCTATGGCGGTCCGGCCAAGGCTGCGGTTAACTGGCTATGGCGGTCCGGCAAAGGCTGCAGGGCTGCGGAGGCGATATCTTGCCTAGGCGTTACATTCTAGCTGGCTCCTGTTAACTGGCTATATTTTGAAAAGCGTGCGTTACAAAATTGATTTATAAGTTCTAGTAATTTATTGCAGATGCAGAGATCAAAACACTATTCCACTTAAGACATGTGCGAAAAATATGAATAGCTGCATATCTCAGGTGCCATTGTTACGGTTGCCTAATGTGGAATACTGCACGATTTATAATTATGATGAGACGGCACACAGTAGCAGTATTTTGTTTTTACCCATTACATTCGCTTTGATGCTTCCCTGGACGAGTGGTGTTGTGTGGGAATTGCCTTCACGTTACCAATTTATTTAATAAGTGAGATGAAATGTATCTCGCAATTAAAATTGAATATTCGCAATGTGATTTCACACTGTAACTGCATCGTACTAATTACGAGCCGTTATCTGCATCAACAAACGACTTTGCTACATATTCTCTGATTCATATCAGTCATAATATTTAAATACGTATAACGTAAATTTATATGGAAATCAGTGTTGGGTACTGTTTCATTTGTGGAGTAATTAAGGATTACTAGATGATGTGTTGTGGTGACCAAATGGGCTTCTTTATTTATTAAGGCTCCCATATTATGCAAAATCGTCGTTCGATGAGCGGTGAAAGTTTGACGACTTCGCCGCTACTGGCGCCACTATCGCGGAAACCAAAGTTTTATGTATTTCATTTCTTCAACTTCAATATTTCTTACAGTGTTCCCTTTACGCAAAATATATTTATTACTCTAGTAGAAATATTTTATCACAAGGATGTCAATACATTTACGAATAAAAAAAGATATAAATACCTGTTGATGCAGACAAATGTTTTACAAATATTTTTTTTCCATTCAAAGACCTTAAGAGCCCAGTGTAGGGAGCTCGCAATTGCAATTCGAGGCGAGCACAAAAATCGGACGAAACATTGCTATCTCTGTCTGACTTTTTGCAGCGCAGCGCGCAGCTGTATGCGTGCGTGTGTGTGTTTGTAACGAATCATTCATATTGACAGAAAACCATTTCATTGTACTAATTTTGTTCAACATTTGCTTTATTTTTGTTAACTAATTGGGGAATCGTTAGTGAACGCACAAACCAACAATGCGTTTTTTGGAAATAACTCTACAATGGCTACATTAGAAGATTTTAGGACATTATCTAAAATCTAATAAAATAAACGTCCAGTAGGTATAACGTAGGTATTTATCTTGAGATTTATCTGTTGTAATCTAACTATTAGTAGGAATGAAAAAATATATATTTGGATAGTCCATATTGAGGAAGGCTTTAGGCTATGTAACATCACGCTATCACCAATAAGAGCAGAGCAGCAATGAGAAATTTTTCAAAATCGGGAACATAATTATTGTATTCCTTTTCGAAAGCTTCCGTTGCGTAAACCGTTAGTTACGTAAAAATTATGTACTTACTACGGAATTATTTCCTGATATAGATGAAAAGTTCTAAAATAAAGTCCGCGTGACCATAATGTTAGTTGATTTTCAGTCGTTGTTGACATTTGTATAGGAACCGCTATTTGATTAACACTGTTAGCGAACCAGCTAGTCTGGTGAATAAGCTGCTTGCCTCTCGTGCAATGGGTTTTAGGATCAAATCTTGGTAATTTGTTTCCTACTTTTTGTGATTTTTTATTTTGTTTTTATTATATCCTGTGAGAGTTTTCAATAATTCAAAATAATTTTATGCATACTTTTATTTCAATATAATTTGCAATTTTATTTTTTTCTAAAATTTTTCAGTAGTTTTCTAGGATAATTCTGCACTGATTTAAATTGTAGGTAAGTACCTAGGTAAGTTGGATATTGGCAGGGTTGGAAAAAAAAAAGTTTTTTTTTTCAAATTTATAAAACAAACAGTTCAAAATGTTTTAAACAAGTGTTTTTTATGTTTTTTTTTCAGTTTCTGGTTTTTTTTCAAATTAATTCCACCTTGTTTGTTGATGACTAAACGTATAAATCAATTATGTTTCATTTCTAGACTACATCTTTTCAAATTCTCCCTTTGTAATGAAATTTTTACGAAAAATGAGCAATGGAAAAAAAGCAAGTGATGTTTTTTTTCTAATAATTTTATGCATTGTTTCATTACAATGCCAATAAAAGTTAAAAATATGACATAAAAATGGCATTAGACTCAAAAGGTTTTATGTGAAACTATTTAGACTCCTGAATATTAATTTATTTTCATTTTACATGCATTCATCTGCCTTGAAAAGTAGTTGGAATGGGTAATAAAAAACACTGTTTAATTTCAAACTGTTTTAAACACTGTTTTAAACAGGTGTTTTAAAACAACTTGTTTTAATCATGCCAACCCTGGATATTGGATATTATTATTATTACTGCGATTTTTGCTTATGCTTATGCAAACAACTGAAACTTACTGACTAAAATCCACGGTGTCCTTTAATAGCCCTTTACCTTCCGGGGTCACGGTGATGAGATAAGTCCCGCGACCAAATACAGAAAACCTACCTTGAATTCTACGTACCTACCTATTTGATCGTACAGGCCGTACAGCGTAGGTAGCTTTTACTTCGTAATAAACAAGTAAATACAGGTACCTGTATTTACTTGTTTATTACGAAGTAAAAGCCTATGACCAAAAATGTATGGAAACTGGTGGCTTTTGTATCAGACTTAAAAAAAAGTAAAGTAGGTTCTCAGTTCGACCTGTATTATGTATGTTTGTTTGTACAATTACGAGTATGTATGACTATGTATGTTTGTTTGTTCGCGATTATCTCACATTTGGCTGAAGCGATTTTGATGTGGTTGTGGCCACCAGTTTCCATATTTTTTTGGTCATAGGCTTTTACTTCGTAATAAACAAGTAAATACAGGCACCTGTATTTACTTGTTTATTACGAAGTAAAAGCTACCTACGCTGTACGGCCTGTACGATCAAATAGGTAGGTACTAGAGATGTTACGAATATTCGCATTCGCATTCGCATCATGCGGATATTCGCATATTTATAGACATTCGCATTCGCATTCGCAAAATTCATGCGAATATTTTGCGAATACGAAAGACTGAAAAAATACCAATATCTGGTACTCCTTCTTCCACACACTCCATTCATTCTTATCTTTTGTCGTCCTCTCCATTCATCTTTTGTTTAATCTGCCTTCATCTCGCCATTCATCAATATTAATGTTCATCAAATCAATCACAATAATTAATCATAAATATGACCATGCTAAGATAAACGTGTTTCTGTCTGTTTTTCTTTCACTGACGCCATTCTTAGAGCCACTCTTATAAAAGGTGAATTGTTCAATGGGGTGTAGATGGCTAAATCCGAAACTATGAGGAATATCGAAAAACATTGAAAGGAGTCTCGAGCCCGATTTTGACGGAAACTAAAAATGCATCATGGGATTTTAGCAGAATCAGTAATCCTGGCCAGGAATCAAACCATCTGGAGCAAGGATCAAATTCTGGAAGTAAAAATGCAGTTTTAGTTTTCGTCAAAATCGGCCACGAGACTCCTTTCATAGTTTTTCGACATTCCTTTTAGTTTCATAAGGCCAACCACGCCCAGTTAAAAAAATCACCCTGCATACTTTTTCCATTCTCGTTACAGACAGGAAGTAAAAAATTTAATAAAAATAAGTTAAAAAGTTACATTAAAAAGTGTTTATTTTTGTATTTTCTAAATTATCAAGTGTAATTGATTTAAAACTGAATATTCGCATTCGCATTCGCGAATATTGGAATTGAATATTCGCATCCGCATTCGCGTTCGCGAATGTCAAAAATCGGATATTCGCAACATCACTAGTAGGTACGTAGAATTCAAGGTAGGTTTTCTGTATTTGGTCGCGGGACTTAACTCATCACCGCCCGTGACCCCGGAAGGTAAAGGGCTATTAAAGGACACCGTGGATTTTAGTCAGTAAGTTTCAGTTGTTTGCATAAGCATAAGCAAAAATCGCAGTAATAATAATAATATCCAATATCCAACTTACCTAGGTACCTACAATTTAAATCAGTGCAGAATTATCCTAGAAAACTACTGAAAAATTTTAGAAAAAAATAAAATTGCAAATTATATTGAAATAAAAGTATGCATAAAATTATTTTGAATTATTATTGAAAACTCTCACAGGATATAATAAAAACAAAATAAAGAATTGTCAAAAAGTGAGAAACAAATTACCAAGATTTGATCCTGAAACCCATTGCACGAGAGGCAAGCGGCTTACTCACCAGACTAGCTGGTTCGCTAACAGTGAAAATCAAATAGGGGTTCTTATACAAATGTCAACAATGACTGAAAATCATATAACATTGCTAATCCCCCAAGGGGAATAGCGTAATTATAGATAAAAAATCCACGGTGTCCTTCAATAGCCCTTTCTGTTCCGGGGTCACGGTAAGGAAATAATCCCGCGACCCCGGCAGGCTTTGGCCCTCTGAGAGGGGGGCCCCGTCATTATGCTGGCGCTCTTTGAGGCGCGCGTGGGACACAACGCGCCGTCGACCCGGGCATGGTCCATGGTCGGGCAGCGAGTTGCCCTTTACTCGCTGCCCGCATGCCCGGATTATAGATACCCTATTAATTGAAGCGCAGTAAGGAATATTTAAGGAAAAATTGAATGAATAATATTCAACTCAAAACATTATATGTATAAAAAAAACTACAAAATTCAAAATTGCTTATCTCCCAGGGACAATAGCGTAATAATACATAGCCTATTAACAGAAGCATATTATTAGGAACCTTATAGGAAAGGAAACTTTGATCGACAACTTTACAGTAGTTTCGAAGATAGATCAAAACAGGAAAACATTACAAAAATCAAAAAAAAAGTTGATCTGGCATCAGAATTCAGAATCGATCCCGTATCTCGAAAAAAATACAAAAAGAAAAAAATATTCAATGTACAGGAATGACAGCTCTACGATTTTATTACAATGTTGTGAAAAGACAATTTCGCAAACAATAACGCACGCGTAGCACAGTCAAATACATAACTATGTAACATTGAAAACCCAAGACCAGTGCGCGCCACGAGCCACGAGTCTACGACACAACCTTACGAAAGTGTGAGTTTCTGCGATCACCAACTACAAGCGTACACGCACACAAACACAGTTAAGATTGATGCGACAGAGCATCTGTCGTTCAAGATTTGCGATAAATTTGTTTGTGTTCCGTAATACCAAAAATTATGAATGAAAAGTTGATGTTTTTCCATTTAAGTTTTGATAATCTACAACTAGACAATATAAGCTATGTTCCTATTAAAATTATATTAGGAACATTAATGTTTTTAATACAGAATAATTAAGCTGAAAACATGCTGTTAGCGGTGTTAAAATGTACGAAATGCAATTCGCTCGCATTTCGTAAATAGTAATTATTTTTTTTTTAAAGTTTAATAGGAACCTAGATAAATACCGTCTGTATCCGAATAACATAACTTTAAGTCGGTAAAATGTTCGTATCGCGAATGATTTTGGTATTACGTTTGTATGGAGAAATTTCTCTTCACCGAACCCTTAATATATTTAAAACATTTTGACACAGATTCTGACGTCCCCAGTTAACAAAAAAAACTACTAATTTGTAGAAAATTCATTAGCATTGGCATACCGTGCCAAAATGACAATACCCAATTATCTATTAAGCCCCAAGCACACAAGCGTTTTATTAACATGCGTATACAAAGCGGGTCGCCCTTCAGCATCTGGTGGTGTGTACCAGTACAAATTTTTGATGCATTTTGATATAAATGACGGACACTAGCACCGTGTAAAAGGGACATCAGTAGTAGTAATTAATAAATAAAAAAATGCTAATAAATAATAATAAAACATTTACTGATTTGAATTTAAAAACATATTTTTCATCTCTTTTATCATCAATTCATCACCATCATGATCATACGATGTTTTTTGTATAATTTAAGTACAATTTTTTCACTGATGCATGGAAAAACATTAATTGATAAATAATTGATTTAAAAAAAAACTACAAAGAATATGGAATTTATATTTGTATAATTTTGAAAACATTCTAAGTTCTATTATGCATTTAAATTACAACACCAAATTATTCAAATATAAACACCAAAATTGCAGGTTTTTTGTCTGATCGCCATAAAAAGACTTCCTAACGTTTCTGGTGGGAAATCAGAACAAGATGGAGAACTTCTGTTACTGCAGCACTTTAGCAGCTGACTAAATGAAGTGAACGATGGTAGTGCCATCCTCCTCTGTTCGTTCTATTAGAGCAACCAAAATTATAAATTTCCCGCGAACGCGCCTTTCTCATCTTTTCTAGGAATAAATATCACACTAAATGTAAAAATAAAATTGTCATTATTTAGAAAAACTATTACTAAATACAATTAAAAATAGTAATTTCTATCAAACTATTATAGTTTCGTTTAAGCGATGCTAATTCCTAGTAAAACAGATTGTGGACGCGCTATAAAACTTAGAATAACGATCAAGAACTATTATTTTTAAATTTTATGTTTATACTAGCGACCCGCCCCGGCTTCGCACGGGTGCAATGCTGATACTAAATACACTACAGAAAAACTGTGAACCCAATCGCTTCGAAAATTAGCCATTATTTGTCGTAAAAAGTAAATGACAAAAAAAAGTTATTGTGGGTTATCCATAAGAGATAGACATATACCATCACGGACTTTTCTGTAGACCTTTTCAATGTGTACAATACTTAGTACATTATTTTGATAAAACTCGTAGGGTTCAGCCAGCGTTTGCAATGTAAGCGGAAAAAAAGTAATTATTTACGACATCACATTAGAAACCTCAAAAATAATAGTACTTCTCCACTATTTAATGGATGTTATTATACATATAAACCTTCCTCTTGAATCACTCTATCTATTAAAAAAAACCGCATCAAAATCCGTTGCGTAGTTTCAAAGATTTAAGCATACAAAGGGACATAGGGACAGAGAAAGCGACTTTGTTTTATACTATGTAGTGATAATAGACAAGTACGTCTACCTTCTTTAAAAAAAAAAAACTGTATTGTATGTTTGGTTTAAGATATGATTTTCAACCACGTCGTAATTTTTTTCAAATAGAGCGACAAACAACTTGTGCTGAACACAATATGGTGATACAACAACCACCGATTTTTCATCGCAGTCGCAGTGTACCTACTTTGTGGTCATTCGCATGGTGGGTGCTACGCCTTATTTGTAGGTGACATGTAATTTTGAAGTATTCAAAATATTGACAAGCAGTTTTCATTTAATTTATTTTAATTCTGTTTTTTCGAAATAGTTATAAATCTGTGACGAAATGAAATAAATAATAATAATAAAAGTGAAGTGCTTCTTATCCTATATTGCAATTCGATACGATTAGTGGTTGTTTTCATTTACATTTACTGTCACAAATTATTGTTGACTGAAATTCAGTGCTATTATCTTAGTTCAATGAAATGTTATAAAGATCCAAAAGTATTTGACGATGGATAATGCAAAATATTGCAGAACGATGAACAAGAACCGTATCAAGATATCATGATAACATTGATATAGGTATCTGTGAGTAATTTACTATATTGATAGAAACAATTCGTAATGGATATAATTATATTTAAGATACGTATTCTAAAATTCTCATTCTCTCAAATCCATTATTTGCTCTGTAGGGGTCGTCAGGAATTTCCTGCGATGAAATTCAGTAAGTTCGGTTTCTTTTTTTTATTTATTAATGAAAATAATTATATGTTATTGAAAATAGAAAGTTTATGTCTTTTTTACAGCCATGTCCGTTTAATCAGGTCCCATTAAACACAGCGTATATATGCCTAAACATATTTTGAATAATCTATAAGCCTACGCATCATTCGTTTTTATTTTCTCGATCTTTTTCTCAATTTCCAATTTTCCTATTACGAAAATCTGACAGCCCCGATCAGAAAAAAAGTGTCATAGGTCTAGTCTGTAAGAGCCACGCTGGCTGACTGATTCGTCAACGAACGACAGTGATGACACTACTTTTGCAAGGCAAAAGATGAGAGGACGATAGTGAATGTGTGCTTAGAATAAAACGGCGTATGTGCCCAAACACATTGACGTCTTTTTATAAATTAAAATTGTTATTAAATGAAAAAGTAACCAGGTAAAGTTCTGACAAACATCATTACCTATTTATTGATATATTCTTCAGGACCAAAAGTTTGATCTACTTCAAGTACCACTCAAAAAACGTTAAAAAAATCTCTATTGTCGCGATTTTTTTTGATCGAGTCAAGTTATAAATATCGCGTTTTCAACCAGAAAATAACATAGACAATTTATTGAACTATAACATATATTTTTTTCAGATCGAAAAAAGGTATATTTGATTGTTTACCGTTGAATCAAAAATAGGTCGATTCCGAGATACCTGGCCTTAAAAATAAATCAGAAAGCTTTAACGTTAATTTTCAGGACTATTATTTTAATTACAACCATAAAGTATATTTATTTTAACATATATAATTATACAGTAATAACATTATTCTCATAAGTGAAAGTGGAAACTGCAGAATTTCATCTTCCTCCTTAAAATATTCTCCTTTCGCCTCGTTCAAACAGAGGAAGGTTTGAACATCATCATCATTGTTTGCGAACACAGCGTAATTGATTTCTGTGAAATACTGCACCAATAAGGTCTCCCTTAGCACGAGTTATCAGTATTTGAGTCGTAAAGTAAACTGGAACTTTGACAATTTCAAATGGACAATTTTCAAGGAAAAAATTAGTTCCTTCTTCGCACACCAGAGGCGCTGTTCCATTTTTCATACAAGAAACGCTATAAATACTGGAAAGACGCTGTAAAGTAAAAGAGTGAAAATTCGTGCTAAGGGTAGGTAAAGATTCCGTGTTCGAAACCAAACGTGACGACAATTAGGCGTTTTATAAATGTGTGGGTGAGCGCCTGGCACACATTTAGGCCTTTGTCAAACAGACAGGCGATAGCGAACCGAACCGAATCATGTCATATAAAAATGCGAAAGCGATCCGATACTCTATGGCCTTTGTCAAACAGACAGGCGATAGCGAACCGAACCGAATCATGTCATATAAAAATGCGAAAGCGATCTGATACTCTATGTGACAGGCTGGAGGAAACAATTCCATACATTACAAACAAAAACGCTACGCCACGCATTCGGTTCGTCTGTCAGTTTGACAATAGCTTATGTGACAGGCTTCAAACAGTTCCATACATTACAAACAAAAACGCTACGCCACGCATTCGGTTCGTCTGTCAGTTTGACAAAGGCATTAAGGCCTTTGTCAAACAGACAGGCGATAGCGAACCGAACCGAATCATGTCATATAAAAATGCGAAAGCGATCCGATAATCTATGTGACAGGCTTCAAACAATTCCATACATTACAAACAAAAATAAATATTAAAAAAAAAACCCGACTGCGTAAAAAAACTAAAAAGAAAGAAACAAGCCTAGTAGTTTAGAATTCACTCATTCACACTCACAGTCGGGGCCCATTCAAATTATACCAATCAAATCTTCCAAATTGAAACATATAAGTTAAATATATTTTGGTAAACCATTTTTAAAATCCTTTAATTTGATACCCCACTTGATAGAATGTGAGAGATTTTAAAAAAATATTTTTAGTTCGGAACCCTTTGCACACGAGTTCGACTCGCACTTGGCCAGTTTTATGTACCCAGTGACACTCACGTTTATGGCGACACTTCTCAAGTTAAAATCCATCAAGCCGTTTAGGCTGCAGAGCAACACACAGAAACATACATACATACATACACTCGAAAAACATAACCCTCCTGGCGCAGTCGGGTAAAAACGCCTCGCTTCGCGTTCGTCACGCCTATCTGTTTGACAATAGCTTTAATGTTTTCCTTGGAGATGTTCACTTGTTTAACGTAGGAATCGAACGACTACGGGGGAACTTTTTCAACCGTGTTTTTGGCTGTAATTCTCAGGCCTACTAGTAATCTAGACATTGTATAATGTAATTTTAATGGTCAGTGTATTTGTTCGATCCTTGTGTGGTATGGTAGTTTTACCACTAGCGCATACTTTATGAAACTGTCAGAAAAAATCTGACAGTTCGCTTGCGGGAAGGTACTCGAATCGATCAAATTTTCCAATAGTATACGGGGTGCATCAGAATTTTCTGACAAATTTTGTATACCATGCGATCACGCTTATGCTCCATTAATTTTAAGCTTTCTACCCTCACTTTTGTTGAAGTGACGGCGATGAGCTGCCATCCGCTATACAAGTCGACGTTCGACTATCGAAAGCGAAGCAAGATCACGTTGCGTTCACGCTGATGCGTCGCAATTACAAAATTGTTTAATTTGACTTTGTTAACTATTGTGATATAGTGCCTTCTGATTGCATCAGAACAAGCTAAACTTTAATTTGTGTGTGCCTACTATTCGTATCCCAAAAGACTTTCTTGATAACTTTAGTGACGTCACAGCCAACGACGTGGCAAGGAGTTGCATCAGGAAAAAAAATCCAGGCCAGAACAAGGGTGAAGCTAAAGGTTAGTGGATTCAAATTGCCTGTTCTAGTCAAGGATCTGAATCTTAGCCAGTTTACATTGTATTTATCTTTCTTCTTGGCGTATCGATGGCAAATATTCATGTCATACATAATATTATGTTTGACTCAAAATTCAGCTACGCTCACTAATGCAGTGATAAGATCATCAAGTGTATAGGTTACAGGGCATTTGGCGCAGTACAGAAGGTGGACCATTGTTTGTGGAGATACGCCACATAAATACAATTGCGATCCGAGCCGTTCAAGTTATTATTATATTTATCACTGCTATTAGGTAGCTCTAAAACCCAAATCAGCTCTTGCCGCAGTATTTTTTCACCATATATAGTGCGATACAGACACGAACTACATCCTTCAATTGTATGTGTCTATTGTCCAAAACAACAAAGCCGATCTACTATTTGTTGGCTAAAATTCAAAGGATATTTTTCGTGTCACGGAATAGCAAAGATGCCAAATATAGATTTGAGTTGTCAGTTCTTGCCGAAGCTGTCCCTCGTCATAGGATTCTGGCCCGTCACAGCCGTATATTTTTTCTAGCTCACTGGATTACACTACACGGATACATAAACATGATTTGATGTGTTCGTCTTGTATGATGAGCGTGGTGTAAAGAGCTTGCGTTATATGTATACGTTACATCGTATACCTACTAAGTTAAGTTAGTTCGTTAAGCATATTTATAATATGACTTATAATAATAGGTATTTTTTTCTGATTTTTAAAAATAAGTTAAACTATTTAATCAAAGACGCCGATTTTATGAAGATTTTTTTGTTGAATATCTCAACTAAAAAGGGAAAAAAAAAACTTTTTGAAAAAAAAGTACCGACTTCAAAAACGAATACAAAAAAGTTTAAACTAACTTTTCTTTCAGAAGTCGGTGGCAATAGTCAATGAAATAAATAACAAAGTTTTTTGATAATTTTATTTTGCCAACTGATGTAAATGTATTCCGTAACCGTTCCATTCATTATTATAATATTTTTTTTCATTTGATTTACAATAGAATTTAAACTATCCCTTTGACTTGGTCGCGGGACTTACGAATTACCGTGACCCCGGAACGTTAAGGGCTATTGAAGGACACCGTGAATTTCAGTCAGTACGAGTCTTACAGTCCCTCTCGCTCTGCCTTGACATATAAAATACCCTTTGAGTTATAATAATTACTTACGACTGAATTCCAGTCCAGCTATGTCATGTAATTGTAAATTCATCGCACAAAGGCTTCGTGGAATTGAATCACTTATGGAAAGGCAGACAAGTCTCTTCATTAAAATAATGTGAAAGTGCATGACATTCGCTTGAACGCTTTACAATTCTTTTGTAAAATCTCATCGTTTATTATAAGATCTTACCTTGAGATTGAGATTATTTTTCCAGAATTTTCTATTTATTTTCTATTGAATAAGGAAGTCTAAACTATATTAAAGCCTCTCTTAATACTCGGTAACAAGAGAAGTTCCAGGAATTTTATACGTAAAGCTAAAGTCGAAGTTAGCAGCCTTATAAATTCTGCTCTCGATTCAAAGAACTGCTTAGATTGTGGTTTCTTACTGAAGTTATTATGATCAGAAAAGTTCGTAATCTGAAATAAATATAAAAGGAGGAAATGATGCACAAGGGTATTAGTCGCCTTTTTTATAACTCGGTAAAATCATCAAATGAGTTCTCCCACCCAGGGCAGGGCAGGAGGGACAGACTTGTACTGGCTAAAATCCCCTGTGTCTTTCAATAGCCCTTTACGTTTCGGGGTCACAGTAATTCGTTAGTCCCGCGACCCCGGCAGGCTTTGGCCCGTCATTGTGCTGACACTCCTTGAGGCGAGCGTGGAACACAACGCGCCGTCGACCCATTATCCACCCTCGGGCATGGTCCATGATCGGACAACGAGTCGCCCATTGCTCACCGCCCGCATGCCTGCGCCTACGGTGGCCGGAGATCGTCTTTCGACGTCCGTCGCTGTGGGCGTCTACCACTGCGACTGGGTTGTGGGGTGGACGTTCTCTCCCTCACGCGTCCCGCCTCCTCCTTTGCTAGCATGACTGCTTCGCAGAAGGAGGCGACCGCTTCTTACTCCGTTTCGCCCCGCAACATGGCCTCGACCTCGCCGGGCGCGAGAGGTCGCCGCCTATCGACGTCGTGAGGACACGGCGATGCTCTGCCCAAGCGGGGCAGTCCTGTACCGTATGCTCCACCGTCTCCTCCGGTTGATCCTCGCAATGGTGACACCCAGGCGTTTTTTCCTGTGCATGTCAGAACGCCGTGACGCCTATCCAGCCACTCCTCAAAGAGGGGTCTTAATACCACCGCGATTACGGCGTGCCCAAGGGTATTAGTCTTCTTATTATTATTTTTTTGAAAGGTACAACATAGTACCGCAGTGTTAGACGCCCGCGGCGTCGGACGTTGGCAGACGATCTCCGGCCATCGTAGGCGCGGGCATGCGGACAGCGAGTAAAGGGCAACTCGCTGTCCGACCATGGACCATGCTCAATGAGCGTCAGCAAAAATGCCGGGGTCGCGGGATTTTATTTCCTCACCGTGACCCCGGAACATAAAGGGCTATTGAAGGACACCGTGGATTTTAGTCAGTACAAGTCTGACAGTCCCTCCCGCCCTGCCCGGGGTTGGAGGACTCATTTGATGATTTTACCACGCTAAAATAAAAAAAAAGGTACAACATAGTTACATTGTATTTGAGGACAATGACGAATATCATTTTATTTCCAACTTATACTAAACTAATTTCTGCCCGCGATTTCGTTACTGTTCAGTTTTGCCCCCCGACCCACCGTGTCACATCCCATTGTGGCTTTTAAGCTTCTAACGCTTTTAGGCTTCTACCGTATAAGGCAAAAATTGCACAGCAAAGTTAAATGATATCATTTATTACCAGGAACGTTAAGGTTCTCGAATGGAGACCACGCACCGGCAAACGCAGCGTAGGACGTCCACCCACTAGGTGGGCCGACGATCTTATGAAGACCACAGGATCACGCTGGATGCAGGCCGTTTACAACCGGTCCTACTGGAAGTCTAAAGGGGAGGCCTATGTTCAGCAGTGGACGTCTTACGGCTGATATGATGATGATGATGATGATACCAGGAACAATATAAGCGACATTACCACCGAACAGAAAAAAAGATATGAGTTTAATTTTTTTTATACCGGAGATTTCACCCCATATCTTTTTCCTCTTTTTAATATTAATATAGATTTAAATTAACAGATAAGACACCCGTGATAGTATTTCTTGGAAATACTTATGAGACCGAAAGTATTTTAACGTTAAATATCATAAAGTCAAAGGGAATGCCCGGTTTCAAGGCAAAGGGACGTTTCCTCCATCGATAAGGGACCGACGGTCACGAGACTCTAGAGATACGGACATTTTACCTAACGCTACAACGTCAGATTAAATTAGCTAAATGAAAATATATTAATGAGAAATTGGAGCCACTCTTAATTAATGTTAAAAATATTATTTTAATATGCATCACACAGAACCAGTTAATATTTAAACAAACAACGTCTTACTACAAAAAAAATAAACCACACTTGAACACTTCTCTAAAAAAAGTGTAACTGTCAACGTCAAATACGTTGACATGAGGGTCGTTTTGCAGTTAAACTTTTTAGCCAAGTGTTCAACAGATTTTTAACGTTTTAGTAAGAAGTTAAATACGTAACTGGTGACATTTGGGTGCAATCTTGACTTAGTTTTTACTATGCAGTACTGCTATTCTGTAGCTCGCTTCACCCAAAGAACACACAATCAAACTCATTTTTTTTTAAGTAAATCATTTCGAATTCTCAATGAGTCATCGTTTGAATGTTGAACGTGATATTTAGAGTTTTTTTATGACCTGTCTAGAATCTGTGATGATAAACTTTAAAAAAATGAGTTTGTTTGTGCGCTAAGTTGGGTGAAGTGAGCTCGTCACCTTAACTTACAGAATAGCGTTACTGCTTTCCGTTCGGGAATAGTAGACATAATAATTATTGTTAAGATAAAAATAAAGCTGAAAACCAAACCCTATTGAGTGACATACCAACTATTGTGGGTTTTTTGTCTATTTAGTGTCCAGTTAATTACTTAGCCTCCTACCTATTTAAACGAAAAATCATCCAAATGACATTTTTCAAGTAGAATTTCATTAGCATAGATAGAAAATTTCACGTTAATTAATAGTCGCCGTAGCTTTGAGAAATGAGGGTTACGTCTGACCGCTTCATTCTCGTTTGACAAGATTAATGGAATAATGCCACGCAACCACTAGCTCACAATCATTATTGAATCCGTTTTGAATATTACTTCAATCATTCTACTAATTGATTTGAATATAATTGTGGATGGCTATAAGAGGAGTTCGTGGCTAAATAATTACAGCCGCCCAAGCATGGGTTCTGGGTTAATAATTTTGTGTACATAATTATTATTATTAAATAAAATAATAATTATGTACACACAAAGATTATTTCAATCATTCTACTAATTGATTTGAATTTAATTGTGGATGGCTATGAGAGGAGTTCGTGGCTAAATAATTACAGCCACCCAAGCCTGGGTTCTGGGCTAATAATTTTGTGTACATAATTATTATTATTAAATAAAATAATAATTTTGTACACACAATTATTATTTCAATCATTCTACTAATTGATTTGAATATAATTGTGGATGGCTATAAGAGGGGGGGTTCTGGGTTAATAATTGTGTGTACATAATTATTATTATTAAAATAAATAAGGACAGGAAAATGGTACAGCATCAAAAAAAGAATCAGCAAAATCGGTTCACCCAGTCGTAAGTTATGAGGCAACAAATATAAAAAAAAATCGAATTGAGATTCTCTTTCTTTTTTGAAGTTGGTTGAAACTAAGAATAAGTAATACAGGCCACTGACTGTATCACTTCAATTCGAAACACCATGAAAAAATTGTCGTCAAAAAAATAGTGTTAAAACATGAACCGCACTAAATTCACGAGTCGCCCAGCTAACCACCAGAATCCGAGTTCTTAAAGTAATGTAGGCAGTAACATGAAGTACTGTTAATGTAATGAAAAGCCTTTGTTTTGTTAATTACTGAGCTCGGGGCAGTCCGCACCTGCTTTCACCACACCAGAATAAACTGGGCGACTAAATTTCCTCTGTTTAAATTAAAAGATACTTCTGACCAATAGTTACTTCCGCCCGCACAGAATGAAATTTCAAATTAACTCGAATTTTGGATGTTTTAAGGGAAAACTTTTAAAACACTTCAACCAGCTCTCTAGTCTATACAGACTACAAAACCTCGCAGTAAATAATGACGTTAATAATTCCATTATAGGGGAGGCAATAAATTCTTTGGAAACACTTTCCTTTGGTATAGACAGTAGTTAGAAAGAGTAATGGAACAGAAGAGCTACCGAGGAGTAATAATTGAAGTTACGATCGATGTCGAACACTCACGGTACACACAGAGTCGTTTATATTTTTGTCCATATTATACTTTATTTACTCAAAAAGTTGTATAATAAATGTCTACCAGACAACGTAATTACATTTTGAAGGATCAAATCCAATAAACTATACGTACTTACATAATAATATCATTAAATATCCCTGCCTCTTAATACGAAGGAATTAAATTGTCGAAGAATTTCTGAACAAGTGTACTATAAGCATCCCTTATGAAATTCCGAAGTTGTGCACAATTAAGATTAGTGACAGATTGGCTCGATATAATTACAACAAGGTTCTACATTTTCTTGTCTCTTCTGCCTGAGATAACTTAGGGTCGTAGGCGTAATAATGGAATTTAGATGATGATTTTATCCAAAAATATCGACAATATTTACAAAAGTCTTCTTTTTTAATGAAATTTCAATAAATGACTAGAAAAGCTAAAAAAAAACGATATTTATCTATGCTACGCGTTTTTAACTGCTACGAGCTACGCTTTGCTACACATTGCTACGCTCCGCGCATATCTGTGCTACGCGTTACGCTACGCTTCCTCTACATAAAATATTTACTACAGAAATAAAGAAGCTACGTTCTCGAGGAGCAAACATGCTATAGTAATTCTATGGAATGCACTTATTCAAATAGTACCTAACTCTAATGACGGCACAACCTTACGTCTAGACTAGAACGTGAAACAATACATAAAACCGCTCTGTACAAGTTGTGAAGTGCGTACCATTGTAACAATCGTAGGACGTAATCACATTAGTACTTGAGGTGAGACGGCGACGCGTGCGCTATCACTGCCGGGGGCGAAGCTCCTGAGAGCTTAGAGTACCCTTCACGCCCTCCACTGTCACAAGCCCTACCCTTAATCAAACTACGCAGTTAGTCCTGCCCCTTCAACCACCTTAAAAGGTGTCTGAGCCTCCGTTGTATCGAGACGAGAAAAAATGTAGAAAGAGATTTTTGAATTTTTTATCAAAGTTTTTCCCATCTTTGATGGTGATGCCGGAATGTTTCAGAGATATATTGTACTTAAGCATTAAGGTTTGTGAAAAAATTGATATACTTATTCAATTTTTTTTAGATAAAGGTTATGTTTTAAACAATTTTTTTTTAGTTCATGTTAAATCGAAAGTAATAAAGGCAATTAAATGATGAATATCAGGATTACTGATAAATGAGTTCCAACTAAAGCTAAAAGCAGCTTTTGATCACATGACACGAACAAATTCAAAGTACCTACAATTTTGTACGGGCATCGGATATTTCCCTTTTTTTTACCTTTCCGGGAACTAGATTCCACTGAACCAAAACGAAGCTGGAAAGTAACAGCAGCTCCAAAATCATAAAAGTCCTGCAATATTCCCAAAAATAAAGGATCAGTTTTATTATTTTACATTCAAGAGGGGAACCGATCATATTTCCGAATATTTTTTCTTCGGATTTCATTTTACCAATAACTATTGACCGACGCGCGACGTCTTTTTGCTATAATATGCATGATTATTGACATATTTTTAGATCATCGAAGTATGTGTATTAGGTACTAGGTATTAAGTACTTTTCATTACTCATACTCTAAAAGTAGGTCATTACATGCCTGGTGAGCGGTTTGAAAGTTATGCATTGCAGCCCTAGGTAGAAACGCTTTCAACAGAATGCCGCCAAATTAAAATAATGAACATTTCTCTTGAACCATGTCCTAACTTTTTATACAGCCACTAAATTTCCGCGCGATTTAAAATTAAAATAACATAAAGGTTAAGGTATATACAGCATGTTGAAAGGAGGCTCGAGGCCGATTTTGATGAAAAATAAAACTGCATAATTGGATTTTAGAAATATCAATAATCCTGGCCAGGAATCGAACACGCTGTAATATTATACCATTTGATGTTACTAATAAGAATCAAATTCTGGGAAGTTATCAAGTATGGCAAACTTAAGGAAAACGTATAATTAAAAAAAAAAAATACTTACTATAAATTAAATAAAAAAAATATTATCTTGCAGATTTTCTGTTCTACGTAGTATAAGTATAACAACAATTTAGATAGCTATGTGCACACCGCGTTTACTAAGTATTTAATTTGTCCGCGAATACCACAAATATGTGCGGTAGGATCCTAGCCACGTCGGCGTCGGCGCGCGGTCTCAGAATGTACCACAGCTTCCCTAGCCGCTCCCACGGAGTCCCACGCAATTATAATAGAAAGCGGAGGATTAGCTACTAAGTTCATTTGAATAAAACTACTAAAACAATGGGACAGACATGTTTTATTAACCTTTACTGCTTATATTACAGCGCTATTGGGAATGAGGTAATTTTTATAAGTCTTGTCTCACGGTAGAACGGAAGGTTAGACTCTTACTGATTAATAAGTCACACAATATTCCTTCGGTTGTCCTTTGCGTTCCAGGGCCACAGTGCTTTTAATATTATCTCGTTAGAGGGCCTGGATTCGATCACCCGAATTTCATCGGATTGGGTCTGAGGCCTTAACTTTTTACGTTTTTGTGACGTAAAAGTAAACTGGAAGTTTGACGTTAACATGAAAGAAAAAAATAGTTCCTCGTTCGTACACTAGAGGCGCATTTCATTTTTCTATAAAATAAAGCTATTGTCAAACAGACAGGCGTGGTGAACGCGAAGCGAGGCGTTTTTGTTTGTAATGTATGGAATTGTTTGAAGCCAGTCACATAGACTAACGGATCGCTTTCGCTTTTCCATGTGACTGGATTCAAACAATTCCATACATTACAAATAAAAACGCTTCGGATCTAATTCGCTTCGCCTGTCTGTTTGACATTAGCTTAAACGCAGTAAATACTTATCAAATTACCGTTACCGTTACCCCGTTACCGTTAACGTAAAGGGCTACTGAAGGATCACCGTGGATTTTAGTCAGTCAAGTATGACAGTCCCTCCCGTTCCGCCCTGGGCTGGAGGACACTTCTGATGATTTTACCACGATAAAAAAAGTCCTCTGTACCTATCTGTGCCTGCATGATGGCAATAAGATCGCTCCGTAAAATATGGGACTGTCTAGTAATAATGTGGGTAGTATTTCGCATTAGTTACACCTGTCTCTGAGGACAGCCGAGATATACTAAAAGACAATTGTTCTATACATTTAAACTTTATTACATACGTAAACTCAGACGTTGATCCCATGGAGGTAGGCAGAATTACAGAGTGCCTGTTAAGATCCTTACGTACTCCTTTTGCCTCATCCACATTCATACATCTGGTCATACAAGCACACCGATTGCAAGTACTACGCACCCGGCCTGTCTAAAGCCCTTCACTAATAAATAAGGTCTTCTTATGGCGTTTCCACTCACCTCTGCCTTATAAATCGCCTTTCACTCATCCTCTCAACATGACCGAATCATTTACACTTTATTACTGACACTAAACTGGTCTTTCCTTTTTAAAGCTGGGTAAAAAAAGCCTAGAAGCATAGAGTTCGACATAAGCCAGTACTGGCTTAGGCTCAGCCGTGGACAAGGACGGATTTTCTGAAGTAGGTAACGTGAGACTTAAGGACATTAATTACATTTATAATGAAATATCGTACCATACGGTGTTAGAAGAAAATATACATCATAATTATGAAGTTGCTCACTCAGTACTTTTGGTGGTCTTGGCTCTCTAAAGCTAGCTTCTCACAGTGCGTTAAATAACGCGCCACACGGATCAACTCGCGTGCCTGCTCCTCCACGGGTTTTACATAATTATGATACATAGCCTTTATATTAATTATAAGGTAAGAACTGATCCAATGATTTCCGAACGACATCAGTTTATGTTCAAATATTTATCAAATACCTACTTACAAAATTTCTAAATTAAAAATATTTCCACTAAGCAGGATTTGTTAATTATTACTTATTTTACTAGTTCTGAGCTACAATAATATATTATTATGACAATCTGAATCCGACATTATAAAAATCGGACGCGCTTTCCCGCGCGGCATGTCACGCGTCGTGAGAAGCCAGCATGAAGCGAGCATATGATTCCATTAAATTTAGGTTCCCTCAGAACAGATTTGAATTTGCTTAGTCATGAAACTGCTTGAATTTCACATCTTATACGGATTGAAGTATTTTTAAGCTCTATTAAAAGCTCTAGATACGAGACTTCACTGGCTTTTTGCTTAGGTATTTACTTAAGCTGTATGTAAATTGAGTTCGTAAGAACATTATTCGAAAGAGCGTGTGTTTAGCCGCTCTTTGTATGGAGGGAAATGGCTTCGTTGTTTTTTAAGGCTATTTTGGGACAACTTTGTCAAGCAAATTTTCCATGAATTTTATTGTTCTTCTACATACCGACTTATCTTAAAAACGTCTTATCCGACCTGACTACTATTATGATTAAATGAAAGCTGATAATGAATAGATTTTTGTCACTCTACGCGAATAACGACAATTTGGTACTCATTAAATCTAACTCATTAAATATCAGAGCAAATGAACAGACATGAGACGTCTTAATAACATTGTTCTGTTTTTTTGGGTTTGTCGAATCCAAAAATTGACAATTGCCTTCTACGAACTCGCACTGAGCCCGCGCCGTTTATCCGACAGAAAAAACCCTGTCTCTATGACAGAAACAAGGTTGTGGCAACGTTTGTGGCTGATTGTTCAGGTCTGGTTCATCTTAGTTATATTTTTTTATTCTTTCGTACACTAAAATATAAGACCGACATAAGTACCTACCTCCAGGCATTATCAAGTCAACCTTCGGGTTGATAGAAGGGAATAGAATAGGTACAAACATCGGGAAGAAATTAAATATCAACTTTTATTACTTACTTAGGCTTATTTGTAAATGAAATAATTTGTTTACATATATATTAAGTTCTCTAATAAATATATTACATCGGAATATTAAATTACAAATACAAAGTAGGTACGAAATTATGTCAATATTAAATCCTAGGGTCAATTCACATCGAGACGTGACGTTGTGCGCACCTTTGAATAGGGTGACACAAAATCCATCTTTATTTACTACACGAAAAGACACATTTCTAGTATAATCACTTCACGCCGCGGCGCGTCGCGTCTCGTCGCGTCTCGGTGTGAACTGACCAGAACTAAGAATTTTTGTGGAATGAAAAATTCGATCGCGAGCAGGACTTGAACCTGCAGAAATTTTCTTTCCATAAAAAATCATCAAAATCATGCGTGAGCAGCGTGACACTGTTTACAGTAGCTAAAAATATTGAATCTTATTTTATTCCTTTGTATATTTGTTACTGTTTCACACAAAAAATACCACTTATCGGATTTGGATATTTAATAAATGGACAGGTTACAGCCTGGATTAACCACAGGATACATTTTATCCCGATATCCCTATGACGTAGCCGGGGTATAATAATAAAACTAGTAGGTTTATAAATAATATGACGCCGACCATTATTATTCTCATTTTAAATTTAAGTCTATGGTTTGAATAGAGTGTCCATTATAGTTCCACAATCTTGCATTGTCTGAATGCCGCAAATATTTAGAGGTTAAAACCTCCAAAATCAAAATAAGGCTCTCCTGCTCGCAACTCTTCGTCTGCAACTCATTCTTTCAGAGCTTTCGTACTTTATCAATTATACATACTTATTAATAATTGTACCTACGTTACCGAAAAACGTTCAAACGACGAATAGAGAATTTCATCTTGCAAGTGTGAGTTGCGTTGGCTTATTAGGTAATGGAGTACTTATCCAGAAGACGCGGGTTCAAATCCCACTCGCAGCTGAATTTTTCTTTCCTCAAAAATCATCTTTACGATGCGCGAGTTATTGCGTTTAAAAATTATTATTCAGTATGGTAAACGCTATCTCATTATACAAAATTGATTTGGCTGTAATGTCAACGTGTTATTTGGAAGTAGTTAATCATTAATCCAAGACATGGCGCTACGTTACCGAAAAACGTTCAAACGAGGAATAGAGAATTTCAGCTTGCAAGTGTGAGTTGCGATGACCTAGTTAGTTGTTTTTACGAATTTCTATGTTTTTAAATGCACGCGGGATACAGGTGAAATCACGAGTGTGGGACAATTAAAAAAACTGGTTTCTTTCGAATGATCGACGTTAAAGCTATTGTCAAACAGACAGGCTAAGCGAATGCGATTCGAAGCGTTTTTATTTGAAATGTATGGAATTGTTTGAATCCAGTCACATAGAAAAGCGAAAGCGATCCGATAGTCTATGTCGATACCTCCTAAGTATAATGAGTCAACTGACATTATAGTAATTTTACAGGAGAGCGATTTGAAGGTAAATCGTTTATATTTTAATAAAATCAAATTAATTCGAAATAAAGTCAATGTTTTATTAATCAAAATTGTAAGCTCTTCCTTTGGTATAAAATGATTTTGGTGATTTTTGTTTTTAAATGACATTTTATGTACATGACTGGGTATACGCCGGCGGGACTCAATAGTGAAATGGTTTAACTACCAGTTATAGTAATGTACGTCGTCCATCAAAATCCATCGTTTACACCAGAATCACATGAAATATGACTGTCATTTTATGAATATAATTTTACTTTTGTTTGTTTTAGGGGTTTTCTGTCTCACTTAATAATAAAATGTTGAATTTATATCACTTGACTCATTATAGTATAATGAGTCAAGTGATATAAATTCAACATTTTATATTATAGTATTACCACAGAATATATAATAGTACCTAAAGGCACAGAAGCATTACTCCCAAAAAGAAAACAAACAAATGTAAAATCTATACACGAAAGAATAGAGTCCATTTTTACTTGCACCCGCATCACCCACCTACTTTTATAATAGCCTAAACTTCCCATTCGCAAGCAAAAATGAACTGAATAGTAACGCGCGAGAGTTCATTTTAGTTTATCTGACGCCAACGACATTAAAAGGTTACTGTCGGTCAAGCTCAATAGGGTTGCGACTCGCGAGTTTGGGCACAGTTAGGTAGGAATACGTATTTTATGCATTGTTTAATTACATTATTAATTAACATAAATATATATCACTCCTCATTACCTCCTTAAGTCCCTCAAGGAATTTTGTTTTTATCATCAGTCTATATCTTTTTTCTGTTTCGTCATCGATTACTTCATATTCATATCGATTGGTAGCACAGAATGTTAACAGTAGGTACCTACGGCACCTTACGTGAGGAATAATATATACACCGTGACTTTTTAGTCGCCTTACAACGGCAGCCCAGTTCATGTATCCAATCACTAAAACACGTTTATAATATAAAATATGTATTTAAGAGATTTCAAAATCACTACATAGTATAAAACAAAGTCGCTTTCTCTGTCCCTATGTCCCTTTGTATGCTTAAATCTTTGAAACTACGCAACGGATTTTGATGCGGTTTTTTTTAATAGATAGAGTGATTCAAGAGGAAGGTTTATATGTATAATAACATCCATTAAATAGTGGAGAAGTACTGTTATTTTTGAGGTTTCTAATGTGATGTCGTAAATAATTACATTTTTTCCGCTTACATTGCAAACGCAGGCTGAACCCTACGAGTTTTATCAAAATAATGTACAAAGTATTGTACACTTTGAAAAGGTCTACAGAAAAGTCCGTGATGGTATATGTCTATCTCTTATGGATAACCCACAATAACTTTTTTTTGTCATTTACTTTTTACGACAAATAATGACTAATTTTCGAAGCGATTTTAACCAATACAGCATTAATCCTTAACCAATTAAATACCTTGAATACATTGTTCATTTAATATAGATCTATATGGCCCTTTACACCGTATGATTTAAGTGAATATTTTCGAAGATATTACAGATTTAAAAATTGCGGGACGTAGCGTTTGTGGCGGTACCGGCTGGCCGCCCGGTGCGGCAAGAGCGATAAAAATCGCAGGGTCAAACCTTCAACGTTGCAGGCTTAGATTTGAGCGTTGACTGTTTTTCACATGGACAACTGTATGTCGCTCTTTCAAGAGTGACCTCCAGAGAAAACATGTTTGTATTGTCTAATGACAAGAAAGCTGTGAACGTTGTATAAAAAGACATTCTGTAATATGTTGTAAAAATAAAATAAATAGTTAAAAATGTAAAAAGTAAATAAGTAAAAATGTAGTGTATGAATTTAGATATTCCAAAGATAGCAGGAAATCTTCATGGTATAGGGAAAGGGGGATTGTTTTACTCCAAATTTAACGCGTGCGGGCCACGGGCAGTAATGAATAAATCAAAACTACTGGATCGATTTTAATCACATAGGCTATATATTTTATACCTGTGCGAAGCCGGAGCGGGCCGCTATGTTTTTATATACAACGTTCACAGTTTTTCTGTAGTGTATTTAGTATCAGCATTGCACCCGTGCGAAGCCGGGGCGGGTCGCTAGTTTAAAAATAAAATAATATAAAACCTGCGGTCTTTGCTTACATCAAATATCAAAGATTTTAAAACGTTGTCAGAAACAAAAAGATTAGTTCCGTTTCAATCCGTTCTGGCCAAGCTGTAGTCATAACTTTAAAGATCGATCGTTATCGTTTACGGCAAAATAGATAACTAGTCCTTATCATTTCATTCATTTCATTGTCACAGGCCCCGTGTTGCGTGTCTTTGTAGGTAAGTAGGTAAAAAAGTCGCGAAGAGAATTACGATCGCTGACCTTGAATGCGTAGTGTAGCCATTTTCTGAGTTTGAACGTGTCTAAACAATAACGTAAACATCTTCCTACTTTCTACCGGTCATAATTCGACCTACCTACGTATTCAGCTTAGGTGAGTGAGAGTGATGTCAGGTTTGATAATCGTCTATTTTATTTATCTTGGTCGTCTTGTAGGCCAAATTTGTAACCTACCTAATCATGATTACTAGCCGGTACTTGAATGACATTAATAAGCACGCCACAAGCAGGTAGATAGTTTTTTGATCATTATTAAATATGTACTACATAGATAAATATTCACTTTTTTTCTTACCTTTCGAAATCACGCGGTAGTGTGTGAAACGTGAGGCTCCTATCACTGTCATTATTTAAACAACCAAACGTTATGCAGTATTTTTTTTTCTTCATCATAATTATTATATTTTTTTTTAAACTCATGCGTAAATTCAACCAAACACCAAACTTAAATATTATTTAAGTAAGCGCGTGCGTAGTGGGCGGCGCGCGGCAACCGACTAAATGTCCACTCCGAAGTGGTCCCCGCCAATGCTTGCAGTTTTATACCTACACTGCGGAGTGAGCCAGGCCTGGTATTACTAGGATAGTACTTAGCAATGTTAACATTTGAAACCTCAACGTATACTGGACCAATGTAATTTACCGAAGGTTTTTATTAGTATTTTTTTGTAATACCTTACGATATTATGTGGGATTAATAAAAGCTAGGAAGAAGAACAAGAATCATACACCCAAAACAACTCATTTTGAAGAATCACAATGTATTTTTCGTCATAATTAAGTAGGAATATCTTTTTAACATAATAGCTTTACTAAAAGCTCCAACGAAAACAAATCACTATTAAAATAATAATATCAATGTTTCATCATTAAAGCTTCATAAAAATAAATAAAAAAATTAAAAATCCCCCGACATAAAAACCAAGATCCCTTTTAAAAGTAATAAATAATAAAAACAACTACATCTTAAAGTACTGAATCAAGACAATCGATTTTTTCGGTCCCCCAACGCGACGTATTTTTTTTTATAATTATTAATACATTTAGATACTTCACCACTTAATATTTCTAGATTTGGAGTAATATGTTACGTTAATTTCTCTTGTATATAAAAATAAACTGTCATGTCTTGATTAGGTACTTTAAGATTGAGTTGTTTTTATTATTTATTAATTTTTAAAGGGATCTTGGTTTTTATGTCGGGGGTTTTATAAATTTTTAATTTAATTTTTACTTATTTTGTACTTTTTATAGGTGCATACATATATTAGGTATATCATTTTATGTTGGGCGGTTACAACACATAATTAATTTGCAAGGGACGACAGTTGAAAAAACTGTGAATTACTTAGGCAAAAGTACTTTCGCAAAAGGCCTAGCCTATGTAGCCATAAGTAGAATAAAAACCTTGGATGGTGTAGCAATTATGAGCTCGACCAAAGGAAATTATTTAAAAACCCATAAAAATCATGACGCAGAATTGCAAAGACTGAGGTGTATTAATTGACACTCTCACTTGACAATCGGATTTCCATGTCCCAAATTTCCCTCCACCAAAGTTCTTATAAAACGAAGCTAAGAACACTCTCGATTAAGTCATCATTATCCCTTTCAGTGAGCTTTCATTTGATACCCCATTTCATTTTTCCCCACTTTTACCCTTGCACAACTCGGCTGAACCGATTTTCATAAAACACATCTAAGAAAACTCTCCGTAAGTCATCTTTATTACAGACAGACAGACAGACAGAGAAATCTCCCTCTTTTTCCGTTGGGGTTTAATGTACTGACTAAATCCAAGATGTTCATTAAATGCCTTTTACGTTCCAGGGTCACGGTATTCGTTAATCCCGCGATATCAAACGATGCCAAAAACACTCTCGATTAAGTAATCAATATTCCCTTTCAGGGCGCTTTCTTAAAAGACCCCACTCGAGTTTTTTGCAAACGCTCGGTCACCCTTCCCCACTTTCACCCCTACAACGATTTTCATCAAACATATTGTCTAAGAACACTCGCACCTTTAATACAAAAAATTACTAAATTGAAATCGCTTCATCCATTCGGGTCCTATTGGTGCCACAGACAGACAAACAGACAGACACGACAAACTTATAACATCTTATATTACATCCACGATATAATTATTATACATATTATACGAATAGTAGTAACTTTACGAAACAGAATTATTACCTAAAATTGCTTGCGCACTCGCCGCCATTCATCGTATACTGAGCCGAAACAAACTTGTATCGGTGCGCGCCCCGCGTACACTGGTACAATGTTATTTAGATCAGTTTAAAATGTACGATTTAACTGATGTTGAAAATGATTTAGTATACGTGAAATTATCTCGGTAATTATTGCTCTTTTTAATTTTTTTTTTAACACTAACGTTAAGATCACGATTTATCATGTACGTTTATATAAAAATATTAAAATACCTAAATTTGTTAGTTGACTCAGTATACTTAGGAGGTATCGATGTGACTGGCTTCAAACAATTCCATACATTACAAACAAAAACGCCTCGCTTCGTGTTCGCCACGCCTACGCCTGTCTGTTTGACATAGCTTTATCATTAATATCACCATCATCCTTATCATCATCATATCAGCTGCAGGACATCTACTGCTGAACATAGGCCTTTTCCCATGAATTTCCAATTGGACCGGTTGAAATCACCTTGCATCCAGCACGGTAATGTGGTAGTCATCAGATTGTCTGTCCACCATTGATATTTGAAAACTTTGGTTGTGATACGAGTCTCATGTTATTGTCATTTAAAAAGTATACAGAATAGAAGGCTAACTTTAAAGAAGAGAATTTTTCATTTACCTAGTTAGATTATCACTTAGGTAAATGGAAAATGAAAAATATAAAAATAAATCAATCGTAAATGCTCATTCCATCGTAAAATTTGTCTGTGTCAAAAGTAAAAATTTAAAACACACGTCAATTTAAAACAGTTTTAAAAACGGGTAGGGTGTATAAGACGGGGACGCAAGGTATGACGGGAAATCACACACTCAGGCCTTTGTCAAACAGACAGGCGATAGCGAACCGAACCGAATCATGTCATTTAAAAATGCGAAAGCGATCCGATACTGTGACAGGCTTCAAACAATTCCATACATTGCAAACAAAAACGCCTCGCTTCGCGTTCGTCACGCCTGTCTGTTTGACAATAGCTTTAGGGCAAACTAAACACAATACTAACGTAGCGCAAGCGCCAACAGGACGCCATTTGTTAATGGCCTCTTGCAAATGACGTCCCGATGGCGCTTGCGCTACGTTAGTGTTGTGTTGAGTATGCCTAAAGAGTATATGTCCCCAATATACCTCGCGTACCCCTCTTATACATTGTTCCCCTATATTCAGTTATGAATTGTTATTTTAATGGAAAAAATTACTGAGCATTCTAAAGTAGAAAAACTGACTCATCAATGAATACATACTTAGGAAGATAATCTCATTCAGAAATTAATAATATCAGTCTCGCAGCAATATTTACTTAATGAATATCAATAAAAATTAAGCACAACTTGTTCCATATAATACACAATGGAGGTGACCACTCGGCCGGGATTTTTTTTGCAATACATACCTAATAGGGGATGAA
Organism: Agrotis clavis; assembly: GCA_954870645.1. NCBI lineage: Eukaryota > Metazoa > Arthropoda > Insecta > Lepidoptera > Noctuidae > Agrotis > Agrotis clavis. Next base: position 13,355,735 of record OX940922.1, read on the forward strand.
AGATTCTATAGAAGTCTGTCAGTTTCGTCAGTAAAAAAATCTCTAGATACACTTCTTGTTACTAAACAAAACAATATAACGTATAAATATGGTCGAACCCTACCAACCAATTTTATTTATTATTTATGTGGTCACCCAGTCGTAGGGTGGACCTTCTTTTACGATATTTGATTGTATTTGACCACATTATCGCACCCATTCTGTACTACGGCCTGTTTAAACCCCTTAATCCTCGGATAGGTTACACAGTCCAATTAATTTTATGGGAAATCGGTTCTTTATTATAATATAATGTGGGGAAACCAGGATTAATTCGAAAATAAATATACACATGAATCGAAAACTGCGTATGATAAATACCGTTCTTTGAAAGAAAACCTGTTTCGGAGCACGCCTTTGTGGAAATCGAGCTTGATGATACAAAGAAAAACAGGCGTGCAGAATTGCAGAGACTTTATTTTGTGTACATATTTGCAGAAATTGGTATCAAAAGTAGGTTGGAGTAGCTTTCTCCATATTTATGCCAGGTCATATTTTATTTTCCAATCTTGGCACCGAATGCATTCGGACACTAACGGGCACTCCGTATTAATTAGTCGAATCTCTGGAATATTTTCTCTTCAAAATAGGGTGCAAAATAAAAAAAATACTCAAAGGCGAGCCCAGCAACCGAACAGTATTTTTAACAACAGATAAAGTAACACAAATTAATTAATAGGGCAACTCCGACCAGAAGCATAATATTTTGTTACCATTTCACATAATGGGTCATGAACAAACATTTGGGCTATTTCAGCGTAAAAATGTTGTTGTCAATCGTCTGATACCTCGCGATGATTCCCTACCTTAATGGACATACACTCAATTAGGTTTTACTGCCGCACCGTCATTCAATTTAATGCCTAACAGCGACCGCAGCAACCAGGTACCTATTTATTTTTATTGACAACAACAAAAAAAGAGGAACAAAGTTTTTATACAAAACAACATTTGTATAGACCTTTGCTATTTAATATTCCATTGCGGGCTAAAAACTCGTTGTGTAAATTTTACTTTTTAGTTTTATTTCAGTCTAGGCAGATTTGTGTGGCTTTGGCCGCAGACCTCGTTTAACCTTTTGTGAGATCGAAAAGAATATCTAAAGAAATGCGCTGAGTTTCATACTTGTAAGTGAAAATGTCATAGACGCAAAGTAATCGCAAGTCGCAGCTGGATTAAGTTTGTCAGTTCTCTAAGTTTATTAAGCCATGAGTTTGTGTCATATGGTTTGATAGCATATTTCTATTGGAACTAAAATAAACACACACAACAAAACGTATAATATTAAAACAAATTAAAGAAGCCAAAAAGAAAACGGGGCCGTAATACATTGGTATTCTTTATATACTAGTCGATTTCGCCCACGTGTATGTCAAAAAATATACCACATGCAGGAACGTAATACTTAGATTTAAGAAAATATGCTACTTATGTGTTATTTCAGATTAACCTTACCTAGGTATCGCTGTATCTTCATCCAAATTCATTCAGCCATTGTGAATACCTATTTTATTAATATTATTTTATTTTATTACTATTACTTGTATAGATTTAATAGCATGGAAAAATATTCTAATAAATGTTTACAGTAAAATTAAATGGTAACCACCAAAATTACCTTCCAAAAATAAGGTAAAAACAATAACTGACACAAACATTTATCGAATAGAACATGGATACCTGTTATTTTCTTAGTTTTCCTCAAATATTGTCATTTTATTTACCGTGTGCGACAGGTAGAGCGTTGGCAAACACATTGTGACTCTGGTCACGTGGACATTACTGCCGATTCCTTTTTATTTACACGTCATGTAACATTAGGCTTAATAAAAATAAGTGCCTACTTAAACGTAGGTAGGTGTAGTAGATAAAAAAATCAATAGATTTAATGTGGCTTTAGGACCTCTGCACACATAGCCAGGCTGTTCGAAATGTTAGAAAAGTTTTTGTGTCTTTGATCTTTTCGTCTTCAGCCTAGCCTTTTTCTATGTTGGAGTCGGCTTCTAGTAAAGTAAAGGGCCTTTCTGACGTCTACAACCCAGTTATAGATTGACTGGTTAGGTCGTGGGTAAACAGATAATCGTCACTCTGGAAAGGCTAAAAAGGCTATTGATGGAACACCGTGGTTTTTAGTCAGTACGAGTCTGACAGTACCTTCCACCCTGGGCGGCAAGAATGAGTCCTTCATTTAATTCTTCTGGGCCTCACAACACAGGGTATCCTAGTGTGGGGTCCAGAGCAAAATTATGAAATACTGAAACCTCTTTTTGTGAAGCCAATAATTTTTTTTATTATTATTTATTATTAATGATATTACCACGTAAAAAGAAGTGTTAGACTGGTTGTCCGACTTTCAGACATTTATGAGTGTCAAAAATCTACGAATAACAGCCAGGACCACCAGCTTAACGCACTTTCCTAGCTTCGGAGTAATTGTGGTATGTTATAGGACGACGATAGCCTATCAACGGACCGACCTAGCTAAGCGCGGCTTAACCTTGAGACACGACGATTTTGATATGCGAAAAAAAATTGAATCAGGCGTTACTCAACAGAAATCCATGACATCAAATGTTATTAAAATAAATAGTGTTCATTCCAGGAGACAAAAATAAAAAAATGAAAACACTTTTACATATCCGACAATGTAGCGGTCCCAGTAAAAGCGTATAAAAAAATCGTGCACCAAAAAATACGATGCTAGTCAATACAGAATTTTCCACACGAACAATTATTATGACGGCAACCGTAAACCAGAGTCCTTGACGAAACCACTTACTTCCGTTTACACACTTGAGTTATCGAAGCGTCTAGTCGCGGGTGTGTTACAGCCCTTATCCTCATTCTAATGTACCTATTTGATCGTTCAACTTTGCTAATAAACGTTGGAACAATGATTTCAACTGAGCTCAGCGGTCGATGTTACACCAGAGTGAATAGTTTCCCAGTTACCACTCAGCTAGAAGTATTTGGCTAGATATGTGATTATTGCCACACGTAAGTACCGTCGGAAAACTATGATCAACTGGCTCGTTTGGTATCTTGAGGTTTAGTTTGACGTTTTCGTCACATAGTATAAGTATATAAGTTTGTAAGAAATGTTCACGTTTAATTTACATGTTATTAGCTAAGTGTTTTTTTTTTGTATTTTATAAATTAATATTAGTTCAACGATAAAATTAATTTCTTAGTTTGTCTTGATGCCTCCTACGCCGTACACAATTTATTTTCATTATGAAAACCCACAAAGTTACAAGTTAAAAAAAATCGGTGTAAGAATGGTCAATGCCACTATCAATAAATCCCAAATAAAATATCCCCAAGAGATTATTTAACTCTATAGTATTAATTGTGCCATGATATGAATTCCTTACACGGCTTTTAGATTGTAATAAAAGTCGAGGATTATAAACGTTAACGACTGCGTCATTTAACTTCGATTAAAAAGAAAAGTCATAAAAAAGGCCCATTGCCAGTTGCTGAATTCGTGCGAATTTTATGCCAAAACATTTAGTACGGTGAGTTGGAAGCAACCACAATTCCACTACAGAGAGCGACTTTTGTTCAGTAATTGCTATAAATACTGTGTTCAGTTTATTACAGTATCAGGGTCCGCGATTTATGCTAATTAAGCAATTTAGACAATACATTTAATTAGAGTTTTTTTATCCTCTGAACTGAAACTGCTGCACTAATGAATGCCGTAAATAGTATCCATGTTTTTCGTGTGCGCTATAAATTTAAAGAGGACATGCAGCTTATTCAGCGAAATCGTACACTTTTTTTAAATGCAGCTTACCGAGGACAAAAACTTTGCACAAAAATTGATATTTTTTCAGTAGATACCTTTTGAAATCTACTCGACTATTTGTTTATTCTAAACTTTTAAGTTAGTAATATTAATTTAAGACTAAAATCAGCCTTCAGCAATCGTGGTGGTAAATACTTGTAGTATTTCTGCACGAGAAAGGGCTCTTGCACTGCAACGGGACGCTAAAAAATTAAAAAAAAAAAAACAAAAACACGATTTAAAAAGTAAATTTTAAATTGTTTTTATTTCAAACATCAAAACAATCTATATTCCACCGTTCGTGTTCACCAGTTCACCAAATTAAACAACAAAATAATTTGAGAGAAAAATTAATCGGGTCATAATTCACTTATATAGTTTTTAGTGGAATTTACGAATAGGCAGTGCTATTGCCGACAGTACAAATATCGTACCTAGAACAGTTAAAGCTCTTTAGCATGAAACCTCGGACACTTCCGATTTCCAGTGCTCCCTCTATGAATTTCAAATGTCTCTGTTAATAGGTGGTAGCTACTTTAAAATGTTCTATTATTCAACAAGGAACTTTTCTAGCCAACTAAGTAAATGGCAACAGAATTGGCTGTAGCCATTTTTTATTCGGAATCGAATCGAATGTCTACATTTTGTGGGAATTAAAGTTGGCGTGGTAGATGAAAGTGTTTTTTTTAAGGAGTCATTTTATGTACAAAAGTACCGTGAGTCGCTTCGAGAGAAGGATGGTACGGTCGCACCATTATGTGCTCTACTAGACTGGGGACCCCTGAGACTGGGGAGACCCTTTATAACCAAAGTATTACGGGTACCGATTTAAAGACTTTTGGCACATTCTGAACATTCACTGGTCATCACGTTTACCACCCTGGTAACATCTCAAATCATTCAACCGTCTTATGTAGATTCTGATCGAAGACCAAGTATCTGTTATTGTTCATTGTTAGTTGCTACTCCGAAAACTATCCGTTTTGGTCCAATCTTAATAAGTCAATCTAACAATACATTTTTGATATTTCCATCACAGTTATCGCTTGTAGAAATATTTTTTTGTACTTTTTGAATACAATACTAGTAGTACCTTTATTGAAAAAAAAAACCATTCACAAATAGAGGTCTCTTTTTAGCTATTATATGGTCCTTCACTTTTTCATGTTTTTAAAACCAACTGACATCAATACATCACTGTGCAATTTTCTGAATTTAAAATAATTTTTGAGGCAGAAGATGGCCTATCTTGTTAAATTTTACAATCAGCTTGCATGGTTTATTTTGATGGAAAACTAAAAACTGTGGGGAAATTACTTAGCCTTTCGGGAATTTCAGGCAGGATATTATGATGTTATGTACAATGTCTGATAATCTACAGCCTGTGACTTAGTTCTCTGTTCCTACGTAGTTCGATTAAGCACAGTTAAGCTACAAGTGAGCGCCGATACCAATTTATGACACTTGATATCTACGTGCCTCGCACGGATGGAACATTAAGCCGTCGGTTACGCTTCATATGTCTGAGTGGTGTTCGTCATTTAGGCGTGTGGTCTCTTAGAGATAACTTGGGAGTGTATACTCTGCTTGGGAATGGGACAGTTTTTGAGATTGATGTAAAGCAAGTAACGTCACGTACCCCGAAGGGTTTTGGCAGAGGTTTTGGCTCGTTTTAAAAGAGAAACCTATTATAATATACAAGTCCCAATCCATACTCTGAGTAATTCTTGATGAAAATACCCACTTTACTCGACATTTAAAACGAATTAAAGACAAGAATGGCCAATAAAACGATCATTTTATTTCCTAGATCGCTATCAATATTACCAACAACATACTATGAATGGCTACTTCAGCCACAAACAAACAGGTAGTTCTTGACCGCGTTTCAATGAATAAGTAAAAGAAGCACTCGACTCGTCCATAACTAAATAATTTAAAGAGGGTGCGAAAGTTCCTCAAAGGTATAAATCGTAATGAAGTGGGATATGACGAACAAACCCTGCGCATTGAACCCGCATGGAAAATTATTAGAAGCCCACATAGTTATGGAAAGTTCCTTCAATTATATGGAATAGAGCTTCCTTGGGGAAAACAACCTAATAAAAATCTGAAGGCCTCAATTAATCTTTAGTTCAAATAAATCGAAGGTAGTTGCTATGCTGAGTTGTGATAGAGAAGGTTTTATTAGAGCAGAAAAAACTGGCCAAGTGCGTTTCGGGCCACGCACTGTGTAGGGTTCCGTATTTGCCCATTAAAATACTTATGCGAACTAACTAAACTGATTCGCATCCGGTTTAGCTTAGGAGTTTCCATGGCCACTTTCCAGCTCTATCATAAGAACCTGGAAAATATCCAGCACCAAAGTCCATGTAAAGACGAATCAAACGAGCCCAAACTCGATGGGGTTGCGTTGTTGTACTATAAAGATCCCATGGCCACCTTCTAGCTCCATCATTAGAGCCAGGAAAATATCCAGCACCAAAGTCCATGCAAAGAAAAATTAAATGACCCTAAACTCGAAGGGATTGTGTTATTGTATTACAAAGATCCCATGGCCACCTTCTAGCTCCATCATTAGAGCCTGGAAAACATCCAGTACAAAAGCCCATGTAAAGACGAATCTAATGACCCTAAGCTCAGTAGGATTGAGTTTTTGTATAAGAAAGAACTCATGGTTACCTCCAGCTCTATCATTAGACCATGGACATAATCCAGCATCAATGTCTATGTAATAAAGACGACTCTAACGAGCCGAAACTCGACGAGATTGAGTTGTTATCAAATTGCTTCAAGAATGATTTAATATTTAAAGAATTCCCATGATTTCTCCAGGATTCCATCATTAGATCCTGACTTGATGATCATGGGACCAATTGGAAGGTGTACTCTTTCAATCAAAAGAAGAATTTTCTAAATCGGTCCAGGCGTCTTTGAGAAATCGGGGAAAATACATAAAAAAAAATATTACGACGAATTGAGAACCTCCTCCTTTATTTGAAGTTAGTTAAAAATAGTTGACAATAAAAACCTACCTATTCCCAAAACATACCCACCTATTATAGCTGTAAAAATAAATTTGACAAACTTACATTTGCAGTTGAAGAACATGTTCTCCGATACATTTTGTTCAGGAAAATATGTTATACAAGTACGTTTTATAAGTTGGTCGACTATTACTCGTAAACTTGTAAAGCCTACTTAGAAATGATAATTTTCTTTTAAACTTCGTTATACATATATACTACTATTGTGATTTTTTTTCACACCCCCAAACATAACTGTTTAGCTGATAGAGGGGGGGACACTCGAGTCGAGCAAAAATGAGCACTAAAGCTTAATATTTCACAAACCAATCTTTTTATCAAAAAAATGTAAATGGAAACTATCAATATCTTTTAAAGGCCTATTTAATGATACCCCACACTAAAGGGTACGCGATAAAAAAAAACATCCCTACTTTACGTGTAGACCTCCTTGTACACGTAAAGTACACGTAAAAAAAAACAAAAAAAAATTTTACGAGATTTTATTTTACCACGTTTTCGGCGCAACAAATCCGTATATTTACACCAAATTATTACAGTTTTCTAGTACTGGGCGTCTCTGAGCTAAGCTGCGGACAGACGGACGGACGGACGGACATGGCGAAACTATAAAGGGTTCCTTGTTGACTACGGAACCCTAAAAATTTGCGTTTTTAAAAGGATTAGTAACATGTTTCTACTAGATACATACTACACTAGCGAGCAAAAATATGGAATCACTTACAGCTCGACATAAAAATGTAGAAAACCGGAAGTCGCCACTGTCTTCGCGCTACCAGCACTTTGAATGATTTTATTTTAATTTTTTTCACTTATTACGTTAGTTTTATGGCACAATAATAAATCTAACAAACCTGCGGTCTTTGTTTACATCAAATATTAAAGATTTTAAAACGCTGTCAGAAATAAAAATTTTAGTTCCGTTTCAACCCGTTCTGGCCAAGCTATACTCCGATTATAATAAAAAAACCGGCCAAGTGCGTGTCGGGCCACGCACAGTGTAGGGTTCCGTAGTTGCTCATCAAAATACTTATGCGAACTAACTAAACTGATTCACTGAATTTAATTTTAAAAAGAAGAATTTTCAAAATCGGTCCAGGAGTCTTTGAGAAATCGGGGAAAATACATTAAAAAAAAGATTACGACGAATTTAGAACCTCCTCCTTTTTTTGAAGTTAGTTAAAAATAGTTGACGATAAAAACCTACCTATCCCCAAAAAACATACCGTAAAAACATACCTATTAAAGCTGTAAAAATAAAGTTGACAAACTTACATATGCAGTTGAAGAAGATGTTCTCCGATACATTTTGTTTAAGAAAATATATTATCCAAGTACATTTTATAAGTTGGTCGACTATTACTCGTAAAGTTGTAAAGCCTACTTAGTCATGACAATTTTCTTTTAAACTTCGTTATATATACTACTATTGCGAATTTTTTCACACCCCCAAACATAACCGTTTAGCTGGTAGAGGGGGGGGACACTCGAGTCGAGCAAAATTTAGCACTTTAAAGCTTAATATTTCACAAACGAATTTTTTTATCAAAAAATTGTTAATGGAAACTATCAATATTTTTTAAAGACCTATTTAATGATACCCCACACTAAGGGGTACGCGAGAAAAAAAAAAAACATCCTCACTTTACGTGTACAGGAGGTACCCTAAAAAAAAATATTTTACGAGATTTTATTTTACCACTTTTTCGGCACAACAAATCCGTATATTTACACCAAATTACAGCTCTCTAGTACTGTGCGTCTCTGAGCTAAACTGCGGACAGACGGACGGACGGACGGACGGACGGACGGACGGACATGGCGAAACTATAAGGGTTCCTTGTTGACTACGGAACCCTAAAAATGGTACCATTTTAAAAGTTTAACCTTTAATTGATGTCAAAATTATAAAAATCACGCCATTGTTTAATAAATAAATACATTTATTCAAGAATTCGGTCACAATAAAGGTTTACATGATTATTACAAGCGAAATACAATAATTCTATGTGTCATGTAGCGATCTGCCTGATCTAGGTTTATTAAAAACTGTGTCAGGTCATCACTTTACAATTAACATTTGAATAGAACACAACAATATTTTCATTAGACGACAAATAAACAAAAAGATAAAAATTCTAAGTATCAATGACTAAAATAAAAATTATTGAGTATAAAACATTAAAACTAGATTGTATGGAAAATGTAAAAGATGTAAAAATTAAAATGAATTAACGAGTAATTTATGACAAAATATAAAGACTAAAAACTAAGCCTATGTTAAAATTTCTAGCAATTTTTATATTTAAAGAGCTATACTGGATTATTTCAAAGTAATTCAGTACTTTTGGTTGCTAGTGTAGTCCCAATAATTATTCCAAAACTATACACATTTATTCGAATCGATACTGGCTGTCGAAGTTGTAATATTCAGAATCCATGTTTCAAACCCAATCACGCGCCTATCTAAACGGTTATTAGAATTCAGGGTACAATCGTGAAGACATTTACTAACATAATTACTTTACACTAACCCATTAGTCCTACCCTAATGTCGTGTAACTATAATTTTGTTGTTGTAAACGACCAAATTACCAAACATGTTAATATACATAACATAATTCGGTACTGGGTTAACTCGCCGCCATCATGTGCGAATATGTATCTACCTACGACTTTATTTGGCGGCGCGGTTACAGCTTAAACAGAAGAGTAAGCGCGCACATACATTTTTGAAACGCTTTTAGTATCCTCGTAGACCATACGATCTCATTTCTAAGTACAGACAGTAGGTAAAGTGAGAAGCCTAGAATTTATTGTGCAGGTCATTGTGAGGCGTATCGTGCGTGCTTCCGACTGTGCAGCGGATACAATAAGAATGGATATGTGTCCTACACTCGTGTGACAGCAATATGCACTATTTTATTTCAATGCTAAAGCGGAATGTAGCAGCATCATTGTGTTTACTAACCCTCTGAATTTATTGTATGGTTGTATGCCAATAGGAATTCACGATTGTTATTTCAATTTTGGGTGTGATGAAACTATGTCTCGGTGAATATTAAACCTGAAAGCATACTCTAATTTTGGGGTTTAATATAATAACATGAATGTGAAGTTTCTTTTTTGAGTATTAAAAAAAAAGAGTTCTTGGAAACTTCCAAGAACTCTGTAGATGGCGTTGAACTGACCACGTTACTCTAGGAAAAAAGATGTATGCCTTCATTTTTGCACAAATCCACGAGGCACAGACTTCTCTTCTTTTTCTCTTGGGACGTTTTACGATCTCAAAATTACATTCAAGTGAAAAAAACCAAAAAATGAAGTGACGTTCCGTTCATTGCAGTAACATACCAAGTTCAGCGCCATCTATCCATCGACTAGGGAAGAGTTTAAAAAAATAAAATCTCTCATTGAATGGGGCGTTTGTTACATTCCAACTCAATAATACCCATAAATTGAATCTACAACTAGCTGGCCCTGCGGTTTTACCCCTGCTGCTCGGCTGCTATTGGTCGTAGAGTGAATTCATATAATATAGCCTATAGCCTTTCTCTTATTTTACTTTCCAACAAAAAGTTTTTTTTCAATTCGGACTAGTAGTTCCAGAGATTAGCGCGTGCAACCAAACAAACTCTTCAGATTTGTTATAATTATTAAGTAGTAGGTATAGATTAAAGTTATAATATTATATACTTTATATTATTTAACATAAGTAGGTATCGAAGCGTCCTATAATAACAATTACACAAAATCCTTTTGAATCGCTACTGTCAGCTGCAGTTACGGAATATTTTTCAGAAATTAAATTGAATTAAATGGACAAAGCGTTACTTTATTGTCCATTATTTTTGTGTTTCATAAGGTTTTATCGCAGTATGCTAAAGCGGCACGTGCTTCGATTATTGTATCTGATCTGTTATTTCAGCACAAGTAAAATGGCATCATGAAATTCGACATCATTGATTCGTCACGCGACTGGTTCCCCGAATCTATGAGCGTTTATGTCGGGTTCGAGTACACTCGAGTCTCCCGAATATACTCTTTTTATGGTAAAACTTTCGCCTTTTGTTTAGAGAGTACTTGTCCTAGTTCTTTATATATTGCTTTCCAACTATTACGTGCATAATGATGTGGATCGATCAAAGCAGTCTTATATTTTGGAGTGTGCCTTGTTTTTGACCCGATTTAAGAATTTTTCATAATTATAACTGACTTAATTTCTTGTCACAGAAGAAAAACTACTTCTGCTTAGTTTTTTACGATATTAGAGACACAAAGAGACCACTATCCCATTTAATCTGTCGATGGAGAAGACGTATCAATCTAAATCACCACTTTGCATAAGCCTTCCGTGTGAACTGAAATGCGTAAGTATCATATTATGCCTTGCTCAGCTTATGCCGGAATCGTTACCGTATCCCAACAAAGTTTTTTGCAGCTTACAACTCAATTTTCGTCAGTAAATCCTGGATCAAGAAAGGTATACGCTCTTCAGTTATTTTATGAATCCATCATATCATCATATACATAGAACACTAAGTCAATATGAGCACAAATAAATTCAGACATATGCGAAACCTATTTTACTGTATAGTCACAATAATTAAAAAGAATTTGAACAAAACCTACAGGTTATAATAATGTGGTGATATCTGGAGAACAACAACAATCTAGAGCGTTCCCAATGAGCGTGACAACTGTCCCCTTTAATCGTATATGCATAGGGTGACACGTTATTTTGACGTGGGAATGATTATGTCACTCGTTACCAAAATGGCGGTGGTCGTCATTAAGTCGGAGTGCCCTCGTTTAAGTCCGCGGCGCGTAAACAGCACAGCGGAAGGAAGACGGGCTAAAAGCCCGGGTACTGCTGCAGCTTGCAAATTAGCCACGCTTGCTGGATAAAACACGTGAGGACGAGCTAAGAGATTACTTTCTACGAAACACCACTGTGTATTTGCATAGGTACGTTTAGGGTTCAGCTTTTGACTTTTTTCCCCCGTTGGAAAATTTGCGAGCGTGCCCCAGTTACCTACAATCTACATGACAGCTTGGTCATAATATTCGCTAACATTTTTTTTTATAATAATATTCTGTCTTCATCAAAGTAGATGAAAAGTTGTAGACTGTTTCATATTTTTTCCTTTTTTGTTTTGATGTCACCCTAACTAAAAAGTTTTTGTGTTTGAGTTTGAAGGGTAGATAGCAAAATAATGTTCTTTATTTCTGCGGGCAATGTAATATCTGGACTGATTTAGAAAGTATTAGGTTGAAACAAACTGACACTGGAACTGGATGGACGGAGGCCCATTGCCTCTCGCAGATTTCTCTGTGAGAGGCAATGTGCCATAATCAGAGGTTTCAAGTCTGTCTCAGTATGGGGACATAATGGGCTGATTATACATAGGTCGCTACATTATAATTTAAATCCCGAGTTATTTTTACATTTATATTATTTTTATATTTATTTTGTACTTATATACTCGTATCTTAGTTATACACTAGTTTTTATTTCTGCACTATTTAATTATTATTTATAAAACTACTAGCGACCCGCACCGGCTCCGCACGGGTGCAATCTTTATAATATTATTAAAATTGCGACTATAATTTTAGATTTAAACTATCCTATCTCTCAAGTTGGGGTGCTATGACAGGAAACCTCCACGTGCGCCCGTGGACTGGAGTTCCCTTTCAGATACGTCCGGGGGGAAGACCAGTTTTTCGGGCCGGTGCACCCTGGAATGCGGGCAAAAACTCTTCCTTAGGCACTGTGTGCCTAAGGGGTCTCTTTGCCCGTATGCGAATAGCCTGTCATGTGGTCGCTCCAACGCGTGTCCCTCTGATCAGCAGAGGGCACAGCGGCGGAGCGGGCTTGTGGACGGTGAGTAGTGGGTGGCTCGCCGTCCGACCAAGGAACAAGCCCGGGTCGGTGGCGCGTCGTGTTTCGCGCCAAATGCCTGCTGGGGTCGCGGGTTTTTTCTTAACCCAGGATACCGTGGCCCCGGAACGTAAAGGGCATCCGAAGGAACACGGGTGGATTTTAGTCAGTAAGAGTCTGACAGTCCCTTCCGCCCCACCCAGGGCGGGAGGACTCATTTGATGATTTTACCACCTAAAAAAAAAAAAAAAACTCTCAAGTTGGATCGAACTGCACATAGTGTGCGAATTTTATTATAATCGGTTAAGTGGTTTAGGAGTCCATTGAGGACAAACATTGTGACACGAGATTTATATATATTAAGATATAGTTAATATTACATTTCACACCCATCTGTGTAAAAGTTTACGAATAAAATTTTATTATTATAGAAAGCTGATTTTAGAGCTGAAACTTCTTTCGTTTATTAGAAATTACATTTTCTCGCATTACTGTTGTATCCTTTTAATATATTCTTACAGCCGATATGCAATTAATAGAATAATGGGTGTCAGAGTAGGTGGTATCCATCTTGTAGCTTCCTAAATTGCCATGTCTCTTTCAAATTAGTTAATAACCAGAGGTAGCTGCCAACTGCCGTAGTGTTTGGCATAAAATTAATTTGAATTGTCAATTTCTGCAATTAGCGGCCGGGATAACGGTGTTACTGTTAAATTGTGTCGTCTTCCCGATCTTTGTATACATTTAGTTAAAATGTAAACCATCTGACATGCTTTGGTAATGGACTATGACATGGTTGGCTTTATGAGTCAGCCCTGAGAGCAGTCTGTTTCTCCAGTTGCCCTTAAGTTACCGGGCTACAATAACCTGATAAGACAGCCCTTTTTCATTTCTAATTCTTACAAACTCCTATCGCCTATGATTCTCCTAATAATAAATTGATTCTTCAACATAGAAGCTGGGTCACACTAAAGACATTTCCAGGTCATTTTCGCGAGAATAGTCTTTTAAGCTATTGTCAAACAGACAGGGCGAAGCGAATGCGATCCGAATCCTGTCATATAAAAAAGCGAAAGCCGTCCGATAGTCTATGTGACAGGCTTCAAACAATTCCATACATTACAAACAAAAACGCTTCGGCACGTTTTTCAGTTTGACAAAGGCATAAATGTTCGTATAAACGTTCATTAATAATTAACGGCATTTCCCGTGTGGCCCTACCTAGTCTAAGAGTCACAATAGATTATAAATAACCACAATCACAAAGCTTGTATTTTTTACAAGTTAATGAAAACAATCTGTTATTATTCACTCCCTACTTTCTTTATTTTCTTTATTGCCCCAGCAATGACTTGTGTAGAAGTTTTTCTAAGGCTTTGCCAAGACATTATTTCACTTTTTGTTTCTTCACCTAACACACGCATATTTTTTATTTTCCTTTTTCATTGTGTTCTTTTTTCTTTTACAAGCAATAAAACTTATTGTAGGTTCTCGGCAAATTTTCTTTTTCACCATTTTGCGAAAATTGAAAATAAAATATGTTATTTAGTTTTAGTTATGATCGCTTATGTTAACTAGGCTAGACATTACTTTTTCGAGAACAACAGTAATGAGGTTCTCGCAAAGGGGGCCACTTAAGGTAAAATTAAATTATTTGATAAAAAGTGTATTGATATACCTACCTAATTTCCATAGTACAAAAAAAACCGGCCTAGTGCGTGTCGGGCCACGCACAGTGTAGGGTTCCGTAGTTGCCCATCAAAAAACTAATTAAACTGATTCGCTGAATTTAATTTTAAAAAGAAGAATTTTCAAAATCGGTCCAGGAGTCTTTGAGAAATCAGGAAAAATACATAAGAAAAAAGATTACGACGAATTTAGAACCTCCTCCTTTTTTTGAAGTTAGTTAAAAATAGTTGTCGATAAAAACCTACCTATCCCCAAAAAACATACCGTAAAAACATACCTAATAAAGCTGTAAAATAAAGTTGACAAACTTACATTTGCAGTTGAAGAGCATGTTCTCCGATACATTTTGTTTAAGAAAACATATTATTCAAGTACATTTTATAAGTTGGTCGACTATTACTCGTAAAGTTGTAAAGCCTACTTAGTCATGATAATTTTCTTTTAAACTTCGTTATATATGCTACTATTGTGAATTTTTTCACACCCCCAAACATAACCGTTTAGCTGGTAGAGGGGGGGGACACTCGAATCGAGCAAAATTTAGCACTTTAAAGCTTAGTATTTCACAAACGAATTTTTTTATCAAAAAACTGTTAATGGAAACTATCATTATTTTTTAAAGGCCTATTTAATGATACCCCACACTAAGGGGTACGCGAGAAAAAAAAAATCCTCACTTTACGTGTAAGTACTGGAGGTACCCTTAAAAAAAATATTTTACGAGATTTTATTTTACCACTTTTTTGGCACAACAAATCCGTATATTTACACCAAATTACAGCTCTCTAGTACTGTGCGTCTCTGAGCTAAACTGCGGACAGACGGACGGACGGACGGACGGACGGACATGGCGAAACTATAAGGGTTCCTTGTTGACTACGGAACCCTAAAAATGGAGTTTTTTTTGTGTGCTCTAAAAATATTTTAGCCTTTATACACAGAAGAAAGTCGAGAGGAGGTCGTGCATAAATAATAACAGCCACATTGGTCAAACTGCAAGGTTAAGTTGCGTTTGTCAAGGTTGGTTTGTAGATTACACATAGTTTTGTACATGTCTCGAAAAGCCTTATTCTGCCTGTTATTTTTTACAGGTCAGGCAGTGGCCTACAAGTCTGACAACCAGACTTATCGTATTACACAGTGCCAACTGGGTTGTAGTTCAAATAGTTAGTAGTTTCATGTAAATTACTGGTAAAATTTAGAGGGCTATATTTTGTAAAACATTAACAACCTTTCATGGGCAAAAAGTACTTTACTTTGAAACCAACACTGAAAGTTCAAAAAAAAAATACAGGTATTTCACACAACATAGAACATTTTTCCGTTGACATTGTATGAAATAACGGTTTTTTTTATCTTTCTGGGTTCGATTCATAATAAAAGATGTTTATAATCATAAGTACTTTCAGCCCATGAACGATTCTTAATGTTTTACAAAAAACCCTGTATACGTGGTTCGAAGAATTAGTAAACTGAACTGGCAGTAGGCCACGTTTCACTCAGGACAAATAACCATTGCGGTAGACGAGCCCTTGAGTAGAGACAGCAATGCAAATATATAGTGTAGGGCGCCCCCGCCGGCCAGGTAGAGTGACGATCTGCGAAATGTAGCCAGTTGAGACTGGATAAGGAAAGCTCAAGACCGCATTTATTGGCGTATATTGGGAGAGGCTTATGTCCAGCAGTGGACGAATAGGGGCTGATTACGCTGATGATGGTTTTACTAAAATCCGTCCTTAACTTGGGTGATTATGATTGAACTTTCAAGAAAGAAGTTGAAAGTTGCTTCTTAAGTACAATTCAAAAAATTCTTTCCCACAATTATAAAATAAATTGTCTAACAAGTGAACTAAATGGAATGTTTCAACAAGTAGCAGCAATAAATGACGATTCCCCCTGCGAGTATAACCTGTCTGATGTAGAACAAGTCGTCGGGGTCCAATGCTGAGTGAGATTTACCGCGGTCAAACTTAGACGCTCCTCCCGGGGGATGACCACGCTCTGCCAACCTGTAGACGAGCACACGTATACCTCAAGAAACTTATTTTATTGTAGCTCTGACCTATGCGACGAGTGAAGATGACTTGTGCCAAATAATAACTAGCTATATCTAACCTAGTCGCGTGAATGTTTTTTTTTTACTTTGGCACGAATTACTAAACAAGAAAAAAAGTAAACACGTCAAAAAAGTTTGCAATCACTTTGAAAATCAAAATCTTTTTTGTCACGGTAGATCTTCTTCTTCTTTTTAGAATTTTTATTCAAAAATATTGATTTAAAATATAATTATGACAAACATGCTAGTGATTCAAACTTCTTTTGATGTGTGATGTCGCTTGGCTGCCTCTTATTTTGGCCACCAAATCTTCAACCAGCTTTGCTATTCTCCATAAGAAACTCATCGCTGGACTCTACGATGTGCTCTTGGACGAGGCGGCTTTGAGATCGTCCGATCGTGTTGCGCTAATGTCGCTGTCACTAGCTTAGTGAATAGCAAACTTTATACAGCGTGGCGTGAGCACTGCGGTCGCGCTGTAACAAGGCTGTGTTTATGTAGAATAGCATTTCAGGAAGAAAGTTGCTCACGTAGACAGCAAGGTCCCTTAGAGAATCGTAAAAATGTGTGACTTTGGCATTTGGCATTGAATAGTAACTTTGACATAAACTTTAGTGATCTCATTTAAATAATAATGGTCCGCTAGTCAAAGGAGGATGATCAAATCAATATTCATACAGTTTAGTCCTGTTTCGTCCCCGCCAATTTAGTTAAGATGCTATTGATGAAAACAAGGCAAGGGTGTAAACAACTAAGATGGGTTCTATTATTTATGGTTTAACGTTGCTCATAAGTATCGATTCAGGGAATTATTAAATCTTGGAATTACTTATAGCATCTCCCGTGCAGCAATGGCTAAATTGATAAAATCAATGTTAACCAATAAAAACGATGAGAAAGCCAAATCGCTTGCTTGTGGGACATCTGCTTACATCCACAAGTATGCTACAGTACGAACATAACAATAAAAAAACCATAAAGGGCTTCACACACAGCAGCTATAATATACATTAATGTACATTACATCCCGGGACGTATAGCTTTAAATTACCTTATGGTATCACACACACAACAGGTAATGTAATGTATCTTTCCCTACATTTCATAACATCCTTTTCGAAGAGAGATATACGGAAATGTATTGAGATGTATTGAGATGTAATAAGATGTATCGAAATATAAATGTATATTTTCGTATCGCTCAGTACCTTCGATTCGAAGATGTAAAAATATACATTATAGCTGCTGTGTGTGAAGCCCTTAAGTTTAGATTATCAAATATCCAGATTCCCGCGTGCTCAAAACGTAACATTTTTCATGAAGCCACTTTTTACAAATGTGTGAGTGAGCACCATGCACACATTTCAACATTTTCCTTGGACATGTTAACTTGTTATTCGTAGGAATCGAATGAAGAGGATAACTTTTCTTCCTTTTTGGCTTCTATTTTATTCTCAGTGGGCTACTAGGAGTCTGGTCATAGGTAAGTTACATCTATTGACGATTTTGCCCTTAGTGCGGGATTTTTCTAGATATCTCAAATTTCCTGTCATTGAAACTTATGTCACCAGAAATGTGAGATATCTAGAAAAATATCTATAAAGGTTAAATTTTAACCTTTAACCTTTGTGGAAATTCCTCGAAAAGGTGTGACAGTGCGACTGACAACCAAAAATACGTTACTTAATGTCAGATATAATTTCATTTACAATTTTGCTAACCCCGTGACGCGTTGCGACGCGATGTGACGCAATTCGACCAATTCTACCGACATGTGCAAATCATCCTTACAACTACGCATGCTAGGACAAAAAATGTGCGGTTGTCTACAAGTGAGATGAAAAACAAAACACGCTCGCCACGACGACGACGTCAAGTCAATGAAATTGCATCATAGGTAACTAGCTGACCCCGCAAACGTTGTTTTGCCATATAAATTAAAAAAAAAAATAGATAGTAGCCGATTCTCAGACCTACTGAATACGCATATAAAATTTGGTAAAAATCCGTAGAGCCGTTTCGGAGGAGTACGGTAACTAACATTGTGACACGGTTTTATACAACATGTAACATAATTTATAACACATTTGCTCGTAAAAGGTCTCTTACTGCACCTATTTCAGTATCGTAATGTATCTTATTACGCACTAGTGCGTAATGGTAAAGTAAAACGCACTAGTGCGGTAATGGTAAAGTAAAACGCACGGTTTATCAAGATGCTCCGTCTAAAACGAACGGTACTTTTTTAAATCTTAGCAAAGAGTTTTTATGTCAGAAAAGCGGTCAACATTTTAGTATTAAAATTAAATTTGGGAGATGAAATATAATAAATAAACATTTTATTCTTTAATTTAATTAATTTTGACAATTAATTACAACCATTTATCTGTAATAAAACCACAAAAGAATTAATTTACTTTATTAGTAATACTGGCTGTTTTTTGTGCCTTTGCCATAAACAAAAGATGCTGGTGCGCGCGCATCGCTAATTTGTGAAAAAGTAAAAATTATTCCGCTTGCTTTTCCTTTTCGATGTAATGATTTTATTTATTTACTTACAAATGTGTTATAAAACGTCGTATGACATACGTGCGGTTTGATAATTACAGCCTCTGCTTTCTCATAGCACTCGCCTTACGGCTCGTGTTACCAATATCGCCTCAGCTGTAATGATCAACTTACCGCACTTATATCATAATGTACTATAACGCACATCCTGAAATTAGTTTGTTCAGAATCGTTTACTGAATCGATTTCTATCATTTTTAATATATATATATATTTTTTTTAATAAATTAAAACTACGGAAATTCCCCCTAGACCTCTGTACAGTCAAAACAAACTAAGATAGACCGTAAATCAACGCAACAAGACTTAAAAGTGCAATTTTATTTGTTTTAATACAAATTCCGTCATTCAATACAAAAAAAAAAGAAAAATAAACCTTACTACAAAATAACTAATTTAGTTAAATAACAATGCATTAACATGTTAAATTAAAAATTCAATATATGTATTGTGATTGTGATTATAACATAATATTCTAAATGGGGTGTCTGAGGGTGTGCGTTAATTACGTTACATGTTGTATATAAGAAGATTATCGTAGTAGCAAGGACGATTTTCATTTTTAGTTAGTTGAAATTTCAAATCGCACGAATCGCGTCATGGGGAAGTTTCCTTAGTTGACCGTGCGATACAAGGTCAAACGAAACAGTTTTTGTCATCAGAGCCACGCCACGCCGGCCTTGTGTGCAAAGTGTCAGCGCAAACAGGCGCTGGGGCAACAGCGGCGCCGCGCCGGATGAAACGCCAATTAGTCCAGTCAACGAGGCATATTATGTGGTCCGAAAAACTCCTCCGGCACTGAAATTTGGCATATGATGAAAGAAGGTGATACAGATTACAGATGAACAATAATCCAACGTTTTTTTTTTGAGACGACAAAAGTATGAAAATAGCTTATAAAGTTCTCTGCGAAAACTTTATAAGCAATTTTCGTTACAAATTTTCAAACATCATTATTTGATTGATTTGACATCAAATAATGCTGTTTAAAAATGAAAACGTTTTGGATTACGTAACAAACCTATGTATTTAAGGATAAGAAATCACATAAAAAAATAAAAATCGCCAGAGCAATTTTTCACTAGAAGTTAGAGCGCGATATGTAAAAAGTTAATTTGGGGTGACACTGAAATCGAAAATTTGTTGGATTTTTATACTTCCCTATTTTAACTTATACATTTAAACAAATACAAAAAGAATTTGAGGCTGAGGAATTTTTCACAGAAAGTTATAAGCAATTTTCATGTTTGGGAACAAAAAAACAAAACTTCTTGGCTAAAAAAATTTTGGATTACCTATTGTGCATCTATAATCTGTATCACCTACTCTCATCATATGCCAAATTTCAGCGCCGGAGGAATTTTTCTAAAGTCTTCATACAAAAAAATCCTCGTTGATCGGACTAAATGCCATTTACTGAAATTATTTTTGTCCCAAAACAACATTATAATTATACTTAAGTATCGATAATTAAGTAGATAAAAGTCTCCCAAGATGATACCTATCTACTATATTTTACACTATTGAATTGACCCACTGTTTATAATCGGGTTTTATTTTACATGATTTACGGGCTCTGCTTTAAAAATCAAAAGAACCGCCGAGCAGCATGTGCTATATAGGCAGTGGTCCGACCGGCGCGCGGCGGCGAGAAAACGAGTAACTATCGGCGATTTTCTCTCTCAAGAAACGCACAATGAATGTACATTCCGTGTAAACGAAAGAGATGCATATATTGATAGTTGCTCTCTGACTGTTCATTCTGCCGGCGGCAACTCGCTTTGTTAGTTTTGTCGCTGAGCGACGAGCTTTCAAATATGAACTCGCTTAGCGATACTCGTTCAGCGATGCTCACTCGGCTCGCTTGATCATTTCTTTTACAGAAGACTGAGCGACCGCGGGCGAGTGGCGCGAGTAATCGCTCGCGCTAGTAAAGCCGCCGCGACAAAACTATCGAAACTACACTCGCTTCCCGCTGATCGTCAACTCTTTTATAATTTCAAGTTCTACCGTTACTCGTTCATCGTCGGCGGTCGGACCACTGCCATAATACCCGACTTTTTATTATTCAAATCGTTGGTTCGAGCCTAGACAGACGTATTAATTTCTGTGATTATTTCATGACCATTTCTCCGAAAACGACAAGGGAAAAACATCGTGAATTAGAACCAAAACTTCGAAAACATATTATGTCAATCATCTTCGCACCTCAACCTATTCGCACTTGGTCAGTGGTTAATTATAGCTGATTTCCTCATTGCCTTTGGCCTTTGCCTTAGCAGTATAACAATAAATGGCTAATCAGCATCCATCCATCAGCATCGTCCATCGTTATGTTAACTCTGAATTTGCAGTATAGTAACTTTTATTCCTTTTGCTATGAGGTTTACATCAGAAGTAAAATAACTGGCAAAGGATTGTAAACGTATGCATATTATATAAAAATAAAACAAAATAATGCTTTTTTGGGGCCCGAAAATATTACATACTATTTTTTTTCACGGGCCGTAGATTTGTTGTAATACATAGTACCTACCTAATTGTGATTATATAATTCAAGTAAACAATATGGGAAAAATATCCATACAACAAAAACTACAGACCCAAACTGAAAGAATCTTTTATAAGACTAAAATGGCAAGTACACTGCATCGAACAACAAAAGAATCACACCAATTGGACCATAAACTTCGGTGTAATCCGTGTACAAAGTGTACATGCATAAAAAAAATAAGAGACTTCTCCATAAAAAAGTCGGTTAAAAAAATGCTAACGACAATAAAGATAACTTAATATTTTACTGAGCACTACTGATACTCTATAAAGTAGTCATCAATCACCCTAACTTTGTAGAGGAGAGCGTCATCCATTCAGAAATATCTCACATTTCTTCAACAAAATTGAATAGATTTATAAACGTAAGAAATTATGCTTTGTTGAAAGATTTTTAGAGGAAATTAAATGGTCATAGTCTCTTATACTGAGTGGCTCACAACAGCGCAACTGCAATTCTCTCGAATAAAGCGCAGACTACATGTGCGTTTATTTACGCCACATTAAAAACTTTTTGTAGGATTCCAAATAGCGCCATTACATGGTTTCTAATTATACAAGGACTGTGCTCGCCATTTTTTCTCTCTCTCTTTTTATTTAATTATTTATGGAATTGTCTTCTCAATGTTTTTGGATGACGGTTGGAAATAGGACACAGGCACTCTCAGTGAAACTATAAATTTTGGGATTTGTTATAAATTTTCACAATAAAGAAAAATAATTTATTTACATGAAACTAGATCCATTGAGTCGATCTAAACTGTCATTTCTCAGATTAACAGATACTCGTATATGATCTGAAATTCAGCAAAGAATACAAGTAAATGCTACGTGCTGAAAATTTCAGAAAATGTCCAGCACGTGAAACTTTCATTTCAACACCAACGATTTCATTAATAAGAGCGTTTGAAGCAACAAAAACTGCGAACAAACAGTACCGATGAGTATAATGAAACTTGATGAATCTGTTTGAAAACTTCAATATCCTGTTGGAGTTCTTAATAAAGTAAATCAAAGTGGAGTCGCGTTTCCGTCGTTCTGCGCGTCTGTCATCATCTGCCTAGCCTTTTCCCAACTAAGTATATTGTGGTCGGCTTCCAGTCGAACCTGATGCAGCTGGATATCAGTATTTTCCATGGAGCGACGGCCTGTCGGACCTCCACAGCCCAGTAACTGGGTAATACGATACCCCATGGTAAGACTGGTTGTCAGACTTGTGTGTGTAACGACTTTCAAAATCTACAAATGACAGGCGGAACCAACGGCTTTACGTGCTTTCCGAGGCAAGGAAGAATCTCGCTATGACTGATGGTCACCCATCCACAGACCAACCTCGGCAAGCGCGGCTTAACCCGGAAGATCGGCCTGTGTGGCTGTGATTATTTAGCCACGAGCTCCTCCGTTCCGCGCGTCTGTACTCGGCCTTAAATAACGTTCGTTGTTTTGGCCGTCATCCAAGGCCTTGTTAAGGAAACTGGAGAATTTCGCGGAGCTACCATTGTTTCTTGTTGTGTATATAAAGGCGCGACAGACGTCCTGAGCCTCGGTCTCTAAATGTATGCAATAGAATAATTTCCGTTCAATTATTTCGTTATCCAGTGTAATTGAGGCTTTAGTGGCGGTTATGCGGTTTTGTTTTGATGTTTAATTTGTAAAGTAAGTGGTTTTCGTGCGTGCATTGTAAACAGTTACGTTCGTTTGTTTGTATGTTGCTTTTGTAATGCGAATTTAATAGTCGCTCGGGGCACTGTCCCGTTTGCTAATAACTTTATGCTGCGATTAAATACCACTGTCGCCAAGTCGGTTTGTGTGAAAACCCTGCAGACATGCATGGTCGTTTTTGTTGCGGAACTTTCTTAAAGCAATCGTGTTTATGGTCTCATTACTTGATTATGGATTAAACGTAGTTTTCAAGTTGTTGGCAGGTAGAGGGCCATTGACGTATTCACTCTTATGCTGGTTGCTTAATAAACAAGTATATCGTATCGTACCCATAATGGCTTTAGTTTTAAAGACTACTGTAAACTAATCCCAACAATATAGTGAAGTCATAACGGTGTGCGATTAGATCGACTCAGATAATTGTATTGCATTAGATAATTGGAAGAGGCACACACGCTGTTCCTGCTATTTGAGTACTTTTCTTGATTGTACTTTTCTGCAATTGTTGCGATGGTATTCTGCAGATCAGATTATTAGTTCACTTTCAAAAATAAGTTAATTATGGAGGTTTAGATGTATAACATCTTGATTTTGTTCTTGACGATACGTTTAGCGCAGTGGGTCGCGGGTTAGATTCTCGCACGGAACAAATATTTATATGACCTACAAGTAAATGTCCCGGAGCTGGGTGTTTGTGTATGTGAGTTTCTATGTTTGTAATCTCATCCACAACACAGGAGAAATAGCTTTTTTTAATAAAAATATATCGGTAGGTACGGTAATTCCTGTGATCTGATTCCCTACCATTTACTATTTTGTTTTAATTCCTGTCTGACCCACTATAAACTTTGTCGTTCCTTTCCGATCCCCTTACTTTAATTGACAGGTAAATACAATCAGGAGAAAAAAGTTTGATAAAGTAGGTAAAATATTTAAAATTAATATTACACTTTTGCATTTTTAAAGACTCAAATGATTTTATCAGCCATAAAACATTCAGTGCTAGTACTACAAATGAATTATTGTACCTACTAACGGTTGGCCAACACCGCAGCAGCCGTATCGTAGAACATCAATGATTTATACATCTTTAGTTAAATGGTAACTAGTACGAGTAGGTACCATTCATTTAGAAATTATCTGTTAAGAATGCAAGAAAAAGTTGCCATTTGAAGATAGGTTTTTAATGAACACTTGATCGTGAAAGCTGAGTTGACAAAGCAAAGTAACTTTTGACATTCTCAAATTACAATGAAGGAAGGAAGGAACTTGTAGGATGCTTGTAGGTTATTTTGTTGAAAGCATGTGAACAATACATATTGAACTGACATTTTTAAATATTTTACAACAATTTTAGTATATGCGAAACCTGAATATAGTTTTTTTAGAATCAGCAACTGAATCGATTCCAATAATTTGTTAACCATGTTGTATTTTGTGATATTCACCGTACGGTTCGACCTATTACCAAACTATTTCAATGAGTGTACGATATAGGAGACGCGGGTGCGCGGGTATACAAAAATACTAGATAGGTGTATCGGGTTTCGTATAAAACAAAAATCGAATGATGTATACGTCGCGAATTGTAAAGCTTAACCGTATAGTTCGGTAACGACCCCGAAAGGGGCGCGACAAGTAAACCTACGCTGGCTCAGTAGTGGGTCCAAAAGGGGCAGACGTTGTAGTCATACGACATACCTACTCATTATAAAAAAAAATATTGTGTAATAGCTCAAATTTCGAATCACCCGGTCGACTTAGCTGATGTGTCATGTGTCAAAATATTGTCGTGCAGCTTTTCCGTGGAAAGTTAAATTTGACTGCAAGTAAAATATATATTAATTACCTACATTTTCAACAGAATTATATTAATCTTACATAAAATAGACATTTGAGTTGCTAATCTTGTTATTTTGTAAAAATAAGGCTAAAAAGCCTACTATTTCATTAAAACTGAGCGTAATCTATCAAATCCCATTTCAATTAATGAATCTCACTTTCTTGTAACTAAAAGTGAACCGACTTCTTCTACAAATAAAACCCAAAGTAGTTTAGCACTGTTACTTGATTTAAACAATTAATTGAAAAATCTTTGTAACGTGCTCGGGTAATATGTTGGCAATTTACGAAGAGCTTAATTTACTTCGTTCCGTCGGGAGTCGTTGGTAAATTAACACATATTACTGTTCTGTTTTATTGATCCTGTTTAATTAACTACTTTTTCCTGGAAATCTTTTAACAGATTTATATTAGTTCAGAGGAATCTGTGCTTTATTATCTACACTGTGGTTCTAACTTCGCTAGGAACATACTTTCTGTGTGTGAGATTTATTTATCACTAGCTTTTGCCAGCGGCTTCGCCAGCTTACGGTAATTGTTTTAAGCCATCGTTCTATTAAATTCTAATGTCTCAATTCAGGTTATAAACTATTTATTGGAATAATGTTATATGAATACTTTGATATTTTCAGCGCGAAAGAGTAATTTATTGTACTTACAATAGCAATAATACAGAGTGGTAAGTTGAAGCCGGCTTCAAAAGGGTGATCACCATGCTACCAATTTAAATTCGATGAAAACATTCGTCAACTTTATTAGTCAAAAGTAAGTTTTTCAAAATAAAAGCAAGGAAATAATTTAGGAAAGTCGCTTTTCTCAAAAATCGAACCAGCAAAAATGTGGAATGTTATGGAATTGTAATTTTGGGCATCTATGCTTGTTGTAGGGCAAAAATAACTTTACTATTTCATTAGAAAGATAATGTTCAAATTGGCAGGTACAAAATCTCGACTTCATAGTTTATGGAACTATCCGAGTTATTGTGGTAGCAGCATTGGCTGGCTAGTCTAACGATCGTCAAACTATTGTGGTCAACCGAAATACTAAATATAGAAAATCAATAGAACTGCCAGTTTAACAGCTATTTAATCATAAAATGTTTGACTTTATGGCATTATACAAATATACAATAACTCAGATATTGTATGAACAAAGAAACTAATAACATCTTCATCATCATTATCTACAGCTTTCACATAATATACGCTTCAAATAAAAATAAGAACGTCAATGACATCTTGACCACTGTCCTTTGGAAAGTTAAGGATTGCAAAATAAAATTACAATAAGATTTACAATGATCGTTATCATCTATATATGATAATATACAGGCTGATTTTTTAGTCACCATCCAAATTTTAATATATTAATCTTTGGCGAAAATCATTGAATACGTGTTTTTTCTTTTTGTATCACTCAAAACAAAAATATCGAGATATCACGTCTCAATGTTATCTATAAAAAGTTGATGAATCTGGACACCGCGCTGTGATGTGTCGCTCAGGTGTAGCGGGGCGGGGCGGGGGGTCGGCGGGGTGCGCTCTGCCCGTTTCATGCGTCGGCAAGTGTATATTATTAACGTTTAGCTTAGTGACCACACAGAGCGGATGAGAAAATGATTTATTATGACAATTTGACGTATCGATTTTTTTTCAAAAATGGGGTTAGTGATTGATACCTAATGCCTAGAAAAAATTTGGACGGTGGTAAAAAAGTCATCCTGTATAGATAATGATAATATATAGATAGAGATATTATTTTCTTGCTCATTATTTTTATAAACATTGTTAATGACAAATGAGCAGAATTGAACCACTCACCTACATAAAACTACCGAGTCAAATTCTATTTTGATTTAAATTATTTTATTCTGTTGCTGTTGCCAGCAGCTGTTTCACCCGCTACAGCTCGAAAATTATCCCATGGGTCATAAAATCAGGATATCACTATCATATTTTATGTGTTAATCCAGGTAATGAACTGTCTGTGTATCAAATGTCATACTTTATTAAGTGTAAGTGGAAAGAGTAACAAACATCCATCTAAACAAACTTTCACATGTATACTATTAGTAGGAAAGAAGTAGAATGGGATTTTAAATAATTTGTAATTTGTAAATAATATTATATATTTTTTAAACTTTATTTTAAGTATAATGCTCTATTACTGCCTCGTTAATCTAATAACGAGCATGAGGTATTTCTTAAAATATTCTTGGAAGCCGCCACGGAGTTTTGATCAGGATCATAATACTTGGAACTTAAACTGGGTGAAATGTGGGTGAACTACCCTTGTAATAAGGAGTTTTAAGGAACACCTCTGTTTTACCGATTACAACACACGTAATGTTTTGCTGTTTTTTAGTTAATGTTACTGCCAGTCTATTTAAATTCCTTTATTTTTACTGACACACATACATAATGGAATCCGACTTCGAAACGAACAAACGTTGGTTGACTCCCAAACGCCATTTGGATCTCATGTTTTTTATAGCTTGTTCATTCATTTAAATGAGACAGTATATAGCAGAAACGAATCCTTATTTGATTGAATCTTTCTTTACAAGCCAGCTACGACCCACTCTCTCCGATACAGACGGAAAATTTGAATTTTATTCCGATCATGGTACACCATTTCAATGAAAACGACACGGTTTAGGAGAATACGTGGAGATGTAAGCAAACATAAGCTACACAATCATGTATTCAATTTGTGTGAGGATTACTCTTATACTTTCTGCCTGATTTTTATTCATTGTGTATGCAGCATGTTCAGTATATCACTGATTTCCCTTACGATTTGCTCGGGAGTGTGTTTGGTGCCAAGACGTATGTTACGTCACAGCTCTTGAAGCCAAGTACAATAAAGTGTGTTAGCTTTATAGAGCAAGCAAGATCTTTGGCTAAGGACCCCGACACTAGTAGGAGACAATAAACCTGATTTGTTTAATTGTTGCGGTAGTTAGAAAATCGTTCAGACAAAGTCAAAGGAAAGAAATATGTGCAAAGGTTTAACATCAAAGCATTTCGAGCATAAGCAACGCCCAAACCGCAGACATCATCACTTTTTTTTTTTTTTTTAGCGTGGTAAAATCATCAAATGAGTCCTCCAACCCCGGGCAGGGCGGGAGGGACTGTCAGACTTCTACTGACTAAAATCCACGGTGTCCTTCATAGCCTGTTATGTTCCGGGGTTACGGTAAGGGAATAATCCCGCGACCCCGGCAGGCTTTGGCCCTCTGAGAGGGGGGCCCCGTCATTATGCTGACGCTCTTTGATGCACGCGTGGGACACAACGCGCCGTCGACCCGGGCATGGTCCTTGGTCGGGCAGCGAGTTGCCCTTTACTCGCTGCCCGCATGCCCGCGCCTACGGTGGCCGGAGATCATCAAGCGACGTCCGTCGCCGTGGGCGCCTACCACTGCGGCTGGGGCGGAGGGAGGACGCTGTCCTCTCTCGCTCGCGGCCTGCCTCCTCCTTCACGAGCATTACTGCCTCGCAGAAGGAGCTGACCGCTTCCCACTCCGTCTCGCCCCGCAGCATGGCCGCAACCAATGCCGGGCGCGAGAGGTCTCCGCCTATCGCAGCCGTGAGGACACGTCGGTGCTCCGCCCAAGCTGGGCAGTCTTGCACCGTATGCTCCACCGTGTCCTCCGGGTGATCTTCGCAGTGGTGACACCCAGGCATCTCCTCCTTTCGCATCAGACACAGGTACCTCCCGAAACTTCCGTGTCCGGTGAGGACCTGCGTCAAGCGGTAGGTCAGGACGCCATGACTTCTCTCCAGCCACTCCTCAAAGAGGGGTTGGTGAGGCGTGTAAATAGCCTGCACCTTTGTGAAGGTTGTTAAAAAGTTTGAATTAAGAACCTACGTAATTTTAAGAAGTAATGGCGGACCTAAAAAATATACCTCCCTATTGATGAATCCCCGAGAAACCAATACCAAAAAAAATTATTAGCAGCAAACCATGCCCACGTACCTTGACAATCCAGAGATCCCACTCAGACCCAGGGAGATGGGAAGATACCTCGTTCATGCGGCTTGGTATGAGCTGCCGGCCGGCGAGCAAAATCTTCTTGAATCCACCGGTGGAATAGTTAAAACTCCAAAAATCAACACTGCACTATAAGTTCTCAATGAAGCACAGATGCAGGTCCATTTATTTTATGAATATCCTCAAGGTTTCACCAGAAAGGAATTTTTGAAAGGCGGAGCAAAGGACACACAGTGTCTTTTTCAATGGCGACGGGAAGATAGTGCGCCTCGCTAATGCCATCTATTGGTCAATTGCGAGAACACTCCAGAAAGTTTCGATACAAATGGGCGCTGCGGAAACAAAATATTGGTGCGAGGATTCATCAATAGACAAACTAAAATATGTAATCTGAACTACTAACATATTATATTATATGGAAAAATCCTAAAATATTATTATTTATTTTATTTATATTGAAAAGGCATTGACGCTTCACCATGCTCGGGGGCTTTGGAAGGACGCAAGTGCTTTCAAAAAGAAAAGTGAAAAATTATAAGTATTTACTGACCTATATTTAGATCAGAGAAAAATCCAAGCTCTATGACTGAATGCGAGAAACAAATGATACAAGTTATTTAATGTATTTCCTAAACCTTAAAGACTACTAGTATCGTATAAGAGTTAACGTTTATTGCGTTGGAATAGGATATAATTTAGCGACGGCACGTTTAAAGTTACCGAACTTTGTCTTTACCATTGCAACACGAGTGACATTATCCGTGCCTTTATAAACTTCAGTTATAACTCCTAATGGCCAACTCAGAGGAGCTGAATTATCCTGTCCCACTAGTACGACAGTTCCAACTTCTACGGGTTTGTCAGGAGTTGCCCATTTTTGTCTGACTTGCAGCGTATGCAGATACTCTAGGTGCCATTTCTTCCAGAAGGATTGGACCATACCATCTAACAACTGTTTGCGCTGCGACAAACTAATGCGCTGACCAGACAAATCGGCTGCCGGCAAATACTGCAATGGAGTCGACATTAAAAAGTGAGCGGGAGTAATAACTTCGGGATGGGGATCGGAAGACAAAACGCTCAGAGGGCGCGAGTTCATAATACACTCTATTTGAATGAGTACAGTTTGTAACTCCTCATAAGTTAGAAGCTGACTTCCGATCACGCGATAAAGGTGCGTTTTTAACGTTTTTACATTTGCTTCCCACATGGCGCCAAAATGTGGGGAGCGAGGTGGGATCATTTTCCACATTATGCGGCGTGTTGACAACTCATGTAAAAGAGACGAATTGAAATTTGAATTTAATAAGAATCTATAAAGCTCATCTAGTTGGGCCTTAGCCCCAACGAATTTCAATATATAGGAAACAATGCGCAACAATTTATCCCATGATGAGGTACGTTGAGCAAGTTGATATAGAAGGGGTTGTTCTACTTGCGTGGTCACTGTTAAGACATTTGCCTTGTGCTCGGGAAGTTCCCCACAATTAATAGGAGAGAACGGTTTGACGAGCCAATCCTCAGGAGCACAACGAACTAACTGAGAAGGGAGGATGCCACGAGATAGACAGTCGCTTGGATTCTCAACACCTGCCACATGGTAAAAATGTTGAGAACCCAAGTTCTCCTGACATTGAGCAACTCTATTGCTGACAAAGACTGACCAGCGGTGCGGAGAAGAGTGTATCCAAGATAAAGCTATCGTGGAATCTGAAAAGGCGTAAATTCCTGCAATAGGAACACGTAAAGCGTAAGAATCACGAACAGTTTTTACCAATTTTGACATGAGCACGGCGGCACAAAGCTCCAGACGTGCAAGAGTTGTAACCTTGGTAGGTGAAACCTTTGATTTCGCACAAAGTAAGCGGACTATGACACCAGATGGACCAGTAGAGTGTATATAAATCACACACCCGTACCCACCCATACTAGCATCAGCAAACGCGACTATACGAACGGAACAATCATCGGTAACGCCCACATGGCGTGGTATGCGTAATGTATCCAGCAGCGGAAACTCTTGCATGAGAATGGAAAAACGTTTAAAAATATCGTCAGGAGCGGGATCATCCCAACCAATATTACTCAGCCATAACTCTTTGATGAGCAACTTGGCATAAAATATCACGGGGGCGACCAAACCGAGAACATCAAATAAGCGTGCGACTATCGAGAGTATATTTCTCTTAGTACATTCCTCAGCTACTTGAGCGGAAGTGAAGAAAAAATTATCCTGAGAAGGTTCCCACGAAAGGCCTAAAACCTTAGACACATCACTCCCAGCGTGAAAATCAAGGGACTTACGATGCGAGTCGGGAAGACTGTTTAAAAGAACGGGTGAATTGCTACACCATTTAACAAGGTCAAAATCGCCCGATTTAAACATCTTTATAAGATCATGCGATAGCTGCATGGCGGTGTCTTCATTATTCACAGAATACACCAGATCGTCCATGTAGAGACTGGTCTCTGCTACTTTAGCAGCTTCGGGATAATGCGGACTGTCAGAGGCCAGCTGTCGCACAGTGCGCATAGCTATGTAAGGACTCGACTTAAGCCCAAAAGGTAAGCGATTAAAGGCGAAGGTTAGCACAGGTTCGTTCTCATTGAATCGAAACAAAATGCGTAGGTATTTACGCTGGTCAACGGGTACACCAATGCGTAAATACATTTGTTTAATATCAGCATTTATAGCGATGGGAAATAGTCTGAAATTTATTAAAAGAATAAACAAATCTGTTTGTAAATTTGGACCAATATGGAGTACATCATTTAAAGATAACCCTGTATGAGTTCTAGCACTAGCATCCAATACAATGCGCGGCATCGGTTTGTCTGGCCGAACGACAGCGTGATGAGGGATATAGTACCCGTCATCGGAAACGGCAGATTCGTCGACCTGACTTAAATAACCGTTGTCCATATACTCTTTAATCACTGCATTATAATTTTTCCGCAACATCGGCGATTGGCGGAGTTTCCTTTCAAGCGCAATAAGCCGACGATACGCGGCGGTGCGGGAGTTACCCAACTCGGCGGGATCCTTACTAAAAGGTAACGCGACGGTATAACGTCCCACATCGTCTCGTGACACGGTCGAGGAAAAAATATTCTCACATTCGGTTTCCTCAGGAGAGAAAAAACGTTTATTATTAACTTCTTCCAATTCCCAAAACTTTTGTAATAAATCATTGAGAGCCAATGCCGTGAAAGAAGAGTTAGGTAAATTTAAATTATCACTATTATGCGGAAAATCACCCATAAAGATATACCCGAATGTGGTCAATAATGCAGGTGGGGCGCGTGAACCAAGATCGACCCTATTCCCCAAGTAAATGTACGGAAACAGTTGAGCGCCCAACACTAGGTCAATATCCCCTGGAATATTCCAGCTTAAATCTGCGAGCGGAAGCGCGTGGAAGTCTATATGGCTATCCCACTTAACATGGTGCGATGGTAGCTGGTCCGTAATGCACTCAACTACGAACGCGTGAATAGTATATTTTTGATCAGGATATACGCGAGACTCGATATCTACTAGACTACATTGCAATTCGTCGCTTTAACATCAGCTGTTTGCGGTGTATTTTCTTTATCAAAATGTAATAATGTATGATGGCGTTTTTTACATAAGTCACAGACTGATGTTGACTTGCAGTTACTCAATCCGTGCAATGTGCTCAGACAATTCGCGCACCCACGTTTGGATTTAATAAACTCGAACCTTGTTCTAGGAGTCAACGCGGATTTAAACTTAGCGCAGTTATACAAATGAACATGAGCGTTATCATTACAATACGCGCAGCATGGAACCGCGATCGCGGGTAAACAAGCGGGCGAGTCAGCTGACTCGCTCACAACAAACGCTTTTGTCTGTGTGCGTGACTCGCGAGGAGCGGAAGCGGGGTTTCTACTAAAGTTTCTCGCGTTCGAATGATACAAATTCGAGCGTGCCAATATCTTTGCCTGATCTTGAACGAAGCTTATCAATAATTGCGTTGTGGGAATTTCAACATCTCGAATGGTAAGTTCAAACGATTGAGTAGTCTGTGCATCGATTTTTCTCATTGCGCAGTGCAAAAGAATAAAATCAGCAAGATCCGTAATCCCAAGTTGTTTCAAGGCAGAAATAGACGCACTAAATGTTTCTATGAAAGAATCGAGACTATTAGCGTTAAATGAACAACTTTTTAAATCCAATATGTTATTTAAATAATGCATACCTAGTGAGCGCTTCTCTTGATATTTTTTAACTAAACTATCCCATAACAACTTGTAAGTATCACCAGTAGGCACAATTCCAGCGGTAACCTTCAATGCGTTGTGTGTAAGCCTACCTATCAAGTACTGCACACGCTGCGAGTCAGTCAGCTGATCATTATCATGGATATTTGACTTAAACGACTCGTAGAAAACGGGCCAATTCTCAGTTTTCCCATCGAAAGATGGCAGCGCGATAGGAGGCAACTTTATTTTAGGCGGTTCAAAAAAAGTCTTTGAGTTGCTACTGGGTAATGGTGGCGATTGATTGCTGTTTATTTTATTCCTAACACGTTTAATATGAATATACAAATCTTCAAAGGATTCTAAACAAGCATAGTCGGCACTTGAACCAGGTTTTAAACTAATGTTTATTTGATTAATTTGATCGACAAAAGATTCAAATTTATCTCGAATGTCATCAATTGTCTCTGACTCAGTCATAAAACTTTCATTCTTCCTCGAATCGAACGACGATATATTTCTTGATAAATCATACAAACGATTAATGCGTTTAAATAACAATCCTTTCTTTTCGTGAAGAATAGTTAATAAATCTTCCGGCTTCAGTTGTTTATCCGTCATTTCGCTAATAAAACGAAGACAATAACAATAAATACCTACCAGGCGGTTTGCAATAATAACGCACCTACCAAACTATGAGTACCTAGGTATCTATCTAAATATTAATACGCACAAAGCCGAGATGAGTTGGCAACTACCTACTTATTTACATAAGAACAAAGCGAATTTTTAAATGCGGATACCTACTTAGAATGAACTTTACTAATAAATACGTAATGTCGTTCTATGCAAACTATTATATTAATTGAACAGATTTACCAACAAATACGTAAAATCTATTGTCAATTTAATAAGCTGCGTTAATTAGGTATTAATTTACCGAAAGTTTACGTAAATAAATATCTATTGTGCGTTATTGAACCTATATGATTTTCACCAAACAAATACGCAAAAATCTAGGTACCTACTGGTTATTTATTATCCGGCTCGAAGGACCATTAATTATGGTGAGGCGTGTAAATAGCCTGCACCTTTGTGAAGGTTGTTAAAAAGTTTGAATTAAGAACCTACGTAATTTTAAGAAGTAATGGCGGACCTAAAAAATATACCTCCCTATTGATGAATCCCCGAGAAACCAATACCAAAAAAAATTATTAGCAGCAAACCATGCCCACGTACCTTGACAATCCAGAGATCCCACTCAGACCCAGGGAGATGGGAAGATACCTCGTTCATGCGGCTTGGTATGAGCTGCCGGCCGGCGAGCAAAATCTTCTTGAATCCACCGGTGGAATGGTTAAAACTCCAAAAATCAACACTGCACTATAAGTTCTCAATGAAGCACAGATGCAGGTCCATTTATTTTATGAATATCCTCAAGGTTTCACCAGAAAGGAATTTTTGAAAGGCGGAGCAAAGGACACACAGTGTCTTTTTCAATGGCGACGGGAAGATAGTGCGCCTCGCTAATGCCATCTATTGGTCAATTGCGAGAACACTCCAGAAAGTTTCGATACAAATGGGCGCTGCGGAAACAAAATATTGGTGCGAGGATTCATCAATAGACAAACTAAAATATGTAATCTGAACTACTAACATATTATATTATATGGAAAAATCCTAAAATATTATTATTTATTTTATTTATATTGAAAAGGCATTGACGCTTCACCAGGGGTCTTACCGCCGCAATTGCGGCGTGCCCGAGACATCATCACTTAAGAATAAAATACCAATTTGTTTTCATCACTTAAATCTCGGTTCTGAAAATGAAGCTTCAAGATTTATAGAGCAAATGAGGTTTATGCTAAATAAGGAATAACTTAAAAATATCCTTACGAAGAAGTTTGATAGTCTCATTTGTTGATGCCAATATACGTAATGCTAGAGAAAACGCTCCAAAAATATCTTAAAACCGCAAACTTTATTACAGAACGAATATTTTGATACTTACATTATTATTCTAAAATATTCAAAGAGTCTCCTATGCAATATCCTGGTTTTTGAAATCCTGTGACTATTGGTCTCGATCAGAACGCGCACAGATTTTTCAACAAATATCCTTTTGCTCCCAAATCTTTGCAATAAAACGAACTTGTGTGTGGACTGAAAGCAAAATATTCAATGTTACCTTAAAGTTCTATAGAACAAAGGTGAACAAATTTTTATTTTCACCCAGTACCGATTTTGTGTTGTTTCTCGGTAACAACACAAAATCGGTACATATTTTTATGGAATGTTGCAGATAACATTGTTGCATTATAATATTGTTTTTTTGTATTTTCGCAGAATTTTTGTATCTGTATTTTATTTCTTTCAGTCAACGACGATATATTACTAGACTCCGCATGCACGATCTAAGGAACAAAAACTATTCTGTCAACTCGCTGAGGTACTACGTAAGCGAGGGGGACGGGGTACTGCGTTGTGATCAAGACCTTGAGTTAACCATTTGGCTAACTCAAGGTCTGTTCTGTCTCAACGTATGTTTACGGCTCACAGAAGTGGTCGAAATGAGACGGATATAAGACTTTTTTGCCTAATGTGTTGACAGACATCGGTCGCCTGTTATTAGGAGTCTAGTAATATATCGTCGTTGCTTTCAATTAATTCAGGAAATAAAATACAGAGGGGCTAATTAATTATGTGTCTACTGGAAACTAATTTACATTTTGAAGATTGTTTACAAAACATTAAAAAATATAGTATAATCTACTAAAGTGATCCACATAAAAATTCTAGGAATAAAGTTTTATTAGGTAAATTTTAAAAGTGCAGTAGTTTAAAATTTAATTTTATATTTCGCCGTATATTTCCCAGGGTTATTTTAATTTGGCACCAAGAATTAAATATAATATCTCTCTCCTTTAGGATGTGAAATTATTTTGACAAATTTTATTCCGTCCCTAGTTTTGGCAAGTGCAGGATATATTTCTTACCACGACCCGCCCTCTCCGCATAGCCGCCGGTGCTTTTGTCGTCATATACCAGTAAATCTTAGTAGCTTCTCTTAAATTTAGTTGCTTTCTTTATCAAATATTCCCTCGGTTAAAGAGGATTTCGCTGAGAAATTGTTTCCAAAGCAACTCGATTTAGAAGCAAACTGATGAGCATGGAAACGAACTACAGGAATTGTGTAGATCAGATGACGTAATGAAAAAGTAATTACTACCTATGTTTGGGTTGAACACTGTTTAGTTTGAATTCATTAATCCCTGTACCTTGTCATAATATTTGAATTTGAAACATGAATAAAGCCGAACACGAATACCATATAACACAAAATGTGATTAAAGCATGAGTATTTATTTTATTCGTGCATAAAAGCGTAAGTTGTATTCACTGAATACCATACCACATGCGTTTATAATATTAACATAAATACGAGTACCTACATAATAAATTTCTTTTTAACCCAATGGGATCTGACGTGGGTTAATTAGATTCTATTGTTATAACTGTGTAATAATTGGGGGTGGGATAGATATTATGCTCTAGAATTATACTCTATTGGCTCGTTTATTTATATTAAGGCCAGAAAAGGGTATTTTCTTGGTCGAAATAATATTTTTCGTTAATGCGTTCTGCAAGTTCGCGGGTACGTCCTCGATTCTGTCGTAGCGCGGCCGAGTAGCGATAATTTTGCGAAAATGGCCGCCTTGTCGACAGCAGTGCCTCTGCTACGAGCCGGGGTGAAATAATAACCACATTATGATTTTAGACAGGCTACCGCTTAAAGTGGTTTAAGGTGACGCAAAGTGAGAGAGGGGCTTTGTGCCACTGTGAAAAATGTAATCAGGATATCCGCCTCTTCTTGTTTTGTTAATTTACTTTCCAACTAAGAGGTGAAACTATGAATGAATAGTAGCGAGAGGACAGGTTTATTCGTTAACAATGGCGAAGTTTTCAGAATAATGTCACTCTGAAATAAAGTTATGAATTTTAATTGGGATAAAATTTTAACGCAACGTTATTAAGGAGTTTTTCTTGGCTTAAAGCAGTTATAAGTTTTGATTTCGTTCCTCTTTGATGAATGGTTGCGTAGTTGTTAAAAGGATGAATGTCTAAAGTTTATTTCATATTTTCATCAGTCGCGTTCTTTTATTTTGAGGTCTTTTACTGAGAAATTTTCTCCTTCACAATCGCAATCCCAACAGGATTTTATGATGAAATAGTTTTGCAATGTCTGTAGTTTTACTGCAGCAATAAATAATACTTATACATAATTTCTCAACCTACTCTTTTGTTTTTTATTTTATTTAACTCGTTTTTAATAATTCAACCACAAACTAATTAGTATTACCAAGCTACGATTTCTCGCCTCTTTGCAAAACAGCGTAGATTCGGAGCAAAGTCTTCGCGGCTTATATTTCTTTTATCAAAGTAACAGACATTTAAATTTTCTAATTAAACATGAAGGTGCTACCCTCTCCGTGTCGTAATTGTGCCGAGTGCTATAATAATCTCTGTTTTGCGGGAAACTGACAGAAATTATAACTCCGGGAAGCAGAAAGCTTTTTGTTCTTTCATATTTTATAATAATTTATGCTTTTAGGAAATCAAATTAAACATAGATCAATTAGAGGGAAACAAAAGTGGCTCGGAAAGTAATTAAAACTTCATGTTTGTATTTTATTTAATATTAAACAAAAACAGGCTTAGAATTGTATATTTTTGCTGCAACGAAATTTATCCTATTTTACGCCTTTTAAAGATCACAAAGTAAATAACCACATCGATGTCGTTAAATTAACAAAGAAATTAATTTCCCCGTCTCGGCTTTCACAAGTAATTATTTGAAAACAGATTGCGCCTGTCACTACGAAGACGTTGTGTTCTTACAGATTTGTCACACTTTTCCCTGCGAAGTAGGTTACTTTAGATTACATTTCACTTATTGTAATGAATTTCAACATGTAATTATACCAATACTGTTTGTGTTGAGATAATTGCTTTTTCCTTTTTGTATTTGAATTTGTTTGTTTTCAAGAAAAAAATATTTACTTATGATAAACTTTATGAAATGCGAAACATGTTGATTTATAAAGAAACAGATTTGTCAAAAAGTGTGTAAGGATAGTTTTTTTATAAATCAAAGCAGATATTGCTAAGTGAATGAAGTCCATTATTTGTAAATTATTATATATTCCCTAACATGACTTCAGGCTTATCGTCTGACTGATATTTTATTTCAAAGACCAATTTTAAAAATTAAGCTCATTTTTCTCACAACGATTCGGTCATTTTAATTATTACAAAGTTCCCCGTAACAATGCCGCAAATGTAGCAATTGTTTTCCATTCTTTATTTATTGTACGGTTCAAGAACAGCTTAACAAGCCTAAGTAAATAGGCGAGTGCAGATAATTCACACACAGGCTTATTTAGGGTGGAACTAATCAAAACCGGAGCTAACAAGTACCCATGAATAAATTTACGCTCACATTTGCATATTAAGCCAAATTAGAAAAACGATACGTTACCCACTCGTTGGTTGATTAAATAATTAAAGGAGACAATGGTGCCATTCATGTTTTATATGGTAATTTGCCTTTCATATACTGAATTTATATTTCAGGTAACCTTAAATAGGGTGAAATGTCGAAAACTGCAAGTTTAAAATAAAAGATTTCAGTGACTTACAGATTATGAAATGCTTTCCAAAGATAGGTACTCTGGCTATCCGTTTGGACACTATTGGCCTAGATATAACTTTCCCAACACTGGGAAACCAGTAAAGAGTAATCTGGGAAAGATTCTTGGAGTGGCGGGCCCAGTATGCTAGATGTCTACTTTTGTATTGAATTTACTTGGGTACTTTTAGTTTAATATATTTTTATAGTTATTTATTACCATTAATTTACATTAATTTGAAATGTGTTTTCTATGAAACTTAAAAAAACTACTTTCTTTTTTAATGAGCTGTATATTTTCAAACTGCGATATCTAAAGATCGCCTAGTCGATACGTACACATCTTTCTTCAGAACTTTTCTTCTCACTAAGCGAGCTAGGTACGCAGCTGAACGGAAAATGTAACCAAACCGTGTTTTAATAATAACTAGCGACCCGCCCCGGCTTCGCACGGGTGCAATGCTGATACTAAATACACTACAGAAAAACTGTGAACGTTGTATATAAAAACATAGCGGCCCGCTCCGGCTTCGCACGGGTATAAAATATATAGCCTATGTGATTAAAATCGATCCAGTAGTTTTGATTTATTCATTACTGCCCGTGGCCCGCACGCGTTAAATTTGGAGTAAAACAATCCCCCTTTCCCTATACCATGAAGATTTCCTGCTATTTTTGGAATATCTAAAATCATACACTACATTTTTACTTATTTACTTTTTACATTTTTAACTATTTCTTTTATTTTTACAACATATTACAGAATGTCTTTATAAACAACGTTCACAGCTTTCTTGTCATTAGACAATACAAACATGTTTTCTCTGGAGGTCACTCTTGAAAGAGCGAAAAACATTCAACGCTCAAAACGTCCCGCAATTTTTAAATCTGTAATATCTTCGAAAATATTCACTTAAATCAAACGGTGTAAAGGGCCATATAGATCTATATTAAATGAACAATGTATTCAAGGTATTTAATTGGTTTAGGATTAATGCTGTATTGGTTAAAATCGCTTCGAAAAATAGCCATTATTTGTCGTAAAAAGTGAATGACAAAAAAAAGTTATTGTGGGTTATCCATAAGAGATAGACATATACCATCACGGACTTTTCTGTAGACCTTTTCAATGTGTACAATACTTAGTACATTATTTTGTAAAAACTCTTAAGGTTCAGCCTGCGTTTGCAATGTAAGCGGAAAAAATGTAATTATTTACGACATCACATTAGAAACCTCAAAAATAACAGTACTTCTCCACTATTTAATGGATGTTATTATACATATAAACCTTCCTCTTGAATCACTCTATCTATTAAAAAAAACCGCATCAAAATCCGTTGCGTAGTTTCAAAGATTTAAGCATACAAAGGGACATAGGGACAGAAAAAGCGACTTTGTTTTAATAATAATAATAATAATAATAAAGTTATGCAGGGTATTTTAGCCCTTATCGCATGCTTCTTCTTCTCGTATGTAAACTAACTATGAACCTATGAAAAATGTAATAATAATAATTGTAAATGTGAAAGTTTGTGAGGAAGGATAGATAGATGTTTGTTTCTCTTTCACACAAAAAGGAACAGATAATATGAATCAACTTTGGTACAGACATAGTTTGTAGCCTGAAGTATACTTCAGGCTTTATTTTTATCCCGGTATGACATTTCCGTACCGATATTCACACGAACAACGCCACAGTCATAAGCTATACAGTTATCTATAACTAAAACTATGTTACAACTGAAAACTAAAAACCTAATAAGTTATATTTAAAAAAATACTTAAAATCGGTCCAAAGGTTTTCTCCTGAATAAAAAAAGAAAGGAAATAATGTTTATTTGACTCAATCTAAAAAAAATACAAATAAAATTAAGAACACAATAAGAACCGCATGCCTCACGGCTGTGCTAAATAGGCCCAGTAACCCAAT
This sequence comes from Agrotis clavis, assembly GCA_954870645.1. Classification (NCBI taxonomy): domain Eukaryota; kingdom Metazoa; phylum Arthropoda; class Insecta; order Lepidoptera; family Noctuidae; genus Agrotis; species Agrotis clavis. Next base: position 13,396,707 of record OX940922.1, read on the forward strand.
CAGCAAAAAAGCAAAGAGTATCACTAGGTGGCTGACTTGACGCTGGTTTTCGACTGGGCCTGAGGCACTGGCATGACTTTTCCAGTTTTTGTGACGTAAACTGGAAACTTTGACGTTAATTTGATGGAAAAATGTCTTTACACCAGACGCGCTTTTACAATTTTCCATACAATAAACGCAATAAGTGCTTCAGTCGACATTTTTACCTTTGAAATTTTGTTTTATTATAACTTCATAATTAATTTAAAACATTATTACAAAATAATTATTTTCAAGGATTTACTTTTATTTTTATTTATTTCATTTTATTTAATAACTTCTTAGGGTTATTCCCATATATTTTTAATACGCTTTTAATAAAATACAGAAATCCTGTGATAATATGTCCTCTGTAAGTGTTTTGTCAGTTTTTACTGTGACATCATGATTCCTCTGAAAAGCTATTCATACATAAGGGTTCAAACACCAACTGGTGACTTTAGTTCCCAGTTGCCGTCCATTCGTTCGTCCATCCACTCTTAGAAAGAGCATCATCAAACAGCGGGCCAAAAGAACTGATGTGTTCTTTTCTTCACTATAATAGCGAACTCTCTTTTTTAATGGCTAAAATAATGTTATTCTGTGAACATCCAAAATGTTGGAGTGTATGCGACAACATTTTCCAACTCAGTTCGCTCAAGTATTGAGAGGGTTTGTAACAACGTCAAACATTTTATTTTAGCTTTGGTGCGCAGCGTAACTTTTTGAAACGGTGATTTTACAGCTTTTTAGGTATTTAGTTCATGTTTGGGATTAGATTAGCGAATGCAAATGGCCAGTAGTAGTTTTACGGCGTTTTATTTTGGTAACTTAAAAAAAAAAACTAGTTAGGTTATCCTTTGACATTTATTGACTGTAATTGTTATTTATAACACATTTGCTCGTAAAAGGTCTCTTACTGCACCTATTTCAGTATCGTAATGTATCTTATTACGCACTAGTGCGTAATGGTCAAGTAAAACGCACTAGTGCGGTAATGGTAAAGTCAAACGCACGGTTTATCAAGATGCTCCGTCTAAAACGAACGGTACTTTTTTAAATCTTAGCAAAGAGTTTTTATGTCAGAAAAGCGGTCAACATTTTATTAATAAAATTAAATTTGGGAGATGAAATATAATAAATAAACATTGTATTCTTTAATTTTATTAATTTTGACAATTAATTACAACCATTTATCTGTAATAAAACCACAAAAGAATTAATTTACTTTATTAGTAATACTGGCTGTTTTTTGTGCCTTTGCCATAAACAAAAGATGCTGGTGCGCGCGCATCGCTAATTTGTGAAAAAGTAAAAATTATTCCGCTTGCTTTTCCTTTTCGATGTAATGATTTTATTTATTTACTTACAAATGTGTTATAAAACGTCGTATGACATACGTGCGGTTTGATAATTACAGCCTCTGCTTTCTTATAGCACTCGCCTTACGGCTTGTGCTACCAATATCGCCTCTGCTGTAATGATCAACTTACCGCACTTATATCATAATGTACTATTACCAATTGGCAGTTTTGCAAAATAAAATTGATGCGTAATGTAAATACTGATTATTCTATTTGACATTTGGACCTAAATTCTAAAGTACAGGTACTCGTATTTTTAAATAAATAATCGATGTACCTATGTATTTAGTTTACGTTTTACAACACGTACTCGTTGCTAGCGAGTCTGAATAACTAAGCTGTAACGGTTTTATTCAGTGGTCTGAAACAAAGTTATATCACGAAATAATGTTATCTCAAACACCGTTCTATTGGACTGGGACAGTAACGGGAAATTCTAAATCAAAAGAGCTAAAGGAAAATTCTTTTAAAATATCTCTCGTGGGGTATTTTATTTTTCATGTAAAAATGAACATAAATCTGATTTCTACTTTTTGAATTCTAGTACCATAAAAGAATATGACAAGATGAAGTTTCTCTTGTATGTTACGTATCGGAAAAGTCTTTTTCTTCTAGAAAGGATCTTTTTTAGGGTACCCAAAGGGCAAAACGGGACCCCATTACTAAGACCCCGCAGTCCGTCCGTCTGTACGTCCGTCACCAGGTTTTATCTTGTGAATCGTGATATAATAAGACAGTTAAAATTTTCACCTTACTTGAACCTTTCGTGCGCGAATCCGACTTGCACTTGTTTTTCATGCGTTACGTGCTGACCATCCTGTGATGTCAGAAAAAAAGGATAACTTCAAAATCTAGACAAAACAAAGTAAAAAAAAAAAATCCATTCCACACAGCAAGTTCTGTGTAACTGTTCTAGTTCCTAGGATCACGAAAGCAGTGTTATTTCTGTTAGGAAAGCGTGTCAAACTTACTAAGAACTTTATCAATTAACTTAGGAGCTTATATTTATATGCTTTTTTTTTCTAAAATACAGCCCGTTTATTAAAAATAATTAATGATTTCATAAAATTCTAGAGAAAGAACCGGGCGCGCGATGGAGGATAGGTTTCGCAATCGGCAAATAACCCTATAATTACCGTGTCATAAAAGATATAGCTATGAGTGCTACAAAAAAAAAATGTAATACTTTTGGCCCGTCCATCAGTGACCGAGACGCGGCTCAACGCGTCGTGACGTGACTACTCTGGAAATGTGTATCGTTTCGTGATTTTGAGGTGCTTTAAACTGTACGCCCAGTGTCGCGATTCTATCATGTTGGAACATAAATAATAGTCTTATTACTGACCCATGTTGGTCCAGTGAGAATATACACGAGAGAGTACATTCACATCCTAATTGCCTTCCTCCCTCAGCGAGTCATTACACTAAGTAGACCACTTACTAATGGATATAATATTTGCCTAATATCAAGCTATTAATAGACCATTTGAGAATAGCCTTTACATATTCGTTAATAAGCCTAAATAAGCATTTATGTGAAACAATAACACATTACCTCAAATCCTATTTTAATGATGTACGTAAACTCAAATCATTATTCATTTGCTGAATAATTGTAATGCTGAATTAATACGAATTTATAGTTTTAATAGAATAATTGTCAATAATATATAATTTCATGATGACGTGTAGTGAAAGTATTAGGGCGAAAATTCATGATTTTTTTATTCCTCATCGTGAAGTATAATAAAAAATAATTTAATGTGGAACGATTATTATGACAGTTTTTTACGCAAAATAAATAGAATTCAAAGTTTATAACACTAACTATTATACTTAAAAGAAGGATTTATTTAAACAAACAAATCCTTCAATGAAACTTTATTAGTAAAGATATTGTAAGTATATGTAATAAAACCAAGGTATAATAAATACTATACTGGTTCCCAAATTTCCAAATCCATTAATCAGCCACAAGAAGCTGTAAAGACAGATAAGAAGCAATTTATATTATCGCCTTTTACTTTAGACAATTTTAGAAAATGACAGGCAAATACATTTTATTACCTATTTTGTAATATTTACAGTACCTATAGGTATTCAGAATGACAATAAAGCTTGTAAAGAAAATCCTAATGTTTCTAGATATTCATAAAATATACAAACTGTTGGTCTAATAAAATAAATATTAAAAAAAAAACCCGATTGCGTTAAAAAACTAAAAAGAAAGAAACAAGCCCAGTAGTTTAGAATTCACTCATTCACACTCACAGTCGGGGCCCATTCAAATTATACCAATCAAATCTTCCCAAGGGGCCCCGACTGTGAGTGTGAATGAGTGAATTCTAAACTACTGGGCTTGTTTCTTTCTTTTTAGTTTTTTAACGCAGTCGGGTTTTTTGTTTTTTTAAGTATTTATTTTATTTTACTATTTTTAGTTTTTGTTAGCATTTATCAGTCCAAATTAAATTGAAACATATAAGTTATATATATTTTGGTAAACCATTTTAAAATCCTTTAATTTGATACCCCACTTGATAGAATGTGAGATATTTTAAAAAAATATTTTTAGTTCGAAACCCTTTGCACACGAGTTCGACTCGCACTTGGCCAGTTTTATGTACCCAGTGACACTCTCACGTTTAAGACGAATCTAACGACACCTCTCAAGTTAAAATCCATTAAGCCGTTTAGGCTGCAGAGCAACACACAGAAACATACATACATACATACATACACTCGAAAAACATCATTTTTACCCTCCTGGCGCAGTCGGGTAAAAAGGCCACTTTTATAGTATCATAAATATTAAATTCGTGAAAAGTAGATTATTATTTCACAAAGCATACATTATGATTCTATACTATTTTAGTATTATAAAGCTGAAGAGTATGTTTTGTTGGGTGCGCTAATCTCAGGAACTACTAGTTCGAATTGTAAAAATCTTGTTGTGTTGGATAGTCCAGAACGGCTAATAAGCTATATAACATCACGCTACGGCTAAAAGGAGCTGTGCAGTGGTTGAAACCGCAGTGAAAAATTGTGTTTGATATTCAATTGCTCGGTCGCCTACATTTTCAACATAAAGACCCTCCTATAATAAGTTTCCCCAAGTTATTTAAGTTGGAACCCAAAAAACTCAATACTCGTCAATCATACCTAAAACAACCCAGTGAAAGTACAAAGTTTTCTTCCCACTTAAATTGTAGTGTTAGACAGCGTGTAAAGCCTAACACCTACCCACCCCTTTATTCATAAATGATGAGTAAAACGTTGCCAAACTTATTTTTGGTACAGTCAATGTCTTTTTACATGGCCCGCCGTATACTTATGGGAAGGTGGGTCAAGTAATGCTGGAAACTGCCTATACATAATAACTTAAGCATAAAGTTTTTTTCTGGATTTTTGTTTTTTTTTTTTAGCGTGGTAAAATCATCAAATTTTAATGAGTCCTTCCACCCAGGGCAGGGCGGAAGGGACTGACGCGATACTAACTAAAATTCACGGTGTACTTCAATAGCTTTTTACGTTCCAGGGCCCCGTCATTATGTTGACACTCTTTGAGGCGCGCTTGGAACACAGCACGCCGCCGATCCGGGCATGGTCCATGGCCGGACAGCGAGTCGCCCAGCGACTCGCCGCCCGCATGCCCGCGCCTTCGGTGGAGCGTGCGATAGCTTGGATTATTAACTAAGTATCCTGATGGTCGCTTTTATTTCCGAAAAAAAAAAAACTTTACGATTTCCGACGTAGCCGTTACTGCGTATAAATATTTAAATTTACCTAAATATATACGTAGTTGTCACTATCTGCAGGTTTTTTCAACTTAAAATTAGCTTAAAGTCCAAACGAAATGGATTCCTGACTTCCATTATTCAGTTTTTGTGTAATATGAAATCCTTGGTAAGACTAAACGTTTGTCTAATGTCTGACTTTCGGGCTACTGAATACCTGTAACGATTGTCAAATCTACAGATGAGAGCCGGGATCAACGGCTTATCGTAAGAAACACGGAGGACACTCTAACGTTGGATCCAGGGACTCACATTCGTACTTTTGAGTGTTTATTTGTTCATACTTGAAAATAAATCCGTATATTGCACCTTTGTTACATTTGAGCTTCAACACAACTTTAAAATGGCGGGGACTTTTATCCTACACAAGGATGGATAATAAGGGCAACAGTCAGATTTGTCATTATTCGTACGGATATCGGTAATAAGCGGTCTTTTCATAAAAACCGATAAGAACACAGTGCAGGGAAAAGAAAAGAAGGTTCATTTAGTGAAGACCCAGTATTATAAATTTAAAATTTCACTTAAAGTTCTTGTAGGTAGGTAACTAGTCGAGCCCGCGGCTCCACCCGCGTGAAAACTTTTTAATTTTCCGGGATGAAAAACACTTTGTGTCCTTTCCGGATTTAAGTTACCACTTACCTCTCTGCTATGTTTCATAAACATTCGGGTACGTAATTTTGTCACATAATATTTTGTTCGTTACAAATAATGAAATAATATGATGTTGTAATACATGTATGCAGATATTAATTATAAATGTAGATGAGTTAGAATAGTAAAATTATCGCGGAAACAAATTATCTGACATATTTAAATCTACCACCACACTAATGTGACGATAACATTTAATTTCATTGATGAAATTAACGCTGAAATGATATAAATACATGACAATAAACAATTCATATTACACAGGGCCGATAAACTAAATGATATTCCACTTAGCGGCCAAAAATATAATCTGCATCAACTTTTTTATTAAGTTCTAAAATACAAAAGTATTGTGATTCATGTCCTGTTGAATATGCAAGGAATTAAGAATATTCATAGCCAGCTCGTTAGCGGCGGGTCGGCTACGTTTCACGAAAGTATCGCATTAAATACCATGTACTATGTAATAGGTAGTACAGTTTATGTTCCAAAGTGTTACTTATAGAAGTATTTGTGAAGTTTTTTTAATTAATTTAATAATGAGCTAGAGTTACTACTATTAAGGCCCATTTAAACCCTACAAGAAATTGAAAAAGAAATAATCAACTATTTAAAACGGTTTGATATGCACACTATGCACACCACGTTTTATTAACGCGCCGGTGCAGCGCGTTTTAGAAACGCGCTGCACCGGCGCGTTAGAAAAAGGTGGTGTGCATAGGCTCTTACACTACAAAGAAGAGTTATCAATGGGTACAGTTAGGCCCTTCGTCCACTATACGACTCAAGTTTCCGATACCTTACGACTTCAGTATCCAGGCGACTCTCGCAATAGAAATGCATATACGTTCGTACACATGCACGCGACGCGCGACGCCAATCGCGCGCTACCTATCTGCTGACATCGCGGCGACTTGAGTTTCCGCGACTTTCAAGATGGCGGAACAATTTATTTACCATTTTTAATTTTATTCACAGAATAAAGGGTTCCGTAGCATATTCTTGAATCATTTTTAGAAAGTAATTATTTTAAAACGATAGAAAGATATTTACAATCCTCTATCAAATCATAATTTTGTATGCAGTTTTATTAAAAAGTTGGGAGAGATGGTTTTTTTTCTATTTTATTGAATACAATTTTTAAATTATGTTATAGTATTTGGGTTTGGATTAATGTTAGGTTCCCAGGAAATTAACTGTGAAGGACGGACTGTCACACGACTGATCTTATAAAGATTCCGTTTTTTTTTTGAACCTTCGGAACCCTAAAAAATATACTTTGATCGTCACAGTCATGTGTCAGCCATTTTATAAATTCATATTCTTGACCACCCATCATGACCTTTTGACGCGGCGCTAGTGTCTATGTCGTTACATCAAATTGCATTATAAAAATTTAGTAACTCGAATTTTCCGCAGGTCATGAGTAGTGGCGAAACTCTAGTATCGGAAACTTGCGTCGCCTCGTGTACGAACCTTCGTACACGAGGCGACTCAAGTTTCCGATACCTTACGATTTTGGTTTCCAGGCGACTATCGCAATACAAATCCATAGAGGCTCGTACACAGGTCGCGTCGCCGACATGCGTCGCCGACTCTAGTCGCTCGCTACTCATCTATCAAGATCGCCGATACCCAAGTCTTCGCGATTTTTAACCGACGAAAAATTTGTATCTATTATTTTAAAATTTATTATTAAAGTATCTGAGGTAGAAAAATATCCTTGTTTGTTTCATTACAATTAATAATAATAATATTCCACAACTATCACACAACGCCATCTCGTCCCAAGCTAAGCAGAGCTTGTGTTATGGGTACTAAACAACTGTTAAACATACTTAATATATATTTCTAAATACTTAAATATAATATATAAATTACACCCAGACACAGAACAAATGATCGTGCTCATCAAACAAACATTTGTCCTGGGTGGGAATCGAACCCACGTCCTCCGGCATAGCAGTCAGGGTCACTAACGACTAGACTAGACCAACAGGCTTGTCAAATTCAAAAGAATATTCTAATAGATAATTAGCATGGAATAAGCTTTTTTTTTAAGTGGTAAAATCATCATATTAAATGAGTCCTCCCACCCCGGGCAGGGCGGGAGGGACTGTCAGACTCGTACTAACTAAAATCCACGGTGTCCTTCAATAGAACCTAACAAAACGATAGCGCGATCTAACTCGACGACAGCGCCATCTATCGAGCATGGTGTCAAACTTTTTGCACTTTTATAAATTATTATGGTTTCGTTACAAACATTACTACTTTAACCTAGCTTCGTCATGTACTTGCACATACGACAAAAATAAAGTAATTAAGAAAATAATAAAAGAAAACTATAAAAGAAAAACCTAGAAAAAAAAATTGAATAAACCTCTAAAAAACAACTGAAACACCAAAAAAGAAAAATTCTATGTTTACCTGGGGATTGAACCCATGGTCACCACCTTGAAAGTCAAAGCTTGAACAAATCAAGCTACCTTGTAGCCGGTTGGCGCGGCGAAATTATGAACCATATTCTTTCTAGATTGATTTTTTCCTCTATACGCGCCAATTTTTAATTCCAAAAATTTGAAATAGGAATGCGCTCGTCATTTTTAAAATAGAAGCATTTTAATTTATGTTGTGAGATGTACATTTTGTGTTTTGTACAATGTATTATTAAGGTTGAATATAGAATGGTGGCCGAATAGACGATTTGAGTCTTACGACTCGAGTCGCCGCTGTGTACGGATCGTGCGCCTAATGTACGAAGGGCCTTAGGCCCTTCGTACATTAGGCGACTCGGGTATCCGATACTCCAGTCGAATACCCAAGTCGCGCGACTCTAGTAGCGCACGATCCGTACACAGCGGCGACTCGAGTCGTAAGACTCAAATCGTCTATTCGGCCACCATTCTATATTCAACCATAATAATACATTGTACAAAACACAAAATGTACATCTCATAACATAAATTAAAATGCTTCTATTTTAAAAATGACGAGCGCATTCCTATTTCAAATTTTTGGAATTAAAAATTGGCGCGTATAGAGGAAAAAAATCAATCTAGAAAGAATATGGTTCATAATTTCGCCGCGCCAACCGGCTACGAGGTAGCTCGATTTGTTCAAGCTTTGACTTTCAAGGTGGTGACCATGGGTTCAATCCCCAGGTAAACATAGAATTTTTCTTTTTCGTGTTTCAGTTGTTTTTTAGAGGTTTATTCATTTTTTTTCTAGGTTTTTTTTTTTAAAGTTTTCTTTTATTTGCACCGGAACGCTGACGCCCTTACTGCTATGATGATGACCGTGGTTTCAAATTTCAGATTTGAATAGGTTTTTTTTAATGTTTTCGTTTTCTTAATTACTTTATTTTTGTCGTATGTGCAAGTACATGACGAAGCTAGATTAAAGTAGTAATGTTTGTAACGAAACCATAATAATTTATAAAAGTGCAAAAAGTTTGACACCATGCTCGATAGATGGCGCTGTCGTCGAGTTAGATCGCGCTATCGTTTTGTTAGGTTCTATTGAAGGACACCGTGGATTTTAGTTAGTACGAGTCTGACAGTCCCTCCCGCCCTGCCCGGGGTGGGAGGACTCATTTAATATGATGATTTTACCACTTAAAAAAAAAGCTTATTCCATGCTAATTATCTATTAAAATATTCTTTTGAATTTGACAAGCCTGTTGGTCTAGTCGTTAGTGACCCTGACTGCTATGCCGGAGGACGTGGGTTCGATTCCCACCCAGGACAAATGATTGTTTGATGAGCACGATCATTTGTTCTGTGTCTGGGTGTAATTTATATATATTATATTTATGTATTTAGAAATATATGTATAAGTATGTTTATCAGTTGTTTAGTACCCATAACACAAGCTCTGCTTAGCTTGGGACGAGATGGCGTTGTGTGATAGTTGTGGAATATTATTATTATTAATTGTAATGATACAAACAAGGATATTTTTCTACCTCAGATACTTTAATAATAAATTTTAAAATAATAGATACAAATTTTTCGTCGGTTAAAAATCGCGAAGACTTGGGTATCGGCGATCTTGATAGATGAGTAGCGAGCGACTAGAGTCGGCGACGCATGTCGGCGACGCGACCTGTGTACGAGCCTCTATGGATTTGTATTGCGATAGTCGCCTGGAAACCAAAATCGTAAGGTATCGGAAACTTGCGTCGCCTCGTGTACGAACCTTCGTACACGAGGCGACGCAAGTTTCCGATACTAGAGTTTCGCCACTACTCATGACCTGCGGAAAATTCGAGGTACTAAATTTTTATAATGCAATTTGATGTAACGACATAGACACTAGCGCCGCGTCAAAAGGTCATGATGGGTGGTCAAGAATATGAATTTATAAAATGGCTGACACATGACTGTGACGATCAAAGTATATTTTTTAGGGTTCCGAAGGTTCAAAAAAAAAACGGAATCTTTATAAGATCAGTCGTGTGACAGTCCGTCCTTCACAGTTAATTTCCTGGGAACCTAACATTAATCCAAATCAAAATACTATAACATAATTTAAAAAAAATATTCAATAAAATAGAAAAAAAACCATCTCTCCCAACTTTTTAATAAAACTGCATACAAAATTATGATTTCATAGAGGATTGTAAATATTTTTCTATCGTTTTAAAATAATTACTTTCCAAAAATGATTCAAGAATATGCTAACCCTTTATTCTGTGAATAAAATTAAAAATGGTAGATAAATAAATTGTTCCGCCATCTTGAAAGTCGCGGAAACTCAAGTCGCCGCGATGTCAGCAGATAGGTAGCGCGCGATTGGCGTCGCGCGTCGCGTGCATGTGTACGAACGTATATGCATTTCTATTGCGAGAGTCGCCTGGATACTGAAGTCGTAAGGTATCGGAAACTTGAGTTTCCGAATGTACGAAGGGCCTTAGCCGATACAAAATCTTGACAGCACTAAAAGAAAAATGGCGATTGCTGAGTAGCATAGGCTGAGACAGCTGTCGAAATGCTTTACTCTCGTCTGAACTCAGCATGGTTTCAGCCGATAATTCAATCAGCATAGCTGAATCCTGTTCAGCATTTTTCGATTTCTGTCCAGATTTTGTATCGGCTAACCGTACCCATTGTATTTACACCTGAACAGATTTTCTTTGCTTCAGGTAGGCTGGGTAAAGATTCAGTTTATAGATTTCCAGGTCGGGCATGTCATGTTTTACTTAGTACTCGTAGATACGTACCTTACCTATGTAGGTATCTCTAAATGTGTCGAGTATTTTAAAAAACGCTTCTTACAGTGCACAAAACTAGAACACGAGTACAAAAAACAGTGACACTGAGCGGACGGCGAAATTGAAAAAGCCTTCCAGGTACTCCCATCCCTGCTAACACTACCAGTGTGGGATTATTTTCGTGTTTTTCTCTAACGTTTCCATTTTAAATTCAATAGTTGCTACCTTCAACTGTACGCTTACATTCGAGAATTTGTCTTTACACTGAACGAATGAAAAAAACGAAAAACGAATCCTAAAAAAATGGAAACCGTCGAATATTCCACGTCAAATGTATACGTAGAATAACAAAAGTAAACACGAATATTCAACAATTATTAAGTCAAGTTATTGTTGAATAACAAATTTTAATTAACGAAAAGCCTATCAACATGAAACCGAAATACTTGTGGCCGAATAAAACCTTAATACTTTGAGGTTGTTGACAAAAATAAGAAATAATTTACTGTAGCAAGTTGAGGAAGTCACAAGCGCTCGCTCACTCGGCTTCGCTCAAGCTTACTTATGTAGACGGGCCTGATAAGTCCCACTTTACTCTGATTTGTGGCCACCGTAAGCACCTATATATATTTTCATCAACGTTATTTATTCGAACAAGTTATTTTTATGATATTCTTAAGGGGCACAAAGCGCGACAAATGTCTTGCAAGCTTTTGAAAAAATACTTTCCATATGTTACGCATATTTTAGGAGTTTTATGTAAACGCTTGGAATTGTAAGAGACATTTTTCTCTTTATTGTAATTATGTTTGTGCATTTAACCGATAATGTGGAAAATTGGTGTCCATTAAAATTATTTACGTGCCCATGCGTTATTTTCTGCAGTAAACGCACGTTTATGTTTAATAATTTTATGAGTTTGATTATGAGTTAGGTTCAAAAAGATACTACCGCTGGAAATCTACTTATTTTTTACTCAAAAAGACACTAGAATAAAGAAATTTCAGTTGAAGTCGTACCTAACAAGTACTTATAGTACCTACTGCAACCCCTCCATGGTAACAAAAGAAGCGAGGAGCGTCGACAATTGTTGACGAGCGAACAGCGAACAGCTCCGGTTATTCTTTTAACTGTCAGCACAATAGCGTACTTATTCGTTAATCTGAACATTAGGGTTGTGAAATCTCCCTGGAATAAGATTTCGCTTTTTTCGTTTAAGGAGTAGTTTTGGGATTTGGTAAAAATTTCGGAACCTAAGAAATGTCAACGCACTTATTGGTTCCTCTTCTTAGTCCGCCTATGTACCATTATTTAAAAGAAACAAATAATTAAATGAATGCAATTAGTATTTATTTCTTAGTCCTTTATTCATTTTATACTTATTACATACATTACTAAGAAAAAGCATTTAAAAATATAATAGTGGCCCACCGGTATCGGGAACAGGATCGAAGCTCGGTCAGGGCTCCCAAGAAACGAAACTCCTAACAACGCGCACCGTGTCCTGAAGAACTGCTTTCTGAATCAGGCCCTTGATCCAGCTGCCTAACGAGATATCTTAGTTATTTTTATGACTTACAAAATAATGTAGTCGTACATGCAGGAAAAAATTATAGTATTTAATTAATAGTGTGTATCGTGATCTCAGATATGTATTGCTTTGAAAAACTTAACAAATTCTCTACTACCTATACGATTTTTTCGAATACATTTATTTTATAGCTAAAATGCCATTTGTTCTAAAATGATCAAGAACATTAATAAAAAAAGAACACTATGGTTTTTAACTGTAGGTTACACTGGTTAGGTTCTATGACTGGCTCAGCGCTTCGTTGGGAAAAAACAAAAGTAAAAACAACCGTTTATTCAGCATTGACTGACCTGCTTTTGTAAGCAAATTTTGTAATTGTCGCTTGATGTAAGGTAGTGAGGTAAAATATCGGATCGAGTCATAATCAAAGGATTACGGACCGAATACGACGGAAAATCCTACTTTCTGTCACATATTATAAAGAAATGTAATACACATCACACTTCAATGAAACGTGAGAACAAATATATAAAGTTTTTTAATCATAAGTTTCGGAAAGATGTTGTTATATTCTTCTATATTTATACACATAATGTGTAGCTGTTCTTTGTCTGTATGTGTAGTATGAGAAAACTATTATCGTGGGCCTTTTGCAACGCAAACGAAGCCTGAGCAATAAGTAAGTACTGTTACAATTTCTCTATTTCTTTGAAAAGAAAAAAATTGAAATTCAGTAATGTCTTGCGCTATGTTTGTAACATTCAATACAATAAAAAAAGTTATGTCAATTTAAAGAATTACGTCGAACATTATTCAATAAATAATGTAATAAAATAACAGTTTAAAATTTGACACAGAGATAGACTATAATATAATCTGAAATAACGCATAAGTATCCTTATCTCGGTTTTACTTTCTCTTCTGATATTTTCGGCTAACATGCGAACGAAAACGCTGGCAAAGCTAGTAGACACAATAACACTAATTCTAAACTTACAAGATTTACATCAAACAGTTAAAAACTTTACTAAATCTTTTGTAGTTCAAAATCAAGTTTCTTTGGATAACAATTATTCCTAACGACCCCTCAGTACTGAGATAGCTCACTCCAACAATACAGCGTAATCTAATGACTATCCACAACGCAACAAAGTACTTAGATGTCGAACTTTTAATAGAAAATCCCTTGAATATAAGAACAAGTTTTAAACCCAATACAATTTTGAAATCTCTTTGAACCTAAATAAAGAATATTTTCGAAAAAATAACTAGGTCCCACATCTAACAGAAAATGAGCATACGATGTAGGTATTCAGTTTCACTATCCGTTTTCCTCTTGAGCAAGCATAGACTCGGATTGGAGCTGGTAAATTCTCCTGGCAGAGTAAAAACGCAAAAAGAAATACAAAAGGCGTCCCCCAGCAAAATTACCTGGCATCAAGTAACAATGTAATATCGACCTTACCTTTTAAGAAATAAAAGTCAAAGGGCAACAAATAAAGTCTTGGTAGACATGTTCGTGAGCTTCATTTGGGCAAGGGAGGTCAAACACTTAAACTCCGGAGATACAAGATTGCAGACGAGTTGAGGCAAACGAAGCAAGCTTCATGAACCGCTTTCGTGCATGCGAGGGGGAATTTTTGAGGGCCGCTATGTAATCAACCTGCTATTTTGATGGTACATGCACTCGGCGAAAGCTTTTCATCTCTTGAAGATATTCATTATAAGTAGGATATCACTAACTACATCATACGCTTAGAAGCTTGTTTCTACACCAACGCAACCGGTGAAATAAATTAACGCAACATTCATATTTACAGAGTACCCTACATAATGAAGTTGTACTGTAGAAAACTCTTTTGTTAAAGCATCCGTCCTCAATTCTTATCCCCCGTAGTGTTAGTAATATACATTGCCGCTCTGGAATAACACACACTTATATCTATAGAGAAACAGAACAGATCATCACTGGGGACCGTTTGAAAAAGGGAAAACAGGAAACGTGTGAAAAAATAAGCCTTTTTTCCCGTCGAAAGGCGTGAACGCGACGCATCACCTATTTCTAAAGGAACGTAAATAAACGCACCTTTAAGAGTGCGTCTGAATCGACATATGTCCGCACATCCTTACGTGAGTCAACACTCACCGGAGGCCTATTCTGAGGCAATATGGCATCACTAATTTATTCTCGGAGACGGCTTTCCTGTCAAGTTATGTGAAATCTTTCTGTGTGTTAACGAGACTGAAATAATTACAGATTCACGATCCGGAATTAACTTCTAATTAGAAGATAATTAATGTATGTACCTACGTTAGTTTACTCGGTTCAAGTCACTACAGTTTAATTAGTCAACGTAAATAATGAATTCTAAGAAATTGAATGTATATGTATATATTAAGGTTGGTTATTGCAAAAGTTATCAGTCTGATTACACGCCAACTACAATGTAATCATCTGTCAAGCAAGAAAACCACTTCAAAAGGTAAAACGAATGGAAAATAAATCGGAATAATCCTTTCTATCGCTTAGTATATTCAGAGGAACGCTTCTAATTACTACAACTCGTTGGTGCGGTTTCCTTTGCCACATCATCAAAGGGGTTGCAAGTGACGTTGCTACTTGCAAAGAAAACAGCTTTTGTTTTCTTTGACCGGGACCTGAACACACGACAACTTTTAGATTTTCTTACCTAGATTAGTTCTTTTCATTTACCCACCGTTTCATTTAATAATATCTTTTCGCAAAGCACTTTACAGCTGGTTTAAAAGAAATATAAAACAACATTGATATAGTTGGTGCCAGTTAAGATGGCAATAGCGGTCATTGACCTTTACCTAATAAGTCCTCGTATAATGACATAAGATCTGAATTAGCATTTTTTTGTGAAATTATAGTGTTTACTTGTGAGTCTTAAATATAAAAATAATATAAAATCTTAGTTATAGGTGAAATATTTTTACCATTTTGATATTTATGAATTAAAAGATACTTATATCCTTACAATATTACTAATTTATTCGGTATTTTATAAAAATGCAAATTCTGAGCTTATGTCATTATACGAGGACTTATTAGGTAGGGGTCAATGTCCGCTATTGCCATCTTAACTGGCACCAACTATAGTTAAAATAAATGGTAGTGCTTGACAAATCAAAACGCTTAGTGCACAAGAGCAAAGTTCGAGCTCCGTTGTAAATCTAGATCGTAAACTAACATTAATCGTCCGGAGAGAACAAACTAGTTTCTCAAATTATTTCCTCGCCTTCGACCCTCTGGTTTTGTCTCACGGATTGCTGCATTCAAGTAACGACACCATTAATCGTGAAATTCAATGGGATCTTTAGTGCGTCACACAATTGCACGAAATAATGGATCTCATAAAGTTATGGAGAGAAATTAAAAAAACGCTGGTTTTTGTCTAATTGATGTTTGAAATTATTTCCGATTGGAAAATTTGTTGCTTCGGTTCCTCTGTAGTTAAACTGAAAACCACCATCGGAAGGAAAATGTATGTTGTGGAATATGAGTTATATGTTCCATAATGCCGACATCCCAACGTAGACTAATATTCTCTTCCTGCCATGAACACCCAGAGGAGGCAACTGAGATATACAAAACATCGCGGCAAATCGGAGCGGTCCCCAAACGGGAGTAGAGTAAGCATGTAACAAACATTTTGTGGATGACATAAAAAACTAAAACTAAAATAGCGTAATACTGTGCTACTCAAAGGATTTAAAAAAAACTGGTCTAGAATGAATGAATCTCGCTCGATTCTAATTCTGGAAAATCTATGATTTCTGTTCTTTATCAAAACTTTCTAAATCTTTATAAAATTTAAGACCCTACTGTCATTTTACAAAGCGTTTATTTCAATTAGACTGTTAACAGGCAGTACTTATTTTCAGTAAGCAACTTGAAACTAATTACTAGTTTTAGCAAGTACTTTACTCCAATTTTACTAGTAATTACTAACAGCCCTAGTACATAATTCCAAGGCAACGACTAGCTCAAAACTTGATGGACAGACGGACAGTTTCAACGCTTCCATTTTTCAATTCGGAACCCTAAAAATATAAATCAACACGAAACATTTATTAACGGTCTTCAGTGACAATGTAGACAGACACAGGAAATAAAATATCCGAAATGCAATGTTCCATGCTTTCTAGTGTCCTACCTTGTAGTACTGGCTGAGCATATTTTAGGTACTCTGTGTGTCTCAGCTGTATAATAATAGCACCCTGCAATCACGGGCTGTGTTTACACAAGGACCGTGGTATTTATTTGCTAAACTCTTGAGGGTACGCCTGGTAACGTCGGCCTAATTTTCAAATTCAAAGCTGAATACGCATTCGATTGCGGATCGGGTAAACATTCCCCGTATAAGGTAATTGGTTTAATTTAAAGTTAATTCTAGTAACTTTTTATTCAATGATGGCTCCTGAAATAAATTGTGGAACAAGGAATGGCAACATATAGAAGAGAAGAAATGTTCACTCGAAATCAAGTTGATTCATGTTTTGTGTAAAATTGTTCAGTTGAAAATCATATCATTAATCGTTATTGGTGTTTTCAATCAATGAATTGTAAATATCGTGGGTTTTTTCTAAATTTTAAATGTTGAATTGATAGAAATATAATATATGTTCAAGTATCTATTTATTTGCAAAAGAAAAACTTTTTCAAAATCCCGTGAGTTGGAATTAGCACTGATTGTCAAGACTTCTTTTAAATGGCATCTCTTTTCATGATTGTATGATTAAACACAAAGAAAACGGTAAAGAAATGGCAGACGTCCTCTACAACGTAGTTTTAATTCCTTGGATACGCTTTAATCCATTCAGTACCGTCTTTGAATTATCCTCGAAGACGGAAGAGAAATCTACAGAGCGGCTTACAAAGGTTAAACTTTACATAGATTTGTTATAATTAAAAGTTCAACACAAAGGGAACTCGATCAATCGTTGAAATTATAATTTCGAATGAGTTCAGTTGCTGTCATTCTTTTAAAAGCCGGGAACGACTGCTCCGCAATTGAAAAGGAGTTTTCAATTAAAAGTGAAAACCGAATGAAAGGCTGTTCGATAGGTTAGAGGCGTGTTACGAACATAGTAAGTGGGCAGACGACAAAAGACTTGCCAATTACATTTTAGGATTCCAAAGCCGTACTTAAAAAGTTCTTAATTTAATCCTAGTCCCATTCTAATCAAAGATCGGGTCTTTAGTAGTTTAGTAATAGAATTAATGCCTCAAAGCGACGACGATATTCGGCGTATCTTCGGTTTAATTAATATTAAAACGTACATTTTCCCACTAAGTTTATATTTACCTACGTAGTGGTTTTGTATAATGATTTACATATTTAATTCTGAAACATTCCTCCGAGGCTTTATAATAAATTCATCGTAATCTAAAACAGCCACATAATAATTTACTTTATCTTGCATATAACTTACACGTGTATGGTGTGTACGTACGTAATGTATATATTTCTTGTTGTTATGTATTTTGTGATCCAGACGACTTGGGAGCAGTATATCCTAAACTTTACCCAAAACCGGTTTGCAATATTAATGTATTGTACGTGGTAATCTTACTGATGTCGATACTGAGCCGAACAACTGAAATTATAATAACTGCCTTCCTTATACTCTGCGTGAGTATTATTATATTCTATCTGCGATGTTAAATGATTTTACGTGTGTATGTAACTAAAAAAGTATTAGTAATAGTAATTTTATGCCGCCGGTACGTATGTGGGAGGTAAACGGCCGCACGTTTCGGCCTAACTAGTGGGTTCAGGGCGGAACTCACGTGCGCTCGTTTTCGTCAAAGAAATTTACGTACGCATCTGAGGGAAGCTGTGATGAACACACGGAAAAACCTCCGTGAAATTACCTCCTTAATTATGCTTTTGGGTATTCATGTAAAGTAGGTTCTTTCAGTTGCCTGTCGGTATTACGAAGTACTCGTATGTTTACTTTATTTTGGAGATTTAAATGTAGGACTAGAGTGTATGTAATGTAATGTAGACTTCAATATTTGTTGTTTTTCTGAAAACAACAAATATTGAAGTCTACATTACATTTCAGATGAGCTGAAAAAGCGTCATAACTTTGAGTCGTATATCAACAGAGTTTTCGAAATGAAAGAATTGATTATTAAAATCAGGACTAATAAGTAAATCGCAATTACAAAACTTACTAACCAAGCCGAATCTGAAATAGATATCTTACTTTACTAATACCAAAGCACCTTATTGATTAATATCGCGTTTAAATCGAAACATAGTAACAAAACAGTAATTACAAAACGGTGGAGGCGGTCTTTGTTGAACTCGACGACGGATTCAATTGTAAGTCTTAACTCTCTGTATCCGAGTGTTATACTTATAACTTAAAAGTTTAAGTGCGAACCCGTTCTCACTTAAAGTTGCGTCCTACGATCATACTCGTAGTTATAAAATAAATGAAGATAAAAAAATGATGCTAACGAAAAGTGTTATTAAAGAAATCCACATTTCACCATAATAGTACTATGACGATGATTAAGTATGGTATGCTTTTCATATTTTCCTGTTAAAATCGAATAGGTTATAAAATAATATAGCCAGGCACCAAAATATTGGTATGATAAAATACTAATTGTAGAAAACATTTAATATTCTGATTGTGCATGTGCTCCATAAATTGCCTCTCTTTAAAACGGTTTTGATGTGAACAAAATTATTGTTTAAGTAACTCAATTGATTACGTTTATGGTTGGTTGCCTAATCGTTGTAATTTGAGGTATATCTTGTCGGTGAAAATGTTAAAAACCTGTAATATTGATTTACCCACAATTCAGATAATTCTGAATTTCCCTTACCCAGTAGAAGTATTTAATACTTTACAATTTAATAAAAGACTTGATATAACTTTCACTACCTGTCCTAGCGCGATCTATTGAAATTCAGTCGTGCACGGCGCGTCATCTTTATTGCAAAAATACCTCGGGTTGAAATGCACCATATGCCGCAGTTTATGAACTAGTCCATTTTTATTCCCAGTAAATATTAAAAGGAAGAGTTTTTAGTCAGGTGGGATTCATAGAGTGTACGGTTGGTGCCCTATACAATACTTCGGTTTTTGATGGAATGAAAATTCATATTTTGAAGGCTTCCAGTTTTATAATTATGCTTTGAGAGATTTCAAACTACCCACAATATTATGTTTTTTTTTCAGTAATTGGTAAAAATATCTTTTTTTTTTATAATCCATGAGCAAGATTGATTTAATTCATATTTTCTCCGTTTGACCAAGAGCCTTTACCTTTTTTTGGTTGGGAAATCATTAAATCTGGTGGGTCTTGTTGTTTGAGTATGTTAGAGAAGAGTCTATTAAACGCACCCACAACACAGGAGTTTCTGGTGTTGGGCAACATTTTTCAAAAAAGAAAAGAAAAACTAAAAATTGTCTGCGCTCTGGTGGAAACTGAATACCCTGTTTAGACAGTCGTGAGCCTTACACTGCAGCAGTACAATTACAGGCTTTTATATAAATTATAATTATTTGATTGTTATTTTTTTTAGATTTTTTTATAAATTAATATTTTTTTTACGTAGTAGACCCACAGCATAAATTGAACTGTAAGCGCAGTTTCTTCCTAACTATTATAATTTATCAACCATAGTAACTATACACAATAAACCGCAACGATTTTAAAATAAACGAACAAATCACAGCTATTTGATCAAATCTGTTGTGTAGCGATACAAAGACACGAATAAGATCGGTGCTTCAGTTTACGAACGAGCCTGAGGAACGAACAAAACAGGCCAATCCTGCAACCAGCGGGACCTAGCCAAACAGGAGAATTCTTGACAGGATTGATTAGATGACAGATAGCTGCCGCATAGTCTGACACAAAATGATAGCTTTGACTTGATAGTAGTCACGCATGTCAATAATCCCGCACCTACAGTCACGAGCAATAACATGTAAACACTTAACAAAATTAAAATGCAATTAACGCGTGAACTACTGGTTTCTACTTTGAAATATTATGACCTATTTGGTAATAGTAATGGCTTCCGAAATAGAAGTCTAATGAAAAGGCAAAAGTTTAATCAATATGGTAACAGAACAACGCTTTTGAATAATGCTTAGTGTATAAATACTATTGCTCGTGACTGTACATTAAGCCTGCATTTGCATACAAACAGTCCTAATCCGACAACCTTTATTTGGTTGTGTTTTACGGGACATCCCAAACTTGACATAAATTCTATTCTAATTTCAATTAATGAATGGCAATTTTGTCAACTCTAAAAAAGTCAAGTGTAGGTATTCATCTTTAGTTTTTAGGGTTTCGTACCCGAAGGGTAACACGGGACCCCATTAATAAGACTCCGCTGTACGTCCGTCTGTCTGCCTGTCAGTCTTTTTGTAACCAGACTGTATCTCATGAACCACGATAAGACAGTTGACATTTTCACAGATTATTGTATCTCTGTTGCCGCTATAATAACAAATTACTAAAGTTGACGTTATTATAGATAATGGTACGGGACCACTCGAACTCGTCCAACTTGCACTTGGCCGGTTTTTTTACTATCTTTGGATGTCCAAGTGCAGCACTGCATTATAGAGTCTTCTCATAACTTTCCAGACAATCTTTCTGTTCACTAAAAGATAAGTTTTAAAATACATAATTAAATACAAAGTGCCACCTACATGATGACAAAGACTTTCTCTTAGTATCGTAGAACTAGATATAATTCTTATGTTAGGTTAGTAGGGAAACTTTCAAATTAACCTTTTAATTGTGGGACAACAGCTGCAAGGAATGTCAATAGAAAATACGGTGTTTCGAGAGTGGAGCCCTGACTTTATTGCGAGCTCCTTGCACTCGAGTGAACTGTGCTGCAAACATAAGGTTAACTGTCAATAAGCCAAAGCTTTTAACGTGCAGTTAATCTACTGAGACTGTCGTTTACTTTACCAGTGTGTTCAGGGTAATTATGTATTTTACTTTCCTACTTCTCCACATTTTTTTTCTTAATTTCGGCAAAATCATTGTCTAGACTTCGTCGCTTCATTGCCTAAGCGCCTTTCTGGTAGTTGTCACTGTTACTTCCGGCTTTCAGAACCTCAGTGGCTAAGAAATAGTGTAAAAGCTTAGCAACATTCATTAGGTGCGTCCACACAGAACGAGCAGCCTCGCGAGGCATCTCCCGCGCGAGAAAACTGCCTCGCGAAGCTGCTTGCTCTGTGTGGACGCGCATATACGCAAGCAAAACAAAAGCCGACACTGAATGGCTCGGGCGCTCGGTCGCTTTCCCGCGGCAGCGCGCACTGCTCGCTCTATTTGAACGCACCTATTATATTAGCAATTTTCTCATTCAACAGTGGTTCTACTTAGAGATAAGACCTATTTCGGAAAGCTTTCAAAATACTATACGTTTGTGGAAATGTAAAATTTTAAGACAGCAGGAGACAACCGCTTTTAAATTTTGCAAAAAGATTTCATTGCTCGTGCTCGACTGAACATAACATATTTTTCAATAATTTTTAAATCAATTACTTACTTAAAATGTAGTTACAAATGTGTCGTATAAGACAAGAATGAATAAGTGCCTAAAATTATTATTAAAGGTCGCGTCACGACTTGAAATTCAATTACTCAAGTCATTTCAAACTTGTTTCTTTGAAATACGCTGGCACTTAAGTATTATGTTGCTAACGCTTGAAAAGTGTGAGAAATTGTGAACGTAGAATACCTTTATAGGTAACAGGATTTACTTCAGCAAAACTCTGTTCAAAATTTTGATAAACCCGTTTAATGGCTAACAATAAACATAATTATAGAAAGAGGACCAGTGTCTGTTAATGATAGACGTTTTTCTCAGAAAACATTTAGAAACATATAAATTGAATAATGATGAATAGGTAAGCGGAGCAGTATTGTGAAAATGAAGAGGTATTTGTTTGATATGAAAGGGTTTCCAGAATCAACATCAATCCAAACATCCTTCGAATTCTGTCTGAAAACTACGTATTTGAGGATATTCTCATCAAGTTTAGTTGGAATAGAGGTTTTGATTAATGGTGAAACTAGGTGGTATTACGAATTAAATATCCGTTAATATTCTGACAAACGAAGTGCCGCTTGATGCTGATGACGTTTAATTCTCGAGTATAATCAAACAGTTGACCGTTCCATTGTTAACTGGCACGCTCAAATTGAACCACAACTAAGTATTATCTAACCACTGGTGGTTCATGTACTCAGTTAACATAGTGTTTTATTTCATTTGACCGCAAGGCCGATAATTGGACAGGCTATCTTATTGACCAGTCATTTGTTAATAATAAGTTCGTTATCAGCGCGCTTTGTTCAGACGGGTCAGAGCCCATTCGTACCCTAAGATTCGCACCCTGTGCCCACTCGTACCCTGGAAGTTCTGAGGGGCCCACTCGTCCCCTGAAAAATATTTATTTTTATTCATTCTTCTAATATAAGTACATGTACATGTGTATACTGCAGCTTGGTAGTCCTGGTACAGTCGCGCAGAAAAGGGTAAAATAAAAAATATAGTAATTCGGTAGATATCATGTTTATTTCAAGTAAGATTAAGTTTAATAAATGCCTCTAGGCTCTAGGCATTGTGTCAATCTTCAAAATAATTAATCAACTTTTGGTTTCTTGTACATTTGTAAATATTTAGTAAAATATATGATAACTACATTATAATAATCTATAAAGCAGTAAAATAAAACTGTGTAACTATATAAATAAAATCTCAGTAATAATAACTGAATTTTATATAAATTTACATCCAGTGTACAAACAAATAAACAAATATCAATACCAATATAACAAAAATAACAATTAATTGTTAGTACTTTGTAGAGTCAAAGAGATCTACAAAATAATGCAATATCACAATAACTTTGTATTAAAGAAATATAAAAAGTAAAATCAGTCTTTATCAACTATGTAAAACCAACATTTTTACTAACAACAAATACACATGCACAATCAAAATGTCCTAGAAACTAACAAAATACAACTCTTTTTACAAAAATCAGCCTTGATTGACCATCATATAAATCAACATTAAATATAAAATATGAAAAAAAAATAGAACACATATCAACAGTAAATAATCACTTCTTATTTTTTTGTATATATACCAACTACATACATGCAAAATCATTATAACTTAAATCTAATTTGCTTGCGCGCAGATACTCTGACTAAGATTACCCCTCGAGCTTTGGCATTCCACACCCCGCGCACATCTGGAGAGCACTTACCAATTTTAACGCAATTTTTGGAGCAAAACAGAATTAATGTTAGAACGTTGATTATTTTTATCCGACTTCCAAAAGGAGGAGGTTCTCAATTCGGATGTCTGTGTTTTTTTTATGTTGGTTCGGGCATAACTCCGTCGCTTAACAACCGATCTGTTGGATAGGGTATACTTCCGCAATGGTCCCATTAAAATTTTATCGAAATCGGACTAGCACATTTTGAAAAATCAACAATAACCTAAAAAGTTTTCAACTTTGTCTACACCGATTACTCCGAGGTTTCTGGTCCGATTTCGATGATTCTTTTTTTGTTCGATATACTTAGTATATCTGCCATTTGGCCCCATAAAATTGGGTTGAATAGTGAAACTAAAAAGGATTAAAAAAAAACATTTTCAAAAAAAAATGTAAGTAACCGACTTCAAAACAACCACAAAAAAGTTCAAAATAACCTACAAAAAAACTTTTCTTTCGAAAGTCGGTGACAAAAACAAAATGTTTATTTCGTTAGGCGAACTTCATTTAATAAAAGACCAAAGACACATTGAACAGTCTCGTATTCGCAGTCACTTTCAAGAACCAATAATGTCACCGAGGCAGCCATAACATATAAACAAAACACCTTATCTAATTTTGTAACCCGTTTTTTTTATCAAGCCATATATTATTATCATGACGGATATCATTCATCATAGCTCTTTTTTCAATGAGCTGTTATAATTTATTAAATTAATTCCGTTAATAAACTGTTCACAAGTGTACTCTGTTTACCGTTTCTTATGTAAAATATAGCTAATTTTATCTCAGGGGACCAATAGGCACCTGAATAGGTGCCGAATCTTTAACTTATATTGTATTATATTAGAGGGGACGAATGGGTACCTTAGAAATAATATTTTTTATTAAAATAATAATTGGTACCCTACCAGGAGACCAATGGGCACCTATATAGGGGCCGAATCCACAACTTTAATGCTGGGGTACGAATTTTAGGGGACGAATGGGCTCTGACCCGTTCAGACAAATCGGGTGTTTGCTGCAGTTAAATTATCGCGTGGATGTCAAAGCGGGGACTGTTCCTATTATTTTGTATTTTACCTTTACAGTACACGTACTGTACGATATTTTCAAAGAATCATTTTGAAAAAATAAGATTTTTCAGGGAAGTATCTCGATGCCTAAATAGAATAAGATTGCCACGAATTTTGAATTACGCTTTCCTGGAAAAGTTAATAAGAAACATTTCCTAAAAACAGATTTTTACATTCTATTGAAAAGGGAACTTCACAATCTGGGCTTGCAAAACTTCGCCCCTTTTACACAAAAAGGCTATCTTAAAAGTCGTAAATAAATTAAGATAAATAATTATCATGACAATGGTAGGTAGTATTCATCTCTAGACGGCTACGCAACACCGTCTGTCTTGACAAATTAATTCGTCTTCGCAATTTCGCTTTAATTAATTCAAAACTATATTTCGACAAACAGTAATTTAGGAAAAATCCCCAGAGACAAGAGAAATCTAACGACAAATTCGAGGTGTTTTAAATTGTAGCTTCCATTTTGTTAATTCAATTTGGAAATATCGAAAGGCGTAG
Source organism: Agrotis clavis (assembly GCA_954870645.1). NCBI lineage: Eukaryota > Metazoa > Arthropoda > Insecta > Lepidoptera > Noctuidae > Agrotis > Agrotis clavis. The sequence continues at coordinate 13,422,182 of OX940922.1, forward strand.
AAATAATGTTGAGTGAATTTGTTCGGGCTGCGATCGCGGCCTTATCTTAACGAAATCCTGTCGAGCTGGCGTCAACTGTGCCGGACGTTGCTGCTACTCGCTGCCTTTTTTAATTTGGTACTTTTATCTGATGTCTAGAGTAATCGAACGTGTTAGTGTCGGTATTTAATTAAATTTTTAATAGAAACTGTGTCTACACAAATTGTACCTATGTTTAAAAAGAACATTTAACATATTTCAAGAATTTAACGATTTTAACCAATACTTAATTAGTTACACGCAATAAATAGGTAATATTAACACATTCAACGCGACCACCATCGTATACTTCGGGGTAGTTATTGGAATACCATAAAGGAAAGCAGTTCAGACAATACCGATAACTATAAACTATAGGCACCCAACTAAACGATGCAGTTGTTATTTAAAAACCATAAAATTAAAACGAAATCACCGTAAAAGCGATCCGACTAAAGGAGCTCCTTACCGCCGGAATATAAAATCAAATTCCCAATCTTTATCCACTTCTGCAGTACATACGTATTAAAAAGACTTCCATAATCGCTTTTTTATCATCCAGTGGGATATCATTCTGCATTTAGGCAATAAAACCACGGTGGCGCGCCCCGACGCCTTATCTTCGCCGAGCAGCCACGAAAATATAGATCTAAAAAAAATTGATAGCAATTTATATGTTAAACATCGGCTTGAATGAGATATTTCGCATCTTCTACGTTCCGTGCATGATATATGTACTTAAAGATGAGCGTTATTCAAAATTGGCTTTCTCTGGCTTATGATAAATGTTGTATAATCAGAAAAAAGTATCTCTCTTCCCACAAAAAAAAAAAAGAAATAAAGTTGAACAAAACAAGAGCGTCGCCTCGTGTTTTAGAGTATTGTTAAAAACAAGCCAATAATACTATCGACATAAAAGTTTATCTACGTGTAGATTTAGTTTTGTTCAATGATTCTAGAATTATGTCAAATTACCCCGTGTGATTTCTGACCTGCGAAAGATTTTTATTTTTTTATAGTTTTAGCAGCGTCACTACACAACAGCGTAGTTTTATAAACGAAATCAGGGATTACTCGCGCAGATGTCCCTCTCCAAGATCGGGAGGAGGAAAATTGCGTTTCCCGCGCGCGTCTGACCTCCTTCTTTGCGCGCATTATTGCTTAGCAGAAGGAGGACACTGCTCACCATGCCCCAACCGTTCTACAGCCGGAAAATGACTAGACGCGAGAGGTCGCCGCCACCGATTGCCTCTCAGGAGGGCGCGGCAAAATAACACCGTGAGGCCTGTGTTCTCCGGACGACCCACACACGATATACCTATCCAGGTATCATAATGGTGTCACCTGGGCATATCCTTCCATCCGAAACAGGAACCTCCCGGAATAACCGGGCATCTACGGTACTTTCACAGTTTTTATGTCTTGTGACTGGGACTGTAGCACCATAACTTTGTAGTGTTTAATTATATTTTAATGTCTTTGACAATTCAAAAGTGCCTGTAACTGGTCTACTTGAATTAAATGCTTTTGATTTTGATTTGATTTGATTTAACCGTGTGACGTACGTGGCGTGCCCAAAATGAGGGGTTTACTAAACATCCATAACACATGGTGTTCTTTAGTTTTTTCCACGAGTGTTTGTGAGAGAAAAGTATGCGTGTGTATATTAATGTGGGTAAGTATTCTTATGTAGGTTGAGTATTATGCTAGCGCTGTGCTATTGAGGGTGATATTTCGGCTCTTTTCGCTTGCAGCTCGCGAATTATGTGCACCTGCCGAACCGTCTTGGGCGACGTTCCTTTGTCAATTATGTCACAAATTCCGTAGCAGCCGCGAATGTGTTCGTCCCGGATCCAATCTAATATGGTAACGTAGCATTACTGAAATTACGTCTTTGTTTTCTCGATACGAGTATTAGTTGCAGTATATACCTATGTTGGCTTATTAAGTGATTGTAATTGATTGCATAGCATGAGGTCTTGAGTTCATTTCCCTGTTAAAGCAGATTGTTTTTAACCACTCGAAAAGCCTTTTTATGTGCAAAGTCATTAAAATTACTGCTCCCGCTCTAGATGCAAAAAGGAGTGTGAGGCCCGGTATCCACCAAAGCGGAGAGGAGAGGAGATGTGTTTGAAAAACCAATCAGATGTCCACATCACCTCTCCGCTTAGCTTCAGTGGACATCTGATTGGTTATTAAAACACATCTCCTCTTCTCTCCGCTTTGGTGGATACCGGGCCTCAGACTCGTACTGACTAAAACCCACCCTGTTGCTTCAAATGTTTTTTGCCTTTGTAGACATGCCTGTAAACTAGACAGACGGGATACAACTAATTATCACCCTTCTAAACCTAAAATCCTATTAATTATTTTTGGTCTGGGTTACTAATTTAATGTACAGAAAGCTTAGATAACAGCTAGGTCGTAGTCTTTTTACAGCCTGTAATTATGAGCCGCTAGAAAATGAGCCTGTTCAAATGTTAAGCTGACGGATTAACTTTTGACTACTCGTTAACTGTAATTTGATTAACCGACATAAAACGGGTATTATGGATAGGATTATGTATGTTTGTCTGCGATTTTCTCGCGTTTGGCTAAACCGATTTTGATGCAATTTTCAGAAACCTTTTCTTTACATTCTGGAGAAGATTTTAACATACAATTGAATAATAATGAATATTACATGACGTCGTCCCATGACGCAAGGATCCGTTATTGTTTACTTTGATGGCACATTGTTCAAAAACGCTGATTTCAAAGACTCCTGGGCCTTTTGTTGAATGTCTGATTTAAAGGGTAATAAAATGAAATCATTTTAAAAAGATAGGCTTCGTTTTTTTTTGTTTATTTTATAATGAAACAATTTTACTTTTTGAAAATAGTGTTTCTGTTTTTTATTTTTTATATGGATTTTCTCTTGGCGTCAATCTAAACCAGAAACAAAGATGAGGGTTTAGTCCGAACTATGCAACCAGATGCAACTGGAACTCCTGCGCATCGACGGAATACAGTAAAAACTAATTGGCGCCTGACTCCAACATGATGGTGATCGCTAGCAAGGTGGTCTGGGGCCGTATTATAACGTCTTAAAACCTGGCTTGTTCCAGTGAGGCGTCGTAATACGGCCGCTAGTGAGGCCTACGACCACCAGTGGAATCACTCAGCCGTCACCGTCACCACAGTTAGTCCACCACATAACAGGTAGTCTGTCGTGCCATTCTCCAGGGTGGACCGCTAGGGCTTGGATTCCACCCACCGTATGAAATATTTTATTCTTTTAAGATATTTTCTCGTATGTAGGTACACGCGACAATCGCCCGGAGGACACGGTGGAGCATACGGTGCAGTACTGCCCCGCTTGGGCAGAGCACCGCCGTGTCCTCTCGACGGCGATAGGCGGAGACTTCTCGCACCCGGCATTGGTCGAGGCCATGCTGCGGGGCGAGACGGAATGGGAAGCGGTCGCCTCCTTCTGCGAAGCAGTCATGCTCGCAATAGAGGAGGCGGGTTGCCTGAGGGACAGGACTCGCTGCCCGACCATGTCCGGTTCGACGGTGCGTTGTGTTCCACGCGCGCCTCAAAGAGTGTCAGCATTATGACGGGGCAGTACCCTTTAGAGGGCCAAAGCCTGCCGCGGTCGCGGGACTCATGAGTTACCGTGACCCCGAAACGTAAATGGCTATTGAAAGTTACCGTGGATTTTAGTCGTTACGAGTATGAAAGTCCCTCCCGCTCTGCCCTGGTTGGGAGGACTCATTTGATGATTTTACCACGCCAAAAAAAAAACCTTAATTCATGTATTACCTTATTGTTTATGTTCGGTCACCTTCAGAGAAAATTAACCCCCTTTGGTAGTGACATCACTATGATACATTCCTAGCAGTCCTAACATTAGGTTTGGGAGTTTAATAAGTAGTTTTTTTTTTTAAACAAATAAATATCACAAACATTTCCCGCTATACTAAAGCAAGAAAATTTGACACTTCCGTAGGAATACCAAATTCAATATTTACAAGCATTTTGCCGGCCTCGTCATATCAACATAGATTTCGCATTTTCCCATGGGTTTGGGCCGAAACTACAGAAAGCCACCTGCTAACACCACGATCCTAAAATGGTCCTTTCGCCTCGTTCACGATCATGTGGTCTTATAAACACGCCGGGTACTAGTACCACGCACGTATAAAGGTCATGGCACACTATAGGTACAGGCACGGCAACGGCACGGCTCCAACTCAGCGCTTAACTTGTCATTCAAATTAAAGCCTTAAATTATGTGACGTATAATATATTTCACAATGTCAATATGAAAAAGCCAACGGCGGGGAGTCAGCGCGCTTAACGCTACCATACAACTCGCCTCGCAGCCCGCGCGCTGCAATCGAGCTGACGGCATGCTTACAGCGCGCCGACTCCTAGTTGCTAGCGAAACAAATGCCTTATGACAATTATCTTCACGGTAGCAAGCTTACACCTCGCAGACGGCGGCGGCGCGCGGACTGCGAGCTTACACCTCGCGGACGGACGGACGCGGTCAGCACGCTAACGGCTAGCCGTAGCCTAAATTCGAGGTGACGCCGTGCTGCAGCTGTGCACTTGCGGTGCTGCTATAATGTGCCATGACCTTAAGGCACGGTTTCCACCAAAACGGAGTGTAGCGGGGGCGAGAGATGTATTTTTTAACCAATTTCCACTGAAGCTAAGCGGAGAGAAAATATATAAATCTGATTGTTTATTCAAAACACATCTCCACTCGTCTCAATTTTGGTGGAAAACTGGCCTAAGGCTCAAGCTACACTGTAAGGGCCGTGAGAGACGCTACGACGATCAGGGGCCGTGTGACAGAACTAGATGGCGCTAGACGACTTGTATAGCTCTGTCTCTTTCACTCACTGGAGCCAGGTTTAAAGACGTCATAATACGGCCGCAGTTCTAATAACTAACAAGACATCAGAAACTTCATCAAGCGATTCTCGCGACCACGTGAGGCCTGCCAATTTAATGTGGCTTGAGGCTAAGGGTTAATACACACCGAGACGCGACACTGCGCTCACATTACGACGCAACACTGCTTGCACCTTAGATAAAGTATCGCCCGCACATTACAATAGAGCGACTCAAAATCTAACTTCATTCACTACCTACTGAAAAGATACACGTTTCCAGTATCGTCACCTCATGTCGCGTCTCAGTGTGAACTGACCCTAAATATGCTACTGACGGATTGGGTTGTGTGATAAAGTCAATTTAAACTGCATGAACAGATGCGGCGCGGGCGCGGGGGCGGGGGAGGGGACTGAACTACCGATAATCCAGAGTGGTAAACTAGGAGTTGCTATCAAACCACGGCTCAATGGGCAGCTTTCATGCTAATTTGCAATGTAACTAGTAACTTTCACTTACGTGATGAGGTATCTAGGCGAGACTAAACTGTAAACTGTAGGTACTGCAAATATTGTAGTCAGATTAATAACTTAGTTTACGTTTTGCACATGTTAGTTTGTATTACAATTACTTTGCTTAAAAATGATTACCTATATAATTTTGCATTTACTGAAGAAAACGTGTGATATTACTGCATGCCGACGGCGAGTAATGGATGACTCGCCGTCTGATCATGATCCTTGCCCAGAGCGACGGCGCATCGGTGCGTCGTGTTCCAATCTGACGGGCCTCCATAGAGGGCCAAACACCTTCCAGGGTCGCGAGACTACCGACGTGTCCTCACGGCAGCGATAGGCGGAGACCTCTCGCGCCCAGCATTGGTCGCGGCCATGCTGCGGGGCGAGACGGAGTGGGAAGCGGTCGCCTCCTTCTGCGAAGCAGTAATGCTCGCGAAGGAGGAGGCGGGCCGCGTGAGAGAGAGGATCGACAGTGTCCTCCCTCTGCCCCACCCGCGGTGGTGGACGCCCACGGCGACAGACGTCGCAGGACGATCTCCGGCCACCGTAGGCGCGGGCATGCGGGCAGCAAGTAAAGGGCAACTCGCTGCCCGACCATGGACCATGCCCGGGTCGACGGCGCGTTGTGTCCCACGCGCGCCTCAAAGAGCGTCAGCATACTGACGGGGCCCCCTCTCAGAGGGCCAAAGCCTGCCGGGGTCGCGGGATTATTTATTCCTTACCGTGACCCCGGAACATAAAGGGCTACTGAAGGACACCGTGGATTTTAGTCAGTACAAGTCTGACAGTCCCTCCCGCCCTGCCCGGGGTTGGAGGACTCATTTGATGATTTTACCACGCTAAAAAAAAAACCGGCCAAGTGCGTGTCGGGCCACGCACAGTGTAGGGTTCCGTAGTTGCCCATCAAAATACTTATGCGAACTAACTAAACTGATTCGCTGAATTTAATTTTAAAAAGAAGAATTTTCAAAATCGGTCCAGGCGTCTTTGAGAAATCGGGGAAATACATAAAGAATTTAGAACCTCCTCCTTTTTTGAAGTTAGTTAAAAATAGTTGACAATAAAAACCTACCTATCCCCAAAACATACCCACCTGCATAGCTGTAAAAATAAAGTTGACAAACTTACATTTGCAGTTGAAGAACATGTTCTCCGATACATTTTGTTTAGGAAAATATATTACCTAAGTACATTTTATAAGTTGGTCGACTATTACTCGTAAACTTGTAAAGTCTACTTAGTCATGATAATTTTCTTTTAAACTTCGTTATATATACTACTATTGTGAATTTTTTCACACCCCCAAACATAACCGTTTAGCTGGTAGAGGGGGGGGACACTCGAGTCGAGCAAAAATTAGCACTTTAAAGCTTAATATTTCACAAACGAATCTTTTTATCAAAAAATTGTTAATGGAAACTATCAATATTTTTTAGACCTATTTAATGATACCCCACACTAAGGGGTACGCGAGAAAAAAAAAAAACATCCCCACTTTACGTGTACCGGAGGTACCTTAAAAAAATATATTTTACGAGATTTTATTTTACCACTTTTTCGGCGCAACAAATCCGTATATTTACACTAAATTACAGCTCTCTAGTACTGTGCGTCTCTGAGCTAAACTGCGGACAGACGGACGGACGGACGGACGGACGGACGGACGGACGGACGGACGGACATGGCGAAACTATAAGGGTTCCTTGTTGACTACGGAACACTAAAAAAGGGTCGCGAGACTATTTAAACAGGTAATCCTGACCGTATCGTATCGTAAAAGGAAAAAGAAGTAACACGGTACATTTTTGTCAGTATGAGTCTTAAGAGTCCCTTTCGCGCCACACAGGGTAGGAGGAATCATTTGATGATAATACCACCTAAACAAAATGTCATATCAATGCTTTGCCTACACACACAAGCTTAAAAATGTTGAAGCCAGTTTTTGTGCAAGAAAATCTTATAGCTTGACAAGCAATGCGCTTGATTGGATTTCCCGCCGGCAAAAATACCTAACTTCTGTACAAACTTTCATTCCCCATTTAACCGCATTCTCGTTATTCAATACTTTGTTCACTTTCATAGCATTATACTGAACCCTCTTGCAAAGTTCGTGTTGCTAAAGCAGACAACCCACATCTAGAACCTTAAACCCAGCTTTTCTGCTTACATTATATCTGTTATAGTCATCGCCAAATAAGTCTGGAATAAAGGTCATTGATCCTATTAATGCATCGTTCGAATTTCATAACAACATCGTTCGAATTTCAAAATAAAATATAAGGTCAAGATCGCCTCTTACTACGATACGTTACTTTTGGTCGTTCTTTACATTTTTTCGAATGGTTTTGAAATATTGCATTATATTGGTACACGAGGGCAACGTATTTTATTCCACATTTATCTGGCGGAAACTATACAGTATTGATGACCAATTCATTTTCCGTACCTCAAAAAAAAGGAACCTTTAAAGGATCACTTTGTTGTCCATCTGTCCGACTGACAAGCCCTTTTTTTTCAGGAATGCCTGGAGGTTTAAAGCTGAAATTAATATCACATACTTATCGACTTGTCTAAAATCCCTTCGAGAATAGAAAAAATTAAACGTCTAAGTCAACGCAATCATAAAATACGGCTGTTTAAGCTCTGTTTTGCCGCGTATTTTGACATTTGGGGTGTAATCAAAACCCATAGAGTACTTTCCGTTGACCTAGAATCATGCACAAGTAAGAACTTACAGGCCTACCATGACGTCTTAGGCTCGGCGCCTACTATCGGCATCGGCATGGCTGAGGATTTTAGGTGATAAAAAGCATTATGGACATTAACTTAATGGCAATAAAGTAGAAATTATCATGATAAATATAGTATCATAAAATGAGTTCTCCCGCCATGGGTGGGGTGGAAGGGACTGTCAGACTCTTACTGACTAAAATCCACCCATGTTCCTTCCTATGCCCTTTACGTTCCGGGGCCACGGTATCCTGGGTTAAGAAAAAACCCGCGACCCCAGCAGGCATTTGGCGCGAAACACGACGCGCCACCGACCCGGGCTTGGTCCTTGGTCGGACGGCGAGCTACCCATTATTAGTTTTTGCCCGCATCCCAGGGTCCACCGGCCCGAAAAACTGGTCTTTCCCCCGGACGTATCCGGGAGGGAACTCCAATCCACGGGCGCACGTGGAGGTTTCCTGTCATAGCACCCCAAATATGATCGTAGTAACAAAAAATACCGCATCGGTATGCTTGAGGCTACTGCATCGGCAATTTCTACTTTATTGCAATGCAGTTAATGTTTAATGCTTTTTATCACCTAAAATCCTCAGCCGTGCCGATGCCGATAGTGGGCGCGCCGGGCCTTAAAGCGTATGTGGTTACGCTCAGAGAACGAGATGGCGCTAGACAACTTGAATCTACTGTCTCTTTCCCACAGCCTAAAGAATCGCGCTTTAAGACGTCATGGTAGGCCACCAAGGCCTTACCACGAGCTCTTAACGCGATCCAGTTTAAGCTGTGGGAAAGAGATGGCGCTAGACGACTTGTATAGCTCTGTCTCTTTCCCACAGCCTAAACTGGATCGCGTTAAGAGCTCGTGGTAAGGCCTCGTGTACAAATAAAGGAATAAGTACGAAACGTACATATTTTTTTACTATTATCACAGACTTTGTAGTTAATTTCGTTTTGTACCTATTTCATTTTGTTCCTCATGGATTTGATATTTCCATCGATAGTTTATAATCTGGATTAACACATGGGATGGTTTTTATACCGATTTGATGTTCATGTGAGATCAATTTCGAGTTGTAGCGGGTGAAGCCGCTGGCAACAGGTAGTTTAACTATTATGAGATGGCTTGCGTATGGGATAAATCCAAGATAAATCATTTTCAACTACGGAACTCTTAATTGTGCGTGGTCTGACACTTACTTTGGTATGTAGTTTTTTATTAAGATGACATGTTAGAAATACTGAACGTTTAAAAAGAAATCCTTTCATAAGTGTACCGTACCGATCTGAGTCTACATCATATGAGGCATGCTGTTAGATGCTTTGACAAAAAGTCTGTGCGCCATTTAGGACCCAAATAATTTAAAACGTAAGCAAAATAAATGTATTTCATTTATTTTGAGAAATCATGGAGTACTTTTGCCACTGCCTCAGCGTTTGAGATTATTTGGTCACACACAGGGTAAGGCAGTCGAGTTTGTCGTGTCAAAACCCAGAGTTCATGGAAAACCGCAGTTTGTGGCTACCGCAATTCGCATCATGGCAGTGAGGTGCAGTCACTAAATAAACTTCTTGATGGTTGAAAATATTTCCAAGAAATTTTATTATCTTTGTTATAGTGTTATAATTCAATTCAATTCTTTATTGCATTCACATGTGTATTAAAAGTTCTTAAAATTAAAGTAAGTTCACATGGACCCTGTCGGGCACAACAATTCAATAAAATGTCACTAGTAGCATTAAAATAATCAATAGTAATTAATTAATAAATTTAAATACCTAACAGAATAATGTCACAGGCAATTCTTTTGTCTGTGACATTATTAAGTACTTAATGAAATTAATAAGTAAGTACTTAGTAATGCATGCAACGTTCGTTTTTTGGAGCAAACACATTATACTTTCGCTATGTTTTCCCTTTCCCTTTCATAAAACTTGTTTGCCATTTTAATGCTTTTTTTTCACCCATGCTCTGAGTGCAAGCTATGTGTTGCAAAGGCAAGTGGCATAAAATTTACTAAAAGTAACCAAAAACTGTATGAATGGGTTAGCAACTTTTAAGTCTCGGCGAATCAAATGACTTGGCAAAAAAGAGTTTGAAAAAAAAAATGTTAAAGCATTTTGTTAAATCAAATTCCTTTAAAGTTTTCTTCTGGGAATTGAAATGGCCTTTACTCATTCCTGGAACTGAAAAGTTACTCGTACCTTAGTTACTGATATTTATCTGTTTTAGAGAGAATTTTAATTTCTTGTTTACAACACCTTATCTTGTAAAAGAGAAAGAAGCTTACTAAGACAAACAATTAGATTCATTATTTTATAAATAGATTTTCTTTGGGTTTCAGTATGACTGATAAATAAATCAATTTTATACGTCACGGTGGCCCATTTGCTGAGCGAATGGCGTTTCGCGGATTTGATAACCGTACGCAATATATATTTTTTTAATATTTGTTTTGTTTTTTAAAAAACGCTAGGAACACTAGGAATTTCTCCTGTGTCGTGGAAGCGTTTACAAACACAGAAACTCATACACCTACACCCAGACCGTACATACAACCATACAGACAGCTATTTGTAGGTCCTACAAATATTTGTTCCGTACGGAATTCGAACCCGCGACCCGCAGCACAGCAGGCCAACCGACTCAGCCACTGAACATACCGTGCCCTCAATATTATGATCTACAAGTATTAGAATTATTAGTATTATTATGGGTCTGGGTCTTTGTGTATGTGAGTTTAAAATTGTTTGTAAATGCAACTACGATACGGGAAAATATCTTAGAGTGGGGCAACTATTTTTTCTCTCAAGAAAATTAAGACTTTCTCGCATGACATCGCTTTTTCTCAGGAACGCGTGGAGGTATCAAGATGAAATTAATATCAAATGCTCAAGTTGGAGCAGAGAAAAATCAAGTCTAAGTTTAAAGTATGAATGAAAAAAAAATGAAATTTGTCCCGAAGCAAGAAAAAAAGAATAAGTCTAAAAATTGATAATCTATATCGTTGTCACAGAAAAAAAAACTACAAACCTATGGTAAGAGTTTATTTCGTTTTGTAGTTCATAGTTCAAGTTCACCTACCAAACCCCTCATTGCTCACAATATTCAACTACACGAATACCAAAACACATTGTTAATCAACCTAAACGTTCAAACCCACCGGATTACGGCTCTGTCTTTCCAAAAACAAAAAGGTCCATTTTCTGTTCATTTTTCCAGACAATATAGGTAAGCCAACAAAAATAATGCCCCGAGGTCCCAGTAGACCCTTTTACCTTGTCTGACAGATTTATCTGGCATGTCAGTCAATATACAGCGGGCGTATTATGCGTCTCGTCTGTCACGGTCTCCTGTAAACTCAACCCCCCAATGCCACTTAACCTTGACCAAAAAACCGAAGCCTGCCTGAAGGTTACTGCTCCAACGCTCGATTAATCATATGTGCCTATTTATTTGATGGGCTGTATACACGCAGTAATGGTATGTAGTTTTGTAAGATTACTTGTGGCAATATTAGTGGGAGTATTTTTTGTTATATTTGTTCCTAGTATATGCGAGAACTTACCTAATTTAAAGGAAGATATAAATGAATGTTACCTATTTTAGAATGGCAAATAAAATGATAACATTCGAAATCTAAGGCGCGGGCCACATAGAAAAGACGTAAGACGAGGACGCGTCGCGGACGGGCGAAAATGTATGAGATTCGCGTCCGCGCCCCGTCTCTTCTGTGTGTTCATACATTTTGTATGAAAGAGACCATGAAGAGACATATGTCTCCGCCCCGTCTGCGTCTTACATCTTTTCTATGTGGCCCGTGCCTAAAAAGGTAAAATAAGCTCCTTTCTTAGCATGGCGTGCGTGTGATCCCACACAGTAGAAGGCCTCACCAAGTATCGAAGCCCGGCGCCAAATAGTTTTTACTGTGATTCCTCAGTGCGCAGGAGTTTCAGTAGCTTTTGGGTGAGCTCGCTCCTAGGCCTGATTTTTCCTTTGGGCTAGATTGACACCAATACGTAACCAATCTTTGTTAGAAAATATTAAAATATTTATAGTATTTTGTTTAGTTAGCGAATCGGGTAAAGTAGTGAACCTGGATGTTGCTTTAGGGTCAGTTCACAATGAGACGCTCCGATATTAGAAATGTGTATCTTTTGTTTTTATTTATTGTTAAATAAAAATAATACAGCTATATTGTGTGCAATATGTAAAGGTGCGCCCTAACCTGAAGAGTATTCGCGTGTGATGTAATGTATGGGGCCCGCCGGACACATTTAATTACATACAACTTGTAATTACAAGTTGTATCAAGGTATTTAACATTGAAATGCTCAAATTTCCCCTCTCAATGATGAAATGTTCGAATCTGTAACGTTACACTACAGGTGAATGCTCACAGATACCACGATTTTTTTATTTTATTTTTTTTTTATCATCAAATGAGTCCTCCCACCCCGGGTAGGGCGGGAGAGACTGTCAGACTTGTACTGACTAAAATCCACGGTGTCCTTCAATAGCCCTTTATGTTCCGAGGTCACGGTAAGGACATAAATCCCGCGACCCCGGCAGGACAGATACCACGATACAGGATAATTTAGACTCTTACTGACTAAAAATTTACCCTTCATTTGTGTCCCAAGGTGCCCTTTTACTGTCACAGTCCCGTGACCTTGCATGGTCACCCAACTTTAGATCGGTCTTGAAAAACGTGGCTCAACCTTGACGATCGACCCGTGCCGATATTATTTAGCCACGATTATTATTTTGGCATTCAATGTTAACCGTAATCTCCGATATTCAGTTACCAATTAATAACAATAGATGATGGTAATCAATCGCTAACCTACGCAGTTAAACTGATTGAAGATTATTCTATTTATTACCACAATAGCAATCAAATTACAAGGTTGGTTAACCCTGTGAACGCAGCCCCGGTAAAGTTTACCGGGATGCAGTAAATGTCAGTTTATTTACCGGAGACTGGTTCACCAGGAGAGAATTATGGTTGAAGTTCGACTATAAGTTAGCTTCGGTGACTATGCATGATTAAAATGTAGGTTCTATAGGGTCTACGAGTAACACACTTGCATAAGCATAGCCTAGCATAGTCAGCCTATAATGTTCTCACTGCTGGGACACAGGCCCAGACCCCCCTTTTCCACTGGGCACTCTGGGCAAGTGCCCAGGGCCCCGTGATCGATAGGGGCCCCCTCGTCCCTGCCAGATCACTAAACGATAACCGATTTTTATTGCCGAAAAACTTTTTTGATTCGAATACAACGAACCTAAATTACTGACTACAATACCAATTTGCTTACAGCTTTTGCATGTGCGAAGCTAATCTACTCCTACCCAAAAATTAGGCTTTTTGATTTCAGCATGCTTAGATAAATTCAAATAGGTATATAAAAATACAATTCAATGGTATACTAAGTACGTAAAATTCTCTAAAAGTTATATGCATCATGTCTCGATTTCTGATGCGTTGTTCTCGAGATATTTAATCAACAAAATATAAAATAATAATTGATTTTTATTAAAAATTAACTTTTAAAATGAATCTAGAAACTTGCTCATCTACTTTCTTTGTTTATTCTAACAAAATAGTGTTCTGTCAAAGTCATAGGGGCCCCATTATCCTAATATGCCCAGAGCCTCCAATAAGTTAAAGACGGCTTTGCACAGGCCTTCTTTCTATGACAGGGAATGACGCGTAATTCACCACGAGCACCCAGCCCGGGTTGGTATTTGTATTTTTTTTGGGTGTGTAGGTCATGCATTCCTCTGGTGAGTAAGGTACCCATCCCTGAATTATTTCTGAGGATAATCTTTACGTAAGTTTACCCTAAATTACTTGAGCCTGAAATATAAAAATAATTTTAGAAAAAAAGCATCCAACAAAACACGAAAAAAAAAAATTGTACACAAAGCGGGTGTACTATACTTAATACCTACGTTAACTTTTTTTGGAGACCTACACGTTTATAAAAGCCGTTGTTAGGTTGCAAAAAAAAACTGATTTAGAACCAGGCATGTTTTTAAAACAAAAAATAGGTAAGTACCACGAATGTTTTTATAAGGTTTCGCGAAAAAAGCTGATGCGATTAACATGAAATGTTCATTATCCCCTTACTGCATGATTTTTTATTTATGTAAGAAAAAAATATATGTAGTAGGAAACACTAAATAAATGGACACGTGTTTCAGGATTTTTCTTTTTATTGAATAGATTTAGAAAAAAGAACACTTTTCCACTTTGGATCATATTTGGTACATTGAGCAGAAAATTAACTTTTATACTTTTTACTTTGGATCACATTTGGTACATAGAGCAAAAATCGACATAAACTTAACGTAGTATAAAATTATGTAGTATTTCATACTTTTTTTTTTTTTTAGCGTGGTAAAATCATCAAATGAGACCTCCAACCCCGGGCAGGGCGGGAGGGACTGTCAGACTTTTACTGACTAAAATCCACGGTGTCCTTCAATAGCCCTTTCTGTTCCGGGGTCACGGTAAGGAAATAATCCCGTGACCCCGGCAGGCTTTGGCCCTCTGAGAGGGGGCCCCGTCATTATGCTGACGCTCTTTGAGGCGCGCGTGGGACACAACGCGCCGTCGACCCGGGCATGATCCATGGTCGGGCAGCGAGTTGCCCTTTACTCGCTGCCCGCATGCCCGCGCCTACGGTGGCCGGAGATCATCTGCTGACGTCCGACGCCGCGGGCGCCTACCACTGCGGTTGGGGCGGAGGGAGGACGCTGTCCTCGCTCTCAAGCGGCCCGCCTCCTCCTTCACGAGCATTACTGCCTCGCAGAAGGAGGAGACCGCTTCCCACTCCGAAGTATTTCATACTACACAATTTTTGCGATTATATAAAAGTGGAAAAGTGATTTTTTTCTAAAACTATTCAATAAATTTTACATAGCATTGGTGCATGTTGGCACTAATATGGTACAAAGGAAGAAAGAAGTTTCTGCATGTTGTACCAAATTTGTTCCATTCAGTTAGAACCACCTAAAAGTAATTATTATTTGATAAAACAATAAAAACTTACATAATTACCAATATTTAGATTACTTTCTTTCCTGTAGTATTTTTTTGCAAGCACTATCACTGAGATTTGTATTTTTGACACAATTTTGAAAATCAACAATTTGCTCCGCACCGGTTCGTACTTGTTGTCTGACTTTGACGAAGAAAGTAGTTCACACAATTTGCTCTTAGATGGCGGTTTTATACATAAAATGAAGCTCGTACGGGACGAATTTGACACAGTATGCATAAAATAAGGAAATCAGTTTGGAGCTTAAAAATATTTAAGATAATATGGTTTGGTTCATATATGAACCACGATGCGGTAAAGGGTTAAATACCAAATCCTCGTGTAATAAAAAGTACTGATACATGAGGATTAAGCTAGAAATTTATTCAAACAGCTCTTTCATTCATCAAAACAAAGCGAACAGATAGCATGGAATGGATACTCAAAGTTTGATCAAAAAATAGACAGTGGAAAGTTCCAATGGCAATAAAACCGTTCGGGTGCGAATTTTCCACAGAAATTTCTAAATATTTAATATCTATTCACGTGAATAAACGTGTCAGAAGTCATCTATATCTATACATATAATAAATTTGTAGAAAAGTGGTGTCTGTACAATGGAAATATATAAAAAAAAAGTATCAGGGATTGTTATTATATCGATGCCGAACCCGAAAATGTATTTAAATTTTTTTTTGTCTGTTTGTCGGTTTGTCTGTTTGTCTGTTCGTCTGTTTGTCTGTTTGTCTGTGTGTTTGTGCACGCTAATCTTCGGAACTACTGGACGGATTTGAATATTTTTTTTTTCGTTGTATAGGTATTAAGTCCCGTTAACATATAGGCTATAATTTATCTTGGAAACTTGAACACCTGATGCAGAACCGCAACAGACCTGCTTAACTATAAGAGATACAGAAATGGTGCCATAGCAAAAATTGTTCCACGTGATGAGCATTTCCTGCTGAGAGAATAAATTTGAAGATCCTGGACACCTGATGTGGAACACCAAGAGCCCAGCTACACTATGACATATACAGGAACGACGTCTTAGCAAGAGTTGTTCAGCCTGATAAGCACTCTCTGTTGCTGTATAAAAATTTGAAGATCTGGAACACCTGATGTGGAACTCCAAGAGCCCAGCTACACTATAACATATAAGTGAATGACGTCTTAGCAAGAGTTATTCAGCCTGATGAGTACTCTCTGTCAACGTATAAAAATTGAAGATCTGGAAAACCTGATGTGGAACTTCAAGAGCCCAGCTACACTGTAACGTATACAGTAAAGACGTCTTAGCAAGAATTGTTCAGCTTGATGAGCACTCTCTGTTGACGTATAAAAATTAAAGAACTGGAACACATGATGTGGAACTCCAAGAGCCCAGCTACATTGTAACATATACAGTAAAGACGTCTTAGCAAGAGTTGTTCAGCTTGATGAGCACTCTCTGTTGACGTATAAAAATTAAAGAACTGGAACACCTGATGTGGAACTCCAAGTGCCTAGCTACACTATGACATATACAGGAACGACGTCTTAGCAAGAGTTGTTCAGCCTGATAAGCACTCTCTGTTGCTGTATAAAAATTTGAAGATCTGGAACACCTGATGTGGAACTCCAAGAGCCCAGCTACACTATAACATATAAGTGAATGACGTCTTAGCAAGAGTTGTCCAGCCTAATGAGCACTCTCTGTTGACGTATGAAAATTGAGATCTGGAACACCTGATGTGGAACTCCAAGACCCCAGCTACACTATAACATATATAGGAATGACGTCTTGGCAAGAGTTGTTCTGTTCAGCCTGGCTCTTAGAATTCGACGTTTCAGATCTTCGATTTTGACGACCCCGTCGTCGCCGGCATAAGCAACAGGATCCGCGTACGAAGTCGCGGGCAGAAGCTAGTTTTTGAATAAATCCTTTTAGGAGCTAGTGTTCAAACAATTTACTTTGTTCTTCTAAATTAATAATTGGATTTTATCCCAAGTAAATAACAGTACCTAAAGGGAAAGTTTTCAGAAAACTCGATTGGCAAACTGGCATAGAATGAAGTATGTATTATTTATTATGGTTACTAATTTTCCGTAAGACCCCTCTTTGAGGAGTCACTGAAGAATCGCCACGGTGCAGGTGTCCTCACCTTCCTATTATTTTTATAAGTACCAAATAGATCATGTTTCTGAAAAAATTTCTCCATAGAATCAATATCATAATCGTGAAATTATAAACAGTTGTCCCTTAATAAACTTCGATATCTATATTCACCCCAAATAACTGGGATATTCATAGCTCAGAACGTCAGAAATCATATAGTTAGAAGGTGAATTTTTCAAATATGGGTGGATGGCTAAATCCGAAACAATATCGAAAAATACTGAAAGGAGTTTCGGAGTAAATTTTAACGAAAACATAACTGGATTTCTGAAAAGTCGATATTCCTAGCCTAGCCGTTAACTTTGAAAAAAAAAAACCAAAGATCAAATCTGGGTAATAATGACGTAGGTACGGCAACATCATAGTTTCGTATAAAGCCACCCACGTCCACTTAAAAATTTCTCCTATAAAGCTTTCAAAATCAGAAATAACTTAACGTTTAAAAGATTTTTTTGCATTAATAAGTACATAAAATATATCAATTAGTTATTTTCTGTAAAACACTTGCACAAAACTCCTCTCAATAAACATTATAACACAAAGTAGTTGAAACAAAACCCCTCTTCAGAGACCCGGGTAAATGTTCAAATATTAAACATGTCCCTTATGTAAAATTATCACGGGCCCTGAAATAAAATTACACGCATACGTACTCACGCCCGTCCTGACAACCCTATTACCAGCTACGGTCTGCCTGAGCCGGTAATATGACTAATATTTGTATATTAGTAGACTGTTATAAAACCAAATAACTTGTTAAAATATGAGCCTTATTATATGTACCACAAAGTATTATTTACTGCTAGAAAAACAAGCATAAATTAAGTTTCTGAGACAACGCGCTGCCAGAGAAATAAATCAGTGAAAAACGCAAGTAGAAACTGGCAAACCCATGTTGCATCGCCTATTAGAATGTATTGAATACTTTAAATAGTAGGTTTTTTTTAAATATTTATTTAGTTTGATTGTAAATTATAAGTTTTAAAATGTTTTGTAAATAATTAAGTTTTAAAACAAGAAGCCCACATTTCAATTCGCAAGTCTTCTAAAACGCATGTTCGTACAAAAGTAGCGTTGCAATATACTTCCCGGCAGCACGTCTCCATCTGTTGCGAATTTTAGGAACAGAATACACCAGTTCAGCTAAACGAGTAAGATCTTGATTCAATCGTCGGCGATATCCGAACGCGTATTGTTTTTCTCCGCCATTGTTAACGTAAACAATAGTAGTAAACGTTGTTTCTGCTGCGAGATATCATTACACGGTCGCCGACGAGACGCGTAAGTGCAAACACGACGCGTCTACAGGAAGGTATTTGTCGTGCAGCCTTGTCGCTCCTTCCTTTCATCGTTATGATTAATGACACGTTATTTTTCATTGGAACAGCTGCTACGTATTTTTTCTACTTTCAAGTCTTCTGTTCCATGACGTTCACCTATTAGTCACGCTCTGAAAAGCTTTCGATGTGGATTTTTAAACTTGTTTTTACCCTCTATCTTCGACATTTGAACGCACCACCTCGGTTTGGCTTTGACTTTTAAGAGCGGCTCTCATTATTGTCCGTACCTTTTTATTTAAGAGTTGGGACTCTTAACACATTTTACCTGTAACACCTTTAGTGTTAAATGACTGGCTTCGCATTTTCGCGTTTTAAAGGTGGCAAAAATTCGTCGAAACAATATTACGTAACATTTTATGTGAAAATTACGTGTTTCTTTTACATTTTTCATGGACGTGAATGTGACAAAGGTACCCTTGTAAAACCTTCAATAAGATGTCAAAGAAAAAATATTAAAATTGCAAACAGTCAGAGAAATAGTTTATTTATTTTAAATTGACAAGTATGTAAAAGGGAATCGACTGTCTACATTATAAGTTGCATAAATATTACGCAAGTTGTGATTCAAAGAAGTCCTTTGCTTACGTTAATACTTGTGTTTTACTTACACTTGTACAGTACATGCGACACAAAGGCTACGTAAAATGTTTGTACAAAGCTCTTTGTTAATCAGTAATAAAGCGAAGGGATGTGGTTGTCCTGGTAATTAAATAACATTTTTATTCCAACGCGTGTTCGTTTTTACAGCACTCAACCCATACGTTGTTAAGATAATAAAATTATCTAATTACATAATTATATCGTTCACGAGTCGTCGACTGTGAAACATTGTTTAAATGGCTGATTTAAAAAAGGTTTGTTCCTATAGCTGGTGGAGGGCCGGTAGGGTAGCAGGGTAGGTATGTACGTGGGTACGTGCTGGGCGGCGCCGCCAGTTTCTTTCATTTCCGTTTTAGGAGGAAGTTTTCGACTCTTCCTGCCTGTAATGGACTCAACTCGACATAATTTTATCCACTGTGCACACAAATATATCAGGTAGGAACAGTGTTCGATCAAATAACGAACGAATCGCAAATAGATGGGAATATTTCATTTTGAGATCGCAACCGGATTTTATTTGCCAGATGGCTACGTCAATTAAGTTATCCCCTAGTGCCTACAGCTTTCCTTGTAACCAGATCAACACGTAGAGTGCTTTCACTTCTGGGATTCAGAAAATATACATGACATCAGTGTGATGGGTCTTGTAGTCGTAAGTACAGGACCCTACCATAATGGATGCCGTCACTCTATGAGTGACATGCACAAACATCGAGGCCCGATAAACTAAGGCCTTATAAATATTTGCTGAAATCGAAACTGTAGAAGGGTGAAGACTCACACAATTCTAGAAAATTACACTATGAACAGACCTTAATCATTTACAGTATTAAATTGACTTAGATGAAGAAATATTTGAACTAAACGAAATCGAAATAACATGACAGTTGTTTTACAATTAACTTATAGTCTTCACTAGTCTACACAAATAAAGCCTAATCTTTATTACATATCTGTGTGCGCAGACTGCACATCAACCTACCTCAATCTTTCAAATTTCTTTAATAGATTTTCGACCTTATCACAATAGTGGAAGGTAATATTCGATTGGCAAAATTTGACAGATTAAGGTAGGTTGGCCTGCTGGCATGTGTACACAGAGATAGCACAGTTTTATTTTTTAACCGACTTAAAAGAAAAGGAGGAGGTTATCAATTCGACTGTATTTTTTTTTGTTACCTTCTAACTTGCGACTGGGTGAACCGATTTTCATGATTCTTTTTTTATTTGAAAGCTGATGGCATTTCAGGATCTGATGATTGGATCTTAGAGAAATCGAGGGCAACCCTCAAATTTTATTGGCTCACACATAGTTTTTCGCAAATCTTATGAAGTAATTTAAGTACTTGCCTATGTAAATCATCATCTCATGTAGCTGAGTTGATGATGGAAGGTACAACTCCTCTGATTAAGTAAATTATGTTTGTGTTCGCATATCTCCGGAACTGCAAGTTCGATTTAAGTAATTCTTTTTTTGTTGTACTAGGTATCATTCAACTTAGGGAATACTTCAAGTTTCATCAAAATCGGTTCAGTAGTTTTTGAGATAGGGAATGAATGAAAGAGATATTAACGATGTTAATACCGGTGCTACGGATTACAAAATTCTAGTGCACATGTAAGAAAATGATGATGACAAGATTTGTGGTTGAATATTTAAACTAAAAAGAGTAAAATAAAAACTTTTTTCTAAAAAAAATGTGACCGCCTTCAAAAACAACCACAAAAAAGGGTAAAATAACCTACAAAACTTTTCTTTCGGAAGTCGGTGGCAAAAGAGACAATGAAATTAATAAAAAAAGTCACCGATTTCCGAATGAAAAGTTTTGTAGGTTATTTTACCCTTTTTGTGGTTGTTTTTGAAGGCGGTCACATTTTTTTTAGAAAAAGTTTTTATGGTCACTCGTATCAAATTGCTATCCGTGACCTTTACCTACTAAAACGTTTGTTAAGGGGTGATCGACATTCGCTCTTCACTTTGTGGTGTAATTCCAGACCCACTTGTGCCTCGGTCAATATTTCGATAGTTCAGAGACAATAAACGTGTAATAAACTTCAAACTTCCTAAAACATACGTAAAATATGTTCAAGTGAATCCACACTTATTGACATTCTTCGGACACCCACAAAATTACATAAATAATAGAGAATTCTCTGTCCCACATCCTGACGGCCGGCTGGCTAGGCAAGAAAGTCCCTGAGCTCGAATTTAACAAATTACTCCTGCTAAAACCGACCTTAAATATATTGAGTGACTTTTGGCAACTGTAAAAAGGGTTAAAGAGAATCTCTGGGGACCTAGTACCTAATTGTAGGAACGTACTTAATAAGTCTAGCGCTCGTTGCTTGAATACACCGGGTCACACCCAAGTAACACACAAGCGGTATAACAGTACACATTTGTAAAACTATACGGTTTAAAAATGAATATCCTTTGTATAAGAGCCTTAGAAATAGCTAAATGTTGTATTAATTTGAGTTCGGACTAGTAAAATTCTTAATGTGTAATAGGTCCTGTATATTTGTACTTTATTTCTTTAAACTTAATAATTGAGATATGTTACACAATATACAAACATTATTAAGTATTACGCGTTCTATGTATTGTTAAGCTGAAAAAAAGTCCCTATGGAAGCATTTATCTGAATTATCATAATCAGTATTGCTAATATTCAATAATTACTAAGCTAGTAGCGTTTGCTTCAGCTGATTGCTGCATACTGTATAATAATCTGAATAATGGTATTAGATAATGCTGTTTTAAAGCTTGATACTGAATAATTGTAAAGTGAACTTTATTAGTCTCTATGGAAGCATGTATCTGAATAATCATAATCAGATTTGCTAATATTCAATAATTACTAAGCTAGTAGCATTTGATTCAGTTGATTGCTGAATAATGTATAACAATCTGAATAAAGTTGTTAGATAATGCTGTTTACAGCTTGATACTGATTAATTCTACGGTGAAATAATTATTTAATGCTTTAACTAGATAAGTTGCCATGTTTTACAGCTGCTGAACAGGAAAGATTATTTGGGCTTTTATTAAGATTTCACCGCCTTATCAGTGTGTTTTAAACTAACTTATTCAAATTAACCCACCACAGGTGTGTTTAATAGCGCAAATAACTTAATATGAGCTTATTTAAAATCTATTAAGACTATCGTCTACCGAGCGCTCGTCCATACTAAAAGAGAAAACGTTTTTATACCCCTAAATGTTATCCTATCTCAATGATTTTTTAGAATGCTTCTGACACTGTAGAAAACTAGGTTTATAGGTTTTCTTTTTTTCAAAATTTATAATAGTTTGAAAGTAACAGGCGCCTAAAAGTTACTATTTTTATGACAAAATCTTCATTGAAGTAAAACCTTTGTATTTTAAAAACAAAGAAGTTTTCGTAAAAAAGCAAAACCTATAAACCTAGAATATAATATGCTGAAACGATTGACACTAGAATCTAAGAGATTGGACGTGATTTAGTATGTGAAAAACGTTTTCTCCCGAGAGACAAATTTCATATAAAAAATACTCACAGTCAGTCGCGAGCTGCAATGCTCTCTATCGCACGATCGGGTGTTTTTCAACGAGCGACAGGGACAGCACGAGTTTTTCTAAATACCTATTTTTTTAAAAGGCAGCCGCTATACAATCCTCTTAAGGCTCTTATTCAAATTAAAGACCACAGGTACGTTTTATCAGCGCAAATAGCTTAATATCAGGTTTGTTAAAATAATTTGTAAGCTATATTTTTCATGTTGTTAACATCAAGATGGGGCAAAAATCGTGAAAACAACTTAAAAGACACAGTAACATTAAAAGAAAATATATTTAAGAATCAATAGTAGCAAACGTTCAAGATTTGTGGTAATAGTATGAAAAAAATGAGCCGAGTTTCAGCCAGTATCAGTAGCTGTCGTGCAATGAAGTGGATTCCGTACATCAAATAAATCAAACAGATTGTTTTTAATTCCCAATTGCCTTGATACGAATGTTGAAGCGACTGCTGTGGCTGCAGAGCACAAAAAACGTGGCCGCCGCCTATGACGCGCGCTTCAGCCACAGCATTCACTTCTAGATTCGAGTAGCGGTGTCTGCGGATGCGTGTTTGTCACTTCAGTAGCCCGCGGTTTTTTTTTTGTATTAAAATAAATGAAACATGTTATATATTTACTTCATTTTACTTTGTTTTCATTTGAAACTTAACTTATAGTTACTGTGTGCAAGAGAGGTATTAATAACAACTCATTCATAGGATTGAATCAATTTTAATTTAACATTTTTCACTTTTCCACAACATCACTTAAAAAACATTATCAGTAAGTTGTCGTATCGCATAAATATTATGGATTCCTATCTGATGTCCATCAGCATCAATTGACTGTAGTGTGGCTACATTTTAAATTAGACATAAGGTTCCTTCCGAGACTATTGCATGCATAAACCTTCATCTTTGCCAATTACATGATTATATGTTTTACTGGTTAAGAATGATGTCATTATAAGGGGGCTACTATAAAGTTCGCCACACGATCGATCTGCAACAAAAGAAATATAATATTATTTTGTAGCGATTATTCCACTGAATGAAGAACCCTAAAAACTCGAACTAATGTAGAAATGTGGTCAACTATTCAAGTGTTATTCAGAACTTAGCGTATTGAAATGAGGCTATTCAAGTGAGATCTGAGTAACGAGACTCTTGTTCACTTTTATTCAGCAATGAAAGCGATCGCCATTTTTTTTTTTTGTGAGTAATTATAATTACAAGAAATTCACCAAGATTACTTAAATGCTGAATGTTAAAACTACAACATTTTCAATTCGATTTGTCATATTTTTCATTGGAATCGCTAAAATTAGAAATTTCGTCATAAATATTGAAGTCAGACCGAGCATGCATTTATGAAAATAATATTTACAATCACTTATCTTGATTATTCAAGCGGCGCGTTAAAAATAATCGGAAAAATCACCTACTAAATACGACAAAATAATTTTCGCACTAAGAATTAACATTGTAACAAACCTATAACTTAATTAATGAAACTTTTGCTTACCGTTTTAATAAATTCGCCATTTATTGTCATGCAATGACTCCATCAACGATATTTAAAATTTCTGATTGTCTAATTTCACAATTTGTATGAATAAAATCTGTATTATTGTTAACAAAAAAGTAATGCTGAATAAATTCTGAATCCAGTAACTAAATTGACATAAACTGAATATTGTATGAGTAAGAGCTTAATAAAAGCGATATCAGCTGTTAATCAGAAGTTACTCATATAATTTCACCATTAAAAAGCTCCTGCTCAGATGTTACTCAGAAGTTATTCAGCTTTATGCATTTGATTTTGGGGCCTGTTTTGCTTGAATAAAGTCTGAATAGGTGTTTACTCAGACGTTACTCAGTATGGTATGCAGATTATAATCTTGATGACTGCACATACTCAGCTCTTATTCAGACTTCTGTGTTACTTGGGCAGTTTCGCAACTTAAGTATCCGGCTATTTAGCTACTGAAATTTAAGTAATGCAAATTCAACTTGTGTTTGGGGTTAGGAAGTGGTACTGAAAATACCTATAGGTGTTTCAAATTTTATATGAGACGACTGATTATTTTTTATGCGAGAGTGAGCAAGTTTTTGAGTTCAATAGTTCTCCTGTAAGTACATAATTATTTAAAATAATCACACTTTTCTGCTACACGCTGGATTTGGATAGCTTTCCTTTCCGAACAAATCAGGGGACTCTCATAGTCCATGAGAGTCATCAACGAAAATACGGGCGCATTCGAAAGTAACTCTAAACTTTTGATTGAACCCTACTCCTTGTTCATTTCATAAGTTCTGACAACACATCATGAGTTGTAACAACTGTCGAATCATAATGTTACTTATTTTTAGTTCACAAGGCAGTGGTCCGACCGGCGACGATGAACGAGCAACGAGTAGAACTAGAAACTAAAAAAAGAGTTGGCGATCAGCGGGAAACCAGTGTGGTTTCGATAGTTTTGTCGCCGGGCTATAAGTCATCATCTCAGCCATAGGACGTTCACTGCTGAACATAGGCCTCCCCTTTTGATCTATAAGTGCGACGAGCGATTACTCGCGCCACTCGCCCGCGGTCGCTCAGTCCTCTGTAAAGAAATGATCAAGCAAGCCGAGCCGAGCGAGCGAGCATCGCTGAACGAGTATCGCTGAGCGAGTTTATTTTTGAAAGCTCGTCGCTCAGCGTCAAACTAGTAAAGCGAGTCGTCGCCGGCAGTGTGAACAGTCAGAGAGCAACTATTAATATATGCATCTCTTTCGTTTACACGGAATGTACATTTATTGTGCGTTTCTTGAGAGATAAAATCGCCGATAGTTACTCGTTTTCTCGCCGCCCCTGTCGGACCACTGCCTAAAACTAGCTAATCTTATGTCCGTAAATGATAAAGAATAAGAAACTTCCGAAACGTCGACGGATGCTACAGATTTCGTGCTTAGATAGTACCCCTGCTAAGAACCTATGTTATTTTTGTCCGAATGTTAAACTATTATAGGTACAGAGGCTATAAATTTAGTGTTCACTAAATCACTCTTCATGAAACTTGTATTGTAAGTTAATGAATCAAAATCAGAGATTTTTTGTGGTCGATTCACTCGCACCAACACCGGATGTATAGTATACCTTTGAAAAGAAGTTCCATCATATCAATATGATCTATGTATTGTCTGCGCCTGGCCCGATTTGGAAAAAATAATCTTTTCATTTAAAAGGGAACTCTTTACAGATGTTTCCATGGTAATTAAGTCAGGATCTGATGACGGAATCTTGAAGAAATCGAGGGAACTTTTCAACGGATGATAGCAAATCATCGGCGTTTGCTGCTACCGCGTATGTATGTATTGTTTACGCAAACGCTATCCACTAAAAGCAAAAGAAATACACAACAGGTGAAAATTTCGGGATGTATTTCCGCTGACGGACAGAGAGCGGAGGCATATTAATTGGATCACCTTCCGGTACGGAATCTAAAAACTATGCATTTTATTATAACACATTAAAATGCTATTATTTAATGATTTCACTGCCGTTAAAATTGAAGAATTGCCAACTAGACTATCATATTCTGCGTGTTTGGCAATTTCTAAGCATGAGCATTGCAAGACCTTTTTTATTATTATTGAGATTTTTACAGGAATTGGCAATGTATTCTGTGATATACATCATTTTTCAGGAAAATTCAGGAAAACAATCATCATATTTTGCTAATATTTGAGATTTTGGCGAAATATCCCTTCACTTTTGAAATAATTTAGCACATACTGGGTGTGAGGGACAGCCTTCCACAAACTTTCAGGGCTTGCTCAGTAGACGAACCTAAACAATCTTCCACAATTTTTTTTTTTTCAGGAAATGAAAAAAAATCGGCCTCATCACTCAAAATTATAAACTTGATTGGACAGTTTGTACGGAGAGGCCGAAATTTTTTTTCATTTCCTGAAAAAAACATTGCGGAAGATTGTTCAGGTTCGTCTACTGAGCAAGCCCTGAAAGTTTGTGGAAGGCTGTCCCTCACACCCAGTATGTGCTAAATTATTTATTACTTCTTAAGTAGGTACCTAAGTATCTAATCTTTCAATATACAATTACGCAGTGACAAGAACATTGGCTAAAGTTCCCCGTTTATCCCGAGTATCACGGCAAGATCAACTTTAAGACATGTCTGTAAAAATAAACAACGTCTGGTTACACAAATACGCTCAGTTCCCGGACTCAGTAGATAGTAAACCTATTAGGTCGCCAGGCCAGCTTACGCTTAGAACCTTTGCGAGCTTTTCAATTTCCTTACTATTTGTTGTGTACTAAACGAGGAAAAGAACACAGTGGATACTTTAACGGAGTAAAATTTATCGGATTATAAATAAAATGTAGAAAGAGAATTTTATATTACTTCTAACAACAGTTGCTTCTACGTTCATGTTTTTGTGAGCAATATAATTAAAAACATTTATTATAAAGAAACTGTTGCTCGCGCAGAAAAAAGACTCATTGTTTATGTAAGTGCTGTGGGAACCGATCATATTTCCGAATATTTTTTGTTCGAATTTCATTTTACCGAAAACTATTGACCGACTTTTTTTCCATTATGTTTTATTTGACATATTTTTAGATCATCGAAAAATCATGTGTCATAGGTATTACTTTACCGAATTATGTTTCAACGATTTACAAAATAACTATTTGCTGTTAGCCGAAGCCTCTTTTGAACTGTTTTCTTTTGCCAAATGATTTATTTGCCATATTATCATCACACCGAAATATTTTTTTACGGAATATTACTCGGTCACAAACACCGGTTTTATCATTAAAATGTCAAATTGTTTTGCTAAAAAATTTTGTGACAGAAACGAATCTCAAAACCGACCTCACGCAGTCTTGTCTGCCCTACCCCTAGAGTGTTATTTAAATCCGCGTAGGCGCGGAGGGGTGGGGTGGCCCGCGAGCTGAGGAGCAGGTGGTTTCATGGCCTGCCGCCGCTGCTGAGGCGTTAAAGCCATCTGCGACGATAAGTTCGCGTGGGGTCACCCAGACCCCGCAGCGCCGGAGTGTTTGCTGCATGTTGCATGCTGCGTACTTGCTTGCAAACTGCACGCCTACCTGGAAGCTGCATGCCTGCTTGCTTGCTTGCATGTTGCCTGCTTGCTTGCATGCTACTTGCTTGCTTGCATGCTGCTTGCTTGCTTGCATGCTGCCTGCTTGCTTGAAATTTTCCTGCTTGCATGCATTCTTTCTTGTATGCTTGCACGCATGCTGTCTGCTTGCTTGCATGTTGTATGCCTGCTTGCAAGCATGCTGTCCGCTTGCTTGCATGTTGTATGCCTGCTTGCATATTGATTGTATGCAAACAAGATGTTACACTCATTAGTATGAATATACCTAGCGAAAAGAGTAAATAATAACCAATTGCAACGACTACGACACACATCAAATAAGTAATAAACTGCAAATATAATTGATGATAATGGAATATCATCATCATCAGCCTATAATGTTCCCACTGCTGGGACACAGGCCTCCTCTCTTGTGAGAGGGAGTGGGCCATAATCCACCACGCGGGCCCAGTGCGGGCTGGCAGATGTCACATGTCTTCGAATTTTTGGTTCTAGGACATGCCGGTTTCCTCATGATGTTTTCCTTCACCGTTTTGAGAGCAGTGGTGATGAAACAAATTACACAAAGTAATGCGCCTGGCGGGGTTCAAACCCACCACCTACAACTCGTAAGTCGGGACCGATACTACTGGGCCACCACTGCTCACTGGTGCTATCAATGTTCACATTTTTTCACTGTCTAAGTACGGCTAAAACGGTGCCTTATAAAAAAGTTATAGCAAAAATTTTAAATGAAATTGCGTGCACAAACTTTCTAGTGAAAAAAGTGGTAATTAAAACAAGTGCAAAATGAGTGTTCGGAAACTTAATACTTTGATCATAAGTTTTTCAACCAAATGAAACTTCGGAGTAACGAAAAAAGTCTAATTGAAAATAAGTCATTTTTATGTACATTTTTCATATTTTTATATTTTATTTAACTTTTTTACCGGCGTTATACACGCTGTTTTTTTGCATTTTCGTCAAACATACGGTGGTTGTCACAAAAGTCATAAATAATCAATTGAAAGTACAGTACCGGGCAAAACTAATAAGGGCTGCTTTTTTTTTGTTGTTGAAATTTTACAGTATTTCAGAATTAAACCCTTAATTCAATACAAATGAAAGAGAATCACCCGACTACGCAGTCGGCGCGTACGCACACAGCGATGAGCAGCTGGTGTGCGTGAATTGAATCTACTACTCTTGAAGAAACTAGTTCACACTTACGGATTTCAGTAAAAAGGAAAAATAAAAAAAAAATACCTACCTATTTTATTGTTGATTTGGGTCGAGAATCATGAGTATAATCACGTCCTTGAATTTGACTAGGTTGCAGATCAGCACATTGTATTATGTTGTGTGATTGCTTAAACAATGCGTAGATACCTGATAGTTGCAATCACCGATGATTTACTGTCATTCATTTGTTAAAGAGTTCCCTTCGATTTCTCCAAGATTCCGTCATCAGATCCTGACTTGATTACAATGGAACTATCTGTAAAGAATACTCATATAAACAAAAAAAAAAAGAATTTCCTAAATCGGTCTAGGCGTCATCGACAAATCGGAGTCATCATCGTCCTGCCCGTATCCCATTTTACTTGGGGTCGCGCAACACGCTGTTTTCTTTCATTCTCCCCTATCAGACGTCACAGCATCATTCTCTCCTTTTTCTTTCACATCATTCCTTAGACCATTAATCCATCTTTTCTTTGGCCTTCCTCTTCCTCTTCATTCATCAACATTCATACTCATCACTCTCTTAGTCACATGAGACTCATCCCTCCTCATCATTTCAAGACAGTCGATTCCCTTTAATTTTTTCTGTAACAGGCCCCGCTTTTAAACTTCCCCTTATAAACTCATTCCTTACTTTGTCCATTCTTGTAACTCCACACATCCAACTCAACATCCTCATCTCCGCTACAAGCAATCATTTCTCATCCATCTTTTTCATAGTTCAGCATTCCGATCCATACAATACGATAACTTGAGGGGCATCCGTGGGTCGCAAGTTGTTCTTTTCATCCATCCTGAGTTGATCCGGTGTGTTATGTCCCGGTCTACATCGCCATCCCCTTGAACAAGGTACCGAAAGTCGGAACAGACTGGTATGGGTGTTCCGGCAAGACGGCATTGGGCACAGGACTAGAGAGACCGCCAAAAACGCAAAAAAAAGAGTATTTGTTTTGCGATTTTGGCGGTGTTTGTTCGAATTGGAGTACAAACACAATAAAATCATTCCGACAAATTGAGAACCTCTTTTTTCATTCACCGGTAACACCTGCAGTGACAATCCGTAAAAATCGTATTTTAAAGCACGATCAGGCGATGCAACTTTATGAAAATAATTTTCTTGTAATTTAGTTCTGTTATCATATTCCCGGTTTATGCCTGATATTCTTTTGTGACAAAACTGTCTTCAATGCATTTTATCGCTGGAAGATCTCGTACGGAATTCTTTACGGTTACTTGGGAAAATAAAAAACTGGCATACAAATAAAATTTTGGGATCTCCAAGCCAAGATAGTTACTTCTAGGAAAGCGTGCTACATCGTTGACCACATCATCGCTGTAATCAGGCGAAATAGTGGTCAAACGGGATCCTATCGAAAAATAAAAAAAAGATAATTTGTCCCAGCTGTGAGAAGTTATGTGCTGATTAAGCTTAATACAAAGTTACAGTTTTAGATGATTTTTTGAGGAAAGAAAAAAATTTTTAGATTGCAAGTGGGATACGAACCAGCGTCTTCTGGATAGGTACTCCAGACGCCTTAACCAACTAGGCCATTGCAACCCACACCTGCAAGCTGAAATTCTCTATTCCTCGTTTGAACGCTTTCCGGTAGCGTAGCGCCATCTCTTGGATTAGTGTTTAACTAACTTCCACCCAACACGTTGACATTACAGCCAAATCAATGTTGTTTAATGAGATAGCAACTACCATACCTATTAATTATTTTTAACGCATGCGACGCGCATCGTAAAGACGATTTTTTGAGGAAAGAAAAATTTTAGATTGCAAGTGGGTTACAGTTTTAATTTAACAGTTAGGAAATAGTGGGAACCTTGCCCAATAGAATTCAAGTGAAGTTAAATCTCAGTCGCACGTTGGAGAGCGTATGACTGGTTCCCACGACACTGGCAAATGGCCAGCTTATGCTATGGCCGGAATGAATAAGTATAATAAGTGATCACTTAAGGCTTTTCATCACTGTTCAATTCGATGGTATTTACCAACTTCAAAAAAAGGAGGTTCGCATTAACTAGAGTTTGGCTGAACTGATTTTAATGTGGTTGTTTTGTGCATCTATGTCAACGTGTCTGTTGTACACACGGCTACACAATCAAGCTATGCAAAACTAGTATAAGCTGACCGTTCAATGTACGAAAAAATCATATAAAGCGACAAGACAAACTGATTTTGTATATATGTAGCTTATCAACGGGGACATTTTTTCATTTCCCATATCACAATAATTCAAGTACGCTGTACATCAAAACACGTAGAATTCATACTAGGACCTGTGAACATCATCTGCTGAAAACCTACGGACCCCTTTTGCTTCGTCTACATTAAAAAATCTTGGCATACATGCACACTAATTGATTGAAATTATTTTTAATAAGACAAAGCATTCACTTCTTGAAACCAAATACAAAAATACACGAAAAATGTTTTTAATAACCTTAAAATGTTGCCAACATTTTCGGCATCAATAAAATAATAATGGAAAGGTTCTTAAATCAACATTTGATGAAGGCGGCAGCTAGTGAAACGGATTAATTGAATTATAATTTTCCACGTACCTAAGTACTTAAACATTATTAATAACGATTAAAGTTACACAAATAAAAGTATTCAAAATAATATGTTATTCCGTAATACTTCCGCGTATGGTATAAAATTCTGGTATATTTAAACTGTGAAATATCATCAAAACTCGCAATCTACATAGTTAATTTGTTCTATAAATATTACTTTTTGATATGCGAAACGTGCCAGTGTTAAATAGCTGCACAACTTCAACTGTCGGACGGTTGCATTGTACTAACTTTACTACAATGTTACTTCTCCGTGTTTATATTCAAAAGTGCATTAAGTACTCGTAACTTCTGACTTTGTTGCCTACTTCGTGAACTTTCTCTTCGGCTGCTATTTAACGTGAACTTGCATTCAGAATTATATTTTATATTTAGATAGGCGAGCCAATTTACTGTGTTATTATATTCCATTATGTACATAAGTAAGTTCTTATTGTTGGCACGCTGGCGAGGCGCCAGCTCCTCTTAGTGGGACCGTTGGGCTAATGAGCATTTACAAGCGTACAACTAGTCCCTTAAGCCATGATATAATGAGTTTCTGGTTATATCCTTACAGCCGAGCGATTGTCGTCTGACCTCTCGAGTGAGCTTAAGTTAAGAAAGAAAAGCAAGTTTACATTGTTGAATCATTAGCAGTTATCTAAATATATAAAACTCAAAGGTGACTGACTGACATAGTGATCTATCAACGCACAGCCCAAACCACTGGACGGATCGGGCTGAAATTTGGCATGCAGGTAGATGTTATGACGTAGGCATCAGCTAAGAAAGGATTTTGATCAATTCTACCCCCAAGGGGATAAAATAGGAGATGAAACTTTGTATGAAACTTTGTCAATTTTATAAAAAATACATTTTTAAGTTTCGACATCCACGCAAACGAAGTCACGGGCACAGCTAGTGTATCATAAAATGGTGGAGGACAACTAAATTGGCATACTCTAGACGTACATTTTAAACATACACAAATGACACTTTGTCCGCTTAGTGATATACGGCCGTGAAACATTATAGGCAGATTATGTTAAGCAGTCCTTTATTCAAAAGGAGCCACAATATTAGAAAGTATTATATGATATCATATAGCACTGAAATACCATTTTAGAGCATCAGTGACTTCCTTCGTATAAAGAACTTCTTAGCTTAGAAAATAAAAGAAACCGCCAAAAGATTCATGAAAGGAAACACTAAAAAACATAAAGACCAAAGTAGCACACAGTGTGGGTATATCGAAATATTATCTGGAACCATAATTATTTTACTTCGCAGGCTTCGGTGTACCAACATTGTACCATATTGCTTCCTCGGCTAACTTTCTTCTGACAGTTTATTAGACCTGAAAATTTCGTTATTTATCACACTGTCTTAATATTTTCGCCGGGCGCTATCGTATACCACGTTTAGTGGGACGATATATTTTTCTAAGCTGTGAACATTGTCATTTATGTCATAAATAAAAGAAATATTATTTCGGAAAGCACGTTTGGAAATATATTTTACGTGAGTGAGGGCAAAAATATGCTTTTTATAGTCTTAGTACGACGCTATTTGTTTTTCTTCAAAACGAATGTTACAGTTATGATTTATTACAGTCTGCTACAACTAATCTGACATCTTGAAAAGACCTACATTTGTAAACAACTAAGTACCATCCACTCGTCTTTGATACCTCTCATTTTGTTACGCTAAAATTTTTAGATTATCCTTCGTTACTCAAAGTCAAGATTTTATCAACGACCATCGGAATTTCAAAGAAGTCGCAAATTAGGATTAAGGTTGTTTTTTACTGTGAAAAAGATAACAGCTAAGTTACAATAATAATTATTTTATCGTAACTATCATAAGAATCAGTTTGTTAAGGCAATGAAAGGGATCATTGATTGTATAAAATATTTTTTTGATGTTTTAGTTTTTAGAAATTCATCAATTAATCTGACACTTTGGGAAATAAGTAAAGTTTGTTAATGTTGTTTCAATCGAGTAAAAAAACCACAATTCTATTCAGTTTCCGAGGAAAATCCAAAATTGTACTTCTACGTATTAGAAAATCCATCACTTTAGAACAAGTTTTCTCTAATAAAGAATTATCACTCGGAAGTTCTTGTCCAGTATTTAGTTGACTGAAGCGCATCATTTTCTAAGCTAAGCTAAAAATGTCCTACCTGAGGGGTTTTAGAAAACTGTGTACCAGCAACACTCAAACTCCAGGCTGTTACTGTGAAATTACCGATAGAAAAACCCAAAAGCACACGGGTAGGCCACCCGGTAATTAAACCCATGACTCCAAGCGTCACTCATACACATATCAACGAGGCAGTTTCAATCTTACTACTGGAGGAAATTGAACTGAAACAATAATTTATTATGAAGTTCAGGCATAATACTCATTTTATTTCACATCATGTTCACTTAAATTACCATTTTAATTTTCAATTGGCATCCATTTAATAACCACATCGTCTAAGTGAAACGTAAGAGGGTGCGAAGAGTCCTCTCTCGCGACTTGCTTATTCACGGCTCACTTAAACCTGCTAAGTACTTACTGCGCTTATTACATAATTACACTTTACTCTGAACGGCAGATAATATCTGCTTGTTCAGAGTGAGGCGTTTGGCCCGTAGAAGAAAACATTTGGGTTTGGTGACCATTCTGTAAGCCGTGTGATATATTTTATTTAATCATTGATCCCACATCCCTTTAAGACCAGGTCTATAACCAGTGCGTTCTATCCGTAATAACTTACGGAGACGAAACGTGGAAACTAACCAAAACGGCCCACAAATTCAAGGTCGCTCAACATGCAATGGAGAGAGAACGAATGCTCGAGATTTCTCTGGTGGAAGGAGTTCGCAACGAAAGTCATAACAAATATATTGGCCAGACAATCAAAACAAAAAACATCTAATTTTATTAACCGACTCTAAAAAGGAGGTTACGTACCGTATATACAATGTGCTGATCTGCAACCTAGTCAAATTCAAGGACGTGATTATACTCATGATTCTCGACCCAAATCAACAATAAAATAGGTACGTATTTTTTTATTTTATTTTTCCTTTTTACTGAAATCCGTAAGTGTGAACTAGTTTCTTCAAGAGTAGTAGATTCAATTCACGCACACCAGCTGCTCATCGCTGTGTGCGTACGCGCGGACTGCGTAGTCGGGTGATTCTCTTTCATTTGTATTGAATTAAGGGTTTAATTCTGAAATACTGTGAAATTTCAACAACAAAAAAAAAGCAGCCCTTATTAGTTTTGCCCGGTACTGTACTTTCAATGGGGATGGCAACTCAAAGCTAATCGTAGATGGCGCTGCGATAGTTGGTCCCTACGTCAGATTACTGTCTACCTTGTACAAAAAACAAACAAGATTTATTGTTATAAAAATTGAGTATAAATACAAAACAAATATGGAAAATTATTCGTCAATGCAAGTGCTTATACTAAAAGTAGAATTAAGACGCCGCGGTGCATCTACAAGAGGAAAAAAGTGATTTAATTGAGTGGTAACATTTGATTTTACCGTAATAAATTCACAATTACTTGTAGTTGAGGTTTCAATTTTTGAGTTTAGGTACGTTTTACCTGTCCTCTCCTATAACAAGAATATAATGCTGCTTCTGACTTTCTATTTTGATAAAATATCATAATGTTTTAAGTCAGTAATTTTACCCCTTTTTTCTATTTAGATTCGAGAAATATCACAATAAACTATCACAAAACTCGTTCCAGGTGATAATTCTTCCGCCAGATGAACCATTTCATAATTTATGGAGCGATGCAATACTGGTACTTAACCTCCAATAGAAAAGTAGATATTATTTTGAAAAGTGTATTCGATTGTTTAGTTATGGTATAATCATAGAATTTCATTAATAAACTTAACTAACGGCTTGTCTCGGCTTCGCAAGGCTGGATATTTGTTTATTATATAGCTTTTCCTTAGTTATAATTAAATTTTTGTTCTCAAGGCAGTCACAGCAGCTACCCATTATTTCTTGATAGTGTGAATTGTCGGAAATTTGTATGTTCCATCATTTTAACAGCTTATTACACAACATTTAGTCATTTTACATCAATAAATGGTTTTTTTTTCAGAAAATTCCTTTGATTTGACAGTTCTTTTGGGACCAAACTGTCACTTGTCACTTTGACACTTGCCTTCCCCATTGATTATTTATGACTTTTGTGACAACCACCTGAAGTTTGACGAAAATGCAAAAAAAAAACAGCGTGTATATATTATTATGTTTTTTGTTTTATGTTTGTTCGCGCATAAATTCGTCGTTTATGAACCGATTTTAACGGTTCTTTTTTTGTTAGAAAGAAGATATATTTCAAAGGTGGTCCTATGATAAGGAAATCAAGATTTGATGATGAAAGACCAGAGTAATCGAGAGGAATTTTCAAAAATCGGTTCGCTACTTAACCCTTGGTCCACTTTTTTCACCTAGGTGAATAAAACCATCAAATGAGTCCTCCCACCCAGGGCAAGGCGCGAGGGACTGTCAGACTTGTACTGACTAAAATCCACGGTGTCCTTTAATAGCCCTTTATATTCCAGGGTCACGGTAATTTGAAGAGTCCCGCGACCCCGGCAGGCTTTGGCTCTCTAAAGGGGGGCCCCGTTATCATGCTGACACTCTTTGAGGCGCGCGTGGAACACAACGCGCATGGTCCATGGTTTGACAGCGAGTCGCCCATTACACGCCGCCCGTATGCCCGCGCCTACGGTGGCCGGAGGTCGTCTGTCGACGTCCGACGCCGAGGGCGTCTACCACTGCGGCTGAGGTGGAGGGAGGACGTTGTTCTCTCCCTCACGCGACCCGTCTTCTCCTTCTCGAGCATGACTGCTTCGCAGAAAGAGGCGACCGCTTCCTATTCCGTCTAGCCCCGCATCATGGGTTCGACCAATGCCAGGCGCGAGAAGTCTTCGCCTATCGCCGCCGTGAGGACAAGGCGGTGCGCTGCCCAAGCGGGGCAGTCCTGCACCGTGTGCTCCACCGTGTCCTCCGGGCGGTCCTAGCAGTGGTTACACCCAGGCGTTTCCTCCTTCCCCATCTGACACAGGTACCTCCCGAAACTTCCGTGTCAGGTGAGGACCTGCGTCATGCGGTAGGTCAGGACGCGTTGACCCCAATCCAGCCACTCCTCAAAGAGAGTAAAGTCATATCTTGGATTATTTGTTAATAGGTATATGGAGAAACCTGTCGATGATCTATGTCACATTCTAAAATATTACCGAACCTTTTTGGTACAAAGATGATAAAAACCGGCCAAGTGCATGTCGGGCCACGCACAGTGTAGGGTTCCGTAGTTGCCCAACAAAATACTTATGCGAACTAACTAAACTGATTCGCTGAATTTAATTTTAAAAAGAAAAATTTTCAAAATCGGTCCAGGAGTCTTTGAGAAATCGGGGACAATACATAAAAATAAAGATTACGACGAATTTAGAACCTCCTCCTTTTTTTGAAGTTATTTAAAAATAGTTGACGATAAAAACCTACCTATCCCCAAAAAACATACCTATAAAAGCTGTAAAAATAAAGTTGACAAACTTACATTTGCAGTTGAAAAGCATGTTCTCCGATACATTTTGTTTAAGAAAATATGATATCCAAGTACATTTTATAAGTTGGTGGACTATTACTCGTAAAGTTGTAAAGCCTACTCAGTCATGATAATTTTCTTTTAAATTTCGTTATATATACTACTATTGTGAATTTTTTCACACCCCCAAACATAACCGTTTAGCTGGTAGAGGGGGGGGACACTCGAGTCGAGCAAAATTTAGCACTTTAAAGCTTAATATTTCACAAACGAATTTTTTTATCAAAAAATTGTTAATGGAAACTCACATTATTTTTTAAAGACCTATTTATTGATACCCCACACTAAGGGGTACGCGAGAAAGAAAAAAAACATCCCCACTTTACGTGTACAGGAGGTACCCTAAAAACAAATATTTTTCGAGATTTTATTTTACAACTTTTTCGGCACAACAAATCCGTATATTTACACCAAATTACAGCTCTCTAGTACTGTGCGTCTCTGAGCTAAACTGCGGACAGACGGACGGACGGACGGACGGACGGACGGACGGACGGACATAGCGAAACTATAAGGGTTCCTTGTTGACTACGGAACCCTAAAAAGAGGGCACTGATAAAAGGTATCAATTTAGAAAAGTCGTCTCTCGACGTTCTCACAAAGCACAAACGTTCTAAAAATACAAGAAGAATTACACAATAAATAAAGTAAAGACTTCATAT
Organism: Agrotis clavis; assembly: GCA_954870645.1. Lineage (NCBI taxonomy): Eukaryota > Metazoa > Arthropoda > Insecta > Lepidoptera > Noctuidae > Agrotis > Agrotis clavis. The sequence continues at coordinate 13,460,220 of OX940922.1, forward strand.
TTTTATTCAACAAGTATTTTACGCAGCCAATACAAGTATAATAATGGATGAAAATATACTTCAAATGTTTACGTTAGGTACTATTGAAATACCAATGTACTTCGTAGGTACTTGAACAAACTGCTCGCTCCGATAGCGGGATTATATTTTCATGGAATATTGTTAGAAAACAAATAAATAACAAATTAAATTCAAATTGCTTTATGATGATGCTTCGCTTAAGCATTTACTGGTTTATCTTTGCGGTTTATAAACATAAGAGTTCATTATTTCTTATTAACGATCATATCGGTAAGGTTACAAATACTCGTAGCAATATTGCTACGCAGTCGTAGCGCTGTGGCTACAGCGGCGTAGGCGCAACCACGATACAAGAGGAATTCCTATTGTGGGGGAAAGATTTAAAAAAGTGACAAATTCATGCGAATTAATTAATTCAGGCAGTTTCTATTGCACTTCCTGTCCTACAGCATTAGTCATTGTTGACCAATTTTCCCTCCACTCCATTGTTGCTCGCACTGAGTGTGCCATTAAGTGGCAGTGCGAGTTGACAAAGTAGTTCGGTATACGAGCAACTTAACATCGCAATGCTTATCCGAAGCGCTTGGGACTGCCACGGAGGACACGCTGTGATTTAAGGAGAATAACTTACCTGAGGGTTGCCATAGTTTATGGTTACTGCTATTGAGTTTCTAGCAGCCGCCCTCAGTTTCACACGGGTTGCAATATGACAACAGTACCCTTAGCACGAGTTTTCAGTATTTGAGACGTAAACTAAACTGGAACTTTGACAATTTCAAATTGACAATTTTCAAGGAAAAAATTAGTTCCTTCTTCGCACACCAGAGGCGCTGTTCCGTTTTTTCATACAAGAAACGTTGTAAATACTGGAAAGACGCTGTAAAGTAAAAGAGTGAAAACTCGTGCTAAGGGTACTGTATGTAGCTTTTTAGGGTTGCGTACACAAAGTGTAAAACGGGACCGTATTACTACGACTACGCTGTCCATCTGACACCACGCTACTTGTATCTCACGAACCCGAACCGTCATATTTAGACAGTTAAAATCTTACCACATGATGTATTTGCAAAAAATACTAAAAAACATTAATTTTGGCATATTATAGAGTTTTCATAGATAAAGGCACGGAACACTCCATACGCGAGTCCGATTGGGATAAGTAGCTTAAGTGCCGACTTAACTTTCATCCACAAAAAAAATCTAGTGTTAAATTAGTGCGTGACTTATAGTAGCCATACACCATCCTGCCTATCGACGATCGATTTGACACTTGCAATTGTTTTGTTGTATTTGATGGCATGACATGCCAATTTGATAGGTCATCAAATCGATTTGACACAACGTCAAATCGGCAGCAGTGATGCATTTGGCTATTATTCGGTGACGACAGCTACAATTTTATAAATTTGTAGCTATCGGTCACCGAATAATAGCTAGATCTAGCTATAAAGTTGCTAAGTTGGCATCGCTGCTGCAGATTTGAAGTTGTGTCAAATCGATCGTACGATAGGCAGTATGGTGTATGGTGTTTATGGACGAACTGCCAATTTGAAACAATTGCAAGCGTCATACGATATGCAGGATGGTGTATGGCTACCATTAGATTATCAAAAAATATTTGACCCGTACTTTTCTTTTGCTACGTAAACCAAAACCAACGAAGAAAGGACGCTTTTAAAATTGTATAATACGTCATGCCGAAGTGTCATTTTAAGTGTATCCTGACGTCACAAGTCTTGATGCGTTTTTTCTTTGTAAATATTCACTGATTTAACAATAGAAAAAAATAGGTATCTATTATTTTCAAAAACTGTAACTAACGGACTACTTGACAGGCCTGTTGGTCTAGTGGTTAGTGGCCCTGACTGCTATGCCGGAGGTCGTGGGTTCGATTCCCACCCAGGACAAATGTTTGTGTGATGAGCACGATCATTTGTTCTGTGTCTGGGTGTAATTTATCTATCTATACTTATAATAAATCTGTAGAGAGGTCAATTCTGTACATGAAATATATTTCCAAAATAACTATCAGGGGGTGATTAGGGATCGATACTGATGCCAAAAATGCAATTAAAAAAAATATTGTCTGTCTGTCTGTCTGTCTGTCTGTCTGTATGTCTGTCTGTATAACCGTTATAGAAACAAAAACTACTCGACGGATTTTGACGAAACTTGGTACAATTCTTTTTCATACTCCTGGGCAGGTTATAGAATACTTTTCATCACGCTACAATCAATAGGAGCAGAGCAGTGAAGGGAAATGTTAGGAAAACGGGAGAAGTTACTCCATGCACGCTAATCTTCGGAACTACTGGACGGATTCGATTGTTTTTTTTTTTTATGTATAGCTATTAAGTCTGGGCAACATATAGGCAAAAATTTATCTTGGAAACTTGAACACCTGATGCAGAACTGCAATAGATCAGCTAAACTATAAGAGATACATAAATAGCGCAACAGCAAAAAATGTTCCACGTGATGAGCACTTTCTGCTGAGAAAATATATTTGAAGATATGGAACACCTGATGTGGAACTCCAAGAGCCCAGCTAAACTATTACATATACAATAATGACGTCTTAGCAAGAGATGTTCAGCCTGATGAGCACTCCCTGTTGTCGTATAAAAACTGAAGATCTGGAACACCTGATGTGGAACTCCAAGAGCCCAGCTACACTATTACATATACAGTAATAACGTCTTAGCAAGAGTTGTTCAGCCTGATGAGCACTCCCTGTTGTCGTATAAAAACTGAAGATCTGGAACACCTGATGTAGAACTCCAAGAGCCCAGCTACACTATAACATATATTATATAGGAATGACGTCTTAGCAAGAGTTGTTCAGCCTAATGAGCATTCTCTGTTGACGTATGAAAAGTGAGATCTGGAACAACTGATGTGGAATTCCAAGAGCCCAGCTACACTATAACATAAATATGAATAATATCTTAGCAAGAGTTGTTTAGTCTGATGGGCATTTCCTGATGACTTACAAAAATTAAGGATCTGGAACGTCTGGAATCGGCATGCGCGTCCCGTTGTTTTCACGTCCCCAGGCTCTAAGAATTCGACATCAGACGTTTCAGATCCTCGATTTTGACGACCCCATTATCGCTGGCTTAGGCAACAGGATCTGCGTACGAAGTCGCTGGCAGAAGCTAGTCTATAATATGTATGTATTTAGAAATATATAAGTATGTTTATCAATTGTCTAGTACCCATAACACAAGCTCTGCTTAGCTTGGGACTAGATGGCGTTGTGTGATAGTTGTGGAATATTATTATTATTATTATTTTCAAAAACTGTAACTAACGGACTACTTGACAGGCCTGTTGGTCTAGTGGTTAGTGGCCCTGACTGCTATGCCGGAGGTCGTGGGTTCGATTCCCACCCAGGACAAATGTTTGTGTGATGAGCACGATCATTTGTTCTGTGTCTGGGTGTAATTTATCTATATCTATATCTATCTTCTATACTTATAATAAATCTGTAGAGAGGTCAATTCTGTACATGAAATATATTTCCAAAATAACTATCAGGGGGTGATTAGGGATCGATACTGATGCCAAAAATGCAATTAAAAAAAATATTGTCTGTCTGTCTGTCTGTCTGTCTGTCTGTCTGTCTGTCTGTCTGTCTGTCTGTCTGTATAACCGTTATAGAAACAAAAACTACTCGACGGATTTTGACGAAACTTGGTACAATTCTTTTTCATACTCCTGGGCAGGTTATAGAATACTTTTCATCACGCTACAATCAATAGGAGCAGAGCAGTGAAGGGAAATGTTAGGAAAACGGGAGAAGTTACTCCATGCACGCTAATCTTCGGAACTACTGGACGGATTTGATTGTTCTTTTTTTTATGTATAGCTATTAAGTCTGGGCAACATATAGGCAAAAATTTATCTTGGAAACTTGAACACCTGATGCAGAACTGCAATAGATCAGCTAAACTATAAGAGATACATAAATAGCGCAACAGCAAAAAATGTTCCACGTGATGAGCACTTTCTGCTGAGAAAATATATTTGAAGATATGGAACACCTGATGTGGAACTCCAAGAGCCCAGCTAAACTATTACATATACAATAATGACGTCTTAGCAAGAGATGTTCAGCCTGATGAGCACTCCCTGTTGTCGTATAAAAACTGAAGATCTGGAACACCTGATGTGGAACTCCAAGAGCCCAGCTACACTATTACATATACAGTAATAACGTCTTAGCAAGAGTTGTTCAGCCTGATGAGCACTCCCTGTTGTCGTATAAAAACTGAAGATCTGGAACACCTGATGTAGAACTCCAAGAGCCCAGCTACACTATAACATATATAGGAATGACGTCTTAGCAAGAGTTGTTCAGCCTAATGAGCATTCTCTGTTGACGTATGAAAAGTGAGATCTGGAACAACTGATGTGGAATTCCAAGAGCCCAGCTACACTATAACATAAATATGAATAATATCTTAGCAAGAGTTGTTTAGTCTGATGGGCATTTCCTGATGACTTACAAAAATTAAGGATCTGGAACGTCTGGAATCGGCATGCGCGTCCCGTTGTTTTCACGTCCCCAGGCTCTAAGAATTCGACATCAGACGTTTCAGATCCTCGATTTTGACGACCCCATTATCGCTGGCATAAGCAACAGGATCTGCGTACGAAGTCGCTGGCAGAAGCTAGTCTATAATATGTTTGTATTTAGAAATATATAAGTATGTTTATCAATTGTCTAGTACCCATAACACAAGCTCTGCTTAGCTTGGGACTAGATGGCGTTGTGTGATAGTTGTGGAATATTATTATTATTATTATTTTCAAAAACTGTAACTAACGGACTACCTATTTAGATTTGCAATTTATTTCTGTTGGAAACTAGCCTATTTCGCACCTACATGGGAATAATAAAAAAATTGTCATAAATAGGGGTTGAGTGACAAATTGACTAAAGAAGAGAGAGTCATGAGTTAGTATAAAGAGAAAAGATCCAGCTCAAACCAATTAGTGACATAACAACAGGCATTTATAAATTTAATTTTTTTTTATTGGTTATTGAATAGAGTCCAGTAATTTCATTCTAGTGTAATGGAAAACGGTTACTGACCGAACTATTAATGGAAACATGTAACGTTGAAATGACTATCATTTGCTGAACCTTTTCCATCAGTCCGTGTCAGTTTTCAATTTACTAGAAAAAGACAATTTAGAAATCCAAACTGGTTTTAGTGATAAACTGAAAACAATACAGCCGCTGCAAGCAACGTTACATCACTTTTGGTATATTGCTTTTCATTTTCTGAAAACAATATGGTGTCAAAATGGTCGTTAGATTTTTTGGTCTGTTGTACAATCGACCAAGTTGAATCACGACCCACCATAAGCTTATTTTCCTACAGACTTTAAATAGGTCTACATTCGCGTAAACATACATATCCATGGTAACGACTTTGATCTTTGTCAATTTGACGGATTCAAACGATTTTTTGTCAAAATGGGTCATGATTCAACTTTGTCGATTGTACATTTGCCACAGTTTTTTAAACCTCATACATTGAAAGTAAATTCTCCACAGCTAGATTTTGTTATTGTAGCCACATTTCTTCATTTTACATAATTTTAACTGAAGACGGCAACACTAACACCTCCATAATCCTGTTCTCCTAGTACTTTCTGTTCAGATTCCACATTGTGTCCACATTTTCGTTAGTTTTGTGCTGGATTTTACTATTTAATTGTTCTGCTATTCGTGCGGTAAAATGAAATGGGGCGAATTTACACTTAACAACTTTAAAAAAAAAAACAAAAACTGTGGCACACATACTTTTTTTTCGTGGTGAATTAACTTTGTGGCAAATTTACAACCCGATTTTTTTATGGTTATTTTATTTTTTACGGTGTGGTTTTTATAAATATTTATATTACTTTTTAAGATAAAAATCCAATTGGTAATTCTCTGCATTGTTATTGCTACAGGAATAGAGACCAAAGTAGGTTTTGACAATGACGCTAAGTCAAAGGTCAAAACAAGAAAAGATTACAAAAGGTCTTTGGAAAATCAGCTTATGTGTATGTCAAATCTTATTGATAATAATATTAAAGTTTTGTTTGATAAATCTGTAATCAATGACCATATAAAATAACATAATTAAAATTTAAAACAATTAGCAAATGAAAATAGGCTACAAACGATACAAGTTGATTACAGTGTAATTGCTTCTGTTATTTCCACCGCATTGCGTTAAATTTAGTCTGAGTTATTGACCAAACGTTTATTAATTTAGAACTGACACATTATTTATGGTAATTGCCCTCAGAGTTGTCCATTTTGGCAAATTCAGTTCGATCTGATAGAATACTGATCACGTAGAAAGTTTTGAACTGTACAACTATGGCTGGCGAACTGTGCAACTATGGTTGGCGAACTTATCATATCTGAATGGGACTTGCTAATAAGCATGCAGCTTTCAACGGAATTTCAATGGAAGGGAATTTCATAGTCGAAGTTATCAGATTCTTTATACGAGATAAACGCTACGATATAGCTGGCCCAAAATACTGAAATATTCCCAATAGTCAGAAATATATCTGTAAAATATTGTGCGTGGTCAGTAGCAATATTCTAAGACTTACCTATAATACATTTTCGACAGGTTTTTAAAAAAGAAAAAGATTATTTAGAAATAATTTCGAAGTAAAGATAGAGTGAAGAAGAGCCCTAGGAAAGTTACGCCAAAGCAGGTATGGTAATGCTATTATATACATCAACCAGTGGTGGTCCAGTGTTATCGGTCCCGACTTACGAGTTGTAGGTCGTGGGTTCGAACCCCGCCAGGCGCATTACTTTGTGTAATTTGTTTCATCACCACTGCTCTTAAAACGGTGAAGGAAAACATCGTGAGGAAACCGCCACGTCCTAAAACCAAAAATTCGAAGAAATGTGACATCTGCCAACCCGCACTGGGCCCGCGTGGTGGATTATGGCCCACTCCCTCTCACAAGAGAGGAGGCCTGTGTCCCAGCAGTGGGAACATTATAGGCTGATGATGATGACGATGATGATACATCAACCCAAAAAAAAAGAAATAATAAGTATTTCGAACCACCGGTGGTGATAATATTGCACCGAAAACAGAAGAAGCGCCCTTCAAACATGCTCAGTCTTCAATAAAATATCTAAATGTCAAAGGTAATAAAATCGATATCCCAATTTACTACAAGAACTAATAATAAAGTCAGAAATAAACGCCGAGAATGAGCGTTGGGTACACTATCGGTTTTAATGTAGTCTACGTACTCGTACTCATATAAATTGGCCTTATCGCCGCCAAGTATAAGGGTGACTGATCAAAATCAAGCTGTACTATACCACGCTGTGTCGTGACCTTTATCACTCCTTCAATAGCTCAACGCACACGTAGGATATTAGGAAATAGATAATTGAGCAGTGCTACAATATAAACCGTACATATGAATTATGATATCCCAGAAAATGTACAGTTCCTTTTTTTTATTAATTTTTACCCACTTAATAATACAGTACCACTCTCAAAACGGTGAAGGAAAATATCGTGAGGGAACTGGCATATCCTAGAGCTAAAAACTTGGAAGATATTATTATTAAGACTGTGATATCTAACAACCCGCTTAAGGCACGCGAAGTAGGTTAAAGTCCACTCCCTCTCACAGGGAGAGCCTATATCGCAGCAGTGCCGGTTTCCTCACGATGTTTCCTTTCACCGTTTTGAGAGTATCTATAGTGTGTACTAGAAAGGTGGGAACATAAAGGGGTTGTTCTAAGTTCGCCACAAAATTAATGCACGAAAAAAATATGTATAAACTAGCCAACGGTTTTTGTATTTTTTTTTTTTTTTGATTATTGTAATTTCGTCTCATTTCTTTTTTCCGCACGGATAGCAGAACAATTAAATAATACAATCCAGCACAAAACTACTGAAAACGAGGACACAATGCGGAATCTGAACAGAAAGTACTAGGAGAACAGGATCAATAGTTTTTTCGAAGGAAATAATTATTTTGTGGCGAACTTACAACAACCCAAATAATTATGTAAGGGTGCATACAGACCATGTAACAATGTTATATAACATTGTTATATAACACTACAAATATATGTAAAATGTTATATAACATGACCACAATATGAAAAATGTTATATAACATGTTATGTTACATAGTCTGTACGCACCGTAAGAATGTCACAACCGTCAAAACAAAAGAAAAACGATACTTACCCCCGTAAGAAAACCTCAAAGAAGCGAAAAAATAATAATCCGACCCATACATTTGAATTGATAAGGTTGTATGGGTTTCATTTTTTTAAACATTGTCCCACACTAGGACTTTCTCCTGTGTCGTCACTCGTGGGTGCGTGTACAAACATAGAAACTCACATACACAAATATCCAGTCCCGGAACAACTAGTATTTGTAGGTCATATAAATATTGTTCCGTGCGGAAATAGAACCCCGCGACAGGCTGTGCAACAGTCCAATCAGTTAGCCACTGCGCCAACCATCCCGTCATTGAGAAAGATGTTTAGTTTGATACCCTATGAATGACCAGTTTTCTGGCATACGCAGTTTATACAGCAAGCTGTAGAGAAAAGGAAAGGTTTTTTTTTTTTTTTATCTCTCTTTCCTTGCTATCTGTCTTGTCGACATTCAGCGATTGTTTTGGTTTTTTTTATTCGGTCTTGTACGGTGCGTGTCCCCTGACACGTCCGTTATCTCAATAATTGTCTATGTCAATAGATCTTGTGGGATAGTTCTTTTCAGTCTGCGAGGCAAAGTTAGGTCACTCATTAGGTTTTTGGCAAGTATATTTGGGTGTCGTCTTATTTTATCACTATATATTTTCATTCTGTCCTTAATTTCTTGTCTTACTGTTTTGATGTTTAGATCATGGTGGAGTCTATCATTTGTGATATACCACGGTGCATCAACTATCATACGCAGCATTTTTGATTGAAATCGTTGAAGGATTTCAATGTTAGAAGTAGCTGCTGTTCCCCACAGTTGTAGGCCGTAGGTCCAGACTGGCTTGATAACACATTTGTAGAGTAACAACTTATTTTCTAATGAGAGTTGGGACTGTCTTCCAATCAACCAGTACATTTTACGTACTTGTTGTCCCATTGCGAGACGTTTGGTAAAAATATGTTTCCTCCACGTTAGGCGTCTGTCAAGATACATCCCCAAGTACTTTACTTCGTCAGCTTGGGGTATTGGTACGTCATTTAGTGTTACGGGTGGGCAGGTATTTCTGCGAGTTGTAAAAGTGACTTGAACTGATTTGGATCCGTTTGCCTTTATACGCCAGTCTTTAAGCCAGATTGAGATTTCATTTAAGCTATTTTGCAACTTTTGTGTTGCTATGTCTGGGGATTCGTCCGAAGAAAGAACGGCGGTATCATCAGCGAATGTTCCTGTTGTTACTCCTTCTGTACAAGGGAGATCTGCAGTGTAGAGAAGATATAAAATGGGGCCCATAACACTGCCCTGCGGCACACCTGCTTTTATTGCATGCAGCGGCGTGACTTCTTCATCCTGCTTGACTAGGAAGTGTCTATCCTCTAGGTATGATTTGACGAATTGGTAATAATTGATTGGGAAATTCTTTTTTATTTTATACAGGAGCCCATCATGCCAGACTCTATCAAATGCCTGAGAGATATCCAAGAAGGCCCCTGTACAGTATAGTTTTTTTTCGAATACAGTATTTATAGTTTCGACGAGCCTATGGACCTGCTCTATGGTGCCATGCTTCTGTCGAAAACCAAATTGATGGTCAGGGATTAATTCCTTTTCTTTTATTATTGGCATCATTCTGCTCAGGAATAAAATCTCCATTACCTTTGACAATATCGGTAGCAGGCTAATTGGCCTGTAGGATGCCACTTCCTCTGGATTCTTGCCAGGCTTTTTAACCATTATGATTTGTGCGACTTTCCACTGTTTTGGTACAGTTGTTCTTCCAATTATGGAGTTATAGACTTGAGTCAAAAATAATATACCTTCATTTGGTAGCTCTCTCAACAATTTTGCCGTGATTAAGTCATATCCAGGAGCCTTATTCTGATCAAGATTATTAATTGCTTGCTTCACTTCAAATTTAGAAAACTTTTTTATTGGGGGATCCAATTGGTGGGTTTGGTTTAAAAAGTTGTTTATATTTCCATTCTGGGTGGATCCCTGATCAGGGTTCGGCGTGAAGACAGTTTTCAGGTGTTCAGCAAATGTCTGCGCTTTATCACTATCACTTATAGCCCAACTGCCATCGGATTTCCGTAAAGGAGGTCGATTTGTTATCGGTCGCTTCAGGTACTTCGTTGCCTTCCATAGAGAATAATCTGATGCAGCCGTAGTATCTAGACTCCTCAAATATGCTTCGACTTTCTGATTTCTATGTTCGTACAGTAGGTTTTTTAATTGAGTTGTCAGAGAGTTTAGAACCCTTTTATCCGCAGGGTGTCTTGTTTGCTGCCATCGCTGTCGCATTCTCCGTTTCCGGGCTACTAGTTCGCGTATATTTATCGGATACTCGTATCGACATGGAGGTGTATTCGTTGCTTCAGGAGTAGCGAGCCAGGCAGAGTGTTGCACGCAATGATTGAAGTGCTCGATAGCTTCCTCTATGTCATCATCCGTTTTGAGTGGGATGTTTACGTTTAATTGCTCAGCTACATATTCTCGAAATTTTAACCAATTTGTTTTACGATTATGTAGTCGGCATAGTTTTGGTTTTGTCTGTATGTTTTTCGACACCACTATTTCCACAGGTGAATGATCGGAGGAAAGTTCGAATCGTGAACTGCAAGTAAAATATGCATCAGCAATTCCCTTGACAACATAAAAGTCAATTAGGTCAGGGGTCTTTTTTATATCTGTCGGCCAGTATGTCGGTTCACCAGAGGAGATGACGGAGAGATTTAGTTTCTGAACAGCTTTGAGTAGCTGTCGACCTTTTGGTGTGATGATCCGTGAGCCCCAAGAAGAGTGCTTAGCATTATAGTCACCACCAGCTATAAATCGTTGTCCCAATGATGTGAATAATTTTTCATAGTCTTCCTCTTTTATTTTATGTTTAGGTGGGCTATATACAGCCGACACTGTGAATGGTCCAGTCCAGTCATCAACAACTATATTTGTTACCTGGAACTCGCTAGTACAGTAGTTCAAGGTCTCGTGGTGTCTGATGTTATTTTTTATTATCACTGCACTTCCTCCATGTGCTGTACCATCTGGGTGTGTCGTGTGGTAGAATTTATATTTGTCTAATGTAAAGTGACTCTTCTTAGTAAAATGCGTCTCCGAAATAAGTAGAATGTCGATGTCATGTAAAATTATAAATGATTTCACCTCAAGGGTGTGTTGTGTCAGCCCATTGGCGTTCCATGTGACTATTTTGAGGGAGTCGAATTCGTCAGTCTTGTCGTGAGGGTTAAAATTAGGTTAGTCATTGTAGTCAGCTGCTCCATCATTTGTTTGATCATTAATAATAACTCGCGTATTTCATTTGAGCTTTTGTCTTCAAAGGCTTCTACTTTGTTTTCATGTTTATTTTTAAGTAGTGCTTCCCTGTAAGGTGCGTCGTGAGAGTTTGTGTGATTTTTGTCGTGTATTGATTGATCCGTCAGCTGTATGTGTCGCTGTATAGTTGTTTTCTTAATTGTGTCGGGTTTTCTGGGCAATTTAATTTTTTGCAGCTCCCTGTAAACCTGACATCCTTTATAGTTGGCCGGGTGGTTTCCATCACAAAGTACACACTTAAGTTGATCCGATCGTGTTTTCCGTGGGCATTCATTTGACAAGTGATCGCCGGCACATTTGATGCATTTGGGGTTTCTACGACAATACGCTTTAGTATGTCCATACTGTTGGCATTTTGCACACTGGGGTATCTCCCGCTTAGGTCGGGGGGGTTCGAAGGACACTCGACAGTTTAGGAGATATTTAATATCATATATGCTTTTGTTATTATTATTTGATTCTATTTCTACAAAGAACATAGGTAAAGGTTTATTTGTTTTTCTTTGTTTGATATTCCAAACATTAGTACATTTGTGGCCAAGTTCAGCCATGGAGTGGATCAATTCATCTACATCCGTAGAAGGGTGAATGTTTTTGAGTACCACTTTAAAGGTTCTGTCCTGTTTAGGTTTATATGTATAGAATTCTGTGTTTTTCATTTCCAATTGTTTTACTATGTTTCTATAAATATCTGATGTTTTTGGTTGTATTCTTACTTGGTCATTATTTAAAATTTTAAGTTCATAGTTGTCACGTGCAAATTCATTCAAGAGACTAGTGAGCGGTTGTATGTTCTCAACCTTATCTACATAGATTGGAGGGGGTTTCACAATTTTCTCTGTTTGTTCCTGAGACGATTCAATATCGAGTTGTGCGAAACTATTTTCTGTGGTGATTGGTTTTGTTTGTGACAGCCAGTATGTATTCAGTTTGGTTAGCTTAGATGGTGTTGTAGTATTATCTGGACTCCTCATTCGTTTTTTATTTAATACTTCTTGCCAGTTATCGGTATTTTTTAAATCTGTCTCTTCGTTTATTTGTGTATCGGGTGGTTGGTCCGCAGTTATTTGGATTTCGCTGATTGAGTTTGAGCGAGGTCTGTTCTCAAACATTCCTTTATGGAAGATCTGTTGGGTCAAGGTTTTAGTTGTAGTATTTTTATTAATGGTTGCTTGGTTTTTATCATTCATGATTGTTCCTACGAGTAGGGTCGATCTAACGGTCGCTCCTGGGGTGACGCCCATTCCCAGAGAGAAGGCTATTTTCAACGACGGTTCGCCCGTTCCGTCGAGATTGGTGCGCTAATGGCTGACTCACCTGCCAGTCATCCATCCCCTTGGCGCGCTCCGCACCGTGGGATTAGGAGATTTTTTAGAGAGGTTACTTTCCTCGCAGTCCAAGTGGCGAAGCTCAGACCCCCGTTCCTGAGAGATTTGACCACAGGTTTACGGTCTTGGGGCGACCCTCTCGGGTCACACACTTGTTTTTCTGTCGGGGTTGTCTCCCTTAGCTAATTGTTCGGTTTTTAGGCGCCGAAGGCTCGCCTTTGCCCTTCTTACTTTGCTGTCGAGATCAAGAGATAATGTGCAAGACTCGTTGGAGATCAAGACATTGCCCGGGGAGTGGGACGACCCACAAAATGTGGGTCCTCTACCAAACCGCGACGGCAGTGTGGTAGAGAAAAGGAAAGGTGTCACTTTTCTCTCTCTAAAAACCGACTTCGCGCAGCATAGCTTGAAGCTGATTGGCAACCTTAACGAGAGTGCCATACATTTAGCGCGGGCTGACACTCGCTCATGTCTCACTCTGGTTAGCAAGGCAAATCACGCGATATGAACCTCGCTTATAAATGACCTGTGCTCTGCTAGGTACGTATTTGCCGGCAGGTACTACTTTTCTATGCAAACGATGTACCTACGTTGATCTAGCAGTGTTATTTAACGGTATTTAAAGTTTTTTTTATAGCAACTTCATACTTAAATGGCTTTCAGTATGTGTTTTTTTTGTTAGTAAAGTAAATATATAAAAAGTTTTACAATCTTAAAATATGACACTGGATCCTGCACTACGATACCCTGTGTCGCAAAATCCAGTCTCTGTCGATTTATAAACCTGGTTGATTATTAATTTCAAATACAACGGTTATACATCCGTCTTTTCGTGGGTAATCTTCTATATACTCGTACAACATTATTTTTAGTATATGCGAAACCTGAATATAGTTTGTTCAGAATCAGTTACTGATTCGATTCCAATAATTTTTACACCATGTTATGTTTTTTTTTTCAAATATATTTTAATTAAATTTTATTTACCAGTTAATTTAAATACAATCACCTTAGGTTAGGTATCTATTGCCAAACTATTATCACGAGTGTATAACACGGTAAACGTGGTTTACGCGGGTGTACCGCGAAATGAGCATGTTTTTGAACGGACAATCAGGATTATACAAGCTTATAAAGGGGTTTGAACTTTTTTGTATGGGCCGTGTACCAGATGCCATCCGCCATTTTGATTTTTTTACAAAACGGCGTACACGAATGAAACATTGATAAATCGATAGATCACATCAATATAAACATAAAATGTAATGGGCAAAACCTCGTAAACCGTCACGTTTCCGAGTTATGAGCTGTCAAACATGTAAAATTAGTGACACATTTTTTTTTATTTTTTTAATATTTGGATGTTTATTGATCAAAAAGGATACTTCCGCAATAAAACTAATTGAATATTAGTTTTTACACGCATTTTAAATGCTGAAATTGCGTTAAACGAAATAATCCTATGTAAAAGCATTTGAAATGCGTGAAAAACTAATATTCAATTAGTTTTATTGCGGAAGTATCCTTTTTGATCAATAAATATCCAAATATTAAAAAAATAAGAAAAAATGTGTCACTAATTTTGCATGTTTGACAGCTCATAACTCGGAAACGTGACGCTTTACGAGGTTTTGCCGCTTACATTTTATGTTTGTATTGATTTTATCTATCGATTTATCAATGTTTCATTCGTGTACGCTGTTTTGAAAAAAAATCAAAATGGCGGACAAGGAATTGGTACAAAAAGCACAAAGCCCTTTGTGATTTTTTATGATACGGTTTTAAAATTTTGTACATAGATTCTTTACACAAAAATATTGGACAGGTGTATCGGGTTTCGCATAAACAAAAAATAATGTTGTATATAATATAAAAATGGATCGCTAAATGTGTTAGCTAAGCCCATAACTTGCAAACGGCTGGACCGATTTGTATAATTCTTTTTTTGTTGTGTTTGTAACCATCAGGACCAGGTTATAGAGGACGAAAATCATCATGTCCACCCGTGCGAAGCCGGGACGGGTCGCTAGTTTAAAATAAATATATATTTACAAAACACCTATATTTCGCTATTCATACTTTTATGAATTGTTTTTAAACGTATTAAAGCATGCGACGTGCATCGTAAAGATGGTTTTTGAGAAAAAAATTCTTACGTTACAGTAAAACGTTCAGACGAGGGAATAGAAGATTCAGCTTCTAAGTGTGAGTTGCGTTAGCCTTATTGGTAAGGTGTCTGGAATACTTATCCAGAAGACACGGGTTCAAATCCCACTCGCAGCTGAATTTTACTTTCCTCAAAAATCATTCATATTTTAATCTACTCTGCCAGTTACACCAATGAAACTTAATTAGTGATATTTAAGATGTTTGAAAATGGCATCAAGGTTCTTAACTAAACTTGATTTAGGAATAACACTCGTCGTGGTCAATCAAATACCAGTGCACTTAAAAAGGTCAATACCCAAAAGTTATAGAAATTGCAACAGCAAAGTTTGGTCTATTCTATGGTCAGAAAACCAGACTTAAACAACCAATTAACACCCATTTGACGACAGTTCAATTATTATCCAATTAATCAACACTGATTTCGGTCGAAGTCCTATTAATCTACTCTGCCAGTTACACCAATGAAACTTAATTAGTGATATTTAAGATATTTGAAAATGGCATCAAGGTTCTTAACTAAACTTGATTTAGGAATAACACTCGTCGTGGTCAATCAAATACTAATGCACTTAAAAAGGTCAATACCCAAAAGTTATAAAAATTGCAACAGCAAAGGTTGGTCTATTGTATGGTCAGAAAACCAGACATAAACAACCAATTAACACCCATTTGACGACAGTTCAATTATTATCCAATTAATCAACACTGATTTCAGTCGAAGTCCTATTAGACACTTACTTGTACTTTTAATCGATATGAACTTAAGCATCCAATAGATCGTTGCAATGAACAGGCACTTGGCAAACAGATCGGTGATCGCAACATGTACTTACTAACACACTGGAGAACAGTATTGCCCATTCAATAGACATAATCGGTGGGGACATACTCGTAACTACATATAAGAAGAGAGTTATTCGTATTCCTAGTGAAGAATCTCTCGGGAAATTATTATATAATCAGGGACTAATTAACAAGATAAGTAAACAACAGTCTTAGCACATTATTAGTGCGGAACGAATTAATGTTTTACTTGAACCACATAAACCTGAATTGTAGACTAACTTGACAGGAATATTGGCAATGATTGTGTTCTATGTGAAATGAATACAAATTTTATTGTAATGGTGCATATCACACTCACAGAATCTCTGTACGAAAAAGCTATTGCGTAAACACGAAGTTCAGTATCAC
Source organism: Agrotis clavis (assembly GCA_954870645.1). Taxonomy (NCBI): domain Eukaryota; kingdom Metazoa; phylum Arthropoda; class Insecta; order Lepidoptera; family Noctuidae; genus Agrotis; species Agrotis clavis. Next base: position 13,476,478 of record OX940922.1, read on the forward strand.
ATTGCATTCATGAATTATCGAGAATAGACTCACTGCAAAAAAATATAATGGCATTGTCATTGCAGCTTTTGTGAAATCCCACAAACAGACAAACAAAAAGCACACTAAATATCTCATAAATAAAGTTTATATCGTATTTACAGACAAACTTTTGTCGATATTATTTGTATGTATTGCTTACGTGACGCGAGTAAGTTAGCAGTATCAGATATTGAACACCGCAAAATTGTTTGCTCTGAAAAAATAAGTCGTGTTTGGTCTCGGGATACCAATTGTACATTATTACGTATAAGTATTAGAGGAACGCCATAAAGCGGGGATCGTAATTTTTATTTCAGTGGTTAAATTACTCTGCGATAGTAAGCCGTCTCAACTAAAAGCCGTCTTTTACCTCGCTTCACAAAAAAATCAGTTTACCCACGTTTTACACATTACCTACATTGACTGTGTATTTTGTTCGCAACGATGTAACTTTTTTATTAAAGCTAGCCTATAAAGCTAGGGCTTCGTGTGGCGCAACATAATCATTGAATTAAATCAGTACCGTAAGCATGTCAGGGGGCAACAAGCCATAACTCAGAAGTGGAGAGCGTCTCGCGGCCCATAACATTCAATCGTCCGCACGGAGGGAGAATTTTGATGACCTCAAGGAAAAGTTTGCGTCAGAACACTCTGTATAAATCCGGGGAGTCATGTCGGGATTTCCTAAATCGCCTTTTTTATTTATTGCACGGCTACTACAGCCGTTTAAGGAGTGACGTTGTGTTACTACTACGTGATACTTTTTCCTAGCTGGATGAAATACGTGTGTGGGAACGTCTTTATTTCGCGTGTGCAACTAACCTTATATGTCATGGGAGGAAATTCGCATTTTCTTCTCTTAAGACATTAGTGTGTCGGCGGGATTAGCTCCGTCTCCTGCGGTGAGACATGATTATTTCATACATGTGTATTTCGTTTTAAATGGTAATTTCTCGTTTCGAAATGTCGCTGCTAATGTTTGTTTTCTTAAGGATGTCATGAAATTAAATTAACTAATTGCGTTGTGCTAACACAGCTTTGTTCTAATTAAATTGTTTGCAGATTTTCACAAGTGCAAACGCAGTCATTTCTCTATAACGTCTGTCTAAAAATAATTTCAGGACAACAGAATTATTCAATTTAACTTTAAGTGGGCCGACTTGATGATAAAGTTTATTATAACGTAGGTATGTACTTTCACAAAATAAATCTCTTAAGGATAGACATAGACAGTCACCGTCAGTCAGCATTTACGATACGTACCTCCGAAAAACACTCAAAGTTAAATCACCCATAACATAAGTTATACTCAAACGCAGCGACGTTACATAACTCTGTACCGAAATTACATCCCATAATGTATTTTAATGACAAAACTAATTTCCGAAATCTAACCTAAATAAATAAAATAAATCCATTCAAGATAAATCCTTATTACATACAATATTCAAGTCATGTACACAATCGGTCTTCTTCCTATTAGCCATTTCGTTTATTTAACCGACCTTCGTATTTGTTGTTGTAATGGTGTATACCGTAGGTAAATACAGGTACGATTTTTACACGAGAAATTGTATAAACTTTGTCGATACAAACATTATTTTTCCGTCGCGATTTGCGAACGACGGAACCAAGTGATAATTGCGAGAATTTAATGATCTGGCACAACAGGACTGAACACGTGGGCGTGCAAATAAAAATAATAAACTAGTGGTGCCTCGCGGCTAACCTCGTGTGTTTAGTTTATTTTTTTATTTCTATCAGTGTAAAGTAGCATATAATTCTGCTGTCACAAAAGTAACTTTCAGTGGTGTTAGCTGCGGGAAAATGGATCAGACTACATAGTTGATTTAACTGTAACGTTTAGACAAGTTGGTAGGAAAATGTATTATGGGTAGGTTAGATTTATTGCGTGCAGTGTAGACATTAAATCCGTTAGACATATCATGGGTTACTGTGTAGACCTTGCACGGTAACCCACGATATGGGAGGCGTTTCTTTGGTGTAGCGGAAGTACAACATTTCTATAGTGCGAATAGATACTATAGAATACAAGTTTGAAAATCTTATTCGCCAACTATATTTTTCATCTGAAAACCAGCTCTTTTAAGAACAATTTCATCTAAAATACTGTTAACAACCCACAGAAAAACAAAATTGATTGATTAGAAACTTTAAAGTTATAAGCTTTTATGCTTTTTATCAGAATTTGCTATATTTTTTTCTAAAATTGCTATAATTTCGTGGTAGCCGCTAATAGAATGTTTACAATAAGCACTGGAAATAAACATGATAAGAATCTACGGATAGTTCATTCATAATGCTCCATCATAATAAGTCTTTTCGTTGTGGTGAATAGCACAAGTAATCACGGTACACTAAGCCAACCTCAATACTATGTATGATAAAATTTCCTCAGAGAAGAGTGTATGAAGCCCCATATGCAATCAGAGTATATATTAATAAAATTGAAACGAAAAATATGAAACAGTAACAGAAAACATTTTCTCTCCTATGTAAAAATCAGGCAAAATGGAAAAAAATCTCCTACACAATTTAATACGAGAAGCACCTGTAACATGAACCCTATACGAGTTCGAATATGCCATTCGTTATTTTAGCTCTATTGATAATAGTGGGGCTCTATTGAACACGCTTTCGCACATGTAGCAATAAAAAGCTTTGCATCAAAGGCCCTTAATGTAATTGCTGAGTGGGAGCTCGAATAAGCTCTTACTGGCGTTAAAATAATTCCCCTCTGTGCGGCGGATGCGACGACGGCGGCCGGCACCGGTAGCGGGTCCGCAACGGCACGTCCTTCCGGCCCCGGTCGCTGCGGCTCCCTTGAGCCCCTTAGGTGGCTTTCATGCTACATACTACGAGAAAATTATACGAACACGTTTAAAGCACTCGGTGACGTCTTTATACCACTAATGCTGGCATGGAGTACACCAAAGAGTTATTGTCATTGGAGTACACCTATCATGGGGATTAAGCGTTCGTGCCATGGAGAATGGCAGCGTATTTTGTTCATCCGGTTCTTAGTTAAATGTTCATCAAATTCCATTGTTTCCTTTTACTTCTATGGTTTTTTTTCACGTTTAACACAACAACATATCGCAGCAACAAAATCGGGTCCACAGTGGTTACGCATGAATAGTATCGCTGCAGCTTTTTACGATTTCGTTGTGGTACAGGCAAATTTGGATGTGGATGATTCCTGCGGTTTCGCTGGTAGTTGTGTTGTAGACGAGTTGGCTACGATGTGGTCAGTATCACCCACGCGGTTGACAATGACGGTAAAATATGGTCCGTGTAAATTGTACAATTCATTTTCAAATAAAAATAGATAATCACCCATTCAGGTGTTGTGGCAGGTAACGAGTGAAATGTATGTAATGTAATTGCCAAGATTTTTATTTGTTCGAGGAAGTTTTTTAACTTATACAGATATGACAATTTATTTACTTATGGTAGCCATACACCATCCTGCCTATCGTATGACGCTTGCAATTGTTTCAAATTGGCAGTTCGTCCATATACACCATACACCATACTGCCTATCGTACGATCGATTTGACACAACTTCAAATCTGCAGCAGCGATGCCAGCTTAGCAACTTTATAGCTAGATCTAGCTATTATTCGGTGACCGATAGCTACAAATTTATAAAATTGTAGCTGTCGTCACCGAATAATAGCCAAATGCATCCCTGCTGCCGATTTGACGTTGTGTCAAATCGATTTGATGACCTATCAAATTGGCATGTCATGTCATCAAATACAACAAAACAATTGCAAGCGTCAAATCGATCGTCGATAGGCAGGATGGTGTATGGCTACTATTACTTACAAAAACTTTAGTATTATTTAGCACTGTTTCCGTACTTTTTTAAAGTTAAGGTAAGAGGCCTTGTTCAAATTGTTACCCGACTTCGAAATAAGGAGAAGGTTTACAATTCATTCGACCTTCTTTTAAAAAAAAATCAGTTCAACTTAGTATTGTTTTTTCTTAGAGCTCTCGGCTGCGTATTTGAGGTCTGCCCACAGACTCGTTGTGTAGGGTTTCTTGCGAAATAAAACTTTGTGTTCAGAACTAAACTCCCGATAGAACTCAGACATAGTTTTCTGACCCACACAAATATTTTTGTTGGACACTAAGTAAAAGTTTTCAACCTAAACACAACAGAAACAAATTTTCTTAACTACCCTGTTTCCAGAAAATAACATTTAGATGAAGATAAAGAAATGAACAAAGTTATTCTCATTTTTATACATTAGTTTTATTCTGGAAGTTCTTGATTAAAAAGCTACTGACTTCTTTTTGTAAGAAGTCATAAAATGAGCAAAGCTTCTATTAAAGCATGTTTCGCGGAAACTGTATATAGAAATACAGGATGGTGAAGTAATCTCGGTATTCTACTTTTCCTGAAATATAAACAGTTTGTATCGTGTGGAACACAGTTCAATGCAAATGAAATATGAATAATCGTTATGATGGTTCGAGATGTTTTCGTAAATAATATTGAAAAAACAGCTTAGATCGAGTCGGATTTATTCGCGGAGAATTCCGTATCACGGTGAAATATTTTGGGAAAAACGAACGGCGTGAGTCACCTACGAAGGACTCCTAACTATACTAACTTGTGCCCGCAGGCTCCCTTCCTCTTTAGCCTAATATATCTCTGGTACCAAATTTAATTAGTTTATTATGCGTGAAAGCGTAACAAACTCACATTCACATTTATAATGTTGGTTATTTTATTTGTACTATGTATTTTTTGTTATGACGACTTGTTTAATAAAAAGTGTCTAAAAATGTCTAGTGACTACCAATTAAAAAATATACTTAAGAATAATGCAGCCTTGTAACAAACAGTTGGCGTAGTGTTTGAGGAATTGGTCGCTGCGCTGCGTGTCACGGGTTCGATTCCCGCACGAAACAAAAAGTGTAAAATGTGTGTTCAAATGCTCTTAAAGGCGTACGATATAGGAGAAATTGCTAAAGCGGGGCAAAGTTTAAAAAACAGAGACTACAGTGGAGCATTGGCAAAACGGTCCGTTGCCTGCAATTGAATACAGAACCCTAAAAATCAAGTGGAAAGCTACTTACGCTCGCAAAGTGCGGAGGGATCAGTCGAAGAATCGATCATTGTGGTGAATAACTGTATATGCTAGTGAATCGAATCTGCACCATCACGCTCTTCAGTATGAAACCTCACATCAAAATCCTACGAGAGATGTGGGATTTCTTGAATGGAATATTTAAAGATTTTATTTTAAAATTCTTGAGTAGTCTTATCCTTTAGTTATCTTAGTGTTCCATATAAGTCATATAACGCAACCACATCGCAATGATAAAATGCAGTCGAGTTGTGGTTACGTGTGAATATTATCGCTGCAGCTTTTAATTTGCAGCTTCTTTGTAGATGCGTTTTGTTTAACACCTCAGTACAAACATAGAATATATAATAGTACTACACCGCGGAGTGAGCCAGGCCTGGTACAAAGAATTAATGAGTCATAACGTTGTGGTTATAACAAAATGCAGTGCGAGTGAACTTTAGTATTTATTTTAAATACAAATATTGGGCGGTTGTCATGTAGTTGTTCGTGTGAATAGAGTTTGTTGACGTTTTAGTATCGCTTGATTATTTCTTTTGTTAATTTTTGCCTTTACTTTTTTCCGCTTTTAGGAATGATTATGAAATTTTGATGTGTATTTCCAAAACAAAGATATAACAGAAGATGAAGTAAAAGTTTAATGGTATAGAACCATGTAGATAATAATATGCTAAATGGTAGTTAAAAAAAACTACATAAAAGTACTATAAAAAAGGATTATTATGTATGGCAAAGTTTAACGGTTAATGGTGGGTTAAAATAAAAGAACCCACCAACGTTTACAATAATATTTATTTAAGGTCGTGGTTCACAGCCCGTCACTTGGTATTTATTCGTTCCGTGGAAGTAGGCGCACTATGTACTGTCCTGGCTTATCGCGTAGTGCAGGGACGCGATGCCGAGGAGTTGTCCCGAGGTGAGAGAGACCTCAGGGACGGGATGGTGGATGCGCCGGCAGGTCGGCTGTGCGCTGCTGGACGTGTGTGGCAGGTCAGCTGTGTGCGCAGCTAGGTGCTGTGTGTGCGCAGGCCTCGAACGTTCGGTAGGGTGAGCTTGTCGAACTCAACGAACGACGAGGGTGGGTATTCCTAACCCCCAATCTTGTTCCCTGGAATCAACGTCCAGCGGTAAATAAAAGTCCACTGTAAGTCCTCTCTGATGATGACTCCGCAGCGTAAGCGAAAGCCTAGGACGTAAAGCGCTTGAGGCGTTTGTGAGTTTGGTCATCAGCAGAACGGAGTTTACATGGTAAATACACAATATTAAATTAGCGTGAAACATTAACACAACATTATTATAGGCCTACGAGCGTATGGAACATTCGAGGCTTAACGAAATAAAAACCTAACAGACAAAGAAAAAATAGAACACAAAATAATAAGTCTGTAGGTACCTGCTCAATACAAAAATATAGAAACACAAGCTAGCAGTTATAAAGGTTTTGTTTGGCAAACTTACCCTTCACGGGGATAGACACTTCACAGGTGAATTAACACGATTTTAATATATCAATATTAATTATAAATTGAATTTCGTCTGTATGTACACGGAAAAGTGTCGCAAGATCTAGATCTAATTGGAGAGAGAACTATTTTGCGAACGTGTAACAGACAACAAAGATAATGGCGAATGACGTGAGTGGTCTCATCTGAGTGGTTATTTATACTAATGAGCACATTCGGTTAAATCAGAACATCACGTACTAGCGTCACACTCTCATGAGTGGGACAGAATAATATCTATCATGTTGTCTCAGTCTACAATACAACTACAGCCGCTGATCTACCCACCTAACTTGAGTTTCCGTAGAACGCGATAAAAGAATGTTAGCGTGGTACCCTCAAATGACACCATTTATGACGTCACGCGAACTCGACTTTCGATTAATGTCGGTAAATTTAAGAACATCACGTCGTCCGGCTACAACACCAAAACGAATGTATATAAATTCCTTGCATTCCATTGTAACTATTTTGTTATAAGCTGATTAATGAATTGAATATAGGACAAAGGATAACGTTGATACTTTACAACGTTACAATACCCCCTCGCGCAGTCAAGGATTTTGTCTTCTATAATGACAAAATCCGCACGAAGAATTAGAGCTAACTATTGTTTTACCTATCAAAAATCATCATTCGTACTTCTCGCAATCATAACTAGCGGCAGCTATTGTATTCAGTGATACGAGAGATAGCTGTCGCACAATATAAAATATTTAGGAATCCTGTTGTCATTAACCTGATGCCTTACAATAGTTTTCTTCAAAGATGAAAGTGTACTAAGCGAGAGAATAAAGCAATCGTATGTATCGAGTTCAATAAAATATTATTGTTAAACTACCTATTTTATTTTTTCTTTTAACCATCTACCAACCAATACTAATCCACCTACCAGTTTTAAATTTTACTGTAAGTAATTGAATCTAAATTTAGATGATAAAATTATGTTTTTGGTTTAAGGCTTATTTTCGGAGTTACCAACCGCTCCTGCAAAGGCTTATTTAAAGAGTTGCGACCGCTCTATAGAAACAACACAAATGGTGTTGACCATCAGTATTAAGTGAACAAGCTATGTCCTTTGGTTCTGTTTTTTGATTTATGGTTTATTTAAGGAGTAATCGACCGCTCCTGCAAGGGCTTTGTTCACGCGCGAACGCACCCATAACGCGGGGAGGCGAGGCGCGGGACGGCAACGCTGCTCGCCATTCGCCGCCGCGCCGCCCGGCGGCCGCACATTCCATCTAAAAACAGGGACTCGACAACATGCGAGCGAGCGGGGCGTTCCGCCATTTTATATAATACCAATCTCATGTAGTTTTCAATAATTGTCATTCATCTTCATTAAACCTTCATTCAAAATACAGTCCACTTATTGAAGAGACCCAGCCCAAACAGTGGTCCATCTACCGGTAAAGAAGAATATTAAGGAGAAGAAACTTCAAGAAATTGGCAGCGGAGCCCTAACCACGTGCGCGTCTATTGCGTCGTGGCTTATTTTCGTCGAGCGTAGAAAAACATCTCCAGTCATCGATCATCAGTGAAATACACGTGCACCGCTCTATTGTGCCGTGGCGTCGCTGTCTTCAACGACTGACTGGAAAGTGGAACAATCGAGTCACCATTACAAACACGTGCGCCGATCTATTGCGCCGTTGCATCATCATCGTCTGCGACGAGTGAAGACCTGGAATAGAGGAAACACAAGTCGTCAGTTCAAAGACACGTGCGCCTATCTATTTCGCCGTGGCATAATCATTGGCTGCGACGAGTGAAGACCTGGAAAAACGAGTCACCAGTGAAGACACGTGCGCGGATCCATCGCGGCGTGGCATCATCGCTGCCTACAACCCGTGAAGAGCTGAAGACAGTGGTCACCACGTGCGCACATCTATTGTGCTGCAGCATCGTCGGTCAGATTGTCGGACACGGGCGTGTTGTGAGTTCGTTCCAATTTTTCCTTATTTTCACATCGCATATATTGCATCATTCTTTCGAATCTAATTCATCCCTCTATTTGAGTTAGCACAAGCTAATCATTTCGCACGTGCATTTTTTAACTTCGCTTTGCCAAGCGGGGGGCAGTCGCATTGACTGACGCCATTTTGTGCATACAATTTTTTCACGAAATTGTTTTAATCCGTGCTTACTTTTTATCGCAATTATCGCATGCGGGACAGATAACGGCTAACGAACGCATGTAATTAGCTGTTAGACCGCATTTGCTGAGTGTGTGAGCGTGTGCGCCTATACATATTTTTTTTTTTTTGCCAATTTGCATATTTTTTATCTGAAGTGCTTGAACTTTAATTGTTCGTCTTCACTATTGCACGATGGCTGAAAAACTCATTAAAAAACGCAGTTCGATGAAGGCTAAGCTCACTAATTTCACCAACTATCTCAATATTTTGGAAGATAGTGATCAATTGTCTGACTTGCAAGTGCTCGACCTGGAAAGTCGATTCAGCAAATTTGAACAGTTGTATGACGAGTTTAATACATTGCAGACCGAGATTGAGCTGTTGTCGGACAATCCAGACGATGCCTACGCTGATCGCTTCAAATTTGAAGAAAGTTACCACAGCTTGGTTGCCGCGGCGCGGAAAGTCATCTCTGCTGAGCAGGAGCAAAGACAGCAGGACAAGACTTGTGCAGGTTCCGTATCAGGCTCCGAGGTGACAGGTGGGACGAAAAACTTTATTCGTTTGCCTAAAATTGACCTACCCCGGTTTGATGGTAGCTATCAGTGTTGGTTGGAATATAGAGACACTTTCGTTTCATTGATCCATAATAATAACAGCATCGATCAAATCAGTAAATTTCACTATCTGCGGGCTTCACTAAAGGGACAGGCCGGTGAAGTCATAAAAAATATTGATTTCAGAAATGAAAATTATATTATAGCTTGGAACTTGTTATGTGAGCGGTATGATAACAGTCGTTTATTAATAAACAATCATGTCAAAGCATTATTTAATGCAGAGCCTATTGTCAGTGAATCCAGTGCTGCCTTACGCCGCCTGGTTGATGTCACAAACAAGAACATTAGGGCATTGACATTATTAAATGAGCCGACTAAGGATACTCTGATTATCTATCTTATGTCTTCTAAATTAGATGCTACTACCAGTAGGGACTGGGAGGAATATCGCAACACTTTAGGCAATTCACCTACGTTGCTTCAATTTTCTACATTTATGAATAATAAGGCCGATTTACTAGAGACATTGGAAGAAAATAAAAAATTAGATAATGTGCAACCAAGTAGCAATAATAAATCCAAAAGTTTTGTAGTTACTTCACAGAAGCAAGAAACTAAAAATAATGAGAAAGATAAAAATAAAATAATTTGTCCGTTATGTTCTCAAACTCATTATCTTTATTCATGTGTGGCTTTTAAGAAATTAACAGTAGAAGAAAGAGTTCAGAAAGCAAAAGAGTTCAAAGTATGTATGAATTGCTTACGGGGTGGCCATATAGAAAAGCGTTGTAGATTTACACGCTGTAAGTACTGTAAAGAACGTCATAATACCTTGTTACATTTAGATAAGCCTGAGACTCAAGTACAGAACCCAATGCCTAGTGTCTCCACTAATAATGTGTCACTTTCAGCAGATGTACAGCCTACTTCTCAGACACATGTTTTACTATCCACAGCTGTGGTGAGGGTGGTGAGCGATAAAGGCGAAAGGTACAACGCCAGAATTCTGCTAGACAGCGGGAGTACAGCCAACTTCATCACTGACAAGCTGTGCAGTAGCCTGGGATTGTCTCGAGTTGGCACTACCTCCAGGGTGACAGGTATAAATAGTTTGACCAGTAACAGTACACATTCTTGCAACCTCACTATAGAGTCTACATATGAACATTATTCTTTCAATATAACTTGCCTCATTCTACCTGAGATTACTAGGAGATTACCAGCATCCTACATAAATACTGATAACATACCAATTCCTTCAGGGTTATTTTTAGCGGATCCATCGTTTAATATCCCATCAGACATTGATATTCTGTTAGGAGCTGAGCTATTCTGGAATGTTATTCAGGCCAATCACATCAATCTGGGAAAAAATCTACCAAAGTTGTGTGAGAGTAAATTAGGGTGGTTAATCTCAGGTACTGTACCTGCTAGCCTACATAAACAGACACACATTTGTAATTTTTCTAATGTAACTACTAGTCCTGACCTAAATAAGTTTTGGGAACTCGATACAATATCACCCAAGCATTGTCTTTCTGCAGAGGAACGTGCTTGTGAGGAAAGTTTTAAATTAAATACTGTCCGTGGCTCAAATGGTCAGTTTATTGTTACTATGCCTCTTAAGGAAGATCCTAGCGTTCTAGGCGACTCATACGCTGCGGCTAAACGTAGATTTTTATCTTTAGAAAAACGTTTTCAACGTGATCCAATTTATAAAAGCATGTATATTGACTTTATGAATGAATATGAAACATTAGGTCACATGACTGAGGATAGCGACTTGTCAGTTAATAATAAAAATAATATTAGTTATTTCATGCCACATCATGGAGTTTTACGAGAATCCAGTAAAACTACAAAGTTGCGAACAGTGTTTGATGCATCAGCAAAGTCAACTTCAGGATTTTCACTAAATGACATCCAATATGTAGGTCCAACTGTACAGAATGATCTACTCTCAATCTTACTGAGATTTAGACAACATAAATATGTAATCTCAGGGGATATCGAAAAAATGTATAGAGCTGTGGAATTAAATCCCAGCCAACGTCCATTGCAACGCATTCTATTTAGGAAAGACCCATCAGAGCCACTCAGCACATACACATTAAACACAGTCACATATGGGACGGCGTCTGCGCCTTATCTAGCAACCAAGTGCCTAGTGAGCCTGGCAGAGGCCACAGATAATCAATATGTCAAGAGTAGTATTCAACGGGATTTTTACGTAGACGATCTTTTATGCGGAAGCGATACTATAGAGGGCGCCATCGAACTTTGTCAAAATATAAAAAATATATTAAGCTCAGCTAATTTTAATTTAAGAAAATTTCAGTCAAACAGTTCTCAAATTCTAAAAAAGATAGTCGATGTAAAGGATGATACTTGCCTAGATTTAGATTTGTCTAACAATCATACCTCAAAAACCTTGGGGTTACTATGGAATTGTAAATTAGATATTTTATCATTCTCCATTAATATTGACACTCACAAAACAACAAAAAGACACATTTTATCTATAATTAGCCAAATTTTTGACCCATTGGGGTTAATAGGTCCATGTGTTGTTGAAGCAAAAATTATAATGCAAAAATTGTGGGTCCATAAATGTGACTGGGATGATGAGGTTCCTCAGGACATAGCAGATCAGTGGTCTAAATTTGTAGATGCATTGAAATATTTGAATTCTTTGAAAATTCCTAGATGGATAATATGTGACAACAGTCAAATTAATGAAATTCACATATTTACAGATAGCAGTGAAAAGGCATATGGTGCTTGTGTCTATATACGCAGCATCGACAGCAGTAAGGCAGTGATGGTACGCTTACTAGCTTCTAAAAATCGTGTTGCTCCCATTAAACCAACAACGATGCCCAGGTTAGAACTGTGTGGGGCGCTGGTAGGTGCAAGATTGTGTACAAAGGTCAAAGAATCCCTTACTATACCTGTTAGCCGATGCGTCCTTTGGTGTGATTCAACAATTGTGTTGAGCTGGTTATCCGCACCATCGACACAACTCAAGCCTTTTGTCAGGCATCGTGTCAATGAGATACAGGAGACCACCCTCGGATCGGTATGGAACTATGTGCCGACACGAGACAATCCTGCGGATCTAGTTTCTCGAGGGGTGAAGGCTGATCATATCAGCGACTCCAGTCTATGGTGGGCAGGCCCTTCTTTTTTATTGCAAGATGAATGTCTGTGGCCAAAACTGCCCAACGACAATTCAAAACAAGACTTGCCTGAATTAACTTGTTATGTAACTCAGTCCAACAATGGCCACATTCAGAGTCAAACATTAATACAACAATTAATTCATAAATATTCAGATTTCAACCGTTTGCAAAGAATTGTGGCTTATATTAAAAGGTACATTTATAATTTAAAAAATAAAGATAACAAGTTAGTAGGGTGGCTGTCTAATCAGGAAATTCAATCTTCATTAAAATGTATTTTACGTAATGCACAATTTGAAATATTTCCAGATGAATATTCTATTTTGAAATCAGAAAAATCCCTGCCTCATAAAAATCGTCTAATATCTTTATCACCTTTTTTAGACTCGGACGGTATTATTCGAGTCGGAGGCAGGTTAAATAATTCTCCTTACGATTATAACGTGAAACATCCTATACTCCTGTGCAGTAAGCATCATTTAACTAAAATCTTGTTTCAAACTGTTCACAGAAAGCTGTTACACGCCGGGCCTCAGTTGCTCTTGGCAAACATTAGGCAAAACTATTGGCCTTTGGGGGGAAGAAATTTATCTAGAGTTACTGTTCAAAAATGTGTTGTGTGCTTTAGACATAAGGCTCAAAATGTACAACCAATAATGGGACAACTTCCAAGTTCACGAAGTAAGCTTGAATATCCATTCCTAAATTCAAGTGTTGACTATGCAGGGCCAATACTGATAGCTGACCGGAAGGGAAGAGGCTGCAGGCTTATAAAGTCCTACATATGTATTTTTGTCTGCCTTGCTATCAAGGCTGTTCACCTGGAGCTTGTCACGGATCTCACAAAGGAAGCATACTTGGCTGCGTTAAATAGATTCATTGCGCGCCGTGGCAAGCCTCGCAGCATATTGTCCGACAACGGAACAACCTTTGTCGGTTCTTGTAATCAACTTCGTACTTTTTTGCAGAACTCAAACATTGCATATGATGTCGCACAAGAAGGAATTCAATTCAACTTCGTGCCAGCCTACTCTCCTCATTTCAATGGCGTAGCTGAGGCCGCTGTGCGATCCACTAAGCATCATTTAAAGAGACTGCTTACTCTCACTCACTTCACGTATGAGGAGATGGCTACTTGTCTAACCCAAATAGAGGCTATTCTCAATTCCCGACCACTTACTCCTTGCTCTCCTGATCCACTTGATTTCTGTGCCCTAACACCTTCCCACTTTTTAATTGGAAGGTCACTCACGTCCGTTCCGCATCCACAGATCACTGACAGCGGAAACATCAGCCGGCTCGAGCGATTCCAAAGGGTGGAATACATCAAGCAGCACTTTTGGAAAAGATTTCACAATGAGTATATTTATCTGCTACAGCAAAAAACGAAGTGGTCGACGACATCGGGAGACATCAGGGTGGGGAGTCTCGTCCTGGTGAAGGATAAGGCGCTCCCACCTCTCTGCTGGTTGCTGGGTCGCGTCGTACAGACGTACCCGGGATCCGACGGCGTAGCGAGAGTCGCCGAATTGAAAACCAAGAAGGGGACAATTCGACGAGCCTTCAACAACATCTGCCCGCTGCCACTTTCTTGAAGAATCCTTCAACCCGGGGAGCATGTTCACGCGCGAACGCACCCATAACGCGGGGAGGCGAGGCGCGGGACGGCAACGCTGCTCGCCATTCGCCGCCGCGCCGCCCGGCGGCCGCACATTCCATCTAAAAACAGGGACTCGACAACATGCGAGCGAGCGGGGCGTTCCGCCATTTTATATAATACCAATCTCATGTAGTTTTCAATAATTGTCATTCATCTTCATTAAACCTTCATTCAAAATACAGTCCACTTATTGAAGAGACCCAGCCCAAACAGGCTTATTTAAAGAGTTGCAACCGCTCTATAGACACAGTTGTGTTTTTTATGATGCAAGGGCTTATTTAAAGAGTTGCTACCGCTCTATAGACACAGTTGTGCTTCATGATTTATGGTTTATTTATGGAGTAATCGACCGCTCCTGCAAGGGCTTATTTAAAGAGTTGCTACCGCTCTAAAGGAAAACACAACCGTGAAAAAAAAAACACAACCATGTATTACAAAACCAAAGTGATCGATGGGTTAGAGCCACGATCAATATAATAAATACCTTCGGTGTAGGGCCGATAGGTATAAAAAATAAAATATAATGAATGGGGTAGGCCATCATTATACGTAAGTAACTATAAGGTAGACCAAAAGTAATAACAAAAGAAAAGAATTGGTAGGTTAGATAGGTTCGGTATAGCAATAAGTATTCTAAAATTTAAAAAAAACAAGATTTACTGTTATATTTAAAATGTACGGGTATATTTAATTTAGGAATGTCAAAATAATAAAGTTAAAGTTATAATAATTAAAAGACTAACTATGTCATAATTTAGATAAAGTTATAATGACAAAAGACTAACTAATATGTCATAATGGAAATAATGGTCCATATTTAGCTATCCGTTTATGTAAGTCCTGTACGGTGACAGAAGGTGATACGCCTATAATGTTCACTACGTACTCAAGTTCAGACTTATGAAGCGACATAAACGTTACCGGATAATCCATGATCTAAAAATTTTTCAAAAGAAAAAAAAAATTAAAAGTGTAGGGTAAGTGCCAAACATAAAAAAAATTCAAAGAGAAAAATAAAATTAACTGTTATGTGTACTAAGACTCCGTCTGTAACAATTTAAATTTAAAAAACTACTAACGTTTTGGTTGAGAATTGTCTAGAATAAATAAGCACAAAAAACAATTGCACCTAAATGAAAATAAAAAAAAAACACACAAAAGGAGTTAATGCAACCAATGTGTACGCTTTACAAAAGGTTAAGCTTTAAAAAGCAATTACCATTTAAAACAAATTGAAAAAACAAATTGACAGAATATTGACAGAATGAGGTAGGGTCTGCAATAATATGTACCTAGGTTTTACAAAAGTTAAGTTAACTAAAAAAAATAAAGAATTACAATTTAAAACGAATTGAGAGGAGAAAAAAAAATTGACAGATTGAGATAGTCTGCAATTATGTTCTGTTTACAAAAGTTAAGTTGTTTCAAAATATTACTATTGAACAAAATGAATTGAGAAAAAAAAATGTTGTTGGTATTGACAGAATGAGGTAGGGTCTGCAATAACCAATAAAAAAACAATTTACCTATATAAAAGAAAAGAAAGTAAAAATTCTTTATAGGCAGACGAACCCAGGTGATAAGGTTGTAATATGTGCCTGTAATGAAATCCCGGCACCCACACCCTACAACCGAAAAATAAAAATTATTTACGGTTGCAATAAGTGTGGTGGTAGTACTTCCCCGGACGGACCTTCACAAGGGCCCTACTACTACGATGAGTTTAAAAAAAATAATAATTATATCTTAATAGTTAAAAAGAAAAGTAAATTAAAAAATCGTTACTTCCTTTTTAAACAAGTAGAAAAAAAAATTGTGTAGGGTAGTGTACACTTTGGCTGCGTTAAACCAAAAACGTTTCACAAAATACAAAAAACACAAAACACACAAAACACCAAAATAACAAACTTACTACCTCCACAGAACAAAAAAAACCAAGTGACCTATTTAAAAAAAAACCACGTTAATGGGCGCCAATGTAACGGTTAATGGTGGGTTAAAATAAAAGAACCCACCAACGTTTACAATAATATTTATTTAAGGTCGTGGTTCACAGCCCGTCACTTGGTATTTATTCGTTCCGTGGAAGTAGGCGCACTATGTACTGTCCTGGCTTATCGCGTAGTGCAGGGACGCGATGCCGAGGAGTTGTCCCGAGGTGAGAGAGACCTCAGGGACGGGATGGTGGATGCGCCGGCAGGTCGGCTGTGCGCTGCTGGACGTGTGTGGCAGGTCAGCTGTGTGCGCAGCTAGGTGCTGTGTGTGCGCAGGCCTCGAACGTTCGGTAGGGTGAGCTTGTCGAACTCAACGAACGACGAGGGTGGGTATTCCTAACCCCCAATCTTGTTCCCTGGAATCAACGTCCAGCGGTAAATAAAAGTCCACTGTAAGTCCTCTCTGATGATGACTCCGCAGCGTAAGCGAAAGCCTAGGACGTAAAGCGCTTGAGGCGTTTGTGAGTTTGGTCATCAGCAGAACGGAGTTTACATGGTAAATACACAATATTAAATTAGCGTGAAACATTAACACAACATTATTATAGGCCTACGAGCGTATGGAACATTCGAGGCTTAACGAAATAAAAACCTAACAGACAAAGAAAAAATAGAACACAAAATAATAAGTCTGTAGGTACCTGCTCAATACAAAAATATAGAAACACAAGCTAGCAGTTATAAAGGTTTTGTTTGGCAAACTTACCCTTCACGGGGATAGACACTTCACAGGTGAATTAACACGATTTTAATATATCAATATTAATTATAAATTGAATTTCGTCTGTATGTACACGGAAAAGTGTCGCAAGATCTAGATCTAATTGGAGAGAGAACTATTTTGCGAACGTGTAACAGACAACAAAGATAATGGCGAATGACGTGAGTGGTCTCATCTGAGTGGTTATTTATACTAATGAGCACATTCGGTTAAATCAGAACATCACGTACTAGCGTCACACTCTCATGAGTGGGACAGAATAATATCTATCATGTTGTCTCAGTCTACAATACAACTACAGCCGCTGATCTACCCACCTAACTTGAGTTTCCGTAGAACGCGATAAAAGAATGTTAGCGTGGTACCCTCAAATGACACCATTTATGACGTCACGCGAACTCGACTTTCGATTAATGTCGGTAAATTTAAGAACATCACGTCGTCCGGCTACAACACCAAAACGAATGTATATAAATTCCTTGCATTCCATTGTAACTATTTTGTTATAAGCTGATTAATGAATTGAATATAGGACAAAGGATAACGTTGATACTTTACAACGTTACATACTATACTTACTTTGATCTGAATAATATATTACACATAGCCAATAGGCTATACTAGTTCAGCAAATGGATTCCCGAAAAGCGTTTGTAAATCAGTGTAGTGCGTTCAATATAACGGATAAGTAGGCAAAGTTCCACCTTTGATGTCCGACCTGTATCGAGTTGCAATATCGTAAAAGATAATAATATGACGAGTGGAACTACTAGGATAAACTTAAAAGTCTAGTAAGCAACCGCTACTGTTAAATATCAGGTCCTGTGGGTTCGATTCCCTAGTCGGGAAAGTATTTTTCCAACTAGATACCAAAATTGAACTCTGGTCTGGAATAAATTTGTGATTGGTTGATGGGAATAAGATCGACCCATGTAACACTATTTAGAGTCTTATTATACTAGTAGCTATACCACTCCTAACTAACGCGAATTACAGGCGTGATTTTTTATAATTCACTTTTTTATGTACATTTATTTTAATTGAAATTGAATGTTTGTATGATCTAAAATGGATTGAAATAAATGAATTTGAATTGAATTTAACATGATAAAAAAGAAAAAAAAAACCGACTAGTTCCATGAAAGGTAAATTTAGTTGATTATAAGATTTAACAGTATTCTAATGATGTCGTTCCCACCTCATGTAAATAACAGTTAGAGTAAATGTAAATACGCTCGTTGGGAACCAAGCACACATCTAATGAAAGAGAATATGGAATGTAACATCAACACATTCATTACGCTGAATTAACAAAATTTAACAACTCTTTGTGCAAAACCTATCGTCGAAGTGGTAGGCGCCCACGGCGACGGACGTCGCTAGATGATCTCCGGCCACCGTAGGCGCGGGCATGCGGGCAGCGAGTAAAGGGCAACTCGCTGCCCGACCAAGGACCATGCCCGGGTCGACGGCGCGTTGTGTCCCACGCGCGCCTCAAAGAGCGTCAGCATAATGACGGGGCCCCCCTCTCAGAGGGCCAAAGCCTGCCGGGGTCGCGGGATTATTCCTTTACCGTAACCCCGGAACTTAACAGGCTATGAAGGACACCGTGGATTTTAGTCAGTAGAAGTCTGACAGTCCCTCCCGCCCTGCCCGGGGTTGGAGGACTCATTTGATGATTTTACCACGCTAAAAAAAAAAAAAAAAAAAACCTATCGTCGAAAATGTAAGATGAAAATCGAACCATTTCAATTTAGTTGAAGCGCGAAATTTTCCTTTAAAAGACTTCCTTCGAAACAAATCAGTTATCACCATCACAGTATTTATCAAAGATAATATCCTCTAGGTTTTCTGTAGTATTGAGTTTTATACAATAAAACAATTAATTTTGTTACAATGCCAACTACTTTTATTCAGTACTTTTTAAAAACTGACAACCGCTCCTAGTGTTGCCCACACATCAACATCACTTTATACTACATCTTCCCCTTCAGAATTCAATACATAATCATTCAAATATTTTGGATGCCTAACTGTTCTTGTGGGTCTCTTATTACAATCAATATTCTGGTTACCATCATTATCAGTAACATCAACATTATGATTATTGTCATCTAATATCTTATCAATGTAACCATCATTACTCTCTAGTAAATTATCATTGACATTATCACAATCTTGATTAACATTATCCATATTAACTTTACTCCTTACATAGTTTTCTTCATTATAATTTAAAGAATTGTTTGCATCTAACTCTTTTTCTTTAACAATATTATTAGTATCTACCTTATTTACTAAATCATTTTCTTTATTTAACATAACAAGCTCGTTACAATTACTTAGCCTATTATCTAGATCACTACCAACTCTTACAACTAACTTCTTGTTAACATTTTGTTTTAAATCTGAGCAGTTTCTTGAATTGTTGTGTTTTAAATCTGATTCTCCACTTGTCACTATTTCAGACTTTGATGGCTTTACATGGAACGTATTTCTTCTAAATTGGTTTCCCTGCATATCTTCAATAATCAAAGACCTAGGAGAATTGTGAAAACCAACAACTTTACCTTTCAACCATACATTATTTTTCAAATAAACTATACTTTGGTCAATATAAAATTGTTTATCATATACTTTTGAGTTTTTATCATAATTTTTCTTGTTACTACAATCCTTTTTCATTTGATATTCGCAGAAATTTTCAACAACTTTTGGTAATAACAGATCGTCATGTATCGGAATTTTAGATCTAAGCATTCTACTAAACAACAACTGGGCAGGTGAGTATGGTGATGCCATCACAGGTGTGTTCCTATATTCTAAAAGTAAATATTCAAAGTCTATCTTACTTTCACAACTCTTTTTTAACATATTTTTGACAATTCCTACAAACCTTTCAATAAAGCCATTTGATTTTGGGTAATAAGGGCTAGAGGTTACTATTTCAAAGCCCCACAACTTAGAGAATTCTTTAAATTCCCATGAATTAAAAGGCATGTTATCAGCTCGAATTATTTTTGGAATCCCATGAATAGCAAATAAATTTTTTAGAATATTTTTTACTGTAAGTGCAGACAGAGAGGTAACTTTAACTAGATCAAACCATTTTGAATAATAATCTGCTACTATTAGATAATTATTGCCATTAAAAGTTAAGAAGTCACATGCTATCTTTTCATAAGGAAGTTTACATGGTTCATCTATTATCATGGGTTCTTTAGCTTTCTTGACACTATATTTTTCACACAAACTACACTGTAAGACTAAATTTAATATATCTTGATTTAGTGATGGCCAATAAAACAAAGAATTTGCTCTGGATTGTGTTTTCTTTACCCCAAAATGAGAACTGTGTATCTCCTGCAGAATTTTCTTTCTAAGAGTAACAGGTACAATAATTTTATGGTTTACATATAAAACATTATTTTCAAAGTAAATCATGTCTCTAAACTTGTAATACGATTTTATACAATCAGGCACTTTGTTAATGTTAATTGGCCACCCATTTTTACAAAATTGTACTAAGTTTTGAAGCGATATATCTTTTTGTGTCTCTTTAATAATTTCATTTAAATAAGTATCTGAAACATTGACAGTATGTACTACTTTGTCAAGAGACTGTTCAAACTCTGTTGTAGCAGTGGCACTTGAAGCTCTACTTATTGCATCAGCTATCAACATCTGAGAACCTTTAATGTACTTTAAGTCAACATCATAAATAGCTAATTTTAATCTAATTTTTCTTAGTCTCTGAGAGCTGATATCATGTATTTCTTTATTCATCAAAGCTACTAAAGGCAAGTGGTCAGTTTGTACTATAACATGTCGGCCATAAATATAATAATGAAATTTACGACACGAAAATAGAATAGCGAGAAATTCTTTGTCAATTTGTCCATATTCACATTCACTTTTAGTAAGACTCTTAGACCCAAAAGCAATTGGATGATTGTTTTGTAAAAGAACACAACCAATAGCACTCTGTGAACTATCAGCTTGTATTACAATTGGTAAAGATGGATCAAAATTTTGAAGTACAGGAGGACTAGTAATAATCTGCTTTATTTGATTAACACATTTAGTGTGAACATTATCATTCCATTGAAAAACTGTGTTTTTCTTTAAAAGTTGACGCAAAGGAGTAGTAATTTCAGATAAATTAGGAATGAAGTCCCTTAAATAATTAACCATTCCTAAAAACCTTTGCAAACTTTGTCTGTCTTTAGGAATGTCATAATTATTTATAGTTTCTATTTTTTTAGTATCTGGTCTTAAACATCCATTGACAATCTCATGTCCCAAATACTGGACAACAGTAGGAAGATATTGGAATTTTTTAATATTAAATTTAATGTTTAGTTCCCTGGCCCTTAACAATACTTTTTTTAAAGCAGTATCATGTTCCTCCTTTGTCTTTCCATACACTAAATAGTCATCAATGTATATAAACAAGTTTTCAATATCGTTAAAGTGTTTCTCACAATTTTCTTGGAAAACTTCAGCAGACACATCAAGACCAAAAGGTAAAACATTGAAAGAATAAGTTCCAAATATTGTAGAAAATGTGCACAACTTTCTACTTGTTTCAGTTAAGCCAATTTGCCAAAATGACTCTTTAAGATCTAAAACTGAGAAATATTTAGCATTACAAATTTTTGCTTTTAAATCATTAATGGTTGGAATTTGATAATACTTTTTTAATATGCATTTATTCAACGCTTTAGGATCTAAACACACTCTGATAGAATTTTCATCTTTTTCTACAATTACAATGCGGTTTACCCATTCTGTTGCCTTGTCCTGTTTTGTAATTACCCCCAATTCACACAATCTGTTCAGTTCAGTTTTCAATTTTTGTTTTAATTTTAATGGCACTCTGTGAGGTGGTTTTGATATGGGCACCGAATCTGGTTTAAGTTGGATTTCATATTCATTTGGGAACTTCCCCGAGCCTGTAAAAACATCAATATATTTTTTAATAATTTTATCCTTTTCATTCAGCAAGTTTTCCTTATCTACCTCATTAATTTGTTTTCTGATAATCAACCCTAACAACTCACATGTATCCTTCCCCAAGGTAGGGTGGAAACCTGATTCTGTTACAATGAATTCAATAAAGCAAGATTTAGTTTTCACTTTGACTTCTAATAGAACTGAACCATGAACTCGAATATGTGATTTATTATAAGCAAATAACTTTATACGGCACTTTTTCAATTCTAATTTTTTGGATTTTGACAATGACTCTAATACACTATATGGAATTAAATTTACTTCCGAACCTGTGTCCAACTTGAAATTAACAAACATAGTATTTTCTATCAATAACTTTTGCGACCAATCTGTACTTGACACTAACCCACAATAGAACTCCTCCTCCTCATCTGAAGTGTTTGACTTCTCCACCATCTTCACTGCTCGTTTGGATTTTGTTCGGCACACTGTAGCAAAATGGTTGAGATTCTTGCATTTGGAGCATTCCTTCCCCTGTGCTGGACATTTATCTATTCTGGCAACATGCTTGAGACCACACCACTTACACAAGATGATTTTGTCCATCTCACCAGCCTGTACACCTAAACCAGAGCCCTTCTTAGAAATTGCATCAACAGAGCTGTTTCCTTCATCCAACTGTGCATTCTTATCTTGAGCCAACTGTACATTTTTAATTTGTTCCTTATCATACTCTGATATCCTTAACTTTTTAACAACATCAGATAAGGTTATTTCATCTTCGACCAGAAGCGAACTCTGACATTTTTTGTCATTTGTTCCCAGTACTAATTTGTCTCTTAAGGCTTCTTCCTCGCTTTGGAAACAACAATCTCTCAACAACTTTTTCACATCAGAATAAAAACTATCAAACGGTTCACCAGGTTTCTGTTTTCGTTCATAGAACAAAAATCTCGCGTATAACAAATTTCTTTTTGGGTTACAATAATTATGGAATTCTTTTATCACCCTTTCGTAGGTATTCTCATCTTCTTTTAAATTGAAGTTATTGTATATTTTCAACCCTTCTTCTCCAACTAAATTAAGCAATATTGCTAATTTTCTTTTAGCGTCCTTTTCTTCCAAACCGGCGGCCACTATGTATATCTCCAAGGCCTGTTTGAAAACACGCCAGTTTTCCGACAAATTACCTGACAGGTTTAATTTTTCTGGTAAATAGCACTGCATGGTTCTTTTTATTACGACTGCGCCATGTAGTATTGAGTTTTATACAATAAAACAATTAATTTTGTTACAATGCCAACTACTTTTATTCAGTACTTTTTAAAAACTGACAACCGCTCCTAGTGTTGCCCACACATCAACATCACTTTATACTACATTTTCCAAACTGCGAAAATAAGTGTGATATCTGATCGAAGTTAAAAGAGCGAATACGAATGTTCGATCTTTGGAATCTCGTAATGGACGAAAACGACATCGTGAGTACAAACCGCCGTTTGTCACATCACTAATGGTGCGGAAAATCGCGAAAGTCCCGCTTTCTAACAACGTCGAAGTAAAATCGATAGATTGAAACCGAATAACGCATAATATATTAGGCACACTCGAGTTTACAGGGCCCTGCCTATCTCCGTACATTAGGTGATACTTACTTTACTACATTTATCTAAATACTAGATGGGAGGATCGAGGCCGTAATGGAAGAGAATGGAGTACGGCCCAACTGTGAGCTTATGTAGGTAGGTACATAAGGTTGCCATGATAATGATGATACCTCTACGCATTATCACACAAAGGGGTAGGGATAATGTTTATAGGTTATATCTAAAATAGATCATTGGCTTCTAGGGTAACAGCTCTTATAAATCTTGAGAAGCTTAGTTAGCTTAACTAAATTATAAGCTCTGTAATTCGAGAAAAACTTTTCGAGGTTTAATTTTTTATCCCCGTTGGCGGCAAAGAAATAATATGTCAACTGGCTTTGATTTACGGCATACCTAACTCAAATTTTACTGAATAAGATAAGCTTGGCTTTATATAGGCCGTTAAGTATACTGCTGTAAGCTGAGAGAAATTATTTTCTCACAGTTACGAGCTTGAGGCCCTTTACGTTACCTGACGCTGTAAGACAAGCGCCGTCTACGAATGACGGACAGTCCCGTTCATTTCCCCAACGTCTATATACGTTTATTGTTAAACTGGCGCATTCTAACCAGATTTACGAGTGCGTAAGTACCAGCATTCAAAATGATTACATGGAATGTTACAAACCAGATCGGGGCTATAACTGTTAACGTTCAATTCGAACCCAAAGGCTTTACAACACGTTATCTCTGTTGGTTTTACTGCCTGCAGTAGTTGAGAGTGGAATTAATTCAGTGATGGTTCTCTTCATACATTCGTTGGTTAGCTGATTTGATTGAGTTTTACATAATGTGTTTCGCAACAGAGGGGATGAACCCTTGAATTTATAATTGTGTTTTTTTTTTGCCGGGGTCACGGTGTGTAAGTAGAACAATTGAATACGGTTTGGGATGATTAAGTCGGTCAAAAAACAGGGCAAGTGGTTCAGAAGTGGGTTGGTAGTGGGATGGAATTCTGTGAACATTAATAATAATAGGTAATCAGAGAACATACCTACAAGACATACAAAAATCCAGACGACTACAACAGGGTCACGGTACTACAGCTTGTAGTTAAAGATGCAGAAAATGTGCAATAATACGTATATAAGTAAACCTGCAACATTAATGACTATTAGACTACCTGGATGCTAATAAACCACTTATTTAACAATTTTATATTGAGTATATTTTGTAAAGACTTTCGACTCGACTCTTTAGGTCGAGTACGCTTCAGGTCCACCTTTTGACCGATATTAAATGAAAACTAAACCTTTAGCGTGATGTTGCGTTTCAAAAACTTCCCGCCTTATCAAAAAAAGACAAACATCTATTGAACGCTTGTCTAAAAAACAGTGTCAAGATGACCCTTAAATCAAGGTGAAATGCCGTTTAGACGTTGACAGTTTTTTTGACAAGTGTTAAACAGATGTTTAACTTTTTCGTAGTATGACGGTTATTGTTTTTACTGACAAATCGTGTAGTGTATAAATAAAACAAGGGTGGCATAACATCAAACTTAAATCGTGTAAGCACAAAAAAGATAAACGTCTGTTGAACACTTGAAACTGTCAACGTCAAAACGACATTTCACGTTGACATAAGAGTCGTTTTTTAGTTACATTTTTTTAGACAAGCGTTCAACAAATGCTTATCTTTTTGTGGTAAGGCGTGAAGTTTTTAAAACGTAGTTCAACGAGGTACTTTTATAATAAAAACGGTGGCTTTTTTTTTTGCTATAAGTACCTGTCGATTTCTATTCGTTTTCTAACTGTGTGAGAGACTGAGAGTTTTATTAAATAGATAAACGAAAAAAGTTTATGGACACTATGTCAATAAATCGCAAAATTTAAATAAAGATTTTTTTTTTTATTAAGTAAAAAGTCTGAGTAAAATCCAAAACAAACATCTTTAGTTCCGTATACAAAACAGCGATACGATATAGGTTTGACGGGTTCGTGACGCGCATTCGCACCACAAAAGCGTACGGTACGCTAAGATTATACGCCTGATTAAATATTTTCGCTCCAATGCAAATAAAGGCTGTGTGTCGAGGAAAATTTTCCCGCGAACATTTCGATACTGCTTTATATACTGTACTTACTTACGCGTTAGAATTGTGTACCTTGTAGCTATATACCTACATTTGTGTGATATAGTCTATTATTCAAATGTGCGGTGGGACTGTATCAAAGCTGGCGTAACATTCACTTTTATTTCATGAGTTTACGCGTTGCTTTACTGACTACTTTACGCGGTTATGTACACTGTTACCTCTCCATCCGAGATTCATATTTTTAAACTGTCCCTGTAAAATCTGAACACTAAATGCTGGCAAATATTTCTTTTCAGATATATTGTACAAAAACAGGACCAGTTGGAATTATTTTTACTCGCGTGTACCGTAAGTTGGTTAGTCTTAAATCTACGTGAATTATAAATGGGTCACGTTTCGTTCGGGTACCCAGTACGTAGTCCCAATTTAAATAAAAAGCGGTCAAGAGCGAGACATAATCACACAGCGCGAATTCTAAGCACACCCTTTTTTGGGGCACCGATAACATGGCTGGATTTAGCAAAAACTTAACGCTGGTTCTAACTTTATGATGAGGAATTTATTCAGTTCCGTGATATATTGTCACAAAACCTTAGAGACATTATGTTTAACTGTGCGTAACGAACAGACGGACATCAGTGAGTTGCATAAAGGTTTCATTGTTCAGTATTTTTTTGTTACTGGACCCTAATTATTTATCAAAGCGACATGAATGTAAGAGCTGACCCAAATACGTACGTGACATCTCCCTTTAAAGGGAGGTGAGACTTATTAATGTCACATTATTTAGCACAAAAACCCAAATGCAAAAAGTGGACCTTTCCGCCTGTCCAATTAAATGACAACATTAAAACGGACCAAGAATTTTTCGTTGGTCCTGGGTTTGTGAAAATCTCAGGTGCGTTCGTTTTGTAGCAGTGTCCTAAATGTCAAGTCATTTCATATTGCTCGTTTTCGTGCTTTTTACCTCATACTAAATTTTCAGAACATTGATATACTATGTACACATTCATAACATAAGTCCTGTAATCGCCAAGCGCTTAGGGCAGAGAAGCACATTACGGTGCACCCATATTCCTAGTTATGTTTTAGTCTATTAATTATCTAATGGAGGGCAAGTCTATTAACCGGGTACATATTCAAACCCCTTAGCTACTGGTGAATTCTTCTAACAATCTGCCCTACCTAGGAATTGAACCTTATTTTTAACCTAGACGACATAATCATGTAAACATTAGATACCAAAACTACTTGAAAACCATTTTTGCACAAAGGTAACCCGGGAGACAGTTATAGAACATTAAAATAACTTCTCCCACGTCGGAGTCAGCCCCACATTTATAGGTCATTAATATACTGAAATCAAAGGCGGCGCATCGGAGTGGAACGCTATTATTAAATGGATATTTCTATTGTCAAACTCCCGATAGGGTTACTTGTCGATAAGTTACCTTATCGTAGAGAAAGCATTTTGTAACAGAGATTAAACCGGGATATAATGCCCTCGAGGAAGTGAAATAGCGGTAACTCATATACCTACATCGAGAAAACATGTGAAAATGTTTTTGTCTGATTCAGTGCAAAAAGTACCGAGATTATTTTTAAAAGATCGCTGGTTAGATATACTTAGTTGAGACGTGATGCCCTCGGGGAAGTCAAAAAGTAGTACCTCATATACATCGAGAATACATGAGAAAAATGTTTCTCTCTAATTCAGTACAAAAAAGGCAAGATTATATTTAAAAGATGCGGGTGAGATATACTCGTAAGTAGTAAAGAGGGAGGAGTTCTAAACTCAGCAGCAAACAGAAAAAGGCTGGCAATAATGACCTATACAAGAATAACATTTCAATAGTTTTACAATTTGGTTTTTTTTTTAGCGTGGTAAAATCATCAAATGAGTCCTCCCACCCCGGGCAGGGCGGGAGGGACTTTCAGACTCGTACTGACTAAAATCCACGGTGTCCTTCAATAGCCCTTTATGTTCCGACGTCACGGTAATGAGATAAGTCCCGTGACCTACAATTTGGTTTGACGTGATTTTGTTTATTTTCTATCTAATGTGGCATGTTTCTAGTCCCCCGTAGGACCAAACGGCTGCCGGGCTTGCGGGACTGTTTAAGCAACTTACCGTGACGTGGAGGTCAGTAGTTGTAGGAACACGGTATAGTCAGTACGAGACTGACAGTCCGTTCCGCTCCACTCAGAGAACTCATGTGATCACTAAACCACGTAAGGAAAGGTGCATACAAAAAAAAACAGAATTCGTGATTTTTTGAGTTACCGCCTTTTGGCTAACGAAGGCACTGTAGAGGTCTGACGTCACAGCTGCCACAAAATTGCTCACTCAACCGTAGGGCTGTCGTAATTAACTAAAAAGTGTTTTACATTACAATGCGAGGGCGTACGGCTACTTTACGAGATGAAATATGTTTACCTTTTCGGAACAATTCCCAATTTACACGCGACATGCACACTAATACCGGCACGATATAATATTAAACTTTACATGTTACCGTAACTTGATTAATGAATATCTGATGAATCGTTAACATTGAAGTTATTATGTAACTAGTCATTAAGAAATTTAATTAGGGGAACAGCCGCCGGGCGGCGAGTAATGGGCGACTCGCTGTCCGACCATGGACCATGTCCGGGTAGACGGTGCGTTGTTTTCCACGCGCGCCTCAAAGGGTGTCAGCACAATGACGGGCCCCCCTAGAGGGCCTAAGCCTGTCGGGGTCGCGGGACTTATCGAATTACCATGACCCTGGAACGTAAAGGGCTATTGAAGGAGAACGTGGATTTTAGTCAGTACGAGTCTGACAGTCCTTCCCGCCCTGCCCTGGGTGGGAGGACTCATTTCATGATTTTACCACGTAAAAAAAGGGAACACTCACAGAACCATTGCCAGCACTGCTCTAAACAGCGATAAAGGAAATGAGTTCAGAGAATCCATCATCATCATCATAATTATTATGCCTA
This sequence comes from Agrotis clavis, assembly GCA_954870645.1. Taxonomy (NCBI): domain Eukaryota; kingdom Metazoa; phylum Arthropoda; class Insecta; order Lepidoptera; family Noctuidae; genus Agrotis; species Agrotis clavis. The sequence continues at coordinate 13,505,001 of OX940922.1, forward strand.
GCCTTTTCCCAATTATGTTGTGGTCGGCTTCCAGCCAAACCGGATTCAGCTGGATATCAATATTTCACATAAAGCGACTGCCTGTCTGACCTCGTCAACCCATTAACTGGGTAATACGATACACCTTGATAAAAATGGTTGTCAGACTTTAGAGCTTCTGAGTAACAGTAACAACTGTCAAAGATCTACAAACAGTCGGAACCAACGGCTTTTCGTGCTTTCTGAGGCACGGAAGAAACTGGCTATGAGAGATGGTCACCTATCCACAGACCAACCTCGTTAAGAGCGGCTAGACCTTGACATTCAGCCAGAGGGAGAAGGTTTAACAATGGACAGAGGTGGCTTTTAGTGATGACATTAATAAAAGCTTATTATTTTATTTTATTTTTTTAGCGTGGTAAAATCATCAAATGAGTCCTCCCACCCCGGGCAGGGCGGGAGGGACTGTCAGACTTCTACTGACTAAAATCCACGGTGTCCTTCAATAGCCTGTTATGTTCCGGGGTCACGGTAAGGGAATAATCCCGCGACCCCGGCAGGCTTTGGCCCTCTGAGAGGGGGGCCCCGTCAGTAAATAAAAGCTTATTATAGCTGTTATAAAAGGTTTTCATAACATAACTAAGGTTTCAAAATACTCAACACCTATGCTTCTACTAACTTTCTTTAACTTAAAATGGGTTTGCTCTTGACTCTAGTCTAAAAAATTAGTACCTCAAAATTTCCGAAAGTCATGAGTGTTGGGTCGGATTTTAGTGACTTCTCAGTGACGTCAGTTCGGCTGACAAAAATCCCTGTATTTTTTACAGAGACTTTGCAGTATTTTACTTTACAGAGTCTGAGGTAGCACGAGATAAACAGAGAAATTGCAGTATTCCATCAAATTTACAGCAAAGTTCCAGTTTACTTTACGTATCAAATAGTGAAAATTCGTGCTAAGGGTACCGGTTAAAGACGACTGATTGACAAAACCAACGATGGAGTGAACTTACTCAGAAGAAGCCTGTTCACTCTATAACTTACTGAAATAGTGGTTCTCTCCTGATATGCGACATCTGTGTGAACAGATAGTAGGTTCTGTAGAGGTGTAACCTCTATAGTCCTTTTAAGTAAACAGTGTGACACTTTATAATTAAGAAGAGAAAATGTAATCTATACATCTATACATATAAATAAAATTGTAGTGTCTGTTTGTAATATCGAAATACCCGTTTTTTACTACATGCATCATATATACGGTACATAGACCAAAATTTTTTTACGATTTTTGTCTGTCTGTTTGTAATGGATAATCTCTGAAATGGCTGGACCAATTTTGACGGGACTTTTTTTGGCAGGTACCTGATGTAATAAGGAATAACTAAGGCTACTTTTATTTTAGAAAAAAATACTTTGTTTAAAAAAAATACATTGTTGAGTTCCGACATCCACGCGAACGAAGTAGCGGGCGCAGTTTTAAAATAAGAAGAAAGAAAAAGACAAGAGATAGACGCGAGGGTTCCTAGAAATGACATGTGTAATATTTTCATTTTTATTTTTACATGTAAATATGCATCTAGTTTTACTGAATCCTTTTAAAACCTTTTATTTAATATACACAAATACTGGAAAAGGTGAACCCTGTCTGTAAAAGCAGATCCATGATGTTATAAGTACTTCAACTTTTTACATTTTCCGACGTTTGAAGCAGTTTTCTCTGCGTTCATAGTGGGGAACGAAATTCATTTGATACTCGTACATGAGGCGAGCCTTACCGGAAGTAACTCATCATTCCTGTTTTTATTTATACCAGTGGTAGAAATTTTACGGTAATTAATTAAAATTTAAAGCTTCAAAATAACTTTCTGCTTTCCTCCTCACTATAAACTTTAACATATTTCATATTCCTCCGTAATCGTAATTTTCGTAAAAAGGGGTACAAAGTTTCAGTTATACATAATAATAATATATTAAAAAAGAAATAGATGAGAGAAATAAGTGGCACATCATTCACTGATTTATTACTGGACAGATACTTAGTAATGTTGATAATATATGTTCTAATGTTTAACTAAAGATTGTCTTGTTTGCTGTGCTCCCAGAAAACAAATACCTGAACTTGACTTGACTCTGATTCAAAACAAAAAAACCTGTTGGAAGAAAATATATGCGGGCAAAATATAAATGTTCGAAAGTTAAGTCTGTTTATTTTCGCCAAAATAGTTTATCTCTCTACGATGAAAACCCACTATTGTAACAAAAAGTCACAATATGTCTGAGTCATGTCCTAAACCCGAGTATAATGGCAAGTCTTTCGTCCAAGACTATTATAAAGAGCTATCGTATTGTCAATCTCACAATGCTGGCCGATGATATACGTCGATGAGAAATATCTCCACTCAGCCGAAATGAGGGTCACACGAATAGACAGGATTAGGAATGAAAAGGTACGTAATATATAAGAAAAGTTTTGAAATTGTGCTTTGGAGTATTGAGTGTATTTAGGCCTAAGGACGGACACACATAGTCAAAAGAAATGAAGTTTGAGATTGAAAGTTATTTTCGACTTTGATATTCTAGGCTCGAATTTCGAAATCAAATCGCAATTGTAATATTCGTGTTAGGACTTTATTTCAATTGAAACTCTATTATACAGAATGAAAACCAAATTTTACTCACTCGTACAACTTGTATAGTATTTAGAGTATGAAAAACATGAATCTACTTGATTTTTTTGGCAACGCAAAACAATCAAGTAGGTTCATGTTTCAATTTAGTGTAAAATTCACTCTGATAAACATTGAAAGAACTGGGTAAAATAAATAAATGAAATAGGAAAACCAATAAATCCACAACAACAGAACACTGTAAGTCTAGTCAAACGAAAAACACAATATTTATTCACCAACAAATCTGGCTTTGCTCTTAAAAATGGCGGATAGACATCAGTATTATGCGGAATGCAAATACAGAAAAAATATTTCTCCGAATTTTCTTGACATGCTGATTTACCCTATAACTCTGGCGTTTAAAAAGGTTATTACAAAGCGTTTGTTTTGAACCCTGCGGCGTCGAGCATCGTCTCCCTTCTTAAATATTGCTCCATAAATCAGAGTCGCTCCATGTCGGATCGCTGTCGCCTGTCGATTATCGCGCGGGAAGCGATTTCGCTCCACGCCGTTCGCAAATTGCAAAAGATAGCGATCGAGAGAAAATTGAACGACTGCACTGATATCGGGAAAAAATTGTTACGTTGCTGTAAAATTGTATATCGACTCGCGCGAATATTAAATTATTGTTAAGAGCAAGTTATAAAACGTTGGGATTAAATGTATTTTATTTAAATACGTACTACTTCATAATCTACAGTACGATTACAATTACAAAGAGAGACTGAACATTGATAGGTTTTTGCTTATTCAGTAGCAGGTAGGTCCCATGACAAGAAGACCAAAATAGAATATGAAAACTAGATCTTAAAAACTACAATTTCATAATCACAGAATTCAAAGTCTCAATTCAGTGAGGAGGATCTATTGCCTAAATCGTTGAAAAGTTACTAGAAATCTAAATAATAATAATATATTGGGTACGTATATCGTTTAAGTAACAACCGCATATAGATTCGCTTTCGGCGTATGACTTAGGAGTGCTAGAAATCGACGCGTTTAGAATACATCCCCAAGGTAATCGGATAGCGGCTTTCCGCGGAAATTTTGCTCTCTATTTATAAATTGATGTCGAGTTTGTGAGTTTTCTGGGTGACACGATTTGACTTGAAATAGTTACTACCGTAACCCTATATAATAATATATATACATAACGTTTTAGGGTTCCGTAGCAAAATGGCAAAAAACGGAACCCTTATAGATTCGTCATGTCTGTCTGTCTGAACCGCATTAGGATTTTCATACAAAAATAAAAATAAAACTAATTTTGGAGGTTGCCCCCATACTTACAATTGAAACTCAAATTTTTTTTTTTCACCAAACTCATACGTGTGGGGTATCTATGGATAGGTCTTTAAAAATGATGTTGAGGTTACTAATTTCATTTTTTTATAAACTGAACAGATTCCGCGTGAGACACTTCCAAAGTGGTAAAATGTTGGTCCCCCCCCCCTGTAACTTCTAAAATAAGAGAATGATGAAACTAAAATAAATATATGATGTACATTACCATGCAAACTTCAATTGAAAATTGGTTTGAACGAGATCAAGTAATCAGTTTTTTTTTAATACGTCATTAATCGTAAACCGCAATTTACCTTTCAAAGTTACAACCAACTACATGAACTTTTATATTATGTTACTTGCTGCTACGGAACCCTTTATGGGCGAGTCCGACTTGCACTTGACCGGTTTTTTTTTTCTTCATCTCCCTACATCAATTTACGGAATGAATTCATGAATTCTGCGAATTTGAAATACCGAAACTTATTTAAGCTATTGTCAAACAGACAGGCGAAGCGAATGCGATCCGAAGCGTTTTTATTTGTAATGTATGGAATTGTTTGAATCCAGTCACATAGAAAAGCGAAAGAGATCCGATAGTCTATGTGACTGGCTTCAAACAATTGCATACATTACAAACAAAAACGCCTCGCTTCGCGTTCGCCACGCCTAGGCCTGTCTGTTTGACAATAGCTTTAATAATGTATTTCTTAGTAACTTTAAATATACAAAAAACTTTAACACATTTTCAATTTAGTTACCAACATTGTTATCAATAAACCAGTCTTTATTTTACTCTATAGTCTATAGGTAACATAATGAAAACGAGGTAACGTGGAAAATCGACTCAAGCAAGCAACAAAACACAATTATGTTGACGTACTAGTCAGAAAATATAAAGGAACATCAACGTATAGGTACTTACGTAGATTACTAAGCAACTTTGTGAAAAGCTTATTATATAGTCGGGTTTGACAAATTCACTTAGATTTTGTTCATGACGCTCGCTTCCGACAAGTTCGCAACTCGGTTAGTCACACAGTTGAGTTTCGTAACTGACGTAAAGAAGATTGTAAACATGTCGGAAATAGGTTTTACCGAGATAGGCACGGTAATCTAATTGGGATCGACCCGCGGAACAAAGTCCCTAACTACAACGAACAACAATGGAGATAATTTAAGTAGAAGCAATCATCCAGTATACACAATGCTGGCTGAGGGATAATTTATCAAAATATTTTACGTTACCATAGGTCTAGGTGCTTTTGGTAATTCTAATGAAATTGTGAAAGTTCATGACAAGCAAACTTAATATGTTGAAATAACTTTAGATTTTACTTCTAAACGCGCCCTTCTATCTCTACGACACGTGTAGATGTCCACACAAAGATTATCAAGTTTGATAATCAACCCTTCCAAAGAGAAAGGAGTGCGAAGACAAGTAGGGAGGTTGAGAACAAACTAAAGGACTGTATAAGGAATGGATGGGGTGACCTAGTTGTGGTGAGAGAGCCCATGGGAGGGCGAAGAAGCACTCGACAACAACGTGGCGGCTGACGTAAAAGCTAACAGTCGCGCTATCGAGGATGCATTTGAACGGAAACCGGAGCCTATGGCAAATTTCACAGAGCTACATGACTGCACATTCACGAAACACTGCACAATTTTGATACAACGGATGTTTCTGACTTGACGCCACATCGTTTTCCTCAAGAAGTAAATCCCACACGGAGTGTATTGATAACGTGATGCGAAAGTCAATAACTTAGAAATTCCATTACAGATGACCACTCGTTTTCCATTTCCTGCATAGTTTTATTTTTGAAGCAAAATAAATTGGTGCTCTCGATCGAATGCGGAAATCCGTGGATAAAGTGATGTTTCATACATATATGACATTCTCCTCAGCGATCAACTTTGCAAATTTTAATAACTAGTGCAGTCATAGCGGTACAAAATCACGCTCGTTGCCTCTCTATTCAAACGAGGTCCGGTTAAAGCGATCCTGATTGCGTATTATACACTACTACATTGCAAATTGTAACAATTTTCACTGAATGCATATAGGGTAAAGTACCCAATTGCCGACCTCCCACCAACTACTGACCGCTTAACAGTTTTTATCAAAAATAATATTAAATCTTATTGCAGTGTCGCATAAAAAGTACACAAAATGAAATATAATTTATATTTTATTATATTGGTCTCATAGAAATTTTAAATAAAGCAGTGTTGCGTCCGTAAACCTATGGTTATAAAATACCCTGCCAAAATCAGTACGAAATTAACAATTTGCTAAGCTGAGGGTTGTTTTTAATGTCATTTTATTTCAGTTTTACTCGATAGATTCCTTAGAGTTTGGTATTATTTTCGTTATTTATGACAGATAGAATGCTTTTCTACAGGTTTCTCAAGTTTTAGTGAGCCTTAATTTGTTAAAATGATGGGGTCAAAATCTGGTACACTCAAAGTATGAAAAACCATTTAATTGACATGAAGTGTTAATAGTTGGTAGTTAACCAAATGTACCAATTTACCAGTTATTAACACCACTGCTTGTATGTAAAGTTCATTTTTAATGGTGAGATATCTTTACTTTAAGGTGATTGCTTCGATGTAGCCCGCGAAATTCAAATTTTTTTACGTTTTTTGCAATTTGCAGGCCAGTGACATGTTGTAACTTTATAAATATATGTGTTGCGGTAATAACAAGTATAATTTTAAATATAAAAATTATCAAAAAATTCGCTTCATCAGCTCTCACATAGAAAAGGTGCATCGTAGTTAGATTTCGGAGATTTTAACATGATGCACCTTTTCTTCTTTTCCAATGCATCTGTATAATGCCCATGGGCGTTGACTCTCCTAAGGGTGTGTATATCTGCATAATCCCAAACATAAGAAAATACCTTACGTAGTAACCTAAGAACCTAACATAACTTGAGCGAGAGGCTTACATTTTTGGTCTACTGTTACATTCTATAATATCTGGATCCTCCTGAATATTAAAAACTTCTAAGTTTATAGGAAACGTGAACAACTGAATGGATTTTGAAAAAAAAATGCTTGCAGATAGTTTTATAACTTGGATAAGTGGATAAACCTGGGCATAGGCTACTTTTTATGCCGGAATATTGTTCCCGTGGGGGTATTGAACATAACGCGAACAATGCCGCGGTAAGCGGTCATAAGTTGGTTTAATACATAATAGTCTAGCATAAGTTACTCTAACCTGTATATTTGGGCACGCCGCAATTGCGGCGATAAGACCAAGTCCCCGTCCTGACCTACCGCTTGACGCAGGTCCTCACCGGACACGGAAGTTTCGGGAGGTACCTGTGTCTGATGCGAAAGGGGGAAACGCCTGGGTGTCACCACTGCGAAGATCGCCCGGAGGACACGGTGGAGCATACGGTGCAAGACTGCCCCGCTTGGGCAGAGCACCGACGTGTGTCACGGCTGCGATAGGCGGAGACCTCTCGCGCCCAGCATTGGTCACGGCCATGCTGCGGGGCGAGACGGTGGACGAGTGGGAAGCGGTCGCCTCCTTCTGCGAAGCAGTAATGCTCGCGAAGGAGGAGGCAGGCCGCGTGCGAGAGAGGACAGTGTCCTCCCTCCGCCCCACCCGCAGTGGTGGACGCCCACGGCGACGGACGTCGCGAGACGATCTCCGGCCACCGTAGGCGCGGGCATGCGGGCAGCGAGTAAAGGGCAACTCGCTGCCCGACCATGGACCATGCCCGGGTCGACGGCGCGTTGTGTCCCACGCGCGCCTCAAAGAGCGTCAGCATAATGACGGGGCCCCCTCTCAGAGGGCCAAAGCCTGCCGGGGTCGTGGGATTATTTCCTTACCGTGACCCCGGAACATAACAGGCTACTGAAGGACACCGTGGATTTTAGTCAGCAGTACAAGTCTGACAGTCCCTCCCGCCCTGCCCGGGGTGGGAGGACTCATTTGATGATTTTACCACGTTAAAAAAAAAACCTGCATATTTGTATAAAATCACCTATTCTATCATATCGAGGCAAAGTGTAAGCTAGTTTTTGAATTTTATCTATATTCTCTTCACTTGTGAGGGCTTCCACATACATTTAATAAGTTAGAAACGTCTTTTGTAAATGGGAAACCATTTTTCTTTAGTGTTTTAAACTCTCTTTCTACATTTAAAGCCGTATCCATTCAAATTATTTTGCCGGCAAGCGTTTTAATATAATGCAGCATGATACAGAACAATGAGATAAACACTAATCAAGAGGAAAAATGTGTCAAAAAGATACAAAAGCAACCAGAAAACTTCAAAAATAGTTGCAAGAATATTATTCGCCGCGGTTAAAGACTGGAGATCTAAATAGTCTGAAAAAAGAAGCCTAATGAGGACAATAAGATTAGCTTTATTTGTTTTTCATCGTATAAAACCTCCTATGACATTCAAAATAAATTATTTTTAAATTTATTCTTGTAATACAGGAGGTCAAAAAACTGGTCATTTGCATGAGGGTAATTGGTACAAGCATGACAGTAACTGGTCAAATGGCCTGTTCTTGCTAAACTCGAGAAAAAAACACTTCTTACCTTTGGATGACTGTTTATAATGTTTTAGTTACATTCTCCAATGTTTATTTTATCTACCAAAAACATTCATTTCCATTTGCAACTCGTACATAGGTTTATTTTGCGAAAGAAGCAAGGAAAACTGCTTAAAGGGTCAGTAATTGGGTGTTTTACCCTATTTTAAATGTAAACTAAACCGTGTAGATTGGTCAAGAGAGCTTATGATTATTTCTGATTTTGTAGTGTTTTTGTAAGCGATATGCTTAATTCAGTTGTATTTAATACCGAATGCATAAATCAAGAATCAGTAAACAGTAGGTAATCAACACGAAACGTAGATATTCCAGATGCATAATATGTAGATATTAACTACCTATTGTTGGATATCAAATGATCGTATTATTGATGCGCAATATAGGTAAAAATCTATAAAATAATTATGTTATTGGTGAAAGAGATCTCATTCGACCCCAAAATGATATTGTTATGAATTCAAAAGTTTGAACAAGAGCAGTTCTAGAAATATAAAATGTTTGTAAGTATTTTCAACAATTTTCTTGTGTTTAACGTTACAATAATTGCGTGTCGCTCCATCTTTAATGGGGCCCCGAGGTTCCAAGCGTCCAGCCTATAAAATAAAATGAGCGTGAAGACGGAATCCGAAGCTTTTAACAAAAATACTATATTTCGCTGGTCTCACTTTATACCAATTTACCACCGCCATGTTTCTGACGATAAAAATTTATAGTTTTCAAAGGTGCTTACAACTCGGGAGTTTACGTGGAGCCAGCCTGAATAAGTGGATTTGTGTCAGTCCCTTTTTTGTCCTTATACAAAAACCTTCTTTATTAAATATGGCTGAAATAAATTCTATCTTGTAGGTACCTTTGTTTTATTATAGTACAGTGCAATAAAAAACCCAATAGGTAAGCATTGCTTTATGCCACTTGGAGATTATTTAATTCCTCGAGATTTAATTCCATTATTGTCTGCAAGTCTAAATGTGGCTTCTATTATATATCGTGTGTGTGGAGAACATGAAAATTGAACAGTACAGTGTGTTCAATCTTTAGTTTACTTAGTGATGTTTGTTTATTTTAACTTGAGCGGGTACTTACTAAGTGTACGAGTAGCTTAGAACTTGAATCACCAGAATGAAATAAAAGCGTCGTTGCTGACGGATCGATTCGAGAAAGTCATCGCATTTGCTCTTCAAGTCTAGATTCTTTTAATTCATAATTTCTTTTTTTTCTTTTAGAGGCCGTCTTTATGGGGCCCTTTAAGGTATACTCTTTAATATAAAAAATATCATTTGGAAATTGGACCGTACTGTGAAAAGTTATGCATGGTTATAAATAAAAAACAACCTATCTTGAAAAATATTCAATAATCAAAATCCGCTAAAAAATCAAACTTACTTGCAGAATATGCCAGCCATTACATCAATCTGTATTATCAGAAAAGTATTTCGGAGATTGGTAAGGCATCAGATGCAAAACGTTCTCTATTTCCTCGAATAATAAGTAAATAATTACCTCAACTAAATCTAATATCCAGAAATAGAAATTATTCTTAAGCAGTAATTATCTTATACAATGTAAGTAGATAAGAAGTCTAAGAATTCAGTAAAAACGATGTGTTTTGTTAGCATGAATATAATAAATATACAATATAATAAACACATAAAAGATGAATCTTCAAAGCCTATAGCTACATAATTCGCTTCCAATAAGTACATTAAAATTTTCCTGACGTAATTTACGAATAAACAAATTTCATAAAGGAACATAAGGAAGACGTAGATGTTTTCTGACACGAATTTTTGTACTTACACAAGCAAAATTAATTCTGATTCGTTAACTTCTTTCATACTACATCAAGCTGAATGCTGAATTTACCATTAATTTTCGAGTTTGGAGGAGTTCGATGTCGACTTGCTGAATAAAAGTTACAGAATAGGGGTCCCTGCTATCGATTTTGCATGGCGGCTTTCAGGTCTTAGGCAAGGGATAAGTCGGGATTCTGTGAAACTCCTCCGGGATCGAAGTAATCAGGAGTAAGTTTTCAGGATTCACGATTGTATTTTTTTACCAGTTCAACCTCGAGGAGCCCCATAAAGTAAAACCAACATTGTTGAGTTTTTTTATTGCGGCCATAAAATATTTTGTAAAATGCCTAATGAAACTCGTGTCGTAAAAATCACGAAAGCCGGGTTAAATTAAAATTCTGGAGAGAAAAACATTTAGTTTTTAATTAGGTTAAGTACTTAAGTAATAAGTGAAGAGTTTATTTTATCCTTCCTTGATAAATCCGGAGGGTGGATAGCACATAATTAAACACTACTTTAGGAGCAATTAACTTAATGATCACAAGAAATACAGAAGTATTTTTTATTGTTTATGTTTGCAAGAGTTTTCATTGCGTAACAAGCACATTTATATAGGGTGTTGTTAAATGACTGTTTAAAGCTACAATATTAAGTTTTGGTGCAACCAGCTTCGAGAGTTCAAAAGGATTTAATCCAGCGCTCTATTGTAGGCAAGTTTAAGAAACAAAATGAAGTTTAGGTCCCGTACAAGAGAATAAGGATCACAATTAATCTTTACGCTTTTATCTGGCAAACACCGTTTTATATACGAGGCTTGTAAAGCTAAAATTTGTAAACAGCGAATGCGAGATAGTAGGTATGCGTATAGAATTTCGCTCGTCTACCTACTATACATTATTATACCTACTAGTATGTTGATATGTATAGCTTTTATATGTACATAGGTTCACTTATCATCCCAACTATTTCAAAGCCTATTGCGGTACATCCGCTTTGCGTAAATTCGTAACGTAGTGTAGTGTCCGTCGGTAGAGCTTTGCCCCTCTCGTATTATTCACACTAGTTAAATTGAATGAGCAAACATTTGTATCATACTGTGAAGCTACTAAAAAGATTTTGAAGAAATTTGAAGAAATACGTATGTATCTTAAAGATTAATGCATGGTTTGAAGTAGTGTCGGTTTTTTTTTTTTCTAAAGAAAATTGTTTACCATGTCTTCTGACTACTTTAATTAAAACAAAGTTTTACAATTACTTATCTCATTTCTTGGCAGTAGTACCAAATAAATAGATATAGTACCGAAAATGGGGGTGTGTCAATGAATGAATGCACAAGTGTGCAGAGCGATGAAATGTAATAGAAGTCCGTTACATTTCTTGAAATCAATCCGACACAAGCGATGGAAAAGATATTATCATAAGTCGGAATTAGAGTTATTTCAGTATTTGCATCGAAATGTTGATATTAATATGGACCTTCCCGTGGTTTCTCATAGACAATCTCGTGTGCAAAACAGTACAAATAAATAATAATAACAAAAACATCAAGAGAGATTAGACAAATATATTGTGTAAAAGTAAATAACTTTTTTGCTTAATAAATCACGGGGTTTTTCTGCTTTTTAAAAGTGATTCCGGGATTTGGGGCATATCCACTTTATTCTCTCGCTGTATGAAATTAGTGTGAGTACATGAATAACTCTACCTAATTCCGATTCTATAAAGGATATTAAACATAAAAAAGCTTCAAAAACAAACTTCCTTCCTTTGCCTTATCCTAGTAATAAGCCAGATAGTAAGGATGGTATTTGGCGCACGGGTGCGCCAGTTATACTTAACCAACTTATACAACTGCTTTACCAGTTAAATCTTAACCCATAAGTCAAGTCGTCTCTCGAGACACGGACGAAGAAGAGGCGGAGTTACATGATTTAGGGGGTCAGAGCCCATTCGTCCCCTAAAATTCGTACCCCAGCATAAAAGTTGTGGATTCGGCCCCTATATAGGTGCCCATTGGTCTCCTGGTAGGGTACCAATTAATATTTTAATAAAAAATATTATTTCTAAGGTACCCATTCGTCCCCTCTAATATAATACAATATAAGTTAAAGATTCGGCACCTATTCAGGTGCCTATTGGTACCCTGAGATAAAATTAGCTATATTTTACATAAGAAACGGTTAACAGAGTACACTCTTGTGAACAGTTTATTAACGGAATTAATTTAATAAATCATAACAGCTCATTGAAAAAAGAGCTATGATGAATGATATCCGTCGTGATAATAATACATGGCTTCTTAAAAAAAACGGGTTACAAAATTAGATAAGGTGTTTTGTTTGTATGTTATGGCTGCCTCGGTGACATATTGGTTCTTGAAAGTGACTGCGAATACGAGACTGTTCAATGTGTCTTTGGTCTTTTATTAAATGAAGTTCGCCTAACGAAATAAACTTTTTGTTTTTGTCACCGACTTTCGAAAGAAAAGTTTTTTTGTAGGTTATTTTGAACTTTTTATGTGGTTGTTTTGAAGTCGGTTACTTACATTTTTTTTGAAAAAGTTTTTTATTTTATCCTTTTTAGTTTCCCCAAATTTTATGGGGCCAAATGGCAGATATACTAAGTATATCGAACAAAAAAAGAATCATCGAAATCAGACCAGAAACCTCGGAGTAATCGGTGTAGATAAAGTTGAAAACTTTTTAGGTTTTTGTTGATTTTTCAAAATGTGCTAGTCCGATTTCGATAAAATTTTAATGGGACCATTCCGGAAGTATACCCTATCCAACAAAAAAAGAATTTTTCAAATCGGTTGTTAAACCAAGGAGTTGTGCCCGAACAAACTTAAAAAAAAAAAACACAAACATCCGAATTGAGAACCTCCTCCTTTTGGAAGTCGGTTAAAAATAATCAACGTTCTTTTCTGTTTTGGTCCAGAAATTGCGTTAAAATTGGTAAGTACTCTCCAGATGTGAGCGGGTGTGGAATGCCAAAGCGGGAGGGGTAATCTTAGCCAGAGTAAGCAAATTAGATTTAAGTTATTATGATTTTGCATGTATGTAGTTGGTAAATATACAAAAAAATAAGAAGTGATTATTTACTGTTGATATGTGTTCTATTTTTTTTAATGATGATTTATATGATGGTCAATCAAGGCTGATTTTTGTAAAAAGAGTTGTATTTTGTTAGTTTCTAGGACATTGTGATTTTGCATGTGTATTTGTTGTTAGTAAAAATGTTGGTTTTACATAGTTGATAAAGACTGATTTTACTTAAGTTATTGTGATATTGCATTATTTTGTAGATCTCTTTGGCTGTACAAAGTACTAACAATTCATTGTTATTTTTGTTATATTGGAATTGATATTTGGTTATTTGTTTGTACACTGGATGTAAATTTATCAACAATTCAGTTATCATTACTGAGATTTTATTTAAATAGTTACACAGTTTTATTTTACTGCATAAAGATTATTATATGTAGTTATCATATATTTTGCTAAATATTTACAAATGTACAAGAAACCAAAAGTTGATTAATTATTTTGAAGACTGACTTAATGCCTAGAGCCTAGAGGCATTTATTAAACTTAATCTTATTTGAAATAAACATGATATCTACCGAATTACTATATTTTTTATTTTACACTTTTCTGTGCGACTGTACCAGGACTACCAAGCTGCAGTATACACATGTACATGTAATTATATTAGAAGAATGAATAAAAATAAATATTCTTCAGGGGACGAGTGGGCCCCTCAAAACTTCCAGGGTACGAGTGGGCACAGGGTGCGAATCTTAGGGTACGAATGGGCTCTGACCCGAATTAGGTTGCAACACGACTTACATCTTATTTATGACCATTTTATTAACATTTAATAGCTGAAACTATTTGAAACTAAATCTAGGTTATTGAAACTAAGTCTAGGTTAGTAGGTAGGTACGTACGTATGATGCTTATAAACTTGAATATTCACTTGTAATGAGCATTTTCGCGAATGTATTCGCAAATACATTTTTGAAAAACAAACGAAAATGTTTTAGTGATCATTCTAACGAGCGTTCTGGTGACCTTGTTGCCGAGCCGACTGTCAAGTCTGAAATAATCACGAAAAAAAATTTTTATGCCCATCGACTAGAACGTTTGCTAGAAAGATCGTGAAATAAATGTTCGTAGCGATGTTTGGCTCTGTTTGTTATTCAGTTCGACTAAATTTAAAACTAGTCCAGTCATTAAAGCCTAAACCCGAAAATAATTAGTAACTTGCTGAAATTTTAAGGGGTTCTTAAGGAAGGTAAAATAAGATACCGGGTGATTTTGCAGCGTTCTGGGGTGTACGGAAAGGGTTGAAAAGGGGTGAAAAGGTGTTTTTTGCTAATAACATTGCCAAAAAAATTAGTAACACGCTGCAAATTTGGAATAAGGTTGTTCTTACGGTTTTGTAACGTGTATTAAATTTGCAGCGTTTTGCAACATACGGAACATTGTTTTTTTTCAAAACAGTGCAATTAGTTAAAAACAGGGGTAAGAAAATTAGTAACACGCTGCAAAGTTGGAATTAGGTTGTTCTTACCGTTTTGTAACGTGTATGAAATTTGCAGCGTTTTGCAACATACGGAACATTGTCTATTATTAAAAAAACAATGAAATTATTTAATCACACGGGTGAAAAAAAATTGTAACTCGCTGTAAATTTGTAATTAAGTTGTTTTTACCGTTTCGTAAGGTATATCAAATTTGCAGCGTTTTACAACAAATTGAACATTGTTTATTATTAAAAAAAACAGTGCGATATACGTTACGAAACGGTAAAAACAACTTAATTACAAATTTACAGCGAGTTACAATTTTTTTTCACCCGTGTGATTAAATAATTTCATTGTTATTTCAATAATAGACAATTTTCCTTATGTTGCAAAACGCTGCAAATTTGATACACGTTACAAACCGGTAAGAACAACCCAATTCCAAATTTGCAGCGTGTTACTAATTTTCTTACCCCTGTTTTTAACTAATTGCACTGTTTTTAAAAAAAAACAATGTTCCGTATGTTGCAAAACGCTGCAAATTTAATACACGTTACAAAACCGTAAGAACAACCTTATTCCAAATTTGCAGCGTGTTACTAATTTTTTTGGCAATGTTATTAGCAAAAAACACCTTTTCACCCCTTTTCAACCCTTTCCGTACACCCCAGAACGCTGCAAAATCACCCGGTATGTTATTTTACCTTCCTTAAGAACCCCCTAAAATTTCAGCAAGTTACTAATTATTTTCGGGTTTGGGCTTTAATGACTGGACTAAACGGCGTATGCTCGATGTCCTGTGACAAGTGAACGCTCGAGTTTATCAGCACCTTAAGGCGGGCTTTCAGTAATTTTTAAGATTTTCAAACGTCTGAAAGTCTCATTAACAATGATATTTTTAATAAAAAAAAATCATAATATTAAAGTTGAACATATCCTCGAGTGAATGGTAAAGATAGAAACACGAATTGGAATAATTGGCTCGATAGAAAAAAATCACAAACATGACACTAAATCACAATTTTCAAACATCCACTGCTTAGAGATTTCACAATGAATTTATATGAAACTTATAAAAATAAAAACAGCTCATTATTTAGAAGTGCATGGTAAAAGCAAATTTTAAAATTTCGTTATAATTTTTCTCCAAGAAATAAAATACCCAAAATATTGGCATTATTTCGCTCACCGGGCGCTCGCCAGTACCCGCCGAGGCGTGATAGAGGATGGACGTACGTCGTTGCTGCGCAAAAATTCCCCCCGCGCGGTTACGTAAGCAGGCATAGAACTGAACTAGTACATGGAAACAAAGTCACACACACAAGCGATTACGTGTTAGTTGCGGGAATAGAATAAAATAGTCAAGTGATCTAATTTTGAAACGATGTAATTTTTTTTTATGGACCACTTATTTTTTAGCTAGGATGCGAACTTGATGGAGTGACCTGAAGGTCTACATAGGTCACTGCCACTGGAACTCGGCGACGGATCGAACTAGATGTGCCGAGTTTGGGCTCTTTTTGTTAGTTATGATGAGACCTTACCTCCGGACTTGATGGAGTGACCTGAAGGTCTACATCGGTGACTGCCACTGGAACTCGGCGACGGATCGAACTAGATGTGCCGAGTTTGGGCTCGTTTTGTTAGTTACGATGAGATCTTACCACCGGACTTGATGGAGTGACCTGAAGGTCTACATCGGTGACTGCCACTGGAACTCGGCGACGGATCGAACTAGATGTGCCGAGTTTGGGCTCGTTTTCTTAGTTATGATGAGATCTTACCTCCGGACTTGATGGAGTGACCTGAAGGTCTACATCAGTGGCTGTCACTGGAACTCGGTGACGGATCGAACTAGATGTGCCGAGTTTGGGCTCGTTTTGTAAGTAATGATGAGATCTTACCACCGGACTTGATGGAGTGACCTGAAGGTCTACATCGGTGACTGTCACTGGAACTCGGCGACGGATCAAACTAGATGTGCCGAGTTTGGGCTCGTTTTGTTAGTTATGATGAGATCTTACCACCGGACTTGATGGAGTGACCTGAAGGTCTACATCGGTGACTGTCACTGGAACTCGGCGACGGATCGAACTAGATGTGCCGAGTTTGGGCTCGTTTTGTAAGTTATGATGAGATCTTACCACCGGACTTGATGGAGTGACCTGAAGGTCTACATCGGTGACTGCCACTGGAACTCGGCGACGGATCGAACTAGATGTGCCGAGTTTGGGCTCATTTTGTTAGTTATGATGAGATCTTACGTACGGACTTGATGGAGTGACCTGAAGGTCTACATCGGTGACTGCCACTGGAACTCGGCGACGGATCGATCTAGATGTGCCGAGTTTGGGTTCGTTTTGTTAGTTATGATGAGATCTTACCAACGGACTTGATGGAGTAACCTGAAGGTCAACATCGGTGGCTGCCACTGGAACTCGGTGACGGATCGAACTAGATGTGCCGAGTTTGGGCTCGTTTTGTTAGTTATGATGAGATCTTACCTCCGGACTTGATGGAGTGACCTGAAGGTCTACATCAGTGGCTGTCACTGGAACTCGGTGACGGATCGAACTAGATGTGCCGAGTTTGGGCTCGTTTTGTAAGTTATGATGAGATCTTACCACCGGACTTGATGGAGTGACCTGAAGGTCTACATCGGTGACTGTCACTGGAACTCGGCGACGGATCGAACTAGATGTGCCGAGTTTGGGCTCGTTTTGTAAGTTATGATGAGATCTTACGTACGGACTTGATGGAGTGACCTGAAGGTCTACATCGGTGACTGCCACTGGAACTCGGCGACGGATCGAACTAGATATGCCGAGTTTGGGCTCGTTTTGTTAGTTATGATGAGATCTTACCTCCGGACTTGATGGAGTGACCTGAAGGTCTACATCGGTGGCTGTCACTGGAACTCGGCGACGGATCGAACTAGATGTGCCGAGTTTGGGCTCGTTTTGTAAGTTATGATGAGATCTTACCACCGGACTTGATGGAGTGACCTGAAGGTCTACATCGGTGACTGCCACTGGAACTCGGCGACGGATCGAACTAGATGTGCCGAGTTTGGGCTCATTTTGTTAGTTATGATGAGATCTTACGTACGGACTTGATGGAGTGACCTGAAGGTCTACATCGGTGACTGCCACTGGAACTCGGCGACGGATCGAACTAGATATGCCGAGTTTGGGCTCGTTTTGTTAGTTATGATGAGATCTTACCTCCGGACTTGATGGAGTGACCTGAAGGTCTACATCGGTGGCTGTCACTGGAACTCGGCGACGGATCGAACTAGATGTGCCGAGTTTGGGCTCATTTTGTTAGTTATGATGAGATCTTACGTACGGACTTGATGGAGTGACCTGAAGGTCTACATCGGTGACTGCCACTGGAACTCGGCGACGGATCGAGCTAGATATGCCGAGTTTGGGCTCGTTTTGTTAGTTATGATGATATCTTACCTCCGGACTTGATGGAGTGACCTGAAGGTCTACATCGGTGGCTGTCACTGGAACTCGGCGACGGATCGAACTAGATGTGCCGAGTTTGGAATCGTTTTGTAAGTTATGATGAGATCTTACGTACGGACTTGATGGAGTGACCTGAAGGTCTACATTGGTGACTGCCACTGGAACTCGGCGACGGATCGAACTAGATATGCCGAGTTTGGGCTCGTTTTGTTAGTTATGATGAGATCTTACCTCCGGACTTGATGGAGTGACCTGAAAGTCTACATCGGTGACTGCCACTGGAACTCGGCGACGGATCGAAATAGATGTGCCGAGTTTGGGCTCGTTTTGTAAGTTATGATGAGATCTTACCACCGGACTTGATGGAGTGACCTGAAGGTCTACATCGGTGACTGTCACTGGAACTCGGCAACGGATCGAACTAGATGTGCCGAGTTTGGGCTCGTTTTTAACCGACTTCAAAAAAAGGAGGAGGTTCTCAATTCGGTCGGTATGTTTTTTTTTTTTTATGTATGTACATCGATTGAAACCATGGTACTGCCCAGCCTGAGGTAATGGAGGACCCATCCCCGGCTGTGGATTTACCTCAGGTCTGCACCTTTAGCCAGCCTGAGTTACATGATAACAGTTCTTGCTCGGTAATGTTCTCAGATAGTATAGGAAGAGGGTTAGGTAAATTATTAACTAATAACCTGAGTTATTCCTGTAACAATTATTGCATGCCAGGCTCAACTTTTAAGCAGATTATGTCATCAGTGTATAATAAAAAATATGAAATTAATACTGATATAACAATATTTATTGGAAATAGTTCAAAAATTAAGAAGAAGGACTTAACGGATAGCATCACCGAGTTATTAAAGTTAAATTGTAGAAAAATTATATTGTGTGCTTTCCCCTACTTTGAGAAATTGTCCTCTAGTCAAAACAATTACATTTACATGCTCAATAAGCATCTTCATTTCTTAGTTAGTCTCTATAGTGACAAACTTATGTATTTTGATACCAACGTTTGTATGGATAAACTTTGGTCAACTCGAGGTACTGTGTATCTATAGATGCGAAATAGCCAGGCTATTAGTTTTTTATATTCACACAGACATAAATAGTATGTCTAAGCTTAGTAGTATAGTTATTACTGATAGTGTTCACAGCACTCCTTTTGATGCACCTAGTGATTTAAACTGTTAGGTACGACAATAGGCAGGCCACATAATATGTTGAATGTTGTACATCAAAATATGCAGGGTTTGCCTGGCAAGGAGTTAGAATTAAGTTTATTTATGGAACACTATCAGGTTCAGGTCTTATGTCTTACTGAACACTGGTTGAGGGAGCATGAATTGCCGTTTTTCAATGATAATAATTTTACTGTCCAAAGTGCGTTTGTCAGAAGGGGCGCTATTCGTGGTGGTTCTTTGGTTCTTGTTTCAAACAAGTTGAAATGTAAAGAACGTTTAGATCTAGTTAATCTTTCTGTTGAGCGTATTATTGAGTTGTCTTGTGTGGAACTCGAGAAATATATAATAATTTGTGTTTATAGACCTCCTTCTGGGGATTTTACTCGCTTCGAATCTGTAATGGAGGATTCACTTATTAAGTTAAAATCAAGTAATAAAAGGATAATTTTATGTGGAGATTTTAAGGTTAATATTTTAGATGCAACTCCTTTAAGTGTTAGACTGCTCAACCTTTTTAAATCTTTTAATTTAATTAACTTGTTTTTTGAACCGACAAGAATTACTGCATCTTCGTCGACTTGTCTTGACAACATCTTTACTGATTCTGATGCCGAAAGTAAAGCAGTGTTAAGTGACTTGTCGTCTGATCACTGTGGATTGATGGCTAGCTTCCCTATGCCATCACGCGAAAAGCCTCACAAGATTGAATGTAGGCCCTATACAGTTAGTCGTTGTAACAAGTTTAAAAATAATGTAGCTGATAGACTCACACCAGCCATAGCTGAATCAGATAGTCCTAATGAAATCTATAAATCCCTTTTTGATATTGTTAAAGATGAATACCAGTCCACTTTTAAAACCAAAATCATTAAGAAGAATGGATCCTCTGCTGGTTTCAATCAATGGGCTACACCTGGCATTTATAAAAGTAGAGCGAGATTGTACGAGTTATATGGTTTGAAGAAATTTAGGTTTGATACACCTTTTGTGGAATATGTAAGAAATTATTCAAAATTATTTAAAAAGATTTGTGCTATTGCTAAATCAAAAATTTTAAGCGAAAAAATTAAAAATTCTAACAACAAAGTTAAAGCTACCTGGCAAATTATCAACAGTGAAACAGGTAAATCGGTTAATAATGAAAAGCAATTAGAGATTATGATAGACAGTCAATTAATTACAAATGCGACTAGCGTAGCAGACGCATTTAATGAATTCTTTGCAAATATTCCTATAACTACGACTCGCTCCTTAAGTTCGTCTCCGTCTAAAGCTGAAAGCATTCTGCAAAGTAGTGTGCCTAAATGCGGTAACCTATTTAGTTTTAAACACATAACACCATATGATGTAGTAAATGTATTCAATAAACTTAAATCCAAACATACTGGTGATTATTGGGGCATTTCAATTAAACTTTTAAGTAATATAATTGACATCGTCGCCCCCTATCTTGCAATTACTTTTAATAAATGTGTAGATCTGGGTACTTTTCCTGACCTCATGAAGAGTAGTAAAGTCATACCATTATTTAAATCAGGCAATAAAAATGATATTGGTAATTTCAGACCAATTTCTATCTTACCTGCTTTTAGCAAAATATTTGAAAAATTGATACTCAAGCAGTTGCTTAGTCATTTTAATGTAAATAGCCTCCTTCATAGTGAACAATATGGTTTTACGAAAGGTCGTTCAACAACTGATGCAGGTGTTGCTCTGCTGAAGCATATATTTGAGGCGTGGGAGAGCTCTAAGAATGCTATTGGTGTGTTCTGTGATCTATCCAAAGCCTTTGATTGCGTACACCATGATACACTTTTGCGAAAATTACACCATTACGGAATCCAAAACGATGCTCTTAATGTTATAGAATCGTACTTACGTAATAGATTTCAATGCGTAGATGTTAATGGCTCGAAATCTTCTGGACAACCTGTTCAGCTAGGTGTGCCTCAAGGATCAATTCTGGGTCCGTTTTTATTTTTGGTCTATATCAATGACTTGCCATATCTTTTAAAGGGCATTTGTGACATTGTACTGTTTGCAGATGATACATCTCTTATATTTAAAGTTGATAGAAACAGACAAGAATTTGACGAAGTTAACACCGCATTATCATTGGTCACGGATTGGTTTTCTGCTAACAACTTAGTCCTAAATGCCAAAAAAACGAAATGTATAAAGTTCGCCTTGCCAAATGTTACAAAACTCCTAACATTGTTCTAAATAATGAAGAACTTGAAACTGTTGACTCAGCCGTGTTTCTGGGTATTAAAGTAGATTCTAGAATTCAATGGGGCCCGCATATAACAAGTTTATCGGGAAGATTAAGCTCGGCTGCCTACGCTGTCAGAAAAGTAAGACAGTACACAGACGTTGATACAGCTCGACTAGTTTATTTTAGTTATTTTCACAGCGTTATGTCCTACGGCATTTTATTGTGGGGCAAAGCGGCTGATATTCAAAATATATTTGTCTTACAAAAACGAGCTGTTCGGGCAATTTACCAGCTGGGTACTAGAGTTTCTCTGAGGGATTTGTTTAAGGAGATTGGCATTCTGACGGTGGCATCTCAATTCATCTTTGCCAACATTATATATATTAGGCAGAATTTACACCTATATACCAAAAACAGTGATTTTCACACTATTAACACGAGAAATAAGCACCACCTACGTGTTCCTTTTCACCGACTTCACAAGGTTCATAACTCATTTGTAGGCCTTGGTATAAAATTCTACATTATATTGCCTTCGTCATTGCTAGACTTGCCGTTTAATGAGTTTAAATCAAAGATTAAATCCATCCTTTGTTCTAAGGCATATTATTCCATAAACGATTACTTAGTGGATAATAACAGCTGGTTACTCTGTTGAAGTTAGGACGGCTTTCATGCTCTTTCCCAGATGTTTTTAGTTCTCTTTTTTTTTCTATTCTTTCTTCCAGACTAGTTATATGTGTTCATATAATTGTTTATATTTTTTTTTATGACTTAGTTAAGTCATGTTTTATTTTATGTGTTTGTATTTGTTTTATTATTTCATTTGATTTACGGACATTGTTGTCCTACTTTACATTTTATTGCTTGTCTTTTTGTGTTTATTTTTTTATTTTTTAAGTACGACAGTCGTAGGTTTTCTTGATTTTTAAAAAAATTGTCGGAGCGGATGAAGAATGTAAAATTATCTTTTGCATTGTATAGAGTGTATTCATCTAGTATTATATAGCGTCATAGCCAGCATTGTGTGAGTACCATGTACTTCAGAGCTATCTTTGACTTGAAACCTACGTCTTTCATTGACTTGAATGACTCTGGCAGTTGAGAGTATGTCATGCTCACTCAAAGGTCTCGCTGATGGTGGCGTGTATGTCGGATCATTTAGTTCCCTTCAAAATGGTTGAGCTGATTGGTGCTGATATATGTGTCATGTTCGTGAACGGGCGCTGTCAGTTGGGACTGGTCATCTCTTAGCTGCCACGGCCTATTTTAATTATTAGTAACTTTATTTTGAATTGTCTTTTTATTTTACTATGGACACTATTAAC
Source organism: Agrotis clavis (assembly GCA_954870645.1). Lineage (NCBI taxonomy): Eukaryota > Metazoa > Arthropoda > Insecta > Lepidoptera > Noctuidae > Agrotis > Agrotis clavis. Next base: position 13,528,035 of record OX940922.1, read on the forward strand.
TTGCCACATCGTTCTCACATAATGTACCATCTGATGATGAATGATGTAACAAAAGTTTTGTAATAATTTTGGCGATTGAAAAAGAGTGTCCATGGAGTTTCTTGCTCATTCTTCTCCATAGAGATCTACGCTTTGGAATGAGCACCTACGGTACTTTCACAGTTTTTATGTCTTGTGACTGGGACTGTAGCACCATAACTATTTTGTAATTGTTTTATTTTATGTCTTTTGACAATCCATAAGTGCCTGTAATTGGCCTAGTTGAAATAAACGTTTTGATTTGATTTGATTTGATTACTCCGAGGTTTCGAGTCCGATTAGTGTGATTCTTTTTTTGTTCGATGCAGTATACTTGCAGTGTGGTCCCATAAAAATTTCATCCAATTTGGTTCAGTACTTTTTATTTTGTGATCATTTTTATTGATTTCGGCTACTTGGATGACATTACTTTTTGCGTGTTTGTTACGCGATTACTCCGCCAATTGTGGACCGATTTTCAAAATTCTTTTTTTGTTGTACTAGTGATCGTTCACCTTAGGGAATACTGCAAGTTTCATCAAAATCTGTTCAGCAGTTTTTGAGATAGGGAATTTTATTAGCATGTGTAACTAAACGAACTAGATGTGCCGAGCTTGGGCTCGTTCTGTTAGTTATGATGAGATCTTACCTCCGGTCTCATTTTGTTAGCTAAGGATCGAACTCTCGGATCGAACTTCTAGTTCGATCCGTCGCCGAGTTCCAGTGGCAGTCACCGATGTAGACCTTCAGGTCACTCCATCAAGACCGGAGGTAAGATCTCATCATAACTAACAGAACGAGCCCAAGCTCGGCACATCTAGTTCGATCCGTCGTCCAGTTCCAGTGGCAGTCACCGATGTAGACCTTCAGGTCACTCCATCAAGTCCGGTGGTAAGATCTCATCATAACTTACAAAACGAGCACAAACTCGGCACATCTAGTTCGATCAGTCGCCGAGTTCCAGTGACAGTCACCGATGTAGACCTTCAGGTCACTCCATCAAGTCCGGTGGTAAGATCTCATCATAACTTACAAAACGAGCCCAAACTCGGCACATCTAGTTCGATCCGTCGCCGAGTTCCAGTGGCAGTCATCGATGTAGACCTTCAGGTCACTCCATCAAGTCCGGTGGTAAGATCTCATCATAACTTACAAAACCAGCCCAAACTTGGCAAATTTCGTTCGATCCGTCGCCGATTTCCAGAGGCAGTCACCGATGTAGACCTTCAGGTCACTCCATCAAGACTGGAGGTAAGATCTCATCATAACTAACAGAACGAGCCCAAGCTCGGCACATCTAGTTCGATCCGTCGTCCAGTTCCAGTGGCAGTCACCGATGTAGACCTTCAGGTCACTCCATCAAGTCCGGTGGTAAGATCTCATCATAACTTACAAAACGAGCACAAACTCGGCACATCTAGTTCGATCAGTCGCCGAGTTCCAGTGACAGTCACCGATGTAGACCTTCAGGTCACTCCATCAAGTCCGGTGGTAAGATCTTATCATAACTTACAAAACGAGCCCAAACTCGGCACATCTAGTTCGATCCGTCGCCGAGTTCCAGTGACAGCCACTGATGTAGACCTTCAGGTCACTCCATCAAGTCCGGTGGTAAGATCTCATCATAACTTACAAAACGAGCCCAAACTCGGCACATCTAGTTCGATCCGTCGCCGAGTTCCAGTGGCAGTCACCGATGTAGACCTTCAGGTCACTCCATCAAGTCCGGTGGTAAGGTCTCATCATAACTTACAAAACGAGCCCAAACTCGGCACATCTAGTTCGATCCGTCGCCGAGTTCCAGTGGCAGTCACCGATGTAGACCTTCAGGTCACTCCATCAAGTCCGGAGGTAAGATCTCATCATAACTAACAAAACGAGCCCAAACTCGGCACATCTAGTTCGATCCGTCGCCGAGTTCCAGTGGCAGTCACAGTCACCGATGTAGACCTTCAGGTCACTCCATCAAGTCCGTACGTAAGATCTCACCTTAGCTAACAAAATGAGCCCAAACTCGGCACATCTAGTTCGATCCGTCGCCGAGTTCCAGTGGCAGTCACCGATGTAGACCTTCAGGTCACTCCATCAAGTCCGGAGGTAAGATCTCATCATAACTAACAAAACGAGCACAAACTCGGCACATCTAGTTCAATCCGTCGCCGAGTTCCAGTGGCAGTCACCGATGTAGACCTTCAGGTCACTCCATCAAGTCCGCAGGTAAGATGTCATCATAACAAAACGAGCCCAAACTCGGCACATATTAAATATACTGCTGCCTAAGAAAGTACTCCATTGTATGCACTTTGTAAAATCAAAACTATCTCGAATATCATTTTACGAAAATTTAATCCAGACACACTCGTACGTAATTGACTTACTGCATTACGCTACGCTGTGGCATATACACACACGGTCCCTCCCGCCCGCACCGCTGTCGACTTGCCCCGCCCCTTTGCGGGGGCTGAGGTAGTGCGCTCATAGCTGCGGACTGTACTGGAACCTGGCCTTAAGAGGATCGTCTAACGAGCGCTCGTCCATACTAAAAGAGAAAACGTTTTCCTACCCCTAAAATGTTATCCTATCTCAATGTTTTTTTAGAATGCTTCCTACACAGTATAAAACTAGGTTTATAGGTTTTCTTTTTTTCAAAATTTATAATAGTTTGAAAGTTACAGGCGCCTAAGAGTTACTTTTAAAAAAAAGAAAACCTTTAAACCTAGTTTTTTACTGTGTCAGAAGCATTCTAAAAAATCATTGAGACAGGATAACATTTGGGGGTAGGAAAACGTTTTCTCTTTTAGTATGGACGAGCGCTCGGTAGACGATCCTCTTAAGCTGCAGTTTGTACGACTTAAATGAATTTCAAGATTTATCAATATCATATTTGGTATGGATGATCACTGATAGTTTTAGTTTAACTTAACAGAAAGTGGATATTCTCAATACTTACTACTTTTCTTCAAAATAATTTTTACTCAAAAGCGACCCGTGGTGACCCCATTAGCCACCCAATCAAAATCTGGTTATGAATCGTGAAAACGGATGGGAGCTAGTGTGAAGATAAAGGACCTTCCGATCAATCCGATCGGTTCTAGGATCTGTCATTATAGGAAAAGGCCTAGTTTGTAAAGTGTAATTCCTGAATCAACGTTTTTAATCAAGAAAATATACCTACAATGAGACATAGCAACTTTTTTTATTATTTAGGGAGAATTATAGTCCCCAGTCCCTAATCGTCATCAAATTCCGTTCTCCATCTTTCTTTCCCCCTTGGCCTTGGCAGAAATTCGAGAAATATATTTCTATAAAAACAGTATCTTTTACCAGTACATTGTAACATATACGAGAAGAGTATTATGGTTGTTCCCTGGCTCACAAAAAGATAAGAAAAAACGTTGCGGTTTGACCCGTTAAATCCGTCCATAATACAGTTTCGTTCGGAACACAATCTCCTAACACGGTCCAGCTAGTCCAATACTTCATAACAGTTGTATTGTACTTGTATTTCATATTCCCGATAGATGAAACTATCTATAAACAAGATCACAAAGGAAAAATAAATCGGAATCATTTCGTTAACAAATGAGGGTAAGCTATGTTCCAATCTTATGTCTGGTCTGACATTCACAATAACGGCCCTCTTTTCTTCATATTTCAACGTATAATGTCATATTGTGGTATTAAGAATTTGTCACCTTGTTGTTAAAATGTAGCAGCTACCTTGGATAATATCTGTTCTGCGTGGTTTCATTACCGCTGCTCGTCTCTTTTTGGTTGTAGTGTGATGTTATATAGCATATAGCCTTCCTCGATAAATAGACTATCTAATCTAACACAAAAACATTTTTTTCATAATATTATATTCTCTATAATTGTGTTACAATCGACATGATTTTATCCTTTTTTTATATGTTGTAGATTGTTGGTATATCGACGTTTATACGTTAATAATAATAACAATATATAGGTTAATAATATAGATTTAACAAAAAAAAGACCATCCGGCTTACAGGATATTATTAATTTTCAACATATTTTTGCGCCTGGCGAAGTGTAAATCCCAACTAAATGATCTGGCTCATTATTTTTTCTTATCTTTAAATATTCAATTTTAAAGGTATAAAGGTTTCGAAACGCCTCAAGAACTTTATTGGGACCATAAAAATCCCATCTTATACGTCTGGCCTGCTTCAATCCCCCTTTTTCTCAGCCAGGTGGACAGCAATTCTGTGTTTAGGAATAATTTAAAGATGTACTGAGCAAGTTTTCAGTGTACCTTAAGCACTTTCGCAAAAATGCAGGTAGCTCTCCAGCTATATGGACCGACAAAGTTGATGAAAATAAGATTATGAAACTTCCAGAAAAAGAGCTTAATATAACCACAACAAAATACAACATTGTTTCAGTGGATACGCTTTTCATCGTATAAACGGTAAGTTTACCACTAATATCATTCAATCTCTCGTCTCACCTTAACGAGAATTAATAATATGTATCACTTTAGATAAATTATTATTAGCACAGACCAAAACGACCCATGTATAGAACTTTTAAGTGTTCTGTGCTATGCATGAAAAAACTGTCACTTCAATCGCTCTGTAGTTTTGGCGTACCTCAAGAGAAAAGAGGCATGAATATAAGATCCGAATCTATATCGGGAACATGAAAAAGAAATTATTGATATAAAACACTATAGTGCAAAATCGGTAGTGGGGACTATCAAATCGATCGCAGTGCGCGTTGTAACAGAGATGTGAACAGTGTGCATAGTGCGAGTTTTTTTACGTTGATTCGTTAGTAACGTTTTACTACGTTCGGCGCTCTTATTGGCCCGCTCCAAGGTCGTGAGAAATCTCAACCAATGAGAGGGTCAAACGCATATAAACGTTACTATCGCGTCAACGTAAGAAAACTCGCACTATGCACACTGAGGACACTACCGGAGTGACGCATGTGTCAAGTTTAATGTGCATCACAACCTTTTCATGTCCTTTTTTAGGTTTTTTTAATTTTTAATGAAATACAAGCCGGAAATATTCATCATATTAGTTGGCAAGAGTTGGCAGATCTTATGTCCTACACAACGTTCAAATCGTATGATTAACTTGATCACGTCATTCGTTTATAGGACTATACGTCTTATTTCAAGGGTCATTTTCGGATGAAGAGTGACTGAGCTTATATTCCTCCGAAATAGTGTGCAGCACATTTGTTCGCGCAGTTCATCAGAGCTCGTACTAAACTGATATCGCGTTTACCCTATGTGTCCACCGGCAAGGCTGTACAAAAGTACAGCACATTTGTGCGCGTATAGTGCCACTCAACTAAGTCTAGCAAAGTACGCTCAAAAATAACGAATGAGTCCACTGTTGACGTGTTCGCGCACAAAAGTATCCAGTTGTGCTCAAACATTTTTAGAATGTTCACGCACAATTTTCTCGTGTTTCCTTGTAGCCCAAGAGCCCGTGAACCCCAGACCTACGTTATTTTATAAAGGCTGAAAGTTTGTCAGCGGATGCTCCCAACACTGGTAAGAACGATGACCATTTATGGAGTTTGGGTTATGGTGGCTTTGGCAGGTAAACGGTACTAAAGGTGCGTAAAATATAAGTTTACTTACGTCATAGTATAAAAGCTGATTTTTATATATAATACTCGGGTAATAAGTAGATGACGTTTCCTCATCAGCCAGACACTTATCATGGTGGCAACCCCTTGCCAGACACCCTTAATGTTCACGAAATTGTAAGTTTACTTACGTTATAGTATAAAAGCTGATTTGTTTAAATAATACTTGGGTAATAATATGTAGATGATGTTTCCTCATTAGCCAGACACTTTTGATAGTTCCAACCCCTTGTCAGACAAACATTGTAAATAGCCCAGTCAACTGATGTTCAAAACAAGGTATAGAGGGAAAGTCTTGGAACACAATTTTTGACTACGCAACTTTGTTTGGACTAGTTAGGAGGAGAACATATCGAAAGTCCCCTTCCCTAGCCCTTGAGCTAAGGGGGAGGGAGGGGTTCGTAGGTACCACTTTTTGGTTTTTCGCTTATATCTCGGAAAGTCGGAAACCATGGGTCCTAGCGACATAATACTTATGAACAAAATAAAAGCTGAATAAATTCTCTATAAGTTTAATCCAGTAAACATTTCCAGGTCTTGTTTAGTTTTCGAGATATCTGCTCTTGAAAGTCTGTAATATTGGTTAAAATCATGTTTACCTCTTAGCATTTGGAAAGTTGTATTTGATGTCGCCAAAGATCCAGAAAACAGCATCAGTGTTTCAGACCCTCCAAGTTGCGCAGAATGTCATTTTAATTTATATTAGGTACATTACAACTTAAGTAGTATTTCGTTAGATTCGAGTCGTTTTATAAGATTTGACCCAATTCTGTTGCCCAGATATTATCCTTCTCATACAATGAAATTATCCTAACATGACACTAAACCAAATAGCATCATAAAAAAATAAATTATTTTTTCATTCATACTCATTTTACACACATTTAGGAGTACTTTGGATCCAAGAGCGAGCGAAGCGAGCTCGGGACTTGGGGCACCACGACTCGGACAGGTTAGGTTCGAAGGGGATGGCGGGGTCTACATACTAATTTTTATGGACACCTCGCACTTGATCAAAAATTAAATATTATGCTAAAATTGTTTACATTATAAAAAGCTAAAGGTTCCTAAGATCGTTTTTCTGTAGCTCTTATGGAAGCGGATTTCTCCTTATTGGTCAACTTAGAATCAAAACCCTGTACATGTACCTACCTAATATGTAATTATAATCTAGAATGAGTTTCCGAGCTATTTTTACTGCTCCCTCGGTGGAAGGAAGACAAAAAATATCAAGCTTGATGGTGGCTACCGCGAATTCAAGAATTTGTTATAACTTTATGAGCACTGTAAGAGACCCTTTTAGCTCATATCGCCTCAAGATGCAGGTTTCACTTGGCTTAGTTCATTGTAGGTGGTAAAGGGAGGGTCTGAAAAGACTGCTCATGCTTTCTGGACCTTTAAATTGGCGATAATGAAATACAACTTTCCAAATGCAAAAAGATAAAAATGATTTTTCACAATATTACAGACTTTCAAGAGCAGATAGCTCGAAAACTAATCAAGACCTGGAAAAATTTATTGAATAAAACTTATGGGGAATTTTTTCAGCTTTTTTTTTCATATATATTATGCCGCTAGGACCCATGGTTTCCGACTTTCCGAGATATAAGCGAAAAACCAAAAAGTGGTACCTACGAACCCCTCCCTCCCCCTTAGCTCAAGGGCTAGGGAAGGGGACTTTCGATATGTTCTCCTCCTAACTAGTCCAAACAAAGTTGCGTAGTCAAAAATTGTGTTCCAAGACTTTCCCTCTATACCTTGTTTTGAACATCAGTTGACTGGGCTATTTACAATGTTTGTCTGACAAGGGGTTGGAACTATCAAAAGTGTCTGGCTAATGAGGAAACATCATCTACATATTATTACCCAAGTATTATTTAAACAAATCAGCTTTTATACTATAACGTAAGTAAACTTACAATTTCGTGAACATTAAGGGTGTCTGGCAAGGGGTTGCCACCATGATAAGTGTCTGGCTGATGAGGAAACGTCATCTACTTATTACCCGAGTATTATATATAAAAATCAGCTTTTATACTATGACGTAAGTAAACTTATATTTTACGCACCTTTAGTACCGTTTACCTGCCAAAGCCACCATAACCCAAACTCCATAAATGGTCATCGTTCTTACCAGTGTTGGGAGCATCCGCTGACATACTTTCAGCCTTTATAAAATAACGTAGGTCTGGGGTTCACGGGCTCTTGCTCTATTGAGTGAGTCTACGAGAGCGAACTTTTGTGCGGCACAAGACTTGGGCCTAAATATTTTTTTTGGCATTCTATTCTAGGTAGTAACGAAGGGAAAGTCAATAATCAATGAAAAAATACGAAACGCTGTAATAGTCATTTCCACTTGTGCTCTAAAAAGGTTAAATCAAACAGTAGCTGCTCTCAAGTTTACTGGACATATTAATCTAGGCTGTATGCTTCAGACCCTCCGTTCCTCCGACCCTGGCCAAGCTTAGGCAGTACCTCTGTACCTATCAATTTGTTTAGGACTAAGGTCAGTTAGTGTCAAATCGATTTTCGATCGAATTAACCTCGCAAGGTGGATTCAGAATTTCAGGTATAATTATTATGTACGACTAGCTTCTGCCCGCGACTTCGTACGCGGATCCTGTTGCTTATGCCAGAGGCAAAATCGAAGATCTGAAACGTCTGATGTCAAATTCTAAGAGCCACGGGATGCGCGTGACGATTCCAGACGTTCCAGATCTTTCACTTTTGTAAGTCAACTGGAAATGCCCATCAGATTAAACAACTCTTGCTAAGACGTCATTCCTGTATATGTAAATTATAGTGTAGCTGGGCTCTTGGAGTTCCACATTATGTGTTCCAGATCTTCAATTTGTATACAATGATATTTTATGTAAAAAAGGTGTAGATACGTCATACGCGCTCAATAACGTATGCGCTCAAATGAGGCTGATTCACACATCTTGATCTCAGTGCGACGTTGCCAGCGGCACTTCACGTACCACAGACTGAATCAAAAGTAAAAGTGACTCAAAACTACCGAAAATGCCGTCGTGTGTGATGAGATATTGTACAAACTAAACATGCAAGACTTCTAAAAGTCAAGGAATCACATAACATTCGTAAATCTTTAATATTTTCACAAATAAAACATTACGTTTTTATAAATATGGCGTCGTAAAAGAAAGAGTGCGAGCACGGGTGCGAGTGAGAGGAGACGCTGACGTGCGGGGGGATTGATGACGCGTGGCGCTATTAAAATTTGTTTATCTAGCTGTCAATTTTTTTCTTATTGGTTTTATCAAGCTATCCTTTTTACTTGTCGTGAAATGTAATGTGTGTAAATAAAAAGTGTGTATGTGTGCTCGGAACACTTTTTTCCGTTGTTTTTGTACGTGATAACATATCTATGACTTTATAATATCATTGTTTGTATACGACAAATGCAAACTTCACATAGAGGTACCATTTACGAAATAGTCCGAACAAAGCCTAAACATTTGGTTTGGATAGGTGAGCCCGTTCTTGAGTTATAAAATTACAACGAAGAGTGGCATTGATTTTAAAATATTAGAGAAGAGAAGATGCCCACCAGCATCGGGAACACAATTATTATAAGTTTTAATAAGTTTGTGTGTGTTTTTAAATAAGTTTGTGTGTTTGAACTGACAAACAGTGACAAACATGAAAATGTGTCCTGGCTTACTTACCTCATTATCGAGTACCTACCATAAAAGGCGTAGGTACTCAAATGTCCTTTCCTTTATACTGTTCGTTGTGTCGTTGAGCTCCTTAAATTTAAAAGAAGCTTGTGCGTGTGGTAGGCCCATAACTTGAAAATCGCTGCTGAAGCTTCTTCTTCTCACTAAATAAAATTAAGATATTATAGAACATAAAAATGTAGTCGCGCTATACGATTACTGATAAATTCTCGCTATAACTGGACATTCAGAAGCAAAAGCCCATTTCAGACGTTTCTTTTTTTAAATGTCTTGATTTTAAAACAGACTGTGACCTCTGAGTTTGTGTCCACTGTGACTTTTCTGAGGAGTCAGGTGATAACACCTGCCTCACCTAGGTTTAAAAATATTTTCTTTGACAAATAACTTACTTTATTATAATTACATTATCATTCAATAAAGGTATGAGATACCTACTACTATGCTTACGTCAATCGCGTTCCTGTTACTATGGGGTAGTTACAAAAAATATGCCTTTTATAAACTATATTTGTTCATGCTTACTATGTTTATACTTTTACTTAAAGTGAACAATGATTGCACGGTTAAATTAAACCTAACAAAGCCTACAAAATAAGTTGAAAGCCGACATACGTAATGAAAACAGTTCTTTTATACGTTCTTTGCATATCGCGATGAATGTTACATACTTCATTAAAATATGAAAGCTGTGCAAATAAGTACTCACGAATTATTTTTCCGCTTGAATCGAGATAAATTACTACGAAACTTTCCCCTACCGCCATCTGTATTTAGCCTCTAGAGTTGGTGTCAACGCCATCTAGTTACAGAGTAGTACAACTCGATGCTGGTCGCCCGAACTGAAATTGAAAAATCTGGCTCCGCTTTTCCTACCGGAGAGTAGAGAAGTACACATTTTGCAAGTTTGCCGCAAGAGTGTAGTGAGTAAGTTACAGTAACATAATATCGTTACTTTTTCCTCAGATGTACCTACAAGTAACAAAAGCTTCTATATTATGAGTTCTTCAATCAATGGTAAGAAAGTGAACATCAAATACACTTTCTTTCTTTTATACTTGAAAACAATTAGTGATGGACGTATAAAAGAATAAAGATACGAGAGAATAATAAATCATGAACCTTAGCTGAGCAATAATAAGAAGTCATGCTTTAGTAAAAAATGGTTGCGGTCGGTTGTCCTTGTTTGATGCTCAGCTCACTAAAACTTGAATTGGGGTGGCGCCATCCACTGGCAACACTCAAAAATAAATAAGTTTTATGCACCGATGCACAGCAGAGACTCCTTCCTGGGAAAAACTCTTTAGAAGTTGACGCAAGATTTTACATGAAAGATTGGGATCTTCAGCATTATGGGTGCGTTAGAAAAGACGGGCCTGTAGACCTTCGAACAATAATATTGCACTCTTTCCTTTACCCAAAACAAAATCTCTTGACTCGATACATAGAAATATATTGGAAATTGTTATGGAACCATTGACATGACTGGGAAAAAATAGAATAGGCAATTCAGTCGGTCCTACTTTTTAAGGCGAGGTTTTCCTGAGCACCGCAGGCATCCAACGCCTACCGCAGCGTCCGCAAGGACTAGCGGATATGTTGTAGTCATAAGTAATAGTGGGTATGCTGATATTGTTTTAATATAAATATTAGTGGGTACTTGGTTTCACCTGTCAGTGATTTTGTCCAGTCATTATACGTTGCTTCTAACCGTGACTACGTCTATTATTTATTCCCGTATTTCGAGTGCTCCAACCCAAGAATTCTTCAGTGGCGACGAGGATAAACTATTACCTAATTGTGAAAGGTGTTTAGAGGTGATTAAACAAGAAAAAAAAATAAAAATAAAAAAAAATGTCGATCGGTAGGATTACCGAGTTCGACATCCACAAGGACGATTGGAGGTTATATGTGGATCGTCTGGAACAGTACTTTCTAGTTAATAAAATATCAAGTGAGTTAAAAGTGCCGACGTTAATTACTGTAATGGGTGCAGCAAGCTACGAGCTATTAGTGAATTTATGTACACCGGCGAAACCAAACACAAAAACTTTTGAACAAATAACGGTTATTATGGAAAAACATCTTCAACCAAAACCGAGTGAATTAGCGGAACGTTATAAATTTCGTAATCGCAAACAACTAAACAGTGAACAGATATCAGACTATGTGGCGGTTTTAAAGAAAATGTCTAAAACTTGTGAGTTCGGAGCATGGTTGGAAGAAAGTTTAAGAGATCAGCTGGTTTGCGGGATAAAAAGTGAAACGATTAGGCAAAGACTGTTTGCAGAGGCTAAATTAGACTTCATGAAAGCATATAATCTGGCCGTAAGCATGGAGGCGGCAGAGAAAGATGCAGCAGCGGTCGTGGAGCAGACGTTCAGTGAGCACAAGGCGGCGGTGGATTGTCAGCTGATGATCAATAAGCGGCAGGGCAGTGGCGGCAGCGGCGGAGCAGTGAAAGGCCGCGCTGGTGGCCACTCGCAGGAAGGCGAGTACGCACAACGTAAGCGGCCGCAGGCAGGCCGGTTCGCACCAGCGGCGCCGGCGCCGGCGCTTGCGGGCGGCTCGGTGGAGCGGGAGCGGCGCGGGCGGCAGCGGGAGTGTCGAGCTTGTGGCGGGCCGCATGAGGAGGCCGTTTGCAAGTTCGGGCGCTATGTATGTCGGGTGTGCAACCAACAGGGTCATTTGCGACGTATGTGTCCGCGGTTGACACGTCATTATACCGTCGAGGCCGAGCAGTGCAAAAATAATGTAGTGAACAGCGACGATAGTGACGAGGTAATAAGAATTGAACTTAATGAATTGAAAATTTCACAGTGCAGACCTATTGTTGTGTCATTAGAGGTTCAAGGAAAAATAATGAAGTTTGAGTGCGATACAGGTAGTGCTATCTCATGTATAAATGAACACACCTATAATAAGTTCTTTAGTGACTTAAAAATTGTAGAAAGTAATATTGTGTTGAGGTATTATACAGGAGAAACCACTAAACCATTGGGAGTTATTAAACCTCTAGTCAAATATAAAGATAAATGTAAACAGTTAGACTTGTATGTGATTAAAAATGGCAAAACAATGTTACTAGGCAGGCAATGGTTGGCATCATTAGCAATACAGCTGCCGTTATTGGATTATCGTACTTCTGTAAATAACAATAGCATCTGTAATGGATCAAAGTTTGATATAAATATGTTTAGTTCCAGATATTGTAAAGTGTTCGCGGACGGTTTGGGGCGGTTCACTGGTGGTAAGGTTGGCATTCACTTGCGGCCGGGCGCGCGGCCGGTGTTCATGCGCGCGCGCCCGCTGGCGTATGCGCTGCGCGAGCCGGTGGAGCGCGCGCTGGGCCAGCTGGTGCGGGACGGCATTCTCACTCCGGTCGAGCGTTCGGACTGGGCGACCCCTATCGTGCCCGTCGTTAAAAAGGACGGCAGCATAAGGATCTGCGCCGATTATAAGCTCACATTGAATAAGGTAATAGAAGTCGATCGTTATCCACTACCTAGGGTTGAAGACTTGCTAGTTCGGTTGAATGGTGGGGAACATTACAGCAAGCTGGATCTTTCTCAAGCTTATGCCCAATTTGAGCTAGATGAATCAAGCAAATACACCGTTATTAACACACACAAGGGATTGTTTCGCTATAACAGATTAGTGTATGGTCTTGCGTCGAGCCCGGCCATTTTTCAGAGACGTTTGGAACAGATGTTCGCGGATTTACCGCAGGTAGGAGTATTTTTAGATGACGTCATCATAACGGGGCGCACGGCGTCTGAGCACATGACTAATTTATGCAAAGTTTTTGATCGATTAGAACAGTATGGGTTGCGAGTGCGGAAAGACAAGTGTTCCTTCTTTGCTAAATCTGTAGTTTACTTGGGGCACGTCATCAGTGCAGACGGTGTACACACTTGTACAGATAAAGTCAAAGCGATTATAAACACGCCGGCACCGACGATTATATCGGAGTTGAGGGCCTTTATAGGTATGGTTATGTATTATGCTAAGTTTATAAAAAACGTAAGTACAATTTTAGCTCCAATGTACAACTTATTGAGATCAGGAGTAAAATATGTTTGGAGTGAAGAATGCAAAAATGCTTTTGATAGGGTTAAAACGATGCTAGCTAGTAGTGGGGTGCTAACACACTACTCGGTCGACCTGCCACTCGTGTTGACTACTGATGCGAGTAGCGTGGGGGTCGGCGCCGTGCTGTCCCATATCACACCAAGCGGCGAGCGGCCGATAGCCTATGCCTCGCGATCTCTTAGTGTAGCGGAGCGATCATATTCACAGATTGATCGGGAAGCACTGTCAATAGTTTTTGGAATCAGGAAGTATCACCAATATTTGTTCGGTCGAAGGTTTGTGCTGCGAACCGATCATAAACCCTTAACGTATATTTTAGGAAATAAAGTAGGAATACCAATTATGGCCGCATCTCGTTTACAGAGATGGGCAGTACTATTGTCCGCATATAATTATACGATAGAATATGTCACATCAAAAAAAAATTGTGCGGACGCATTGTCACGTCTGCCTAATAAAACAGAGATTCGTTCGGATAGGACGGACAGTACGTATGTACATTTTGTAGAAGATTTTTTGCCCATCACTCATAATGATGTTAAAGAGGCGACGCAGAAAGATGTTGAGTTATGCAGAATAATGTCATACGTACAGTCTGGCTGGCCGAATAAATGTTCAGCTAAGGCAGAAATACAACCATATTACAATAGACGTCGCGAATTATATTCAGAATTCGGGTGCCTCATGTGGGGGTATAGAATGGTAATACCTACTAAATTAAGAAGTCTGATTTTAAGACAGCTACACACTGGTCACATGGGTATCGTGAAGATGAAAGGGCTAGCACGAAGTTATGTCTGGTGGCCTAATGTAGACGCGGACATAGAAGCTATGTGTAAACAATGTGAGACGTGCGCCGCGGAGGCTGACGCACCACCACGGGCGCCGCCACAACCGTGGCCCTATACCGCGCAGCCGTGGACAAGATTGCATATAGATTTCTTAGGCCCATATCAGGGTTCAAAATTTTTTGTGTTAGTTGATTCTAGTTCAAAGTGGATAGAAATATTTGAAATGAAAAACACAAATGCTTCAAGCGTCATAAAAATTTTAAGAGCTACATTTGCTAGATTCGGTCTACCCGAAGAGTTAGTTTCGGATCAAGGGCCGCCGTTCACAAGTGAAGAGTTTAGTTCATTTCTAAAAAAAAATGGTATTCGTCAAAGCTTCTCACCAGCCTACCACCCGGCATCGAACGGTGCGGCTGAAAACGCTGTAAAACTCTGTAAGCGAGCCATAAAAAAAGCGTATAGGGATAATGTTGATGTGGATACGGCTTTACAAACATTCCTGTTAGCTTATCGAAATTCAGTACACAGCACTACAGGTGAGACACCTGCGTCAATGCTACAGAGGCGCTCACTCCGTTCTCGACTCGACTTGTTACGGGGGCACCGGGCATTAGAAGATAGGGTACGACAGGTACAGGGACGCAAGGCACAGGGTGAGGGGCTTCAACCACGAACTCTGTGCGAAGGTGATACAGTGTGGGCAAGACAGTACGGTGCGTCAGATAAATGGGTAAAAGGAACTGTAAGAGATATAGAAGGTACTCGTAGGTATGTAGTGGATAGCGGTGACGGTCGACTTCTCAAAAGACACATTGATCAAATCAGGCGCCGTTCTCGTGTGTCAGATGTTCCTTGTCAAGGAGATGAGGGGAACATAGAACATGACGGCCGAAGTGAGACTGCTGTGCCGTTACAGGCTGATGGCCAGGTAAATGCACCGGATTCTAGAGATTTTATTAAAGATCGACTACGTATTGCAGAAGGGGAAGGTGTGATGGACAGAGGTATTGATGATTCCCAAAGCAATATTGTGCCTAAGATACCTCAGCCCATTGACCCACCTAGGTGTGACGCTGAGCCGACGGTACCGCCACCAGTGGAGGGTCCCAAACGTATACGCAGACCGGTTGTCCGGTTTGAAATAGATTAAGGTAGAAAATAAGATAAATGTAATATTCTAGCTTAGTTACTATTTAAAGAATAAGAAGGGAGGTGTGATGTATGTTGTAGTCATAAGTAATAGTGGGTATGCTGATATTGTTTTAATATAAATATTAGTGGGTACTTGGTTTCACCTGTCAGTGATTTTGTCCAGTCATTATACGTTGCTTCTAACCGTGACTACGTCTATTATTTATTCCCGTATTTCGAGTGCTCCAACCCAAGAATTCTTCAGTAATGAATTACGATGCGCGATGACACGCGCGCCAAAAGTTGGGAAATCTAGGTAGTAGTTACAGAGTAGAGCAAAGCAGTAGATCAACTTGAATTGATTAGTATAGGTACGTTTGTATGTATCTTTTTTTTTGTTGCGGTATTATTTTGAAACTATGATATCTCCTAAGATATTAAAGTGTTAATTGAAATCAAATGATGTCAAGAGAGCAGTGGTGGCCCAGTGGTATCGGCCCCGACTTACGAGTTGTAGGTCGTGGGTTCGAATCCAGGCAGACGCATTACTTTGTGTAATTTATTTCATCACCACTGCTCTCAAAACGGTGAAGGAAAACATCGTGAGGAAACCGGCATGTCCTAGAACCAAAAATTCGAAGACATGTGACATCCACCAATCCGCACTGGGCCCGCGTGGTGGATTATGGCCCACCCCCCCTCTCACCGGGCACGCCGCAATTGCGGCGGTAAGACCCCTCTTTGAGGAGTGGCTGGAGAGACGTCACGGCGTCCTGACCTATCGGATGACGCAGGTCCTCACCGGACACGGAAGTTTCGGGAGGTACCTGTGCCTGATAGGGAAGGAGGAAACGCCCGGGTGCCACCACTGCGAAGATCGCCCGGAGGACACAGTAGAGCATACGGTGCAGGACTGCCCAGCTTGGGCGGTGCACCGACGTGTCCTCACGGCGGCGATAGGCGGAGACCTCTCGCGCCCAGCATTGGTTGCGGCCATGCTGCGGGGCGAGACGGAGTGGGAAGCGGTCTGCTCCTTCTGCGAGGCAGTAATGCTCGTGAAGGAGGAGGCGGGCCGCGAGCGAGAGAGGACAGCGTCCTCCCTCCGCCCCAACCGCAGTGGTAGGCGCCCGCGGCGTCGGACGTCACCAGATGATCTCCGGCCACCGTAGGCGCGGGCATGCGGGCAGCGAGTAAAGGGCAACTCGCTGCCCGACCAAGGACCATGCCCGGGTCGACGGCGCGTTGTGTCCCACGCGCGCCTCAAAGAGCGTCAGCATAATGACGGGGCCCCCCTCTCAGAGGGCCAAAGCCTGCCGGGGTCGCGGGATTATTTCCTTACCGTGACCCCGGAACGTAACAGGCTATTGAAGGACACCGTGGATTTTAGTCAGTAGAAGTCTGACAGTCCCTCCCGCCCTGCCCGGGGTTGGAGGACTCATTTGATGATTTTACCACGCTAAAAAAAAAAAAAAAAAAAAAAAAAAAAAACCCCCCCTCTCACAGAGAGGAGGCCTGTGTCCCAGCAGTGGGAACATTAATAGGCTGATGATGATGATGTCAAGGGCAATTTTGTTCAAAATGAAATACTTATGACTTATCGTTTTTATTTGGAAATAAGGATTAAATATCTGGTTTTTAAAATGTCTTATATCTTGGGAACCGAGCTTTTCTCGAACCTGGGACCTTGATAAATCGATTCCTTGAGCCGAAAAACCCCTAATCTGTAACTTTCATGAAAATCCTTGGAGCCGTTTCCGAGATCCTGATTATATATAAATATATATATACAAGAATTGCTATATTGCATTATTGCATATATTGCATTATTTTCAGAGGTTGGAGTAGGTAGATTGATTTAAGGTCGTTGACGTCAAATGTGAAGGATAATAATATGGATGTGAAACTTCATATTTATTGTGATAATTGTTCCGGAATTTTGAAATTAGCACGAATTTGTGTTTAAGGTGAAAAACGTAACAAAGTACAGTTTTCAATTTCCTCCGCTGACCTGAAACCAGTTTTTTTTTTAATGAAATATTTAAAACCACATGCTCAAAAATATCCTGTAAAACCAAAAGTAGACTCAACTCAAACTTATTCATTAATATTATTAACAGGTTATACATGACTGCATTCATCTTAAGGCATTTCAGCGTCAAGTGTCACATGGGTGTAACCTACATTAGTAGTCGTTCTGTAACAATAAAACAAATGAAGTTTTTGTTGTTGTTTGTAAGTTCAACGGATATCATCAGTAGAATTGTTTTCATTAAGTAGGTACAATATAGTTACCCTACTCCTCAATTTTAGGGTTATTCAAATGAACAGGTTGTAAAGTAATACTCTATTGACCTTTATTACAAATGTTGATTTTGATTAGTTCGTAATAATTAGCAATAAATCCTTTTTTTTAATTAAATAAAAAAGTAGAGAAAATAATTTACTCGTTATCCCCTGAATCATTAGTCGATATATATGCGCACTGCGCTTGGCCTGCAGCTGCATTGCTCTAAAAACATTAGAAATCTACGTAATTTTAAAGCTTGGAGGTGAATCAGGGGTTACGGCAGTTAATCTATTCTATACATATAATAAAATAGTAGGAAAGTCAAAACTGTACATTGAATATTTTTTGAAAAGAATACTTGGGGTGTGATCTACAATCGATACCGAAGCCAAAAATATAGTTTTTAGAATTTTTGTCTGTTTATCTGTTTGTCTGTATGTATGTCCGGGATAAACTCAAAAAGTACTGGACGGATTTGAATGATTTTGTTTTTGTTGTATAGGTATTAAGTCTGGCCAACACATAGGCTATAATTTATCTTGGAAACTTGAACACCTGGTGCAGAACCGCAACGGATCAGCTAAACTATAAGAGATACAAAAATAGTGCGATAGCAAAAATTGTTCCACCTGATGAGCACTCTCTGTTGACGTATAAAAATTGAAGTTGCCTTTTCTATTTTATACGTTTTATTTCTATTTCCTATTTCATTTGCTTTAAAGTTTGTTATAGATTCTATAACAAACTTTAAAGTGGGACATCAGGTACCCTCACTTTCTCAACAAATTAAAAAAGAGAATATTAGTTTAGGTGCCTTAAAACCAAATACAATGCGGACGAAATCGCGGGCAACAGCTAGTAACTAATATTTTCGAAGGAAATGATCATACTGTGTACACTTCTACACTATGACCACTACCTATTTGACATGTGGAGACAGTAAACCATTATAATAAGTGCGTTCGCCGTGGCTTTATGAACTCTGACATAGGGTCTAAATTCAACTGTCTTACATATTTGATGTGGTTGGTAAATCTATTCGGCGAGAAAAATAAACCATTATAGCTTTTGCGAGCGTGACTTCTTTATTCATATTGACATTGGGTTTAAATTCAACTGTTTTACACATATTTGCGGTTTGTATATATATAGGTTATAGTCTAGGAGCCACTGAAACATCCCACCCGTTCTCCACAAAGCTAGATTTTTTTTAAATTGTATTATTGGAAAGTACCGTTGTAGCAGGCATCTATGTGGTTGCATTATCATTCCTCAAAACGGACTCAAAGTCATTTGGTTTTTGCTCTCACAGTATGACTATAATTTTTTAATGGGGATTGTCTTAATTTTTCAAACATTCGATTTTATTTTATTTTCTGCTAATTTAGAGCATTTTTAAAAACTAATTTGAATATTTTAATGATTGGCTCAATAGTATTTTTATTTTTAATATTTTAATTTTTGATATAGGTGACGTCATCATTGTAAGCATTTACGTCTTAAAAAGAAACCCCGTGCAAATATACAGACTCCTAGCACTTGTAGTAACAAAGTTCCATACAACCTATCAACCCCAAAAACAAAACCCTTAGGGGTCGAATTTTGCAAAATCGCGTCGTAGGTATCAAAAGAATCCGTATTCAAAATTTAAAAATCCTAGCACTTGTAGTAACGAAAAGTTTCATACAAATTATCAACCCCAAAAACAAACCCCTTAATAGGGCTCTAATTTCGCAAAATCCCACTACGGTGAGTATTTACGCCCTAAAAAGAAACCCCATGCAAAATTTAAAATTCCTAGCACTTGTAATAACAAACACAAACTATCAACCCCAAAAGCAACCCCTTAGAGGTCGAGTTTCACAAAATTCTCGTATAAGGTAGCACTTACGTCCAACAAAGAACTTTCAGTCTTCAAACTATCAACCCCAAATACAACCCCTCAGGGGTCGAATTTCACAAAATACCACCGTGGTAAGCATTTAGGTCTTAAAAAGAAACCCCGTGCAAAATTAGAGACTCCTAGCACTTGTAGTAACAAAGTTCCATACAAACTATCAACCCCAAAAACAAACCCCTTAGGGGTCGAATTTCGCAAAATCCCGTTATGGTGACCATCTCCGTCCTAAAAAGAAACCTCATGCAAAACTTGAAATTCCTAGTACCTGTAATAACGAAGTTTCATACAAACTATCAACCCCAAAAACAACCCCTTAGGGGCCGAATTTCGCAAAATCCGTTCTTAGTGCTCACCTACGTGGTATAAGGAGGGCTTATGCCAAATTTCAAGTTTCTTGGCCCAGCGGTTTGGGCTGTGCGTTGTCAGATCAGTCAGTCAGTTTTGAATTTTATATATATGACGGCGCGCGATAATTTAGTTGATTTATTTTAACATTTTTTATAAGTTGTAGTAGATTATTTTTACTCTGTGGTGTAAGAATTATTTCTTTATTGGTACTTTTAATTTAGAGCGGGTAACACCGAATGGAGTTGTAAGTGTCATGGCGGCGGTGACGCGCACTTTTGAGGCGACGGTCAGCCGAGCTACCATGAACAAACCCATTGGCTCTAAAGTTTAATTATTTTCTCTCCGTTATTTAATCAGTAATTGTTATTGTAATCATTAGTTATTTTGGTGAAGTTTTGTTGAAATATTAAAAGTTAAATTAAGTGAGATATTTTGTGAATATTATTTTTCAACTACCTGCAACTACACGCCCATAATGGAGGACCAACTGATGACGGAGAAACAGCGACACGTGGTGTCTCAGCCGCTCGACCCTCCGTCATATATATTATTGAATAAAATTTTATATTTAGTTCTAGGCTGTATGCCCTAAGTCGTTTGCCTGATTACTTTCATAATATAGTGCTAGGTGGCGCTACTTTGTATGCGTGTTTTGTTTCTTGTGTAGTCGAAATACTTTTCTGTGCAATGTGTGAAGTGGCTAAATAAAGCGTTTATTAAGCTAAAACTAAAGAAATCTTGTTTATTTGACCAAACCAAGATTGCCGATGCCGATATTAACAGATTTAACCGAGATCATGAGGAAATTTGCAGTTACAATAAAAAGTTACGTATAAATTTATATTTTTGACATTTACAACTTGACACTTGAGAAAATCAGGGATGTCAGACGGCCACTCAGATTTCCTTGTACCGAGCTGGCTAAAAGCTGGTACTGAATACGAAATACTGGTACATCGGTAAATTGTGTCGAAAATCAAATAGGAATGAAAAAACATTTTTTTTTCTTTTACTGTTAATAGAGGGCAGTAAACACTAAACAAGCAGTTTTACCAACCGTACAGTACAGTGGATGAATACTAACAACCGACTGCGATTTTTTGTCCGTGTTATATTTAAATTCATGTTCAGAAAAAAAAAAGATTTTTTAGTAAGCAATTAAATACTCGATTGTACCATAAAATTTTTCGTTTATTCTGTATTGTTGGTCAAAGGCCAATCTTGGTATTTTTACGTACCAGGACCGAGTAATAGTCTTGGTACATGGAACGTGACACTGAAAACTGGTATGTATACCAAGAAATTGGTATGTCTGACATCCCTGGAAAATACATGCCACTTACTTTTTAGTTTCTGAGGCAAAGATACAAAACTGTGTACGGCCAAAGGTGACGTCATTTGAAGGGCAAGGAAGGTCAAACGTATTTTATTAAAAATATCAATAAAATATGAATATTTTTCCTTTTTAATTAGTCCATAACGATCAGTAACTCTATTCCTCTAAACGGTTTTTCAATCACAACATATTAAAAAAAAATGCCCATTCTTTGTGGAAAACAGGTAAGTCGGATGGTTCAGTAGCTCTCCTACTATTAGTAAAGAGAAATAAATATACAAAGGAGGTTCTAATAATATTGCCAATGCATCCTTACCTTTTTTGTTTATTCAACCTTCAAAGAGCCGGCGATGACAACTTCTTACTTTTTCTGCCCATTTGTTTACAAAATTATAACCTTATAAAATGAACTATACTACGAGGATTTTGAAAATTAAAATATGTACAGGTATCATTATTTAAAATTAATGTTTGTCTCTGTCAGTAATAGAACTTAGCGTGGTGGTGGGTTTGCAAAAAAATTGACGTAAGTCCGACCTCCGACACGGTCCAAGACCGACTACATAGAGTACATTTGTATATAGGGGTATAGAGACTTCACTTGACCTCAACGACAAGCGCCATCTGATGTGGAGTTACAGAACTTGCAGTGCATGTGTGTGTATATAGATACATACATATTACACACATTTAAGTGCAGTATCCTAGAAAGGGATAGCTATATATCTATATAGCTATCCCTTTCTTTCTTCACTTATAATAATATAATGTTTATTTTGTTTAGAATAAAACACAAAATTGAGTATTACAACATTTTATTAAGTTTGTAGAAACTAAACAAACAACTCAACACACAACAGATAACACTAGGTCACAGGATATTCGCAATGAAAAACTCCAGAGTCCAAGAGAGAGAATGCATGGGCACTGCACGAGTAATTACCCTTCTTTGCGTCGCGCAGTCGGGTAATAAGAACACAATGAATCCATAATAATTCAAATAACATAGCCACTATCCAGGTCGTAAATGAAATTCACGGTTAAAACTTTCTAAATACATCAAACAAAACATAAAATATCGAGTTTGACACAAGTGGACACAAGACAGGTTACCATGGTAACAAAAACAACAATTTCGGAATGGCCGACATTGAAGTTCCGTAACAAACATTTTTTGCAGTGCTAATATTTGACTTGAAATTGTAATTTGAAAACTATTTTATAAATTTACAATAAGTCTAAAATTTAAATAGTTGTTTTAATTACAGCTCAGTATATTTCTTTGAGAGCAAGAAATAAAAATTATCACAATGAATATGTCAATTTACTTCGGTTTTGTGTTTTAATGCGTGCGTAAAATGAAACGTATCATTATTTTACTACGGGTCAGTGTTGTCATAGAAATATTTTATACAATATTGTTTTCATTTTATTTAATTTTCCTTTTAACAAATTTAAATAGTTAAAATTTTATAGATCTTCGAACAATATTTCTTTTTTTTTATTTGTATTTCAGTATAGATGAAATTGAGACAGTCATGCCATCTAATGTCCAGTTACAGAACTATAGCCCAGAACAAAATGCAAACTTACTGAGTTACAGGACCCTGACCGACTAAATGCCAAGGGTCGAGTGTATGAAAAGATGAAATCACCTGATTCTGGACTAAGTGGTATGGTTTCTCATCCTTTCACAATAATACGGCCGCATTCTATCTCATTTTTGATGCTCTTTAAGATGGTATAAGTTTTATTATTCAAAGCCTAGTATAACTCTAATAAAATGGTATCCAAACCATGAGTTGGACCTGTTTTTGCGATTTAATTGGATGCAGTAAAGTGCAAGCAATCGTGTATCGAAGAGCCGCAACCTGTAGACCAAAGACTGAAATATGTAATATGTTTTTTTCAAAATTTAAATCCCTTATAATTAGGAATAAAACACAATACAAAAGGACGGTTTTGCGTCTTACGTCGCCTTAAGCCCCTAAACGCAGATCTATCCGTAAGTGGTAATAAATTGACATTTCTTTTACATGATTAAAATTTGTTTTTTTCGATCTTATCTACCCATAAGAGCGTTTACGATAATTGAGCGAACGGAAGAATATGAAAGTCAAAATTAAACAAAAAACATCATTACACACACTACCATGCGTTTGGCACATCTACTGAATTCCAATTGAGGTACTGAAGTTAAAAAAACAAATAAAAAAACTCACCTGAACCGTGATCTTGATCTGTCCGATCAAGAACCGAGTCGACGGCGGGCGGTACGTCGTGTTCCACCCGAGCTTCAAAGAGCTGTCATCAAACTGACGGGCCAAAAGCCTACAGGGGTGACGGGACCGACCGTCTTAAAAGAGCAATATGGCCCTCGAGAGCAAAGGGCTGTTGAAGGAACAGGGAGGACTTTTAGTCAGTGAGAGCCTGATAGCCCCTTCCTCTCCATCTAGAGCGGGAGGACGCATTTGATACCACCTGAAAAAAGAACGGGTATATAACAAACATACAGACATAGTTATCACTTTTGATTAACAGCATGCCATAAAAATATTTACAAGTAGATATCATTCTAATATTAGTCCACTCCCACACCACATTATTAGACCTGAAGAAGTACTATTGAACTCTTATTACAAATACAACAAAACGTTGTTTTGTCTTCACACGGCGATCCGAACATATTTTACAAGATGTTTACAAAACATGTAACTGATACAAGATCGCTGCGCAGCTGCACTGTTGTGTAATAAGTTCACATTAACACAGAGAGTTCAGCTCTCTTGTAATATTTTACAAGAGAGCTGAACTCTCTAACTTTACAAAACATAATTTATTACCTCCTTGAGAAACTGAGCCCTTATCACGAGTTTTCAATATTTTACTTTACAGTGTCTTTTCAGTATTTACAGCGTTTCTTCAAACACAACACTTGGCAGCGGAAGCACCTCAAAGGCCTGGGCTCCAGCAGTTTTACCCGCGCAGAAATCCAGTCAACCTGGAGCTTTCGGCCCTCCTCGATCTTTTTGGCCGCCGTCACGGGGCAGCTAACTGTGTTTGTTAGCAGCCCCGAGAAGTCAGGGCGTAGGGTGCCTGCCTTGACTTGATCGGCAGGGCTTTCCCCAGCCCTGGCAACAGCGGCTACCACGTCCCCCTCCGTGACTGAGTCGTCCAGGCCCATTACGCGCAGGTCAGCACGCTTTACGGGCCTGGACACTCGGGCCTCCTCCGCGTCTAGGGACGCTCTTAGCCATTCAGCCAGAGCGTGAGCGGTAGGGCCACTGGAAGTCAGAGCCGTTAACACTTGCCACCACTGCTCTATATAAGCTATCAGAAAAACAAAATTTGAAGATTCTGGGGTAGTCCTCCGCCGAGGTATACGATAAATAAGGATCCTTCACGAAACCGCCCACCAAGTATTTTGTTTGTAGGTAAGTACATCAAACTAATTAATTACACTACGCAAAAATGATTGTTGTTTACTCTGAATCGAGAACGTTACCTCACAAGACATTGCAATGTGGTCATTACTGATGATGGATGCACTGAATATAATAATACTGAGTAGGTTTTGTTAATCTTCTAGAGCAGGAACTTAATTTTATTATGATCTTGAAATTGGAAGGCAATGTTTTGTTGTATCTTTCACAATCTGTTAGAAGAATCATTTTTATCAAATATTAGCCGATAAAAAACGAACAGTCTCTGGGCACGTTTCAAGAGCTAAAGAAGATTAATAACATCCAGCGGACAGATAGCTGAGTACATATCTATGGATCTATAACCCTCCTTGAATTGATATTTTTGGTTTTTGATCAATTTAATGAAACGTGCAATCTAAAAGTACAGCAACTTTGAATTGAAAGCCCAACATTCGTTAACTTGCAGTCCTTTTCTGGTGAAGGCTGGCTCAAAATAAAAATTTTGCTGCATCCTATCCCCAAGAAGAATGTAAACCGTTGTCTATCGTTTTATAAAATAAATTGGCAACCAGGCCACCTGCTTTTAAACTGAAACATCACGTGCGGTTTGGCGTCTGAAAATAAGCCATTCCTGCCAAAGATGTACCGTGCACTTGGCGGTATAACAATATCTACTAAACTCTATACATTTATAATGTTACTTTATTCAATTGAAGAATATGATATCTACCAACCTGCAGCGTAGTGGATTACATGTAACCTGCTCCTCTGCTCCTCCTCTTTGAGACGAGGCCTGTGTCCCAGCAGTGGGAACTGTTTAGGCTGAATATGCTATACTATATGCAACGATAATCCTGAAGGCATATCCTTGACTTTTGAATAACTAATAAGATATAAAGACCCTGACATAGTATAGTAATGGCACTGAAAATGCGTATCAACGTTTCGCACCAGAAATCCTTGTATGTCAGTAGGTGAAGGTAAAACTCCCGCTTTACATACATAAATGCACTGAAAAATAACTGAAAATAAATTACGTGTGAATTTCGACTGTTTTTTGAAGAAAATTATAACTAAGGTACATACTATGTTAGTTTTTAGGGTTCCGTACCCAAAGGGTAAAACGAGAATTACTCTATGAGAATCCGCTGTCCGTCCGTCTGTGACCAGGTTGTACCTCGTGAACCGTGATAGTTGGGCAGTTGAAATTTTCACAGATGATGTAGTTATGTTGCCACTATAATAAAAATACATAAAAATAGTATAAAATAAATATTTAATGATGTTATTGCCGTTTTTATAGGTAATGGTACGAACCCTACCCCTACCCTAATGCTACAAAATGCGGTCCGTGTGATTTGAAGTATTTATTTTCAATACAAAAAAATGCGCCCGCCCACGTTGCATCGTTGCCGTGGTCATGGTACATATGAATAGAGCCTAAAATTTATAAAAAATTGGCATACGCTTCTTGGTAGTGTCAGCATACATTTTTATTACTTTATACGCATCGCTAAACTTATAATATTAGTGGTTAATATAAAAAGTGAAAAATAAAACGCAGAGCGCCACTTTATCTTGTGGCCCTACAGCCTCCCCATTGTTATGAAGATCGAGGCAGCGGCAGCGCTCCCAAAAGATGCCTTTAGATAATTAATATTATTTTGACCTTTGTCGTAACGACCTCTAGAAGGACCTTCATCAACTGCATCGATATTTGGTAAAGGTTTCAAATGAGATTTGATGATAAAAGCTGTTTAAAAATCAATGAGGTTTAGCAATACGACGGCTGTTTTCCACGCAGCTGCTTTAGCGCTTTTCAACCTTACGCTATGTTTATTTCTATAAAATCATAGTTATATGTATTTTACCGCCATAATTCGTTGTGACTGTTAAACTTACATTTATTAATCATACTAAAATATTCTGCTTATAGAAAAAAAGACAGAACATCTGGTACTATTTATGAAAAGAAGAAACATCTAGTTAATAGGTAAGCACTAGGTAAGTCATCTTAAAGTTTTAAAATATTGCAATTCAAGATAAAATATACCCTTAAAATTCACAATTTAAGAACTGATAAACTACAAAACATAAGGAAAAAATAAATGAAACCTAAAACATGTTACCGAATCCCACAATGTCACAAGATATTAGAGTAACAAAAATCATCAAGGAGCGCTGAACATTATCCGCTGAAGCCGCTGTAAGCCCGCTGCAGGGGCGAGAATGCGACAACAGCGCCAGCAGAACCAGTTCAGTTTCAGGCGTAAACCGCGACGCTCCTGTAAAACTGCGCTGAAACTGCGCTGAAAGGCACATTGTGTACCAAACCAACCGCGTGATGGAAATACACAGTGCTCTTGTTTTTCATATCTAGTGTAATAAACACACGGTAAGTTATTTTGTTTATTTCAGTGTTATGTCGAAATATACGCAACTCTTTGGAAACTGTAAACGAAAATTAATTCTGACAGTGCATGATTATTTTATTTTTCCTTCCATGCAGTATTAATGATTAAAACTACTCAACGCAAATGTGTTATCAATGAAGCTCAACAAATAGGATGATACATTTTTTTATCGGCGTAAATTAAAATATTGACTTCCGAAAGCGTCCATTTTAGTTTTGACTCGTAATACCACTTATCGGGTTTCCTGATGTGCTCATAATATTTACCTACACAGAAATCCTTACACAGAGACGTAAAATGAGTTGATGTTTGTGACAAGTGACACAGTTACCGAGGGTTATTGTGCAGGTACAAAAGGATCCCTACCTGTACCCTTTTCAGCAACCCCTAACTTTTAGAAGCCCTCTCTTGTAAACATGATTTCTGGCTATTCATACTTTTGCTAACTGAAAAGGGTCAACTCTAAGGCCTATCTATCGACATACCCTATCTATAATAAATACTATTTAATTCGATACACATAATAAAAACCCTACAGAACTTATAGTTATTAAAAAGAATAAACCTTCCGCTACACGATAACCACAAATTGATATATTTTCTGCCTACTGTAAATATGTACGTGACCTTTCGAGAAAAAAGGGACCGATTCTGTATAATTATACCTCTAAGAGAATACTATACATATTTATATGGTGTTTTAATTAATATTCGTCAAACAGTAAAATATTTGTTGTTTTTTCCTTTTGTCCTTGTGTCTTAAACTGTATTGTAATGGCAAAATTTCGCTTCACTAAAGAATACCTGATTATTATCATAATTATCGAAAATGGATAAAAGAACTGTTTTAATTCATTCAAATTATTTTATTTCAAACCACCACGTTCATATTAATGTTGTTTTGAATTATAGACACAGGATCTAATATATTCAGGTATAAAAATAAATAAGCTTTGAAACAATAAGACAATTAAACCTGATTGATGGCTGCCAATGGCATTGAATTACTATAACTATTTCATACATAACATTTTTCATTGAAGTTAGTTCTCCTTTTTCAAACAGAAATTCGTACAGATATTTTAGAAGTTAAGAGATTTCATGAATAAAGCATAAAGTCCTTTGTAGAAGGAACCTGTTAAAAGAATAAATAAATAAGTCAATACCTATCAATAAAACATGCCTTTGTCAGAGAAACTTAACAATAACACACGTGTTTTGCTGTTGTTTAGTATCATAATAATAGGTTTACCGTCATCAGTGTTGGTGTGACGTAAACTAAACGTCATAAGCTCGTAGATGAGCTACTGTTTACGGCATTTGCTAGCTTTATGAAAGCAATTACAGACTCAATTAAAGCACCTTCGATCTTACACTTTAGCAGCACGACGTTGTTCAATAACGAAGTCAGAATAATAGGATTTTGTATAGAATAGGTCTGTGCGACCCATACAACACTATTTCTTGTTTTTTTTTATCATCAATAATCACACACATTCTTTCAATGTTTTTCATCCATTTCGTAGTAAAGAACTCCGAAATTGATGGAAGTATGTTCTTAGCGCTGTTTGAGAACATGGATGAAAGATGATGTTCTTATTTATTTTGTTAAATAACGTATTTGAATTAATTTCTGTTAGTTTTGTCCATACCATTTTTTGGACTGTCTCTGATGTTGTATGTTTTATCAAATAAATAATTCATTATTATTATTATTATTATTTAGGTATTCATGTGAATAGCATTATGTAACATTTAGCGATACTTGGTCTGAGCTGTGGGACGACACACTTATAATGATGTTACAAAATTTTATTCTATGATTTTGTACTGAAAATTATGTTTTTAAAACTACTTACCTGAAAAAAATATTTGCGTTATCGTAAGGTTTGTAATTGTTTCGGTCTTCTTTACGTATAGGACCGAAACAGTTTTAAATCAACAGTTTGTCTGTAATGGATTTTCAACTTTAAACCAAAAGCATAAAACCAAAAACTTATTACAAGTCCATCAACCAGCTCGCCGTACAGTCTTTTAGAGAAAGAATAGCTAATCACCACAAGTAAAATACTGGTGTTCAGTTTCTAGTTAAATTGCAAAACCACCCAAATAGTTCCGAAAAGCAAAAAGCAGACAGAGGTTGTATGGT
Organism: Agrotis clavis; assembly: GCA_954870645.1. Classification (NCBI taxonomy): domain Eukaryota; kingdom Metazoa; phylum Arthropoda; class Insecta; order Lepidoptera; family Noctuidae; genus Agrotis; species Agrotis clavis. The sequence goes on from OX940922.1 coordinate 13,557,252, forward strand.
TACGACGGTACAACGGGTAGAAAGTCGTTTGAAAACTGGTAAAGTGAGGTAGTACCCTACTTTTTGGTAGCTTTACTCCACTTCACACAGGTTCTCGACTCTACAGCTCAATTCAGAAGTTGAGTTTCGACACCTTTTTTGGTATAAATTACGTCGTCAAGTTGAAAAGTTGGGGGATGAAGCTTTTTTCACAGTATTCGAAAAACGTATTTGTGAGTCAGATTAGAGATTTCCCTTTGAATGTTATGTGCATACAGGTTATTCTCTATCGTTCGGTACCCTAATACCTACTTATTATTCAATATGTTATGTGGACATTTCGTAATCACACACTAGAATCGACGTTGCTTGTAAGATTTTCTAGATGTTGACAACAGCGCCATCTAATAAAAATAATTTTAGCAAAACCATCCAGTAATATTTTCTAAATGAATAAAATTCTATCAAAATACGTCAAGTTGTTTAGGAGGAAAAGAATTTGAAGCATACACACCGGATTTAACTTAAACTGATTGATTTAATTAAAAACCTCATCCCGTTCGACCATTAACGACTTGAAAAAAAACTATATAAAGATATACTTCAATCAAAATAAAAAATTGGTATGGCAAAAATGCTAAAAAATATACGTTGTTTGAAAAACAATACCTTCATTATTTTTACAATTAACTATATCTCTAATAGCCATTGTGTATTAGTAAACAAAGACTACAAACTAAAGGTTCAAAACAAAGTCAAACGTTTATTGAACTCTTGTGATAATAAATCATTATCCCCTGGAGCCATTTACAATATTAACCATAAAAAGACATTAAAAGCCACAGTTACAATTTGAACAAGGATTTTTAAATATCAAATACAGTGTGTTCCAAACTAGTGTGGTTAATGGATTGATCTTAACAATTAAACTGAACAACTTTCACACTGAAAATATTCTATAGGAAAAAAAATCTGCTCCTTCTTATTTTAAGTCGAATAATAATTAGTTTTGTATGCAACAGTTGATGTTGATGACAAGGAAGACCCCAAGTTAATTTAATTTTTCAGTTGGGTCTGTATTAAAGTAGCCATACACCATACTGCCTATCGTACGATCGATTTGACGCTTGCAATTGTTTCAAATTGGCAGTTCGTCCATATGCACCATACACCATACTGCCTATCGTACGATCGATTTGACACAACTTCAAATCTGCAGCAGTGATGCCAACTCAGCATTTTTATAGCTAGATCTGGCTATTATTCGGTGATGACAGCTACAATTTTATAAAAGGAGATGGCTAAACGAGTGCCCCAGTCGTCTATAAGAATTTCATTTTAACTCGTAGTATTTGAAAATTCATTAATGAATTGTTCAATGTTTAATAATTTCCTAAGACTTATATAAAATGTTAAACATAAAAAAGTATCTGAATTGCTTTTCGCTCATTTTTTATTGACATGACTTGGTCACGACGAAGTAATGAAAACTAGGGAAGGGTAATAACGCTTTTCCAGATTGTTAAAAAGAAACCGTATTTAATCGATTTTTACTAATGTGATTTAAAACGATTTGTTTTCTGAAATTAAGAATTGGCGTTGAAACAGTATTTGGCGGGAATCGATAGATTCAGAGTCGTTTCGTTGCTTTTTATTGTGTTTTCATGCGTTTTGATTCGGAAAATCGGATTGTTTTAAAGTGATTTGTCCACTAAACTCAACTTTATTATTTTCGTTAAAAGCTTCGGAATGAGCTTCTTAGTTTAATCTTAGTTCATATTTTGTGCAGAATAATATTAACTGGACAGGTTCCGTCTGAACTGGAAGGAAGACGCCCAACATCGTGAAAGGTATGAGTGGAAAGAGAATATTGCCCAGCACGCGTAGCATGGCGATTCTATCTCTATTCTACCAAGAAAAGACAAAGTTATTTCATCGTTATTTCTACACAAATCGACTGTTTTTTGCACAAATATGACACCATTGAAGAAAAGAACGTTTATTTTCCGTATTTTTTACATTACCATGCTTAAAACGCTAAAAATATTTCTACGTTCTGTCATTTTGTCTATTCTTGCGTCGACAAAACCTCTTTCTACGGCGCCATGCTACACCTGCTGGAGTGGGAGAGAAAAAAAAAATAACTGAAATATGATCGATACTACTTTCTAACGATTTCAATCGATTCTTTTATCGCTTCTGTGACACTTTGAGTCCAATCCCTTCTTTAAGAAAAAAACAAACGTCAGACGTCATTTGAACGCTCTGCGCTCTGCTTATTAATATTGTTCGTTGTGATTCTTCCTTTTGCTTTTCCTTGACCCCCGCTTGTTTATTGGACTTCCTGCTTGCAAACCTACCGACCTCTCGCTTCTCGACCCGGACTTAACTTGTATACTGTGAATCATGCAATGCATAAACTGTGGTATATCCACGCGAAGACTACGGCGTCATATACACGCGAGAGGAGCTCGTGGCTAAATAATTATAACCGCACAGGCCGATCTTTCAGCCAACATTGTCATCCTTGTTTTGAACTGCTGCATTCAGGAGCAACTGGTGAAATTCGTTTATTCGGCTATTCAACGGAGTGCTTAACTTGTGGTCGTTCTGTGAGAACATTGCAAGGCCATCGCCATGTAGTGGAAAGAAACAGTTCAAAGTTGCAGAAATTAACAACATCACACCCAGATTTCCATCATCACGTAATAAAATGACATTTAAACACAGTCCGTCGCTTCGTATTCTTTCAGACTTTATTTATTAGAATCACAGATTATCGAATAAATATAGTATTTCCTATTTTTCTTGTTTCATTTCGAAATTGTTAAATGTATCCTTAGCTAATTAGAGGGTTCAACAACGAGTTCAGAAAGGATTTATCAATCACGACATGTTATACAATATGAAGGCGCCCAGCGTGTTTATTTGACTTTACCGATATAACTAACATATTATTAATGTGGTTATCATTAATAATGTAGTTTGAAGATATTTAATTAATCTGAGTGGGTCACAAAAAATGTGGTCATCAATAAATAAATACAATCGCAGATACATTAAACTAAACGCCTACGTAAAAGTTTATAGCAATATCAATATTTGCGATTTTTGTAGTACTTTTAATGGTAGGTGTTCACGTTTTTTTTTATCATGATTATGAAGATATAACAAGTTTTAGAAACTTTTTTTATGTGAAATATGAATATTGAGCTAATCAGCGTTATACAGTGCTAGGTCCCATTTCTATAGCCGTCTGAATTTTTCCACATACTTGAACTTTCCATCTCCTTTGTGGCTAAACTTTTTAGCTACTTTTTCTAGCACCTTTTCATTTCATCATGAGACTTTCGAAATTAGTCAAGTAGTGTCCCGAGTGGAATGACAAGATAATGCAACAGTGGCTTATTCTACATATAAATAAGTGGCATTCTGAAGAAATAGTTCAGTTTTGGGTTAAAATAAAAAAAATGAAATTCTTCCGGTGACAAAATATATTATTTAAATATACAAGGTGTTAAAAAATTAACTGCAGAAATTTCGTGTGCGTACTCGGTATCAAAAACGACGACGATATTTTTTTTATTTTAATGAATTTGATTGCTTGGTTGGCAAGTCATGCCAAAATGATGGATTCCACGCCCACACACGGTCAATTCTAGCTTATCAAATTGGCAGTATCATGCCGATTTGACAAATAGGCACTTTTCACTACCTCATAGATATCTCCCTTTCATATCGACGTTACATCACACATTGTGGTCAGGCACAATCGCGGCGGTAAGAGCCCGTCTGGAGAGGCGGCATAGCGTCCTCACCTAACGCCTGACGCAGGTTTCTATGTCTGATTGGGAGGGAAGAAACACCTGGGTGTCCAATGCGAGGATCGCCCGGAGGACACGGTGGAGCATAGCTTACAAAAGCGATAGGCAGCGACCTCTCGCGCCCATCATTGGTCGAAGCCATGCTGCCGGGTGAAACGGAATGGGAAGCGATCGTCTCCTACTGCGAAGCAGTCATGCGAAGAAGGAGGCGGGTCGCGTGAGGGAGAGGGCAGCGTCCACCTCTCGACCCAGCTGCCGCGGGTGACGCCCACGCCAACGGACGTCGCGAAGCGATTTCCGGCCATCGCAGACATGCAGACGCTGAGTAATGGGTGACTCGCCGTCCGATCATGGACCATGCCCGGGTCAACGGCGCGTCGTGTTCCAGGCGCACCTCAAAGATCTGTATGCAATCTGACGGCGCCCCTCTTAGAGAGCCAATGCCTGCCGGGGTCACGGAACTGTCTCATCACGAAACCGTGACCCAGGAAAGTAAAGGACTATTGAAGGATCCTCATGGATTTTGGTCAGTAGTAGTCTGACAGTCCCTCCCGCCCCGCCGAGTGTAGGACTCCTTTGATGATTTTACAACGATAAAATAAATCACACATTGTGGGTCCAGTCAACGGACCTATCTATGGCTAACGGCTATGGACCATAAGCTCCTGTAAAATGTTGTTGAATTTTCTCGTCATTTCAATAACAAAATAAGGCTAAATCTGGGTATATTATTAGGTCCACCTCTACCTAACCCTTCTATGAAATCTCCTTACAGGTGTGTTTATTATGTTACCAGTACTTGTTCTGTAACTACACCATATCAAAAACCTTAGTCACACAATCCCTCCTTATTTCTAAGAACGTTTTAAGTTTCTACAGGATGGACACAGCAGGTCTCCGAGATCATCGGAAAATATGACACTTTCTATGCCAGTGCATTCCAATTTTATGACAATCAAAGTCCACCTAAGGTTGTTAGATATCAATCAGCGAAAAGACTGCCGTAGTACCCATAGAATTAGTGATGTTGTAAAAAGCCGTGTAATCATTTTGGTGTGCAATCAAGAATATTCTATTTATCTATCTATCTACCATAACAGTAATGGGATTCATTGCTACATTGCTAAATAAAGGTTCTACTATACACCTCATTTACTCATAAAGGATAGGCAATCAAGAGGGCAATCAGTAAGTCCCAAAGTTAATACATCCATTGGTTCGATTACAATACAGTTAAGAGCTCAGCTTCCGATATACAGGTACATGTAAACTTTAAACAAGGTTACGTTGTTTAGGTAATTGGTTACCTACCAGCTGATCGTGTGAGCGTGCGAACGTGCGAAACATCGATTTTCTCAAGTCTCGTGAATGTACCTTTATAACGTCGAGAAGTAAAGGAAAGTTTACTAGGAACAAGATTTTGAGGTGATGTTTATAAAATCTGAAGTTATTTTTGAACCATATAATGGTAGCCATACACCATCCTGCCTATCGAACGATCGATTTGACACAACGTCAAATCTGCAGCAGCGATGCCAACTTAGCAACTTTATAGCTAGATCTAGCTATTATTCGGTGACCGATAGCTACAAATGTATAAAATTGTAGCTGTCGTCACCGAATAATAGCCAAATGCATCACTGCTGCCGATTGACGTTGTGTCAAATCGATTTGATGACCTATCAAATTGGCATGTCATGCCATCAAATTGGCATTTTTAAACAATTGCAATTTGAAACAATTGCAAGCGTCAAATCGATCGTCGATAGGCAGGATGGTGTATGGCTACTATTAGTTGAGGAAACAGTACAACAGCTACAATAGACTATTTTACTCAAAAATTAATTACTAGTCCGAAATATAGAGTATCAAAAAAATATCCGTATCTTTTATTTTTTCGTAAACCAATATTGATGAAGATACAACGCTTCTAAAAATCACAAAACGACACTCGGTCGGTATTCGGTAAAATTTTACAGACGTTATGACGTCACAAGCGACGTTATATGATGTCAATATTCATTGATTAAAAAAAATACGTGTTAATTATTTTTTAATACTCTAACTGACGGGCTACAGATTTTCAATTTATTTATGCAGTATACTTCCCAATTGTAAAAATAATGCTTAGTTTCAAAGCCATGCAGCATTTCTACGATACCTACCTACATGAAAAAACAAAAAAGAGATAAAAAATACACAATGTGTAAAAGAATTCAAATAGATGCAATAATAAAAAACTTTTTGAAAAAAAGGGAACCGACTTCAAAACCAAAAACAAAAAAACTAAAACTTGAGAGGTGTCAAGGGACACCCGGATGGAACGAAGTTACTGTATACACTCAACAAAAATAATCGTCGCGACTCCACTCCACTCCACTCCACTCCACTCCGATCCGATCCGATCCGATCCGATCCAATCCGATCCGATCCGATCCGATCCGATCCGATCCGATCCGATCCACTCCACTCCACTCCACCCCACTCCACTCCACTCCATTCCATTCCATTCCATGGTAATAAACACATTACCCTCCTTTTGCGTCGCGCAGTCGGATAAAAGTGTCGTGACAACTTTTAAGAATTTTTTCCGTCCAGCCCCCTTTCACAACGCGCGATAAGGAACTTCGTTCCAATAAAATAACTTTTCTTTCGGAAGTCGGTGGCTTTGTTTTTTTTTTATTTCATTGACATTTATGGCCACTGACTTCCGAAAGAAAAGTTATTTTATAGTTTTTATGTGTTTGGTTTTGAAGTCGGTTCCCTTTTTTTTCAAAAAGTTTTTTATTTTTCCCTTTTTAGTTGAGATAATCAACAAAAATCTTCATAAAATCGGCGTCTTTGAAAATTTACAATCCTATTAAGCAAAACGGATCTATGTGAGCAACTTAACGAGATATCCATTATTGTTATATACTAAAACCTTCCCCAGAATGTAACAAACACTTTTCTGAAAATTGCATCTAAATCGGTTCAGCCAAACGCGAGATAATTGCGGACAAACATGCAATCGTCCCTGAAAATCTACGATCCAAGTAAGCAAAACAGATCCACGCGGGCAACGTCACGGGATATCTATTAGTATTATATACTAAAACCTTCTCCAGAATGTAATAAACACTTTCCTGAAAACTGCATCAAAATCCGTCAGCCAAACGCGAGATAATCGCGGCCAAACATACATACATATACATACATACATACATGTCGAACTGAGAACCTACCTTTTTTTTGAAGTCGGTTAAAAAATTGCAGTCGTTTGTCATAAACATGATAATTATTATGTAGATGTATTGAATAAGAGACTCATAAGGAAGGCTGCATCCTAGCACTTGTAACAATACCAGACTTGCCCTCGATTTGAGATGGGAAATTTTCGAAATAAGTACGATTATTATAGTATTCTTCGTATACATGATTTCTTAGCATTAGATACTATATTATATTCACATGATCATAATCGGTCTGAATTTACCCGCTTCTGGGTCTTCTCTTTTCTTGTGTCAGTCTCCATGTTTTCTCCCTGATGCTGGCATGGCAACAAAGTCTTAAGACACATTTTATGACTAGGATAAGGTAGGTACATAGTTAAAATGATTTAAGAATATAATTTCGTAGTAGAAGAGAAAATTCCTTCGAGCATGATTGTCAAACCCGCATCTTTCAAAGGTAAAATACTTATTAATTCTCCTTATTTAAAGATTATCCAAATTAATTTCAGCTCATCTTAAGTTTTGGGATTAAGAAGCATTTATCCGTTTTAATTTAGGTACCTATCTTTACCTTTTCTTTGAATCCTCTGAAGTTGTACGGGGCCTTGGACAGCAGATTTTGTTTTATTTATTTAAGGCTCAATCAACTTGAATTGTTTATTATGTACGAGTTATCTTGCTCGAGGTTACGACGAATAATTTAAGCTTATTTGTAGCCCTAACACATTACATAGGAATACGTAAACTCACGCCATTAAACTAGCGAAGCGTTCCTATCGAGCACAGCGCTACTTATCTTGTCTAAAACTATATTAATTAAATATCCTATCCTACATGACATATTCCCCCCTAGCTTCCAACAACTATCAACAAGGTACGGCTAACTCGATGGTTGTTTTGGAAACAGACGAAGAAGAGGTTAAATCAATAATAAACAATCTCCGAATCAATAGTGCTACCGGATGGGACGGCATTCCACCAAAATTGCTAATACACACTAGTCACATTCTAGCTCCTCCTCTCACACACATATGCAACCTGGCAATATCTACAGGTATATTCCCAAACGCCTTGAAAAGGGCTATTGTACATCCAATCTACAAGTCTGGGGACAGAGACAAGGTCACTAACTACCGCCCAATATCAGTCCTCCCTGCAATCTCCAAGGTTCTGGAAAGAATAATGTACAAACGCCTGAATAATTTCCTTAACAAACACAAAATTATTTCACAAAACCAATACGGTTTCAGACACGGATTGTCAACTGAAGATGCAGTGACATCCCTGCTCGACTTCGTAGTTGATAGGATTGACAATAAATTCAAATGTTTAGGAATTTTTCTCGATCTCTCAAAGGCGTTCGACACTGTCTCTGTCGCCCTACTTCTATCGAAACTAGAAGCCATCGGAGTCCGAGGCATTGCTCTGACTCTATTCAGTAATTTCCTCACCGATAGGTTACAGTGCGTTAAGATTGGGGAGCATATTAGCGACGCAACTAATGTGATGGTCGGCTTGCCACAGGGAAGTCTCCTCAGTCCTCTTCTTTTTCAAATATACGTCAATGAACTATGTCAGCTATCCCTCCCCTCCACAAAAATAATAGCCTACGCAGACGATACGGTAATTCTTTCGTATGACCGTGATTGGATCTCAGCAAAAGAGATTGCCGAAAGGAGTCTCAGTGAAGTGATGCTGTGGTTGGAAAAAAACAATCTTGCCCTAAACATTAAAAAAACCAATTTCATTACCTTTGGCTTAAGACCCTCCACCCTTCCCCCAGATGGTTCTCTATCAATTAAAGCTCACAAATGTACCAACCTCTCTTTCCTGTGTCCGTGCCCCACTGTTACCAGAGCAACAGTAATACGATATCTCGGCATTCAATTAGACTCCTGTTTATCCTGGAAACCACACTTACAAGCAATGTCGGCGCAAGTTCGAAAATTGATTTACCTATTTAAAAAACTTAGAGTTTCCGCCAATAGCAACATCCTTAAGATCGTTTACTCGGCTCTATGCGAATCGATATTGAATTATTGTATCACTGCGTGGGGAGGGGCTGCCAAGACCGACATTATTCAGGTAGAGCGAGCACAAAGAGCAGTTATAAAAGTTACTTTAAAAAAACCTTTCAGATTCCCAACACGGCAATTATAATGCAGAGTTTAAAATGTTAACAGTCCGACAACTTTACATCCTCCGCACAGTTATGAGAAAACATGCCACCCTTCCGTATACCATAAATAATAGCCCAACAGCTAGAAGACCTAAACCGCCATGCCCCACAACACACACAAACACCACGTTTGCTAAGCGACACTTCACTTACCTCAGTGCACGCATCTACAACAAAATGCACCAAAAGCTAGATACCCTCAAAATATATACAAATGTAAAAATACTGTTAAAACGTTTCTACTTACCCTAAATTATGACGAGACAGAAGCACTGGTAAAACCCTCATCCGTATAAATCTTTAATATATGTAATTATCATACAAACATAGACAAGCGCAGACACCACACACATACTATCATCAATCACATCACTTACATACACAAACACAAGCACACTCTTCCTCTCAAATTCACACACACACACACACAAACACACACACACACACACACTACACACACACTCGAGCTCACACGTACATAATTTTTTGTTAATGTTACACGTTTGGCTCACTAAATAATTTCTTGTAAATTGTAATTACGGACGAATGGATGTCTCCTATAATACAGGATTTTCCTAGTTTATGGGACATTATTCATAAAACAAATTGTAAATAAAAAAGAACTCATACACTTGTTATGTAACAAATAATGTATTTCTTTTGTTTGAGCAATAAATTATTATTATTATATGACATGTTACATTTACCAAACCACTCTTAAGTCCGCGAGCAACCGATGGATGCAAGTGGCGAATTGTCATTCGGCGTGGCAGTCTAAGGGGGAGGCCTATGTTCAGGAGTGGACATCTTCCGACTGATGATGGGGATGACTAAGCCCGCGTGGTGAATTTTCGGACGACTCCCTCTCACAGAGAGGAGGCCTGTGTGACCTGTGTCCTAGCAGTGGAAACATTGTAGGATGATAACATCCTATTTACGCAAGTAGTTGATCCGCATCTTGGTGTTTGTGTATGTGAATTTCAGTATTTGTAAACGCACCCACGATTATGGAGAAATTCCATTCTACTGGGTGAGTAAATTAATAACTTATCAACCCTAAGCCCTAAAACCTTCATCATCATCATCATGTGCATCAGACCGCTCTTATTATAAATTGTAAATTTTAATGTTAAATGTATGTGATGTGGCTGTACTTTTCTAATAAATAAATAAATAAATAAAACCTGGGGTGCTAAGACAGGAAACCTCCACGTGCGCCCGTGGACTGGAGTTCCTTCTCGGATACGTCCGGGGGGAAGACCAGTTTTTCGGGCCGGTGCACCCTGGGATGCGGGCAAAAACTCTTCCTTAGGCACTGTGTGCCTAAGGGATCTCTTTGCCCGTATGCGAATAGCCTGTCGTGTGGACGCTCCAACGCGTGTCCCTCTGATCAGCAGAGTGCACAGCGGCGGAGCGGGCTTGCGGACGGTGAGTAGTGGGTAGCTCGCCGTCCGACCAACGACCAAGCCCGGGTCGGAGGCGCGTCGTGTTTCGCGCCAAATGCCTGCTGGGGTCGCGGCTTTTTCTTAACTCAGGATACCGTGGCCCCGGAACGTAAAGGGCATCCGAAGGAACACGGGTGGATTTTAGTCAGTAAGAGTCTGACAGTCCCTTCCGCCCCACCCAGGGCGGGAGGACTCATTTGATGATTTTACAACCTTAAAAAAAAAGCCCTAAAACCTCCCTTGCTTATAGTTCGAACCTTTGACGTGCGGATTGCGGGACCCTAATATGAAAATGTATCAGCAGGCCGTCATAACGGGCGAGCTCTATTCAGGGAAATAGGTTACAGCCGGCGCTTAGACACGAACAAGCCGCTATCACTACTTGTGTAGCCAAGATCTAGATGCATGGACCTAATTGCGCTGCAATGAATCGCTGAAATCGTTTGAATTGTAGTGTTTTTGGCGCTAATGAGTAAAATGATTTTCTGCTAATGGAGGTTTTGACACACATTGAAAAGAAACAAATGTGAGTAGTAATGCCGGGATATCCTCGAAAGATCTACACTAAAATTATTCATTTGCTTTAGAAAGGTCGAGTGTGTAGTACCTACTACCTACTCGCCCTCGGCGTGCTTTTATGACCAGATTTATGAATGTGATGATTGATGCGAAAGGCTTATATAAAGATCGTGGCAAGTGCTCTGTGGTTTATGCCTACCCCATGGGAAAAGGGCGTGAGTTTATGTGTAAAGACCATAGATTGTTTAAACAAGTTCCTGCCTTCTTAATACCAACGCACCCAGCTTAAGCAGTTGGTAAAGATACATACACACTAAGTAAAATCCGAAACCTTTGTAGAAAATTAATAAACATGAATTACGAGTACATATACGAGTATACGTGCACAAAAGCCTAATTTTAATAACATCAGTCTTGAAAATATAAATCTTGTATTAAAGGGTTGACTCAATTTCTTGTACGAAGATTGAGAATTGGATAACCAGAACTAAAATTAGCAGTCACACCATTAGATACAAAAGTGCAGTAAATTCATGTCTAAGGGTGCCTTTCCACCAGAGATGTGCTATGTAGCTGTGCTGCGAGGATGTAAAAGCTGAGCTGCGAAACTGTGTGAGGATTTCCACCGATGCTACGCTATGTAGTGGTTCGAATAAGATGTGCTATGAAGATGCGCCGCCGCAAAGTAGCTGCGCGAGGAAGATGCGCAGCTCGAGCTATGCGATGTATTAATAGTAGGGAAGACGACGCATAGCACGCCTACATAGCACGCATCCATAGCACGCAGCCATGGCACGCAGCCTTATCATGCAGCTATAGCACGCATCCTTCCATAAAAAACACATCTTAGTTTAATCCATTTCCACCAGAGCTGTGCTATGTAAACCAATGAATATGATTGGTGGATATCAAACGCATCCGCAGCAACGTAGCATAGCGCATCTCTGGTGGAAAAGCAGCCTAAGAAGGTATAGCCACAATGACATCAACTTCTTGTTGACACAGATTTCTAACAAGACGAGAAAAAAGGATAAGTGGACAGCTAAATTGTTGCCCCGTGTCCCTTCCCTCAATAGTAGGCCAAGAAATGTAATGTTGTTTGTTATCCGAACATCTATTTGGTTTCAAAAAGCACACACAAAATTTTAGTTTATTTAAACAAGTGTGTTTATAAAATTAATTATTTGAGTCAATTAAATAATTATGAAAACAACACAGATTTAAACTGTGAGTCATTACTTCAGAATTTCAGCTGAGATTCTGGAGCTACGACCCATCATACAGCAATTCAGTTTTTTTTTTTTTGCAGTATGCCTAGGATATTCTTGAATCTGCCTAGGATATTCTTGTATCGGATTTTTCGATCAGTCAGCGACAGACAGCAAGCACATCTTGATTTACAAACGTTGAGCCTTAAAAGATTTTCCGTCAGCAAAAATTACGAGATTCCATACCCATTTCATCCCTTCAAATTAAGACCTCTTGGGGATGTAAATTCATAAATTCTTTAGTGTTGAACACTAAAAAATTCATGAATTTACATCTCCGTCTTCGCTGGACAATGAAGTCTTGTGTAGATAAATTTTCACTTCTAGACTGCTCAAGTAATTAATACTTTACATTTTCTGTCAGATAAATGAATGAATTATATGAGATTTCGTTGATTAACTCATAAAATACCGCTATAGTATGAAATATTCGTTTCATCATCACAAAACGTGCCTCCTCATTATCTCAGCTGCCCGCAGCTGTTATCGCAGTACGCAAATAATACTATCTCACTCACAAACAAATCTAACATAATAATATCAGCCTTCTGTACATTCTATTCATGTAGACCACCGTGGGTAGCACTATATTATTCTTTGAAGGCACGAGTATTTTTATCTGTAGATACGAGTATGTTTTGTAGTATCAAATTAAACATTCAAAATAAAATAGCGAAAGAAACATAGTCATACACGTTTTATCATAAAAAAACGACCAAGGGCGAGGCGGACTCGCACACGAAGGGTTCCGTACCATTATCTTTAAAAAGACAAAAAAAAACATGTCGGTTGTATGGGAGCCCCCTTAAATATTATTTACGTTATTATATTTTTTTGTTTTTGTTATAGCGGCAACAAAGTTACATTATCTGTGAAAATTTCAACTGCGTAACGGTTCGTGAGACACAGCCTTTGTCACAAGGCTGTGTCCGACAGACCGACGGATAGATAGCGGAGTCTTAATATAGGGTCCCGTTTTACAGGTACCGAACCCTAAAACATGAACGCTTTGCAGGTACTAATTAATATACAGTCACAATTCAAACTAAATTAGTTCATTGTATATTTATTACTCTAGTTCATCAATTCCCAGCTCAATAAATTCAACTTGGATTTATTGAGCTTACCTAAATAAAAAAGTCTCTCTGGAATATTCCATAAATTCAGTGAAAAGATGATAATATGATTACTAGTATGGTATCAAACTACAAAGGTGTCCTTTCGTAAAGTAACTAAAGCCAGTCTACATCTTTCATTGATTTTCTCAAGACCATTTACTTTCATGGACTCTGCCGACGCTAAGTCTCGCACGACAGAATTTTCAATATAATATTTCATGCATTAAACTTACCTAACGCGTGCCTAAGTAACACGCGTTGCTTACACGTGCTTTCAAATTATATTATGGAAAATTGTGGAGAAAAACCGGCACGTTTCTTCAAACAGTAAAACAGAGTAAAGAAATGGATTTCTATGACTCAGTAGAAAAAAGAAATGAAAAATGATGAAAAGCTCTATGTGACGATTATTACTGTAAGTGGAATTTGTTATCCTGCTAACTTCGTGCTTGTAGTGTTGCTGTGTTCAGACTCTAGGATGATAATATCCCCAGGCCTTCTAAAAGCAAATAATATATTTAAAATAATCCATCCACGAGTAGACACAAACTAATGCTTCTGGCTGGGTTCAGACCCACGACCTACAACTCGAAACTCGGGGCACATACCACTGCACAGAGTCACCGAACCGTTGACAACATAAAGCTGCAGCCATTGTTTTCGAAACGGTGAAGGAAAAGATTGTGAAGAAACCGGCATGTCCTGGAACCAAAAATTCGAAGACATGTGACATCTACCAAGCCGCACTGGGCCCGCGTGGTGGATTTTGGACCTGTGTCCCAGCAGTGTGAACATTATAGGCTGATGATAATAAAGAATAAAAGAGCAAGTAGCTTATACTTATATAACCTGTGAGATAGGACAATTCTATACCGGTATTACCTATGCCGTCTTGGAATAATTTCAACCTTTACATGGGTACTTCTGTGGGAAAAACTGGCTAATAAAATAGGCAGGTTAGTGTTCGCATCTCGAATAGGTCCTATAAAAGGCATTGTAAGCTGACTTAGGAGCGGGACCACTCTCAGCAAAGTGCGACTCGGTCCCTCCGCAAGGTCGTCCGTCGCCACTCGAATCCACATCATTTGGAATTATTCCAAGCTTTTTCCAATAACTAGTTTTTCACACAGTTGCGAGAGCAGGCATAAAATTTAATCTAACGACGTTCTTGCGAAGTTTTAGTGAAGACTATACGGCAAAATTATGGTAGGATAAATATCGAACTGACCGACATACATGACTGATGCTGTTGGAAAGTCGTTTTTAATAAACATTAAAACCACATTTTAAGGGACATGAGGATGTTGGTTTCCGGTGTGTGCCCAACAGTAATAGTGGTTGCATTTTTCAAACGTTATTTTTTTCAAATATTATGTTCCTACAAAAGTTTTTTCTTTTAATTTCCCGTTTTATGCAGAGTTATGCTTAATAATACACCCACATTTCTCTAGTGAATACTTTCTCATGGAGATCAATAGATCTAATGTTACTGCCAGACTATGCTCCTCGCGCTGCTCATCGCTCTGCTCCTCGCGCTGCCGTGATTTGCCGCGATGTTGCCCTCTCTGCCCACACACTGCTCTACTCGCGATGTGTAGTAAAAATCAATAAACATTTTAATTCAAAATATTAGCTTGTATCAAGAAAGGTTATGCTGTATTCTTTGCGATTGGGAAAATTCCTGGCCACCAGTCATGACCTGCGGAAAATTCGAGGTACTACATTTTTCACATGGAATTTGATGTAATGACAAAGACACTAGCGCCACGTATAAAGGTCATGAATGGTGGCGTGTAACGCTTTTTCATTTGACCATTCCACGCTTGGCGACGACATAATTTCCAATTTTACAAACGCGTGCGTCTTGCGCGACCGCTCGATGCGGACGCCGGACTGCGGCCGCGCGATTATGTGGCCACCCACTCGCACTCGTATTGCCGGTCCTTTGACTCGCGCGCAAAAACCGACAAAAGGGGCAGGACGAGTAATGTTGCCACACTATGTCTCTGCCTCCTTTCCTCGTTACTTCCCATACCACTCGACGAGTGTGTGGCTGCTCCATAAAGCGCCGCTTCTGAACACAAGGTTCCCAGGAGGAGAAAGCCATTTTTCAATCAGTTCTCTGTAATAAGTAGCCCGGAGTTCGAATTTGTGGCAATAAGCTTATTTTAACTACCTAACTATAACACTATTTCTGTGAGCAACATAACTAAATTTTTTCATTTCGTTCGTCCAACGAGCCGGATTTGCACAAACTTCAACTTTTTCGCTAACCGATCTTCTTGGCAATTGGTTAAAAACCACTCTACTACATATTTATATTCAATGCCCCATTGCAATAGGATTATGCTGGATAGATTTATAGCTGCTCTTCTACATAGGTATTTCTTAGTAGATCACTTTTGTTTACGAGCTGTTTGACTTCATTCCTAGAGACCTAGATAAATATCCTATTTTTCATCTCGTGTAACCGCAATAGGTAGGGTAATCTGTAAATGTAACCGAAACCCTGGAAAGTAAAGGGCAATTGAAGAAACAGGGTGGATTTAGTCAATACGAGTCTGATAGTCCCTTCCGCTACACCCAGGGCTAGGGTTAATTTGAGGATTTTCCACCCCGAAAAAAAGGTAGCATTGGCATCCGAATTAGGTTTTTGGCCAATATTATAATTGCGGCTCCACATTAGTGCCGTGAACCCCCGTGAACAGGCGCGAACGAGAATGTGGATGGTGTGTGGATAGATGGTTGATGTGATGGTGATGGACGCGCGTGAACCCCGCGAATACCATCCACATTCTTGTTCGCGCCTGTTCACGGGGGTTCACGGCACTAATGTGGAGCCGCCACAAGAAATGGGACAAACATAGAGGCTATCAAAATTTTGCTACCATCCTCGAAGGGTGGTAACAAAATGTTGATAGCCCCCAACTTTTAATCTTGGGTAGTGTAACATTCGACGAAATTATATTTTTTATCTGCATTTTCTGGTAGCAAAGTACAAATACGTATAAGTTAAGTATTCAAATTCTTCATCCGATAAATAAGTAGGTAAGGGTCAAATTCACGGCACAATTCTCAGAGTCTGTCGGTATACGATCCATTATCGAAGATTCCAGACGTCTTTCAGTCATCTTAAATTTCAGAACGGTGACGCAAATACCAACCAGACCGATTACTATGTGTACTTAGTTATTTAATAAGGTTTATATTATATGAGTTCACATTTCTCTATTAATACCTACTTTGGAAGGGATGGGTAGGAATGGAAACCGATACTAAAATATTAACATGTCACAGAGTGGTGGTCTCTCTCTCGTCTCTCAAATAAGAGGCTAGTGTCCCGAAATTAATATACTTACACTTATTTGAAAGATTAATGATGAACAAACTTATATTCCAACCCGCACTGGGCCCGCGTGGTGGATTATGGCTCACTCCCTCTCACAGAGAGGAGGCCTGTGTCCCAGCAGTGGGAACATTATAGGCTGATGATGATGATGATGTTGATGATGAAACATATATTCTCATATGGAGGGAGTTAGCTATAATCCACCACGCGAACCCAATGCGAATTGTTAATTGACACATGTTTTCGATTTTTTGGTTCTAGGACACTTGCTGCTTTCCTAACGATCTATTCCTTCACCGTTTTGAGAGCAGTGGTGATGAAATAAATTATACAATGTAATGCACCTGGTTGGCTTCGAACCAACGACGATATAATACTAGACTCCTAATAACAGGCGACCGATGTCTGTCAACACATTAGGCAAAAAAGTCTTATATTCGTCTCATTTCGACCAATCCTGTGAGCCGTAAACATACGTTGAGACAGAACAGACCTTGAGTTAGCCAATCACAACGCAGTACCCCGTCCCCCTCGCTTACGTAGTACCTCAGCGAGTTGACAGAATAATTTTTTGTTCCTTCGATCGTGCATGCGGAGTCTAGTCTAGTATTATATCGTCGTTGCTTCGAACCCACGATCTAAAATTCGTAATTCTGGGTCAACACTGAGGTACCACTGCTCAAATAGTGGGTAGTCCTTTCTATGTTAACTTTTTGAGGTCATTGCAAAATATCTTCTGCCCTACAACAAAGCGCGCTTGCTCATTACGCGATGCGATGCATTCGACCAGTTTATGTCGCTGTTATAGTACAAGTAATAATAATCATTACTGCTACGACATAAAGGCGCTGAGCGCCGCCAATTTAAAAAGTGCAGTTGTCTATGGGTAAATAGCAATGATATTATAAGTAAAAAAGGTGTAGATACGTCATACGCGCTCAATAACGTATGCGCTCAAATGAGGCTGATTCACACATCTTGATCTCAGTGCGACGTTGCCAGCGGCACTTCACGTACCACAGACTGAATCAAAAGTAAAAGTGACTCAAAACTACCGAAAATGCCGTCGTGTGTGATGAGATATTGTACAAATTAAACATGCAAGACTTCTAAAAGTCAAGGAATCACATAACATTCGTAAATATACTATATAACTTTAATATTTTCACAAATAAAACATTACGTTTTTATAAATATGGCGTCGTAAAAGAAAGAGTGCGAGCACGGGTGCGAGTGAGAGGAGACGCTGACGTGCGGGGGGATTGATGACGCGTGGCGATCTAGCTGTCTCTTTTTTTCTTATTGGTTTTATCAAGCTATCCTTTTTACTTGTCGTGAAATGTAATGTGTGTAAATAAAAAGTGTGTATGTGTGCTCGGAACACTTTTTTCCGTTGTTTTTGTACGTGATAACATATCTATGACTTTATAATATCATTGGTAAATAGTCATACAAAATAAGCTTGCCACGAAGACGCGCGACGTAAGGCAGTAGAATTGCATCATTATGTCGCAGCAGCAAGGAAGATTTTTGAAGCGGTCAATCAATCTGAGAGCTCATGTTTACAGCTGGTCCTTAATAAAATATACAAATCCTTTGAAACACGTGTCTCGCTAGATACCCTTTCAGGATACGCTATATCTAGGTAAGTACATTAGATCGTGCGGCACACTTGGGATGGTAGTAAATTCCCGATTATACATCTTTCTCTAAAACCTTACCACCTCAATTTAATCGGCTTAAATGGAACTGAGTAACTGTGGGTGCTTATAAGTTTTACGTAAGTATATTAGTCTTACGTGGAATAAAACATAATTTCTATGATGACGTAGGTAGCACCTACCGCCTCTGTTGTCGGAGTCAAGTTGTTTTTAGAACAACATTAACATTTGTATTTATTATATACCGTTGGATGTTTTTTACATAGAACTCTTTCTACTTAATTAAAATATGTGGGTGGTTCTGCACGCTTATCTCCTGACGTCACGATTGTGGGAACCCATTCATAACGGATGACTGAGGGGATCATCGAACGAGTATCAGATACATTTTTGCTGTATGTCATATTATTATCCGTTCCTACTTTTAGAAATAATATAATACCTAGTATTTTTATCCCTTTTCAAGCGAGATAAAATTATCAATGAATGCTTCCTTTCCGCCTTGAGTGGAGCGAAAGGGCTATCAGACGCGTACTGACTAAAATCCACGGTGTTTGTTCAATAGCCCTTTAGGTTCCAGACTCTGTTACCTGTTTAGACATTATCCCCCCCCCCCCACCCAGTGTTAAAATGTAGCTAGCCACAAAGCAACCAAAGTACGAGCAATTAGCTTCCTTAACAATTAATAAATTCCGCATCACATGACAAAACGTAAATAAATCCACAAGGTTTAATGTATATTGTAGAAAGTATTGAAATATTCAGAATATTTTCAATATATTATTTTTTAATAATCAGAATAATTCAGATCCATTGCCCCCTTAGTCATAAGCTGCCGACGCCCTTGATCCCTGAGATAAGTTAACAACAAAAAAGATTAAACGAGATTGAGCAATGAAACAACTCAAGGAAGCCCTTTTACTTCTTCGAGTTTTTTCATTACTTTTGCCTAAAACAGTAATCTATCTTCCGAATTAGGTACTGATACCTAATCCTCAAACTTCATGACGAATTTACTGAAATTTAATCTTAAATTAGACAACGCTGTTGCTACGGTAGCAGAAAGAAAAGTTTTTAGATATAAATTCCCAGAATTTCGACCCTTTTGCATTGTCAAGATCAAGACATCAGACAACTCCAACGACATAATAATTGTGAAATGAACCTTCATTGTCCTAAGATTCGAGACGAATGCGTGGGCGCGGCGGCGTCTCGACTAGTCGCAAGGGATAAGAACACAACAACACTTCTAATTTTAAAACTCTATATTAGTCCTTGTATACATACATTTTAATGTTTGACGTCTAACATGACCTTTCATACAGAGAAAATCTACCTTAGTTGGACCCACGATCATATAAAGGCGTTGATAAAGGTCGCGGGACCCTCTTATCAGGTAACCGTGGCCCTGGAACGAAAAGGGCTATTGAAGGACACCGTGGATTTTATTCAGTACAAGACTGACAATCGGTGGGAGGACTCTTTTGATGATTTCACAACGTAAAAAGGTGCTGATAAACTTGAGCATTCACTTGTTATGACTTGCGAATTTAACCTTACAGGAAAAACAAAGTAGAGCGTTTTTGCGAGCATCCTTACAAACGTTCTGGCGAGCTTTTTACTGAGCCGTCTGTCAAGTCTGACATCTTCATGAAAAAAAAATTTTTTTGATGACCATCGACTAGAGAAGGGGTTCCCAAACTATGCGCCGCGGCGCCCTGGTGCGTCGTAGAGAGTACAGAAGGGGGCGCCGGCCGTGAGACGCGAGGGTCGACCATTGTCCTGATTGATATTGCGTGGAATCAAGATTCTTTATGTATAAAATATCCACCAGAAAGAAGAGGATAGTCTCATTGATCTCTTTTGCAGCTACAAACCCAGATTCACGAGCTTTGATTTAAGCCGGAAACACATTATTTAACACGCCACGCGACGCAACGTGTCGACACCCTATGTGCAGAGAGCGCGTGTCGTCGCGTCGGGTGTTCATAGTGTGATTCTGGTCATAGAAAAACAATACATTTGATTTGACCCAACACGCATCACGTTTCATCGGGTGGCGTCGGGTGTTAATAATGTGTTTTCGGCTTTAGTGGAGTTTAGAACTAGGTATTATTGTTTTATTATTCACCTTGTATTCACTAGCTAGGGCGCCGAGACAAAAATCTAAACTTGTATGTGCGCCGCGAGCTGAAAAAGTTTGGGAACCCCTGGACTAGAGCGTTCGCTGGAAAGATCGTGAAAATGTTAGGCTTTACGCTCGGCTCTGTCCATTCTTCGATACGGCAAAATAAAAAATGCAAATACTCGATGTTCTGTTCCGCACTTTAGATTCAAGAAGCAATTTAATGGGTACGGTTAGCCGATACAAAATCTGGACAGAAATCGAAAATGCTGAACAGTATTCAGCTTATCTGACTAAATTAGCGGCTGATACCATGCTGAATTCAGACGAGACTGAATCATTTTGACAGCTGTTTCAGCATATGCTACTCAGCATTCGCCATTTTTCTTTTAGTGCTGCTCAGATATTGTATCGGCTAACCGTACCCAATGTTCCTGGGTTGGAGGGAGGTGCTTGACTTCACGCTTTGCCTTCTCCGAACTTAGGCATCCTTCTGGATAATGAGTCATTGCGTGTGGCCGTGGGTCTTCGCTTGGGCTGGGAAGTGATTGAGCCTCACGTTTACATATGTGGCTCCACAGTCGATGCTTATGGTTATCATGCGCTTAGTTGCGGTCGTTGCCTGGGTCGTTTTCCACGCCATCATTCTCTGAACGATATCATCCGTAGGGCTTTAATTTCTACTGGTGCCCCTTGCTTGTTGGAGCCCTCTGGCCTTTCTCGGTCTGACGGTAAGAGCCCGGATGGTTTGACATTAGTATCGTGGCAGAGGGCAGATGCTTGATTTGGGACGCCACTTGCGTCAATATCTTCGCAGGGTGTCATTTGGCGCGAACAGCGGTGGTCTCAGCCGCAGCAGAAGCGGCTGAGACCGCCGCTACGTCAAAACATATCAAGTATGCTGTCCTTCAGTCACGGTACTTATTTGTTCCCGTGGCATTTGAGACGTGTGGTGCTTGGGGGAGAGAGGCTAAAGTCTTCGTGGGGGAAATTGGTCAACGACTTAGGTCCAGAGGTTTGGGCCATCGCGCCGGATCGTTTCTGATGCAGAGACTGGCAATTGCCATTCAGCGTAGTAACGCTGCAGGTATTCTAGGGTCTTTTTTGCCAGGAACGTTCCAGGGTGGTTTGTTTGAGGGCAGTTATTATTTTTTGGCTTTATTGAAATTATAAATAGTTTTAAATGTAACGATTTCAATTTAGTGCCCAATGTTAAAATTAAAGTTTGTTGGAAAGGACAGTTCCTTCCATTTGTATATTAATTAACTAGTATTTGCGCGTTGCGCGAGCTGCAAGCAGCTCGCGGGGTCGTGTTTTGGAGAAGTATTCCTTACCTTAATAAAATTTTGAGAATCCATATAAATCTTTAAATGAATTGGAAAATCCATAGTCCTTAAAAGATTTTGTAAATTATTAAATTATGTAAAATATTTTTAATATTCTGAAAACCCCTATAACTAATTCAATAAAAAAAAAGAAACAAAATTAAAAAAAAAACAAAATAAATTGAGCATTCCTTATAAGAATTTTAAAATCCGATAAAGCACTTAAAAATTTTGAAATCCCTTAAGAACCCCCTAATCCAATCTCAAACCTTATTAAAAACTCAGAAGGGCGGCATAAGGGGCAACTTTGAAAAATGGTTTTTACTTTTCCGAGCCTCCTCTATACGAATCCGTAAAAAAAAGAACACGGGTCTCTTAGTGTCTGAGATACGATTGGGAGGGGGGGGGGAGCCAAAAATATGAGGAGGAGGACTTTTGCCCTACTCATGAGAGTTACTTGTAAGTTTGCTTGTCGTCACCCCTGAGTTACGCTTCATCCACTCAACCTTCGTTACGTCCCATGATAAAATTGATAAACATTTCGAAAATTATCGAAGCCGCCATCTTGGATTTTGATTTTTACCTTACTATCGGTTTTAGCACCCTCGAAAACCATGAAAACGACTCCCATGATGAAAATGATGAACAATTCGAAAATTATAGCAGCCGCCATCTTGGATTCTTATTTTGACCTCGCCTTTGGTTTTATAACCCTCGAAAACCATGAAAACGTCTCCCATGATGAACAATTCGAAAATTATCGCAGCGGCCATCTTGGATTCTCATTTTGACCTCGCCATCGGTTTTAGCATCCTCGAAAACCATAAAAACGACTCCCATGATGAACATTTAAAAAAATATCGCAGCTGCCATCTTGGATTTTGATTTTGACCTCACTATCGGCTTTAGCATCCTCGAAAACCATGAAAACGACTCCCACGATGAAATTGTTGAACAATTCGAAAATTATAGCAGCCGCCATCTTGGATTTTGATTTTGACGTCACTATCGGCTTTAGCATCCTCGAAAACCATGAAAACGACTGCCATGATGAACAATTCGAAAATTATCGCAGCCGCCATCTTAGATTTGGATTTAAACCTCACCATCGGCTTTAGCATCCTCGCATGAAAACAACTCCCATGATGAACATTTCGAAAATTATCGCAGCCGCCATCTTGGATTCTCATTTTGAGACCTCGCCATCGGCTTTAGCATCCTCGAAAACCATGAAAACGACATCCATGATGAAAACTTTGAATTTTTTGCAGTCTGCAACTTGGATATTGATTTTGACCTCACTATCGGCTTTAGCATCCTCGAAAACCATGAAAACGACTCCCATGATGAACAATTCGAAAATTATCGCAAGCCGCCATCTTGGATTTGGATTTTAACCTCACTATCGGCTTTAGTATCCTTGAAAGCCATGAAAACGACTCCCATGATGAACAATTCGAAAATTATCGCAGCCGCCATCTTGGATTTGGATTTTAACCTCACTATCGGCTTTAGCATCCTCGAAAACCATGAAAACGACTCCGATGATGAACATTTCGAAAATAAGCGAAGCCGCCATCTTGGATTTTGATTTTGACCTCGCCATCGGTTTTAGCACCCTCGAAAACCATGCAAACGACTCCCATGATGAACATTTCGAAAAATATCGCAGCCGCCATCTTGGATTTGGATTTTAACCTCACTATCGGATTTAGCATCCTCGGAAACCATGAAAACGACTCCCATGATGATAATTTCGAAAATTATCGCAGCCGCCATCTTGGATTTTAATTTTGACCTCACTATCGGTTTTAGCATCCTTGAAAACCATGAAACCGACTCCCATGATGAACATTTTGAAAATTATCGCAGCCGCCATCTTGGATTTTAATTTTGACCTCACTATCGGCCTTACCATCCTCGAAAACCTTGAAAACGACTCCCATGATGAACATTTTGAAAATTATCACAGCCGCCATCTTAGATTTGGATTTTAACTTCACTATCGGCTTTAGCATCCTCGGAAACCATGAAAACGTTACTCCCATGATGAACATTTCAAACATTATGGCAGCCGCCACCTTGGATTTTGCTTTTGACCTCACTATCGGCTTTAGCATCTTCGAAAACGATGAAAACGACTCCCATGATGAATAATTCGAAAATTATCGCAGCCGCCATCTTGAATTTTGATTTGACCTCACTATCGGCTTTAGCATCCTCGAAAACCATGAAAACGACTCCCATGATGAACAATTCGAAAATTATCGCGGCCGCCATCTTGGATTTTGATTTGGACCTCACTATCGGCTTTACCATCCTCGAAAAGCATGAAAACGACTCCCATGATGAACATTTTGAAAATTATCACAGCCGCTATCTTGGATTTGGATTTTAACCTCACTATCGGCTTATGCATCCTCGGAAACCATGAAAACGACTCCCATGATGATTATTTCGAAAATTATAGCAGCCGCCATATTGGATTCTCATTTTAACCCCGCCATCGGTTTTAGCACCCTCGAAAACCATGAAAACGACCCCCATGATGAACATTTCGAAAAATATCGAAGCCGCCATCTTGGATTTGGATTTTAACCTCACTATCGGCTTTAGCATCCTCGGAAACCATGAAAACGACTGCCATGATGATTTTTTCGAAAATTATCACAGCCGCCATCTTGGATTTGGATTTTAACCTCACTATCGGCTTTAGCATCCTCGGAAACCATGAAAACGACTCCCATGATGAACGATTCGAAAATTATCGCGGCCGCCATCTTGGATTTGGATTTCGACCTCACTATCGGCTTTACCATCCTCGAAAACCATGAAAACGACTCCCATGATGAACATTTTGAAAATTATCACAGCCGCCATCTTGGATTTGGATTTTAACCTCACTATCGGCTTAAGCATCCTCGACAACCATGAAAACGACTCCCATGATGATTGTTTCGAAAATTATAGCAGCCGCCATATTGGATTCTCATTTTGACCTCGCCATCGGTTTTAGCACCCTCGAAAACCATGAAAACGACTCCCATGATGAACAATTCGAAAATTATCGGAGCCGCCATCTTGGATTCTCATTTTGACCACGCCATCGGTATAAGCACCCTCGAAAACCATGAAAACGACATCCATGACAAAAACTTTGAATTTTTTGCAGTCGCCATCTTGGATTTTAATTTTGATCTCACTATCGGCTTTAGCATCCTCGAGAACCATGAAAACGACTCCCATGATGAACAATTCGAAAATTATAGCAGCCGCCATCTTGGATTCTCATTTTGACCACGCCATCGGCTTAAGCATCCTCGAAAACCATGAACACTACTCCCATGATGAACAATATTCGAAAATAATCGCAGCCGCCATCTTGGATTTGGATTTCAACCTCACTATCGGTTTTAACACCCTCGAAAACCATGAAAACGACATCCATGATGAAAACTTTGAATTTTTTGCAGTCGCCATCTTTGATTTTGACCTCACTATCGGCTTTAACATCCTCGAAAACCATGAAAACAACTCCCATGATGAACATTTTGAAAATTATCGCAGCCGCCATCTTGGATTCTCATTTTGAGACCTCGCCATCGGCTTTAGCATCCTCGAAAACCATGAAAACGACATCCATGATGAAAACTTTGAATTTTTTGCAGTCTGCAACTTGGATATTGATTTTGACCTCACTATCGGCTTTACCATCCTCGAAAACCTTGAAAACGACTCCCATGATGAACATTTTGAAAATTATCACAGCCGCCATCTTGGATTTGGATTTTAACTTCACTATCGGCTTTAGCATCCTCGGAAACCATGAAAACGTTACTCCCATGATGAACATTTCAAACATTATGGCAGCCGCCACCTTGGATTTTGTTTTTGACCTCACTATCGGCTTTAGCATCTTCGAAAACGATGAAAACGACTCCCATGATGATTAATTCGAAAATTATCGCAGCCGCCATCTTGAATTTTGATTTGACCTCACTATCGGCTTTAGCATCCTCGAAAACCATGAAAACGACTCCCATGATGAACAATTCAAAAATAATCGCTGCCGCTATCTTGGATTTGGATTTTAACTTCACTATCGGCTTTAGCATCCTCAAAAACCATGAAAACGACTCCCATGATGAACAATTCGAAAATTATCGCGGCCGCCATCTTGGATTTTGATTTGGACCTCACTATCGGCTTTACCATCCTCGAAAAGCATGAAAACGACTCCCATGATGAACATTTTGAAAATTATCACAGCCGCTATCTTGGATTTGGATTTTAACCTCACTATCGGCTTATGCATCCTCGGAAACCATGAAAACGACTCCCATGATGATTATTTCGAAAATTATACCAGCCGCCATATTGGATTCTCATTTTGACCCCGCCATCGGTTTTAGCACCCTCGAAAACCATGAAAACGACCCCCATGATGAACATTTCGAAAAATATCGCAGCCGCCATCTTGGATTTTGATTTTAACCTCACTATCGGCTTTAGCATCCTCGGAAACCATGAAAACGACTGCCATGATGATTTTTTCGAAAATTATCACAGCCGCCATCTTGGATTTGGATTTTAACCTCACTATCGGCTTTAGCATCCTCGGAAACCATGAAAACGACTCCCATGATGAACGATTCGAAAATTATCGCGGCCGCCATCTTGGATTTGGATTTCGACCTCACTATCGGCTTTACCATCCTCGAAAACCATGAAAACGACTCCCATGATGAACATTTTGAAAATTATCACAGCCGCCATCTTGGATTTGGATTTTAACCTCACTATCGGCTTAAGCATCCTCGACAACCATGAAAACGACTCCCATGATGATTATTTCGAAAATTATAGCAGCCGCCGTATTGGATTCTCATTTTGACCTCGCCATCGGCTTTAGCATCCTCGAAAACCATGAACACTACTCCCATGATGAACAATATTCGAAAATAATCGCAGCCGCCATCTTGGATTTGGATTTCAACCTCACTATCGGTTTTAACACCCTCGAAAACCATGAAAACGACATCCATGATGAAAACTTTGAATTTTTTGCAGTCGCCATCTTTGATTTTGACCTCACTATCGGCTTTAACATCCTCGAAAACCATGAAAACAACTCCCATGATGAATATTTCGAAAATTGTCGCAGCCGCCATCTTGGATTCTCATTTTGACCTTGCCATCGGTTTCAGCACCCTCGAAAACCACGAAAACGACATCCATGATGAAAACTTTGAATCTTTTGCAGTCGCAGTCTTGGATTTTGAGTTTGACCTTACTATCGGTTTCAGCATCCTCGAAAACCGTGAAAACGACTCTCATGATGAACAATTCGAACATTATCGCAGCCGCCATCTTGGATTCTCATTTGACCTCGCCATCGGTTTTAGCACCCTCGAAAACCATGAAAACGACTCCCATGATGAACATTTCGAAAATTATCGCAGTCGCCATCTTGGATTCTCATTTTGACCTCGCCATCGGTTTTAGCACCCTCGAAAACCATGAAAACGACATCCATGATGAAAACTTTGAATTTTTTGCAGTCGCCATCTTGAATTTTGAGTTTGACCTTACTATCGGCTTTAGCATCCTGGAAAACCCTGAAAACGACTCCCATGATGAACATTTCGAAAATTATCGAAGCCGCCATCTTGGATTTTGATTTTGACCTCACTATCGGCTTTAGCACCCTCGAAAACCATGAAAACGACATCCATGATGAAAACTTTGAAATTTTTTGCAGTCGCCATCTTGGATTTTGATTTTGACCCCACTATCGGCTTTAGCATCCTCAAAAACCATGAACACGACTCCCATGAAAAACAATTGGAAAATAATCGCAGCCGCCATCTTGGATTTGGATTTTAACCTCACTATCGGCTTTAGCATCCTCGAAAACCATGAAAACGATTCCCATGATGAACATTTCGAAAATTATCGCAGCCGTCATCTTGGATTTTAATTTTGACCTCACTATCGGCTTTAGCATCCTTGAGAACCATGAAAACGACTCCCATGATGAACAATTCGAAAATTATCGGAGCCGCCATCTTGGAATTTGATTTTGACCTCACTATCGGCTTTAGAATCCTCGAAAACCTTGAAAACGACTCCCATGATGAACATTTTGAAAATTATCGCAGCCGCCGACTTGGATTTTGATTTTGACCTCACTATCGGCTTTAGCATCCTCGAAAACCATGAAAACGACTCCCATGATGAACATTTCGAAAATTATCGCAGCCGCCATCTTGGATTTTGATTTTGACCTCACTATCGGCTTTAGCATCCTCTAAAACCATGAAAACGACTCCCATGATGAACATTTCGAAAATTATCGCAGCCGCCATCTTGGATTCTCATTTTGTCCTCACTATCGGCTTTAGCATCCTCTAAAACCATGAAAACGACTCCCTTGATGAACATTTCGAAAATTATCGCAGCCGCCATCTTGGATTCTCATTTTGACCTCGCCATCGGTTTTAGCACCCTCAAAAACCATGAAAACGACATCCATGATGAAATTTTTGAATTTTTTGCAGTCGCCATCTTGGAATTTGATTTTGACCTCACTATCGGCTTTAGAATCCTCGAAATTCTTGAAAACGACTCCCATGATGAACATTTTGAAAATTATCGCAGCCGCCGTCTTG
Source organism: Agrotis clavis (assembly GCA_954870645.1). Classification (NCBI taxonomy): domain Eukaryota; kingdom Metazoa; phylum Arthropoda; class Insecta; order Lepidoptera; family Noctuidae; genus Agrotis; species Agrotis clavis. Next base: position 13,585,927 of record OX940922.1, read on the forward strand.
GATTTTGATTTTGACCTCACTATCGGCCTTAGCATCCTCGAAAACCTTGAAAGCGACTCCCATGATTAACATTTCGAAAATTATCGCAGCCGCCATCTTGGATTTTGATTTTGACCTCACTATCGGCTTTAGCAACCTCGAAAACCATGAAAACGACTCCCATGATGAAATTGATGAACAATTCGAAAATTATAGCAGCCGCCATCTTGGATTCTCATTTTGACCTCGCCATCGGTTTTAGCACCCTCGAAAACCATGAAAACGACTCCCATGATGAAAACACAAAAACTGTCCATCACAAAAAGAATATTCCAATTCAAATTTTCAAAAATCAAAATAGGCCAAAAAGGGGAGGCTTGGTATTTCTGCCCTTCTCATGAGAGTTACTTGTAAGTTTGCTTGTCGTCACCCCTGAGTTACGCTTCACCCACTCAACCTTCGTTACGCTACGGAGGTCGCCGGCTCGCTTCGCTCGCCACCTCCCCCCCTTGGCTCCACTCGGTCTCGCAGGTTCGCTCCACTCAAGACCTACCTACCACCGGAAAGCTATCGTGACCTTTTCCCTACTCTACCTAGTTTCCGAGATACGATGGGGGGAGGGGTGAAGGGGGGAGTGGGGTGAGTTTTGAAAATGATTTTGACATACTCATACATTTTTTTCCGAGCCTCTTTACGAATCCGTAAAAAAACAGAACACGGGTCTCTTAGTTTCTGAGATACGATTGCGGGGAGGGGGTGGGAGAGGCCAAAAAGGGGTGGCTTGGTACTTTTGCCCTACTCATGAGAGTTACTTGTAAGTTTGCTTGTCGTCACCCCCGAGTTACGCTTCACCCACTCAACCTTCGTTACGCTACGGGGGTCGCCGGCTCGCTTCGCTCGCCACCTCCCCCCCTCCGCTCCACTCGGTCTCGCAGGTTCGCTCCACTCAGGACCTACCTACCACCGGAAAGCTATCGTGTCCTCATCCCTACGCTTCGCTTTACCGCTACATAATTTTTCCGAGATACGATGGGTGGAGTGGTGAAGAGGAGGAGAGGGGGGAGTTTTGAAAACATATTTTGACATACTCTGGGCCCCTCGATATGAATTTGAAAAAAAAATGTTCCAAGTCTCTTCTGAGATCCGCCTGAAAGGGGGGGGAGACGGGGGAAAAGGGGGAACTTTGCAAAAATTGGATTTTTCTTTTCCGAGCCTCCTCTATACGAATCCATAAAAAAACAAAACACGGGTCTCTTAGTTTCTGAGATACGATTGGGAGGGGGGGGGGGGAGGCCAAAAAGGAGAGACTTGGCACTTTTGCCCTACTCATGACAGTTACTTGGAAGTTTGCATGTCGTCACCCCTGAGTTACGCTTCACCCACTCAACCTTCGTTACGCTACGGAGGTCGCCGGCTCGCTTCGCTCGCCACCTCCCCCCTTCGCTCCACTCGGTCTCGCAGGTTCGCTCCACTCAGGACCTACCTACCACCGGAAAGCTATCTTGACCTTATCCCTACGCTACGCTTCGCTTTGGAGGGGTGAAGGGGGGGGAGAGGGGGGAGTTTTGAAAAATGATTTTGACCAACTCTGGGCCCCTTGATATGAATCTGAAAAAAAAAATGTTGCAAGTCTGTTAGCTTCCGAGATCCGCCTGAAGAGGGAGAAGGGGGGCAAGGGGGGGGAATTTTGAAAAATGAGTTTTAATTTTCAGAGCCACCTCTATACGAATCCGTAAAAAAGCAAAACACGGGTCTCATAGTTTCCGAGATACGAAGGGGGGAGGGGTGAAGAGGGGGAGAGGGGGGAGTTTTGAAAAATGATTTTGACCAACTCTGGGCCCCTTGATATGAATCTGAAAAAAAAAATGTTGCAAGTCTGTTGACTTCCGAGATCCACCTAAAGGGGGGAGAAAGGGGAAAGGGGGGGGGGGACTTTGAAAAATCGTTTTTACTTTTCCGAGCCTCCTCTATACGAATCCGTAAAAAAACAAAACACAGGTCTCTTAGTTTCCGAGATACGATGGGGAGGGGGGAGAGGGGGGGTGAAAAGGGGAGGTTTGGGATTTTTCCCATACTCACCAGAGTTACTTGTTTACGAATCTGTCAAAATATACCCACCTCCCCCTTCACCATCTGGGAGAACAATGATGTCAATCAGTGAGTCAGTCAGTGAGTGAGTGGTAATCGAGCTTTATATAGTATAATATAATATAATATAATAATGCGTTTCCAACAACTAAACAAGAGTGCTACGAATAAGTTTACATAACATTAATTTGTTACGTAAAGTCGTAAACAATCAATAACTTCGGGCTTCCTACATAATTGTTTTCGGCAAATCAGTGATCAAAATAAAGTTGTTTTTCAACAGCCTAACTTTTAGTTTAAAAGCTACCCTATTCCAATTACCTACCCTATTCCAGGTTTAAAATTAAGGGTACCTACAATTTCTAAGTACCCTTAACATTTGTTGATTTATTATATTGCCAGTTAATACAGAGGTAAATAAGAACTAGGGTAAAATAGCACAAATCGTTAGTAGCTATAAATTTATGTGAAGGATTATTAAGTTTTGCGTGACTTTCGATAAATTTTACCACCGATACGGATTCGACGTACATTGAACTATTAACATTTTAAGCTTGGCCGTCAATGTACGCAACTAGTGACGTAAACATCGGGACTTAGCCAGGAACTGAACGTAGAGGCATCGCATCGCGCAGCGGCAATCGATCGGCTGCGCGCGCAGCTCCGCCATCCTGGCTTCAGTACCGAGTCGTGGTTCCAGTCGAATACAATATTCGACAGAAATGTACCAAACCCGTGCAAAGTGACTACAGAAATAGTAATTGTTAGATAAAGTGACAACTAACTTAATAGGGGATCAAATATAAGGTCAGTGCTGTTCCGTTCTCTTTAGCAAAGGGCACGATCGAAGTACCTCAAGTACTGCAATTATTATTTTCAATAATAGATTGTTTCTCATAATTTCTCTCAGTATTTTTGTTATAATCTAATTTCACACACCTTTTTTAAAAATATTTGATCTGAAGTACAGTACAGGGTCACAGTTGAGCATATTAATATACCCAGGGCGTTCATACATGGCCATAAATATATATAAGTGTACATATAGTTAGTCTTATCTGAGTTTGACAGTTTGTTCAGCCTCGGCCCTGCTCGGCTGGCATGCGTAAGACGATGTCGTTTGTAAGGAAATAGTTACTGAAGCAGTTTATCGAAAGCGCTTTAGAATTAAATTATTAACTCCAACGGCAATTAAATAGAAACCTAGTGGGTTGTGGGTTGTGGTACTATCCACTGAATTCGTAAGACAAGGAAGTTATTCAGGGACAAAGACGAACAACACAAACGACCTTAAAACTTTATGAAATGTTACCGCAGATGGCGTTAAACTGTAGGGGTTGACATAAACCAGAATTATAATATCAGCATAGAAGTAAAGTCACGAATCTTACAAGAATAGGACGGAATAAATTACAATTACAGACATGGTAATACCTATCAATAAAAATGCTTTATATTTTTTTATGTTTTGATCAAAATACATCCTAAGAGTAAGTCCAAATTTTTCATTATCAATCATCTGATATAAATACCAGATACCTACAAGTCCAATTCTTAATACTTGTGCCGACATATAAGATCAATAACAGTTAATAAATAGGCCAGTATTTCTAGTTCCAGTCGGTCCAATTCGGTACTGCAGACAACTTTAGGCATCACAGTTTTGCAATTAAATGAGTTAACACTTACCCAACTGTAATGCTGTTTTGTTGGTTTGTCCTTGGTGAGAAATCGGATCAAGGATAGGGACGATTAATTAAAAGTCCTTTAGAAGCTTTGAAGTGTTTAACATTCATTTTACTTACGGTATCGTGTTTCGGTATCAATCTAGGTCTGACTTAATGAACATCAAGGACAATTTCAGTAATTTTAACATGAAAAAGGACTCAAATCTTACAAAGAAAACTACTTAGAACTCTTTTTTTCTCAATGCTCTAACAAATAAAGGGCTTCACACACAGCAGCTATAATGTAAAGATGTACATTATAGCACGATACATCTCATGACATCTTTCCATAGAGATTCGAAGATGTATAAATTTAATATACATTATAGCTGTTGTGTGTGGTCTCCTGACGATTTCTATGGAAAGATTTAATGAGATGTATCGTGCTATAATGTACATCTTTACATTATAGCTGCTGTGTGTGAAGCCCTTTAATCAATATTTAAACAAAAATAACCATCTCAAACTTGAGCACATACTAGGCGCCTATGAAGACAACAGAGATGGCTTGGTTAAAATTACTTAAATTAACGAAATTTAAAAACCGTACCTTGTGCAAGTACTAGGCAACCATACTCGTAAAGATAACAGAGTTGTCTTAGTAAAATGTGTTTCTATTTTTGTGACAGACAATCATGTCGCCACTGCTGGAGACGCTGCTGCGGTGGCGGCGGGAGGCGCCGCCGCCGGCCGAGCCTCTGGACGAGACAACTACGCCCACAGCGAAAAACCTCAGTAAGCTGAATATAACTCTTTTACTTCAACTTTATTTGAACGATATTGATTTATCACTCGAAGATTATAAAGCTAAGAATGAACAAATGAGAGAGGAATTAGGTCGATGTTTTCGCAGTTGAATAAATAGGGGCAGTAAGCAAACTATCGATTAAGATTTTAGAGTATATTATTTAAAGGGTTTTGGTACATGAACGAAAGTTAAATATTACTGTAGAAATAGGGTATGCAGTTAGAAAAGGTACAGACGCCAGCAGGTCAACCTAGCCGAATCTATCAATTTAATCAATCGATATTAACTTTCCACTATTGTGATAAGGTTGAAAATCTATTAAAGAAATTTGACAGTTTGAGTGATGTGCTGGCGTCTGTGCATCTTACCAGCAGTTTGGAGTAAGACAAAATAGAGCCTATTCAAGCCCTGAATCATATTGAGAACAAATTGCAAAAATGAAGAAAATTGCGATGATACTAGTAGCAGAAATATTTTCCTGGAAGTAAGCCAATTTAACTGGTTTACCGAATTCATCGACCTAGAACCGAACGAATCTATAGGAGGCAAACAAAGATACTAACAAGTTCCTATTGGATTGTACGAGTAATCTAGATATCGGTTTAACTATGGGTTAGGTTTTCTAAGTTTGAAAGTAAGATGACCAATAATTATAATGACGAAATCAGACGAGACTTAGATATATCAGACAGAATAAATTTTATAACTCAAACGGTATTATTTAGGAGAGCACGAATTTTCACTCTTTTACTTTACAGCGTCTTTCCAGTATTTACATCGTTTTTGTATGAAAAAATGGAACAGCGCCTCTCGTGTGCGAAGAAAGAACAAAATTTTTCCTTGAAAATTGTCAATTTGAAATTGTCAAAGTTCCAGTATAATAGAGTAAACTCGTGCTAAGGGTACAGAGTACCCTTGGGTACTCTGTACCCTTAGCACGAGTTTTCAGTATTTGAGACGTAAAGTAAACTGGAACTTTGACAATTTCAAATTGACAATTTTCAAGGAAAAAATGAGTTCCTTCTTCGCACACCAGAGGCGCTGTTCCATTTTTTCAGACAAGAAACTTTGTAAATACTGGAAAGACGCTGTAAAGTAAAAGAGTGAAAATTCGTGGTAATGGTACAGTTTCAAATCAAGATGCAGGTAATATAGTATTAGTAATCACTATTCCGATAGACGATGCAACGTAACCAAGAAACGTTCAAACAAGGGAAATAAAGATTTGGCATCGACGAGTAGAGTTGCGATAGCCTAAATTGGTAAGGCGTCTGAAGTACTCGTCCGGAAGACGCGATTTCAAGTCCCACTCGCAACTAACCGTTAGGACACGCGACATAGGCATTAATGCGTACCTATATTTAGAACTATAATATCCTTTATTTTCACGAAATCATATTTCTTCAGCAGCCACAGAGGGAGGAGCATCCTTGCCGATTACATCTTCGACAGTGCCTACTACCCAGGAGAGCCTAGGCGAAAAGACGGCGGAGATAGCGCGCAAGATGAACATAGAACCATGGCAACTCGTAGCTATACTTGTCGGTAAGTGCCTTGCAAATAACCCTACTGTATTTACTCCTATCCAGCATACAACCATCATAGTGCGAGCCAATTACCTATGAACACGATCAATAACTAAACCGCGTTCATGAGCTGACAGTACTAATAAAGATAGCATTCAGTGTCGTAGTGGAAGTCCCCATTTTCATTTATAGAATTCTAAGTTGTCTTTGAAAAGTCCGTTAAGCTGGAGATGACACTCTTTCGTGTGAAGTATCCTCACTTTGAACTGGATAAACGTATGACCTCATTCACTACCTTAGTGATATAGTTTTTCTTTGATCTGGCCTGAGGGTTACTCTTTTCATTTACCTTCACCTTCTTTTAGATGTTGAATGAGTCTTAGCAGCTCTATAACATACCTCATCTATAGCGTTCCTTGGCGCTTATTTTAAGCATGGTTCAAAATTTCTATATTATTATAAGAACCCATAACGTCTGCTCTAAAAATGGGGCGCTGCCAATTGCGTAAGACTACTTATAACTATCACACTTCATTAGATCTCTTGTTCCGTGAGTTTCCAAAGATCTTTAAGTTCTAGACTTATGTTGTAACAATTTAGTTGACGTCTTTAGTCTCAAACTAATTTCGTCTAATGATTATGCTAACGAAGACGACAAACTATTCATAAGTTCAGACCACGATCTACGTATAAGTCAGTCGTGTCTGGTAAAACAGTAATTTTGCAATATTTTGGGGTTTTACTGAAGAAATAATATTAAATAACATTTGCAAATGTTATACATGAATGAGTATACAATATACGTGCTCATTAGCAGCATATAATCATAACTACTTATTTCAATTATCGACCTCTACCTACCTATGTAACCCGTAATGTTTTTATTTAACGCAAGTTAATTTAACACGCTATTTCCCAACATGTAAACAATTTATCGAATTGTATTGCTGGATTATCCTTTGAGTCATGTCAGACATTACTTTTAGAGCGGGAGCCCGTAACAGATGTCCGTGACCAATTTCCTCTCAAGCGATAATTAGCAGACTACATGAGGGAGTCGTATCATGAACATTCGTGGAAGTCAGCTGCGATTCCGTTGGTGGGATAAGCAGCAATCGCCGTTCAAACACGTAGAAAAAATATTTTTTTTTAGTCATTTCCTCTCAATTGAAACCTGGTTTATATTGAAGATTACCTTGTATCACGAAGAATAAAACCAATCAGCCGACGGTACCATGGTCATGGTCCACGTCAGCTGGTCACTCGAACATGTAATTTTTTATTTTATTTTCAGTGATTTCCTCTCAACCCAAATTTTGCCTGATGAAAGTTTACATGAAGATATGGCTAAAAACAGACGTCAGCTGGCTGTATCTCGGTGGAAAGGTCGTCAGCTGATACTTTGAAAATTATTGTACAAGCAGGACTAAGGGCTAGTACAGACTTGCGGAAACCGCGCGTTCATGAATCGCGCGGTTCGAAACCGCAAAATTGTTATGCAATCAGACTCCGGCGGTTATATGTGATTATCGTACAGGGATAACGTCCGTTTGAAAAAGGAGGTCAGCGAAAAATCGATTTACTGTGGTTGTTGCTCCTTAAAAAAACGATAAGAAAAATGCGGTATGCAATGCAAATGGGTGCATCCAATATTAAGTAACCAACCAAGTTCCCAACGTATTTTCACAATTTCCAAATATCTCCACTAACTCTTGCCAAGCTTGGTTATGATAGTTTTATTTGAGTAATCCTCACACTGAATATCCCATATTGCATTTCTCTTCTCCACTTCATCAATAAACAGTTCAGTGTCGAAACGAACCGTGCCAAACTCACGAGCTGTGATGTGCTAACCGCGCGGTATCCGCCACGCAACTGAACGCAAAGTAAAGACTCCATAGTAATAGAAACGCGCGGGAGCAGCGCGATTCTATTTTCTGGCGGTTGACTAACCGCGCGGTTATGTCTGAACGATTACTTAATAACTCATACATATAAGACTCTCTCCTCTACTCCGCTTCTTTATACGCGCGCTTGTATCATCAATCCAAACGCAATAACAAATCAGCGCCTACGGCGCCGAAGAGGCGCGTTCCTGAAACGCGCGTCTTCTGCGCGTTTAGAATACGCCGTATGCGATGGGCCTAAGGTTCTCTGCCCATTCTTTGCACGAATATGCAAAACGATCATAATGAACTCTTGAAAAAACGTATAAATGGGTCTATTGATTTATTTTCTCAATTAGTGAAAAGTATAAGAAATAAAAAGCTTTTCTATAAAGAAAACCCCCAATCATTGCTTGATTCATTGGTTGATGTTATTGTCATTTACATTTTTCATTTACATTACATATAAAACAATTAAAAATACAAAATAAACATGTTGTTATGAAACATTTATATCAATGGATATCTAGTTCGGACCTCAAAGATAGGAATTTCTTCATAATGCAAGCCGGATCGAGAAGCTCTTCACGTAATCTCCAAGCGAGAGCCTTGTCTCATCATTGAAGATCGTGCGGGAATCCTTCTGATTCTGTTGAACCGGTTAACGGACCTTCTTGATCAGGGTGTCAATTACTTATTCACTCCAGTAAGAACAGTTCCATAACTTGAACAAAATAACGAAATACAACAACAGAATCATTTAATATTGATTTGAAACCTTATGACAGCAGAATGATTTGACAAGATTAGACATTAAGGATGACACAAGTTTTTTTTCCAAATAATATTTTTTTATGGCTTCTTCTATGTGTCATTATGACAGACACTCGTTTCCCTTAAGTCCGTTTTGATATTGCAAATAAATTACGTTTAGTTATTCAGATTTAATAAAATATTTGTTTCTTCATATTTTATTTTACGATCTTTCCACCGAGATACAGCCAGCTGACGTTTGCTTTTATCCATTTCTTCATGTAAACTTTCATCAGGTAAAATTTGAGTCGAGAGGAAATCACTGAAAATAATATAAAAAATTACATGTTCGAGTGACCAGCAGACGTGTATTCCACCATGTTACAGACAGCTGATTGGTTTTATTCTTCGTGATATAAGGTAATCTTCAATATACACCAGGTTTCAGTTGGGAGGAAATGACAAAAAAGTATAATTTTTTCTACGTGTTTGAACGGCTATTGCTGCTTATCCCACCAACGGAACAGCAGCTGACTTCCACAAATCTTTATGATCCGACTCCCTTATGTAGTCTACTAATTATGGCTTGAGAAGAAATCACTAACGATATTTTGGTCTGGCTTCCGGTCTATTTGTATAACAGAATAATTTTCCTTTTATTAAACTCATTATTCAAATTACCAGAGATCATTAATTTTAATTTAAGCCGCTTCATTAATGGAAACAATTTTATATTTTTAAAAAGGAAACTTTAGTAGGCCGCCATTATGATTGCATTATCCATGTTCCCAATGACGGGGCCCCCCTCTCAGAGGGCCAAAGCCTGCCGGGGTCGCGGGATTATTCCCTTACCGTAACCCCGGAACATAACAGGCTATCGAAGGACACCGTGGATTTTAGTCAGTAGAAGTCTGACAGTCCCTCCCGCCCTGCCCGGGGTTGGAGGACTCATTTGATGATTTTACCACGCTAAAAAAAAAAAATCAAAATCCATGTTCCCAAAGATTGGAGCCCAAATCAACATGTCGCTGAAAAATGATCAACTCAGCCTATCGCAGTCCACTGCTGGACATAGGCCTCTCCCAGGCTTTGCCACCACCCTGTACTCCCCGTCATTCGTTACTACACCGTTGTTAACAAAACCAAAGACTACGGGGTTTTCTATTTAATTCCAATAGGCGATGGGGCTCTCCTCTCTTAAACTCGTACCACATTAAGACTCCATGCTGATGTTCCTCTTCTTTTTTGCCAAGGTGTGGGAGTGGTCGTGCTCGGAATATGCTTCTGCTGCATCAGGCGGTGTTTCCGCAAACGCCGCTCCAAGGATGGCAAGAAGGGGATGAAAGGTGTAGACCTAAAATCCGTCCAGCTACTGGGTTCCGCTTACAAGGAGAAGGTAATGTTTTGGTACTTTTACCATCTTATATGATCTCCAATTTAACATTCTTTGAAGATATTTCTTGAGGAGGTGTTCTCTGTCGACGAGGTTTAACTGAACTAATAGAAAAATACTATTGCCTAAAGGTGCCTTTAACAGACTCTCTCGATTTCGTAAACAAAACTTAAAATCGTGTGACAATAAAAAAATATCAAAAGAGCGAAGATTGAGAAAGTCTGTGGGCCATAATAAAACAGGCAGTCCATAAGAGAAAAATGATATGAACTATTTTTAAGAAATAAGATATTCATATGAAATTTGCCGCGGGACGTGCATGTAGGTTCAGCCTGACATGGAGGAGCTCACGGAGAACGCTGAGGAACCTGACGACGGCGACTCCAAGAAAGAGGAACAGAAGCTAGGAAAACTCCAATACAAGGTATGAATCTAACCAGCACTCTACATGGCAAAGAGAGACCTGTGAGAGAAAGAGATGATAAAAACGAACTGGTTTGTAAACAACGAATACAAAATATGTAGTCCATTTTAATTTAACATTTCATGAAGTATCTTGTAGATTTCAGTAGTCTTTCAAACACCAGTTGTAAATCTTGACATTTCTTTATACTGTGACTTGTTTCGTAATTAACTCATTTATTTAACTCGTTAATTTGTTTTATGACCAAATCGTCACACCGTTGCGGAGGTCTTAGTGTGCCTACATATTATGGTCCATTAAAGACGATTGATTGTATCGTTAAACCCTTTATCATCGGGACAAATGAGGCAATAGTTGCATTTACACTATCATGGTCTTCCAATCTTAACGCCTACTATCATATAAGTTTTTGTTTGCAGCTGGAGTATGATTTTAACAGTAACAGCTTGTCTGTGACTGTCCTTCAAGCTGAGGAACTGCCCGCCCTGGATATGGGCGGCACGTCTGACCCCTACGTCAAAGTTTACTTACTCCCTGACAAGAAGAAGAAGTTTGAAACAAAGGTTCATCGGAAGACTCTGAACCCTGTTTTCAACGAAACATTTGTGTTCAAGGTAAGTCTTAGGACAATCAGAGCTAATTCCATCCATTTTAAAGATATCATGTTACTGATTCACAACTTGTTTACACAGAACGTGCCCTACGCTGATGCTATGAACAAAACTCTTGTGTTTGCGATCTTCGACTTCGATCGGTTCTCAAAACACGACCAGATTGGTGAGGTGAAGGTGCCGCTGTGCCAGGTGGACTTGGCACAGACCATCGAGGAGTGGCGCGAGCTGCAGAGTGTCGAAGGAGAAGGGGGGCAGGTGCGGTTACACACACACAAAAAATATCTCGAGTATTATCGTCCACCTTGAAACATCCAAGTATCTTGTACAAATGTAAATGAGTCCCTAAATTATGACGTGTCGGTCAGAAGGCACAGATGCTATCGACCACACTCGCTTTACCTCAAACAGCCAATACCTACTTCATAGTCACAATCTTCATCTTTATAAAATGAAAATCAAAGTGCCTGTAACAAGTTTATATGCATTGTAATGTAACATAATAATTTCTATAAGGCTTTACTTTTCAGCAAACTTTCATTTTAAATTGGAATGATATTTTATCTAGCAATATTATATTAAATTCTTTATCATGTAAATCGAGTGGCACTCGTAGTCCAATATTCCATACGTCTTTGCATTAAAAGTTAATTTATTTTCTACAATAATAAAGCTTTGCACGTTGGGCCATTTTAATAAATCACTAGAATTATTCGCTGCTATTTTATGACTTGAAATTGTAGGGAACGTTCTCTTATTGTATTAGGCAGATGTTGCAACAAATCACAATTGGTAAAATTTACAATCTTTACAATCACACCCAGGTCACATCAACATCATTTCACAACTAGGAACATTATATACCTACGAACAATGAATGCACATATAGAAATAAGCCTACAACACCAACCGAATACAGTTTCTAAAATATCAACCAAGGAGACTATTTTATCTTTTTTCTTAGCTTAGGCTAGACTGGCAAAACACACAAGACAAAATACTCGTACCTACATCAAACTACAAAATTCTTTACTTACTAGATTTGTGTTTTGGCAGAACAGCATTATATTAACATTTCGCCGTTCTTTCAATCAATGCATTATTACCTCATTCAAAATATCATCAGCATTCTTAGATTTTTATCTTTTCAGATTATTTTTAATTTAAGTATTCATTGGAAGAATGGTCTACATTTTTACAATTTTACTGCACTTTTTTAATGAGAGGAACCTTGACGATGTTAACAAATAATTAATTCATTTGATAACTGTGTTAAGGAGGAAATCTCGGCAGTCAAGGCACCTCAACATGGATGAGTCGTCATTTATTTTTCTGATAAAATTAATTTCGACAGCAAAAATGTATTTACTTGGTTTTTCTCTTTTTCTCCATATTTTCTCTGCTCTGCTTGGCTGTGTTTGATTGTGTCCTGAACAATCTTGCATGCCGCTTCAAAAACGAAATGATCATTCACGTAAGTATTATTTTGAGACACATCAAGATTATTTACTGTTAAATACATGAATTGTACTCAAAATGGCGTGCTGGTATACAAGACCGACAAATGGTTAAATGATATTTAACCAAATTAGAAGCAAGGTTCGATTTAAATAATGGTTTGTAAAGAGAATTGGGCCAAGATTCAGACCATTACGTCGTTTGTTCTAGGTTGTACAGCATTGTTGGAACATAATAATTATTTGATCCACATCTCAAACTCTGAAAAATTTTCACCTAACCTGTGATCACCCGTCATACCACATTATTTTTTATTCTTTTTTGTTACTACGTTTTATTATTTATATCCATCCGACACTTTGATTTTATTTTATATTGCGGCTGGGGAATGTTGCATGTTTTTCATCTTATTGTGCTCGTATATTGTCTGACTTGCCATTTTGTGTCCCTATCACTGTTTATACCTTTATGTATCGACAAGAAAATGAACGAAATGACAAATCAGAATTATTTATGGTACACGTTTAATTGGCTATGTATTGGTGTTTTCACTCGTAATCCGATATAAGTACATTGGTTCCTTCACTACTCAGACATTTCAAAATTATTGAAATTACAAATTCTAACAAACACTCGCACAAATATTTCCCTACGTGTGTAATGTAATGTTTCCCATGTGACTACATCTTGTGTATGGTCTTCATAACATTTTCATGAAAAATATTTTTATTAATGGAGCATTTATTCAAGTATGTTGCAGGTCACCTTCTGACCGACGAACGGAGAGCTATCCTAGTAATGTCCTACCGAACCAAAATGTACTTATTGCATGTTTGTGGTATTGGTGTAACCAAGGGGAAACACATTGTGAAGGTCGTTTTAGTAATTATAGTTATAATTAACTACTTTTAACACGTCAACTTTTAACAATGCCATCACGATGTGTTTTGCCTGAACCTATGTTCTTTAGAAGCTCTATATGCCAGGAACTGTCTTCTTTAGTATTCTATCTATCTACTTCTCTAAACGTACATTTTCTTCGAGAACATACGTTAGCTACACCTATATCAATACTCACAAAGCGAAGCTTATAACTAACACCGTCATCACACTCTAGACGTTACCTACTGAAATATCTGTTTAATGTTAGAGTGCTGTATTTGAAAACCTAAAACCTACCTATCGATGTATGTATGTATATATAGTACCTACTATACTTAAAGATCCATTGAAGAAATGTTAGATTTCATTCAACCATGTATAATCTAATAAGATTTTATTCGTACTTTTTGTTTCCTACGAGGTAAGTGCATTTACTACACCAAACAAAGATTAGAATTCTTCAATGGTTCATTATTGTTCGTTGTATGTGTGTATTGTACCTATATGTGTGTATTATTAGCTAATTGCGATCTGTTCCTAAAATGGTTAGTCTTTGTTACAGACTAGGCACATCGTTTAAGGTGACTCGTTCTTATTAGCTGTTAGGCAAACTCAATGTGGTAGGACTCAAATTGTAGCAGAATTTAGGAAAGGTGAGCTAGGTTAAAAACTACATAATTGTCGCATTTTGATGATCTGAGCTGGGTGTCACAAAAACTATAAATTGGCTTCATTTCGGCAACAGATCGTAATGAACACAATCCCCATCTTCTATCTTCCTACCTACCAATATAAATTTATGTATTTCAGCGGAAAACTGCTTCATATTAGGTTTGATATGAACGTTGATGTATATATTTATTTTGTACGTATAGATATGTTCCAAAAAGTTATATGTATCGTGTTTAATTTATATTTTTAGATAAAGTGATATCTATGTGCTAAAACGTTATATGTAACGCAATGAAAGTGTTCGTCAAATGTGCGTATGATTAGCTGCAAAATCCATTTTGTTCAAGGCTATTAATCTCAATTGTTTACGGGCTATCCAGCACGTGCCTCGGCGCAGTATTTCAGTTGTTCTATGTAATAACATTCGTATGAATATTCATAATGGCTAAATATTTTAATCCCGTGAACTGAAGCCCTGTGCCGATAAACCAACAACCATAAATACGCTTCTAGGTGACTACACGGAGCTATTGTTTTGTTTTTGTTTTTTATTTCGTGTAACGAGATTTTGAGTGCCCCGGTCCGCCCTAAGCCGCGTTATTTATGGCCCATATTATTTCTATGTTTTCTAAATAGCTTTTCAAACCCGTTCTCTGAGCGCTATGTATTCCTTACACAACTTTTCCTCTATTATCTTCCATACAACTCACATCCAAATATAAACTATTTGTTCAACTCTGTTTATTGACAATAGTAATTTTAAAACACATTTACTACAAGAAACATCACCTTAATGCCTTTTACGTCAGTGATAAAAGAATATTATTTGTACAAATAAAAGATTACAGTGACGAGATACAGGTTGATCATCGTTATATGTTACTACCGAGAGGATAGGTTTCTATCTCTGATGTATTACAGGACAAAGAGTCATGCTAATTGTTGCACATTGCAGGACAACAAGTTGGGAGACATTTGTTTCTCATTGCGTTATGTACCAACGGCTGGAAAACTGACAGTTGTTATTTTGGAAGCGAAGAACTTGAAGAAAATGGACGTGGGCGGTCTATCAGGTAATATTGCATGCATCATGTTATTCTATATTGTATAACTTTTAAACAGAAAACCTACACTGATAACACTGATGTCTGATTTCACAGGAATTTTAGGGTAAACATTTTATTACCTATCTATATTATTTTGTATAACCGCATAGACATGTGTACATAAATTCTAGGTTATATAATATTTTATAAGCAATATTACATGCATGTCCTAACACTTACGGTCACTAAACCATTTTCATAAAATACGTAGATAGTTATTTATACCTGTGAATTCATGGTAACATTCTTACTTCCTCCACTTACTATAACTTTAGCTTCATATATTTAGTATAAATTAAATTTCTACACAACACTATTTTACAAATTAAATGCACCTACCAGTTCCAAATTAATACACCTATGGATAATAATCATAATCAAAACATGCTATTATTTATTTTTCATAATTTATCACATGCTATAATATTTTAAAGTATGTAGTTTTTAATACGCCTTTACCCATTTATAAATATAGCAAAACAAAAATAATTAGATAATCAATATATGCCATTCTCACTTAATCCAATATGAATTATTTTCTAATCAATGCATCATTCTCTGTTTCATATTCGACTCCTGACGCGGCGCCTACGCACAGATCCGTACGTAAAGATAGCACTCATGCAAAATGGCAAACGTCTCAAGAAGAAGAAAACGAGCATCAAGAAATGCACACTGAATCCCTATTACAACGAGTCATTTACTTTTGAAGTACCATTCGAACAGATACAGGTGCGAGCCGAGATTCATGCAAAATTCGATGTCGCAGCGCATAGTCTGGACAAATCAATCAATGAAAAATACATACGGACAAAACATTCCCTCAATTCAATACATCTCTATTGTTCTTACATACTGTCTCGAATTGTATTTTTCATTCAAATTGTCTTAACTGTGCACGATTTGATGTTGTGGACTAATTGTTGTGAATATATGAATAATATACACCACTTGCATCCATACCCGTTCCTATCCTATACATAACATATTTGTGTTGTATCATTTTATCTGTTCTTGTGTTTGTCCTAATATTAAGAAGCTATGCCTTCTGTAATCACTGGCATACCACAAATCTTTATGGAATTAGTTACTCTAAAACAAGTTCCTACTAAGTAAATATTTGTTGGTGGTATTACAGTCAACTGTTTGTAGTATATCCCAAGTTATTTATTGTTTGGTATGTTTTTTTTGTGTTTATATAGATGTTGTCTAGTTAGATCATAATTATGTAGTGTCCCTCTAGTATAGAGTTCCGCTGTTTCATGAGTCATTCTGTCATCTGTCTCTATTCCCGTTCGTGTCCTGCCCCGTCTTTTTCCTTTTTATATTGTTCAAAGTCAATGTCTTATATTTCTAAGGCAATAAAATGTTGACCTTCATTTGTAACTGGGTTGTTGTGCGTGTTTCAATTGAAGGTTTTCATTTTTCGTTGAAATATAATTTGATTGACTTTAATTAATATTGTCCCCCTCCTTCAAAACTGAGTGGTGTTAGCAATCTCCCCTCGTGACTGCATTGCAATTTGGTTACTTCAAACTGTAATTACTTATGGTTTAAGGAATCCAGTTCCTCGTTCTTCTTCTGCATTCTTAATATCTCCCCATATTTTCGTATATTTTTTATCCGTATGAATGCTTTGTCCCTTGTTGCGTTAATTTATTTATTGTGAGGTATGTATGAACCTGTTGCTGTTACCGTATTTTATGCTGTTGTTTAAAGGTTTGCTTTAGTAGTACTATTTATTGTCTTTGCTGAGCTTTTGACATTTATCTTATGCTAACATTTTCTGATACTTTCATTAACTACATTTAGTATTAAAAGTGCCTACAAAAGTAAAATCTATCAGTAGAATCATTAATTGCTGTAAATTCCTGGATCAACTTATTATAATTGAGAACTTATCAATCATGGTTATAATTATGTATAGTTTCAAATAACCAATATGATGAAATGTGGGAAATCTACATGGCTCACAGAACTCTACGAAAGCCAAACATAAGGATTTATTTTAGTTCATACTTATATTTTCGAAGTAAATTCAGCACAAATGACTAAGTAGATAGTTTTGCTTTACTAGAGCTTACGAAAACCCTATAGATGATACTGGTTACATGTATAATTTTGAGGCTTTATCAACTCTGTATTTTGCCCGATGTTTTAATCAATTTTAACAACATCATTAATCATAGTCTGAAATGTTATTAAAATATCGGGGAATATACAAAGAATTGAATAGCAAAATTATTTTCTAATTAGTATCATTTGTCGGGACACAAGCCTATACAGGGTGCAATCTTAGTCGTGGGCAATATTTTAATCTAATGCTCTACTAACGATACTGAATGTATAACGCAACTCAATAGCATTTTAATGCAAGTATGTAAAACCTTAAAAAAATTAATAAGTGTCTCAAAGTATCAACGCGGCGCGTAGACGCGTTATACTACGTTTTAAAATGTGGATACTTCAAGACTTATTGGGGATTAAGATTTATTTTTTTACTTTTAGTGTTTATTTGCAACATTATGCCTTTGCAATGTGACTTAAAACATTTTTAAGGTTTTCCAAACTTGCATTAAAAATATTTTTGATTTGCGAATTATTAGCCCTAATGCAATCAGTATCGTGACTAGAGTCTTAGATTAAAGTATTGCCCACGACTAAGATTGCACCCTGTATAAATTTTAGTTCACGAACTTATATCCGGTTTCTAAATTCAAAACGAATCATTTGAGTAAACAACCGAGTTTTTTAGCCACCTGCAAATATTTCAGAGAACTGAAAAAGCTTCGAGTAGATGAAATTATATTAATAGCAAAGATTTAGGAGTAACCCATCTATTAGAAATCGGGTATAAACCCTTGATCATTTTTCTCCGCTGTCGTAACTTTTCATGAAATGCTTGCATTGTTATGTCATTAATCTGAATCGCACTGCAGAAAGTAAACCTAGTGATCACCGTGGTGGACTACGATCGCATTGGAACTTCGGAGCCAATCGGCAAGGTGGTGTTGGGGTACAACGCGTCAGGAACGGAGCTTCGTCATTGGTCCGACATGCTGGCTAGCCCGCGGCGCCCAATCGCGCAGTGGCACACACTCAAAGACCCCGACGATGGAGAGAAGAAGGATTAAACGTTGAACTGAGGTGGGTTTTTAACCTGTTTTATAAATAACTGTGGGTTATTTTCCTTGACTAGGTATGTATGAGACAACAGGAAAGATTCTCTAAAGTAGGCAGGTACGATTTCTTTTTTTACCTCATCATCACCCTAGTTAAAAAATATAGGATCCCAGTGTAACTTTCTTTTATGTCTAATAGATTTTTTTTTGTTAATTTTCAGTATGAAAAGCAGAAAATACAAACATGGAAGTACGAGTGTGAAGAATAAGCGACTTATGTTTATCTAAACCTACGTTTAATTATGTATATTTACTGTTATGTTATATCCAAACCTATTCTACGTTGAATCAACTAGGTATGTGTCCCCTACTCCTGAAATTTTATCGTTAGCGCTTCTACAATGTGAATTGAATGTCGTCTTTAATCGTTTCTAATAAAATATCTACTTATTGAATATTACGGTTAAAATTTGTAATTGTAAAGAAGATTAGTAATGTTCTTCAACCCCAAGAGTCCTTTGGCCCGATTGATTTGCTAATTTTAAATGTTGCTAATCAATTATAAGTACGAGTACGCTGAAATAGCGTCCGATGAGTCAGCGCAAGTGAGACGCCATTGGTGTTGGATTGTCACAAGGGTAAAGTAGATGACACAGCCGTTGATTTAAGTAGATAACTTGATTGCATTAGCGACTACATCGGCGCAAAGTGTACCGAGTCTTGTTCTCTCATCTCGTCTCGACTAACTAATACTCGAATCTTGCTAAATTGTAAGAATGTTGGTTTAGCATTATGTGTGTTGTTGTGAAGAGTGTAGGAATAATTGTTAGAATTCCTTTGCTACTTCCACGTTCTAAGCGTCTATCTTATAAATTTTAATTTTAAATTCTCGCTAAGAAACATACAGCTTCGTCTATTAATGTGCTTTGTTATGAAAAGCAGTTACTTGACGTTCATGTAATCGAAAATATATTTCATTTAAAAACTTATTACTAAAGCTGTGTAAATAAGTTGTATCCTGTTAAATTTATTACATTCTATTTTACTATCGTATAAGTGTTATAGTATTGATACCCTTTTATTATAATATGATCAATGTTCCTCGGGGAAGAGAATGAAGCGACTAAGTTCAGTTTATACACTTCTCATCAAAAAAATCGAAACACCTCGCAGTTTATGATTTGATAAGGATTATCAGAAAAATGTGTATATTTAGGAATAAATGTAAAATGTCATTTAATAGTGAGTAGTATGAGGTTTTTAAATCCTAATGTTAATGTTCTAAATTCAAATTAAGTCTTCATAGGTTTCGTATTTTGTATAATGAGTAATTTTTACCCTGTATGGAATATGAAGGAAATGGGTAAAACAACACGCGTAAATGAAAAAAAAATGTAAGAAACGTTTATTTAATAACTTGTATTCCCTCCGCGAGCTCTTATTACTGCTTCCATACGGTTCTTCATCGATCGGATGAGAGTCACGATCACATGTTGTGGTATATTATCCCATTCCTCTTGGATTGCATTTTGCAGCTGGCTAAGTGTTTCTGGGGCTGGATCTCTTGCTCGAATTCGTCTCTTTAATTCATCCCATAGATGTTCAATGGGATTCATGTCCGGGCTTCTTGCTGGCCATACCATAATGGAGATACCGACTTCGGTAAGATAATCTCGTACGACGCCCGCGGTGTGAGCTCTAGCATTGTCGTGCATGAATATGAAGTCGTTGCCAATAAAATGTGCATAGGGCATCACATGAGGTTCAAGACACTGTTCGATGTACCGATGAGAGTTTAGTGCAGGCAGCCGTGGCCCAGACACAAAGGCAAGTTCTGTCTTACCGTCGGCGCTGATTCCTCCCCAAACCGTCCACGAACCGCCACCATAGCTGACCTTTTCTTCAATGCAGCATTGTGCAAAGCGTTCTCCATCTCTTCTGTAGACCTTGTTCCTTCCGTCGTTACCATACAGCATAATTTTACACTCATCAGAAAACAGTACTTTGCTCCACTGAAGGTATGACCAAGTTAGGTGCTCGCGTGCAAAGTTAAGGCGCGCTCTTCGATGGTCTGCAGTTAATTTCGGCCCATTCGCTGGCTTATGCGGTGCCAATCCGCGTTCCTTCAACCTTCTTCTTATTGTAAAGTCACTTACAGCTACTCTTCGTACAACGCGAAGCTGCTGCTGCAGTTGAAAAGCGTTAAGGCGTCGATTTCGTAAAGAAGTTGTTACAATAAATCGATCATCTCGCTCAGAAGTGACCCGATTCCTGCCAGATCCTGAACGGCGCGTGAACGAACCAGTCTCCCGATAGCGTTTGTAGACTCTATGAACAGATGATAAGCTTAGATGCAATCTTGCAGCCACAACACGCTGACTAAGTCCAGAATCCAGCAATGCCACCACTTGGGCGGCTTCTGCGGGCGAAGTATCCATATGTTTTAGAAAAAAAAGTTTTTTCAGACGTCCCAAAGTCACAGTAAATGAAATAAGAAACAGAAAGTTTAAAGACAAGCGCTAATTTTTAGTTTTTAAACGAGAAACGTACTCCAACCCTAAATACACATTTGTCTCAAAACAGTGATTAATTTCATTTATAGGTTAAACAAATGAAATTATTTCGAATTTTGATTTTTTTCTTCTTACTGTAATGACCAAACTGCCAGCTACACAGTAATGTTTTTTTTTCATGGAATTAATTCTCTTTTGTAAAAAATTAGGACAAAAACAATAAAAACGAAAGTGTTTCGATTTTTTTGATGAGAAGTGTATTTACTTAAGTTATTTAGTTTATTTTTAGAAAACAAGATATATTTTGTCGGAAAACTGTTATTCTCTTCTTTTGAGGAACAATAGGCCTATTGTATAGGTACCTAAACGTTATTATTTTAAGGCATGACATTTTTATTAATTAATTAAAATCTGATGTCCAGTGTCCATCGATTAATCAGTATGAGTTATTAGTTAACTGTCTTATTTTGCGTTAAGTATACAGTATCTACTACTTATATAATTTAGGTTAGGTAGAATAATTTAATTTAAAACATACGAAATGGACACTCAATATACGTGGTATCATCGAAACTAGTCAAACGTATAAGACTACCTACAAATAAAAATACTTATACTTTAAAATTATATTGATAAATAGTTCCAAAATCGATTAAATAATGGTTCTTTACAATCTTATATTAAATCGTGATTAGACTGCTATTCGTCTCGTTGCGTCGATAAATGGTTCGTCTAGGATGGTTTATATATCTCGTCGCAAGTTAACTAGGTATAACATCACGATCGGTTCGAGGTACCAACATTTTACCGTTAGGTAGGTATTTAATAAACGTAACATCTCTTAACTTCGCGGTTCGAGTACCTATTTATACCTACGTACTTAGCTAAAGCTTGACTGTTGTTGATCTCAAACATTATGTGTTATTGTGTATATAATGTAATCACATGTTAAATTCCACAATCACATTATACTTATATACTTATATATCTATGTACCTATAGGGGTAATGGAGTCGGGCTTCAAGTAAATTTAGAAGTGCACCAACACGAAACAAGTAGGAATAGACTTGTGGTTCAAGTACTGTATTTAACAATAAATATAATTACTATGTTAATATAATATAGAACTTATTTATAGCAAATGCAACAGATTCATTGACAGTCAGTAAAATTCAAGATATTACTTGCACTTTTTTTCTGGATATCAACATAATATTGGAAAATCTTAATTAACTTCACTAAATATTTAAAATATACTAACAATATATTTGAGTAGGTACTTTTTCAAAATGGCTGTGTGAATCTGTTGTAGCTCCACTCAACTACTTTATAATCCCAGACCGCGCTGATCGAGTGGTCAAGCCTCGGTAGAATTGACAATATAGATATTTCAAACGCTATTAATTATAAACATTTTGTAATATTAAGAACAAAACGCCAGAAAACATGTGAATAATTGCTAGAACATAATATTAAGAAAGAAACGGAACTATAGCCATGATTCATACTTCATCATGCTAAAGCAACCTAATTCTGTAGTCATCACTATTCCAATAAATCTTCAAAGATGTGCCAGTCAAATTTAATACCCTTGATAAGGCTGTACAATAATCTTTAAAACCAATTAAAATATTTCAAATGAAATATTAAATTTAAGAACTGTGGATGACTAGAGGGCAGCCTAAGTTTTAATGACATAAGTAAAGAAACATATCCATGCAATAACATAAATAAATATTCTATTTATATAATGGCAAAAATGTGGAAACAATAGTGAGTTTTTATTTATGTCATTGAAATTTAATAGCTTACACTAGAAGTGTCTAATAAAAACACTCAATCAAAATCCAGGTTGTTTATATATTCAATCAAAACCTGTATAGCAATTTCTATGAGTGAAATATAAATTTATAATCACACTTCAAGTGTAAAATGTTATTTATATCATCGGATAGTTAGCTTGTATACAAAGTGGTGTTAATGTGTTGGGCTGTTGTAATCATTGCTGTTTGTTACAAACTCCTTTGCTAACTTTAGAATCGTAAAAATGTAACCAATGTTAAATGAAACTTTCATTTGTAGTTCAGATATTCACAAATATGCAGGGTTTATCTGTATCTCTTCATTGCCCATCTCTTGCACCAAATATATAGCATATATACTTGTAATTTTGTTGACACAAAATTGTTATCATAGATATAATGTATATACCTATCTCAGAAATGGATTGATAAATTATCATATCACTTGCCACATAAATAAAAAAATCATTGTCTCATTATTGTGTTAAAAGATTTATTAACATTTTGTTTAGAAATATTAGATATTTTATTTTATTATTACACAATATAATTTTTACTAGAGTTTATAATAGTAATGAATTATGTAAACTATAAAAATGTCTATAATACATAATTACATAGACTAATGAGTTTTATTTTAACCTCTAACCTTAAAAAACATTTTTATCTATTAAATAATATTTACAACAATAATTATAAGAGTAATATTTAGTCAACTGCATCTGCTGTTTGTTATTCAAATTAATATTAACAGCATGATCTAAAGGTTTACATTAATCAACATACATAAGCAAGGCTTTACAAGTAGCAACTTCATAGTACTTGTACTGTTTACATTGGATCCAAAACAATAAAAACTTACCACTTTATTTCTCATCATAATAGCGTCTCTTCATCGCCCTATATTTCTTCAACATGTATAGCGCTTCAATTTCCTTAACAACGAATTCTCCGTGCTTAACCATCATTTTGATCTTCTCTGGATCCTGTTCTCCACTGTTCTTCATGAAAACTTTATGAAGTCTTGATCGGAACAGGTCGTAACCTTGAGGCCAATCTTTACCCAGATGTAGTAACTATAAAACAAAAAGATCATGACGTTATAATTCCAGTTGATTCGGGATCACTTGTAGCATGTGATTACTTCTTAAAGTTCACTGAGTGGTCCGTACCGTTTTGTAGAGATTTATAACTGCTCTTCGTTGTGGTTGAGACATTTTCAGAAAATTACTTTCACAAGTTTTTTCGACGTAATTTCCTCTGAACCAAAACAAAGTTCATAGTCCAATATTCTACGTGAAATTGGTGAAATGTTTTGATCACAATTTGACATTGACAATACTCAAATGACAAGAGCAATGGCAATGACATTTCTGAGGTGCTACCAACCTAGCAGCGTTGTCAGCAATGACATAAATTCGTTCAGTCTACGTAACAAAATGCTCAAAATCAGTTTTTTATGTACAGACGCCAGCAGGTCAACCTACCCGAATGTGTCAGATTTTACCAATCAAACATTAACCTTCTTCTCTTGTGATAAGGTTGAAATTCTATTAAAGAAATCTGACAGATTGTGGTAGCTTGATGTGCTGGCGTCTGTACATACATATTAGTGTTTATCTTATAATATTGATCATGGTAGTGTTCAATGAGAGTAGATAAAGTAGTGTATGAAACTGCACATTATACACTCGTGTATAATAATTACCCCTCATTAACTACTCACTACTCATAAACTACTATTCAAGTATCTCTAATAGATTTTCAACCCTATCCAATGATATTCTAATATACAGATATGTTATACCCTTACAAAACAACAGCAAAAACTGTTCCGCGCCGAGCGCGGACTTTTTTATTCAAACATTACATTTCACTACAAGTAAAAAGGATAGCTTGATAAAACGCAATAACAAAAAAAGTGACAGCTAGATAAACAAACAGCGCCACGCCACCCACGCGTCATCAATCCCCCCGCACCGCCCCGCACGTCGGCATCACCTTATCGTTCTTACGACATCAGAATATTACGAAAATAATTGAAATAAATTAATAAATCGAAGTATATTGCTTACTTACGTGTGGTATGAGATCCCGTGTGTAAGTATATTCGAATACCATAGAAAACTGAGCCGCAATACCCGCAACGATTAAAAAAAAGAGCGCCACTTTGAATCCGTCTCCTAGCAACGTCAATTTGTTAGTCAAATATTGACAAAATAGGCTGAAGTTTTTGAATTCTTTTAGTTATCTTTTGCTTACGGTTTGATAAGATAAACGGGAAACACGAAGTAATACAGAATGGATGATTACGATGACGAAGAAGGTTTATATAACATTAACATTATTTTATAATAACTATCAAGTGCATTACTGATATTTTTAGAGCGTATGTACCCTTTGATTTTAATACTTGCAAAGTATGCACCTCTACTAAGACCACAGGTACCTAGTTCGCTCTGTTCGCTATAATGTACTTTTTTAGTTATTTTACTTAAAACTAAAAAAAAACCTTTACACCTAAGTGTCTTGTTTGTTTTTTTTTTGGTCTTATAAGTATGTACTTAGATTTCGTTAGTTTAATTCATGCAATTTTGGTTAGGTTTTGATTTTTACCATAGCTTAAGTAGATCCCATACCATAGTACAATAAGTTGCTCTATAATCTATTTACTTTTACGAGTAGGTACCTAGGTATGCATTTTGGCAAGAAGAAGCAGTATTTTATGACCACCACTGTATTTATTTCCACTCACCAAGCGTAAGGTTGCAATTTAATTTGTAACGGAAAAAATCCAATAACATAATTAGCTCAATTTGGTTTTAACCCATCAGCGCGACAGGAAGACAGGAAACATAAAAAAAATATTACTTTTTTTCGTTAGATAGAAATTTAGGTACCTACTTACTGTCCTCTCCCTCACTCGGCCCGCCTCCTCCTTCGCGAGCATGACTGCTTCGCAGAAGGACGCGACCGCTTCCCACTCCGTCTCGCCCCGCAGCATGGCCTCGACCACTGCCGGGCGCGAGAGGTCTCCCCTTATCGCCGCCGTGAGGACACGGCGGTGCTCTGCCCACCTAAGCTGTTTATACCGAAAACTTTTTTATTTATAATGTTATGAAAAGAATATTTAGATAGACTACTCAGAAACCTCTGGAGCCATTTGTACTTATCATATTCACCAAATTTTATTATAGTCTCTGGAACACCTATGAAATCGGAAAACAACAGGAGCTGTTTCCTACATTTCAACAATTATTGACGTAAGCTAATATTTAAATTTATTGGGGATGCTCCAACCAGCCCGCGAAATTCAATTTTTTTTACGTTTTTTGCAATTTGCAGGCCAGTGACATGTTGTAACTTTATAAAAATATGAGTTGCGGTAATAACAAGTATAATTTTAAATATCAAAAATATCAAAAAATTCGCTCCATCAGCTCTCACATAGAAAAGGTGCATCATGTTAAAATCTCCGAAATCTAACTACGATGCACCTTTTCTATGTGAGAGCTGATGGAGCGAATTTTTTGATAATTTTTATATTTAAAATTATGCTTGTTATTACCGCAACTCATATATTTATAAAGTTACAACATGTCACTGGCCTGCAAATTGCAAAAAACGTAAAAAAAAATGAATTTCGTGGGCTACATCGACGCAATCACCTTAAGGGGCAGCTGCCTTTCTGTTATTTGATTTTAGAATTGGTACAATACCTACTAAGAGTTGTTCACAATGATGAGTACAATGATCTTCTTGGAGGTTTCGGTGAGAAACGCAAGTAACAACATACGTTTTTCGACACAGAAGGGGAAGAGGGTTCGGAACTTCCGCCGCCAGAGGAAGAAGAAGTAGAAGAAGAGGTCGAAGCAGAATCCGTCCTCACAGAATATGACCCTGACGACTTTATTTCTGAAGCTATTATCAGTCCAGAATCTACCATACCAATCGATATGTTCGATTTTGAGTATCCTTTTATTAATTTTTGTATGTGTTTTAATCAATCATTTTCTAAAACTTTTTGGTGGTACGGACATCTTCAATTTCGGTTATATAGGTATATATACAGCGACTAAGCGCTGCGAATGTCTTGATTGCAATTTTACTTGCTGTGTGTGACCTGACCAAAGTTTTAGATAATATGAATAGATAAGTACTTATACGAGTATAGGTACTTTAGAAGTTAATAAATCATTTTCATTTCCTCAACCAAATAAAGATATTCTTACGGTTACAACTGTCACAAGTATTTCAACCTTTGCGCGTGTGATGATATGGTCGTGTGCTATTCGGCTGGCAGCATGATTACTTTTCTGGATGTCAATACGAAGCAGACATGGTTCAGGAGGAGCTCGACTGGAGGAACTGTTGGGAGTATTACTGTAATAAAAGAGTTTTGCTATTTAATTGCACATCGTCATAGTTATTATTTTATTTTATGGGATGGAGTCATTATAAGAGGAGGATTTGGCACGTTGACACCACAGTTATGGGCCTTGCTGCAAGGAGGGCTCCTTGCAGCAAGGCCCATAAGAATATGCAAGGAGGGCTCCTTGCATATTCAAATTAATTACAAGATACTAACTGAAATAACTGATTGGAGACTTGAAGAAATAACGAATAATTTATCTGACATTGATCTTCTTTAAAGACCACCATCTCAGTTAATTATTACAATAATAATAATTACATTCTTCTTTCTTGTAGTCCTTTAGAAAAGACCCCAACTACCGTCTAGCGATAGCAGAGGACAGGCAATATGAATATGAACCCTTGATAATCCTGTACACGTGGCCCCAAATGGAAATAGATGCAGTTCTTCGGGATGGTACTAAAAATGCTTATTCTATTCTGGACTTCAGGTAATTCCTCGTTTATCTACACCATCCTATTAAAAAAATATGTAATGCAAGAAGAATCTATGAATATAGAAGAATCTATGTATGTAATGGAAGTTCTTCAATCTCCTTATCTAAGTTTCTTCCTTTTCAGTCCTGATGGTGAGCTTTTAGCATCGGTGGGCAAGGAACCAGATTACAACATAACCATTTGGAATTGGAAACGCCACAGGATTCTTCTACGCACTAGTGCATTCACTTACGATGTTAACACCGTCACGTTTTCGCCTTACTGTGAAGGACAACTGACTACAGCAGGTTATTTATAAATTGTCAATTTTTTTTTATCTTGGTAAAATAATCAAATGTGTCCTCCCACCCAGGGCAGGGCAGGAAGGACTGTCATACTTGTACTGACTAAAATCCACGGTGTCCTTCAATAGCCCTTTACGTTTCGGGGTTACGGTATTCGTTAGTCCCGAGACCCCGGCAGGCTTTGGCCCTCTAAGGGGGGCCCCCTCTTTGAGGCGCGTGTGGAACACAAAGCACCGTCAGCCCGGGCATAGTCCATGGTCGGACAGCGAATCGCCCATTACTCGCCGTGGGCGTCTACCACTCCGACTGGGCTGTGAGGTGGACGCTGTCCTCACCCTCACGTCCCTCCTCCTCCTTCGCTAGCATGACTGCTTTGCAGTAGGAGGCGACCGCTTCCCATTCCGTTTCGCCCCGCAGCATGGCCTCGACCAATGCCGGGCGCGAGAGGTTGCCGCCTATCGCCGTCGTGAGGACACGGCGGTGCTCTGCCCAAGCGGGGCAGTCCTGCATCGTATGCTCCACCATGTCCTCCGGGCGATCGACCGCGCCGCGATTGTGGCGTGCCCGATAGATTGTCTATGTAACGTTAGTTTTTACAGTTACATGTATCGTCATCACAAAAAATGTACGGTACAATATTGAAGGCATACCCTCAAATTTGGGAGCCCATTGTGCTTTCCTTTAGTATTAGAAGGTTCGAGTCTCTGCCTGGTGGACGCTGGTAGAAAAATAACAACCCGCATGTCTAAGGGCGCTCCCTCACCGCGAGCATTCACTTGTAATGTAATGTTACAGATTCAAACATTCGAAGACAATAGAGCATCAAATTGCGCACTTTTTTGTTACATTACAGGTGAATGCTCGCGGTGAGGGAGCGCCTTAAGGAATTTGATTTAACAATATTGTTTTAGGTGCTGCTCATATAAAATTCTGGAAAATGGCACAGACATTCACTGGACTTAAACTAAAAGGCGAATTGGGTAGATTTGGAAAAACAGAAATCTGTGATGTCCTTGGCGTTTATCCTATGCCCGATGAAAAGGTAAACAGTTTTTAACGAAAAAAACGCTTATACATTTAATACCGTCACTTGTAAAAAACAATGTAATTAAACTTGACAGTTTTTAAACCACATCTAGGTAACTGTCGTAAATGTAACAAAAATAACTTTTAATTTTTTCAACAAAAAAAACGGTGCCCCTCACTAGGAATTTTGTGAAGCGGACCCTAACTCCCTGGCTCGATCCTCGATCCTCCAGTAAAGCAGTACAACACTTCTACATGACCTACAATTACATACCTTGTGGTGTCTGTTGAGTAGGAACTGAAAGAACCTAAGAGGTCTCGCAATGCTGATGTCGCCGACAATCACCTCAACTGCTCGCGCTAGGCCCCATGATGCTAAACATTTTTTTGTTACTGGGAACTGAAAGAAACTAACAGGCCTCGCAAAGCTGATGTCGGTGTCACATCACAATCACATTTGGTATAGGTGACTTGGAGAAACTAAGTCATCTTCCAACAAGGCCTCAAGCGAGCAGCTCAGGCAAGTTATATTTATCGTCTTGAAAAACAGGGCTTCGCACATCAAGCGTGTTGCCCTCCTAGATTCGGTCCCGCTACTCCACTGATTCAGTTTTTTACTGAGGCATTTTTTTTAGCGTGTTAAAATCATCAAATGAGTCCTCCCACCCATACTGTCAGACTCGTACTGACTAAAATCCACGGTGTCCTTCAATAGTCCTTTACGTTCCGGGGTCACAGTAATTCGTTAGTCCCGCGACCCCGGCAAGCTCTGGACCTCTATAGAGGGGCTCCGTCATAATGCTGACACTCTTTGAGGCGCGTGTGGAACACAACGCGCTGTCGACCCGGGCATGGTCCATAGTCGGATAGCGAGTCGCCCATTAGTCACCGCCCGCATGCCCGCACCTACGGTGTCCGAAGATCGTCTGGCGATGACGTCTGTCGCCGGGGGCGTCTACCACAGCGGCTGGGTTGGAGGAGGGACGCTGTCCTCTCCCTTACGCGGCGCGCCTCCTCCTTCGCGAGCATGACTGCTTCGCAGAAGGAGGCGACCGCTTCCCACTCCGTCTCGACATACAATGCAAAGTTCGTATAAGCAAAACATAAAATGATCAAACAATACTTATAAAAACATAACCCTCCTGGCGCAGTCGGGTAAAAATAACATGGTAGGTAAGTTTGTTCGAAAGCAAAAAATATTGGTTTTGCTATATTTTTTTAAAGATACTCGTAAATTATGAACAATAGCATTGTATCTAAAGGTCATGTTTTGTTACGAACATAGCTTTCAAATGGGGTACCCACTGATTAAATTATGAGGGTTGAGCGATACAGAATGGTAATACAGGCTAAAAGGGTTTAATTTTCAATATTTAAGGTATTGAGTGGATGTGAATGGGGCAACATATTAGTCTGGGAGGCTGGCCTTGTCAAACTAGAAGTTACACAGAAAGGAAGAAAAGTTTGCCATAAAGCACCTATTGTAAGTGAATTTCTTTGTTAACTAGCTTTAATTGCTTGTGGTTTTTCCCGCATGGTAGTCGAAAATTATATATCCCACGGAAACGTAACGGATCAACTTATGAACCAACTATGTTTCTTCATAATATAATCCGCAAATAACATTAAGCTTTAGAAACGATGGGTTTTATTTTGATTTTATGATTCTACTCATTATAGTATGATGGGAGTTGGGTTGACGATATCGTCAAGATCGCGGGGAATAAATGGATGAGAGAGGCACAGAACCGAGAGATGTGGCAGAAAAAGGGGGAGGCCTATACCCAGCAGTGGGTGATTCCGGGCTGATATGATGATGATGATAGTATGATGATCTCCACCCTCGCTCCAATGATAACTCAAGGCGTTTTCAGATTCAATTCATGCTAAGCCCAAAATATGATGAAGTGACGACGATCGCTCGCGACGGGTGTATCCGAGCGTGGTATTGGGATACAGTGGACCAAGCTGATCCTTCTGAAGAAGACCCTTACGTCGAACTCAACCCTGTTGCTGAGACTTGCGTTCGTATCTTGTGTCGCAGAAATAATAATGAACTTGTCTAAAGATTTCATACAGCACCGTAGCAACTCAAAGCACCCTTACTGATATGCAGATAAAGATTGCAGAAATTTTGATAGCAGCAATCTTCATGAAATCAACAAATATCGCTGTTATTTTGACAGTGATGCAACCAATGAAGTTTTGATAAAAATCTTCCTATTCAACTACTTGACCAAAACTATAAGAGCTAAAACATTTGAGCGCTCGGCAGCAGCGTATACATACGTTACCACCGCACACACTGCGCGCTTTCATAAACTTCAATATTTCCTCTTCTTCGTTCACAAAACGGGCGTAAGCAAAGCGTGCGTTTAAAAGCGCCCAATGTAACTATACGCACTGTTAAGTGTTTGTTTGATGTCTTCATTTTATTTATAGGTGCCAGATTGCCAGATAATGTGTCTAAAACATAGAGCGGACATGTATTGGTATGCACAAGTGAGTTAATCAACTACATAATAATGATAGTAGGTATACAAATATCATCATAATTAACTAAACTTATTATTTTTCAAAGGATGGCAACGGAGGCATTTGGATTGTAGACTTAGAAATTGATAAACTAGAATGTGACCATCGTAGAGTAATAACTTGCCATGCTGGAGGCGTCGTTGCAATGGCGGCTTTAAGAACGCATCCCGTGCTGATAACCGCAGGAGAAGATGGGACTCTACAAGCATATAATACTGAAACGCATCAACTACTGGCTCGATACCTTTTCCCGAAACCTATTTCGTGCATGTTTTATCCCCCTGTGGATGTAAGTTAACTTTTATTTCTCTCCTATAGCTTCCAAAGGCGACTAGACCGCAAAGATCTGGCCATAAATATCGTGTCCTGCTGTAGCTGCTGCCTCCGTCGATTGTTTATTATAAAAACTGATACACGCTTGTAAGGGCGCTAAACTCTTGATATGGATTGATTTGATTGATTTTTCACGCTAAGGCCTCGTTCATGGACACACGGACTACACGGAGCGTCAAACGGCACGAAAAAGGGGTGGGCTGCACGGCGCCGGCGTGTGTTGCGCTTCGTTTTTCTGGCGGCCTACTTCGCGTGTCACGCCGCCTGACACCTCGCTTGTCCATGAATGAGGACTAAGGAGATGTAGCGCCTGAGTTACAGCTATTGAATAGTAAAGTATATCTATCTGTTTCTTAGCTCTACGAAAGCTTTTCTGAAACATCTTTGCTGCCAGTTGCCTTTTATAAAACCTGTAAAAGCAATCGTATCGCTGAGATTAAATAGTTTAGATAAACAGTCGCCTTCTGAATTTTACAAGAAATGTGTTTTGCATTCAATATTTGAACAAAAAAATAATAATGTTAATTCCTTTAAACTTCAGGTGGATGAGACCTCATGCATTTTAATAGTGGGCTTCGCGGACGGTATAATGCGTACGTTATTACTGCACCCTAACGTTTTGGTGAATCAGAGGATAATGGTCGACGTACGAGTACATTCGACACTTACTGTTCATAGTCAGGACTCTGAAAACCCTGACGTCTTAGATATGATTTCGGTGAGAAATATCAGAATCAACTCTTTAGGAACCTATACTAGCGATCAAAAGTATGGAATCACTTACTAAAAAAATAAAACAGTTACAATCTACATTATTATATTTTCAGCTCCTAAAGCCGCATTCGAAAGCAATAACTCAAATAACAATAAACGAACAGCGCACATTACTGCTGACTTGCGGTGAAGACAGTACCATATTCATGTACCAGCTGAAGTTAAGTACTCCTTTCCAACTAGAGAGGATCGGCTTCATAGAAACTCCAAATAATATCGCCTATATGACCTGGAAACCTGGAGAGGCAAGTAACAGACAGTGTTCAACTCTTGGAACGTTATTAGCAGATCATGTAGAACTGCTTTCGTATAGCGACAATACAACAAAAAGATCTCACTATACAAATTAAGTAAACACAATTTCAAAGATAATTAACTAAGTAATTGGTTAAAGTTGATAATTATGATGTGTCTGAGAAACTTATTGAAATAGTAAAATGAAACCTAGTCTCTGAATTTTTGAATAATAATTTAACACGAGACATTAATTTATATTCTTTTGCATAGGGAATTCTTATAATAATTCCCTCCTCCTCCTCTCTCCTTCCATATATTTTGTATTGCAATAGCAATCTGTGACTATTTAACTCAATGATCTACTATTTATTGAATACAGATCATTACCGCATTAGAACATTACAGAGATCCTGTGGCCACATTCCAGCATTAGACATGTGTGCATTTTTTTTGAAAATATTTTAAATATTGTCACCATCAGCCTTTAAATATTCCCTCTGCTGGAATACAGGCCACTCTGCGAGAGGGAGTGGGTCGTAATACCACGCGGTCGCAGTGTTTGTTGGTAGATGTCATATTTCCTCAAATTGTTGGTCCTACAATATGTCGGTTGCCTTAAGTTTTCCTTCACCATTTTAAAAAACATATAGTGATTCCTACTTAAAAAATCTTTATTCATCTGTATTTTGTTTGCTTATTTATATCTTCCTGATCACCTCATTTTGCCTTTTGTTTTTTATTGTATCAGGAATTTGTGCTCCTGCTCTGTGGTCAGGTTGGTCTTTTAATGGAAGTCGTGCTGCCGGAGCCAAAAGTCCGCAAATACACTGAAATCACAACTTTCAAGTTAGATTTTAAGTCTTACAAAGAATCATTGGTGAAAAAACAATTGTGAGTACTACATATAATTAACTTTTCTTACAACAACATACAAAAATTCATAGAAGTTTTACTAATCTCTGATAGGTACCAATAGATTATTTGACTGAAAAATATAATAGGTAAGTGCGTCAGATTATCAAAAAGTATTTGTCGCTTATTTTTTCTTTTTATACGTAAACCAATATTGACGAAAATACGACACTTTTAAAATTGACAAAGCGTCACAAACAAGTACAGTTTTTACTTGTATCTGACGTAACGGGTCCTCAATTTCGAATTAAGATGACACGAACACGTTATATCTTTGTAATCCATGCATTGGTTTAACGAAAGAAAAAAAAATCAAAACTAGCTGACGGACTATTATACAAATTATTGATGCTGACAAATTGCCTATTACAGTATGCGGAATAGACCTTTCCCAGAAGAAGAAGATCTTGCCAGCATAGACGAAGAGGCTTTGAAAGCTAAGGAAGAGGCTGCGCAAAGAGATGAAGAGGAAGATGAAGCTGAGTGGATTGGTGAAATTGAACTAAGTACGTAGTACGAACATCGTAAGTTAATGCCCTGTAGGTATTGCTAAGATAAATAGATCTCCTCCTAGACCTTTCTCCTTCTCTGCTTCTTTAAACTACACTAGGTTCTACCTGCGACTTCATTCGCATTAAGTTTTGACCCACAGCTTTACCCATCGCCTACTCGCGCTGTTACTTCTTCCGACTTTTTAAACAGACATTGTGATAACCCGGCTAATGCACAATCGACAAAGTTGAATAATGACCCATTTTGACAATAAATTGTTTGAATCCGTCAAATTGACAAAGATCAAAGTCGTTACCATGGATATATATATGTTTACGCGAATGTGGACCTAATAGTATTTGAATGTCTGTAGGAAAATAAGCTTATGGTGGGTCATGATTCAACTTTGTCGATTGTACAATCGACAATGTGGAATCATGACCCATTTTGACAATAAATCGTTTGAATCCGTCAAATTGACAAAGATAAAAATCGTTACCATGGATATATAATGTTTACGCGAATGTGGACCTAATTATGTATTTGAATGTCTGTAGGAAAATAAGCTTATGGTGGGTCATGATTCAACTTTGTCGATTGTACATGATAATCCTACTAACCTACTTCCTATCCAAATTTCCTACTCCTACTAATAATATTATAAAAGAGAAACTTTGTTTGGATGGATGGATGTTTGTTCCTCTTTCACGCAAAAACCACTGAACGGATTTTGAACCCGGAATAACACATAGGATAGTGTTAGTTGTTATTTTTATCTCGATTCTATGTCCCCACGGGATGATTTTCGAGTTGTAGCAGGTGAAGCCGATGGCAACAGCTAGTATAAATATAATTTGTAGCCTAGACGTAGTGCAGCTTCCTACCAGTTTTTATTAGATCATTTAATTATTTCTGAAGATCGCCCCCGCCATCACTACGTATGCACTATATATATATTCACTTGGTTTCTCAAATTAAGGGATAGTGTAGTCATCGTAACATTTGGGGGCATATTGCATCCAGGGGGATACAAAGTAATGTTCCGCAATATTGTCCCCTGACTGCAACAAAAATGTTGTCTCCATCCTTGTTCCATTCAACACTGAAATAATTGTCCTATTAGTTTTTCAATTTTTAGTTCACTTTTCGATTTAACAGGCATGTCCTTTTATTTATATCCTAGTGGAAAGCGAAAGTATGTTGGGCACAACGATCACTTGGGCTGACTACTCCGAGGAAGGCGTGTGGTTGGTTCAACGCGGCACAGGTGCCTTACTCCTCATCCAGCCGGGGAGCAACAAAATCATCAAGTACGCGCCGTTCCCTGGCGCTTGGGTCGATGATTTAACTACCTTGACATTTATGTAAGATATACTTCACTTATTATTTAAATATCTGGTTGACCGAGCTTCGCTCGGTTTTTAAAATGTCTATATCTTGGGAACCGAGCTTTTCTCGAACCTGGGACCTTAATAACCGCTTCAAATATTATGCAGCATAGCTGCATAGCACATCTCTGGTGGGCACCCTAAGACTCCGCTGTATGTCTGTGCGTCTGTCACCAGTCACCAGACTGTTTCTCATGAACCGTGATAGTTAGACCGCTGACATTTTCACAAATTATGATATATTTCTGTCTGGCTCCGATACCGTTTTGTATCTATTGTAAATGGTATGGAACCTTTCGTACGCGAGATTGATTCGCACTTGGCCGATTTTTTCCTATCAGCGGCACAATTGCACAAAGTGAAATGTTAACTACATGATGTCCACTTTGCCCCACTAATCACAGGCACCACAAATAATTGAAAATGCCGCACACTGTAAGAAAAATTCTAAATGGTCGTCCACTTCTGATGGTCACCGAACGGTACTCGGTGCATACATTTTCAAAATTTCTGAGGTTTCGGAGTGTATCCGGCGAGTATCAGAATTTTTCTGATATATTTCTTATAGTATGCGGTCGTGCTAAGACAGACATTTGTCCTTGAAACAGATGTGATGAACGCTACCTGGTTGTTGGAACTAACACAGGTATTATCCGAGTGGTACGTATGCCAACTGAAGAGGAAGATAACCCTGAACGTCACTACACGGTATGGGTAAAATCGATCGAGAAGCTTCTGAAAAAACTGAAAGGCAGGCGACTGGCGAAAGAAGAGGTCAGTTATTTCGAAATGTAACGGTTTTTTCACTAGAAGTACAAATTAATATCGTAATTTATAGTTTCACCTATTTGAGTATTATAATTTAAATACCTACTATGTATTGTTTTTATTTTTCATTTTGTGTTGTGTATTTATTTGATAGTGCACCATTGACGGCCCCCTCGATATGTAAATTCCCTTTAGTTCATCCAAAGGTTATCTGAAACCCTTCAAAGTAACAATATTATAAAATAGCTGTGTATTAATTTTGATGTACAGATGCCAGCACATCAACCTACCTCAATTTGCCATATTTCTTAAATAGATTTTCAACCACAACACCATAGTGTAAGGTTAATGTTCGACTCTGACAGTTTTGGGTAGGTTGACTTGCTGGCGTCTGTACAATAAAGTATATTCTATATATCTATTTTCAGAAACAACCAATTCCTCGCATAGACTTCGTAGATTTCTACTATTTACCGATGCATGATCATTACACTGGATCTATCACCGCCATGGAATTTAGTCACAATTCAAAGTAAGAGCTTTCAATTACGGTATGAGATTGCTTTTTGGTTCCGTCAGAACTGAAAAAGAGGACTCACGGTTTCGCTAGAAATGGGACAAAGAAAAATTGTAAAAAAAAAATGTAGGTAAACGAGAAACCAGCCCACCTGATGGTATATGACGTAATATAACCTGATGGGACTTCATGGAGTCGCAGGGGGGGTATTTTACAACGTCTTGCTGTTTGTGTTACTTGGGATAGCCCTTTATGTTCCGGGGTCACGGTAATGAAATAAGTCCCGCGACCCCGGCAGGTAGCCAGGCTTATTCCGGCGAGTGAAAGTGACAAAGCTATACAAGTCGTCTTGCGCCATCTCGTTCGCTCACTGAAACAAGCCTGGTTTTAAGACGTTGTAATACCCCCCCTGGACTGTCTAAACAGTGTGCTTAGTGCGAGTTTTTTTACGTTGACGCGATAGTAACGTTTAACCGCGTTTGGCGCTCTCATTGGTTGAGAGTTCTCACGACCTTGCAACGGGCCAATAGGAGCGCCAAACGCGGTTAAACGTTACTATCGCGTCAACGTAAAAAAACTCGCACTAAGCACACAGGTAGTCGTGACCACCGAAAGCCACCACCGCCACCACCGAAAGGAACACCGTGGATTTAAACAGTACTAGTCTTAACAGTCCTTCCCGGTCCACACTGGGCGGGAGGACTCATTTGATGCAAATGTCATGTAAAACCAAAACACAACAAAACTCCTTAGTATCGGAGTCACATAAATAACATTTTTTGCAGGGAATTCCACTCCTTAGCTATGCGCAAAATAAAAGTTTTGGCAAAACGCTTTGTACGTACCGGAAGGATGCCCACCATGTAACGATGGCGCATTGCTGAACGTCTTGTAGTCCAATGATGGAGAGGGCCAGGTGGAATCAAGTTGTGCAGTTCAATCGCACACTCACCGAGATTACGTTATTCTTTTTAGACAACAATAGGCACATAACAGTCTGAACAAATTATTTGAATTTTCAATTTTATCTTCAAATTATGTTACAGGCGTCTATATTCTTCTGGTGCCGATGGAAATATATTCGCATACAATGTCAACTTTCCAGAACGGTTGCTACCAAAAACGAAATTGCCGCCACCTCCAGAATCACTAGTAAGTACTAGGACATGGTCTTTCTTTTAAGAGGATTGTATAGCGGCTGCCTTTTAAAAAAATAGGTATTTAGAAAAACTCGTGCTGTCCCTCTCGCTCGTTGAAAAACCCCCGATCGTGCGATAGAGAGCGTTGCAGCTCGCGACTGACTGTGAGTATTTTTTATATGAAATTTGTCTCTCGGGAGAAAACGTTTTTCACATACTAAATCACGTCCAATCTCTTAGATTCTAGTGTCAATCGTTTCAGCATATTATATTCTAGGTTTGTAGGTTTTGCTTTTTTTCTAAAACTTCTTTGTTTTTAAAATACAAAGGTTTTACTTCAATGAAGATTTTGTCATAAAAATAGTAACTTTTAGGCGCCTATTACTTTCAAACTATTATAAATTTTGAAAAAATAAAACCTATAAACCTAGTTTTTTACAGTGTCAGAAGCATTTAAAAAAATCATTGAGATAGGATAACATTTAGGGGCAGGAAAACGTTTTCTATTTTAGTATGGACGAGCGCTCGGCAGACGATAGTCTTAAGTCGCAAGAGATACAAAAAAAAACTTTGCTATGAGACTCTAGCTCTTTTTTTGTTTACAATTTTGTTATCATGTTCACATTTTTAGTCAAGTGTGAGTTTTCCGCGAAAATTAGTAGGTAGGCTATTTTTTTTTGTGTCTTCGACTTTTTTCATGTAAGGGTCATTTCATGAATGCTGGTCAAATTTTACAAGATAAATTTTTGAATTTTATGATGCTGTTTGAATAAGTTTCATACAAGTATGATTCCATTGTAGAGGAAGAAAAATATCTAGACAGAAGTTACGACAATTATTTGTATCATCTACAACTAATTTGTTCCCAACTACCTACCGGGCTAACTGTACTAACCATTTGCTATCTAATGATGTAACATGTCTTTTTACAAAATATTTACGCTTAGATTCATTTAAAGTTTAGAACTTTTTTTATTGTTCAGCTATAATTAACTATAGATTATTTTTAAAGAAAATAAAAAGAGTGAAAGAACATAGCACTGTTGAAGGAGAGTTGATGTCTCACGAACAGCTGAAGCAAAAAGAGGAATTTGATAAAATGATGGCAATCGCCAACGCACATAAGAAAAGAGTTCGCGACCAACTGAACATGCTTACTGTTGAATATAATAAACTAATAAAAGCGTAAGTGATTTTTGTTACTTACTATGTGTTACTGAATATGAAGAAAACATTGCATAAGAGCGCGTATTCTGAAAGTTGGCAACGTCGCAAATAGTTGTCAAATATTAACAAGTTCTAATTAATTTAGTTATGTTACTGCATGAAAATAAGAAATGTGGCTCTGTAGTGCACTAAAAAATTGATTAGAGAATGCAATAATTAATATTGTTACACCGAATATTTGGTTTTAAACGTAAAAAAAAGCATTTGGGAACTTCCAAATGCCTTTTATATACCTAAAACGGTTACAACATCAAATTCAGTGTTTTAATTACATTCGTATATCAATTTTCTAGTGCACTACAGAGCCATATTTCTTATTTCCATACAATAACATTGCCAAATTAATTAAAACTTGTAAACAGTTGACAGCTATTTGCGACGTTGCCAACTTTCTGGTTACGCGCCCATAAGTATAGAATTGAAGTCAGTGGGACATCATCATTCTAAAAAGTTAAAATTATGAGTATAGGCCTCATGACGTTTTTCTATTCTATTTCTATTCTATTCTAATAACACGTCTTCATCTACCGCCTCTCTAAGTGTAAGCTCTTGTCTTTACTCCACCTGCCATCACCACGTTATGCAAATTAATAAATTAAAAATAAATGTTCTCAGACAAAGTGAGAGTGGTTCCGCAAAAAGCTGATCTTTATATAGATATCGACTTTCCATTTTGAAATATTACGGTCTCAACTGATGCCATAAAACTGAACTCAAATTCGACAGGAACCGAGCGCTTCCTTGCTCGCAACAAATAGACGAAACCCTAGACCCTAGACCCCTAGAAGTGCAAGAGAGGGAATTGGATGACGCTAAAGCGCTTACTAAAAGGAAATTGGCGCATCAACTCGAAGCGTCTGACTTGGGTTTACATAAAATGCATTCAAGGAACATTATTATGCTGGATGTGTACCCTTTCACCTTAAGGGCTATAAGGTTGGTTTTAATTAGCTTGAGCATATTATGTTCTATCTAGCAATTTCATAATCTAGTAGAAAATTATCCTGCGGTTGGTACCGGAATAGAAGGTAGCCTCACACGATAATGCATTTCTTTGCCGAAATGTCCAGGGGGGTATTACAACGTCTAACCAGGCTTGTTTTGGCGAGTGAAAGTGACAGAGCTATACAAGTCGTCTAGCGCCATCTCGTTCACTCACTGGAACAAGCCGGGTTTTAAGACGTTGTGATACCCCTGGTGGCCTTCCATGACGTCTTAAAGCGTGAATGGTTCCGCTCGCAGGGAAAGAGATGACGCTAGACGACTTGCATAGCTCTGTCTCTTTCCCACAGCCTAAAGACTCACGCTTTAGACGTCAAGGTAGGCCACCAGGTCCGTTTAGTCGTTCTGGTGCGACGGATTTACAAACATCCAAACCTAAGCAATTAAAACATGAGTTGTAGTGGATGATCGGGATAAAATGGCCAGAATCAGGCCAGAAAACGTTGCCGCATTGGTAGGATATGCTAGCATGGTAACTTGCAGACGTTTACTAGAGAGTGTGCCGAAAAGTTCATACCTATAGATGAAAATAAAAATTACGGTCGGGCTTATCTTTGTATGCACTTTTTATGCCTGGTAGTAAGTAAAAAATAAATTGATTTTAAAAAATGGAAAAGTTCTGGAAATATCTGATAGATATCGTGAGGCGAAACATGCTTCCACAGAGATTGGACAACAGCAAACTTGAGAAGTAGTGATTACGATAGAGGCTTAACTCTGGAAATTAATAATCGATTTCGATTGTCGAATTTGCGTAGGTATATTATTTCCAATCAGAAGCAGCCGTCAAAAACAAAGGAACGCGATTTGGATTAAATTGAATATTAATTTCGGGCGTAAGAGATGTAAAATACTAGTGATTTCTTATCTCTTTACACTATTGTTTCGTTTTGAGGACTGATGCATTTATAGTCAACTAGCTGACCCCGCCAACTTCGTAGCGCCACAGAATCAATCTTCTACACTACTAATACTACTAGGTACTACATCATTTTTGTTACAAAAAATGTCATAAATGAAGAACCGCTCGACCGATTTTGTGCAAACTTGATATAAACCATCTACTAAATAGTCCGAACAAAGTCTAAACATTTGGTTTGGATAGGTCAACCCGCGTTCTTATAAAATTACCTACAACGAAAAGTGGCATTGATTTTTATTAGATTGTGTCATACAGGGATCCCGGAATAAAGTTAAGACCTCTTCGCCAAAAAAATCTCTCCAAGGATTTTTATGCTCAAATGGAGGAAGTATACCAGAAGATGGCGGAAGCCGCTCTGAAGGGAAGGTTAGATATGATCAAAAATAAATTCTACAGACTCTTTAAAATATTGATAAATTGTGTGTCTAAATGTATTTTCTAAATGTACACGCTGCTAGGAATATGAATTTATTGGAGTTAGCAGATAAAGAGTTGAAGTAAGTAAATCAAGTTTTAATATAAATGTGTACCTATAATAATTATTTTCCAATACCTTTATCGTTATAAATATTTTTTAGTTGTAAGTATAATATTATA
Source organism: Agrotis clavis (assembly GCA_954870645.1). Lineage (NCBI taxonomy): Eukaryota > Metazoa > Arthropoda > Insecta > Lepidoptera > Noctuidae > Agrotis > Agrotis clavis. The sequence continues at coordinate 13,627,642 of OX940922.1, forward strand.
CGACAAAAGATAACAGTGCAAAAGCCAAGAATTTCCATCTGGCATGTCACTTGAAAATTACATTTTAGCAAATTATCCTATACATTTTGAAAATTGGTGTACTTATTGGATATATTTATATACAGCTCAAGTTCTGATTATGCTATTTTTCAAACACAGACACCAGGAATCGGCTATCCGTCGTATAGGACCACGGAAAGCCTCGTACGGCCCTCCAAGAGTCGCTTCCTTCCTGCTAGGCTTGCCGCCGAAGCCTCCGTATCCGCTGAAAAAAGCTCTCAAGAACTACCACATACGCCTGAACCGTCACTACGTTCAATTTATTGAGGTTTGTTGCTGTTAAGATAATTGTTTCAACATTTTCAGCTGGTAAAAGGCAAAGTTACCTCAAGATATAGAGGATATTATTTTTGTTATTATTCGACGAATCCTCGAGTGGAGACCACGTATCGGCAAGCGTAGTGTGGGACGCCCCCAGCTATTTTTTTTTAAACGTTGCCCCGTGTTTGGATTTTCTCCTATGTTGTGGGTGCGTTTACAAACATAGAAAATTAAATACACATACACAAACACCCAGACCCGGAACATCAACTTGTAGCTCATACAAATATTTTTTCCGTGCGTGAATAGAACCCGCGGCGACGTGCTGCACAGCAGTCGATCGCTCAGCCACTGTGCCAACCGTGTCGTCAAATGATGGACCGACAACCTTTAAGGTGCTCCCACACAGCAGTTATACAATTACATATAACGTTAGAGACTGACTTTTTTTAACAAATTATAACAAAAGTTATAAATTGTTACAAATTGTAATAAATTGTTATTGATGTTATACAACTTCATTTAACAAAATGTTTTACAACTGATTACAATATGATATAACAAAATATAAATTTTGTTGTATAACATCATCATTCCTCGAAAGACAAACCCAAACTGATTGAACATAATGTTATACGATGTTATACAACGAGTTCAACCAATGTGGGAGCGTTTATAACATATAACATTTCTTAATAAGTAGAGTATTTAACACGCTATTATAAATGTTATCGTGTTGCACAATGTTGTATAACGTTATATAACAGCAGCTGTGTGGGAGCACCTTAAAGTGGCTGGGGCAGGCTCGATGCGGAAGGCAGAGGGCAGGTTGATGCTGCGCAAAAGGTCCATGTCCATGATGGATTGCTATAGGCTGACTTGATTATTTGGAAGGCTTATAGAGTAATAACCAGTATAAAGAGAAGATTAAAAGTAAATTGCTAATGAAAAGCCCACACATATAAAATATAGAGAAACTATTGCCCAGCAGTGGCACAGAAAAGCCTGAAAAAAAAAATGTGTCATTTATCACAGTCCTTTTATCGTTTCTGTGGTCTTTCTCCACCTTTATATTAATCGTATCGCGTAGCTTTATGTATTGACATAATCTACTATATAAAAATAAGTCGGGTTTTCCTTCCTGACGCTATAACTCCAGAACGCACGAACCGATTTCCACGGTTTTGCATTCGTTGGAAAGGTCTCGGGCTCCGTGAGTTTTATAGCAAAGAAAATTTTTCCTGGTGGCGAAACGGAGTTCGCCGGGTTTGCTAGTTTCATTATAAAAACAAGAAATATTAGTTTGTTGCTAATGGATAAACTCACAAAACACGACTCACTCATTCACATGGTAACATTGTTACTTCATTTTTTTTTTAAACCAAACTACTATTCTTACGGGGCGGATGCTAAGGACTACATTAAGGTGATCGCATCGATGTAGCCCGCGAAATTCAAATTTTCTTGTGTTTTTAGCAATTTGCATATCAGTGACATGTTGTAACTTTATCAAAATATGATTCGCGGCAATAACAAGTATAATTTTAAATATAAGAATGATCAAAACATTCGCTCCATTAGCTCTCACATAGATTTGGTGTAAATTGGTAAAATCTCCGAAATCTAACTTACATGCATGCATGTTTGAATTCTCAGTGGCAAGAACATCTGAATCGTAAGCCGGACCCAAACGCTATGCCTCCCGGTGCGGCCGAGGCCCTGAAGGAAGCGGAATCCAGTATCGGCAACCGCATACTGAAGACTCATCCGGACTACGTCGCACCACCCGGACACAACACACAGATACGCATCTGCCTTACAAGGAAAGAGGTTAGCCTGAACAGTAACTGCAAGAATAGCATTTAAAATTTCAAGTAGGCACAGATTACAGGCACTTATAATGGTGAAATACAAGAAAAAGAATAATAATCACACAGTTCGCGTTTGACCACTATCTCGCCTAATGGCTGATACACACCTTACGATAAATCGTTACGATTAGTCGGTACAGTTCAAACTGCAACGATAAATCGACAAGTGTGTATGAGAAAAATCGAACAAACTGTACAGTTTTTCTCATACACACTTGTCGATTTATCGTTGCAGTTTGAACTGTACCGACTAATCGTAACGATTTATCATAAGGTGTGTAGCAGCCATTTGGTAAGCGAAGATGTGGTCGACGACGAAGCACGCTTGTCTGCAAGTAACCTATTAGTAGTAACTTTAGGGTACTGTAGTACCCCACCCGCGGTGGCGCACGCCCGCGGCGACGGACGTCGCAAGACGATCTCCGGCCACCGTAGGCGCGGGCATGCGGGCAGCGAGTAAAGGGCTACTCGCTGCCCGACCATGGACCATGCCCGGGTCGACGGCGCGTTGTGTCCCACGCGCGCCTCAAAGAGCGTCATCATAATGACGGGGCCCCCCTCTCAGAGGGCCAAAGCCTGCCGGGGTCGCGGGATTATTTCCTTACCGTGACCCCGGAACATAACAGGCTACTGAAGGACACCGTGGATTTTAGTCAGTAGAAGTCTGACAGTCCCTCCCGCCCTGCCCGGGGCTGGAGGACTCATTTGATGATTTTGCCACGTAAAAAAAAAAAAAAAAAAAAAGGGTACTGTAGTAAATGTCTATCGTAATTAATGGGCAAGAAACTACATGAATACACTTTTTTTTTAACGTGTTAAAATCATCAAATGAGTCCTCCCACCCCGGGCAGGGCGGGAGGGACTGTCAGACTTGTACTGACTAAAATCCACGGTGTCCTTCAATAGCCTTTTATGTTCCGGGGTCACGGTAAGAAAATAAGTCCCGCGACCCCGGCAGGCTTTGGCCCTTTGAGAGGCCCGTCACGGCGCGCTGTCGACCCGGGCATGGTCCATGGTCGTACAGCGACCATGGATGGTTTGGTTTTGGCATTCAAAATGCTGCTAACAGAGAGCCGTGTCGCGACACAATTTTATGACTCTCTCTCGTATTAGGAATTTCTCCTGTATTGGAGATGTTACAAACATTTAACTTCAACCACTTAAAACCTGGACCTGGAATAACTAGTCTCTTCTTTCTTTTCTTAGATTTTTGACTTAAAACGGGAGTTTAACGAGAAAGTGCTGGAACTACGCGAGCGCAAAGTTCAAATGGTGAAAGTTATGGAAGATATTGGGGACAGATTGCTGGAAATTCGCATAGAGATACCGCCGAAGATGGTTAAAGCTCCGCCCGCATTACCGCAGTTTGACGAAGACCTTGAGTTTCCTGAGAGAAACCTTGAGGTGAGAACGTACTTAAATATGCTTGCCAAGAATGTAGCGATTGTGTAGGTACAATCTATTGAAATTATAACGAACGCAATTTTGGGTCTTTTTAGATAGGCAGAGATTATAATACTGATCATCAAGCAAAAAATCTGATTGAAGAAATTGATAGTTTTAGTTCATACTAATAAGAAAGAACTGTGTTCATAAATAGGTAATGCCTCATTAAATGTGCCAATGGACTTTCAACGATTAGCAGAGATTGAGAATCTGATAGAACGTTTTTATATGGCATCATTGGGGTGTCGCCTATTTTTAGGAAAACCACGATTAAGTATAATGCTTTAACGACTACTACGACTCTCATACCACCAGAAAGTCTTAGGATGCTCCCATGTCAAAGATTTAAAAATTAAGTATTAATTTTATGTGCAAATTGTACACCACAAACGACCTACAGTATTATATCTCCCTCTTCTTCATGGATTTGAAGAAAAGGTTGTCTTGAAAAATTCCCTTTAGCGGTAAGCCCGCCGCCCTTTGTCACCCTTTTTATACGATCTTTATGTACACATACACATCTGTACTTAATGTATATGGTGTGCATAATAAAGTAATATAATTATGTATTAACGTACCTTTTATTTTCATCATAGGTTAGACCAGAGGCGATTAGCACCCATGCCCTCAGGGGTCAGCATTCGAAGAAATCACAAATATTGCAAGAGCGCAGAAAAACCTCTATGCTGCAAACAGCCAGAGTTCGCCAGCCAAGAGTTGCGAGATTTGTGCCAATTAATGGTAGATAATATTTTTATTCAGCAAGCAAACAAATTGCCATAAGGGTGATAAATTAAAGTGAACTGAGCTAGTCACATGTGTCTGTGCATGTTAGAGGCGCAATGGGCAAAAGTAACTAAACAGTGGCATGAAACAAAAATCGCAAAATGTCGTTGTCAATCTCAACTGCAAATTCTTCATTTTTTTTTTTAACTAGGGAGTAACAGTTTCGTACTGAACCTCCTTTTTAGAGCAGTGCCGGTATGGGTCTCCATGATAGCAGGTTTTTTTTTTCGTTATTCGCATCTCGTAGTTCTCCCATAATGAGGTTGTGTGCTGCTGCCTTGATAAGGCCTCCAGATAGAAATAGTTTAGCAACGTCTATGCGTCTGTCCGTCCTTCAATAAAATTGTTAGCCACTAGATATTGTTTTATACTTATTATTATGTTAGTTACTTGTTTAAAGAATTTTAGATAATATTGAATTTAGGCACTAAGTAAGTTACCTGAGATACCTACAGGTTTATTTCCAGCTCATGTAGAATTGAATGATAGAACCTACAGTTCTAAGGCCCAAATAGTAAATATTTTTGTCCATCATCAATTATTTCAATAACCAATTTCTATTTTCTATAAACGATAAAAGAAGAAAAGATTTTAAAGTGCAGCCTTAATGATTTCAGAAACACGTCCACTAATGGCTTCTTGGGAACTTTTGAAAGTAAGGCAAGATCAAGAATCGTCGCCCTTAGAGAATGAAATACGTGAAAGACGAATTGAAAGGTTTGTTGTGTAAAGTTCTATTTAATTGTGTAAAATCTTAGTTCTTCCAAACGTACAGTCAGATGTGTTGCTGAGGAGTTTGTTCCACCACTTCTTTGGGCGTTTTTCCATTAGACGGCACGGCACCGGCACGGCACCGGCCTGGCCGTGCACCGGCACCGGCGCCGGGGCTTCGTTTTTCCACTGCACCGGTTCCTAACCGGCCCGGCAACGGCACGGCGCCGGCATGGCCGCGCATCCAGAATCAACGACTATATATTACTAGACTACGCATTGCACGATCTAAAGAACACAAACTATTCTGCCAAGTTGCTAAGGTACTACGTAAGCGAGAGGGACGGGGTACTGCGTTGTGATTGGCTAACTCAAGGTCTGTGCTGTCTCAACGTATGTTTACGGCTCACAGGATTGGTCGAAATGAGAAGAATATATGACTTTTTTGCCTAATGTGTTGGCAGACATCGGTCGCCTGTTATTAGGAGTCTAGTATTATATCGTCGTTGCCATAGAGGTTCGAACACAAGCACGCGTCAGTGAATACCAAAATCGTAAGGTATCGGAGAATTGCGTCGCCTAGTGTACGAAGGGGCTTACTCGAACGCGTGCGCGTTGCGGACTGCGGGAGGGGCGGCTTCTAGCCGCTAGTCTGTATCACGAAGCTACTCAGGCACACAGCGGCGGTAGTTACGAATTTGAATATTGACGATTCTTTAAAGTGATGGGTCTATCAGACCCACCAGGCACCCCAAGGGTTAAAAACAAAGTAACATGACATAAGACTTTCAAAAGTAAAGAGGTCGCACATTGTCAGGCCTGTTGGTCTAGTGGTTAGTGACCTTGTCTGCTATGCTGGAGGTCGTGGGTTCGATTCCCACCCAGGACAAATGTTTGCGTGATGAGCACGATCATTTGTTCTGTGTCTGGGTGTAATTTATCTATAATATGTATGTATGTAGAAATATATAAGTATGTTTATCAGTTGTCTAGTACCCATAACACAAGCTCTGCTTAGCTTGAGACTAGATGGCGTTGTGTGATAGTTGTGGAATATTATATTATATTATATTATATTATATTATATTATATTGCTAAATTAACCTTATTACGAGCCATAAACCGAGTCTCACGCCCTCAGCCCCGCGTCCTCCTACACGCCTGCGCACTCACACATGCACACGGCTACAATTCATACACATGCAATTATATTATGCACATTTGCCGGCCGGCACCGACTGGGAAGCTTGCTACCCCGGCGACGGCGACGGCGCCGGCAGGACTCAACGCCGGGCCGACGCCGGCGCCGGTAAGTGGAAAAGCGAGCCATACATTTTCATATATTCTTGTTTCCCCGGCACCGGCGCCGGTGCCGGCGCCGGCTAATTGAAAAACGCCAGGCCAGCACCGACTAGGAAGCTTATTACCCCGGCGCCGGCGACGGCGCCGGCAGGACTCATCGCCGGGCCGGCGCCGGGCCGGCGCCGGCGCCGGTAAGTGGAAAAGCGAGCCATACATTTTCATATATTCTTGCTTCCCCGGCACCGGCACGGCGCCGGCGCCGTCGCCGGTGCCGGTGCCGGGCCGGCTAATGGAAAAACGCCCTTTAACCCAGCCAAAATACGAGAAAATGTCGAAGGGGGGTGATGAGCGCTTTGGAGGAATGTCTTGTTAAAAAATTGACCTTAACCTGACAAATATTTTTGGGCCTATTACACCAGTCGGATATTTATGATATATCCGACAGAGAATATCACGATTTTTGTTGTTTTGTTTGATTTTATTTTATTGCATCTATTCTAAATCTCTCGGTTTATGTAGATAGACAGATATAATAGTTTGTATTGTAAGTACACCATATTATTTTACAAATCGGAGCTTAAGAGGAGCAGAAAGAGGGAAACTTGTATTCCGCCGATTCGTAGCCTGGCGCTGGGGGCACGACAATTTGATAATATGAAGTCTGGCGGTTAAAAGGTTAAAAATAAAAAAGTGCTGATAAATCAGCCTATTTTGAATAAATGTATTTTGATTTTGATTTAGTGGTATTGTTTAACAGACATCTCTTTGAGCAAGACATGCTGCTCAAGGACGCGGAGGCTGCAGTGGACAAATTCGATTCCCGTCTGCAGGAATTGCAACGGGAGCGCATCAGAGTTCAGGTGTGAAGGGGTGTGCGAACGGTGTCCAGGTACAGGGCGCAGGTCCTGAAAAGGCGCAGAAATGGCGAGACTAGGACCACCACTTGGCTAGACCAGGCGGGGTATTACAACGTCCTAAAACCAGGCTTATTCCGGCGAGTGAAAGTGACAGAGCTATACAAGACGTCTAGCGCCATCTCGTTCACTCACTGGAACAAGCTTGGTTTTAAGACGTTGTAATACCCCCCCAGAGCGCAGTTAAAGAAGCTCGCAATTGGTGCATAAAAAGCTAGTTACGGCACTGTTTTTAGGTACCGAGTTACCTGATGACCTAGAAAAAAGTGAAAAAATAAGTCTCGTCAATATTACTACAAATACTACACTTGGTAATTTCTGTAGTATCGTGGGTGTAGATTATCGGGACATAATATGAGCTACAGCGTGACCCTATTTTACAAATCTGATAGTATCTAATAGATCAGATAGAAGATAGAATACACTTTATTGTACACCAAAATTGTCTTATTTAATATATTAATAATTTATTCGGACTTTCAGATTCTGCAATAAAAAATCAAACATGGCGATTTTGCTGTGTTTTTTAGCCACAGTCGAAAAGTATTTTTCTAATTTCAGGAACGAAGCCAATTGTTGGAACTTCATCTACACCAGCTGCACAGAGAAATGAATGTTTTAAATAAATTCGAGATGCATGAAGACCGCTTAGCTGAAAGAGTGTACACAAAATTGATGCAGGTAATGAATACAAACAAAACGTATAAACAAGAAGTTAAGGGTCCAAAATTAATTGGTAGAAATTCATACAGAACGCCTCCTACTGCGATCCTTAAATACTGTTTTTAACCGACTTCAAAAAAAAAAGTAGGTTCTCAGTTCGACCTGTATGTATGTATGTATGTATGTTTGCCCGCGATTATCTCGCGTTTTGCTAAACGGATTTTGATGCAGTTTTCAGGAAAGTGTTCATTACATTCTGGAGAAGGTTTTAGTATATAACATTAATAGATATCCCGTGACGTTGCCCGCGTGGATCCGTTTTGCTTACTTGGATCGTAGATTTTCAGGGACGATTGCAAGTTTGTCCGCAATTATCTCGCGTTTGGCTGAACCGATTTTGATGCAGTTTTCAGAAAAGTGTTTGTTATATTCTGGGGAAGGTTTTAGTATATAACAATAATGGATATCACGTGAAGTTGCTCATATAGATCCGTTTTGCTCAATAGGATGTAGATTTTCAAAGACGCCGATTTTATAAAGATTTTTGTTGATTATCTTAACTAAAAAGGGAAAAATAAAAAACTTTTTGAAAAAAAGGGAACCGACTTCAAAACCAAACACAAAAAAACTATAAAATAACTTTTCTTTCGGAAGTCGGTGGCCATATGTCATGAAAAAAAAAACAAAGCCACCGAGTTCCGAAAGAAAAGTTATTTTATAGTTTTTTTGTGTTTGGTTTTGAAGTCGGTTCCCTTTTTTTCGAAAAGTTTTTTATCTCGCCAAGTCTTCGAGTTTCTTGTCTCACTTGATGCCGTAGAATACCATTATTTTTCGTGGGACAAGTGCATTGCTAAACAACAGTAAGGCAAACTAGGCAGTAAGACACTGGGTGTTCCATCCGATACACTTTTGTTAAACCTATAACTATTCCGATTTTGGATGATGGACAGCCGATGTGGGAATTCCCACATCGGCTGTGAAAGATCTACAAATGACAGCCAAGATCGGCGGCTTAATATTCTGATTTCCCACGATAGTAATCTCGGCAAAACCGCTTATGCACAAGCCTTGAAAATCAATCTGTTTGGCTGTTATAATATAGCCACGAAGCATCTGCAATTTTTCTGGGCTATTAGGGAGAAAATTTCATCTACCTATCATGGAATTAACAGGTCCGAGGAGTACAAGACCAGATCAGTGACTGCGAACATCGCATTGAAGAGCTGCTGGCGAACAAAGATGAACTGGACCTTATGTGTCAGGAATTACAGGGAAAGTTCAAACGGCTGGTGCAAGATAACAAGTTCGCTGACTTCTTGCGCCGTATATTCAAGAAGAAGTATCGGCCACCACGTGTTCGTGATGATGATGGTAAATATTTAGATATCATGGTCTTCTTCTAGTAGAATGAAAAACGTAAACTTACATACATGCCATGTTTTGCCGAGTAAGCTTTCCCAATGTCATCTTTTGTTCAATTACCACCAGACTAAGGCTGCGGTTCCGTTGAGGTGAAGCGGAACAGAGCGGAAAGCGATACACCAATCACATGGCTGGAGTGGAGAAAAGATGTTAATTTCAAGCCATGTGATTGGTGAATCGCTCTCCGTTCTGCCTCGTGGAACCGCAACCATAGAGAGGCATGGCGCCGGCTTAGTGCGTTTTGTGTGTAGAAAACTTTTTGGTTGATAAATCAGCACATTTCCCCCAAAACTCGTTTTCTGCTAGGAAGACCTAGTGAAGTGAAGTAAAATGGCGGAAAAACACCAGTTTTTCATTAAATAGAGTGGATGGTAATTAGTGTTGTGTCCGGTGGGCTGCTGCAAGAATATAGCGTTGAAGTTAGGTTTCTTTATAAATGTTAATTGATGCAAATAGCACTATTTAAATACTATGTATAGGACCTCAGATATAAAACGTTTTTCATATGAAGCGTTGTAAATTTCTAGAAAACCTTAAAATATTCACACACTCTTTTCATTTCTTTAAAATAAAAAACTGTATCACTATTGAATTTAAGGACGCGTTTGCAATTGACACAAAATTATGCCTTTTTTCGGTACATTTTCTGACTAAACTGAATCAAATCGAATAAAACTAATAACGAATACAAACAGATTGGTTCTTTATCTTTCCATGATAGAGACGTTTTTCTTGAAAATGATAGTTTTAAATACTTTAAAAACGATCTGCCGTTGCCATGTTTACCATATCGTGTTGTGTTTAGGTACATTTTTTGTTCTACAAATAATATATTTTAACATTCCTAAAACTATTGAAAGTAGGCAAATATAGTCTATTTTAAGTCTTAGAGAATATTTCTTTATTTTTCATTCAGAAATACACCAAAAATAATTCCGCAAAACAGGAAGATATTGACAAATTTTCGTCAGAAATTATATTTTTTATCTATCAATATTTAATGGGTATTTAATTAGAAAGTACTGAATAACTAAGGTTACTATGTTACCTTGCATCAAAAAAATAATTAGTTCATTTAAAAGTAAAATAATAGTGTAAACAATTATTATAATGCAATGACAAAAAATTCAATATAAAACCAAGACCAGTTTGTTCTTTGATTTAGACGGCGCGAGGCGCCTATTGAGGGAGGACGTATCGCTCGCAACCATTTTGACATTAGTCACGTAATCATTAAAATTAAAAATACTCGCCACCATTCATGACCTTTAGACGCGGCGCTAGTATCTTCGTCATAACATCAAATTGCATTTGAAAAATGTAGTAACTCGAATTTTCCGTAGGTCATGAATGGTGGCCAGGAATTTTCCCAATTGCAAAGAGTACAGCGTAACCAACCTTTCTTGATACAAATTAATATTTTGAATTATTTTAATTCTGATCTGATTGTAATGTAAATTTATCAATGTGTTGAATGCGGATATAACTGTATCTTATCCTATACTATTAAACGCGCATAAAAATAAATATATTTTACAGTTCTCGAAAATGACTCCGACGATTACGATGAAATTTGGAATAAGTATAAGGATTTATTGGGACGAAAAATCAATTTAGGTAAATGTTCCATGTCTGGAAAAAATTGTTATTTCCGTATTTACACCCATAAAGATTTACACGAATAATATCTATACTCAGGGGGTAATCTCCGGAAGTAATGAACCGATTTTAAAAATTGTCTCACTTGTCAACAGCTATATTATTATTAGCGAGTGCTATAGGCTATAAATTATAAAGATACTCGTATCATGTATATTTTACCGCCCAACGAAGTGGGCACGGGTCAGCTAGTGTTTTGTAATTTCGTCGCGCGAACCTGACGTCTAAGTAACCTAATTTAAGGGTTGACTTCCATAGGGCACGCATGCCGCAATCGCGGCGGTTAGACCCCTCTTTTAGGAGTGACTGGATAGGCGTCACGGCGTCCTGCCCTACCGCCTGATGCAGGTCGTCACCGGACACCGAAGTTTCGGGAGGTACCTGTGTGTGTTGATAAGGAAGGAAGAAATGCCTGGAGCATACGGTCTAGGTCTGCCCCGCTTGGTTAGAGCACCACCGTGTCCTCACGGCGGCGATACGCGGCAACCTCTCGCGTCCGGCATTGGTCGAGGCCATGCTGCGGGGCGAGACGGTATGGGAAGCGGTTGTCCCCTTTTGCGAAGCAATCATACTAGCGAAGGAGGCGTGACGCGTAAGGGAGGAGGAGGACAGCTTCCACCATACAATGCCAAAAGCAACCAAATAATAAAGAAAACCTGCAATATCACGGGTAATAATAGTATTTCAATGATACCAGTACACAAATGCATGCAGGAGTAAACGATCATAAAAAAATGTCTTTTATGGTCCCAATCATTGAGAGCATACTGGAAAAGCACTTCGTACAAAAATGTTTGTTTTTTATTTAAAAAGACTCATAAAATGCCTCCCCGATAAACCACCACGACAAACGACAATTCGCAATTTGCTTCCATCGGTTGCAAGTGACTCTCACAATGTTGTCGGTCCACCTAGGAAGAAGCCTGTCTATGCTGCCGATTTTAGGGGTAGCTGGGTCGTAAGGTGGAGACTGTCCTCTCTCTCACGTGTCGCACCTCCTCCTTAGATAGCATGACTGTTTCGCAGAAGGAGGTGACTGCTTCCTAATCCGTCGCGCCTCACAGCATGGCCTCGACCAATGAGTATTCTCGCGGACACAAACACTTAGAGATTTGTGTATCACTGCTACTAAGACGTTTCAATCAATCGTAAATTCTAATTAGTTTCAAAGTTAGAGAATTTAATTAATTTCCATCTAGAGGCATTGGTTGTTTACCTGAACCCGAAAAGTGGTCGTAATTTATTGACCGTATAAGTTCGCACCGACATTATCAGAAGTAAAAAGATTGAAAATGATCTCGTCCATGCCCCAATTCGACTTGATTTATGTTTCTAGAGACATCTTATATAAATACTAGCTTCTGCCCGCGGTTTCACTCGCGTCAAATTAGGCGTTGGGCCCTATGGCCCCGTCCGCATTAGTTCCCTTAAGGAGCGCCTGGAACACGACGCGCCATGACTCGGGCCTAGACCTTGGTCAGACGGCGAGCAACCCATTGCTCCCCGTCCACAAGCGACTGGAATATGCCCTGCGATTTCCAACGCCCAGGGTGTCTGCAGCGGTGGGTGGGAAAGAGGTAGAGGATGTCCATTCCCTCACACGTTCAGACTCTTCCCCATTCCCTTGCCTGCCGCCGAATCCCTCCCGAAACACCCGTGCCCGGGAGGACTTGCACCAGGTTGAAGGTGAGGACACCGTAGCGCCTCTCCAACCACTCTTCGAAGAGGGATCTTACCGCCGCAATCATGACATGCCCTGTCCAGCCCGTCATTATTTTGATGTGGTAGTATTTTGATACTGTGATATCTCCTAAGATATTCATTCAAATGAAATGAAGTCAAGGGCACATTTGTTCAAACTCAAATGCTTCTAATGAATAATGTGGCTAAGGATCAATATCATGTTAAAAAATTGTCCTAAAAATAAAAATAGAATTTTAGGTGTGGATGGATAGCCCTTATCACTTAGAGGTATGAAAAATAAATAGTCGTTCTCAGACCTATTCCATATGCCTATAAAATTTCATGAAATCGGTCAAGTCGTTTCGGAAGAGTATGGTTACTAAAGCTGGGTCCAGACTGGTGTAGCTCGAATCTTACGATTACGTGTAATCAAATTGAGAACGCGAATACTGCGTGCGCCTTTGTGTTCGCGCAAAAACCGACAGCCGATGGATCAGCCGCGAGCGTTACATGTAATGCTGGCAGTGCCGTCCACACCTAGAATTCGCGTTACATTACACGGTGGATTCGCGTTACATTACACCAGTCTGGACCCGGCTTTACACTGTGATGGCGGCTCCACATTAGTGCCGTAAACCCCCGTGACCAAGCGCGAACGACAATGTGGATGGTTTTCGCGGGGTTCACGCGCGTTCGTGCGTTCCCCGATCAGTGTCGGTATTGTGCCGAGAATTCACGGATTCAGTATCTAGTTATAAGTAGATATATGGCTACGCTACGCCACATACTAATAGACGGCACGGCGGCGTCGAATACACAAGTGTGAATCTAACTGTCTTTGCATCAACACCTCTGTAGGCTTCATATACAACAGATAGATAAGTACCAAAATTTCTACCAAGCTGCTGAATAAATTACCAAAAGGGCCAAAGCCTGCCGGGATCGCGGGACTAACGAGTAATCATGGCCACGATGGTCCGTAATTTTTACTGTTCCACCTCAAAAAGATAGAACCGGGTGGATTTGGCTCCTTTTTCCGGAGAAACTCACGCCTTGGTCTTAGCAGCATTGATCCTGACTAGATTGGCGGCTCGGCATCGGCAAGTTCAAGCACTGAACCGGCCATGGTTCGTCTGATATTTCTGAATAGGTCAATTATCCAACTGCGGCAAGAACGCAGTATTTTACAAATACATAACGTATTATCCATTCGTTACCTTTTTTTTTTTTAGCGTGGTAAAATCATCAAATGAGTCCTCCAACCCCGGGCAGGGCGGGAGGGACTGTCAGACTTTTACTGACTAAAATCCACGGTGTCCTTCAATAGCCCTTTCTGTTCCGGGGTCACGGTAAGGAAATAATCCCGTGGCCCCGGCAGGCTTTGGCCCTCTGAGAGGGGGGCCCCGTCATTATGCTGTAGCTCTTTGAGGCGCGCGTGGGACACGACGCGCCGTCGACCCGGGCATGGTCCATGGTCGGGCAGCGAGTTGCCCTTTACTCGCTGCCATCCATTCGTTACCTACTGAGAAAATAAACTAGTGTCTAGAAGCCACGGGATCTCACTCTGTTTAAATTTTCGTAAAAAACATTGCAAATGCTCTTGTAGTTTTCTTTCTGGTATACGAGGTATAGATGTTTCGTTAGTGTTTTGTTTTTATTCGTGGGGCAAATTGACAAAAACTGTGTTCTTTCATAATGTAAATACGTCCTTAACTGAAATCAATTGAGCGCTCGCATCTTCTCGCGAGTAGTCGTCAATGCTTGTTGAATTTGGTGGGAACGCATTCTCATTTGCCACCCAAAATACTCCTAATGATCTCGCCATAGATACTGATTAAAGTTTATTTATTTCAAAGAATCATCCGAGTCGGAGTCATCAGAATCATCTAGCGAAGAAGAGGATGAGGGAAGTTTGGACAGTCGAGACATTGGACCGATTCGCCTGGACCCAACTATCTGTCCTGAGGGGTGCGAGAGGGAAATCTATGACTTGACATATGAAATGAGAAACGACAGGTATTAAAAAGATCTAATATCGCCTTCAGTCAAATATTATTTTCAAGCCTTCAACTGTAAATCTAACTTTTCGATTTCCGTTCCGATTTATTCTACGGTCAATATTAGAATAAAAGCGAAAGTGAATTTGTTTGCTGTTATGATGTTAAACGTAAATTAAACGATTTTTTTTAAGTACCTAGGTACTTTGGTACTCTTAGGCCCACTTGCACGAACCCGAGTTATCTTTTAAACTCAGAGTTAGTTGCTAACACGAGGTGAAATTGACAATATTGTATGACAAACTGTCAATTTAACCTTGTGTTAGCAACTAACTCTCGAGTTAAAAGATACTTCGGGTTCGTGCAAGCGGGCCTTAGAGATGGGATTCTGGGAACGTTTAAAACTATAGCGGGGCAAACTAAACCGCGGGCAAAATCTTGTTGTAATATCATCTTTAAACGCACATCCTCAACATTTTGCACTCGACACGAAATATGTAGTTCCTTTTCTAGAACCAAGGACCAAATGAACACTATAGCTTACTTACCACTTACTAGAATTATTGGAACTGTGTTCTTCGTTCTTTAGCAAAAAGCAACTAACTTTAAGTATAAATATAATACCTACAGACATAAACATGAACAAGAAATGTTGGAGAAAGACCGACTGATAGAGCTGTTGAAGAGAGATATTGAAGCATTCAACAAGGTCAAGCGAAAGCTATCCGTACAACTGGAATCGAGGAAGAACGAACTCAGGGAATTTATGGTAAGGCAAGTCAGATGCATTCTGGGATTTTTTAATGATGTTGTTTTTACGAGTGACGATAAACGTGGCAGACCTTTGGCCAGATAGGTGGACGATATTCAGAAGACTACTGTAAAACCAGCGTGTTATTTTCTATATGGGCCTACCACATGCGCAAGCTTCACCACGGTTCTGCCTGCAAGCATTCTTGTCGAAATCGTCGGGGTGGAAAAAAAAATGTTTTGATAATTTGTGACGGGTAAAAAAGAAATTAAAGGATTGTACAACCTTTCCTCATACACAATTTAACAGCCTTTAATCAAATATTAAAGTTCTTACCACTTTCATTGTATTTAAAGCTTGCGCAAGCAGAACTGTGGTGAAGCTAGTGCGTGTGGTAGGCCCAATAAACACAGCCTTGTTACATTGCTCACGCCACGCTGGAACTAAGGCTGCTTTTCCACCAGAGATGCGCTATGCTACGTTGCTGCGGATGCGTTTGATATCCACCAATCATTGGTTATAGCGCATCTTCGTAGCGCAGCTACGCATATTCATAGCGCAGCTACCTTGTGACAGCACATCTTCGTAGCGCAGCTACGCATCTTCATAGCGCAGCTACCTTGTGACAGCACATCTTCGTAGCGCAGCTACGCATCTTCATAGCGCAGTTTCCCTGTGACAGCGTATTCTTCATAGCGCAGCTACCTTGTGACAGCACATCTTCGTAGCGCAGCTACGCATCTTCATAGCGCAGTTTCCTTGTGACAGCGTATCTTCATAGCGCAGCTACCTTATGACAGCACATCTTCGTAGCGCAGCTACGCATCTTCATAGCACAGCTACCTTGTGGCGGTGCATCTTTGTAGCGCAGCTACCCTGTGACAGCGCATCTTCGTAGCGCAGCTACCCATCTCCATAGCACATCTTACTCGCACAGCTACATAGCGTAGCATCGGTGGAAACGGTCACACAGTTTCGTAGCTCAGCTTTTACATCCTCGCAGCACAGCTACATAGCGCATCTCTGGTGGAAAAGCAGCCTAAAGTTTGCCATTCACTAAGCTACTGATAGCGACACTATCGCTCACCGCTCGCGATGCACGGTCTGACGATCTCAAATGCTGTCTCATCGAAGAGCACATCGTAGACTCCAGCGATTAGATATCTTATAAGGAATAGCATAACTAGCCTAGACACTCGTAGATCAGGGCAATTGCTCGCACTGACTGGACAAGTCTACTCGAATCAGTGTGGTTCTTTCCTCAAAGACCATCTCAGACACCTGCATAATCCTCGTATGAGTGAGAACGTTAAGCAATATAATGTCTGGGCTGTAAAAGGCCTTTTATTGAACAGAAAATGGTTTTGTGTAGTCTGGCACTCTTAAAACTGGTGTCGAAGTTAGAGCAGAGTTTGTTTTGACTGTTTCCTCTCAGAGTAGTGAAGTACGAAAAACCGGCCTCATCTTGCTTAAAAATACCTTATTGGTTGTGATGTGTAACAGTGATTTTTCTAACCAGTTACCTTTGAAAACTGATTATTGCTTCATTTAGCTGGAGAAACAATCTTGCATGAACGAAGTGGACACAGTAGTGGTACTACGGTACGATCAGATAAGAGCGGCGGCTATCGAAGGCTGCACAGGTGCCAAGGGTCTGTCGGAGACCGTGGTGTTCCCTGAGAAGTTGCTGGCCCGCCTGAGGAAACGAGTGCTGGAGCTACAAGAGGAGATCAGGCAGCAGAAGCTTAGGCAGAAGTAAGTTTTAATGAATTTTATTTCCTACGAAAAAAGTTTTCATAATGTAATGGCGTTATTTGTATTCCTTTTTCTATATTTAGTCAGTATTGATTCTCATCCAAATACATTTAGATGTCGAGATTATGAATTGTGTTCATAATTTCGACATCTAAATGTAGATTTAGATCGCCATTTCCAGTAGTTTTTTTTCTTTTGCAAAATACGCAAAAAAAAAAAGATTTTTCATACAGATGGGCCCGATCAATTTCTTATTTTGCATGAAAAAACAAATTTTTTATTTTGCTTTTTTCCAAAAGTCTTAGAACAAAAATTGTTCAGTAACATGGGCTGGAGTTACCCCACGAGAGATTTTGCGCATTTGGTGTTACACGTTGTACTTGTATGTATGAACAATATGTTGTAGAATAATGATTATCTTCAATACCTGATGTGTGTGTGTGTGTCTAAAGAACATTATGACCGCTTCGACCGCCCGATGTAGAATGACTTGTTATGCGGTTTCG
The DNA here is from genome assembly GCA_954870645.1 of Agrotis clavis. Classification (NCBI taxonomy): domain Eukaryota; kingdom Metazoa; phylum Arthropoda; class Insecta; order Lepidoptera; family Noctuidae; genus Agrotis; species Agrotis clavis. The sequence goes on from OX940922.1 coordinate 13,645,429, forward strand.
TGTATGCGTGTGTGTATGTGTGCAAAGAAGACAGTAGTTTACTATGCAGTCGTAGCAGTCTATATCGATTGCTTTAAGCAGTCCGTGCATGGCTCTGCTTAAGAGGTGTCTCAGTTAGTAATGCAGTGATGTAATGTTGATCAAAACTTTACAGAATAAACCGCACCCATTTATTCCGCATGAACGTGGACCTGAAGACGATGGAGCGCGATGCGGAGGAAATGCGTGCGCAGATGCGGGATGTGCTCACGCGCAAGCTTGGCAAGCCGCGCAAGGTGAAATAACTATCTTTGTATTAGAATAGATAATTATAAAAATAAACCTGCCATTTTTCCATAAATGTAGAGTAGAACGACAGAGCCATTCTTTTAAGTTGGCCAACAGGGGAAAACTGAATCATTAAGTTTCAGTGTATTCATTTAAGGCTGGTTTCATTCTTTCGGTTGGAAGAAAATCTGGACAGTAGAAGTGGGTCATAATAATTGCATTGTTTCTTCATCCAGTTTGTGTTTAAAGGTAAGTATCTATAGACTTGACCCACTTCTGCTACCGAATTATTTTTCTTCTCTCTATTATTGTGTGGTGCATCTCTAATACTATCTATTACCTTATACAATGTAGGTGGACAAAACGCTAGATGACCTACTTCGTCAGCTCGCGCGCCGCCACAAGTACGCCGTCACATACATCACGCTGCCGCACGTGGTCGCACAACTACAGAGTTGGCGGGTCAGTATTTCAAACTCCTATTTTTTGTTCATCTAGCTCATGTCCGTCCCATTACTGGGCAAAGTTCTCACGGTATGCATCCAGTTATGCTATTCTCTGTAGGAAATCTCACCGCTGGACTCAACGATGAGATCGTTCGATCGTGCAGCGCGAACGGTGATCACTATAGTGGCGTAGCAAGGCGGGGGCAAAGCGGACCCTAGACCCCGGCATCGCACCTGAAGGGGCCTCGCACTCAGAGAAAAATAGAAAAATTTTGACAACGGCGATCACCAGTCAGTAGATCAGTAGAACACTTCTCCTAAGAAATAACGCTTCGTTGGTAACGTTTTTTTTTTGTTACCTACTGGGAACTGAAAGAGTCCAACAGGTCTCGGTGACTTGAAGGAACCAAATGATCTTACAACAATGGGGCCTCGCGCGAGCAGCGGAAGCAATAAGTTATACTTTTTGTCTTGAAAAAAGGGGCCTCGCACATCAAAAGTCTTGCCCCCTCCTAGATTCGATCTCGCTACGCCACTGATGCTGTGTCGCTTTCAGTAGCTTTAGTGAATAGCGAGGCGTAATCGCTGTAGCTGCGGCAACGATGTCACAAGGCTGTGTTTACATAGAAATCACTAAAGGTAAAGCGTTTAGCTTTAAGCTTATTTGACTGATCATACCAAAATTCTTACAGGAGCGCCATAGTAGCCTCGAAAAGAAATATCTGATGACATTAAACGACTTTTCTGATCGCCTGCGTTTGGCTGCCGCGCTGCAAGCAAATGCTTTACCACAAAAGGTAATTAACTAGCATTTTTTTTGGAGAGTCCTTCTACGTATGTTGTATGCTAATTATTATTATTTTAAGCTTTGAATCAGGAATGAAATATTAAAATATCTAGATAGCTATTATTGTTAAGAGATGAAACTTTTCATAACTCCATTTCAACGCCATAAACGAGTACCTTTTTTCATCGAAACGGACAACGTTCGTTTATAGTTATTATTTGCCTCATTCATAGGTGTTCCTCAGTTGTTTTTCATAGTTTTTCAACATTTACTATAAAGCATACGTTTGCGCGTTTATCGTTTCGAAATTGTTATGTAGTTTTATAAGGTAATACTTGAGATTTTTTATACAATTAAATATTATTTCCATAGCCCCTGAAAGACCCCGGCATGATGCCGGGAGGTTACAACGAGAAACAATACCAGCGAGACGTCAGTCGTCTACTTATAGTGAGACAACGACAGTTGCAACAGATAAAGGTAAGTACTTCACCGTTAAATTTTTTCGAAGTCAAATATTTATCAGTCAGTTGTGCGAAAGGTCACACAAGGAGGAGCTCGTGGCTAAATAATTACAGCCGCGTTAAGCCGCGTTTGCCGAGGTTGGTCTGTGGATTGGTGAATTGGGTGAACATCTGTCATAGCGAGTTGCCTCCGTGCCTCGGAAAGTACGTAAAGCCGTTGGTCCCGGCTGTCATTTGTAGATCTTTGACAGTCGTTACTGCTAGTCAGAAGCTCATATTACGTCTGACAACCAGTCTTACCATGAGATAATTATCGTATTTCCCAGTTACTGGGTTGTGTTGTGGAGGTCCTATAGGCAGTCGCTTCATGTAAAATACTGATATTCAGCTGAATCTGATTCGACTGGAAGCAGACCCCAATATAGTTGGGAAAAGGCTAGGCACTCACTCACTCATTACGATATCTCTGAAGCTACAAGTGCTAGGAGTTTTCATTTTGAATAGGGGTTCTTTTCAGGACGTAGGTCATGCTCACTAAAGTGGAATTTGCGAAATTCGACCATTATGAAGTTGTTTTGGGGTTGATCATTTGTTTGAAACTTCTACAGTTACAAATTATTAAACGGGTAAAAAGATGATCAGAATAATAAAATTTAGGGCAAAGAAAAAAAAAATACAACTCGCAAGTGACGATTTTCCATAAGAAACAGGAACTACGGAATGCGTCCTTATAGGATCTTTACAATCATATTCCTATCGCCTCCATACATTTGCCCACACATGCAATTAATGCAGACTTTTCATTAAGAATATTATATTAACAGGCACTTCAAGAGGAGATACACAATCTTCGTTTGAAACCGTTGTCAGATATGCCTCCATTGCCGGAAAGCGCCAAACCGCCGCCAAAAGCAGATTCAAGCATTAGACTTTACATGGCACCGAGGAAATATGTGTATCGTAAGAAATATTTCCCCATGTAAGTTACCTTGAATCAATTTTTGTCGTAAATCGGGTAAATATTATATCACAAGAGGACGTTGGAGTTTTACAAGAGTTTCAAACATTTAAAATGTAAGTATGCATATTGTTCTCCCATTGGAGACTCAGGGTATATGCTCAGGGCCCCCGTACCCTGGCGGACCCGAGTTGCTATCTATGAGCATCACAGAAGAGGCTTAAAAATATCTAACTTATTCCAATGGGTTCTATCATTTGGGGGCTGGCTTTGCTATAATTTTATACATTTCCTGTTAAAAGTAACTGATGTTTTATACGAGCAATTATAAGAAAACCTATCCAAGGCGTATGCAAGCGAATTTGATTCATTTGTCTCGCATTTGCAACCGACGTAAGTGCATACGTACTTGATTCTAAATTCCGCTATTGAGAAGATGTTGATTTACTAAAACTGTTTTCTTTAGCTTAAAAAAAAACACCCATATTAGTAATTCGAAGAACACAGCGTGTGATGTTATGTAACGTATTCCGAGAACACGGCGTGTTTGCATGACTTGTCCAATATATTTATTCTTTATTTCTTTATTGTGCACAAAAAGTTTCAATATAAGCAATTATACATTTAGTTCACAAAGGTGAGCTTATCTCTTTAAAGAGATCTCTTCCAGCCAACCTTTAAAACTGATATCGAGATAAATAATACGGGGACAAGAAGATTGTACACACAAATAATTACATTTATTTATATAAAAAAAAGCATCCAAAAAGCTAATCATATATAAATACCTACACATAAAAATAATATATAAAATATATATATTATACATAAACAAATAATATATACATAAATATATATATACATAAATAAATATATATACATAAATATCAAGGTTGTTGCGAAAGGAAGTGCTCTTTCAATTTAAGTTTAAAAGATGTTACAGAGGGAGAGTTTTGGATAACCTGTGGTAGACTGTTCCATAGTTTCGTAGCTCGATAAGTAAAGGAGTTCAGAAAAAATTTAGTATTCGCTCTAGGACACTCAAGTACCTTGGTGTTACATGCGCGCCTAGGCCGTGGATTAGGAGGTAGTAAGCGGAAGCGGGAGCGGAGATAGTCAGGAGTGGACGGGTCTTTGAGGATTTTGTAGAGAACAGATAGGATGTGCACATCACGACGAAGTCGGATTGGGAGCCATTTTAACTGAGCACGAAATTCAGAGATGTGGTCATATTTGCGAAGTCCGAAAATAAACCGAATAGCAAGATTTTGTAGACGCTCAAGTTTATTTAGTTGCTCCTCAGTCACATCCAAGTAAAAGTAACACACATCCGCATAATCAAGAGTAGGAAGGAGAAGTGCTTGTGCAAGCATGATTTTAGTTTGGAAAGGAAGGAAGGTCTGGAGTCGTTTGAGAGAATGAAAAGAATAGTGCATGCGCCTGCTCACCTCACTAATCTGGGCTGACCAGGACAAGTGACTGTCAAATATTACTCCCAAATTTTTTGCTTTATCCGTGTAAGGGATACAGGTATCATTAAAATAAATTTTGTTGCTGTCAATACTTACAAGCCTACTCCTAAGTCTACTGCTGCCTATAATCACAGCCTGTGACTTAGTGGGATTCACCAATAAGCCAAAGCTATTTGCCCATGTTTGTATGGCTGAAAGATCAGAGTTCATTGCTTCAACCGCATCAGGGAATTCATCCACAGAAAAATGTCGGTAAATTTGTAAGTCATCTGCATACAAATGGAAGGGAGAAGAAATTATTTGAGAAATATTATTTATGAAAATGGAAAAGAGCAATGGAGAAAGAACGCCGCCTTGTGGGACACCAGCAGTGAGATTCACCCAGTCCGATATTGAGTCGTCGGTTTTCACACACTGCTGGCGACCATGAAGATAAGACCGGAACCAATCGATCACAGAAGGAGCAATGTTAAGTGAGCTTAGGGTACTGTTACCGGGCGCGGATCAAAAGTCTTTTTAAAAAAAGAATTATTTAATTTCCTAAAAGGTCAGCACAATTATTAGAGATGTCAACCCGTCACGAAGCTCAGAATCAGACTGACGAATTAAGTTCCCACAAAACGAATGCAGGCTTGGGAAAGTGCTGGCGTGCAGCGTCAGCACTTTTATTTACTTAAGAGGTCTTCACATTTATATTATAACAACCCCCCCGTTAAGATTGATCATTACGATTGAAAGGAATGAGAAATCTAGGATGCTGACTGAGTTTCGCTTCGGTTTACAAATAGAATACAAATAGGACAGGTTAGACAAAATAACTTAAAAACGAATAGATTAATGTCTATAACTAAGAACTAGTAACAGAAGAAGTTATAAGACAGTATAATACCTAACTAGATATTAATACTAACAATAGGAGTGCTTATTAGCTACCAACTATTTTGAAATAGAACAACTTTGAAAACTTATGATCTAATAGTCTAGAAATCAAACTAAGTTATAATATTACGTCTTAGAGGAGTAGGCAGAGACCTAGATGATCCGCGAACATCATCGTCTGAGGACTCTACGTAACATCTATTTACTGATTGAACAGATTGAACTGTCTGTTTCTTCTTAGTATAACATTGGTTAAACACCTGGATGCAGTATTGAGGATTATTTGTACAGAGTAGTTTTCTAGACCTGTATAGGAAATACATCAGGACAATTATTGAGATAGCATAGGTTAAAGAAAGATAATGAGTGCTATACTTCTGTAAATGAGACGGTTGTTCTATTTTATCTAGTTCTTTTTCAAACTCGTCAAGATGAACACTAGCTTGTAATAGAGTATTAAAGTCGTTGACATTAGATAGCTTTACAAAAGGAAGATGTGGTACAGTTTTATTTATCCTTTGTCTATCACAACAATCATCTTCTATTATATTGAAATTGGATATATAATTGGTACTATTAGTTACAACGTGATCACTAGGTGTAAATTTAAGGGTTTTAAAGAAAGCTTCACAATGTTTTGGCAAAGTTAACATGCCTGTGCCAGAAAGGATTTCATCATAGCTACTTGGATCATTTTCACAAGTAATATGAGCTTTACCAGGCTCGGATTGGACAAAAAGCCACTTATTATTACTTAACTTAAAGAATACATCAATTGAACCATGTAACAATTTTGTATTACAAGAATTTGGTAACGAACTTATAGCTTCGGAAAGAATTTTAGTTTCACAGGTTGGATTTGCGATTGTAGAGTACACATTCCCTAAGGGACACACATAACACTCATTTCGTATCACTTTACACTGGTTCACTGACTCTAATAATGAATAAAACATACGATCCGTTGTCATAGCTACATAAGGTTTATCAGGAGCTATAAGGACATAAGTGTCGGGTTTAGAAATGTTATAAGGAACTGGGAGAGGAACAGTGTGATAGAGGTTGTATAGTTGAGGTAGGACGAGCGGTATTCGTGCAACAACAATGACTTTATTATTATGATAGTAACAGACCAAGTCAGATATGTCTATAATAACATGCATATTTTCTAAAGATAAACTAGTGGGAAGCTCACAATGCTTAGGTAGTTTGTCTTTATGTAGGTCAAGTTCACGGTACAGCTGATAAGGACTGAGTACGGTCGGATGAAGAATGTTGATTTTGCTAAATAGAATGGCATTGTTAACGTCATCAATGTCAAAGGACAAGGCTATAGTGACACTTTGTAACGAGTTCAATAACATGATTATATTATTTTTTATTTCTAGTTTGTCATTTGAATTTGATAACTGTTTGAATGCTTCACAAACAGCGTCTAAATTTTGGTTCAGTTCGTTCTGATTTTTGTTAACCCTTGACATGGTGTTATTGAAATTAGAAATAGTAGACTGAATAACGTGTATATTGTTTCTCATTAAATGAGCTAGCTGCTTTTCGTCAGATTGGACCTTTGAAATAGCGTCAGAGAAATTTAAGGCATCTTCGGAATCTAGAGTCCCGAAAATTGTCTTAAGCAAAGAGCCACCCGCATCTATGAGTCCACGTTTGACGCGGTTGGGTTGATCTTCGACGAGATAAGATATTGACGAGAATTTGCGAACATTGTTAAGATGTTGACTTTGTAATGGCGTTAATAAATTAGTACATTCTAGCTGGATTTTGACAGAGGAACTAGAATTACAGAAACTAGACACTTCTTTTATCAGAGCTTCGACCTTGTCTAGGAGCGGTTTTACATGACTAATATCTAAGTATGTAACGACATTCCAATGGTCATTAGTGAACTTAAGATCCATCGATTGGTCGAAGTATAGTCCTGGGCTACCTAGGACTGGCGTGACGAACTTGTAGCCCGAAGATGGTTGACATATTAACCTGGAATAGAAAGGATTTGGCTAATCATCTATAGCTAACTTTATTTCGTCATAGTGATGACGAACGTGTCTTCTATCAATTAGAAGAGTGACTGTATGATTGCCGTTGATTTTAACAATTTTATAGGGTCCTTTCCAAATGGGGGACATTGCTTTACTTTGTTTATGATGACACCATAAGTAGACCATATCACCTACGTTATATGTGATTGGCTTAGCATGAGCGTCGAAGTGTTTCTTAGACTTTTCTTTGGAAGTCTGGATATTTTGTAAGGCCTTTTGACGACTATAGTATAGTCTATGATTTAAAGCACGGATATAGTCTGTATAAGTATTTAAGTCTAGAGTTTCTGCACTTTGAGGCATGTATGGCTTAAAGCCGAAAAGTAATTCTAAGGGTGAAAACCCTGTAGTGGAATGTATATTAGTATTATACGCTATCATAGCTGTTCTTAGGTACAGGCTCCAGGTATGCTGATTATCTACAACATATGATCGTAAGTATTCTTTTAAGGTGGCGTGGCTCCTTTCGAGGGCACCGCACGTTTGGGGGTGATAAGGAGACGCGAAAATATGTTTTATACCAAACAATTTCTCTAATTGTTTGAGGACGTCAGATGTGAAATTGGTTCCTTGATCGGTCACGATCGTTCTAGGAATACCTAGATGGGAGATAAATACTACAAACTTTTGAGCAGTTTCTTCTGCGGAACACGTTTTCATGGCATAGGCTTGGGAATATTTAGTTAGATCGTCTTGAAGTGTGAGAATAAATTTATATTGATAATCGCGAGTTTCAGGTAAAGGCCCTACTAAATCTAAAAATACCTTCTCCAACGGCTTAGATGCCGTGGACGTGATAATCATAGGAGCACGATTTGTGTGACGTAGTGGTTTATTTATTTGACAGGACTTGCAATTTTTAACATAGTTTTCTATGTCTTGCCGCATGTTCTTCCACCAGAAAAGAGTTTTTAATCTATCATACATGCGAGAGATTCCAGGATGTCCTGCTGATGGTGCATCATGATTTTCCTTCAGTATGCGAGGAACTTCAACAGGAGTAGGAAACTGAATATTGTTATGGTAAATATGAATCTTAACGCCTGTTCCGTGAAATAGAAAACTAAGCATATTATATATCCTAGTGAATGATAGTTTAACGAAAGGATCTTGGAAATCGGAGATGGCGAACTCCTTTTCTTCGGAGTACCAGGTCGTGATCATGTCACGATAATCCCTTAATATATTAAAAATATCCTTATAATTAATTTCATCGTAATGGTGAACGCGCAAGAATAGGTGAGTAAACACATGTTTGTCATTCGACGTACTTTGACACGTATATAGTTCACGTTCTACGTTCCGGATATCAGGTAAGTTATCATTGAATTTTGACATTTCTAGGATTTCTGAGCAGTAAGGAATGGAGTCATCGAGATCGATAGCAGAAGGGTAAGTAATCATTTTAACTTTTGTTTTAAGTAAGGATTCGTTATGTTCTTCAATTAACGTATCGTAAGATGTATTAGATTGTTGAGAAATTTGTAAATATTTTTCATATGTTTCAGAATTCGAAGGAGCATCTGGATCGACAGCAAGAACTGGGTTACGGGATAAGGCGTCGGCATTGCAATTAGTTTTGCCTTTTTTATACACAATCTCATAATTAAACTCTTCGAGTTTGAGGCGCCAACGAATGAGTTTGGAGCTAGGATCCTTGCAATTGAATAACCATTGTAGTGGTTTATGATCAGTTACTATTTTAAATTTATTGCCATATAAGTACGGCCGAAATGTTTTCGTACCAAAAATTATAGCAAGACATTCTTTTTCAGTTGTTGAATAATTTCCTTCAGATTTATTCAAGGTTCTTGAAGCGTATGCTATAGGGAGATCTTTGTTTATCTCACCTTGAGAAAGAATAGCTGAGACGGCGTAATTAGAGGCATCCGTCGTGAGTATAAAGGGTTTAGAAAAATCAGGATATTGAAGAATAGGAGCCGTGGTGATTTTGTTCTTTAGAGTATCGAATGCGGCTTGTTGTTCAGTGAGCCATAAGAACTTAGCATCCTTCTTTAGGAGGCTAGTCAAGGGTTTCGTAATATGAGAAAAGTTATCTATGAAGCGTCGATAGTAGCCGATGAGTCCCAGGAAGGATTTTATGTCTCGTGGGTTTTTAGGAGTTGGGAACTTCTGGACACATTCTACCTTCTTAGGATCGGGGCTGACACCTTGATCAGATATAATATGACCTAAATATTGTACTTCCCTGCGGAGGAATTCACTTTTATCTGGCTGTAACTTCAGGTTGTGTTCTCGAAGTTTTTCGAAAACTAATCTTAATTTTGACATGTGTGATGGCAGGTCATGTCCGAAAACGACTATGTCATCTAGATAGGTAAAACAATGAATACCTTGAAGTCCTGAAAGTACAATATTCATAAGTCTCTGAAAGGTAGATGGGGCATTTTTAAGCCCGAACGGCATTCTGTTGAATTGATAGTGTCCCGGTTGACCGGAAACACCGGGTACGCTGAAGGCTGTCTTTTCAGCGTCAGATTCTTTTGTGAGGATTTGATGGAATGATGATGCTAAATCTAGGGTAGAGAAGTATTTGCTATGACCGAGTTGGTCTAGTATGTCGGTTATATTGGGAATAGGATATGCATCACCAATGGTGATTTCGTTTAATTTTCTATAGTCTATGACTATGCGCCATTTAGGTTTTCCTGAGGCGTCTTGTTTTTTCGGTACTACCCATATAGGCGCTGACCAGGGAGAGACAGAACGGCTTATTATGCCTTGGTCTAGCATAGTTTTTATTTGTTTACTGACTTCATTTTTATGACACTCAGGGAAACGATAACTCTTAACATGGATAGGAGTGTAGTGGCACAGTGTTTATCACCTTATTACCAACGAAATAGTGGATTATCTGACTTCAATCCTGAGTTTTATTTCACTCAACAACGAAGATACGGTTCAGTTAGCTACCCAACGCTAAAGTGGTGACCCCGAGAACTCCGAAAAACCCGAAAACCCCGAAAACTCCGAAAAGAAAACCGACAACACATCATGGACAACGCCAACGAAGATTTCAGCGATGCTCAGGGCAGCACAGTGATGAAGAACGACGTGGCATCTATCTCGCTACCTGCTAGACTACCACCATTCTGGCGCCAAAATCCACGACTATGGTTCGCGCAATTTGAAGCCGCCGTCGCTGCCAGCAAGATCAGTGAAGAGCAGAAATTCAACCTCGTCGTTCCACTACTCGGCAACAGCGACCTAGAACAGATCGGCGACATCATCCTGCATCCACCAAGCACCGGGAAATACAGCGCGCTCAAAGAGAGACTAATTTCAACGTACCAGGAGTCAGATCACAGGCAGTTACAAAAACTACTCAGCGGACTCGAGCTCGGCGACCTGAAACCAAGCCAGCTGCTGCGTAAGATGCGAGACCTCAGTGGAAAGCTACTGTCAGATGAAGCGTTGAAGGTTATGTGGCTCAACCAGCTGCCCGCACAGGTGCGCGCCGTACTCTCAGTAAACACCGAATCGTCGCTCGAAGTGCTAGCTGCGATGGCAGACAAAATGATGGAACATTTTGAACCAGCGACAGTCGCCGCAGTCTCCGCGTCAAGCCCTCCACCATCAAGTTCAGCAGTCAACGAGGGGCAGATAAATGCGATAACAGCTCTACAGATCAACATACTCACCAAACAAATAGAAAAACTATCACTCGAAGTCGCTGAACTCCGCAACCAACAACATTCGTCGCATCACCGTTCCCGTCAAAACTCTGCGCATCGTGGCCGCTTCCGCACGCGTTCACATTCAAGACAGCGCACTGATAACGCCCGCAAGCCCGGAGATCCTGACTGGCTGTGCCGTTATCACTACCGGTTCGGCAATGGAGCACGAAAATGTGAATCGCCGTGTTCCTTCAAAAAGGAAAACTAGAACGTACATCGATAGTGGCGGGTGTCGATGTAAACCAAACCAACCGCCGCTTATGTGTAATCGACACCAAAACCAGGGAAAAATTTCTAGTCGACACGGGAGCTGACATATCAGTGCTAGCCGCACGAAACCAGAAATGTTCAAGACCGGCGGAGAATGCAAGCTACAAACTGTACGCGGCAAACGGAACAGAGATTCGTACCTACGGAGAGCGCACACTCGAGCTCAACCTAGGCTTACGAAGAAGTTTTAAATGGACTTTCGTCGTCGCCAACGTGAAGACTTCAATACTGGGTGCCGACTTTCTAGTGCATCACAAACTGTTAGTCGACTTGCACCAAAGAAAACTCATCGACCGTGTAACGGAACTCAGCGTGAACGCCATCAAAATAAACAGCAAAGAAGAATCAATCCATGTCATCAACCGTGACCACACTCATCACGACCTATTAAAGAAATATCCGGATGTACTGCGACCAATGACACATAAAACTCCAGTCAAGCATGACGTCACACATCACATCGAGACAACTGGGCCGCCGATCTACTCGCGGCCGCGCCCTCTACCGCCCGACAAGTACAAAGCGGCTAAACTTGAGTTCGAGCGCATGATCGAGAGTGGAATATGCAAGCCGTCAAACAGTCCGTGGGCAAGTCCACTGCACATCGTGAAGAAAAAAGACGGATCACTACGAGTATGTGGTGATTACAGAAGACTCAACGCCGTCACAGTTCCAGACCGATATCCCATTCCACGAATTCAAGATTTCACATACCAACTTCACGGCAAGAAAATATACTCAAAACTCGATCTCAAAATGGCATACTTTTGGATTCCTATTTCAAAAGAAGACGCTCAGAAGACAGCGATTATAACACCGTTCGGACTCTTCGAATTTACCTGCATGACGTTTGGCCTAAGAAACTCCGGTCAAACCTTTCAACGTTTCATGCACGAGGTACTACGAGGACTAGATGACAACGTGTTCTGCTTCGTCGACGATCTGCTTGTCCACTCCAAAAACAAAGAAGAACACCAGCGCCACCTAGAGCAAGTGCTAGAACGACTAAACACCTACGGCGTCAGTCTCAACATCGACAAGTGTGAATTTGAAAAAGAAAAAATCGAGTTCCTCGGATACGAGGTATCAGCAGAAGGAATAAAACCCACACAAGAACGTATACAAGCCATAGTCAACTATCCGAAACCACAGACAGTCCAAGAACTAAGAAGATTTCTAGGAATGATAAACTTTTATCGCAGTTGCTTACCACATCAAGCCGAGCAACAACATGAACTAAATAAATACCTACACAATAGCAAGAAGAATGACAAGACTCCCATTCAATGGACAAAAGTAGCAGAAGAAGCCTTTGAGAAATGCCGACAAAGCATCCTCGAGTCAACAACATTGACTCATCCGATACCTAACGCGCCATTATGTTTATTCACCGACGCATCAAATACTAGCATCGGCGCCGTCCTACAACAAAAAGTTAACAACATCTGGAAACCACTGGCATTCTTCTCCAAAACCATGAGCGAGACGCAGCGACGATACAGCGTGTACGATCGCGAACTATTAGCTATGTACACCGCTGTTCAACATCTACGACGACTCATAGAGGGCAGTGACCTTATAATATACACCGATCACAAACCGCTTACTTACGCGCTGACAAGAACGCCAAGTAGCAGCGACACACCACGAAGAGAGAGACAGCTACACTACATCAGTCAGTTCTGCACGCAGATCAAATACGTGCACGGTGATAACAACGAAGCAGCCGACGCCTTATCACGCATCGAAGAAATCAACTTGTCACACTCCACAATCGACTACAACCTACTCGCCCAAGAGCAAGAAAATGATGATGAACTGAAGATCTGCATGTCCAACCCGAGTCTACAATTTGCCCGCATCACATTGCCCGGAGGTCAACGACCCATCGTATGCGAAACATCAACTGGCAACATTCGTCCATACCTACCAGCGACTTATCGTGTAATAGCATTCAAAGCGCAACACGAATTAAGTCATCCCGGAGTACGAACAACAAGGAAGATAATGTCAACAAAGTTCTTTTGGCCAAGTATGAACAAAGATGTTGGTTTATGGGCCAAATCATGCATCGGTTGCCAGCGCGGGAAAGTTCAACGACACGTTATCAGTCCACTCGGCGAGTTTCAAAAATCATCGCGCTTCGAACACATTCACATCGACATCGTGGGACCACTGCCGCCATCTAATGACTACAGATACCTAGTCACGATGATCGATCGCTGCACTAAATGGCCGGAAGCGATTCCTATCCGTGACGTCACCGCCGACACTGTGGCTAAGGCATTATACGAGGGATGGATATCGCGATTTGGCTGTCCGCTACGTGTAACGACGGATCAAGGAAGGCAATTCGAATCGTCGTTATTCAACGCCCTAATGAAGAAGTTTGGCATCACGAGGATACGAACTACTGCATACCACCCGCAAGCAAATGGTCAAGTCGAGCGCTGGCATCGTACATTAAAGGCTGCGCTCATGGCGAGAGGCGCCGGCACACACTGGAGCGAGGAGTTAGCGACCGTGCTGCTTGGACTACGTACGGCACTTCGTGAAGACACACAAGTCAGCCCGGCCCTGATGACCTATGGATCGACACTCAAAATACCGTCAGATTTCTTCGCGCCTATACAGCCGAATAATGAAGACGCAGAATTCGTCCGCCAGCTGACCGAAACAATGTCGTCACTCGCACCTAATAGCAAGTCACATACCAACAACAGGAGTACGTTTGTACACAAAGACCTAGCAACGTGTACTCATGTTTTCGTGCGAAATGATACCGTGCGAAGTCCATTGACCCCTCCTTACGACGGCCCGTTCAAGGTGATTCAGCGTGACAGCAAGCATTTCACCATACAGATGCCACTTCGAACTACAGTTGTCTCAATAGACAGACTCAAGCCAGCACACCTGATCAACGAAGAAGAATATACCACTTCTCCATCAACATGCGCACAACAACAAACATCGCGCACCGAGAGCACTCATACTGCGAGCGACGCGCTGCGGTCATCAACCCCAAGCACGCCACGTGACACATACGTCACTCGATCCGGCCGCGCAGTGAAACACAACGTACGCTTCGCTTAGGGGGGAGTGATGTAGTGGCACAGTGTTTATCACCTTATTACCAACGAAATAGTGGATTATCTGACTTCAATCCTGAGTTTTATTTCACTCAACAACGAAGATACGGTTCAGTTAGCTACCCAACGCTAAAGGAGTGTCGGAGGTCGTACGGATTTCATGTTGGATTGTTCGAGTGGTAGTCAAAACATCTCCTTCTAAATAGAATATATCATTGAATTCAGAGCAAAGAATACGGAGACAAGACTCTTCTTCATTATTTAAATGATCACATCTTAACTTATCTTGGACACGTGTGTCGTGGTCTAGGTCAGACACCGTGGTTTGTAAGCAAGGAAATGTTTCAGCCATTAAGTGAGTAGGAAAAGAAACACTTGAAGTTTCTGGTTCTAGAATGAATGAGACTGGCTCTAGCGTTAACTTAATGGGGTTTAGAGTTATAGTATCTTCTGAAACATTTAGAACAGATATATTGATTTTGTTGTTTGACTTAACGTGAGTAAGACACTTGGAAAAATAAAGGTAAGGATATTCTTTTAATTCTGATGTTAGATTTAAGCCTTCTTTTATTTCAGGATTCGTGACTAAACACTCGATCATCATTTCGCTACGAGCAGGTATGACGTAAACTGATTCAGTATTAAGATCAAAATAGACAGGTGGATCATTTGACACCTGTAATTGAGCTTTAGCGTAGGATATAGAAGCATTATGAAATGATAAGAAATTAGTACCTATAATACCATCATAGTCAAGATTTACTTTGTCTACGACATGGAAATAGAAGGGAAATGTAGTGTTGTTCTTGTGAAATAGGGATAATGAGAATCTGCCTTTAGTTTCGGCATATGATCCTATGTCATTAATACCTTTAAATTTTACGGTATTGGAATCAAGGACTGGGTTTTTGGATAAACTAGAACATTTCACAAGGGAAATAGAACTACCTGTGTCAACAAGGAGTTTTAGTGGTCGATCAGAGTGAGACGTATTTACTTCAACAAATGGTAGAGGAATTTTGTTATTCTGGGATATGTCGTAAACCGTAGGACAGTCTTCAGGACTATAGGTAAACTGGTTAATTAGACTTTGGCTATTATTCGACATAGCTCTTGGAGATGATTTATTTGCGTTGTCAGTAGGCGTGAGGCCCAAATTTGAGGACAACGGCTTGGATTCAGTGGATTTAGAAACCAACTTTTGTGGTTGAGATAGGCTGTCGGTTTGGGGCTGGTTACCCTGTCGGTTAGCCAAAAATAATGGATCTCGGTCTTCCTTTTGGGACTGTTTACCCTGTTGCGTGACCGGATGTGATTTAGAGATATTAGGAACTTGATCTCGGCCTTCATTTTGGGACTGGCTACCCTGTTGCGTGACCGGATATGATTTAGAGATATTAGGAACTAGATCTCGGCCTTCATTTTGGGACTGGCTGCCCTGTTGCGTGACCGGATATGATTTAGAGATATTAGGAACTAGATCTCGGCCTTCATTTTGGGACTGGCTACCCTGTTGCGTGACCAGATATGATTTAGATTTTATAGAATTAGTATTAGATTTAGAATTTGACACGTTTTTTTCCATGTCTGTGCCTAAGTTACCAGAGTTACGCCGGCACTTACTCGTAACCTGAGTATTTAGTTTAAATGGTCGTCGTCATTGTCTTCTGTCTCAGTGACACATTCCAATACCTTTTGTTCTTGTGTCGTATTCTTTGAATTTCCGCGATCGAAGCGGGAGTTATTGTATTGTCGTTTGCGACATTGCGAAATATCGTGCCCAGGCATTTTGCAATAACGACACGTGATGTCTTGTGATTTACTGGAATTAGATGTACCAGCTTGTGAAACAGATCGTGGGTGGCTGGGAGTTTGAGTTTGATTTGAATTTTTAGGCGGGTTATTGACTTTCATTTGCTTGTTTTTAAACCGACACTCGGAATCTGTGTGGCCCATTTTATTACAGGTTCCACATGATGACCTCGTTTTATAATTGAAGATTTTCTCTTCCTCGGTCGCGACGCTAATGGCAGTGTTGAGGTTTCGGGGATCGCGGCACCGCACAATAGTGCTCAACCTAGGGTGTAACCCCAAGCAAAATGTGTACAATGCTAGATCTTCTGTCATAGCAATCCGACCCGGAAGTTCCTTTTTTAGGGAGTCCGAGTTATGTATTTCGGACTGTAAGTCCGTAAGGCATGTCTCTACTTTAAGAGCAAATTCAGCTACTGTTTCATTAGGCCCTTGTTTACAAGATTGTAGCTCTAGTAAAAGATGGTTGTAATGTTTCCTCTCTCCAAAATTTTGCTTTAAGAACGTTCGCAAATCATCGAACGTATCGAATATTCTGTTTGAGCACGCTACTTGAGCTTTGCCCCGCAACTTAGAAATTATGTATTTTGTTATGAGAGATTTTTGACTTTCAGCAGCTAGTTCAAGCGCGTTTTGGCAATTTGTTAAGAACGCGGACAGGGTCTCGCGTTCTCCATGATATTCATGGATAAACCCGAAAAGGACACTAGCCGGGTATGGCTCGGAAATAGGAATAGTCTGTTTCGCGTTTGTCATTTTGACGGTCTGCTTGTAGCACTTAACAGGAGATAGGAGAGTTAGAAGAGGAGGTGTTGTAGGACAACGAATTATATATTTTACTCACAGCGAAACGAAGGTCTGGAGAGCGAAGCGCACGAGCATAGCAGCTTGTACAGGAACTTCGGTGAACTGCCTTTTCAGACAGTGTAGTAGAACAGGAACACGACACCGTAGGTGACAGGACACGGCGGTAAGGATGAAAGCGCACGAACATACACGGAGACACACACGAGGGTGGCGACGATGTGAACAGTCTTTAGACACTTTGATAGAGACACTGTAGATAGTTTTTAGACACTTTGATAGAGACGATCTGACAGCGACGACTTGATAGAGACGACTGATAGCGACGATTTGATTGTCTTTAGACACTAGGATTTTGACACTAGGATTTTGACACTAAGATTTTGATATTTCGATTTTGAAGGAATGAGTCTGATTAGACGGGCGGAATATAAAGTGCGACGGAATATAGAGCGCGACGGCCTTTGGATATCCAGAACGGTTTTTCTGGATATCCCACTTCTGACACCAATGTTACCGGGCGCGGATCAAAAGTCTTTTTAAAAAAAGAATTATTTAATTTCCTAAAAGGTCAGCACAATTATTAGAGATGTCAACCCGTCACGAAGCTCAGAATCAGACTGACGAATTAAGTTCCCACAAAACGAATGCAGGCTTGGGAAAGTGCTGGCGTGCAGCGTCAGCACTTTTATTTACTTAAGAGGTCTTCACATTTATATTATAACAGTACCAAGGAGCATATCGAGGTCAACTGAATTAAATGCGCTACTGAAATCAAGCAGAGTCATAACAGTCAGCTTGGTGTTATCCATTGCATGACGAATATCCTCCGTGACATTCAGTAACGCACTAACCGTACTATGAGAAGGACGGAAACCGGACTGGAAAGGACAGAGTAGGTTACTGGAAGTAAGATAGGAGTAGAGTTGTTTGTGAACTACACTTTCAAGAACTTTCGAAAGTACAGGAAGGATTGAGATTGGACGGTATTGAGAAAAAGAAGTTGGATTGGAGGTTTTGGGAAGAGGGATAACAAATGCCTTTTTCCACGCAGAAGGAAAGACATTAGCCCACAATGAAAAATTTATAATGTGTGTGATAGTAGGCGTAATGCTTCCTAACATTTGAAGGAGCATGTCGAGACTGAGATCGTCACTGCCCACGGCCTTCGTTGAGATAGAAAGGATACTCTTCTTAACATTGTCCTCAGTGACCGGATGAAATGTAAATTGAGGGCAGTCAGGGGGGTCAAGGCTGGAAAGATAGGAAAGAGCTGATGTTTTAGTAGTAGTATCGAGCGAAACTGGAGGAGTAGAAAAGAAATTGTTGAGTGCATTTAGATCCATGGTACCACTAGTGGCATCCATGGCCTTGCCCACGCCCAATGACTTTAAGAATCTCCAGGACTGAGCCTGAGAAAGATTTTCTAATTTAGAGTGAATAAAGCGACGTTTAGTATCCCTACACAATCTGTTGCAGATGTTACGCAATTTCTTATAGGCAGCTTTATTTCCGTCAGAAGGATCCTTCCTAAGTTTACACTTAGCTTTGTCCCTTCTTGCCATAGCCCTCTTAATATCAGGAGTTAGCCAGGGAGCAGGAGCATGCTTCACACGCACTGGTCTAACCGGTGCATAAGTATCATACAACCTAGTTATTATTAAATTAAAAGCAGCAACTTTGGCATCAATGTTGTCAGCTGTCAATACGGGCGACCAATCGATACCCTCAGCATCTTCTCTCAAACGATCCAGATCCATGTTACGAAAATTACGTTGAAGAATTACTTTACTCTTGATTTTAGGAGATCGCACTTTATATGCAAGAAATATTAAGTCATGATATGAGAAAGGGGCCACCATTTGTCCGTGCGTGATGACAGCCTCCGGCTTGGAGACGATCATAACGTCGAGTAATGATGGCCTGCAATTGGGAAGATGATGTGTTGCTGAAGCTGGGAGAATGTTTAATTAAATGAAGAGGTTAAGGAAATAAGCTTCTGTGACCTGGAATCATCCTTCAAGATACATGTATTCAAGTCACCCATAATGATAATATGTTCATATAGAGTAGTAAATTGTTCCAAAAGGGACTCTAATGCAGAGAAGTAAACCACCTTATCATTAGGGCTGTATACACAACCAAGTAAGACTTTTTTATGGTTAACGATGATTTCAAGAAAAAGATGTTCAAGAGATCCAGAATATTGAGGGGGAGAATTACTAATAAGCGTGGCTGGGATGTCACCGCGGAGGTAGATACCTACCCCGCCGCCACCCGCATCGACACGGTCATTCCGAAAAAGCCGAAAAAGTAATGTCTGGCTAAACTTTAAAAAAGACAGAGACAGTTGTTTTTGCTGTTTCACTTGCAAAAATAAAAATCATTTCATTTCATCATTCCATTTCATTACAGAGCACCTCTACCTTCGGAAACGGAGATTTCTTGCGATAAGAACATAACGGCGCTGTTGTTCGACTGCTTAGACACGATGCGAGTGTCGCGAGACGACGCCGAGATTCTGCTGCGAGACATGATGGACCGGCTGCCTGAAGTTATGACTGGGTTTGTATTTTTTTTTTTTTTTTTTTTTTATTTAAATATAGGTTCGCGTTTGACCAATATCTCGCCTGATGGTAAGGATTCTGGAACATTTCTCCGACGTTCGTTTCGCCGTTGAACGGTTCACCGACAGAACTATTCGACTTTTCATTTTTTCACCGATAGAACGTTTCAATGACAAACGATTCGCCTACAGAACGATTAAGTCATGAGTATTGTCTTTCATGAAGTATTGTATAAATGAAGCCGTTTAGACGAGCGGGGCTTCTATTTCTGTGTTCATGGTTTAAAGGAACCTAACTAACCGAACCTCGGGGTGCCCCTGATGTCGAATTTAGTTACCAGTATTATAATGTCAAACCATGTCTTTGTCGGCCAATCGTTCTGCGGTGAAAGTTTTTGTCGTCGAACCGTCCAGGAATGAATCGTTGTGTCGGCGAATCGTTAAGCGGAGAAACGTTTGTCGGAGTTATGTTTCAGAGTGGATGGTAGGCGATGATGTGGTCGACGATGAAGTACACTTGCCTAGAAGTAACCTGTTCACTCTTGACTTGAAGACCCCAAGGTTATAGCTGTCGGGAAATACAGATGCTGGCTGGGAGTTCCAGAAGCTGTGCGTACAATAAAGGTATTGCCAAAACCCTTTGTACGTACCGGAGGGATGTCCACCATATACTTATCGATGGCGCATTGCCGTACGTCTTGTAGTCCGAAGATGTCAAGAGTCACGAGCGGCCGCTAGTGGCGAATTCGCGTACTTACAAAGTAAATAATGTCTTATTCGCGCTTTCGTCTGCTTAGACCAAAGTTGTAAATTAAATATGAAAACATGATTATTACATTCGATTTTATTTTTTAGGAAATTGTCCCGTTTTGATTTGGTTGACATCATCGTCAAAAAATGGCTGCTAAAGTTTGGTGGTGATCCCAGTCAGTATAAGAAGCAAACTCGTGCCTTCGATGCTGTGGCGACTTTGACCGACCGTTTGATCAAACAACAAGTATGTGTTATTTTCATTTATCTTCATGAAACGACTTCGATTAATCAAAAAAATGCTCACAAAATAAAAAGTACTGAACCAAATTGGATAAAATTTTTATGGGACCAAATGGCAAGTATACTGCATCGAACAAAAGAAGAATCACACTAATTAATTGGACTAGAAACCTCAGAGTAATCAAAATCAGTGTACATACATAAAAAAAAGAAAAAAAAACCAACCGAATTGAGAACCTCCTCCTTTTTTTGAAGTCGGTTAAAAAAGGCGGAGGTTCTCAATTCGGTCGGTTTTATTTTTAATGTATGGACGCTGTACTTATTTATTTTTATCTATGTTACTAATAGTCCGATTTGTGTAATTTCTTTTTTGTTCGATGTAGTATACGTACTTACAATAAAAAATTTGATCCCGTCTATCTTTTAGTTTGGCTCAGAAGTTTATACCTATTTTATGAGCATAAATATTTCTGTTAGTTGGACGATGTTATTAATTGATTACAAAAAATACTTA
The DNA here is from genome assembly GCA_954870645.1 of Agrotis clavis. Lineage (NCBI taxonomy): Eukaryota > Metazoa > Arthropoda > Insecta > Lepidoptera > Noctuidae > Agrotis > Agrotis clavis. The sequence continues at coordinate 13,666,505 of OX940922.1, forward strand.
CCGAATGAAATGAGAACCTCCACCTTTTTTAAATTGATTAATCAAAGCCTCTCTGGTCGACCTCTTTTTAACCGGCTTAAACAGTTTTTTTTGCTTTTACACATGATAAATGAGAAAAAAAACGGCCGTGAACGGAGGGGGCACATCCCGGTCCCGGCCCGGTATAGCGTAAATCATCCTTTAGGGGTGGTAAGCCCAAGACGGGTAGCCCGCCTAAAACGGGTACCTATGCATTTTAAATTATGAATTAGAATGTCAAAATTTAGAACGTGTGCGTGCAGGACGCGGCTCCTCATAGGGAGAGGCGACGCGTCCTGCACGCACACGATTAAGGACGTGGGGTACCCGTCTTGGGCCTCCCTTCCTTACGAGTAATAGTTATCCAATTTATAAAATGTACATATTGTTTATGTCATTTAGATAGAAATCATGGAATCTCCTGATGCCCCGGATGAGTTGATAGACGATTTGGAGGACGCGCTGAAGGAAATGTCGGACACAAACGATGATATTGAACACCGCATCGGACCCGCCATCGCTGCATTGCTGCACTCCGCGCGCACTAAAGATATTGGTGAATATAACTATCTATAGTAATTCTTCAACAGTTTCTATGACATTTTTTGGTGTTAAGATGATTTTTGAGGAAAGAAAAATTTCTGATTGCAAGTGGGATGCGAACCACTAGTTAGTTAAATAATAATCCAAGAGATGGCGCTACGCTACCGAAAAGCGTTCAAACGAGGAATAGAGAATTTCAGCTTGCAGGTGTGGGTTGCAATGGCCTAGTTGGGTAAGGCGTCTGGAGTACCTATCCAGAAGACGCGGGTTCGAATCCCACTTGCAATCTGAAATTTTTCTTTCCTCAAAAATCATCTTTACGATGCGCGTCGCATGCGTTAATGCGTTTAAAATAATTACTATTTTTTGGTTTTGTCTTTTTCTTGAAAAAATCTAGCAACTCCTGAAATCCAGAATCAACAGTAGCGACTGCCTACCAGGGGAGGTGTTACGTCTTAAAACCAGGCTTGTTCCAGTGAGTGAACGAGATGGTGCTAATCGACTTGTATAGCTCTGTCACTTTTACTCGCCGGAACAAGCCTGGTTTAATTTAAGACGTTGTAATGCCCCCCAGAAAAGCGCCGAGACAATGAAGCACGTCGAAGTTTCGGATACTAAATTAAACTGTTTAGAGAGATCCGGCAATAGTAATTAATCAGAAAAGAATAGCGAAGCAACTGAATAGGGAATGTTGTGCCGAATTGTCGACTAGGCTGAATAATTGATGAAATTATAACCTTAATCAACCTTACAGTTTATTATATAATTTAGAAGTCGGCATATACCTTCAATACTGGTTAATATACCTGACTTAAATTCAAGACACATAATTTTAACCTTAATTCTCTCACTGCTGGTGTGATAAAATATAAGCGACTTGGGCCGCGTTGTTAAAATTAGGGACGGCCGTCAGGATGATTAGGGAATACCGCACGATTTCCCACGAGGCAGCCTGTCACTATACCAGTGGCGTGGAGAGGCCCTCGAGCGGGGCGAAAGGCCAATGCCTAGCGTGATTGAGAGACATCGGTTTGAGCTTCGCTGATCCCTAACGGTGGAGTTGGAGACTCGACTTACGCAACCCCGGCTTAAGGCAGTAGAGGACACCGTGTGTTCAGTCGAGTCTGACATGCCCCTCTGTCTTCCGCGGGCGGAGGAAGTCCATGAGTATTTTCACACGTACGAGTACCTCAAACAAATTTGACCTCTACTCACGAGAATGATCGGTTTGGCCAAGTAGTCGGCCTTTTTGCAATTAGGCCAGTTAAAAGCTTAGCCATTCAAAGTAATAGTCGGTCATCTCTAATCATTACAAAGCTCAACATTTTCTCCATAAATTGTGTAGGTAGTGTTCTGAACCAGTCCTCGCATATTTTCAGATGATCCTGAGACGATGGCTTCACTTATAAGATCACTAGTCGACGAAGAGCATCCAGTTACCGTTGAAGATATTAATCGTATCCATTCATTTAATGTGATGGAAGATATCAGGGGTTGGTCCACTGTTTTTACTGACTTATAAAGCTGTATAAAGATCAGATAATTTTGGTGCGTGTCTACATGATACAAGCGCCAAAAGTCCCTTGTAGCATTGTATGTCTTACTGAAAACAGTTTAGATCTCAATGTTCAATAATCTCTTATAGTTTCAAACGGTCCATTGTTTCAACAAGCACATGATCACCCATTCTACCATCTTAATTTTCTTGAAGCATTTCGTATACTTAATCAAAAAGCATTACTTATATTCAAGCAAGGAATTAGTTGTAGTAACCACTCCTGTTGAAAGTGATAATTAGGTATGCTTCGAGTAAAATCACACACACATTCGTACCTACCTACCTAACGGTTAGTTCAAGTGTAAACCATTTTTTTATAAATGGCCGCTTCTCATCTGGGTTGCACGATAATGGCGCGTGTGATTAAAATTATATGAAATATTTGCAGTTTATTTGTTTTATAGCGGCATTGATACATTTTATTTATTTGCTAGACTGCGGAATCAATATACCAGAAGAGGAATTAACTGAAATCGTAGAGAACACGATAAAAGCCCTCAGAGCACAAATACTTGAACGACATGAAGCTGAACGACTTGAACAGGAAGTTCAAAACGCCTTGAAAGCCAGGGACTTGGAGACGGTCAGTAGTCAGTAGTCACATACATCCTTAGTAATCTAATAAATGCGATAAATGTTCAAAACGTTTGGACCAATTTTGATGAAGTTTGTTATAGAGAAAAGTTGGACCTAGGGTCGGTAGAAGGTTCTATAGAAGGAGTTTCGAGTAAAGCCACGGGCAATAGCTGTTGTTTTGTACATAATAGTCTTCCTGATGATGATGCGGGACATAATTTATGGTGCATTTGTGTGTGCTACGGCACAGGTGCACTCTGTTCCTTTACTCTTGTAGTCTGATGGGACGTCAATCCGACACGACCGGTGAGAGATCAGGCGCAGCATTAACGTGGTTTTCGAGGCACGGGGGGGTATTTATACCGAATTCCATACACAGGCCTGCTATTGAGAAATTCTAATTATGTAAAAGCCAAAGTACCTACTAGTCGAACATAATAATGTATCATTATTAGACCGTTCCAATATACCATACTTACGGTTTAAACCAGAACATAACATGCAATTATTTTAAAAACACTCAAACTTGATTAATTACAAAATTTATTTATTTCTTTTTCCACACTGTCCACTAGATGTCCGACTAATCCAAGTATGTATTATTATTGTAATTGTTTTTGCACGAGCCTTACAATTAACGACGCTTCACTTAATATAATCTTATGTGTTTCCCATTAACCAATTTACAACATTCTAGATATCGAAACAGAACGTCATCGGCGTGAAAGCAACCAAAACTCGTCGAACTGAGGGTGCCCCAAGCGAGATTTCCAGAGTAGAGTTCCAGTCCTTAGTCAGCTTACATGCCTTTGGCACTCCGACCACTTCTGGAAGCAGACGTGCGAGCTATGTCTCCATCGCTCACGGATCCTCGGCAACCTCTTTCGATATTACCAAAGACGAAGTGAACTCCAAGATTGGTCAAAGCATGACGACTGTGGAACGCAAACAGTTAGCGAGCCGTATCACTACTAGCAATATGGCACAAGATAAAGAAAGTCAATCTGGTGCTCCAACTCCGCACTCTGGACTCCGTGTCCACCTTGCATCCGAAGAAGATAAAACTGATGAAGATAAAAGTGATTAAAATGAGATATAAAAACGATTCAGTTGTTCAGTATCTTGGGATGAAAAACTGACCTGCGCAGATAATCTGTTCTTTACTTTTTATTTTTAAAGATGGCTTTATCAGCTACACGACTGAGCAGAAAACAATGTCTAACATTTTTAGAGAATGCCAGGAGTCACCATGACGTGACTTACAGGGTATCGGGATTGCGGGATGACTGTTCTGATAATATTGAGAATGTTTCTTATGTTGGGGGTTTTACGAGTAATTATAAATAGGAATTTTGATGACGGGCATCAGCTCCGCCACGCGCACGCATTTAGTGGACCTCCTAAAGCACTCCCTCACCCGGAGCATTAGCGTGTAATGTAACATTATAGATAAGACTTTGAGCATTACATTACAATACTACCTCCCCGACTGACGAGCATTCGCGTACATTTAGTATAGATTTGATACAAGGTGCGCATTGTGATGCTCGATTGTCTTCCCTCACTGATGAAATGTTTGAATCTGTAACGTTATGTACATTACAGGTGAATGCTCGCGGTGAGGGAGCGCCTATACGGAGCGACACGCTGCCCGTATAGACCATGAACGGAACATTACCTACCTATGTCCTAAGTAGGGATTGTTACAGATACGAGTAGCAGTAGATTTTAGGTATGCTTAAAAACTTATCTTTAATAAATTCAATTGTTTAAAAGTTTAATTTTACCTTGCATTTATTATCTATACATATAATAAAACTGTAGAAAAATCGTTTTTGTACATCAAAATAAAATCCAAAAAAAATAGCTAGGGTGTTGAAGGACAACCAACAGAACCCATTTCCAGCATTTTTAGAATTTTTGTCTGTTTGTCTGTTTGTCTGTTTGTCGGTTTGTCGGTTTGTCTGTTTATTTGTGGCTCCATCACGTAAAATGTACGAAGGCAATGTAGATAACCTTTATACACAACGATCGAGCGTAACTTGAGGACTAATTTAGTTTTTGTTTCATTGCAATCGGTTAAGTCTATCAAAAGATATTTGAATTTAAAGTGTTCCAGACCCAGAAGTAAAATTACGGTCAGTTTACACCGAGACGCGCAGTTCAGTAGCGCGATCTAGCTCGGCATAGAAAAACTACATACCTATTCAAATATGGTGTGGACTGGAGTGGAGTGGTTTGGAGTGGAGTAGAGTAGAGAAGAGTAGAGTAGAGTAGAGTAGAGTGTAATGGAATAGAATGGGATGGTTTGGGATGGAATGGAAAGAAAGAAAAGGTTTTTATTAGACTCACACTAGAATGGGAATGAGTGGGATGGAGTAGGATGGAGTGGGATGGAGTGGGAGGGAGTGGGATGGAGTGGGATAGAATCGGATGGAGTGGGATGGATTAGAATGGAGTGCGATGTAGTGAGATGGAGTGGGATGGAGTAAGATGGAGTGGGATGCAGTGGGATGGAGTGGGCTGGATTAGGATGGAGTGGGATGGAGTAGGATGAAATAGGCTGGAGGGGGATGGAGTGGGATGGAGTGGGATGGAGTGGGATACAGTGGGATAGAGTGGGATGGAGAGGGATGGAGTGGGATGGAGTTGGATGGAGTGGGATGGAGTGGGATGGAGTGGGATGGAGTGGGATGTAGTGGGATGGAGTGGGATGGAGTGGGATGTAGTGGGATGGAGTGGGATGGAGTGGGTTGGAGTGGGATGGAGTGGGATGTAGTGGGATGGAGTGGGTTGGAGTGGGATGGAGTGGGTTGGAGTGGGATGGAATGGGTTGGAGTGGGATGTAGTGGGATGGAGTGGGACTGAGTGGGATGGAGTGGGATGGATTAGGATGGAGTGGGACTGAGTGGGATGGAGTGAGATGGAGTGGGATGGAGTGGGATGGAGTGGGATGGAGTGGGATGGATTAGGATGGAGTGGGATGTAGTGGGATGGAGTAGGATGAAATGGGCTGGAGTGGGATGGAGTAGGATGAAATGGGCTGGAGTGGGATGGAGTGGGATGGAGTGGGATGGAGTGGGATTGAGTGGGATGGAGTGGGACTGAGTGGGATGGAATGGGATGGAGTCGGATGGAGTGGGATGGAGTGGGATGGAGTAGGATGGAGTGGGATGGAGGGGGATGGAGTGGGATGGAATGAGATAGAATGGGTGCTCTGATCTGCTCAGTAGCAATTCTTCTGAATCTGAACGACATAGGGCGTTTAGTATTATCACCTCAAATATTCTTGAAAAATAAATTCTAAATACATGGATTATATGAAAACGATATGATTTATAAAAAACGTGGCGAGAATTAAGCGCTTCGCACTAAAAAATACATTGTTAAATTCCGACATCCACGCGAACGAAGTCGCTGGCACAGCTAGTTCACAATAAAAGTGTTTGTTGCTGTGTAGCTAATAATAATTATTATTGGTAGATGAATAAGCGTTTTATTTCTTTAGGGTACCGTACCTGAAAAAAACAAAACCCCTATAGTCTATAGGATATTTTGATGTCCTTTAAGACCCTTATCTTAGGAACGCGTAAACGTATCAAGTTGAAAGTAATAAAATGAACAAATATGTACTCAGATCTGCAATACTTTTTTTTTTTGGGTTGGCTGGTGAAAGCATCAAGATTAAGTAGGTACGTCCATCTGGGTGGAGCGGAAAGGACTGTCAGACTCGTACCTACCGACTAAAATTCACCATGTTCCTTCAATTGCCCTTTATGTTCCGAGATCATGGTAAACTGCGTAGACCCGCGAACCCGGCAGGCGTTAGGCCGGAGGCCCCTTCAGATTTGCTAACAGCTCTTTGAGGCGCGCTTAGAACACGATGCGACGCGCTGTCGTCGTCGACCCGGGCATGGTCTTTGATTAGACGGCGAACCACCCATTATGCACCGTGGGAACACACGGTGCATAATGGGTAGTTCGTTATAAGCTATTTCATCATCATCATCTCAGCCGTAGGACGTCCACTGCTGAACATAGGCCTTCCCTTTTGATCTCCACACATACCGGTTGGAAGCGACCTGCATCCAGCGTCTTCCGGCGACCTTTATAAGGTCGTCTGTCCACCTTGCTAGTGGTCGTCCTACGCTGCGCTTGCTAGTCCGTGGTCTCCACTCTAGTACTTTTCGACCCCATAAGCTATTTATTAGGTCGGAATTATGTAGAGTTATTCATGTATGTACTTACACTGATTTCATACAGCAAAAGAATAAAGTGGATATGCCCCAAATCCCGGGATTACTTTTATATACCTAGCAGAAAAATCTCGTGTTTTTTAAATAAAAAAGTTATTTATTTTTACACAATTGATTTGTTGTCTCTAAGATTATTATTATTATTATTTATTTGTAATAAGTACTATTTTCCACACGGGATTGTCTATAAGAATCCCGGGATGATCCATATTAAGATCAACTTTTCGATGTGTTTCGATGCAAGTATAAACTAAAATGTTCTCTAGCTAAAAATGGCTACGCAATATCCGACACCCTGAACTTCTCGCAGTATGGATGGTCGTGAGGTGGAAGCTGTCCTATCCTTCACGCATCCCACCTCATCCATCGCTAGCGTTACTGCTTCGCTGAAGGACGTACCTAACTGCTTCCCGTTCCACCTCGCCACGCATCATAGCCCCGACCAATACCAGGTGCGAAAGGTCACTGTCGCCTATCGGGGGCAATAAAGCGGGGCAGTCCTACACCGTGTCCTCAGGGTGGAAGACTGCCCAGTTGGAGTTTGCATTACGATGAAATGATGATGATACGAGACGTTTGTACCACTCTATGATACAGGTAGTCACCTGATTGTTTTTTTCTTCGTCACATTGGACATGGACAATTTGACAAACTTCAATATAAACAAGTTTTCAGTTGGAAGGAAATGACTTTTCTTCATGTTTGGAGCCCTACTGCTGCATATATCTCACCAAAGAAACCGCTGGCTGACATCCACGAATCTTTAGGATGATACAACTCTCTGATGTAGTATATTAATAATCGCTTGGGAGGAAATTGTTAGAATAGAATATAGGTACTTTACTAACTGACCCCGCGAATTTCGTAGCGCTACAGAATCCATACTACTACACTAATACTACTACTACATCATTTGTTACAAAAATGTGATAAATGAAGAACCGCGCGATCGATTTTGTGCAAACTTCACTAAACCATCTACTAAATTAATAGTCCAAACAAAACCTAAACTTTTGGTTTGGATAGGTAAGCCCGTTCTTGAGTTATAAAATTACAACGAAAACGCAGTGATTATTGATAATCCCGTACCTATCTAAAACATTGTCAGCCCATATTTTATTATACCTATTATTACTCCGCTATGGAATTAACATAATTGGGTGGACACTGGTGGACTTCTGAGCTTCTGAGTATAAAGGCGGGACCAATTTAAAACTATTCCTTTAGTTAATTAAAATTACTTTTTAATAGACTGAGGTCTGTATTTGTACCCGACTGCGCCGGAAGGAGGGCTTTGGCACGCTCTGCAGCCTAAGCGGCTTGATGGATTTTAACTTGAGAGGTGTCGTTAGATTCGTCTTATACGTGAGAGCACAGACCGTGAGAGTGTCACTGGGTACATAAAACTGGCCAAGTGCAAGTCGAACTCGCGTGCAAAGGGTTCCGAACTAAAAATATATATCTCTCACCTTTAAAGTGGGGTATCAAAATAAAGGATTTTAAAAATGGTTTACCAAAATATGTATTACCTACTTATATGTTTCAATTTAATTGGGACTGATAAAAGCTAACAAAAACAGCTCAAAATAGTATTTTTTTTTAAACAATAAACCCGACTGCGTGAAAAAATGTGAAATAACTGAAAAGATAAAAACAAGCTAAGATTCTTTTTTTGTTTTTAAGCGATTGTGGTGGACCATTTTCACAAACGCAGTCGGAGGCATCAATTATCCACAATACATTCTATCATCGGCCGCATGTCTTTCTTTGTAAGTGTAATCCATCACGATCACTCAGCAGTGGTTAACTCTACCTAAAGTTTGTTTTTTAATCTCGTAGACCAAATTGACAAATGATAATGTCAAAACTGACATAAATTCTATAGAAATTCGTGTCAGTTCGCCATTTGCACCTGTCAATTCAGTCTACGAGATTAAAAAACGACGTATACACCATTGTCGTGGTGTGAACATTTGATGCCTTCGACTGCGTTTGTGAAAATTGTCCATCACGATCGCTAAAAAAAACAAAAAAAAATATTTCTTAGCTTGTTTTTATCTTTTCAGTTATTTCACATTTTTCACGCAGTCGGGTTTTTTGTTTTTTATCCATAATATTGGTCACCCGCACGGCAATAGAAGAAAAGAGAAAGAAACCAACAATGTGTGCCTCTCTTTCTAAGAAAAACACGGTTTTAATGTTACCAGCACTTGCTCCCTACATTTTAAACTCTTTGGTTCAACGTCAGCAAGCTATTGCTCAGTCCATTCTTTAAGTCTACGACTGCGACTGCGACTGCTAATAACCCCGTTACATGATTCAGCACTGGATAATAAATACAGGGTGTCCCGTAAATAATGGATCAAACGTGATGGGTAGGTAGCTTACCTGATTTCCAACAACTAATTTGAACGATTTTATAAAAACCTTTACGGTAACCAAGATATTATTTTTTTCCCAATTTTACCATTTTCTCTACTAAAATTTGGTATTTTTTATGCTGTCGCTGCAAATTATGACATTTTTAGGTGAAATTTTTGTAGAACATTCTGAATAGCTTATTAATGTTGTAAGATTTTTTTTTTATTTCTTAAGGTTTTACTTGCCTTAGAAAAAAATCTTGAATTGAAAAGTTATTTTTTCCACGATTTATAGACCTGAATTAAAAAAATTCTCCTGTAAAAAAATTGTATGACACCGATAATCACCATTATTTTAAAAACTTGTACCTTTAATAAGGTTTGCAAATTGGTATAAAACTTACGTCTAGTACTAGTCGTTAGAAAGTTATTGCTGTAAACCTAAGAGAGGTGCTAAATCATCAAAATAAAAAATAAAACAAAAAGTGTGCATAATTAAACTTTTATCTTTCAAATGTTTAGTGTAGTTATTATCAGAGGCAATGTTCATTGAATTAATTAGGCATCAGCTTATGAAAGTAATTAGAAGAAGAAAAAAAACAATTAGTTCAAATAAATCGTTTATTTTGTTAGTAAGTAAGTAAGTATTCTTTATTTGCATAAAATGTGGTATACAAAAGGTGTTTATAATATTTAAGAGCAGGACACATTCTGCCATAACATAGCATGCAAATTTTTTTAATTTATACAAGGGTTACATAAGTAGTTTTAAGTAAACGAACACAACATTTGTAATCAACAAGCCATTTTTACAGAGAAAAGAAGAAAATAATACTAAAACACATTGAAGAAAAGAAGAAAATAATACTAAAACACATTGAGACAAAGTCAAATACAGACATCAAAACATTTAACGAAATAAAATAAGTGTAGAAAATAATAAAAAAAAAACAACATTACTTATTCTTTATGGACACCTAATCTCATATAAAATCTTTAAACAAAATCATACTGAAACGACCAAACAATTTAAAATAAGATATTCTTTGTGAAATAAGAAATAATATAAAATATACAAACAATCATAAAATTTTACATTAAATAACAAAATCTCACAATGCATTTTTAAAATGATAGGAATGCGATGCGTATTTTTTTAGGAACTCATTTATGGTGTAAAAGCTTTCCTTAATTAACCATTCCTGTAAAGAAAAACAAAATTTGCGATAGGGTAAGTCAACAATTTTTTTAGGTAGCGAGTTATAAATTAGTGGGGCCATATAGACGCAACTATGCCTAAACATTTCTATTCTGGGCACTGGTTTTTAGTTACAGTAATTGTTCAAATTGTCTTCCCCCTATAAGAATGCAAAGTCTGCATCTCCTAATAAAGGACGCTCTTAGCCGACGGGCAAAATGGCTTTGGTTTATTTCTGATACAGCAGATTGGATGTGCTGACGTAACTCTTCTTCGGTCGTTATTTGTTGTTTGTAGACCTTGTCTTTTAAACATCCCCAGTAAAAAAAAACTAGGGGATTTAAATCCGGAGATCGTGGAGGCCACAAGATTGGTCCTAATCGACAGATCCATCTTTCCGGATAAGTTTCGTCAAGATGCGCCCTTACTGCCGTCGCATAGTGAGCGGGGCACCCATCATTTTGCAACCACATTGCTTGCCGTACGTCTTCTGGAATTTTTTTTTACTGGGGATGTTTAAAAGACAAGGTCTACAAACAACAAATAACGACCGAAGAAGAGTTACGTCAGCGCATCCAATCTGCTGTATTAGAAATAAACCAAAGCCATTTTGCCCGTCGGCTAAGAGCGTCCTCTATTAGGAGATGCAGACTTTGCATTCTTAGAGGGGGAAGACAATTTGAACATTACTGTAAATAAAAACAAAATAAACGATTTATTTGAACTAATTGTTTTTTTTCTTCTTCTAATTACTTTCATACGCTGATGCCTAATTAATTCAATGAACATTGCCTCTGATAATAACTACACTAAACATTTGAAAGATAAAAGTTTAATTATGCACACTTTTTGTTTTATTTTTTTATTTTGATGATTTAGCACCTCTCTTAAGTTTACAGCAATAACTTTCTAACGACTAGTACTAGACGGAAGTTTTATAGCAATTTGCAAACCTTATTAAATGTACAAGTTTTTAAAATAATGGTGATTATCGGTGTCATACAATTTTTTTACAGGAGAATTTTTTCAATTCAGGTCTTTAAATCGTGGAAAAAATAACTTTTCAATTCAAGATTTTTTTTCTAAGGCAAGTAAAACCTTAAGAAATTAAAAAAAAATCTTACAACATTAATAAGCTATTCAGGAATGTTCTACAAAAATTTCACCTAAAAATGACATAATTTGCAGCGACAGCATAAAAAATACCGAATTTTAGTAGAGAAAATGGTAAAATTGGGAAAAAAATAATATCTTGGTTACCGTAACGGTTTTTTTAAAATCGTTCAAATTATTTGTTGGAAATCAGGTAAGCTACCTACCTATCACGTTTGATCCATTATTTACAGGACATCCTGTAGAATGGATAGCTATTATTTTTATCATCTGTGGAATTTGTCTATGAAAGTCATAGTCATAGACTCTAGTGGACTCTAGTTTGTTTTTTTTTGTCATATCAGTCTATGGTTTTTTTGGCTGTATGGGCTCAGCTCCCTTTGCCTGTCCCAAAGAGGGACGAAAAGAAACAAAAAAAACAAATGTCTATGGTTTTAGAAGACATGGTTTCGGCCTTGATTATATTATAGAAAGAGAAAGACAAGAAAGAAAAGAAGAATTGGAAGAAAAAGAAAACTAAATCAGACTTGGCTGTATGGGCTCAGCTCCCTTTGCCTGTCCCAAAGAGGGACGAAAAGAAACAAAAAAAAAATGTCTATGGTTTTTTTATGTGGTTGATTGACAAGACCTCAAGTTTTGCAAAATTATTATTCATTTTATTTATTCATTCATAAAACGTTGAATTACAAGTGCTTTTTTTACAAGTAAACAACTTAAGTAGTACTGGTGGTCAATTTCGTATATTAATTTTCTTGTGATTAAGTTCTAAATAGGTTTGATTTATGAATTGATCTTACTTTTCATCTGAGCTGTTTTATTGTGCTGATTCCTAAGTTACATACAGTTTTACATCGATTTGTAAATAAATATATGAATTGGGCTCTAACTCAATTGATTCAACTTACTTTTGGTAATTGGAAATGCACTAGGTCGCTTGGAAAAATAATGCCATGTACGCTCCAGATAATAGAAGAAAGGAAACCAGAGATGTTATTTACCGCAGCAATTCAAGTCTTGACTTGATATACGCCGAGCATCCCTCAGGGAATGGCTTACGACGAGAGTACGGAAGTCATGGTTCAATTGACGTAATTGGAGGCGCTAACGAGCGGTTACCCGCGATGGTACACAGCTATAGCGGTGTGTCGGCCCCGGACAAGACGCCAGGCCTGGGCCGCGCCGCCGACAGGATAGCTGACGGCCTTGCCGGTGACCATGCAGATGGACCATCATCTAGATCAAGTGCTAGTCCAAAGCCTAGACTGAAATTGAATAAACTATGGGGTGGAGCAGCACCCGTATTAAGCCGTCCGCCTCTAGACGATAGTAGCCTGTCTGCAGTGACAGATAGTAACAAAAGAAAGCAGTTTGCTCATTATGATGTTCAATCACTCCTGGCTAACTTAAGTTATGCTGCTGAGATCCGTGGAGCATTACTGAGTAGGCGTCGTAATACTACAACAGGAGCATCCGCTGCCTCTTTGCTGGCAACTCGTGGTCTGCCTCCAGGAGATGAGGCAGCACCAGATACAGGTGATGGGCGATCAAATGAGTTGTTAGAAAGTTGTCCTTTCTTCAGGAATGAATTGGGAGGTAAGAACACTTTTTATCATCTATACAAAACACAATATATTTCGAACCAAATGTGCATTTGCTTGTCCAACTATCAATGCTGTTGTATTCAATGCCTATTCAACAGAAAATAACGGTTGATATAATTATGAAATTAACAAGTTTCTTAATTATATCAACTGATTTTTATCAGATATAAGAACAAAATAACATCAATACAACACCATTGAGTGTGTAGCAGTCATATTATCTTTTTAAATGCTTTTTTACATAATATGAAACAAGCATTGTGTTATCTGTGAATCAGGTGACACAAATTATGCTCTCACACTAAGACTTGACATTGTTATTGAAAGAATGTAGTATTTATGAGTCATGGCTCAAACAAGCAAAAAAAAAACACCAATACACATGTTTTTCTCTATGTCTTTACTATATGTGTTGCTAATAATTTTAAAATATTGAATAAATTGTCTGGGACTGTCTTAAAAAGCATCTCAGTCAGCCAGTAAGAGTCTGACACTCCCACCCGTGCCATGAAAAAGGGCTCCTTTGGTGATTTTAAATCCTAAAAAAGTGTTGAATACATTTTCTTCTTGGTGTATATTCATTCTGCTCAGTTAAAATTAAAATGCAGCATTCTGCCACAAACATAGTATCAAAACAGCACAGTTGGTGTAATGGTTTAGGTACTTATTGACTGCTGCGCAACATATTGTGGGTCTCAATGTTTTTGGAAATAAGTTTCAATTTTTGTAAACACCCACAATACAGGAGAAATTCCTAGAGTAGGGCAATGTCTTAAAAATAATAGTTATGGATGCAAGATGGGGTATGAGTAATCTAGAGATTTGGCTTTTAATTTCTACACAGTTTATTTTAACCAATAATCTGAACTAAGTGTATATACAAATTTTACTGGCACCTATCTGTACTGAACCATCAACCTGTTTATGAAAGAAACACAGAGAAGCTGTATGTTTGTTGTTAATACGTTGACAGAGAGTAATGCTTGTGGACGTCACAATAGATGGAGAATTATCAACCATCTTACCTTATGACATTAACATCTTAGATACCCGTACTGTAATATATTGTGTTATAATATTATTGTGGTGTGACACTACGCCCATGGGCAACGTATGGAAAAATGTAAGTGTGTCATCACACAAAACCTGTGAGAGAGTACTGTCCGTCAATGTGTTAAATTCAATTACATGAACAAGAGAATACAACCAAATTAGTTCATTTATATTCTTGTGTGAAATGTATAAGTGGTTCCTAAGTTTTATGAGCACAATTGTGTAAGTAGTGACAGGAAGGAACTCAATTGTCTGTACACACCATGATAGCCTGTTTCCCTCTGTTGACTTACAATTATTGATGCAGGATGTAAAGTTGCTAACACATTCCTAGTTGCCTATATAAGAATAATATCAGGCCCAATGTGGATAAGAAAACATTGTATTATACCCACACATTTTTGGTTAATTTTATCATTTGAATTGTATTTGTATACAATACAAAATGATAAAATATTCTGTTTGATGAAAAGTGACTGTCTATTTGAAAACTTACTTTTTTATTCAGCATCAAATCTTACATTAAATAAATCTAATAAGATTGCCAAGATACATTAATTTAGCTGTTCTCCCAATATTTATTTAGTCAGTTGACATTAGTAGAAGCTATTTTTGTAACATGTAGGTACATAAATGTATACATAATTTAATATAATATACCTTTATTTATTACATAATAACAAAGAAATGCAATGTAACTTGTCTCCTTTTGGTCAACGGTTCTAATTGTGTACTGCATTGCAAACATTTTATGCTTCCATTCAATATAACTTATTCATTAATGCAACAATTACTGCACAGCTAAGTTAGTCATGCATTAACAGTGTACACTTGCCAACAATCAAGATTAATCTTGTAGATAGATTAAAGAATTCAAATTGTATAGTAAGCAGAAGCATTAATTTTATTTGAAACAATGAGTTCCATAGCAGTAGTGGACCTTTTAAGAATTTGCTTACTCTTAATGTGTCAGTACCTTATGTGTTTATTTTGGGTAATTAATTATCAAACTGCCCAAAAGAAGGAGGCTTTAATTTAATCTTTAGCTAGAAACCAAAACATTCTACCATTTTTTTTCTTTTTTAATTATTTTATGCCAATCCTGGGACTCTGTTACTTAGTAGGAGTCATTGCAATACATACATGAGGATTAGGTACAGTTCTTTCATTATATCTCAAACCATTGCCACTGTCTAAAATCATTTAGAAATTAATTCCTTAGGCAACTTTATTTATCATTGTGCTGAAACTATTTATAGGTATTGTATTGAACTGTACTCCACACGGTATAATGTACACCCACTTTTTATAGTAAAATTGTTGCACTTTCATTTGTTACTGCTTCTTACTCATACAGAAAATTTCTCATTAACACAAGTGAAAATTAAGTGTAGGCATAGTTATAAAACACTTTAATGAATGAGTAAATTATTTCTATGAATCAAATCATATTATGTAGAATGGCAGAGTGTTTGGTTAATAACTACCAACATCTCAGATGACTCAATATGTACCATAGTAGTTACGCTAAAGCTAAAATTTTGATTCAAATGTTTCATTATAATTATGTATATCCAGCAAATAAGTTACATCCTTACAGATTAACTTCATCATCATTTTAACTCTAAGGGTCAAGTCACACCGAGACGCGACATTTCAATAAAGCTACTCAAAATCTAAGTCTATTTACTACACTAAAAGATACACCTTCCGCAACACAGTGCAGCGCCGCGCTGCGTTTTAATAGCGACTCAAAATCTAACTTTATTTACTACACGAAAAGGTACACATTTGCAGTATCGTTGCGTCACGTCGCGTTGCGTCGCGTCTCGGTGTGAACTGACCGTAAACACCCCCCCGGCAGCACAGGTCAGTTGACCTTTGAAGTAGAGCAATAGAAATTTAGAATGCTCTACTTCACTGGTCCATGCATCCCTCATTCAGGCATTCCATCTGGACATTCATATCGCCTATTGGTTGATGTACTGTCAAATTACTTTTTTCTGGGTTGTCTGTTGGGTTGACAATATAACCCAACCTGTATGTGTACCTGTCATGTAAAACCCCTAATTTAAATATTGCACTACCAATTTTCAGGTGAAGAAGAACGCTGTGTGTCATTATGTTGGAAGACTGCTCGCGGCGCTATACTTGGCCAGTCTGGAGGCTGGCACCGTCCTCGCGCCGCTTACGGGATTTCTATGCTGGAATTCCCTCCAGGACACACTCACTGGCGTCATGGCTGCCCTTTTGCCAGATCTCTATCACCATTCCCCATAGAGAGTCAAGATCTGGGCGCTTTATACTACAGGAACTACTTTTACAATCAACGTGAGTTTTTTTTTTTTTTAGCCTAATCTGTCCCACTCCTGAGCAAAGGCCTCCCCCCATTCAACGTGAGTTAACCAACTTTTAAGCTGTTTTCAACTATATAATAAATTGTTATTTTGTTTATAACTACAGTTTCTAAGCTTGCCTCATACATTACTATTCAAATTTTCTGAACAGTAATAATAATGTAGTATGCAGTAAGTACATTCTAATTCTATTTACTAACACTCAAAAAAAGCCCCTCGCACTTCCCTAACTGTTGTTAGTTTTACACTATAATAAGCGTATGTTTGTTTTCCTCTTGCATTATAGCTCATCAGAATTGGTTCGGAATGGACGAGAATCTCGGACCGGTGGCGATATCCATAAAAAAAGAGAGGGTGGAACTTCGTCGCGGAGGCGGAGACGTGTCTGCGCCAGCTTCTCAACTAGCTTGGCAGTACCGCCTCATCGTGCGGACTTCCGAACTGCTTACGTTACGAGGATCCGTGCTCGAAGATGCGCTACCTACGGCTAAGCCCAGCAACAACAGCGCAACCTACAATACTAAAGATGCTTTGGAATACATCGCACCAGAGTTACAAGTTAGCTGTTTGAGGTAAATCATGCAAAAATCATTAAAAGCTAGTTTGGATCAGATCATTAAAAATCGAATAAGCCTTGATTATAATCAAAGTCCAAATATACAGACTAAAAGATAAATAAATAAACTGCGTATATGATTATCTTACTGCTATTGTTTTTATCTAAAACCGGATATTTTAATTTCGTAATCAAAACAATAGTCATTTACCTCACTTCAATAGTTTCCATGTGTGCATATAATGACCTAATTTATTTTCAGGCTTGGTATAAACAATGGTGGGGCAGAGGAGCAACTCTTACGACTAGACGAACAATGCGTTACACGACACTACAAAGTTGGGGTAATGTACTGCAAGAGTGGACAGTCGACGGAAGAAGAGATGTACAATAACCAAGAAGCTGGGCCAGCTTTTGTCGAGTTTCTTAAAATGTTGGGCCAAACAGTTCGATTAAAAGACTTCGATAAGTATAAGGCTGGGCTGGACAATAGAACTGACTCGACTGGACTGTACTCTGTGTTCACGACGTACCAGGGCTGTGACATAATGTTCCACGTCTCGACAATGCTGCCCTATACCCCGAATAACAGACAACAGTTGTTGAGGAAACGCCACATCGGCAACGATATAGTAACTATAGTCTTCCAGGAACCCGGTGCTGCGCCGTTCACACCGCGGAACATTCGTTCTCAGTTCCAACACGTTTTTGTTGTAGTTAGAGCTATAGATCCATGTACAGAGAATACACATTATAGTATAGCTGTGAGTCGTGCTAAAGAAGTGCCTTTGTTCGGACCTCCAATAAAAGATGGTGCGATTTACCCTAAAGGAGAAGCTTTCACTGACCTACTTTTAAGTAAAGTAAGTAAATAAAAACCAACTCAATTTATTTCGTGTAACAAACAAAAATACGACCATTTACATGTTCACTAATTTTTTATTGTAGGTTATAAACGGCGAAAACGCTGCAATACAATCACCAAAGTTTAGTACAATGGCAACGCGCACCCGTCAAGAGTACCTGAAAGATTTAGCGAAGAATTATGTGACTGCTACCACTGTTGAAACTGGACAAAAGTTTTGTAAGATACTTTCATTACATTCAATATTTTCTTTTGTATAACTTAGAGCCAGTCCACACGGCGCGTTGCGTCGTCGCAACGCAAATATTTTGACGCATAGCCGGCCACACAGGCACTGCGTCGTCGCAGCGTTACTACGACGCAGTCTTAACGTTCGGTCGACACAGCGGTGACGCACAGTTGCGGCAAGCCCTTTCCTGAATCAATGTAATGAAGTAATCCATATCAATTTCTTCAATGGTACTCATTTTACCCTGCAAATAAAACTGAATACAAAAGTACGTAGGTAAAAAATGAAATGAGCTTGCGTGTATCCTCCCTATCAACGCACAAGCAACTGAGCGCTGCCTCTCCGTCGCCGCAATGAGTACACCCCCTCCCGCTTCGTCTCGGGGGCTGCTGTCCGTCATGTGTGCGTTGCGACGACGCAGCGCGCCGTGTGAACACCTTGGTTATTTGTATGTAAAACAACGCAACGTCGACGCAACGCGCCGTGTGGACTCTCGCTTACAGCTGGGAATTATGGCAAATCCCAAATGTCAGCTTTGTTCCACGCACTACTGAGTATAGCCCTCCATACATTTCTACCATATTTATCGACTTGCCGAATCTTAACTATGTCTTATCATCTGAATAACTTGCACCAATGTGGCCGTTGGTCTGCCAACATTTTACTGCCTCTTCATAACCGTTCAGCGAGGGCTCTACTCCACCAAAAAGTAAAAATATGGCTTCGGCAACAGTCGACTTGTTCACTCAAGCCAGTATAAGTCATTATGTCCCAATATCAATCTGGATTGTCACATTACCACCCTAATACTATACTGTTTTTATTGTTTTAATGTAAAGTGTTGTTTTTTTTTTCTCTTTCCAGCTATATTCTCATCGTTACTAATGAAAAGCGGCAGCAATTCTGCAAACAACACTTTAATCACGCGGGTGGAGAACTGTACGAACGATGTTTTAGTTGGAGGCGCGCTGTGTTTCCACGTAAGTTATTTGTCAATGCTCCAATCCAACGGACAGTCAAATGTTCTCTCGAAGTTATATTTATATGCTTACATAAAATATTACTAATACATTCATGGCCTTAATAGTGTCAAATCTTAAAATGAAATGACTTATAAAAATAAACACGATGGTATGACCTTTTAACCAGCTGAGATTTGATCTCTAACGGCTCGTTCATGACCTTGCCGCTGTGAGCGGTGGCTTAGGCCTGAAACTGCGTTAAGCGGGCGACCGCGACGGGCAACCGTCGCGTGGACCCGCGCGTGTCCACGCGGCTGGGCTCCGTGGGTATGCGACGGTCCCCGTCGCGGAGACCGATTTACGCAGTGTCGCTAGTTCAATTTGAAGATTTTTATTAGGGTTCCGTAGTCAACAAGGAACCCTTATTGACTGAAAAAGGCCGCGCGTGACACCGCGCGTTGCACCGCGCGGGCGTCCGTCGCACGGATGCGGGCCCCGTTGCGTGGGTGCGGGGCGCCTCCCCGCGACGTAGCACTTTTGTATAGAACCGCGCGGGCATCCGCCTAACGCAGTTTCGGCCCTTAGTGCAGGGCGGCGAGAGGTAAGATCAAATGGATAGAAATGTTTGAAACACGAAACGAGTCTCCGCCAGTGGCGAATTCGTGCGTGTTTTTTTTTTACGAACGAATCGCTACAGCGTTGTGCGGTTTTCGGAGCGATGTGAACAAAAGTACAAAGGTATGAGCTGTCTGGACAGGCTGCAGCTGCCGAACTCCTCACTTTCACACTAAAAGTGTGGAGTTCGGTAGCTGCCGTCAATCGCTACTGTAGTACGTAGCGTGCACAATGCTCCACCGCGCCACCCGCGGCACCACTCACCGCTAAGACCAAAGTCGTGAACGGGCCTTATCGCTCAGTCAATATCATTCTCTCCCTTCCTCTTTGTTTCTCCCTCTTTCTCATTTATGATGTTGTATTTAAGGGCGCATAACCAGAAAGTTGGCAACGTCGCTAGTAGCTGTCAAATACAGTGAAACCTGGTTAAGTGAGACCTCAAGGGACCTGCAAATCTGTCTCACATAAAGAGGTATTCCACTTACGCAGTGTCTCAGATATCCAGGTATAAATAAATATCTGTCTCATTTACAGAGGGTTCCATTAATAGAGGTCAGAATGCAGGTTCTCTCAGTTAAAGAGGTGCGATTTATCAAATAAAAATAACGTATTATGTAAACATTATACGTTAATTTTAATATTTATTAGGAATCAATAACCTCCTTTTTTTTGAAGTCGGTAAAAAAGTTACTGAATGTAATTATATAATGTAATTTTTTTTTAATATGCAGTACAAAAATGAATCAAATAAAAGTGTTTTTTTTTTATTCTGGATTATTGATAATTTGAGCCTTCGTATCGGCATTTTTCAAATAAACATCCGTATGATGCTCAAAATTAGTTAAGTGCAGAATTTGCGGGTAGAATAAGACTAAGTAATTAAACACACAAAACGATGTTGTCTCAGTTACAGAGGTTAATACGTGTAACATTTACTTGCTGTCTCAGTTATAGAGGTAACTATGACGATAAAATCGAAAGAACGAATCCCAGTTATAGAGGTTCGCTTCGTCCCACTAACAGAGGTAATACAGTGCCATAGTGTTGGGACTTCAGCATGAGTACCAGTTATGGAGGTTTCTCACTTATCCAGGTCCCACATAACCAGGTTTCACTGTATTTACAAGTTTTATACATTTATAAATTGGCAATAATACTTACTGTATGGAAATAAGAAATATGGCTCTGTAGTGCACTTAGGAATGCAATTAAAACACTGAATTTGATGTTGTAACCGTTTCAGGTGTATAAAAGGCATTTGGAGTGTTACCAAATGCTTTTTTTTCGTCTAAAACTATATATTCGGTGTAACGATATTAATTATTGCATTCCCTAATCAGTCTTTTAGTGCACTGAGCCATATTTCTTATTTTCATACTGTACTTTTGTAAAATTAATTAAAACATGTAAATACTTGACAGCCATATGCGACGTTGCCAACTTTCAATATATGCGCTCTTAACACGTAGTACGACCTCTATAGTATGTGCCATTTAACACGGCAATAGCGGTCATTGCTCCGACTTTCATCCCGATATCTCAATATTAGCGATACTTCCTCTTCACCCGTACAAATCTGTCGCAAACAGTCGCAAAACTGACATCGCTTGAGTCTCATAATACATAAAAAATGACCACAAAAACAACACAATGCACAACCCAAAATAATAGAAAATCTAGCAAACGTAAAGCCGGATTTACATTACGAAACTAGTTGCATGAAAGTACTTTCATGACACTACTTTCACCATTAATTTCACGTGTAAACGTTCAGTTTTACAATGCATGCATTACTTTCGTGACACTGAATTACTTTCGTGCTATGCGCATATTTTTGGTGAAACTAGTTTCATGCAACTACTTTCATCATGTAAATACGACGCGAAAGTAGTGTCGCGACAGCACCTGCGTTGAGTGGACGTGTGGTATTTGAAATTAAAATGATTTTTACCCATACGAAAGTAATTTGCATAGCTTTTAGGATCATCTGCTAATTCAGAGATTAACTGTGTTGCACCCAGATGCTTTTTTTCAAGTTTTTGCCTCGAGTAATTCCATAATGGGACTAGACAATGGAACTAAAGCCGTTGGTGGATTTATCAACGTCTTTTTTCCGAGATAAATGTTATATTTTATCTTTTCTACAATGACGCTTTGCATCATAAATGAAATACAGCTTTGATCTTGACAGGGCCAGTATCTCCGCGATACTGGTAATTTCACGACACTAAAATTTTAACGAAAGTACTTTCACTTGTGCTGAAACTAGTTTCACGAAAGTAGTTTTATCATGCATGACACTACTTTCGTAATGTAAATGCGGCTTTACCTACGAAATATTTTTTATAATATTGTATTTTCGTTTTTACTCAAGTTTATCACACTGAGACAATTTAACAAAAGTAAATATATTATTATGCATCATATAATTTTTCATTATCCTATAATACAATACTGAGTAAATATAAAGTTAGTGCATATTGTATGGATATAAGTATATTAATATTCTTTTGATATCAGGATGGTAAAAACACCTTATTTTTCCTAAAATAAATTACAAAAACTATTTCATCACAGAAAATGCTAATTTTGATCTTATGTCGTTTTTGTTTTACGAAGTCATCGCGTCAGGGGTGCAGCACCCCCGGCAGCAGCCGCCATTTAGATTTAACATTCCGTGTGGAAGTTCGCTTGCGTTCGGTCTGTGCAAAGACATTAAACTAAATACGAGCAATAGACGCGGGGACATCACGAAGAAAGTTGTGATCCAAAACTTTTTAACACTAGGTAAAAAGTCGCTCAGTCTAGTAGTCGCGTTGCTATGCAACGCTAGATTGTGCTACTGACACACGGCATCAATAATTTTGTATGACAATTTTCCCAATGCCCGCTCTATAGGTTCTTTTAAATCTCTTTGGGTCTGTGCTATAATTTCTTTGCTTTTATTGTTATCGTTGTTGAGTTTGTTACAGTTTTGTTTTTGTGTTCTGTGTTGTTATTGTTACTTTATTTGTTGCTTGTAAAGAAGCATGGAACCAGAAGCTGGAACATCTACTGGTGAAACCAGTAAACGCCGTCGTCGTCCAAACATAATTATTCCAACCTCAAGAAGGTTCGGAATTGATACCGTTCACATCGCCGCCAGCAAAAAGACAGAAGACGATTCTCACCAGCGGAGAACGTCTTATGATTATTAATATTTTTAAATAATATGTCCAAAACACAAAGCTCGAGGATAAATATTTAACTAACCATGATCTTGTCAAACGTACGTCAGAAATATTTGGGGTGAGTGAGAGATCGATATATCGGGTATTACGTGAATACAGAAATACTCATAAAATAACGCAACCTGAAGGTAAAAGGAGTAGACCAAACGTTCTCCAAAAAGTTGATGATTTTGATAAATCGGCAATTACTAAAACTTTTGGAAAAAAAATGATTTTTCATACAAAATGAGAAAATGATCGAGCTCATCAGTATGAAAAATCATTTTTTTTCCAAAAGTTTTTGGAGAAACATTGTTCAGTAACATGGGCTGAGTTACTCCACGAGAGGTTTTGCGCTATTATTAACGTTACACGTTGTATATACATAATTATATACATTTGATTCTTTTGATGCCTGCGCATTCCACATTTTTTTATGATGATTCTTTCACAGTCCAGGCTGTCGTTTGTGGAATGCATTGGTTGTATCAGTAAGACAAGCCAAGTCACTGGTTTCTTTTAAAAGCTTAGTCTTAAATCATTTCCTTTCTCTCTAATAATACATATTTATATTTATGTATGTATTTATGTTATCGGTTATCTATTATTTGATGTGCATCACTGTCTACCCTCATTTTTTTTTAAAGTTCTTCACGTCCATCATAATTGTCTGGAAGATATCGCTATTAGCGATAAGACCGCCGTTGTACCCTTAGTATTAATAAAAACTTTTTTTTAAAAGTACCGACTTCAAAAACAAATACAAAAAAGTGTAAAATAACTTTTCTTTCGGAAGTCGGTGGCTTTTGATTTTTATGTCATTGACTATTGCCACCGACTTCCGAAAGAAAATTATTTTACACTTTTTTGTATTTGTTTTTAAAGTCGGATTTTTTTTTAAATTTTTTTTTTACCCTTTTTAGTTCAGACATTCAACAAAAATCTTCGTATAATCGGCAACTTTACAAATTTATATCCAAGCGAGCAACAAAAACGGATCCATGCGGGCAACGTCACAAGACATCCAATATTATTGTATATTAAAACCTTCCCTAGACTGTAATAAACATTTTTCCGTAAACCGCATGAAAATCGGTTCAGACAAACGCGAGATAATCGTGAACAAACATACAATCGACTTTGAAAATCTACTATGATCCGCGCGCGGACGAAAATACATATGACGGGAAAAGGGCCGTTACCTATCACTACATCCATTAAATCCGTCACACACAGTGGAACATTTTTTACGTCACGCGTAAACACACAATTTGATTTCTAGAAAATATAAAAAAATAATAATTTTGAATTAGAGCAACACAAGATTCACAACCCCTGTATGTCAAGCAGGCTGGTACCACGATACTGTAGCGATAGAAGCAACTATCGCTTATTAGTAGTTTTTGGTAACAATAAGTGTCATTATCACTTAATGATGAAAAACTTGGTAGGAGGGAGTGAATGACCTCTATTGCCATGTTAAATGGTACAATCGACACAGTTGAATCATGACCCATTTTGACAATAAATCGTTTGAATCCGTCAAAATAACAAAGATCAAGGTCGTTGCCATGGATATGTATATTTACGCAAATGTGAATCTTATTGCATTTGAATGTCTGTAAGAAAATAGGCTTATAGTGGGTCATGATTCAAATTTGTCGACTGTACATACTATAGTCTGTTTTCAATATCTTTATTGACACTACAAATGTTTCAGGTTCAAGTACAAGACGAAGGTGCGAATGGTTCTCTGCTGGACTGCATCATGGGTGTTTCAGCTGATACAGTAGTGTTTGTTGAGGATAGTACGCGGCAAATTGTTCTCGTCCTACCCACTACTTCGTTACTAGGTACAGTACCCGTCGTTTGACTTATGAAATAAACGGTATTGTACAGTCACGAGCAATAGTATGTATACACTAAGCAGTATTCAAAAGCGATGTTCTGCTACCCTATTGATTAAACTTTTGCCTTTTCATTAGACTTCTATTTTGGAAGCCATACTATTACGAAATAGGTCTTATTTTAAAGTGGAAACCAGTATTTTACGAGTAAATTGCATTTGAATTTTGTTTAGTGTATACATGTTATTGCTCGTGACTGTACTAGAATTATACTGCATCTTAAATATGTAATTTTTATCGATTTATCATCAGGTTCTTGCTGCAGGTGTAATTATAGTACAGTGGGTCTCAAACTGCCACTTAGCAATATTCCTAATGATTTAATTCGTGAATCAATAATATAATAGACGAATAGCTAAAGATGTTTGCGAGAAATCTGCGAAATGAATCATTAGGAATATTGCTAAATGTCCGTATCAGACAGAGATGTTTTGTTAAACACTGTTTCAGCTCTAGAATAGTCTTGGGCGTAATAATTCGCAACTGAGATCGATCAGTTTAGGTCGCCGATCCTAAATGAACTAGTTCGCTCTTTTATTTAGTTCTTTAGTTCGTGTTTCGTTACCAACTTTTCGCTCTTCTAGCAGTTTTAAAACGATAGAACAATCTGTTTTATATTGAACTATTTTAAGCCAGTTCGTTCGCTCGTTTTGATACTGCTATTGCGACAAGATCATTGAACACTGTGGTAGATACATTTACTTAAAATTGACGTCACCTTTACTCATTCTGTCACGAACTAACTACGGAGCGGGAAATGTGGGATCTAGTCTCGTAGTTCATGTGTGGGTGCAGAGCCTATACATGAGTTTTCATTATGATACTCATTCATACGCATCGACCGCGTTTGGCGCTCTTATTGGTTGAGAGTTCATACAACCTTGGAGCGGGCCAATGAGAGCACCAAACGCGGTCGAAATCGATGATCGAGTATCGTGATGACAAGTCATGGTATGGGTACTGTTCTTTCGAACTAATTCGTTCGCGAACTACACAACACTAGCTCCAAAAGTAATGTCTGTTAAAAATGCGTATTGTATGTACAGGGTGGGTGGTGAGTGGTGGCTGGACGCGGGTGTACTACCACCGCGGCGAGAGCGTGCGGCTGCGGGGAGGCAACGACGTGCTGCTGCGACGACTGGCCAGCGTGGCGCCGCCGCACGCGCACACGCTGCACGAGATCACGCTGGAGCGAGGGAACAACCCGCAGCTCGGTAACTATTATTTCTTACCTTTCTCCCATTCCAGTTGGTTGACCGAACTCTGTTCTTTACTCTACTCAATAGAGAAAATCTTTAAAAAAAGCAAACCATAAAAAAAAAACAAGAACAATACTTTTTGCGCGAAATAGTAGCAAACCATCACAAACTTCACATTTAAAATATTAGGTGTTGTAACGGTTTCGCTTGCTACATCTCGAAAATTATCCTACGAGAAGATAAAATCGGGATGAAAACTATCCTAACTGTTTACCAAATCCGATCAGTAGTTTTTTCGTGAAAGAGTAACATTCATCCATCTATTCTCACAAATTTTCACGTTAATAATATTAGTAAGAAGTAATATAAAAGTAAGGGACTTCATTCATTAGTAAGAAATAATGATGCAATTCGATTGACTTGACGTCATCGTGTCGATCGTGTTTTATTTTTCATCTACCCGTAGAACACAACGTGTTTTATGTCATACGTCGTAGTGGTAAGGTTGATTTTCACTTGCGTCGCGCCATGGGTAAATTCCCTTAGTGTCAGCCGTAGCTATCTAACGTCGTTCCTGTCAGGGTTCCACGTGCAGCCGGACGGCCTGGTGACGCTGGTGGAGAGCTCGGGCTGCGCGGCGCGCGCCGGCATCAAGCGCGGCGCGCGCCTGCTGGAGGTGTGCCGCGCCGCCGTCGTGGCGCTGCACCACGACCAGCTCGTGGACCTGCTCAAGACATCCGATCCGGTCACGGTCAGTGGACTCATTTATTTTATTCACTACAATGATCTGGCTATCTTACACCCACCATATCATTCAAAGCTTAAAGTTTGAAGATTTGACCTGCGATACTTTTACATAGCGTTTTGTTTACAGTATGATTTTGCAAATGCAAAGGAGATGGTCCAAAAATGTATGGAGCCTGGGCCCACTCTATGTACACCATATGTAAAAATAGCTTCTTAATACATAAACCGTTTTTAATTGTTAATTCTCTTTAATTTCACTTCGTTTAATTGCGCTTTTAAATTAACTTTGTCAAGGATAACAACACTCGACAAAAATCAAACATGGTGGATCTGACAGTAGTATGTTTATTTTGACAATAACACTTGATTGACGTGTACATACCGTGATATAAATTGGTGTAAAAATCGAAAAAAAGAATTTTTGATCTCAAGATTCTTGGGTTTCGATAAAAATAATAGTACCTACAGGATATTTTACTCGATTCCGGCAGAACTTATGTCTTTTATTTATCTCTCAATGCCAAGAAACGAAACGCAGGCGTGGACGTTATGTTTATCAACTCTTGCTGCTTCATTCTTCGGTGCCTATTCAAAGTTCTCTTAACCACGATAATCCATTGGAGAGCAGTGACATGTGCAGTACTTACCTAACATTCCAAGTTATTGATATAGTAGCTAGTAGAGAGAGAGCGGCAGCACATCTTGCATCACCTATCTTTTATTTCAGGGACAAGGGTCAATCGAAACGAAAGCTTGGACGTTATTTGTTTTTCAACACTGCCTTGCTGCTTCATTCTATAATGCCTATTCAGTATACTTTGGTTGTATGTATCATTCTTAGGAAAGCAGTGACATTGCAGTATCTGATAACTACAGGTTATTGTTAAATGTTAACTATTCCTATTACACAGTAACAGCTCACAGCTAGGAAGACCAAACATTTTAATCCAATGAGCTGATAGACCCCCTTTCTGCGAGGGAATGCACATCATGTCAAACCATGCACTAACAATTTTTGAAACAAGTTATACATAATAACTATTATTGGTGATGTTAAAAGGATGTCAATTCAGCCATGAAGAATATTTTTAATAAAACAATTTGTTGAGACTTATGATTTATTTATTTTCTACATCATCTCTTGTATGTTCTCACGGTACCGAGCCCAACTGGAATACAACACAATCATCATAATGTGGGCACAGCAATTCATTGTCCATCGTCCTTTTTGCTATGTGCTACTGTTTTCATCTTTCTACATGCTGCCACCCAAAAAGCATAGCAAACCATACCTCTTGGTGGAATCTGAATAAAACAAAAGAATATGATATACATATTGGCTATTCACATAATTATTTCATTCCAAAAGTTGGTAATTAAGTTGCTAATATTACCTCTTTTTTTATAACACTGTTTGTGCTATTACGGTCTGTTTAGGACCTTTATTGATGGAGGGGCTGTGTGTTTCGACACAAAACTGTTGGCACTACACACATGCATTCATAATTTTATAATGTAACTGGAGCTGGCATGAGCTGGCTGGTACGCACCCAAGAAGTAAAATATAGCAAGTAACCCTCGGGTACCTAAAACAAAAATAAATAAAGGTTTATTTGGATATCAATCATAAATAAATAATATTAATCAAGATTGGTTATTTTTATATCACCTTTACAGATCTGACTCAGGAAATGATAGAAGTGTGAAATGTGTGTAGATATGAATCTGTTACACACATTTCAAAACATTGATTGTATCAGTTCTTTTCCTTTCCGCAACAATGTTGTCTTGAATCATAATAAAAAGAAACTTCTGCATTTGTGCTTGCTCTGTATGAATAAAAAAGTGTTTACCTGTCGTGGAACAACAAATTGTTTCAGCAATAATAATCATTGCCCTTCCGTTCCTTTGAAATAGAGGAGTGCGCCTCACAAAACAACGATGTCCTACGCCCAACAGACACAAATATTGCTATCATGGCGATGCTGGTCAGTTCATGATCTCCTTGTGTACGAACATTTAGTTTAATGTTAGTTATTTAACATTTTGATGCCAAAGCATTGTGGGCACATTATTTCATTTACCTACATTAACCTAAAACAAACAAAAAATGGTAAAGTATATAGTGTTAGACGACCCACTGACCTGTTTATCGATATAATGTGAATAAGACACAGGGGAAGAAAACAACACAAAAAAAATATTTGAACAAAAACATGGATATAACACATACCTGAAACTGAACTTGTTATTGTAAAATAACACACGACGAAACCTAATCACAGGCGATTTAAGGCCGTGGTCAAATAATAGTATTCTGAATTGTACAAAAAAAAATACAATCATTACTAACTCCGAAAAATATGAATAATTCTAACTCAAGAAAATCTTTAAATTCTTCAAACGTCACTGCATGGGACTGTCAAAGTTGTCAAACGTCATGATAGTAAACGTCAAATAGTACTGTCATGGCCGCCCTGAAATAGGGTTATCGTGCTAAAAAAACAGTCCTAATTATTATTTTTTAACAGCTAAAGCCGTCTTCAAATGATTTTTTCAGTATTTTTATGAAATTCTCCTATTTTTTTCCTATTTATTGATATGGTGTACATAGACTGGGCCCAAAATGAAACATCTCCTTTGATTAGAAGGTATTAAATGGAAATGCTTTTCTTGAAACCGAATCTATTCCATTGTTCCAGGTGACTGTCACATTCGCATCAAGCTCCAAGTGCCAGTGTGAAGCAGGTCTGGAGGAGTGGGCGCCGCTAGCGCGCGCCGACGCGCAGCAGCCAGGCCGGCCACGCCGCGCCTACGAGCGCGGACACTCGCCGCCGCGCTCCGATAGCTCCGGATACGGCACAGGTACGATAACATTACCGCTAGCGCGCGCCGACGCGCAGCAGCCAGGCCGGCCACGCCGCGCCTACGAGCGCGGACACTCGCCGCCGCGCTCCGATAGCTCCGGATACGGCACAGGTACGATAACATTACCGCTAGCGCGCGCCGACGCGCAGCAGCCAGGCCGGCCACGCCGCGCCTACGAGCGCGGACACTCGCCGCCGCGCTCCGATAGCTCCGGATACGGCACAGGTACGATAACATTACCGCTAGCGCGCGCCGACGCGCAGCAGCCAGGCCGGCCACGCCGCGCCTACGAGCGCGGACACTCGCCGCCGCGCTCCGATAGCTCCGGATACGGCACAGGTACGATAACATTACCGCTAGCGCGCGCCGACGCGCAGCAGCCAGGCTGGCCACGCCGCGCCTACGAGCGCGGACACTCGCCGCCGCGCTCCGATAGCTCCGGATACGGCACAGGTACGATAACATTACCGCTAGCGCGCGCCGACGCGCAGCAGCCAGGCCGGCCACGCCGCGCCTACGAGCGCGGACACTCGCCGCCGCGCTCCGATAGCTCCGGATACGGCACAGGTACGATAACATTACCGCTAGCGCGCGCCGACGCGCAGCAGCCAGGCCGGCCACGCCGCGCCTACGAGCGCGGACACTCGCCGCCGCGCTCCGATAGCTCCGGATACGGCACAGGTACGATAACATTACCGCTAGCGCGCGCCGACGCGCAGCAGCCAGGCCGGCCACGCCGCGCCTACGAGCGCGGACACTCGCCGCCGCGCTCCGATAGCTCCGGATACGGCACAGGTACGATAACATTACCGCTAGCGCGCGCTGACTTGCGAGCACCTGTGCATCGTTTCACCCAAGAAGCCTAGTATACTTACTACACATTTTATGATCACTTTGACCTTAACATATTCTATTGCAGGTGGGTCATGTCGCAGTGGCCGCCGGTCCCCTCAAACATCTCCAGCGCCAGAAGCGGCCGCACTTCGCCGACGTTCACACGACGACGCCGCCTCACCACGACACGCGAGGCACAAGCGTGCCTCTGCTAACACATCGTCGCTTACTGTAAGTTCATACATACAGAACTGAGTATCATTTGCCAAGTTGAGAGTATCATTGTGTGGGCTGTCCGGATGACACGGGGAAGAATACGGTGGCGGTCTGCTCCGCCAGTGTGGAACACCGACGTGAACTCGTGGAACAAACGACGACCTCTCACTTCCGGCCCTGCTCTAAGTCATGATCAGGCGTCAAGCGAAGGAAAAAGCGGAACGCGTGTGGGAGGAGCAACTTCTGCTCACGTCCCGACTGGCACGGGGTAATGCCGGCCATCATTTGATGATTTCAATTCATTTTATGATTTGATAATATCGTTATAGTAATACGATCGCTGAACTTTACTGTAAAATATCGTAAATTATCGCGCTTCCACCATATTAGTAACCAATAATATCTCTTTATTATCCAGGAGGACCTTATCCGTATGATGGATGCAGAGCTGGGTGAAGGCGGGCGCGGTTCGGCCGGTAGCGCGACCGGCGCAGGCGCAGGTACCGGCGCCGCCGCCCCACCCACACCCGGCGCGGCGCCGCTGCCGCTGCCGGACGCGGGCGCGCTGGACTGGGCCGCGCTCGTGCACACTGCCACGCGCGCCATGCTGCAGGTACACACGCGTCATCAACTAACAGTACAGGTACCGGCGCCGCTGCCGCTGCCGGACGCGGGCGCGCTGGACTGGGCCGCGCTCGTGCACACTGCCACGCGCGCCATGCTGCAGGTACACACGCGTCATCAACTAACAGTACAGGTACCGGCGCCGCTGCCGCTGCCGGACGCGGGCGCGCTGGACTGGGCCGCGCTCGTGCACACTGCCACGCGCGCCATGCTGCAGGTACACACGCGTCATCAACTAACAGTACAGGTACCGGCGCCGCTGCCGCTGCCGGACGCGGGCGCGCTGGACTGGGCCGCGCTCGTGCACACTGCCACGCGCGCCATGCTGCAGGTACACACGCGTCATCAACTAACAGTACAGGTACCGGCGCCGCTGCCGCTGCCGGACGCGGGCGCGCTGGACTGGGCCGCGCTCGTGCACACTGCCACGCGCGCCATGCTGCAGGTACACACGCGTCATCAACTAACAGTAAGGGTGCATGTAACCCGCGCAAGTAAAGGTGCGGGTTACCCGCGCGAGTAACATGCGCAAGCTACTTGATCAAGCTACCCGCGGGGTGCTTGTACACGGCGCATGTAGCTTGAGCATGTTGAGGCACATGCGCCGTGTAAGCACCCTAACCGGCGCGGCGCCGTTGCCGCTGCCGGACGCGGGCGCGAACGGGCCCTTAGGCGCTGAACGAATTTTTCTCAAACTGCCAATCGAGTCGTAAAATGGCAAGTTCTCAAAATGGCAAACTGTCTAAAAATCTATTTCTCTAAATTTCATGTGTCAAGAGTTAGTTTTGAGAAATAATGAACACCAATTTTTTTGTTTTTGTACTCGTGACGTACGATACGAAGACTTTATTTAAGGCCAGGTAATCAGGAATCGACCTATTTTTGATTCAACAATAAACAATCAAATATTCTTTTTTTTCGATCCGAAAAAAATATATGTTGTAGTTCAATGAACTATCTAAATTAATTTGCAGTTGAAAACGCGATATTTATAACTTGCCTTGATCAAAAAAAATCGCGAAAATAGAGATTTTTTTAACGTTTTTTCAGTGGTACTTGAAGTAGACCATGCTTTTGGTCCTAAAAACATATCAATAGATAGGTAATGATGTTTGTCAGAGGAATTTCCGGTTACTTTTTTTCTAAATATTTCTGTTTTTTTTTACCCTTAACATATAACGACGTGCCCTACGTGCATTGCTTCAGTCGCCCGCGAGGCGTGTCCGAGGTAGGACCTGTGTCGCTTTTGCTGGCTCGCGCCATTCCCCCCGCTAGTGATCGATATAATATACGTAATATCATTTATTTCTGAGTTTTAACCATTTAGTGTAATTTTGTAGCCACGTTAACAGGAAAGCATAAAACGCAATGGTTACATTACAGACACAGTGCAGGCGGCATCAAAGTATATTTCTGTCACTGTCGTGTGACAGAGACACCATGATATCTTCGATGTTTCTCTCTTATGGTATCTTTGTCTCTATCTAATCTGCCACATAAACTATACAACACTGCTCTAACAAGTCATACACGAAGTTTTTAGTACTAGGCGATCATAGATATGAAAGAGTTTCTTTGACATTAGCGTAAGTAAACAAACATTTATTTTCACGAAGTTCCTTCATTCATTTTTTAAGGGCATTTTTTGACGATCTTACCAGGCAAACATATTACGAAAGATATCATCACGGCGGGCGGTGTTTCAAACTATTTTAGACTTTCAAAACATAAGGGGCAATTTACACTGTCCTAAATTCAGGCTCCGATATTCAGGACGTCCATAATTCAGGAAAGTGTAATTGCATTTAGGACGAGTAGCATCCTAATTAGGACACGATTTAGTACATGCTTTGGCGACTAAGTTTCTTACTCTAAATCATATTCTGAATATCGGATCCTGAATTCAGGACAAGTTATGGCCCCTTATAAATTGTCACGGCCGGCGCGCATCGCTTCACTTCAGTCAGTAAGGCTGCGTTTCCACCAGAGATGTGCGATGGAAATGTGTCGTGCGAGGATGTTTAGCTGTGCTGTAAAAGGTGTGGTTGTTTCCACCAAAGCTGTGCATGAAAATGTGCCTATGAGGATGTGTAGCGTAGCTGTGAAATGTGGCGACGAGGGTGCGGTGTAGTGGGAGTGAAGACACAACACATCCCTCGCAACATATCCCACTTACACATCCCTCGCAACACATCCCTCGTACATATCTCTCGTACACATCCTTCGCAACACATCCCTCTCACACATCCCTCGAACAAATCCCTCGCTTGTTTTGTATGCGCAAAAATCTAGCTCCGCTCAGCCGTTTTCACCAGAGCTGTGCTGACCGAAGCGAGGTAAATGAAGCGATTCTATTGGTTCTTTACAAACACATCCCTAGCTACGCATCCTCGCACATCTCTGTTGGAAACGCAGCCTTATAGTTTGATAGGAGAGTCGTAAAATTTGCATGCATTTGTCCCGATAGTACCAGGATTACATAAAATGTGAAAGATAAAGCTTCGTCCTCTGCTGTATTTTATCAGAACCAATGAAAAATCATGACATAGTTTATGAACAGCTATTTTAAATGTTTACTCAGCGGACCGCGTAGCCGAACGGAAGAACGCCGGGACTGGTAAGCTACGAGGTTCGGGTTCGATCCTTACTTGATATGATATTCTTTTTGCATTACATAAAGATTTGTTATTTGTTTTTTATTTATTTTTTTCTAATAATATGTTACTTTTACTTTTAGTGCACAAGTAACTTGTGCTTTAACTTGGATACACTGTTTTTTATTAAATAAATTGAAGAGAGATGAATTTTAAACATGTTTCAAAGAATTTCTCGAAATAAAAATGCATGAAGGTATGCAATAATATGCCCGTGTCGATATCTCTTTGAGACGCTTTGTATTGCGCATTTTTCAAAAGTAAAAAGTTTTTAAATTCCAGCTATGCTTATAAACTGATAGAATGTCACTAACCAGCAAAAGTACTAGGCTAGTATAAGATCAAGGTGGTATGTCTTGCACTCTGACGCCACGTGACACGCAGCGCGGGGATAAGGTAACTCTAAATGGCCTGCCAAAGTACTAGGCTAGAATAAGCTCAAGGTGGTACGTTTTCCAACGGGGTCAGCGAAGTTCATTTGAAAAGCGCTGTGATGCCACGTGACAGGAGGGGGGAAATCACTCTAAATGCCTGCTGCGCTCTAAGATATGCGCCCCTTAAAGTCTTCATTTGATTTTTCTTTGCTTTGCTTTCTTCTCTTCCGAATGATACTTTACGCGAAAACACTTTGATGCATACTCTACAAAACTAGTATTTACTCTGAGTTCTCATGTAAATACTGCTTAGTTAGGTCTCATATCCTGGCAAAGTTTTCTCAAATGATGTAATAATGTATTTTGTTTTAGATCTGCGAGGAACATCAGTACCCGTCGATGGACAACACCGACCCCTCGTTAGAGACGCTCGCGAACGAACCCACCAACGACTCATGGAATGACGTCACTGTTGTAAGTTTCTTTTTTTATCTTTGTATTGTTAGACGCTTGTTCTGGAAAATCTATCCTGTATATCGGCAGCGCAGTATCCACTGCTTCACTGGGCCAAAAAAAAATCACTGAATTTGACCAACTTCCTTCTTCATTTTGCCCTATTTCACTATTTGTTATGGACAACTCACACTCACATCAAATCATTAAAGAACTGAAGTCTCCTAACAAGATCGCGGGACTTACAAAATTACCGTGACCCTGGAATGTAAAGGGCTATTGAAGGACACCGTGGATTTTTAACCGACTTCAATTCGACTGTATTTTTTTTTGTTACCTCATAACTTGCGACTGGGTGAACCGATTTTCATGATTCTTTTTTATTTGAAAGCTGGTGCTTCCCGTGTGGTCCCATTGTCACCATTTCAGGATCTGATCATTGGATCTTGGAGAAATCGAGGGCAACCCTCAAATTTTATTGGCTCACACATAGTTTTTTGCAAATCTTATGAAGTAATTTAAGTACTTGCGTATGGAAATCATCATCTCATGTAGCTGAGCTGATGATGGAAGGTACAACTCGTCTAGTAAGGACTCGGCATCGACTGATTTAGTAAATTATGTTTGTGTTCACATATCTCCGGAACTACAAGTCCGATTTAAGTAATTATTTTTTTGTTGTACAAGGCATCGTTCAACTTAGGGAATACTGCAATTTTCATCAAAATCGGCTCAGTAGTTTTTGAGATAGGGAATGAATGTAAGAGATGTTAATGATGTTATTACCGGTGCTACAAATTACAAAATTCTAGTGCACATTTAAGAAAATGATGTATTTGACAAGAATTGTGGTTGAATATTTAAACTAAAAAGAGTTAAATAAAAACTGTTTCTAAAAAAATGTGACCGCCTTCAAAAACAACCACAAAAAAGGGTAAAATAACCTACAAAACTTTTCTTTCGGAAGTCGGTGGCTAAAGAGACAATGATATTAATAAAAATAGTCACCGACTTCCGAAAGAAAAGTTTTGTAGGTTATTTTATCCTTTTTTGTGGTTGTTTTTGAAGGCGGTCACATTTTTTTAGAAAAAGTTTTTAGTCAGTACAAGTCTGACAGACCCTCCCGCCCCGCCCTAGGTGAGAGAACTCATTTGATGATTTTACCACGATAAAAAAAGTCTCCTAACAAAGTTTTTTCGGACTCAGGTTGCCTATCATGACGTCTTAAAGCCAGAAGTAGTTCCAGTGGGGAACAAGATAGCGCAAGACGACTTGTATTGTATAGCTCTGTCTCTTTCACAATCTGGAACTACTTTGTCTTTAAGACGACATGATAGGCCACTAAATTTACCCTGTTGACCATCTCAAAAAATGACCCTGTATATTCCCGTCAGGTGCCAGAAGCCCCAGCCCCGGCCCCGGCGGCCCCGGGCGCGGCCAGCTGCGCGTGCGGGCTGGCCGCGCGGGTGGCCGCACTTGAGACCGACGCCGCCGCCTCGCAGCGACATCGGCACCAGCTGGAGGAAGAGGTAGGCTAACACGTGTTCTTATTCAAAACATAGCGCCTGTAATCCCGGAAGGGTTACGTAGAGTTAGGTCACACGTAACACCTTTTACATGTTTAAACTTGCCCACACTTCAATTTAAACCGATTTAAAAAAAAAGGAGGTTCTCAATTAGTCGGAATATTTTTTGTTGTTTATTTCTCGTGACGTCTGGACCGATTTGGAAAATTCTTCTTTTGTTTGAAAATGTTTACTTCAAATATAGTCCTATGATAATAAGGTCAGGATCTGATGAGAGGATCTTGGAGAAATCGACGGAACTATTCAATAAATAAAAGCAAAGTATCAGCGATTACTTCTATCGCATATCTATACACTGTGTACACATCCACACAACATAACATTACTCCTGTACCTACGAATTGGGGTGAAATAAAAAACTTAAAAAAATAAACAAAGGACATTGCCCATTCTTGTATGGGACTAGGTCCAAATGCTGCCCGGGAATGGGAGTACGTGCGCTGTGTTCCTGGCCCTAATGTCTGTCTATATACGAAATATTCAAAGAATCTGCCCTGGGGTTCCTGATTTATTCACATGTTTATGTCGATGACTCTATTTTTCTCTCCATGTTTTTAATATGTATTTTACACCTGACCAAATGCTGCCCAGGACTAGGAGTACGTGCGCTGTATTCCTGGCACTAATGTCTGTCTATATACGAAATATTTAAAGAATCTGCCCAGGCGTTCCTGATTTATTTTCATGTTTATGTCGATGACTTTATTTTTGTCTCCATTTTTTTTTTTATTGTATTTTACACCTGTCCAAATGCTGCCCAAGACTAGGAGTACGTGCGCTGTATTCCTGGCACTAATGTCTGTCTATATACGAAATATTTAAAGAATCTGCCCAGGGGTTCCTGATTTATTTTCATGTTTATGTCGATGACTTTATTTTTGTCTCCTTTATTTTTGTTATTGTACTTTACACCCTTCTTAATGTTGCCCAGGAATGGGAGTACAAGTGCTGTGTTCCTGGCACTAGTGTCTGTCTATAAACAAAATACACTTCTCATCAAAAAAATCGAAACACTTTCGTTTTTATTGTTTTTGTCCTAATTTTTTACAAAAGAGAATTAATTCCATGAAAAAAAAACATTACTGTGTAGCTGGCAGTTTGGTCATTACAGTAAGAAGAAAAAAATCAAAATTCGAAATAATTTCATTTGTTTATCCTATAAATGAAATTAATCACTGTTTTGAGACAAATGTGTATTTAGGGTTGGAGTACGTTTCTCGTTTAAAAACTAAAAATTAGCGCTTGTCTTTAAACTTTCTGTTTCTTATTTCATTTACTGTGACTTTGGGACGTCTGAAAAAACTTTTTTTTCTAAAACATATGGATACTTCGCCCGCAGAAGCCGCCCACGTGGTGGCATTGCTGGATTCTGGACTTAGTCAGCGTGTTGTGGCTGCAAGATTGCATCTAAGCTTATCATCTGTTCATAGAGTCTACAAACGCTATCGGGAGACTGGTTCGTTCACGCGCCGTTCAGGATCTGGCAGGAATCGGGTCACTTCTGAGCGAGATGATCGATTTATTGTAACAACTTCTTTACGAAATCGACGCCTTAACGCTTTTCAACTGCAGCAGCAGCTTCGCGTTGTACGAAGAGTAGCTGTAAGTGACTCTACAATAAGAAGAAGGTTGAAGGAACGCGGATTGGCACCGCATAAGCCAGCGAATGGGCCGAAATTAACTGCAGACCATCGAAGAGCGCGCCTTAACTTTGCACGCGAGCACCTAACTTGGTCATACCTTCAGTGGAGCAAAGTACTGTTTTCTGATGAGTGTAAAATTATGCTGTATGGTAACGACGGAAGGAACAAGGTCTACAGAAGAGATGGAGAACGCTTTGCACAATGCTGCATTGAAGAAAAGGTCAGCTATGGTGGCGGTTCGTGGACGGTTTGGGGAGGAATCAGCGCCGACGGTAAGACAGAACTTGCCTTTGTGTCTGGGCCACGGCTGCCTGCACTAAACTCTCATCGGTACATCGAACAGTGTCTTGAACCTCATGTGATGCCCTATGCACATTTTATTGGCAACGACTTCATATTCATGCACGACAATGCTAGAGCTCACACCGCGGGCGTCGTACGAGATTATCTTACCGAAGTCGGTATCTCCATTATGGTATGGCCAGCAAGAAGCCCGGACATGAATCCCATTGAACATCTATGGGATGAATTAAAGAGACGAATTCGAGCAAGAGATCCAGCCCCAGAAACACTTAGCCAGCTGCAAAATGCAATCCAAGAGGAATGGGATAATATACCACAACATGTGATCGTGACTCTCATCCGATCGATGAAGAACCGTATGGAAGCAGTAATAAGAGCTCGCGGAGGGAATACAAGTTATTAAATAAACGTTTCTTACATTTTTTTTTCATTTACGCGTGTTGTTTTACCCATTTCCTTCATATTCCATACAGGGTAAAAATTACTCATTATACAAAATACGAAACCTATGAAGACTTAATTTGAATTTAGAACATTAACATTAGGATTTAAAAACCTCATACTACTCACTATTAAATGACATTTTACATTTATTCCTAAATATACACATTTTTCTGATAATCCTTATCAAATCATAAACTGCGAGGTGTTTCGATTTTTTTGATGAGAAGTGTATTTAAAGAATCTGCCAAGGGGTTCCTGATTAATTTTTATGTTTATGTCGATGACTTTATTTTTGTCTCCTTTATTTTTGTTATTGTACTTTACACCCGTCTAAATGTTGCCCAGGAATGGAAGTACAAGTGCTGTGTTCCTGGCACTAGTGTCTGTCTATATACAAAATATTTAAAGAATCTGCCCTGGGGTTAATGATTTATTTTCATGTTTATGTCGATGACTTTATTTTTGTCTCCATGTTTTTTATTTTATTGTATTTTACTCCTGTCCAAATGCTGCCCAGGACTAGGAGTACGTGCGCTGTATTTCTGGCACTAATGTCTATCTATATACGAAATATTTTATGAATCTGCCCTGGGGTTAATGATTTATTTACATGTTTATGTCGATGACTTTATATTTGTCTCCTTTATTTTTTTATTTTACTTTACACCCGTCCAAATGTTGCCCAGGAATAGGAGTACAAGCGCTGTGTTCCTAGCACTAGTGTCTGTCTATATACAAAATATTTAAAGAATCTGCCTTGAGGTTCCTGATTTATTTACATTTTTATGTCGATGATTTATTTTTGTCCCCAATTTTTTTATTGTACTTTTTACCTGTTCAAATGCTGCCCAGGAATGGGAGTACGTGCACTGGATTCCTGGTACTAATGTCTGTCCACATACGAAATATTTTAAAAACTCGTACGTACGTCACGTACTCTTGGGTTGCTGATTTATTTACACTTTTATGTTGATGACTTCCTACATTTTGTCTCCAAAAAAAACATCCCTGGGCAGCGTTTGAACAGGTGTAAAGTACGACAAAAACATGGTGACAAAAATGAAATCATCAACATAAAAATGTAAATTAATCAGGAACCCTAGGATAGATTCTTAAAATATTTCGTATATAGACAAACATTAGTGCCAGCAACACAACGCACGTAGTCCCATTACTGGGCAGCATTTAGACAGGTGTGAAAAAAAAATGGAGACAAAATGTAGGAAGTCATCAACATACAAATGTAAATAAATCAGGAACCCAAGGGTACATTCTTAAAATATTTCGAATGAAGACAGACATTAGTGCCAAGAACACAGCGCACGTACTCCCATACCTGGGCAGCATTTGAACAGGTATAAAGTACGATGAAAAACATGGGGACAAAAATAAAATCATCGACAAAAACATGTAAATAAATCAGGAACCCCAGGACAGATTTTTTAAATATTTCGTATATAGACAGGCACTAGTGCCAGGAACACAGCACATATACTCCCAGTCCTGGGTAGCATTTGGACAGGTGTAAAGTACGTTAAAAAAACATGGAGACAAAATTAAAGTCATCAACTTAAAAATGTAAATAAATCAGGAACCCCAGGATAGATTTTAAAAATATTTCGTATACAGACATACATTAGTGCCGGCAACACAACGCACGTACTCCCATTCCTGGGCAATCATCGACGATATAATACTAGACTCCTAATAACAGGCGACCGATGTCTGCCAACACATTAGGCAAAAAAGTCTTATATCCGTCTCATTTCGACCAATCCTGTGAGCCGTAAACATACGTTGAGACAGAACAGACCTTGAGTTAGCCAATCACAACGCAGTACCCCGCCCCCCTCGCTTACGTAGTACAGTCGGCCAAGAAAGTGGTGTACCACCCTAAGGTTGAATATCGCTTGCAGATTCATAGGTGATAAAGATTAGTTTCGCTTGCAGATCGATCTGACAACTTCTATTGCTGTCTTTATCTGATTATTGATAACGACTATTACTGTTTGTAACGTGACAGCTGTTCTTAGTTTGAACTTGATGGAACCAATGACGTCGTAAAATCAACAAAATTGTATCTACAAATTCAGAATTGTAATCAACAAGTTACATAAAATTGTAAAGGCACAAGGCGAATCCACAAACCTACAATTTCTGTAAACTTGTAATTACAATATCAATAAAAAACAAGCTAAAAATAGATTTATCCTTTTATTAAATTTCTACAATCAATTTTAAAATACTTATAACAAACAAAAACATAGCATATATAGTAATATTTAGAAGATATTGAAAATTTTTAAAAATTAGAAACGGGTGTAACCGCCGTTGGCCTCTATAACCTCTAAAAGACGAGACCTCATTGAACCAACAAGCCGTGAGCAAATATCGGTTCCCCGCATTTCCTCCCAAATATAATTACAGTGACTAATAAGAGCTTGTTTGGTTCTTTCATTTTGATGCGACCAT
The DNA here is from genome assembly GCA_954870645.1 of Agrotis clavis. NCBI lineage: Eukaryota > Metazoa > Arthropoda > Insecta > Lepidoptera > Noctuidae > Agrotis > Agrotis clavis. The sequence goes on from OX940922.1 coordinate 13,707,898, forward strand.
CGTTGGACCATAAGGCCCCAAAGATTTTCTATCGGGTTGAGGTCCGGCGATCTTGAGGGCCACTGAATTACCCTTACGTCAGTGTGTGAACGAAACCAGGCTCTTACGATCCTCGCATTATGAATTGAACAATTATCTTGAACAAAATCAAATTGTGGCACTTCGTTCTCCGGGTAAACATTACGGACTGTCGGTAGCATTGCATTCTGAAGCACGTCGATATAATTTACAGCCGTCGCTCGAGGAGGTAGAGAACACAACTCTCCTACACCATCCGCACTCATCCAGCCCCAAATATTTACGGAAATTCGACCTGATTCTCTATTTGGAATTACATGATCATCTTTATACCGTGTTGAATTATATCGCCAAAGGTGAAGACGTCCATGCTGACTGGATTTAAACGTTTTTTCATCACAAAACACTGTATTAGACCAATCAAACTCTAAGTGCTCTCTGGCGAAGTTCAGACGAGCAAGTCTGTGAGCATCCGTCAAATATATTTTCTTGGCGTAATGCCTGTGGTGCAACCCCATGTAATGTAGATGATTCCTTATTGTTTGGGCACTCACATCGAACATCTCCGCAAAATGTTTTGTGGGCTTAAAACCATTGATTTCATATTCCCGTCTCATGAATTCTCTATCGTTATTGGAGAGTGCAGGCCGGCGACCACTTCTTCTGTGATCCAACAAACTTCCCTCCTCTCCTTCACGACGAATCCAAAAGCGGAAAGAACGCCTCGATATATTCAAATTCCGGGATATCGCACTGATACTGCTTCCCTCATTAAATTGGGCAATTATTTGTGCTCTTTCGGCAATGGTCAAGTTGGCAGGCATTGAGATGATTTTATATGCAGTTGATTGAAAAATAACACGGAAAATATATCGTTTTTTTGCATATATTTGACAAAATGTCAATTGTCAGTTTTCTTTTTCAAATGGAATTCGGTTGTCTATTTAAATAGTTTTTATTACTTTTGTTTGGAAACATTTCAATTGCTTTGTAGAAACTAATGTCCTTTTCATTTATACTAAAGGTTAAAATGTCATGTACTTATATGTGACATATGACGTATGAATACTAAATACATAGGTTTACGTCATGATAATGTTGTCTCTTTCAGTAATATATTTTTATAACGAACCTTGTTGTAATTTTCGACGACCGGGAAACTAAATCAAAACTGGCACACCACTTTCTTGGCTGACCGTACCTCAGCGAGTTGGCAGAATAGTTTTGTTCGTTAGATCGTGCAATGCGTAGTCTAGTATTATATCGTCGTTTTGGGCAATAGTTGGACCGCAGTTGGAAAAAAATAGTGAAGTAGTACATTGTTATCCAAGGGGTGAAATTTACTTATTTGGTGCCGAGACGTGGTTTGACGCCCGTAACGTAGTGAGGCCGCTAATAGTTCGAGGGACTAAATAAGTAATTGACCCGAGGTAAACATTGCTTTTCATTACGATTACGAGGAAAGTAAAAATAATAACATAAAATATTAGTTAAAAAAATTGTTGATCGGATTGTCGTTTTCTCGCTTATTTTGTTTTTTTTTTTTCTTTATCCTTTGGCTGTCCAGCTATAGGTACAGCCAGTATTTTACGTGATCATTATTTTAAAAAATGGTAACGATTCTGCCGAAATCTATGTTATTTTAAGGCGCTCCGCACTTCACTATTATGTTATTTTAATTTTAAACCTCGCTATAATTAAGTGGTTGTATCGATCAGATTTGAAGATACTTGGATTAATCGGATAACTTGAGTCATGCCCTTAGTTAAAAAAAAAGTGTTGTAGAAAAACCCGTAATTCCTTATCATGAAACATCCGTGTTTTATAGATATGAAACAAAAACAAGTCAACTGGAAATTAAGTCTAATCATTGCTGTTGGTTACCTAACCAACGCTACCTATTTGTAATAACTAATGACATGTAATCTGTACAAATGTTATTAAAGCTGAAGAGTTTGTTTGGATGATCGAGCTAATCTCAAGAACTACTAGTTCAAATTGGAAAATTATTTTTCTGTCGGATAGTCTATTGAGGAAGGCCATAGGTTATATCACATCACGCTACGGGACAATAGGAGCCGAGCAGCGAGTGAAACCACACACATTCTTTTTTCGTTGGCTGCCATTTTAATATAATAATTGCATTTAATTTGTTAATAAAACTTGTAACACCTACTGACTGGTTTCTTGTATTGTCATTTTAATTAATATGTTGCCGTGCCCTAACCGGTTTTTATGCTGAAACTTATACATTTCTGTAACACCTATGTACACTTGAATGCAGCACATGCTTGAAAGGAGGTTTTCTAATTTAGAACGAAAAAAGGGTGCAAAGGATTAAATAACTTAATATTGCACATTAAATAGTAACTATGGCATGGGTACGCCACAATGACTGGTAAAAATAATTCCAATAGGAAGTCACAATTCAAACGTGCACTGGTTACGACATATTTTTAATCACATTTAGGTACGCGATAAGGTAATACTTTAAATCGGATTAAAATAAATTACTCTGGCTTAACTAATTTAATCTTTGATTAACGCAACAGGTCCGTCGGTTACGTCGACACAACGCACGACTACGGGAGGAGTCCGCGCGAGCAGTTTGGCAGCTTAGACATTTCACACAGTGGCTCAAAAGGACCGTCGACCGACAGTGAGAGCTCCTTAACACTGACTGCCCGACATGACTAACGCAAGTTCTGATATTTTCACTCCTTCACTGAAGGAGCTATCGGATTTTGAAACCTCTATGCCTATTTAAAGTATGATTGTGAATGAAGTATTAAAACATTAACACTTAGGTCTTAAATTAATAAAAAGAAATACGAGACACCAATTAGAATATGAAAGCAGCTAAAAATGTATTTACTAACGAATGTGTCTGTTAAAAGACCGGATACGAAAACATACTGTCCTATTTAAGCAATACTTTGTCTTGTCATAATTTGTACCGCTACTTGAAAAACTTAAAACTCGTTTGTTGTTCGTTAATCATTGCAGGAAGTTGATACATCTTTGGATAAAACTTGGGGTTTTTTTCTTTTGTATTTGTGTTTTTACAAATAGTAGATAATTTTAATTACTACTACACAATATTGTTATCTCAGATAACGATGCGGTAGATTTGGCAATTGCAAATGTATCAAATCAATAATCAAATATTTTGAAATTTTATGATGACCATTGTACTCGTACATCTCAGGGTTAAATGATTGTTTCATAACCTGTACACTTTTATTTTCTATGAAATAACATTAAATTTAAAAAAAAAACACGTAGCTTCGAAATTATGGTAGCTGTAGCCTTATATTGTTAAATAAAAAAGGAAAAAATAAAGTTCAATTATATACAATAATTCTTATGAAAATATATACCTATGACTAACTAATAGATCAATTACAATGTTGAAACATGCGCTGTCTTATGAATTTCGTGCCTTTTCTGTGCTTCTTCTGAAGCGTTTGTTTTGGCGTAATTTTACGTAATATGTTGGTACTAGTATGTATTCGTAGATTAATATGTTATTACCTTATATATTATGGTATTAATGGTTGACGTTATTGTCTCAATGAAATTGACGTATTTAGATACAATTGTTACAAGTCTCGTTTTGCTATAACTATCTGTATAAATCAGATAGTTTATATTCAAACGTTTTATGGGTAATATATATATTATTTATTACTTTATGTTTATTGAATACAATATTGATACTTCGTAGGCTTTAATTTATTTATCGATTACAGTTATTTAGATTAGTATTTCGAGATTATGGTTATTTATGAGAAGAACCGAAGCTGTTGTAAGTGAACACCAATTAGCTTAAGAATTTATGATCAATCAAATAAATTGTGGGCTTTTTGATCAAATTTTCAAACCAATGCATTGTGGTGTCCATTACACATTTGATGATTATGCAACAAACTGATGTATTGCAGCCCACTATTTGATATGATCGATCTTATGACGTAAGTTATACTAGTTGTTTAGCATGTAAACCTAATTGTAAACAGACTTGAAACCTGCCAAATATTAATACAATAAGAGAAAAAATGCGCTAGCACAAATAGTACTCGTTTAAAATATGATTAAACATAATGCATAGAATGTTTACGCAAGTTGAACATAGTTCATAGTAATTACATCTCATGAAATTGTGAGAACTGTGTTTGTGGAAGCTGATTCCACGTCTGTTGCAGCTACGTACTCAAGTTGTATTCTACATAACGACCCAACGTAAATAGGAACACCGGCTCGTAAATCGGATCACCAGGTAGCTTTTAAAATGAAGTTTGTCTTCGTTGTTCTTTGTTTGTGTAAATATGAGTCTCATTAATTAGATGTAATCACCAACAAAGCTTTATTAGTTTAGGTTATCGTAGGCGTTAATTTTATTCGTAACGGGAGAGACTTAATAACGTATTATGAACCTTTATTCTCTGTATAAATTCAGAACACGACGTATTGGAACTGGATTTGTTATGAATCTGAATTATATGAAATCACCAGTGGAGTTAAAGTCTCCACGAATCACGATACTTTTTGCCGACTGAAATTAAGTTTGATTCCATAAATGTTGATACTCTGAATAATTTTATTAAAATCCTGTTAAATATTTATGAAATACCTTTCAATGTATTGCTAAAAAACTACGAAAAAACACCAACGAAACATTGGTGCACTTATCTCAGTCAAGTAGGTACGTACTACAGCAAAATTAAAACGTAAAAATTACTGTAATATGTATTTTTTTATTAAATTGTGTAGCAGCTGACACAAAACAAGTTACTTTAAAAATTAATTGTATTACTTACAATTTACGATAACAACAAACGGTGATGACATAAAACTTATAATATTAATTATTTTTATGTAATATCAATGGCGTGGAAAATGTACTAAGTTTTTGGAATTAAAAATTGAGTATAAATGTGAGTTTACTTTGTAAATGAATATAATCAAAAATGATTAAAAAATGCATGTATTTAGCATTATTAGGCCAAATAAAAATATGTTCATGACTTCTTGCTTTGCGATATCGACGAAATTGAACCAATGGCTTGCAAAAATCTTACTAATCTACAATATTTTTTTTTATATAAAATGTGTTCTTTGTCAATTATTCTGAATATTCCTGCCTGTATATTAGGATGTGATTCTACGTTGTTATATATTTGAGTTTTATACTAACTTTTATTTTTGTACGTACCCGTAGTCGTAACATAAGCTTACATAAATTATTTTGTAAAAAACGAAAACAAATACACTATCTTTAGTGAATTGAAAATACAGTTTCTGGTGTTTCATAGGCGCAATCCTTGTTGGTTTGATAGTTAGAATTTATATTAGTTTTTCCCACCACTCATGTTTAAGGTATAACTAAGTTATTATTTCTTTCGTCTTCAATTAAGGGCTTGCGCAGAGTTTGTCAAATTACATCATACATAATAATATAACCACCACGAGCAGACAAAGTTCTATAAAAAAAATATCTAAATAATCATGAAATATCATCATCATCATCAGCCTATAAATGTTCCCACTGCTGGGACACAGGCCTCCTCTCTGTGAGAGGGAGTGGGCCGTAATCCACCACGCGGGCCCAGTGCGGGTTGGTGGATGTCACATGTCTTTGAATTTTTGGTTGAAATATTAATAAAATATTTTTAGTTTAAATATTCATGAAATATTATATAATTATTTTCATTTTCACAAAACCTGTGCAAACTCTTATGTCGCGATCGCTATGCCTAATGTTTACTGTGGATAAGTAAGTAACCAAAGCGACTACATTTAAACTCCATATTTTTGAAATTTGGATTGTTTCCTCGTAACAGCTTAAAGGTTCAGTTATTTAGAGATATGATTTTCCTTAGATAATTTGTACGTATTCTAAAGGACATTCCAATAAACCTTATATACCAGAAGAGTATTTTATTTACCACCTGAAAACTGCAAACATGTGAGTCGAATATATTCAGAGAAGAAAAGTGCATACGCACAGTTAACACATATTAATTGATAACATTTGTCTCGATTAAATTATTATCTGCTGTATTAATTCATTATCATAAAATCTTCGAGTACTGATTATTCTCAAAAAAGTAAAGGCAGATTTATATTGAGTCAGTAACTGACGTCAGTCCACTGACGAGTCAGTGGTGCTGACCTGACACTGCCATAGTGTAAATTGATTTCAATTCAGTACAGTACTGTCGCGTCGCGTACTGACTGCGTAATGCGCTGAAAACTGACGCACACTGCGTCAGTTTTCAGCGCCAGCACTGACGACAGCCACTGACTCAATATAAATCTGCCATAACGTAAAACGTTTCGAAATGCCTCAAACACTTTTTGGGACCAAAAAAATTTCATAACTAAGGAGTGCTTCAGGGTCTAATGGAGGTAGCCAGAGTGGTTACGGAAGCAGTTCTGGGTCCTATGGAGGTGGTCAAGGATCTTTAATACGTTGGGCTTAATTCAAAACCAGTTTCTCTGAGTCTGGTCTGAATTTCTGGGTTTCAACCACTATCGATGCGGCTCGGTATGGCTCGGGCGGCTTTGGGTGCCTGAGAGCTGCTTCGGACCTCTGAAGCAAGCGCGGATCATGACCCAAAGGGCTTTGGGCCTGGGTCAAGATCCATCATTAAAATACATCATATACCTACATAAAATGATTTTTGGGAAACAGTAATAAGTGGTATAATACAAGTTCTGTTGAATGGTGGCCCCATCGCTAACTAGCATAATATATTAATAATCAAAATATGACATTCTATAAACATGAGTTTCCCAAAATATGATAATTATAATGTTCTCAAAACACCATATTAGAAAAACTGTTCTTTATGGGTACTCACTTGTTTCCGACTGTACTTTATTGTATCTCCAATAAATAAATCTATATTAACTAAAAGTCAAATAACTTTGCCCTCAAATTGATTGTAAGTAGTTTTAGTGTTACTAGATAAGCGTGCTGTTTAGGACACAGCGCTAGGATTTAGAACTTGGCTCGGTTCGGATTAGATACATAGCTATCGAAAACTATAGATAAATTTAATCTAATGGCCATTTGGTTTCTCCTGATAGATACCAAAAAAAAAAAAAAAAATAGTTGATAATTAGAAGATAACGGATAACAACAATGAATATATAAGATCGTAGTTTAGTTGATCGAGCAGAGTACGAGCAGTTACTTGAACAATCATGCGTGCCGTCATCCTGCTGTTAGCCCTTTTGGGCTCCGCACTCGGTGAGTAACTTCCTTTGATTACTTAGTTAGCAGTTAGTCCGCATTACTGTTTTGCAAACAAAACCATGACTTTCACGTATTAAACCACGGCTAAATTCACTGACACTGGCATAGTCCCATCAAGAATTTTAATGTTGATACCACAAAAATGTTAATACGCTAATTAATCAAATATTTGTCGACAAATCTCAGAATATGTCGTTTACTGGTTTAAGCCGAGCTGGGTCAGTTATAAATGCATGAGCTCTTGGATGATACCTCAAAAATATAAACAACAAGTAGTTTCGGCCCGAACATGCTTCCTTGCGGAACACCAAAAGTAACGATTTCTTCGCCTTTGTACAAGTTTCCGATTAGACTTTAACCTTGTGTTTCCTACCCTGGAGGAAGCTGTTAAACGGAAAGCGCCTAACCCATCAGTATAACTCCCTTGACCCCAAGTATGTATGCACAACGATGGGAGGGAACAGAAACTGCGTCAAACGCTTTTTTAAAGGGGTTTGCAACTTTTAGTACGGGCCTTGGCATCATTTTTTTTAACCGACTTCAAAAAAAGGAGGAGGTTCTCAATTCGTCGGAATCTTTTTTTTTTTTTTTTTATGTATGGTCCCCGATTTCTCGAAGACGCCTGGACCGATTTGGAAAATTTTTCTTTTGTTTGAAAGGGTATACTTTCCAATTGGTCCCATGATCACCAGGTCAGGATCTGATGATGGGATCCTAGGGAAATCGAGGGCAACCTTCAAATTTTATAGGCACATATACTACCTTTTTCATATATTTTCTAAAGCTGTTCAAGTATTTGCATCTGATAATAATCATCTCAGGTGGATGACCTGATGATGGAAGGTACAACTCCTTAACAGTAAGGAGTAGGCATCGATTGATTTACTTTGTCTTCGCATATCTCCGGAACTACAAGTCCGATTTAAGTAATTCTTTTTTTGTTGTACTAGGTATCACTTAACTTAGAGAATACTGCAAGTTTCATCAAAATCGGTTCAGTAATTTTTGAGATATGGAATTTTATTAGCTTATTGTGTACATGAGTGATGTAAGTACCAGTGCGAAGGATTACAAAATTCTAGTGCACATGTGAGAAAATGTTCTTGACAAGAATTCGGGTTGAATATTTAAACTAAAAAGAGTAAAATAAAAACTTTTTCAAAAAAAATGTAACCGCCTTCAAAAACAACCACAAAAAAATGTAAAATAATCTACAAAATAACTTTTCTTTCGGAAGTCGGTGGCTAAAAAGACAATGAAAAGAAAAAAAACAAAGGCACCGACTTCCGAAAGAAAAGTTATTTTGTAGATTATTTTACACTTTTTTGTGGTTGTTTTTGAAGGCGGTTACATTTTTTTTTTAAAGTTTTTTTTTCTTTCGCCAGTGATGAAACTTTGGGCATAATTAGACTACTACCTAAGAAGACCGTAGAAAAAAGAAATAAGTTTCTAAACCGTAACCAACCAGAGATATGGCGGTTCGTATTTTGTTCTAATCGGGAGTTATTTTTTGTAGGAATCCATAGATTTTTTCATGTACTAGCTTTTGCCGGCGACTTTGCCCACCCCAACCACCTTTATGTTTAGTCTATAACCGTTTCTAGAGTCCCATCTATCTCTGTACCAAAATTCATCAACATCGGCTCAGCCGTTTTGACGTAAAAATGGACTTCAAAACTAAACACAAAAAAGTGTAAAATAACTTTTCTTTCGGAAGTCGGTGGCCATAATCAATGAAATAAAAAACAAAGCCACCGACTTCCGTAAGAAAAGTTATACGTTATAAACAAGACGATTTTGTTTTACCCTTTTTAGTAGGTACAGGCGTAATATTATGTTGTTTGTTTGCGTAAACAATGTATAGATATGCGATAGCAGCAATCGCAGATGACTTTTGCTGTCATTTATTGAAGTTTCCTCGATTTCTCCAAGATTCCGTCATGACCGAGTAACCATGGGACCATCTGTTAAGATACCCTTTCAAACAAAAGAAGAATTACTCAAATCGCTCCAGGCGTCATTGAGAAATAAAGGAACATACATAAAAAAAAGTTCCGACGAATTGTGAACCTCGTACTTTTTTGAAGTCGGTTAAAAAGATCTTCTTAACAGTGTTATAAACAAATCACTCATTATTTCTCGTAAACCTACTAGTATTACAAATACGAAATAAGTATTAAGGTATGTTCCGTTTTTACGTCAAAACGGCTAAACAGATGTTGATGAATTTTGTTACAGAGATAGATGGGACTTTAGAGACGGTTATAGGCAACATATAAAGGCGGTTGGAGTAGGCAAAGCCGCCGGCAAACGCTAGCACATCAATAAATCTATGGATTCCTACTAAAAATAACTCCAGATTTGAACAAATAAAGACCGTCATATCTTTGGTTGGTTACGGTTTAGAATTTTTTTATTATTTTTTACGAACTTCTTAGGTTGCGGTCTACTAATGACCAAAATTTCATTACTGGCGAAAGAAAAAAAAAATTGATGCCAAAAAGTTGCAAACCCCTTTATGTACCGTTATGCATTTATAACCTTTATCCACTCAATCTACAATTTCAGACGTTCAATCTTAAATCTTTAATTGTGAACATAGATACCTACTTAAGTAATAAGTTATTAGGTTACATTTTAGTCGAGCTCTAATCTAGTCATTTTTTAGGGTTCCGTAGTCAACAAGGAACCCTTATAGTTTCGCCATGTCCGTCCGTCCGTCCGTCCGTCCGTCCGTCCGTCCGTCTGTCCGCAGTTTAGCTCAGAGACGCACAGTACTAGAGGGCTGTAATTTGGTGTAAATATACGGATTTGTTGTGCCAAAAAAGTGGTAAAATAAAATCTCGTAAAATATTTTTTTTAAGGGTACCTCCAGTACTTACACGTAAAGTGAGGATTTTTTTTTTCTCGCGTACCTCTTAGTGTGGGGTATCATTAAATAGGCCTTTAAAAAATAATTATAGTTTCCATTAACAGTTTTTTGATAAAAAAATTCGTTTGTGAAATATTAAGCTTTAAAGTGCTAAATTTTGCTCGATTCGAGTGTCCCCCCCCTCTACCAGCTAAACGGTTATGTTTGGGGGTGTGAAAAAATTCACAATAGTAGCATATATAACGAAGTTTAAAAGAAAATTATCATGACTAAGTAGGCTTTACAACTTTACGAGTAATAGTCGACCAACTTATAAAATGTACTTGAATAATATGTTTTCTTAAACAAAATGTATCGGAGAACATGCTCTTCAACTGCAAATGTAAGTTTGTCAACTTTATTTTACAGCTTTAATAGGTATGTTTTTACGGTATGTTTTTTGGGGATAGGTAGGTTTTTATCGTCAACTATTTTTAACTAACTTCAAAAAAAGGAGGAGGTTCTAAATTCGTCGTAATCTTTTTTCTTATGTATTTTTCCTGATTTCTCAAAGACTCCTGGACCGATTTTGAAAATTCTTCTTTTTAAAATTAATTTCAGCGAATCAGTTTAATTAGTTTTTTGATGGGCAACTACGGAACCCTACACTGTGCGTGGCCCGACACGCACTTGGCCGGTTTTTATCGTGGTAAAATCATCATCGAGTCCTCCCGCCCAGGCTGGGACAGAAGGGAGGGACTGTCAGACTTAACGCGTAGTACTATTATGTATTCTGTGACTTAACTGACTAAAATCCACGGTGACGTACCAGAGCCACGGTTGCCTGGTGAGGCAGTCCCGCGGCTCTAATCTAGTCCTACCAATGAAATTGGTGTACAATGTTATCAGTTTTTTAGTGTTAAGTCTGAATTTACAGTCAAGTCTCGAAGTTATAATAAAATTGTAAAGTAAAAAATGTGACAATTAAATCAAAAGACGAATAATATTCCGCTTCATTTTATTGTAAATCATGACATATAAGGGTATTGTTATTAGGCAAATTGTATTTAAAAAGGTGGTACTTGTAAGAATTTATTTTATCATATAAACAATGGCGTAGCGTAGACGTCTTCCTGAATTAAAATATAATTTATTATAGACCCTTATTGGTGCCATTATTCTATTTTCTTAAATCGCAGTAAAAGATTCAACTGTAACCGATCACAGCGGCGCTGACTTGCTTTACTCGTTACTCGAGAAACTTGATGTAAATTACTTTTAACTAACTTAGACGTTTTATAGATCCTTTACTTGAGCATATTTAATATTTATTAATTAAAAAAAAAAACGGAGTCTTTTGAGCCCAGCGCGGCTTCTTTAGATTCTAGTGCCGGTTTCCTTGCAATTTTTTTTCTCACTTCTTTGAGATTTGTCTAATATAATAATAATAGCCAATCATGCAATTTCTCTTTTTAACTTTCTACTCATTCCAGCGGTGCCTAAGAGCATCAACCGCATCGTCGGTGGCTCGCCCACCACCATAGACCAATACCCGTACATGTCCAACATGCAGTACGGCCTGTGGGGCATCTGGTGGTTCCAGGCATGCGGCGGGTCTCTGCTGACCACTACCTCCGTACTCTCGGCTGCTCACTGCTACTTGTAAGTACCTAGCTTCTCTCTTTAAAAAATTGTATATATCTAGCATTCATTCCATTTGCAAGAGATGGGCATCAATTTGTAATCTATCTTCTATCTATATCTATCTATACTTATATAATAAATCTGTAGAGAGGTCAATTCTGTACATGAAATATATTTCCAAAATAACTATCAGGGGGTGATTAGGGATCGATACTGATGCCAAAAATGCAATTAATAAAATTATTGTCTGTCTGTCTGTTTGTCTGTCTGTCTGTCTGTCTGTATAACCGTTATAGAAACAAAAACTACTCGACGGAATTTGACGAAACTTGGTACAATTATTTTTCATACTCCTGCGCTGGTATACTTTTCATCACGCTACAATCAATAGGATGAGCAGTGAAGGGAAATGTTAGGAAAACGGGAGAAGTGACTCCATACACGCTAATCTTCGGAACTACTGGACGGATTTGATTGTTTTTTTTTGTTGTTGTATAGCTATTAAGTCTGGGCAACATATAGGCTATAATTTATCTTGGAAACTTGAACACCTGATGCAGAACTGCAATAGATCAGCTAAACTATAAGAGATACAAAAATAGCGCCATAGCAAAAATTATTACGCGTGATGAGCATTTTCTGCTGAGAAAATAAATTTGAAGATATGGAACACCTAATGTGGAACTCCAAGAGCCCAGGTACACTATTACATATACAGTAATGACGTCTTAGCAAGAGTTGTTCAGCTTGATGAGCACTCCCTGTTGTCGTATTAAAACTGAAGATCTGGAACACCTGATGTGGAACTCCTAGAGCCCAGCTACACTATAACATATGTATACATATAGGAATGACGTCTTAACAAGAGTTGTTCAGCCTATTGAACACTCTCTGTTGACGTATGAAAATTGAGATCTGAAACAACTGATGTGGAATTCCAAGAACCCAGCTACACTATAACAATGAATAACATCTTAGCAAGAGTTGTTCAGTCTGATGGGCATTTCCTGTTGACTTACAAAAATGAAAGACCTGGAACGTCTGGAATCGTCATGCGCGTCCCGTTGTTATTCCGTCCCCAGGCTTTAAGAATTCGACATCAGACGTTTCAGATCTTTGATTTTGACGACCCCATTGTCGCTGGCCTGAGCAACAGGATCCGCGTACGAAGTCGCTGGCAGAAGCAGTTAATATATAATTTTGTAATACAGCGGTGACGTTCCTTCTGAGTGGCGCGTGCTCCTGGGTACCTCGTTCGCGTCCAGCGGAGGCTCCTTGCACACCGTCTCCCAGCTGATCCTGCACGCAGGCTACAGCCCCGCTACCCTCGACCACGACGTGGCCATCGTCCGCCTGGCCCAGCCCGCCGTCTACTCTAACGTCATCCAGCCCGCTCGCATCCCCGGCAGCAACTACGAGCTTCCAGACAACACACTCCTGACCACCGCCGGTTGGGGAACAGTCTCGGTAACTGATTTCTTTCTTATTGATCTTTTTCTTTCTGTTTATTTGTTACTGCAATATTTATTGCTTCTCCCCAAAAATATACCTAAATGTTTAAAACATAGAACAGTCCCAAGAGCACACTGACTGAAATATGAGAATTCGATTTACGATTCCTAGTAGGTTTATAAATGCTCGAAACAAAGCATATCGTGACAAATGGACCATCAATTCCCTTTTGAGAACATGTAGGTAAGTAAATGTTAATTTTCCTATTTACTTCACAGTCCGGAGGGTCTAGCCCTGAACAGTTGCACCACGTCGAAATTAACGCTATCAACCAGCATTTGTGTGCTGCTCGTTACGCTCACCTGAAAACTCAGCCCGGTTACCAGAACTGGCCTGACATCACCGACAACATGTTGTGCGCCGGTATCTTGGACGTCGGCGGCAAGGACGCCTGCCAGGGAGACTCCGGTGGTCCCCTCGCTCACAACGGAGACATCATCGTCGGTGTGGTCTCTTGGGGCTTCCAGTGCGCTGATCCCTACTACCCTGGTGTCAACGTTCGTGTCTCTAAATACACTAATTGGATCGTTGAACGTACGTAAAGTAAAATAGTGTCTTTTAAACAATATCATGTTTATTACATAAAAGATCAAATAAACTCCTATATATTTATATTTTACGGAATGTGAAGAATAAATGTGTCTTCTAAGTTAAATCGTTATTTTACTAAAACCCTCTCAAAATTTGGATGAATGAAGAATAATACCATCATGTCGTAAAATATTATAAACTCTTTTTAACAATTTTATTTGACTTTCGGATCAAGTAAACTGCTGTAGGTATTTATTCGTATTTTATGTTATAGATCTAATGTTATTTAAATAAAAACCTAAATGGAAGGATGATAGGCGCTCTATGATACTAGTGGTTCATGCTTTTTTTGGAGTGTTAGTTACATAAATTAGACGAAACTTTTGCTGTACCTAAGTACCACAAAATAGAACTGGACTTCTTTTCAAAATAATTATGGTCCTCTGTACACCTTACAATGTATAAGTATCTAAGTTTCAGGATAATCGGTTCAGTGGTGTGGGCGTGAATAGAAGACTTTTTTATTCACCACCTGTAAACTGCAACTAAGTACCTAAGTAGAAAATATTCAGAGAAGATATTTGCGTAAGCACACTAGTAACACAATTAATTATTAACAATCACATTTTCCTCGATTAAATTATTATCTGTTGTAGGTACTTATTAAGACACTATCATAAATTCTCCGAGTAGTGTGACTTATCAAAAAAGTACTTAATCAAATAATGTTAAGGTACGTACACACTTGCCGCTCTCCTTTTGTTTGCATCCTCGTAAATACTTATCATCTGTGTATGAGTACCTAATGAAAACATTTTTATAGGATTGCGGTTCTCCATCGCTAAATATCTACCCAGCACACAATCTAATATCTTTTAGCAATTCTTGTATATAATATACTAGCGACCCGCCCCGGCTCCGCACGGGTGCAATCTTTATAATATTATTAAAATTGCGACTATAATTTGAGATTTAAACTATCCTATCTCTCAAGTTGGATCGAACTGCACATGGTGTGCGAATTTTATTATAATCGGTTAAGTGGTTTAGGAGTCCATTGAGGACAAACATTGTGACACGAGATTTATATATATTAAGATAATCAGGATCTCGGAAACGGCTCCAAGGATTTTCATGAAAGTTACAGATTAGGGGTTTTTCGGCTCAAGGAATCGAATTATCAAGGTCCCAGGTTCGAGAAAAGCTCGGTTCCTAAGATATAGACATTTTAAAAACCGAGGGAAGCTCGGTCAACCTGCAGATATTGAAAATATAACATTCGCTAAACACCATACATAGACAAAACTTGTTTTAATATGACTTAGAATACAAGTCAAATAACTTACTTCTCAAATTGATTATTAATAAGGAACATTTTATTTAGCGACAGGCTTGCGTTCGACCACTATCTCGTCTGATAGTCTTCGAATTCAGGCACTAGGTACAGATATACATATAATCTTATGACCGTTTGGTTTTCCCTGATCGACAGGTACCTTAAGGTGAATGCTCCAACCAGCCACGAAATTTAAATTTCCTAACGTTTTTTGCAACTTGCAGGCCAGTGACATGTTGTAACTTTATCAAATTATGAATTGCGGCAATAACAAGTATGATTTTAAATATATGTAGAAATGATCAAAACATTCGCTCCATCAGCTCTCACATAGAAAAGGTGTAAATTGTTAAAATCTCCGAAATGTAACTTACATGCAATGAATTTCGTGGGCTGGTTGGAGCATTCACCTTAATATGATTTAAGTAGTTGATAATTAACAGATAACGGATAATGAAAAACAATAAATAAGATCGTAGTTTAGTTGTTCGATCAGAGTACGAGCAGTTACTTGAACAATGATGCGTGCCGTCATCCTGTTAGCCCTTTTGGGCTCCGCACTCGGTGAGTAACCTTCTTTTGATTAATACATATAAGTACCAATCAGTCCATGGCTAATGAACCTCAAATGTTTCTTACTTACACTAATAAAAAAAATGAATTGAAAATGAAAGTCTTCGGTTTACTCACAATTTACCTTTGAACTATAGTTCTGTTTATTTCATCTGTTTTTTTTTTTTAATGGAAGGCGTGTTAGTCGAGGTATGGGTCAAAAGTGAAAACTTCAGACACAAAATTCAATTGATTACAACCAAAAAAGGTGGATATTCAAAATAATGCAAAAAAAAAAAAAAAAAAAAAAAACAGAAAATTAAACATCCAGAAAATCTTAGCCCTGGAAATCGAACCTGGAACCTAGACAGCAACTTGAAAATGGATAGTTGGATTGAATCACAAGGATCTTTATACTGGCTCCGGTCTCATACAACATTCGTAGCATACACTACTTTGACACAAAAGCCAATCATGCAATTTCTCTTTCTAACTTTCTACTCATTCCAGCGGTGCCTAAGAGCATCAACCGCATCGTCGGTGGCTCGCCCACCACCATAGACCAATACCCGTACATGTCCAACATGCAGTTCGGCCTGTGGGGCATCTGGTGGTTCCAGGCATGCGGCGGGTCTCTGCTGACCACTACCTCCGTACTCTCGGCTGCTCACTGCTACTTGTAAGTACCTAGCTTCTTTCTTTCATAAATATTTTCATCACGTTCGTCGAGGAAAGGTTCTGTCGTCAAACCGTCCAGGAATTAATCGTTGTGTCGGTGAATCGTTAAGCGGAGAAACGTTTGTCGGAGTTATGTTTCAGAGTGGATAACAACACATAATAGTTAATGATTGTGTACAAAATAAAAGTATTAATGAATAAACTTGGAATTGAAGAGAAGAAAAAACGAAAAAGTTTCGTACCGGAGATAATCAAGGTGAAATCCCACCCTTAAAGTACTCTCATGAATCAGTCATGAAAAAAATTGTATCTTTCTAGCATTCATTTGTAATTAATTATTATTTTGTAATACAGCGGTGACGTTCCTTCTGAGTGGCGCGTGCTCCTGGGTACCTCGTTCGCGTCCAGCGGAGTAGGCTCCTTGCACACCGTCTCCCAGCTGATCCTGCACGCAGGCTACAGCCCCGCTACCCTCGACCACGACGTGGCCATCGTCCGCCTGGCCCAGCCCGCCGTCTACTGTAACGTCATCCAGCCCGCTCGCATCCCCGGCAGCAACTACGAGCTTTCAGACAACACACTCCTGACCACCGTCGGTTGGGGATCACTCTCGGTATTTTTTTTCTATATTATGTTATTTCTTACTGTTTTTTTTTTGTTAATGTTATATTTAGTGTCCTAAACAGATTTTTAACATTAGTATAAAATTATAACAGTCCCATAAACTCTTCATAATCCACAACTTAGTAGTTGTGATACGCTCGATCGAAACAAAGCAAAACGTGACATGTAAAATCAATTCCGATTTCGAGAATGTTTTGATTTAGTATATTTATATTTACATTACAGTCGGGAGGCGGATACCCTGAACAGCTGCAACACGTCGACATTAACGCAATCAATCAGCATTTGTGTGCTGCTCGTTACGCTCACCTGAAAACTCAGCCCGGTTACCAGAACTGGCCTGACATCACTGACAACATGTTGTGCGCCGGTATCTTGGACGTCGGCGGTAAGGACGCCTGCCAGGGAGACTCCGGTGGTCCCCTCGCTCACAACGGAGACATCATCGTCGGTGTGGTCTCTTGGGGCTTCCAGTGCGCTGATCCCTTCTACCCTGGTGTCAACGCTCGTGTGTCTAAATACTCTAATTGGATCGTCGAACGTACGTAAAGTATAATACGAGTAAACCCTTTTAAACAATGTCATGTTTATTAAATACTTAAAAGATCAAATAAACTCCTGCATACGTATTTATATTTTCTGGAATATGAAGTATAAATGATTGTGTCTTCTAAGTTAAATCGCTATTTTACTCAAACCCTAACCAAATATGACTGGATGGAGGATGATCTGGCGACAGCCGGCGGATCCGACACAGGAACCTGCCGAAACGACTTATAGTGATGACTGACTATTTTTTCAACGGTTTCATAAACGAGCGATGTAGGTACTATTCCCTCCATTAGCCAACCGGTGCCAGGGTTGCCAGATGGCCGGGAAATCGGATTGTCCCGGAAATTCGTGTCTTGTCCTTTGTCAAGGAATTATAATGTATTATCCCGGATTTCGAATACATACTCGTAACGTGATGGAAAAAAATAAGAACTTAGTTCTTTTTTTCATGATGTAACAACCTACGCGATGTGCTATGTGCGTACAGCGTACCGTTCGACCTCTGCGTTTTACATTCAACCCAACAAGCAATGCCTGCTGTGAACAGATTTTCAGCGTTCCGAATAATTTATGGACGAAAGAGAGAAATAAAATGCGTCTTGCTCAGAAATAAAATTCTGACGGAAAGGAAGGAAGAAAATCATAAAAGTATGTAAAAATCAAATACTAAGAATCTTGTGTTTTGTTCCTGGTAATATCATCAAATGAGTCCTCCCACCAGGGCGGGACGGGAGGGGCTGTCGTACCTACTAACTAAAATAAACGGTGCCTTTCAATAGCCCTTTACGTTCCAAGTTCACAGTAACCTGATAAGACATTCCCGCAACCATTCTAGTAATTTGGGTCGTTAAAATTTTACAGGTAAGGTTAGTTACTTACACCAATGATATTATAAAGAAAGATACGCCATGTTCATACTAAATGGCGTTCAGATTTCGTTGCGTTGTTATTATAAGTACTAACTTAAATGTATACAGTAATTTAAAACTACGACAGCGATAGATAATACGGAACGTATAAGATAGAAAGAGATAGCTAGTTTTAGTGTGTTGCGCTTGAAGTATAGTCCACATTACACTAGAGTATCATAGAGTTTGTCGATTCACCACAGAAGAGACATTGAATATAACAAATAGGCAAGCGCGTGGGGTGCGCGCTTGGTATAATTATTTATTATTTTTATGCCGATTACCAATGTACAGCTACTAAGTACTGCGAAGGAAAATTTATCTTTTTACAATATATATATTATATTTTAAATACTGTCAAATATTTGTATCAAATTTCTGAAGACAGTTTATTTATATTTATAGTTTAGTCGAATACGTAATAGCTGTTAGTTACATTGGCGACTTTCATAAAAATGAAATAAATGTGTAGGATTTTAATAATTAATAAATACTTCAACACAAGCGCCTGTGAGAATAAGTAGATTTCTTATATTGGTACTGAGTTGGTAATGAATGATGTTTTAAATAAAATTGAATTCTATTTATGACTATAACTTTATAACTATAACTATAAATTTGTAACTATAACTAACCTCATTGTATATAACATTAATCATAAAAAATTTAAAGCGCAACGCTATAATTGTGCCTACCATTTCGCTTCTGTTTGAATAATCTATGACCCGACTTATGACGGATGCTATTTGTCTCTGTCACGCAGCAGATTGCCATCCTATTATCTATCCTTTTCGAACCATTACGTCAATAATACGAAATGTATTTGAAAATGAGGAATAACTCGTAAAAAAAATACAAAATTGATATATTTTTAATAGACTTGCTTATGGTATGTCACTCCACAACTCTTATTTTTCTTGGCACCATAGTTTCTGCACTTTCTGAAGACACAACTTAGCGTTTTTGTTACGCCGCGCACTCACTTTACCTCGCTCGCTGTTGTAATCCGACTAAATCAAGGGTGCTACAATTGTGTTACATTCTCCTCAACATTTTGTGCGCGTTAGTGCGATTTCTACCTCTTTTTATTTATAATATCATTGACTTACACAAATATTTTTTTTTAACTTTCGCTTATTTTAGAAATAAATTATATTTAATAGAATATGAGCAGTGGTATCAGCCCCGACTTACAAGTTGTAGGTCGTGGGTTCGAATCCAGACAGGCCCATTACTTTGTGTAGGTAATTTATTATTTTCATCACCACTGCTCTCAAAACGCTGAAGGAACACAAATGGTGAGGAAACCGGCATGTCCTAGAACCAAAAATTCGAAGACATGTGACATCCACCAATCCGCACTGGGCCCGCGTGGTGGATTATGGCCTTTTCCCTCTCACAGAGAGGAGGCCGTGTCCCAGAAGTGAGAACAAATGATGATAATGATTTTAGAATTGTCCCGGAAATCAGAGCCTGTATCAGGGGGTCGACCACAGGGGTTGACTAAGTTCGTGAACGAAGACACGGGTACGGAGACGGATGTACGAACAAGCTCAATGACCTGGCGGAACCCTAAAAAGGGGATATCAGTTTTTTGAGGCAATAATAACAAATTAACATTACTAATTTACTATGGGAAATTATAAATGTGCGGCAACAAAAGTTTTCTTTAGCACCTGCAACCTAGCGTCTTTTTTTATATGTGAGCGACGAGTTAATAGAACAGCTTCAATTATATTAATTCATCATCTTTACTATTCCAACAAAATATCAAGAAACCAGCGTCAATTTACGAGCGTAAATTAATATGACTCCGAGCTACCGATAAATATATTTACTTCTGATTTGATAACTCAGCGACTAATGTTGTAAGTGAGCTACTTTATATATTGTACCAAATCAGTACCAAATCTAAAACTCGCTTTAGCAAGATTTCAGGGACACCCCGAAGTTCGGTTTGGTTAGGTTCCTTTAAACCTTGTACACAGAAATAGAAGCCCCGCGAAGCGGGGCTTCGTCGACCCTTCTTAGTTAGATTTTTTTTATTACACCTCGTTATGACATATTTTAATGAACATATTTTGGTGCACATTCAGTATATTTGGTGGAACACAGACAAAATTAGGTAAATATAACGGTGACTCTATGAAATTAGAGTACGTTGATATTATTTTATAGATGAAGTTGATACACTTATTAGAAGCTGGCAATGAGTAGACATATCACAAATTTAGTTGCTTAAGAATTATCACCATGTTGCGTCATATTAACAGTAGCTTGTTTTACAATATATGGTCGCTTATAAACCATTTATTAGACGCTAAAAGTTTGTCGCTGACCTATTAATTCATTAGACAACTAAATATATTTGCAGACGAGAATGACATTTTAAAGAAGCTGCCTTAATTAGCACCCATTTACTATCCATTGGAAGGTGGATAGAGTCAATAGATTTTCTTGTTTTTGCTGAAAGGATGCGGGAGGGGTTACCTATCACAGGATCGAAAAACTTTTGACCGAATTTCATTTGACTCAAAACTTTTTAACTATTAACATTTGGTTTTTTTTACTTCATCGAAGTCACGTTTGCCACTGTTTCAGGTAACCTATTATCTATTCGTTTTTTTTTTTTCGTTACTCCAACACTTCATTTGGCCGAAAAACTTTTTACCGATGTTACACTTACTCGAAACGACGGTTGTTCGAAGTATTATGTTTCCAAAAATTCAGTATACCTACCACTGTTTAATTGCCATATTTTCATTTCACAAAACACCTAGTTTGTGCACACGTTTTGCAGGCGCCATTAAAATGTAGGTAGACTAATACAAAATACACTCTTTTGCAAAAAAAAAATATTTCTTTGACGTAGTCTGTATACTTATAATCGTGTAAATTAATGCGCGTGAAGTGAATTCGGGCAATTAAAAGAAAAAAAAAACGATGGATTATTTAAAACCGATGTACACGCCCAAACAAAAAGAAGTGGTCGGCAATAAAGACAAGATTTTTTTACTTTTTTTAATTAAATAAAGCTAAAATCTAATAACGAGTACCCCCTCTTGCCAAAATCACAGCTTGTATTTTGTATCCTTCTGGGCATGCTTTCCACGATGTTTTTAACGTTTTGAGGAATACGTTCCCACTCTACTGCAATGACTCTTTTTAGCTCCCTGATGTTTTGTGGAGCAGGTTGCACTGATCTTACTTACCCGTCTCTTTAGAACATCCCACACATACTCAATCTAAACGACGGATCCCAACTTCTTGCATTTACGCTTCCACGTCGCCAGAACGGTGCGGGCGAGCATTGTCGTCCATAAAACGCCATTTAGACGGGGAGAGTTTCTCGTACGTTTCCGTTCGAGAATGTATAAGCAACTATCGCAAGCAATAATCGCCATAACATAATCGTATCAAAATGTTAACACACAGGCAAGAACTAAAATCTCTGCTACGATTATATCATACGAGATTCGCTTATGACATATCGTTAGGCGATAATGACTATGTTTGTTTACACGGCGAAATTATTGTAAGAACATTCTTGCATACGAGAATCTCGACTTGTCTAAACACAATCTCGTATGACATTTTTTCACGTTCATACGTGTATCGTACAAATCAGTTTGAACCGTTTTGAGTGCGAGTTTTTAACCGACTTCAAAAAGAAGGAGGTTATCAATTCAACGGTATGTTTTTTTTTTGTGTGTTTGTTACGCGATTACTCCGCCAATTGTGGACCGATTTTCAAAATTATTTTTTTGTTCGAAAGGAGACATTTCAGGAGTGGTCCCATTGTCACCATATCAGAATCTGATGATTGGATCTTGGAGAAATCGAGGGCAACCCTCAAATTTTATAGGCCTACACATCGTTTTTCGCAAATTTTATGAAGTAATTTAAGTATTTGCGTATGGTAATCATCATCTCATGTAGCTGAGCTGATGATGGAAGGTACAACTCCTCTAGTAAGGACTTGGCATCGACTGATTTAGTAAATTATGTTTGTGTTCGCATATCTCCGGAACTGCAAGTCCGATTTAAGTAATTCTTTTTTTATTGTACTAGGTAACGTTCAACTTAGGGAATACTGCAAGTATTATCAAAATCGGTTCAGGAGTTTTTGTGATAGGGAATTATGAATGTAAGAGATTTTAACGATGTTATTACCGGTGTTACGGATTACAAAATTCTAGTGCTCATGTAAGTAAATGATGTACTCGTATTTGACAAGAATTGTGGTTGAATATTTAAACTAAAAAGAGTAAAATAAAATCTTTTACAAAAAATAAAGTGGCAAAAAGACAATGAAATTAATAAAAAAAGTCACCGACTTCCGAAAGAAAAGTTTTGAAGGTTATTTTACCCTTTTTTGTGGTTGTTTTTGAAGGCGGTTACATTTATTTTTTGTCATTCGAGTTTCGCGATTATAATAGAATATTCACGGAGATCAAAATTAAATGACACATATTGTTGAATGTCTCTTCATATTCCATTTTTATACAAGGTAAAACGTGTTAGATGTTCCCAAATTATTTCTTCTCGCTATCCATTTTTTAACCCAATACCACTTTTTATTTCGCCGTTTAACTACTTCTTGCCGTAGAAGAGTATAAATAATCAAAACACCCTCACGTAATACACTCAAGTTAGCAACTGGCATGAAAACTCGAAATGCGATTATTGCTTTGACGTTCGATGGACACCCCTTACGAGAAATCTTCCCTTGCGTGGCAATTATCGCCCAAGTCAACGGGCGAGAAGAGTGAATGTTTAGATGAAGACAATATTTTATATTCCTTCGATTATCGTATCTTCGAGTCGTGAAACTCTCCCCATCTGAATGGGCCTTAAAAATGGAATCTTCCCCAAGTGTTGTCAATGTGGGTTGTGCATATAGAATTAGGACTTCCATTATGTACCGGTGTGCATTTAATGTTCCATTTTCTATAAAAACTAACTCCGTACGCTCCGTCGAATGAATTGCTGCCCAAAACATAACGGAGCCTCCGCCATAAGGAGTGATTTCTTCGAAACACACTTCCGCATAGCGTTCCCGTGGTCTTCGCAGCACTCGCCGGCGTTGGTCCTCTCTACACAAAGACATTCTAGCTTCATCAGAAAACAATACTTTATTCCAGTCCTCCTGAGTCCATGAAGCACAGTTCCGAGCAAACTTAAGTCGAGCAACACGGTGCTCACGGAGTAATTTAGGGCCCCGACCTGGGCGGTAACTCCTGAAATTGGCAGCCAAAAGCCTCCTCCTGACCGTCCACAAGCTAACTTCTACTCCTCTTCTTCTTCAAGGCTCTTGTTCAGGTCCACTCTTGACGCCTTACGATTCCGCAACACCTGACTCACCAAAAAGCGGTCATCTCTTGGTTCTGTGCATCGTTTTCTTCCCGAACCGGGTCTTCTTTTGACCGAACCGGTCTCTTGATACCGTTGCCAAGTCCTCTGGACAGTTGAACGACTCACATTTAGCCGCTGAGACACGTAAGTTTGCGAACAACCTTCTTCAAGTAGGGCTATAATTTTACCGGCCCTTATCGCTATATCACTCATATCAATAATAGAGCTTTTAGAGAAAGCTTAAAAAGTGGTAGGTATTTAATGTAAAAAGAAAGATTAAATTGTTTAATTTGCAGAAAAAATCCAAAAAGTTTTAAAATATCGTAATCAGTTAAAAATCGTTTCTGCAATTCGCGCCATTAGTAAAGCAATTTTAGAATAATCCAAAATTATCATTATTTTTTTTTTATTAATTTCAAATTTTAAATTTGTAACGTAAAGAATCATGCCAGGATGCTTCAAATAACATGCCAATACATCGTCAAATTAATAAAACCTATTTCTTGTTCTTCATCTTCTTCATTGAAGTAGAGAATTTTTTTTTTTTGCTAGAGTTTAATTATGCAGATGTCATAATATTATATACGATAACATTACTCTTGATATTGTATTATCTAATGATAATATAACAATACCCGTCAGAGGGGAATGACATTTGCTGTTAGGTTATTATACAGTGTGTCCGGGCACGGGTTAGCGATATTTGAAGGGGATATTCTAGGCTCTTTTTCATCGACAAAAATGCTTTTAAAAAAATTCTTACTCCAAAACTTCGCGAATGGCAGCCATTTTAATTTTTTGATCTGTCGAACTGGGGTATGTACAATAAAATTCAAATATCTTTAAATCCAAGAGACATACATTCATGCAAATGACTTTATTGCAAAGCTAAACGTTGAGGCTTATCAAAAACTTACGAAAGTTTTCTAAATAATATGTAAAAATAACCAAAAAACATGGGCAAACACGAAATTGTACACAAAAATTACTGAATAATTTCACATTTTTAACTCTAGCTCGATAAGTACCCCTGAATTTTGCTAGGGTTTTTGCATTAAATTAAAATTGTTTGAGATAGGCTATAAAATGATATCAAAATTATCACTCTACGTTAAGTATCTTAGGAGTTATTCTCACTTGAACATGACCCTTCCTTAGCGCACGTACCCTAATATTACAGGTGTCGCATTCTTTGGGCGAGCTAAATCGTTCCAACGAATATTTCAGCTGGTATTATTGACCACCATAATCCATAAACTGAAATGGTATTTTTTTTTTATTTTATGAAACCACTTCTTGGAATTATTGCTGCGGGGCGAGACGGAAGGGTGATGTTCAAGTGAGAATAACTCCTAAGATACTTAACGTAGAGTGATAATTTTGATATCATTTTATAGCCTATCTCAAACACTTTTAATTTAATGCAAAAACCCTAGCAAAATTCAGGGGTACTTATCGAGCTAGAGTTAAAAATGTGAAATTATTCAGTAATTTTTGTGTACAATTTCGTGTTTGCCCATGTTTTTTGGTTATTTTTACATATTATTTAGAAAACTTTCGTAAGTTTTTGATAAGCCTCAACGTTTAACTTTGCAACAAAGTCATTTGCATGAATGTAGGTCTCTTGGATTTAAAGATATTTGAATTTTATTGTACATACCCCAGTTCGACAGATCAAAAAATTAAAATGGCTGCCATTCGCGAAGTTTTGGAGTAAGAATTTTTTTTAAAGCATTTTTGTCGATGAAAAAGAGCCTAGAATATCCCCTTCAAATATCGCTAACCCGTGCCCGGACACACTGTATAGTTGGACTATTAGGGGTGTTCTGGCTAGCACGTGTGTTCGAATCTTTTTTCGCATTTTGTGTGATTCTTGATACTCTTTTGTGACCTGTTATTGTATGTTGTGTTGTTCTTGTGTTTGTAAAATGGTTTGTATTGTGATGCACTTGCATACAGCATACAAACAGACATGCAACATGTAAACAAGCACCACAAAAACATGCGGCATGCAAGCAAGCATGTAACATGCAAGCAAGCATGCAACAAGCAGCAAGCACGCAGCATGCAACATGCAGCAAACACGCAGCATTCAAGCAAGCATGCAACATGCAACAAGCATTGTTTCTGTCATGGCTTGGGGTTTTAGGGTGGCCCCACGCGCGCTTATCGTCGCAGATGATTTGAACGCTCACCAGCTCCTCAGCTCGCGGGCCACCCCACCCCTCCGCGCCTACGCGATTTTAAATTACACTCTAAGGGCAGGGCAGACAAGACTAGTAAGTAAGTCGGCTTTGCAGCATTTCGTTTCCGCTAATTCCGCCACAAAGTTTTGTAGCACAATATAATGAATTTTTATGACAGTAATTTAATTTTTCGGTAAAATGTTGTTTCGGTATGGTGAAAATATGGCAAATAAATCATTTGGCAACTGAAAAAACTTTGAAAAGAGGCTATATATCTACGGTCAATATATAAAGTTATTTTGTTAATGACATCGGCGGAACATACTTCGGTAAAATAATACTTATGGCTAATACTTCGATGATCTGAAAATATGTCAAATAATGCATAAGTATAGCAAATCAGATGTCGGTCATTAGTTTTCGGTATAATGAAATTCGAACAAATAAAATTTGGTAAATTGATCGGTTCCCGGCGGGAGGGGGTAAGTACCTACCTATTGTTTTTAGGGTTCCGTAGTCAACAAGGAACCCTTATAGTTTCGCCATGTCCGTCCGTCCGTCCGTCTGTTCGCAGCTTAGCTCAGAGACGCCCAGTACTAGAAATCTGTAATTTGGTGTAAATATACGGATTTGTTGCCGAAAAAGTGGTAAAATAAAATCTTGTAAAATGTTTTTTTTAGGGTACCTCCTGTACACGTAAAGTGGGGATTTTCTTTTCTTTTCTCGCGTACCCCTTAGTGTGGGGTATCATTTAATAGGCCTTTAAAAAATATTGATCGTTTCTATGAACAATTTTTTGATAAAAAGATTCGTTTGTGAAATATTAAGCTTTAAAGTGCTAATTTTTGCTCGACTCGAGTGTCGAGTGTCCTCTACCAGCTAAACGGTTATGTTCGGGTGTGTGAAAAAATTCACAATAGTAGTATTAGTTTAAAAGAAAATTATCATGGCTAAGTAGCCTTTACAAGTTTACGAGTAATAGTCGACCAACTTATAAAACGTACTTGGATAACATATTTTCCTAAACAAAATGTATCAGAGAACATGTTCTTCAACTGCAAATGTAAGTTTGTCAACTTTATTTTTACAGTTATAATTATAGGTGGGTATGTTTTGTGTATTTTTCCAGATTTCTCAAAGACGCCTGGACCGATTTTGAAAATTCTACTTTATAAAATTAAATATAGCGAATCAGTTTAGTTAGTTCGCATAAGTATTTTGATGGGCAACTACGGAACCCTACAAATGATGAATGATGTACCTAACAAAGATTTTGTTATAATTTTGGCGATTGAAAAAGAGTGTCCATGGAGTTTCTTGCCCGTTCTTCTCCATAGAGATCTACGCTTTGGAATGGGCATCTACAGTACTTTCACAGTTTTTATGTCTTGTGACTGGGAATTTTGTCATTTGACAATTCAAAAGTGCCTGTAACTGGCCTACTTGAAAGTTGAAATAAACGATTTGATTTTTGATTTTTTTGATTTTGATTATACTGTGCGTGGCCTGACACGCATTTTGCCGGTTTTTTTTTATACTAGAACGGCCCCAGGGGTACAAAATATGTGACACGCTCTTTTAATCTCTATAATATTTTGATCCAGAAACATTTTTATCTATGATAATCTTACTAGGATTGATTTTTCCTCGTTCGATGTTTTTATTATTTTTATCTTTATTGTTCTGGTAATAACAACAGTATATAACACGAAGTAGTCTGTAATCTGGGCTCAGTAGGCACTTAGATATATTAGACTTTAGATCATGCGTATCATCATCCTCTTAGCCCTTGTGGGCTTCGCCCTTGGTAAGTTATATTATATTTTTAATATCTGACCGTAATTTAATTAATAAGAGCAATCAATGTTATTAATACTGTAAAAATTAACAATAAACTATTGTTTTTAAAGCTGTACCTGGGAGCGGCAGGAGTAAACATAGAATCGTCGGTGGATCAGCTACTACCATTGAGACTTACCCGTACATGTCCAACATGCAACGCATCTTTGATGGTATCTGGTGGCGACATAATTGTGGAGGATCTCTACTCACCTCCACCGCGATCCTCTCCGCTGCACATTGCTTCTAGTAAGAGAAGTCTTTTTTTTATCTTTGTAAAATCATCAAGAGAGTCGTCCCACTCAAGGCGGGACGGGAGGGAATGTCAGACTCGTACGAACTAAAATCCACGGTATTCCTTCAATAGTCCTTTACGTTCCAAGATCACGGTAACCTGATAAGACAGTCCCGCGACCCCAGCAGGCTTTGGCCCTCTACGGCCCTGTCAGATTGACAAGACTAACAAGACTTTGACCGGGAAGATATTCTTCTAACAAAAATTCAAAAGTTATATCAAGCAAATATTTGTTTAATTGTTTACAGTGGCGATAACGAATACGATTACAGGGTAATACTTGGCAGTTCGTATTCGCATAGCGGTGGCTCCGTTCACCTTATCACAAGAATTATCATGCACCCTGAATACGTTCATGATACCCTAAACAATGATGTGGCAATCGTCCGCCTCTTCAATCCGGCGTTGTTTTCCAGCAGAGTTCAGGTCGCAAGAATTCCTGGACCCAACTACAATATTGCTGATGGGGCCAATGTCACGTACATTGGATGGGGTAGACTCTCGGTACGTACTAGTTATGAATAAAAAGTAATACTTCACTCTCCTATGAACTACAATCTGTAAGTATCGCTTGTTCGGAATCTCTTACTAATTCAAAATAGTTATTTGTTATGCAAGGCTGCAAAGTTGATTTTTGGCGCGAGTACTTGAATTGAAAACTGAGCGAGCGAAGGATTCTAAGATTGAACCGCGAGAGAAACGAGCGGTTCAAATATAGAATCCTGAGCGATGCGAAGTTTTCAAAGGTACGAGACGCAGAAAAACTTTGCTGCCGAGTGCAACACACAACTTTTCACCTCACACAGCGAGGAAATGTAGTGGGGGCGGCTCGCCTGCCAGTGTAGAAAAGTAGGAAACAATTGAATACAAGACGTGTTCGAATTTTAAACAACACTTTGTGCTCTAGAGCACAAAATGGAGTTTTGCGCTCAGATTTTGAATGAGAAATAGAATCTTTCCGAGCGGGTGAGGTGAAAATTTTCTTTTCACCGTCTTGTATTCAATTATTTTCTACACTGACAGGCGAGCCGCCCCCCTACATTTCCTCGCTGTGTGAGGTGAAAAGTTGTGTGTTGCACTCGGCAGCAAAGTTTTTCTGCGTCTCGTACCTTTGAAAACTTCGCATCGCTCAGGATTCAATTCAAGTACTCGCGCCAAAAATCAACTTTGCAGCCTTGCTGCATAACAAATAACTATTGACACCTGCCCGAATTTGAACCCTCTATGAAATACTAACCCCTGCATATGTGAGGCTAACGGCTTGTGATAGCGATCGACTGCTACGTTTCGTATCGCGGGTTCGATCCCCGAACGGAACAAAAGTTTGTATGACCTACAAGCAATCACGATACAGGAGAAATTCCTAGAGTGGGGTGACGTTATAAACAAAAGAAAAAAGTACTTGCGAGAATAGGTATACCAAATCAAAAAGATATTTTCCATCAAAAAGATATCCATTTTTTTTGTTTTCAGCCCGATGACCCGCGATCTTCCGATGTGCTCATGCACGTTGAAGTCAACATCGTCAACCAAGAATTGTGTGCTGAGCGTTATGCTCACCTGAAAACCGACCCGTTTTACGAGGACTGGCCTGATGTCACTGATGCCATGATGTGCGCCGGTAACTTGGGCCAGAGTGGAAAGGACTCTTGCACAGGAGATTCTGGTGGTCCTCTTGCTCACTTTGGCGATATCGTCGTAGGAGTAACTTCCTGGAGCTACGATTGTGGAGATCCCTTCTACCCTAGTGTCACTGTTCGCGTTTCTCATTTTACCAACTGGATTGTTGCAAACGCTAACTAAAGATGTCAAGATGATAAATTCATATTCGTGTTGTAGACCAGCAGCAGTATGACAATTCTAAACTCATAAAAAACGACGGGTTGCACTCCGGAAGTGCCGGCAGAAGTGAAAACTATTTCCATATTTTAAACACTTTATAAATATACACAAATTTTACGAATACACAGCAGAGTGGCCACTACACAGACGGTCGAACCATCAGCTGTCACCATAGATGATACACTATTAAATAGCTAGCTGTCACCCACTGTCCATGGATGCGCGTGCCACGCTGTAACATAAACACACACGAACATTCGCGCAAGCGCCCTGCGCCGCCTAAACGAAACAGCAGGCCGGTCACGTGTTCGTCTTACGAATTTTCGATCAGGTCACGTATCCTGACGCGAGTTTAGCATTTTTTACCCATTACAAAAAGGTGTACAGCGCCGCTAAAGAAGTTTTCACTTCAATAATAATTATAATTATAAGTAATAAAGCCACAAACCTGTTTTTTTTATGTCATTTCTGTACCCCTGTAAGTAGTAGGTACCTTCCCTTTTTTATTAGATTGGAAAATTACATTTTTTTAACGGATAACACTTATCAGTGTAGATAATACCAAAAGGATTCCGGTTTTTGTAAGGAGATTATAAAACAATTAATATAACCAGTAGTAGCTACCGTGGAATGGGGTTAGTTTGATTCACGGGGTAACATTGATAAAAACTTTATATTTTTTTTAAACAGGAATTGTTTAATTTCTGAACGCAACCGAAAAATTTCGTCTTTTGCATTGGCAGCACTGTGTGTCACTCTTTGACATTGCCCAAGCGCTGCACGTACAAACAGAT
Source organism: Agrotis clavis (assembly GCA_954870645.1). Classification (NCBI taxonomy): domain Eukaryota; kingdom Metazoa; phylum Arthropoda; class Insecta; order Lepidoptera; family Noctuidae; genus Agrotis; species Agrotis clavis. Next base: position 13,738,679 of record OX940922.1, read on the forward strand.
CACTACCGGAGATTTTCATAAAAAACTGTGAGTATTGTGTTTAACGTATTTTAGGGGTTAAAATAACTTCCAGGGTACCAGATTGGATATGCAAGTTGCTAGAAAAAATTATAGTTTATGTTGTTATGTGTTTAATTAGCTTGAGAAAGAAGTTGTTTTTGTACTTTAACCTCCAAAATTTCATTCAGTGGTGGTTTATTTTCTATACGGGGTGTCATTGATCACAGGCATGGGGTTACTTTGGTCATTGATCAATCTCACCCCATGACATTTTTAACATATATTATCAATATATTTGCAATGATGGCTGCTTTATATGATTTTTTTTTACTTTCAGCGCTATGCCAAGAACATATATGAAGCGTTTAGGCGCTCGCGCCTATCGGAATTCTAATGAAGACGTGTTAGAACGAGCAGTAGCTAGTAGTGATTTTTTTCTATTTTTACTTAACATTTAAGATTTTGACTGATTAATGTTCCTAATTATGTTTTTACAATTAATATATCTCAATGAAACGTTAAAATAAAGGTGATTTTTCAAAAAGTTTTTTTTGCCTTTATCAATGTCACCCCAAAACTTTAAAAAAATTAATATCTTTTTTTGCACTTAGCCGATTTTTTTTGTTCTTTCGAAATAATAACGTTTAAAGGGGTTACTATCATTTGCCGTAAAAATATTAGGGGGTATCAAAGTAACCCCACTTACGGTTTAACATTGACCACTCACATTTATATTTTTCATCGACATATTATTTATTTAAAATAGAATCTAATTCATTGTATCGATTGTATAGTAAAAACCGATATTCCAATTTTTTTTTTGTCTTCGGTACCTTTGTATTTTAGAAAATACAGCCCTTTGAATTTTTAAATTGATCAATGACACCCCATTCCACGGTACCTAACGACAACAGAAAACTGGCATTATAGGAAAATTAAATTAAAAAACCGGCCCGGTGCGAGATGTACCTACTCGCGCACGAAGGGTTCCGTACCATTGACTATAGAAAGGGCATTAAAATCATATAGCCTGCTGCTAAGTAGGTAACTTGAGAATTGTGTACAAAAACAAATATAGGAGGAAAAGAAAATATATTACAATGTGGGGTTTCCTAAATACACAAAAATAGTGATTATCTTTAACTACAATATAGATAAACATGATAATATTATTTAGTATAAAATACGGAACATTACTTCAACTGGCTCAGTACCTACCTACCTATTCGAGAATATTAAAATTGAACTATGCGTGGCATTATCCTGTTAGCCCTTCTGGGGTCCGTTCTTGGTAAGACCTATTCAGTTTACTGTTCGAGACAGTCCTGTAATCTGGAGCCTTACCACGAGCTCTTAAGGCGATCCAGTTTAGGCTGTGGTAAAGAGACAGAGCTATACAAGTCGTCTAGCGCCATCTCATTCCCACAGCCTATAGGCCACCTGGTAGGCCACAAATTCATTATAAACAAAAACCATCGCTTTTTTTTGGAAAGAAAATTGATTGAAAATGCGCGTTGGCGGCATCTACTTATTGTAGAGTGACGATATCTTGGTTGGTGTAGGCGTCTGGTGTGGTCGTGGGTTCAAATCCAACACGCAATTGAATAATTATTTCTTTCCACTAAAAAAAATTATGATTCGTGAAAATATGTAAAAAATATCAGATCGTCGATTGGTTGTTGTGCTGTGTCTCGCAGGTTACAAGTGTGTATGGCTAAAGAAAGCCGGAAACACATTATTAACACCCGACGCCACCCGATGAAACGTGATGCGTGTTGGGTCAAATCAAATGTATTGTTTTCTATGACCAGAATCACACTATGAACACCCGACGCGACGACACGCGCTCACTGCACATCGGGTGTCGACTAGGGCATGCAACCGGGAAATCCCGGTACCGAAAATACCGGGAAATCCCGGGAATTTTTAAAGCAATCTTACTTTACTTACTTACTTTCGATACTTTCGGTACTTTATTATTTTTCTATTTTTTTTCCAATATAAAGTTACAAATCATATCCAATAAACTATTCTTTTACAATATTGTTGATATAAAACAATTTATTTGAAAATAATGAGAATTTCACAAACAAAAACTAATCAGCAAGTAAGTAAGGGGTCAGTTATTGTAGCAATTCGCACCACGCCGAAATATCGTGATGGCTTCTGCTACACTGGGAAGACCTGGATGAAAGGTCTGACGAATTACGCGATAAAATTAAGATGTTCACTTTGATCTAGGCAGCCAACAGCAAGGATATATGCAAAGTACGTACCTAAGACTGCAACTGACACTCGTTGAACTTCCACCTTTTGAATGTCCATGAGCTGACGATGGGGCCAGGATTTACACAGATAGATGAGACTGGTGATGATCACACGCGGCGTCGGTTAGATTTCAAATTCTGCCTGGTCGCGCGGTCGCGTGCGTTCCGATCGGCGTCCGTTATGAACTGTCATTGCTCTGAGCTTTGACGTATACGCACAATGCATGACAACCAAAAAGTTGGTGTCTCGTTACTGCTGGTGATGCCCAGAGACAAATGTGAACATCGTATATGTTTTTTTTGAAAATAATTTTGATGGAAACGAAACATCCCGCCCACCAAAATACCTATGGTATTTTCTGGTTAAAATATAGGAAATGTAATTAGAAACGAGAATGATTAAAGTTACGGTTTAGATTGCTAGAAGAAACGATTAGGTTATGATTATCTTACACTACGGTTTGCTAAATTAAGATCTAATAAACGAAATATAATTTGGTGTGATTGAAACTAGTCTTCTGTTGGCAAAGGACATAGTTTCACTAGAGGTCGATTGATGGTTTGATTGTTTGCATTTTTTACTAATGCACTCCGAGCTACCCCATCAACTCCAACCTGGAGTTCTACGACTCTCGCGAGATTCCAATGCAATGGGCTACGATTGTCGTCCTTGACTAACACCATCGAACCTATCGACAACGGTTTTGAGTGTTTAGTCCATTTTGCGCGTTGTGTTAGCGAGTTTAAGTATTCAGTTTTCCACCGAGACCAGAAGTTCTGTTGAAACGCTTGTAGGGTATCGAACCGGGAAATCCCGGTCCCGAAAATCCCGGGATTTCCCGGTTCTTGAAGTATATTTTAAAACCCGGGACATGCGACTGAGAACCGGGAAATTCGGGATTTTCGGGACTCAGAAAAACAGTATAAATAATTTGTTTAAACTTGTTAATTCTTTTATAGAACAAAATAATCAAATTGGATGTAAGGTATTTATTCACTTCGCCGTTAAATACGGAATAACATGTTCAGATAGAAGTGTTGTTGACAGAGAAGAAAAGTTGATAATGTAGTACTGGTTATATCTCGAAAGCCTTTGACAGGGTCTCGAGACAAAAAGCTTCCTTGCTTTTGGTATCTCAATTTTTGTAGCTGGATATCAGACTTTCTTAGTGAACGATCAATCAGAGTTGTCGTTGATGACTGATCCTTTGAGCTTTTGGTTATTGACTCTGGAGTTCAACAGTTATCTGTTTTCTTTGCAACTCTTATTTTGCTGCACATTTCTTACCCACTTCAGCCTGGTATTGTTGGATAGGTAGATAACAGTACTGTTTCAGTGACATACTTGCCCACTGCAAAATCCAGTGGGGATGAAGTTCATTGCTTCAGAGAGACCATGGTAGAGCAAACAGATTTGATACTTAGTATCCCATAAAAGAGAGAAGTTTCTTGTTCGCTCACACAAGAAACTTCTCTCTTTTATCGCCACCAACATACACAACATACAGGCGTATATTTCCTTAGTGAAGTAGGAGTAAATCAAAACTACATCTTTTATAGAGTAATTTGGACCAATTCCTATTTTTACTGTTTCTGTATCTGATGACCTTGAGCTTTTGGGCATGGAACTGACATCCAGTGTCAAGTTTGACGTGGGCATCCTAAATAGAGTGAAGCGATACCTTACACCTGGATATGTGCAAGCCCATTTCTGCATTGATTGCGTCGTAGTAGCCCGCGAAATTCAAAGTTTCTTATGTTTTTTCTAACGGAGTATTGCAGCAACCTTACTCAACTTAATCATTGGGATGGCTCAGATAAATACAACTTACTGCACTAGACCCAGTGGAATGCAGAGCTCTTGTGAGTATATAAAACACACACGACACAGAACAGACACACACACTAAGCATGGCCACTGTAGACCTGGCGACGCTACTAATTGGCAACGTGAAACTGGTGGATGGTTACTCTACAGCTTAGCTCATCTTATCGACGCAAGCTTAAGGAATAATAATAATGTAAAGATGTACATTATAGCACGATAGGTGTATATCCGACAGGATAATTCGCTTCGCAACGGGGTACGAGTCTCCTTCGTCTTCAGCAAGCTGCTTCAAGGTACGGCATGCAAGAAAAGGGGATGAAGAAACACCATACGTAACGGTGTTCAGACGGTACTCTTGGAGATTATCGTGAGCAGAGGCTCTCCAAAAGATACGCTGATAGTCACGATGGTCCTGCCAGATCAAAATTTGACGGTACATCTGTCGGGCGTCAGCCATGAAGACAACATTATGTTCCCTAAACCGCAAAAGAATATCTATAATATTTGGTTGTAACTTAGGACCGGTAAGTTGAGAGTCGTTTAAGGAACGTGAGTTAGCGTCTTTGGCAGAGGCGTCGAACACAACACGGAGACGGGTAGTGGCGGAATCGGGACGAAGGACACAGTGATGTGGTATGTAGTATTTTCCCATGCTGAGTTCCTCTACTGGTACCAATGTCATGTGTCCGGTTTCTATGTAGTCTGACATGAAGTCCACGTATTGGCCCTTTAAATCGGGGTCACGAGACAACCGGCGTTCGATAGCGTGAAATCGTCGCAATGCAACCTCACGAGAGCCTACGAATATGGGTTCCGAATCATCTTTAAAGGGCAAACGTACAACGTACCGTCCAGAGGAATCACGAGAATGACTAGATACAAACTTCTGTTCACAGAGCGTTTCATCTGGAGTCAAGACTGACGCTTTCGGTATAGAATCCAGTTCCCAAAAATGTTGAACCAGAGAATTCAACTCGTTATCTATGTTTAAGGATGTCTGCACTAACGTGCTAGAAGCTAAACGAGTCTTGCCTAACAGGAGCCACCCAAAAACGGAGTTAAAAGCGGTGGGTTGGTTAACATTTCCTTTGATTTGTTGGTTGAGAAGTGAATCGGTGAATACGTCGGCGGCGAGCAATAGATCGATAGGTCCTGGAATATCGAATCCGGGGTCTGCGAGTGGCAAGGATTGAATATGTGACCATCCAGAAGTGTTTAATTTTGCGATAGGTTGATCGCCACATATTTTCGAAATGACATGCATGTCCAAATCAAAGAATGTGGCATCCTTAGTACCTACTGCACATTTCACATCACCGAGAATAGAGGCTGGTGCCTCGCCGAGTCCACATACGGTTGTGTTTACTGGGGTCGGATGTAAGTTTAAACGTGAGATGGCCGATTCAGTAATAAAGTTACTTTGACTTCCCGTGTCAAATAAGGCACGGAACGATTGCATTGTACCGAGAGCATCTTTGACGTGCACTATTGCAGTCGCCAGCAAAACAGTTGTATGCATCGGTGACCTTGACACCAACGACGATGCGGTTGGGTGGGTTTCAATAGGATTATCGCGATGGAGTAAGGTGTGATGTTTCCGTTTGCATGTGCGACATGAAAATATCGATCTACAATCCTTCAACTGATGGGATGGCTTCAAGCAGTTAAAGCACCAGTTCTTCTCAGTAGCAATCTGCATTCGTTCATCGTATGATTTTTTTATAAATTCTGAACATGCCGCAATGGAATGAGCATTACTACAGAAAGAACATTTACTGGTATACGGAACGGCAGGTCAAAAGCAAAACGAAAGTCGTTTTGCTTTTGACCGGTAGCAGCTACCAGTGTGTGTGCCGGTGTGGACCGTTTTGTTTGCGAATGTGAAGTCGAACTCCTCTGCGTAAGTTCGTTTGACTTGGTTGTGTTAACGAAATGTGTATCGCGTAATGACGCCTCGCACTTAGTATGAAGGAAAGCTTTTAATTGTACGTAAGTAGGCAGTTCGACATCCGAATGCTTTTCTTCAAATTCACGTCTTAATTTCGAGTCAAGTTTGGATAAAATATGATATACTAGAATAAAATCCCATTGACTAACCGGCAGATTAACTGTTTTTAAAATACTTAAATTCTCTTCAAACAAATCAAGGGATTTTCTGAACTCGTACCCGTCGTTGAATTTAAAATTGACATTTAAGATGTCTCGCCAACACGTAAAAGCTAGGTCGCGTTTATTAGTGAAGCGCGCGATGAGTGCTTGGTACGCGTCGTGATAGTGTTCGTGAGTCATCGGGAACGGTTTGATCACTGTCAACGCATCGCCGCTAAGAGATGATAACAGATAGTGAAACTTCTCCGTGTCAGTCAAAGAAGTTGATTTGTGTATCAAAGCGTTGAAAGTATCGAAATATTCCGGCCACTTCTTGACGTCACCGCTAAAAGTCGGAAGTGTTATTTTGGGTAACCGAATGTTTGAAGAAGCATTGCCAATACCGTGAGAATTATTTGAATCACCTTTAGAAAAGGTGCGATTTATTGACAACACTTTGTAATACATTTCGTCGAAACGCTCCTGAATTTCATTATCTTCATTTTCAGGATCGTCAAGAATCTCCTGAATTGTAAAATGCGCATCCTCAAAATTAGCCGCAATATTCTTTATTTCCTGATGATATGATAAAAACAAGTCTCGCTGAGAATGGTCACTAACTGCTAACATTCCAACCTCTAAAGCCTTAGTCAAACGCTTATACGCGATGGTTCGTTTTCTACGCAAGGATGGTAAATCCTCAGTAGTATAATGAATGTCGATTGATTTTGACTTAGACTTCTTTAAAGTACCTAATCTATTTTTCTTTAGAAGTGACATTATAGGCACTTTGTAAGTTTATACGAAAAAAATAACAAAATAATTATGTAGATAAGTTCCGATTACGCGTTTAGTTACTTACGTACCCAAATAGTAGTAGATGGATGAGTATTTTCGGTTTTAAAAAACTAACTAAACAATATTGTTCAACGTAAACAGTACCGGATAGATAATTTTGTTCCGTTTAGTTCCGGTACAATTCAAAAGCACTGCAAACTATATTTTGTTCCGATATTGTCATTCAAATCGCTCTGTAAATGAATACAATGAAGATAGGTAACGATTAACAGGTATAATTAGCTACCGAGTAGATAACTTGAAGTAAACAAGTTTTTATGTCACATAAGAATGTTCTGGATACTGTGCGGTACTCATTCATTCATCTGTTCATTCACTTGGCAACGGAAATAATCACAGTGCCTATGTTGGTTTTACCGTTCGAGTTCGACCGTTACTCGAGCGAGATTTCAATCTACCCTCACGATTTGAGAAAGTGAAAAAAAATTATTCAACGGAATATTTTACGATTTCTGTATTGTAAAACACGATTTATACAACAAGATTACCTACGTTGTGATTGCGATGTATGATGGGTGCAAATAACCTAATATCGAGTTGCGAATTGATCAATTGTGAGCGAAATAAATTGTGCACCGATAGAAATGTGATTGCACAATATAACCCGATCTCACAATTATTCGATGAATAATGGATACTCAATATTTTAATTTACGATTCTACGATCTACGATTTTGTAAATCCTGGTTCGATGGTGATAGCTCATGAACGTTATGTAAACTGATGGATTCGATAGTAGGTAGCTTAGACTGCGTTATGTGCCTGTAGTTTTTAGTTAAAACAATAGATCGATTGAGATATTCTAAGCTACACTTTTAACCAGAAATACCACAAGTAAAGATGGCAATTTACGATTCAAAAATGGAAGGTCCCGGGTTTCGGCACCATAAAAATGTAGCAATTCGCACCACGCCGAAATATCGTGATGGCTTCTGCTACACTGGGAAGACCTGGATGAAAGGTCTGACGAATTACGCGATAAAATTAAGATGTTCACTTTGATCTAGGCAGCCAACAGCAAGGATATATGCAAAGTACGTACCTCAGACTGCAACTGACACTCGTTGAACTTCCACCTTTTGAATGTCCATGAGCTGACGATGGGGCCAGGATTTACACAGATAGATGAGACTGGTGATGATCACACGCGGCGTCGGTTAGATTTCAAATTCTGCCTAGTCACGCGGTCGCGTGCGTTCCGATCGGCGTCCGTTATGAACTGTCATTGCTCTGAGCTTTGACGTATACGCACAATGCATGACAACCAAAAAGTTGGTGTCTCGTTACTGCTGGTGATGCCCAGAGACAAATGTGAACATCGTATATGTTTTTTTTTTAAAATAATTTTGATGGAATCGAAACAGTTATGATGATGATTATGATTCATTTATTGCATTACTTTCATTTTGAAGAGAATAACTTTAATCATGCTCAGATTTTGTGTATTTTATAATTATTTGGTTTATTGATCTCTAAAAAGCTTTTACATTTTTTTATGATGCTACCTTTATTTTAAAGAAAATAGCGTTTGTTACATTCTTTTCTTGAGTTTTACGTGACAAAGATAGGCTTATTTCTAATTCAAAATATAGTAGGAATTTCCGATATTCAAAATATAGTTCTGATATATTTTAATTATTATATTTAAAAGTTATTTTTATATCAAAGTAAAAAAATACATGTGGCACTCGGAGATTGCGAGAAGCTACCTTTTTTTTCCACTTCACTCGATCGGAAAGATTCTATTCATTCGCGCGTTTTGCGTGCAAAATGGAGTTTTCTCTATTTTGCACGCAAAACGCGCAAAACTCAATTTTGCGCGCTAGAGCGCAAAGAATTGTTAAAAATTCGGACAAAATATCCTGTAGTCAATTATTTTCTTCACTGGCAGGCGAGGCGCAGAGCCGCCCCCACTGCATTTCCTCACTTAGTGAGGTGAAAAGTTGTGTGTTGCATTCGGAAGCAAAGTTTTTCTGCATCTCGTACCTTTGAAAAGTTCGCCACGCTCAGTTTTCAATCCTACTTGGATTGAAAACTGAGCGTAGCGAAATTTTCGCGCCAAATATCAACTTTGCAGCTTTGCATAACAAATAACTATTTTATTTTAAAAGAAAATTAAAATGTTTGTGATGCACTACTGTAATTATAGAACTTCTTTGTTGCAGGAGAATTTTATAAGTAGGTTTCATTGTGAAAACTCCTTTTGTAGCTAATCGTTTAGAATTAGTAAGATAAAGTAAATTGTTTCTATGACGGATATTTTTATGATTACCGAAGTCTCCCGAACTGAAACGACGTTAGATGATGCGTGGTGTCAGGTATTTTCGTTAGGTTTTTGTTGGGAATGTCTTGATTTGGTTGCCGCGCCGCACCGCGATCAGAGCCCGCGATAAAAGCTATGCAATAGCTTAAAAAAAAACATTTAAATTCGGTTCCTTGAGATTATGTTCTGATGATTATTGTCAATTATAGATTTACGAATAAAACAAAGTTTTATGAACTACTCCGTCCCACCCACATTAAAATTTGTAATGAGTTCATTTTTCAACTGATTTAGATAATTTTATGAAGTGTGCACGCTCGTGCCTTTCATACGATAAGTTAATAGCGACATTTGTACGTGAGTACCGAAAGTACCGAATTTCCCGGGAAATCCCGGTTCCATGACCCAGTACCGAAACTTCGGTACCGGGTTTTAAAAAGAACCGGTTCTGCAAGCCCTAGTGTCGACACGTTGCGTCGCGTGGCGTGTTAAATAATGTGTTTCCGGCTGAACATACAATAACTTTCATAAATTCATAAAGCATCCACAATAAAGGCGTTACGTACTATTCATAGAACCCCTCTATGAATAGTACCTACCTAACTCCTTTAAGTATTGTTTTTTAAAGATTAACAAATATAATTAAATGATCACAACATTTAATGCTTGACTTGTTTGCATAAGAAATTGTACAGTCGAATTCCAAAATCCTTCGTCAATTTCTGAAAGCAATAGCCTGACGCTTCGCTTTGACTTACGACCTTTTATTATAAGTTGTTTTAATACTATACAAATCAAAGGAACTTACGGTATACTTAATTTCAACCTTTTCTTACAAGTAATGCTGGCGCAGTGGTTAACGTGCTCGGATATTTCCTTCACTGGCGAAGGATCGATCCTCACTTTTTTCTAATTACATACTTTTATTTTATTTAATAATTTTAAATATTTTTTTGCTTGCTTTATTCTTTTTGTTATTTTTCATGTATTTTTTTGTAGAAATTTGATAAATAAAATTGTTTTTTTTTTTTAATAATTACTATTGTTTGTTTTTTAATCTCGTAGACCAAATTGACAAATGTTAACATTAAAACTGACGTAAATACTATTGAAATTTATGTCAGTTTGCCATTTGCACCTGTCAATTCAGTCTACGAGATTAAAAAACGGACTTTAATACTAGTCATTAGTGTTGTGTGTCGACCGTTATCATCATTTAAGTATAATAAAGTTTTGTAGGTAGATCAGAGAAAACAAAACAAAAGTTACAAAAGTAAATTATTTCGATTTGTGAGGTAGACATTACTATCTTAGTTCGTTTCGAGTCTCATATTAGAACGTTGTTGATTCCTGGTTAATTTGTGCGACGATTGTTTACATCTATTACGCTGTTTTAATGTTATTGTTTTGTTGTGAAATATTAACAGTGGGAATAATATAATCACTGAGGGTGAATATTATAGCCGTGCATAAATATGGATTAAACAATACAAATATCAAATTAAACCGGACTAAGTGTGAGTAGGTATTAACATTTATTTTTAGTTATTTCACATGTTAATATCTTATTTATTGACAAGATTCCCTACAATAGGTTTATTTGAAAGTAGTAATACGTGTTACTTATAGATTTTTCTTTTAGTAGGTAAAAAAAATTAACAGTTGCATTTTGCATAAAGATAATAATAGTATTCCATGTTTTGTTCTAGTGAAATACTGTCAGTCCTGTGTCCTGTGGATATGAGATACGAGGAACGATAAGCGCTATTTGCTAAGCTTGTCGAGAGCAAAGTCCAACACCGACGGTTGTCAGACATCATAATAAAATTATGGTGAATGAATACGAAGGAAATAGCTTCCCCGAATGAGTAACTAATTCAACACGAAATGAATAACCGTTCAGTTTCACCGTGCACTCAAGACAAAAATTACACCAAATATCAGCCAAAAACCGTTTGTTTTATAGAAATAAAAGAAACGTTTAAAAGCACGACCATATTTTTTATATCGCTTTTGTTGTATTCATTGTTAGTAGACTGTAAGCGTAAAACATCATTTTATTCACAGTTCTTATTAATTTAGGGCTTAGATTTGAGGCTAAGTTTCAATCATTCTTTTCGTAAAGAAAACGAAAATTAAACTGATGTCCTCAAAAGGGTATTTTTATGGAGAGCGGTTTTTTTTTTTTTGTGGTTTTATTTCAGTAATAGAACTAATTTCCATGTTATATTTTTTTTTTTTGCTAAATCGCACTAAGTGGAACGAAAAAGCCTGATTGCATAGAAAAAAATTTTTCGCGCCGCAGCCCCGGAACGCAAAGAGCAACTGGCCCTTTGCGTTCCAGGACCGCGGTGCCTACACAATCATAGCTGTAGCAGTATTTTTTAAGTAGTGCTAATGTTATTTGCGTGGTTCTATTTCAGTAAAAGAACATAACTTTTTTTTGGTAATTCGCATTTGATGGAGCGGAAGAAATTTATTTCCTAAAAACAACCTGTTTCTGCACCGTGGCCCTGGAAAGCAAAGGGCAAATAGTGTTTTGCGTTCCAGGACCGCAGTGCCATGGGAAAATTGTTTGAAATAGTAACAAGGCACCGCGGCCTTGGAACGCATAGAGAAATTGGCCTGCTCAACTATTACTATTTCAAATGGCTTTAATAAATAGTCATATCTTTAATATTTCTTTTGTTAACATAAAGACAAAACAACACATTAATTTTTTTATGGGATAACATACTAAAAAGGCCGCACTTTATAAAAAAACCCTTTAGTTTCTTAAATATAAATAAACGTAATTTAGTCGTTATAATCAGCTAATGAAATTGGATAATATTGTTTTATCTTCATTCACATTCTTTTTAATCATGATAATTATATTAATCAATAACTTGTTAGTTGTTCATGTTAATTTACAATTTATTTATGCTTATTATTTATTAAAAAAGTCAATTATTAGTTTTATGTGTTTATGTTTTTTTTTTTGGTCTTGGTGGAAATAAAAAAAGTCATGCTGAATTAAAATGTTAATTTTGTTTTATTTATTTATGTAATTAACAAACTTATATTTTATTTGTGATATCAGATTCATACGAATCTGACAATCCCTCAGTCAACAGTCAACTCATTTGATGAACTTCAACATGAGATTTCAATAATATTCGTTCTTGCCTCAATATTGATATTCGCCGGCATTTTGAGAATACTTAAATATATCGCTATCTATATAATCACACGTCACTAACCAACAACCACAATCTAACGAAAACTTGATTTCGATCAAGTTAAATATTCCTAAAACTTGGTCTACCTCACAGAAATTGTGAACAAACGGTTATAATCATATTTCTGTCCCATTACAATATTTAACAATTGAGTAAAACTTACAAAAAGAATATCACTGCGAGAGGTTCGAACTCATGCCTTGCTGTTCACCGCATACGTCAAGTGGAACGCTTTACCACTAGGCCAACTGGACACATATTATACACGTTGAAATTATGAATCCTATACCATCAGTAGTTGATGATGAATGTGTCTCTTAAAAATAGAAGGTCGTAAGTCAAACTAAACGTCAAGCTATTGCCTTGTAAGTGTGCCGAGCCGCTTTTGAACGCCTACTGTACATACCTACATTAAAAACAGAATATCAAGTCATTGTCCAAAAGATAGCACTTCGCATCAAACTTTATAAATATTATTTTCAGCGTTCCCAAGGAGCCCGAACCGAATCGTTGGTGGCTCCACTACCAACGTGGAGACCTACCCGTACATGTCCAACGTACAGTTGTCCTCGTCAGGCCTCTGGTGGAGCCAATCATGTGGAGGGTCTCTCATCACTTCCACCGCGGTACTATCCGCTGCACACTGCTTTTAGTAAGTGTAAAAACATCTAACACTATATCTTTTATTCATTAGGTTCCCATAAAAACACCACACCACAAAATATGATGGCGAAAATAAAGCGTACCTCTTTATCTCAAATGCACGCATCCACGCATCTCATGTAAATAACAGTTTTTAAAATTAAGGACACTGCAATTTTTTATAGTTAACTTAAAGTTTCACAATGTCTGCTTAGTATGAAACTGCCGACATGATTTCGCTACATACTCGTACATACTGTGGTTAGCAAACCAGCTTACATTAATTTTTTTAGCAGTGCAGTAACTAAAGGAACATCTACCTATCTCATTTAGCCACTTTTCCAGAGCTAGCATCAAAAAAACCTTATTGTTTCCAGTGGTGACCGCTGGCTGTGGCGTATAGTTCTAGGCAGCTCGCTGGCACACACTGGCGGTTCCGTCCATACTATGAACCGTATCGTCATGCACCCGCAATACATCCACGAGACCCTCGTTAACGACGTCGCAATCGTCCGTCTCAACAACCCCGCCGTGTTCTCAGACCATATCCGGACTGCCAGAATTGCTGGTCCCAACTACAACCTGGCTGATGGCGCTACTGTCACACACGTTGGATGGGGCAGACTTTATGTAAGCATTAAGTTTCGTTTTAACTACATACTTAGGCTTCTTTCGATCCAACGTCGGACTGGCCATATAGTTGAATTGGCGGAGGGCCTACCCGACCTGGCTTGCAGGGTTTGCCGCGAGGTAGGTATGATTCCGCCATTCCAAACTACTGCCTGCGCAAGCTAGGCCCTATATTTGGCGACCTAAATAGATCAGGTAGGAAGTTCGTTTATAAAAATAGAGAGAAATGAAAACCTGAGTAGGCGTCCCTAAAAATAATTAGCTTTGAAAACGGAACGATAATAACAAGTGCTTGTCAGCCCTTCCGGGTTGGTCCGACCGTGTGCCAATGGCTAATTCTCTTGTATGTCATCAACCCTAACTTTTGTTTTGTTTTCAGCATGGTGGCCCCGGCTCTGAGCAGCTCATGCACGTCCACGTCAATGTCATCAACCAGCAGCTGTGTGCTGAGCGGTATGCTTATCTGAGGACTCAGCCGGATTATGAGGACTATCCCGACGTCACCGATGGCATGGTGTGCGCTGGTATCTTGGACGTCGGCGGCAAGGACGCTTGTGGAGGAGACTCTGGTGGTCCCCTCGCTCACTTTGGTGATATCATCGTCGGTGTTACTTCTTGGGGCTTCGAATGCGCCGATCCTTTCTACCCTGGAGTTAGTGCTCGTGTTTCTCATTATAGTAACTGGATTGTTGCCAACGCTAGCTGAAAGACAAGGTTTTCACTAGTCTTCTTCATCAGCTAAAAGTCATTAATTATAGAATTGTGTTATGTGTTATGTTAAAATTAATTTATGTAATTCTGCAATAATTTATCGCTGACCGCGGTGAGGTACCTAATTAAACAAACAATATTACGTATACCAACACTTCTTTTTATTATTGACACCGCAGTTGGTCGACCCTTTGGTTTGTTAGTTGCAAATAAAGAAAACCTTGAAAAAAAAAACTCAGGTACAACTGAAAAAACGAAACAAAAAAAAACTTGGGTTTGATTGAACCCGTAGTTTTCAGGATAATTAGCATAGAAGTCAATGTCTAGACAAAACAGGCTACCAAATGATGAAAAATATTGTACATGTAAATCTATGCGTGATTATGCAGAGAAAACCAATTTTCTCAGACACAGGACCTAGCTACATCGATTTTTCGCGTCCATGCGGGGTGCGAAGAACTGAGGCAACGTACTTAGGCCGAGACTCCACCAAAGCTGTGCGAATCGAGACGTGTTTTGAACAACCAATAGAATTGCGTTGCGGCACGGGTTGCGGAGTGGAGCTGTGTCAATAACGCAATTCTATTGGTTGTTCAAAACACGTCTCGACTCGCACAGCTTTGGTGGAGTCTCGGCCTTAGGGTTGTGTCGATGCCCAGCCAGCTATGCTGTTCTCTATAAGAAATCTCATCGCTGGTTTCTACGATGTGCTCTTCAACGAGACGGCTTTGAGATCGTCGCGTTCGCGCTACACGTTTGGATAGTGTTGCTATCAGTAGCTTAGTGAATAGTAAACTTTATTCCTAAAGGGTGGCGTGAGCGTTGCGGCCGCGCCGTCACAAGGCTGTGCAAGTCCGGAGCGATTGGATAGGCATTTGGACAGATCCTTAGCTGGACGGTTTGTCACCTGACAGATTAGCAATCAGACAGAGAGTGTAGTCTTGAAGAAATAAGCTGATAAACTAAAATACAGGTATTACAAACATCTATCTCAAATGAAAAGCTTATTTTTATGAGCATTACGTAGTAGGCGTGGAAATAAATTTTAAAGACGTATTTAAACACAATTGTTAAATGCTTATCATTCGCCTACTTTCCTTTGCCTTTGCTTTTGTCAACTATTTTGGGGTCTTCGGCTTCCAGTGAAACCGAATGTAACTGAATATTAGTATTTTATATAAAGTCACTGCCAATATTCTCACCTCCACAACCTATAGTAGTTCTAAGTAATACGACTGTCAAAGATCTATATACAAATGACAGCTGGGACCAAACGGCTTTACTTGCTTTCCGAAGCACGAAAGAAACTTGCTTTAATTGATTGTCACCCATCCACAGAACAACTTCGACAAGCAACGAGGCCTGTGTGGCTGTAATTATTTAGCCATGAGCTCTCGCAGTGATAATTTGCCCAAGTGACTCGTATCATTGTTACGTTGTATGGCAAAAGAAAACAGGAGGTTGTAGG
Organism: Agrotis clavis; assembly: GCA_954870645.1. Lineage (NCBI taxonomy): Eukaryota > Metazoa > Arthropoda > Insecta > Lepidoptera > Noctuidae > Agrotis > Agrotis clavis. The sequence goes on from OX940922.1 coordinate 13,754,655, forward strand.
TAAACTAAATAATTGCTTATAAAAGAAATGACACACAGCCCACTTGCAACATGAGTTTTCCCGAATATAATATTAGGATTAACTTTGAATTAAGTAGTATAGATACTTGATAAAGCTAGATAATTATGGGTATAAAATACGAAGTAATCGCCCACCTGGCATTGTAAGTAACCGGTATCTTATTGTGAACCATGCGTGTCATCGTCCTTTTGGCACTTTTGGGATCTGCCCTTGGTAAGATTATGTTTATTATTGTAAAACTTTTCCGTAATCGAAATATACAATTAATGATTTTCGAAATAAATTATTTAAACGTAAAACATACTACTCTAAAGTTGCGTTTACCAATTTGGCCGGATAACCCAGGTAGCATTTTTACGTCATAATGTCGTCAGTTTACGGTATTGCTCGACGTGAGGGACGTCATGTCTTGACGTCGGGGGGTCCCATCAGATGTCGTCAATTTGTCACAGCCTCAAGACGTCAGTTTACAGACTTTACAGAGACGTCATTATACTGAATTTAAAGGGACGTTACTGGGCCGTACGTATTAGGGCAGCCACAGACGTTGGAGTGACATCATATACTGAATTCATAGGGACGTTACTGGGCCGTACATATTAGGGCAGCCAATGACGTGCAAAACCATGTATAAATCCGCAGGTCTCTTTGGAGTGGGTTGTTATTGGAACACTGTTAACACTGGTAAACTTGACACTTCTATTCACTGTACCGATGCATTGCTCTCAATAACTTCTCAAAAAAACAAAATTAATTCTTCAGACCTTATACTAGCGGCGGTAACGAAACCATAGCGACTTCTATTTGGACTACAACGCCATCTATCGAGCTAGGCGGTACTATTTTTCGAAACTTTAAATAAATATTGATCGCTGTGATTCCGTTCTCGCTGTAACTTCTAGTAAAAAATTGCTCTGCCGATTTTTATTTTTTTAACCGACTTCCAAAAGGAGGAGGTTCTCAATTCGGATGTTTGTATTTTTTTTTTTTTTTTTATGTTTGTTCGGGCATAACTCCGTCGTTTAACAACCGATTTGAAAAATTCTTTTTTTGTTGGATAGGATATACTTCTGGAATGGTCCCATTAAAATTTTATCGAAATCGGACTAGCACTTTTTGAAAAATCAACATAAATCAACAAAAACCTAAAAAGTTTTCAACTTTGTGTACACCGATTACTCCGAGGTTTCTGGTCCGATTTCAATGATTCTTTTTTTGTTCGATACAGTATATCTGCCATTTGGTCCCACAAAATTTTAATTAAGTTTGGTGCAGTAGTTTTAAGTTATTATACGTTGTTATTACCGATGCTACGGATTACAAAATTTTAGTGCACATGTACGAAAATTATGTATTAGACAATAATTTGGGTTGAATAGTGAAACTGAAAAGGATAAAATAAAAAACTTTTTCAAAAAAAAATGTAACCGACTTCAAAACAACCACAAAAAAAGTTCAAAATAACCTACAAAAAAACTTTTCTTTCGAAAGTCGGTGACAAAAAGTCAATGAAATAAAAAAGAAAGTCACCGACTTTCGAAAGAAAAGTTTTTTTGTAGGTTATTTTGAACTTTTTTTGTGGTTGTTTTGAAGTCGGTTACATTTTTTTTTGAAAAAGTTTTTTTATGTGTTATCTTATCCTTAAATACATAGGTTTGTTACCTTTTTCATTTTCAAACGTCATTATTTGATTGATTCGACATCAAATAATGTTGTTTAAAAAGGAAAAAGTTTTGGATTGCGTAACAAAACCTACGTATTTAAGGATAAGAAATCACATAAAAAATAAAAACCGGCAGAGCAATTTTTCACTAGAAGTTAAAGCGCGTTATGTAAAAAGTTAATTTGGAGTGACACTGAAATCGAAATTTTGTTGGATTTTTATACTTCCCTATTCTAACTAATACATTTAAACAAATACAAAAAGAATTTGAGGCTGAGGAATTTTTGACAGAGAGTTATAAGTAATTTTCAAGTTTTGATAAAAAAAAAACGGAACTACTAGGCTAAAAAATTTGGATTATTGTGCATCTGTAATCTGTATCACCTACTCTCATCATATGCCAAATTTCAGCGCCGGAGGAATTTTTCGAAAGTCTTCATACAAAAAAATCCTCGTTGTATGGACTAATGTACCGGCTATACAAATCCTTGTTATAATGATTAGTATTTGCCCATAATATTCGCTATGTTGGTGGTCGACTTCACTCGTGGAATTATGTCAGTCAGATGCATTCCATAAACTGTTCTTTACCCAATCTTTAGCTCATTGGGTCACTTTAGGACCAGATATGTCATACAACAGTTGTCAACCTGAGGGCAGATTTAGACTAATAAGGGACAGACTGTAAAACGACGTTGTTAGGAGTTATCATTTATGACCTATACAGTACGTACAGTACAGTACTATAATAGTACGTAACTATGACGTACAATAATGACGTAACTGTGGTGACCCTAAATTGACTTAATAATGTCGTCATTTTTTAGTCGCCGACGTCACTTGCTACCTGGGAATTGATCCTTTGCTAAGAAGATTTGGTTTGAACACGGATAAATTTTCACTAGATTCCGCATAGATAGTTCAGTTACTCTGTCGCATAAAAGTATGAGGTAATTTGCGTTAAATCCGTTAATTCTAATTTCTGATTTTGCTGACTCAGTTTTAATGTTGCCCATAAGAATAATCCAAATTTGTGAGCTCGAGCGCCGAATGCAACATCATCAAAAATCGAAGAAGCCGCGTTCCGGTATTTTTTCAGATTTTTGCGATTATATTCCTAGTTGTTGATAGTACCTTTAGTTTTTAAAACGTTGTATTGAGATACCTAAAATAGATAGTTATTGCAAGAAATAGCGAACCGAAAACCTTCTCCGGAATCTATTGGATCTACAGCGTCTACAGAGACAATTCTAGTCTAATAATGTATCAAAAAACTATCAGTTTGAAGAAATGTAAGTACTTTAGAATTTATCTTTTCTTAACATTAAATACCTACTTATATTTTGATAGTAAGAAGTTCTTTAAAGACGGCACAAGAAGAACTTCAATAATAGCAAATATACTTACGGCGCGCATGGGTTTTTGGGTTTAGTACCTTCGGAATCTGTAGGTTGAAAAGTACAAGTTTAAATAATAATCAAACAAAATTGTTGTTTTTGCTAATGATGATAATACGCGCTTTACTAACTACGTATACCTACTAATTATATAGTTAAGTATGAATGAATTATACATACTTCCAATGTTTTTTACAGCGGTACCTAGAAGCCCGAACCGCATCACTGGTGGCACCGCTGCCAACATCGCGGACTACCCGTACATGTCCAACATTCAAATGTCCTTGGACAGTATCAGGTGGTACTATTCATGTGGTGGATCTTTGATCACCTCCACCGCTGTGCTCTCGGCTGCACACTGCTTCTAGTAAGTAAACACATAGGTAATAAGGTCTTTACCTATGAAATTGCCGTTTTGTGCGAAACAATTTAAACGATTTTTTTTCATGTCCCAATTTTTTATTTGTATTAATCGAAGTAATCACCCACGCAATCAATACATCTTTGCCAACACTGTGGGCATTGTTTAGGTGCTGAACCAGGATCCAACAAACTTGCTGAGCGCTTGCGGTTATCAAACAGACAGAATCCATTTTTCATCGCAGATAACAATGCGGTTCAAAATTTCTTCATTTGTGTGTCTGTTGAGCAGTGCAAGGCACATCTCGCTCGACGCGTAGGTACTTCGCGCTGGCGATCATTGAGTTCGTGGGGCACCTATTTGTCAAGGTTTTTTACATACCTTGCCAATTTGACGCAAATGGTCCAATATTGTTTTGACGCTAACGTCGAAAGCTGCTGCTAATTCAGCCGTAGATTGTGTATCATCAGCTTCCACAATCGCCTTTAATTCGTCATTGTCGACCGGGTCGATCTCCAGAGGCATTTTTTTTCGTGTCGGGCTGAATAAACCCATTTTAAAATTGAAAAACGTTTTCAAAATATTTTTTATATGCAGTTCAGTGTCTAATCTACCTGGTACAAGGCTAATATTATGAATAAGTTTGTTTAAAATATTTTTAAAAAAATCTTAAACCCTAAAATCCTGATCGCTCTGGGTTGTCCTCACTCCCGATTGAATGAAAAAAATATTCTTTATTTTTTTAATGAGAAGCTACATATGAAATAACTTATTTAGATTACATAAGAAATAGTTAATCTTCATTGTTATAAAATACTTGTAGTTTTATTATGAATACTTTTGCCACAATTTGAATTTAAATTCGTGTCCGGGCATTTTATCTCATCGCTCTGCGCTGAGGTAAAACATCGCGCTCATGCCTAGTTACGCGTTATAGACACTCTATTCCACTCTCGCTGGGTAGCACCAGCAGTGGTCTAACCGTTGAGGAGGATACCTTTGTGCCACGTATCCGCGAAGGTAAGTTCACGAAGGCAAGTTTATGATTACTCTGGATTTGGTTCTCGAATTTTATGATTGACTAGCTCGAACCCGCGGCTTTGCTCGCGTTAGTTTGGAGATAAATGAATCTCCATACTAAATCTATATCTATATCCTACTAATTTAGGTGGGGTAATTTCTAGGTTTTTAAAATTGTATTTGCTGCCATATTGTTATATCATCAATCGGCGAAGACGGGAGCCGTGTGGTCGGCGGCGGGGCGGGGTGAATAGGTAGACATCGAAAAACTTTCTGGATTGCATCCGTAGATTAGTTCTTTGAAGGTGCTGCACGGAGGTGTACTACTTAATATTCGATCGAGTTGCATCAGAACAGAAGTTGACTTAAAATGCAGAAAATCGTAAGTATTTGTACAATCATAAAGGCGCAGGTGAGGCTTCGCCTGCTACCTGGCTTCTTCCTTTATAACTTGGCTTAAATTAAGATTATTATAATACTTACTTCATTCATCGTTATTTCTTTTGCAGGCTGATAATACTTTTCTCATTCATAAAAAAGGCAAATATTGTCCATAATGTGGCAAGTACGTCATGAGAGTGAACTGTAAGTTTTAAGATTATAATTTATTGCAATTAGTACCTATTTATTGACAATAGCACTATTGACTTTTTTTAATGTTTTTAGCTACTTGCCCGTTCTGCAAAGCATATTGGGTCCGGAGAGGGGAAAGGTGCCAGAATTGCGACGCGGCAATTGACTCCGGGAGTTTTTGTGAAATCTGCGGGGTGGAGACAGCACGGCGGCTGAAACGGGCTAAGATGCTGTCCCACCTCGCCAAAATGAAGAAAGCCTACTATTGGAGCTACCGTCGCCGTCGCCGCCGCCGTGTCCAAAATCGCTGGACCTCTTCGGGGGCGAGCTTGATTTAGAGGAGTTAGATTCCATTGAATCAACACATAGCAGCATTAATCAGTCGTCAGAAAGAACTCCAACAACAGATACCACGACTGTCAGTGTCAACACTATTGATGTTGATGCTGACAGTAGTGGGTGAGCTGGTTTCTTTCGGACTGTTGTCAATACTTTTGACTGTCGATTTAATCGAATCAAACTTATACAGGGTGTTACAAAAAGAGGGTATCTATCCGAAAGGACGTGAATGTGCTCATGAAACTGAACAACTTTCCTCAAGGAACAAAGGTCGAATTACGAAAAAAAAAATTTGGACCTCCCAAAGATTTTTTTTTTCATATTGCGACTTATATTCTTTGGGGAAAGTTGTTCAGTTTCATGAGCACATTCACCTCCTTTCGGATAGATACCCCCTTTTTGTAACACCCCGTATAAGTACTAAATATTTCACAAGTAACATTTTAACTAAAACTAACCGACTCCAACTTTCAACCTCGATTTATCTGATCTTCCATTCCATTATCAAATTCTTATTTCCATAATATTATAGCCAGATGAAGGCATTATGTATCTTCTTACTGTCAGAAAAAAGTTACCCATTTCGTTAGGACATGGGTCCATATTGGCTCACCTAAAGTTGTTTGCCCGAAATTGTTCTTCCTAACGATTTGTAATCCGAATGATCACTCTTCCTAAAATTTTTCATCCTAAAGTTTTCATTCATACTTTTTGTAGTGCTACCGGCGATGTTCATAACACTCATGTTTCCGAAAATTGTTATCAATAATATCGTTATCTATACATATAATAAATTTGTAGAAAAGTGGTGTCTGTACAATGGAAATATACAAAAAAAAGTAGCAGGGGTTGTTATTTTATCGATGCCGAACCCGAAACTGTAATTAATTTTTTTTTTGTCTGTTTGTCTGTTTGTCTGTTTGTCTGTGTGTTTGTGCACGCTAATCTTCGGAACTACTGGACCGATTTGAATGATTTTTTTTTTGTTGTATAGGTATTAAGTTCGATTAACATATAGGCTATAATTTATCTTGGAAACTTGAACACCTGATACAGAACTGCAACAGACCTGCTAAACTATAAGAGATACAAAAATGATGCCATAGCAAAAATTGTTCCACGTGATGAGCATTTTCTGCTGAGAGAATAAAATTGAAGATCCTGGACACCTGATGTGGAACTTCAAGAGCCCAGCTACACTATAACATATACAGGAATGACGTCTTAGCAAGAGTTGTTCAGCCTGATGAGCACCTTCTGTTGATGTATAAAAATTGAAGATCTGGAACACCTGATGTGGAACTTCAAGAGCCCAGCTACACTATAACATATACAGGAATGACGTCTTAGCAAGAGTTGGTCAGCCTGATGAGCACCTTCTGTTGATGTATAAAAATTGAAGATCTGGAACACCTGAAGTGGAACTCCAAGAGCCCAGCTACACTATAACATATAAGGCAATGACGTCTTAGCAAGAGTTATTCAGCCTGATGAGTACTCTCTGTCAACGTATAAAAATTGAAGATCTGGAACACCTGATGTGGAACTTCAAGAGCCCAGCTACACTATAACATATACAGTAAAGACGTCTTAGCAAGAGTTGTTCAGCCTGATGAGCACTCTCTGTTGACGTATAAAATTAAAGAACTGCAACACCTGATGTGGAACTCCAAGAGCCCAGGTACACTATAACATATACAGTAAAGACGTCTTAGCAAGAGTTGTTGAGCCTGATGAGCAACCTCTGTTGTCGTATAAAAATTGAAGATCCGGTACACCTGAAGTGGAACTCCAACAGCCCAGCTACTTTATAACATATATAGGAATGACGTCTTAGCAAGAGTTGTCCAGCCTAATGAGCACTCTCTGTAGACGTATGAAAATTGAGATCTGGAACACCTGATGTGGAACTCCAAGAGCCTAAATACACTATAACATATACAGTAAAGATGTCTTAGCAAGAGTTGTTGAGACTTAATATACATACATAGGAATGACGTCTTAGCAAGAGTTGTTTAGTCTGATGGTCATTTCCTGTTGACTTACAAAAATGAAAGATCTGGAAAGTCTGGAATCGTCTCGCGCATCCCGTTGTTTTCCCGTCCCCAGGCTCTTAGAATTCGAAGTTTCAGATCTTCCATTTTGACGACCCCGTCGTCGCTGGCATAAGCAACAGGATCCGCGTACGAAGTCGCGGGCAGAAGCTAGTTGTTAATATATTTTTACTCCTACTGTTTTTTATCATAACGTTTTTATCCCTAAATATTATTACGATAATATTTTTAGTTAGTCATTTTACTGGATTTAGTAGTCAAACTAAATCCAGTAAAATGTCAAAAAAGTCGACGGAGCACCGCTTCGCAGTGCTCCTACTTCTGGGTGGTTTAAAAAAAAATAACCACGAATGGGATGGCGGGGTCTTTCAGACCCCGCCATTCCCTTCTAACCTAACCTGTCCGAGTCGGGGTGCCCCCAGTCGTTTGGTCACTATGACTACACTATGAAAAAAATACTTCGAAAATTTTCGCGACATATTTCGAGGTCACAGTTCTAACCTAACCTATGGATATCTTTTCAGGTACACACCACTATCAATAAAATTAAGGAAGACGCTTTAACTAATAAAAACAAAAAACCTATTCATATAATTAGTGAGTGCGATGCAAGCACTTCCTCAAGTATACGTGCTAATATGCCAACAAAATAAAACAAAATAAAAAAATAAATCTAAACAAAAAAGATATGACTTTGAATAATAGTGTAAAAGAAGGTTATGTTGAGAAAATATAGGAAAACAAATAATAGTAGAACAGATTTTTATTGCTACTGACATTATGTAGTCAAATGATTCGGAATTATGAAAATTAGTGACAGAGCAATTAGGAGTTGTGATCATTAGGATTAAAAATGTTAGGAATACAATTTTCGGGTTTCCAATGATCGGAGTTTAAATTTTAGGTGAACTTTGGCGCGCCCGTTAGGACATATCTACATAAAAAAATCATATGTGCGGTCGAATTGAGAACCTCCCATTTATCAGAAGTCGGTTATAAATAATGACTGTGTACACATTACACTACCCCCTATTTCACTTGATAATGATCTTACTATCCTGTAAAAATATTCGTCCAAAACATTTAAAGTGTGTGTTCTACTCATGAAACTGAACAACTTTCCATAAGGAACATAGTTAGAAGTACGGTTTTTTTATCTCCCATACATAAAATTATGCATCAGCTGATATTTCATTTTGTATGGAAAATTAAACATTTTTTTTCGTATTTCGTCTTTCGTTCCTTTGGGACGGTTGTTCAGTTTCATGAGAAGAACAAACCCTTAACATATAATAATACATATAAATAAATACATACTTTAATAGTTTTTTATGTTTGTATTTGCAACCTTTGTAGTGCATGTTGGCAATAAGTTTTGTTAAGTTTTGTTTTGAATATATGTAATTAAGTAAATAGATTTTATTTGGTATTGTTTCCTTGTTTAATACAATAATAATGGAGAGTATTTATATATTTAAAGTTCATTGTACACAGGACATACATATATACAAAAACAGTAGATAAAATATCATAAGTTCATAACAGAGAATATAATTTACTCATTGAAAATTATTTTCTGAACTATCACTTACAGTTCACTCTTATGACGTACTTGCCAAAATAAGGACAATATTTGCCTTTTTTATGAATGAGAAAAGTATTATCAGCCTGCAAAAGAAATAACGATGAATGAAGTAAGTATTATAATAATCTTAATTTAAGCCAAGTTATAAAGGAAGAAGCCAGGTAGCAGGCGAAGCCTCACCTGCGCCTTTATGATTGTACAAATACTTACGATTTTCTGCATTTTAAGTCAACTTCTGTTCTGATGCAACTCGATCGAATATTAAGTAGTACACCTCCGTGCAGCACCTTCAAAGAACTAATCTACGGATGCAATCCAGAAAGTTTTTCGATGTCTACGCCGATTGATGATATAACAATATGGCAGCAAATACAATTTTAAAAACCTAGAAATTACCCCACCTAAATAAACCTAAATTTTTTAACTATTTTACCCCACTCCTTAACTTCCACCCCTTGCCACCCTCACGGCCCCCGTTACCACCCTTTAACAAATAGTGCTTAATTTGCAACCTAATAGCCAACCAAATACTAAAATTAACTGATCTTGATCCGCCCCCTCCCCACTTTTACCCCCCACCCGCACGCCCCCTTTTACCCCCTTCCTATAACAAATCGTGCTTCATTTGCAACCGAATAGCCAACCAAATACTAAAATGTACGGAATTCATACAAACTTTCCCCCCTTTTTTTCCCCCTTAAAGGGCGAATTTCCAAAAATCCTAAAACACGTCAGCCTTCATTTGTAGTCAAATAGCTAAATGCCAATTTTCATAGATATAGCTCTAAAGAAATACTAAAATTACTTAACTGATTTTACCCCACTCCCCTGTTACTCTCTTCCACTTTACCTCCCCCCCTAAGCCCTCCCATTACCCACCTTTAACAAATCATGCTTAGTGTGCAACCGAATAGCCAACCAAATAATAAAATTAACTGATTTCACCCCCCCCCCCCCCATTTACCCTCCCACTTTACCCACGCCCCACCCCCTCCCCTTACCCCCATTAACAAATCGTGCCTAATTTTCAACAAAATAACCAACTAGAAACTAAAATGTACGGAATTTTATATAACCTCTCCCCCCCTTTTTTACCCCCTTAAAGGCCGAATTTCCAAAAATCCTTTCTTAGTGCTCCCCTACGCTTCATAAGGAATTTGGAGTCTCTAGGCCAAGCGGTCTGGGCTGTGGCTTGATTAGTAATCATTCAGTTTGCCTTTTATACATATAATTATATATATATAGAAGATATGGCACGTTATTCAAATTAAATATTAAGCTTGTAAATTTGTTTTTTATGTGAATTGGGTGATCTTTATGATGGTTTTTATGACACGTAATTATAAATTTCTACTGCTTTTAAATTCGGCTATATTCATGATTTTGTGACTTTTTCTGATCGATATGGCTGTGATTGCTCTGTCCAAAAAGACCAGAGCAATGATATTTTTTGCATTAATTGTACGTTATAAAACTATTTAACCATCTTAAAAAAAGGAGATTCGCAGTTGGGCCTGTATGTGTGTATGAATGTTTGTCCGCGATTATCTCGCGTTTGGCTGAACCGATTTTGATGCGGTTTTCAGAAAAGTGTTAGTTTTATTCTTGGAACGGTTTTTATATAATTATAATTACACGAACCGTCTCGAACACAGACTTGATGACTTCCAGCCTCCCGAACAAGCCGGTTTCCGAAGAGGCTATAGTACCATAGACCACATCCATACGCTGCGGCAAGTTATACAGAAGACCGAAGAGTATAACTTGCCATTATGCTTAGCGTTTGTGGACTATGAGAAAGCCTTCGATTCGGTGGAAACATGGGCGGTACTTGAGTCACTCCAGCGATGCCGTATTGACTATCGGTACATCGAGGTGTTGAAGTGCTTGTATAATAACGCCACCATGTCGGTCCGAGTACAGGAGCAGAGCACGAAGGCGATTCCATTGAGAAGAGGCGTAAGACAGGGGGACGTTATCTCCCCGAAACTGTTTACTGCCGCAATGGAAGACGCCTTCAAGCTTCTGGAATGGCACGGACTTGGCATCAACATCAACGGCGAATACATCACTCACCTTCGGTTTGCCGACGACATCGTAGTCATGGCAAAGTCGATGGAGGAACTCAGCATGAGGTGGGCTTGAAAATGAACATGGACAAGACGAAAATTATGTCAAATGCCAATGTTGTGCCCACCCCAGTCTCTGTTGGAAACTCGGTACTCGAAGTTGTTGACTCATATATCTACTTAGGACAAGCAGTCCAGTTAGGTAGGTCCAACTTCGAGAAAGAGGTCAACCCTCCGAATCCAACTCGGTTGGGCAGCGTTCGGGAAACTACGCTATTTTCGTCCGACATACCTCAGTGCCTCAAGACGAAAGTCTTCAACCAATGTGTGTTACCAGTGATGATTTACGGCACCGAAACGTGGTCTTTCACTATCGGCCTCATCTCAAAGCTCAAAGTCGCTTAACGAGCTATGGAGAGGGCTATGCTAGGTGTACGAATCCGAAATGAGGAGATCCGTAGACGAACTTAAGTCACCGATATAGCCCACCGGATTAGCAAGCTGAAGTGGGAATGGGCAGGCCATATTGCTCGCAGAGCAGATGGCCGATGGGGTCGAAAAGTATTAGAGTGGAGACCACGGACTAGCAAGCGCAGCGTAGGACGTCCACCAGCAAGGTGGACAGACGACCTTATAAAGGTCGCCGGAAGACGCTGGATGCAGGTCGCTTCCAACCGGTGTATGTGGAGATCAAAAGGGGAGGCCTATGTTCAGCAGTGGACGTCCTATGGCTGAGATGATGATGATGAACGGTTTTAATATATAAAACTAATGGATATCTTGTGACATTATCCACATACAACCATTTTTTTGCTGACTTGTATTGTAGATTTTCAAAGACACCGATTTAATTGAATATCTAAACTAAAAGGGAAAAATAAAAAAAGGAACCGACAAAAGGACCGACCAAACACAAAAAAGTATAAAATAACTTTTCTTTCGGAAGTCGGATGGCCATAGTCAGTGAAATAAAAAACAAAGCCACCGACTTCCGGAAGAAAAGGTATCACTTACATGTTATCTTGTTACACGTATACCAACTGAATATGACTAAAAACGCCAAAACTAATATTTTTTTATCAATATTCTTTTTTTTTAAATTGGTTTGACCATTTATGATCGCTCTGGCACCAATTATGATTGCTCTGGTCTCTAAATTTTTTGAACTTAAATATTTCCATAACTGTTAGTGTAAATTGAAGGCCAAAAGTAAAAATATACTATTTGAATATCATACTTTTTAATGAGATACATAATTACCGTTAAATATCAATATCTGAAAAGCACCAGAGCGATCACACGAATACGCCCGTTTTGGAGATCCACCCGACCAAAGTCTTCGGACGACCGGCGACCGCGAGGTTAATTTTCAGGTCGAAATTTCCAGAACGGAAGCGACTAAGCCTATAACAGGTGGTGCGTTGGTTTGTAGTGTTAGCTCCGTAAACGTCGTTGATGTTGCATGCCGCTTGTGCAGCGTTACTGCCACGACGGTACTCATATTCCATAATTACTCGAATTTATAACGTATCCATGATGACGAAAAATATTGAAATGCGATGAAAATATAACACTAATCAATAAACAAATGACTACTTTTGGAAAAAAAAAAACCATGTTTTTAAAATAAAATTAATTTGAAATTAGAATTCTTAGCCAAACAAAAATGATTTTGATTTCAAACGGCCAGTACTGCAGAACGGCAATTTCATAGGTAAAGACCTAATATGTATTACACACAGATCACGATACAAAGTTAATTTAATTAGAAACCGTTAGCAATATTCTAACGAAATACCATTCCTGACTCTCGTCACAGCACGGCCACAGCGCTCACGCCACGCTGGAACTTTTTCCAATTCACTAAGCTACTGACAGCGACACTAACCAAAATCAAAGCCAAGTCAAAGAGCACATTGAGTTCAGCGTAGATCGTGTGTTCGAGGCCGATCTGGAGCTAAATTTTATTTCATCATCACTGCTCCTAAAAACAGTGAAGTTAAACATAGTGAGAAAACTGGCATGCAACAAAAATTCGAAGATATGTATGTTACATGTACTAACCCACTCACTGGGCCCGCGTGGTAATTTACAGCTCACTTCCCGTCACAGTTAGGAGGGCTCAACCTTTTTTTTATCGTGGTAAAATCATAAAATAGTCCTCCCACCCAGGGCAGTGCGGGAGGGACTGTCAGACTCGTACTGACTAAAATCCACGGTGTCCTTAAATAGCCCTTTAAGTTCCAGGGTCACGGTAGTTCGGAAAGTCCTGCGACCCTGTGCCTCAACCTTGGGAACGTTATAGGCCATGCTAAGAATAATCGTTTCATTTGCAGTGGTGACGACCGTTTTCTACGACGTGTAGTCCTCGGCAGTTCGTTGTCAAGCAGTGGTGGCTCCGCCCACTATGTCATCCGGATCATCATGCACGAACAGTATGATCCTGTCACCATTGACAACGACATAGCAATCCTGCGCCTCGGCAACCCGGTCGTATTCTCAGACGTTATCAAGAGCGCCCGCATCCCTGGCCTCAACTACAACCTTGCTGTTGGCGCCAATGTCACGCACCTCGGATGGGGTCCTCTTTGGGTACGTATTTAATCTTCTGTTATTAATTAATTTATTATAAGAGACGAAATTGACTGGCATACTTCTAGGCACGGCAGACACCGCTGGGCCTAGAGCAGGATAATTTGCACAAACTTTCCCTAAAATAACGTAGGTGTTCACTTACAATTTAGGAAATTCATTTCCTAAGAGGATCAAAACTGGGATGAAATATAGTATGTAAACTTATCAGCCAAATTACAAAAAACAAGTGTTTAAATTTTCTGGACACTCCGACCAAAAAGGGAAATAGTAGAAAGAAAGTGATTAATTGAAAATCACATACCTATTTGATTTGTATTTTCAGGCCGGAGGCCCATTTTCTGAACAGCTCATGCAAGTTCAAATCAACGTCATCGACCAACAACTATGTGCTGAACGCTATGCTTATCTGAAAGCACAGCCCGGTTTTGAAGACACTCCCCAAGTCACTGATGGCAGCCCGGGTCGACGGCGCGTTGTGTCCCACGCGCGCCTCAAAGAGCGTCAGCATAATGACGGGGCCCCCCTCTCAGAGGGCCAAAGCCTGCCGGGGTAGCGGGATTATTCCCTTACCGTAACCCCGGAACTTAACAGGCTATGAAGGACACCGTGGATTTTAGTCAGTAGAAGTCTGACAGTCCCTCCCGCCCTGCCCGGGGTTGGAGGACTCATTTGATGATTTTACCACGCTAAAAAAAAAAAAAAAAAAAAAAAAGTCACTGATGGCATGGTGTGCGCTGGTATCTTGGACGTCGGAGGCAAGGACGCTTGCGCAGGCGACTCTGGTGGTCCTCTAGCTCACTTCGGGGATATCATCGTCGGTGTAATCTCTTGGGGCTACAAATGCGGCGATCCATTCTACCCTGGAGTCAGTGCTCGTGTTTCCTATTTTAGCAATTGGATTGTTGCTAATGCAAACTAGAAAATAAAAATTTGGTTCAATCATAATATGTAAAATTATTAATTTGTTTATTAGAGGTATTTCTATGTACTTAATTATGTTCTCTGTTGAAGACCGTGACTCTTTACTAAATGGCACGAAATATAGAAACCCCCGCTGATCGACTCCTGAGGCCTTACCACGAGCTCGTTTTGGCTGTGGGAAAGAGACAGAGCTATACAAGTCGTCTAGCTCTGTCTCTTTCCCACAGCCAAAACTGGATCGAATTAAGAGCTCGTGGTAAGGCCTCTGTTGTTAGTAGCGTGATTTTTTATAGATAAGTAGGTACTCGTATTTTATAAGGAAGAATGTAAAACATCCCAGTCAGTCTATTTAATAGACTATCCAACAGAAAAGTTTTTTTTCAATTCGAACTAGTAGTTCCTGAGATTAGCGCGTTCAACCAAACAAACAGACTTTTCAGCTTTATAATATTATATTAGTATAGATTATTATGTATGTATAGGACTAGCAAGCGCAGCTAGGACGTCCACCAGCAAGGTGGACAGACAACCTTATAAAGTTTCCAACGACGAGCTTCCAACTTATATTACAAGCGATTACAAGCGAATTTCTTTAAATACTTTTACAATGTGGGATTCCTAAAATGAATTGTGATTATCGTCAAGTTATAGATATACTTGATAAGGTGTTAATTATCAGATATAATACATAAAATACGAATCTAGCGTCTAGATAATTTAGTTATTTGGAGTGTTGAACTGGAACTATGCGTGTCATCATCGTCTTAGCCCTTTTGGGACCAGTCTTTGGTAAGACATCATGTTCAGATTAATCTTTATATTTTGAACCTTTCTTTTCGTTTTTTTTAATGGTTATCTTAGAATTTATACATATAATAAAATAGTAGGAAAGTCAAAACGGCACATTGAATATTTTTTTAAAAGAATACTTGGGATGTGATCTACAATCGATATACCGAAGCCAAAAATATAGTTTTTAGAATTTTTGTCTGTTAATCTGTTTATCTGTTTGTCTGTATGTATGTCCAGGATAAACTCAAAAAGTACTGGACGGATTTGAATGTTTTTTTATAGTTATTAAGTCTGGCCAACACTAGGCTATAATTTATTTTATTTTACTTATCTATACATATTATAATAAAACTGTAGAAAAATAATTTTATACGGTGAGTGGGGGTAAGTTGGAATGAAAATTTGATGAGATGAACAGTGTTGATTTGAAACTGTTGTCACACAAAGGGATTCAGGGAAAATGTAAAAAAAAAATGTTTTGGGTGAAAAAGCATGGTCAAGTTGTTTCTATAATGTTGAAAGAAATCTTTTTGAAACAATAATTTATGAAAAAACTGTTAATAAAATTGGTCATAAGAAAAACAATATGAAGGGGTAAGACGAAATGCCGAAGAGGTATGATCGATATTTGGACTAAAATCGTATTAATGGTCATTATGCATGCGTGGTGATCAATAAACCTTCTGCTTCAACTAACTACATAGCATGAACATCAGTTAAATTCAAAAATCGCCCTCTAAGTGTAAGAAAAATAATTAACCAAATAAAATATATCGATCTTACCCCGTCGAAACGGCTGACAGCCAGAGGTTCTCAACATGTTGTATAAAGATATAAAAAAATAATAATTATGCTCATGACTGTCAAGTCTAGGTCGGGTCGATAAATAAAACACACGATTGGATTTAATATGCTCTTCTTGCAGTGCCTCGACTTGTCAAAGTAACGGAGATTCCCCCCTGCGTTGCACCTACACACGCCACTCACTCATGTGCGAACGTGCTGGGCGTTTTCACCCAAACGTCTAACCGTTTTCCCGGGGCGGTCGTACGGTAACCCCTGATCATCCAGATGGCAATGACTCTCTGCCACGCCACCAGCCAGTATACCAGCTGGTCGCCTCCACATGCACAGGATAGAATCTATCCTGTCACAGACTCAGCAAGTATAATCTATCCGATAGATTGTACTTGCTGAGTCTGATTCCATGATAAAGGTTTTCGATACGATGTTGTGATTATTGCGGAAGGACTACCACAGTATATTTCAGATTGAGAACCCCTGACATTTTGAAAGAATTTCGCAAACGGGGTAAGATGGAAAGTTTTTTATCATCTTACCCCGTTCAAATTTGCAGGGGTAAGTTTAAAAGGCACCATAAATCTTAAAATAAGTGAAATAAACAAATCTCCACAATATAGAGCATATAACATTTCAAAGCTAATTCCGAATATCAAAACAAAATCTTTGTTACTTACCCATGAAAGGAGGTACAGCATGCGGGGTAAGAACAAAAAACGCAACTTTACGCGGAGAAATGTGTCCTTGCGGAAAATATCAAATAACACACAAATGCTCTCACTTAGTGACTGACGCAGACTGTGGTGCGGGGCAAGACAAAACGGTGTCTCCAGTGATGTTACCAGCATTAAATGATTTCCTTTACATTCGGCGTTATTGTATCTTTTTTATCTTTCCCCGTTTTTCATCTTAACCCCACTCACCCTACATTAAAAAAAAAAACAAAAAGTATAGCCAGCGATAGAACTCATTTCTAGCATTTTTAGAATTTTTGTCTGTTTGTCTGTATGTCTGTTTGTATGTTTATTTGTTCGGGCATCACGTAAAATGTACGATGTAGATAACTTAAATACATAACGACTGACCGTAACTTGAAGAAACATTTAGTTTTTGTTTCTTTGAAACCGGATCAGTCAATCAAAAGATATTTGAATTTAAAGTGTTCCAGAAGTAAAATTACGGTCAGTTTACACCGAGACGCGCAGCTCGCAGTTCAGTAGCGCGATCTAGCTTGGAATAGAAAAACAACATACCTATTCAAATATGGTGTGGACTGGAGTGGAGTGGTTTGGAGTGGAGTAGAGTAGAGTAGAGTGGAATGGAATAGAATGGGATGGAATGGGATGGAAGCGGATGGAGTGGGATGGAGTGGGATGGAGTGGGATGGAGTGGGATGGAGTGGGTTGGAGTGGGATGGAGTGGGATGGAGTAGGATGGAGTAGGATGGAGTGGGATGGAGTGGGATGGAGTAGGATGGAGTGGGATGGAGTGGTATAGAGTAGGATGGAGAGGGATGGAGTAGGATGGAGTGGGATGGAGTGGAATGGAGTTGGGTGGAGTGGGTTGGAGTGAGACGGAGTGGGATGGAGTGGGATGAAGTGGGATGGAGTAGGATGGAGTGGTATGGAATGGGATGGAGAGGGATGGAGTAGGATGGAGTGGAATAGAGCGGGATGGAGTGGGATGGAGTGAGATGGAGTGGGATGGGGTGGGATGGAGTGGGATGGAGTGGGATGGAGTGGGATGGAGTGGGATGGAATGGGATGGAGTGGGATGGAGTGGGATGGAGTGGTATGGAGTCGGATGGAGTGGGATGGAATGGGATGGAATGGGATGGAGTGGGATAGACTGGGATGGAATGGGATCGAGTGGGATGGAGTGGGATGGAGTGGTATGGAGTGGGATGGAGTGGTATGGAGTCGGATGGAGTGGGATGGAGTGGGATGGAGTGGGATGGAGTGGGATGGAATGGGATGGAATGAGATGGAATGGGTGCTCTAATCCAGTAGCAATTGAATAGTACTACCTTTGAACGACAGAGGGCGTTTATTACAAACACGTCAAATATTCTTGAAAAATCTAAATAAATTCTATCCCACCAAAAACATTACATGTAAAAAATGCCAAGTCTCTCGATGCAGTCTTTCCATCGAAAAAGTTTTGAGATCTCATAGAAGCCAAGTCCTATTCAAATTATTTTGTAGTTATAAATCAACATTTAGTAATAATTATATCAATACTTTTCTTTGTATTATAATTATAGTGACTGGGCAATCACCTGATGTGGAAATCAAAGCTATCACTAATTTCACTGTATGATAATAAAATACATAAGCTGGTAGTATCTCCACGCAGTGAAGGCGGCAACAGTTTAGGACTGATTTTCGATGACGATGAAAAAAATTTACTCTACTGGCCAAACTCCCATTAGGTTTTTACCCAGGTTCTTAGAATTGGGTATCAGATTTTTCAGATCTGCGATTTTGACGACCCTACGCACCCTACGACCATAAGCAACAGGATCCGCGTACGAAGTCGCGGGCAGAAGCTAGTATTTTATAAAATAAAATTTGAACAGTAGTTCTGAACGAAATAAAATCATGAATACCCCACCACTACTTATTTAGTGTTTCGTTGCAAGAAATGCATTAACCAGCTCGGTGTCATCTATCTTCCCTGCTAATATTTTTAAGTAGAGAGTGTATTATATTTGTTATTTTTACGTTTGATTGCCTTACTTAAAGTATCACAATTAATAAACTTAAACTCTGTTTATAGCGGTCCCTAAAAATGCTAGCCGCATCGTCGGTGGCTCGGCTACCAGCATCGAGAACTACCCTTATATGTCCAATATGCAGGTGATAAATGTGTTAGCTTGGTACCAGGCCTGTGGAGGATCTCTGATAACCTCTACCGCAGTACTCTCCGCCGCACACTGCTTTTTGTAAGTAAAAAAAACATCTTGCCATCTTCGCTTGGGCTGCCATGACGTCAAGTACAAAATATCAGATGCAATAAAAATGAAATACCTAAATGTAAAAATAAACTAATGTAGATTTATCTTTATTGTCACATCACGTCGTATGTTATCGTGATCCTCAGCATTGAGTGAATGACAATCTTTAAACATATCGTTTGGCTGCTAGACCGATTTCGGTGCAGAGGTGGAAGTGCTTCAAGGAGGAGAAATAGAGAGAGGCAAGTGAAGCCGCAGGCAGTAACTAGTGTAACCAAACTATTGTTCATTACAGTGGCGACCATCAGAGGCGATGGCGAGTGGTTCTCGGGAGCACGTGGCCACAAAGCGGCGGCCGCATCCACACTATCAGCCGGATTATCATGCACCCGCAGTACATTCAATCCATCGTGAACAATGACGTCGCCATCGTCCGCCTCAACACCCCGGCCATTTTCTCTAGCACCGTGCAGACTGCTAGTATCCCTAGTGCCAATTACAATGTTCCTGACGGAAGCACTGTCACGCATGTTGGATGGGGGGCACTCTGGGTACCTATACCTTTTTTTTATCTACAAGGCACCTTAACATAATCAATTAGGTTTTTTTTTTCACTTTTAGGGGCGGGACACATAGAAATGACGTAAGACGCAGACGGGGCGGAGACATCTGTCTCTTCTGCCTCTCTGTCATACAAAATGTATAGAAGCGTCGCGACGTAAGTCTACGTTGTTACGTCTTTTCATATGTGGCCCGCGCCTAAGACGAGGACGCGTCGCGGACGGGCGAAAATTTATAAGAGTCGCACCCGCGACGCGTCTCTTCTGTGTGTTTTACGTCGCGACGCTTCTATACATTTTGTAAGAAAGAGACGCCGAAGGGACATAATTATGTCTCCGCCCCGTCTGCGTCTTACGTCTTTTCTATGTGAATTGTGACCCGCGCCTTAGCCCCCGGCTACGCTACGTTTAGAATTTGACAATCAATAGCACCATCTGTTGACCATCGTTATTGTTATTGTTCTTGTTCTTGTTCTTGAGATCTGTACTTATTTTTTAGGGGCAAAAGGTATGTCCGTGTCTGTACCCAGTTCCGTTTTTTGTGCCAAACTTTAAGATGATCGGTTCAGTGGTTGGGCCTAAAAAAGTAACAAACAAAGTTATAATTTCGCGTTTATAAAAAGTATTAGTTCTGATATTTGGATATTGCATTGTACGAGGTATTCAATACAATTCATCTTTAATCTTGAACTTTGCTCATTGTCAATTTTGTTAATTTCAGTACGGTAGCCCCGGTGCTGATCGGCTAATGCACGTTAACGTCAACATCATCAACCAGCAGTTGTGTGCTGAGAGGTATGCTTACCTGAAGACTCAGCATGGTTACGAGAACTGGCCTGATATTACCGATGGCATGTTGTGCTCCGGTATCTTAAATCAGGGTGGTAAGGACGCCTGTTCCGGTGATTCAGGTGGTCCTCTTCTCTTATCTGGAAACATTGTCATCGGTGTGACCTCCTGGGGTTTCGAATGCGCAGATCCTTTCTACCCTGGAGTCAGTGCTCGCGTTTCTAAATACAGCAACTGGATTGTCGCAAATGTGATTTAGATTAATTAAAAATCTCATAAAATGTATAGTAATGTATGTACGAGTAATAATGTATGAGTAGGTAGTTATTATTATTGTTATCAATTTTAGGAACGTAAGTGGCATAATAAAACAAACAGCTATAAAAGCAGATTGGTAATCTTTTTTGAAACAAAGTTCAAAATTATATTTGCAAAAAGCGTGGGGTGCTTTAAATTAAATGTGGAATTTATTTAATTTTTATTATTTAATTTCCACGCTTTTTTAGTATACTTTTTTGAATTGTTTTTGATATTAGAAGCGTACCTAGATCTTTGGATTTTTAGAACGTTGATACATTTTTCTATTGTATGAATTGATGACATACCTGCAATAAAAAAATACTTTAAAATCAGTTCCTACTGTTTAGTTCGTTTACAATTTTATTAACGCGTCTTTTTTGAACTATTTCTTTTTAATTTTTCTCGAGTCGCTATTTATTGTCCGTATCTTTGGTGTCCAGCAAAATGCTACAGAATAAATACCCGTTTCAGTGCTCTGGCAGTGGCTACAGGTAGAGACTTTTTGAGACGTAAAAATAGTAAAACCTCGGAATCCAAGGCCAGTCAATGAATCTTCATACAATTATTTTAAATGTGTTGCTAACAGCATATAGAAAAATGATAAGAAAAAAATTTTGCCCGATCTAAAATTTTTTATTATTAAAATAAATATTCATTATACAGAGACTCTCTTTTAAATTGGCCAAAAGGGAGAAATCAGGATCCATAAATACGAGAAAACCTTCTTGGGAACTATTTGTTGATGTTGACAATTTTGGCGTTTATATTTTTTTGGTCAAGTATGAGTTGTCCACAAAAATGAGTGAAACTGGCCAAGTTTTTTTAGTGCCATTCGACTCTGTTTCATGTAAGGATCATTTCAGTGTATTGGAAGAAAAAAATCGGAACGGCGGAAGTCAAATTTACCAAAATAGGTATTTAACAGCATAAAGTCGTATTAGTAGTGGTCAGTATTTCATTAGATTTGACCCACTTCTGTTGCACAGACATTTTCCTTCCCATGGTACAATAAAATGATCCTTACATAAAACTAAATCAAAAAACCGGCCAAGTGCGTGTCGGGCCACGCACAGTGTAGGGTTCCGTAGTTGCCCATCAAAATACTTATGCGAATTAACTAAACTGATTCGCTGAATTTAATTTAAAAAGATGAATTTTCAAAATCGGTCCAGGAGTCTTTGAGAAATCGGGGAAAATACATAAAAAAAAGATTAAGACGAATTTAGAACCTCCCCTTTTTTTGAAGTAAGTTAAAAATAGTTGACGATAAAAACCTACCTATCCCCAAAAAACATACCGTAAAAACATACCTATTAAAGCTGTAAAAATAAAGTTGACAAACTTACATTTGCAGTTGAAGAGCATGTTTTCCGATACATTTTGTTTAGGAAAATATGTTATCCAAGTACATTTTATAAGTTGGTCGACTATTACTCGTAAAGTTGTAAAGCCTACTTAGTCATGATAATTTTCTTTTAAACTTCGTTATATATACTACTATTGTGAATTTTTTCACACCCCCAAACATAACCGTTTAGCTGGTAGAGGGGGGGGACACTCAAGTCGAGCAAAATTTAGCACTTTAAAGCTTAATATTTCACAAATGAATTTTTTTATCAAAAAATTGTTAATGGAAACTATCAATATTTTTTAAAGACCTATTTAATGATACCCCACACTAAGGGGTACGCGAGAAAAAAAAAACATCCCCTCTTTACGTGTACAGGAGGTACCCTAAAAAAAAATATTTTACGAGATTTTATTTTACCACTTTTTCGGCACAACAAATCCGTATATTTACACCAAATTACAGCTCTCTAGTACTGTGCGTCTCTGAGCTAAACTGCGGACAGACGGACGGACGGACGGACGGACGGACATGGCGAAACTATAAGGGTTCCTTGTTGACTACGGAACCCTAAAAATTGGAAAGAATTGCCATTTTTTTTCGTTCACACAATTTGTATGAAAAAATATTTAAAAACTTGAGATCGGGCAATTTTTTTTTTTACGTTTCTCTATAATTATGTTGTTAAAAACACAATAGTTCTCTGAGGCTCTAAATTCCTCACCTGATATTTCAATAGCTTTATTAAAGGCGAACGTTTCTGGCAGCCCGGCTGATTTTAAGTTTAGACATATAAACCCTATGACAGTTATTAAAGCTTTCTGGGAAATCAAAATTAAAGTGACCGAAGATTTATGGGGATTGTCTATCAAAGTTTGTACAGGCATTGTGGAAACTGTAGCGCCATATTTGGCATTAATTTTTAATCTGTGTGTGGATCAAGGAGTTTTCCCTGATTTGATGAAGTTCAGTAAAGTCGTGCCTCTTTTTAAATCTGGGGACTCCAAAGATACTAACAATTATAGACCAGTATCCGTGTTGCCAGTCTTTAGCAAGATATTTGAGAAAGTAATGCTAAATCAGATGCTTAGCCACTTCAACACCTACAAAATCTTACACGATCAGCAGTATGGTTTCACCAAGGGACGTTGTAGGTACAACTGACGCCGGTGTCACCCTATTGAAGCACATATATACTGCATGGGAAGAGGCACAAGACGCCATAGGAATATTCTGTGACCTCTCCAAAGCATTTGATTGCGTTAATCACGATACATTACTTTCAAAACTTGAGCATTACGGATTAGGTCAACTTGCTCTTAGTTTAGTCGCGCAGTCGCGCGCGCGCATCCGTAGGAGACGTGCGTGTTTACGATTACCGGGCAATAAGTGTTTTGCAAATAAAGACAATGACGGATACATTGAAATGTCTGTCTTGTAACATCGTGATTGATGAATTGTTGGCTTACGTACAAAATAAGCTATCGCTCGTCGATGAAGAGAGTTTAGTTAAAATATGTGTGTCGTCGTTTGACAGTGAACAAATCAAAAAGTCGAAGTCGTTATTATTTGAATCTATTCCAAGTGATTTAAAACGTAAACCTACACGCAAAGGGCAAGGCAAAGAAGATCGTACTATGTACGATATAATTAGTGTGTTTAAGGTCATGGACAGTGATGTGATGCCGGTGTTTGTGGCTCGTAATCTGGAGAAACTACCTCCAATTACCTTTGACCATCTGGACGTCTCTGATCTGTTGAAAAAGATAGTGATACTTCAAGAGGAGGTGAAGAACTTAAAGAGTACTTGTGTAACAGTAAGTCAATTAGACGACCTTAAAAGTGTACTGCTTGAGTCAAATTCCCAATCTCCACCCACCCAACGTAACGTAAATATGAGAAGAGGTGCATGCACGTTGGATGAAAGTGACTCAAATCAATCTAGAACTCAACATAATGAGAGCTTAATTGTCTCAGAATCATCAAATGAGAAGTATTTGTCAAGCTTACATAAGGTTAACGCTTTGTCAGCTGATATCAACAATACCGGCGGCATATTGCACGAAACGGCAACAGTGAGTCAAAGCGGTAATCGTAGTCCGCGCTCATTACCGACGTCACCGTTCGTTCCTCGAGAGATAACAAACCAGTTTGCCGGTCCGCTGTTAAATGAACAGTGTAAACAAATTGCGGCTGATGTTGTGAAACAGAGGTTCGAAAAAACCCGAATTAGTAATGAAGGTTGGACGGAAGTCAAGAAGAAAAAGCGTTACAATTTGAAAAACCGTCTCACGGGAATGATGGGAGTTGCACATGATTCTGTTGAAAACTTTCGAGCTGCGGAAAGGAATGTTCCTATTTTTATAACGAACGTACACAAAAGCGTGACAGAGGCTGATATAGTGAATTACATAATGAGGAAAACTCAAGTATCTGTTAAATTAGATAAAATTAACGCCAAAAGACAGTCAGAACACTGTGCCTACAAATTCTTTGTGTCACAATCGAAAGTACAAACATTCCTTGATGATAAGTTATGGCCTCAGGGCATAATATTTCGGAAATTTGTACATTTTAAACCGAAGTCAGCAGCGCAAGCTAGTTGTACTGGAGACGGCTCAATAAACACGGTAGTCAATGGATAATAAGACATGCAAGTTAGCTACATTTAATTGTAAAAATGTAAAACGTTCGGTAGATTATATCAGAGACTTGTGCAGCAATACAGACATAATTGCGCTTCAAGAAACCTGGTTACTGTCTGAGGAGCAGTCCTTTTTAGATACTATTAGCTGTGAGTTCAGTTCAACGGGCACGTCGGGCATGGATTCAGCGTCGAAACTAATACGCGGGAGGCCCTACGGTGGTGTGGCCATACTATGGCGGAAAGCAATATTCAGAAATGTGTCGGTTATCGAGTGTCACAATCCACGCGTTTGTGCTGTGAAGATTGCGCTAAGTAATAAATGTATAGTAGTGGTGAGTGTGTATATGCCGACTGATGACGTTCTTAACTTGGCGGAGTTTACGGACTGTTTGAGTTCGGTGAGTGCAATTATTGACAGTTGTAATTTAGAATGTTGTTATGTATTAGGTGATTTTAATGCTCACCCAACGGAATTGTTTTATAAAGAACTCTCAAGTTTTTGTGTTGAACAACAATGGACATGTATTGACACTGAGATGTTGGGTCTTAGTTCTAATACTTACACTTTTATTAGTGATGCTCATGGATCGCAAAGGTGGCTTGACCATTGTTTAGTCACAGAGGCAGCTATGCCTACTGTCATGCATTCTTATGTAAAATATGATGTACAGTGGTCGGACCACTTCCCGTTAATTATTATGTGTGACCTTAGTTCTGTTCCGGTTCAGCAACAAAATGTCAGCACGGAAGTGAATAGGGTGATCTGGGGAGAAAGAAGTCAAGCACAGATTCATGCTTATAACAAAAAATGTCATGATAAATTGCGACTTATTGACTTCCCAGATGACTTCAGAGAGTGTAGTGGTCAGACTTGTAATGACCCTCGCCACTTTCGTGTAATTGATGAAATGTATGGTAAAATTGTGAGTGTTTTATGTGAGTCGGCTACCGAGACTATAGCGCATAGGAGTGGGTCTAGAAAGCGAGGAGCAGTCGTGGGCTGGAACATGCATGTGAGCGGCGCACATAGGGAGGCTAGGTGCAAATTTTTATGCTGGCTCAATAACGGTATGCCGACATCAGGTCGTATTTATGATGAAATGCGTGAAGCTAGAAGAATTTTTAAGTCTAGGTTGAAGTGGTGTCAAGACCATGAGACTCAAATCAAAATGGACATTTTAGCTTCACAGCATCTAAAAAACGATTTTAGATCTTTTTGGAAGCATACCAATAGGTTAAAGGGCAAACCTGGCCTCCCTGTTTGTGTTGATGGTGTGAGCGATGCAAAACAAATAGCTGACCTTTTTGTAGATCACTTCAGTGTGCAGTCACCATTAGGCTCATCTAGGTCGATGCTCAATGTTGAGCCACGGAATGAACTAGGAGTTAAAATTACTGCTAAAATGCTCTTGAACATAATAAATGCGATGCGTCGAGGAAAGTCTCCTGGTCATGACGGTCTCAGCATTGAGCATCTCAGATTTGCTGGTCCGCATTTGCCGAGAGTGCTGGCTATGCTTTTTACTTTTTGTTTGGGTCATGCTTATATGCCAAGTGACATGATAAAAACAACAGTGGTGCCCATCGTCAAAAATAAAACTGGGGACTTGGGCGATAAAAACAATTATAGGCCAATATCTCTTGCCACAATCATGTCGAAAGTGTTTGACAGTGTGCTAAATGCTCAACTTAGTAGTCATATACGTATCCACGATAACCAGTTTGGCTTTAGTTCAGGATTATCCACTGACAGCGCTATATTGAGTGTGAAGCACACTGTGAAGTACTACACGGATCGCCACACTCCAGTTTACGCTTGTTTCCTGGATTTGAGCAAAGCTTTTGACTTGGTTTCCTACGACATTTTATGGCAGAAGATGGAAGAGGTGAACTTGCCATCAGAGATGATAA
The DNA here is from genome assembly GCA_954870645.1 of Agrotis clavis. Classification (NCBI taxonomy): domain Eukaryota; kingdom Metazoa; phylum Arthropoda; class Insecta; order Lepidoptera; family Noctuidae; genus Agrotis; species Agrotis clavis. The sequence goes on from OX940922.1 coordinate 13,781,357, forward strand.
ATACAATAAAGTACTGGTATGGAAACCAAGTCAATAGTGTGAGATGGGCCGGTGCCCTGTCTAGACCGTATGGGTTGCAGTGCGGGGTGAGGCAGGGGGGATTGTGTTCCCCTACGCTTTTCAACCTATACGTGAACGATCTGATTGGCGCGCTTAGCAGCATGCGTGTCGGATGTCATATTGATGGTGTATGTTGCAATAACATTAGCTATGCGGATGACATGGTGCTGCTAAGCGCGTCAATCTGCGGGCTTAAAAAACTCGTAGCCACTTGCGAACAATATGCCAGAATACATGGTCTGACATACAATGTAAAAAAGAGTGTCGTCATGGTCTTTGGGGCCGGGGGAAATTACCCAGAAGCGGTACCTCCAGTTAAGTTGGACGGTACTACACTTGTGAGGGTAGACCGCTTTAAATATCTGGGTCACTTATTGACCACTGGCCTCAAGGATGATGAGGATATTGACAGGGAGCGGAGGGCGCTGTGTGTGAGAGCTAACATGATTGCCCGCAGGTTCAGGCGTGCCTCTAAAGAGGTCAAGTGCACTATATTTAGTGCTTATTGCACGTCTTTTTACACTTGTGCACTGTGGGTACAATATACTCAAAAATCATACAGCGCCCTTCGCGTCCAGTATAATAATTCATTCAGGGTGCTGATGGGGTTGCCCCGATACTGCAGCGCATCAGGGATGTTCGCTGAAGCTCGCGTAAACTGCTTTTTCTCGACTATGCGAAAGCGATGTGCATCCTTGGTCCGTAGGGTGCGGGGCAGCGCCAACAGCATCCTGTCTATGATAGCAAGTAGGCTGGATTGTGTGTTTATAAATCACTGCTGCAAGATTTCGGCTGCGCCTGTAACCTTGCAGCAGTGATGTCGTAATTTGTTTATGTTTGCATTGTATGTCTGGTTTTTGTCTCTGTAATTATTTTACTAACATAGTTTATAAGTATATATTGTTACTAACTCTATGAGTCTTGTTACTTCCAATAAAATGATTATTATTATTATTATTATTATTATTAGTAAAATCTTATTTGTGTGATAGACAACAACAAGTTCAGATAAATGGTGTAAATTCACAGGGTTTAACAGTTAAAATGGGAGTTCCACAAGGCTCAATATTGGGTCCTTTCCTCTTTCTTGTATATATAAACGATCTACCCTATTTACTTAAAAATCAACTACACAATATGGTGTTATTTGCTGATGACACTTCCCTAATTTTTAAGATAAGTAGGCGAGCCCAGAATCTAGACGATGTCAATAATACACTGCGTCAGATCCATAATTGGTTCACAGCAAACAATTTAGTATTAAATGGAAACAAGACTAAATGCATTAGGTTTGCCTTACCAAATGTTAAAAATAGTAATTATGACATAGTGTTGGATGATGAGATGCTAGAATTCGTCGATAAAACGGTTTTCCTGGGTATAACACTTGATTCAAGGCTACAATGGGGCCCTCATATTACAACTCTTGCGGGGCGATTAAGTTCAGCAGCATATGCTGTTTGGAAGATTCGTCAATTCACAGACGTTGATACTGCGAGAATTGGCTATTTTAGTTACTTCCACAGTATAATGTCGTATGGCATTTTATTGTGGGGAAGGGCGGCTGACATCGAGTCAATCTTTATTCTCCAAAAGAGAGCTATTCGAGCCATATATAATCTCCGTAGGCGCGATTCTCTAAGAGAACTGTTTAAGGAAATTAACATCCTGACGGTACCTTGTCAATATATCTATGAAAATATAATGTACGTTAGAAAAAATCTGCATCTTTTCTCTAAAAGAGGTGACAGACATAATTATCATACTAGAAGTAGGAACCAATTAGTTCAGCCGGGCTTCAGACTCGCCAAAGTAAGAGTCTACTTTGGCGAGTCTGAAGCCCACCCTTTCATGGGGTACTGTTTAAAATGCTATAATAAGCTACCACAAAACGTTCTTGAACTGAATGAAACGAAATTCAAAACATGCATTAAACGCACACTGTGTAAACAGGCATATTACAAACTGAGCGACTATATCGCTGATGATAATGCTTGGCTCCATGCTGGTCCTGCTCCATGAGACAGTGAATGTACAAATAAATTGATATTGGAAGTATACTTAATACCATTGTTGGAGCTGCTGAAGACTGTACAACTGTATTTGCATTGTATAGATTCAATCTTCCTTGTATTATATAGTTTCATGGCCGACATTGTGTGAGTACTATGTGCTTCGGAGCTGTCATTCACTGAGTACCTACGTCTCTTGTTGACTTGAATGACCCTGGCGGCTGAGATTGTGTCATGCTCACTCAAATGTCTCGCTGATGGTGGCGCGTGTGTCGGATCATTTAGCTCCCTCCAAAATGGTTGAGCTGAATGGTGCTGATGCATGTGTCATGTTCGTGAACGGGCGCTGTCAGTTGAGACTGGTCATCTCTTAGCTGCCACGGTTTATTTTAATAATTATTATTGATCATTTTGTTTTGAATTGTCTTTGTTTTAATTGCTACTCTGGACACTTTTAATCAAAAACTTGCTACATCGTTCTCACATAGTGTACCACCTCAAATGAATGATGTAACAAAGGTTCTGTAATTATTCTGGCGATCTAAAAAGAGTGTCCATGGAGTTTCTTGCACGTTCTTCTCCATAGAGATCTACTTCTTGGAACGGGCATCTACGGTACTTTCACAGTTTTTATGTCTTGTGACTGGGACTGTAGCACCATAACTTTTGTAGTGTTTAATAATATTCCTTTGATTGTCTATGACAATTCAAAAGTGCCTGTAACTGGCCTACTTGAAATAAATACTTTGATTTTGATTTTGAATCCAGATTCATTGATGGTCCTGGATTCCGAGGTATAAACCTTAATGCACTCCAGTCTCCACTAGGAGTACTTGTGAAACCGCTTCCTACCTACTGCATCCCAATGCGGAGAAATTCATAATATCACTACCTAATTATTCAATATTCAACACTTTAGATGAACCAAGAATATGAATATTACTAATTTACTCTAAAAGTAATGTGTATTTCGTTGTTTCAAAAATCAAAATCAAAGCATTTATTTCAAGTAGGCTTGTTACGGCGGTACTTGAGTCACACCAGCGATGCCGTATTGACTATCGGTACATCGAGGTGTTGAAGTGCTTGTATAATAACGCCACCATGTCGGTCCGAGTACAGGAGCAGAGCACGAAGGCGATTCCATTGAGAAGAGGCGTAAGACATGGGGTCTCCCCGAAACTGTTTACTGCCGCAATGGAAGACGCCTACAAGCTCCTGGAATGGCAAGGACTTGGCATCAACATCAACGGCGAATACATCACTCACCTTCGGTTTGCCGACGACATCGTAGTCATGGCAAAGTCGATGGAGGAACTCAGCATGATGCTCGATGGCCTCGACCGAGTTTCACAACGGGTGGGCTTGAAAATGAACATGGACAAGACGAAAATTGAATGCCAATATTGTGCCCACCCCAGTCTCTGTTGGAAACTCAGTACACGAAGTTGTTGACTCATATATCTACTTAGGACAAGTAGTCCAGTAGGTAGGTCCAACTTCGAGAAAGAGGTCAACCGCCGAATCCAACTCGGTTGGGCAGCGTTCGGGAAACTACGCAATGTCTTTTCGTCCGACATACCTCAGTGCCTCAAGACAAAAGTCTTCAACCAATGTGTGTTACCAGTGATGAGTCACGGCACCGAAACGTGCTCTTTCACTATCGGCCTCATCTCAAAGCTCAAAGTCGCTCAACGAGCTATGGAGAGGGCTATGCTAGGTGTTTCTCTACGTGATCGAATCCGAAATGAGGAGATCCGTAGACGAACTAAAGTCACCGAAAATGCTCACCGGATTAGCAAGCAGAAGTGGCAATGGGCAGGCCATATTGCTCGCAAAGCAGATGGCCGATGGGGTCGAAAAGTACTAGAGTGGAGACCACGGACTAGCAAGAGCAGCGTAGGACGTCCACCAGCAAGGTCCAGTGGACAGACGACCTTATAAAGGTCGCCGGAAGACGTTGGATGCAGGTCGCTTCCAAACGGTATATGTGGAGATCAAAAGGGGAGACCTATGTTCAGCAGTGGACGTCCTATGGCTGAGATGATAAGGCTTGTTACAGGCACTTTTGAGTTGTCAAAGACAAAACAAAATATAATTATAAAAACACTACAAAGTTATGGTGCTACAGTCCCAGTCACAAGACATAATAACTGTGAAAGTACCATAGATGTCCAGGATTCCAAGGAGTAGATCTCTATGGAGAAGAACGGGCAAGAAACTCCATGGACACTCTTTTTAGATCGCCATATTGCAGTAAAAAGGTATAAATTTTCTTTTAAACGTAATGATATTTTGATGATGATCAATTTGATTTGTTAAGTGAAATAAAATAAAGCATGTGAAATGGAATGTGTCGTATTTTTAACCGACTTCAAAAAAAGGAGGAGGTTCTCAATTCGTCGGAATCGTACAACTCCTTAACTATAGGCATCGATTGATTTACTTTGTGTTCGCATATCTCCGGAACTACAAGTCCGATTTAAGTAATTCTTTTTTTGTTGTACTAGGTATCACTTAACTTAGAGAATACTGCAAGTTTCATCAAAATCGGTTCAGTAATTTATGAGATATGAATTTTTATTAGCTTATTGTGTACATGAGTGATGTAAGTACCGGTGCGAAGGATTACAAAATTCTAGTGCACATGTGAGAGAATAATGTTCTTGACGAGAATTCGGGTTGAATATTTAAACTAAAAAGAGTATAATAAAAACTTTTTCAAAAAAAATGTAACCGCCTTCAAAAACAACCACAAAAAAGAGTAAAATAATCTACAAAATAACTTTTCTTTCGGAAGTCGGTGGCTAAAAAGACAATGAAAAGAAAAAAAATAAAGGCACCGACTTCCGAAAGAAAAGTTATTTTGTAGATTATTTTACTCTTTTTTGTGGTTGTTTTTGAAGGCGGTTACATTTTTTTTGAAAAAGTTTTTTTCATCCGGTGTCCGGCCCTATCCTCGATTATTAATAGGTATTTGGCCGGGTCTCCGGATGCCTATTTCCAAAACCTATACTATTTCAGTCACGAGTCAGACTATAATCGGTGAGCTTTTGTTTGTGCATATTTCTCAACAATACCTAATCTATCTCAGTAAAAAACTTGACTCAAATAGATTAGCTTTTGTTTTGATATTTTCAAAGAAAATGCACGGACAAAATCTAGTTCTATATAACTCATATCACTCGAATAGCTAAACTTTTGGCGAGGTATTTTTAAACAATACGTACGAACAAAACCTTGTCGAGTAGAGGCTCACTAACTATATGAGTAAATTTACCTCGGAATTTAACTTTTCTTAAATTTTATAGTACTTGAATATCGTAAATACGACTGTGGGCACCCCGACGATTTTTTTTTTAAACCACCCAGAAGGAGGAGCACCGCGAAGCGGTGCTCCGTCGACGTTTTCTGACATTTTACTTAGTTAAGTGAAACGACATGATTATCACTTGATACTTTTCTTGATAATTGGATTTCGTGAAATCCCTGATTTCCTCATTTCACTGCGACATGCATAAACAAAACCTCGTCTTTTACCCCCATATTAATAAACGTGGACTAAAGTTACGCCGAGGATTATCCTGGTTGTAACTTTAGTTCACGTTTATTAAAAAGGGGGTTAGAGTTTGACTCGTGCGTGACTGAAATGGTACTAGATTTTGTGCGTGCTATTTCTTTGAAAATATCAAAACAAAAGCTAATCTATTTGAGTCAAGTTTTTTACTGAGATAGATTAGGTATTGTTGAGAAATATGCACACACAAAAGCTCATCGATTAGAGTCCGACTCGTGACTGAAATAGTATAGGCTTTGGAAATACGCTCTCCGGATAGGCCTAGAAAGTTACCGGATATTCGTTTCATCAGCACGCGTAGCATGGCGCCGTAGAAACGGGTTTTGTCGACGTGAGAATAGACAAAATGACAGAACGTAAAAGATTTTTATCGATATAAGCATAGCAATGTTTAAAATATAGAAGAGATTATGTTTCTATTCTTTAAAGGTGTACGAATCGTGTCATACTTGTGCAAAAAAACAATCGATTTGTATAGGAATAACGATGAAATAACTTTGTCTTTTCTTGGTAGAATAGAGATAGAATCGCCATGCTACGCGTGCTGTAGTTTAAGAAGAAGTCTTTAAAAGTAACATTTAGCATCGATCTCTCTCTCTCCATACATAGACGGCAGCGGTAAGCGCAGTGGCTGAGCGATTGGACTGCTGCGCTGCGTGTCGCGGGTTCGATTCCCGCACCTAGCAAATATTTGTAAGTATGATCTAAAAGTAGCTGTTCCGGGTCTGGACGTTTGTGTATGTGAGTTTATATGTTTGAAAACGTACCCACGACACGTTTAAAAAAATATATTGAAGAGTCAGCTTGTACTAGTTTTGCATAGCTTGATGTGTACATACGTGTAGCCGTGTGTACCTACCTAAGTTTGTCAAATTAAAACGTAAGTAAGCATTTTTTGTTGGCGATAAATGTTAGTGATGATTTGGTTAGTTTCTACTTAACTACTATCCGTCAGATACACCCGGTATCTCACGATCCGTAAAAGGTAGACGGTTGAAATTTTCACAGAATGTGTATTGCAGTTGCCGCAATACCTAAAAAAACTGTTACGGAATCTTTTATGCGCAAGTTCGACTAAATACCGCCTGTACCCACTAATGGTTTTTAAACGTGGTAAAGTCATCAAATGAGACCACCCACCCAACTATCAGACTTGTACCTACTGACTAAAATTCACGATGATCCTTCAATAGCCCTTTACGTTCTAGGATCACAAATAAGTGATAAGACAGTCCCGCAACCCCGGAACTATTACAAATGGGTTAAAATAAAACGCGTTTTTTGCAAAAATAAATATAACCGCGACTTCTAAACCAACACAAAAAATTTAAAAGAAACAATTACTGTAACAATCTAAGGTGAATACCTCGTAAAACTCCTGTCGAAGAAGTGTTGCGGGTTGCTAGTTCAGCGCGAGGTTTGTAATTTAACTTTGACAGTCGTAAATGGTCGATTGAACGATGCTAGAATGGAATTAATTGCGAGACAATCTTTTATCACCAAACGCCACTTCGACTGAACGATTTGTCGAATAGGTATTTATTAATTGATAGACTACCAAAGTAAGTTAGAGACCGTCAGCATGACTTGGTAGCTCTCTTGCACTTTTTTTGATGATAACCTAATTCAAAGTTTCGGTTTTTCACGGTAAAAACCCAATAAAATTTACCAAACCCCCAGCTACTTACAAGAATTCCCACCTGATTAGATTAATTTTATCAGAACTGCTTTTTAGTTAGTAATTAACGCAAGTATTTAATTATTAAAGTGAAAATGGCCGGTGCCACTTTCAACAAACGATAAATGTACCAGGATAGATATGTTAGGCCTTTCACAGGGAGATAAACAATATACAGTGGTAACAAAAGCCTGAATCGCTACAACATCTATATTCACATACACAAACTCCCAGACCCAGGAAAACTACTTGTAGATCATACAAATATTTGCTCTGTGCGGAAATGGAAACCCCGACACGAAGCGCAGCAGTCCAATCGCTCAGTCACTGCACCAATCGTGCCGTCGCACTTACAGGGTTATTTTTTTTTTGTATGGCGATATCCGTAACTACGACGAATATAGAAAAGCGGCCAAGTGCGTGTCGGGGCACGCACAGTGTAGGGTTCCGTAGGTACCTAGTTGCCTATCAAAATACTTTTGCGAACTAATTAAACTGATTCGCTGAATTTAATTTTAATAAAAAGAAGAATTTTCAAAATCGGTCCAGGCGTCTTTGAGAAATCGGGGAAAATACATAAAACAAAAGATAACGACGAATTGAGAACCTCCTCCTTTTTTCGAAGTTAGTTAAAAATAGTTGTCAATAAAAACCTACATATCCCCAAAACATATTATCCACCTATTATAGCTGTAAAAATAAAGTTGTCAAACTTACATTTGCAGTTGAAGAACAAGTTCTGCGATACATTTTGTTTAGGAAAATATTTTGCCCAAGTACGTTTTATAAGTTGGTCGACGATTACTCGTAAACTTGTAAAGCCTTCTTAGTCATGACAATTTTCCTTAAAACTTCGTTATATATACTACTATTGTGAATTTTTTCACACCCCTAAACATAACCGTTTAGCTGATAGAGGGGGGGGACACTCGAGTCGAGCAAAAATTAGCACTTTAAAGCTTAATATTTCACAAACGAATCTTTTTATCAAAAAATTGTTAATGAAAACTATAAATATTTTTGAAAGACCTATTTAATGATACCCCACACTAAGGGGTACGCGAGAAATAAAAAAATACATCCCCACTTTACGTGTACAGGAGGTACCCTAAAAAAAATTATTTTAAGCGATTTTATTTTACCACTTTTTCGGCGCAACAAATCCGTATATTTACACCAAATTACAGCTTTCTAGTACTGGGCGTCTCTAGCTGGGTATCCACTATGTTTGCGAACCTCTTGGGCTCCGCGCTCTTGCAACAGCTCCGCATAGTGGATACGTTTGCGAACTTGGAGCGCGAACGGTGCGCGCTCCGCGCGCAGCGCTCCGTGCGGTGGCGGTAAATTAGGCGAACACAAAGGGGAGCTCAGTCTGTTCGTGGACGCGCGAGAGGGAGATGCGATGGAGATCCGCGTACCGTCGTCACGGGAGCGCGGAGCGCAAGAGGTTCGCGAACGTAATGGATACCCAGCTTCTGAGCTAAGCTGCGGACAGACGGACGGACGGACGGACGGACATGGCGAAACTATAAGGGTTCCTTGTTGACTACGGAACCCTAAAAATTATGAAAGGAGTCTCGAGGCCGATTTAGACGCAAACTAAAACTGTATCATTGGATTTTAGAAAAATCAATAATCCTGCCCAGGACTGAACCCGCTGATTTTGAAAAAAAATCACACCCTATATTATTACGTCATTCAATAGTGTCTAAACAAGGTTAAGAAAAAAATTGACCCTGTATATTTAGCTGGGATTAACGACAAATATGTACGTTGTTCTCGTCGATCCGCCCGGACTTTTTAAATTAGTGAGCACTGAGCACATCGCGATATGGCCGTCCGAATCATGTCTGACACCCGGGTAAATCACCATGACAAATGAAATTGATGCTGAATCAATACTGCCATTCTTTTTCGGTAATAATCATTGCCAGACTGCGGCCCGGTATCCACCAAAGCGGAGAGGAGAGGAGATGTGTTTGATTAAATCATTGCCAGACTGCGGCCCGGTATCCACCAAAGCGGAGAGGAGAGGAGATGTGTTTGATTATTCAAACATATCTCCTCTCCTCTCCGCTTTGGTGGATACCGGGCCACAGTCTGGCAATGATTATAAGCTCCCTGCTTGTCTGCGTTTCGTCATTGGATGCGGGTGAGTCAGCTCTTGAATGATCGTTGTACCGATTGTCGATCGCTGGGTGGTAAATATTTCATCGAAACTCCTTCTTTCTTGATACCATTAGGGTTGATACACACCTGTTTATAACCTGTATGGCTTTGCATTGTAACTGGTAGCAACAATGGTAGCAATATAAAATACGTAAAGAAAAGGTATAATGGTTCCCATTCATTGAGGAGTTACATAAGTTAAACGAGTCAGTTTTATTAACGGTATAGTATTTCAATAAGCTTAAGGTGATTGCTTCGATGTAGCCCGCGAAATTCATTTTTTTTTACGTTTTATAGTTTTTTAAATTATCAAAAAACTCGCTCCATCAGCTCTCACATAGAAAAGGTGCATCGTAGTTAGATTTCGGAGATTTTAACATGATGCACCTTTTCTATGTGAGAGCTGATGGAGCGAGTTTTTTGATAATTTTTATATTTAAAATTATACTTGTTATTACCGCAACTCATATATTTATAAAGCTACAACATGTCACTGGCCTGCAAATTGCAAAAAACGTAAAAAAAAAATGAATTTCGCGGGCTGGTTGGAGCATCCCCCTTAACATAATTATCTTATGCAGTTTGATTTGATTACCTCTAGTATTCAGTCAGAATGGTATAAAACTACTGAGTGAAGTCGGTGTAAGAAAAAAGAAATTAATAGGAGAAAATACATTTTATTATACTTATTTACATCACACTTAATTATATTTACAAGTATGTACAGGCGCAATAAATTTATGTATAACAAACAGGTTTTTAGTTATTAGCGTTGGCGACAATCCAATCGCTGTAGTAAGAAACACGAGCACTAACTCCAGGGTAGAATGAATCAGCACATCTGTAGCCCCAGGAGGTCACACCGACGATGATATCACCGAAGTGAGCGAGGGGACCACCAGAGTCTCCCTGGCAAGCGTCCTTGCCGCCGACGTCCAAGATACCGGCGCACACCATACCATCGTTGACATCAGGATAGTTCCTCAGGTTGGCGTAACGCTGCGCACACAACTGCTGGTTGATGATATTGACGTGAACGTGCAAGAGCTGCTCAGAAGATTGGCCCCCGTACTGAAAATAACAAAAAAGTTGGATCACAGGAATTTAAAGTTAATTTTATAATTATTTCATTTTAAAATTATACCAGATTTGTATGAACTTATTATTCTAGTCATCAAGAGGTGTGTAGGTATGTATTTTAATGTCAGAGTAGATACAAAACTGAATAAATACCTGGGTACGACCCCATCCAACGTGTGTGACAGACGCGCCATCAGCAAGATTATAGTTGGCACCAGGAATCCTAGCGAGTTGGATTCTGTTGGAGAACACGGCCGGGTTGTTGAGACGGACGATAGCGACGTCGTTGTTCAAGATCGCGTCAATGTACTGCGGGTGCATGATAATCCTTCTGATAGTGTGGACGGTGCCGCCGCTGTGTGTCAACGAGCTGCCCAGAACTACACGCCAAAATGGAATTTCCTCTTCATCACTGTGAACAATAAAATTCAAATTTTGAGCTAACGCTTGCATCTCTTTTGGGTTTCATGTACAGGAAGTAACTTTACTTACTAGAAGCAGTGCGCAGCAGATAGCACTGATGTGGAGGTGATCAGAGAGCCTCCACAAGCCTGGGTCCACCAAATACCCGACAACGATCCCTGCATGTTGGCCATGTAAGGGTAGGTTTCAATGTTGGCTGGGGTGCCACCGACAATGCGACTCGGGCCTCTTGAGAACGCTATAAACACATTAGGAAGTAAGTTATGTAATGGGACCATCGGGAATTAAAGCCGGATCAAAAACTGGGATTCAACGAAATAGAATATCGTTGCATTTTATTTCTTTTTTTTTCGGAAAAGGGAAGAGAGGAGTAGGACGCCGAATACAGTTAAAAAAAATTTACTCACCACAGGCACAGCCTATTAGTGCAAATAAGATAATCATGCGCATGGTTGTAGTTCGTAGTACCCGAGTAATTACTGTGCTAGATAGACAGAGAGCTTCGTATTATATACTTTATTCTGTTACCTATCTGAATTGATAAAGATAGTTATAATTCGCTAAGAAAACCCCACATTACATAGATATAATTGATCAGATAAGGAACTCCAAATGAAATAAAAATTCACAGCAGTAGCAAACTGTGGCTCGAAGCTACTATTCAGCATCACATTCTAGAAGACTAAGATCCTCACGGACGTATCGTAGTGCCTACAGTGAGCAATTGGGATGTCACAGATTTAGCCAGAAGAAATCCTACCTACATAGGTAGGTACTTCGAGATATGGGGCCGCCGTGTGTGGCGGGCAAATACAATTTGGGTATGCGCGCGTATATATTGCTTGCAGTTTGGTTTTTTATTCATACAAAATTCAGGTTTTCCGCAATAAAAACCCAGTAGGATTTACGAAAGCAACAAATGGAAGATTTCCCACCTGATTAGATAAATTTTATCGGAGCTTTATAATTTAATTACCTACTGATGTACAAACGGCAGCACATCCACCTACGCCTATCTGTCAAATCCTTATCGATCATGTAACAGAGATGAAGGGTAAGTTGATGTGCTGGCGTCTGTACTAAAAAACTGAATAAGTATATAAAAAAAATAGTGGCACTCGGAAACAAACATTCCACACAAAGCATCCAGTCTATTTGAGTCTGAGTCTTGCCTGACTTTTCCTTAAACGGATGAAATCAATATAAGTACAGTTTAAAGCTCTTGTCCGGACGGACGCGTGCTGGAACTTATAATTTTAAACTAAATAATCGTTCTCGAAATTGGAACTTTGTTGCCACGCTATTCGGTTGTAAATACATTGTCAATACAAGTGCTAAGTACAATAGTTTGTCTCCGTCACATAATACATCGTATACGCTCGTGTCAACTCGTGTAGTGAAAGTACACGTTCGCGATACGCGGGAACGAGACATCCATCTGTTCGTCCTGCTCGCCTCAAAGCGACTGTGCGGTCACTTATTCATCGATACCTCCAACTTTTCTTAAAATCTACCTGTTTCCTGGATATTTACTGAAGCAGCATAATGAATGCCCCAAGATCTCCTCCCATGGTAAGCACAGGATCACAACCAGACCTTTCCAAACTGCGTGATGAATCCATAGGTACCATGTTTAGAAAGCGAAAACAACCCGAATGCGCTTATGATCACTCGGAAGTATTACTTGAATTTCAAAATAAAATTATGGAGACGATAACTTCCATACTTAACACTCAAAATCAAGGCATAATGACCACTTTGGAAGCACTGCGGCAGGATATAAATGGATTTAGACACGATTTGGAGGCGGTAAACAGCAAAATTGATAAGATGTCCTCAGAACAGACATGCATAACTAAGGATGTAAACGATTTGAAGTCTACAAATGCTACCAATACTAGCAAGATACAGACTGTTTCACAAGATCTAGTAACACTTCAGGCAACCGTAGCAAACTTATCAGATCAACTACGTGTCAAAGAACAGCAGGGAAGAATAAATAACATAGAAATAGCTGGAATCCCTGTCACAAAAGGTGAAAATTTAATCAATATCGTATATAATATAGCTAAGAAGATTAATTTCCCCATTACAACAACGGACATCGATTGCATCCACCGAGTTCGACGCTTTACGCTTCACGAACACGAACAGCCATAACGTAAAGAACGGTGAGTCAGCAATTCCCAATGTTACATCTATCCCGAATATCATCGTCAAGTTCACCCAAAGGAATCGTAAAAATGATATGTTGGCTGCTGTCCGTGCGCGACGAGGTCTGACAACAGCTGATGCCGGCTTGGACGGGCCGGCGAAACCCTGTTACATAAATGATCATCTAACTCCTCAGAATAAACAATTATATAAGCAGGCCCGTCTTCTTGCAAAAGAAAATGACTATAAATATGTGTGGTTGTCAGAGTGTAAAATCTTACTACGTAAAAATTATACATCCAAATTTATGTGTGTGTCTAGTGATACTGATTTATCTAAAATAAAATGACTATCTACTCATAAACTTTACATATGCGTAGTTTGTTTATTGCCTAATAAGAGATTACTTGTAAAACTTTACTGTATAATACACTGTTGTTTTTATTTTAAGAAAAAATGTACAATCGATTATAAAACTCATTATTCTTCAACACTTAATACGCTCAAATGTAATGTTAGTGGAACTTGTTTACTCATACCGGTTATAAATAGTACTATTCGATAACACTAACTTATCCATTTACTACCAAAACGTGAGGGGATTACGCACTAAATCACAATTATTTCTTTCCGAAGTCTTGCAGAGTAATTTTGATGTCATATGTATCACAGAGACGTGGCTTAATGAAAATTTTTATAATAGTGAATATGTTGATAGCCGATACGAACTATACCGCTGTGATCGTAATTACCAAGCGACCGGCAACGATCGCGGTGGAGGTGTTATGATTGCTGTGCGGCGCGAGCTTTGTCCTTCGCTGCGCAGTGACTTGCATGCGTCGCCGCTGTCGGACGAGGTATGGGTCTCTTTGCCCTTGCGCACGAATTCGTTGGCGGCCCAAAACAATATCGGTGCTAACTACTTACATATTATAGCTACATACATACCGCATGGTACTCGTCACGAATTATTACTTGCATCTTTTTACGACAGAGTGAGTGAATTTATTTTACGTAACCATAATGATAAATTTCTTATACTGGGTGACTTTAATATAACCCACGCTAATTGGTTTTGCAATTATGACTCAAGTTCCATGGATATTTATACTAATAATGACAAATTAGCTGGCCTCACCGCCGATTTCATGAATTTCTCATCCTTACTACAGTATAATAATCAATTTAACCATAATAAGGGTGAATCTTGAGAGGCTCATTTTACGCTGTCCGAAGAAAAAAACTACCCGTAGTATTTAAATTAGAAACCAAAATATTTTTTTTATGCTACTATGTTGTATGATCTTACTGTTGCACGATAGTTTTTGTGTCTAATTTGGAACTAAATAGTCGAAAAAAAATCCAAAAGGCCTAAAAATTGATACCCCTGGCGCGTCCGCAGCACATTTTGCAAACAAAATACCAACAAAACTCTTACTTACGAACGTAAACAAAATAAACAGTGCAGTCTAATCGCTACCAGGATTGTTGTAGATATATTTAAAAAAGATACACCGTGTATATGTATGTTAGTTTATTTAAAAATGACAATATAAAGTTTGTCCGAGACTAAACAGTGATTCCCGTGGCGCGTCACAAATCTTCGTATATCTTAGTACAATTTTATAGAAGATCGTCTCCATGCCGTCGCATGTGCGCTGCTGGTAGAGCTTCGTACGTCTTTGTGAAAGATTACGCCACTCGTTGGTCCAGGACGAAATTATGAACATAAGTATTTGATTCCCCTGGTTTTGGTTTCGCTAGCTCGTTGATTACCCTGACCACGTTTTCAAATGCAATTTGTGATTTAACGATTTGTGGTCGGGAATTGAAAGTGATAAATTGTTAACGAGACTGATTAGTATTTTAAAGAGGCTACTTTAAAATAGAAATAAAACTTAATTTTCTTCTACCTTTTTTTGATTCCCCTGGCCAAAAAAAATTAAAACGCAATATACTGGGAACCTTTCGGCCAAAAGTGATGCCAATTCGTTAAATGTGTTTAAAATGAAGTTAAATTTTATATTACATTGTTACTTATAAAAAAACTGTTTAAATAAATTTCGCCAAGGGAATCACCTAAATATGCCGAATCTCAGGATTCACGCATAACAGATTATTAGATTTAGTTTTTAGTAATGAAATGTGCTTCATATCATTGAGCGAACATCCATTTGTTCCACAAGATGCGCATCACAAGCCCCTAGAAATTGATATAAAATTAAGCTTTTGCCCAGCACTCAAACTCCCACCTACAATGAAAAGACAATATTATAAAGCAAACTATGACTCAATTAAAACTGCCCTTGCGTCCTTAGATTGGGAGAATATTTTTTCTGGTATGACCCATGTAGATTCCATGGTTGACTACTTCTATGGTGTTCTCGAAAATATTCTGGATGAATTTGTGCCAACCTGCAAACTAAATTCTAGACAAAAATATCCACCCTGGTATACGAAACCACTTATTAAATTATCAAAGGAAAAGTGTAAGTTTCACCATAAATGGAAAACATATGGGAACCTTCAAGATTACCACACGTTCTCGTTATTACGGAGTAGATTTAAAAAAATGTCCAAAGATTGTTATCAAAATTTTATAAAGTATTCTGAAGATAATATAAAAAAAGATCCTAATTCATTTTGGTCATTTGTCAAGTCAAAAAACGCATCTAATGATATACCTGAAAAGATGATGTACAAAGGCAAAATACTCGCTACGGGTGAGGAGATTTGCGATGCTTTTAATCACTATTTTAACTCAGTTTTTGTCTCAACCACATCTCAAAGCTACCCTCACAGCTTCAACTCATCTTCTTCTGTAGAAATAGGCACAATCAACCTTACTTTAGAACAAGTATTGAATGAATTAAAACAAATTAATACCAAAAAAGGTGCTGGATCCGATGACCTTCATCCGATTTTCATATTCCGGTGCGCCGAGGTTCTTGCAAAACCAATAACAATAATATTTCGCACATCTATTGAAACTGGGGTGTTTCCTAGTAAATGGAAGAAATCAATTGTAACCCCTGTACCCAAAAACAATAGAAAGGATATTGTAACCGAATATAGACCGATCTCCAAATTATGTGTTCTGGGAAAAATACTAGAAAAAATTGTAACATCGCAAATCTCCTTCGCTTTTCGTAATTACATATCCCAGCACCAGCACGGCTTCTTTAAGCGTCGCAGCGTAGACACTAACATGTTAACTTTTTCCGAATTTCTAGTGCACGCCATGGACAAGAATCTACAGGTTGATGTTGTGTACACCGACTTCTCGAAAGCATTCGACAAAATAAACCATGATATGCTTATTGAAAAGCTTGCGAGGGCCGGTGTGCACGGCAACTTACTTCGTTGGATCCAATCATATATTAAAAATCGAAGTCAGGCGGTTTGCGTCAAAGGTTACTTATCTCAATTCCTTCCTGTCCCATCTGGTGTTCCCCAAGGTTCCCATTTGGGACCCTTGCTTTTTAACCTTTACATTAATGACATGGGATCCATATTTGACCACAGTAATCATTTGCTTTACGCTGATGATACAAAAATATTCAGAGTGGTTAATTCTGTTGAAGATTGCTATAAATTACAGAGTGATTTATCAAATTTGCATAATTATTGTACAATGAATCAACTTTATCTCAACATAGATAAATGTTCTATAATATCATATACGCGTAAAACGCACCCACTCAACTTCGACTACACCATAGATGGCTCAATGCTTAAAAGAGTATATACCATTAGAGACCTAGGTCTCATTATGGACTCCAAATTAACATTTACCCATCACATTGACCGCATAATCAGCTCCGCATTTCGCAGTCTCGGATTTATTTTACGAATCAGCAAACCTTCTAAAAATGTAACGACGCTTAAAATTCTTTACTTTTCATTTGTGCGCTCTATTCTAGACTTTTGTAGCACTGTATGGAGCCCATGTTTTAGGGTGGATCTCCAAAACGGGCGTATTCGTGTGATCGCTCTGGTGCTTTTCAGATATTGATATTTAACGGTAATTATGTATCTCATTAAAAAGTATGATATTCAAATAGTATATTTTTACTTTTGGCCTTCAATTTACACTAACAGTTATGGAAATATTTAAGATCAAAAAATTTCGCGACCAGAGCAATCATAATTGGTGCCAGAGCGATCATAAATGGTCAAACCAATTTAAAAAAAAAAGAATATTGATAAAAAATTATTAGTTTTGGCGTTTTTAGTCATATTCAGTTGGTATACGTGTAACAAATAACATGTAAGTGATTCCTTTTCTACCGGAAGTCGGTGGTTTTGTTTTTTATTTCACTGACTATGGCCATCCGACTTCCGAAAGAAAAGTTATTTTATACTTTTTTGTGTTTGGTTTTCAAGTCGGTTCCTTTTTTTTTTCAAAAAGCTTTTTTTTTATTTTTCCCTTTCAATTAAATCGGTGTCTTTGAAAATCTACAATACAAGTCAGCAAAAATAGTAGATTACGCACCAAGGGAATAAAGCAGTGCCTTACGTCGCGGGCGTATTGAATCCCGAAGCGACACTAAGGATTCTGGGGGTGAACCTCCGGAGCGCAGCGAGGAGGTTCAAGTGTTAATTCCCGAGTGAAACGAGGGAATTAAGATAAGAATCCTTAGTGTAGCGAGGGATTTAAGTTAGCCCAAGACAAAGGCAGCTTTATTCCTGAGGTGAGTACTCTGCTTTTCACACCACCTGCGAGGAAATAAATTCGAATTTTGAAATTTGATGTGGTACGACAACCTTCGAACGTGAGCATGCTGTGGTGCCCACCTCAGCAAGCGATCAGCTGTTGCAGTGGGGACTGCCGGGGGGCAGCCGCCGCTGCTTCAATTCCTTCGTTCCAAGTTTTCATACTATGTTTTGTTTGAGGTTCCAAATTCAAATCACATTATTCCCAGGGAATAATGAAATTCAGTACATATATTATTCCCTGGTTTGAGTGTGGGGAACAATGACTTGCTTTACGGCCAGTTTGCATGACTTATAATGTGACATTTACGAGCAAGTGGTGTGAAAAATGGATGTATGTGGGTAATGTCACAAGATATCCATTAGTTTTATATATTAAAACCGTTCATCATCATCATCTCAGCCATAGGACGTCCACTGCTGAACATAGGCCTACCCTTTTGATCTCCACATATACCGGTTGGAAGCGACCTGCATCCAGCGTCTTCCGGCGACCTTTATAAGGTCGTCTGTCCACCTTGCTGGTGGACGTCCTACGCTGCGCTTGCTAGTCCGTAGTCTCCACTCTAATACTTTTCGACCCCATCGGCCATCTGCTCTGCGAGCAATATGGCCTGCCCATTCCCACTTCAGCTTGCTAATCCGGTGGGCTATATCGGTGACTTTAGTTCGTCTACGGATCTCCTCATATCGGATTCGATCACGTAGAGAAACACCTAGCATAGCCCTCTCCATAGCTCGTTAAGCGACTTTGAGCTTTGAGATGAGGCCGATAGTGAAAGACCACGTTTCGGTGCCGTAGCTCATCACTGGTAACACACATTGGTTGAAGACTTTCGTCTTGAGGCACTGAGGTATGTCGGACGAAAAGACATTGCGTAGTTTCCCGAACGCTGCCCAACTGAGTTGGATTCGGAGGGTTGACCTCTTTCTCGAAGTTGGACCTACCTAACTGGACTGCTTGTCCTAAGTAGATATATGAGTCAACAACTTCGAGTACCGAGTTTCCAACAGAGACTGGGGTGGGCACAACATTGGCATTTGACATAATTTTCGTCTTGTCCATGTTCATTTTCAAGCCCACCCGTTGTGAAACTCGGTCGAGGCAATCGAGCATCATGTCTTACGCCTCTTCTCAATGGAATCGCCTTCGTGCTCTGCTCCTGTACTCGGACCGACATGGTGGCGTTATTACACAAGCACTTCAACACCTCGATGTACCGATAGTCAATACGGCATCGCTGGAGTGACTCAAGTACCGCCCATGTTTCCACCGAATCGAAGGCTTTCTCATAGTCCACAAACGCTAAGCATAATGACAAGTTATACTCTTCGGTCTTCTGTATAACTTGCCGCAGCGTATGGATGTGGTCTATGGTACTATAGCCTCTTCGGAAACCGGCTTGTTCGGGAGGCTGGAAGTCATCAAGTCTGTGTTCGAGACGGTTCGTGTAATTATAATTATATTAAAACCGTTCCCAGAATAAAACTAACACTTTTCTGAAAACCACATCAAAATCGGTTCAGCCAAACGCGAGATAATCGCGGGCAAACATTCATACACACATACAGGCCGAACTGCGAATCTCCTTTTTTTTAAGATGGTTAAATAGTTTTATAACGTACAATTAATGCAAAATATCATTGCTCTGGTCTTTTTGGACAGAGCAATCACAGCCATAGCGATCAGAAAAAGTCACAAAATCATGAATATAGCCGAATTTAAAAGCAGTAGAAATTTATAATTACGTGTCATAAAAACCATCATAAAGATCACCCAATTCACATAAAAAACAAATTTACAAGCTTAATATTTAATTTGAATAACGTGCCATATCAATCATAAAATTCGAGAACCAAATCCAGAGTAATCATAAACTTGCCTTCGTGAACTTACCTTCGCGGATACGTGGCACGAAGGTATCTTCCTCAACGGTTAGACCACTGCTGGTGCTACCCAGCGAGAGTGGAATAGAGTGTCTATAACGCGTAACTAGGCATGAGCGCGATGTTTTACCTCAGCGCAGAGCGATGAGATAAAATGCCCGGACACGAATTTAAATTCAAATTGTGGCAAAAGTATTCATAATAAAACTACAAGTATTTTATAACAATGAAGATTAACTATTTCTTATGTAATCTAAATAAGTTGTTTCATATGTAGCTTCTCATTAAAAAAATAAAGAATATTTTTTTCATTCAATCGGGAGTGAGGACAACCCAGAGCGATCAGGATTTTAGGGTTTAAGATTTTTTTTTTAATATTTTAAATTAACTTATTCATAATATTAGCCTTGTACCAGGTGGATTAGACACTGAACTGCATATAAAAAAATATTGGGAAAACGTTTTTCAATTTTAAAATGGGTTTCTTCAGCCCGACACGAAAAAAAATGCCTCTGGAGATCGACCCTTTAACATACATATAGACAGAATAGAAAGGATACAAAAAAAGTTTTTAAAGTCACTTAATTATCGCAATAATATTTTTGTCATTTCATATGAAGCTGCATTGCGTAGGCATAAAATGTTAAGTCTTCGTAACAGACGTAATATGTTTGACATTATTCAATTGTTCAAAATCTTAAATTCGTTGACGGATTCACCATCATTACTTGGTAAAATATCATTAAAAGCACACGCTCGCCTACCCGTACGCCCCTCACGTACGAAACCACTGTTTGTCCCTCCTCGACTAAATAAAATATACACTCGTAACTCATTTATATACCGTTCCACTAACAATTATAATAGAGAATTTACAGACATAGATCTTTTTAACATTTCTCTTAATAGCCTAAAATTTAAGCTAAAAAGTAGATATATATCCTATAATTAACTTTAGCTTTTATTACTTTAAAACAGGCAAAATATTCCAGCGAACTCATAGTTTTGATACAAAAAATGATATCGAATGTATTGTAACGCGTCTTTCTTTATCAGGAGTTGATTGTTTTTAATTTTTATCATTTTATTACATTGTCGGCACTATAGGTCTATTGTAAGGAACTAAATATTTACAGAATCACATTGTTTGTACATGACTGTTTGATGCCAAAATAAAATAAATAAATAAATAAATAAATAAGTATTCTGATCTGCTTCTGATCCGCCAATAGATAATGCATCTATGCAGCTCTCACGGCCCCCTCTACCATAATATATGTGCAAAGCGTGCAATGCACACGGGCGCCATCCTTTAGGGGCGCCAAAGCCAAGGGCCCAAAAAAAAAATTGTTTTTTTTTCTACAAATGAGAAATTAAATAGGATTAGGTATAAGTACACACGATTTTTTTTAGTATATCATCCAGTTTCAGTTGATTCCTATGTTGCGAGTACATGTAAGGCGGTAGTTCCTTGATTTTTCCTGTTCAGACTTGATTAATCGGCCTGCTGGGAGCTATAAAAGCAATGCAACATCAGAGGCGTTTTAAATATAGTCAAAGCCTTCGACAAAGTCCGGCACAATGGCTTATTAATATACTCTACCAAAGGTATGCCAGACCGTCTCGTGCTCATCTTACGAGCGAGACTTTCTGTCGGATCGCACCTTCCGCTATCGTATCGGGGACGCCCTCTCCTCCCCTCACCCAATTCGAGCCGGTGTCCCTCAAGGCTCAGTCCTCTCCCCCCTCTTATTCACGCTGTTCACTAGAGATTAATAATTATCTCAAGAGCAAAAAGGCTCAGTTAGCTCTCTTCGCGGACGACACGGCCTTGTACTACACTGGTCGCAGTCAAACCGCTATAGCCCAAACCCTCCAATCCGCAGCCAACGTCCTAGGCGCCTGGTTTCGGAAATGGAGAATTGAGGTTAATCCTGATAAAAGTCCCGTTAAAAGGTTAAATACCGCGCAAAAAACTTCCCCCTTCCCTCAGTCCGATCACATAAGTACGGCAAGCCTGTCCCTTGGGAGAAGCGAGCCGAATACTTAGGTGTGACTCTCGACAAGGTCCTCCATAATTGATTCCTCAGTTAAATCACGGGAGCCCCGTACTACGTCCGTAATTATAGTGTCCGTATAGATATCAAAATCCCCACCAGTTTTCAGATCATGAAACGCCTTTCCAAGCGTTTCTTTGACTCTGACTAATTTCAGGTTTTGCGCTTTCTCGTTAACACGTTGTTTATATAATTGTATTTGTAGACATGAGGCAATATTTCTTTTATTTCTTCCTAAAAAAATGTGATTTTTGTTTTGGGTTATTTTCTAGTATTTATCAACAACGTGTCTGTACCACCCTATGCTGCAAAATGAGGGTGAACAAGAATTTATTTTTCGTACCACTTGCTCAAAAAAGTGACATTCTATGCCACAACAAGCGTACATAACAATAGTCATTTTTAATCTGTTAAAAACAGGGAAAGAAAGTTGTACTGAATTTCATTCATCCTCTAGGGCGAGAATGTGATTTAAATTTGGAATACTTACCGATACTGAACTACATCAGTCTGTCTTTACAACATTGAGTTTGTATATAAAGCATTATACAACTTTTTGAAAAAGGAATACGCATTTATTATGCAGTTATGATTATTCAATAAAATTACGAAAACCGAAGAGGCCGTATGAGCTTGATGCCTTTGCTTTTCCGACAAAAAAATATTAGCCGAGGAATTTGCCGCATTTTTGTTTTCTTCGAATACATAAACGTTAAGTTTATTTAATTTATTTTTATAAATAAGTTAATGTTAAACGTTAATGTTTATCTCATTGTGTTCATTTTTTCGCAAATGGTACGAAAAGTAGAGTATTTTCCTCGGTGATAAAGCTGTCTTAGTCTTGGGTGAACTTAAATCCCTCGCTACACTCAGGACACGTCTTAAAGCCCTCGCTTCGCTCGTGATTTAAGTTTTTAACACCCTCGCTACGCTCGGGAGTAAACCTCGAGTCCTTCGTTGAGCTCGCGATTTAAATCGTCACCCGCGACAGAAGACACTGCTTTATCCCCTTGGTTAATAATCTACTAATTATTATACATGTTTTCATTTTGGTATTTTAGTTTTTTGCCTTATTTTAAACACCTACCTACCATCAAAAAAAAAAAATTCAAAATGCCATAAGGGGCGCCAAATTCCTTTTTTGCACACAGGCGCCAGTAAGGGGGCCCTGGCAGCTCTTTTAGGAGCTTCATGCACCTGCACCACCTCTCACTGCCTAAGTGTGGCAGGGAGAGATACTTTTCGATTTCAAGCCAAGTCAAGGCTCCTCCCCCGCGAGGAGATGCTGGGGACTCTGGACGGGGACCCATGGGGCCGCCCCTACAAGTGGGTGCGAGATAAGCTCCGCCCCTGGGCTCCCCCGTTGACGCAGAGTCTCCGGCCTCAGTTCGTGGAGGACGTGGTGAGCGCCCTGTTCCCTTCGCGAGGGGAGGAGTATGCTCCCCCGCCCATGGCTCCGTCTCCGACGGAATCTGAGGAGGAAGCTGACGCAAACGCGGATCACAGCGACGACGACGTCTACGACGCTCCAGAGGTGACCGAGGTAGACCTGAGAGTGGCGGTACAACGGCTCAAAGCCAAAAATACCGCCCCAGGACCCGACGGCCTGCCAGGAAAAGCCTGGGTCCTGGCCTTCGGGACTCTCGGGCCTCGACTAGGGGGGCTCTTAAGCGCGTGCCTGGAGAGGGGCCGGTTCCCGCTTCGTTGGAAGACGGGGAAACTGGTCCTGATCCAGAAGTCCGGGCGCCCTGCGGACTCTCCGTCCGCATTCCGGCCCATCGTGCTGCTCGACGAGGTGGGCAAGCTCTTTGAGAGAGTCATTGCAGACCGCCTCGCCGGGCACCTGAATCGGGTGGGTCCGAACCTGTCGGAGAGCCAGTTCGGCTTCCGCAGGGGGCGCTCGACGGTGGACGCAATCATGCGCGTGAGAGCCCTCACGACGGGGGATGCAGTGGCCCGGGGCAGGGTCGTCTTGGTGGTGTCTCTGGACATCACCAATGCCTTCAACACCCTGCCCTGGAGTTGCATCAGGGAGGCACTCCGGTATCACCGGGTGCCGACCTACCTCCGCCGAATAGTCGAGGACTACCCTGACGGACAGAGCCGTCATCTACCCCGGTCACCGGGGAGAGTGGAACCGGCGAGAGATGTCGTGCGGTGTTCCACAGGGTTCGGTCCTGGGACCGCCCCTGTGGAACATCGGATACGACTGGGTGCTGCGCAGCGACCTCCCTGACGGCGTCAGCGTAATTTGTTACGCTGACGACACGCTCGTCCTGGCACAGGGAGAGTCGCACCAGGCGGCGGCCGACGTGGCGACGGAAGCGGTCGCGACAGTCGTCGACAGGATCCGGCGGTTGGGACTCGACGTGGCGCTGCACAAGACGGAGGCCATGTGTTTTTATGGCCGCCGTAACGCGCCACAGTCGAGTTACAGCATTACGGTGGAAGGAGTTCCTATCGGCGTCGAGGGGACGATGAAGTACCTGGGACTCGTCCTCGACAGCCGGTGGAACTTCAGGGAGCATTTCCTGAGTTTGGCCCCAAAGCTGAACCGTGCAGCGGGCGCCCTCAGGCGACTCCTGCCCAATCTCAGCGGGCCAAACGCTTCCTGCCGTAGGCTGTACGCCGGCGTCGTGCGGTCCATGGCCCTCTACGGGGCCCCTGTGTGGGCCCTGAGCATCCGGACGCGACCACAGAAGCTGGTCGCATGCCAGAGGGTCATGGCTATCCGGATGATCCGGGGATACCGCACGATTGCCGGCGAATCGGCCAACCTCCTTGCCGGATTGCTGCCCTGGGATCTGGAGGCGACTGCCCTCCAGCGCGTCTATGAGTGGCGCGTGGAGGCGCAGCGCCGGGGCGTGACCCCGCTGCCTCGTGAAGTCGAGGCGCGGCGGGAAGAGCTCCGGCGCGATCTCAGGGCAGTATGGAAGGAACGACTGTCGCGACCGAAGGCCGGGCACGCCGCAATTGCGGCGGTAAGACCCCTCTTTGAGGAGTGGCTGGAGAGAAGTCATGGCGTCCTGACCTACCGCTTGACGCAGGTCCTCACCGGACACGGAAGTTTCGGGAGATACCTGTGTCTGATGCGAAAGGAGGAGACGCCTGGGTGTCACCACTGCGAAGATCGCCCGGAGGACACGGTGGAGCATACGGTGCAAGACTGCCCAGCTTGGGCAGAGCACCGACGTGTCCTCACGGCTGCGATAGGCGGAGACCTCTCGCGCCCAGCATTGGTCGCGGCCATGCTGCGGGGCGAGACGGAGTGGGAAGCGGTCGCCTCCTTCTGCGAGGCAGTAATGCTCGTGAAGGAGGAGGCGGGCCGCGAGCGAGAGAGGACAGAGTCCTCCCTCCGCCCCATCCGCGGTAGTAGACGCCCACGGCGACGGACGTCGCTAGATGATCTCCGGCCACCGTAGGCGCGGGCATGCGGGCAGCGAGTAAAGGGCAACTCGCTGCCCGACCAAGGACCATGCCCGGGTCGACGGCGCGTTGTGTCCCACGCGCGCCTCAAAGAGCGTCAGCATAATGACGGGGCCCCCCTCTCAGAGGGCCAAAGCCTGCCGGGGTCGCGGGATTATTTCCTTACCGTGACCCTGGAACAGAAAGGGCTATTGAAGGACACCGTGGATTTTAGTCAGTAAAAGTCTGACAGTCCCTCCCGCCCTGCCCGGGGTTGGAGGACTCATTTGATGATTTTACCACGCTAAAAAAAAAAAAAAAAAAAAAAAAAAAAGTCAAGGCTCCTCCTGATGATATATGTTTTACGTTTCAATGTGACGTATTAATATACTCACACCTCCAATAACGGTGTAATCACCGTTATTGGAGGTGATTGAGAAAATATTGTACGTATACCACACGAACAAAACTGTAGACTCAGTCTATTATATTATATTATTATTATTTACTTAATATTGGATAATTATTCAAAATTATTAGACTAAAATTATGTACAAACTATAAATAAAAATTACTGGTAATACCTATGTACAAAAAACAAATAGATAAAAGAAAAAAAAAAATCATTCAAAGGGCGTCAAAGAATACGTCCACATCGCTGTCAACGGGAACAGTGCCCAGAACGCTGGCAGCATTGCCACGTTGTATGGCAATGCTGATTCGTTGGCCTAGGAATAGGCCAGCCCTCTGGTCACCTGAAGAGTCGACTAAACGCCTGGCGATTTCCTTAAAAACGTTGTGGGCACTCGGACCCCATGGCCCCAGAGTTTCAACCCCAAACGGCTCAAACACATAGCTACTAGCTAAGCCAATGTATTTGCGCCGCTTGGAGTTTTCAGCACCTGCAGCAGCAGCGCCAGCACAACACTCTGTAGGTACTAGGAAGATGGGATGGCGCAAGGGTGTCGACACATGTTGCATCCCACACCAAAGGCCTACCCAGCTTCCATGGCATTATGGTCATACCATCTGGTCTCTTCCCATCGTCGCGTGCCAAGCCACTGGGTTCTAAGACGGCTGGCACCCCGGTGGTGACAAGAGCACGACGGATTATGTCATTTAAGCTAGCGTGTCGTGCTAACCGACCTGCACTCCTGCTGCAGGAAAGGCCATGGTGCCCGAGGCAGTCGACTACTTCACCACATTGATAGCGGTGTGGAGCACCACAAGGAGCGCCCAAACGTAGGCAAGTAGCGACCCGGAATGTTGTATCACCCAACATAGTGCCTATGTTGGGTGAAGGTAGCGCCTGAAGCCAAAGGCCCGACTCCCATTCACCCACAGCCAGCAGGCGGGCACGCTCCGCAGTATTGGTGGACGTATTAAGGAGATTATTCCGTACCAACCTGCAGAGCGGCTCATCCCACTGTCTCTGGGAAAACGGGTTCACGGGCCGATCCGTAACTGGGCAAGCCACTTTCCAGGCGTTCTCGGCATCCGTCAAACACGGCACCTCAGGGTCGACCAGGGAAAAAGATAAGATTTTCCTGGTCAGCTTTTCGGTGCTGTGGACAGAGGACAGGAACGCCGGTAAGCTAACACTGGAAATTTTGCGGACACCGAGCCCACCAAAACGAATTGGAAGGGTGGCTTGAAGCCACGCTCGGTCATCCAGGGCCACATTAAGAATGGATGTTAATGTATTACGAATAATTTTGTCAATTTTGTCCAAGAGTTGTGGTTGTTTAAAAAGAGGGGATGAACGAAGAAAATACATGAAATTTGGACCAAAACAACAATATCTTAAAAGGGTGAAAGCCGAATGTAAACTAATTTGGGAGAGTCTTTCCGAAATATCATTAAAATGTTTAATTTTGTTGTCAATGAATGATGGGAAACTTTCTGCCAAAATAGGGGAACCAAGGAGGTGCAGGGAACTTTTATCTAAAATGGTGATATTTGGAGCTATTTCATTAAATTTATCCAATGTCGATTGTCTGTCGGTAGAGTCAGTAACAAAAATTTCACATTTGGATGGGTTCAATTGAAGGCCTATTAATTTAAATTCTTCTTTTAGGAGTTGTAAATCGGCTAGTACGGTACTTACGTCACCTCCTAAGGTTCCATCGTCTAAGTACCAGACGTTAAATTTTGAATTTAATTTTTGAATAATGGGATGAATACATAAGCTGAAAATGACTGGCCCAAGAGGGTCACCTCTATAGGGACAACGTTTTGGAATCTGCAGATTCCAAAACGTTGTCCCTATAGAGTAATTTTGAAGGAAGTAGTGGGGATTCGCGGGTTCTGGCGCACGTTCCAGAGCCCCACGCCAGAGCCCCACGATCTGTTCCACCCATCCTAAAAAAAAAAAAAAAAAAAAAAAAAAAAAAAAAAAAAAAAAAAAAAAAAAAAAAAAGGTTTTGCCATGCTCTGATCACGTTTCTGCAGTCCGTTTTAGCGTAGGATGCGTGGTTCTACTTCGAACACCCTAATTACGGTTGGTTTGGTGTTCTTATCTATTACTCATTGTTAACCCTCATTATGTCTGCATTTCTATGTCATCAATAAAGCACGTTCCTTCATTTTTACTTCGACATTTTATTACTTTTTTTCCTACAAATGTTCGTAAAACTATGCATTGATCATCCCTGAAACTATCGCGGGTTCTGGCGCAAATATCATTGTACAGTGTGCATTGAACATCCCTGAAACTATTGCGGGTTCTGGCGCAATAAAACATATTCCTTCATTTTTATTTTGAAATTTTATTACTTTTTTTCTACAAAATATGAGCGGAACATCTCATCCACAAAAATATCATTGTACAGTGTGTTCCCTGTAAATATGTTCGTAAAACTATGCATTGAACATCCCTGAAACTTAAATAGCAAATACATTAAGCAATATTCACCACAAACTGAAGTCCAATCATTCTGAATCCTATCAACATTCCAGTCCCATCTCTTACAATTCCTTTTCAAAAACTGGAGATGATATCGCTCAGGTGTTCGTCCATATGAATCAAAATATTGACCGATGCCATTCGTATCGATATGTACAGCTACCCAGTGTGAACCTGGTTTATCATCCGCATCCAAATTGCATATTATATACGTTGGTACATGTGTATACATAGGTAGTCTATTAGCAGCATAAACATTATTTTGTAGACTGGGATGAATCTTTTTCATATGTTGTTGTAATTCTAGTGTATCCATGATATTACTGTTATTAGCAGATTATTACAGTACCAATCTATTCAATGGTTGTCATAGGAATGTTCAATTATAGTGATTTGTAAATATTAAATCGCATTCTTTGTGAGTCACAAGCAGGTTGATGCCTGTAGGAACGTGAGATAAGTTTGTTGACTCATAGAGTTACAATCAGTTTCGTTGTACTTAGGAATTTGTTTTAGATAAGAATGGTGCTATATAAGATCGAACAGTTGCAGTCATGCAGTCAGTCTATGGTCGTTTGACCACAGTGGATTGTATACGTCTACCAATACTACGTTTGTGTTACTTCAACTCATCAATGGCCATGGAGGTAAGTGTTTATTCTATTGACAAACTTACTTGTATTTGTACTGTGTACTGTCTTTCCTAACGTGTGTGTGTGTCAGATTAAGTGTAAACAAATTGATATTAACGTGATAACTCTGTTGTTGCAGAGATCATTCAGCTTCGCAGACGATATTGAAAATACCTATAAACAGTATTACTACTCACCACTCTCTCCTCAACACGAAGAAAAGAGTGATGACATCGTCGTTAATAACACAGACGATAGTGGAAAAAGGAAATCGCAGCCGATTGATCAATTTTTTGAAGTGGCACCAAAAATAAAAAGGAAGAAGCTGCTATCGTCGACTGTGGCACGAGCTGCTAGAGATGGCGTATCATACATCTCTACAAATTCAGACGACGGAGACCAAGCGACGCATCTCATAAAAATAGAAATGTATGATATGAAAAAACTATCCAAGATTCCAACTAGTGATCACTGGAAGCACGCTACCACGAGGATAAAATATTATACAAAGAATAATAGGGATAGCATCCTCGACGATACAAACAGCCTTGCATACAATATAACAAAGCATATTGCAGAAAGTGAAAAAGTTAAAATAGTTATTTGTTATGCAAGGCTGCAAAGTTGATTTTTGTGCGCGAGTACTTGAATTGAAAACTGAGAGAGCGAAGGATTCTAAGATTGAACCGCGAGAGAAACGAGCGGTTCAAATATAGAATCCTGAGCGATGCGAAGTTTTCAAAAGTACGAGACGCAGAAAAACTTTGCTGCCGAGTGCAACACACAACTTTTCACCTCACACAGCGAGGAAATGGTAGGTGTAAGAGAAACAGCTTAAACAATTTACTATAATTATAAGTATTTATTTATTCATTTTAGAAATTAAAAGTAAAATTACTACAATTGTTAATATTGAAAGTTAAATGTTTTTTTGGAACATTAATACTTGTGTTTGTCACTTGTGTGTTATTATTACGTAAATTTGCGGAAAATTGCTCAAATTCATTGGATTCCATTGTGAATGTTGGAGACAGAGACAGATATAAGGCGGTAGAAGACGATTTTCTCGAATTTTAAACACTCAAACTTACCTACGACATCTACTACTTAACACTAAGGTTCAGAAAAAAAAAAAAAGTTGGTGCACTGACATGTGACATGCAGTGGGGGCGGCTCACCTGCCAGTGTAGAAAATAATTGAATACAAGACGTGTTCGATTTTTAAACAACACTTTGTGCTCTAGAGCACAAAATGGAGTTTTGCGCTCAGATTTTGAATCAGAAATAGAATCTTTCCGAGCGGGTGAGGTGAAAAATACTTTTTTAACAATGACACTCATTAGTGGATTAGTGAATGTGATTCTGTTTACTTAAAGTACTTCTGTGTACTCATTAGATCCAAGGAGCTGTCGTCTTGTGATGCTGAGAGAAAAACAAGAGCAGAAGGAAGAGATGAGTGTGGTATACGTGTACAGAACACTTCATGGAAAAGCAAAACTACAAAATTGATTGGAGAAGAAAAAGTGAAGAATATGCAGTACCCAAGAGCTGAATATCCATTTTTCAGTTCAAAATCTAGACGGCTGATCAGTTTCGAAAACTGGCCTCTCGTTATGCAACAGAAGCCTGAAGATCTTGCAGAAGCCGGTTTCTTTTATACTGGCCATGGAGACAGGACCAAGTGTTTCCATTGTGGTGGTGGTTTAAAAGATTGGGAAGATGACGATGATCCTTGGCAGCAGCATGTTCAGTGGTTTAGTCAGTGTGCTTATGTAAAGCTTAAACTCGAACAGTGTTTTGTATAAGATTAAATAGGGAGTTTATAAAGAAATAAAAAATAATACATTGCATACAATTTGTTTTATTTAATTTTATAATGTTTCCTTTAGTTACATATACACAAAATGCATTAAGCATAACACATAAATCTAAAACACAACACACTTTATAACCTTAACTACTATAGTCTACAGTAACATTTCTATTTTTATCTATTTCAATAATATTATCAAACTCAGCATAAACAATACAGTTAATTTTTTGTATTAGTGAGGATTCAAATCGTACTTCCAATCTTACACTACCATGCTTTATGAGATTCCAATGAGCTGATGAGTTAGCTGATAAATCAGGAGTTAAATCAAATGCTAAAAGACAGTAGCCTTTGGCATACTGTTCACGAGAGATTGCATTTCCTTCATTAAGAAAGTGAATACCAGTCCCCGAGAATAGAGTATGATATGCCGATGTAAATATATTATTATTAAAAGATGGTTGCAAAGCTTTTGAAGGTATTTGTTGACCATCAATGTATAAGCTGAAAGAGTTAATACCATAGTTTTCAAAGTTAAATGGATTTTTAGTAAGTGAGCCATTAAATGCGGAATTGTTCACAAATCCAATAATACATCTTTTGGGTACCTGTCCTAAGAATATATTATCAAGAGTTTTTCCTTGAACACCTGATGGAATTGTTAAAACTTTAACTTCAGCACGAGTAATAGGATATTTAGCAGTGGTAGAAGCTAAAACTTTCTGATGTGCGAGTAATACACTTGGATTAATTCGTGCTCTTCGAACAATAAGAGTTGCGTCCGTAATGCAAACTTTAAACTTTACATCATTTGACCCAGCAATTAAATTAAAACTCTCTCTTGACCGAACTAATTTTACACTCATTTCAACGCCATTAATTAAAAATTTATCTTGATTGAAAATGTCACCATGAAGATGACCAATCATTTCTATTTCCCTGCTTTCATTAACTAATTCCTGTCTTTTAACAAATCCTATGTTTTTACCATCTGTGGAATCCATTTTTCCTGCTGTATCATCATACCAAAGACTACAAGTAAGATGAGATTGTTTAGCAGCAGGAGCATAGTTTAAAAGGGTTTCCATGTATGCTCGATAGGCATAGGTATTATTAGGTGGTGATACAAGTTTTTGATTTAAATAAACATCGAGTTGACTAAAAAGTGAATGCAACCAATTATTTACGGGTGCTACTGCTGTAGCTGATATCAAGTTTGTTGAATCTTGATTTAATACTTTTGCCTTTATGTGGAGTAATGTATGAGACAAATCTATGTAGTCATCGCCGGTTCCGGGAACTTGAAACTCGATAGGTCCATCATCAGCAAGAGATGAAATTGGTTTATAGTGAATCCACAATCCATTTTCAATGCTTGTTTGTGTAGACGGTAATGCAAACAAATCTAATTCTGACTTAACGCACTCACAAGAATGATTATGAAGGAAAGACATACTTAATTTGAAAATATATCTTTGATGTTTTTTGGTTTTAGACCAAGTTTTTTCGTAGCTTTCACTTTAGCTGTTAGTGGTGGAATGAACGAGGCCAATCGTTTTCTTTTAGTTATATACCCAGATCCTGTCATGTTAAATCGATCAATTTTGTCATCAGCCTTTCGTTTTAAGTTCGTACTAACTTGCTTTAGACGATCTTTTATTGAGGCTTCCATAGGACGGGCTTGAACCATATCCGATAATAGTCCTACTCCAGCGTTTAATGCCTCCTTACCAACCACTCGAACACCACTTGAAAGTAAAGGTAAAACTGATCTAAATAACCCTCCTAAGAAGCTCCCAATACCATGACCGCGTTGGTATGGTGAACCCTTATAAATTACTCCAACTCCTGATCCGGCTTGATGTGAATAATAATTTTCATATGGACATTTATGATGATCATGAGGAGAATACATTATTATAATTTGCGGAAATGGAGTTTAATACACACGGTCCCAAACTGGAATGGTATTTTTTGTCCTGTGCTCGATCTTATATCTATTTCCAGCGTATCGAATTCTCTTCGCATAACAGGTAAGTAGTGAGGTGGAGAGAAAATGTACATTTTATTCGCACCATAAATGTATTTTGAAGGATCTAATGAAATGACTCATAATAGCGGAGTCATAACATCACCCACAATCTGGGGATCGATAATGTCGCAATATAGAAATAGTTGAGATGGTAACCCTAAGTGTAAATTAGCAGGACACTTCCCAAAATTTCTGTCTAGGAGATTTGTATTTGGTTCATAACCTAGTTGTAAACTTAATTTGGGTGATAATGTTACGGATGTTATATTTTTATCCAAAACAGAAACAGACACAAATTTTGTTATTTCATCATAACGAAATTTCAAGTTCTCTCTGATACCATTTAACGCTCTTAAAATATCTTCAACGTTATCGTAGTTGGTAGCGGGAATATGTTTTTTGTAGTACACTTTTGATGGTTTATCTTCATTAGGCATTAACATGGTTTTTGTGATGATTGTATACAATATTTTCATGATCTTGAACAGTAAACATGGTGCATGGATATTGAAACTCGACAACTCCAACCGACCATTCACCTTCTAATTTCATAGCTTTTGGTAATTTTGTTGAAAAATTTGTGGTCTTATTATCAGGAAAGTATTCCATTGAACTATTGCTGAGCAAAGTTAAATAAAAACTTTCTTTATTCATATTTCTTTTAAACTAGAAGCTAAAATCCAACTGTTAAATTTATCTGGATAACCTTTCCACTTCACTAATACTTCTTTTCTGTTACCCGAATAACGAGTACCAATTATTTTATCTATTTTATATTGTGAGGTGGGGTTGTAAGTGACCTTCTGTAATTCTCTTTCATAAAAAGTACCAACTATTGGTTCATTTTGTAAATCTGTTATTGTATAAACAACCCATGGAGATCTATCAATTATTGAAGATATAATAAATATTTCATCACTCCAATTTGATTCATATCCTTTTTGGAAAACATGTTTATATTTAGTTATTCGAACATAATCACCCACGTTGAAATTTGGTTTTGGATTTTCTAAAGAAAGTTTGTTTGACCCTCTATCATAAAGATTAGTCCAAACTGTCATAATATTGTTGGAACTTACATCACATGGGCACATCTTAATACTCGAGTGAATGCTGTGATTATAAGAGTATATTAAATCTTGTAAAACATCTATATATCTATAAGTATTGTTATGAGTGAAATAACGCCACATTTTCATTTTTAGAGTTCTTTGAAATCGTTCAACAATACTAGCCTTAATATCAGGATTGTTAGTAGTATAGTAATTTATCTTTTTGGATTTAAAGTATTTTTGTACATCTTTTGAAACAAATTCTGTACCTTTATCAGATTGTATGTGAGTAGGTGTTGAATTACTTTCAGTAAATATACTTTCAAAACATTCTTTACTTGTTTCTGAGTTTTTCTTTTTCATTGGTCTTGCAAAAGCATATTTACTAAATACATCAATAACACAAAGTATGTAGTTGAAACCATCATTATATTGAGAATAAGTTCGCATATCACTTAAATCAGCTTGCCACAGCTCATTAATATTTGATAGAATGTACCTATTACGCGGGAATTTTTTCCGAATGGGTTTATGTAATGTATATGTTTCTTGTAATTGTAACCATTCCTTTACTTGCTTTTTATCCATTTTACCCTTCATAGCTTTTGATAATTTATCAATACTACCAAAACCAGCGGGGTTAGATGGATCATAATAAATCCTGTTAATTTCTTCTAGTACGGGGTCCATTTTTCCCAATCGATCTTTTTACGTATTTTAGTTATAGATCTTTTATCTCCACTGCTCGGTGTAGAAAACTCTTGAACTTCAATCTCAGATGTTTTGTTCAGATCTTTTGCTTGAAGTTGGTTAAT
This sequence comes from Agrotis clavis, assembly GCA_954870645.1. NCBI lineage: Eukaryota > Metazoa > Arthropoda > Insecta > Lepidoptera > Noctuidae > Agrotis > Agrotis clavis. The sequence continues at coordinate 13,815,824 of OX940922.1, forward strand.
AAACTCACATCTCTTTGGATTTCCAATATAAGTAAGTGGCACTTTAATATCTTTTAATGCTTTAGCAAATCTATCCCACCCTATCGGATCACTTTTTTTTAAGGGTCTAAGTGAATCATTTATTAAATCGATAATATTACTTCCTGGAATTTTTTCATTATCAATTATGACTGTGCCTTCATTATCCCAACGTATTTTACTTTTACTTGTTCCAATTAAGTTTAATAATGACTCACCTTTTTTATTATAAGTTTTTGGTATTAAACTGAGTATTTGTGTTGGTGAATACAGTGGATTTGCCTCACTTTCTATACTTTTAATAGATCCTTTCTCCTCCAACAAAGATTCAGCATCAACTGAACTTTTTAGATCTCTATCTTTATTTTTAAAACCAATTTTTGACCCATTTGAATCTTCATTAGATGTATCAGAATAAATTGGTAATCTGAGTGGTTGACGATCCTCTTCGGTAAAGTGAAGGTATCTTTGTAGTGTTTGTAAATATAACATCCACTTCTTTCGGTCTTCCGTCTTACTATTCATAATATTTTGCATTTCAATATCTAATCGAGACAAATTACTAGTAATCTTATTTTCTTGTTTTAATTTTTCAATCAATCCAGGTTCAATAAGTATCATTTTCTTAGCATTTTCCATGTTAACTGGCTAGTCCACTTACTAATCCACTCAATATTGCACCTAATATTATTGGTAAGAAAGCCCCTCCTTTTTGTATAATAATATTTTTTCTTAGTTTATGTTTACACTTATGCACCAGTTTACGGAGTATATTTTTGTGTTTATTCAATTTTTGTTTATCTTGATCTTTAAGAGGTATCTTTCCTTGTAAAACGTTATGAATACATTCACAAATACAATTTATTTCTTCTTCATCACACGTTTTAAGTAACGCTCTTTGATATTTTGGTTTAAGCGTATGCAAAGCGTTTAGCAAATGTTTATGCGTTGTGATTCGATGATGCATCATTTAGAAATGATTTGAATTGTTTGATTCTTGATGTATTTAAACTGTTACGAAATGTTTAAGCGTTGTGAGTCGACGATGTATCATTTAGAAATGATTTGAATTGTTTGATTCTTGGTGTATTTAAACTCTTTCGTGGGGACGTAGACTGTGCAGTAACCATTAAATGGGAATACATTTGTCTTGATACGACAAAAATCATTTGTATTCTGTTTTAAATCTACCATTAAATATCCATGCGCTTCTAAAGTTGCATCCCTGTAGGCGTCTTCAATGAATTTTGGGTTATCTGGTGACACTTGGCGTGCTAAATATCTTATTTGAGTTTTATCTCGAGGGTTTTTAAAATAAATTATATAACTTGAGTTTAAAGAAATGTCTCTTTGACCTTTACCTTGATGAAATAAATTTTGCGTTAAATAAAATACACTAAGATTCCTGTGGTGACTACCTTTTGTAAATATATCCACAATTCTTCCATCAGACTCTCTCATTAGATCATCAATAATAATAAGGTGTGGGTTTTCACCATCAAACATATTAAGATTTGGAATTCCTTGATGATAGTTAACATTTGGTAAATTATATAAAGGCTGCATTTCATCAAAGCACCATGTGATCTGATTAAAATCACAATTACATATTTCTTTAACTGATTTTATGAAATTTGTTACAAAATTTGACTTCCCACATCCACTTGGTCCTGCCACAATAGCAGTAAACGGATGGATAAAGTGAAACATTTCACACGTCTAGAGTTTTAAAGGGATGAAATAAAAATGAAAATGTTGGTGTAAAAATTATATATATATATTGCTAAACATCAAATTTAAGCACACAAATAAAAAATACAATTATTTTTACATTATTTACAATCAAACAATAAATTTTAAATATGTAATAAACTATCACAATTATAACAATAAAGTAATATCATAATTTTACAATCAGTACAAATTTTGTATATTCACACAGAAATAAAAGTAAAAAGTATTACACTTAGCGTAATTTATAATGTCCCCAAGCCAATGTATCAATGTTGTTGTTCATAATACATCGTTTGGTATCATTATATGATAGAGATGACTTATTTATTTTTTGTGTAAAAATAGTGTGTTTGATTGACTTAAATCGAAGCATACTACAATATAATACATTTTTATTAAACAAACATGATTTGTAATTTCCCATATTCATTTTTTTGGTAACACTTTTGTTAACCCCTTTTGCCTTTGCTATAAATTTATCTTCTATTTCTAAGGCATACATTTTTGATCGCAACCCTACAAATTCCTTCAATACTTTACCATTGTTCTCATCTTTAAAAAAACCTAACTTTTTTTTATTTATTTTTGGATATCCGTAAATATTATTTTCCGGGTAATCTGATGTATCGAAATATTGAAGTAGATCTGGTTTTATATCCTCATAAAAATTGTCTGTAAAAATTTGATATATCAAACTATCGGTATCGGTGTACAATAACTTAATTTTATTATGAAACTTTTTAATCATGTAGTTATAATGAAATTCATACATAAGGGTCTTAGATATATCTAAAATACAAAATCCTAAATAAATCGGCTTATCATAAATTAATTTTGTTTTCCGTAATTGTATTGCGACTAAATGTTCTGAAAATATTGATAAACTATGGAATTCTGGTTTTGCAATCCAATCCTGAGCACCTAAAACTTTACCACGATTATCCCAGTGAGTTAGTAGTTTAACGTTTACTCTTTTTTCAATATTTTCCATAGTTTTACCGAAGACAGAATTGTTCATTAATTTAAAAAAGTCTTTTTCAAAGTTTGATGTAGCTAACGTTCTCAAACTATTATTTAAGTCTATGTATTTCTTTAACCAAGAACTCTGTTTAAATTTTAAAATTCTATGTACTTTAATTAATTTAATCCCCATTTCAATGCATTGTTTTAAATTCCTGTAGTGAATGATGTACCTATTTATTTTTATTATTTAAATTAGGAACTAATTTAGTTTCTTTAGTATTACCCACACATATGTTTTCAGGACATAACGGAAAGTCAGAATGCAAATTATGAAGTTCATCAGGATATTCCAAATCAACTTCTAAAACATAACCGAAATCAGAGTTATCCGACACATTATAATCTGTATTAGAATCTATCCATTCGAAACCACCAACAGGAAGAGATTGAGACATTGCCCAACCATATAAATTATTCGCATCGAAATATGTTAGATATGAATTAGGTTTTTCACTATCATAATCTTCCATAAATTTATTATTTGCTCTAGCAAAACGATTGCTACACTGAGATACACCCCCTCTAACACCGGTTTTAAAAAAAGCAATTTTGTCATAGTCCGTTAACAATTCTAATTCGATTTTGGTAAATTTTAACATTGCATCCCAACTTAAACCTGGGGCAGTATAGTAATGAGCAGGATCTAATCCATAAGTTTTTATACAAAGCTTTCTAAAGTTTTCGAATACATCAGTCAAAAGTAAAACATCAGTTTTTAAATATAAATTGGAATAATCAGACATACTACTACACTTAAAATGTTGCCAAATATCTTTTGCGTGATTATAATCATCATTTGAAATATTTGAATCTGTGAGTGAACTATAAAATTGGTGTTGATCAGGAAGTGATGGATGTTTCAAGCAATCACTATTACACATAAATTCATAAGGATAAATACCTTTCCGTCTTAAACGTGAAAAATCTTCATTATTAGGATAGTTCCTTTTTAGCTCTGTGAACTGATCATCATTAAGATTTTTAGCTAGTTGATCTAAACTACACGATAAAAATTTCAATGAATCTACGAATCTTAAACTTACTGGTTGATTATTTATTGTTAACTGTTTTGAAAATGATATGTATCGTTCTTTATTTTGTGGAATAACTTCAACTTTACCATCATCGAGGTTTAATGCATGGACAATGAAATGAGCATCGTAGTGACTGAGGTTATGTAAAAATATTGGAATATGACGAGGGGTTCTGTACTTAGAACTACACACTTGATGTGCAACACCCCTAAAACTGCCAGTGTGCCAATCAAAATCGTAAAAAAGATCTTCATTTAACTCAGTTTCACAAATATGACATATGTTTGAATTTGAAATTTTTATTTTATCTTCATCTGATAATGGAACGGGACATTTTTGGAAACTATTTTTTTTAACTATTGTTTTCACATCTTCACAAAGGCGATTCATAAACACTTGTACACAGTTTGACCCACTATACGTCTCATATTTTGATAATCTGTTATCATATGAACATTTAATGTAATATCCAAAACTATACACTTCATGTTTTTGAATGTTAATTGTACTAGGCTTGGATGGATCGTTACTACATGATTCTATCGGGTTCAAAAATGCCTCAAAGTCTGCATAAACCACAAAGGGCATTTCAAACTTTTTCGCGAATTTATCAAATTTTAATTTATTATTTGAGGTTGCTTTACCAAACCAATCTTTTTTGGAATCCTCACCGTTTGGTAATTCCGAACAAATGTGAGCGCAATCATATTGTTGATGGTTATTAAGTCTTTCCTCTGATGGGAAATGAAGTAAACATGAATCACATATATAAACCGCACGATGTTGTCTTGATATTTGTGAACTAACTAGTCGCGATAAGTTTTTAATATAACAGTAATGATTGTTAGTACCATTCGATATATATAGTAGGTTAATATGATTAGGTGTACGACATTTTGTTAAATATAAAGGACCTACAACAGAATTACACTTTTTTTCTTTATTATACTCTAAGCCAAAAACATTAATACTAATATTGTTTAATTTCTCTACTTTTGATATATCTGCAATTTTAACCGGAAAAGAAATACCAGTAAATTTTAGTTTATTTCCATGAATTGCGTAAGATGCTACCCGATCTACACTTTTACATACAGGATATAAACCAGAGAGTAATGCCCATTTGAAACACATATTATCATTATTTTTAACATTGATTACAGCTTTTTTTGATTTAATATCTTGAGGAAGATCGATATATGAACTACCGCGTAGGGGGTTGAATTTGTTAACATTCATATCTATGTATTTAATTTGATTAAGACTCCAACCACTATCTTTTTTTTCAAATTGACAAATTTTACCGACTACAGTGTCTATTAATGATGAATAAAAAATATTTAAGTCATCTCCCTGACAAATTATGTAATTAAACGTTTGAAAATCAAACGTATTTTTAATATCTTTAGTTTGTTGTATGAAATCAGCATGCAATATGAAGTTTATTTTAAAAATTGTATGTTGTTGAATACATTCATTTATCAAAAATAAGATATCGATTTTTAACGAATTTAAAAACGATTCCGGTGTTTCAAAATATTGTCCCGATTGAAGTGTTTTACTATTAATTCTATATGTTAAAATTCGATTGCCAAAAGCGGTTTCAACAACTGTAACATTTGTTAATGAATTATGTGATTTTAAAAGATTATTTTTATGTGTATTGCTTTTTAAATGGTTGTTTAGATACCTTTTATTAATATAAACATGACATGTATCACATTCCACCTTATTGTTGTCCACGTCATTGGTTTCAATTGATGATGTAGAAGCTCCTTCATCAAATTTTGCTTTCTTGGTAACCTTATTTTCATCAGTAGTGATACCTCGTTTGATACCTCTTCCAACTTGTTGTTGACTGTAACAATAAAGAAAATTATTAGACAAATCTTAAAATAAAACATTACTACAATAATATTTCTTATTGAGTTTGTGCTTCTAATACTTACATCAACGTTGTTTCAACCATCAAACATTGATTATACAAGTCATCATCATACGATGAATCGAACAGTTCACGCTTCTCCATTTCATCACAAACTTTAGACAGCTCCTGATTGAATTCGCTGTTGGATTGTTCTATATTCTCTTCAATGGTTGCGGAAAAGAAAGCACTGGTGCACATTTCACTGAAGTTTTCCATCTTTATAATAAGTAACAGTTAAGAATTGGTAGAGCAACTGATGTCCAATTTCAAATAATGTCCAATATATAGTCTAGCAAAGGATTAGGAAAGTCATGTAAAATCTAATGAGTACACAGAAGTACTTTAAGTAAACAGAATCACATTCACTAATCCACTAATGAGTGTCATTGTTAAAAAAGTATTTTTTAACTTTTTCACTTTCTGCAATATGCTTTGTTATATTGTATGCAAGGCTGTTTGTATCGTCGAGGATGCTATCCCTATTATTCTTTGTATAATATTTTATCCTCGTGGTAGCGTGCTTCCAGTGATCACTAGTTGGAATCTTGGATAGTTTTTTCATATCATACATTTCTATTTTTATGAGATGCGTCGCTTGGTCTCCGTCGTCTGAATTTGTAGAGATGTATGATACGCCATCTCTAGCAGCTCGTGCCACAGTCGACGATAGCAGCTTCTTCCTTTTTATTTTTGGTGCCACTTCAAAAAATTGATCAATCGGCTGCGATTTCCTTTTTCCACTATCGTCTGTGTTATTAACGACGATGTCATCACTCTTTTCTTCGTGTTGAGGAGAGAGTGGTGAGTAGTAATACTGTTTATAGGTATTTTCAATATCGTCTGCGAAGCTGAATGATCTCTGCAACAACAGAGTTATCACGTTAATATCAATTTGTTTACACTTAATCTGACACACACACACGTTAGGAAAGACAGTACACAGTACAAATACAAGTAAGTTTGTCAATAGAATAAACACTTACCTCCATGGCCATTGATGAGTTGAAGTAACACAAACGTAGTATTGGTAGACGTATACAATCCACTGTGGTCAAACGACCATAGACTGACTGCATGACTGCAACTGTTCGATCTTATATAGCACCATTCTTATCTAAAACAAATTCCTAAGTACAACGAAACTGATTGTAACTCTATGAGTCAACAAACTTATCTCACGTTCCTACAGGCATCAACCTGCTTGTGACTCACAAAGAATGCGATTTAATATTTACAAATCACTATAATTGAACATTCCTATGACAACCATTGAATAGATTGGTACTGTAATAATCTGCTAATAACAGTAATATCATGGATACACTAGAATTACAACAACATATGAAAAAGATTCATCCCAGTCTACAAAATAATGTTTATGCTGCTAATAGACTACCTATGTATACACATGTACCAACGTATATAATATGCAATTTGGATGCGGATGATAAACCAGGTTCACACTGGGTAGCTGTACATATCGATACGAATGGCATCGGTCAATATTTTGATTCATATGGACGAACACCTGAGCGATATCATCTCCAGTTTTTGAAAAGGAATTGTAAGAGATGGGACTGGAATGTTGATATAGTGCGAGAGCCGGCTGCAAAAATACCTACCTTATCGGCTACCCCAATAGGCTATGTATAGATCGTTAACCGACACCTCAACACGTTAAAAAAATCAGGTCTGCCAGAGCCGATCCTGCCGGGTCATAGAAATAATCGAGATTTTTTGACGTAATTTTTTAGTAAAAATTACGTCATAAGATACCCGAATGAAAGTGATGGCAGCAGTTAACCATTGATTAGTTATGTAAAAAAAAGTGGGTCTGCCATTGCGCACCTTGCCGGAAGTACTTGGCAGACCCCTAAAATATGGCCCTTCTGAAACACTAAACCTACCTCATCGAGTACCCGGATGGGACCAACGCTAAATAATAACCAAGATGCCTCTGATAATGGATCAAAAGGTCTGCCAGGTCTAAGCTTGCCGGAACTTAGTGTTCAAAGCATTTGAAGTTGATAGGGAGCATAATTTCACCTGAAATCAAAATAACATTTAACATTATTTTGTTTCTAATTTTATACAAATTTATGAATATTAAATATTTTTATCAAAACATTAAATAAAACAACAAGTGTAGAGAGATAAAAGATGTACATTCAAAATTTAGCAACAATCACTACGAGTTCAATATCATGCTTACAATTTATATACTTACAACTATCAAAGCTTAGTTTAAGTTGGCATTAAAATTACCTGAATTCTGTATATATGTAGGTTTAGGGAACTAAGTAGGCTTCCGAGTGTAGAACCTGTTATTGCGTAAATCATCGTAGGAACGCCGAAAGGTAGTCAACGCCTAATCAACCTGACCACCACCAGGATCTTTCTTAGTCCACCGAAATCAGGTCAAAGTTTAAACATTAATGGTTAGGTTGACTAGCCATTTACTGTCAATACCTGAGTAGGTACGATAACTGTATAAATAAAAAAAGACGAGTGTTTGTGTGTAGTTTCAGTGAACGAGATCAACGACGGGCTAGCGGAAACTGTCCTCACGGTAGGGGCTATGTTTTTTAGACCCTGCCGTAAAGATAGACTTCAGAAATTGACCGAGCAAACCTTAAACCTCATGGCTGAACGACGCTTGCTACAGTTGCAGTCTTCCGATGACGTTAAGTAATACAGGCGGCTCAATAGACCAATATCTAAGTCCTTGCGACACGATCTGCGTCTCTTTAATACGAATCGTGTTAAAGAGACCATACAGCGAAACCAAGGCTCTAAAGTGAAGTGCTTGTATATTAACGCCACCATGTCGGTCCGAGTACAGGAGCAGAGCACGAAGGCGATTCCAGTGAGTAGAGGCGTAAGACAGGACGTTATCTCCCCGAAACTGTTTACTGCCGCAATGGAAGACGCCTTCAAGCTCCTGGAATGGCAAGGACTTGGCAGCAACATCAACGGCAAATACGAGTACATCACTCACCTTCGGTTTGCCGACTACATCGTAGTCATGGCAAAGTCGATGGAGGAACTCAGCATGATGCTCGATAGCGTCGACCGAGTTTCACAACGGTTGGGCTTGAAAATGAACATGGACAAGACGAAAATTATGTCAAATGCCATGCCCACCCCAGTCTCTGTTGGAAACTCGGTACTCGAAGTTGTTGAACATTATTATCTACTTAGGACAAGACAGTAGTCCAATTAGGTAGGTCCAACTTCAAGAAAGAGGTCAACCGCCGAATCCAACTCGGTTGGGCAGCGTTCGGGAAACTACGCAATGTCTTTTCGTCCGACATACCTCAGTGCCTCAAGACAAAAGTCTTCAACCAATGTGTATTACCAGTGATGACTTACGGCACCGGAACGTGGTCTTTCAGTATCGGCCTCATCTCAAAGCTCAAAGTCGCTCAACGAACTATGGAGAGGGCTATGCTCGGTATTTACCTGCGTGATCGAATCCGAAATGAGGAGATCCGTAGACGAACTAAAGTCACGGATATAGCCCGCCGGATTAGCAAGCTGAAGTGGCAATGGGCAAGCCATATTGCTCGCAGAGCAGATGGCCGATGGGGTCGAAAGGCACTAGAGTGGTAGAGTGGAGACCACGGACTAGCAAGCGCAGCGTAGGACGTTCACCAACAAGATGGAAAGACGACCTTATAAAGGTCGCCGGAAGACGCTGGATGCAGATCGCTTCCAACCGGTATATTATATATATGTGGAAATCTAAAGGGGAGGCCTATGTTCAGCAGTGGACGTCCTATGGCTGACATGATGAGAAAGATCCTGGTGGTGGTCAGGTTGATTAGGCGTTGACTACCTTTCGGCGTTCCTACGATGATTTACGCAATAACAGGTTCTACACTCGGAAGCCTACTTAGTTCCCTAAACCTACATATACAGGGTGATTTTTTAGTCACCATCCAAATTTTAATATATTACTCTTTGGCGAAAATCATTGAATACGTTTTTTTTTCTTTTTGTTCTGTCGCTCAGGTGTAGCGGGGCGGGGCGGGGGGTCAGCGGGGTGCGCTCTGCCCGTTTCATGCGCCGGCAAGTGTATGTTATTAACGTTTAGCTTAGTGACCACACAGAGCGGATGAGAAAATGATTTAATATGACAATTTGACGTATCGATTTTTTTTTCAAAAATGGGGTTAGTGATTGATACCTAGTTAATGCCTTTTTTTTTTTTTTTTGCGTGGTAAAATCATCAAATGAGTCCTCTCACCCCGGGCAGGGCGGGAGGGACTGTCAGACTTCTACTGACTAAAATCCACGGTGTCCTTCAGTAGCCTGTTATGTTCCGGGGTCACGGTAAGGAAATAATCCCGCGACCCCGGCAGGCTTTGGCCCTCTGAGAGGGGGCCCCGTCATTATGCTGCCCAAGTAACACACAAGCGATATATTAGTACACATTTGTAAAACTATACGGTTTAAAAATGAATATCCTTTGTATAAGAGCCTTAGAAATAGCTAAATGTTGTATTAGGTTGAGTTTGGACTCGTAAAATTCTTAATGCTTAATAGGTCCTGTATATTGTACTTTATTTCTTTAAACTTAATAATTAAGATATGTTAGACAATTATACAAACATTATTAAGTATTACGCTTTCTATGTATTGGTAAGCTGAAAAAAAGTATTTAAGGAAGCATTTATCTGAATAATCATAATCAGTATTGCTATTATTCAATCATTACTAAGCTAGTAGCGTTTGTTTCAGCTGTTTGCTGCATAATTTATAACAATCTGAATAAAGGTATAAGACAATGCTGTTTTACAGCTTGATACTGAATAATTGTAGAGTGAACTTTATTAGTCCCTACGGAAGCATGTATCTGAATAATCTTATCAGATTTGCTAATATTCAATAATTACTAAGCTAGTAGCATTTGATTCAGCTGATTGCTGACTAATGTATTACAATCTGAATAAAGCTATTAGATAATGCTGTTGTACAGCTTGATACTGAATAATTGTACGTTGAAATAATTATTAAGGCTGTTATTCAAATTAAAGACCACAGTTACGTTATATCAGCAAATAGCTTAATATCAGGTTTGTTAAAATCATTTGTAAGCTATGTTTTTCATGTTGTTTTCATCAAGATGGGGCAAAAATCTTGGAAACAACTTAAAAGAAACGGTAACATTAAAAGAAAATAAAAGAATATTTGAGAATCAATTGTAAGAAACGTTCAAGATCTGTGATAACAGTATGAAAAAAAATAGCGGAGTACCAGCCAGCATGAGTTGCTGTCGTGCAATGAAGGGGATTCCGTACATCAAATAAATCAAACAGATTGTTTTTATTTCCCAATTGCCTACGATACGAATGTTGAAGTGACTGCTGTGGCTGAAGAGCGCAAAAAACGTGGCCGCCGCCTATGACGCGCGCTTCAGCGACAGCACTCACTTCTAGATTCGAGTAGAGGTGTCTGCGAAATGAAAACAAATGAAATATTTTTTTACTTCAATTTACTTTGTTTTCATTTGGAACTTAACCTATAGTTACTGTGTGCATGAAAGGTTTAAAATACAATTCATTCATAGGATTGAAAAATTTACTGCAAAGTTTAAGTTTAATATTATACACTTTTCCACAACATCACTCAAAAAACATTGTCAATAAATTGTCGTTTCGCTAAATATCATGGATTCCTATCTGATGTACATCAGCACCCATTGACTGTAGTGTGGCTACATTTTAAATTTGACTTAAGGTTCCTTCCGAGGCTATTGCATGCTTAAACCTTCATCATTGGCAATTACATGATTAGATGTTTTACTGGTTAATAATGATATTATCATTTTATGAGGGCTACTATAAAGTTCGCCACAGGATCGATCTGCAACAAAAAAATATTATATAATTTTGTAGAGATTATTACACTGAATGTAGAACCCTAAAAACGCGAATTAATGTAGAAATGTGGTCAACTATTCAAATGTTATTCAGAAGTAAGCGTATTGAAATGAGTCTATTCAAGTGAGATCTGAGTAACTAGATTCTTGTCCACTTTTATTCAGCAATGAAGCGATCGCCATTTTTTGTTTTGTGGGTTATTATAATTACAAGAAATTCACCAAGATTACTTGAATGCTGAATGTTACAACTACAAAATTTTCAATCCGATTTATCACATGTTCCATTGGAATTGCTAAAATTAGAAATTTCGTCATAAGTATTTTAGTCAGACCGAGCATGCATTTACGAAAATAATATTTACAATCACTTATCTTGATTATTCAAGCGGCGCGTTAAAAATAATCGAAAAAATCATAAACTATTTACGACAAAATAATTTTCGCACTAAGAATTAACATGTAGCAAACCTATAACTTAATTAATGAAACTTTTGCTTACCGTTTTAATAACTTCGCCATTTTTTGTCATGCAATGACTCCATCACCGATATTTAAGTTTTCTGATTGTATAATTTCACAATTTATATGAATAAAATCTGTATTATTGTTAACCAAAAAAGTAATGCTGAATAAATTCTGAATCCAGTAACGAAATTGACATAAACTGAATATTGTATGAGTAAGAGCTTAATAAAAGCTATATCAGCTGTTAATCAGAAGTTATTAAGATGATTTCACAATTGTAAAGCTCCTGCTCAGATGTTACTCAGAAGTTATTAAGCTTTATGCATTTGATTTTGGGGCCTGTTTTGCTTGAATAAAGTCTGAATAGGTGTTTACTCAGACGTTACTCAGTATGGTATTCAGATTATAATCTTGATGACTGCACATACTCAGCTCTTATTCAAACTTTTGTGTTACTTGGGTGACGCTCTTTGAGGCGCGCGTGGGACACAACGCGCCGTCGACCCGGGCATGGTCCATGGTCGGGCAGCGAGTTGCCCTTTACTCGCTGCCCGCATGCCCGCGCCTACGGTGGCCGGAGATCGTCTGCTGACGTCCGACGCCGTGGGGGCCTACCACTGCGGTTGGGGCGGAGGGAGGACGCTGTCCTCTCTCTCTCGCGGCCCGCCTCCTCCTTCACGAGCATTACTGCTTCGCAGAAGGAGGCGACCGCTTCCCACTCCGTCTCGCCCCGCAGCATGGCCGCAACCAATGCCGGGCGCGAGAGGTCTCCGCCTATCGCCGCCGTGAGGACACGTCGGTGCTCTGCCCAAGCTGGGCAGTCTTGCACCGTATGCTCTACTGTGTCCTCCGGGCGATCTTCGCAGTGGTGGCACCCGGGCGTCTCCTCCTTCCCTATCAGACACAGGAACCTCCCGAAACTTCCGTGTCCGGTGAGGACCTGCGTCATCCGATAGGTCAGGACGCCGTGACGTCTCTCCAGCCACTCCTCAAAGAGGGGTCTTACCGCCGCGATTGCGGCGTGCCCACCTAGTTAATGCCTAGAAAAATTTTGGACGGTGGTAAAAAAGTCACCCTGTATACAGAATTCAGGTAATTTTAATGCCAACTTAAACTAAGCTTTGATAGTTGTAAGTATATAAATTGTAAGCATGATATTGAACTCGTAGTGATTGTTGCTAAATTTTGAATGTACATCTTTTATCTCTCTACACTTGTTGTTTTATTTAATGTTTTGATAAAAATATTTAATATTCATAAATTTGTATAAATTTAGAAACAAAATAATGTAAAATGTTATTTTGACTTCAGGTGAAATTATGCTCCCTATCAACTTCAAATGCTTTGAACACTAAGTTCCGGCAAGCTTAGACCTGGCAGACCTTTTGATCCATTATCAGAGGCATCTTGGTTATTATTTAGCGTTGGTCCCATCCGGGTACTCGATGAGGTAGGTTTAGTGTTTCAGAAGGGCCATATTTTAGGGGTCTGCCAAGTACTTCCGGCAAGGTGCGCAATGGCAGACCCACTTTTTTTTACATAACTAATCAATGGTTAACTGCTGCCAGCACTTTCATTCGGGTATCTTATGACGTAATTTTTACTAAAAAATTACGTCAAAAAATCTCGATTATTTCTATGACCCGGCAGGATCGGCTCTGGCAGACCTGATTTTTTTAACGTGTTTAGGTGTCGGTTAACGATCTATACATAGCCTATTGGGGTAGCCGATAAGGTAGGTATTTTTGCAGCCGGCTCTCGCACCAATAGGATTCAGAATGATTGGACTTCAGTTTGTGGTGAATATTGCTTAATGTATTTGCTATTTAAGTTTCAGGGATGTTCAATGCATAGTTTTACGAACATATTTACAGGGAACACACTGTACAATGATATTTTTGTGGATGAGATGTTCCGCTCATATTTTGTAGAAAAAAAGTAATAAAATTTCAAAATAAAAATGAAGGAATATGTTTTATTGCGCCAGAACCCGCAATAGTTTCAGGGATGTTCAATGCACACTGTACAATGATATTTGCGCCAGAACCCGCGATAGTTTCAGGGATGATCAATGCATAGTTTTACGAACATTTGTAGGAAAAAAAGTAATAAAATGTCGAAGTAAAAATGAAGGAACGTGCTTTATTGATGACATAGAAATGCAGACATAATGAGGGTTAACAATGAGTAATAGATAAGAACACCAAACCAACCGTAATTAGGGTGTTCGAAGTACAATAGATAAGAGGATTAGGCGAACAATGGTGCGCTAATGAGGGTGCAGGACCACCGGAAATCAATGAGATAACAGTTAATTGATTTGTATAACTCCAGAACCACGCATCCTACGCTAAAACGGACTGCAGAAACGTGATCAGAGCATGGCAAAACCTTTTTTTTTTTTTTTTTTTTTTTTTAGGATGGGTGGAACAGATCGTGGGGCTCTGGCGTGGGGCTCTGGAACGTGCGCCAGAACCCGCGAATCCCCACTACTGAAGGATGTCTATAACATTGCCAAATAAAACCATAAATTTCGGGTAGTTCCTTTTTGACTTCTGCCAACAAAGTGTCCCTGTTTACGGAATTAAAGGCGTTCTTCACGTCAACCTTGAGGATGACCTCACCTTTATCTGAATTTAAAAAAGAAGACAAGGAATGTACGGCAGCCTCACAGCCCCCTCTGGAACCAAAACCAAGTTGTAGGGGCTGGAACTTAGTTGCAATAAGCGTTTCGCTAAACAACTTGCAACATATTTTGGCTGCCATACGCCTGTAGGTGCAACCGACGGCAATAGGACGAATGCCGCCGTCCTTCTTGCGCAGGGCGCAGAGGTTAGCCCCGTACAAGACATCGACGACGGCATCGTTCACGCCGCCGGAAAGCATTAAATTGACCAAAGCCGCAAGCTCCTTCATGAGCGACACACCAGCTTCCCCGGCGCCTGAACTCAACAGATCCTTCAAATGCTGTGGAGTCAGGCCGTCGAGGCCGCCGGCGGAACCGCTGCGGAAAGAGCTCACGGCTGCGATCAACTGCGAAGCGGTAATTTGGAAAAATGAGTCCTGAACAAGGGGGTCGGGGTGGGTAGGCGGGTCGGGGAAGGTTAAGCCATCCGCAGGCGCCGGATGTTTACTCTCCAGAGCTGAAAGTGTCTCTGGAGAATATGGCGCCACCACGTCACTGCTGAACAGCAGTCTGGCGGCCCCCCTAATGTCACCCTCACTTAATTTGGACTCTACATGTGAACACTGTGGCACTGTGGGAAAGCCTTTCTGTGAGGAATTATGGAAAAAAGGTAATTTTGAGTCCAAAATATTCATCGAATTGTTACAATTTTCTTTAACTAATTCTGTCAATGATTTTTTAACTGCCAAATTTCTTTTCACATGTAGAATCCTATAAGGAAAGGTGAGTAACTGCTCCCAGGCTCGCTCCGAGTTTTCCTGGGTCGCGAGACGGCATCGCGCCAAACTCAGCGCAACAGACCGTCTCGCGCCCCGGGGAACCCTCTTTAATATTGGAATGGAATTTTTGAATTTGGATAAAGTTGACCACAAAGCTTGATCCGAATGTATTGAAGTCGTGGTTGAGGCTGGGGGATTCAAAGGTACACTATGCGGTTTATGAACCTTCCCATAGTGTATCTTGAACCCCCGTTCGCCTTTAAAGAAACGAGGCTGGGAGCAGAGAGGACATCTCACCAGTTGCTGCACATCCAGTAACGTGGTAGGTTGACTGGCACTACTAATCCCGGCATCGCTACTGCCGACGCTGTACATTAAATAAAAAGATACACTTACCAGCTATTATATACACAAATTAAAAAACGATAAAGGAAAAACACAAAATAAATACACATTTTTAGAAGATATAAAATGTCACTTAAAATGTCATACGATAAAACGTTATTGCACGGACCATAGATATTTTTGAAAACGGCGCAGTCGGGCCAATCTTCAATTTTTGGACTTCCGTTTTGGATAATGACGCCCGATACTTTTACTGCTGGTGCAACCATCCGTTGACAAAAAACGAAAATACACACATCAAAAGTGTCTAGGGATCAAGCATTTTTATGCGGATTTCTTGAGATTGAGATGTGGCTTTGTAATAAATTTATGATTTTATAAATTTATATGGATCCTTTTTGGTGCATTTCATAATTTGAATCAGGAACTGTAAATCAAATTCGAGTAAAAGATGAAAATCAGCTGTCAATATTTTCCCTATAAAAACATACAACGCATTGAAGACATTATTAGTGCTACTGTTTCCCTACTACTGATTAAAACCAACGTTATTATGGAGCGGCGACGTCATTTAAGCAGGGAAGAAATGCTCAGAGCCGTGGGAATGATAGAAGCTGGTTCCCGGCAACGTACTGTGGCTTTAGCTCTGAATACAAGTCAGAGTGTTATCAGTCGACTTTGGACACGTTACCGAAGCACTGGTACCGTGGCTGAGCGCCATGGAGGACGGTATCGACGCACCACACGGAGACAAGACCGATACATTCAAATCTTAACTCGAAGAGCTCCAACAATAACCGCCATGATGTTAGCCGTGAGGCTTCATCACTCTTCAGGGAACTTAATTAGCGACCAAACAGTCAGAAACCGCTTGCATGAAGTGAACCTTCATTCCCGAAGACCGCTACGGGTACCACCTATAGCAATGCACAATCGTAGGATTCGATATCAATGGGCTCTTGAACACAGAAATTGGGCAGAAGAACAATGGCGTTTCGTGTGCTTTTCTGATGAGTCTCGTTTTGGTATGAGACCGGATACAAGACGTATACGACACTGGAGAACCCCTGGACGCCAACAGCGATTAAAATCCTGCCAGGAAGTCCATCCTTATAGTGGTGGAACCATCATGGTATGGGCGGGTATTTGGATCGGCGGAAGAACTGAGTTGATTTGGATCAGAGGCAACCTCAACGCTCAAATTTATGCTGAGACGATTGTATCAGACGTCATCGTTCCTCTACAAGTGCAAATCGGTCCCTTATTTCAGTTAATGCATGATAATGCACGACCGCACACCGCAAGAGTTGTAAGACAGACTCTCGCCGCAGCTAACATCAATGTCCTGCCCTGGCCTGCTCAGTCGCCAGACTTGAACCCGATTGAGCATGCATGGGATATACTACAGAGAAGAGCTCTGCCGAATATGGAGGGTATGCAGTCGCAAGAAGACCTTTTTTTGTTGTTGCAACGAACATGGGCGGCCATTCTACAGCGTGATTTGGATGAACTCATTTTGAGTATGCCAAACCGATGTTCTTGTGTTGTTAGTGTTCGCGGTAGAAACACGGATTATTAATTGTTTAAGTTACCCAATAAAATTTTAAAGAAAACTGTTATTTCAGTCTTTTTTTCGAACTTTAATGTTAGTGGTTCAAATGTCAAAAATCCCTTTATTAGGAAAATGGCAAATTTCTTTATGAATGCAAAGGTGACTTGGTTTATCGTTACTGTGACAAACGATAACACTTTATTTGATGAATCCTTAAAGAACATTTTAATTAATATCAATCAGGAGAAAAGTTATTGCAAAAATATATGTTGATCCCTAGACACTTTTGATGTGTGTATATATTATTTTAATTTCATTTTAGTTAAACGTAATTAAAATAATTTATATTTTTGTTTTTTGTCAATGGATGGTTGCACTAACAGGAAAAGTATCGGGCGTCATTATCCTAAACGGAAGTTCAAAAATTGAAGATTGACCCAGTCGCGCAGGCGGCCTGGAGCGCCTGCCGCGCCGACCGCGCCGATGAACGCTAGACGCGACGACCAGCGACCGGTCGACCGCGTCGTCCGCGATGACCACGCTGCCCCAGCAACCGTTGAAGCGGGATAGGTGCACAGCTGCAGGTCACCTGTTCTGACCTTGACTAGTTGACTAGTTCAATTATTAATTATTTATTGAAGAGGAAGATCCTGGATGTGTATTAAAATATTGGCTCTGAGGCTCTGAGTGTCAACTTTTTATGTCCGAAAACGAAAACACGGGAACGGATAAAAAAAAAATTATAAATTGTATTTTGTGTCTTGCATTGCACTGAATAAATGTTTTTTCAATATAATTTAATTAAAAATACATAATAATTATATATTGGGAAATTATATGTGCGGCAACAAAAGTTTTCTTTAGCACCTGCAACCTAGCGTCTTTTTTTATATGTGAGCGACGAGTTAATAGAACAGCTTCAATTATATTAATTCATCATCTTTACTATTCCAACAAAATATCAAGAAACCAGCGTCAATTTACGAGCGTAAATTAATATGACTCCGAGCTACCGATAAATATATTTACTTCTGATTTGATAACTCAGCGACTAATGTTGTAAGTGAGCTACTTTATATATTTTAGATATTCAACATCTGTCTGCTAATAAAATCAAAATCCAGCCTCAAAATTAGCAATCAAAGTTTTTCATTCAACAACTAAATTAATAAATCATATTCTTTTTTCGTGAAAGTTTGCAACACAAGCGCGGGAGTGTACCTGACGCTCGTTGGGAATCAGAGGGGCGCGACCGGCCATTTGCACCAATGAGCGAGCTCTTTTTGTACACCAAATATACTGAATGTGCACCAAATCTAAAACTCGCTTTAGCAAGATTTCAGGGACACCCCGAAGTTCGGTTTGGTTAGGTTCCTTTAAACCTTGTACACAGAAATAGAAGCCCCGCGGAGCGGGGCTTCGTCGACCCTGCTTAGGTAGATTTTTTTTATTACACCTCGTTATGACATATTTTAATGAACATAGTTTGGTGCACATTCAGTATATTTGGTGGAACACAGACAAAATTAGGTAAATGAAATGGGAATAAATTGAAGTACTTTTAAATAAATTGAAGTACTTTTAAATACCATCCATAGTCAATTACTTATGGTAACATTATAAATAGATAGGCGAATACATGAAATTATAGCTTTTATTGACCATTATTTGATGACAATATTAAGGAAATTTTATGTTCAAATATAGTAGATTCACTCATCAATTACTTATGCTAAAGTATAAAAATAACGGTGACTCTATGAAATTAGAGTACGTTGATATTATTTTATAGATGAAGTTGATACACTTATTAGAAGCTGGCAATGAGTAGACATATCACAAAGGAGATGGTCCAAAAATGTATGAAGCCTGGGCCCACTCTATGTACACCATATGTAAAAATAGCTTCTTAATACATAAACCGTTTTTAATTGTTAATTCTCTTTAATTTCACTTCGTTTAATTGCGCTTTTAAATTAACTTTGTCAAGGATAACAACACTCAACAAAAATCAAACATGGTGGATCTGACAGTAGTATGTTTATTTTGACAATGACACGAATGACACTTGATTGACGTGTACATACCGTGATATAAATTGGTGTAAAAATCGAAAAAAAGAATTTTTGATCTCAAGAATCTTAGGTTTCGATAAAAATAATAGTACCTACAGGATATTTTACTCTCAATGCCAAGAAACGAAACGCAGGCGTGGACGTTATGTTTATCAACTCTTGCTGCTTCATTCTTCGGTGCCTATTCAAAGTTCTCTTAACCACGATAATCCATTGGAGAGCAGTGACATGTGCAGTACTTACCTAACAACTCCAAGTTATTGTTATAGTAGCTAGTAGAGAGAGAGCGGCAGCACATCTTGCATCACCTATCTTTTATTTCAGGGACAAGGGTCAATCGAAACGAAAGCTTGGACGTTATTTGTTTTTCAACACTGCCTTGCTGCTTCATTCTATGATGCCTATTCAGTATACTTTGGATGTATGTATCATTCTTAGGAAAGCAGTGACATTGCAGTATCTGATAACTACAGGTTATTGTTAAATGTTAACTATTCCTATTACACAGTAACAGCTCACAGCTAGGAAGACCAAACATTTTAATCCAATGAGCTGATAGACCCCCTTTCTGCGAGGGAATGCACATCATGTCAAACCATGCACTAACAATTTTTGAAACAAGTTATACATAATAACTATTATTAGTGATGTTAAAAGGATGTCAATTCAGCCATGAAGAATATTTTTAATGAAACAATTTGTTGAGACTTATGATTTATTTATTTTCTACATCATCTCTTGTATGTTCTCACGGTACCGAGCCCAACTGGAATACAACACAATCATCATAATGTGGGCACAGCAATTCATTGTCCATTGTCCTTTTTGCTATGTGCTACTGTTTTCATCTTTCTACATGCTGCCACCCAGCAAGCATAGCAAACCATACCTCTTGGTGGAATCTGAATAAAACAAAAGAATATGATATACATAT
Organism: Agrotis clavis; assembly: GCA_954870645.1. Lineage (NCBI taxonomy): Eukaryota > Metazoa > Arthropoda > Insecta > Lepidoptera > Noctuidae > Agrotis > Agrotis clavis. The sequence continues at coordinate 13,836,223 of OX940922.1, forward strand.
TGGCTATTCACATAATTATTTCATTCCAAAAGTTGGTAATTAAGTTATTAAGTTGCTAATATTACCTCTTTTTTTATAACACTGTTTGTGCTATTACGGTCTGTTTAGGACCTTTATTGATGGAGGGGCTGTGTGTTTCGACAGAAAACTGTTGGCACTACACACATGCATTCATAATTTTATAATGTAACTGGAGCTGGCATGAGTCCTTGTTGTTGTATTGTACTCTGAATGCACCCAAGAAGTAAAATATAGCAAGTAACCCTCGGGTACCTAAAACAAAAATAAATAAAGGTTTATTTGGATATCAATCATAAATAAATAATATTAATCAAGATTAGTTATTTTTATATCACCTTTACAGATCTGACCAAGGAAATGATAGAAGTGTGAAATGTGTGTAGATATGAATCTGTTACACACATTTCAAAACATTGATTGTATCAGTTCTTTTTCTTTCCGCAACAATGTTGTCTTGAATCATAATAAAAAGAAACTTCTGCATTTGTGCTTGCTCTGCATGAATAAAAAAGTGTTTACCTGTCGTGGAACAACAAATTGTTTCAGCAATAATAATCATTGCCCTTCCGCTCCTTTGAAATAGAGTGAGTGCGCCTCACAAAACAATGATGTCCTACGCCCAACAGACACAAACATTGCTATCATGGCGATGCTGGTCAGTTCATGATCTCCTTGTGTACGAACATTTAGTTTAATGTTAGTTATTTATCATTTTGATGCCAAAGCATTGTGGGCACATTATTTCATTTACACCTAAAACAAACAAAAAATGGTTAAGTATATAGTGTTAGACGACCCACTGACCTGTTTATCGATATAATGTGAATAAGACACAGCGGAAGAAAACAACACAGAAAAAATATTTGAACAAAAACATGCATATAAGACATACCTGAAACTGAACTTGTTATTGTAAAATAACACACGACGAAATCCGAATCACAGGCGATTTAAGGCCGAGGTCAAATAATAGTATTCTGAATTGTACAAAATAAATACAATCATTACTAACTCCGAAAAATATGAATAATTCTAACTCAAGAAAATCTTTAAATTCTTCAAACGTCACTGCATGGGACTGTCAAAGTTGTCAAACGTCATGATAGTAAACGTCAAATAGTACTGTCATGGCCGCCCTGAAATAGGGTTATCGTGCTAAAAAACAGTCCTAATTATTATTTTTTAACAGCTAAACCCGTCTTCAAATGATTTTTTCAGTATTTTTATGAAATTCTCCTATTTTTTTCCTATTTATTGATATGGTGTACATAGACTGGGCCCAAAATGAAACATCTCCTTTAGTTGCTTAAGAATTATCACCATGTTGCGTCATATTAACAGTAGCTTGTTTTACAATATATGGTCGCTTATAAACCATTTATTAGACGCTAAAAGTTTGTCGCTGACCTATTAATTCATTAGACAACTAAATATATTTGCAGACGAGAATGACATTTTAAAGAAGCTGCCTTAATTAGCACCCTTATATATTTACTTAATTGGATTATAATTAGAATTATCGGAAGGACTGATAATAATTATGATAACATGGGGTTTTCTCAAAAAAAAATTGAGATTATCTTCGTACCTACACAATGTGATATCAGATATTGGTATAAAATGCGAAACCATCGTCCATCTAGCACAGTGTGCACAGACCTAGCTTTGATCTTGAACCATGCGTCTATTTGTCCTTTTCGCACTTCTGGGCTCGTCTCTTGGTATGTTCAACTATTATTATTTTAAAATATTATTGTTTGAAGCTTGTTCCAGTACAGTAGTTACTATTATTGTAATTCCTGTTAGTTTTGGTGACCTGGAAGAACTCGCACGACTTTAGATAAATTAGGTCTTTCAACTTGTCAACTTTTATGAAACCTTAATTTTTGGGATAATTTTCAGCGAGCCCAAACCGCATTGTCGGTGGTTCCGTTACCAACGTCGAGACCTACCCATACATGTCCAACATGCAGGGATCTTATTGGGGCATCTGGTGGAATCAAGAATGTGGTGGATCTCTGATTACCTCCACGGCTGTGCTCTCCGCTGCACACTGCTTCTAGTAAATAAACAATACCCAGAATATTATTAATATAAATATTGTTTTATATCTGCTATTTTAATAAAATTTAACAAAGACTTAGGTATGTAGACAACAGCTTTTTGATAAATTTTTTGTTTGCAGTGGAGACCGAATTCCATATTGGCGCGTAGTTCTCGGCAGCTCACTGGCACACAGTGGCGGCACTGTCCACACTATCAGCCGGATTATCATGCACCAGCAGTACATTCACTCCATCCTGAACAACGACGTCGCTATCGTCCGTCTCAACAACCCGGCCGTGTTCTCCAACAGAATCCAACTCGCTAGGATCCCTGGTCCCAACTATAATCTTGCTGATGGCGCGTCTGTCACACACATTGGATGGGGTCGTACCCAGGTATTTATTCAGGTTTCTATCAACCCTGACATTAAAATACGTAAAGTGAGAAAGAACATAATAGGTCCACTAAATATGCGCTTTGATTTAATTTAATATTTATCGTTTTATTTTTTTTAAATAACATTCATAGGTACATAGATTAACTCACGCGTTAGGCAGAAACCATGACAAACGCCACCAACTATTCTCACATGCCTACTTCTTTCGTCTTGTAGACGTTCATACACAAAGACTATATTCTCTATGTTCATACATCTAGGTACGTTTTCAAAAAACATTGTCAAAATTAACAATTCCAAACTTTTTGTTACTTTCAGTACGGGGGCCAATCTTCTGAGCAGCTCTTGCACGTTCACGTTAACGTCATCAACCAGCAGGTGTGTGCTGAGCGTTACGCTTACCTAAAAACTCAGCCCGGTTACCAGAACTGGCCTGATATCAACGATGGTATGGTATGCTCCGGTATCTTGGACGTCGGTGGCAAGGACGCTTGCCAGGGAGACTCTGGTGGTCCCCTCGCTCACTTTGGGGATATCATCGTCGGTGTAACCTCTTGGGGCTTTGAATGCGCTCATTCATTCTACCCTGGAGTCAGTGCTCGCGTTTCTCATTACAGCAACTGGATTGTTGATAATACAAGCAGCTAAAAGTTTAGCTAATTACAATAGATATCCGTCCATTGAAGTATGTCTCAGTCAGTTTAAGAACAACCTCCTGTGTTGTTTTAAATACCTACCCACCAGTGCCGGATTAGCCATATAGCAGGAGGCAGCAAATGCTACGGGCCCCGCGCCTTAGGGGGCCCCGCGCCTGTGCCCAAAAAAAATATCACAAATATGTAATACACCTTGGCTATTTTTAAAGTGAGCGATTGGCCACACTGTCACTGCTAACGCCTCGTTACAGTCGTCTCTTCAAGACTGGATACGCTTTGTATAAATCATTACATGGCTACATCGAAGCAATGTAATCCACATTGAGGCATTTCGTATTGAGAGTTTTGCTCCAAAACCTCCAGCGGCCGCCCTCAGGCTACTCCTGCCCAATTTCAGTGAGCCAAACGCCTCATGCAGGGAGGCTATACGCCGGCGTCGTGCGGTCCCTAGCCCTCTACGTGGCCCCCGTGTGGTCCCTGATTAGCATTCGGACGCGACCACTAAAGCTGGCCGCATGCCAGGGGGTCATGGCTATCCGGATGATCTGGGGATATCGCACGATCGCCAGCGAATCGGCCAACCTCCTTGCCGGATTGCTGCCCTGGGATCTGGCGACTGCCCTCCATCGTGTCTATGAGTGGCGCGTGGAGGCGCAGCGCCGGGGTGTATCTCCGCTGCTTCTAGAAGTGAAGGCACGCCGGGAAGAGCTCAAGGGCGATCTCAGGGCAGTATGGAGGGAACGACTGTCGCAACCCAGGTCCGGGCACGCCACAATCGCGGCGGTAAGACCCCTTTTTGAAGAGTGATTGGATAGGCGTCACGACGTCCTTACCTATCGCATAATGTTTCGGAAGGTACCTGTGTCTGATAAGGGGGAGGAAACGCCTGGGTGTCACCACTGCAAGGATCGCCCAGAGGACTCGGTGGAGCATACAGTGCAGGACTGCCCCGCTTGGAAAGCACCCGGCATTGATCGAGGCCATGCTTCGGGGCGAGACGGAGTGGGAAGCGGTACCCTCCTTCTGCGAAGCAGTCATGCTCGCGAAGAAGAAGGCGGGCCGCATGAGGGAGAGGACAGCATCCTCCCTTCACCCCAGCTGCAGTGACGGACGTCGGCAGACGATCTCTGGCGGTCACCGTAGGCGCGGGCACGTGGGTGGCGAGTAATGGACGACTCGCTGTCCCACCATGGACCAAGGGTCGACGACATGTTGTGTTCCACGCGCACCTCAAAGAGTGTCAGCATGATGACGGGGCCTCCCTCTCGAGGGCCAAACGTACGGGGGTCGCGAGACTTATCTCATTACCGTGACCCCGGAACGTAAAGGGCTATTGAAGGACACCGTGAATTTACCGCTAAAAAAAGAGGCAATGTAACTCTAGGGCCCCATGGCTACATTTGCTACGGGCCCCGCACCGGCTTTATCCGGCACTGCTACCCACTACTACATAAAATGTACTATTTCAGTCAATGTACCTTATAATTTTAAGTTAAATTAAATAAATTATTTCATGAATACTAGTCTTTTTATGTTTTTGTTTTGCTTACCCATTTCCGAGAAAAAAATATAGTGAGGCCTAGACTTCTAGAGCATTGCCTTGGATTGAACTTCATTCATCAACCTCCGGAACCACGGCTTTCAATGAAGGTTTATGGAATTCTTGAACACGGTACCGTACTAAGCAAAAGCTTTGCGTAGAGGTAAACCCTTAGGGCGTGGCCCCATGTCTCCGGCGCGGCGCCGTGTGCCGTGCGGCGGCGCAGCGGCGCGGCGCCGTGCCGAGCTACGGCGGGGCGGCGCCGTCATCGGCGGGCGGCGCGGCGCCTTGCCGCGCTACGGCGTCGTGTACCGGCGATGATTCCCGATGTCCACCCCCAGCTTGTCCCCCGCTGGGGGACAGCGCAACTTTTTCTAAAAAATGTTCCCAATGTCCACCCCGGGGTGGCCATTAGGAACTTTTTTTAGAAAAAGTTGCGCTGTCCCCCAGCGGGGGACAGTGATACGATTTTTAAATATATTTACGTTGTCCCCCACGGGTGGACAGCGCTACAATTTTAAAAATGAGAATTCTCAGTGTCCACCGCAGGTGGATGGAGATACTTTTTTTTATTTATTCCCGGTAGCGGGCCCTTTTAACTATTTTTAATACTTTGACTGAAAAAAAAAACTAGTAATTAAATATAAAGATTGTAAATGTAAGCTTAGTTATGAAAAAATACTATTTTAACAATTTCACTTAATTAGATCATTTTGTTTAAAACCATATCTTAGTTTGTACACACATATCTTAGTTTGTTTGGCTACACATCAAACTATGCAAAACCAATATAAGCTGACCGTTGAGTGTGCGGAAAGATTTCACAAAGCGAGATCAAGACAAACTGGTATTGTATAGGTCGATGTGTAACCAAACAAACTAACTATTACACAAACAAACAAACTAACTAGCCGTGTGTACTAGTAAAGTTTTAGTTATCATTCTTCTGGGCTCGTTTTATTATAAGTTTGTTAGATGAAAACTTTTAATAAAGCGAGCCTGTAAAATTGGATTAGAAAAATTGGTATAATGTTACTCTACCTTGTATGAACATTTTAAATCATTAAATACTTTTCAGGTGTATATAATTAGAAATAAATGTCATATCCTAGTCAATTTCAAAACAAAATTTTAAAACAAAATTATTACAATAATAAACCTACTTCTGAATTTTTAATTATGGTGTTAATTAGAAGATTAAAAAAAAAAAATAAACGTTGATTTTAATATACATACTTAATTTGTTTTTATTATTATTTTAATAATCTCATCATCTTCCTTCTAAAGTCTTTAATCTGTAACGAGTCTTCACTCAAAGTTTACAAAAACAATTAAAAGGGAATAAATAAAAAAAAGTATCTCCGTCCACCCGCGGTGGACACTGAGAATTCTCATTTTTAAAATTGTAGCGCTGTCCACCCGTGGGGGACAACGTAAATATTTTTAAAAATCGTATCACTGTCCCCCGCTGGGGGACAGCGCAACTTTTTCTAAAAAAAGTTCCTAATGGCCACCCCGGGGTGGACATTGGGAACATTTTTTAGAAAAAGTTGCGCTGTCCCCCAGCGGGGGACAAGCTGGGGGTGGACATCGGGAATCATCGTGTACCGGCACGTAACCTATGCTCAGCAAGTGTATCCAAAGAAAAAAAATACAGTTTTGGTTTGATATGGACCGCGAAAGACGTATCCTGTTCCTGTTGCTATTAAGACGACGAGAAATTAAAAAAAAAAAACAAAAACAAAGAAAATATAGATTTTTTTCTTTGTTGATTTTTTTTTTGTTTGATTGTTATTGGTAGAAAGATTACAATATTATGGTTGCGAAAAGAAGTAAAAAATATACGATTAGTTTAAATGCGTGAACTTGATTGATTTATATAAATGCTGCAAAATGGACCACTTGACGAGTTAGCAATTTTCAAAGGCTTGACGGATTGACACAAAACACAGACTATTAATACGTATGACTACAAAAAAAAAATCTATGATAAGAATAATAAGTTAAAATAATTTCTTTTATCTCTTACCTTATAGTTTAGCCTAGCATTTCCATAGGCCCAACAGATTTCCTGAACACGTATTTCTTCTGTATACGAGGCGCTATTTTGGTTAGCAGTTCTTCAAAACTTGATACGGACATTCTAAAATATTCGTAAAGTTTGTCATCACCACAGTTTTTCAGCGCTTCATATTTCCTCTTGAAATTATCTGCATCATGGTTCATTATAGAAAGGTACCTATGGATTTACCCAATATTTTCTTTGTTTTGTTTTTTTTTTAATTTCTCGTCGTCTTAATAGCAACAGGAACAGGATACGTCTTTCGCGGTCCATATCAAACCAAAACTGTAATTTTTATCTTTGGATACACTTGCTGAGCATAGGTTACGTGCCGGTACACGACGCCGTAGCGCGGCAAGGCGCCGCGCCGCGTCGCTGCACAACACACGGCGCCGCGCCGGAGACATTCGGTATGTCTTTGTATTTTATTTAGACAAAAGTAAATACTTTGCAAAAATAATTATAGGTAAATTTAAAAATTAAACTGCGGCGTTCCATTTCTCGGCTTTAACGATGATGTGAACGTCGTTATTATACTCGTACATAAAAAATATACAACCTGAACTATGTATTATTATTTAGCATAAGTATTCATCCCATTATTCAAAAATTAAATTCAAAATTTAACGTCTGGTACTTAGACGATGGAACCTTAGGAGGTGACGTAAGTACCGTACTAGCCGATTTACAACTCCTAAAAGAAGGCCTTCAATTGAACCCATCCAAATGTGAAATTTTTGTTACTGACTCTACCGACAGACAATCGACATTAGATAAATTTAATAAAATAGCTCCAAATATCACCATTTTAGATAAAAGTTCCCTGCACCTCCTTGGTTCCCCTATTTTGGCAGAAAGTTTCCCATCATTCATTGACAACAAAATTAAACATTTTAATGATATTTCGGAAAGACTCTCCCAAATTAGTTTACATTCGGCTTTCACCCTTTTAAGATATTGTTGTTTTGGTCCAAATTTCATGTATTTTCTTCGTTTATCCCCTCTTTTTAAACAACCACAACTCTTGGAAAAAATTGACAAAATTATTCGTAATACATTAACATCCATTCTTAATCAAAGACATTAAACTATACGAGCTCTTTTAAATCTCTTTGTTCTTAATGTGGCCCTGGATGACCGAGCGTGGCTTCAAGCCACCCTTCCAATTCGTTTTGGTGGGCTCGGTGTCCGCAAAATTTCCAGTGTTAGCTTTCCGGGTTCCTGTCCTCTGTCCACAGCACTGAAAAGCTGACCAGGAAAATTTTATCTTTTTCCCTGGTCGATCCTGAGGTGCCGTGTTTGACGGATGCCGAGAACGCCTGGAAAGTGGCTTGCCCAGATACGGATCGGCCCGTGAACCCGTTTTCCCAGAGACAGTGGGATGAGCCGCTCTGCAGATTGGTACGGAATAATCTCCTTAATACGTCCACCAATACTGCGGAGCGTGCCCGCCTGCTGGCTGTGGGTGAATGGGAGTCGGGCCTTTGGCTTCAGGCGCTACCTTCACCCAACATAGGCACTATGTTGGGTGATACAACATTCCGGGTCGCTACTTGCCTTCGTTTGGGCGCTCCTTGTGGTGCTCCACACCGCTGTCAATGTGGTGAAGTAGTCGACTGCCTCGGGCACCATGGCCTTTCCTGCAGCAGGAGTGCAGGTCGGTTAGCACGACACGCTAGCTTAAATGACATAATCCGTCGTGCTCTTGTCACCGCCGGGGTACCAGCCGTCTTAGAACCCAGTGGCTTGCCACGCGACGATGGGAAGAGACCAGATGGTATGACCATAATGCCATGGAAGCTGGGTAGGCCTTTGGTGTGGGATGCAACATGTGTCGACACCCTTGCGCCATCCCATCTTCCTAGTACAGCGTGTTGTGCTGGCGCTGCTGCTGCAGGTGCTGAAAACTCCAAGCGGCGCAAATACATTGGCTTAGCTAGTAGCTATGTGTTTGAGCCGTTTGGGGTTGAAACTCTGGGGCCATGGGGTCCGAGTGCCCACAACGTTTTTAAGGAAATCGCCAGGCGTTTAGTCGACTCTTCAGGTGACCAGAGGGCTGGCCTATTCCTAGGCCAACGAATCAGCATTGCCATACAACGTGGCAATGCTGCCAGCGTTCTGGGCACTGTTCCCGTTGACAGCGATGTGGACTTATTCTTTGACGCCCTTTGAATGTTTTTTTTTTTTCTTTTATCTATTTTTTTTTTGTACTGGTAATACCTATGTATTACCAGTAATTTTTTATTTATAGTTTGTGCATAATTTTAGTCTAATAATTTTGAATAATTATCCAATAATAACCTGAACCTAATGTTTATTTGGTTTAATTTCTCTATATGTAAACTGTTCCTAATTTGTTCTTTCAGAAAATAAATATCTTTTAACCGAATAAATAAAATTAGTTAATGAAAATAAACATGCAGTTTCAATTTAATGGCAAGAAAACGAAATAAGAAATTCGTTTTACCCGTTATTACAAAAATTATAGTAAAAAAATTAGAGTTATAGATGGTTATAATATTTTTCAGGAAAACAACCCGCGAAAGCAATGTGGCCGTGGTTTGGTCGAATCTTTGGTGGTTTCTGACAAAATTATCGTTATCTTCGTTTTTATGGCATTTATGGCCAAACAATACGTGATAATGATAGTAAAAGATAGGAATATAAAATCGAATCTATCGATAACTTAGCACAGTAGGTTCTTGAATTTCTTAAACACGAACCATGCGTATTATCATCTTCATAACACTTCTGGGCTCGGCCCTTGGTAAGTTTGTTGGGTATTGATACTTCTTTGAAACTTTAATTTATGAATTAGAAAGAAGTAGTAAGCATTGTGTGTGTATAATGCTTTTTGCAGCTGTGCCCAAAAGCATTAACCGCATCGTCGGTGGTTCCGCGACAACCATTGAGACTTACCCGTACATGTCGAACATGCAATACCGGTGGAATCTTCTGTGGTACCAGTCTTGTGGAGGGTCCCTGCTCACTCCAACCTCCGTGCTCTCAGCTGCACACTGTTACTAGTAAGTATAACCGACATGACATACAACACATCTTAGCAAGAGTTGTTTTGTCTGATAGGCATTTCCTGTTGACATAAAAAAAGAAAGATCTGGAACGTCTGCATGGAATCGTCACGCGCATGTTTTCCCGTCCACAGGCTCGTAGAATTCGACATCAGACGTTTCAGATCAGATTTTGATGACCCCGCCCCGTCGGCGCTGGCATAAGCAACAGGATCCGCGTACGAAGTGATAAATAACTGCGTAGCGCATAGTAATCGTATAGATAACGTTTATTGATGTTTTCAGCGGGGATCAACCCTTTGAATGGCGCGTTATTTTGGGCAGCTCGTTAGCACATAGCGGCGGGTCCGTCCACGCTGTCAACCAGCTGATAGTGCATCCGCAATACAAGCACTCCACCCTTTACAACGATGTCGCAATAGTCCGCCTTAACAATGCGGCCGTGTACTCCAGTAGAGTCCACCCCGCAACTATCGCCGGACCCAACTACCACCTCGCCGACGGCGCCAGAGTCACTCATATTGGATGGGGCACACTCTCGGTAAATATAATTAGACATCACTTTCGCTAGTACCTACCTATAGCTAGTTCCAAGCATCGTCATTGGTTCAAATCTTATAGGTACTTCAAAATAGTACTACCTCATTGGTCGGATTAGGACTTAGCTATGGTCGCGCCATCTACAATTAGCAACGACGATATAATACTAGACTCCTAATAACAGGCGACCGATGTCTGCCAACACATTAGGCAAAAAAGTCTTATATCCGTCTCATTTCGACCAATCCTGTGAGCCGTAAACATACGTTGAGACAGAACAGACCTTGAGTTAGCCAATCACAACGCAGTACCCCGTCCCCCTCGCTTACGTAGTACCTCAGCGAGTTGGCAGAATAGTTTTGTTCGTTAGATCGTGCAATGCGTAGTCTAGTAATATAAGTCGTTGACAATTAGCTTTGACCGGCCTTCCCCATTAATATACCTACTATTTTCCAGCTTTTACAAATATCATTATTTTTATATTTGAATATTATGTGGTTCGATACGTCTATGATATAAGCTATTTAGCAGTACCTAACAGACACGCTAGTTTAAACTTGTGCAATTTATTTATTTCAGTCCAACGGTCTCGCTTCTGAACAGCTGATGCATGTTGACGTGAATATCATCAACCAACATCTGTGTGCTGAGCGATACGCTTACCTGAAGACTCAGCCCGGTTACCAGAACTGGCCTGACATAACCAGTGACATGTTGTGCGCCGGTATCTTGAACGTTGGCGGAAAGGACGCCTGCCAGGGCGACTCCGGTGGACCCCTAGCTTACTCCGGAAACATCATAGTTGGAATAACCTCTTGGGGATTCGAATGTGCCGATTCTTTTTACCCAGGTGTCAATGCTCGCGTGTCTCAATTCACGGACTGGATTGTCGCCAACGCCTAATTCTGTGATAATATCGTTGGATACAGAACAACGTTGAAGTTTAACTAATTTGCATATTTCGTAAGGTTTTGATTTTACGATTGAGATTAATGAGCACCTTCCTACCCAAATCCTAATCTTAACTTTAATCTATATCTTCTATTATCTATCTTCTTCTATATCTTCTATCTATCTATACTTATAATAAATCTGTAGAGAGGTCAATTCTGTACTTACATGAAATATATTTCCAAAATAACTATCAGGGGGTGATTAGGGATCGATACTGATGCCAAAATTGCAATTAATAAAATTATTGTCTGTCTGTCTGTCTGTCTGTCTGTCTGTATAACCGTTATAGAAACAAAAACTACTCGATGGATTTTGACGAAACTTGGTACAATTATTTTTCATACTCCTGCGCTGGTTATAGTATACTTTTCATCACGCTACAATCAATAGGAGCAGAGCAGTGAAGGGAAATGTTAGGAAAACGGGAGAAGTTACTCCATACACGCTAATCTTTGGAACTACTGGACGGATTGGAAACTTGAACACCTGATCCAGAACTGCAATAGATCAGCTAAGCTATAAGAGATACAAAAATAGCGCCATAGCAAAAATTGTTCCTTTCTGCTGAGAAAATAAATTTGAAGATCTGGAACACCTGATTTGGAACTCCAAGAGCCCAGCTACACTATAACACATATAGGAATGAATGACGTCTTAGCAAGAGTTGTTCAGCCTAATGAGCACTCTCTGTTGACGTATGAAAATTGAGATCTGGAACAACTGATGTGGAATTCCAAGAGCCCAGCTACACTATAACATATATATGAATAACATCTTAGCAAGAGTTGTTTAGTCTGATGGGCATTTACTGTTGATTTACAAAAATGAAAGATCTGGATCGTCTGGAATCGTCATGCGCGTCTCTACGAAGGCCAGGCTCTAAGAATTCGACATCAGATGTTTCAGATCTTCGATTTTGACAAACCCATTGTCGCTGGCATAAGCAACAGGATCCGCGTACGAAGTCGCTGGCAGAAGCTAGTTATTATGCATGCGAAATGGTCTATAGCGTCTATAGTCAGTAATAACGTATTAACTCAAAGGCCGAGAAGGCATGCCAAAAATATTGTCAATTTATTATAAAAAATGTTAATGTCATTAAAATGACGTCTAAAGACTATTTCCTTGACAGTGACAGGACTGACAGGAAAGGTGAAAAACAGTGTTGCCGTTTCAGCCACTTTGTGGCTAGATCTAGCGGATTTTCAACGGTTCTAGCCAAACAGAAAACCATTTTAGCCACCAAAATAAATCTAGCCACTTCTGGCTGATTTTTCGATTGTTAAACTTTTACTAAATTAGTATTAGAAGTCTACCGATTAATTAAACCAAACTACAAAAAAAACAATTAAAAATATTTAAAAAAGCTTGCCACAATAATGTTTTGCCTGCTGAAGTTTTAAACAAAGTCACAAAAACGGTCAAATCGGTCAAACAAATTGAAATACCACCCACATCATCACCCATTGACGAAGAGATTAATGAATCTCCAGATGTCACTGTAGAATTTGGAATTGACTTTTAATTTTAATTTTTTAATCCAAATAATTGAGAATTTTTTTCACTAACTGAACGTTTATTAGCTTTTAATAATGTTAAATACTAATAAGTATTAAAATTGTTTTATTTAACCCATTCATCACCATGCCGGAATTGTAATACTTATCAATAGTAATTGGATACTTAGCAGTATCTGGCCAAAAGCACTTTAGCCACTTCTAGCCGAATTTTGAAAGAGATTTTTTTGCAAAACTGGCTACATTTTACTAACATGTGGCCACAAACTACATTGTCCTAACGGCAACACTGGTGAAAAAAAAAACAGTCTTGTAAAGTTTTTCATTCATATGTATTGTATTGATCACAGAGTACTTTTATTATATTGATGAACCGGCTTGTTCAAAGAATTGAATATCTTTGATTAATTGGAATCAGTTACTATTGATTAATACAAGAGTTTTTTATTCTTCCTCAGAATGTAAGAACTTATCTCAGGTCTCTCTTCTGTGTAGATAGAAAATTATTGAAAACTTACCTTTTTTGAATCACAACATATTTTAAATAATAATAAAAATTTATAATAAGAAATATTGCAACAAGTAAGTTTTGATTTAAATATTTGCTCAGGATACTGTTTTATGCATGAAGTTAACTTAGTTATTTTAAATAATTTTGTGGTGTTTACAGAATGAACCATTCAGATCCTCCACTATGCAATGGACCAACACAACTTTACTTACTCCAGATGGATTCCAGCATTAACTTGAGTTCCAATGAACAAGTCCTACCTCTCCACTTGTTGGATAATGTAAGCAAAATTTTGTGTCAAATAATAAATCATCTATATTATAAATGGTTTAGTTAAATACAAAATTATTTGTTTTAGAGCCTCGAGTTTGGTTGCAAACAGTATTTATTGCCAATTCCTTTGAAACGCAAGGAAAGGCAGGATCACCTACAAGTTCTTATTGGTAATTATTTAATTAAAATATTTATACAAATTTTACTCATCATCTCATTAACTCATAATAAACAGCCAGCTATAAAAGGTTTTCACATAAAAACCTATAAATTTCTCCTTCAAAATTTTAGTCTATCTTAAAGTTGAGTAGAAAAATAATTTCTAACAACAAATTGTTTTTTATTGATATGTAATTGATATCTATTGGGGTATCAATAACATTGCTTTTTAAGTTTTGTTTGGATACACCCTGAATATAATTGTTCAATATATTTACCAATTTTGAGAGTAAAATGCATTTTCTTTATTTCTAACTAGCTTCTGCCAGCGACTTCGTACGCGGATCCTGTTGCTTATGCCAGCGAAAATGGGGTCGTCAAAATCGAAGATCTGAAACGTCTGATGTCGAATTCTTAGAGCCTGGGGACGGGAAAACAACGGGACGCGCATGACGATTCCAGACGTTCCAGATCTTTCATTTTTCTAAGTCAACAGGAAATGTCCATCAGACTAAACAACTCTTGCTAAGAGTACGTCATTCCTATATATGTTATAGTGTAGCTGGGCTCTTGGAGCTCCACATCAGGTGTTCCATATTTTCAAATTTATTTTCTCAGCAGGAAATGCTCATCATCACGCGGAACAATTTTTGCTATGGCGTTATTTTTGTATCTCTTATAGTTTTAGCTGATCTATTGCAGTTCTGCATCAGGTGTTCAAGTTTCCAAGATAAATTATAGCCTATATGTTGCCCAGACTTAATAGCTATACAACAAAAAAAAAAAAAACAATCAAATCCGTCCAGTAGTTCCGAAGATTAGCGTGTATGGAGTAACTTCTCCCGTTTTCCTAACATTTCCCTTCACTGCTCTGCTCCTATTGATTGTAGCGTGATGAAAAGTATACTATAACCAGCGCAGGAGTATGAATAATAATTGTACCAAGTTTCGTCAAAATCCGTCGAGTAGTTTTTGTTTCTATAACGGTTATACAGACAGACAGACAGACAGACAGACAGACAGACAGACAGACAATAATTTTATTAATTGCATTTTTGGCATCAGTATCGATCCCTAATCACCCCCTGATAGTTATTTTGGAAATATATTTCATGTACAGAATTGACCTCTCTACAGATTTATTATAAGTATAGATATAGATAAAAATATTGTTACTCATGATAGCAATTTTTTTACAGATTCAAGACAAGGGCCAGCCAAAATCATGGGAGTAATAATAGATAAAAAAGATCAAAATTCACTTAATATATCACCAGACTTAAACACTCAGCTACAAACTTCCTCATTAGAGCATAGTAATATTGAAAAACTACCAATTAATCCATTATCCATGCAAGATACGCCACAAACGCAAGTGATACAAGATGTACACTTCAAAAATAGGAATATACTGTGCGAAAATGGTGACAGTACTCAGGTTGTAAGAAATTATGGTGAGTGATGACAATCTTTTCAGTATCTCCTAATGCTTGAAGGAATAGAACACTCCGTTTCACTCTATACCTACAGAGTGGAAAAAGTCATTTGATGATTTCCCATAGAAGAATAGTTATTTGTTATGCAAGGCTGCAAAGTTGATTTTTGGCGCGAGTACTTGAATTGAAAACTGAGCGAGCGAAGGATTCTAAGATTGAACCGCGAGAGAAACGAGCGGTTCAAATATAGAATCCTGAGCGATGCGAAGTTTTCAAAGGTACGAGACGCAGAAAAACTTTGCTGCCGAGTGCAACACACAACTTTTCACCTCACACAGCGAGGAAATGTAGTGGGGGCGGCTCGCCTGCCAGTGTAGAAAAGTAGAAAACAATTGAATACAAGACGTGTTCGAATTTTAAACAACACTTTGTGCTCTAGAGCACAAAATGGAGTTTTGCGCTCAGATTTTGAATGAGAAATAGAATCTTTCCGAGCGGGTGAGGTGAAAAGATAATTATGATCGTTGAATTCTATTGGTTGTCAGCAACTCCTATTACAATGATGTCAAGAGCTAAGATATTAAAAATTGTTACTAATTCTAGGTCTAGTGGTTAGTGACCCTGACTGCTATGCCGGGGGTCGTGGGTTCGATTCCCACCCAGGACAAATGTTTGTGTGATGAGCATGATCATTTGTTCTGTGTCTGGGTGTAATTTATCTATAATATGTATGTATTTAGAAATATGTAAGTATGTTTATCAGTTGTCTAGTACCCATAACACAAGCTCTGCTTAGCTTGGGACTAGATGGCGTTGTGTGATAGTTGTGGAATATTATTATTATTATTATATGTGGGTTCAATTGGACAACAAACCAAATGGGAGTCTACATTTATAGACGTTTCACTCCATGCAAAAATGCACATACAATATAATTTATTTACAGTTCAAATACCAGATCGTATTGTTCCTCCACGCGCCCTTGCTGTTTTACCGTCAGTACTTCAAATACAACGCCGCCACATCATTGCTACACGACGTATGTTGCCTGAGAGAGCACGCTTCGGGCCTGTAGAAGGTAAGTAAATAACAAAATATGATGCCTGTCCCTGCACATATACCCAGGAAGTAATAGTACTTACTTTTGTACTTCAACATAAAACATCTACTATATTGTTTAATTTCAGGTATAAAGCGTAAAATATCTCAGTCAGAAGCAGTTGAACTTGTACTAAATGCAACTTCAAATAAAAAGCCATTATTCCTCTTGAAAGATATGGACGAAGTTATAACGCACATTGATACTGTTGATAAAGGTATTTGTTAAATTATTGGTTTAGAGATTTAGGTATTTGTAGAAAGAAAGATTCGAGTTTAGACAGGACTTGAACCTGCGACCCTCCGACTCAGCACACCGGACTCTTGGCCAACTAAGTCACCGCAATAATTACCTGCTAGCTCGAATCTTTCAATCCCTTGTTAACATCTTACGGTGATGCAGGCGTTAATGCATGTTGTAAACTGCTTGAAATTAGTAAAACTTACCTTTTGCTTTATCCAAAAAAAAAACGGTCAATAAAACTATGAAATTAATATTTTCAGACAAATCCAACTGGATCAGTTTATTACCTCTAGGCGATCAGAACTCTGCGAATGTCTGGATTTACGAAGAAAATCAAGAATTGTACGCCATCACAACAGATGTTTTACCATGTAGAAAACCTTTAATGTTGGGTTACAGTAAAAAATATGCTGATGCCTATGGACTGATAGGACCTACAAAAGACTTGGAAAAAGGTGACTTTCATAATTTAATAGAAACAGAAGGTTTTTTTTTGCTTTGCTTGTTGGTCCTCTCTAGCTTTCTGCAGTGGCGTAGCTAGGCGGGAGCGAAGCGGACCCTAGCCCCCGGCTTCGCACCTGAGGCCTCGCGCTCAGAAATGAACATGACCTACAATAATATACTTTTGGTGTCTGATGAGTGGGAACTGGGAATTGAAAGAACCTAAGAGGCCTCGCAATTCTGATGTCGCCGACGATCACGTGTAGGACAAGCGCTTCACTGCTCGCGCGAGGCCCCATGTTGTAAAATAATTTGGTAACGTTTTATTTGTTACTGGGAACTGAGAGACTCATCACAGTCATAATATTTGGTATATGACTTGGGAGAACCAAGTCATAAGTGATATTATTCGTCTTGAAAAAAATTACCTCGGACATGCGTCTTGCCCCCTCCGAGATTCGATCTAGCTACGTCACTGGCTCTCTGCTTCTGTTGGTTTGTCATTCTTGATTCTATCGAATTTTTGGGCACACACTTATGCAATATAATTATCTCCTTACTCCTACCAGACGCGATTGTAACCACTAGTGACATTTTTTACATCTATGTTATATTTTCTCGCATTCACAGAACCACAAGTACAAAAGACATGGTGGTGTTGCGAATGTCACCAAACAATGCGGTCTGCGAAACATCTCGAAAGTCATACATATTTTTGTCACAAGGTACAGTATCAAAAATGTACAGACCTACCCAAATCTGTCAGATTTTACCAATCAAACATTAACCTTCTACTCTTGTGATAACGTTGAAATTCTATTAGAGAAATCTGACAGATTGTGGTAGCTTGATGTGCTGGCGTCTGTACCTTTAATAAATTCTTGCCTTATTTGGTTGTTCACCTTCCCGATGATGATGATGAATTTTGTGGGTTATGGTTTGTAGGCGATTTTCTTTTCTTTTTTTCGATTTAAAAGTATTTCTTTTAGGATGGTATTTAAAAGTACTTCAATTTATTCCCATTTCATTTACCTAATTTTGCCTGTGTTCCACCAAATATACTGAATGTGCACCAAAATATGTTCATTAAAATATGTAATAACGAGGTGTAATAAAAAAAATCTACCTAAGCAGGGTCGACGAAGCCCCGCTTCGCGGGGCTTCTGTTTCTGTGTACAAGGTTTGAAGGAACCTAACCAAACCGAACTTCGGGGTGTCCCTGAAATCTTGCTAAAACGAGTTTTAGATTTGGTGTACAAAAATAATTTTTGGTATACAAAAAGAATTATTGATGCGCATTAAAATTTTAGCCTTTCTTTTATAGGAAGAAGGTGAAATCCCTAAGCGGCGGTATCGCTGTCGGCATTGTAGGCGAACATTTTCCAAAATATTTGCGTAAGTGATGTTAGCTACCGAAGTTTTGTATAATTCACTTAAAAAAGGACGTTTATTAATCTTTTTTTTATAATTATTCCAGATTAAGGCGACATACTACTCATCACTGTCCTATAAAATTAGAAAAAAAGTAAGTTAGTACACAGTATCATTAATAATTAGAGATGAAATGAAAATCCGTTAGCAGGCTTATCCGGCCGGACACCGAATATAATGTGATTCCTTCGAAAAAGGACAGAATTTTAAAAATAAATTTTGTTTTTTTTCAGGAACTTAGAAGCCTGTAACAAAGACCTTTTGGATATGGAAGTACCACCATTGAAAGTGAATGTATCAATGTGCTCAGAGGACAACAAACTACCTTCAGACGAAAGCTTTCAGAACTACACCAACGGATTAGACTTCTCAACCAATCTCTTTGATACAGACCGCATATCCACTCTTGATATTTCTGGGAACTCTAGATCTGATGATTTTAATCCTTATGCCATTGGTTATAAAGATGAAAATGCTTTAACCAATGATTTGGATTTTCCAATTAATTGTGAAAATCTTTCCAAAGAGGTTAGAAACGTCTTATTTTTTTGCGTTTACAACATTTAAACACATACACTAACAGCCAAATCGCACCGCTTGACCAAAGTCGTGAACGGTCTGTTAGTCTCTCTAAAAGGCCAGCAGCACTGGCAACACACACTGGTAGTTAGATAACGTAGTTCTTTTTTGACTGCTAATAGAAATGTAAATATTTGATATGTTTCAGAAACAACCGCAAAAAGAAGACGGGCCACCTGTCCCATGCCCTCATTGCAAACAAATAGTCATCAAAGGAAAAGGTCGACAGCACGTGAGGTAAGCCGCGCCACACTAACGGAATTACCCGTTGATTTTCGCGATAATAGTCTTTAAAAACGTCCATTAAGATATAGAAATGAGGCGATTAATTCTTATATTAATGTGTTTGCAGTAATTGTCCTGGTCGTCAATTTAAATGTGAATGTGATAAAGTTTTCACCAATATGAGGCAGTTGACCGAACACATTTGGGCTCATCATTCAAACGACAGCAAAAACCCGTCACAGAAAGTAAGTAGAACTTTATATTTTTTCAACCATTATGATTAATATCTTTACGCTGTGTGCGCGATGACAGCGTGTCCTACTGATCACATTATTGGGGGCCACAAGATCTGCTAAATCTTGCCAACTAGATATTTTTTGATAAACATTTTCGGTTTGTTTTTCATTATAAATTAAATAAAACCTAAAAAAGTACTCAATAAAAATATTGTGATGCATTTTAAACTTGCCACGTACTTCCCTGTGCGGGTGGGCCCCTTAATTCACATCTCTGCCACATCGCGCGCTGCGATCGATTTGATAGTCCCAACGACGATATAATACTAGACTCCGCATGCACGATCTAAGGAACAAAAATTATTCTGTCAACTCGCTGAGGTACTGCGTAAGCGAGGAGGACGGGGTACTGCGTTGTGATTGGCTAACTCAAGGTCTGTTCTGTCTCAACGTATGTTTACGGCTCACAGGATTGGTCGAAATGAGACGAATATAAGACTTTTTTGCCTAATGTGTTGACAGACATCGGTCGCCTGTTATTAGGAGTCTAGTATTATATCGTCGTTGGATAGTCCCCACCACCATAGTACCTATAAAGAGGGGAAGTAGGTTATCTCCGGCCCAATCCGCGATATAATTGCCTACTGTCTCAGGGTTGTAACTTGTAGCTAAATTTTAATTCGGTGTCTATAAATTGGCAAGGGTCGGGAAGTTGTATTTTATAAGAGGTTCGCTTTAATTATGTTACACGTTTTATACTAGTCAGTTTTTTGTTTTTTTTTTTTAATCGGCATAATGTAGTATTTTTACACATAAAGAACCATTATTTATTTTTATTTTAAATCAATACAAACATAAATAATGCAATAATATCTATTGAATCACACAATACGTTCTCCTGCGATTATCACACATTTTTCATTCATTTACCGGTGCCGAAAAGTCGTGACGCGCGAACCTCTTCCTCGACTTCACACTGAACGTATAGTAGGTTCGTTTTAAAACCTATTTAAACTCACACAAACAGCTAGACCCAAAACCACTGTAAGTCACACGAATGTTTGTAAAGAAAAATATTATTGGTATACAAATGTCTATTATTTTTTTGGGAATCAAACAGTCATTTGCTCAACCACTATACGCCAGAATCATGGTACTAAAGTTATTGAGGTTTACTATTCTTTTATTTTTAGGAGGACAATGATAATGACAATAAATCTGCTAACTCTGCTGAAACCCCAAGTACGAGCGGCACTGCACCAACCATTGCCCCAGCTCCATACAAATGTGACCAGTGTCAACATTCTTTTAAGGTAAGATAGTTAAAATGGGACTTTGTTATTAACCGATTCGTTGCGATGTCTAATTTCGCTAACTTCTACCTGTGGCGTCGAACAAAATTGAATCACGAAACACCGATTTTAAAAACACACACCGTGCCTAACGCCACACGCAAAAGAAAGTAATGGCACTGAAAAGTGCCCTCCGCAACAAATCGGTTAACAAGTCACCCGTGTGTCATAAGCAGAGGTCGGATTTGGTAGAGTTATTTAAGTACTTGCATCGAAATGTTGATATTAATATGGATCTTCCCGGGATTCCTAATAGACAAGCTCCTGTGGAAAACAGTATTACAAATAAATAATAATAAAAACATCAGATATAGATTAGATAAATAAATTGTGTACATAAGTAAATAACGTTTTTATTTAAAAAGTCACGCGATTTTTCTTTTTCAAAGTAATTCCGGGATTTGGGGCATATTCATTTTATTCTTTCGCTGTATGAAATCAGTGTAAGTACATTAATAACTCTACCTAATTCCGACCTATGGTCATAAGGCTGCTTATACCGTCAATAGCAGCTCTCTGTAAAAATCGGCTGTTCCACACTTTTTGTCCTTTTAGATCTTGCAATACCTTTTTTTTTTTCGGGGGTAACCTTCAAGTCTTAACCCAAGTCGTACGGTCTTTGGGGAGAAGACCAGAGAGTGTGAGATTTGTACCTCACTAAATCAATGCAATAGACAACTACAGGAACAAAGTGGATTTTTAGTCAGCTTGACAGTACTTTCTGCTCCACACAGGCCCCCCGGACGCATTAGAAAAATGGACAAAAAATGTGGACCAGACGTCTAACGCAAATATTTCACTCTTGTTTTATAATTCCCATGTTGAAAAATAATATTAATAGCCACAGTATTGCTTACATGGTAATATTACTGGTGCCTTTATCATGGCTAATAAGGCGATTTAAAGAATAAACTGACGATGATTTATCTCGTATCAGCGTCGTGGCATGCTGGTGAATCATTTATGGCGGGTCCACAACACGGTGTCCGCAGGAGTACCGCTGGAGCGACGCGTGCGTCACTTCCCGTGCGGCACGTGTCCCAAGATATACAGAACAGCGGCCAAGCGAGACCGACATGTGCAAAAGCATCATCCAGGTAAATTAACTTTATGATAGATAATATAGACTTTTTTGAATTTTTGAATGTGAAGTGGTCTATTGAAATTGACTTTAAATAAAGCTAATTTTAATCGCAATTCGTTTATTTTGCTGAATGTAAAAATTGCAAAACACAAACCCCCCAAAACTGCAACGCATTTCTTAATGGCTGGTGAAGAGTTTTATGTAGGATTATGACTATTTTCGCAGATAATGTAGTATCAGTTGCTAACAGCCTGGAGTCCGCGACTGTCGTACGAGGAAACAGTGTGTTCATTGCCGTGCGATCAAAATATTCGTTTATCATCTACTGTTCGGGCGCGATGACTTGCTAGCTTTTACTAGGACACACTAAAGAAATGAGTGTGTTAAATCTCGTGGTGCGACGATCAACGCATCGTTGGCTCATACGATCGTTGCAATTAGGACGACGCCTTATACTCACTTACTTTTGGGTGATGTGTACCAAAAAATGCGAATCCACCCACCGGTTTGCGGCACAAAGTTTAACTCAAATCTACTTACTGAACCAAACGCATACAGTGTGCGCTCACATTGCTAAACTCAGTTCAGTGAAAACGTTCGCGCTCAAAATATCTGCTGCACTGTGCGCGAACAAAAGTAACGCCTTGCTGGTGAACACAGAGGCTAAACGCGACACCAGTTTAGTACAAACACTGCTGAAGTTCTGCACAAAATGTGTGTGAACAAATGTGCCGCACACTATTTTAGTGGCATCGTACCAAAATATTATTACACATTTTATGTTTGATCCTAAAGAAAGAAAATAAATGTGTGAACTAATCAAAATTATAACAAGAGTAACACAAAAAAAATAGATGAAATAATAATTAAAAACTAACAATTTAATGCCAAAGGGCCTCAACTCAGCATAATGCCAGATAGCAATACAGAGTTTGCCACCTGACGCTGATTTTCAGATAATTTTCTTCCTTCTAAAGTGATTTTATGATATACATGCAGGTGCAGAAAAAGGCCGTGCTCCGACGCTGGAGGGAGGCACGCGCGTGTGTGAGCCTGCGTCGTGTCCGGCGTGCCCACGACAGTACGCCACGCGGGCCAAGCTGCTGCAGCACCAGAGGGCACAACATCCCTTCTTGGTAAAACATACAATGTTTTGATACTCTATGATAATTGTGCTAATATAATAGCTGTTCCTCGTTGTTTCAACCTCGCTGCTCGACTCCTATTGGTCATTGTGTGACTTTGTATAGCCTTCCTGGGGCCTTACCACGAGCTCTTAACGCGATCCAGTTTAGGCTGGGGAAAGAGATGGCGCTAGACGACTTGTATAGCTCTGTCTCTTTCCCACAGCCTAAACTGGATCGCGTTAAGAGCTCGTGGTAAGGCCTCTGAGATTAGCGCGTTCCACCAAACAAACTCTTCGGCTTTATAATATTAGTAATTAAGTGTCGCCGCACACGAGCCACTCGCGACAGCCAAAAACGCCCGCCGCCACGAGAAGCTAGAAGCAGCTACAGAGGTAGCTGAAGCGCGCGACAGTCATTTGTGGCCGGTGGTCGACACTTGCGGTCGTTGGCTGCTACTTTTTTAGGGTTCCGTAGCCAAATGGCAAAAAACGGAACCCTTATAGATTCGTCATGTCTGTCTTGTCTGTCCGTCCCATGTCACAGCCCTTTTTGATGAAAGTATAAGAGCTATCCTGTTGACACTTGGTAAGTAGATGTATTATGTAAACCGCATTAGGATTTTCACACAAAAATAAAACAAAAACTAAATTTGGGGGTACCCCCCGTACTTAGAATTGAAACTCAAAACATTTTTTTTCGCCTGACCTATACGTATCTATCTAGGTATCTATGAATCATCATCATCATCATCATCTCAGCCATAGGACGTCCACTGCTGAACATAGGCCTCCCCTTTTGATCTCCACAGATACCGGTTGGAAGCGACCTGCATCCAGCGTCTTCCGGCGACCTTTATAAGGTCGTCTGTCCACCTTGCTGGTGGACGTCCTACGCTGCGCTTGCTAGTCCGTGGTCTCCACTCTAGTACTTTTCGACCCCATCGGCCATCTGCTCTGCGAGCAATATGGCCTGCCCATTGCCACTTCAGCTTGCTAATCCGGTGGGCTATATCGGTGACTTTATTTCGTCTACGGATCTCCTCATTTCGGATTCGATCACGTAGAGAAACACCTAGCATAGCCCTCTCCATAGCTCGTTGAGCGACTTTGAGCTTTGAGATGAGGCCGATAGTGAAAGACCACGTTTCGGTGCCGTAACTCATCACTGGTAACACACATTGGTTGAAGACTTTCGTCTTGAGGCACTGAGGTATGTCGGACGAAAAGACATTGCGTAGTTTCCCGAACGCTGCCCAACCGAGTTGGATTCGGCGGTTGACCTCTTTCTCGAAGTTGGACCTACCTAACTGGACTACTTGTCCTAAGTAGATATATGAGTCAACAACTTCGAGTACCGAGTTTCCAACAGAGACTGGGGTGGGCACAACATTGGCATTTGACATAATTTTCGTCTTGTCCATGTTCATTTTCAAGCCCACCCGTTGTGAAACTCGGTCGAGGCCATCGAGCATCATGCTAAGTTCCTCCATCGACTTTGCCATGACTACGATGTCGTTGGCAAACCGAAGGTGAGTGATGTATTCGCCGTTGATGTTGATGCCAAGTCCTTGCCATTCCAGGAGCTTGAAGGCGTTTTCCATTGCGGCAGTAAACAGTTTCGGGGAGATAACGTCCCCCTGTCTTACGCCTCTTCTCAATGGAATCGCCTTCGTGCTCTGCTCCTGTACTCGGACCGACATGGTGGCGTTATTATACAAGCACTTCAACACCTCGATGTACCGATAGTCAATATGGCATCGCTGGAGTGACTCAAGTACCGCCCATGTTTCCACCGAATCGAAGGCTTTCTCATAGTCCACAAACGCTAAGCATAATGGCAAGTTATACTCTTCGGTCTTCTGTATAACTTGCCGCAGCGTATGGATGTGGTCTATGGTACTATAGCCTCTTCGGAAACCGGCTTGTTCGGCTGGAAGTCATCAAGTCTGTGTTCGAGACGGTTCGTGATAACCCTTGAAAAAAACTTGTAAACATGACTTTGAAGCGTGATGGGTCTGTAGTTCTTCAATAGGCTGTTATCACCTTTTTTGAAGAACAGCACCACATCACCTCTACTCCATGTTTCAGGCGTTTTGCCCTCGGAGAGGACGGAATTAAAGAGTTTCTGGAGGACTTTAAGTACCGGTGTTCCACCCGCTGTCAGAAGCTCTGAAGTGATTCCGTCCTCGCCCGGCGCCTTGTTGTTCTTAAGCTGCTTCAGGGCCATCCTAATCTCGTACAGACTGATGTCCGGGATATCTTCGGTATAATGTCGGGACAGCTTGGCTCTTGGATCTCCTACCAAGCTGTCAACGGGCCGTGGGGCGCCGGCTTAGAATTGCGCTCCCCCAAATCATCCCGTGGGTGTCGTAAGAGGCGACTAAGGGACAAACCGGAGGTCGGGCAGCAGCGTCCTCCGTGTACTGCACATCCTCACTGCGATCGCCAACCCGCCTGCCAAGCGTGGCGATTAAGGCAAATAACCCCCTAATAATGAAAACCACAGAAACCAGGCCCCCAGTCCCCGGCAGCTCCGCTATCCTTGGCGCGGGTAGCGGTCAAGGTAACGGCGGAGCAGGGGGTGCTAAGAATCTCCGGAAGAGATCCGGCTACCCACCCCCACGACGACTGGCCCTGGTAACACACAACATACGCACATTGAGGACTGACGAAAAGATCTGCGAGCTGGAAGAGGAGCTGAGCAAGTTACACTGGGACATTATGGGGTTATGCGAAGTCCGTAGAGAGGGGGAGGACACCGTAACCCTGAAGTCTGGTAACTTGCTATACTACCGGGAGGGCGACCAACAGTCCCAAGGTGGTGTCGGGTTTCTCGTTCACAAGTCCCTCGTAAACAATATAATAACCATCGACAGTGTGTCGAGCAGGGTGGTATACCTAATACTCAGAATATCCAAAAGATATTCGCTGAAGGTCATTCAGGTATCTATGAATAGGTCTTGAAAAATGATATTGAGTTACTAACATCATTTTTTTCTAAACTGAACGGTTTGCGCGAGAAACGCTTCCAAAGTGGTAAAATGTGGTAAAACGAAAATAAAAAACTTCTAAAATAAGAGAATGATAAAACTAAAAAAAAATATATGATGTACATTACCATGTAAACTTCAATTGAAAATTGGTTTGAACGAGATCGAGTAATTAGTTTTTTTTAAGCGTCATAAGTCGTAAACCGCAATTTACTTTTCAAAGTTACAACCAACTACAAGAACGTTTACATTATGTTACTTGCTGCTACGGAACCCTTCATGGGCGAGTCCGACTCGCACTTGGCCGGTTTTTTTTTAACCAATACTTTATTGAGGTAAGAGAGAGAGGGGTGCGGAATCGCGCGAGTGGCGTGTGGCGGCGTTTTGTGGCCCGTGTGCGGGAGCCCTAAATGTTAAGAAAAAATAATATACTTTTTTCTGAGATGACTCTCAAAGTCTTTCCACGCTGGTTGGAGCGGAAAGGAGGACTCATTTCATGACCCATAAAAAGTCATCATTTCAAAAGACTACACCAAACTTTTCCGTAGACTGCCGGGGACGTGGGACTGGCTTATCAGGTTACCAAGACACTGGAACGTAAAGGGCTAATGAAGGAACACCGTGGATTTTAGTCAGTACGAGTCTAGACGGTTCCTCCTGTCCCGCCGGATGAATTTATTTGATTATTTTACCACGATAAAAATAGGGTTCCGTATACTCAGCTGTCCGTCTGCCTGTCACAAGGCTGTATCTCATGAACCGTGATAGTTAGACAGTTGGAAGAAAACTAAGATAAAAATGGCTGTCAAACAATTTAACGACAATGCTATGATGGTGGATCAAAAGAATATTCAACGTCAAGTCCTACAGATTTCAAGGTTTACCATTCTCTGCAAGACTTAACAGTTATGTTTGCTGTTCTGTTATTTTTAACCGACTTCCAAAAGGAGGAGGTTCTCAATTCGGTTGTTCATATATTTTTTTATGTTTGTTCGGTCATAACTCCGTCGTTTACCAAACGCTTTGAAAAATTCTTTTTTTGTTGGAAATCGTATACTTCCCGAATGGTCCCGTTTAAATTTTATCGAAATCGGACTAGCACTTTTTGAAAAATCAACAAATACCTCAAAAGTTTTCAACATTGTCTACACCGATTACTCCGAGGTTTCTGGTCCGATTTCGATGATTCTTTTTTAGTTCGATACAGTAGGTATATCTGCCATTTTGTCTCATAAAAATTTCATTTAGTTTGGTTCAGTAGTTTTTATTTTTAGCTCATTGTGTACATACATGGGCGAAGTTATTACCGGTGCTACGGATTACAAAATTTTAGTGCACATGTAAGAAAATTAAGTGTATTCGACAATTATTTGGGTTGAATAATTAAAGTAAAAAGGATAAAATGATAAACTATTTAAAAAAAAAATTAACCGACATTTTTACATTTTTTTTAATTTTTTTTTTTTTTATATTGTGCTCAACAATATGTAAGTTCTAACGATATTTTTTGTTTATTACAGATCACATTAACGTCAATCAAAAACACTCCCAAAAAATCAACAGGTATGTTAGACGGAAAATAAAATAAACACCTACATAATGATCGTTTTATAAGCTGAATTATGTAAAATAAAATAATCCTTTGTGTTGGTCGAATTGTAATTTAAGGTGAATGCTCCAACCAGCCCGCGAAATTCAAATTTTCTTACGTTTTTTGCAATTTGCAGGCCAGTGACATGTTGTAACTTTATCAAAATATGATTCGCGGCAATAACAAGTAGAAACAGAAAACAGAAAATGTGTAAATTGTTAAAATCTCCGAAATCTAACTTACATGCACCTTTGTGAACAAATCCTATTTAATAAGTATTTCAAATAAATGACTGAATCTCTATGTGCGTTTTTATTGTAAATTTAAGATATTTAATTATAGGTACCTAATTAATGTGGCATAGAAAGAGGAATGCCCAAAAATATAATGGAGCAAAAACCCAGAATCGATTAAAACGACTTATGTGTGGCAAGGTAGAGTATACATACTATAACCCAAATCCAATAATAGTTTTCGATTAAACCATCACCAAGTAAAAAAAAATTGTAACTGATAAGTTACGATTTTTTATGATGTTTCAAGCCAACTATATAAATAATGTTTCAAATCAGCTATTTCCTTAAGTTTGCCGTATATGATTACTTCCCAGAATTTGATCCTTATTAGTAACACTATCGAATGGTGTAAATAATACAGGGTGTTCTTTTTTCAAAATTAGCGGGTTCGATTCCTGGCCAGGATTATTGATTTTTCTAAATCCAATGATGCAGTTCTAGTTTTCTTTAAAATTGGGTTCGAGATTCCTTTCAACGTTTTTTGATATTCCTCATAGTTTCGGATATAACCATCCACGCCCTGTTGAAAATTTTCACCCTGTATATGCTGCTGGCCTGTTTGGTTATGGTTTTATGCGAAACGAATAGCGTATTTATGTCCTCTGAAGTAAGGTCTATTTTATTGTTCATAAATTATTTTAATCGACTCTGGGTTTTTTTGGGCATTCTTATGAAAACCTTACTTAAAAATAAATCAGTCATTTTGCAATTTCGACGGCACGGTCAGAAGCGTAGCGTGGCATGCCGGGGCCCCGTATAAAACTTTGTTTGGGGGCCCTTATGAAGTTACCTAAAGATATATCACAAAAAAAAAAAAAAAACGAAATATTTATTCATCATAATTTATTATCTATCTATCACTTTTTTCAAAATGTTTACAAACAATTTAATTTAAGTTGCCATTATTAATAGGTAAGTCCACATTTTTTTTTCACATGTGAAATAAAAAAGTTTTTTATTAATTTTTGCTTATGCACTTTACTGCCCCCGTGGTCCGGGAGCCGCCGGAACGACTGGTTGGAATTGAAAAATTCTTTTTGTGTTGGATAGTCCATTTATCGAGGAAGGCTATAGGCTATATAACATCGCGCTATCACCAAAAGGAGCGGAGCAGCAACGAGAAATGGTTCAAAATCGGGAAATGTATTCCTTTTCGAGAGCTTTCGTTGCGTGCGCTGCGTAAACGGTTAAAGATACGCAAAAATGATGTACTACGGAATTATTCCTCATAAAAAGTTCTAAAATAAAATCCGCGAGAGCATATATCTATCTTTTAAGATTAAGTCACTATAACCTTTTTTATGGAAATCAAATTTGTTTTAAAGTACCTAATGCATTAATTGCCAAGGTATTTTCATTAATATGATAAATTAATCCTTATCAAAATAAATACCTTAATCATCACAAGCATTTAATTTTGAACAAAATTGCCCTTGACATCGTTTGATTTCAATGAATATCTTAGGAGATATCATAGTTTCAAAATAATGTCACAACAAAATTATTACTGCCTGGGCAATACTGAGCAAATCATAATTGCGCGTGAGGGAAAGTGCACCTCTACCTCTCACCCCAGCCACCGCTGAAGACGCCCAGGGGGGGTATTACAACGTCTTAAAACCAGGCTTATTCCGGCGAGTGAAAGTGACAGAGCTATACAAGTCGTCTAGCGCCATCTCGTTCACTCACTGGAACAAGCCTGGTTTTAAGACGTTGTAATACCCCCCCAGGGCGTCGGAAATAGTGGGTCATATTCCAGCCGCTTACGGACGGGGAGTAATGGGTAGCTTGCCGTCCGCTGGCATGTATTTATAAAGAAGCACTGGCCAATCCCCGCTGCATAGACAAGTCGAGGCGTGGCGGGAAGAGCTCCGGCGCCATCTCAGGGGGCGGTATGGATCCTGTATCGAATGGGGAAGGAAGAAACGCCTGGGTGTCACAAATGCGAGGATCGCCCGGAGGACACGGTAGAACATACGGTGCAGGACTGCCCCGCTTGGGCAGAGCACCGCCGTGTCCTCACAGCGGCGATAGGCACTGGTCGAGGCCATGCTGCGGGGCGAGACGGAATGGGAAGCGGTCGCCTCCTTCTGCGAAGCAGTAATGCTAGCAAAGGAGGAGGCGGAACGCGTGAGGGAGAGGACAGCGTCCACCTCACGACGCAGCCGCCGCGGGAGACGCCCACGGCAACGGACGTCGCAAGACGATCTCCAGCCACCGTAGGCGCGGTCATGCGGGCGGCGAGTATGGACCATGCCCGGGTCGACGGCGCGTTGTGTTCCACGCGCGCCTCAAAGAGCTGTCAGCAATCTGACGGGGCCCCCCTAAGAGGGCCAGAGCCTGCCGGGGTCGCGGGACTGTCTCACTCGATAACCGTGACCCTGGTACATAAAGGACTATTGAAGGAACACCGTGGATTTTAGTCAGTACAAGTCTGACAGTCCCTCCTGTCCCACCCTGGGCGGGAGGACTCATTTGATGATTTTGCCACTATAAAAAAAGGGGGGAGGGAGGGAGCGACTATCAAAACCGAGGTTCGGGCACGCCTCAATCGCGGCGGTAAGACCTCTCTTTGAGGAATGGCTGGAAGGTGTCACGGCGTCCTGACCAACCACCTGACGCAGATCCTCACTGGACACGGAAGTTTTGGGAGGTACCTGTGTCGGATGGTGAAGGAAGAAACGCCTGGGTGTCACCACTACAAGGATCGGATCGTCCAGAGGACACGGTAGAGAATACGGTGCAAAATTGCCCCGCTTCGCGCTTGGGCAGAGCATCGCACATGTCCTCACAACGGTGATAGGTGGCGACCTCTCGCGCTCGGCTTTGGTTGACGTGAAATAGAGTGGAAACCGGTCGCCTCCTTCTGCGAAACAGTCATGCCAGTGAAGGAGGAGGCGGAACGCGTGAGAAAGAGGACAGCGTCCACCTCACGACCCACACCCAGCCGCCGCCGTGGTAGACGCCCACGGTGACGGACGTCGCAGGACGATCTCTGGCCAACAGGCGTGGGCATTCGGGCAACGAGTAATGGGCGACTCGCTGTCCGATCATGGACCATGTCCGGGTCGACGTCAACGTTGTTTTCCACGCGCGGCTCAAAGAGCGTCAGCACAATGACGGGGGCCAAACCCCTTAGAGGGCCAAAGCCAGCCGGGGTCGTAGGACTTACGAGCTACCGTGACCCCGGAACGTAAAGGGCTATTGAAGGACGCCACACGTCTGACAGTCCCTCTTGCGCAGCCCGGGGTGAGAAGACTAATTTGACGATTTTATGACGCTAAATAAAAAGCATAAAGAAAATTATTTATATCGGTTTCCTCCAACAGCGCTTCGCACTAAAAAATACATTGTTAAGTTCACACATCCACGCGAACGAAGTCGCGGGCACAGCTAGTAATTGATACGGCTGATACGGCGGTAGCTACGCCCCTGGGCACGGTTGGTGTAGTGGCTGACCGATCGGCTGTTGTGCAGCGTGTCGCGGTTTTGATCCCCGCACAGAGCAAATATTTGTAACACCCAAGTAGTTGTTCCGGGTCTGAGTGTTTGTGAGTTTCGTTTGTAACGACACAGGAGACATTCCTAATATGGAGCAAAGTTAAAAAAAAAATGTGTGGCGTCTTTTTTCTCACTTTCCTGCAATCAGTGGGAGAGGTTTCATTTCCAATGGGACGGAAATGAATAATGAAAGTGCGTGCATCATGAAAGTGCGTGCATCACAAATCATATTATAGATTTGACCAGAATACTTTAATAGTACTACGATTGACCACGCGCAGTTGTAGAGTTAGTCGTCATACAGTAGCAGCTCCTACCGAGGTTAGTCAGTGGATGGGTGGCAACGGTTTCCGTGGTTTGTCTTGGAATGAAGGACCAAAGTTTAGCGGTGAGAAGTCAGTTGTTACTCATCATAGTCTTAAGTATAATGCGACCATTGTAAATTTTATTTATTTTATTTTGGCAACAAACAGTCATGTACAAACAATGTGATTCTGTAAATATTTAGTTCCTTACAATAGACCTATAGTGCCGACAATGTAATAAAATTATAAAAATTAAAAACAATCAACTCCTGATATAGAAAGACGCGTTACAATACATTCGATATCATTTCTTGTATCAAAACTATGAGTTCGCTGGAATGTTTTGCCTGTTTTAAAGTAATAAAAGCTAAGGTTAATTATTATAGGATATATAATAACTTTTTAGCTTAAATTTTAGGCTATTAAGAGAAATGTTAAAAAGATCTATGTCTGTAAATTCTATATTATAATTGTTAGCCTTGTAAAGCCCGCTCTTTTTTGTTTGATAAGCCATATCAACCTTTTTATCAGAAGTTTCATAACAATTTGTTGTAAGTATAAAAAAAAAGAAATCTGAAATCATTATCACATTGATTTACATAAACGTACTTAGCATAATATCACTAGGTACACGATAATGATGGCCGTCGCAATTTGAGATAAATCCACATTCGAGGTATGATATCCTTGATTCAATCAACCGGATCAAGCTTGACATGGGGTTAGATATTTACCTTTATCTCTTTCTCTCGCAGATATTACGTATCACGAGTGAAAGAGAAGAACTGATCATTGTCGTCGCATACAAAAGGTTTCATATGGTACGACAAACAAACTTGTTTGTTTTCATTCTGTTACGGGCACTATAATAGGTTGTGCGCAACTGCAGTGCAGTGAACCGTGAAAAGTTACTGTTATACTCTTTTGCAATTAATCAGTATATTGGTGCCTTATATCATTTATATGCGACATTCTGCGCTCTGCGGTATTTCTTTGATATTGATTTTATGTAGAACAAAACATGTTGACAGGTCACAGTATCGAGTTTAGTCCTATCCAGCTTATTGAAGCATCCTCGTTGAAGTGATGACATGTGTAAACTGTGTTAGAATGGATTATGATGTAGAAGAAGGGACAATACCAAGAGATTTCATTGAATACGACTTCGCCGAAGATGCGCTGGACTTTGAGGTTAGTTTTAACGCAACTTTCATAACATTTACCTTTCCAATCAACTTTTACATACATAACGAAGTTGACCTAACTGTAGATATTGTGTAAGATTTGAATTTTGCCTTACAAAAATAATTAGGACACCCGTAATAACAGGAAATCATTCATTGTGACACTTTCTCGTTTTGATGATGTTAATTAATGATAATTTGCCACTACCGATAGTTAACGGTACCTATATTAATAATGTCCTTATAAATTAAGTACCTAGGTAATTCAATTAGGCAATTTCTAACCAAAACATAAAAGATATTCCTCAAAAATAGTAACAAACCGTAATTTGGATTGTTACTACGCAATAAGCAGCAGATTAATTAATTCAATAAATTGGAAACATTCCATAAGCTTATGAATTTGCATACCGACCTCAATCTAGTCGAAAATACTAGGCTGACCATTAGGTCAGTAGCCTTTCATAACTGTTTTATTGAGGGTTAAAGTAACCCTCAATAAAACCCGCAACTCTTCTTCAACTGTCAAATAACAGCAGTGTGAAGTCTCAGCTTTGTGCATCATGCTCTGTGGTCACCCACATGCATATCGCACGTCAGTGGTCGACAACGCGCGGCCGGCAATCTACCACCTTGTGCCCCTTGCGTGTAGGTACGCCTTGTGTGTGGTTGTTTTGGAAACTGAAATTTTCTAGTATGAGTAGCTAACCTTAGATAGGTATACCTAAGGTTAGCTCCTCATAATAGAAAATTTCAGGTTATGCAAGGTTTATGCAAATTTCAGTTTATGTATTTTATGCAAGGCCAGGCTATAGGCTGGCCTTGCATAAATACATAAATAAAATTCAATTTGTTTTTATCTTTTTTTTTTCATAAAGATTGCGGCCGCCGTAACTTGATTATGCCACTTTTTAGCCCTTGCCTACCAAAGGTTGCCGACCTCTGTACAACACTCGGGGAGCCGACATCATTCATAATTGTCTATGGTGTTAGAGCAAAAAGGCAGTATATCGTCATCTCTTTCAGGCATGCCATTGGATAAAGTGTTTTACACTCTGTGTACATGATTTAACAAAACAATAAACAAACTTACTACCTCTATAGCATCGGCGGTAGGTAGTTGGCTAGGCGCGCTCGGCTAATCGTAGCACCACGATTTAGCACAGCTGGAGCGGATATTTTCGTGGGATGCGGTTGTCGCGCAAATTTTGTAGAAAATCTCACTGATTGATGTAGTGTCGCGCTACAAGCTCGTTTAGTGAGTGTTGTGATATAAATGAACGTCGATCATGGTGTGTTTCGGCGATAGATGCGGCTGCGGCGCGTTTTGCCGCCGTTTGTTTTGTCACACCCGACCATCAGAGACAGAGGAAAATCAAGAAAAGTTACCGGCTACTTGGGTAATTTTATAACATAAAAAAAAGTTTTAAAAAGGCTTAGTTTACGCTTACTTTTTATTTGAATGAATGTGATTTTATTTTACCTACGCTTTTTAAATAAAACATGAATACGCGCACAATTCACTGCTTTGTTTGAAGGCTGTTTATTTCTCACTAGTAATACTACTTTAAAACAATTATCGTAAAAATCCTTGTGAACAAGCCAAACGTGAGGTATTTTTTACTCCACCTTGAGTGACGCATGGTGACATGACTCACTAAGTTTATGTACCTTTTTCCGCCAGTGAGCGAACTTTTAACCACGACCCAGATGTTTTGTTGACACTTATCAAATTATCACTAGTCGCTTCCCGTGCGGTACGAGCTGCACATAACTTTGGTTTATAATTTACAGCATGTCTGTAGGGCACCGACCGAAAATTCGGATGTTCATGTATTTGGAATGTCTATAATGAATGAGTCACTTACGATTGTGATTGTGATGCATCTAATAAGTATGTAAGTTCCTCAACTTCAACAACATTGTTCAAACTAAATAACGCAAGCAATGCCAAAATTCTCCCTAAAGATAAGATTCCTGATAATTTTCTATAAGGAAAATACTAATTATTTTGTACCAACTGCATGCTTTTGTTCTTATCGATAATTTTATCAATGTAATCATTAACTAACTAGATACTAAACGTAAAATATTCACAAGACTAAGGAAGATCATAGATGGTAGGTACCTACTCAAATACAGCACGCACTTAGTTTAAGTATTATAAATTGTTACGAACATAATATTTTCAAATACATCGAAATAAAATACTAGTGAAAGTCCAGTGCTTTGCATTTCGACCATAGTTTGAAAGAATAGATTCCTATGTACATAGGTATCCTTCCTAGGTTCCTATGTACATAGGTTCCTATGTAGGTACTAAGTCTTGTACCTACTCGTTTTTTAATCATTATTTAATTCACGCAGTGGCTCTCCAGAAACCTAGAGGTAATTGTCTAAGAACAGTAACGATGTTCCAATGTGATTATTATAATACAAAATTAGTAGACACTAGACACTGTATCTAAAAAACCGGATGACAAAACTGTTTCACGGTCGCAATAATCTTGTCAATTACATTTATGTAATCAATTTATTAATAATTATATGTAATATAAATCATCGTTTATATACATAACATCATCATTATGTAATGTTTATTTACTTAGTTATCACCGTCAGATGTCGTAATCAGCCGTTAGCGAGTACGACTGTCCTGAAAGTGTTGTGAAAATAATTTTATTCTGATTCTGTCTGACCAACGGGTAACACAGCATTTTATTTTCAGTGCGAAGGTTACTGAGTGACGCTGAGATCACAGCAATTTTTATGATAAAGCGTGAATTATCATTCATTAATCATTACGTAACGGCGTTTCTATTAGACCGCCTAAATGGTGGCATTGAAATCAAATTAGAAAATTAAAAATCAAAACGAAGTTTTAATACCACGAAACGTTTTCCTCAAGCAATAGGTAAAGATTTAGGTATGTCAGAATATGATAATACCTATATCATATTCTGACATACCCACATCTTTACGCTTTACCTATACTTAACTCCTTCCACATTTCATTGACCTATAACGAATCTGATCATTCTGATAATCATAATATAATCATCTTGTCATGTACTTTACGTAGACAAATTCTTCTTCGTCGTGGCACTCTTGGCAGAGTGGTCCTGGTCGTTAGTGGCTCGCCTAACAATACGCCGCCATTCCTGTCTGATGGCCGCCTTTCTGGTGCAGACGTGCAGGGAACTGTCCACAGCTGCTTTTATTTGATCCGTCCATCTCATAGGCGATCTACCTCGTGCTCGGGTGCCTTCAACTTTGCCCTGCACCACTAGGCGCTCGATGGACTCGTCGCCACGCCGGGATACATGTCCAAAGAATGTCAGGATTCGAACTTGCACAATGGAAGACAGGCGCTGCTTGATGTCAAGTTCCTGCATTATGGAGACGTTAGTGCGGAATTCATTCCACGATACCCCAAACATTCTCCTCCAGCACCACATTTCGAGAGCGTCTATCTTCTTCCGCTCGTTCTCACGCAGGGTCCACGTCTCCGCAGCGTAGAGGAATATGGGGAAAATAAATGCTCTGACAAGTCGGATTTTTGTGGCTTTCGTTATGGTTCGATTCCTCCATATTTTCTTGAGCTTGTCCATGGCAGACCTAGTAATCGCCATACGGCGTTTTATTTCTTCTACGCACCCGCCATTGTTAGTGATCAACGCTCCCAGATATATGTACGTCGCTTGGCTGGCCACGCTCAGTCGCGTGTCTAGATGACTGGACCACATCACAGTTCGCAATTTGGGTGACTTCTTGCGGTCGACAATCATCATCTTCGTCTTCTTGCGGTTAATTTTAAGGCCAAATGCGAGGCTGATACTTTCCAGCTTGCGTAGCAGATCTTCTATGTGGCGATTACTAGTAGCGAAGAGAGTGGTATCATCCGCGTATCGCAGGTTCGAGATCCTCAAGCCACCGATTGCAATACCGTCCGTCCAGTCTTCGAGAACAATTCTCATTATGAGTTCTGTGTATTATATTGAACAGAAGGGGAGAGATTATACGTAATACAGTGTAGCTACATTGCTAAAAGTTAGGGTTGCCTTATTTATTTACAAACTACCTATAGACTTTTTTTTTTTTTTTAGCGTGGTAAAATCATCAAATAAGTCCTCCAACCCCGGGCAGGGCGGGAGGGACTGTCAGACTTCTACTGACTAAAATCCACGGTGTCCTTCATAGCCTGTTATGTTCCGGGGTTACGGTAAGGGAATAATCCGCGACCCCGGCAGGCTTTGGCCCTCTGAGAGGGGGGCCCCGTCATTATGCTGACGCTCTTTGAGGCGCGCGTGGGACACAACGCGCCGTCGACCCGGGCATGGTCCTTGGTCGGGCAGCGAGTTGCCCTTTACTCGCTGCCCGCATGCCCGCGCCTACGGTGGCCGGAGATCATCAAGCGACGTCCGTCGCCGTGGGCGCCTACCACTGCGGCTGGGGCGGAGGGAGGACGCTGTCCTCTCTCGCTCGCGGCCCGCCTCCTCCTTCACGAGCATTACTGCCTCGCAGAAGGAGCTGACCGCTTCCCACTCCGTCTCGCCCCGCAGCATGGCCGCAACCAATGCCGGGCGCGAGAGGTCTCCGCCTATCGCAGCCGTGAGGACACGTCGGTGCCCCGCCCAAGCTGGGCAGTCTTGCACCGTATGCTCCACCGTGTCCTCCGGGCGATCTTCGCAGTGGTGACACCCAGGCGTCTCCTCCTTTCGCATCAGACACAGGTACCTCCCGAAACTTCCGTGTCCGGTGAGGACCTGCGTCAAGCGGTAGGTCAGGACGCCATGACTTCTCTCCAGCCACTCCTCAAAGAGGGGTCTTACCGCCGCAATTGCGGCGTGCCTGAACTACCTATAGACTTTGTACAAACTATAAATAAAAACTTACTAGTAATATGTACAGGAAAAATTATAATAAATAAATAAAAGAGAAAACATTCATAGGGCGTCAAAGAATACGTCCACATCGCTGTCAACGGGAACGGTGCCCAGAACGCTGCCTGGCAGCATTGCCACGTTGTATGGCAATGCTAATTCGTTGGCCTCAATGATATTATAAAGTCATAGATATGTTATACACGTACAAAGCAACGGAAAAAACTGTTCCGCGCCGAGCGGCAGCACAGATACACACGTTTTTATTCACACATTACATTTCACTACAAGTAAAAAAGATAGCTTGATACAACGCAATAAGAAAAAAAGTGACAGCTAGATAAACAAACAGCGCCACGCGTCATCAATCCCCCCGCACGTCAGCGTCTCCTCTCACTCGCACCCGTGCTCGCACTCTTTCTTTTACAACGCCATATTTATAGAAACGTAATGTTTTATTTGTGAAAATATTAAAGATAAATAGTATATTTACGAATGTTATGTGATTCCTTGACTTTTAGAAGTCTTGCATGTTTAATTTGTACAATATCTCATCACACACGACGGCATTTTCGGTAGTTTTGAGTCACTTTTACTTTTGATTCAGTCTGTGGTACGTGAAGTGCCGCTGGCAACGTCGCACTGAGATCAAGATGTGTGAATCAGCCTCATTTGAGCGCATACGTTATTGAGCGCGTATGACGTATCTACACCCAATTCTACACCTTTTTACTTATAATATCATTGGTTGGCCTAGGAATAGGCCAGCCCTCTGGTCACCTGAAGAGTCGACTAAACGCCTGGCGATATCTTTATAAACGTTTGTGGGCACTCGGACCCCATGGCCCCAGAGTTTCAACCCCAAACGGCTCAAACACATAGCTACTAGCTAAAGTTGGGTTGCCTTAAGTTATAATACCTATGTATTCGCCTAAACTAAAAACGATCTGTTATTAAAACATTTACGTCATGATACATGAGAGTTTTGTTGTAGGTAAAGCATTTTGTGTAATTCTTCAAAAACATCGTTCTTAAAAGAGTCACCTTGCACTGTTTTATTTATGAAACATACGCTACTGAATAATACCCCAATAAGTTCAAGGTCCCACAAAACTTATTGATTAAACATGAAACAGCAACCTGGCACTGAAATTGGTACACCAACACAGTCGTTCTCGATATAGAGGTAGCTACCTAACTACATAATGGCTATCAAGTTAGGTGCATGTTGATTGCGTTTAGACACGCGAACTAACACCGTGGCGTTAATATTGTACGACTGCCCATAATTACTATCAACAGTTAAGTGTCTACGATAATTTCGCTAATTAAAGCGTGATGGTCATTAGCTATAAAGTACTAAATAGACGTTTGTTTCTTTGTACGTCGTAAAATAGAACCTATTAAACCGAGCAAGTACGTATTATTTTTACTACCCATTGCTCTTAGTTTTATTCTTAAACTTTATTGGAAACTCATGCATGGAGGCCATTCTGACACTATTATAATAGCAAAAAATAGAGAAAGTAGAGGCCATATTTAATTACTGCTTTAGACTTTCCGCTTCGTCTAAAAGTTCAGGATTTGTTTACTTAATAATACCTAGTAACATCTCGTGTCATTTGTCGTAAGTCTGGTATCATTTTAACGGTAATATAAATCTTGGAAACATCTAAAAGTCACGGAGGACTGTTTCTTGACAGTACTGAAGCTGGAACACCTGAAATACGAGTACATAGACTGACAAGATTTTTGAAGTGAAAACTTCTTTAGCGGCGTTGTACACTTTTTCTGTAATGGGTAAAAAATTTAAAACTCGCGTCAGGGTCACGTGACCCTGATCGAAAATGAGTAAGACGTCATTCAAATTAGTTAATTTCATATCTGTACTACTCCAGTTTTAAAATAAAACATAGTAACAAAAAAGTTTTCACTTCTACCGGCACTCCTGGAGTGCAACCTTTTTTATTAAAAAATACTGCGCAAGGTTCGATAATTTTGTTGCTAACTAAATCTTCATGCCTTTTTTGTTGCTAACTTTTCAAAAATTTTAAGTAAGTAGGTAAGCACAGAAAATACTCTTTAAATAAAATACTGCTAATAGGTACTACCACAACGCTTTTCTAAGCTTTGTGATAAGTACCTACTTAGGCCCGTTTTCCATCAAAGCGGAGAGGAGCGAACAGTAGAGGAGATTGTGTTGTCTCCGCTTTCGTGGAAATGATAATATTATACCTAACTCTGCGCACGAACCAGGGAGTCCCATCGGTAACTGTTTTATCCAAGTAGATTAAGAGCGTATATTCCGAAAGCTGGCAACGTCGCAAATGGTTGTCAAATATTAACAAGTTTTAATTAATTTAGCATTGTTACTGTATGAAAATAAGAAATATGGCTCTGTAGTGCACTAAAAAAATGATAAGGGAATACAATAATTAATATCGTAACACCGAATATACAGTTTTAGATGTAAAAAAAGCATTTGGAAGCCTTCCAAATGCCTTTTATACACCTGAAACGGTTACAACATCAAATTCAGTGTTTTAATTGCATTCCTATATCATTTTTTTAGTGCACTACAGAGCGATATTTCTTGTTTTCATACAGAAAATTTGCCAAATTAATTAAAACTTGTAAATATTTGACAGCTTTTTGCGACGTTGCCAACTTTCAGAATATGCAGCCTTAAAGGTTGTGTTTACGCTCAAGAAGATGTCAACATTTTGGATCGCATTTAAAGGAGGTCCGAATACTTATGTGATGGACTTCACGTTTAGTTCCTACACGAAGTAACGATAATCATGATGACAAGTTATGTTCAATAATCTGTCAGTAATATTACAAATTGCCCTATGTAAAGGACCAACAATGGGGTAAACCTTCCTTGTAAGCCGGTACAGGTGTTTATCCAACCAAGGAAAATAGAAAAAACAGGGTGCTCTTCACACATGGTCTAAGTGCACGCGTTTTCTTAATGTAGATGTAGGGGGCATACCTATATAAATGTTGTCCTTAGTTGTAGAAGGCTCCTACACATTTCCATGCATTACTGTAGCAGCAAAATCTTTACCCCCCTTATATGAGGCCCAAGGCTTTGTTTGTACTTTATTTAAAATGCAAGGCACACAGCAATAAATATTGCATGTAATTAAAACCAAGGTTCATACATTAGGTATGTTTAATCAATGTTATTAGAAATTCTTAGTTTAGAAATGTTAATGTGTGTTAGATTTACGTACAAGCAGTGTTTAAATTTCTGCTTTTACCTATGGACTATACATCCTGCGCGATGGACTTGTCATAAATGCACTCACGTCCGTATTCGTAGTCGCCATCCTGTACCACCACTACACACCACCTATCACCTATATTAGGCAGTGTATTATTAAAAAATCCCTGACACCAATTAAGGCAAAGCCATGCCCAATGACCTCACCTCGTAATTCTGTACCCAGACATCTTTGGAGTGAATTCGTGCATCGCTTGTTAATTGCTTTGACTCATAAAGTAAGCGATTGAATCATTGAACAAATAAACCTCCTTGGCGCAGGCCAG
This sequence comes from Agrotis clavis, assembly GCA_954870645.1. Classification (NCBI taxonomy): domain Eukaryota; kingdom Metazoa; phylum Arthropoda; class Insecta; order Lepidoptera; family Noctuidae; genus Agrotis; species Agrotis clavis. Next base: position 13,877,485 of record OX940922.1, read on the forward strand.
TAAAAAATAAGGTGCACAACTAGCTCATTGTATTTGAGCAGTTAAGTGCTATAGTCATTGCTTTTAACCTTGTCAAAGTGCTAGATAATTATCGAATTATTCAAATACCAACTTGGACATCGCTTTCCATGTTCAAATAACTGCATTAATCACCGGGTTAGTTTGCCTGAAAACCTATGATATTTTCGAAGCTATTATTCATAAAATTGTTAATCAATAAAAATATGCTAAACATAATTGACCTTCTAATGAATGGTTAAAAGATTATTTGGTACGAACTTAACAAGGCGAGGTCTTGTTAACTGGTAGACATTTCTTATTTGTCCCTCTATTAAAATTGCCTCTTAGAACTTCAACATTTAGCCTATGGACAAACTTTGCCGGAAAACATGGAAAAATTAAAAATTATTTACGTTTCTTGTGTTTGCATAAAATGTTTTTGGCTGTAACAGCGACAAGAGTATCTGCCTATCGCGTCACTTCATCACTTTGTACACCTTACCTACTAGATTAGTATCTACGAACGTTTAGGCTTCGACATAAGCGTCAAATAGGCATGATGACATCATCAATAAATTGTAAATCTAATTTTTCCGTCGGTTTAAGTTTAGAAAAATAATGACAAAGACAAAACTCGAGAGTGACCGTAGGTCACGGTCCTAGTAAGAATTGTACCTAGGAGTGACGTATTGCGAATTTTAAAAGCGTATCTTCGTTAACTTTTGCTTACGTAACAAAAGAAAAATAGGGGTCAAATATTTTTAAATACCTTTATCTAACTTACGAACAAATTAGATTTTTTCAGTCATCTTGCCCATTCTATGACTACTTTAGTATCACTCGCCAAACGTCTAATAAAGAAAAGAAATGAACTTTTTTCTATAGGACCTTCCGAGAAAACTGCAAACGTCATGTTCTACGTAATACAGTTTCCAGTCGTTGATGGTAAAAATATCTATAACAAGGTTAATATGGCCTATAAAAGCTTTGTTTTATTTCAGTCTCAACTGGCGGAGGCGCGAGATGTTAAGTTTACACAGACCCTGACAGAACCCCTGAGCATCGGAACGCTCATCATATGCACTGGGACGCCCAGCGACGATTTAGCTTGGTAACTTTCAAAATTAAATACTTACATGTACTTCACTATTGATACTACCTACGTTCGAGTTTTGGGTAAATTCGGACTTCGCAGAGACTCATAATATCCTGTGAGACACTCTTTCTAAAATCCAAACTTATAACTTAAAATATAATTGCGACTCTTTCACACAAAAGCTATTAAACGATGAGATGAAACTTGTTCAGGAAGGGCGAATTCGCCGCAAAATTGTATAGAGTTTACTGAAGTTTGAATTGGATACAAATTTTATCTCAGTTATATTACTTATAACGTTCCTGTGGGATGATTTTCGACATAAACGCAGACGAAGCCCGGGCAACGGTAGTAATTTACGGCCATGTGGTCGTAAATATTACTAAAAGTTCAAGTGTATCTAAATATACGACCGATTCCGATATATACCGATCGATTAACTGAACTCGTTAACCAATGAATTCTCTTTGTCGTTAACATACTTCATGGACAATCTGGTCTCAACGTTCACTGCATTAAATTTAGTGAATAGTTGCCAAAATTCGGCAATAAATGACAGCGTCCGCAGTGTTCTCCACTACCATGGTATATTATAACTAACTGCTACCATGAAAGTTACTGATTCTGTAATCACAGTCGAGCTTCTTAAACGACTTGATTTAATGTACTTACCGATTTTTTTTTTATCTACTATATAAATATCCACCATAAATCAATAAAACTACAACAAAATCGGACTTTTTTTGTTGCATGATAATTTTAACATGTTGTTTACTCATTTGGGCTCGCTAATTTCAAATATACTCTCAGGTTTTTTCTAGCAGCTCTAGTTTAGGAGATACAGGTACCCCCTCAAAATCTAATCTCCAGTCGACTTTGGAAGTCGCTGACGCCGCGTTAGCGCCGAAACTATGATTTGTTTTTACTGGTTTTTTTAACTTTATGTTCTAAAAAAGCATAAAATTAAATATCTATTAGAAGCATATCGACAAGTTCCGTTATCGTGGAGTAGTTTAGAGATGCTGGCTTGGCTTTGTGTACCTAGTTTTTCAAGGACAACGACCTAACTTTACCAGCACTTAATTATCTTATCTTCTGAATAATATATCAAAGAACTGTCTGTACTAGGTTTGCAATAAACATAGGAAGTGGAGACAATGACTCAGGGCGCTTCGAAATCGCCGTGCACTTTAACGTTCGTCTTCCACAGCGGTATGTGGTGCGGAATACGCGGCGACACAACAAATGGGGAGTTGAGGAAACTACTGCATTCAGGTAAAAAACAAAACAATATTTTATACATCAAGAACTTTTGCTACGACATTACAATAGCTCTGTGGCTTACTAACCCGTTTTCCACCTTCCACATCGATAACACAATTATAATTCTTATCAGCAATATTTCTTGTTACAACATAATCGAGTACAGCACCTTTTGTGCAGTTTAAAGTAACCACAGCATAGCAACCATGAGAGTTTGGTAACACCACGCTCAAAATAAATGTCCAACTAATGCCCAGGCTACACGAGGCTAGTTTTTCAAGCTAGGATACCAAGCCAGTTTTCTTATAAACTGTCTTGGCTAGCTGTCCTGGCTTGGAATAAGCTAGTTCTGTTTACATGAGGCTGTATTATTTTAAGCTAAGTATTATCGCATATTCGTCGGTTCCTAAAAATGTGTCATTAACATCATATTATTTTATTTCAGAGTATTTCCTTTTAAAACAGATCAACCATTTACGATAGAGATTTTAATTGACGAAAAGATGACTTTATGGGCCATTGACGGGATACCATATTGCACGTACGCTCATAGGATCCCGAGCCCATTGAACGCGGAGTGGGTGCAAGTAACAGGCATTAGAGATGTGGCACTGAAAGTTCAGAAGACTGACATATTTCCCACATTAGCTCCAGTCCCTCTTGAAGTAAGTCGAATTAACAAAAGTTCTCCTGTAGTTCAATAAAAATTGAATATAAGTACCTGCGTCCAGTCTCGATGCAATTACTTTTATTTTTAATTATTACCAATAATTTCAATTATTCTTAGATAGTGTAATATTTCTAATTTCAGGTACCCTTTAGGGCTAATATAGACTTAACACCAGAAATCGAAGAGCCTGATTGGCAAACGAGCATCTTAGCGTCGTTACCGAGAGGCATTGACGAAGGACAAGCGCTTGTTATCTATGGAAGGTAAGCACAAAGTACTTGTACAAAACCCGGATGGTACCGTCGACAGCCCGGACCTTGCGGCGGGAGACGCCCACGGCAACGGGCGTCGCGAGACGTCGGTCGCGTCGTAGGGCATGCGTGCGTGCGTAATTGATGACTCGCCGTCCGGTCTTGGACCATGCCCGTGTCGACGCGACGGCGCGTCTTGATCCACGAGCGCCTCTAAAAGCTGTCAGCAATCTGTCAGTCGGGAGCAGGGTGGGGTGCCTTAGGCGGGAGAACTTATTTGATCATTAGGTATACCACTTAAAAAAGGGGTCTGTAATCTGTGACGAAAATTATGCGGGTCTGAAAAATGCAAGAGCGAGCTCGAAGTTTTTTTTTAAAACACACCTCGGTTTAAACGTTACACTGGCTTCGAATATTGATAGACAGATCATATTGATGGTTTATTTTAGTTGATGATATTTTTAAGGTATGTGCATTGACAATTTTAAACTAGAGCATACCGCACTGTGGTAGGGGCCCACTACGACAGACGTCGCAGGACGATCTCGCGACTCGCTGTCTGAACATGGACCATGCCGGGTCGATGGCGCGTTGTGGCCGGGGTCGCGGGACTTACGAGCTACCATGACCCCGGCACGTAGAGGGCTATTGAAGGACACCGTCGATTTGAGTCAGTACAAGTCTGACAGTCCCTCCTGCCCTACCATGGGTGGGAGAACTCATTTGATGATTTTACCACGCTAAAAAAGAAAGGGCATACCCCGCTGTGCCAAAGCTATGATGCGAGGGGCATTGCCTACGGCACTGGCTGAGATCAGACAATATAATATTTATCATCTGAACAAAACATTAGTCCAAACCAAACACAAGTGAATATTTTTATGTGTGTGCGAGAAATGTGGAAGATCGATGGTTTTCAGTTGAATCCGCATCACACAACGGCTGGTTGTTGGCTGACGGCCAATATCATCCGGCTGGTGCCGATATAGGTTTCATACTTACATTGTTTTCATTGAAATATACAGTATATGGCAATGTATGTGATACACATACATTGCCATATACTGTATATTTCATTTAGTTTCCGACTATCGATACATTAAAGGGATAATATAAACTCATTTTTTTCTACAAAACTTTAAATGGCGGCCATTTTAGTTTTTTAACCGACCGAACTGGGGTATGTACGAGTACCTATGTATAAAATTCTATCTACCTATGTATAATATAATATATCTTGAAACACAAGAGAGACGTCTAAACATGCGAAGGAAACGATGAGACTATTGAAAAACTTACAATAATTTTCTAAACCATAAGTGAAAAGGACCAAAAACACGGCAAAACAAAAAGTTACCTACTGATTTTTACTCTAGCTCAAAAAGTACCCAGTAGTACATTTGGCATGTGTTTTTGCATTAAATTAAAAGTATTTGAGTCAGTCGTCAAAATTATTAAACTGAAACGGTCCATTTTTGTAACATTTCATGGAATATTATTAATGCACTTGCCACTGCTATACTAACGACATAATAATAAGCGGTTTTTGTTAGATAGCAAAAACAAAAAAAACCGGCCAAGTGCATGTCGGGCCACGCACAGTGTAGGGTTCCGTAGTTGCCCAACAAAATACTTATGCGAACTAACTAAACTGATTCGCTGAATTTAATTTTAAAAAGAAGAATTTTCAAAATCGGCCCAGGAGTCTTTGAGAAATCGGGGACAATACATAAAAAAAAAGATTACGACGAATTTAGAACCTCCTCCTTTTTTTGAAGTTATTTAAAAATAGTTGACGATAAAAACCTACCTATCCCCAAAAAGCATACCTTTATAAGCTGTAAAAATAAAGTTGACAAACTTACATTTGCAGTTGAAAAGCATGTTCTCCGATACATTTTGTTTAAGAAAATATGATATCCAAGTACATTTTTTAAGTTGGTGGACTATTACTCGTAAAGTTGTAAAGCCTACTCAGTCATGATAATTTTCTTTTAAATTTCGTTCTATATACTACTATTGTGAATTTTTTCACACCCCCAAACATAACCGTTTAGCTGGTAGAGGGGGGGGACACTCGAGTCGAGCAAAATTTAGCACTTTAAAGCTTAATATTTCACAAACGAATTTTTTTATCAAAAAATTGTTAATGGGAACTCACATTATTTTTTAAAGACCTATTTATTGATACCCCACACTAAGGGGTACGCGAGAAAGAAAAAAAACATCCCCACTTTACGTGTACAGGAGGTACCCTAAAAAAAAATATTTTTCGAGATTTTATTTTACCACTTTTTTGGCACAACAAATCCGTATATTTACACCAAATTACAGCTCTCTAGTACTGTGCGTCTCTGAGCTAAACTGCGGACAGACGGACGGACGGACGGACGGACATAGCGAAACTATAAGGGTTCCTTGTTGACTACGGAACCCTAAAAAACATGAATGTTATGTACCTATATGGGAACAGACATGATTTTATTGCTGTTTTAACACCTGTTAATACATGAAAATATTTTTGGATCTTTTTTTACGTGGTAAAATGAGTCCTCCCACCCAGGGCAGGGCAGGAGGGACTGTCAGACTCGTACTGACTAAAATACACGGTGTCCTTCAGTAGCCCTTTACGTTCCAGGGTCACGGTAACGATAAGTCCCACGACCGAAAAGAAAAATCCTATGTTTACCTGGTTTGTACCCGTGTTCATCCATGGCAGTCAACGCTTAAACAAACTGGGCTATTTAGATTTAGTCTTTGGCTCTAGAGTAATTTAAATTCAGTACCTACCACTTTCTGATTGCAGACTTCGCCCTCTCCTCCAGTCATTCATAATAGACCTGATGGATAGTCCTCGCGAATGGCCGCGACCCAACATAATGATACGTGTGAATTTGCACGCCTACTACGATGCCCAGCACGAGAGGCAGCTCGTCGTACTCAATTCGTGGTACGGCTCCTGGGGAGTCGAGCGGCGCCAACGGACAGCGAAGTTTGTACCTGGGACTTACGTAAGTACACATTCAGAGGTTCTACCATTACTTTTCCCGTTTTTGTGACGTAAACTGAAACTTTGATGTTCATCATCATCGGCCTATAATGTTCCCACTGCTGGGACACAGGCCTCCTCTCTGTGAGAGGGAGTGGACTATAATCCAACACGCGGGACCAGTGCGGGTTGGTAGATCATGTCACATGTCTTTGAATTTGATTGTTGTAGGACATGCCGGTTTCCTCACGATGTTTTCCTTCACCGTTTTGAGAGCGGTGGTGATGAAATAAATTACACAAAGTAATGCGGCTGGCTGGATTCGAATTCACGACCTACGACTCGTAACTCGGGGCTGATACCACTGCTTCCTTTGATGTTAGTTTGGTGGAAACAATTATTAGTTTAAACACTAAAGGCGCTTTTTCATTTTTCTATACAATAAACGTAGTAAAAATATTTCAATTAGGCTGTAAATAAAATATACGTACAGAACTCATGTGATAAGGCTTCTATGGTCAAGGTATCTTTAACCGAGAGGCAAATCGTATCCTCGGGTTATGAGCTTTTATAATTATTGGGTCTTTGAATATTTTTTTTTGTGTTTATTAGAAAGATAATTTGTTTCATAACAAACTGTTTTTAGTTTTTTCTTTCGCTGTAATTAAAAAGTTATATAACATATAAAATCATTTTTGAACCCCGTACCTACTGAAAAGTGAAAACACACCGACAGTTCCCGAACAAATCCGAACGCGTGTGACGTACAGTGACTTCCAATTTCTACCATTAGTAGCACTAGTTCTTTAGTTGTTCTGACTATAATCTTGTTGTTATCGCCAAAACTTGCTTGGCACAGTAATTTTACTAGCTATGTCATAAAATATGACTCTTCTGACATGACCATCGACGACAACGACCACGTCGATCGAAACTTGCAAATGATTGTATTTATGTCATCTTCCAGACAAGGATTCGGCTGGTTCGTCAGACGACAGATTGGGCGATATACGCAGATGACTTACTGATTGGCGAGCTGGACTTCCGAGGATCAGCACAGGGCGTGCGCGCAGTGCGCATTCAAGGCGACCTCTACACTGAAAAGTTGTACTTGTGTCCCGTCTCAAGCTCACCTTTGAGGGATTGAATCAAGTGTAATCCTTGACAGACTAACAAGCAAATCCTCTGTACAGGAAGTGCATGTGTTCAAGCACATTAAATATTAGCCAAGAGATAATTTCGCATCAAGAATAAAGTCTCCTTGGTTGCCGATTCTAATTAAATGAAACAAACAATTCTCTCAATAAAATAAAAGGCGAATGTAATTATTCGATGTCAATTTTGTTAAGTTATGTAAGTATAAGTTTAGTATTTACTGCATTTACTAATAATTATGTATGTATATTTGAAAGACGATTATTAATTTCGAAAATCTTTACTCTCGCTTTAATAGAGATCTGCCTGAATATCTTATTAATATTGACTTTAAGATGCCTAGATATAAAACATGAAAATTATATTTGTATTTATTTAAAAAATACCAAAGTAGGTACAATAGCGTGACCTAACAATTTAAGTCAGTCTAAACCTAGATAAGCAATTTAGAGTCAATTGATAAATAGAACTTATTAGGTACCGATCTTATTAAGTACTAGATAATCCTTATAAAGAAATATTATAATCCTTTAAAAAAAAAAAAAATACATTTTTACGACGACTGCCCAAAAAATGAGTGCGAGGAGTTTTAGGCGCCTGTAATAATACAGCTTGGCCAGAACGTCTTGAAACGAAACTAATCTTTTTGTTTGCTGACAACGATTTAAAATCTTTGACATTTGATGTAAACAAAGAACGCAGGTTTGTTAGATTTATTATTGTGCCTTAAAACTAACGTAATAAGTGAAAAAAATAAAATAAAATCATTCAAAGTGCTGGTAGCGAGAGCATAGTGGCGATTTCCGGTTTTCTACTTTAATTTGCCAAGCTGTACCTATCTGGAGGTCAAAAATCGACTTAGTTTTGTTATACACATATATTATGTTGAGAGTTTATACTTATTTAATACTAAAATCTTGATTTGTATTAAAACATGTAAGTTTTATTTTTCCTGTTGTAATAACAAGGTTATGATACCACAATCTATAAAAGAATTATTTAAATAAACTCTATGACCACACTAAAACTCTTAACTATTTTTAAGTAGTTTGACTGAACGTTAGACAGCCAATCAGCCAATAAAAATGATTCTTTATTACATAATAAGCACACTACAGGGTAGGGCATCTGGCTACACGCAGACATGGCAGATGGAGTAAGGTTTTGACCGAATGGTGGCCAAGGTTCGGCCAAAGAAACCAGGGCCGCCCAAAAGCCCGTTGGGTTGACGATATCGTCAAGATCGCGGGGAAGAAATGGATGAGGGAGGCACAGAACCGAGAGATGTGGCACAGAAAAAGGGGGAGGCCTAAACCCAGCAGTGGGTGATTCCGGGCTGATAAAATGATGATGATGATGAAAAACACTACATTGATATTTCTGGGAAATCTACTGTATTACCAATAAAAAACAAAATAATGTTAGTTTAAAAATCAAAAGTTTCAACTTCAAAAAACCGCGAACATCGTTGATCCTGTAATGGCTCTGGTCATGTGACATTTGTGACGTAATACGCAAGTAAACAAATCTAGAAACATTGCAGCTGAAGCGAATTTTTATATAAATGGTGGATAGTGCTACAGTTTACAAAAACTGTTTGTTTCTAATCCAACGAGTCCCAAAAGACGAAACAAGGTTACAATTAGATAAATGATATGAATTAAATAACTATTCACAAACAACACACAGTCGATTAGAACACCCAAAGACAAAGAACACCACAGAACATAGAAACAGAAAGTATGTTCTGTGAAGAACACGAACATTCAAACAATCGGTCGAGGCAGCTATGCCTACTTGTGTGTGACGACATCAGAATTGCAACCAATCAAAACTGATTTCGTCACAGATAAAATATTTCGTTTATTTTGGAGAATATATTATCTGTATTTTGTTTAATTTTTTTTTGCTATTGTCGGAGGACAGTGGACGACAGTTTCTGGTAAATTGTGATCAAATAGCCTATGGCTTTAGGTATATCATTTCGTATCCCCATATGTTGACCTAGTTTTTTTTTTCTTCCTATTTTAATTACGAATATCCAATAAAAGTTATAATGTTGAAAAGAAATACCTGTGTTCGTTTTGTTTTACCGGCTGACTATTTCTAAGATGAATAAATCCTGGTTTGGGTTCTTTTAAGCAAGGCGTAAGCTCTATTTTTGTCTAAAACACATTTGCCGTCATAATAAATAGATTTAGTGGTACGAACGACAAACGTCGAAATCCAGGTGAAGTTGCAGCATTCCTAGGTATAAATAACGCTACAATAGTAGGTAGGGTGAGTGGGGGTAAGATGAAAAACGGGGAAAGATAAAAAAGATACAATAACGCCGAATATAAAGGAAATCTTTTAATGCTGGCAACATCATTGTAGACACCGTTTCGTCTTGCCCCGCACTGCAGCCTGCGTCAGTCGCTAAGTGAGAGCATTAGTGTGTTATTTGATATTTTCCGTAAGGACACATTTTTTCGCGTAAAGTTGCGTTTTTTGTTCTTACCCCGCATGCTGTATCTCCTTTCATGGTTAAGTAAAAAAGATTTTGTTTTGATATTCGGAATTAGCTTTGAAATGTTATATGCTCCATATTGTAGCGATTTGTTTATTTCACGTATTTTAAGATCTATGGTGCCTTTCAAACTTACCCCTGCAAATTTTAACGGGGTAAGATGATAATATAAAACTTCCCATCTTACCCCGTTTGCGAAACTCTTACAAAATGTCAGGGGTTCTCAATCTGAAATATACGGTGGTATTCCTTCCGCAATATTCACAACATCGTATCGAAAACCTTTATCATGGAATTATTATTATTATTATTATTTATCAACCCGACCTAGACTTGACATTGACAGTCATGAGCATAATTTTTTTTTTGATATTTTAGTACAACATGTTGAGAACCTCTGGCTGTCAGCCGTTTCAACAGGGTAAGATCGATATATTTTATTTTGTTAATTATTTTTCTTGCACTTAGAGAGCGATTTTTGAATTTAACTGATGTTCATGCTATGTAGTTAGTTGAAGCAGAAGGTTTATTGATCACCACGCATGCATAATGACCATAAATACGATCTTACCCCTTCGGCATTTTGTCTTACCCCTTCATATTGTTTTTCTTATGACCAATTTTAACAACAGTTTTTTCATAAAATATTGTTTCAAAAAGATTTCTTTCAACATTATATGATTATAGAAACAACTTGACCATGCTTTTTCACCCAAAACATTTTTTTTTGCATTTGCCTTGAATCCCTTTGTGTGACAACAGTTTCAAATCAACACTGTTCATCTCATCAAATTTTCATTCCAACTTACCCCCACTCACCCTATTAAAATTAAAATTTAAAGTTAGAAATTATTAATCAAAATTAAAAGTTAAATTAAATGAAAACAAAATATAGTTGCGTGAAGTTAATGTTTATTTATACTGTGTTTTTATACTAAAGTGCCGTCACTTTAAAGTTACGGCACTACGTTCGTTACGAGTAAAAGTAGTTATACGGTAAATAATCGTATTGGAATTTATTATTTACTGTTAATTAGACCTCGTTTTACACTTCAAAATTCATGCGCCTTGTCAATTAAGGTAGTCCCTCTTGCCCAGCCCTGGGTGAGAAGACTAATTTGACGATTTTATGACGCTAAGAAAAAAACATTAAGAAAATGATTTGTATCGGTATCCTCCCACAGCGCTTCGCACTAAAAAATACATTGATAAGTTCCGACATCCACGCGAACGAAGTCGCGGGCACGGCTAATATGTGATAAATATAGCATAGATTCGATCCTGCCGTAGCCAAATGTCAAATAAAACAAAAATATTGTAGGACGTGTATTCGTGTATCCCTTTCCTTTACAGTGCCTTTACAACAATAAGCCGGCTCCACAGCGAGAGTGGATGGTTTGGTTCGCGTCAAAAGCCGACTCCACACTTGCGCCGCAAAACCTGCAAACTAAAGGCCGCGAACTGCGGAGCACAGAGTACATTATACTGCTGCGGAGTGTTTGCGGTTGCATTTCAGACACAGCGGCAAGCCTGTGCGGCAAGCGACGCGCGACGTCCGCTTCAAAGATCGCGAAGAGTTCCGCTTTAAAAAGCAGAACCCGTGCAAGCTCAACATGAAGAAGAAAATAAGATACATGAAACATTATTTTTGCGCCGCGATTTGGCTCTATTTTTAAACCGACTGCTAAAAAAGGAGGTTACTCAATTCGAAAGCATTTCTATGTTGATGGTCCCATGATAAGGAAATCAAGGTTCGATGATGGAAGACCGGAGAAATCAAGGGGAACTTTCAAAAATCGTAGGGGCGACTAGTGCCTTTGTAAGTTTTTTCATTAAGAATTATAAAGCAGTACAATTTAATAAAGGTTTGGAGTTGATCTGATGATGGAGCCGAGAGACAGTCGAGGGAACTCCTCAAATATTCACAGCAGCTATCTTGTGATTGAGCTTGATTCATTTGTATTGATAAGAACTTTACACCTAGATGGGTTGTCACTGTCATTAAGGGTCTGATGATGAAGACGAAGAACTGTTCAGGGAACTCCTCAACGGTTTACAGCAGCTACCTTGCATTTGGACTTAATTTATTTAAATTGATGAGAACTTTGCACCCATATCGGTTATTGTTCGATGCAGTATACCTGCCATTTGGTCCCATAAAAAAAACATTTAGTTTCGTTCAGTAGTTTTTATTTTATGAGCATGTTCGGCGAGATGTTATAACAGGTGCTACGGATAATGAAATTCTAGTAAGTACATACGTACGAAAATTATGTTTGAATGTTTGAATATTTAAACTAAAAAGGGTAAAATAAAAAAAAAACTTTTACAAAAAAAGGTAACCGTCTTCAAAAACGACCTTTAAAAAGTCGCTGGCTTTGCTTTTTATTTCATTATGTTTTTTTGACACCCACCGACTTCCGAAAGAAAAGTTATTTGGTACAGCTTGGCGGAACGTCTTGAAACGGAACTAATCTTTTTGTTTGCTGACAACGTTTAAAATCTTTGATATTTGATGTAAACAAAGAACGCAGGTTTGTTAGATTGATGTAATAAGTGAAAAAAAAAACATTCAAAGTGCCGGTAGCGATAGCACAGTGGCGGCTTCTGGTTTTCTACTCTAATTTGCCAAGCTGTAGGTTATTTTACCCTTTTTCGTGGTCGTTTTTGAAGTCGGTTACCTTATAAAAATATAAATTATTTTGAATTAGGTACATTTAAGTAAAATGTAATTAAAATAATTTATACACACATCAAAAGTGTCTAGGGATCAAGCATTTTTATGCGGATTTCTTGAGATTGAGATGTGGCTTTGTAATAAATTTATGATTTTATAAATTTATATGGATCCTTTTTGGTGCATTTCATAATTTGAATCAGGAACTGTAAATCAAATTCGAGTAAAAGATGAAAATCAGCTGTCAATATTTTCCCTATAAAAACATACAACGCATTGAAGACATTATTAGTGCTACTGTTTCCCTACTACTGATTAAAACCAACGTTATTATGGAGCGGCGACGTCATTTAAGCAGGGAAGAAATGCTCAGAGCCGTGGGAATGATAGAAGCTGGTTCCCGGCAACGTACTGTGGCTTTAGCTCTGAATACAAGTCAGAGTGTTATCAGTCGACTTTGGACACGTTACCGAAGCACTGGTACCGTGGCTGAGCGCCATGGAGGACGGTATCGCTGCACCACACGGAGACAAGACCGATACATTCAAATCTTAACTCGAAGAGCTCCAAAAATAACCGCCATGATGTTAGCCGTGAGGCTTCATCACTCTTCAGGGAACTTAACTAGCGACCAAACAGTCAGAAACCGCTTGCATGAAGTGAACCTTCATTCCCGAAGACCGCTACGGGTACCACCTATAGCAATGCACAATCGTAGGATTCGATATCAATGGGCTCTTGAACACAGAAATTGGGCAGAAGAACAATGGCGTTTCGTGTGCTTTTCTGATGAGTCTCGTTTTGGTATGAGACCGGATACAAGACGTATACGACACTGGAGAACCCCTGGACGCCAACAGCGATTAAAATCCTGCCAGGAAGTCCATCCTTATAGTGGTGGAACCATCATGGTATGGGCGGGTATTTGGATCGGCGGAAGAACTGAGTTGATTTGGATCAGAGGCAACCTCAACGCTCAAATTTATGCTGAGACGATTGTATCAGACGTCATCGTTCCTCTACAAGTGCAAATCGGTCCCTTATTTCAGTTAATGCATGATAATGCACGACCGCACACCGCAAGAGTTGTAAGACAGACTCTCGCCGCAGCTAACATCAATGTCCTGCCCTGGCCTGCTCAGTTGCCAGACTTGAACCCGATTGAGCATGCATGGGATATGCTACAGAGAAGAGCTCTGCCGAATATGGAGGGTATCCAGTCGCAAGAAGACCTTTTTTTGTTGTTGCAACGAACATGGGCGGCCATTCCACAGCGTGATTTGGATGAACTCATTTTGAGTATGCCAAACCGATGTTCTTGTGTTGTTAGTGTTCGCGGTAGAAACACGGATTATTAATTGTTTAAGTTACCCAATAAAATTTTAAAGAAAACTGTTATTTCAGTCTTTTTTTCGAACTTTAATGTTAGTGGTTCAAATGTCAAAAATCCCTTTATTAGGAAAATGGCAAATTTATTTATGAATGCAAAGGTGACTTGGTTTATCGTTACTGTGACAAACGATAACACTTTATTTGATGAATCCTTAAAGAACATTTTAATTAATATCAATCAGGAGAAAAGTAATTGCAAAAATATATGTTGATCCCTAGACACTTTTGATGTGTGTATTTTTGATATTCGTCAATGGATGGTTGCACTACCCCTATATACAAATGTACTATATGACTAGTAGTAAAAGCATTGACTAGATAGGTTCAGACAGGAGTAAAAGTATCGGGCGTGACCGCGTGATTATCTTCAACATTGAAGATTGACCCTTTTGAAGTGGATCTAATGCCGCGTACTCACCGTACAAACGAACACCTTCATTCACTGACAGTCCGTACTGTTACCTTCAATGTTACCATTATTGCTTAGGATCGCTGGCACATGTAATGATTTTTGGCGTTCAGCAAATCAATACATGACCAACGAAGACCAGTAAGAACCATTCGTTGGCGTTTGTTGGGCTGGTGTGTATGCGGCATTATGCAATAAGACATAATGCTCTATCCATGCTTTAAGTCTATGCTACTCAACAGTAACGAAATGAAATGAGATTTAGGTCAGCGTACACCGGAACTGCAGAATACTCGCGCATTGCAATATTTTGACTACTAGATCATGCATGCGGTGGTATGCTCGCTTCTCCTTCGTGAGCAAGCTCTGTTGAAAATGCTCTGGGTTGCCAGCCAGGCGTAACATGAACAGTTCGATGCCAAAATCAGACGTTAGCAGACTGTTCAGTAAGGTTAATTACACAGTATAGTTACAGTAATTATCGGCCTTTTGGCAGAGGAAGAGGAACATGAAGACTAGCTACATATTATAAGAAGATAATACGAAAATACTCAGTACATGGTGCATGCTCTAGCTCTACGTCTGATTGACAAAGGGAAAAAGAGGACATTGACAATGCCAACTGTCAGTGTCATTCATGTGTCATTGTCATTACAGTTAACAGTCATTGTCAGATGTAATGTAAGATATATAGTTTGTAAAGTAAATATTTCTACTGTGATTTCTACCGATCGTCGATATCTATTTTTCTATTTTATTTTGAATTAAAACATTTACATAGATGTAGTGTACATTATTTCGTTTTAATTAGCAAACATAAGGATTATTAAATTTTATATTTTTACTAAAAACACTCAATAAAACAATATAACGTCTGTGGCAGCTTCATATGTTTGACCTTCTCAAGGTGACCGATATCTCAATCAAACCATGGTATAATAATATACTTCGCCAGGTATGGCACTCCGAAACACAGTGGTCACGTGGGTGACACAAGCCTACGTCATCATCGCTATCTGCTGGTTCTCAAACTTTACAGTTTGGGGAAATTTAACCTAATAAAACATTGACCTAATTATTACATTACTGCTAACTTTTGCACGTGGCTTCCATCCCCTACCTCAGCGTAGTAGATTTTCAGTGACAAAAAGTATTATCTATCCATCCTAGGATAAAATATAACAAAGAAACTTTTCGACGTTCACAAAAAGGGGGTGTCAACTTTGTATGGGCAAATGTTAGACAGGTACCCGGGGCAGAAATACTTCATTGCCAGCATAAAAAAATGATGAAGTATTATGAAAGACCCAGAGAATTCGGTCTTTAATAATACCAAATAATACTTTATTTTCAAGTTGTAACACAGGAGCAAATTATGTGACTAGTTTTTGTTTTTTTTTTCTAAATGGTAGTTTTTAACCTGTAGTAGTCCATGTTTAGAATTATGCAAATATTTATTAGATAATTTTTAATGACTGAAGTTTTTATGATTTTCATTTATCCAGTATAATAACTAAACGAATAATAGTCTGAAATTAAAAGTCGAAAATATAGTAGTAATTTTATAATTTATACTACAAGTACTGCAACACATGCCCGATGTCAACAAAAACCTGAAAAAAACAAAAAGTTCCTATCTTGAAACTTTCTTGATTTTGTTTTCAAGTTTCATTTGCTGCAAATATTCAGTATTTCTGCACTTGTTTTGCCTTTATCTTTGAGTTGAGGTTTCGTTCCTTCGTTCAGTATTTATAAAATGTTTCACAAGTTCTGAGACAGTGACTCTATTGTGATCTAAAAGATACTTTGTGTGCTTTGAAACTGTGTAAAAGGGATGAAAATAGAACGAAATCTTATAAATGTGGCTATGTGGCTGTTCCCCAGCCGAACATAATGTGAAACTATTCCGCTTTCCTAAACCCGGAGTTCGTAACCTTATTCGGTAAGTAATACATAACACCTAAAAGCTACATAAAGTTGTTCTTCCGTTCGTTTTATATAGTACGCCCTAGTCATAGTTCTAGGGAAATTTTGAGACAAAGTATTGTTCTCGTAAACTAATTGACCTAACAGCAGTAATGACCGAGTGACACTTGGTTGATTTTCTTCATCTGTAGTTATTTTCTATTGTTCATAAAATGCTTATTACAAGATTAATGGAAGGGTTATCCTTTTTCAATCTAGTCTTGTAGATATTCATGTCCTCATCCTTAGATAATTGCATATAAATATTTCAGCAGTTTGCAGAACTGTTAATGTGTTAATGTTTTCACTTTCAGTTGTCTGCTGTGGGCAAAGTACATTTTTCCAGAAGGACAGTATAAATCTTTGGAAAATCAGATAAAAATGTACAATGAACATAGAATGCTGTGTGAAAGGCAGACTTTAAAGATATCAGAAAAGCGCAGTTACTTCGAACTGCTGTTCCATGTGATGTAAGAACTCATAATGCACAATGGAGCACTTTGATTCTTTTTGCGATTTCAGGTTTGTTCCTATGTATTAATGAGTACTCATTAAATAAATAATGGTGGTATACAAAATTGAATTAATGGAATAAAACTTTATTACAGATTGATAATGAACTTATTGATCCGGCCAAACTACAAGCTGATCCATTTAAGGACGTGACAAATATCCAGTATCCCAATACACCTGAAACATCATCAAAAAAATTCTATGTTGTGATTCTGTGTGTGTGAATTTTCTAAATTGTCTGTTTCTAAAAATCTGATTTATTCTTTAGCAGAATACAGACTTAATCACTTGACTTGAACTAAAGCAATTGAAGCTAAAACATGAACACAATATAATTATTATGAAACTTTTGAAATAAATAATTTAATAATATGACACTACATTATTTACTGTTTTATTTTGCACTTTCCAATATTCACTCTTAGGTTTTTTGGTAGGTTCATTCTCAATTTAGAAAATTCAAAATTGAGTTTTCTTAATTGAGAATGAACCTACCAAAAAACCTAAGAGTAAATTTTTAAAAATAATCCGGGATGGTACTCAACCGTTTGAAATTCCCGCGATATTGAGTGTTTTCTCTGGGCTACATATAGATGGCGCTGGCTGAAACTGTTCTACGAAATAATGTATGGAGTTAGCATTCTTCTCCGTTAGGAGTATATATGTTCTGTGTTCACAAATAAAAATGTTTGAGTGCCGCTGGTTACACAGTCACTGAGCGAGACAGGCATACGCATAAAACAAGGATAGCGATACACGACAAAATGGCGGCATGACAATGACACAGCCCGTTCCTGTGTTACCAGTAGTGTATGGTTATAACTCCCTAAGCGCATTTATTACTTAAGCGAATACGATAAAACGCTGTGGTTTTATTTAACAATTCTGTTGGTATACGTTTTGAATTGTTTCGTTTGCTATGCTAAATACAATTTAAATGTTTTATTTATTTTTTAAACAAAATAAAATTTGAAAATGTTTCCTTAATTTCGTATTTTGTTGCAATTAAGTGGCAACTGGAAAGTGACGTCAACATGTGTCACTGCGGGAGTGCCAGACCTTGTTTTTTTAGACTATGAATCAAACCAACCGGGTTTGAACAGTCAGGGTTGACAGGGTCTTGCGGTTGCACGGGCTTTATTTGATATTGTCCGAGAATAAATCAAGATGAGCGTACAAAGCGACTCCGACAAGCGGAAGCAAATATCTGTGCGAGGTATTGTTGCCGTTGAAAATGTAACAGAGGTGAAGAAAGCGTTTAATCGTCATGTGCATTACACTCTGGTGAAAGACAGGAATGTTGCGACTCCAAGAGATTACTACTTTGCCTTGGCCCACACCGTGAGGGACCACCTTGTCTCCCGCTGGATTCGAACCCAACAGTACTACTATGAAAAGGATCCCAAGGTAATTAAATACACTTACAACACATGAAGTAAATTAATGATTTGCAATACTTCTATTGAAATACCCACAATAATTTTAAACATTTGGACAATTTGTGATAATAGTATCATAATTTTTTTATAATACAGCCTTCATTCATAAACATGCATGAACCTAAATAAAAAAACTGACTTCCCTGAATAAAACATTTTAAAATTCACTTGGGATTATGAAAGTTGTTTACATTATTCACCATTAAATACAAACCAACAATGGTTATAACCATTACAAAATATTACAAGTACAGTCAGCATCAAAAGTTGCTGACCACATTCAGATTTTCAAAATTGCTGTACACCGTATTATTATATATTACTATGGTGTACAGTACAGCAATTTTGAAAATTAGAATGTGGTCAGCAACTATTGATGCTGACTGTACATGCATTGTGTTAAAAGTCATTCTTTTGTTCTAGCTTTAAACATATATCACAAAAAAAAACAAATGCCAATCTTCTTTTTCTAAACTGAGAATTTATCAAAAAAACATGTAATGACTTTTGCTCATAATTGATTAGTAAATCTTTAATGTATTTGCCTTAGCGTGTCTACTACCTCTCTCTGGAGTACTACATGGGGAGGTCCCTCCAAAACACCATGATCAACCTTGGCATCCAGGGAACTGTAGATGAAGCTCTGTACCAGCTTGGTTTAGACATAGAAGAGCTGGAGGAGCTGGAAGATGATGCAGGTCTTGGAAACGGTGGCTTGGGACGTCTGGCTGCTTGCTTCCTTGACTCCATGGCCACTCTTGGACTGGCTGCCTATGGTTATGGTAAGTAAATAACAACAAAGTTTTAAATAACACATTTGACTACCACTTTTTTTGGTGAACCATAATACACTTCTCATCAAAAAAATCGAAACATTTTCGTTTTTATTGTTTTTGTCCTAATTTTTTACAAAAGAGAATTAATTCCATGAAAAAAAAACATTACTGTGTAGCTGGCAGTTTGGTCATTACAGTAAGAAGAAAAAAATCAAAATTCGAAATAATTTCATTTGTTTATCCTATAAATGAAATTAATCACTGTTTTGAGACAAATGTGTATTTAGGGTTGGAGTATGTTTCTCGTTTAAAAAACTAAAAATTAGCGCTTGTCTTTAAACTTTCTGTTTCTTATTTCATTTACTGTGACTTTGGGACGTCTGAAAAAACTTTTTTTTCTAAAACATATGGATACTTCGCCCGCAGAAGCCGCCCAAGTGGTGGCATTGCTGGATTCTGGACTTAGTCAGCGTGTTGTGGCTGCAAGATTGCATCTAAGCTTATCATCTGTTCATAGAGTCTACAAACGCTATCGGGAGACTGGTTCGTTCACGCGCCGTTCAGGATCTGGCAGGAATCGGGTCACTTCTGAGCGAGATGATCGATTTATTGTAACAACTTCTTTACGAAATCGACGCCTTAACGCTTTTCAACTGCAGCAGCAGCTTCGCGTTGTACGAAGAGTAGCTGTAAGTGACTCTACAATAAGAAGAAGGTTGAAGGAACGCGGATTGGCACCGCATAAGCCAGCGAATGGGCCGAAATTAACTGCAGACCATCGAAGAGCGCGCCTTAACTTTGCACGCGAGCACCTAACTTGGTCATACCTTCAGTGGAGCAAAGTACTGTTTTCTGATGAGTGTAAAATTATGCTGTATGGTAACGACGGAAGGAACAAGGTCTACAGAAGAGATGGAGAACGCTTTGCACAATGCTGCATTGAAGAAAAGGTCAGCTATGGTGGCGGTTCGTGGACGGTTTGGGGAGGAATCAGCGCCGACGGTAAGACAGAACTTGCCTTTGTGTCTGGGCCACGGCTGCCTGCACTAAACTCTCATCGGTACATCGAACAGTGTCTTGAACCTCATGTGATGCCCTATGCACATTTTATTGGCAACGACTTCATATTCATGCACGACAATGCTAGAGCTCACACCGCGGGCGTCGTACGAGATTATCTTACCGAAGTCGGTATCTCCATTATGGTATGGCCAGCAAGAAGCCCGGACATGAATCCCATTGAACATCTATGGGATGAATTAAAGAGACGAATTCGAGCAAGAGATCCAGCCCCAGAAACACTTAGCCAGCTGCAAAATGCAATCCAAGAGGAATGGGATAATATACCACAACATGTGATCGTGACTCTCATCCGATCGATGAAGAACCGTATGGAAGCAGTAATAAGAGCTCGCGGAGGGAATACAAGTTATTAAATAAACGTTTCTTACATTTTTTTTTCATTTACGCGTGTTGTTTTACCCATTTCCTTCTTATTCCATACAGGGTAAAAATTACTCATTATACAAAATACGAAACCTATGAAGACTTAATTTGAATTTAGAACATTAACATTAGGATTTAAAAACCTCATACTACTCACTATTAAATGACATTTTACATTTATTCCTAAATATACACATTTTTCTGATAATCCTTATCAAATCATAAACTGCGAGGTGTTTCGATTTTTTTGATGAGAAGTGTATTTATCCAGCACCTTGGTTTGTGAAAAATCAACATCTTGTTTTTTGTGAATGACTTGCTCATTGCAGATTGATGTAGTCAAATAACAACTTCATGATGCTTTGAGTAATATTTAATTTGGATGAACTTTAGTTTGTAACTTGAGTAGGTTCACAGAAGTTTAAAAAAAAAAAATGTTGGCATGCAATGTTGATGAAAATGCAGCAATAAAAATCTTAATTATTTCAAGAAGCTCATAACTGTAACCCGCAGGACGTTGGACACATACTTAACATTATTTTAGCCAGTGTAAACTAAATTGAAGCAGTTGACAACACCGTCACTGGCGCGCCGCCAATTATAAATCTACAAACAAAATTAAATACTTCAAACCATTGACTTTGAACATGAAATACATAATACCAATTTGCTACACTATTCTTACTGCTACTGTAGCAAATCATTGACCTCTAAACTACTGAAGGAGCAATAAAAAAAAGAAGTTTTTTAAAAACAATAGTTAGCAATTGCATGTAAAATGCGAGTGCGAGTTTTATTCAGTTTTATTACGATTTGTTAACGTCAATACTTCAATTACATTATAAAGGATCGGAACATGTTTTGCATTGTACAAATTACAACACAAATCAATAATAATCAACAAATTATAACGACAGATAAACGCAGTCATATTATCGAAATTGAATTTAGGTATTGGTAGCAAGAAAGTAGATAATTTCTTAAAATAACATTTTTTTGGTTTTTGGGATAGATAGCAACAATAGAGATAGAGCTGCCATTGAAATAAAGGTCAACGTCCGAGCACCACGCTATGTACATCAGCCCAGCCAGACATATCTACGTTTTACATAATTATTCACCAAAATGTAGCATTTTTCTTTTTGTTATCTTTCGATAACATAACACGAAACCATGTTAATGATCTCTGAACACCCTCTGATGTTACAGTTTTATTTGCTTACAGTTTTATCGGATTTGAGTATAGTCAGTGCTTCGATCCCTAGGGTAATGCAAAATGTAGATTACAACCACAACTTAAGTAGTGTTGTCGGGTTTTCCATTACGAAAATCTTTAGCACAAACAACTAGCAAAATCTGGGTAAAAATATTTTTGTAGAGCAAGCTGCAAGCATCTGCTTACACTGTTAGTGTTAGGGAAAACGGATGTGTTATAATGGTACATTCTTCTTCTTCTTTGCGTGTCGATGAAGTCAAATTTTATCCGACCAATACGTAGCGACCAGCACAGCTCTGTCATTTGCCTCGTTCAAATCCTGCAAGGTGCAGGTGGTTGGGCAGGATGGGCACGTAAGGAGGTGGGACATATCCTGTACAGAAGCTCCGCACTGGCATTGTGTTTGGGATGAGTCTAGTATAATGGTACATTATTTCTGTTGCTTACAGAAATAAAGTAGGTAGGTAGGTATCTATGTAAAATAAATCATGGCCACAGTAATAAGAGACCGTCTTCATCATCAGCCTAAATTGTTCCCACTGCTGGGACACAGGCCTCCTCTCTGTGAGAGGGAGTGGGCCATAATCCACCACGCGGGCCCAGTGCGGATTGGTAGATGTCACATGTCTTCGAATTTTTGGTTCTAGGACATCCCGCTTTCCTCACGATGGTTTCCTTCACCGTTTTGAGAGCAGTGGTGATGAAATAAAGTACATTAAATAATGCGCCTGGCGGGGTTCGAACCCACGACCTACAAATCGTAAGTCGGGACCGATACCACTGGGCCACCACTGCTCACAGACAGTGGCGGCGTAAGGCGTGGGCGACGTGGGCCACCGCCTACGGCCTCGCGGTACAAGGGGCCTCGCGCTTCAAAAATTTTTAAAGCGAGAATAAAAAATATATATACAAATTTTGTTGTGAAACATGTTTTCTTAGACTGGCAACATTTGCCGCCGACCAGAGTGCGGGGAATCCCTGGTTTTATTTGTTTACGTTCTTTATTTGGAAGCCAACCAATCAAATGTTTTAATAATATTTAGTGAATAATAGATAGTGTTTAAGTATATTGATTGCCCCTGAAAACAGTGACGTTTTTTAATTGTTTTTTTTTCTTTGTGATTTGTAATACACCGGTACCTGTACTCGTCTATTTTACATAAGGTAAGAAATATTTAATTGGTAATAAGTATATAACGCAGTAATTATTATACTATATAAAGCTCGATTACCACTGACTGACTGACTGACTGATTGACAGAATTGTTCTCCCAGATGGTGAAGGGGAAGGTGGGTATATTTTGACAGATTCGTATACAAGTCACTCTCGTGAGTATGGGAAAAATCCCAAACCTCCCCTTTTCGCCCCCCCTCTCCCCCCTCCCCATCGTATCTCGGAAACTAAGAGACCCGTGTTTTGTTTTTTTACGGATTCGTATAGAGGAGGCTCGGAAAAGTAAAAACCATTTTTCAAAGTCCCCCCCCCCCTTTCCCCCTTCTCCCCCCTTTAGGTGGATCTCGGAAGTTAACAGACTTGCAACATTTTTTTTTTCAGATTCATATCAAGGGGCCCAGAGTTGGTCAAAATCGTTTTTCGAAACTCCCCCCTCTCCCCCTCTTCACCCCTCCCCCCATCGTATCTCGGAAACTAAGAGACTCGTGTTTTGTTTTTTTACGGATTCGTATAGAGGAGGCTCGGAAATGTAAAAACCAATTTTTAAAGTTCCTCCCCCCTTGCCCCCTTCTCCCCCCTTTAGGCGGATCTCGGAAGTTAACAGACTTGCAACATTTTTTTTTTCAGATTCATATAAAAGGGCCCAGAGTTGAACAAAATCAATTTTCAAAACTCCCCCCTCTCCCCATCTTCACCCCTCCCCCCATCGTAACTCGGAAAAACTAGGTAGCGGTAAAGCGAAGCGTAGCGTAGCGTAGGGATGTGGTCACGATAGCTTTCCGGTGGTAGGTAGGTCCTGAGTGGAGCGAACCTGCGAGACCGAGTGGAGCGAAGGGGGGAGGTGGCGAGCGAAGCGAGCCGGCGACCTCCGTAGCGTAACGAAGGTTGAGTGGGTGAAGCGTAACTCAGGGGTGACAACAAGCAAGCTTACAAGTAACTCTCATGAGAAGGGCAAAAGTACCAAGCCCCCCTTTTTGGCCTCCCCCCCCTCCCAATCGTATCCCAGAAACTAAGAGACCCCTGTTTTGTCTTTTTACGGATTCGTATAGAGGAGGCTCGGAAAAGTAAAAACCATTTTTTTCAAAGTTCCCCCTCTTGACCCCCTTCTCCCCCCCTTTAGGCGGATCTCAGAAGAGACTTGGAACATTTTTTTTTTTCAGATTCATATCAAGGGGCCCAGAGTATGTCAAAATCATTTTTCAAAACTCACCCCTCTCCCCCCTTTACCCCTCCCCCCAGCGTATCTCGGAAAAGCTAGGTAGCGGTAAAGCGAAGCGTAGCGATAAAGTCACGATAGCTTTCCGGTGTTAGGTAGGTCCTGAGTGGAGCGAACCTGCGAGACCAAGTGGAGCGAGGGGGGGAGGTGGCGAGCGAAGCGAGCCGGCGACCACCGTAGCGTAACGAAGGTTGAGTGGGTGAAGCGTAACTCAGGGGTAACGACAAGCAAACTTACAAGTAACTCTCATGAGTAGGGCAAAAGTACCAAGCCTCCCCTTTTTGGCCTCCCCCCCCCCCTCCCAATCGTATCTCGGAAACTAAGAGACCAGTGTTTTGTTTTTTTCCGGATTCGTATAGAGGAGGCTCGGAAAAGAAAAAACCATGGATAGTTTTTGTGTTTTCATCATGGGTGTCGTTTTCATGGTTTTCGAGGGTGCTAAAACCGATGGCGAGGTCAAAATGAGAATCCAAGATGGCCACTGCTATAATTTTCGAAATGTTCATCAATTTCATCAAGGGAGTCGTTTTCATGGTTTTCGAGGATGCTAAAGCCGATAGTGAAGTCAAAATCAAAATCCAAGATGGCGGCTGCGATAATTTTCGAAATGTTCATCATGGGAGTCGTTTTCATGGTTTTCGAGGATGCTAAAGCCGATCGTGAGGTCAAAATCAAAATCCAAGATGGCGGCTGCGATAATTTTCGAATTAATCATCATGGGAGTCGTTTTCATGGTTTTCGAGGATGCTAAAGCCGATCGTGAGGTCAAAATCAAAATCCAAGATGGCGGCTGCGATAATTTTCGAATTAATCATCATGGGAGTCGTTTTCATGGTTTTCGAGGATGCTAAAGCCGATCGTGAGGTCAAAATCAAAATCAAAGATGGCGGCTGCGATAATTTTCGAATTGTATATTAAGTTCATAACGGGAGTCGTTTTCATGGTTTTCGAGGGTGCTAAAACCGATGGCGAGGTCAAACTGAGAATCCAAGATGGCGGTTGCTATAATTTTCGAATTGTTCATCAATTTCATCAAGGGAGTCGTTTTCATGGTTTTCGAGGATGCTAAAGCCGATAGTGAAGTCAAAATCAAAATCCAAGATGGCGGCTGCGATAATTTTCGAAATGTTCATCATGGGAGTCGTTTTCATGGTTTTCGAGGATGCTAAAGCCGATCGTGAGGTCAAAATCAAAATCCAAGATGGCGGCTGCAAAAAATTCAAAGATTTCATCTTTGATGTCGTTTTTATGGTTTTCGAGGGTGCTAAAACCGATGGCGAGGTCAAAATCAGAATTAAAAATGGCGGCTGCAATAATTTTCGAATTGTTCATCGTGGGAGTCGTTTTTCGTTATTCGAGGGTGCTAAAACCGATGCCGAGGTCAAAATGCGAATCCAAGATGGCGGTTGCTATAATTTTCGAATTGTTCATCATAGGAGTCGTTTTCATGGTTTTCGAGGATGCTAAAGCCGATAGTGAGGTCAAAATCAAAATCCAAGATGGCGGCTGCAAAAAATTCAAAGTTTTCATCATTGATGTCGTTTTTATGGTTTTCGAGGGTGCTAAAACCGATGGCGAGGTCAAAATCAGAATTAAAAATGGCGGCTGCGATAATTTTCGAATTGTTTATCATGGGAGTCATTTTCATGGTTTTCAAGGATGTTATAGCCGATAATAATTAGGTCAAAATCAAAATCCAAGATGGCGGCTGCGATAATTTTCGAAATGTTCATCATGGGAGTCGTTTCCATGGTTTTCGAGGATGCTAAAGCCGATACTGAGGTCAAAATCCAAGATGGCGGCTGCGATAATTTTCAAAATGTTCATCATGGGAGTCGTTTTCATGGTTTTCGACGATGCTACACCCGATAGTGAGGTCAAAATCAAAATCCAAGATGGCGGCTGCGATAATTTTCGAATTGTTCAAAATGGGAGTCGTTTTCATGGTTTTCGAGGATGCTAAAGCCGATAGTGAGGTCAAAATCAAAATCCCAGATGGCAGCTGCAAAAAATTCAAAGTTTTCATCATTGATGTCGCTTTTATGGTTTTCGAGGGTGCTAAAACCGGTGGCGAGGTCAAAATCAGAATTAAAAATGGCGACTGCGATAATTTTCGAATTGTTCATCATGGGAGTCGTTTTCATGGTTTTCAAGGATGTTATAGCCGATAATAATTAGGTCAAAATCCAAATCCAAGATGGCGGCTGCGATAATTTTCGAATTGTTCATAATGGGAGTCGTATTCATGGTTTTCGAGGATGCTAAAGCCGTGAGGTCAAAATCAAAATCCAAGATGGCGGCTGCGATAATTTTCAAAATGTTCATCATGGGAGTCGTTTTCATGGTTTTCGACGATGCTACAGCCGATAGTGAGGTCAAAATCAAAATCCAAGATTGCGGCTGCAAAAAATTCAAAGATTTCATCTCTGCGAGACCGAGTGGAGCGAAGGGGGGAGGTGGCGAGCGAAGCGAGCCGGCGACCTCCGTAGCGTAACGAAGGTTGAGTGGGTGAAGCGTAACTCGGCGGTGAAGACAAACAAACTTACAAGTAACTCTCATGAGAAGGGCAAAAGTACCAAGCTTTTCCTTTTGGCCTCCCCCCCCCCCCCCTCCTAATCGTATCTCGGAAACTAAGAGAACCGTGTTCTGTTTTTTTACGGATTCGTATAAAGGAGGCTCGGAAAAGAAAAAAACATTTTTTCAAAGTTCCCCCTCTTGACCCCCTTTTCCCCCTTTAGGCGGATCTCAGAAGGGACATGGAACATTTTGTTTTTTTCAGATTCGTATCAAGGGGTATGTCAAAATCATTTTTCAAAACTCACCCCACTCCCCCCCTTCAACCCGCCCCCCATCGTATCTCGGAATCCAAGATGGCCTCTGCGATAATTTTCGAATTGTTCATCATGGGAGTCGTTTTCATGGTATTCGAGTGTGCTAAAACCGATGGCGGGGTCAAATGAGAATCCAAGATGGCGGTTGCTATAATTTTCGAATTGTTCATCAATTTCATCATGGAATTCGTTTTCATGGTTTTCGAAGATGCCAAAGCCGATAGTGAGGTCAAAATCAAAATTCAAGATGGCGGCTTCATAATTTTCGAATTATTCATCATGGGAGTCGTTTTCGTGGTTTTCGAGGATGCTAAAGCCGATAGTGAGGTTAAAATCCAAATCCAAGATGGCGGCCGTGATAATTTTGGAATTGTTCATCATGGCAGTCGTTTTCATGGTTTTCGAGGATGCTAAAGCCGATAGTGAGGTCAAAATCAAAATCCAAGATTGCGGCTGCAAAAAATTCAAAGATTTCATCTTTGATGTCGTTTTTATGGTTTTCGAGGGTGCTAAAACCGATGGCGAGGTCAAAATCAGAATTAAAAATGGCGGCTGCGATAATTTTCGAATTGTTCATCGTGGGAGTCGTTTTTCGTTATTCGAGGGTGCTAAAACCGATGCCGAGGTCAAAATGCGAATCCAAGATGGCGGTTGCTATAATTTTCGAATTGTTCATCATAGGAGTCGTTTTCATGGTTTTCGAGGATGCTAAAGCCGATAGTGAGGTCAAAATCAAAATCCAAGATGGCGGCTGCAAAAAATTCAAAGTTTTCATCATTGATGTCGTTTTTATGGTTTTCGAGGGTGCTAAAACCGATGGCGAGGTCAAAATCAGAATTAAAAATGGCGGCTGCGATAATTTTCGAATTGTTTATCATGGGAGTCGTTTTCATGGTTTTCAAGGATGTTATAGCCGATAATAATTAGGTCAAAATCAAAATCCAAGATGGCGGCTGCGATAATTTTCGAAATGTTCATCATGGGAGTTGTTTCCATGGTTTTCGAGGATGCTAAAGCCGATACTGAGGTCAAAATCCAAGATGGCGGCTGCGATAATTTTCAAAATGTTCATCATGGGAGTCGTTTTCATGGTTTTCGACGATGCTACACCCGATAGTGAGGTCAAAATCAAAATCCAAGATGGCGGCTGCGATAATTTTCGAATTGTTCAAAATGGGAGTCGTTTTCATGGTTTTCGAGGATGCTAAAGCCGATAGTGAGGTCAAAATCAAAATCCCAGATGGCAGCTGCAAAAAATTCAAAGTTTTCATCATTGATGTCGCTTTTATGGTTTTCGAGGGTGCTAAAACCGATGGCGAGGTCAAAATCAGAATTAAAAATGGCGACTGCGATAATTTTCGAATTGTTCATCATGGGAGTCGTTTTCATGGTTTTCAAGGATGTTATAGCCGATAATAATTAGGTCAAAATCCAAATCCAAGATGGCGGCTGCGATAATTTTCGAATTGTTCATAATGGGAGTCGTTTTCATGGTTTTCGAGGATGCTAAAGCCGATAGTGAGTTCAAAATCAAAATCCAAGATGCAGACTGCAAAAAATTCAAAGTTTTCATCATGGATGTCATTTTCATGGTTTTCGAGGGTGATAAAACCGATGGCGAGGTCAAAATGAGAATCCAAGATGGCGGCTGCGATAATTTTCGAATTGTTCATCAATTTCATCATGGGAGTCGTTTTCATGGTTTTCGAGGGTGCCAAAACCGATGGCGAGGTCAAAATGAGAATCCAAGATGGCGGCTGCGATTATTTTTGAATTTTTCATAATGGGAGTCGTTTTCATGGTTTTCGAGGATGCTAAAGCCGATAGTGAGTTCAAAATCAAAATCCAAGATGCAGACTGCAAAAAATTCAAAGTTTTCATCATGGATGTCATTTTCATGGTTTTCGAGGGAGCTAAAACCGATGGCGGGGTCAAAATCAAAATCCAAGATGGCGGCTTCGATAATTTTCGAAATGTTCATCATGGGAGTCGTTTTCATGGTTTTCGGGGATGCTAAAGCCGATAGTGATGTTAAAATCCAAATTCAAGATGGCGGCTGCGACTATTTTCGAATTGTTCATCATGGGAGTCGTTTTTATGGTATTCGAGGGTGCTAAAACCGTAGGCGAGGTCAAAATGAGAATCCAAGATGGCGGCTGCTATAATTTTCGAATTGTTCATCAATTTAATCATGGGAGTCGTTTTCATAGTTTTCGAGGATGCTAAAGCCGATGGCGAGGTCAAAATCAAAATCCAAGATGGCGGCTTCGATAATTTTCGAAATGTTCATCAATTTCATCATGAGACGTAACGAAGGTTGAGTGGATGAAGCGTAACTCAGGGGTGACGACAAGCAAACTTACAAGTAACTCTCATTAGTAGGGCAAAAGTACTAAGCCTCTCCTTTTTGGCTCCCCCCCTCCCCGCTCCCAATCGTGTCTCTGACACTAAGAGACCCGTGTTCTTTTTATTTACGGATTCGTTTAGAGGAGGCTCGGAAAAGTAAAAAAACATTTTTAAAGTTGCCCCTTTATGCCTCCCTTCTGAGTTTTTAATAAGGTTTTAGATTGGATTAGGGGTTCTTTAGGGGTTTCAAAATCTATTAAGTGCTCTAACGGATTTTAAAATTCTTTTAATCCTAAGGAATACTCAATTTATTGTTTTTTTTTAATTTTTTTTCTATTTTTTATTGAATTAGTTATAAGGGTTTTCAGAATATTAAAAATATGTTATACAATTTACAAAATCTTTTAAGGACTATGGATTTTCCAATACATTTAAAGATTCATATGGATTCTCAAAATTTTATAAGGGTAAGGAATACTTCTCCAAAACACGACCCCGCGAGCTGCGTGCAGCTCGCGCAACGCGCAAATACTAGTTACTTGTATATTATTAAATTTTCAGCGTTTTGCAACAAACGGAACATTGTTTATTACTATATAAACAAAAATTTCAGTTAGTAATAGTGATAAAAAAGTTAGTGAAGATTTGCAATCTGGACAACATGTTGTTAATAATTATGAATCTAATTTGTATTTTTATGAATAAAAACTTGGCAGTATTAATTGTTCTGTTTGTTTTTATTATTTTATAAAATCCGTCTTCAGGTTGCCATAGAACAGGGCCTCGCGAAATCTGTCTTGCCCACATCAAATTTAGGTCTTGCCCCGCCACTGCTCACAGAGACCGCCTTACCATGAATGAAATCAATTGAACTACTTACAGGTATCAGGTATGAGTACGGTATTTTCGCGCAGAAGATTGAGAACGGTGCTCAACAGGAGGAGCCTGACGACTGGTTGCGTTTCGGCAACCCTTGGGAGAAGGCACGCCCAGAGTTCATGCTGCCCGTCAACTTCTACGGACGCGTGGTCGACACGCCCGAAGGAAAGAAATGGGTTGATACTCAGGTAATAATGTGTTTATTTAATTGAAACATGTATTTACTCTGTGATAGGTTAAATAAAGATGCGATAGTTATTATGTAGAGACCTACTTCAAAATCCAGACATTGAACCTTTAGAGGGCTGACACATTCAGATCATCATCATCATCATCAGCCGGAAGACGTCCATGCTGAACATAGGCCTCCCCCTTAGACCGCCACGCCGAACGACAAACAAAACACCTCAGTGGTTGTTGTAGCATTCCCAATCCCCATATCGTTATGTCCATGATTGAATGGTCAAGCAAGCGGTAAGATTATTGTTCACTTTAGTTGTCGCTAGTAACAGTCTAACAGACAACTAAATTGAATAATACTAACTCTACTGCTATCATTCAATATTCAAGCAAAGTATTCATTCCAATTTGGTTCAGCGACGATTCCATCATAGTTTCAATCTGTATTTTTTCATTAATGCCGACAAAGTGTATTTTTAGAAATGAAATGACCCGTAATATGCCAGTTTTCTTTTACATGTTACATTTCATACTTTCGTGATACCTACACGAGTGGTTTTATCTGTAACGCCAATTTGTTGCCGTAAATAGTGTAATCAGAAGCAAAATAAAACTATGACTATTGTTCATAATAGAGTTTAACATTTCTATAATGCACAGTGCTGGGCTTTTAGCCGATTACGGTTTTACGGTTCCGTCGCTACTGAAGAATTTATATTTTGTCGGCCTCTTCTACTTTTACTGGATCCGTAATACTGACATACGTATGTGTGAACCTGCTCATACAACGACAAAGGTCACGGCCAAGTAAAAACGTATGTTACGATAAAGCGGACCTGTATAACGGACCTCTGTGTGTACCAGCACTTTTTAGCACTTGGCAGTAGGACTCTAATCACAGTTGGCACGAAAGTCTAGTCTAGTAAACCCACTCAACTACTTTATAATGCTGCACAGTCATATTAGATCCCTGTCCTCCAATTGACCATTTACACAGTCCCCACTGTCCAATTAAAAAACCATAAATATCTATAACTATTATACTTATTATTGAAATTTTTACGATATTGTTCCCTTCTTGAACTCAAGTTTACTTGAACTTTGAAGAGATAATTGCGTGATACTTATCAGCGATATAGGTCGGGGGGGAAAGTCCTTGCTATCAATCATTATGTCAACAACAATATTTTGTTCCTATGTATGACTGTGTGCCGCATGTTTTGTTCATGCTGATTAAATGTTTTGTACATGACGGACCGGGTTGTGTCTCGTAATTACTCTCACCATATTTTTAGAACAAACAGAGAAGTTAAAAATCTTGCTAACATACAAACAAAACTTTTAACAGTATTACGGTCATGACTATTTAACATTCTGAACAGGATATTATGTGCAAATGATTTAACTGCATACCTATTGTAAGGGAAATCGAATAGTTGTATTGTTTTATCTTCAATGAAAATGATACATTTTTGATCAGATTGATAAGAATTTCAAAGTTTTGTCATCAACTCATCAGGTTGTGTTCGCGATGCCTTACGACAATCCTATTCCTGGCTACAACAACAATGTCGTCAACACACTGCGTCTCTGGTCTGCTAAGAGCCCCGTCGATTTCAACTTGAAATTCTGTAAGTAGAAGAAACTACTCGGACATACAAATAAACAAGTAACATCATGATGTCATAAGTAGTTGGCGCCAAATGCATACTAACAAATCAATGATTTATTTTCAGTCAACTCTGGCGACTACATCCAAGCTGTCCTAGATCGTAATGTTGCCGAGAACATTTCCAGAGTTCTATATCCCAATGACAACTTCTTCGAAGGCAAGGAGTTGCGTCTGCGTCAAGAGTACTTCATGTGCGCTGCTACTCTCCAAGACATTATCAGGAGATACAAAAACTCCAAGTTCGGTAGCCGCGAGCCCGTCAGAACAACATTCGACAGTCTTCCAGAAAAAGTAGCAATACAACTCAACGACACCCATCCGGCCCTCGCCATTCCTGAGCTACTCAGAATTTTGATTGACATTGAGAAACTGCCCTATGAGAAAGCATGGTCGCTAGTACAAAAGTGCTGCGCTTACACAAATCACACTGTTCTTCCTGAAGCTCTAGAGAGGTGGCCCACTAGCATGTTAGAGAATTGTCTGCCGAGACACATGCAGTTGATCTACCACATCAACTTCTTGCATTTGAAGGAAGTCGAGAAGCGCTGGCCCGGTGACTTCGACCGTATGCGTCGCATGTCACTCATTGAAGAAGAGGGCGAGAAGCGAGTCAACATGGCCAACTTGTGCGTTGTTGGCTCACACGCAGTCAACGGCGTCGCAGCCATTCACTCCGACATTCTCAAAAAAACCATCTTCCGTGACTTCTTTGAGATGTGGCCCGACAAGTTCCAGAACAAGACTAACGGTATTACTCCCCGCCGCTGGCTGCTTCTGTGCAACCCAGGTCTGTCTGACCTGATCTGTGACAAGATTGGTGAGGAATGGACTGTTCACTTGGAGAAACTGCAACAGCTGAAGCGTTGGTCTAAAGACCCTGCCTTCCAGCGAGCGGTTATGAAGGTGAAGCAGGAGAACAAGTTGAGGCTGGCGTCTTTGATCGAGCGGGACACGGGCGTGAAGATCAACCCGGCGTCGATGTTCGACGTGCAAGTGAAGCGCATCCACGAGTACAAGCGGCAGCTGCTGAACATCCTGCACGTGATCACGCTGTACAACCGCATCAAGCGCGACCCCAGCGCTCCCATCACGCCCCGCACCGTCATGATCGGAGGGAAGGCTGCCCCCGGGTACTATGTCGCTAAGCAAATGATTGCCCTGGCTTGTGCTGTCGGCAACACTGTGAGTTTTATTTATTTCGTTACCATTTCCGCTAACGTTATAGTTATATTTTGGTGCCCTTACTGTAGAAAATAGAACTATTGTGATAAGTTTTTGTTTTCGGCTTTTGGACTAACGATGTTTCTTTATTCCAGGTAAACAACGACCCCGACGTGGGAGACAAGCTCAAGTTAATATTCTTGGAGAACTACCGCGTCACGCTGGCTGAACGCATCATGCCCGCTGCTGATCTCAGCGAACAGGTTGGTTCACTGCTTTTACAATGATCTCTTCAAGTTTATTTACAGGAAAACCAATAGCTATATTATAGGTACGAAAAGGGAAATCATATGTAACGCAATGTTAATTTGGGAACTTCCTCTTATAGCTATTAAAATTGACTGTGATTGTACCTTTTAACTTCGATCATATATTACCAGAATGTAGTACAAACGCTTATATTTATTTAAACAACACGGATAGATCGGCCGTCAGAGGCCGCCTGTAATTTAGGTACCAACGGACAAAACATACCAAAATCACACAATAAACCATCTTCAAACACTCCTTTCTCTCCCACAGGTTGCAAACCCACAGGTTGAAGTAGCCCAAAATCACCACAATTTTATATCGAATTTGATTTAGCGAATTAGATGTGAAAGCATATCACTAGGGCCACACTAACGGGAAATGCCGTTAATAATCGCGTCAATAGACTTTTATACGAACGGATAAAGACTATTATTATATCTTTTATAGATCTCCACCGCTGGTACCGAGGCCTCGGGTACCGGTAACATGAAGTTCATGTTGAACGGAGCCCTAACTATCGGTACCATGGACGGCGCTAACGTCGAGATGGCGGAGGAGGCCGGAGAGGAAAACTTCTTCATCTTCGGCATGAGAGTTGATGATGTGGACGCTTTGCAGAAGCGAGGGTGAGCTAACTGTTTGAAATTATATTTCTGACCAAGAGCCATAATTTTTGCAAATGAGAAGCGCGATTGAGAAAAACAAATGATAACCATAAAGTAATTTTGGATCGCCAAGAACTTGATTAGTCAGAAATTTAAAGCTACAGGCCCACCGCTCGTTCGAGTTGACCACCGAGAAAGCCAAACGTTTTTTTTTCTAAAATACATGCCTTATGACGGGGGCCCCCTTTAGAGGGCCACAGCTATTGAAAGACACCGTGAATTTTAGTCAGTTCGAGTCTGACAGTCCCTCCCGCTCTGCCCTGGGTGGGAGGACTCATTTCATGATTTAACCAAGATAAAAAAAAAGTTGCACGTTGCAAACATTTAAAGTCACACATAAACAACCAGACCCGGAACAACTCTAGTAGGTCATACAAATATTTGTTCCGTGAGGGAATCGAAGCACGCGATACGCAACGCAGTAGTCAATCGTTCACTTACTGCGCCATGCGTTTGTGCCATCAAATGATTTTCGTTTACGAAATACATAAAAACCCTAGTATTACTATGCGCGAGTCATAATAACAGGACGCATTGACACAATGAATACACGCGTAAATTATCCAGCAGCTTATCTGTTCATGCAATAAGTTTCTATTTGTTATTTATTAGTAACCTTGTACTTATCTTTTGTTTTCACTGCGGCATAACCATTCAGAAAACATCATATATTATCGATGACTAATATTATAATGAGCTAAACAAAACATGCGAGAGCACTCTGTCAACGTGACGCTCGTGATTACTCTTTAAATAAATTACATTAATCAGTTTATCAACTACTGGCCTAGTAGCTAATGTTATTCAAGATCTAGGCAATTTATCGGCTCTAACGGTAATCTCAATGACCTACTTTGCTAACTACATTATTTCATCGGATTGTAGGTGTCTGAAATGCTCTCCATTTGAAAATGCAAATATTTCTTACTGCTTATTAACCGATTTCATTGTACACAAAATAGTTATTTATAAAATTCGCTTATACCTATACAAAACCCAGGTTTACCTAGAGTTGGGTTAAGCTCAGATAAATAAATATATGTTATAAAAGAGATGTTGTTGTCAGTATGTGTGGATTTCCATGAAAATTGTAAACATCTAATCTTTGTCAAATTGTAATAATCTAATCAAACAACTCTTTGATTTCAGTCGGGTATCCTTTACTTTATAGATAAGATCTTACATAAGGTCTGCAACCGTTCATTCATGCCTTTTACCTATACTTATAGTGTTAGATAAAATTTCATTTCAATGCACAGCTCGAATTTTTTATATTCCGGTATATATAATCTCCGAAAGTGAAAGTGTCTTGTTTACTGTTTACAATTCTGAACTTGGCATCATGTGGACCCATCTGCGACGCTATCGCTATTTACTGGGCACAATTCCAACTTACAAAATAACAAGGATTCCCAATCAGTCACGGCCGGTGTTAAGATTGATATGGTGATTGCTATAATAACAATCTGGGGGCACGGCAGTGCCCCGCCAAGTCTCGAGCAAAACGGGCACGGCCGTACCATCTTTTCTCGAAGCGATTCGCGGCTGTTTCGCCCCCCCTATATCTTCGAAGTGGACAAAGCTAGGAGTTTAGGTTTTCGGTGAATAATAGTAGGCATTAGAACAAGCTTAAGTTCGAAATTACATGCCAATTGAATGAATAGTTTAGGAGTTACGGTCGATCAAAGTTACACCATTTTGTCACTCACTGACTGACTGACTCACTGACCGATCATCAAAAATCTAAGGTACTTCTAGCAGACTTAGAAACTTCAAATTTTGCACCAAGATAGGTCATTAGCCACATATAAAGGAAAAATTATAAAAACATTAAAAAATAATATACCATAGAAAACAATTTTATATTTGCGGTTTGGCAAGAACATTGTGTATGGATATTGACTGCATTGTTAACTTTGTTCGTTGTTTAAGTATTCAATTGGATGAATACATACATAGAATAGAAAAGAATAATATAAATGTAATACATAGACTATAATTAATCTAAATTAATACATAAAGTTCATAATTCATTAAATTAATAAAGCTAAAACTCCATTGTATTGCGATAAATATTGTATGCGCGCTCGATAGATGGCATTGTACCTGTCTGAATCGCGCTATGGTTTCGTTACAGAGCGCAGTCTAAGTAGTACTTTAAAATAATTCAATAATTTTCATTTGATAGCGCCATCTATCTATGAACAACCATTTCGAAACTAAAAAAATATTGTAGCGATATTCAGAGAAATTAAGTTAGCCGGATTAGATAGTAGATTTATTATTGTTACTAAAACAGTTATTTAGGAAAATAGTTTATTAATATAACATAGACATAGTTACATAAATCTAGTTGTTTACGTGTTATTTAGTTTAGTTATATTTAGTTTGTAAGTTAGTAGATATATATTTATTTAGTTATTTGTTAGTTTAGTTTAGTTCTATTTAGTTTGTTAGATAGAGAATGGGTCCTAAGCAAAAAAGTAGCTGAAGTCCAAGAAATTATGAGGACACCTAAAAAAAAGAAAGAAATACACTTACAAAAAATAAATGAGATCCCACCAAAAACATTAAATGTAAAAAATGCCAAGTCTCTCGATGCAGTCTTTCCATCGTAAAAAGTTTTGAGATCTCACAGAAGCCAAGTCCTATTCAAATTATTTTGTAGTTATAAATCAACATTTAGTAATTATATCAATAGTTTTCTTTATATTATAACTATAGTGACTTGGCAATGAGCACAAGTAAAAACAAATAAAACGGCATATTTGGAGGAGTTGAAAGTTACACACACCGCATGCATAAACATTCTCTTTTATTTACTTTATTTATTCTCTTAACATTCATCATTTACTTTCATAAAGCGATGGCCCGTAAGGTATTCTTAATTATTGTATTGGAACATGTAGTCGGTAGTGACCATCATGATTCACACATAACAAATAATCTGATCACAGGTCTCGTCAGTAACATTTGCACATAATTCCAGGCAGCAAGCAGCTTTTAATTTGTGCTCATTGCCAAGTCACTATAGTTATAATTTAAAGAAAACTATTGATATAATTACTAAATGTTGATTTATAACTACAAAATAATTTGAATAGGACTTGGCTTCTGTGAGATCTCAAAACTTTTTACGATGGAAAGACTGCATCGAGAGACTTGGCATTTTTTACATTTAATGTTTTTGGTGGGTTGAATTTTCATTAAAAGATATGAGAGGACAAAAAAAAGTGTGGTGTCGTTACTGTTATCCTCTAAGCGATGGAAAAGCGCTCATTAGGAGTAAGACACCAGATGTTGTTATTCACTTTATATTTTTATAAACACGCGTAACCAATCCCCAAAGGCTTGGTAACGCGTGTACTTTGATTTCTAGAAGGTTCAAAGAAAACACCGAGAGAAATAACCGGTTAACTATCTATCCAGATTATGCTATGGCAAGTCTAAGTAGTCACTACAATTGTCTTATTATCATTTTTTGCATAGATACAACGCGTACGAGTACTACGAGCGCAACCCGGAGCTCCGGCAATGCATCGAGCAGATCCGTAGCGGCTTCTTCTCGCCGGACGAGCCGGGCCGGTTCGCGCACATCGCCGACGTTTTGCTGCAGCACGACCGCTTCCTCCACCTCGCTGACTACGACGCGTACATCGAGGCACAGGATAAGGTCTCCGCATGCTATCAGGTATGTTGGTCCGAGCTTTCCCTTGTTCTTCTCCTTGATAGCGACCCGCCCGGTTTCAAAGAGGTGCAAATGTGAAAAATAAATAAAATCTATTAGCTTCTAAAGGTGGCTTCGCCCGCGTGGAGGTCGGTAATTATCCCATGGGAATGTACTACCAGGATTAAAAGTATCCTATGTTCTAATTCAGCCGCCCTCAGGCGACTCCTGCCTAATCTCGGCGGGCAAAACGCCTCGCCGGTTATGCCGGTGTCGTGCGGTCCATGGCCCTCTGCGGGTCCCCTGTGTGGACCCTGTGCATGCAGAAGCGACCGGCAAAGCTGGTCGCGTGCCAGAGGGTTATGGACATTCGGATGGCCACTCCAGCACGTCAATGACTGGCGTGTGGAGTCGCAACGCCGGGACGAATCCCCGCTGCCTCGAAAAGTCGAGGTGCAGTGGGAAGAGCTCCGGTGCGATCGACCTACCGCTGGACGCAGGTCCTAACCGGACACGGAAGTTTCGGGAGGTTCCTGTGTCGGATAGGGAAGGAGGAAACGCCTGGGTGTCGCCACTGTGAGGATTGCCCGGAGCATATGGTGCAGGACTGCCCCGCTTGGGCAGAGCACCGCCGTGTCCTCTTGCGCCCGGCATTGGTCGAGGCCATTGCATGCTGCGGGGCGAGACGAAGAAGCGGTCGCCTCCTGCGAAGCAGTCATGCTAGCGAAAGAGGAGGCAGGACGCCTGAGGGCGAAAACAGCGTCCACCTCACAACTCAGCCGCAGTGGGAGACGCCCACGGCAGCGGTCGTCGCAGGATGATCTCCGGCCACCGTAGGCGCGGGTATGCAGACGGCGAGTAATGGGCGACTCGCTCATCGCTCACTTGCTCGAATCATGGACCATGCCGGGTCGACGAGATACGATCTACAGTGACCTCGGAACGTTTATTGTAACGTGGATTTTAGTCAGTACAAGTCTGACAGTCCCTCCTGCCCTGCCTTGGGTGGGAGGACTCATTTTATTATTTTACCAAGCCAAAAAAAAGTACTAATTCAGATCATGGTTTACTCTTGTGCGCATTCAAATACGTTCAACTGTTTTAGTGTAAAAGTGTGTAAAACTTTCGCATTTATATTATTAGTTCTTTCTTGTTCGCCGATCCATCCTGTTGCATTGCCTGCCCGCGGTATTACTTCGTTTTCTGAAATCTCATTTTATTATAAGTAAAAGGATTTCTGTGGTTGTAAAGACAAGTTAAGGTTATTTGGAGGCACCCCGTGATCGGAGGTCCGGGGCGGACCGCTCCTGTCGTTAGTCAATCAATAGGTCTTGGATCTTGTTTAGGTTAAAAGCGTTAATAAACACTTTTGGCCTCAGGAAGAAACAAGCTTGAATACAAAAAATGAGCTTCTATTAATTGTTAATAAAAACAAAGACCGAACTAAAGCGGTTTGAAGGTTATAAGTATAAATATAGATAGAGGTAATAATGTCGGCAAAATTCAATGTGTTTGTGTACCTGCAGGGAGAAAAACAACAAAAAATTGTTTCTCCAATGTTCAGTTATCGTCTTACATTTCGGCGAATAACTCCGAAATCTGTCGCTTTAGGACATTACTAGCTGACCCCGCAAACGTTGTTTTGCCATATAAATTAAAAAAAAAATAGATAGTAGCCGATTCTCAGACCTACTGAATACGCATATAAAATTTGGTAAAAATCGGTAGAGCCGTTTCGGAGGAGTACGGTAACTAACATTGTGACACGGAAAAGAGAATGGGCATCCTGGGACCACCTTCCAATAGCAATGAGATGTATGTCGTTGGATAGGTCTTTTCATTTGGAACAACTATTGTTCAGACAGTTTTTTTTGTGATAGCTGTCCGTTCGGAGTTATGAGACTTATTAGGCCAGAGAAACAAAAAATTTTAAAAACCTTTTTTTTACATGGATAGTATTTTATGCTTTAGTCTCGTACACTTTGTATCTTCGGGACGCGTCTGGAGGCGACGTAGGCCCTGGCATTATTTTTTTTTTCGTTTTAACTTTTAAACTTTTAATGAGTGAATACACTGGGTGAATCGGTAGGGACTGTTAGACTATAGTACGGAATAAAATCCACGGTACGTGTTATTAGTAAACGAGATAACATGTCTGGATACACGTATGACTCGGAAGAAAACTTGCTAATATACTGGTTATTCTCGAAAGCCTTTGACAGGTCTTAGTGAACGATCAATCAGAGTAGTCGATGGTGGCTGATTATCTGAGCTTATGTCTATTGATTCCGGAGTTCAACAGGAGTCTGCCATGTTTTCTCTCCAACTCATATTCTGCTGCACATTTCTAACACGCGAGGCGGGGTGCGTGAGGGAGAAGACAGCTTCCACCTCACAACCCAGCCGCCGCGAGAGATGCCCACGGCATCGGAAGTTGCGAAACGATTTTCGGCCACACCGTAGGCGCGGGCCTATATCGCACCGTATGCCCCGCTTTTAGAGAGACTCACGTCTCGCCGGAGGTGACTCGCATCGTATTCCACGCGCGCCTCAAAGAGCTGGCAGCAATCTGAGAGTGGGGCACAGTCAGATTGCTGCCAGCTCTTTAGCGAGCTAAAGCCTGCCGGGGTCTCGGGACTGTCCCGTCAGGAAACCGTGACCCTGGAATGTAAAGGGTTATTGAAGGATCATCGTGTAGTCAGTACAAGTCTGACAATCCCTCTCGCCCCGCTCTGGGTAGGAGGACTCACTTGATGATTTTACCACGGTAAAAAAGTCTCCCAGTGAGCGAACAAGAAACTTGTCTCTTTTAGCGCCACCAACTAGTCGGTAGTGTAGGTCGAAACTACATCCTTTGTGGATTTATTTCGACCAACTCGACTTTTCCGGGTACATTGTTCAGCTTCTGGGTATGGAGTTGATATCCAATGTCAACTTCGGCGCCAATATTGGGCACACAGCCGAAACTGTGGCCAATACACTGGGTATCCTAAATGAAGTGATACTTTACGCCTGCATAGTTTTTGAGCAAGTCCAATTCTGCATTGAGTATCGCAACAACCTAACCTAACTTAACCTGTGGGATGGCTCAGTTAAATACAAACTTCTGCACTTGACCCAGTGGAACGCAGAGCTCCTTAGATTCATTGGCGACGTGAAACTGGTGGAAGCTAAACTTCACAGCTTAGCTCATCTCATTGTCGCAAGGTTGCCCGCTTTTTGTTTTATTTTTATATTTGGTTCGGTCTTGCTAAAGATGAGATCTAAAATGGAGCGAGCTCACGAATTCCACAACCTCATCCCACTGGCCCAAATGCAGTGCATCAAAACTGAAGAATGTCCAGCATCGGACATTTAAATGAACTGCAAGTCTCCATCCATCCCTACTTGCCATTCCATTAATTCGCACTAACTGATTTCAATTAATATTCTTCTTATTGCGCATGACAAAACAGTAGAACTGCCTACCTGCATCTGCGTTCCCGAAGGCTTAATACAACTCGAATTTCTTCAAAGTAAGAGTGAATAGACTTTTTCTGGGTAAACTAGTAGACTTTATGTAAGCCACCTCTGATTTCGAAAAGACACAGGAGCAAACCCAAGTTAAATATAAAAGTTGGCTAAATGATTTTTATCAGAATAAATACTATGCTTAACAGTTATCTAGTTCTTTTATTGTTATCTGATATCATGGAAAAAATATTTTTTTGTCCCAAAAGTCCCGAAAATTCCGGGACTTCCCGATTCCTTGGAGGCCTGTCCTGAAGTTCCCGGTTCTTCCAACATGAACCGGTTCTCAATTCCCTAATGGTA
Organism: Agrotis clavis; assembly: GCA_954870645.1. NCBI lineage: Eukaryota > Metazoa > Arthropoda > Insecta > Lepidoptera > Noctuidae > Agrotis > Agrotis clavis. The sequence continues at coordinate 13,919,167 of OX940922.1, forward strand.
ACACGTAGATCTGTAGACAGCCTTAAACACTTGTTTTTAATGTAACTTAAAAGTCTTATAACTCCGAACGGACAATTGTAACAACAAACGTTTCTTAACAACAATTGTTGCAAATGAAAAGCCCTATCCAACGACATATATTTTATTGCTATTGGAGGGTGGTCCCAAGTTTCATATATTTTTGCCCATTCTCTTTTTATATATAAGACTAGCTGACCCGGCGAACTCCGTACCGCCTGAGAAACGATTAAAAAAAAACCTTTTAAACCTTCCCTGGACTTTCCAAAATAATTCAAAACCAAAATCAGCCAAATCGGCCCAGCCGTTCTCGAGTTTTAATCAGACTAACGAACAACAATTCATTTTTATTTATATAGATAGATGTACGGAACATTTTTGGTTTGTCTTAGTGTTCTCTATCTAAATATACAACGTGTAACGTTAAATGCGCAAAATCTCTCGTGGGGTAACTCAGCCCATGTTACTGAACAATGTTTGTTCTAAGACTTTTGGATATTCACAAAAAAAAAAAATGATTTTTCATACTGATAGACCCGATCAGTTTCTCATTCTCCGAGTCTTAGAACAAACATTGTTCAATAACTGGCCACGAGAGGTTTTGCGCATTTAACGTTACACGTTGTATAGCTGCAAATGTGCAACTATTAAAAAAAATCTTCTATCCCCTTTACCACATTCTCAAGAAGATTTCATTTTGGGATTTGGGTATTTGAGAATGGGCGATTTGAATATTGGACATTTTTGGATTTATTACATACTAACTTGTTGCCAGCAGCTTCACCCGCTACAACTCGAAAATTAACCCACGGGAACATAAAATCGGGATAAAATCTATCCTATGTGTTAATCCAGGTTATAAACTATCTGTGTACCAAATTTTAGCCAAATCCGTTCAGTGGTTTTTGCGTGAAAGAATAACAAACATACCTACATACACATACATACATCCTCACAAACTTTCGTATTTATAATATTATTAGTAGGAATAGTAGGATTGGCACAGTTGGTCATTTTGCCCCTGAACGCGTCAAACACTTATCCAAAAATGTCTGACGGGATAATGGAAGAAGAAAACGTGTAGCGCCCAGTGCCGGATTAGCCATATAGCAGGAGGCAGCAAATGCTACGGGCCCCGCGCCTTAGGGGGCCCCGCGCCTGTGCCCAAAAAAAATATCACAAATATGTAATACACCTTGGCTATTCTTAAAGTGAGCGATTGGCCACACTGTCACTGCTAACGCCTCGTTACAGTCGTCTCTTCAAGACTGGATACGCTTTGTATGCATGGCTACATCGAAGCAATGTAATCCACATTGAGGCATTTCGTATTGAGACCTCCAGCGGCCGCCCTCAGGCTACTCCTGCCCAATTTCAGTGAGCCAAACGCCTCATGCAAGGAGGCTATACGCCGGCGTCGTGCAGTCCCTAGCCCTCTACGGGGCCCCCGTGTGGTCCCTGATTAGCATTCGGACGCGACCACTAAAGCTGGTCGCATGCCAGGGGTCATGGCTATCCGGATGATCTGGGGATATCGCACGATCGCCAGCGAATCGGCCAACCTCCTTGCCGGATTGCTGCCCTGGGATCTGGAGGCGACTGCCCGCCATCGCGTCTATGAGTGGCGCGTGGAGGCGCAGCGCCGGGGTGTATCTCCGCTGCTTCTAGAAGTGAAGGCACGCCGGTTAGAGCTCAAGGGCGATCTCAGGGCAGTATGGAGGGAACGACTGTCGCAACCCAGGTCCGGGCACGCCACAATCGCGGCGGAAAGACCCCTTTTTGAAGAGTGATTGGATAGGCGTCACGACGTCCTTACCTACCGCATAATGTTTCGGAAGGTACCTGTGTCTGATAAGGGGGAGGAAACGCCTGGGTGCCCAAGGATCGCCCAGAGGACACGGTGGAGCATACAGTGCAGGACTGCCCCGCTTGGAAAGCACCGCCGTGTCCTCACGGCGGCGATAGGCGTAGACCTCTCGCGACCTCTCTCGAGACGGAGTGGGAAGCGGTAGCCTCCTTCTGCGAAGCAGTCATGCTCGCGAAGAAGAAGGCGGGCCGCATGAAGGAGAGGACAGCATCCTCCCTTCACCCCAGCTGCAGTGACGGACGTCGGCAGACGGTCTCTGGCGGTCACCGTAGGCGCGGGCACGTGGGTGGCGAGTAATGGGCGACTCGCTGTCCGACCATGGACCAAGGGTCGACGGCATGTTGTGTTCCACGCGCACCTCAAAGAGTGTCAGCATGATGACGGGGCCCCCCTCTCGAGGGCCAAACGTACGGGGGTCGCGAGACTTATCTCATTACCGTGACCCCGGAACGTAAAGGGCTATTGAAGGACACCGTGGATTTACCGCTAAAAAAAGAGGCAATGTAACTCTAGGGCCCCATGGCTACATTTGCTACGGGCCCCGCACCGGCTTTATCCGGCACTGGTAGCGCCCATATAAAATGGGATGAGGGCAGAAAGATCACATGTATAATATTTATTCCCGTGGGATAATCGTTGACCTAAACCGATTTATAATCGAGTGCGGCATAAAGGCTCTCCGCTTAGCCATAAAGCTTGCGCTAAGAATCTAAGCGCAATATGTTTATGAAAACACTGGATACAGTTTAATAAAGTACAAAAAAAGATGTCAGTGTCGTCACGTGATTTTCATCACAACAAGCCCGTTTAGATAAGAAAAATATACCATCAGTTATTATGTGCGAATAATATCCTAATGAACACTGATAGCCATTTGTTTATAATCGTTTGATAAATATAAAAATGACGAGATTTTTTCGTTTATCATAAAGGTTATCAGTACTTAGTGAAATGAGTCATATCTGTAGACCCTTATGTCCAAGTTGTATTAATAACTCAGTGGCTACTACAATGTTTCTAATATTGACATAACTTGGCACTGCTCTGCTCTCGTTACCAGTTACATCATGAATGCATAGCTTCGGTACTTACATACATGTTATCGATAAATAGCGAGAGTTTTTATGGCACTCCCGGAGTTATTTTTTTTCACCAATCTTTTGACACCACAGAGGAAAATTAGGTAGCCTGCAGCTTGATGTGATGATTACAACTGTTCTAAATTGTAAAACAGGTAAATGTGATCAATTTCTCCCAAAAAAAAAGAAATATCTCAGTCTATTCAAATGTACAATAATTATGATATTAACTCTCAATAAACAGTAGTCTTCAATTTTCGATTCATCGACAGTCGTCTCCAAAAACATAATGGCTTCATACTTCCAGCCCTTCCCTGCGTAATCCAAACTTATTTGCCTTATGAAATCTTTCGCATTCATACGGACTGGTGGGTCTGGTGGAGAGAGATAATCTGCGACTTATTTTTATTTTAATTCACAGAACCAGGCTAAGTGGGCTGAGATGGTGATCGAGAACATTGCATCTTCTGGAAAGTTCTCATCTGACCGCACCATTGCGGAATACGCGCGTGATATCTGGGGCGTGGAGCCGACCTGGGAGAAGCTGCCTGGACCCCAAGAGGTCTAAGATCATCTGCCATCCATCCTATACCCCACACTCGCCATGATACTAGAACGGTACTCAATAATGTTACCCTAACACCAATCTCTTGCCATCTCGAAAGTATGTACTGCTAAAATATAGTAAGTACTGATTTATATATTTTTTAAAGTTAACTTTGCAGAAGCCTCAAACGTAAAAAAATATTTTGAAAACAATACCATATATTTATGTAAATGTATAACTTTTCCTATTTCCACTCTCTATCTAGCCAAGGAAGTATTAGTCTTTGGCATGAATACAATTACCTAGTTTCTTTTTTTACCATTTTTTAATTTATTTTTAATAAATAATGTTCCAAAACCGCAGGCTGTTTCTTTTAAGCATAATAAGCAAATTATTTAATTATTAAGGCTTTGTAACATCATTTCATAAACTTCGAAAAATCAAATAATCTGATAATAACTTCGTGTAGTGTTAACTCAATTTTGAAAGCTATTAGATTAGATGTTGAGAATTGAATGTATTTAGAAAAATATATTATTAGATACATATTATAATATTGTTCAATGGAAATTATGAGTAGATCTTGTGTAGAATATAGTGAACACTATTAAACAGCGGATATTTAAAAAAAACTATAAGGTACAAGTCTTGTGCGATCGTACTAACGTTCCTAAATCCATGGCTTTCTACCTTCTTTCTGTTTCAAGTTATGTATTTCTAAGGAATAGTTGGACACGAAGAATATTAGAACAATTTATTGTTATGTGCCATATACTTTTATATTTTTTGTGAAATATATTTTACACACTATTGTATAAAAAGTGACATTAAAATCTGTTATAACCTCCAAACTGTCACTTTGCTACAAAACCTGTGTAGAAATAAAATGAAGTAAGAGTAAAAGTATTGATTCTTATGGTTTTATAATGTTTAAGAATATTTTTCTATATTATACACCAGATATAATATACTTATGCTGCCATAGAAATGTTATTTATTTATGTTGTTATAAATTATTATTCTACTTTTAATAAAAATATTACAATCAATCTAGTTTTTTTTATATGTGTATTTTCCTATATTTTACTTTCATTCAGATGAACACAAAAATTCACCGTACAGTAGTCTAGTACAGCCATTAAAAACAAATCGTAAATAATGTTCCAGTCGATAACACATCCTGTAACAAAGTGAGAGTGAGACGACGCTAAGCACCTTGAATTCAATAATATTAAATACATACTCTTGAACAGGGAGACCGCGAGTACGAACTGCAAGCTCACGGGTTCGTGTCTTTACGAATTTCCTGCGTGCGCATTACTTTCATGTCCTGCGACCCTCGGCCCTCGGCTAAAATCGCTCCGTGTCGGCCAGGACCACTTGGTGATTCGTTGAGGCTTGAGGCGTAGAGCAGATACGATATAGTACACCCATCCTTTTCTGTGGTCGGATGTCATCGGCCGTTTATATCATAGCTATACGAGTTACTCATACCGCGTCTGTAGCTTGGGCGGGTCGGTCGTCGCCACTCGTCTCCTCGCGTGTGTTGTGTTTCAAGTGTTGTGGGTGCTGCGCTGAGCCGATACTCGGTCTTTGCAGGTATGAGTCGTGAAATACAATAAATCCTTTTCACTCAGTATACCCTTGTGTTTATGTTATAAAAGGATTTTTTTTTGCAAAAGCGCTGCCGGCCCGGCGAATGCGCGACCACGATCGATAACGATGTTGTCTCGGTTGTGTAGATATAGAGTCGCCTGCTATATCTTGGTTCTTATTTGGTATTTCCTTCTCCGATAGAGTACTATGTTTGTACACAATGTTTTAATAATAGACGGCATGCTATTTAGACTTGGATTTAATTTATCGGTCCCGTCTACCGTTTTTGGAACGGCTCTCCGACTCTATCGGCGAACGAAAGCATGCAGAAGAGTTGCACATAATATTCTGTTTCGATGCGAGGTTTTTAAATTAAACTCTCTACTAAATTATTACATTATTGACTGAGTTTGTCCCAATCCAAACAACGAAATGATTGTGGGTGGCGGATATTGAGAAATTGCGCCTGGCCACTTACGTTTCGCAATTATCGATCTGATTCGGATGTTATTTATAACATGAGAAGGGATGGACAAATAATACAAATTGTAAATTAAAACTGCCTTGATTGAATGCAAACTGATTCCTGGCTTTGACTAACCCCTCAAACTCTTATCCGGAATATTCAATAGGAAACATGTTTTTGTGAATGTACTACGTTGCTTTGAATAAAGCTACGGATATTATAATAAGTCATTCACACGCAAGTAGTAAGCTTTGACTAATCAGTGTGATTCATTGAGTTGTAAGTCGAAGCACGTGGTGAAGCAGACACCTCCCATAGATGCGATTATTCAGTAGTAGCGCAGGTCTGAATTATGCGCTGTAACGATCTAAAAACAAAAAGATCCGAATGTATAGAACATGTTCAAGTAACTGGAGTTAGGATAGTTTGCCAGATTTAGACAACTAGTACTACCTACTTAATATAAATAGACGCTTTTTTTTTTTTTTTTTTTTTTTTTTACGTGGCAAAATCATCAAATGAGTCCTCCAACCCCGGGCAGGGCGGGAGGGACTGTCAGACTTCTACTGACTAAAATCCACGGTGTCCTTCAGTAGCCTGTTATGTTCCGGGGTCACGGTAATGAAACAATCCCGCGACCCCGGCAGGCTTTGGCCCTCTGAGAGGGGGCCCCGTCATTATGCTGACGCTCTTTGAGGCGCGCGTGGGACACAACGCGCCGTCGACCCGGGCATGGTCCATGGTCGGGCAGCGAGTTGCCCTTTACTCGCTGCCCGCATGCCCGCGCCTACGGTGGCCGGAGATCGTCTGCTGACGTCCGACGCCGACGCCGCGGGGGCCTACCACTGCGGTTGGGGCGGAGGGAGGACGCTGTCCTCTCTCTCTCGCGGCCCGCCTCCTCCTTCACGAGCATTACTGCTTCGCAGAAGGAGGCGACCGCTTCCCACTCCGTCTCGCCCCGCAGCATGGCTGCGACCAATGCCGGGCGCGAGAGGTCTCCGCCTATCGCCGCCGTGAGGACACGTCGGTGCTCTGCCCAAGCTGGGCAGTCTTGCACCGTATGCTCTACTCTCTATAAATAGACTCTCTATAAATAGACGCTAGAGCATTAAACAAGATAGCTTTCGCTGGAAGGAAAACCGGTCTTTCCATATTTGCAGCACGAAGAAAATGATGGCAATTCCTAAGTTTTTGCTGGCGTTTCATTTTTTCCATTAAGTGTGCTTGTGGGTGTAATACTATAGGTAGGTTACTCATAACATTGATTATTTAGGTCATTAATTTCGGCGACCCTTCTAGCATACCGGCCTTCCCTCGTTTAAACAGTCAAGAGGGGTGGCAATTCGATTGGAACTGCTTCATATACACAAGCTTGATTATAAAACAAAAAGGCCAAAAAAATATAAAATGACTTTCAAGACATTGAAATATTTAACGATACAGCGATTGGCCGAAAAAGCCTGTTTGTTCCTCGAAGGCAGGTGCAAAACGTTCGAACAACAGATGGAAGTTTTTTTATAGACGTTGGCAGGTAAAGGGCCTCTCTCCTTACAATATTATCTTGAAGAAAATAATTGTTCCGATTTTGTGGTATGACCAAAAAAATCTCTTTAGAGAACTTCATTAAGTATGAACTTAAAGATTCTGAAAGATAAGAGGTTCCAATAATAAGTAGGAGAACGTTAGAAGATTATTGAGTGTCCGTTTTGTACATATTACTAGCTTAGTTATTTTAAATGCAGAATCATTGAAACTAGTTTTTTATTTATCGCATCAAATCAACCATGGTCACGGCTATAAAGCTTTCAATTTTGAAACCTAACTATCAGCCCACATCTACTAACCAGACGAATAGTTATACGTACGTGATGTCTTCCTGCGTGGGAGGGGTGCTTGTAAGGACAGGGGGGAAGGAATTCGCTATCTTTACTTCCACTTAGGAGGGGTGGGGAGAAGGGGACTCGTATTGCAGCTTCCCAGACGGCTCGGAGGCGACTCGATCCATTCTATTGAACCAAATATCTATAACGACACCTACATATAATACCACCTACGTATATGTACCATATCATCGCGTCCGTCGTAGACTTGGGAGACAGACCTTTTAACGATTTTTTCCTGCACTGAACAATTATTATAGTTTTAATCTTACAGGTTAAAACAATAAAAGTAAGCAGCTGTGATTGGCTAAGATAGTAAAATTGCATTATCGTGCGGTAGAAAGATAAAAACAAAGCGCGTATCGATGACAATGTGTACCAAGTAAATAAACAATAACACAATTTTATCCCAAAAGTACCGTATCAATAAACATTTACAACGTTGTAGTAACATTATAGATCCGGTGTTGATGACCTGGCACTCCTAAATAGTGTCGTGCAATCATGGATTTAAACCCAAAATAGGTTTGTCCTGTTTTTATACGGAAATAATTGGCACTTCAAATTAAAAATTTCTAATTTCTCAACTCCCTTTGCAATAAAATCAAACACTGAACTATAATGTTGCGTTCCACGTTCGTCTGATTTATGTAGGTAGCGTACGTATCGTACCCAAACGCTCACTCGTTAAATCCAAACACGAGCCGCTCGTGGCCATTTCTGGATAATGGAGCCCAAAATAGTCTTCCGTCACTCATGCACGAGGTTGGGATTGTACTGTAGATGCGGTTGTGGTTACGGAAACCGTCAGTGGATTAGACCAACACATTGTCATGTAAAACGCTGGTTTTATGTGCTTGGACCATTCTTGGACGCGACGGTAATGATCAATTTGCTAACCGTTGATGAGGTCTGTCGCGGAGTTGTTGATGATTCCTAATTAAACGTCATTTCCATAGCATGAATGATCGTCTAGCCACGACACGTTTTATGATTACCTCAGATTATAGAAACGATTATTACCCGACTGCGCCAGGAGGGTTATGTTTTTCGAGGGTATGTGTGTATGTATATTTCTTTGTGTTGCTCTGCAGCCTAAACGGCTTGATGGATTTTAACTTGAGAGGTGTCGTTAGATTCGTCTTAAACGTGAGAGTGTCACTGGGTACATAAAACTGGCCAAGTGCGAGTCGAACTCGCGTGCAAAGGGTTCCGAACTAAAAATATTTTTTTTTAATCTCTCACATTCTATCAAGTGGGGTATCAAATTAAAGGATTTTAAAAATGGTTTACAAAAATATATACAACTTATATGTTTCAATTTAATTTGGACTGATAAATGCTAACAAAAACTAAAAATAGTAAAATAAAATAAATATTTAAAAAAACAAAAAACCCGACTGCGTAAAAAAACTAAAAAGAAAGAAACAAGCCCAGTAGTTTAGAATTCACTCATTCACACTCACAGTCGGTTCCTTGGGAAGATTTGATTGGTATAATTTGAATGGGCCCCGACTGTGAGTGTGAACGGGTGAATTCTAAACTACTGGGCTTGTTTTTTTCTTTAGTTTTTTTACGCAGTCGGGTTTTTTGTTTTTTAGTTACCCAAGAGCTCTTAGCTCTTTAGTAGCTTAGCTTAGCTAGTGTGTTTCTCAATGTATGAGTCAATGATACTCGAAATGAAATGCTTTTTTAAATTATTTATTTAGGCTTTTAGAAAACGTGGTATGCTTTAGGCCCTAAAGGATACTAGTTTTTTTTAAATGTTCTAAAGTAGATCCATTTATGTCTTCTCAAATAATTTCTATTCGCCCTACAGGTGCCGTTGAGCTAAAAAATATTAAGCGGCGTAAAAATGATGTGTACTTAGTTTTCAATTCAATCATATATCGTCGCTATTGGTGATCTAGATTCTAAGGTCCAGTAGTAATTGGGCTAGTTTGCAAACTGGCGCGATGATGTCACCGTCAAGTGTTACACTTAATACATTCGTATTCGAATTATGGGAACGATAGGTCTGATCTAAATACAACATCTTGTTCTTGATTTACCACAATAATGTATGCAAACAACTAAAACTTGTTTCCAGAGCAGGACAAGTCTGAGTTATTACTGGAAGATAATTGTATTACAGAGTTTATAGCAAAGCATATTAATATCTAAGTATTACTTAGGTATACTTATTATTCAATTCACTTCAAACAATATCTAGAAGCTTTTTAAAATTATAAAGCGACACTCTCTGAAAACCGTTAAAATAATCCACTAAAACCACACAAAATCAAACTAGCAGGTAAAAGTTTGAAATGTTGGTTCATTCGGACAGGAACTAAAGTAATAACGTCCATCTGTTAATGCTCTTAATCCCTCAGCTTACACCTCCCTTTTAAATAAATTATAGAGGAGGGGGATAGCAAACAATACCTATACAAGCCAGAAATAGGGTTGAACGCCCTTGAACTCACTATAGCTGAAAACAGATGCCCAAAAAATGTCTTGCTAATACATAGGTACCTACTTGATGTGCTCTTTTTTACTGATGCCCACATTGTTTAAGTATAAAACTGTAGAAGTGCATTAACAAAGCTGTGGGAGTGTGTACGCGCGTACATTATACCAAATTGGTTTATCCTTGCGTGACTGACCGTGTTTCCGCCCAGTTTTGCCCCCCAAGCATTATGGAACTTGGTATTTTTTTTTTAATTTCGTAAGTAGATTACGGAATATTTGGGTTAAAACAGGTGTCGATTATCTTCATTTAACCACACGATGGACCTTTCGGAAATACATACATTGAATATAAAGATATATCAGTAGGCTTGCACTGGAACATAAACTGGTTGATGCTGATACGAGCAGTATTTATTTACTAGAAGTAAGAGCATATATTTTAATGAAATATACAAGTTGTGGCTAACCTTGACATGACAATAACTTGCTTGAGTCACCGTAGATTGTTTTTCCCAGCTTGGAATAACGAACACCCATAGAGAGTATTGAGCCGGCATTGTTTTCCGATCCTTTCCGCAAATCGCGTTTAAATTAAGCTTATCTAAATATATTTACATACGGTATTCAATCAGGCAGTACCTACCTATACACAATCGTTATACCGTTTTGGTAGCTTTAGGTCCGATTATATTGTTATTCAATGCTGATTAAATAGGCTTTTAAAAGACACGTGGCGAATAATTGCAAGGTCTTTGAACTTCTATAACGTTCTACAAATTACAGCAAAAGTTAAAAGATTGTCCTGAGGTGAAAGTAAATTGACTCCATTGGGTATAATTAGGAACAGTAAGATTTATGCGGTGGTGTTTGGGAGTGTTGGCCGTTTGTCCAAGCAATTAGGTAGGTACTTACCTACAACACTCAAGAAGCTCTTGGGTTCATTTATTACGGTAGAAATAATACAAGTATAAATGCTGTTATTAGATTCAATTAAGTCTTTTGCTTTGATTTCCTTAACAACAACCTAAGTAGATAATCTATTTTATTTCCTGTTTTATCATCGTCATCTTCTACCATTTACCACAATAGCAAATCCATTAAGAGCACAATTTTAACTGTAATTTCGATTTGTTTCAGATTCGGGCGGAGCCCAGCCGCATCGCGGCACTACGATCTTTTTCGTTTTATTTCGATAGCGGAATTTTTAATTCTAAGTTGTGTCACAAAACCTAAGTGATCTGTGAAGTGTCGAAGTGCGATAACATGTCGTTTATTGGATTCGCCGCCCTCGTGGCACTGGCCACTATAGGTAAGTTCAACAAAACGGTTATTTTATAAACCCTATGATATTATCATGAATAAGTAAAAAAGACATTACAATACACGCACTGGAGAAAGATAATAATACCAAACCAACCCTAAAAAAATGTAGTTCTGTCACGCACAAGTTATGAGTTCGATAATTTGGGTATCGGTCCAATTTATCGATATAAAATTTTTATTTTATTTTCTATGAAATTAAGAAAGGTGTCACATCATAAATATGGTTGTATTGGATAACCTACATATTTTGAAATCAAATATTTCCTCAAAAAAACTTTACCCCATACTAGGAATTTCTCCTGTCATGAGTCGCTAATAAACATTTAAACTCATACCTATACACAAATAGCCAGACCCGTAACAGCTACTTGAAGATTTTATAACAAATATTTGTTTCGTGCGGAAATCGAACCCGCAACAGGGAGCGCGGCAGTCGATTGCTCTATCACTGCACCAACCGTGCTGCCACACACCATACACACAGTTACACCACAGTTTAAATATGATATGCTTTAGTTTCGAGACTAGCTCGTAACAATCATGGCTCCACGTTCAGACTGTGCTAGCTGTTCTTGTTGAGCAACACAATTTTCACAGAAAATTTAAAGGCGTAATATACGAGTATCTGTGACTTCTACGCAGTTAGCGCGTAAAAGCGCGCGTCACGATCATTGGGGCTCCAACCACGGTCCACCCCACACGGCGGTGTCGGGAGCAGGCTCCTGACGTCACGGGTCGATACAGCGCGGCCGGGCAACGAACCTATTCAAACATAACACTGTTTACGAGCTCTGGCCAAAATCGTGTGCCTAAACGCTATAAACATTACTGTTGTAAGATGTAAACTTACAAATTTCCATAGCGTAAAGAACAATGCCCACGTTCCATACATTGAAAAACCTGATAATGAAAGTATATGTATAAATATAAGATATAGTAGAAATGCTTTCTATAAGTTTAGAAAATAATGTCTTATATTTACTTTGGTGATTTAAACGCCACGAAGTCTGAAAAATATTAATGTTTGTTTTTAGGTTAGGATTTGCCGTCACCAGAAATAAGGAAACCAACGTGTATGAAGTAATCAATAACGCTCGAAGTTTATTCTAAAATAGGAACATTTACCTGACTATGGTCTAAAACATCTTTTTTACTTTGTTAATTCAATTCACAAATGGCCCTAAGTCGATGCTAAGACTCGATGATTGCCACTATAAAATGAGAGTCGATTATTATTATTTAATCTACATCTATAAAACTAATAATTCATTACCTACTGGCTAGCACCACATAATATGCTCAATATGTGGTTAAATACCTACATTGTTGTCACAGTAATCACAGTAACATTACTTTTAATTTAACAATATAATTCAGCTGTGTTATTTTCCTAAATAAATAATTTATTAATGAAAATAACATTCATATGTATATAACATTCATAAATAAATAATTTATTTATGAGAATAACACAGCTGTTCATAAATAAGTACTTTCTCAAAAGTACTTACAATACTAACTACATTTTTAGTAGGTACAAAACAATACCTACCCTAGTTAGATAGTTGCTATACCTACCTTCAAATACTGTTGATATAATAAACCAAATCTTGTTGTCAAAAGGGGTCACTTATTTACCAACCCACATACCTGTTGAATGAAACGGGGAAAATAAATAAAACACTTTGTTGCAGTAGAATGTTATATTTATATTCATTATTTTCATCCAGTTTTCTTATAACGTCATGTCAGAAATTCTGCTGGAGCAGATATATGTCTTCGTAAAATATAAAAGGTACCACACTACCGTCATCACTTCATCAAGTGAGTGCATCATCCAGTGTTCATCGACCGACCAAACAATTTCAACATTATTCAACAATCCCGGTTCTGCCAGACATTTTATTTTCTATGAAAACATAGACATAATATATTTTTTCCTGACATGTGCCTGGATTTAATTTTTCCTCTTATTAATGTTTTAATTACCACTTCGTCTGAAATAGAAACTCCACAGGCATCATCAGCACACTCAATATGCATAGCAACACGCTTGCAACTTATCCAGCATACATGGCATATTCGATCAGATGATGATATCTGTGAAAGAAAACATTGAATTAATATCAATTATGTTACTTTTTGTATATATTAATAAAAGAATAGACATCACTGCATACACCTATTATTTTCATGTTAAAAGTATTGGTAAGTATGTACATTATATTTATTTGTGTTTAAAAGTAGTACAGCATAGGTCAATCATTGACTGGTATTATCATTTTTATCCAAAAGAAATATGATAAACAATATATAAACATAAATACCTGAAATAGTGCAATCCTTGTTTGTCTAGCAGCATTTATCTGTCTTTGCTCTTCTGAATCAATAACAATAGCATGTCTCTGACGGTTAAATACATACAGACCATACTGCATAATTGTCTACGTCCTGGTTGAGATAACTCGGAAGCTTGAGCACCGTCACAGCTTGTTGATAATTGCTCGTTTATGCTTTTCATGAGGAGTTTATTACAAGGTTCACAATTTACAACGGTATCAGGTATGGTAAGCAAAGGTCATCAGATGAAGAAAGATATCGGGGTCCAGAGACGGTAAATAGGGTCGTTATAAGAAGAAACACCGAAATAGTACAGTACACAACAAGACGCAAGAGCAACAACAACGAAGGATTGCGCCGATGAAAATCACAGAACTGTCATTGTCATCTGTCAAAAAATCCGTTTCACTTGCGCACACTCAATGAAACACTGCATGAATAATTTAATTTAATGACAGTATTATTTTTAAATAATTTATTTTATCACATGACTAATAAAGAAATACTTACTGATAAAATTAAACGTACAATAAACATCAAACTCAGAGACAAAGTGGAAGACTCAAGTAGCAAAGTGTAAAATGGAACGTTTTAAAAAAAGGATAGTTTGGATGCGTTCAAAATATGTCAATGCGTTACGTAGAATTAACATAAATAAATGTTAAAAAATCTTTTTTTCCTGCGTTTCTTTTAAAAATGTGATTAGTGAAATAAATATACAATTCAATAAGCTATATTTTAAGATTTATTTCATTTCTATACATAGTCAGGTCAAAAACGAGCATTCTTCTTTCATAGTTGTTCCTAACGAATACTGGGGAAATATTTGGTTCTCGACTCAGAATATACGATTCCATTCCCTTCTCATGGGTCTCGTGAAGAGAGAGTACAAAGGTTACAGTGTCGCCGCGTGCTGTTGTGTGGTATTCATGCAGAACTTAGACGTTTTAAGGCAATATTCGATCAGAATTTAAAGTCATGTTTATAGGAAGAGCCGTTCCTGATTTATGAAAGTACTCAGTGCTAATCAACCCTTACAGCAGCACATGGGCCAGACCAGAAGCCAAGAGTTCAAAACTCCACGGATAAAAAATAATACCCAAACCCACAAAATATTCGGCAGTTGCTTGTGGATGCGAGTAAGTCCCGAAAGACCTCAGTCGTATGCACGGATATAAACCAGACGATGACTAGCCAAGCAGAGAATAAAATTAAATTGGGTGCTTTGCCTGTAAAAAACGTAGTCACTTAAACCTTGGTTCTTTTCTTCTACAATCGCACTGACGAGAACACGATCCTTTCAGCTTCGTCAAAGGGTCTTTTTACAACCTTAGTACCGAATTTTGCGGTGGCGATTATAATCTTACTAACAAGAGCGAGACCCGTTCCTTTAACTTAAGCGTACTTTACGGAACAAAGCAGAATAGGTTACAAACGGAAAACGGGCTGTCTGTCTCTCTCTAAAAGAAAACTCACACAGACAAACCATTTAAATAACTTGTCTACAAAGCAACGGATGCAATCATACAGTTATTAGAATTATTAGTTACACCTGCAGAAATCGTCTCAGTCAACTGGATGATTCATTTTATACGTACTAGTACCTAATTGCTATAGGTATGTTTTTTCTCATAGTTATTGATTACTACAACAAGCGATTCTTTGTGTGGCATTGGTTTATTAATTAATTCTTAGTCCTTAATTAAGTATAAATTGGACAAACTGTACAATTCCATAGGTACAAACTCGTAGTTTAATGCCCGTCTGACTGTCTGTATGTATGTGACTGACTGTAGCCTAAAGAGATAACTCCAAGATTAAATGTGAAAGTACAAACTGAAAGTTCACGTTGTTTAATGCTGATGTTGTTCGGAATACACAACACAAAACTTTCCTGAGTTTCATTAGAAACGCCCAACATAGTTTTCACAAATTTTGTACTGCAGACATGATTCGAGTATACCACCTTATAGTCCAGTCAACGAGGATTTTTTTGTATGAAGACTTTCGAAAAATTCCTCCGGCGCTGAAATTTGGCATATGATGAGAGTAGGTGATACAGATTACAGATGCACAATAATCCAAAATTTTTTTAGCCGAGAAGTTCCTTTTTTTATTAAACATGAAAATTGCTTATAACTCTCTGCGAAAAATTCCTCAGCCTCAAATACTTTTTGTATTTGTTTAAAATATGTATTAGTTAGAATAGGGAAGTATAAGGACTATTAAGATAGGTATATTGGCAGCCACCATTAACGCCTCAACTAACTAGGTACTAAGTGAACTGGCAGCGAGTGTCGTGTGGGCGAGGTCGCCAGGTCCAGTCCGAGTGCTAGGTTTAACAGAAACACCGCAGAACATTGGCCTTTCAACGCATGAAGGTCATGACCGTGACTCCAATACAACGATATATCTTCTACAGCTGTGCACTATTTCCAATACTATAGAAGATATTATGGCAACAGTGTAAGATAAACCTTAAGTGGACGAACGTTTAAAAAGATCAGTTACATCAGCATGATTCAACTTTTACAGAAAATGTGAACGAATGACTAATCCTAGCTGACCTAACAAATGCAAAATGTCGGAATTATAATTTGCGAGTAATGTATTGTTTTAGACATAGTCTATAATGTAAACCATCTCGTGTAGTCATTTTTTAGTAAATGGAAGATAATGGGTTTTGTTTTCACTATCCATAAAAATAACATTTTTTATCAACAGTCAAATTATTTGAATTCTCGCCACCCAAATAAATTAATGAGTCACTTGGAATGGCAATATTGATTTAAATATTTTTTCTCTCAGCATTTGTGAATAAGCACCGCTCCTTGTTATTTTTCCTATTTCGTTTCATAGCTGTCATAGTATTTTTGGGTCAATGTAAACATAACGTAAACAGAGTCCGTATGGTTTATTATTATGACCATTAATCCGTTTATTTTCGCGCTGACATACATATACTTACGCATTAGTAGGAACCACCATAATTATTATACCAACCATACTAAATTCAACGAAATAAAAACTGTCCCTACAGACACCACAATGACAGATTGACACGCAACCAACCAAGTGCTGCTTTATTTATATAATCGTAGTTACTCATTCATTAACCACATACACAAACATTGTTACAATCCTTAATCAAGGTCTCTTAAACCCTTTTTAGCAACTCAATTCATCCTTTGTTCATGTATGAGCAATGAATATTCTGGACCAATAGGCGAAGCCAGACATTAATCATGCAATAATTCCACTTATAACGGTCTTCGTATTTAAATTAAATGTTGAAGGAAGGAATTGACTACAAAAGCAGTTTCAGCAGATGACACTGGTGTTTTATTGGGTTTTGAATTTTCAACAAACAAACAAAACCGAATACTTACAACAGCCGTTGTGTTGCCATTGCCACTTGTCATTGATATTCCAGGCTATCGTTTTTGTTTCTTACAATGAATACTTCCTACATTCGTTACTCGTTATCTCTATTGCGATATGAACACACTGTTTATCAACAAACAGCCACAAGCACGTGTTAATGAGCGATCAAAAGAGCGCTCGACTGAACTGAACTACTAATGAACATTCGGTTTTTGAAATCCTAACGAGCTTCTCATTATAACGCGCATCAGGATACGGCCGTTGTCTTGCCTCATGATGAGTATATTCCAATTCACACATGGTGCTGTTGCTAACACGCAATTAATTCGGATGTGCCTTAAATAACTCATTCCCATCTAAGCAAATGTTTCACTAGGTACTGGTAGGTGGTGGTTTTGGTATGTGGATAAGCAGCTAACATTCCTATCATACTTTACTTACACACGGTATTATCTGCGTCTTTTGTGCCATACAACACTATACTAACAAAGTGACAACGGAAAGACAGATATTGGCTACACTATGATCTAATAATGAATTAGGTATGACATTACATGCCATATGATTATTTATCATTGATGTTATAGGATTCATTTGAAATGCAAACATTATAAGTAACTAAAATCTTTAATTACGTAATTCAGAATCTCATTCAGGTCCCTGACTTCTATAATCTGATCCAATCTTAAAGAAGCTGAATTCGCAACGAAATTGACAACCTACACAAGAAAAGAGCAATTCACATTTGTTGTACAGAAACGAATGTACCATGGCTATTATGGATTTTAATTACAGAACTAAAAAGATGAAACATACAATGTAGGTAATCTTTCTATGAATCGTGTCTATGTAAAGTCGAGCTTAGTGCACTTTCATAACGGCACGCACGAGTAGTGTCGCAACGATGAGAAACAAAAGATAAGCATAGATGATGATAATATAACACGGCACTACGGTAGCTGCCGACACCGAAGAATTTCACCGGGTCAACGGCCACAAATAGATTTACAGCTCGTAGAGTGTTACATGTTCATAACACTAACCATTTACATTGTTTACAATTTACTTATGATTTCTGTTTTTCTTAATTGAACCTTCTAAACAACAAGGGCAAGATACCTAATTTCAAATATTTTACCTTTTTCTTTTTTTAATATACTTACAGGGTGTGCCCGTTTTTATGCACATTGTCGACTAGGATTCTAACTAGTAGATAACGTGCAAGAAAATTGTCTATGTAGTATTTCTAGTATAACATTAATTGAATCAGAGTAATAAAAACGCTGGACACGCCAACCTTTATTGGCTACTGATTAGCTAATAAAGTGAGCATTGCTGTTCAATCGAATGGTAATTGAGACTATTTTCATAATAAAGGAGTTGCAATATAGGTCGTTAGCATTTAGGTGTACATTCGATTGTTTTCTAAATTAGGAATTCAAATCAAAGCATGTGGACGCGCGACATACCGTTTAGTTTTAGGAATTCTCCTCATGAGCATCGCATAGGCAGCATAGGCTCCGTTGAAATTCTCTGGACTCCGATTCAAACCTATGTTCGTTATTCAGATAGCTCATAGCTTGTCTTGCTAGTCTTACTCATAAATAAGGAATTCGCCGTAGGTAGGATAGATTTTAAGAATATGTTTCATAATTTGCGTTCTTATCGAGGATCCACCATTTCTGGCCTTTCTGGAAAGAATTTATTGATACATTCTGACTATTTCTTTGAATAGCGAAATTGCTATATGTTCACTGATTCTTTCTTATGAATGATTTAAAAGGTTATAACTTAAAATAAACTCTGCATCTCAAGCCCGGTTTGCCTATTAGTTGGACAATCGAATGTTGCGGTGCGTGTTGCACGTCCAATTCGAAATCAGTAACAGATATCCTCAAACAGTATTTACAGTACTTGAGCATATTAATTTAATGGAAATAAGTGCCTATGTTGGGTCCCATGGTTGCCGTTATACAAAGATAAGATCAAATGCAAAACGAGCGTGCCTGCTACAACCTCTGCATACAAACATTGTATCTGCAACTCTGATATCGAAAGTCAACATATAGGCAAGACATGATAGGCAATAGAGAATTCATCTCATCATTTTTGGATGTCTAGCACGACTGTAGTACCAGCTTTTCCTGATGCGTGGGCAAAAAGTCACTACTTGTTATTTCGTAAATTACCAGCTTATCCATTTTCAAGAATTGTTCATAATTTTAGTAGATTAAGATTGGAATCAGCAAACAAATATTGACGGGACACCCCATTTGGAGGAACCTCTGATTCTGAAAGCAGAGCTATATAAATACTTGACTTACCATGACCAATAAATACACAACCTGGCCACGAGATCGTGGTCAGGTTGATTAAGGAAAACATTTTGTAAAACTTTATGGTTTTACTTTTAAACATAAATCTGATTTCGCATACATTTGGTGCGTCTGCGAATGAAATGATGATTTCACGGTTTTCACAACAAAACAATGTGTATGTATTTACTTACAACTAGTTTTTTAACTAAATACTTTTTTAAAACCTAACACACAGCCTTGAATAGTTTATAATGAATTGTATAAATACGCCAAAATGTTGAGATTGTGTCATCTTTACGCCCCGTACCTTGAACTCATAACAGGTAGGTGTGCCTAACACATGCAAATCCGTGCAAATCATATCATTTGCACGGATTTGCATGTGTTAGAAAGGATGACGTGTTTCACATAAATGTAAACATGCTTGTTGTTACTTGAACTGCGCAACTTCCACAAACAATCTGTCGACACTCCATTGTTTAGGAATGATAGGTTTTTTTATGGAAAGTTCAACGGCCTTTATGCAAAAAAACTATTTTCCAATCAGTTTGCATAACCACAAGGAAGTGCCAAATAGACACGAAAGAGTGTCCATATTGGTAGCTAGGATAATGCGTTTTGGTTACATCATTATTTTAGTATACCACTAGCTTCTGCCAGCGACTTCGTACGCGGATCGACAATGGGGTCGTCAAAATAGAAGATCTGAAACGTCTGATGTCGAATTCTTAGAGCCTGGGGACGAGAAAACAACGGGACGCGCATGACGATTCCAGACGTTCCAGATCTTTCATTTTTGTAAGTCAACAGGAAATGCCTATCAGACTAAACAACTCTTGCTAAGATGTTATTCAAATATAATATGTTATAGTGTAGCTGGGCTCTTGGAATTCCACATCAGTTGTTCCAGATCTCAATTTTCATACGTTAACAGAGAGTGCTCATTAGGCTGAACAACTGTAGCTAAGACGTCATTCCTATATACCTATGTTATAGTGTATCTGGGCTCTTGGAGTTCCACATCAGGTGTTCCAGATCTTCAGTTTTAATACGACAACAGGGAGTGCTTATCAGGCTGAACAACTCTTGCTAAGACGTCATTACTGTATATGTAATAGTGTAGCTGGGCTCTTGGAGTTCCACATCAGGTGTTCCATATCTTCAAATTTATTTTCTTAGCAGAAAATGCTCATCACGCGGAACAATTTTTGCTATGGCGCTATTTTTGTATCTCTTATAGTTTAGCTGATCTATTACAGTTCTGCATCAGGTGTTCAAGTTCCCAAGATAAATTATAGCCTATATGTTGCCCAGACTTAATAGCTATACAAAAAAAAAAAAAAACAATAAAATCCGTCCAGTAGTTTCGAAGATTAGCGTGTATGGAGTAACTTCTCCCGTTTTCCTAACATTTCCCTTCACTGCTCTGATCCTATTGATTGTAGCGTGGAGAAAAGTATACCTACTATAACCAGCGCAGGAGTATGAAAAATAATTTTACCAAGTTTCGTCAAAATCCGTCGAGTAGTTTTTGTTTCTATAACGGTTATACAGACAGACAGACAATAATTTTATTAATTGCATTTTTGGCATCAGTATCGATCCCTAATCACCCCCTGATAGTTATTTTGGAAATATATTTCATGTACAGAATTGACCTCTCTACAGATTTATTATAAGTATATAGAAGAAGATAGATAGGTATAGATAGATACCATAAGCTTGTAAAGGAATACTGGAATACCGATATTATAATGATCAGAAAAGGACATAAATGTAGAGAATGGAATGGAAAAAAAAGAAAGAAAGCAGAGAATGACAGAAAAAGATAATGTGACTGCCCGCCGTTTGTCTATCTCTCTTGTTTTTACTTGACATTAAAGTCGTTATGCTTAATTTTACAGGACTATAACGAACTGCTTCTCTATTAAAACTAGGTACCTAGGTAAGGTACTATGTTTCAAGTTGAAACCCGCTATAAATACCCGTTCACAAAATGTCCTTGGAATCGATTGGTTGTTTTTTTTTAATGTAAATTATGAAGATTAATAATCCGAATATAAATATTAATTCGAATAGTTAAGCCAGAAAGTAATATTGTTATAGGTTAAATTAATAGGTATTAGGTAAGGAAATTACTTTGATAAGAAGGGAAAGTGACGATTGACACTGATCTACACCTCCATCGAAGTGTTATCTCTTATCTAGAAACATTATAGATAGCACAAATGAACATGTGCGAAAAGTTCGATAAGTTTATAGGTATTGGTTACAGTATAATTAATAGTAACTACGAGTAGTTTTCCTAATAGGTAAATTGTCTTCTAGGAATGTGTTAAATAATGTTTAATGTTTTAATATTACATAATTTAAAATTAACATAAGTTAATAAGTCCTCAAAGTTGAATGCACTGTACAATGACCTAATAACCTAACTTCATATCGCTGTACCATAGAGTAAGTACATAAGATAGATGTCGTACTATTAAAATATGAATTATGCGTAGAAAAGCAACGTTATAACAAAAATAGGTGCATTTCGTGTATATAAACCTGACACAAAACGTTGCAAGTGTTGTGATAAATCTTAGTTGAAATTGAATCAGCATCCTACGTTCAGGTTGTGATGTGAAGAACATCTGTCGTAGTTACGTTACGACCAATCAGGAGCGTGCGCAGACGCACATCTGTCGCAAGCACAACACGCCCTCGCTTTTTTGTTCGCTTTGTTGCTATTTTTTGTCTACCATCGACACTGCTTCGAATTGGGTTGCTATTGAAATTTTTGACCGTTTAATTTTGAAATACGTTCAGGTTTGTAGAAAGGATAAAATTATTTTACCAAGCGTTTCTACATGAATATGCAGAAACCAAGAGGTAATAATAAAGCTGTGCTCTCTTTATGGGTTGGCGCCAGAGTAAGATTCATTAGCTGTAAACTCATACTCGTTTGGTCATAATAAGGATGTTATAAACTTGAGGATCATTAAAGCCATAGAAACCGTTACTTCACGTAACCGAAGTATTTTAACTACACGGGATATTAGTAGTACAGTTGACGTATAGTAAGTTGACCTAATGAGGTCACTAATTAACATTTAGTGAGTGTAATTCCCATGCTCTTCATCTAGTGGAACGAGAAGCGAGACGTAGCATGAGAGCGAGTCACTTGTGCTGGATTATTTTTCCAGGCTCCATTGCAAATTGGGTCGAGGATCTTAGGTTCTCGTAAACTAGTACCGTGCTGGCGTTCGTGGTTTACTGCAAAAGCAAACCACTGACATGGTGATATCACCTCCCCCCTTTAAACATTTTTTTTGTTTGTGTTGTATATGTTTGTAATATAATAATAGGCGTACCTGGTTTCCGGAAAATAATAATAGGCCAGTATCTTTGTTACAAAAATCAGAGACCTATTCATATTTTCGACAATCAGGATACAAAAAGAGTGTCATTCATGAAAAATAATGCTATCGTGCGTGAGAGAATAACTGACGTTTTTATATTCATTATTGTATTTTAATGTTCAACTACTTACTACCTAATCACGTAGGTACTTACTCAAAGCAACATTGCGTTCAAACTGACGTATTTTTACAGGGTCAGTGCTATGCGAGGACGAAACTATAGGACCGATATTCATGAAGGAACCTTCAAACCGAGTGGACTTCAGCAACACGACCGGAGCGACTGTGGAATGCGCGGCCCGAGGATCCCCGACCCCCGACATAATTTGGGTACGATCTGATGGAACTGCTGTTGGTGATGTCCCTGGATTACGACAGGTGAGTCTCTCTCTCTCTACTCTTTTATCCTGTATTTTTGTTTTCTAAATAGAAGTAGGCATTATGCAACGTTAACTGTTTAGGAAGTCTTTGATGCGCTAGATTTACAGAATATAACCGTCATGGTCAACGAAAAGAATAAAATCGTTGGTATGTTAAGAATCGACCACAGATGTTTTAATTTCGAAATTAGTGCCTACGCTATATGGCAAGGACAACTAGTTTAATCGGTGCCCGCACTGCCCGCATATGCAGCTCATTGCATAGTGTTACAGTAATCAAGCGCATCGACGTTTAGTACCTGTTGATAAATAGGAAGGCGTAGTTTTGCTCAAAAAAGTTTAGAAATTACCGCAAGATAACAGACATAATAGTTTTTGGTTTGAAAGTGGAAGTAGTCATGTTGCGAAAGCACTTTTGCACTTTTCAACAGATATTTTTATTTCTTTACAAAAAGTATTTACATAGGTCTGGTCTTTTTCTAATTATATGTATTCATCAGGTTCAAGCGAATGGAAACCTCTTATTCCCGCCTTTCCGAGCGGAGGATTACCGGCAAGAAGTTCACGCTCAGGTTTACGCTTGTCTCGCTCGCAACTCTGTTGGTACTATTCATTCCCGGGACGTTAACGTACGAGCCGGTAAGCACCATTTGCATAAAATTACTCATTCCAAGAGGCACATTCTTTAAGCTTTTGTCCGTTGGTATGAAACATTTAACAAAAACATTTACCACGACCGACGAGATTTTATGTATGATGCTAACGGACAAACTGCTCACATGTGACAAAAAACCGCCGCGCGCCGATGTTACAAAACTTACAGCCATATCTCATGAAGCACGAGATTGTGTTACAACAAAACCAAGTTTCTATATCGCGTGCGCGCTGTGGAAGCTGCCATAAAGCTCTATGAAAGATTTATAAATAATATCTAATGGGTTAACATGACATGCTATATCTATGTCAACACGATGATGTTTCTGTTTATAACCGCTTTCATTTGTTGACTTATCGCCCCTTCTCATTTGTAATTTGATAGTCAACTGTTTAATAAGTGTTAGATGTTAAATTATAGTTTTTTGAGATATGATTTGTAGACTTGTTTTGACTACTGGACATAAATAAAATTAATCAAAATGTCCTACACCCATTTACGGAGTAAACAGGAATAGACTCGATTGTTAATGCATTGAATGTTTCACACTCGTACTTAATGAGACTATTGGCGATGTCCATTGCAAAACCTGCCGTATTTGGCGCCAAACTTATTAGAATGTTAATATTATACGAGTTTATTCACGAGAGCTTTCAGCACGTGTATTACATGTTATTTAGACGTTCGTTACTACAAATTGTAGACATATTAAGTTGATTCTTCTCATGAAGATGTAGCTGCGCTGACTAAGTATGAAAGTTTTATTGTCCATCATAGGGCGCTGCCCCTTATGACACGAGGTCAAATACGGTCAATTAAATAATCAAGACGAAAGATGATCGAATTAGTCGAAATTGAAGTGTAATAGTTACACTATGTTGTTTAATTTTAGACGAAAAGATCAAGTCTTAGAACTGCTCGAGTTGAGGTTGAGAGTGAACTGATGAGTTTCAAAGTTAATAGTGAAAAAGCTCGTATAATATAAAAATGCCTTAATCGCTATACGCTGTGTATGATGACTGCGACTCCTAGTAACCACATTATTGGGGCGACATGATCTGTCAAATCTTGCCAACAAGATATTTTGATAAATATTGTCGCCCTGTTTTTCATTAATAAAATAGACACATCTTTGTCACATCGCGCGCTAAAATCGGTTTGATAGTCCCAACCACTAACTTCGCACATAACGTATAGCGATGAAGAAAGCCTATGATTACTATCATGCTGTGTTGTTTAACGTTTTTCTTACAGGTACTTATACATATCAGTATATAATTTTTTTTGTTTAAATATCATGAATATCTATAAGATAAGAAACTTAAGAACAGTCAATAATACGAAATGATGCTTAATTCTTTGTCCATGTATAAGTGGTTGCCCAGCATTACGACACCGACGTCAATAAGGAGTATGTCATAACTGGGAACAGTATCGTGCTCAAGTGTCAGGTCCCATCGTTCGTAGCAGATTTCGTTGAAGTCCTCTCTTGGCACACTGATGACAATGAAGACTTTCTTCCTGGCGAGGACTACGGTTAATTCTTCACCGTTTTGTTT
Source organism: Agrotis clavis (assembly GCA_954870645.1). Taxonomy (NCBI): domain Eukaryota; kingdom Metazoa; phylum Arthropoda; class Insecta; order Lepidoptera; family Noctuidae; genus Agrotis; species Agrotis clavis. Next base: position 13,944,437 of record OX940922.1, read on the forward strand.
TCCTTGTCACTCTCCTGAAGTCCCAACTATCCAATAGATAATACCTCATCTACAAACAAAACATTTTCAGTGGTACAGCAGCAATACGAATCGGAAGTAAATAATGAATATGTGATTCGCGGCAACTCCGCTATTCTCAAATGTTCCATACCTTCATTTGTGGGCGATTTTGTGAATGTTATCGCATGGCAAGACGACGCCGGCAATTCTTTTAATTACGAAGAAAACAAAGAAGGAGATGGTACCACATGCTCAAATAAATATTAAATTCAATTCCCCAAATGCCTGTAGTCATGCTAACCATGCCAATTCCTAATCCTTTCTAATATACAACGACATACTATTATTGCAGTTGTAACACAATACTACGAAGCCGAAGTAGTCTCAGAGTATGTAATCAGAGGAAACACCGCCGTGCTTAAATGCAATATTCCTTCCTTCGTTGCCGATTTTGTGAAAGTAGAAGCTTGGGTAAACTCTGAAGGCGGCGAATACTTGCCAACCGATGACATCGGTAGTTCAGATTTAAATAACTGTAAACTTAGACCTATAATCCTCTGCCTCTTTTTTTCCTTAAAGTTTATTCTTTCTTAAGTAATGAACTACAGACATATGCTTTCAGTTGTCAATCAATTTTATGAAGCAGAGATTCTCACAGAATATGTAATTCGTGGGAATACCGCTGTTTTAAAATGCTCCATTCCTTCTTTTGTCGCTGATTTCGTGAAGGTAGAAGCATGGATCGATGAAACGGGAACAGAAATTTCTCACTCAGGAGACCTTGGTACAATAGCCCCTAAAACAAAATCATACTTGCTTCCCGTACTCAAACAATTCCTTACACCTTGAACCGTTCCAACCTGTGTCTAATTGTTATTCTTCAGTCGTATCACAGTATTACGTGACCGAAGCCGAAAACGAGTACGTGATTAGAGGGAACGCTGCTATTGTTCACTGCAAGATTCCATCTTTTGTTAGCGACTTCGTATACATTGAAGCGTGGCTCATGGATGACGGACAAATCCTCACAGTTAACAATACAAACGCAGCACAGGGTACATCTCTAAAGATTTCATCAATACCGATTTTCCCATCCAAATAAACTCCTCGATTATCACATCAAATTACATTATATTTTTTTTATAAAGTGGTGTCACAGCCTTTTGAAGCTGAAGCTGACAACGAGTACGTGATTCGCGGCAACGCAGCTATCATGAAATGTGAAGTTCCAAGCTTTGTTTCTGACTTTGTATACGTTGAAATGTGGATGGATAGCGAAGGAGGCACATATTACCCCAACAGTAGCGAGGGTAATTTCCCATTTAGTGAAGGGACTCCTCATTCCTGATTCCTTTTATTTGTATTGTGACAGCTGTGCTCCAAGTATACGAAGCTAGAGTCAACGATGAATTCATTTTGCGAGGAAACACTGCTATTCTGAAATGCATCGTGCCATCTTTTGTTGCGGACTTTGTTCATGTTGTGGCCTGGATAATGGACAATGACACGGTATCTGCTGAGGAACACTCTAATTTTAACGATGGTAGATCATGATCGTTAACTTATTTCTTTCCTCTTTTCCCGTCCTGCGCTTTCTGTTTGTTATAGTTTATGAAAGTACATAGTTACAAAATATTGTGAATAATTTACTTTAGAGAAAAAGGTAATATTTATGAACGTCCACAGTGGTACATCAGTCTTATGAACCTCGTGTCATTGATGAAGACGTCTTACGAGGCAATTCCGCCATTGTAAAATGTACAATTCCATCATTCGTGGCGGATTACGTTCATGTAGTGGATTGGGTGGCAGACGAAGAATCTCTCTCTGGGTTTTCGTTCAACCGCTCCGAGGGCAATTACGGTAATCGAGAGCAACAGCGCGCGGCCCCAATTGTCCCTATCCGCACTCCACTGAATCCCCGTGTCGGAGTCAATATATGGCTACATTATGTGTATTCACAGTCTTATCCTTCTATGTAAAATAATTATTTCAGCTGTAAATCAATTCTACGAATCGCAAGTCTACGATATCTATGTAATTCGCGGGAACGCTGCAGTATTTAAGTGCCACATACCCTCGTTTGTATCTGATCATGTTCAAGTCGTCTCTTGGCACGATACCGAGGATGGAGAGTATACAATAAATGATAGCTACGGTACTTTTAATTCGAAATTATACCAATTATACACCTTTGCATCCTGTCCAATGTTGTTCGTTTGTAAATTAGGATCACATACCTACACTTTCGAATGGACATAACATTTTAAACTAAATACTTACTCAAGTTATATTTTTATATCTATCCAGAAGACGCAGGTTCGAACCCTGCTCGGAGCTGAATTTTCTTCGTTCCATAAAGTATCTTTGTAAATACTTACTCATTGGCAATTTCATGTTCTAGTTGTCTCTCAAGCGTACACAGTTCATTTGGTTGAAGAAAACGTTTTGCGGGGGAATTCTGCAATTCTGAAATGCTTGATTCCAAGTTTTGTGACTGAATATGTATCAGTGGCATCTTGGATAATTTCTGAAGGAGGAGATGAGGTCGAAATTACAATAAGCGATACATTCGATAAAGAGGGTATTGAAAATGAAGATAATTTAACCGCATTAAATATGAATATCCCATCCTTACCCTTGGACTCTTCTTCTTAATGTTGCACTCACAAGTTCTTCAAATTCATATTTGCAGTAGTTACACAAGCTTATACGGTCAACATTATGGAGGAGAGCGTTTTACGCGGGAATGCAGCCATTCTCAAATGTCATATTTCGACGTTCGTGACTGAGTATGTTAGCGTGTCGTCCTGGATTATCTCAGAAGGAGAAACTGATGAATTGGAAATAAAAGCAGAATCTAATGATTTGGGTATTTTTCACCAAAATAGGTTTTTGCGCTATCCAAAACCCTTTCCGTTCCTTTATTTCGCATTTTCCAATGTTTACCAATGTTTCGTTATTTTAAACTATTTCAGTTGTATCTCAGGCGTACACTGTGAATTTGATGGAAGAAAATGTTCTGCGTGGAAACTCAGCGATTGTTAAGTGTCATATACCCAGTTTTGTAACAGAATACGTTACAGTATCATCTTGGATTATTTCTGAAGGAGATGTTGATGAATTAGAAATTCAACTAGATCATACATTCAACTTAGGTATTCAATAAAATGAAACAGGGACCAATTCCTTTACCCATACCCTTAAATGTAGAAACACCACAGTTCCTTAACGATATTCATCAGTCCTGTATTGTTTATTTTCAGTGGTTTCCCAATCCTATACAGTAAATCTCTGGGAAGAAAATGTCCTACGCGGTAATGCCGCTATCCTGAAATGTCATATTCCAAGTTTCGTCACCGAGTATGTCACGGTCACTTCCTGGATTGTCTCTGAAGGGGAACAGGATGACATGGAAATAAATTTGAATTCCGATTATAATTTAGGTAACATGTACTGACAATTTCATCCGATCGAGGCATCCATCCATCCTTTCCAAATTTCCTGTTGCGTTGTTCGTAGGGTTTTTCATAGGATGGGAAAGAATTCGCTTCACAATTATTATTTTTTGTAATGGTCACGTGTAAGATTTTTATTGAATTTTACAAAGTCTGATTAATACTGTGATGACGATTTCAGTCGTATCTCAAGCTTATGATGTGAAATTTTGGGAAGAATACGTTTTGCGTGGCAACGCTGCTATCTTGAAGTGCCAAATTCCGAGTTTTGTCTCCGAATACGTGTCAGTAAGTTCCTGGATAATATCTGAAAATGAGAAAGAGCGAGAAATTAGAATTAATACTTCGTCCGATTTAGGTACATTTCTGACTAATTCTAGTGATTGCTCCCTACATCCCGTTCAACCCTAGCTCTTCATCCCAAGTCATATTTTAAATAAGCGGAGTTTGAATGATTGTCAGCTCTGTACTAAAAACTAACGTACTTACAACTGTTGTAACTACCCAGCTATTTTATTTGCTCGTCTCAGGTGTCACAATATTGTTTCAGTGGTATCTCAGGCATACGCCGTAAACCTGATGGAAGAGTACGTTTTGAGAGGCAATAGCGCTATTCTAAAATGCCACATACCAAGCTTTGTATCAGAGTATGTTTACGTCATCTCTTGGATCATCAGCGAAGGCGACGACGAAATAGACATCAAACTAGAGTCAACAAATAATTTTGACGGTACGAAGTGAATTGATTTTCAGGCTTTAAACAGCCCATATTTGCCTTGAGTATTAACATATCGGGGGAATAGTAAAGTGTCGTTCTAAATGTCACTGTCCGCGTCTATTGCTAGGTTTATATACCTCTGTATAGTTTAGGGCATTGTTCCTTAAATGGTTTCCTGTGACTCCATGAGCCTCACGGCTTACCTTTATCCTTTGTCCCTCTTCCTTAGTCTAAAGCATGCATTCACATTTATAAGTAAATCGCAACCTTATGTTGTGTTGCATAAAATGGAATTGCTTTTTCAAGCCCTAACTGTTGACAGAATTAATGCAACTGTTTCTTCTTTTTTTCAGAGGGCAAATACTTAGTGCTTCCATCTGGAGAATTACATATTCGAGATGTTGGACCTGAAGATGGTTACAAATCATACCAATGTAGAACCAAGCACAGGCTCACTGGTGAAACCCGATTATCTGCGACTAAAGGACGACTTGTCATTACCGGTGCGTTTTTTTTTAAAATATACATTTACAAATAAAGTGTCATCAATTCATGTTTCAGTTGCCTATCTACTTCATTACTCATTTGGCCATATTAAGTCTTCAAATATTCTTTTATTTGCACTTTCGTATGTTTCTCATCATGAATTTATGGCGCGCTTATTTAATACTTATGCAGTGAATAGTAATTTTCTTATTTTTATGGTTTTTCATATTTTAAACACGCGTTTTTCTTTCCGTTTTCCTTACAAAAAGTGGTTGAAACTTCATAAGTACATGTGTATGAATTGAAGTAGCAATACTAATATAGGAATGTTACACACTATTCACTGCAATCGTTTATAAAAAAAAAAGAAAATAATGTTCTCATTTAAACATTTACTGACAAATCCTTTCTAGTCACTCTTAAATAGTGTGATCATAGCCCTACCCATGGCATTCATAGTCATTAGTGTTCAAATGAGAATGCTTGAAATAACATGTTAAAATATTTTTCTGTGCAATAATTATAATCTTTATTTGTCAGTAGTTACTAAATTAATCTGATTCAAAATCTATAATGTTGAATGAGCATTCAACATTATAGATTTTAATTTTAATAAAAGATTATTTTTATTGAGTACAGACGCCATCACATCAACCTAAACTAATCTGTCAAATTTTGTAATAAAGTATGAATACTATTAAATAATTTTGACAGATTGAGGTAGGTTGATGTGCTGGCGCCTGTACTTACTCTTATTTTTAAAACTTAAATACGCAAATTCTACTTTGCATCTTTAAGTTTATTGTTTTCGACTTATAACTTGCCTGAATGTTGGGATAGGGTACCCTGCAGAGCCTTGACTCGCGGTAGTTTTGATATCCCTAGGGGTCGGAAGGGGTGTTTAGGGCCTACTTTCCGATTGAATATTTTGGTGTCCTCTGTTCGTGATCTCGCCTTCTCCCAACATGCGCAGAGCCGGTGGGCCGGGTACCTCCCAAGTTCCCTAGCGCATCGACAACAAGTGGCTACCAGTTTACCGAGCTCTCCAGCCTCTCTGTACTGTGCCCAGCACAGGCTTTCCCAGCACCAATGTACCGGTAAGATTCACATTAACGTCGTTTTACGTAATTCCTCAGAGCCCATAGGGCGCGTGCCACCTAGGTTGGCCACGACACAGGTTGGCATGATGTTTGTTACCACGTCGGGAGCGTCATTTACATTACTATGTCCAGCTCAGGCATTCCCTGTCCCCATATTCAGGTATGGCATTTTGCTATTCTAGCATAATTTTATAACCATTTCTAGAACCCGTTGGCCGCGTACCTCCCAAGTTTGCATCTGTTCTGACGGGAACCATGTTTGAAGTTAAAAAAGGCGATTCTTACGCTTTGCAGTGTCCCGCCCAAGCGTTCCCAACCCCTCTGTTCAGGTAATTTTAACTTCAAGCTTTTCTTTTCGGTGCGTTCATAGAGCCTGTCGGACGCGTTCCGCCAAAATTTGCATCTGTCGTCATGGGAACAATGATTGGAGTCAAGAAATCTAATTCATTTGCCCTACAATGCCCTGCACAGGCGTTCCCAGTCCCGATTTTCAGGTACTTCTAGTATTCTTATCAATGAAATATTCATATCTAAGTTGATCAATATAATACATTCAATTTGCTTCAGAACCTATGGGAAAAGTATCGCCAAAATTTCCAAGTTTAGAAAAGAGTAGACTTTTCAACTATGACAGCAATCAAAGTGTAGCACTTTTATGTCCTGCTCAAGCATTCCCTGCCCCAATGTTTAGGTAAGAAAATTTCGACAGTAGGTTATTTTTTCACAAAAACATTAAATCTAATAAACTAAATTTCATAGAACCCATGGGAAGAGTATCGCCTAAATTTCCAACTGGAGACATAAGTAGGACGTTTATTGCTAACATGGGCGATGGAGTACCTTTGCTTTGCCCTGCACAAGGATTCCCCGCTCCAGCATTTAGGTAATTTTAAAATTTTCATTCGTTGTATAATTATACAGAACCCATGGGCAAAGTCTCGCCGAAATTTCCATCAACTGAAACTGGACGCAGTTTTACGTTCTCATCCAATTCTTGTGTGACAATGCTCTGCCCGGCTCAAGCGTTTCCGGCCCCACTTTTCAGGTACATTGATTTATCTTGATCTTATCTCTTTAGAGCCTGTGGGGCGAGTGTCTCCAAAATTTCCTTCGATGGATAGTTCAAGAAGTTTCAGCGCTGTATGTAACGCAAGCTTGACGATATTATGTCCAGCGCAGGCATTCCCGGTCCCAGTGTTCAGGTAAAAATCCAATGGATAAGAAACCACAAACATTCATTTAATTTCATCCTAGAGCCCGTTGGTCGTGTTCCACCAAAATTCACAACTGGCGACAAAAGTCGTGCATTTGACGCAAACGGAGGTGATAGTGTCACTCTTTTGTGCCCCGCTCAAGCTTATCCTGCTCCAGCCTTCAGGTATATTAATAGACAAGAATTTAATATATTCTTATGTAACTTGTTCTTAGAGCCATTGGGTAGCGCCGCTCCAAAAGTAGCAACGAAAATGATCGATATTACGGAAGTATCCCTCAGTAACACTGTCACATTGCTTTGTCCCGCGCAGGCTTTCCCCGTTCCAATATTCAGGTAAAATAAATTGATCTATCTATGTAGCAAAATGGTAATATTTATGTCCAGAGCCTGTAGGAAGAGTTCCTCCGAAGTTCCCAACACTGGATAGTACTCGAGGTTTCAGTGCCCTCATTAATGCTAGCGTAACGCTGCTGTGTCCCGCTCAAGCTTTCCCAGTACCTTTATCCAGGTAAACTTTAAGTGATTTGTATGTATTTTCTTCTAGAGCCAATTAATAGTGCCCCACCAAAAGTGCCCACTAAAACGATAGAGTTTGTGGAATTCGCGATGGACTCCAGCGTTACGTTGCTTTGCCTGGCACAAGCATTCCCGGTCCCTGTCTTTAGGTGAGTTTTTACTCAACAATAATAGGACGCGTTTGTTTTTTAAAACCCGTTGGTCTTAAAGCCCCTACCTTCTCTACGGATTTCAAAATGGCGTGGTATGTTAAGAACGTTGAGCAGGGCTTCGCGTTACTTTGTCCGGCACAGGGATTCCCGGCCCCTTTATTCAGGTATTTCACTCATGATTTTAGAACCAATTGGATCCAAAAGCCCTTCGTTTTCAAGCGGTTCAAAACTAGCCTGGTTTGAGATTCGACAAAAACAGGATTTCGCATTAATATGTCCGGCCCAAGGGTATCCTGTACCGCTATTTAGGTGAGAACTTTTACCTATCGTTAATTCCTGTCATTACAGAACCCGTTGGTTCCAAGCCCCCCACATTCTCTACGGAAGACAAATTGGCATGGTTTATTAGTAGACCTGTAGGACACAGTTTAGCTTTGCTATGTCGGGCCCAGGGACATCCTATTCCTGTGTTCAGGTACATAACTACAATATTTTATAATTTTAGAGCCAATTGGATCCAAGCCACCCACATTCTCTACGGATGACAAATTGGCGTGGTTTATTAGACCCGTAGGACACAGTTTAGCGTTGTTATGTCGGGCCCAGGGATATCCTATTCCTGTATTCAGGTATTTAACTATATTATTTTATAATTTTAGAGCCAATTGGATCCAAGTCACCCACTTTTTCCACTGATAATAAGTTTTCTTGGTATATGAGGAATACTGGCCAGAATCTTAACCTACTATGTCCTGCTCAAGCTTTTCCAGTGCCAGTGTTCAGGTGAATAAATTATACCTAATATTTTCAATTGTAGAACCCGTTGGCTCAAAGTCCCCTACATTTTCGAATGATGTTCAGTTCTCTGGGATAACTCGTAAAACTGGTCAAGATTTTGCTCTTTTGTGTCAAGCGCAAGCATTTCCAGTCCCAGTATTCAGGTAAGAAAACCTTGTATTTAAACCATCACTGATGTTTAACGTATTTGTCGCAGAACCAATCGGGTCAAAAGCACCGTCGTTTTCTTTGGAATTTAAAAGCACTACTCTTACGAAAGTGGTCCAACAAGCCATAGTTCTCTTGTGTCAGGCTCAAGCTCACCCTCCTCCTGTATTCAAGTGAGTGGCTCATAATTAAGATTTCTTTTTTCTTGGTTTAGAACCAGTAACAGCGAGAGCACCTACATTTGCAACTACCGCGAGTTCTTATAATTATGAAATTGAAGCTCATTCTGGGGGTTCTATGCTTTGCCAGGCACAAGGGTATCCCCAACCAGTATTCAGGTAGGTCCTATTTTTGACTCTACTGTCCCTCTTTTAGAACCTGTTGGTGCAAAAGCTCCGTCTTTTTCGACTGATTCCAAGGGCAGTATATTCGTTAGAGAAATCGGACAAAGTTTTGCATTGCTCTGTCAGGCGCAAGCATCCCCTATTCCTGTGTTTAGGTAAGTCGTAAAATTAATAAATTGTTATTTTCTCCAGAGCCCGTAAGCTCCAAGCCGCCTAGCTTCTCTACAGATTTCACTCTGTCAGCAGTAACAAGACATAAGGGTCAGAGTTTCGCACTATTATGTCAAGCCCAAGCTTTTCCTATACCGATTTTCAGGCAAGTGTCGAAAGATGTACCTTTATAAATTACTCGTTTAAAGTTCATGTTCAATAACTATATTCTGAAAAGTACATTATTAGATCGGTTAGTTTTGTTTGCATTAGGTGGTATCGACTATTCTTCTGAGATGAATTCTCCTGGCTCAAGTAATAACTTCTTATGATTTTTATGCAGAACCTGTCGGATCCAAAGCTCCGTCGTTTTCAACTGAATCAGCTCTTTCGTCTATTAAAAGGCACCAAGGTCAAAGTTTTGCTCTACTCTGTCAAGCACAAGCTTTTCCAGTCCCAATTTTCAGGCAAGTTCCAAAAATTAATTAATTAATTAGCAGTAAATACGTGATTTTATAGAACCAGTTGGCGCTAAGTCCCCGACATTTTCCACTGAATCAATGGGAAGCATTTTTCGAAAACGTGAGGGACAGCCCTTTACTCTTCTTTGTCAGGCTCAGAGTTATCCCGCACCAGTTTTCAGGCAAGTGTTGTTTTTTTTCTCACATCACAGAACCTGTGGCCTCCAAAGCACCAACTTTTTCAACGGACGCTCGTAGCACAACTTTTATACGCAACGTCGGGCAAAGTTTCGGATTACTGTGTCAAGCACAAGCCTTTCCCGTACCCGTATTCAGGCAAGTTTGATAAACGATTTTTAATGAACTTAATCACAGCTTCGGAAAAGATCGGTTAGTGTTTGAATTCTACACATCAGTTAAGCTTAGGCAAGTAAACATGTTTTCGAATTTTTATGTAGAGCCGATCGGGAGCGCAGCGCCAAGTATCACGACGACACAGAAAGCTGCAGTTTCTTACCCCCAACATACTGCACTAGCGCTATTGTGTCCTGCGCAAGGATTCCCTGTGCCGGTATCAAGGTGCGTCAGCTTAAATTTATTCTGGTAAAGTTCAGTCGTCGAGAGATACAACTCTTAATTCTAGAAGTTGATGATATTTTCAAATACGATTCGATGGTTCCTCCCACTCCATAGGCATTGAGTGTCCGTCTATGTGCGTAAGTGATTTCTTTTTATACTTGTTAATGACTAACGTCACCTAGTATACCCGAGAAAATTATACCAAATAGGGTTTGCAAAACAGTCGTCTGTGTAATTACAGAACCAACCAATAAAATTGCCCCTCGAAAGGATTCAGCTAAACACTTTGAAGGGTGGGAAGTGTTCACCGTGGCGCAAATGGACGTGGCATACTTAACGTGTCAAGTTGCTGCTTACCCGGCGCCCGTGTTTAGGTGAGTAGGCAATACAAGGACGGTTTTACATTCCAGAGCCGACTGGTAGGACGGGGCCAAAGGTGACGGGCGACGGGCTCAACCGACATATAGGTCGACAAGGTGAAAGCCTCGCGCTCCTTTGCGACGTTCAAGCTTTCCCAGCCCCTCTGACGAGGTATGGCCTTAGTGTTAGGGCCGGCCGCCGGCATCTCACGCATTCATCTATCACGTAGTCATACCATTCCTATCATCCAATGTACTGATATCCGTTGTTATTGCAGTCTGTCGCGGCGGCCGCCCCGCCCACACGTGACATGAAGGCGTGATGAATCGCGGCCGGCCGCGCGCCTTATTACGGTCCCCAGCCAAAGTAACGATTGAGCGGCGTAGACACCTGTTGGTAAGTGTCAGGGTGTTCTTGCTTTCGTTCAAACGCTTTAATCTTTACTTTGTGCTTTTCGTGAGTCAAGGCTGCACTTTACTTATTTTTTGACAAAAGAACAGCCCTGATTTATGCGGTAGCTTTGTATTAACTCTGTCCCAACGGCTAGCTTTTTATGTTTATTAAATCTTCGTGGATATCCCATTTATTTGTCAATCCGATGGTTTGAATTTCTTCATAATGTGTAGTTATTACACACTAACATAATTATGTGCGGTGGTTTAGATTGTCTTTGTTTCTTCTTTAAGAACCAACAAACAGTATTCCTCCCAAGCTGTCTAGTGGTCGTTTACAAGAATCTGAGTTGAATGTCGGAGAAACGGGCACTGTTTTATGTCTAAGTCAAGGTTTTCCAGTTCCTGTATTCAGGTGGGTGGCTCTCGAGTAGGAACTTTATTATCAAATAGATATACAACCAACTACCTTAGTTGACTAATTATGTCTCGAATCAGTTTATTTTTTTGCCATAATGAATGAGCTACCGATGTCCCTGTACCCTATGTTTAATTTGTACTACATAAACATGACAAGTTATCTGAACTTGTTCTCTTTTGTTCCAGATGGTACAAGTTCGTTGAAGGCACGACCAGAAAACAGCCAGTTACCCTTGATGACAGAGTAAAACAAGTATCTGGAACCTTGATTATCAAAGAGGCTAAAGTTGAAGACTCTGGAAAGTACTTGTGCGTTGTGAACAACTCTGTCGGTGGTCAGTATCTTATAAATAAGAAAAGTTGGCATATCATATTTCTAATCCTTTTAAAAAACTTACAACCTTTTACTTTTAGGCGAATCCGTGGAAACTGTTTTAACTGTGACTGCTCCTTTGAAGGCTACTGTTGAGCCCGCTACGCAAACTGTTGACTTTGGAAGACCCGCTGTATTTACTTGCCGATATGAAGGAAACCCTGTTAAAACTATCACATGGCTTAAGGATGGCAAGGACATGAAGCACCATGATGCTACTCTCAGGTAGGAGATTATCACCCATAAAGTTTGCAACCTAAATTTTTCGATAAATAATGGCAACTTAACAAAAAAGGGAATGATGTAGAATTTAACCAAAATATAAACTTAAAATATATCATTTAATACGTTACAGGATTGAATCGGTAAAGAAGGAAGACAAGGGAATGTACCAGTGTTTCATTAGGAACGACCAAGAGAGTGCAGGTGCCAGCGCTGAACTGAAACTTGGAGGACGATGTAAGTTGAAACATTAAATAAATAATGTAAAACAATACAATATTGAACTTCTCAATATCGGATAATGGTACCTATAATAGCGAACTTTAACCCTATTGTGATCAAAACAGTGTGTATTCGATCACATTATCAGTAGTTCACTGTTCACATAAATGTACTAGCATAAATTCTTTTGAGCCGCTAAACCGCTTTACTTCAAAATGTCCAAAGACATGATATTGATTAAAAGCCTTAACTCGCTAAAAATCTATTTCTAGTCGAACCACCACTGATCCGTCACAGCTTCGGCGAACAGACTTTCCGCTCCGGGCCATCTCTCCGTCTGAAGTGCGTCGCATCTGGCAACCCCACCCCCGACATCGCGTGGCTCTTGGATGGCGAGAAATTGACCAGCGGCGAGAGGCTTCAGATTGGACAGTTTGTTACTGCTGACGGCAACGTTGAATCACACTTGAACATCTCCTCTGTTCATACCAACGATGGCGGATTGTACACGTGCATTGCGTCCAGCAAGGTGAATATTTAGATTAAATCAGAAAACAGAAAAAAAAATGTCGGTCAGGTCGAAGTTATACCAAATAACATGGGCTATGGCATACACGATCGGCTGCTGAGCTCATGTCGTTGGTTCGATTCCGGGAACAAATATTTGTATGACCCAAAAGTTTTGTTTCGGCTCTGGATGTTTGTGTACGTGAGTTTAAAAGTTTGTAAACGCACATACATATCTTATTAGGTAATGAGAGTACCATAGTGTGATAATAATTATAGGACCGTACTAGATATGATAGTAAACTAGTAAAGTACTTTTTTTTAACATTAAGCCTACCTTAAATGGAAATAAATTGAGGAGCTCGTGGCTAAATAATGACAGCCGCACAGGCCGATCTTCCGGGTTAAGCCACGCTTGCCAAGGTTGGTCTGTGCATAGGTGACCATCTGTCATATCGAGCTATTGCTAGAAATTCACGAAATTGCGATGTCTATGTTAGTTATAATTATGGACACACGCAAAAAGATCTTTGCAGCACTATACGAATGTACCACTGACATGTTAAATGCAAGAGAAATTAAATAACAGCTAATTCAATGCCATATATTAACATTCCAGGTTGGCAGCGCGTCTCACTCGTCCCGCGTCAACGTGTACGGACTGCCCTACGTGCGCCCCATGAAGAAACGCCCCGTGGTCGCCGGAGACAACCTGGTCGTACACTGCCCCGTCGCTGGCTATCCCATCGACTCTATTGTGTGGGAACGTGATAACAGGTTAATATACGTTTTTATTTTTGTTCAAACGTATTTTTAAGTTGAGCTATAATCGGACATCGGAACCACATTTACCTAATGTTAAGGTGTTGGCTTATATGGGATTCACTTTTGCATTGCAAAACTCCGAGCTCTAATTATCCTAGAACGACTACACCGGGCATGCAGACAACAAAAAGAAAATTCTCAACATCTGATTGCCTAAACTTAGCAACATTGCCATTATTATGGCCAGGCTTTGTGTAGTAGTCGAAATACAGCTAGATCATAAACAATTTCATTTCATTTTCTATCGGTTCGAGATAGAATTAGAATAGAATTCTCTAGTCACTAGAGAATTACGCACTAGAGTCTAGTGCATCACTTAGTGAATCTTTTCAACTCCTCCCTCTAACGCTCTCACTCCGCCGACTGTCTGGCGACTAGTAAAGTACTAAAACGAGAAAATATTCCACATTTATAAGTCCACGGACTTGCAATATTGTTATGGTTTGGGAACTTGCAATATATTCTCGAATACTGCGAATTAAAAGATGTAAGCCTCGTGAGACTCAATCTATTATTCACATTTTGTACCAAATGTATATTTTATTCTAAATTACTGGTTATATACTATTCAAACCAAATTAAATGTTTATATTAAAACAAGCTCTATACGGATCTACGTCTCACTTTGGATAACCTTTATATTCCAGGGTTCTGCCTATCAACCGCAAACAGAAGGTATTCCCCAATGGAACACTCGTGATCGAAAACGTAGAGCGAATGAGCGACGAAGCAACCTACACTTGTGTAGCCAAGAACTCTCAGGGATACACCGCTAAAGGAACATTAGAAGTACAAGTTATGGGTAAGTTCTTTTACATTAAGATTTTATGACGTTTAGGTACCTTTGAGAGTGATCAAATGTAAATTTTCAGTATTTTGTTAAATTCTAGGAGAATCAAAGATCACACACACACACAGGAAATGCGATTTGGATTTCGCCAGATATCGAATCTTGTAAATTCTCTGGCACTTTTTCGATATTCAAACTCGACAATACGTTACGTTATCTCGATTTGGAACTCTAGTTCGAGATCTCAGTAGTATATTTATATTCAGTGACTAAGAATGTGCAAATCGCGATTTCGAGATTATCGACTTTTAGTTACTTATAAATTTTACCGTACATTGAAAAAGAAACTGTTTTGAAATATGTTTCACAGTAAAAAAAAAATAACAAGCTAATCTAATCGCAATCGATAAAGCAGAAATTGCATAATTTTACACCCAATCATTCATGATAATTAATAAGGCTACTACCGAATAGTATGTTATCTCAAAGGTACCTACGATATTCTACGTCAGATTTAATTTTGTGAATGCAATGATTAAATTTAGTGATATTTAGTAATGTTTAAAAAAATCATCGATGAAACTATTGTTTTTTTAAATATTATAAAATTTGTCGGTATGATGTGCCTGACGTTAAAATTAAATCATTACATCCGCAATCCTTCTGAGATAAAATGATTTCTGAGAAAATAAAACCGTTTGCTGGTCATATCAAGGTTGTTTTAGGATGCAAATAAGCTATTTATTTTTCAGGACTTCTACGATTTTAGCTAACCATATTTTAGGGAACCATTGTTATTGTTTCAGTTATATGACGGTAAACGGTTTGCTACAGAGTTCCTTATTCGTTTACAAATGTATTAAACACAAAATTAAAATATGTTATAACAATAGTATACTCGTAGCGATTGGTACTCTGTTGTTTCTCTTTAATAAATACCATAATTTAAAACTATGCTGCTGATCAATTAAGATAAAACTTTGTTATTTAAGTTGTCCAGTATATAAATTCCAAAAACAGCTATATTAAATTATGGTATTGCATTAATTATGTACTGTGTACTAATCAAATTCATTTTCAGGTATAGAAACAGTTGAATTAATTCAAAATGAATGTTAATTTCGACTCATAAAACTTATAGACCAAGATGTTTATGCCCGCCAAAGCTACATCGTATGCCACACACGCCCCCGCTCTAGTGCTTAGATTAAAGTAATATTTTTATTCAGTGCCCCCTCAAATATTACCATTCGAGTTTGGTGACGAGCCAGCAAATGCAGGAGATATGGCCTCCATATCTTGCGCACTAAGCAAAGGCGATCAACCACTTAACATTTCTTGGGTTCTCAATGGACAAGTTATACCAAAGAACAATGATATGGGAATCGTTTTAACCGTTATCAACAAAAAAACGTCGATCTTAAACATAGACTCTGTAAGTGGTATACACAGGGGCACGTACCTCTGTGTGGCGACGAACATGGCTGGCTCAGTTAATCATAGCGCTGTACTCGAAGTCAACGGTACTCATCCTAATAACGTTCAGCTTGCTTTTTTCGATTACCTATGTAGTTTGCATTATCCCGAAACCCGAACCCCCTTTCAAAGAAGTACAATAATTATTTGATAATAGTTCCGCCACAAATCATGCCCTTTGAATTCGGAGAGGAGATTCTGAATGAAGGAGAAACCGCATCAGTATCGTGCGTAATGAGCAAGGGTGATCTGCCGGTGAAGTTTACATGGCGCTTCAATGGAGAAGAAATAAAACCACGCAACAATCTCGGCATTGTGCTCACGAATATCAGCAAGAAAACGTCGATATTAAACATAGAACCCGTAAGCTCAGTTCATCGAGGCTCTTATACTTGTGAAATCAAAAACGAAGCCGGCGTAACAAACCACACCACAATTTTAAGCGTTAATGGTCCGCTTCATTCTTTATTAATTGGTTATTTACGTTTTAATTGCTTATTTTATAACTACAGTTCCTCCCCAAATATCACCCTTCGAATTCGGCGATGAGCCCGCTAATGCTGGTGATACCGCGTCGGTTCAATGTGTTATGAATAAGGGTGACCTACCGGCTAACTTTTCATGGAGTCTGAACGGAAGAAAAATTGCTCTGAACAATAATATTGGAATAGCTATTGGAGGCATGGGTCGCAAAATGTCTATACTGAATATCGATTCCGTCAACGGCACTCATAGGGGGTTGTACGTTTGCTACGTGGAAAATTTAGCCGGCCAAGTGAATCATAGTGCCACGCTGGAAGTTAATGGTTCTAAATATTTTGATTTCTTAGTAGTCTCGTTATTATTTAATTTTTTTACGATTGGTATCTTACACTTATTAATAGTAGCTTCCTATAACAGTTCTACCCCAAATCCATCCTTTTACCTTCGGAGAGGAACCAGCGAACGCAGGCGATACGGTTGGAGTTCAATGTATGGTAACGAAAGGCGATACGCCAGTCATCATCACTTGGCACTTGAATGGGAAACCAACTAGTAATATTCAGGGGATAACCGTGACTAAAATCGGTCACAAGTCAAGCAGCCTGTCCATAGACTCGGTAGCATCCATACACACTGGAGTGTATACTTGCTCAGCAGCCAACAGAGCCGGTCATGCCAATTACTCAACTGAACTGGCTGTTAACGGTATCTATACCCTATTGACCACGATTATGACCACCTGAATCGTATTAATTAGTTGCTTTATTTTTCATATTTTAAACCCCCATGCGTGTACATCCCATACCTACACTTCCATAATATATTGCCCACACCAAACAACCTTACAGGCGACAGAATTAATAATTGATGAACTATAAATAAAAACAAATAATCGCAACATCTTAATAAGCTACATAAGAAGTATTCGCCTTACAGTAAAGATTCCCATTTCAATTAATAAAAAATCATTAATAACAATAAGCTATTTTATAGTTGTGCCACAGGTTACGCCCTTCGACTTTGGGGAAGAAATACTCAACGCTGGGGATACTGTATCTCTAACTTGTACAGTCGGTAAAGGGGACTTACCTTTGAAAATTCACTGGGAACTAAACGACAAAACTCTTAACTCTGGTAATGGAATACTGATAAACAGAAACGGAAAGAGAGTCTCAATACTGATATTAGAAAACGTTCAACATGAACATATTGGCAATTACACTTGCATAGCTGAAAATGACGCCGGTCGCAGTAGCCACAGTGCGGTGCTCAACGTGAACGGTACCAATTACAAAAACTTCCAAAAGTTTATACGCTTTTTTCGCACGATTTTTTGATTTGTGTCTTATAAATTACATTTTTCCAACCACACAAACCCAATTCCTACACCGAATATTTTAGAGCCCAAGATTGTTAATGACAATACAAAAATATATGAGAAGTACCACGGCGTAAAAATTAAGTTTTAGTTTCTATTTAGAAGCCTATTTTTTTTAAAGAATCAATAGTAACCAAACTAAAGATTAGGTATAATTTAATCATTCTGAAGTCCTATTAAATCTACCGTTTTAATATTCCTTCTTAATTTTTCCTAACAATTAACTCCTATTTCCTCTGCAGTCCCTCCACAGATTAAACATTTCGAATTCGGTGAAGGACCAGTAAATGCTCAAGAAATGGTTTTGGTCACTTGTCTAGTCAGTAAAGGGGATCTGCCAGTGACAATAATGTGGTTTTTTAATGGTAAACCTGTAAAATCTGGAGATATTGGAATAAATCTTGTGAACACGAAACGATCAAGTCAACTGAACATAGAATCAGTGAGCCACCAAAATCAGGGCAATTATACATGTGTGGTAAGAAATGAGGCGGGCTCCATGAATTATTCTGCGGAATTATTCGTCAACGGTATTATAAATGATGCATTAATTTTTGCCTGCTGATGTAAAGTAATTTGAGTTATTTTTTGTTTTTCCCTTTTGTAACTTTGGCGGGCCATAAAATTGACTGTCTCAAGTCTAGCCAGTACCGGAATTATAAATAAAGGAAAACATTCAACTATTAGGATACGAGATAATATTAAAATTTAGGACGCCATATTTTTCAGTTGCACCAGTTATAACTCATTTTGAATTCGACGAATCTGTTTTTTACGGAGAGGGTGTCCAAGTCATGTGCCATGTATCAAAAGGAGATAAGCCATTAAATTTCAAGTGGACGTTTAGTGGAGGAGATGTGAGTTCACTACCCGGTTTGAACATCATGAACGTGGGAGACAGGGGCTCAGCTCTCATTATCCCCGCGGTGACGGCTAAACACTCTGGCAATTTCACATGCACCGCCTCTAATATTGTCGCCAGTGCTAGCCACCACGCCACGCTCAATGTCAAGGGTATAATATGGTCTCGGTGAATTGTCTTTGCTTATGCGTTCTTTTCTGTTACCTCTTAACACCAATACTCTAAGAATATTGTAGTTCAATTTATGACACAAAAAAGCACCTAGAAAATATGGTTATTTTTTTCAGTGGCGCCAATCATTTCCCAATTCGAGTTTGATGAGGCCGTCTTTTACGGTGAAAGCATACAAATCATGTGCAATATTCCAAAAGGCGACATGCCGTTGAACCTTTCTTGGTCGTTTCAAGACAAACCGATAAAAAAGACTGATGCAGTCGTAATCACAAAATTAGGAGCCCGAAGTTTAGTTTTAGCCATCCCAGCTGCAACAGAGAAACATTCCGGAAATTACACTTGCACAGCTTCAAATGTTGTAGCCAGCACCAACCACACAGCTACATTAAACGTTCAGGGTACACTGGTTATTTAGTGTGTTACCATTGTTTTGTTTATTTTTATTATTTATTTGCCCTCACCAGTTCCTCCGCACATCGTTCCATTTACGGCTGAAGAGCCCGTCTTTGCCGGCGAGCTTATACAGTTGACGTGTTATGTATCAAAAGGCGATGCCCCATTAACAATCACTTGGAGTTTTCATGGCCAGGAACTGTCCTCACATCAAGGAATTTCTACGATGAAGATTGGCGAACGGACATCGTTGTTGACGATATCTAACTCGCAAGCCAGCCATAGCGGCGAATATTCATGCCACGCCGCTAACCGTGCCGGCCTAGCAGTTCATTCAGTCACAGTTAACGTTCACGGTATTCCAAAGCCCGTTAGCCGCCCGAGCCTTTCGCACGCTGCACGCTTGACTCTGCAATAATCAAAGCCTTCTGAATTAACAGTATTGCCACACATCGTACCCTTCGAAACGGACGAGTCGGTGTTTGCTGGGGAACCAGTTCAGCTTAATTGTCACGTTTCCAAGGGTGACTTGCCTCTAGAAATTAAATGGCACTTTTATGGGCTCGAAAATACGTCATCGTATCTTGATATCATGACGAATAAAATGACATCGCGTACTTCATTTTTGTCAATCCCTGCGGTATCTGCCAGCCACAGTGGCAACTACACCTGCGTAGCTACTAACAGAGCCGGTTCCACTAATCACTCTACATCTCTCAATGTTCATGGTTAGTTCCATTTGTTCTATTTTAGTTCATCACAGCGAATCGATGCTTATAAAAATGGGACTTGCTAGTAGACTCAGCATGAATTCTGCAAGAAACTGTGTAAGCAATATACACATTTTTAAATCATTTTTTTCTGTTACCATTCCTTATTATTTTCATTTATCATATATGTATAATCAATGCTAGCTAGGGTACCTATACCTAAAAGCTGTTTCGTATATTGTCGTCGGTAAAGACATGAATGCGTTATTCCTGCGGAATATACCTTGGGTATAGTAAACGCAACTTTAAATATTCTCCATTTCTTTTACTTTAACCAGTTCGTTTCTCTAGGTTTTTCTAGTAAAAAGTCTTGTTCGCACTTCAATCTGTGCTTCAGATGTCATGCTCCGGGAGGTGCATCTAGTGTCAACTTTAAATTTTTTGAGCCAACGCTGGACGGGCACCCGTTACTTTAGGCCATGATTCAGAGTATGTTCATTGCTGAATCGTTCTTATTATCAGTTCTCAATTTACGAGTATGTTTTTTTTTAATCTTTTTTAGTTTGGAACTTTTAACAAGATGTTCACGAGTATGTTCTTAAAAAACTTTAAACCTTTCCTCAAATAAAAATAACTCGCAGTTCCACCACAAATAACGCCTTTTGAATTCGGAGAAGAAATTCTAAATGAAGGAGAAACTGCATCAGTATCGTGCGTAATGAGCAAGGGTGATCTGCCGGTGAAGTTCACATGGCGCTTCAATGGAGAAGAAATAAAACCGCGCAACAATCTCGGCATTGCGCTCACGAATATCAGCAAGAAAACGTGGATTTTAAACATAGAACCTATTAGGTCAATTCATCGAGGTTCTTATACTTGTGAAATCAGGAACAAAGCCGGTGTTGCAAATCACACTACAATTCTAAGCGTGAACGGTTCGCGTTATTATTAATTGTACTTGTTTTAATCGCTTTTATTTAACTTCAGTTCCTCCCCAAATCTCACCTTTCGAATTTGGCGACGAGCCTGTTAACGCTGGTGATCCCGCAGCTGTTCAATGTGTTATGAATAAGGGTGACCTACCGGCTAACTTCTCCTGGAGTCTAAACGGAAGAAAAATTGATCAGAACAATAACATTGGCATAGTTATTGGAGGCATGGGTCGTAAAATGTCCATACTGAATATCGATTCCGTCAACGGCACTCATAGGGGGTTGTACGTTTGCTACGTGGAAAATTTAGCCGGTCAAGTGAATCACAGCGCCACCCTGGAAGTTAATGGTTCTTCATATTTTGATTTCTTAGTAGTTGCGTTAATATTTTTATGTCATCGTTAGCATCTTGCACTTATTAATAGTAGCTTCCTATAACAGTTCTACCCCAAATCCATCCTTTTACTTTCGGAGAGGAACCAGCGAATGCGGGTGATGCAGTCGGGGTGCAATGTATGGTGACGAAAGGCGATACGCCAGTCAATATCACTTGGCACTTGAATGGGAAACCAACTAGTAATATTCAGGGAATCACCGTGTCTAGGCTCGGTCACAAGTCCAGCAGCTTGTCTATAGACTCAGTGGCATCAATACACACAGGAATGTTCATTTGCTCAGCCGCAAACAGAGCCGGCCATGCCAATTACTCAACCAAATTGGCTGTTAACGGTATATATATTTGTTGACCTCATTAAGACCACCTGCATCTTTAAATCTGTTGCTTTGTTAGTGTTGCATATTCTTTTAATTAACCTAACTATGTTTTCCAGATAATATTGCCCTATCCTTTCGATGTTGACACGTGGTGAAGCATAATAAATGTTAATGATAGTAATTAATGTATTTCGAATAGGTAGTTACATAGTTTTCTGTATTTTTAAACGACTAATTACAATAAGCTATTTTATAGTTGTGCCACAGGTTACGCCCTTCGACTTTGGGGAAGAAATACTCAACGCTGGGGATACTGTATCTCTAACTTGTACAGTCGGTAAAGGGGACTTACCTTTGAAAATCCACTGGGAACTAAACGACAAAACTCTTAACTCGGGTAATGGAATTCTGATAAACAGAAACGGAAAAAGAATATCAATTTTAAGCATAGAAAACGTTCAACATGAACATATTGGCAATTACACTTGCATAGCTGAAAATGACGCCGGTCGCAGTAGCCACAGTGCGGTGCTCAACGTGAACGGTACCAATTACAAAAACTTCCAAAAGTTTTTTGCTTTTGTTCGCACGATTGATTCATTGGTTATTTATTTGTCTAATTACATAACTTATTTTTTACTCCTTGTACACAAACCTAGTCCTATATCTGAAATATCTGCTCTCGACTTAATTTAGATACGTTCAAAAACTATTTTCTGTAAATCTTTTTATAAAAAAATCCTCCACCTTTTTAGTTTTGCTTTGTAATATTCCTTTTTCCTCTGCAGTCCTCAGATTAAAAATGTCAAATACGGCGAGGGGCCAGTAAATGTTCAATAAATGGTTTTGGTTTCTTGTGCCGTCAGTAAAGGTGACCTTATTAAATCTGGAGATATCGGGATCAATCTAGTAAGCACAAAACGCTCAAGTCAACTTAACATAGAATCTGTGAGCCACCAAAATTAGGGCAATTATACATTTGTGGTAAAAAAGTGAGGTGGCATCCATGAATCATTCTGCAGAATTATACGTCAACGTACGTTTAATGCATTTTTGCCTGCTGTCTGATGTGTTTTGATTTCTTTATCTTTTGTAACTTTGGCGGGCCATAAAATTTATCGTCACTATTATAGTCGATACTCGGTATTCAAACAAAACAAAAAGAGAAACATTCAGGTGCTCATGTATTTAACTTCTAGAGTATCATACATTTCAGTGGCACCAGTTATAACTCATTTTGAATTCGACGAATCCGTATTTTACGGAGAGGGTGTTCAAGTCATGTGCCATGTACCAAAAGGAGATAAGCCCCTAAATATCAAGTGGACATTTAGCAGAGGAGATGTGAGTTCACTTCCCGGTTTGAACATCATGAACGCGGGGGATAGGGGCTCAGTTCTCATTATCCCCGCGGTGACGGCAAAACACTCTGGCAATTTCACATGCACCGCCTCTAATCTTGTCGCCAGTGCTAGCCACCACGCCACGCTCAATGTCAAGGGTATATGGTCTCGGTGAATTGTCTTTGCTTATGCGTTGTTCTGTTACCTTTTACACCAATCCTTTAAGAGTACTTGTAGTTATGTTCAGTATCACAAAACAACTATCAAGTATACTTGTATATTTAGCTATCTCTTTCAGTGGCACCAATTATTTCCCAATTCGAGTTCGATGAAGCCGTCTTTTACGGTGAAAGCATACAAATTATGTGTCATATTCCGAAAGGCGATATGCCTTTGGATCTCATGTGGTCATTTCAAAACAAACCATTAAAAAAAACCGACGCAGTCGTTATCACTAAAGTAGGAGCCCGAAGTTTAATTTTGGCCATCCCAGCTGCAACAGAGAAACATTCCGGAAATTACACTTGCACAGCTTCAAATGTTGTAGCCAGCACCAACCACACAGCTACATTAAACGTTCAGGGTACACTGGTTTATTTAGTGTGTTACCATTTTTTTGTTTATTTTTCTTATTTATTTGCCCTCACCAGTTCCTCCGCACATCGTTCCATTTACGGCCGAAGAGCCCGTCTTTGCCGGAGAATCTATACAATTGGGATGTCATGTGTCAAAAGGCGATACTCCTATCACAATCAATTGGAGTTTTCATGGCCAAGAATTGTCCTCACATCAAGGGATTGCTACGATGAAGATCGGCGAACGGACATCGTTGTTGACGATATCTAACTCGCAAGCTAGCCATAGCGGCGAATATTCATGCCACGCCGCCAATCGTGCCGGCCTAGCAGTTCATTCGGCCACAGTTAATGTTCACGGTATTCCGAAAGCCCGATAGCGACCCTAGCCTCTCGCACGCTGCACGCTTGACTCTGCAATAATCTAAGCTTTCTGGATTAACAGTGTTGCCATACATCGTACCCTTTGAAGCTGATGAGTCGGTGTTTGCTGGGGAAACAGTACAACTCAATTGTCATGTTTCCAAGGGTGACTTGCCTTTAAGTATCAAGTGGCACTTTCATGGGTTCGAGAATACTACATCGCATCTAGATATCATGACCAACAAAATGACGTCGCGCACTTCATTTCTATCGATCTCTGCGGCAACTGCCAGCCACAGTGGCAACTATACCTGCGTAGCTACTAACAGAGCCGGTTCCACTAATCATTCCACCGTTCTTAATGTTCATGGTCAGTTTTATTTATTCATCATTATCATGTTACGCTCACAACGAACCGATGCTTTTAGGATTTGCTAACAGAACTAGCATGAATTCTGTTGCCATGTCTGAAAGCAGCGTACGCATTCTGTTATTTGTTTTTGTTTTTCATTCCTTATCATTTATTTTTCATCAAAAGAGCACAAGGTTATAGGATTTTAATTATTTGATTTTGACTAGAGTTAAAATGAAATGTTATTAATAAGGACCACTGTTGAAAAGATTTTTTTTTCTTTCATTATGGGTCCCTATCAACCGGGTGAATTTCGGTCTTGTTATGATTAAAATATATAGGCACTTTTACACATAATTAACTCTTAATGATTTCCACTGCAACTTTGCTAAAATCTTCGTTTATGAACTATTTCTTTTTTCATTCAAGTTGTACCGCACATTATTCCGTTCGAAGTTGAAGAATCTATATTTGCTGGTGAATCCGTGCACCTTACATGTCATGTATCGAAAGGCGATCGACCGCTTCAAATATCATGGAGCTTCGAAGGCCATGAAATCCCTTATCATAATAACATGGGCATAACAACTACTAAGTTAGGAGAAAAAGCTTCAGTCCTGAGTATTCCAACTGCTATGGGCCAGCACAGCGGCAACTACACTTGCACGGCCAGTAACCGCGCCGGACGCGCATATCACTCTGTCCTCGTCAATATTCATGGTATTGGATGTGTTCCCCTAGTTCAATAGCTACTGTAAGAAATTGTTCCCTAAGTGTATAGATATAATGCACGTTTAGATTTACATTTAGAAATCACTTTTTCCTTTATTAGTCCCTCCCCATATACTACCGTTTGAAATTGAAGAATCCATCTATTACGGAGAATCTGTGCAAATGACTTGCCACACCAGCAAAGGAGACCGACCAATGTCTATCACTTGGACATTCGAAGGCAAAGATCTATCTACTCATACGGGAATTAAAACCATGAAAATGACGGAGCAAACATCCTTCTTATCTATTGCATCAGTAACGGGAGCCCACAGTGGAAATTATACCTGCATCGCCAGAAATAGAGCGGGAGAAGATAGATATTCCACTACACTCACATTAAGGGTATTTCCAATAAATGTCGCAGCATGCGCCATATATACGTATTTACTAACTTTGCAATATTTTCTTTACTCAGTCGTCCCTCACATCAAACCTTTCGAGTTAGACGAAGCCGTATTTGCGGGAGAGTCTGTGCACCTCGACTGTCACGTTTCGAAGGGCGATACACCTCTGAACATTTCCTGGAGCTTCCAAGGGCACCCCGTCACCCGCAGAATGGGCGTAAAAACAACAAGTTTAAGCGAACGCGTGTCTGTCCTCGATATACCTACCGCCTTGGGACAGAATAGTGGCAACTATACTTGCACTGCGACAAATAGGGCAGGCGCTACCAGTCACACGGCTCTTCTCAACGTTATTGGTACTGAAACGTAATAGTTCGGATGTGCTTGCTTTCTGTTTAGTTCCTCCTGTGGTCCAACCTTTCTCTTTCGGCGAAGTCGCAATGAACTCCGGACAAGTTGTAACAACCCCCTGCTCTGTTATTGAGGGAGACCATCCACTGCGACTCAAATGGCTTTTCGAAGACGAACCTATCAAACCTAGATCTGGAGTAACGGTTTTTCACATAGGCGAGAGAAGTGCTATTCTAAGTATAGCATCAGTAGCACACAATCACGCTGGAAACTACACTTGTGTTGCGGAAAATGAAGCAGGAGTACACTATCACACGTCTACTTTAATAATCAACGGTGCTTAATGTTACTTTTTGAGTCGGTAAATTAGATTTATTTTATTGTCATAGAAGCAGAATTTTCGGTTTTTCTCAAATATGTAATTCTCCAATTTCACCTTCAAATAATTATGACATTCCAGTTCCTCCCAACATTTTGCCATTTACATTCGGCGAAAAACCCACCAACGTCGGAGAATACTTACAGGCTGCATGCACTATAAATTATGGTGACCTTCCACTCACTATTACTTGGATGTTTAACGGACAATCCATATCTCCGAGAAATAGTAATTATGTTGTAACCAATTCCAAAAGAAGTAGTCTACTGATAATAGAATCTGTGGACGCCAAACACGCCGGTTCTTATACATGTATCGGAGAGAATCGTGCTGGCCGTAATACTCATTCAGCTGACTTAGTTGTTTACGGTTAGTTTCATATAAGGTAGAAACTTATTATTTTATCTTTAGATAAACTCTGTTTCAGTTCCTCCCAAGATTGCACCTTTCATTGCCGGCCCAGAGCCGGCTTTTCTTGGGGATTATTTTGCTCTTCAGTGTATAGTGACCCATGGGGATCAACCGGTTCTAATTGACTGGACTGTCAATAATCAATCTGCCAAATCTATTCCCGGAGTTCGTGTTAGTACCAACGACCGAAGAAGTAGCGTATTAACCATTGAATCCGTGGACGCAACACACGCAGGGCTTTTTAATTGTACTGCGAGTAATGCGGCGGGCGTTGTTTCGCATACCACCGATTTGGTTGTAAAGGGTGCGAACAAAGAGTGACTATTTTTATGCTTCCGTCCTTTTAACCTCAAACTTTCGTTTCCTAATTTCACTTTACCATACATTTTTACTGTCCTAGTTCCACCGTTGATAATGCCGTTCAATTTCGGTGAGGTGCCATTCAACCCGGGTGATACGGCGGTAGTGAATTGTGTTGCCACCAAGGGAGATCTACCTCTCGACATATCATGGACATTCAGCAGCGAGACTATGGACTCGAGCCTTCAGCGAGACATCACAACGATGCCTGTCAGCCCTCGTACTTCCATGCTCACCATAAACGCCGTGAGCGCAAATCATCAAGGGAACTACACTTGCATCGTGCAGAATGCGGCCGGCCGCGCAGAGTATGCAGCGACACTCGTCGTTAACGGCACGTTTAAATCAGATATAGTTATGATGCCAACTGGATCGTTAATATGGGAACTAACACCACAATATAGCACCTGGAAGGACAGTCCGTTCACAGTCACCGTTCTATACCTTTTCTCTCACAAGTCGCTAACATTGCCTGCCTCGACGATTTCATAATTGATCTAACCCAAAACTCTATGGTTATTTCCAGTACTACCTCGCATAGTTCCATTCTCGTTCGAGACTCCGCTGTTTGCGGGGCAGGCCAGTCAAGTTACATGTTTGGTCTCGGAGGGCGATCAACCTCTCGATATTCAATGGTACTTTGAAGGGCAACCTTTAATGGAGAAAGCCGGCGTGACGGCAACTAAAATTGCCCAGAGAGCTTCATTGCTTCTGATCGACCCGGCGGGTTGGTCGCACAGCGGATCGTATGCGTGTATCGCGCGCAATTCCGCTGGCATGTCCAACTATACCGCCTCACTAGAAGTCCATGGTATACGTCACGCATCTGTGTACCCTCTTCCTAGCACGGATCAGCTTTGCGTAGATTCGATATTGTATGCTTTAATTATTCCGTTACTTTTAAAAGAAAAAAAAACGAAATATCGTTATACGGTACGCTAAATGAAAATGTTCACATCGTAACTGTCTTAATTTTTTATAAAATTCATATCACAATTAGGTGATAACATTAATGATATCAGTCTCGAGACAGGGTTTAGATCAGTCGTTTTGAATGCTTTCCATAGGAACCGGCTGCGGCTATCATCGACGTACCCTTGTCATCCACTCCTGACATTTTATTTTCATCCTTACGCCTTCCTATCCTTTGGGCTCCTTTCTTTTTATTTGTTTCATTAAATACTTTGCGTTTTGCCATTATTTTAAAGCTTGTTGCTTGGCTTACTAACATTATGTATATTATCTGTTGAAATAATGTGGTAATAACTAGTACAAACAGTAATAAACAAACGCATTATTTCTTCACATTTGTATTGCGCTGCTTTGATTGTTGATGGTGGAGTATAGATGTGCTTTTTATTTATAATTTGTTTGATAATTTAATCCAATATATAATTTACCTTCTTAATAATATGGTTTGTAGATTGATATGCTTATATATTTTTTTTGCTATCTGTGAAATATATTCGACGCAAAAGCTTCTATGGCGGCGCCTTAAAGCACACAAAATGTTCATTATTTTTGTAAAATGCTTGTGAAGTATATCCAAATCAGATTTAATACCTACGTAGTCGTTATAGGAGCTTTTCAGAGGATATAATATTTAAGTATAATTGAACAATTACAGACTTAGCAGTTAAACATAAGTACTAATCTCAGTGATAAAATAATATGCATTTTTTTTGCAATTATAACTGAAGTTCACTACACTTAAATATTATTATATAATGTAATTAAATGATTGTCCCCTTATTTACATAAAGATAAGATTTTGTTTCATTATAAACCACACTACTTAATTTCATTCCATGGGTGTAGCCAGTAAAATCCATGACAACCTTGTAAAAAGACAGCAAGTGATATAAAATAATAATTTAACTGAGAAACAAAATCTTATCCTTAAAACTGCTAAATAAATATCTTTCGTAAACTTTCTAATTCTTTCTTGTAAAAAAATGATCTGAAAATTAATTAAAGGAATCCAGAATCCAAAAAGCGATAAGTTTGCAATTTTGTACTTTTTGTAATTAATACATAAATAAATAAATAAATTCAATAGTCAGACAGTAATGAAAAATGTCTTTTGGCCCTTATTCTACGAGCAAACAGAACAAGTGCTATAACCTACTGGTGTTATTTCAGTTCCCCCACGCTGGATTATTGAGCCCACTGATAAGGCATTTGCGCAAGGCTCTGATGCTAAAGTTGAATGTAAAGCCGATGGTTTCCCTAAGCCCCAAGTCACATGGAAGCGGGCTGAAGGTAATTATAACAGCGTAGTAGTTATTATAATGTATTTGCAAATAAATATTACTTTCCCGATAGACCATAACACATCTTGTATAATCCTTTTAGGAGACACCCCTGGCGATTACAAAGACCTTAAGCCAAACAACCCAAATGTAAAAGTTGAGGATGGAACATTGACCATTGCTAATATTCAAAAGACGAATGAGGGCTACTATTTATGCGAAGCTGTTAATGGTATCGGATCAGGATTGTCTGCCGTCATTCTTATTAGCGTTCAAGGTAAGTCGAATTATAATAAAAAATAAGCCTAAAAATATACTTTTCGTACCACTTGCTCAAAAAAGTGACATTCTATGCCACAAAAAGCGTACATAACAATAGTCATTTTTAATCTGTTAAAAACAGGGAAAGAAAGTTGTACTGAATTTCATTCGTCCTCTAGGGAGAGAATGTGATTTAAATTTGGAATACTTACCGATACTGAACTACATCAGTCTGTCTTTACAACATTGAGTTTGTCTTTAAAGCATTGTACAACTTTTTGAAAAAGGAATACGCATTTATTATGAAGTTATGATTATTATAAAATTACGAAAACCGAAGAGGCCGTATGAGCTTGATGCCTTTGCTTTTCCGACAAAAAATACTAGTCGAGGAATTTGCCGCATTTTTGTTAGGTTAGGTTTATTTTAATTTATTTTTATAAATAAGTTAATGTTAAATATTAATGTTTAATAAATGCTTATCTCATATTATTATTGTGTTAATTTTTTCGCAAATGGTACGAAAAGTAGAGTATTTTCCTCGGTGATAAAGCTATCTTTGTCTTGGGTGAACTTAAATCCCTCGCTACACTCAGGACACGTCTTAAATCCCTCGCTTCGCTCGTGATTTAAGTTTTTAACACCCTCGCTTCGCTCGGGAGTAAACCTCGAGTCCTTCGTTAAGCTCGCGATTTAAATCGTCACCCGCGACAGAAGACACTGCTTTATCCCCTTGGTTAATAATCTACTATTACGGTTCATTTTATTAAAATATCGATTTCAAAATTTAGCCCCACCTCAATTCGAAATTAAAATGAGGAACCAGACTGCCCGCCGAAGTGAACCAGCTGTTCTCCAGTGCCAAGCTAAAGGAGAAAAGGTAAAACATCTCTGAAAATTGTTTTAATATACAAAATAAACAAACAGATTATAAAACTATGCATTATTTACAGCCAATTGGTATCATTTGGAACATGAACAACAAACGTCTCGAACCCAAATCTGACCCCCGCTACACTATTCGTGAAGAAATTCTGCCCGGCGGTGTTGTATCCGACCTTAGCATCCGTAGAACCGAACGATCAGATAGCGCTCTCTTCACTTGTGTCGCTACAAACGCTTTTGGATCTGATGATACCAGCATCAACATGATAATTCAAGGTAAAATATGATTTAACAGTGCAGCAGTAGAAAATAGCACTGCAGCAGTAGAAAATACATTTTCAAAATACTCATCCTAAATAACATTACAGAGGTCCCCGAAGCACCTTACGGTTTGAAAGTTTTGGACAAGTCTGGAAGGACCGTGCAACTGTCTTGGGCCGCGCCTTACGATGGCAACTCACCGATCAAGAAGTTCCTTATTGAATACAAACGCGCCAAGGGCAACTGGGAAAAAGATATTGACAGGTACTGCATAAGTTTCCGTGTACTGTCAATACTAAAATCGTCTTTTTTCAATGGAAATATTTAATACAATCATATTTTGCAGAGTTCTTGTACCTGGAGATGCGACCGAAGCCGGAGTATTTAGCCTGCGACCAGCCACTGCCTACCACATTAGAATCGTCGCTGAAAACGAATTGGGAACTTCTGAGCCATCTGAGACTGTCACCATTATTACTGCCGAGGAAGCCCCCACTGGTCCCCCACAAGATTGCAAAGTCGATGCCGTTGACAAGCACACCCTCCGTGTCACCTGGAAGCCTCCCCCACCTCAGGACTGGAACGGC
Source organism: Agrotis clavis (assembly GCA_954870645.1). NCBI lineage: Eukaryota > Metazoa > Arthropoda > Insecta > Lepidoptera > Noctuidae > Agrotis > Agrotis clavis. The sequence continues at coordinate 13,975,293 of OX940922.1, forward strand.
GAACTCCAGGGGTAAGAGACAATGGAATAACTTTATCTCACTCAAGATTTATAAAAGAAAAAAAAGAAAAAATCACAGTCTATTTTTTCCAGATACTATGTTGGCTACAAACTGGCGTCAAGCAACAAGTCCTTCGTGTTTGAAACTGTTGATATCTCTAAGGAATCTGGCAAGGAACATCATTTGGACATTCTGAACTTGAAGTAAGTACCTACTAATTAAAAACGATCTATATAGTATAATATTATAATGACGTAAAAGTTATATCTATGTAGGGGTAAATTCTGGAACTAGTGATCCAATTTTATTTATTTTTAATCTGGTAGTAATTTACATGAATCCTGAGTGCTATAAGTATTACGGGGATGATTGAAAGGGGCGCTCGTACGGGGAGAACATCGTCTACTAACACACAAATACATTACTATGTTTATTTCTGCAATTTATTTTCAACAACAACTTGCGTTTCCAGGACCTACACCCAATACGCGATCGTAGTACAAGCTTTCAATAAGATGGGATCAGGCCCTGTATCTGGCGAAGTGCGAGCTTACACCGCAGAAGGCGCGCCATCTGCCCCACCCCAGGACGTACTCTGTACCACTCTTACTGCCCAAACAATCCGCGTGTCTTGGGTATCCCCCCCTCTTGCCGCCGCTAACGGACTTATTAAGGCTTACAAAGTGATCTACGGACCTAGCGAAACCTGGTATGGTAAGTGTCACAAAAAAAAAAAAAATCTCATGAACAATACAGGGCGCAAGATAAACTCCCCTTATTAATTTTACTTGCTTATTTTTAGATGAGAAGTCAAAGGACACCAAGATCACAGCTAGCAGCGAAACTATTCTCCATGGACTTAAGAAATTTACTAACTACTCGATGGAAGTGCTTGCGACCACCAATGGAGGCGATGGTGTACGATCCGCTCCTATCCACTGCCAAACTGAACAAGACGGTGAGAGTTCAACTTAACATCAACGAGACAAATGGAATAAATAGAAATAGACTTATTTTACTCAATATTATGTTTACTTTACAGTGCCGGAAGCTCCTCGCGCTGTTAAGGCGCTGGTTATGGGACAAGACTCTATCCTCGTTTCTTGGAGGCCTCCCGCGCAGCCCAACGGTGTTGTCACTCACTACAACGTCTACACTCAAGCACAAAACGCTGAGCCCCATCCGAACAAGGTATATTTACTTTGCCATTGTCTATTATACACACAATAACCCTTTTTTGTCAAAGAGATATTAAAGACACGAATGGAAACTTTCTGCAAATTAGTGTCATTCAATTGTAACGAAAAAACTTTTGTGTTTTAGGTACCCGCCTCCCAAACGAGTTACTCCGCGACTGAACTGAAAGCCGGACGTTACGACTTCTGGGTTACCGCATCTACCATTATTGGAGAAGGTCAGCCCTCAGCCACTGCATCTTGTAGCCCCAGCGATAAAGGTAAATTGACCCAAGACATACGAGACATTATCATCTGAGATCTAGTTTCTAGTTCCTAGTTCACCGCAGAAAAAATAAATTTGAATTAAAAAATAACCATAAAAAGAAACCAACTTTTGAGAAAGTATTTTAGATATACCTAATATTCACAATACACATACCATTACAATTACCATTAAAATAAGAGTTTATTTTTGTGTAGTTCTAAAATAATAATGCTAGTAAAATGTAAACTTCTACCTATCGTGCAATACAGGGATCGGGTGCTATAGTTACCATGTATTTTTACTTGATTTGTATCATATTTGTTTCAGTACCCGCCAAGATCGCCTCATTTGATGAATCGTTCACCGCTACTTACAAGGAAGATGTCAAACTGCCCTGTCTCGCCGTCGGTGTTCCTCCCCCCAACATTTTGTGGAAGGTATTTAATACATTCACCCATTTTCATAAGTAGGTTGTCTGAGTTTTCACTTCTGATTTGCTTACTTCAGATTTGTATTCGAAAAGTGTGGAAAAGGTGGTTTTCTTTATTTATCTTTTTACTTAAATTAGATTTCGATATTTTGGCTTGAGCTTCGCGTAATCAATGTTCTTAACTACAGACTGTTCTGCAATATGTCTATATTAATTCGTGAAAGTCATTTAAAAAATATGGTGCTTGATGCACACTTGTGTTGTTTTCTTTCGGTAGGTAGGTAATCCGCCTGTTCTAATTTTTACCCTAACACTCAGGTGAAAGGCCATCCCCTGGAAGCATCGGAACGCGTCCGTCAGTTGCCTGAAGGATCTTTGCAAATCGCTGGCGTGGCTCGAGAGGATGCCGGCGAATACTCGTGCCATGTCGACAACCAGTTCGGAACTGACACCGTTACGCATACGCTCTCTGTTCTTGGTAAGTACCACAATTTGCTTTGAGTACTCTCTCCAGCTCGGACACGTCTCAAAAGCCGATGAAAGGTTTTTTTTCCCTTCAGGCTTACACAGATTTTCCACTGGCTTTCACCAATGCTGCAAAATCCTGCCTACCTGCTATTGAATTGCAGGTGTCCCACACCAGACGAAATGATTTTGTGAATATTTTTGATTTTAACTACTTAAGAGTCTAAATCAACGTTACGTCAAGACGTAAGCTGTTTTAGTTAGATCTTTTGGGTGTTTCTAAGTGTTTTTAGGGTTTTCTATATTTAGAACTATATTTTTCCCTGATTCCCAATGCATGACATATATTTAAATTTAACGCGTCAAAATGAACAGCTTAATAAAAACTCACGTTATTTCCCGTCAGCTCCCCCCTTCCCACCTCAGCTCAGCATCGCGTCTTCATCGGTATCATCTCTGACTCTTCGCCTCAAGCCGTCTGTCGACGTCGACCAGTCACCGGCCGCCGGATACACCATCCACTACAAACAAGAATTCGGAGATTGGGAAACCGTTCAGGTAATAAAATCAATAATTTCATAAAGCACTTAGGTACCTATAGCCCATGAGGTAATTTTAGAGGTACCAGCTATAAAATATTCTTGTTATCTCTGTCGCACGAAATACTACCTAATGACAATGAGGAACCAGCGAGAAACTTCACATAGGTAGTGTGTGACAGAGATGACGCTCTGCGAAGCCGAAACTAGCTGATTATTTATTTACAAAGATAGATGTGCAATATTATTCATCATCATCATCTCAGCCATAGGACGTCCACTGCTGAACATAGTCCTCCCCTTTTGATCTCCACATATACCGGTTGGAGGCGACCTGCATCCAGCGTCTTCCGGCGACCTTTATAAGGTCGGCTGTCCACCTTGCTGGTGGACGTCCTACGCTGCGCTTGCTAGTCCGTGGTCTCCACTCTTGCACTTTTCGACCCCATCGGCCATCTGCTCTGCGAGCAATATGGCCTGCCCATTGCCACTTCAGCTTGCTCATCCGGTGGGCTATATCGATGACTTTAGTTCGTCTACGGATCTCCTCATTTCGAATTCGATCACGCAGAGAAACACCGAGCATAGCCCTCTCCATAGCTCGTTGAGCGACTTTGAGCTTTGAGATGAGGCCGATAGTGAAAGACCACGTTTCGGTGCCGTAACTCATCACTGGTAACATACATTGGTTGAAGACTTTCGTCTTGAGGCACTGAGGTATGTCGGACGAAAAGACATTGCGTAGTTTCCCGAACGCTGCCCAACCGAGTTGGATTCGGAGGGTTGACCTCTTTCTCGAAGTTGGACCTACCTCAGTGGACTGCTTGTCCTAAGTAGATATATGAGTCAACAACTTCGAGTACCGAGTTTCCAACAGAGACTGGGGTGGGCACAACATTGGCATTTGACATAATTTTCGTCTTGTCCATGTTCATTTTCAAGCCCACCCGTTGCGAAACTCGGTCGAAGCCATCGAGCATCGGCAATATTATTCGCCGGTTGATAAATCCATGACAATAATATCTACTCTAATATTTTAAAGAGAAAAGATGTGATTGTTTGTTTGTATTGAATACGCTCCGAAACTACTGGACCGATTTCAAAAATTCTTTTCACCAGTTGAAAGCTGCTTTGGTCCTAAGTGACAAAGGCAAGGGAGGCGGGGTGGGCGAAGCCGCTGGCAAAAGCTAGTATATCATAAAAAGGTAAACATCAATAAAAACTTTGTTAAGAAAAGTAGCGCTAATATTATTTGTATGCTTTTTTCAGATTCCAAGCACTACTGATACATACACGTTAGAAAACTTATTCTGCGGATCCAGATATCAACTCTACGTAACGGCTTACAATGGGTGAGTGTAGTGAACAAAGAATCAGTGAATGACTTATCCAAAACAGGACTTCGCTGATTATATTTTTTGGCCTCATAACCGATAGTTAAGAACATGTTTTTAATCTTCTTAAAATTATGAATATTGTTTTCTCTTTGCAACATTAACAGACCAGAATTTTAAAACAAAACAGCTATTACAATTTTTTTTATTGATTAGAATTTTTTCATATTAATTTGACTTGTTTAATAACTTATTCAGGAACTATACGCTTTTTTTGGTGTGGCAAAATCATCAAATGAGTCCCCCCATCCAGGGTAGGACAGGAGGGACTGTCAGACTTCTACTGACTAAAATCCACGGTGTCCTTCAATAGCCTTTTACATTCCGTGGTCACGGTAATTCTTTAGTTCCGGCGACCGGCACTATATGCTGGGGACGCGATGACAGCGCCTCCTACTAACCACATTATTGGGCGCCATAAAATCTGCCAATTCGTCCAACTAGATATTTTGATAAACATTTTCGTATTCATTCAAAATTAAATAAAACCTTAAAAAGGTTGTGGTACGTATTAAACTTGACACGTACTTCGGTCGGCGGGTGAGCCCATTGATTCACATCTCTGATCTTTTTGACTGGCCTGTTGGTCTAGTGGTTAGTGACCCTGACTGCTATGCCGGAGGTCGTGGGGTTCGATTCCCACCCAGGACAAATGTTTGTGTGATGAGCATTTGTTCTGTGTCTGGGTGTAATTTATCTATAATATGTATGTATTTAGAAATATATAAGTATGTTTATCAGTTGTCTAGTACCCATAACACAAGCTCTGCTTAGCTTGGGACTAGATGGCGTTGTGTGATAGTTGTGGAATATTATTATTATATTATTATCTCTGTCACATAGCGCGCTGCGATTGATTTGATAGACCCCGCCACCAACTTCGCAATATAAAAATCAATGCCACTTTTCGTTGTAATTTTATAACTCACGAACGGGCTCACCTATCTAAACCAAATTTTTATTAAGCTTTGTTCGGACTATTTAGTAGATAGTTTATGTGAAGTTTGCACAAAATCGGTGGAGCGGTTCTTCATTTATAACATTTTTTTTAACAAATGAATTCAATGAATGGTGGATTATTTTGTTCATGGGGACCTACTGGGCCGCTAGTCTCGTATATAACGTAACATTTCCCGTAGCATCGGCACCGGCGAGGCCTCGGACGTAGTGATCGCCCGCACGCGCGGCTCCAAGCCGCCCGTGCCGCGCGCCGCTGACTTCATCGAGGTGGGCAGCTCGTCCGTCACGCTGCACCTCAAACAGTGGCTGGATGGCGGCTGTCCCATGAGCCACTTCGTCGTAGAGAATAAGAAGAAGTAAGTCATTAGAATTACGACTTTAATAACATGATACATGCCTGTCATGTACAGATGCCCGCAACCTACCCCAATCTGTCAAATTGCTTTAATAGAGTTTCAACGTTATCACTATAGTGAAAGGTTAATGTTTTTTAAGTCAATGGTTACATTGGTAAAATTTGACAGATTGGAGTAGGTTGACCTGCTGACGTCTGTATGTGTACATATTGGATAGGATCTAAATCCTTATCTGTGTCTAAAGAACGTTATCTCTGACACACACTAGCTAATATGACGTTTGTCGCTCATTCGTTGTGGTCGGTTATTGCTTCGTGCGAGAGAAAACGCGCTACGAAGTCAAAACTTATAGGCGATCAACAATTCGACAAAAAAGGACGAAAGAGCTCCACTTCATGCCCGTTATGAGACAAGTAATTTCCTTTGTACCTGATCCAAATTTGAGGCTTGCCTTTTATTACATCGTCTCAAACTTTTTCGTCTGTGTGTTGCATGTCGCGTGACGGTCGGCCGCGAAGTAGGGATAAAGTGAAAGGCGCTCGTCAAAGCATCCGAAGCCAATATGGCGGCACCTATAGTTCGCATCAGCTGTGAAAAAGCACTTCACTTATACCGGGTTTCATAAAACCACACAATCCTTTTATCTAACTAGTGAATGGTTATTATAACAGGGGCGCTGCTGAATGGAATCAAATCTCGAACGCTGTCAAGCCTGGCGGAAACTTCGTTGTGCTTGGTACGTATGCCTACAAAATATTAATAACACCCATTATTATAGGTTAAAACGATTGCTACAATGACTTACTTTTTCGTTTATAGATCTGGAACCTGCTACGTGGTATGTGTTGAGGATTACGGCCCACAACAATGCTGGATTCAATGTCGCTGAATACGAATTTGCAACTCTAACCATGACTGGCGGTAAGTAATCGAAAGATTTTAAGTAATAGTCATTTGATTTACCGTTATGTTCATTACATAATAATGCATGGTCAAAAGAATTTTACGCCAAAAACGTACCTGAAATGCATCGCCTTTTTGTTATATTTTAATTATTTCACTATCGGTGTCTTTTACTTATCAAAATAAGTAGCTCATGTAACGTGGGGCTTGCATTTCAGGTACGATCGCGCCCGCGCGCGAGGTCGGCGACGGCTCTCTTACCACAGAACTGACTATCAAGATTATCCTGTCGCACCTTAACCTTATCGTGCCCGTAGTGGCCGCGATACTTGTCATCATCATTGCTATCGTAGTCGTTTGCGTGGTACGAGGTGCCAGGGATCATCATCACAAAGGTAAAAATCTACTAATAAATGTATATTATAGGAACTATTGCTCCGTTACCTGGCAACATCGGCTCCGAAAAGGAACTGCCACCCTGGATCAAAGCTTGGCTCGAACCTGAAGTGTTGGTACCAATTTTGGCAACAATCGTGGTGTTCATCGTAGGCGTGGTGGTGATCTGTCTGACATTAGCTCGCAGGAACACCCCGCACCGCCTGCGAGGTCAGAAGGACATGTATTGTATGTATGGTGGGCATGGCACACCGCTTTATTACTATTTTTTTTAACCAAATTCGACTTCAACCAATTTTATTCTTAACTTCAGTACCCTTAGCACGAATTTTCAGTGTTTGAGAAGTAAAGTAAACTGGAACTTTGACAATTTCAAATTGACAATTTTCAAGGAAATAATTAGTTCTTTCTTCGCACACCAGAGGCGCTGTTCCATTTTTTCATACAAAAACGCTGTAAATACTGGAAAGACGCTGTAAAGTAAAAGAGTGAAAATTCGTGCTAAGGGTACAGATTTAATTTTTACCGTATAATCAATCATCTAGTAACCTGTTTAGATAACATAGTTTACTCATCGACTTATATTTTAACATACTCATCCTTAGCATGGAAGTTTGAAGCTCTAATTTTGTATTTTGATTTACCAAATTCACAATTTAATATAATTTGCGCGTCATAATAATCAAAACTAAAGAACTCACTTTCAATCGGTGACGTGCTACAACATTTACCAACTTACATCCATCAAGTTACATAAGCAATGTCCCTTTAGACGACGCAGTGTACAACGCGTCCCAGGCGGCGCTGGGCGGCGCGGGCGGCACGCTGGACAAGCGCGGCGGGCTGCGGGACGAGCTGGGCTACATCGCGCCGCCCAACCGCAAGCTGCCGCCCGTGCCCGGCTCCAACTACAACACCTGCGACCGCGTCAAGCGACAGGCCGTCATCAGTGAGTATACTGACACAACTTACTCGACAACCAACTTTGTTTGCAGGAATCTACTACTACTGTTCACTGCACTCTTGTATCCAAACGTTTATGAAAAATGGCAAACTAAGTTCTATATCATTCGCGCTATAGATCCGTAAGCCGTTGGCAGTACATAAAATGTGCGCTATTGCGACCTACGTCCGTGGGTACTGAACCTAAATCGGGACGTGACTTTCTTACTAGTATCTTCTACCTACGTATTACACTCTTTCTCTGGACATTTTACCACACACAAAGCACCCTGTATTTCCAAGTGATAGAAATTAAGCCGCTCATCTGCAAAGGATGGATAGTTTATAAGAGGTAATGGTTAAATTAACCCTTTTTTTTACTTCCCTGTCTCTTCTTCTCTTCTGCACGACTTTCGCTATGATTCTTCTCTGTGCTTTAAAATTTCTTCTTTCTTACCTTCTTAGATATCTTAGTTGTGAATGTAAGGTGAAAGCTATGTTGTACGTTATTTTTAGTGCAGTAAAGGTATCAGGGATTTTATTTTAAAAATACCTATACATAGAAATATAAAAGGCATTTTTTACCTGCAATTTATTCCAAAACCTTATGATTTTAGCTTTGCCTATTTTATTACCTACTTAAATGTTTTATAATTATTCTCAGCTTGACTTTTTTGCCAATTTCGTCATAATTTATTTATAAAGCCAAAAACATGATTACTTTTGTCTTGATTAACTGACGAATTTTCCAGAAGCTATGGTGATTAAGTATGACGGTTTGGCAAAAAGGATATTTCCCTAAATTACTGTGGTATCGTCTCAAGTATAATCGCACTCACTTATAAAAACGATAATTGGGTTCAGTGTCAATTCATTTTATACTTTAGTACCTCACCAATGCCCAGCTCAAGTGACTAAGCAGTTATGGGCGACATGGGGCCGTTATACGGAAAAGGATATTCTAGGAACGAATGAAGACATCCCGCTGTTCCACTAAAAGTACAGAGGCCTTACCACGAGCTCTTAACGCGATCCAGTTCAGGCTGTGGGAAAGAGACAGAGCTATACAAGTTGTCTAGCGCCATCTCATTCCCACAGCCTAAAGACTCACGCTTTAAGAGTTCATGGTAGGCCACCAGATGACTTAAATAGATAGCAACATACGATAGATACCTTCAATCGTATATTGCCGATATGTGGTACAATTTCCATACACGGCATCTGTTGCCCAATGCAGAAATGCAAAATAAGCGAGTGGGACGATAGTTGAGCGGTGTAGCGGTGTTAGCGCATGCGTAACGTTAGTGTGGTTCAGTGGGCGCGCACTCCACGTGGGACCCGCGCCGCCACCACTACGAGCGCGTGCGCCGGCCCGTGCTGCGGCGGGGCTCCGGAGACACCGCCTCCACAGGTCAGTGGGACTGCATGCATAACATGAGCATTCAACTCAATTATTCTTTCACGACTCTACCCAAAATTTATCTACTTCGTCTAAGGGTCAAATTAGAAGCAGATGAGATGGGTAAAAAAAAACATCAAAGCAAATTCTAGATTGTCAAATACTATCCGGCTGCTATCCTCAGCCTATTCTGAAACGTTTGAAAATATACCTTTATCAAGTTTTAAATAGAAACGTTTTTATTTGTATGCTGATGTTATGAAAAACAAAACAAATGGTCCCAAAATTTGTATTACACTTAGGGAGCTTACCTATGACGCGATGCGAACGCAATTCGACCCACTCCAACCACAAGTGAAAATCAACCTTACCACTATGACATTATGACATAAAACATGAAAAAAAAAACACGATCGCCACGACGACGTCAAGTCAATCGAATTGCATAATTATTTCTTAGTAGCAAGGTCGATTTTCATTTTTAGTTAGTAGAAATTGCAAATCGCACGATTCGCGTCATGGATAAAGTCCCTTACAGTTCGTTTTTGTAAAATGATAATGCAGATTGGGGTGACCATACAAATCTGGTATCCAATTGAATGATTATCGTGAGGTATTTATCTGAATGAACCGCTATTAACAACAAATGAGTGAGTATGGAATTTAAAATTGTATTTTTTTTTTTTTGCATGATAACAGCTATCTATTTAATATTTTTATTTTATTGCACTTTTCTAACCCCAGTTATTTTTATTTGCTTTTAGCAGTGTTTATATTATATCTTGACGATTAGGTACTCTATATTATAGCTAACTAAAAATGTAAATAACTACAAAATATGGCATTGTGAATTTTCAATTGACACTAGTTCTACAAATATAATAATTATATTACTCAACTGATAGTAAAAATGTTTTCGTGTTAAAGTGTATTCGTGTTTTTGAGTGACGACTAATTAATTATTACACAATTAGCATGGATTACCTGCAGTAAAGGAATATCTACTAATTGTAACATATTTATGTGAATGAAAACACTGCTACTAATACGACAAGCCACGGAGTAATTAATAAATTGGAGTACTAGTTCGAATTTATTCCCTCCTTGCTGCTGCGATGCTGAGTTGTGCTCTCGAATCAATACTCCAACTTTACTACTCCGTAGATAAAATAAACATTAGGGGAAAACTAGGTAATACGCCCTAGTTGACAAAATTTCCCATCATTGTAGCCCTCAAACTTACTGCTCGGAATCGCACGTGATTGTGACCACTGTTGGCGTAAAACATGGCCGAGGGCCATGTTGTATAGTCAGCTTCAGAGAAAACTCATCCTCTTTGGTAGTGATGTCACTAACAAAGAGGAAGAGATTTCTCTGAAGCTTACCATATGGCCAACAGCGGCCATTAAGTTTCAATGCTAGAATGACGGGGCGTTTTGTCAAGTAAGGCGTATTACCTAGTTTTACTCTATGAAGACTAATATGTGTTTATTTGTATGTGAACAGGCATGGAAGACGAGATCTGCCCCTACGCGACGTTCCACCTGCTAGGCTTCCGCGAAGAGATGGACCCCAGCAAGGCCCTGGCCTTCCCGCACCACCACCCCGCGCACGCCGGCACGCTGGCGCACCCGCACCCGCACCACCCCGCACACTCCCGCGCCGGATCTCAGAGCATGGTGAGGGGAAACTTTTTTTCCAAACAGAAGCTTTTACTCGCGGTGAGAAAGTCTGAATTTATCCTAGGGAAAATTTCATGGTCTTTTATCAAAATCCAGTCTAAGTGCAGGAAGATAAGCCAGCCATACACGTACCAGTATACTTGCGCAAGTATACTGTAACGTGGTGGGAAGATACTTGCGCAAATTTCTAACTTTCTCACAATCCTGTGTTTTTGCAAGTAGGAAGCATTCGTCAGGAAGTTTTGAAGCATTCGTTTGGAAGTTTTTACTATAAAACTTGGAACTGTGGTCCTAATTCTATATGATGTCGTTATCAGCCCCGCGCCAACAGCCGTTATGCCCGCAAGAACTCTCAGGGAGGACAAAGTGCCATCTACTCGACCGCTCCCGAATACGACGACCCGGCCACTTGCGCTGAAGAAGATCAATACGTAAGTTTCATTACTGCCATATTGTTAGAAGCCTATAAAAACTTTTAAGAATCGCTAAAATAATCATCGTATTGTTTTACGTGTTTTTATTTTACACAATAATAAAAGCTGATGAAAATGCAAAAAGAGCACTGTATTTTATATAAAGCTCCTCTTTTCAAATCAAGTCCACAACCAACCACATAGTTAAATGTTGCTTTTTTTTACACAGCGTGCCCGTTATTCCCGCCCGATGTACGCCTGTGGCCCCGAGTACGATGAGCCCGCATGCTGCGCTCCCGAAGACGAACAGTACACCGGTGCTTATGGAACCCCCTACTCTGACCACTATGGATCTCGCCCCAGCATTGGTAAGATCGGTAAAGAAAATTTTTACTCAATATCTAAAAAATAAGTCTAATTAGACATTAGCCCTTGGAAGGTCACTTGTAATATAATGCAGTCATTTAGTAAATAGAATGAATACTAAGCAAAGTTAACCGAATGGGCCGAAAACATTCATGGCATGCAATACAAGATTAAAGGTAAACGGGCGAATTGTATGGGAAAAAAACCCACGGCGGACATAAATCAAACCTTGAGGATATATAGCTAAATGTCTCTTGGTTACCATGGTAAGGGTCGCATTCTTGTGGGCTGTGGGAATTAAAAAAAAAATGCGCCGATGACCTTTCGAACGCATTTTCTGAAAATACTGGTATCTTCTATCTTGAATTCTATGTATAGGAACACGCAAGTGCGGAGGATCCCCCGAGCCCCCCCCACCTCCCCCTCGCAACGCCAACAACGACAACAACTGCTCCTCCTCCTTCAACGAGAGCAAGGACTCGAACGAAATCTCCGAAGCCGAATGTGACCAGCCCCGCAACTACCCCGGTATGTAACTCAAATATAAACTAACAACCCTATGACGATTCCATAACTTAAAAGATAAACTATTACAGAAAATGATTTTGTTGAGCAATTCTACCCTCAACAGTGTTCCAACGAAAACTTCTGAAAGGACCCCAACTTGGACCTAAAAGTTGCTATTAACGTAAAGAAAATCATACTTTTCTGTCAAATGCTTTGAGTGATGATTACTGTATGCTGCTTTATCTTGTTATATAAATATAAAATATTTTCACCTTCTTGCTGAGTACTAATTTAATTAAAATATGTACTTGAAGAATTTAAAGTCTGGTCTTGATAGATACATTTTCCTTAAAATTCTTAAAATTCTTGTATATATGACCCTACCATTTCTACAAACTTAAAATATTTAATATAACTATTATATTACGCAAATTAATACCCAGCAGAACTTGCAAATACAACAAAAAAAGTATGGTTTTCAAAAATACTTGAGGTTAATATTATTAATTGATTCCTAACTATTTTAATTTTAGACAAATCTTGAGTGTTAATTTGAAATTGATTGTTGAATTCGTTTATGCACACTTGGGTGTCACCTGAACAGAAGACGGTAAAAACTTTGGATCAAGTTCTTTGATTCGTTTATGTTTCTAATTATTGTGACTGACAGCATGCAACATTTGTATCAGTAATAACAAATTGAATTACAAGCTTCAAGATTAGCGTTCTTGTAATTGGCTTACCTATCTTTATTTTTCAAAATTATCTACTTTTTACTGTTTTTTGGTTTTAGCACTTGACAAAATTAAAAACATGGTTTAACTATTAATTTAAAATCAGACTGGGTCAGTTAATTTTGACAAGGGCAAGATTCAACAATGGGAAAATTTATTAATTACTTTTCTTTGAATCAAGTTCTAAACTTTCTTTTTATGTGCTTAGACGTGATTGTGTTAACTAATTCACTCTATTTGAAATGATTCTGTAGATATTTAGTACGTGTTTTGGAGATAGACACTCGAACAATAACCACTTAGTGATAAAATGATACCACTAGTGAACTTAGAGAATGGAGCACGCATCTGGTTATTGTTCGAGATGTCGAGTAGAAGGCGGCTCCAGGTGTCGTGGCTAGTATAGAGCGCGTCGTGACTTGTGTGTTGTTGCAGTAAGGGCCCACACTGCCAAGGACGGCTTGCACAGCGAGGAAATGAGGAAACTCATTGACAGGTCAGTTTGATAGGCCTTGCACAATGTACCCTATAACTCAGACACTGTTTATGTTCACTGTCTCACAATATTAAATATTTTTATAGCACAGACAGAAGTATTTACAATTTTTAATATTATACTCCATTAAGACTATTATCATAAAGAAAATTAAATAATCTTAGTTTAGTTCAGATATCATAAATCCAAGGAGAGTTATTAAAGCATAATAAAAAGTGTCCCTAATGTAAAGCAAGATTGAACACTGTCAACTTACACGCACTGAACACACTACTAATACATAAGCCGGCTCCTTGTGTGTGCGCTAGCACGAGTACATTGTGACGTGATAGATATATTTACCTAATAAAGCATTGTGTACTAGTCTATGCTCGTTATTAAGCATGTGTTATGTTCTGCATCCATGATCTACAGGAAACAGTAAGTCAAAGTATGTGAAAATGAACATTTTTTAAATGAATTTAATCCACATTATTTTTGCCTGATATTTTTGTTTCGTAATTAACCTTTATGTGGCTAACATTCTGAACCAATGTGCACTAATGTATTATTGTTTGCTCCAAGAATGGTAAGAAGTATAATTTATTTTAAACCTCGGCTAATTTGATTTTATTTTGTGGAAATTGCGTTGCCGTTAACGAACGCATGAAATGTACATACCATTACTTTATAATGAAAAATAACCCAAAATAAAATAGAACAGAACCCTGGCACTTGTTCCTTTTAGTCCGTGCGTGATGGATGTAGTTGCTTACGATTTAATTATCCGTATGGTTACGGAATAGTGCCTCCAAAACCATTTTTGTATAGCTACATTTTATACAATTACCATTAGATTTCAAAGCACTGTAAATAGACGCCAAGCGCGCGGACAGATTGGTGTTCCCTAAATAAAAAGTCACCCCTCTAGATTAGAAGTGCTATGGTTTTCCTATAAATGCTTTAAAAAAGTATATCCATGCCTGTCTATCAATATTCAGACACAACCCGTTCGCTTCTTAAATAAATGTAACAAAGGAATGTCATTGTAAAAAAACAGACAGGTGTCGTAAACATTGCAGAGGTAAGTGTGAAAATGTCAATTAATGTTGGGGACTATGTTTTCAGACCAGAAGCAGCCACCCCAATCCCCCAGCAAGCAGTCCACGGGCGGGGACTCACAGCCTACGATACTGTGGCAGTGTAACCTGTAAAGTGGACCCGTGTTTGAACGCGGCGACACACGCACATTTTATAAATTAATTTAGTGGACATTACCATCTTGCTGATGTACCGCTCGCAGGCTTACGCAGATACTTTCTTTCAGTACCTATAAACTTTCAATTGCACCTTCGCTCTATGATTTGGTCTAGCATGCAGCAAGATGGTGATACTCGTGCCAAATCTACTATTTTACAATTTCATTTGTGTGTCGCGTTTTTGTGTTGCTATTTACTTTTACATTTACCCCAACTTAGTTGGCTGGACATTTTTCTTTAAATTAGGTATAAACGCGTTTTTTTATTCTACCTGCAGTAAAGTTGCAAAGTTGGGTTATGTACAAATTAGATTCTACCTTCCCAGAGTAGTCAAACCTATGATGCGTCACTGTAGAATTACCATGTAAAAGCAGAAAATTATGGTTGTGGTAGTTATCTCAAATTGATATATTTGCTTAAATAGATAGGTGACGCATTTATGTCCTGTCCAACACATTATTATATACCTTCATCCAACATGCCCAACTTTGATACATTATTACTACAGACTTTTCTGTCATTTTAATTGTAGTTTACCTTATTTGTTTAGCTTAATTTAAAGATAGCTTCAGTAAAATGCATCTGGTTTGGGGTGTTTCGGATTCGATTTAAATTAAGCTCAACATGTAATAATGTATGTGATATTTTGTATTTTTATCCCATTTTAATTTTTACTATTAATAATATCGACGTAAACTTTATTTATACTCTTAGGATGGTAATATTAGGTAACCACAACCGTATGGTTGTAACGATGCTTCCTTTAACGTTATTGGTTTTAATTATTCTCTTTGTCATTTCGTTATTGCCACACATCCTATTTGTGTCAAACATGTTGGTTTTGATTTTCGCATTTATGCATATACATACTACTTAGGTTAAGTTTAGATATAAATTTCTTTATTAGCAATTAATCAACTTTTAAACAAAGTACTATATAATCCGTAGCTAGTTAGTAACACGCGTTACGCATTATGTAAAATTTATAATCAATTAGACTACTCTTTAAAACGCATTGAAATAAGACATACAGGAAGCGTACCATAATAATGATAATATTTAACAGTTACCTATATAAACAGCAAGGAACTACTCTATATAGTACACCTTCGAACACGTAACAAACACTGCTGACATGGAATTTATAATAATCTTTTAAATATTAATCTAGTACAGTAAGGTGCATTTTTATTAATCATAATCGTAATTTTATCCTTCTATATTACGCAGATGACTAGGTGTAAGACACTCGAGTGTCATTTTCTAGGTGTTTCCCATTATATGTTGTGTATTGTGGTGTAAGCTTCGCAAAGTAGGCTTGTAGTTAGGTTTCGCGACTTCCTAGCAACAGAATCTTCTCTTAACCTTCCAATTAGAATTCGATTTAATGAAAAAATCTAGTTAAAATTGAAATGTGAACAAAATAAATGAAATTTATTCAAAATTATATAATAAATAATCAATTAAAATTTGTACCATAATCTTAATTGTATTGGCAGCAGAAGAGTTAATTATTTATGATATTTTCGCTTTTGTCGATGTGCGTTTGGTTTGCGGCTACTTGAAAGTAAGTTTGATAATTATTATTATGGCGATACAACATCGATAACCACAGCTAACTAACTGTACCAAAGTGTTTGATTTGTGTTAAATAAACTACTCAAATGTCAACTACGCAATGTTGTTTTATTGGATACCTGTTACTTATAAAATACTTACATATAAATAATTATAACTAATATAAATAAAATACATATGTTCTACTGAAGACGGTGTTTATTTATAACGTAAATATTAAATAGTTCATTTAACACTAACTGTTCAATGGCAGTGCTGAGAACACATTAACCAGAGGCAGCCTTCAGGATCTCCTCGGCGACCTCCACGGCGATAGCTGCCTCGGCTTTGGCCTGCAAAGTAACAATATTTAGATTAACATAAGAACATTACCATAACCACTTGACTACTCAGTGCTAAATTGAATATGTTTATCCTGTAATGACATTGACTTACTGTCACTGTATTGTGCATGTAAGTTTTTTAATATTTCGTAGGCAAACACAAAGAGGTGTATGATTGAGGTCAATCAGGGCATGTTTTCTCTATACATCAATATCACATTGGTGGACTGTCACAGTCTGTTCACACTGTAATAAGCGCACATGTGACCTACCTTATCATTACCAGCAGAATTCAATTCAGACTGAGCTTTGCTAAGGGACTCCTGTGCAGCAGCACGGTCTAGGTTTTCCACGGGATGTGCTTCTTCAGCAAGGACCTGAAATATTAAGAAACAAAATGTGAGGATAGTTTTTTTGATAGTTGGAGCAATATAGGATTGGCCCTTTTTATTTTTGATAATATATGGTGGCGTATCCATACAGTCTATAGGGACTGGGTTGTGACTGGCGTAAGCAGACCTTATTTGTTGACAGAGTGATAGGATAATATAAGTACTTTTTCACAAGTTAAACCAATAGACTCACTCTTATACTATGCAGTCAGATAAGGTGCAATCATAGTCGCTTCACCAGGGACACTGTTCACTCTTGAACATGAAATAGTAACCAGCATCACAGCATCAGCGTTAAGAGCGACATAATACATAAAATATACTCATCAAAACAAAATATGGGCCACTTTTTAAATTGCAGTTTAAACAAGTATTACTCTTATTCTGTGCACATTTTAAATAGTAAATATCTTGTTATAGTTTCTTTCAAGTGTTAATATTGTTTCTAGTGGTAGTGACTAATTGGAAATTTACAACTTTTTTTAAATTCGATATTTGAGATTACTTAGAATTTACGGTTGGTGATTTTTTCAAACTTCAAACGGATTTTTCTTTGACTTATACAGTAAGCAGTCTATAACGATTTTTCAATCTCATAATGCCATGTATTCGGAGACATGTGGACGCAAAAACAGCCAATTGGGGTGTCACCTTAATCCAGGGGGGCCATAGCCAGAAGATGTAGGTTTAATGGTGGAATATTCCCAACCAGTGGTTCAAAATGTTTAAAACTGGTCTCAAAAGACGGGTTATATCACCAGACGCCATGATAAAGGATGAAAGTAAGTAAGTAAAGCCCAAGAAGACCAAGTTCGTTTAACCACGCAAAGAGAGCAAAAATCTACCGCCCAGACCATACAAACTCCATTGCATCGACCTACAGGCATCCCTATAATTGACTACACTATTTGAATTATTCCCTTTATGTCGAGTCCCGTTATGTCAAATCTGGAAGTCTATTGTTCTCCAAAGTATTGATATTTTACGCTTTCTATTACCTCTATGTCGAGTTTAGTGAACAAGTACAGTCAGGGATGTAAATTAAAAGCCAATGGCATCAAAACATATTAAAACAAGTATAGGTGAAGATTACCTAAAAAGGAAGCTCAACGGAACCCCGCTTCGCGGGGCTCCTATTTCTACGTGCGTGGTTTAAAGTAACCTAACATGAAGGGGATGGCGGGGTCTTTCAGACCCCGCCATCCCCTTCGAACCTAACCTGTCCGTGTCGGGGTGCCCACAAGTCCCGAGCTCGCTTCGCTCGCTCTTGGATCCCAAGTTCTCTTAATAACAATTCCAATCATGAAGGCAAACAATCAAAGTCCAGAGGACTAATCATTGAAATTCTTAATATCCTTAAAACTTATCTATCCTTGTAAAATCCGTCTAAATTATGTGCATGTATACATTTCATTGGACGTGACTGTACTTCCAAAATATGATAGGATTAAATTCGACATAAAGGTAATAAAAGCGTGGTAAATAAACTCGACATTAAGGGAATAGAAACGTGACAGAAAACTAAGCTCGACATAGGGGTAATAGAAGCGAGACAAGGTTTTCGGCTCGACGTAACAGGACTCGACATAAAGGGAATCAACCACTATTTTGAATCGATTCCATGAAGACTAACAATACTCAAGGAGATGCTTAGTTCGCCTTCAGTTAACTGCAGCATATGGTGCAAATCGTTAAACATTTGCAAAGGAGAAAATTTATTGAACTGTTTTTACTGGGCTTCAGTGCTTCTTATTGATGACAGCTGGGGTATTTTTTTTTAATAAGGACTGATTCATTTGAGCCTATAGAAGATCTAAACAACAGGTTTCACATCCTTGGACTCTTGAAACAGACTGTTTCGATGAGCTCTGAATTATGCTCTGGGGCGGTTTTCTCTATCACGCAATACCGAGCTCGCTCTTCTTAATGAGGGTGCTGTAACTAATCTAAATTGCATAGAAAATGTGTTGCAGCTCCATATTATTCCATTTGCACAGCAAGGAGTACCTGAGTTCATCTTGAAGCAGGATAATGGTCGAACGAACACGACGCGACTGACTGTGCACACATTTGCCAACTCTCGAATTACGATGTAATGCAATTCCTCACTTTTCATTCAAATTCGTTTATTTTAACGGTTTATTGGAATACAAACTTAATTTTTGCGTATTTCCATCTAAAACCGTTAATTCTAATCAGATTAAGTCATTTTAACTAATAACATTTAAAAATTATTTAAAAAATCGATAAAAATCGGGTGGCCCTTATTTTGTTTTGATTACCTAGTATATATTCGTTACACTTGCCGGCAACACCGGCACATCAGCACTAAAGCCGTAAATTCGGAACGGCGGTGCGTTGTCTTGAGCATGCACGCTCGACTCCTGAACGAATGGATTTCTCATTTGGTGTATTCGAAGCAGCGTTTTAAGCGTGTAGTTAAAAACGCTGCTACGAACATATGTTCAGTAGTCCAGAGTGCACGCTCAAAACAACGCACTGCTGCTCGCCCCGCCGTTCCCAATTTGCGGCCTTAGTGATCCACTAAGAAAAATGGATTTTACGTTTGATATCCTGTGGCCCTAGCTTGTGGACGAAGCTCAAGCTGATAAGTAACTTCAGGAAAATCACTTACAGAAATATTGTCAAAGAAAAGTTCAATATGACCTCAGTCAATAACATGATAATTTTGTTTGCATAGTAGGTTAGTTGCATAGTTACCTATTTATTTAAATTGTATAATCATAATTCTATTATGATCTAAAAATAAAGATATACGCCCCATATTAATAAACTCTCAATCTCAATCCAAATGCAGTTTCTTTGTTTTTGACAGCTGTTTCTGATTTGACACCTTTAAGACTTGGTTAAGCTACTTCAGTTTATTTATTGGATACAAATAAAGAATGGGATCAAGATAGCAACTGAGATATTATATTATTAATTTTAAACTTAAACTAACCTGGACAGAGGAATCATCATTGACTGTAACTGTGCCAGAAGAAACGAAGATCTTGCTTGTCTTGCCGTCGTTTTCAACCACAGTAACAATGCCAGGACGCAGAACAGCTAAAACAACATTAGAATTAAGATTTGTCTACTAAGTCTGAGAAATATAATGGGAAAGAGTAGGGAACTATATACACAATAGAATATATTTCCATACCAGGTGTGAATAGGTTGATAAGTCGACTTACATATTTGTACAATTATGTATATTTATTTTGTAGCAGTCGCAATTAGAGAGTTATTTATAAATTCATATGTTTGCTATGTGCGGTAAAATAGACCTATCTTCTTAGTAATTTATTCACCCTATAAAAGAAGCAAT
Organism: Agrotis clavis; assembly: GCA_954870645.1. NCBI lineage: Eukaryota > Metazoa > Arthropoda > Insecta > Lepidoptera > Noctuidae > Agrotis > Agrotis clavis. The sequence goes on from OX940922.1 coordinate 13,995,580, forward strand.
CCTAATGCCTATTACGAATTAAATGTATGAATATGTAAGTGAACTTATCAACCTATTCACGCCTGGTATGGATTTCTACTTGTATGGAAAATATTCTTAGTAGAAATGGCCAAATGCAGATGAACTATAGAAAGAATTATATTTGATTGTTTTCTTTGACAAAGAGGGCAAAAGAACTACCAACTTATATCGAGTTATAAGAACAACATTCAAATATCCAGGTGATGGTAGGGAGTTTGCAGCAGTCAAAACATTAACATAATAATTATATTATTATTTTATATTTTTTTCTTATTTTTTGCAATCGGTCACGAGACCATAAGCGCATTCGTTCTTTGACTAATGGTGTTATGATGGAGCAGCCAGTGCCACCTCTTACTCATAGAAGGTGATTATATATAGATTTCAGAGGTAACTGATGGTATTTGCAGATAGTCATTCTTCGTTTTCGTTGTTCCGATCAAACCAAGGTGCATTTGCTATTGATCTTAGGATACCATTTTGGACTCTTTGCAGGCAAAGTATGTTGGTTTTACTGGCAACGCCCCACAATTGGATCCCATAGGTCCATATGGGCTTGAGGACAGAGTTGTAGATGAGGAGTTTGTTGTCCACAGAGAGCAAAGAATTTCTTCCCATGAGCATAGGTTGCGGAACTTGTGGTTTATCTCATCCCTTTTATTTTTGATGTTTTGCTTCCATGTTGTTAGGCGCCTATCTAAGTGGAAGCCAAGATATTTAACACAATCTGTGTGTGGTAGGGTGTTAGAACCAAGTCTAACAGGAGGGGTGTCTCCGTGCCTGAGTGTAAAGGTGCTATGATTAGACTTGGATGCACTGGCTCGAATTCGCCAATATTCATAATAATAATAATAATATTCCACAACTATCACACAACGCCATCTAGTCCCAAGCTAAGCAGAGCTTGTGTTATGGGTACTAGAAAACTGATAAACATACTTATTTATTTCTAAATACATACATATTATAGATAAATTACACCCAGACACAGAACAAATAATCATGCTCATCACACAAACATTTGTCCTGGGTGGGAATCGAACCCACGACCCCCGGCATAGCAGTCAGGGTCACTAACCACTAGACCAACAGGCCAGTCAAATGACCAACAGGCCAGTCATTATGAATATTCAATATTTTAACTATTACATAATACATATTTAATCTCCTTTGATTATTGCAGATTGAATCCTATTTAATCTGCAAAAATTATTGTAGAGCACACTGATTTAAACATTTAAGTGAAAAAGGTTATACATAATTATACTATGTTACATACCAAGTGTGGGTACATGTTTGGGCAGGATACCAAAAGCTCCACTCATTGATGGCACATCGACTTGCTTCACAACTATTTTGTCGTAAAATACCTGCAAACAATTTCTATCTTGTTAACATTAACATTCATAAATAAAATCATAAATATTTTCAGATTTAAATTTGTAAGAGTAGGTTCATGATATAGGAGGAATAAAAACCTTGTTCCCAGCAGCAAATGTCAGTGCCATTTCATCACCTTTAGGACCATCAGCATAGTTACGGACTTGCAGCCTCCTTGCCACTGTCCTCAATCCATTGCGGAATGCCAGAGCCATTCTGTAAACAGTACAATAAATAATTTATTATTTGAAATAGAGCAAATATGATATGCTGTCTTTATCTTTGAATCTTATGCAATTAATTATAATTGACTGATTTGTTGATTGGCACAATATTGATTACTTTTGACTTTTTTACAGAAGCCTTGCTAATATGAACTAATTTTCTACAGAAGCACTTAAAGAATTAATAATTGAGAAGATAAATTACATTCATAATCATATTTCTCATGTATATGACCAGAGCAGGGGATGAATAATTCCTTGACCCTGAGTTAAATTTTTAATTTTATAACCTAAAAATGAATTGCTCTACAGCTGTGAAAAATAACAAAGACAACTGTAATCAGTTCATTGAGATAAAATTGGACAAAAGTTACATTATGGATAATATTTTATGGAAAATGGGGATAATAATCTTCTTTATCATAAACAATCCTGGATTATGTAATAATTCCGATAGCAAATCAAAAACTGCATACTGACAAAATACTTTCAGCGATTAAATGAAATACGTGATCTTTTATTTAATTAAAATAATATTAGCCTTACTTAAGTTTTTGGTAGCGTAGTTTATTGAATTTTACAGAGAATCTCCGTTTTTCTCGGCACCCCTTGCCTTGACTACACTTGACAGCTTGACAGACAGTGCAGTGTTGCCATTGAGATAAAGTTATATGGAGGCGCCCCAATGTTCTATACATGTCATACATTTTGCATAGACAATATGAGTCAAATACGAAACAGAGAGTGAAATATTCGTTTGTCTCTTTCTTTCTAATGCACTAATCATATTTGAGAAAAGAGACAACAATGTTTCAGTTGTTGCTCAAAATGGAAATATTTTGTTGGCAAATTTGCCTACGAAACAGAAACGTGCCGGTTTCGCCATTTATTGTTACGAGCTTTGTGGTAGTTCTGCTGTCAAACAGTTGTTTACTTTTTGTTGAATTTAGATTTTTTACGGAGTGTTTTCTTATAAAAGTACGTTTTACAATAAAAAAAACTGTAATTCAACATGCCTGAATGTTCCATTGTGTCTTGTCAAGCCAGAAAAAAGAAAAATCAGCCTAAATAGACTTTGCACAGGTTAGTAACAGTTTTTCATGCAAAACTACATGAAATAGAACAATTTCGGTAAAGAAATCGCTAAGTGATCATATTTTCATGGTTAGAGAATTAATATTTGGGTTTATTTTAGACAATATTTTTCATTTTATATTTTCGTTCGTTTGTTTACAATAATAATAGTGTTGTGCCGTTCTGTAATAGTTCCCAATACTAGTCCCTTCGTTACACTGAAACTGTTATCAAATTTTAATGATACCTATTATATTGATACATACAGCTTGGCCAGAACGGATTGAAACGGAACTAAAATTTTTATTTCTGACAGCGTTTTAAAATCTTTGATATTTGATGTAAACAAAGACCGCAGGTTTGTTAGATTTATTATTGTGCCATAAAACTAACGTAATAAGTGAAAAAAAAAAACATTCAAAGTGCTGGTAGCGCGAAGACAGTGGCGACTTCCGGTTTTCTACATTTTTATGTCAAGCTATAAATACTAATCTTTTATAGGTTTCCTGAAAATGAACGACTGAAGAAAAATTGGTTGAACTCTATCGTTGTGGAAAATATTAGTCCTCGAAGTAAAGACTGGTAATCCTCACTTTGAAAAAAAATGTTTGAACACTTGATGGTATTAGGTTACATGAGAACTCTGTTCCTACAATATTTTCGGTAACTGTATCAAAATGATTGTTTAATAACAGCCTGTTTTTTTGGCCCAAGTTATACATATAGATAGTAATGTGTATTTCATATTTTTTTTCAGTCATCCAGCAAAAAACAACTTCCAGAGCCATTTCGACCTATAGTCATTAGACAAAAAATAGTATGGACCTTTGTTACATCATTCTATTGAGATGGGATTTTTAATAGACAATTTCGTGTGTAAAACAGTGTTGCTGCAGACGAAGTCTCAACATTTAATTTGATTTTTACACGTTTTTTTTTCTGCTCATTAAAAGTAATTCCGGGATTTCGTACATATCCATTTTATTCTTTCGCTGTATAAGTACATGAATAACTCTACCTAATTCCGACCTATGCTAATGACAATTGAAAATGTATTTAACTGGCCTGCTTGAAGTAAATGATTTGAATTTTGTATAGGTAATACATAACTGTTACAAATACAGCTATGTATTTGTAACAGCATAACCTATACAAAATGCAAAACAGCTTGATTTTTAACTCATATTATTTTACCCAATAACACAGAATAAATAATAGTACTACAGAAGATTCTCTTCCCAAAAACAATCAAACAAATGTAAAATGTATGCACGAGAAAATAAAGTACATTTTTACTTGCAGCCGTACCGCTCACCTACTCTTATTAATAGCCTAAACTTCCCGTGCGCAAGCAAAAATGTACTTAATGGTTATGCGCGAGAGTTTATTTTAGTTTATCTGACGCTAACATCACATCAAGGTCAACGCTCGCCGCGCTCAATAGGGTTGTGACTTGCGAGTTTAGGAGGCAAAGTTAGGTAGGTGTCTTTATGCATATGTTAAATTACATTATTAAAATAAATGTTCCTCAAGGAATTTTGTTTTTATCATCAGCCTATATCGTTATGTTTTCGTCATCAATTACTACATACATTATCGATAGGTAGCACAAAATGTTAATAGTACTTACGGCACCTTACGTTAGAAATGATATATACCAATATTATCTTTTCTACCTATTATTGTTCTATTTTAAACATTTCATCTTAGAAAAACAAAAAAGAATAATATTTATAAATGTAGGATTTAGGTAGGTAAAGTTATATTAATGATCGTCAATTCTATTGTAATGTTCAGTTAATTTGTCAACTCAACCCTTCCAAACTGAACAGCTTTTGCTTTACAACTTCCAAAAAATAACACTTCACTGTTTTGATGTTCTAGCCTCAGAACAAAGGTTATTTTTTCAATTTCATGTGCTGTGTAAACAGACATTCTTACTTTTTTATATTTCGTTATTTAATACATTATTGCTTCTTTCATGCATATTTCAGCGGGCTGATTGGCGTAAAAAATATGATATAAAAGCATACATAATACTGATCGTATTAATTTTACATAACAACAAAAATGTGAGGCTCCTATCACTGTTATTATTTAAACAACCAAAAGCTACTTATGCAATATTTTGCTTTTCTTCATATTTTATTACCTTCATTTTTACTTGTACGTAATCACATGTAACAAAAATAAATGAGATACGGAGCGCGTACTAAACGGGCGGCGCGCGACAGCCGTTTGTTATGGCCACAACAACGTAATGCCCCCGCATCTTCTAGCAGTTTTATACCTACACCGCGGAGTGAGCCAAGCCTGCCAATAAACAAAATTTAAAAGACAACTTTCTTTTAATGTTACTTAGTTCATCACTCTTCAGGTGACCAGAGGGCTGGCCTATTCCTAGGCCAACGAATCAGCATTGCCATACAACGTGGCAATGCTGCCAGTGTTCTGGGCACTGTTCCCGTTGACAGCGATGTGGACGTATTCTTTGACGCCCTTTGAATGTTTTTTTTTTCTTTTATCTATTTTTCTTTTTGTACATAGGTATTACCAGTAATTTTTTATTTATAGTTTGTACATAATCTTAGTCTAATAATTTAGAAGTTTTTAAATAAAGTTTCAATAAATGTATCTCCTGTTCATCACATTAATTATAAAAATTCACATTATTTTCACGTAACTACATGGATTATAATTCAATCATGTGAATCAGTGTATCTAGTCGTACAGCTTGGCCAGAACGGATTGAAACGGAACTAAAATTTTTATTTCTGACAACGTTTTAAAATCTTTGATATTTGATGTAAACAAAGACCGCAGGTTTGTTAGATTTATTATTGTGCCATAAAACTAACGTAATAAGTGAAAAAAAATGAAATAAAATCATTCAAAGTGCTGGTAGCGCGAAGACAGTGGCGACTTCCGGTTTTCTACATTTTTATGTCGAGCTGTAATACTATTATGATGTAGGTACAGCTTGACATAAAAATGTAGAAAACCGTAAAGCTGCGAACATATTATCGGACGCGTCCGTCAGCCGCGGCTGAGGGACGCGGCTTAGCAGTGTGCACGGTAGTTCGGACGACAGAAGGCCAGACAGAAGGCCAGATTTTGTTCGGACGTCCGAACTCTCAAGGTCACGTCCGCGTCTTACGACCGACAGTTTGCACAGTGTAGTATTAAATGTACTGGCTGGATAATGAATAAGCCGCGTCCCTCAGCCGCGGCTGACGGACGCGTCCGATAATATGTTCGCAGCTTTACGGTTTTCTACATTTTTATGTCAAGCTGTAATCCTAAAAGTACTAGGGATACTAGTATCGATACTCGTTACAGTAACACTATGTTTCTTGATTGGCACAACCCTATCATTGGCCGCCATTTATTGTTACAGGCCAACTTGTAGGTATACACGTTTTTTGTGTAGGTATGGACTGGAAGTCCATATGATTTTATGTCTATGCTTGACAGAAGTATCAGCAGCATGACAATAAAATTAATGACATTGACAAATGACAAAGGCGGGAAAAAAATAAAGCAAACGTTCCGTGATTTTTGTTTTTCTTGTGGATTAATCTGTTCAATTTCAAAGAAAATCTCTATATTTGAAGGCATTTTATATGTAAACTTTGTGATTGTTGTTTGAGGCAGCTGCTGTCAGTAAATTGAAACGCTTGTACGACTTTACCCGTCTCTCCAAACTTCCAAGTTTTTCTTTATTTGTGGAGAGAAACAAGTGCAAGTTTTAATGAATACATCGCTTTATTTTAGAAAATGAGTCTGAAAGACTTAGATTTGACCAAGTTATCAAAGTTAACGTCGCAACAAATCGATCATGTTACTTGTTTGGAATGGTATGACATCTAACGTTTATCTCAATTCGGCCAAAACAAAATGTTTTATATGTGTTATGAACAGCCTCAAAACATGTTGTATTGTATTTTTTAGCTGTAAATACTTCATAGCACCTGCAACTGCAGCTTGCGGCCACACATTGTGTCATACTTGCTGGCGAGGTCGCCGCACATGCCCTGCTTGTGCAACACACCTTGAGCGCAAACATTTGAAGCTAAATATACCACTCCAAACACTGACAGACCATATTCAACTGCTTGGGGAAGCATTTGAAAAACTTTTTAACATCAAGTGTAAGTTGAGGAGTACATACTTTCCTTTTATTCCTGAAATTTTCTTAAGCTTCTGTTTTGAATTGCTATTCAATTGTTAATTATCAAATTTCAGTGGATGAATTTAATCTTGATACACCAGGTGAAATTGATTCAGAAAAAGATCCAGATAAAAATGTGAAGGATTGGTTAACAAGCTCTCAAAATCATTTTTCAGCTCCAATTCAGAATTCTGAAACATTCTCACAAGAATCACAACAACCAGCCAATCCATTAGAGGTTTCAGCTAGCAATATCATAATTCATACAAATACCAAGAAACTTGTATCCCCTCCGAAAGTGGTCCATATCCCACCACCACAAGATGATTGGGACAAAATAGAACCTATGCCAGAACCTGAAGTCACTTCTAAGAAAAATGAAAACATTATCGGTCCTATGGATATAGAACCATTTTTTGTAGAGGACTCGGAATATACTACAGATCATCCTCGCCGGAGCTCCAGAAAAAGAGATTTGAAAAGTGATGATATTCCTGGCAAGGTGAATGACCTTTCTTCTAACAGGCATAGTTCTAGAGACTCAAGTGGTGACAATGATAAAAAATCACAAAAGGCTAAACAAAATTGGAATAATGTTAAGAAAATGAGAAAAGAATTCAGTAAGTTAAACAAGAAAAATCGGAGCAAACTAAATGTTTCAATTGAAATGGTCAAGAAAACACAAAACCTGAAGCCAGCTATCAATACGCCTGTGGCCACTCCGCAGGCATACAACATTGATGACAATACACCAAATGTCTCTAATAAAGAAAATGAATTAAATAATATCAACTCAAATTTACCAATTGATGATAAACAAGGTGAAATTGCTTATCAAAACAGTGATATGAAACCATTAGAAAAAGTAAGCAAAGATGTAGGGAAAGAGGCAGAGAGCACATCTGGACAAAAACAAGTTCACCATTCACAAAATAACAGTATTTCTAGTGATGGTATTGATAAAAATAGTAGGAATACTGTAGGAATTAAAGACAATGAAAATATTACCAGTTCAAAACATTCTGACAATGATAGTCAAAAAAACATGCCAGCAGTAAATAAAATGCCATTTTTAAAGAAAAGTGCATTAAATCCCAAAACGAAAAATAGTTTTGACCTTATAACTAACCACAATATTGAAGAACCAGTAGCTTCAGAAAATTCTGATGATATTGAAATTACCATTAAGGTAGGGAATACAACAACCAATATTGTAATAAAGAAGAAACAAAGTGACGTCCAAGTAAAGATTAACACTGACCGTGAAGTACAGACATCCCTAGATCCACATTCTGATAGAAATAATGACTGTGTGATGAAAGATGTGAATACACATAACATAGACATCAACATTGAAAATAAAAGAACTAAGGAACAAGAACCTATTGTTTTTAATATAAATGAAAGCCAGATTGTACAAAAACCCAGGATTATCGAAAATAAGAATTTACAAGTAGTAGAAAGCAATTTGGACAAAACTACATCTGGGAAGAAAAATACAGCTTCAGCTGATACTGCAACTGCTCAATTTGAAATCACTGAAAGTGTAGAAAAAGAACTATCCAAAATAATGGAGTGTGATGTAGTTGAAGACCAAGAAGAAAATCTTAAAAGTATTCCCAGCAAAGAACCACAAGTTAAAGAGCCAAAAGCAGACAAAACACTTGAACAGGCAGAGAATATAGATGATTTAAATGATTTAGATATTTTCAATAGTGGCTCAGTTAAGGAAGCCAATGTTCATATCTTGAAAGATCATGCACCTTCAGAAATATTAGGAACAATTCGAAGTAAATTAAGAACTCAGAAACATGCAGAAAAACGTGATAGAGAAAATGATGAAGAATTGTTACCCACTAACAAGAGAAGTAAAATGAACTTGGAAGAAAATGTGATAGTGCAAGATGTACCAACTGACAGTGAACCAATAAACTATGATGCTATTATGGGTCAAGTATTTGCTAGCATTGATGCAGACATGGAAGATATAAGGAAAAGTCAAGAAGTAGGCAGTGTGTCTATTTTAAAAGAGAAAGAGCCTAGCAAAAATATACAGGAGCAAAAAATAAGCCCTAAAATTCCATCTCAAATGCAGAAAACACAAACTATTAAAAAAGTAGCAAGCCAAATGAATGTTGAAATAACACCCAATTTAAATGAATACTTTAATGAAAGGCACAGTGAAAATGTATTCTCTATTGTGGAAAAAGATGATGAAAATTCTGAAATAAATAAAACTGGCAAAGTGAGTATTAGGGTTAATGTTTTCACTTCTATAAAGAATACTTTTAAAAGCATATTACAATTTGGGCACAGTATGACAAATCTATACAATCAAAAAGTGTTTGTATACAGTGTTGTAAGTTTTTCTCTTCTTATCTGTTTCAGTATTCATATGTGTATAAGATTATTTTCATTTCTAGATTATGTTAAAGTAAAATAAATGTATTTTGGTCTTAATGCAGACTCATTCATGTTTCAGGTCCCACAACAGGTTGTTGAGTTCTTAACACCAGTTCATAATTTAAATTCTACACAAGAGAGCAATGATGGAATTATCAAGACAAACAAAACAAAAAAATCACAAGATTATGATGATGATAAGAGTGTTGTTGAAGAAACTCCACAAAAGTAAGTATTATGTGTTGACACAGTAATGCCACTTGTCACAAATAATTCCTAGACATCTGTTATCCAATAATCCACCCTCGGCTCAGCAGCGAGAGTTGAAATCCTTTTATGCTGACTTTAGTGTCTTACCGATTGTCGGGGTACTTCGCGAGGTGTCGGTGTTTTGAGGTGAAACACAGTTTACGGGAAACACTGTTTATTACTTCACACTCGAATGTTCTTAACGACTAAAATGTTACAAAATGTTGGATGAAATGTTTGAATACACCCGGCTAGCGCGGTAGACGAAAGTGCACTGAATATAATATAATTTCAATTATTCTAAGTAATAATTAATTAGGTCAACGCGCTACGCCGATATTGCAATCTAAGGTGTTCGGTAAAAACACCGAACATATTCCGGGGCACGAAAGATGGAGATGCTGAGATGAAACAATGTTATGTTAGTACCTTAATGAAATGATCATGGTTTTAATGTTTACAAGGTGAACACAAGATAACTTAAATTGTTAGTTTATCTAAAGTTAAAATGATGCTATATCAAAAACACTATCTTACTGTCTCTAAAAGATTTCTAGATACTCTTTACACGACTGTTTTCCCTGTATTACCTAACGACGTTCAACCCCGTTTTGTCGCGCACTCACACTATTCACATTCACATCACTAACACTTCTGGTGGGTTGAAGCTCCATGTTCGCCGTGATGTGAGCGCGGCGCGCTCGCCGCCGCAGCCACCTGTACAGCAGCGCTCCCGCCGCCAGCGCCAGCGCGCCGACCAGGATGTAGCTTACGGCATACTGATGAATGTCATGGATGGACAATACATCTCCTATTTCCACTTGGCTGTTTCTCATGTTCTCGATGCGTTTGTGAAGATTTTCTAATGCTATCTTCATTTCGCCTGAGTCTGTTTCGTCTTTGTAGTCTTGTAAAGGCATCGTGCTGTTGATTATAAAGTTAAGTTGATCCACTTCAGGTATAAAAATGTTTGGACTCATGTCAATTGTATTTTTCTCTTGCCTCTGAATGTGTAGGGTAAAATCTGGACCCTTCAGCAGGCAACCTGGTTCTAAGTATATTAAACCCGCTTTGCTGAGCTGTACTTTGACTATTTGTTCGCCGCAGATCACTTTGACGGCATAAATATTGCAGCAATGGTACAAGAAAAGAGATGGGTTTGTTAGAGGTGTAAATTTGTTTTCACATCTCGACCTTCGTACCTTGCACTCGTCTGTGTCTCGATCGCGGTCACAGAAATTGTTCTCGTTGTTTAAGTGGTATATCGGCTTTTTCCAATCGCACAGAAATATGTCGTCTTCTTGTTTACAAAGGGAGAGTTCTTCCGACGAGATTGTTAAGTATGCGTCTCTTTTTAGATCTGTAGCGACGTATTCAGACGATGGGATGAACTCTATCATGGTGTTATTCATCTGATGTGGTATCGGATGGATTTTGTACACTTTGTATCGGTCTCTACTGATAAGTGGGAATGTTATTTGGAAGAGGAAGTATTTTTCTGTTACTCTTGCTTTAATGCTTATCAGTGAATATAACTTCCGGATCTCGTGTGGTTCGATGGGTAATGTTAGGTCTTCAGATAAATGTCCAGAGATAATGTTAAGTTCTTTCTGGAGTTGTTCTGGTGTAAGCAAATGAATGTTAACCTGTCCATGGTGGACGTTGGTAAGAATATCTAGTAAAATGTCTTGAGTTCGTTTCAAGTTATTTAACAAATTACTGGCTATTAACGCTGTCATAGTAAATTCTTGTAGTAAAGATATGTTGTTAATTTCTCGTTGTAATTTATTTGAGAAATTGTCTAACGTAATAAGGTGTTTATTGATAATTTTATGTTGCTTAGCCATAATTTCTTCTGTCCTTTTCAACAAATTGTACTCGGACTCGACAATCGATGTTTGGTTCTTCCATAAACTCGCTAAATGTTTTTCGTTTTGTTGGATCATGTTGATGTCTCGACTGTACTTTTCCGCGAATTGTTCGTCCAATACGCCGAATAATGAATTTGCAATGTTTCCAACTACATTGATAAGTCCCCGTCGCCGTCTGGAGTGTCCACTTGCGTGTTGCGTCATCAAAAGTTCATTATAATATTTCAGTTCATTACACTCGTGGATCAGCTGAGGGACTATCATGTTACACTGTTCGCTACCTGTTGTTTTGCATGTTTTATCCAGATATGTTGTAACTTTTTCAAATGCCTGCATGCCTTCCCAATACGGCGACATGTTATAAAACACAACTAGGGCCCAGCTGTCTTTTACAAGGCTGATTTTGGATATTGGGTCAAAGTAAAGACATTGACTGTCATTTAATGTAGTTATATTGTAACTGCAGTTTGCAACGCAGCAAAGTGACATAAAAAAGGTCAGTACCATGGCGATATGTGATAATGTACGCGGTGTCACCTTTCTCGTTCGATTGTTATTATTCCGGGTTCTAGGGCTCTGTTTAGCTGACTTGTCTGTTTCTGTTGTACTGTTATGTTTATCCTCAGTCTCCATTTCTACTGGTAATAAAGAAAGTTTCACTACTGGTCGCTTTATGATGCCATTTTTCGTTTTCAATGACACAACCCTGACATAGCCATCATTACCGGGATGTAGATCTATTACTCGGCCCATAATCCATCGTCCCGCTGGAATGTTATCTTCATGGACTACCACAATGTTGCCTAATTTTAAGTTTTCTTGAGGTTTAGACCACTTTTCTCTTGCTGTTAACTGGCTCAAATACTCATTCTTCCATTTTTGCCAAATCTGTTTAAAAATGTTAGTTGTTAAGTGCCACCTGGTTCTCGCATCCTCCTTTGTCTCGATCACTGTTAAGTCTGATCTTCCTGTTAAAAAATGTGCAGGTGATAAATAGTCTAAGTCTTCAATGTTTTCTGTAAGTGAACATAACGGTCTCGAGTTCAGACACGCTTCCAGTTGTGTCAGCACAGTGGTGAACTCTTCAAACGTCAATCGTTGCTCACCTACCACCCTTTTCAGGTGGAACTTCAGACTGCGGACTGCTCTTTCCCACAGCCCTCCAGCGCTTGGCCAAGATGGAGCATTAAAATGCCATTGTATGTTCATTTCGGCAATTTCTGCTAGGCAACTATCCCCGAATACCTGTTGTAATTGGTTGTACTCATCTTGTAGTAACCTGTTACCTCCAATGAAATTTGTGCCTTGGTCACTATACAAATGGTGTGGTGCTCCTCTCCGGGCTGACATTCTCCTTAGTGCAGCCAAAAATGCGGAACTGGTAAGATCTGACACCAGTTCCAAATGAACGGCTTTCGTGACCATGCATATGAATACGGCTACGTAGCCTTTCAATGTTCTCACCCCCCTTCCCTTGTTTGCCTTGATGTTTACAAAACCTGTGTAGTCTACCCCAGTATGGTAGAACGGTGGAGCGGGGTTAGTTCTAGCTGCGGGAAGGTCACCCATCAATTGATATTGCTTCCTTGCTTCATGCTTCCGGCAAGTTACACAATTTCTTAGCTGTTTCTTGGTCGTACTGTATCCACTTGTGATCCAGTATTGTTGTCTGAGAGTCGCCAATGTTAGTCGAGGACCCCCATGGAATGTTAACTGATGAGCTTCTTCTATTAGCAGCTCGGCCAGTCGACTTTTGCTAGGAATTATCATGGGATGTTTTCTGTCGTCGTTTATAATTGCATTTCTTAAACGTCCTCCCACTCGGAGAAAACCATTTTTGTCGACGAAAGGTTTTAAACTTAGCAACTTGCTGTTTGATGCAACGTGCCCGTTTTTGTTTAACATTTCAATTTCTAATGTAAATGCTGTACTTTGCACTCGTTTTATAATAACTGATTTAGCCTTTCGTAATTCTAATAATGTTATATACTTCGGTAAATGTTCACGTTGCGACTTTGGCGTCAATGCCCTCAACACCCATGACAAGACACGTGATATTTTTATAAAAGAGTTATGTTGTAACAATAGATTATCTATTATGCTGTTACTGTTTATGTCTTGCACTATGTTAACTAATTTATTTGTTTTCATTTCTTCTTCTGTTTGGTAGATCGGTTGATTCTGATCTTTCGCTACGTCATACGATGCTAGCCATGCCGGTCCGTTCCACCACAATGGATGCTGTAATAGTTGTGGAGCGGTTAAACCTCGACTAGCGCAGTCAGCAGGGTTGTCCCCCGACTTTACGTATCGCCAGCAGTTTGTCGGCATTATATGTTTGATAGCGTTGACTCTATTAGCTACAAAAGGTTTCCAACGTGCTGAATCGCCTTGTAGCCAGCCTATGACCACCAATGAGTCACACCATCCATAGATTTCTAGCGGGCAACTAATGCCTTGTTTGATTTTGTCAATGAGCTTAGATAGTAGGTAAGCCCCACAAAGTTCTAATCGTGGCAACGTAACACTCTTTTTGCTGGGTACAAGTTTTGATTTCGCTGCGACGATCACTGTTTTTTGTTCTTGTTTTGTTCGTGCATAAACCACGCATGCGTATGATTCGATGGACGCGTCGCAATAGCCATGTAGTTCGATGACGTCATTCTTGTTGCATAATATCCACCGTGGAACCTTACAATTGTTTATTTGGTTAATTTCCTTCATCAGTTTACTCCATTCATTATGTATGTCATTTGAAACTTTGTCATCCCACTGTAGGTCATATTTCCATAACTTTTGAAAAAGAAGTTTTAGTTTCGTGGACAGGGGCGTCAGCCAACCTAGGGGGTCATATAATTTTGATATCTCGGATAATAAGTCCCTTTTGGTTGGTTTCGACGTTGATTGTGAAAAGTTGCAACGGAATGTAAACTGATCGCCTTTTGGGTTCCAGCACAAACCCAATGTTTTCAACGTGTCATCGTTTTTGAAGCTATAAACGAGGTCTTGACTTGTTGATATGTTTTCCAATAATGCTGGACTGTTGGATGACCACTTTCGTAGATTGAAGCCACCTAGTTTCAAAAGTTGTATTAATTCATTCATCGATTCTTTACCCTGTTCTATATTGTAGCACCCGTGTAATAGGTCGTCCATGTAAAAGCTGTTTTCCAGGACTTTGGCTGCTTTTGGAAATTTGCTTCGCTCATCCGCCGCTAACTGTTTTAAGGTCATTATTGCCAAGAACGGTGCGGCCTTTGTACCATATGTTACCGTGGTCAATTGAAACACTTTTATAGGTTGTTTTGATGACTCACGCCAAACGATTTTTTGTAGATGTTGGTCAACAGGGTTAACTAAGATTTGACGATACATCTTTTCGATGTCGGCCGTGAAGGCAAAGGGATATTGTCTCCATTGAATTAGTAACGCCTGTAGATCTTTTTGTAGATTTGGGCCTTTTAGCATGACGTCGTTCAAGCTATATTTAGTGGATGTTTTAGCTGATGCGTTGAAAACTACGCGAAGCTTTGTTGTCGACGAATCTTCTCTTAGCACGCTATGGTGAGGTAAGAAGCATTCTAATGTTATATCATCTGTTTTCTGTTCTGGTTTCATGTGGTTCAACTCAGCATATTCTTTCATGAATTCCTTGTATTTTTCGGCTACACCTGGTTGTTTCTCTAACCGACGTTCCAAATTCTTTAGCTGAGCTATAGCCATAGGTTTAGACTCCCCCAATTGCTGTTTGCTTTCTTCTTTCAGTGGTAGTTTGACTTCGTAGCGACCCTCGCTGTTTCTTGTTGTCGTTTTGGTGTAGAAGTCCATACATACCTGATCTTCGACCGATAGGTTGGAAGGCTCTGAAATCTCCTCCACTTCCCAAAATTTCTGTATCTCCTCAATGTTATTCAGCACCACATTACATTGGTATGTTTTTACATTACCACATAGTAACCATCCCAGCTGTGTTTGCTGAGCCATCGGCTGTTGGGCTAGTTCTCCTTTTATAATTCCACCTAGCATGATGTTAGCATAAATATCGGCCCCGAAAAGCAAGTCAACTGGTCGACTTTTGTAAAATTCCGGGTCCGCTAAATTAATGTTTTGAATGTAAGTCCAATTTGGCTTAGCGAATGTTTGGTTTGGCAGACTTTTGATAAGATCATTCATGATGAGGACCTCAGCTGCGAATTCAAAGTTGTTGTAAGTACACACGTAAGTACGCACTCCAAGCTCATCATCCCCTTACATCTGTTTTCCTGTTGTCCTACTCCGAAGATAACTCCTTTACATCGTTGTCTCCGGATCCCTAGCGTCTGAGCCGCTCCCTCAGTTATCAAGGAAATCTGAGACCCTTGGTCGATCAAGGCGCGCATGGTTTGGTAAGTTCCATCAACACCTTTGACCTTCACCAGAGCCGTTGCTAACAATATCTCTCCTTTTTCATCTTGAGAAGTATTCACGATGCCAGTCATTGGTTCATTGTTTTTTCCATTTACTTTTGTGTTGTCAGCGTTCGCTAATTTCACAAATGCGTCATGTAGAATTGTGTTATGTTTATCTTGGCATTTTCGACAAGTTAAGGTAGAGTTGCATTGATTTCCATTATGACTAAATAGGCAGTTTATGCAAAGTTTTAATTTGTTCGCAGTTTTCAACCTTTGTTCATCACTCAGTTTTAAATATGTTTTGCAATTATAAATGCCGTGTTGGTTATTACAAAGTGGACATTTTTTGTTGGAAACATGCATGGATTTCGCAACTGTTCTATTTCCGTTGCTTGCGATGTTGAAATTATTTTTCCTATTGTTAGATGTTTGATGTTGATAATTGCTGTTTTGATGAGAAGTTTTCGAGGGCACACTGTCTTTTCGTCGAACTGTTTCCAGGGATGTAAATTTTGTTTCCAGAAATTCTAGGAACTCTGCGAGTACAGGAAGTTCTTTGGAATTCTTCAGCGACTCGATGTAGTCGGTGTATGTTTCCGTGTCTAGTTTTTGACCTAGAACGTGTACGATCATCGGGTCCCACGATGTAATGTCAACTCCTAAGTTTTTGATGGAGTTAAGACATTCTAGAGTGGTGTCATGCATCCGCTTAATCTGTTGTAAAGATTGCTGTTGTATGTTTGGCAGGCCTAGCAAAATGTTCATATGAGAGGAGAATATTAGTTTTTTGTTGTCATACCGATGTGTGAGGATATTCCAGCATGTCAAATAGTTATCAGTACTTATCGACAAATGTTGGATTAGTTTCTCGGCTTCTCCTCGAACCTTACCCTTCAGATACTGCATCTTTTGACCGCTGGATAACGAGGGATTGTTGTGAATTACTTCCATAAATAGGTCTCTAAAGGATACCCATTGGTTGTAGTTCCCGTTAAAGTTCGGTATCTCCAGTTGAGGTGTTGATTTTTCCCTGTGTGCAACTGACCACATTTTGGTGTTTATGGCCCTCTTCAGATAGTTGAATTTTTTCTCATACTTGTCGTACATGCTGTTGTATTGATCATTATCTCCCTCTTGTTCGATCTCGATCTCCCAATGTAACTGGTCGATAGCTGACCATCGAGCCTGTAGTGACCTCAATACGTCCTCGAATTCCCACTTATCTGCGATAGAGTCCACGTCTATGTTTGCTGTAGTCCGTACAAAAGCTTTAAAGTTTGCATACTGTTTCTTTAATAAATCGTCTAGCTTGATGTTCGGCTCCCTATTCGACACCTGAGATGGTCGGTCGCCCAGCTGCCTTGAGGTACTGGGTCCCGCGTCTTCAAATGTTTCCTCCTCTGCGCGCAACTTCGGTGTCGCAGGAGATCTTTCTCGAGCTGTTGCTTGCTCACCTGTTGAAAGGCTCCCTGTCTTCACGAAAAGAAGCTGATACTGTTGATTGATCAACGCCTTGGTTGATTCATACACCGTACTTGTTTTCTCGAACTCTCGGTCGGTAAAATAAGGATCCGTCTTACCTACCTCCCTGTTAATTCGCTCATGATTTGCTTGGTAATCTTTCCAATATTGCTCCAATGTAGTAAGCCTACGCTTAAAATAATCAATTGTTTTCCGGTCAGCACTATCTTTCTTCAAGTTAATGCCAAGTTTTATGATGCTATCGTAGATCATTGATTGCGTTTCAATGAGGTCCGACATTGTTGTAGGATGTTGAATACAGCCCTTACTGACTAAAAATAAGGAAATTTATTACTTGTATTCTCCGCTGTTGGTACTCAGCCTGTGCTGCTGCTCCACTGTTATCTCCGGCCGCCTCACAACGTACACACACTGTTATTTGTTACGATAGTTCAGATCCCGTGCACCGAAATTCCGACTTTTCGAAATTACGCGACGCGAGTGATCCGGCTCGAAGGACCAAAAAAAGATGTCGGGGTACTTCGCGAGGTGTCGGTGTTTTGAGGTGAAACACAGTTTACGGGAAACACTGTTTATTACTTCACACTCGAATGTTCTTAACGACTAAAATGTTACAAAATGTTGGATGAAATGTTTGAATACACCCGGCTAGCGCGGTAGACGAAAGTGCACTGAATATAATATAATTTCAATTATTCTAAGTAATAATTAATTAGGTCAACGCGCTACGCCGATATTGCAATCTAAGGTGTTCGGTAAAAACACCGAACACCGATGCTTCGACTTCTGTCAAAATGTGCCGAGGTTTTGGTGGAGGTCGAGGGCTTAGAGCAACTGCCGAAATGTAACAAACTTACAAATGTACAGATAGCATTATGTGTAATAGAAGTTTAATATCCTATCTTAATACTTAAGTTTGTGGCGATATCCAATTAATCGTCTTCCGTTAAGTCGACCTTTGATCAGACACTGTAAAACGGGTCTAGTTCATAATATCGATAGTCACTACATCGACGGGTTAATTAATCGACGCTAACCCAAATCGATGGTACGTAACATCGACAGTACACCAAATCGATGGTATGTTATTGTGACACTACACCAAATCGATAGTATGCTTAATCGAAATTACACCATATTATCGATGATACGCTGTATCGACTGCGTTAATCTTGCCAATTTACATAAAAAGCATAAGCTTTTTTTAAAGTTTTTCATCACAATTTGTTTAAAAACTGTTTATAAAGCAATATAAAGAATTTAATCAATTTTTTATTAAAAACTACTACTACTAGCTCGATTCGCGCAGTCGGTCGATGCAGCATAGTAGGTATCGCTACGATGTAGTGTGGAAACAGCTTACTATCGATTTGGTGTAGTTTCGATATGATTTAGTTATGATTCATATACCCGTCAATGGAACGTCGTCAATACAGCGATGTAGTGACTTGATATTACTAGACCCCTAGTAATCATACAAAATTAATTTTAGTTGATGCTAATGTCGATTTTATTGTTTCTAGAAACTTATCAATTCCAAAACTGAAACGAGCCAGTACATCTAACCAATCACAAATAAGTTTAAGTGAAACAAAGAAGGTTTCTCTAAGAAAATCCACATCAACTATAAAGAGTATCATCAATTTAACAGACACTGTGACTGAGTCTAATAAGAGTACTGGAGATGTGACCGTTATTGATACTGCTGTTCAAAACCAAGTATTGGAGACCCCTCTCACTATCAGCAAGTTTGCTGATCAAATAAAGCATAAGTCGACGCCTATGGCTAGAAAATCACTTAATTTTGAGAATAGAAATGACGATGATGACCCTGAACAGACCCTTTGTCCCACTTCAGACATGATTGCCAAAACCACACAAGAGAGGGAGTTTTTGACTAAAGCATTTGAGAGAACACCTACTACTCCTGCAGTAAGACCTCTCAGTGTTCGAAACCTGGCATTGAACAACAAAAGATATTGTCTAGCTGCTTCGTGCCTAACTTCCACTGAAATATCAAAAGTTAAAGCTCTTTGTAATGAGCGTAAGTGGAGGCATGTTGACAAATATTCAAAGGACATCACACACTTGATTGTAGGAGTTGATGAAGAAAACAAATCGCAGAGGTGATATTTGACTGCAACTATTTTTATTATTGGAATATCTAATCTTATATTATGTTGACTACATACTCGTAGGATAAGCTATCTTTACAATCATGTTTACAAAGTTTTTTGATGAAAGTGAGGCTTAATGCTTTGTTTGTGGTCGCAAGCGCGATTGCTTAGCGTCCTATGTTGGGGTTTTGAATTCCAAACTCAGTAGCCCGGAGTTTAAATATGTTGGTTGTGTGATACCACCGTGCCTCAGAAAGTACGTAAATCTGGGTGTCTTCTCTCGCACTGATGGATAGATAATATCCTCTGAGGTTGGCGTCCTTTACTAAAAATGCGGAATATAACTATTGCTTGTATTATGCTGTCTAAGGCCTGAATATTGTCAGTCACGCGTACGAATATACATTACACAATACTGGAACGCTGACGTCAGCGGCGCGTATTACCTACGTAACTATTCCTCAGAGGCGACTGATCGTACGCGAGTTACGCGACCGCCATCAGCGTAACAGGAATTCGGGCCTAAACACTACTTCTATTTTTCGCATCTACAATTACATCGCAATATTATGATACATTTTCCAATAGCACATTATATTACAATGCTCTGTCTCGTTAAACTTAACACAATTAACATGTCTCCTCCTTTTCAGATCTGTAAAATACATGTGCGCATTAGCAGCATCCAAGTGGATTGTGTCATTTGAATGGGTCAAACAATGCTTGCAGACTAAAGAAATTGTTAATGAGGTAATATTTTCTATTTAATCTATGACCTTATGTCTCTCAATTCTCAAAATACGCACCAAATTCAGCTATCAGTATAATAGCCACATATTGTCTAGCTTGTTGTACATAACAAGCGATCCATCACTTTTGCGGAGTTTTTAGTTTAACCTTGTAGATAACCTCCAGACTAAAACTCGAAAATCATAAGAGGATCGTCTACCGAGCGCTCGGTATTTATTTGATTTATAATAGTTTGAAAGTTACAGGCGCCATAGAGTTACTTTTGAAAAAAAGAAAACCTATAAACCTAGTTTTTTACTGTGTCAGAAGCATTCTAAAAAAACATTGAGATAGGATAACATTTAGGGGTAGGAAAACGTTTTCTCTTTTAGTATGGACGAGCGCTCGGTAGACGATCCTTTTAACAATTCATGAAACATTAAATTCGGTTAAGTATCAAATGAGTCAGAATCCTATTCAGTCGTTCTCACAATAAAATGTATCATGATACATTTACACACGCCTACGTGTACCTGTACACGTCAATGTTCAAATAGTCGAGCATTGTGTACGTGGCTTTCGGTTTTTCTAGTGGCCTTCAAATGGACAGTACTGAGTACATACCAACGGTCGTTGGTACGTACTATGTACAGACGCCGGCACATCAACCTACCTCTGTCTTTCTTTGATAGATTTTCAACCTTATCACAATAGTGGAAGGTTAATGATAGATTGGTAAAATTTTACAGATGGCGTCTAAGCTTATTTTCTTACAGATATTCAAATAGAATTAGGCCGACAATTGCTTAAATATATATTTCTATGGTAAAAGTCTTGATCTTTATTATTTTGACGGTTTCAAGCGATTTTGTATGAAAATGGGTCATGATTCACATGTGTCGATTGTACTTATACCCTTTTATTTGTCGATTTGTACCTCTTACATTAGGATAATGAAAGGGGTTATGTGGAAACACCAATAATGTTTCTCCAGCACAATGCCTTCGTGCACAAGTAATAACTACCTAAATGATAAACTGCAATATAAATAAATCCGCGCGCTCACGTGCGTATTACGATATTATAAAACAGGTCATCCGCTACCGTAGCTAAGTCGCGTGATGATGCACTTGAACCTAACGAGAATACGCATCATAGATGTTAGATATGCATGGATGCTTATTGCACCGTTTATTTTTTATTATCTTATGGCATGGCATACGGAACCTAGATATTTTCACCACTGGTAAGACAGCCCTACCCTTTTCTGTAAGAAAGAGCCTTCATAAACAATTTCCATCAAGCGGAAAATTCCATTGGTACATTTTTTCGATACCATTGAATAAAGAACTGTATAGAATTGTCTTTAAGTATAAAACTGGGCGCACATCATCGAGTAAGCGCGAGAGACGAATGGCTACGTCGAACTTTATACTTGAAGGTCATAACAATACTTTGATTAGCAACATTTAAAAAAAGTGTTGGGTTTTTTTCCATTTGGTTGAATCTGTAGTGGCTACGGCTGCAGTTCGGATTGGAAGATGTCTTATTCTGTCTTCGATGGCTAAAGTAAACCCAGTTTAAAAGCCCGCCCCTAGCCCCCCTAAGTAAAAAAAAAGATCAAAAAGTATCCTCACTAACATAGCGCATAACAGATTAAATGTCATTGTGTTATAAAAAAGCGCAAAATATACGAATTCTCAATAACAGAAGTAAGTACTTAGTCGCGGCATCAGATATGTGTAACACGCGATGTGCTGGTCCTGTCACAAACAACGTGATGCAATACTATAAAATGCTTGACAAAATGTTATGAACGTTGAACAATAAGTCCGTTTAAAGGTTAAGGTTCGCTTTTGTATAGTTTAACTGACTGTAGATAACAAGTGTGCTAATATTGGTCTACTAACATAAGATCACGCCAGTTTCCCAGAACCCATATTAGGTAGAAGTGTACTTATGGTAAACAGGGTGGATTTTCCAATTTAGGCGTGAACGGCTAAGTCATCAGTAACTATGAGAAATATCGAAAAATACTGATAGGAGTCTCAAGGCCGATTTTAACGAAAACTAAAACTGGAAAATTCACCCTGTACCTCTACCAAGATGTCGCACGCATTACAAACACGTTTGAGTTATGTATGTACAATGGGCGTGTCCACCATACATCAAAGAGGGATCTACCTCAACTGCCTAACCTTGCCGTTACTATAGAAGTGGTGTTGCTATGGCAAGCTATAATGTGTTGTGAATCTTTTTTGATAACGTTGCAAAATCTTGGAAGGACTATCAGACTTGTACTGACTAAAATCCACGGTGATCCTTCAATAGCCCTTTACGTTCCAGGGTCACGGTTAACTGATTGACAATCCCGCGACCCCGGTAGGCTTTGACCCATATTATGAATATAAAGTAGCTTTTTTATGATGTTCTAGTTTGTGACATTCTCAAGTTCATGGTAAACGGAGGGCAGGTCGGACTATCGACTAATACCTCACTAACTAGTAACACTCATCTAAAGAATAGTTTATCATATCCGTTTTGTTCCGTCCTCGTAGGAGCAGTTCGAAGCTCTAGACAGCACAGGTGAACCGGGACCCAGGCGTTCTCGCATCGCGAAACACAAACTTTTTGAAGGCATCACGTTTTACTGTATGCCGCCTTTCAGCGTACTCGACCTTGAAACTTTAAAGGTAAGTCGTTTTCCTGATTTATTAAAATTTGATTACATCTTGTTTGAATTAGATAAGAAGTAAAAAACTCACCGCCCCAAATCAAGGACTTTTCAGGGTAGGCCTTAGTACACTGCTGTACTTTTGGCCTTCTTATAAATGCGTTTGATAGTTACGCTTAAAACTCAGGTTTGATTTAGATGAATTTTGGATTGATGAGACTCTAAATTCAATTTTTCATCATTATAACCGGACTCAAATACTCATAAAACCGAATGCGTACTCTTTCCATACACTCGTAAATGTCGTTGGCAGTTTGCATGCACCCATAAGAACTCTATTGTGAGCGCATATGATCATGTGAGGGTCAGTTTTTAATATCGTATTGTTCAGTGGAAATGTACCTACCATGCAGTGTCCTTTACAAAGTAAACGTGAGAATTAAAGTTAATTATAGAATTAGGTATCAGATGGTTCCAGCGGAGTTCACGCATTCATCATGCTGGCTTGGATAGCTACGATCTTTGAACTGTCACAAATAACTAACTTGGATTTATCGCAAGTCAAACCTTCTAGTAATTATCTCCATATCAACTTTGTCATAAAATATAGACTCATAGATAGTTGATACACGTGTCTTTTTCACGAGATCGGAAGTAAACAAGACTATTGTTATTTTATGTGCTGTAAAAAATTGTGACATTGGGTAGTGCCATTTTAATAGATCCTAAGGCTATAGTTCAATGTCCCTGTTCGGGCGCCATCCATGAGGGAATTGTTCAATGTCCCTCTTGACGATGTCGCAATAATGAATAGGAGGAAATAGGTAAGTATAGTACAATAAATTATGAGCCATTACAGGTTTTGAAATTCCATTTATTTTACAGCCCCAAGGGTGGAATCCTTTATCAGGGTAGATATTAATATTCGATGGTTTACAACAGTTGGTATTACAATATTATTTGTAGAAAATTCATTACAGTTGTAGGAAGCAACACATAACTGAATTTATTTTAAAAATGAAAATGCAGCAAATAATCAGCACGCGTGTGCAGCTGTAAGCCGTCGTAAAATTGTACTGACTAAAAAAACAGTTGAAGATGATGCAACGACAGAACGAATTCGAAATATGAACATTCAAAAATTTAAAAATCAATAAATTGATCTAAAAGGAAAGAGGTTGAGGCAACAGAGGAGGTGGAAAACCCACTCTGTTACAATCCTATCCTATTTCACTCACAATTTTCTACTTAAAAAGCATCACCATCGTATTGATATTAAACTATTTGCTTAATCTATTTTTTTTTTTTGCTTTGTTTGTTTTAGAACATGCTGTTGTCCGCTGGCGGGCGCATAGCAGGAGATCCTAAGCTTGTGCGAATAACTGAGGACTCCTACCAACCGGCACTGGTGCTGGCCGAACCGGAGCGCACGCAAGAGGATCGCTTTACATGTAAGGAAAATTTAATTTTCACACCCATTGTCACCATTTCAGGATCTGATGATTGGATCTTGGAGAAATCGAGGGCAACCCTCAAATTTTATTGGCTCACACATAGTTTTTCGCAAATCTTATGAAGTAATTTAAGTACTTACGTATGGAAATCATCATCTCATGTAGCTGAGCTGATGATGGAAGGTACAACTCGTCTAGTAAGGACTCGGCATCGACTGATTTAGTAAATTATGTTTGTGTTCGCATATCTCCGGAACTACAAGTCCGATTTAAGTTATTATTTTTTTGTTGTACTAGGTATCGTTCAACTTAGGGAATACTGCAAGATTCATCAAAATCGGTTCAGTAGTTTTTGAGATAGGGAATGAATTAAAGAGATGTTAACGATGTTATTACCGGTGCTACGGATTACAAAATTCTAGTGCACATGTAAGAAAATGATGTATTTGACAAGAATTGTGGTTGAATATTTAAACTAAAAAGAGTGAAATAAAAACTTTTTCTAAAAAAATGTAACTGTCTTCAAAAACAACCACAAAAAAGGTAAAATAACCTAAAAAACTTTTCTTTCGGAAGTCGACGGCAAAAGAGACAATGAAATTAATAACAAAAGTCACCGACTTCCAATAGAAAAGTCTTTTAGGTTATTTTACCATTTTTTGTGGTTGTTTTTGAAGGCGGTTACATTTTTTTTATTATTAAAGGAGAGACCTAGGCCATGCATTGGGACAAATGGAAGAGATAACTTGGAATGATTAAAAAGCTGGTTATATGTACACTAGGGTGTCCCGTCGATGTATGAAAAAAAATTTTTTTCAAACTAAACTATCACAAGAGGTATCAAAATTTGCGTAATTTTATATAGATGACGAATATGCTAAAAAAACTATGATTAAGTTTTATCTTTAGGGCTCTACCGGAGGTTGAAGTTTTGTAAAGTTTCATTTTTACAGACAGAAACCGTATGGTTAACAGAATATAGAAATCAGTTAAAAAGAGTATTTTATTATTTATACCAGTAAAACAAAGCATTATAAAATCAATTTAAGCTTCTTAGATTATACAAAACGTAAAATTCAAACTTATTTTAATGTCAAAATTTAGCACTTCTAATCAAATCCGTTCTAAATAACTATCTGTAAAAGTTTTGTCAGTTACACTTTATGAGGCCTCTGTCATGGTTTAACACATCTTTCCACAGCTTGTGTGTGACAGAAAAAGTCAATTATTTACAAGCCATTACTTTTATCATGATTTGATGGTCCTCGATGAAAATACGTTGAAAAACTAATGATGCTGTCATTTATCAGTTGTGACACACTCGTTTCGGTATAATCTCTATTTTTTATTAATGATTTAAATATCCTGTGTTCTTAGCTCCTCGACTTTTTATTCTTCTTCGAAAAACCAGCTCCTGAACATCTCCTGAATGTGATCTCTGTCACCATAAAGCGTGCTGGCAAGGTTTTCTGATAAGCATTTCTTGTAGTGATAGAATTCTTAACAGACCTCAGATTTTCAAGAAAAACTCGAGAGTACAAGATATATTATATTCTTCAGATGTGAAGAATATGTTTGGCTCCGTCCTTAAAATACTTCTTTTGTTTGAAAACGAACGAAACCGAACAATGTAGTTGACAAGCAGTTGTAAATTTTGTGATGGTTTAATAGTATCTAAGTAAAGCTGTAAATTGCGATAAAAATCGACGATTTAATCCAAATAACATTAATCTTTTCAGAAATAATCGCAAACACATTTGGATTGGATGGATCCTTTCCATTTTAATTTAACTTTAGGTCATTTTTAAAAATAATCCATATTTAATGACGTTCCTTATAGTTGGTAGCTGCCGTTCGACAAGTTCTTTGTAGGCCTCAATAAATCACAAACAGTCTCACTACGCTTCGAATACATTATTTAAGAACGATTAAACACAATAGCAACCGCAATTAGATGCGAAGAAAATATTCGTAAGTGAAGTGCAGGAAATCATCGCGCCATGTAGAAACTGAAGGGTGCTTGCAAGTCCAAAAACTATAAAACCTTAGTGTTTATGGGTGCAAATAGGATTTCCGTGTATGTATAACACCAAATTAACACAAAAAAGTGTTTTTTTTAAATTATTATTTAGTTCAGTAGCTAAAATTAGGGATAACTTAATATCACAATAAAAATGTCAATTTTTCATAACTTTGCAGACCGGTAGAGCCCTAAAGATAAAGTTTGATATTTTTTTTAATATTTTTCCAGTAATCTACAATAAATTACGCAACTTTTGAGAGGTCTTGCGTTGTGAAAATCTAAAAAAACATTTTTCGGGACACCCTAATGTACACCTGCATCATGAGTAACATACGAAAAAGAAATCTCAATTAAATATTGATGCCGTGAATTCTCTACAAACCTAGTGCGAAAGATTTTAACCATAAGGTTTTTCATACTCCTGTTTTCATTTTAATATCATGATTCAATAGTTATTTTTAAATGCGCCGTTGTACAGAAATGTGCATAAAGTTTTATAAATAAATAAACCCCAGAGTAGAAAGTAAATAGCTAGGATTTTTTTGGAACAAAACATGTTTTGTTGAATGTTGAATTACGTAAAGTGCGCTGGAGCAAATTAATCTGTTATTACGGCGAATGTCAGTGTTTACTTAGAAACATGCGATGTGATGATCTCATATTCATCATTAACTTGGTGCCATTTGACATTGCCGTATCCAGTTTGGTTTTACCTCAGTCAAATTAAAGTGCAGTGTCCATAATTATTATTTAAACGAGCAATTTGGGGGCACCCCGAGGTACGGTTTTTTAAGATTGCTCTAAACCTTACACAGATAAAAAGGAGCCCCGCGCGACGGGGCTCCGGCGACTACGCATTGGATTGCCCTATTTTTTGTATATTTTCTAATCAGTAAATTTTTTTGTTTCTTTAAAAAACGTTGCCCCACACTAGGAATTTTTCCTGAACATATAAAATCACATAGGCAAACGCCCAGACCCGGAACAACTACTGGTAAATCAAGCAAATATTTACTCCGTGTGGAAATCGAACCCGCGACACGCACCGCAGCAGTCCAATCGCTCAGCCACTATCGTGCCGTCTCTTGATTCGTGGCTGACTTAGTAATTTTGTGGCCAAAGTAGTTTTTTGTGGACAATAATGTTATTATATAGAAGCCGCTTTAAATAGCACCCACCAAAAAATACTTCGACAATTTTGGACTGTAAACTTTTCTTCGATCGAGGGTAATCACTTAATTACACCCATCGGCAATCGAACACTGAATTAATCGTTTTAGTGGGTCATCATTACTAATCCATACTCAAGAAACCCTCGTATTATTAGTGTTATGTCTGTAAAAAAATAACCGAACAACAACTACGATCAGTCGGCATTCTGTTTGTTCAATGATTCACTTGTTGTGATGAAATCAAGTGCACCAGGTCATGTTTAGAAACGTTATTATACTCGTTTATTATGACGTGTACATTATATAGATGTGAAATATCATGCGACGCAGTACTAATTTATAAATTGTATAAAACAAAGTTGCCTAATTCCTGAACGACTGCATCACATTGGACCATTTATTTTTCGTTGTATCTTCCGGGTTAGTCTAAGCCGGTCGAACCGCTAGTCAATTATAAACCAAAAATCGTACTTTGGAAAATTGAGTCTTCGCTGTCTTATTATCTTAACAGTAGGAAGACCTGATGTTGTATCAGTAGACCTCAGTGACCTCGTCAAATCATGAATCTAAACAGTATCTGGGGACTTTTGCATATTATTATAGATACTTGAGCATACTCAGAAATGTTTCATATTTACATTGGCGTAGTTTGGTTGCAAAATAAATAAGCTCCCCTGTACCCTCATAAATTACCGACAAATAATCCTGAGAGAAATATTGAATATTGATACCTCACATTTCAGCAAGTTATATTTATACTAGCTTTTGCCAGCGGCTTCGCCCGCTTACTTCCCCCCCCACCCTTATTGACTACTATGTCACTTAATAATAATAAACCCGCAGGGCAGCTTGTGGCGAGCTGTTGGGCAGTTGCAACCCCACGGACCTGATCTCCCGGGTGATATCTTGTTCCTCATCTCTGGCTTGCCTTTATTGGCCGGTCAGGGTGAACACTGAACACTGACGAGGAACAGACCTCCCACCTCTTTCTTGCCTTAACTGGCTGGCTAGAGTGGAGATTCGCAAGAGCAAACGTGCTCGGAAGGAAGTAGTTTAGTAAGTCCCTACAAAAGGGATCGAACATACTTCCGGATTCCTGGTCGATTCTGAGAACCGTGAAATACCTCTCCACTCCTCAAGCACCTCAGGATATGTTACTCCCTTGTCGCTACGTCCGTCACCTAGTGCTAGCGATATGTTTGGGGGTCCATTTATTGAGTGTGTAAGTCACCCCCGCCATCTTATCTATGTATGTAAAACATTGATTAGGCAGGGGTCATAGTTTTTCCATATAGATAAATAAACGTGTAACGTTAATAGCGCAAAACCTCTCGTGGGGTAACTCAGCCCATGTTACTGAACAATGTTTGTTCTAAGAGTTTTGGAAATTCGCAAAAAAAAAAAAAAGATTTTTTATAGTTAATTTTCAAAACTATTTGTTTTGACTAAATCCTAGACGGGTTCATCAGTTATTGTTGCGATTTCTACAAAACAGGGGTAGTGTGATAAATTTAATCACGTTTAAAGTCCAATAACCTACCTTGTTATTAGGTATGTGGAAAAGTTTATATTCAAAATATAAATTCCAGTGTGGCACAATCGTACACGTGAATTATATGAGTATCTTTTCTGATTATAGTAATGAATAACGCTGCAGGTAGGCTAGTATGCCTGAAATAGACGAGTGTTAGACGTTTATTTAGGTAACATATTTTTTGCTCTTATCACGTGCCGTGGCTAAATTCGCGTGAACGAGATAAAGCATTAAGTTTATACATACTCGTACACCATATTACATATGTATACAGTTTATTAAAAATGTGGCTCACGCTAATGCATTGTTTTAGCAAAGCACTCTAAACGCAAAAGTGTTTACTAGAGATTGTCCAGATTTTAGATACACACATTTGTATTATAAATTATTATAACTGTTCAATTTTGCATTATTTTAAAGTATACGTTTTACTAAATATGCAGGTCTGCGATTTAGTTACCTACCTGCATCTGTTTATTTTTTTATAAGTGTGACGAAAGACTACTACTACCCACACCTTTGACTGATGTAATGATAAGGCCATCTTGTTCCTATGTATAACTATAAGAGATGCAAAAATGGTGCCATAGCAAAAATTGTTCCACGTGATGAGCATTTTTTGCTGACAGAATAATTTTAAAGATCTGGAAAACTTGATGTGGAACTCCAAGAGCCCAGCTATACTATACCATTATATAGGAATGACGTGCTAGCTAGATTTGTTCAGCCTAATGAGCACTCTCTGTTGATGTATAAAAATTGAAGATCTAGAACACCTGATGTGAAACACCTGATGTGAGCCCAGGTGCACTATACCTAACATAATTACCTAAGTATATAGATTTGATTTTAAAGTAATGCATTATTTGCGAAGGTACGTTCATTAACACGATATTAATCCTTATCCAAATAAATACGTTAATCATCACAAGCATTTAATTTTGAACAAAATTGCCCTTGACATCGTTTGATTTCAGTGAACATCTTAGGAGATATTATCATAGTTTCAAAATAATGCCACAACAAAATAATTACTGCCTGGGCAATACTGGGCATGTCATAATTGCTTGTGAGGGAAAGGGCACCCTCTACCTGTCACCCCAGCCACCGCTGAAGACGCCCTGGGCGTCGGAAATAACGGGTCATATTCCACCCGCTTACGGACGGGGAGTAATGGGTAGCTAAGCGTCCGACAGCACGTATTTATAAAGAAGCACTGCCGGCCAATCCCCGCTGCATCGACAAGTCGAGGCGCGGCGAGCTCCGGCGCCATCTCAGGGCGGTATGGAGGGAGCGACTATCGAAACCGATGTTGGGGCACGCGGCACGCCTCAATGGCGGCGGTAAGACCTCTCATTGAGGAGTGGCTGGATAGGTGTCACGGCGTCCTGACCAACCACCTGAGGCAGGTCCTCACTGGACACGAGTTTTGGGAGGTACCTGTGTCGGATGGGGAAGGAAGAAACGCTTGGGTATCACCACTGCGAGGATCGTCCAGAGGACACGTTAGAGCACACGGTGCAGAATTGCCCCGCTTGGGCAGAGCATCGCACATGTCCTCACAACGGTGATAGACCTCTCACTCTCGGCATTGGTTGACATAATTCTGCGGGGTGAAATAGAGTGGGAACCGGTCGCCTCCTTCTGCGAAACAGTCATCGGTGAGGAGGAGGAGGCGGGACGCGTGAGGAAGAGGACAGCGTCCACCTCACGACCCAGCCGCAGTGGTAGAGCCCACGGTGACGGACGTCGCAGGACGATCTCTGGCCAACAGGCGTGGGCATTCGGGCGGCGAGTAATGGGCGACTCGCTGACCGATCATGGACCATGCCCGGGTCGACCGACGTCCCGTTGTGATCCACGCGCACCTCAAAGAGTGTCAGCACAATGACGGGAGGCCTTAGAGGGCCAAAGACACCGGGGTCGTGGGACTTACGAGTTACCGTGACCCCGGAACATAAAGGGCTATTGAAGGATGACGCCGTGGATTTTAGTAAGTACAAGTCTGACAGTCCCTCTTGCCCTGCCCTGGGTGTGAAGACTAATTTGACGATTTTATGACGCTAAAAAAAGCTTAAAGAAAATGATTTGTATCGGTATCCTCCAACAGCACTTCGCACTAAAAAATACATTCTTGCTTTCCGACATCCACGCGAATGAAGTCGCGGGCACAGCTAGTTAATAATATAACCCCAAAATAGTATACCTAAATAAAAAATAAGTTACAAAATAACTAAAACCCGACTACGAAAAAAAAGCGCACTGAAAAGTGTTAAACAAGAACAATATTCATTTGACCGATATTGTGCTAGCCGTGGTCGTGTGCCACCTGCGGTTATTTCACACACTCTATCTTTATTAGCTAGGTGGCACACGACCACGGCTAGCACAATATCGGTCAAATGAATATTGTGCGCTTTTTTTCGTAGTCGGGTTTTAGTTATTTTAACTTATTTTTTTATTATCACAAGCATTTAAACCAGTCGAAAAGACAACTCTGAACATTATTCTTTCTCTTACTTTTATAAATCTCGTGGACCCGTTGGGAACCCATGTAGGCAAATTCAAAACAATATTATACTTTGTCATGGAGCCGTTGGGAAACAGAGAACAAAAGAATCATGGACCCTTGGGAACGACCCGTTGCTAGATATATCATAGTTAAATTAGATAAAAAACAGTATGCATGTCGCTCCCGTCCCTCCCTGGATGGGAGGGGAGGGACTATCAGACTCGTACTGACTAAAATCCACGGTGATCCTCCAATAGCCGTTATAAAGGTGCGGGTTACCCGCACAAGTTGACGAGTAAAATGCGCAAGCTACTTGATCAAGCTACCCGCGGGGTGCTTGTACACGGCGCATGTAGCTTGAGCATGTTGAGGCACTTGCGCGGGTTACATGCACCGTGTCGTGTCAGGGATGCCTGATAAGACAGTCCCGCGGTCCTTGCAGGCTTGGGTGCCCTCTAAGTGGGGTCTCGAAGTATTTGCCCTTAGGCGCGCTGTATCGAAAACGTGCTGGAAGACTGCTACGTTCAATGACCGCGAAAAATTGTTTCGGACAGAGCATAGTCTTGAAAAAATCATCAAAAAATAATTCGTAAATGAAAGTTGACGAAAACCCCGTAAATGAGAATTGACGACCCTTTAAAAATTCAAATATGTAGGTACGTCATGTCGTGGTATTATTTTTAGTGCGTTCTGCTGTCACGAGACCCCACTCCGTTTTGAAACATATATTTTATCACAGTTGATTTTAAAAAAAATGGGCCCAATATTTTTCATAACTACACTGACGGACAACGACGATATAATACTAGACTACGCATTGCACGATCTAATGAACAAAACTATTCTGCCAACTCGCTGAGGTACTACGTAAGCGAGGGAGGCGGGGTACTGCGTTGTGATTGGCTAACTCAAGGTCTGTTCTGTCTCAACGTATGTTTACGGCTCACAGGATTGGTCGAAATGAGACGGATATAAGACTTTTTTGCCTAATGTGTTGGCAGACATCGGTCGCCTGTTATTAGGAGTCTAGTATTATATCGTCGTTGCTGACGGACGAATTAGATTTACAGTTTATTGTTGCAAACTAGTTGTCCCACACTTTTATTAGGTACTGGGATTTTTTTCTAAAATAAAAGTAGCCTAAGTTACTCCTTATTATATCAGCTACCTCCCAATAGAAGTCCCGTCATAATCGGCCCAGCCACTTCAGAGATTAGCTATTACAAACAAACAGACAGACAGACAAAAATTGTAAAGGTATATGTAGGTAGGTACCGTTAACCGTATATTACATTTGAGCATGTAGTAAAAAACGGTTATTTCAATATTACGAACAGACACTCCAATTTTATTTGTATGTATAGTATAGACTAAAGAAATGTTATGAGCAAAATCAAAAAAAACTTTACTAGGTAAAAAGTTATTGTATCCTAATAATAAAGATAATTTCGGTGTTAAATCGTTTCTTTGCATTATAATTATCCGACTGCGCCAGGAGGGTTATGTTTTTCGAGGGTATGTATGTATGTATATTTCTTTGTTTTGCTCTGCAGCATAAACGGCTTGATGGATTTTAACTTGAGAGGTGTCGTTAGATTCGTCTTAAACGTGAGAATGTCACTGGGTACATAAAACTGGCCAAGTGCGAGTCGAACTCGCGTGCAAAGGGTTCCGAACTAAAAATATTTTTTTAAATCCCTCACATTCTATCAAGTGGGGTATCAAATTAAAGGATTTTAAAAATGGTTTACCAAAATATAATTATATAACTTATATGTTTCAATTTAATTTGGACTGATAAATGCTAACAAAAACTAAAAATAGTAAAATAAAATAAATATTTAAAAAAACAAAAAACCCGACTGCGTCTTCCCCTTGGGAAGATTTGATTGGTATAATTTGAATGGGCCCCGACTGTGAGTGTGAATGAGTGAATTCTAAACTACTGGGCTTGTTTCTTTTCTTTCTTTCTAGTTTTTTTTACGCAGTCGGGTTTTTTGTTTTTTTAAATATTTTTAATTTGTTACAGACCTCGCAATGGAGCAAAGTGTCGTGCCAGTTAACTACGAATGGGTTTTGAACTGCCTCGGTAACTACACCCTAGGCTCAATACAAGAACTACTGCTTTGTCCATCATCACTCCTGCCGCCGGCCACCGCCAACTGGCCCGAAGTTCTACTGTCGCAAGACTATGACGATACAAATGACGTTAACTACCTCAACGAATAATATTTACTCTATTTACCAATTAAGATAAGTCTGTACGCTTTATCCGTTCAATTCTCCATGTTCAAATCATTTTAATGGTTGCTTTACAAATGTGTGATTGATTAATTTTAGCATTTATAGTGATTACAATTAGTTATATTTTTTTTAGGGTTTTAAATATATTATTACTTTAATAATGTTTCAAACTCGTTATTATTGATAGTGATCACAATTGCTTATTTTAACTATTTTAGATGATTAAAAAGATATTACGTTAATAATGTTTAAAACCCATTTTTTTTACTTGAGTGATGAGATTATAATTAATTAATGTTAGTATGACTAAAACTATAATATTATTTTGAATAATAACGCCGATGTGTGTTGGTAAGACATTGATTATAATGTATGTTAACAAGCACTCTTTCAGATGGACGCCACTTTTCCTTCGCCAATATTTTTATAAAACAATAGTGGAACTCAAAGTACCGCTCATCTGAAAGAGCCCTTAAATTTATATAAGTTATGAAATATATATTTTATACATAATAACAATTCTGACTTTATTTCAATGCAAGCAGCTAGGAATGCCTACCAATTTTGCTGAACTTCGTAGTCAAAATCTCCAAAGTTTTATCGAGTAGGTATATTAAAGATTTAAATCATGGTGAAAACCGAGGTCTTTAGCATGATTTAATTCATTTTTAGGTACCTTCATAACTGGCTTAGTCTACCTAAGATAAAATACTAATACATATTGCAAGCAGTAGGTCCTAATGCGAAACCCTCTTTCAGAAATATCAAACAGTTTTTGATCTATAACATAGACTTTAATAGGAACTCATTAAAGTCAGTTCCATAAAAATGAAACCTCGTATGACGCAGTGGCGCTCATCGCTGCTTAGAGAGATGACGAGCCTTTGCCGAATGTTTGTCTACGGAAAATATGAGTTGCTCTTTGACACTAATTGTCTGTCGGCTAACCGATCACAGCGCACCACGTAGTAAAAGAAATATCAAGATTCACTTTTGGACTTTGTACAGAGTACAGCCTGATAGTAATGGTTAATCATAGTAGATATTATAATGGTACACGTTAGTGTCTTTGTGATTAAGGGGCACTATGGTCCCCATAACTACTGGAACCAGTGTAGGTACAGACGCCAGCAGGTCAACCTACCCGAATCTTGACAAATTTTACCATTCGAAAATTAACCTTCCACTATTGTGCTAAGGTTGAAATAGTTATTGTTTTACAAGGCTTTAGATAACTTGAGGGTACTACGTTAAAATTAAATCGCAATATTTATTGTAAACTTAGAATAATTTTGTCCAAGCTAAGTCCAGTACGGTCGCGGGACTTATGAATTACCGTGACCCCGGAATGTAAAGGGCTATTGAAGGACACCGTGGATTTTAGTCAATACGAGTCTGACATTCTCTCCCGCCCTGCCCTGGGTGGGAGGACTCATTTGATGATTTTACCATGATAAAAAAAAGCTAAGTCCAGTATTGGTTGTCCTTTAACTGACATGATGAGAGACTACCCTGACTACCTACTGTTTTTTAGACAAAGATGTTATCTAGGTAGAGTAGGTATCTACATAAATTAACCCATCAGTCAGGCCAGATGACTAGATTGTATAAGTGGCACGGCAGCGCAAGTTTAGAACATTGATCATCCTTTACATCAATTTTGTAACGGAATGGAAAATTCCCCGGGCAGCACTGCGAAACTGCCGCGGGTGTATCAAAATACAGAAGTAACAATTTTGTTTGTGATGTAATTCTATAACTATGATAATGTAGGTATTGTTATTATGCATGTTGACCACCATCAATAACTTGCAAATGTAGTCCTAGTTAGTTAGTTTTGAAAATATACGTTTTTCTTATGTTAAATAAATCAATACCTATGGATTTACAAAGATAGAATGCATCAATACTCGAATCGAGAGAAGGGGGTTCAACAAGACGTCAGAAGCAAGTAAAAATTGTACGTTTTTGCGATGTATTTCCATTTTTAAAAGTGTTTTAACTTCGTTAATTTTGACTTAGGAATGTGAAAGAAAAGAAAATATAAGGGCAAAATATATTTTTGGGAAATGTAACTAACGGACTATCTATCGTTAAATTGTTTAAATCAAAAGCCCTTGCGCAACTGGACCCAAGGAATCGAACCCGAATATCATGCTCGGCTCTGTTTGATTTAATTATCAACTTACACGTAATGTAAAATTTAATATTATTATGTTATGTTTACAATCATTATGAATGAATCATCAAAACAAACAAACGATTGCCTTGGGAATTCTCTGTAACATGTTGTTGTATCGGTAGGTTATCTGCTTCTCTCCGAAAATCGATCAATGTAGGTACTTGAGAAGATTTGATACGTTGCAATAGATAAGATAGGTAGTACCTCACTGTCCAACTATACACTACTTTGTGAAAATCCATTGTAGTCTGTCTGGGCTTTCTATTCTTTGTATTAGAAAGGGACAGACTCGTACTGCATAAATCCACGGTGTTCCTTCAATAGCCCTTTGCATTCCAAAATCGTGGTTACCTTTCTAGACAGACACGCAAAAAAGCCCACTTTTGCGGCGGTAAAAATCATCAAATGAGTCCTCCCGCAAAGAGTGGGACGGGAGGAACTAGCTGTCAGACTATGGTAAGAAGGTAAGCCGGTAACATGTAGCAAGGTGTAAACGATAAAAAGATTAATATGATCAGCTCAGATCAAAGAAATAGACAGATAGAACGCTCAGAACACGCGAGTGTCACCACCAAAGCAAATACAAAATCAAATCTAATTAGGTACATTCCATATTGTTTTTTTTTTTTTTTTTGAGAACAACTTTTAGTATAGAGTCTATACTATAGACACGAGACGGGATATTTTGGCCATTTGGCAAACAACAACAACGACGCGTAGCTTGGTACTGTCGCGAGTTTTATAGGTATTCGATTTTGATTTTGTATTTGCTTTGGTTGTGACACTCGCGTGTTCTGAGCGTTCTATCTGCCTATTTCTTTGATCTGAGATGATCAGGACAGGACCAACATTTATATTTATACATATAGGTAATTTAAAAGCTCCATCCGCTTAATAAAACGTTTTCTTACTGAAGACCATGGTCCATTATGGAACACATGTATTATATTATTTTAAACCCCTTCTACACGATCAACCCGACCGCCTGACAGAGGTGAACTTGGTCGTGTCAACAGTAGGTACCCCACCGTCTAGCGTCTGGAACGCTGTCGGCTGACGGTCGGGTCCCACCGCGGACGCAGCCTGTCGGGACGGCTGCGCTCCCGACTGACTCCGCCCATATTTGGTCGCACACCGGACCAAGGTCACCTCTGTCAGGCGGTCAGGTCTGACCGTGTAGAAGGGGTTTTAAGTATAAGTACACATACATCTCAATCCACCACAATCTGGTATAATAAGGTATGGTAAGATTCAAATTCAAAATATAAAAGCTTACCTCATACACAGCCTCATATCATTATCATCAGCCTAAATTGACAATTTTGTACCACCACCTAGTTGGAATAGAGATCAGCGTAGGTACTATGATAGGCTTGATGGTCGAAGCTAGCTTTGTACGTTTTGAAAAACTAAGTTATTAGCTCTAAATCTCTAATTCGAAGTAGACTAGTAGACACGGTATTAGGTCTAACAATGGTTTCTATTACATTTTTAGAATTTAACTTATGATAACATAGGTACCTACACGAAAAACTTTAAAAAAAAAAAAAACCGGCCAAGTGCGTGTCGGGCCACGCACAGTGTAGGGTTCCGTAGTTGCCCATCAAAATACTTATGCGAACTAACTAAACTGATTCGGTGAATTTAATTTTACAAAGAAGAATTTTTAAAATCGGTCCAGGAGTCTTTGAGAAATCGGGGAAAATACATAAAAAAAAAGATTACGACGAATTTAGAACCTCCTCCTTTTTTGAAGTTAGTTAAAATAGTTGACGATAAAAACCTACCTATCCCCAAAAAACATACCGTAAAAACATACCTATTAAAGCTGTAAATATAAAGTTGACAAACTTACATTTGCAGTTGAAGAACATGTTCTCCGATACATTTTGTTTAAGAAAATATGTTATCCAAGTACATTTTATAAGTTGGTCGACTATTAGTCGTAAAGTTGTAAAGCCTACTTAGTCATGATAATTTTCTTTTAAACTTCGTTATATATACTACTGTTGTGAATTTTTTCACACCCCCAAACATAACCGTTTAGCTGGTAGAGGGGGGGGACACTGGAGTCGAGCAAAATTTAGCACTTTAAAGCTTAATATTTCACAAACGAATTTTTTTATCAAAAAGTTGTTAATGGAAACTATCAATATTTTTTAAAGACCTATTTAATGATACCCCACACTAAGGGGTACGAAAAAAAAAATAAAAACATCCCCACTTTACGTGTACAGGAGGTACCCTAAAAAAAATATTTTACGAGATTTTATTTTACCACTTTTTCGGCACAACAAATCCGTATATTTACACCAAATTACAGCTCTCTAGTACTGTGCGTCTCTGAGCTAAACTGCGGACAGACGGACGGACGGACGGACGGACGGACGGACATGGCGAAACTATAAGGGTTCCTTGTTGACTACGGAACCCTAAAAAAGGGAACCGACTTCAAAACCAAACACAAAAAAACTATAAAAAAACTTTTCTTTCGGAAGTCGGTGGCTTTGTTTTTTTTTATTTCATTGACATTGGCCACCGACTTCCGAAAGAAAAGTTATTTTATAGTTTTTTTGTGTTTGGTTTTGAAGTCGGTTCCCTTTTTTTTTTTAAAGATTTTTTTTCCCTTTTTAGTTGAGATAAATAACAAAAATATTCATAAAATCGGCGTCTTTGAAAATCTACAATCCTATTAAGCAAAACGGATCTATGTGAGCAACTTCACGAGATATCCATTAGTGTTATATACTAAAACCTTCCCCAGAATGTAACAAATACTTTTCTGAAAACTGTATCAAAATCGGTTCAGCCAAACGCGAGATAATTGCGGACAAACATGCAATCGTCCCTTAAAATCTACGATCCAAGTAAGCAAATCGGATCCAAGCGGGCAACGTCACGTGATATCTATTAGTGTTATATACTAAAACCTTCTCCAGAATGTAATGAACACTTTTCTGAAAACTGCATCAAAATCGGTTCAGCCAAACGCGAGATAGTCGCGGACAAACATACATACATACAGGTCGAACTGAGAACCTACTTTTTTTTTTTTTTTTGAAGTCGGTTAAATAGCAGTACCTACATTATTATAACAGTCTATTACCACTACAAGCCTAACTCATCTTGTTTATATTTAGATTAATGACGCAAATGTTGTGGCCACCTCACCATTTAGAACTTCGAACTATCTATGTATTTAGACGGTTTATAGGCCTAACCAAAGTTCGAACTCCCGGCCGCCTTCTGTGAAGTTCGTAAATATCGCCTGATCACAACTGTACATCGTGCCATCTACGTGACGAGCCAGTGACGTGGTCGTCGACATCGCGCCACCTCGCCGTCCAATCCATGCGCGTTCGCTGCGCCTACCATACTACTACTCTACTCACTCAGTCTGAAACGACCGCCACGAGCGTGCCTATGGTAATAAGTCCACAGTCCAACACGTGAACTTATCGATTGCACCGGCCGGCCTTTTTGTTGCAAATATTATTGTTATTTCTCCAATATATTATCAGAATATATAACGCGGACAACGAAGGAGCATTCCCACTCATCCTTGGTTTATCATTCTGTTAACAGTGTAATTAAAATAACTGTTTGTAAGAATTTAACGGATTGGCATTACCTACATTTATTTAATAATTGGTAAGTTTTTATTTTGTTTTTCTTAGACTAGTTTTTAATTATTTCGTGATTTGTGTTCGTACATGCCGCAGTGTTGAAGTGGGCTAAACCTTTCTCGCCGCGTCTCACCTGCAAATTACACTACACTAGTGCAACTAATTGAAGGTCGAAAAGGACTTTCTTTTTTTTAATTATCGATAATTTCAGTTATGTAGGTATGTACTATGAATTAACGGAAATTGAACGGTACTAGTTATGTGTGGGTAGATTTTACTTACTTAAATTATAATATAGCTAATTTAGAAATTAGAACGTGAATAATTGCACGCTTGGTTTTTGTTGGCATACCTACCATGAATTTGCAGACTTTGTCTAAAGGAAAATGGTTTTCCGCACAATGTCATTGTATTTACCTACCGATTAGATTAAACCAACGCGAGTTTACGAATATATTTTGCCTCGTGGTGCAGAAATACATTTACATAGGTAGGTATATCTCCTACCTTCTAATAAAATTGGCAAACATAATTTTTCACAAGCTTCACTTTGTGAATGGCTGTTTATAAGTAACTGTGCAATGAAACGCATTGTTTGGTACAATAATTGACTGTTAATTACAGTAACAAATTCGCTACGAATTTTTTTTTTTACTTTGATTTGTAAAAAATCATGAAGACCAAGAGTCAAGACTGTTACTGGTACTAACCTAGCTGCTATGGTAGGTACGTGACCTAATAGGAGGTGCTGTCTAGTGTCTAGGTCAAACAAAACCGCGTCTACTCTACTGAAGGTGGACCACGTGGTCAGAGATGAATTATCCAGACTTAAACACAACTTCATCGGTATTTTCGCTAATTTTAACAAAACACGACCGCTGATCTGATTTTATTAAGTACTGAGTCACCAGCAAACTTCATCGACTTTAAAATAATAAATATCTTTGATAGTATCTTATAATAAAATAGAATAACTATAGAGTAATCTTTAACGATAGGTACCTACAGCTTGCCAGAACGTCTTGAAACGGAACTAATCTTATTGTTTGCTGACAACGTTTTAAAATCTTTGATATTTGATGTAAACAAAGAACGCAGGTTTGTTAGATTTAGGTATTATTGTGCCATAAAACTCACATAATAAGTGAAATAAAATAAAGTAATTCAAAGTGCTGGTAGCGAGAGCACAGTGGCGACTTCCGGTTTTCTACTCTAATTTGCCAAGCGGGTTGTACAAAAAACCTGGCGACAGTTTATCGACTGTGCTCTTTCTCGAGTTCGACAATCGATATACAACTAATCGTTAACTCTGCGCATCCTTATTCCCTAAACGTCAACAAGACGCTATGAAAAAAATAAATCGTTATAAAGCAAAGTTAAACAAATCAAAATCTGTATCGCGCAATATCGTAACCCTAAGATCGGTAGGTCCGAAAAACCTTGAGTTTACGTAATTAGGGTCCATCCCATCCTATTATTTTGATTGTCTAATGTCTAGTGAGATGACTTTTACACGAATCCTTCCTAGTTATACTGAACCGTGTTCATTTGTCATCATTGACTAAGTGCTACAGATTAATCTTATATGTATTCCTATTCTTAAGCCAAACGCCATGATATATAGCCAAACGATCGCGATCGTTCTAATTCATTGTAGTGTAAAATCATACATAAAATGATTTCTTTCGTCTTCAGTAAACACAAGTTCCGAAGATGGCTCCAAACATATCGGATGATGTGAATGGTGTTCTCTTCGAGAGTGACGCCGCGACACCAGACCTGGCGCTCGCCAGCCCGCCAGTGCAGAAAGCAGACAACAAGCCCAAACAGTATGTTTGGCGGAACATCTTACTATTCGCATATCTTCACGCAGCAGCTCTGTATGGTGGCTATCTGTTCCTCACCTCTGCTAAATGGCAAACAGACGTATTTGGTGAGTATTCCTGCTAAATATAGCTCTATGCTATAAATAAACTTAATTGATACTGCAGTAAACTGATTAAGTTAATCAATTAGATAATTAATTTAAATTGAATACTGTTTATTTACATAACAATATGTAGGTAACACACTATATTATAATCGATGTTGTACTTTTCAGCCTACATCTTGTATGTGATGTCTGGGCTGGGCATCACGGCTGGAGCTCATCGCTTGTGGGCCCACAAGTCCTACAAAGCTAAATGGCCACTCAAAGTTATCCTGATCATCTTTAACACCATTGCCTTCCAGGTAAGATACTATAATTATATGTATAAGTAGGTATTTCAGCAACAAAACAGCATTTTATAGCTTGAGGTACTATTAGGTACATTAACTAGCACTAAATTACTATGCTAAAATAATATCTTGGTGAAATATATTTATGCCAGTCAGCAAAATGTTTTAAATTATCATATGTAATAAGTATGAT
This sequence comes from Agrotis clavis, assembly GCA_954870645.1. Lineage (NCBI taxonomy): Eukaryota > Metazoa > Arthropoda > Insecta > Lepidoptera > Noctuidae > Agrotis > Agrotis clavis. The sequence goes on from OX940922.1 coordinate 14,037,526, forward strand.
GTTTTGTTACTCATGTGTTTTTGCATGCAAACTAATCATGTAAACATTCCACCTACATGATTTGTGAATTATGCATACTGCATTGATTTAGTTAGATAGATAATGTACCTACTACTTAATGTGTAGTCATAGAAGTGGTGTCACATGACAATAATAATATTTTTTACATTATTTTTAAAATTATAAATTATGATACTTCAAAAATGGGACCTAACTGACTGGGATTAAAATATGTTTCCAAGTTGTTACCTGTTCCTGTACACTTTATATCATATAAAATGTAAGGATAGGAATTTGTTATGGGGAAGTTTGACACTTTATTCTGGCCTTTTTTTATTGTGGTAAAATCATCCCACACCAGGGTGGGACGGGAGGGACTGTCAGGCTTGTGCTGATTAAAATCCACAGTGATCCTTCAATAGCCCTTTACGTTCGGCCCTTTACGGTTACCTGATCAGACAGTCCCGCAACCCTTTATTCTTGGCTGGGTTTTTTGCTAGCACACTAATACATAATCAAAGGAAACAAGATGTATTTAAAATAGAGGGTTTTATGCCCCCCCCATGTAGTCCAGTCAAAATAGACTAAATAATAATTTAGTCTATTTTGATTCCAGTTTGCATTAATTCCCAACAAGCTGGATTTTTGTGCAGGCCTTGAATACGTCATTACAAATGATATGTCAAAGGGTGCTTTTATAATTTGCCGTTTCACGGCACGGCACGATATTACCGTGGATGTGAAGAAGAATTTTGTGGCCGTGGACGGCATGCCGTGCCGTAGGGTGATTTTATAATTCACCGTGAAATTGTTACGCTTTGCGCGTCTTCAAAGTGCAGACATGTTCTTGAAGAGACAGCGACTACTTTTGCTCTATTTGTTATATTTAAGACGTAAAAAAAGACATATTACTAGAAAGTATTGGCAACATCCACTTTTAAAAGTAAAATATTTAGAAGGGTCATACTACACGCTATTTGATAAGCTCAAGGAAGACCTAAATAAGTTTTTCAATTATTTTCGGATGTCAACAAAATCGTTTTATCACATACTTTCTCCCTTACATACTCTCGCCCTGCCACCCGCGCCTCTTGGCTACGCACGCACACATACAAATTTCTTGTACGCACACACTACACTCTCAACAATGCCGCGACGATTTCATAGGGAGCGCAGTATGCTACGGCAACGGCACGGCAGATCGTTGCGGTTCACGGCGTGCCGTTGCCGTGGACGGTAAATTAAAAGCGCTTGCATACAAATGCATACATTTTGCTTTCCTACTCTACCGTGGCGATAAAAACGTGCCGTACCGTGCCGTGGCACGGTAAATTATAAAAGCACCCAAAAGTCCCCATCGATCCCGCTTGTGCGTTGTTTTTTATTCGAGGTCAAAGTTCACAAATTTGTGTTTTTTGCGTGTATCTCTGAAACAACGAGAGCTACCGAAAAATGGTTCAAACAATGTTTGTAGATCGTAAAATTGTCTACATAAAAGATCTCAACACTTTTTCTTCTACAGGGCACTGTTCTCGAATTATGGCTATTTTAAACATAGAAAATACGAATAAAATTAACACAATAATAATATGACTGCATTTATTAAAAACCGGCCAAGTGCGTGTCGGGCGGGGTGCTATGACAGGAAACCTCCACGTGCGCCCGTGGACTGGAGTTCCCTCTCGGATACGTCCGGGGGGAAGACCAGTTTTTCGGGCCGGTGCACCCTGGGATGCGGGCAAAAACTCTACCTTAGGCACTGTGTGCCTAAGGGGTCTCTTTGCCCGTATACGAATAGCCTGTCGTGTGGACGCTCCAACGCGTGTCCCTCTGATTAGCAGAGGGCACAGCGGTGGAGCGGGCTTGCGAACGGTGAGTTATGGGTAGCTCGCCGTCCGACCAAGGACCAAGCCCGGGTCGGTGGCGCGTCGTGTTTCGCGCCAAATGCCTGCTGGGGTCGCGGGTTTCTTCTTAACCCAGGTTACCGTGGCCCCGGAACGTAAAGGGTATAGGAAGGAACACGGGTGGATTTTAGTCAGTAAGAGTCTGACAGTCCCTTCCGCCCCACCCAGGGCGGGAGAACTCATTTGATGATTTTAGCACCTAAAAAAAAAAAAAAAAAAAAAAAAAAAAAAAAAAAAAAAAAGTGCGTGTCGGGCCACGCACAGTGTAAGGTTCCGTAGTTGCCCATCAAAATACTTATGCGAACTAACTAAACTGATTCGCTGAATTTAGTTTTAAAAAGAAGAATAGTCAAAATCGGTCCAGACGATCTTGAGAAATCGGGGAAAATACATAAAAAAAAGATTACGACGAATTGAGAACCTCCTCCTTTTTTTAAGTTAGTTAGAAATAGTTGACAGATACGTAGATGGCTGCAGGAGCGCACCCTCACACAAGCAGAGAGATGGTGGACCTCGACACCAGGCTGCAGGCAATCCAAGGAAGCCCTGCCATCCCTAGATGGCAGGCTAACCAGACGTCTTTTACGCCTGGACAGGACCGGCATGCGCCTGCTGACAGGGACCATAACGGGACACTGCTCCCTAAACAAACACTTCCACACAATAGGCATAACGGACAGCCCCCTGTGCAGGGCATGCATGGAGACTGAGGAAACCGTCGCGCATGTGCTCTTCGAGTGCACAGGTGTCACACAGATCAGGACAGAAACCCTCGGGACACCCAGGACTTACACAGATGTTCTCCACAGACCAAAGAACCTCATCAACTTCTGGAGGGAGGTGGGCTGGTTGGAATAAGCCACCAAGGCCACTATGGCTCACGCACAATGGTCCATATGAAGGACTAAGTGCGGAAACCAAAACCCCTAACATAGAACATAGAATAGTTGACAATAAAAACCTACCTACCCCCAAAACATACCCACCTAATAAGCTGTAAAAATAAAGTTGACAAACTTACATTTGCAGTTGAAGAACATGTTCTCCGATACATTTTGTTTAGGAAAATATGTTATCCAAGTACGTTTTATAAGTTGGTCGACTATTACTCGTAAACTTGTAAAGCCTAATTAGTCATGATAATTTTCTTTTAAACTTCTAAATATATATACCTACTATTGTGAATTTTTTTCACACCCCTAAACACAACCGTTTAGCTGGTAGAGAGGGGGGACACTCGAGTCGAGTAAAAATTAGCACTTTAAAGCTTAATATTTCACAAACGAATCTTTTTATCAAAAAGTTGTTAGTGGAAACTATAAATATTTTTTAAAGACCTATTTAATGATACCCCACACTAAGGGGTACGCGAGAAAAAAAAAACATCCCCACTTTACGTGTACTGGAGGTACCCTAAAAAAATATTTTACGAGTTTTTTTTTACCACTTTTTTGGCGCAACAAATCCGTATATTTACACCAAATTACAACTTTCTAGTACTGGGCGTCTCTGAGCTAAGCTGCGGACAGACTGACGGACGGACATGGCGAAACTATAAGGGTTCCTTGTTGACTACGGAACCCCAAAAATTAGCTGTGCCCGCGACTTCGTTCGCGTGGATGTCGGAACTTAACAATGTATTTTTATCAAATTGACAAAGTTTCATCCCTTATTCTATCCCTTTGGGGGTAGAATTGATCAAAATCCTTAGCGGATGCCCACGTCATAACATCTACCTGCATGCCAAATTTCAGCCCGATCCGTCCAGTGGTTTAGGCTGTGCGTTGATAGATCACTATGTCAGTTAGTCACCTTTGAGTTACATAAAGTATGTATATTATAATTTTTTGTAGACAATTTTACGATCTACAAACATTGTTTGAACCATTTTTCGGTAGCTCTCGTTGTTTCAGAGATATACGCAAAAAACGCAAATTTGTGAACTTTGACCTCGAATAAAAAACAACGCACAAGCGGGATCGATGGGGACTTTTGACATATCATTTGTAATGACGTATTCAAGGCCTGCACAAAAATCCAGCTTGTTGGGAATTAATGCAAACTGGAATGTCTATTTTGACTGGACTACATGGGGAAATAAACAAAGTGTAACACCAAATGCGCAAAACCTCTCATGCCACGAGAGGTTTTGCGCGTTGCTGAATTACCCCACGAGATTCGTGATGTAACTCGCCCATGTTAATGAACAATTTTTTTTTTTTTGCGAATTTCCAAGTCTTGGAACAAAAATTGCTCAGTAACATGGGCTGAGTTACTCCACGAGAGGTTTTGCGCATTTGGTGTTACACGTATGTCTAGTAAAATAAGAGAAAAATATTTTTTTATTCTGTCTTCTAGGATGCTGCTATGGACTGGGCTCGTGACCACCGTATGCATCACAAGTACTCTGAAACTGATGCTGATCCTCACAATGCGACCCGAGGCTTCTTCTTCTCCCATATTGGTTGGCTGCTCGTCAGGAAGCATCCTGACCTCAAGGAAAAGGGCAAAGGACTCGACATGAGCGACTTACAAGCCGACCCTATTCTCAAATTCCAGAAAAAGTTAGTTGTTCTTAATTTATTTCATTAATGCTAGCTAACAAGCGTTTTTATATTTTTATAGAATTTATCACGCGATTAACCTATTTTAATCACAAATTTTAGAGTTCAAAGTCAAGGCCTGTATTTTTTGGTATTATTTACTTATTATCAGATTGATAATGTCGTTGATATTGATTGATGATGATTGGATTAATTACAGATACTTATTGCAATATGATAAAAGTAGGTAAACTAGCTTCTGCCCGCGACTTTGTTTGCGCGACAGATCGCGTCGTATCCCATCGCCTGCTCTCGTTTTTACTTTTTCTGACTTGCTATGCACAAATAGTACCTTAATTATTACGCAGTATATTAATATAATTGATAGCCTCTTGCACTCAGGAATTATTTATTCTACTTTCAGCATTCATCATTACTTCCTGAAAATACCCGTACATACAAACCAATTAATCTACACACATCAAAAGTGTCTAGGGATCAACATATATTTTTGCAATAACTTTTCTCCTGATTGATATTAATTAAAATGTTCTTTAAGGATTCATCAAATAAAGTGTTATCGTTTGTCACAGTAACGATAAACCAAGTCACCTTTGCATTCATAAAGAAATTTGCCATTTTCCTAATAAAGGGATTTTTGACATTTGAACCACTAACATTAAAGTTCGAAAAAAAGACTGAAATAACAGTTTTCTTTAAAATTTTATTGGGTAACTTAAACAATTAATAATCCGTGTTTCTACCGCGAACACTAACAACACAAGAACATCGGTTTGGCATACTCAAAATGAGTTCATCCAAATCACGCTGTGGAATGGCCGCCCATGTTCGTTGCAACAACAAAAAAAGGTCTTCTTGCGACTGGATACCCTCCATATTCGGCAGAGCTCTTCTCTGTAGCATATCCCATGCATGCTCAATCGGGTTCAAGTCTGGCGACTGAGCAGGCCAGGGCAGGACATTGATGTTAGCTGCGGCGAGAGTCTGTCTTACAACTCTTGCGGTGTGCGGTCGTGCATTATCATGCATTAACTGAAATAAGGGACCGATTTGCACTTGTAGAGGAACGATGACGTCTGATACAATCGTCTCAGCATAAATTTGAGCGTTGAGGTTGCCTCTGATCCAAATCAACTCAGTTCTTCCGCCGATCCAAATACCCGCCCATACCATGATGGTTCCACCACTATAAGGATGGACTTCCTGGCAGGATTTTAATCGCTGTTGGCGTCCAGGGGTTCTCCAGTGTCGTTACGTCTTGTATCCGGTCTCATACCAAAACGAGACTCATCAGAAAAGCACACGAAACGCCATTGTTCTTCTGCCCAATTTCTGTGTTCAAGAGCCCATTGATATCGAATCCTACGATTGTGCATTGCTATAGGTGGTACCCGTAGCGGTCTTCGGGAATGAAGGTTCACTTCATGCAAGCGGTTTCTGACTGTTTGGTCGCTAATTAAGTTCCCTGAAGAGTGATGAAGCCTCACGGCTAACATCATGGCGGTTATTGTTGGAGCTCTTCGAGTTAAGATTTGAATGTATCGGTCTTGTCTCCGTGTGGTGCAGCGATAGCGTCCTCCATGGCGCTCAGCCACGGTACCAGTGCTTCGGTAACGTGTCCAAAGTCGACTGATAACACTCTGACTTGTATTCAGAGCTAAAGCCACAGTACGTTGCCGGGAACCAGCTTCTATCATTCCCACGGCTCTGAGCATTTCTTCCCTGCTTAAATGACGTCGCCGCTCCATAATAACGTTGGTTTTAATCAGTAGTAGGGAAACAGTAGCACTAATAATGTCTTCAATGCGTTGTATGTTTTTATAGGGAAAATATTGACAGCTGATTTTCATCTTTTACTCGAATTTGATTTACAGTTCCTGATTCAAATTATGAAATGCACCAAAAAGGATCCATATAAATTTATAAAATCATAAATTTATTACAAATCCACATCTCAATCTCAAGAAATCCGCATAAAAATGCTTGATCCCTAGACACTTTTGATGTGTGTATATAAATAATTAGTGTAAGTTGTATTTGGATCTAAGTAAAACTATTTATATCTTTTCTAGATACTATCTGCTGTTGATGCCCTTGGCTTGCTTCGTTATGCCCACGATGATCCCGGTGTACTTTTGGGGCGAAACCTGGAGCAATGCATTTTTTGTGGCGGCTATGTTCCGTTACGCATTCATCCTAAACGTCACTTGGCTCGTCAACTCCGCCGCACATAAATGGGGAGACAAACCGTACGACAAGAGCATCAAGCCTTCCGAAAACATGTCAGTGGCGATGTTCGCGCTCGGCGAAGGGTTCCACAACTATCACCACACCTTCCCCTGGGACTACAAGACTGCTGAGCTTGGCAACAACAAACTGAACTTCACCACCACCTTCATTAACTTTTTTGCTAAACTTGGCTGGGCTTACGACATGAAGACTGTGTCTGAGGATATCGTCAAGAACAGAGTGAAGCGCACGGGTGATGGCTCGCATCATCTGTGGGGATGGGGCGACAAAAACCAATCCAAAGAGGAAATCGCTTCCGCTATTAGAATCAATCCCAAGGATGATTAATTGCAATCGAAGTTTTTGATGTGGGTACATCTGCCCACATTCAAATTCAAAAAGTTTTATTTACTAGGCATGTATTTAGAGATTAAAAATCTATTTATACAATAGATAGTCACATTAGAAATACTTGTGAAGCATACCCTCGAACAATAGATCAAACATAAGTTTGCTATTGAATTGAAAGCAGCTAGTGTGCACGTGTTGTGGCGCTACTTCCTCAGCTGCTGCTAGCAGCGAAGCGCGAGGTGACTGAAAGGTGTTATATTTCACGCTACTTCATTGTTATTGTCGTTTCAGCAACTTTTTAGACCATTAGGACTTCCTAGGTCTCATTATCATAAAATACACATTCAAATAATCATTATTCGCCTTATATTCTCAAAGTTTAGGATCACCCTAAATAATTGTAGAAATTGTTTAATTTTTTATTTAAATATAATAAACAAAGTTTATGGAGTAAACTAAAAGTTTATGAATGTCAGAGCAAGTTATTCTATGTGATAGAAATAATTTGATAGGGATTAACACATCAGTATTATAAACCACATATTGTTATTTTATTTTTTATAGAATTGATTATGCAGTTAACTAGTCTTTTGCATTTTTAAGAGGTTAAGTACAAACTTAAGTTGTTAAAGTCCTAATAAATTGATAATATTTCAGAAATAATATTGAAAACTTGAATGAGGGAAATATGTGGTATATAAGATCTTAAGATGTTTGCTTCATGTTGTAAAAGCAGATACAGAATTGCGGGTAAACAGTTGTTGAAATGTATTTACTTGTAAGCATAATTCAGTAAATGACATACCTGGGTACAATTTTAAGGAACCTAAATGATTTTTAAGATTCGACTACGTTTAAAACATAACCACATAGAGCATACATTTAAATTAGAAGTTAAATAGATTGTTGGATCAGCTGGTCTGAATCCTAGGTCGCTCATGCGCTAATGATTTAGATGAGATGAAAGTTATTTATCTACACATATTTAAGTACGTATGTGCTATTACAACGTGTATTTTATTGACTGATGTGTAAGAGAATTGTGATAATTAGAAGGGTAACAAATTATCCTGTATGTAAGCGGAAAGTGAACAATTGTAGGAAATATTAATTTAGGAAGTATGTTTGAATTTATTATTTTAAGTAATTTATATTTTAATTTTCATTGAAATGCAACCATAAGAGTTTCACCTAATATCATTTCATTATTTAAACTTTTCACAGTTCATGTAGCTTACTCAAATACTTAATTTGTTTTTTGTTCTAAATGATTGTTTGAAAATAATTATTACATAACTGTAGCACAAAATAACTCTTTTATTCACATGAAAACGCAACCTAACCTTGCCAGTAAGATAACCGAAGTACTCCCCACTAGTATGTCCCGCTTGTGAAAAATGACGTAGTTACATTACTTACTATAGTAGCTATAATAAAACAATATCGTCAGGAGTAAAATAGTATATTTTAAAAAGCCAAAAAATAATTAACGTATAATTTATACTCATCCAATCATAAATATTGTGTAGAGGTGTCTTAATTTCATCATACAGTGAGTAAAGGCACAAAGTACATATACACAGATGGAAAATAAATATACTTAGAGAAAATGCGGTGAGGAGCGGTGATTTAGTTACCTGTATAGTAACTTTCTAATAGCAGAATAAATTGGACTAGCAGTTTGCATGTATCTTTTGTAGGTAATTATGAGCTAATAATCCGTCTTTCTTCGTATCGAAAAGGTATTTGATAAGTTAATTTTCGACCCAATTTTTATGTTCATGCATGATTAATGTTAGAAATTGTTGCGTAGCTGTAGATAGGTATATTTGATAGTTGGCAAAACCAGTTCATAATAATGAGTTTTTTTGTTTAGTAATCTTCTGAGACCTTTTTCTAGTAAGGTCATTGCGTCATTGCGCCTCACATCATATGCTCTCTTCATGAAAAATATCTTGTTCATCGCACTTGTCGGGTAAACATACGAAGAATTCTATCAAGTTCATTATAGGTCCTCTTGAAAACGGATTCTGATACCGACCTCGTTTGTCTCTCAAGTAAGGATATCTTTTGTAATTGAACATTTCATTTGTAGTCAAATTCATGCAGGCGTGCAAAATCTGAAATATAACAAATGTACCTACTGTAATAGCTACATCAGCAAACTTGTTATTTCTTGCGGCGGAATAACGTAAACGAACTATTTCAAGTCATCAATTGGTAAATATGATGTTGATAAATTCAAAGGATGCGACATCGGACGATGCAAATAACAGGAAAATCTGGGATTGTATTGTTCAAAGTTTCAAACAAAACACATTTTGCTCGTATTCATTTTTCAGAAAGTAAAGGAATTACTTAAACAAAAATAACCGCCTGAACTATCTAGAAAAGAAAATAATTATTCGACTTACGGAGGTACAAGTAAGGATCCAGCCCAGAGCACAAAATGTAATTGCCTCCAATAGTCCCAAGACATAGAGCAGTCCGAACCCTTCGAGCAGCAAGCAGTAGCAGGCGAAGTATATGGACAGGGTGCAGTTGATTGCCACGCTCATGACGAACAGGAAGAACCACATCCGGTTGCGAACCCCCACGCAGTTGTAGATGAACGGGCAGTGGTGGTCGAAGTAAGCTACACAGCGCTTGCAGATGCGGCAGTGCTTGGCCCTGGATGGTGAAAGAATGTGTATTAAATCTATGCAGATTAAAGTCTCAACAGAAACTACGAGTAATAGCCACCGGTGCGTAGGACATATTGTAGTGCACGTGTGTGCGCAGGAGCAAGTGCACTTTCTTTTTCCCTTTTGTTATATTCTTGCTAATGCTTTTGCTAATTGTTTACTCTCAAAGTGGGACGGCAATGGTAACGGTATCATACTACTAACTTCCAGACTCCGAGCTGTTACTGAGAAATGAAAAAACCGGCCAAGTGCGTGTCGGGCCACGCACAGTGTAGGGTTCCGTAGTTGCCCATCAAAATACTTATGCGAACTAACTAAACTGATTCGCTGAATTTAATTTTAAAAAGAATAATTTTCAAAATCGGTCCAGACGATCTTGAGAAATCGGAGAAAATACATAAAATAAAAGATTACGACGAATTGAGAACCTCCTCCTTTTTTTGAAGTTAGTTAAAAATAGTTGACAATAAAAACCTACCTATCCCCAAAACATACCCACCTAATAAAGCTGTAAAAATAAAGTTGACAAACTACATTTGCAGTTGAAGAACATGTTCTCCGATGCATTTTGTTTAGGAAAATGTTATCCAAGTACGTTTCATAAGTTGGTCGACTATTACTCGTAAACTTGTGAAGCCTACTTAGTCATGATAATTTTGTTTTAAATTTCGTTATATATACTACTATTGTGAATTTTTTCACACCCCTAAACATAACCGTTTAGCTAGTAGAGGGGGAGGACACTCGAGTTGAGCAAAAATTAGCACTTTAACGCTTAATATTTCACAAACGAATCGTTTTATCAAAAACCGGCCAAGTGCGTGTCGGGCCACGCGCAGTGTAGGGTTCCGTAGTTGCCCATCAATACTTATGCGAACTAACTAAACTGGTTCGCTGAATTTAATTTTAAAAAGAAGAATTTTCAAAATCGGTCCAGGAGTCTGAGAAATCAAGGAAAATACATAAGAAAAAAGATTACGACGAATTTAGAACCTCCTCCTTTTTTTGAAGTTAGTTAAAAATAGTTGACGATAACGACTATTACTCGTAAACTTGTAAAGCCTACTTAGTCATGATAATTTTCTTTTAAACTTCGTTATATATACTGCTATTGTGAATTTTTTCACATCCCCAAACATAACCGTTTAGCTGGTAGAGGGGGGGGACACTCGAATCGAGCAAAATTTAGCACTTTAAAGCTTAATATTTCACAAACGAATTTTTTAATCAAAAAACTGTTAATGGAAACTATCATTATTTTTAAAGGCCTATTTAATGATACTCCACACTAAGGGGTACGCGAGAAAAAAAAATCCTCACTTTACGTGTAAGTACAGGAGGTACCCTAAAAAAAAATATTTTACGAGATTTTATTTTACCACTTTTTCGGCACAACAAATCCGTATATTTACACCAAATTACAGCTCTCTAGTACTGTGCGTCTCTGAGCTAAACTGCGGACAGACGGACGGACGGACGGACGGACATGGCGAAACTATAAGGGTTCCTTGTTGACTACGGAACCCTAAAAAATTGATAGTGGAAACTATCAATATTTTTAAAGGCCTATTTAATGATACCCCACACTAAGGGGTACGCGAGAGAAAAAAAACCGGCCAAGTGCGTGTCGGGCCACGCACAGTGTAGGGTTCCGTAGTTGCCCATCAAAATACTTATGCGAACTAATTAAACTGATTCGCTGAATATAATTTTATAAAGAAGAATTTTCAAAATCGGTCCAGACGTCTTTGAGAAATCGGGGAAAATATTTAAAAAATAAAGATTACGACGAATTGAGAACCTCCTCCTTTTTTGAAGTTAGTTAAAAGTAAAAATAGTTGACAAAAATAACCTACCTATCCCCAAAACATACCCACCTATTATAGCTGTAAAAATAAAGTTTACTAACTTACATTTGCAGTTGAAGAACATTTTCTGCGATACATTTTGTTTAGGAAAATATGTTGTCCAAGTACGTTTTATAAGTTGGTCGACTATTACTCGTAAACTTGTAAAGCCTACTTAGTCATGATAATTTTCCTTGAAACTTCGTTATATACACTACTATTGTGAATTTTTTCACACCCCCAAACATAACCGTTTAGCTGGTAGAGGGGGGGGACACTCGAGTCGAGCAAAAATTAGCACTTTAAAGCTTAATATTTCACAAACGAATGTTTTTATCAAAAAATTGTTAATGGAAACTATCAATATTTTTTAAAGACCTATTTAATGATACCCCACACTAAGGGGTACGCGAGAAATAAAAAAAACATCCCCACTTTACGTGTACAGGAGGTACCCTTTTTTTTTTTTTTTTTTTAGCGTGGTAAAATCATCAAATGAGTCCTCCAACCCCGGGCAGGGCGGGAGGGACTGTCAGACTTTTACTGACTAAAATCCACGGTGTCCTTCAATAGCCCTTTCTGTTCCAGGGTCATGGTAAGGAAATAATCCCGCGACCCCGGCAGGCTTTGGCCCTCTGAGAGGGGGGCCCCGTCATTATGCTGACGCTCTTTGAGGCGCGCGTGGGACACAACGCGCCGTCGCGGGCATGGTCCTTGGTCGGGCAGCGAGTTGCCCTTTACTCGCCGCCCGCATGCCCGCGCCTACGGTGGCCGGAGATCATCTAGCGACGTCCGTCGCCGTGGGCGTCTACTACCGCGGATGGGGAGGAGGGAGGACTCTGTCCTCTCTCGCTCGCGGCCCGCCTCCTGCTTCGCAAAAGGAGGCGACCGCTTCCCACTCCGTCTCGCCCCGCAGCATGGCCGCGACCAATGCTGGGCGCGAGAGGTCTCCGCCTATCGCAGCCGTGAGGACACGTCGGTGCTCCGCCCAAGCTGGGCAGTCTTGCACCGTATGCTCCACCGTGTCCTCCGGGCGATCTTCGCAGTGGTGACACCCAGGCGTCTCCTCCTTTCGCATCAGACACAGGTACCTCCCGAAGGAGGTACCCTTAAAAAAATTATTTTACGAGATTTTATTTTACCACTTTTTCGGAACAACAAATCCGTATATTTACACCAAATTACAGCTTTCTAGTACTGGGCGTCTCTGAGCTAAACTGCGGACAGACGGACGGACGGACGGACATGGCGAAACTATAAGGGTTCCTTGTTGACTACGGAACCCTAAAAAACATCCCCACTTTACGTGTACAGGAGGAACCCTAAAAAAATATTTAACGAGATTTTATTTTACCACTTTTTCGGCGCTACAAATCCGTATATTTACACCAAATTACAGCTTTCTAGTACTGGGCGTCTCTGAGCTAAGCTGCGGACAGACGGACGGACATGGCGAAACTATAAAGGTTCCTTGTTGACTACGGAACCCTAAAAACCCAGTAGCACTTTGTATGACCCGGGAAACGAACTCATCAGGCCATGCTCATTAGTCAATCTTGGGCACAGGCGCACAGGAGACACGGGGTGGGTCACTGCCCCATGTATTGTGAGCCTGCGTGTTTAGATCTCTCTAAATGTCACGACGATGGTGTAGTGGTAAACCTCGTCCATGTGCAATTCTTTCAAAATAAGGTCGTTTTTAGGGTTCCGTAGTCAACAGGGAACACTTATAGTTTCGCCATGTCCGTCCGTCCGTCCGTCTGTCCGCAGCTTAGCTCAGAGACGCCTAGTACTAGAAAGCTGTAATTTGGTGTAAATATACGGATTTGTTGTGCTGAAAAAGTGGTAAAATAAAATCTCGTAAAATATTTTTTTTTAGGGTACCTCCTGTACACGTAAAGTGGGGACGTTTTTTTTTTTCTCGCGTACCCCTTAGTGTGGGGTATCATTAAATAGGTCTTTAAAAAATATTGATAGTTTTCAAAAATTCAGAATAAGTAGTAGCATATATAACGAAGTTTAAAAGAAAATTATCATGACTAAGTAGGCTTTACAAGTTTACGAGTAATAGTCGACCAACTTATAAAACGTACTTGGATAACATATTTTCCTAAACAAAATGTATCGGAGAGCATGTGCTTCAACTGCAAATGTAAGTTAGTCAACTTTATTTTTACAGCAATAATAGGTGGGTATGTTTTGGGGATAGGTAGGTTTTTATTGGCAACTATTTTAACTAAATTCAAAAAAAGGATGAGGTTCTCAATTCCTCGTAATCTATTTTTTTAATGTATTTTCCCCGATTTCTCAAAGACACCTGGACCGATTTTGAAAATTCTTCTTTTTAAAGTTAAATTCAGCGAATCAGTTTAGTTAGTTCGCATAAGTATTTTGATGGGCAACTACGGAACCCTACACTGTGCGTGGCCCGACACGCACTTGTCCGGTTTTTACTTGTAAAAACTACCCACATCTATACGCCCAGTTGAGAAATTCACCCTGTATGCATAGGCATACAGGGTGAATTTTTCAACTGGGCGGGATATGTCTTCCAAAACTATGAGGAATATCGAAAAACGTTAAAAGGAATCTCGAGATTTTGATGAAAACTAAAACTGCATCGTTGGATTTTAGTAAAATCAATAATCCTGGCTCGGAATCGAACCGGCTGATTTTGGAAAAAATCACACCCTGTATTATTACACCATTCGATAGTTTTGCTAATAAGGATCAAATAATGGGAAGTAATCATATACCTACGGCAAACTTACGGAAATAACTGTTTTTTATGAAATTGCTATTTTTCTCTTAGTTTTATTCTATTAAGCCATAATTTGTTTGACATAATGAAAATTCATTATTTTCAATATTTCTCTGGATTTTTCGTCTCAACAATCGCACCAATTCAGCAATACAAAATTATTGAGAAAAAGAAACTAACTTACGTTTCGAATACAGTCATTGCCTTGAAGATTGATCAGTTTTTTTCTTAAATAACGTTCTCCTTAAGTTTCGATTCCGGGCCAGGATTATTGATTTTTCTAAAATCCAATGATACAGTTTTAGTTTTCGTCAAAATCGGCCTCAAGACTCCTTTTAATGTTTTTTGATATTCCTCATAATTTCGGATATAGCCATCCACGCCCAGTTGAAAAATTCAACCTGTATAATTATCGTTCTTCCTATGTCTAACAATTGCAGGTACCTAACATAATTTTAAGATTTATGTGTTACCTTTATGTTGTATAAATAAATAGCTTGCAAATCGATATCGATTTTAACGTGGAAGCAAAATGTTCACAAACAAAAGCAGCTTGAAAATTGATTTAGAGTTTAAGTTATTAACCTCATTATTGCTTTTTTTTTTTTAGCGTGGTAACATCATCAAATGAGTCCTCCCACCCCGGGCAGGGCGGGAGGGACTGTCAGACTTCTACTGACTAAAATCCACGGTGTCCTTCAATAGCCCTTTCTGTTCCGGGGTCACGGTAAGGAAATAATCCCGCGACCCCGGCAGGCTTTGGCCCTCTGAGAGGGGGGCCCCGTCATTATGCTGACGCTCTTTGAGGCGCGCGTGGGACACAACGCGCCGTCGACCCGGGCATGGTCCATGGTCGGGCAGCGAGTTGCCCTTTACTCGCTGCGCCCGCATGCCCGCCCCTACGGTGGCCGGAGATCGTCTAGCGACGTCCGTCGCCGTGGGCGTCTACTACCGCGGGTGGGGCGGAGGGAGGACACTGTCCTTGTCCTCTCTAGCTCGCGGCCCGCCTCCTCCTTCGCGAGCATTACTGCTTCGCAGAAGGAGGCGACCACTTCCCACTCCGTCTCGCCCCGCAGCATGGCCGCGACCAATGCTGGGCGCGAGAGGTCTCCGCCTATCGCAGCCGTGAGGACACGTTGGTGCTCCGCCCAAGCTGGGCAGTCTTGCACCGTACTTATGCTCCACCGTGTCCTCCGGGCGATCTTCGCAGTGGTGACAGGTGATACCCAGGCGTTTCCTCCTTTCGCATCAGACACAGGTACCTCCCGAAACTTCCGTGTCCGGTGAGGATCTGCGTCAAGCGGTAGGTTGACTTCTCTCCAGCCACTCCTCAAAGAGGGGTCTTACCGCCGCAATTGCGGCGTGCCCAACCTCATTATTGCTTAGGAGAAACTAAGTTTTCAAATAACTGAAAAAGTAGATTTATATAATTTATCATTTAAATCGTCTAATATAGTAATAACTTGTACATAGCCACTATGACACTCAAAGATAAACATAAGTCTCGCAGTCAATTGCTTAGCAACAAGTACTGGCAGTCTGGCGCTGAAGCCGCGACGGATTGCAGCAATAAATTGAAACTGGAACTGAATACTGCAATCAGTGAAAGTTAGAAATATAAAAAAAAACACGTAAATTGAGTTGATACGATATTTAACTAGATTCTTATAATTTATAAGTAGGAAGTGCATCCTGCTTGCTAGACAAGTGACTGCCTTGACTTGACTAGCGTGAATGATCTGAACACTAACTTTTAAGTAGGTTAATCAAATAAAGAAGTTAATATGTACCTTAGCGGTCTCAGACATCTGCAAGTATGACACAAACGTGACAAGATCAAGTTCCGTTTCTTCCATTTATCATAATAGGGTATCTGCCTGATGGCTCTGTAATACGTCTCCGAATTTTGTGGGATGTAGCCTGGGTCCCTTCTGTTAGCAATGACCCAACTGAGCCACATGATTGCATTCCAGTACAGGAAACAATAATGTGAAAGACGTAGCGTGTTCCATGTTAAAGGTATACATCTTATCACGTACATTGGATATCCCCAAAGAAGTACTGATACCAAGAAAAAGAGTAGGGGTCCCTTAGAGTCACCAGCTCCCCCGAACAAAAGAGCCCACAGCTCTGACAGAGGCGGCATCCAATGTGATTTGCGTTTCATTTCCTTTTGCAACAATTTTACCACCTCTAAGTGGCGGTGACTCTGCGCCAGCATCAGCGGGGTTTTCCCATTTTTGTCACGTGGTTCCAGTTCAGCTTTTACCTAAAAATAAAGAGCTGTTAGGTAGGTAATGTGTAATATTCAAACTAAAATTGTTCTTATTGTTCATAACGTGTAACCTCTTTAGTACCTTCTCGCAAAGCAATCTCACGCAGGTCAAATTGCCCGATAGACACGCCAAATGTAGCGGTGTGGATCCGAAGTTGTCTGTACAATGTAAAGGAACCCCTGAGTAGATCAGCAGACGGACTAAATCCGCGTGTCCTTTGTACGCTGCCCAGTGAAGAGCAGTATCTCCGTTGATGTCTGAGAGACGTGTCGCTGCCCCCATGCCCAGGAGATACGCAGCCGTCGCCGTCTTCCCATACATACAGGCCGTCATCAATGGGGTCAAACCTGTAGCAATATTTTTTATTTAAGTACATACTTAGTTTTACCCGCGGTTCGCTCGCGTTAGTTTTGAATTAGATAACCAATTCGGTGACACGTGTCGCCATCTCATAATATATTGTATTAAGAACATTATTGTTATTGTATTCCTCGGGAACAGTACTTTGTTTCGTGATGAAAAGTGCCTTAGGTATGTCCGATTCTCTATATCTGACAATAAGTTGAGGATGAGCGGTTCAGTGGTTTAGGTGTGAAAAGGCAACAATTAAACAAACTTTTCTATTTTTTTAAATATTAAGTTTGGAACAGTATTATCGTAGAAGCAAAACTCACGCTCGGAACAATTTAGTCTAGGCGGTAATGCCATGCCATTAATTGCTTGGTCTAGCTCAGCCAAGACACAGTAGATATTAATTTGAAAGCTGCACTTATTCTATTCAAAAGACCTCTTGTAGTGGACAAATATGTAATTTGAATGATTTTGTGTTTACTACGGAGTGTCGGGAGTGTACCCGTACCTAGACCGCACTTACCTACATGAAAACCTGTAGTGGCTTCTTTAATTACTGTCCCGAACTCATCCCTCTTATTTATTGCGGCATTATCGTTCTGAGGGACGTGAACGACTGCCTCAGTACTCTCAGTATAAGCACGAATCTATCTATTCTAGTCAGAAAGAGAATTTTGACAATAACCTTTGAAGTCCGCAGCATTGACAGCAACTCCGCACTGCAGCAGCACTTGAACCACCGACGCATGACCCTTGCGGCATGCCCAGTGTATTGGACGGGGGCCCTGGAGAATACCTATATAATTAATAAAAACAGGTATTCACTTACTTACTACGTATTTAATTATTAAAATTTACTCAATTCTTACGTATACTTAAATCAACAACAGCTGGTATTGTAGGCCGTGTTGATGTTGATTATATTATTGATTCAGCAGTTTTGAATTACCTGTTAAGTACGTCTTTCCTCTTGGTAGTTATAGCTGCAAGTTTATAAATGTGTAAAAATTTACCTGGGTGCCTAAACAAGACAGGTCTATGGGCGCTCCCCGCTCGACGAGGTACCTCATGACGGCGACGCTGCCATCCAATGCAGCCCAGTGAGCAGGCGTGTACCCATGCTGGTCACGAGCACTCAACACTTCAACACCAAGTTTTTCTACCAGGCGCTCAATTTCTGATACTTCACTAAAAATATATTTCAATCAAAGTCAGTTACCTATATAGTTTTATTGCCTATAAAAGAAATTCCTAGTGTGAGTAAAGGTTAAAAAAAAAACCCTGTGTATTCCAGCCTATAGCTATTGCGGCCAATTTAAGAGTCTATACCTATTACCCGCACTATACCTTGTACTATTATTGTCAAAGCTTAGCAAAACTAAGAACATGTCACTTATTTTTCTTACTAAACAATTAAACAATTTATTTCAGAAAAAAGATCTAACCCTGATCGCACAGCTTCAAAAATAAGTTGATGGAGATCAGAATGCTGGTTGTAGCTGGTGATAGTTCTGGGCGGAGCGGCCGGCGCGTCTGGAGACATGGGCGAACAGGGCGGCAGGGGCTCCTCCGCCGCCATCGTGCAGGGGGGCGGCTGCGGCAGCGCCCACACGCCGCGCGCCGCCCCCGGGCTTGGGTACACCTATGTAGGGAGATCATCATTTTAAGAAACGCTAGTGAAGTGTGCAAGTAAAAGCAGAAAAATAGGAGTTTTATAAAAGACCGACGTAACTAGGGTTACCATATGACAGGCGTTCGCCGCATTTGACAGGCATTTTAAGGTTTAGACAGGCGTGCGGCCGGCATTGGTCTGAGACAGGCATTTTTAAA
The DNA here is from genome assembly GCA_954870645.1 of Agrotis clavis. Taxonomy (NCBI): domain Eukaryota; kingdom Metazoa; phylum Arthropoda; class Insecta; order Lepidoptera; family Noctuidae; genus Agrotis; species Agrotis clavis. The sequence goes on from OX940922.1 coordinate 14,056,323, forward strand.
TTTCGCGCTCGCAAACGAATAACACAGGAAAATTACAAACATGTATCTTGTGAAGATTTTTACGTTAATATATTAGAAAAGAAAGAAGTATTAAAAAAATAATGTCCTCTGACAAATATCAGTAATAAAAATATCCTTCTTCATTATTATCTGTTGGCTTTTACTTAATACCTACAGCTTTTTGCATTAGACAGGCATTTTTCTGAAAATTCAGGCATTTAGGTACCATAGACAGGCATCCCTCTTATGGTAACCCTAGACGTAACCCTTCGGTCTCCCCCGTATATGTGTAACTGGTGTAACGAAGATTTATTTTTTTAATTTGGAATAAATTCTTCCTTATAGATTCGACGACGTGGTACATATAAAAAACACATCCTAACTAGATCTAAGTCTTCCATGCCTATATCGTAGGTATTAATTATTAAGGTATGTTGGAGTGAGCCACTAAGTTAATATCTAGAAATGAAAAGGAGAACGAATATAAAACGATGTGGAAGCTGAAAGATGTCTATCCGCGGAAATGTAGGAAGAACAAAAGCACCTAGACACAGCTAGACTTTGTGACAAATCGATCTAAATGCGGATTTTCTGCATAGTACCTGTTATAAATTGGAAGCAGAGTAGGTAGCGAGTACCTACCTATACTTAGCGATATAAATTAAGTAAGAATATACACAAACACATTACTAAAAGCCAAAGTAGGTACTAGATGGAACGCAAATTTTAAGAAACAATTTAGAGACCCTATTTTACTAAAAAAGTCCACCATTACCTTTAGTAAGGTTCTACAACCGTCCCTTTATCTACTTACATAATAACCTTGATGAAAAGATGAAACACGTTAACGAACTAGTTACACCTTTATCATTATGTGTCTTGTGATTAGCTCCGTGCAGTGTGGGTAGGTACGACAACAAATTTTAAATAGCACAAATCGAAGTTTTGTCACGCTGTACTTAATTATGAGTTCGCGATTATATTCACAGCATGAAGTTTCTAGGTAGGTACACACATTTCTACGCATTAAATATTACATTTGATACATCGTGTTTTATTATATAATTTGAAGACACTGTTGAACTAGGCTAGGTGAGGTGGTTGATGTCGATTTCCCGGGCACAAACCTAGGTAGGTACTTAGGTATCCACTTTTCACAAAGGTGGTATTAATGAATAAACCTATGGATCGAGAGGTTCGTGGATTGGGAATTTCCCTTACCTTGCTACTCACGGCGAGGCCGACGCCCCCCGCCACCACGGATCCCTCACCGTCCGCCACGGCCGTTTCGCCGGCAATCGAACGCACTATGAAACTTTGTCCTACTCCAACTATTAAAAATTATTAAGACTATTCTCAAACAAAAGTAAAAACAAATCAGAGATTGCGTGACCTCCGACAACTAACACGCTTTTTACTGCATATAATTATCGATTCAGGGTTTTCAGAGCATGCGCCCTATATGCCATTGAAAGTAGACCTAAGGTTCAAATTACTAGGCACAGCTGCCTTTAATTTTAACGTTTCAACTTTTTTTTTAATATTCAAATGATTTTGTTGAGGGAAGATAAAAAAAAGAAAATAAAAATCCACGACATCTTAAGAGTATGATGTTTGGAAGCCATATCAATAGATGGCGCTTAATATGTTATTTCGTACAAGTTTAGCCTACCTACACGTATTCGTATCGCTTCGTAATGTTTATGAATAAACCTTGAACCATTGAAACTGATAATAAAATAGTCCAATGGATAATCTAATATTCGATCAATTGCGATATAAACTCGCTTAAATTATTATAAAACGCCTGAGAATGGCGCATGCGCAGTGGTTGCAAACGTGACTGAAAGCCGGGAGTTCCCGGGTTCTAATCAGATTCAGGTCATTCAGGCATAGCTGCACCGAGGCCACTGCCTTATGAAGTTGGAACAGCCACGACTTCTTACTACAAGCAAATCTACTCAAGTAATTATGTTGTTTAAATAAAATAATAGCAACTTGATCTTTCGAAGATATGTATGTGGGAAACAGGACATTTTCTAAAATTGTGTACCTTCAGTAACGTGTCGGGAGGGGAGAACTGCGGAGCATTAAGTTTTAAACGAATCTTCTTGAAATAATTTGGTTTGCTCCATTGGTTATTTTCTACGCCTGCTCCGTCAAATTCAGTTTTCGTTGAATTCTTATGTTTTATTTAAATTGGTAATATTATACAACTGCTTTGATGATACTGAAATTAGAACAAAATTAGTTACTTAGTCAAGATAAAGAAAATAAAACTAGTGTAAATAGAACCAGATCGTTCTGTTCATTAAATACGACTTCTTAAGTTTATGCACGTCATACGTGTTGAAATAGAGGTTATTCACCTCTCCTCTGCATAACCCTTTGGAGGCCATTGAAACGCGGCATTCAATATTAATAATAGGTAAAATTACATAATATTACTATCATTAAACTACGCGATGACGACTAGCGCCATCTCTTGGGAAGAATGCCAAGATGTCGAGATAGTTAACGCCCAGCATGCGAGGCATTTCAATACTCAATACTTTATTGCATTCCATAATGTAAATTTCATACAAATGGGTTATTATCTGAAATGATTGAAATAATTTTTTTTTTTTAATAACTAACTGAATTCGAAAATTTGGTTAGCAGTCAGTAAATCTGTATAGGTAATAATTAATTTTATAGCAAAAAAAACTAATTTCATCTGGATCAAAACAATGATTTCAGACTTACCAGCTTAGTACTATTTACTATTTTAATAATCTAGTGATTTGGTGACAGTGATGGATGCTGACATGAATGATAAATTAAACTAACCTAAATATTATGCATAATCTGTACCTACACTATTATGTATGAACTGAAAAAGGGGACAGGTAACATTAAAATCAAAACACAATTTAAAATTGTGAAAATGAACTTTAATTCAGCAAATTTTATACTAAATGTATAAATATGATATAATCTAGATTTCGTTTTCACTACCTAAATAGACATCATGTTATAAAAAGTGTACAACTAAAACTAGTAGCTGATTAAACATCTCAATGTGGCTTATCAATTAGTTAGATCTTGTAAAAGCACTTTCTTTAAAATGGTTTTATTATACTTAAATAATAAGATTAAAATAATGAAAGCATTACAGCTCACAACTGATGTTGAACTTCCAAACAACAATCATATTCAATACAATCTTAAACTTCTAGTAAACTTGAAACATTTAACGAGCAAACCGAATAAATTATTATTCATAAACAAACTTAACAATGTCGATAGCTCAAAGTAATATAATATTTTCAACAAGAGTCAACTGACTGCACATATGGTTATAAGGGTGTGTACACAAAATTCAGAACTTGGGACTATTTATTTGTAATATTTCATAATGCCAATCAATTAGGTATCGTTTTTGTCTATTTATTACTGTATTGATATTGTAAAGTTTATTAAGTCTTTCACATAAGCATTATCTCTTCTGTGTTTTGAAACTAACCGAGAGAGGTTGGCCATGAAGAACATATCCATTCAATGCTTGTATTGCCATCGCTGCTTGGTCATAATTTCTCATTGTAACAAATCCAAATCCTTTACTCTTATTAGTAGAATGATCTTTGATTATCTTAACAGACACAATAGCACCATATGGACCAAATAGCTGCCACAGAGTTAATTCTTCGACTTCCGGAGCTATATTATAAATATATATAGACCATGTACTCGGAGAATTGTGATCCCCAATGGCGTTCATATGATTTATCCAATGATAAGGTCTCACAAGGGGACTTTTAGGAAAGTTATTATTATTGTTTTTATGTTTATTAGGGTTACTCTTATTAGCGTACTTAACTGTTAATGGGTGTAGAAAGCCAGGCGGTGTGGTGCCATTTATGTTCTGAATGGCTCTTTCCGCTTCATATTGGTGCTCATATAAAACAAATGCTATTCCTGCTGCTATACGAGAATTAACTATTTTACCGAATTGTGCGAATAGTCCATGTAAATCCTGCAAGGTCAGTTCATTAGGCAGGTTACACACGTAGAGGTTCCAGTCGGCTTCTGGTTTCGAAGGGGGTTTTAACTCCGGATTCAGCAGAGCGTGCGACACTTTCAGTGTCTTGTTTTGCATTAGAAGACCGTTAAAAGCCTTACGTGCTTTGACTGCATCCTCGGGACGAGAGTACTCGACGAACCCATAGCCTCGGTTCGCTATCAATTTACAACTTTCCAGTTTACCCATTGTTGAAAATAGTGAGAACATCATATCCTGGGTCATGACTTCAGGAATGTAATTGACGATAAGTTTGGTGGGTGATTCGTCCGGCCCAAATTCATTATTTCCTTGACAATTACCGTCTTGACACGATTCCGACATTTTTTAATTGTTGTCGGTGAATGACATTTCACTGTAGTGTTGCGTGTTTTCTTTCGCACGTTCGGAAATTGGGCTGATATTCTCGATAGTCGACAATAATTAACTAATTAATTTCATTATTTAAAATTCTAATGAAAAGAAAAAGAGAAAAGAAATAGAATGAAAAATATTTGAGATCTCCACTATGTACTCTACTCTTCAAGACTCCGCCATGTTTGCTACTCACGTCTAGCGTTCCCATCGCTACGTTTCCATAGCTTGTGTTTCTCACGTTTTCAGGCAACTTTTGTTTCCAGCCGACGACGCCCTACATGATCTACCTACAGCTTGGCAAGAGTCTGATGCGGTGACAGGTGACAGTTGAAACTACGAAACATTTTTTGTGAAAACACTGATTTTAGGGTTCCGTAGTCAACAAGGAACCCTTATAGTTTCGCTATGTCCGTCCGTCTGTCCGTCCGTCTGTCCGCAGTTTAGCTCAGAGACGCCCAGTACTAGAAAGCTGTAATTTGGTGTAAATATACGGATTTGTTGTGCCGAAAAAGTGGTAAAATAAAATCTCGTAAAATATTTTTTTTTAGGGTACCTCCTGTAAATAATATAAAAAATATTGATAGTTTCCATTTACAATTTTTTGATAAAAAGATTCGTTTGTGAAATATTAAGCTTTAAAGTGCTAATTTTTGCTCGACTCGAGTGTCCCCCCCCTCTACCAGCTAAACGGTTATGTTTGGGGGTGTGAAAAAATTCACAATAGTAGTATATATAACGAAGTTTGACGGAAAATTATCATGACTAAGTAGGCTTTACAAGTTTACGAGTAATAGTCGACCAACTTATAAAACGTACTTGGATAGCATATTTTCCTAAACAAAATGTATCGCAGAACATGTTCTTCAACTGCAAATGTAAGTTTGTAAACTTTATTTTTACAGCTATAACAGGTGGGTATGTTTTGAGGATAGGTGGGTTTTTATTGTCAACTATTTTTAACTAACTTCAAAAAAAGGAGGAGGTTCTCAATTCGTCGTAATCTTTTTTTTTTATGTATTTTCCCCGATTTCTCAAAGACGCCTGGAAGGATTTTGAAAATTCTTCTTTTTAAAATTAAATTCAGCGAATCAGTTTCATTAGTTCGCATAAGTATTTTGATGGGCAACTACGGAACCCTACACTGTGCGTGGCCCGTCACGCACTTGGCCGGTTTTTTATTAGTGTTTTCACAAAAAATGTTTGTCATCAACTCATCAGTCATCTACAAGTAGCTCCTGTGTTAAAAAAAAACAATTACATTGCGTTATTTCACTATTTTCTACATTATTTCGCAGCGATCAGTGCATAATTGTTTATTCTTAGGGCTGGTTTTTCAATAGTCAGTTAAGCGTTATAACCTGGGTCAATGAAGAAACGATTCTAAAATGGCGGCGCTTATCGTGTCTTCTCGCTCGCACTCTAGTGCCGTCTATACTCACTCCCGCGTGTAGCGTAAGCAGAAAAAAAATAGTCTTGATGTGTCTTGACGCGCTCAGTGATATTTTTTATAGTTTTCTGTTATTTTTCCGTTGTTACCTGTTGATTATTGTTGTTGAATTTTGTTTTATTGTTAGATTAAGTTTGAGAATTATTTTGACTTCAAAAAAAAAGTAGGCTCTCAGTTCGACCTGTATGTATGTATGTATGTTTGTATGTTTGTCCGCGATTATCTCGCGTTTGGCTGAACGGATTTTGATACAGTTTTCAGGAAAGTGTTCATTACATTCTGGAGAAGGTTTTAGTATATAACACTAATAGATATCCCGTGACGTTGCCCGCGTGGATCCGTTTTGCTTACTTGGATCGTAGATTTTCAGGGACGATTGCATGTTTGTCCGCAATTATCTCGCGTTTGACAAAACCGATTTTGATGCAGTTTTCAGGAAAGTGTTTATTACATTCTGGAGAAGGTTATAGTATATAACACTAATAGATACCTCGTGAAGTTGCCCGCATAGATTCGTTTTTGTTGCTTACTAGGATAGTAGATTTTCAAAGACGCCGATTATATGAAGATTTTTGTTAAATATCTGAACTAAAAAGGGAAAAATAAAGAACTTTAAAAAAAAAGGAACCGACTTCAAAACCAAACACAAAAAACTGTAAAATAACTTTTCTTTCGGAAGTCGGTGGCCATAGTAAATGAAATAAAAAACAAAGCCACCGACTTCCGAAAGAAAAGTTATTTTACAGTTTTTTGTGTTTGGTTTTGAAGTCGGTTTTTTTTTTAAGTTTTTTTACCACACTCTTTTTTGCCAAGCTATTGACTATGTGCGAAGTGGGTGGTGGGGAACGGCAAATCGATCGTAGCGCACGACGTGGCAGAAATGTGAATTAATTCTGGGCTGTCATGTGTCAAGTTGCTTTATTTTCATAACTTTCTTTATAATTTAATACGAAAACTTTAACTTTAACTTTTCCCGTTCGTTCTAAGCTCTTCCACTTCTCTCACATGCTGTGCTAATACTAATTTTTTCCCTTTTTGCTCAGTTTGAGGTTGGAAATGTATTTTATGCTTAACCGATTCAAATCCCGTGCGTATTATAATATCCATATTTTCCACGAGGAAGAAAATCGCTAGGTATAATATACACACTCACTTTTTACACTATTTTTTCAATTTCGTTGAAAAACTAGTCGAAATTTAATATCACAAAGATATCTTATCATCTAGTTGACATGATTTGACAGATGACAAGTCCTGAATAGTTGCGGCCACTAGGGGCGCTGTCATCGCGCTTTACACTTGATACACTTAGGGGCGGGCGGTCGGTTTGTTTTCCCATGTATTGCTGCCAACGAGTTCGTTTCGGCGAGTTATTTATTAACAGCGTTTTTGTTTCCGACGTGGTAACATCAGCAAAGCTTTACAGCTTGACATAAAAATGTAGAAAACCGGAAGTCGCCACTGTCTTCGCGCTACCAGCACTTTGAATGATTTTTTTTTTTTATCACTTATTACGTTAGTTTTATGGCACAATAATAAATCTAAGAAACCTGCGGTCTTTGTTTACATCAAATATCAAAGATTTCATAACAAAATTATTATTGTGATTATAAATACAGTAAGTGCTATATAGTTTAATAATAAATTGTTTCCGATTGGTTTGGTAGTTACTTATTAAGTTCTTTAATTGGTTGGGTGGTTGAGACGCTGTCAGAAATAAAAAATTTAGTTCCGTTTCAATCCGTTCTGGCAAAGCTGTACCTTTCATGGTTATACCACCAAAGATGTTGTAAGTCTAAAATTGACGTTCGTTAAAGATAAGATGTAGGTATTATCTGGTTGTATTTATATTAACTACCTACTCAATTATCAAGCTTTGAATATCAGGATGGCTGGTCTTCGTTGAGAATAATGGAGAAGAAACTCCATGGCAACATATTTTATCAGCACACATTTTGTAAAACTTATTAACAGTCATATGTATTTATGGCATAATAGATATCATATCAAATAACGTACATTACGATTATAGAACATTAGGACACTAGTATAACTTTCAGCATCATAAACTTGCGTCGACAAAGACATGGTTTGACATTATAATACTAGTAACTAAATCCGCCATCAGAGGCACCCCGAGGTTCGGTTAGTTAGGTTCCTTTAAAAACCCTGAACACAGAAAAAGAAGCCCCGCGCAGCGGGGCTTCGTCTAAATGGCTTCATATATACAATACTTCATGAAACATAATACTCATGACTTAATCGCTCTGTCGGCGAAACGTTCGTCGAGGAAAGGTGCTGTCGTCGAACCGTCCAGGAATGAATCGTTGTGTCGGCGAATCGTTAAGCGGAGAAACGCTTGTCGGAGTTATGTTTCAGAATCTAGTCTATGATGTGGTATTCAACCTAAACAACTACCCTTTAATTAAGTACTAGTAGCGTGTCGAACAACGGGAGTTTTGTAGAAAGTGCGCTGTTGTGTACTTTTGGAACTTGCATTTCGTCGTTGGTTGCCCATTTGATAAAGGAGTTTCACACATGCTCTATGTTTATGCGAATACCTTTCGACGAAATCCAAGGGCAAAGTTGCCTCATAGTTATGCTTGATCCATGCTACATATCTATTGAATTGATACCCTCATTTCTGAACGAATTTTATGAGGGTTGCCACATGTTTGATTATTATGACATGATTTCCGTAGTAAATCATAACCTGCGACTACGCCAGCTTTATTTTTTGTACATAATCTTTGTTCGTTATTATTTTATGCACTTACTCCTCATGATAATCCTCAAAAAGTAGTAAGTGTAGTACCTATTCTTCGTAGTGTAAAGCAAGAGTAGCCATGGTGAAGCAACATTTTCAGAATTTTACAGCTGGCTACACTAATTAGTAGCCAGCGAAATTTAAATTTCCTTGTGTTTTTATAGTCGCATCGCAATTTGAATTTTGCGGGCTACTACGACGGAATCACCTGGAACTTTAGTTCTCATCTATTAATGGTTACTTACAGTCGTTACCACCTATCAACCTCATGCAATCTCTCAAACCCCAATCGAATACTAACCTTCCACTGTGATAATGATAAGGTTGAAAATCTATTAATTTTACAGATTGAGGTAGGTTGATTTGCTGGCGTCTGTACACTGTTATCTTGCTTAAAAGTAAGACAACTATGATTTAACTCAAAGTATTTTTTTCACAATATGGCGTCATAGCCGTCCTATTCTTACTTAGACGGCCCTGGAACGCAAAAGGCAACCGTAGGGGAACACCGCAACATAGGCGCGGACATGCGGACGAGTAATGGGTGACTCGCCGTCCGATCATAGACCACAAGCGCCTCAAAGAGCTGTCAGCAATCTGACGGGGCCCCACTTAGAGGGCCAAATCACAACCTACTTTCCAGAATTTGATCCTCAATAGTGACATTATCGGATGGTGTAATACTACAGCCTGTTTTTTCTTCGAAATCAACGGTTTGGGTTCCTTAACAGGGACTTTGAGTTTCAAACATCCCATGCATGATGCAGTTTTAGTTTTCATCGAAAACGTTACTTTTACCCATACCTCATAGTTTTGGATTTGGACCAATTGGAAAATTCACCCTGTATATTAATATTGAGACAGTTACTTTGGATCTTTTAGACATCTGAAATAAAAGATTTTTCACACCACCTGATCGTAAATGTCAAATTATGTCTGCTAACCGGCCGTAAAGCAAGGCATTGTTCCCCCCCGCTCGAGCCGGGCAATAATATATGTACTGAATTTCATTATTCCCGTGGGAATAATGTGATTTGAATTTGGAACCTCAAACAATAGTAGATTACGCACCAAGGGAATAAAGCAGTGCCTTACGTCACGGGCGTATTGAATCCCGAAGCGACACTAAGGATTCTGGGGGTGAACCTCCGGAGCGCAGCGAGGAGGTTCAAGTGTTAATTCCCGAGTGAAACGAGGGAATTAAGCTAAGAATCCTTAGTGTAGCGAGGGATTTAAGTTAGCCCAAGACAAAGGCAGCTTTATTCCTGAGGTGAGTACTCTGCTTTTCACACCACCTGCGAGGAAATAAATTCGAATTTTGAAATTTGATGTGGTACGACAACCTTCGAACGTGAGCATGCTGTGGTGCCCACCTCAGCAAGCGATCAGCTGTTGCAGTGGGGACTGCCGGGGGGCAGCCGCCGCTGCTTCAATTCCTTCGTTCAAAGTTTTCACACAGTGATTGTGCTCATGATAACAAACAATTTTTATTATGGGAGCAAAGCCGAAATCGTGAAAAAAAATCAGCTGTTCAGTAAATTTATGTTTGCCTAATGTACTGAACAACTGATATTTTTTTCACGATTTCGGTCAGTCACCCTATAAACAGCGTGTAACATTAAATGCGCAAAACCTCTCGTGGGGTAACTCAGCCCATGTTACTGAACAATGTTTGTTCTAACACTTGTAATGTTTAATGTTTGTTAATAATTAATATTTAATGTTTGTTCTAATTTTGGTTTTTCATACTGATGGGTATGATCAATTTCTCGTTTTGTATGTAAAACCAATTTTTTTTTTTGCGAATTTCCAAGTCTTAGAACAAACATTGTTCAGTAACATGGGCTGAGTTACCCCACGAGAGGTTTTGCGCATTTAACGTTAAACGTTGTATAACTAGATTTGTTTATTAATAGATGCATCTGGGCGGTTGGATAAAAAACATGGGTTTTTTTGTGGGTGCGTTTACAAATGTAGAAACTTCCCCGGAATACCTTTAGGTACTATTATATATTCTGTGCCCGGACTGATATTTAATTATACAGGGCGCCCCACGGCGATGCCACATGGAGGGAAAGTACCTTAAATATTGTAAATAGAACATTAATTACTGAAAGAAGACATTATTTTTATTTCAAAAACAATTTAAACTGCATTCATCGGGCACGCCGCAATTGCGGCGGTAAGACCCCTCTTTGAGGAGTGGCTGGATAGGAGTCACGGCGTGCTGACCTACCGCGTGACGCAGGTCCTCACCGGACTCGGAAGTTTCGGGATGTACCTGTGTCTGATGCGAAAGGAGGAAACGCCTGGGTGTCACCACTGCGAAGATCGCCCAGAGGACACAGTCGAGCATACGGTGCAAGACTGCCCCGCTTGGGCAGAGCACCGACGTGTCCTCACGGCGGCGATAGGCGGAGACCTCTCGCGCCCAGCACTGGTCGCGGCCATGCTGAGGGGCGAGACGGAGTGGGAAGCGGTCGCCTCCTTCTGCGAAGCAGTAATGCTCGCGAAGGAGGAGGCGGGCCGCGTGAGAGAGAGGACAGTGTCCTCCCTCCGCCCCACCCGCGGTGGTGGACGCCCACGGCGACGGACGTCGCAAGACGATCTCCGGCCACCGTAGGCGCGGGCATGCGGGCAGCGAGTAAAGGGCAACTCGCTGCCCGACCATGGACCATGCCCGGGTCGACGGCTCAAAGAGCGTCAGCATAATGACGGGGCCCCCTCTCAGAGGGCCAAAGCCTGCCGGAGTCGCGGGACTTATTCCATCACCGTGACCCCGGAACATAAAGGGTTAAGGATTATTTTTTGCTAAATAACAGTGTCAGAAATAAAAGGAAGGTCATGAATTTTAACATTTTTGTTACAAAATAATCAATTCATGAAAGGTCAAAATGAGTCCCTTATCATACTGTTGAATACAAAGTCGCATTCTTTTGAGTATTTCACTCCCTGTCGATTTTTATATCTTGTTGTGGTGATGGTGAATATTACCAATAATTCGTCTAAGTTCTGTTTGTTCTTTTTTATTTTTCTGAACAAATTTTCACATAAAATGTTCAAATTCATGACCTTCCTTTTATTTCTGATACTATGTTATCTAGCAAAAAATAATCCTTATGAAGAAGCCTTTCGATCGGTATGATAAAACTACTGGGTAATTATTTTTTGTTGAAACATGTAAGCTATTTAAATATCTATGAATGCACTTTAAATTGTTTTTAAATCAAAAATAATATCTTCTCTCAGTAAAATGTTCCATCTACAATATTTCAAAGTCAAAGTCAAAGTCAAATCATTTATTTCAAATAGGCCATCAGTGAGGCACTTTTAAACGTCGAATATTAAAATTAAGGAAAGGGATGGGATGGGATTGATTCTACACCCATTCGCTAAGGTAGGTTGTATGGAGAAGAATGGGCAAGAAACTCCATACTTACTCTTTTTAAACATGTTTTACAATTTTTTTATAACATCATTTGAAATATATAATGTGGAAGCAATGTACCTTGAAAATATAGACTAAATATTATAAAAAAAAAATTAATAAAAATAAGAATTAAAAAAAGCAAAAAGGTACATGGTGTTCACATTTTAACAAAATATTGCAATCAAAGCTATTTTACAAAATATAAGAAGTGTGTGAGCATTCGAATATCAACCAGCTTGATTCTGCTTAAGCCCTACATTGTACTATGGAGCAGGACCGGCATGTTTCCAGACATTTTTATCTTGGATATAATCTTCTAATTTATAATATGCTTGTTTACTAAGTGTATTTTTTATGTGACTTTTAAACTTTCTTTCATTTAGAGTTAAAGTTTCGCTAGGTATTTTATTATAACATTTAACACAGAACCCCATAAAAGATTTTTGGACTTTGGACAATCTATAATAAGGTTGATCAATTTTATCTTTATTTCTAGTATTAAAATTATGTCTATCGCTTATTTTATTAAAAAGATGAAGATTTTTCCTAACATACATTATATTTTCATAAATAAATTGACAAGGCACTGTCATTATGTTAATCTTTTTAAATAGTTCCCTAAGAGATTCGCGACGACATAGTTTGTAAATTGCTCTGACGGCTCTCTTTTGCAAAACAAAAATGGATTCAATGTCAGCTGCCCTGCCCCACAGTAGAATACCATAAGACATAATGCTGTGAAAGTAGCTGAAGTAAACCAAACGCGCAGTTTCGACGTCAGTTAACTGTCTTATCTTTCTAACAGCATAAGCGGCTGAGCTGAGTCGCCCCGCTAAAGATGCTATATGGGGGCCCCATTGTAGTTTATCGTCTAACGTGATTCCTAAGAAAACTGTCTGATCAGTAAAATCTAATTTTTCTCCGTTCAATAAAATGTCGCAATCGCTACTTCTAACATTTGGCAAAGTGAATCGAATACATTTTGTTTTCTTTTCATTAAGAACTAAATTATTAACAGTAAACCAATTTTGAACCTTAGAAATACAGTCATTAACAGTGTCTAGATTTTGTGCACGTCTATCTTTCTTAAAAATTAACGATGTATCATCGGCAAATAACACCATTTGTGGTTGATTTTTTAGTAAATGGGGTAAGTCATTAATATAGACTAAGAAAAGGAATGGACCCAAAATAGAACCTTGAGGCACGCCCATAGTCATTTTAGCCCCTAATGAGTTTGTACCGTTTATTTGAACTTTAACCTGTCTATCTCTTAGGTATGATTTAAGTAAATCAAGAGCTGTATTTTTAATTCCATAATGTTCCAGTTTCAGCAAAAGCGTTTCATGGTTTACGCAATCGAATGCCTTTGAGAGGTCGCAAAAGATTCCTATGGCATCTTGCGCTTCCTCCCAGGAGTTAAAAATGTTCTTCAATAGGGTAACACCGGCGTCAGTTGTGCAACGACCTTTGGTGAAACCGAACTGTTGATCATGAAAGATGGAGTTTCTATTGAAGTGACATAGCATTTGTTCAAGCATTAACTTTTCAAACACCTTACTGAAAACTGGCAAAATTGACACAGGCCTATAATTGTTAGCTTCCTTACAATCACCCGATTTAAAAAGTGGAGCTACCTTACTATGCTTCATAAGATCCGGAAACACTCCTTGGTCTACACTGGTATTAAATAAAAAAGCTAAATAAGGCGCTACGGTTTCTATTATTGATTTACAGGCCTTCACAGACATTCCCCAGAGATCTTCTGTTGATTTAATTTTAAGATCTTTGAATGCTTTAATCACTGCTTGGGGGTTTGTGTGCCGAAACCTAAACTCCATCGGGCATGCCTTTACATTATTTCTAAGTAAGGCAGCAGAGAGTGCTGGTGACGAATTTAATGGCTCAGTAGTCTTAAGAGGTATATTCGAAAAGAACTTTTCAAATTCCTGAGCTACATCTTTATCTGTGTTTATAGGACCATGTGCAGTTTCTAAATTGAATTCGTTATTACGCTGTTTATTCCTGCCTGTCTCATTATTTATGATTTTCCAGGTTGTTTTAATTTTATCATCAGCTGATTTAATTTTACCACTAATAAAAAGAGCCTTAGCTATTTTACATACACGTTTAAAAGTTTTTGAATATTTGGCAACATACTGATGAAAGCTAATATCATCCATTCTATGACTCTTAAGATCATAAAGTTCGAAAAGTTTATCTCTACTTTTGCGAATTCCTGGTGTTGCCCAATCACTAAATAAGAACTTTGTGCAGATAGTTTTAGTTTTAAGAGGACAAATACGATTATATTCTGTTTTTAAAATTCCAAAAAACTCGGCGTAGAACTCATTTGGGTCACTTATATTATTAAACCTATGATCACATAATTTACTCGCTATAGTATTATTCATATTTTCTAAATTTTTATCTGTAATTGGCCTATGTCTTATTTGAATTTTTTGAATAGGTTTACAGGCGCAAAACGTTATTGTTTGGCCACTGTGATCAGATGGCAGTTTATTAACAATTTCCTTATGTAAGTAATCACAGTTAGAAAATACATTATCTAAGCAAGTGGCAGAAGAAGCTGTCACTCTGGTTGGTTCCATAAAAACATGTGACAAATTAAAAGATTTAAAAAGACTCAACAATCTAACACTGTTGGAGTTATTTTCTAATAAATTAATATTAAAATCACCACAGATGATGACAGATTTACTGTTAGTACATATTTTATTTAAAACATCTTCCATTATAGTATCAAACATAGGTAGATTCTGATAATTTGGGGGTCTGTAAACACATACTATAACATGCTTATCAAGCTCAACACAGGACAATTCAATGGTATGTTCAACTGACAGTTCAACAATGTCATTTCTAGTTTTAGATTTAATCGATTTCTTAATTAGAATTAACGATCCGCCATGTATCATACATTTACGACTGAAATGGCTAACTACAAAATAATTATCATAACAAATAGACATAACTTGATGATCTTTTAACCAATGCTCTGTAAGGCAAACAATATCAAACTTGGTCGATTCCAAAAACATTTCTAATTCCAGTAATTTAGAAGAGCACCCTTGAATATTCTGATTAAACAATTTTAAAGTGTGTTGCTCTCCATTTGCTATTTTATATTTAACTAATTTGCTAGAAGAAACCTGTTTATTGTTCACTGATAATGAGTTACTAATTGCAGAGGTTTCTTCTGTTGTCTTACAATCTAGTTTAAAATAATATCCGGAGTGATCTCCCCGACGGGACCGTCTAGTGTACTAGCAGGAAGGGAATGCCCAACCTGAGTAGAAGTGGTCTCCAAGGCAGGTGGTATATTAGGTAGACCCTCCTTCGTACAGCATGCAGGTACAGAACACTGTATCACTATGTTGTTAGGGCAACCTAACAACACAGACTCGTCACTTAAACAACTACTTAACCTACTTAACCTAGAATCGAATACATCAGCAACAGCATGGTTAATATTATATGCTATCAACATAGCAATCAAATGTCGACATTTCCAAGACAGAGATAAATGTCTCCGATGCAAAACAAAACTACTAACAAAATTGTTAGAATCAAAAAACAACAATTTGTCACTATGACAACATGTCAACATGTGAATGCAACAGTTTAACTTATAAATATGGTTATTTTCACATTCACTTAAACTATCAGAGTAAGGAAAAGCGCACAACATCAGCTTTCCTATGTTTAACTTCAGTAAGGAGTCCACACCATCCACTATGTCCTTTTTTGTAACAGTTAAGCTATTTCCTAAAAGGAGAACTATAGAAGAACAGTCCTCTAGATTTGAATTAGTAATTCTATTTATCATTTGTTTAAAACTTATATTATGATAACAATGGTTAGTAAAACTATGGCTTAGGTAGTTATGTAATATTTTTCCAAAGCCTGACCCTAACTCGTCACTAAAAAGTATAGTTTTACTCTTTTGATTATAAGTCTTTGCTGGAAGAGCTGTCAAGTTAAGTTGGGGCTCAGGGGGAGGTGGTTTAATTGCACAGCTGCAAGGGAGATTATTTGCCAGTGACTCATATTTCTCTGCATTTTCCTTCACCAAATCCAGCAATTCCCCGGCTTCAAACAGACGGTCACTTAACTGTTCCTGTGATCTTTCATATTTTTCAAATATGTCCTTCAGCAAGCACTCCTTGTATAACAAATCATTTTGGAGGAGCTGAGTATCAATATCATATTTTTCCCTATATTGATCTAACTCACTACAGCACATATCGAGACTATTTTTAAGGATCACATGTTTCTTTCTAAGGGAAATATTTAATTTTAAAAGGTTTTGTTTTTTAATTGACCTTTGTGACCGTTTTATTAATTTCTTAATTTTAATATATTTCTTTAGTTTATTATGACTTACAATAATGGGACACAATGGTATGGTGTCATCACCATGACCATGATTTAAGGTACTTTCCCTCCATGTGGCATAGCCGTGTGACGCCCTGTATTTTTCTGATGTGAATGAAAACAGGCAGATAATTTGCTCCACAGCTATATTTCCTTTGACATAAGTACATCACCAATAAATAGGCAAATTATAACATTTTCATATTCGAGATTACTTCATAACAGATTCTATACAGATTTGCAGTAGCACAAACAGTTAATGATTACAGATCACTACGAAATTTGTAACATATTTTACAGTGATTACTATAAAATGTATAAATTAATAACATGCTCCATTATGGATTATAAATGCTTATTATGTAGTCAACTGAAATAAACTATCCACAGTCGTTCCACATTGAGTTTGCCTCTGACAGCAAACAGCGATATATGATTCAAATTCAGAAGTAAGTAATACTGATCTAATCGCTGTGATAGTAACAATGATGTTAAAGTCTGAGGTAAAATAACTGTGAAAGGGCTGTATTAAGTCCCTCGCAGACAATATGGTCAAAATTCACACTGACTTGACTAAGTAATTTGTCATTGTAACATAAACCTTCTAAGCAAATGCAAGCAACGAATATGAACTGTACTCAGTTAAAATGAGTTACATATTCGTATGAAAGGCTAACTTAGCAACGAAAAATCTCGTTAGCTGTTAAGTGTGTAAGCACACTACAGTGTGTTTCCATTAATGACCCCGACTGCGAGGCGGTCATCAACTTTTTCATTTCTACTAATAATTCATAGCAAAGACCGTTAACGCTTGACCACTTTGCCTGCGCGAATTCTATCACAATGTTTATCAGATAAGGGTGTGTGTACCAATACACACACGTTTTCGTAAAACTTTACTTATATCGTCGTGCGTAAGCACTGTCGTCAGTGTTGTCAGGATCACTATGAGAGTTTGAAGTTAGACACGATGGAAACCGCACCACAGGGTAGAGTAAAAACCCGGAGTAAGAGCCGGCGGAGTAAAAACGTGTGTGTATAAGCTGCCTAAGTCTTATCCATGTCTAGATATTATAATTAAAAAAGAAGTTCATTAACTGAATTTCAAAGCAACATATGCAGACATTTAAGCTAAGCGCATTCAGCACAATTACCAAGAACATCTAACACATAGAACTACGTAAGCACCTTTCGTAAATGCATCTAGAAAGTATAATAATTAATATTTATTTAAACATTACAAAGAACAAAATATTCCATACTGTACATATTATGTTTTTGCTTCATTTTTAAAGTTATTTCTTAATGTAGGTGCTGTAAATAGATTCTTGTTCTAAAACAACTAAACAAGGATTTTAAAGTTATCTAACAAAAATAATTTAATAATTACATATAAAATAGGAAGGTACTAAGATCACATAATACAAATACCGACAGGTACTACATTATTTAGGTTTAGATTAAACTGTTACATCTAACAGTGGAATATAAATTACTACATATATTTCTTTTGTGATTTTCCATAAAATTATACGTTTAAACGTACTTTTTAATTTTCTGATTAGAGCTAATGTATATAATGTAGGTAAAATAAGACATGAGTAGGTACATGCTCATGTTGTGTCTATCAAAACTTTTAAATAATACCCATTCTAATATTTCTGATATAACAATACTAAAAAGGTCCAATATAAAATAAACTCGTAAAAATAAGCTGAGCTTGTCAATTAATCAACACCTATTAGCTAAGTAAATATTTGTATAAAGCAAAATATTTTGGAACATTTTTACTACACACAATTATTGTCATGATTACCATATAAAACAATATATATAACTTGTTAAAAAAACTCTTTGGTTAATATTTCTATGCTGTCAAGGATTGATTTATTAGCTAATCAAAAATCAATTAAAAAATAGATTTTTTACGTTAATAAATGTGCCGAATACGAATCCCGTGAATCCGAAGAGCATGATCGCGATGTCTTTCCACAGTTTCCACTGGTACTGGCCGAGCTGGTCGGGCCAGAATGTCATGATCTCTATGAGCGGCGGGAAGATCAGTGCCAGCGCCGAACTGCTGAATGCACCAACCAGGGATATGATTCCGCTCAAGTTGGGAATCAGCGCCGCCGCTAAAACTGTAATGGATAACACTTATCATTAGTTACCTATGTATCGTTATATCATGGTTCAATAACCAAGTACATATGTGAGTACATTTGATTGTAGTTCCCAAGAGCAAACCTATGAGGTAAAAATCAATATTGGTTTGATAACAACTATAGGGATGTGTGAATGTAGGTATATGTAGATAAAACTATAGTGACACACTACCATTGTGATTGTTTTAGTCCAACGTAGATAACCTACGAACCAGGCAGACATCTTTAGGACAGCACAACAATATTAATCTATTTATGCCAAGATAAACTCGCTGGCTTTTAATTAAAAAAATATTTCATTTAATTAATTTTGATAGTCTAAAATTCTAAATTAAAAAATCTACTTACATGTTATGGAAATGAGCACAAACCGAGTTACTGCTTCACCGTGTTTTAGTGCTTTTTCATTTGTCAGTTTCGATTTCACGTATGGCCAAACAATGCTCATGGGTACATAGAACTGCAGTCCGTATGATAAGAAGATAGCGGCTGCCATAACTGCTCGAACACTTTGCGCCAACCTGCGTAAAGATGGGGTGCTATGACAGGAAACCTCCACGTGCGCCCGTGGACTGGAGTTCCCTCTCGGATACGTCCGGGGGGAAGACCAGTTTTTCGGGCCGGTGCACCCTGGGATGCGGGCAAAAACTCTTCCTTAGGCACTGTGTGCCTAAGGGGTCTCTTTGCCCGTATGCGAATAGCCTGTCGTGTGGACGCTCCAACGCGTGTCCCTCTGATTAGCAGAGGGCACAGCGGTGGAGCGGGCTTGCGGACGGTGAGTTATGGGTAGCTCGCCGTCCGACCAAGGACCAAGCCCGGGTCGGTGGCGCGTCGTGTTTCGCGCCAAATGCCTGCTGGGGTCGCGGGTTTTTTCTTAACCCAGGTTACCGTGGCCCCGGAACGTAAAGGGTATAGGAAGGAACACGGGTGGATTTTAGTCAGTAAGAGTCTGACAGTCCCTTCCGCCCCACCCAGGGCGGGAGAACTCATTTGATGATTTTACCACCTAAAAAAAAAAAAAAAAAAAAAAAAAAAAAAAAAAAAAAAAAAAAAAAACCTGCGTAAAGATAAATTATGGAATTTGTATCAATGACCGTCATAATTACTATCATAAATGTAGGGTTTCCATCTCTAAAATTTGGAAACCAGAACAAGACGAGCGCAAACCCCGGATTTTAGAGTACAGAACCCGGACATGAGTTGAAGTGCGCACCGTGGCAACTGCGTCGGGAGGGGTGGGGGGACGGTGAATTGTGCGTAAGTCGCAGACAGCCCAAGACTTTAAATTTATAAACCCGGACTACAAAATAATGAAGCCCCCCTCGGACGTTCCCCGGATGCCCTCTAAATTAGGACAAATCCGGGGAAACCCAGACGGATGGCTACCCTAATCATATGGGAAAAGGAAAAACGGATGATAGCGATGGATATTTAGGTGGAGCGCCCACGATATAGGAAAGGTCGACGTCGATTAGTAGAACGGTAACCCGTATACATAAGAGTAAAATATTACGTTTCATAAACTTACAAAGTGTTGGGCAGGTTAAGGGTTATGCTCCCTTGCACTCGTTCACCGTATTTCAAATATCCGAAAAATCCAATGCCGGTATACAATGCGGCTACAATCACCATGCCAGTATTAAGCACGCCATTCCAGCCACCGAAGTCCTCAGGGGTTTTCATATTGTTCTCTAAAGGTAAGATCTGCAATTAGTTTATGAAGTTTATTACTATAGATTACACTTAGATAAAGGAAATATTAAATACGGAGGTTAATTAGTAAAAGCAGTTAATCACGCAGGCTGACTCCAATGCCCGATAAAAATAAGAAGAAAGTATAAATATTGCGTTACGATTTGTGTGTCGCTGTGTAAAGTCGAGTAGGTAAATAAACAACAAGGGAGTTACGTAAATACGTAAAGTTCATTGACTTCTGTTTTGTAAGAACTGTAACTATCAGATAATTCCGTGTTTTTTTTTTCAGGGTTTTACAAGGCAGGAATACGAGTGACTGGGGCCAATAGGATTACTGCAGGCTTAGATCAAAGAAATAGGCAGATAGAACGCTCAGAACACGCGAGTGGGTCCACCAAAGCAAATGCAAAATCAAATCGAATTACATTCCATATTGTTTTCTTTGTTTTTGAGAAAAACTTTTACAATGTTTAAAGAAAGACACGAGACCGGCATATTTTGGCAAACAACAACAACGACGCGTAGCTTGGTACTGTCGGTGTCGCGAGTTTGTATTCGATTTTGATTTTGTTGTATTTGCTTTGGTGGTCACACTCGCGTGTTCTGAGCGCTCTATCTGCCTATTTCTTTGATCTGAGACTGCAGGATACTAAGGTGGATAAAGGTTTGAGAGATAAAGGTAAAGCTTACTTACTATGTTTTTGACCTAATAATATTAATCATTTAACGATTTCGCCGAAAGCTTACGTCATACTTGTCCAGCACTGGCAGTTCCCGTCACCAGTAGTGGTGTTATGTATTTATTATATGCATGTCTGTGGCATCGCCCAAAGTCGTTATGAGTCATAATAATCTTGTGAGTGTGACACACCATGAAGCTGTCTTACGGATGTTTCATTAAAATGCGCTTAACTTAAGACATAGGTAGGTACTTTTCTTTCAGTTTTCCATTTGTAAGTGAAGGCAAAGCTTGGTTTATTGTAGAGTGCATGAAACATTTAATTCTACAGAACAGATAGATTGCGACTCATGGCCGATATGAGAATGAGAAAGCATAGGGAAATAAGAATCGAAACGCGTCTCTCATCATCGTTTTAGAACTTTACGTAGTTACATAAAGGTTCTACGCATTAATAAGCAATCTTCCACTGAAACACAAAAATGCAACATTGGGTGATGGCTTGTATCTGATGCTCATTTTGGTTCCATGTTGAGTATCACATCACACAAGCTACAATAGATCGACAACGCTAACCGCAGGAACATTAAAATGTTAGAGGTTTCTGTTGTCGCCGGGGTTTTAAGAGCATTGCGTCACTATATGGCGCGTTCATAATAATAATATGACGTCATGATTCCCCAGCAAGTCTACATCGCTGCCAAACTATGTCATGGTACTGACATGGACCTAAAAAAAAAGGCGGACGGAACTTCACTAAGAAACAATTGAAGCACCCATAGTAAGTCAGTGCGCTAATGTGGACAAGCCAGCACGCACACATTCACACCATAGTAAGTCAGCCGTCGGCCATTACGCTTCGAACGACACTCGCGGTTTTATACGGTGTTATTTTGTCTAATAAAAATCAAAGTATGCCGTCATGTGTTGCAAAAAGTTGTCTAAACCATAGTAGTTCAATTAAAAAAGCCAGGGGATCACTTTTCATAGTTAAGCATGTCAATTTGAAGCTTATTTCTCGATTTTACGTCAATAAATTTAATAAACATCTCGAAATCAATCAGTGTTGCAACTATTTCAAGGTTCAAATTATTTTAAAATTGGGAGATTTATATTTTATGTTACTATTTATCGTTATTGTATTCTTCTATATTTTTACAGATTTCCCACGGCAAATGATGCATGGAAAAACGATTGTATAAAAATAATAAGGGAGTGTAGACATGGAATAGGAATGTAGACGTGTAGGAATGGAACATAAAATAGCTTTAATTAAATATTTATAGCCGAAAAATACTTAAACATTCGTTTTCACCACTTAAGTAAATTAGAAGGGATTTCTAGATGTGTCGATAGCAAAAGACAAGTCTACAAAAATTTGAATCACCAAAAGGGATTGTAAAACTTTATTAACATTAAACGAGTTGTAAATATTTGAATATCCAATGTGCTTATATTATTTTACCTTTTTTTTTTAAAATAGGTATCCGTCACAAAAAAAATGTAATTAAACTTAACTTCAAAGGGAGATCTTAATTAAATATTGTTTAAAAATGGGTATTTTTTTCCTTCATCTGGCATCCCTATACACACGCACACATATTTATGCCGCCGCCATTGTGGTGCTTCAATCGTTTCTTAGTGAAGTTCCGTCCGCCTTTTTTTTTAGGTCCATGGGTACTGACGTCATGTGAGCTATATTACTGTTGGGTGGCTGTATCAATTGCATTCCAGGGGCTTGAGATATTAAACCAATCTATTTGCAAAGAATAAGGACACGGTTGGTCTGAGGGACACGCTAGAAATATTGCAAACGATTCCTGTCTGGAATTTTATTACCTATTTAGGTACAGTTTATCACCGACTCAAGGCGAGTTATCGAATGAAAATAATATTTTAGTCGGTACTTAAGTTGATATTAACTTAAGTCATATAAAATACCTGTTGCATGTATATGCAAAAAGTGGAGGCCCGTGTCTCAACAGTGGAAACATTATAAGCCGACTTTGCTACGAACTACCTACGATCACGCAATGCGTATTTCTATCAGAACATCGGTGTTGGCCCAAGTCCGCTCAGTAAATCTATACTTCCGGTCGCCTTTGATTTGTTAATTTAAATGTTCAATCTGTCTTCTCAACTCGCTACGTGGGATTAGGTGCACAATGCCACATTCGCAAAATGACATATTGACGCAAAATGACATTCGCAAAATGTCATTTCTCAATATGCCACATTAGCAAAATGCCACATTAGCAAAATGACACATTCGCAAAATGTCATTTCTCAAAATGACACATTCTCAAAATGACACATTCTTAAAAGTTGAAGCCACTAAGTGACTTCTGAGCCGATGATTTATGAATAAAAATAAAACTAATTTAATTATCTACGTATTTAATCTCGTTATTTATTCATTTTCATTTATTTCAACATAATTTTTTTTGCATTTTTATCTTGCGATCAGTCATTCAGACTATAAGCAGATGAGGTGGGTGCTTTTTGTCATTGAAGGCGCCGCTCCCATCGGAACCATGCCCTTTCTTTGTCTTTGACTGGAAAAAGATTCTATTCAAAGATGTCTCGCCGTTTTCTGAGACGACGAATGGTTTCTGGTATAGTCAGCTGCCCTGCCAGCTGGTTGGGGTGCCTTGTCAGTCTTGACATATATTTGGCTGCGTACGTGTCCACTTCATCTGCTATCATAGGCATGTTTAAGATTTCATGCACTTCTCTTGTTTTAATGAACCAAGATAAAATAAATTAAAAATGTAAACTGAAATACTATTTATGTCGATAATAGGATAACAAATAGTCTAATTTTCATTACACTAATTTTATTTTCCACGTTCCCACCTTCGTTCATTCTTATTTTTATTTTTTTTTACAATTTTAACATTAATAATGATTAGATGCAACTGTAATACAATGATATATCATACAGGGTGGTCCAGGCCAAATGTATATAATTTTTTTTTGGTTAGCCTGTTTAGGGACCTATTTACCCGCCAGGAATATTGAAAAAAAGTTTTTTTTAAGTTTTTTTTTTATTGGAGTTTACGAAAAATCTGTCGATTTCAAGGAAAGTAATTATTCTTGCATTGATATGAAATTAAATGCACTTCAAATTTGCAGATCAGTATGATTTTTTTTCCTTTCTGAGAGAGTGCGATGTCTAAGTAAGCACCTAAAATAAAAATATAATATAATTTTTCATTTAAAAAGTAAATAAAAATCACGAATACATTAAAATTGGTGATATTTCTAATACAAAATAATCATATCTTGTAAGCGGGTGACAAGCGATTTTTTTCCTGGCGGGACAAATAGGTCCATAAGCCGACTATCTAAAAAAAATTATATCCATCTGGCCTGGACCATCCTGTATAATTAATGTCAGAAGAATAATTATGACTCAATCAAAGTATTTTTCTGCATGCGCCATGGTACCTTTATTTATTGATTTGCAGTATTGATTATAGGATTTGCTTAATCAAGTCTAAAATCTAAAATCAAACAAATCTCGGTGTGGACTGACTGTTTATATAAAAAAATTACTATGCCCCAAGTGACATTTTGATATTCTGATTATTTGACATTGTGCGGAAATGGTATTTTGCGATAAGGCATTTTGCGAATATGACATTTTGCGAAAATGGCATTTTGCTAATGTGACGTTTTGCGATGTGGCGTTTTCGGAATATGTCAATTTGAGAATGTGGCATTTTGCGAAATTTGAAAATGTCATTTTGCGAATGTGGCATTGTGCGTCTAATCCGCTACGTGGCGTGGTTATCTACTAGTCGCTAAGAACTTCTTTCTATAGGAGCACATGTTAATTTGTAACTTATTTTTAAATCAGGTTTTAAATGTCAATGGTCTTATATAAAAGATCTGGTTTTAAATTACTTATTATCATAATCCTGTTTCTTGTGGTCAAATTCGACATTGTACAAAGGCGGACTCAATGCCTTGGGAATTTTCTATGTATGAGTCAAGTACAAGTATAAGTAAGTGTTGTTTAAGTAGTCATTGTCTAGACTCATAGACTACAGACCTTAAGCACAAAGATGATCATTCAGATTGCATTAACTGGTTTATTAGTTTCTGGTAATCTGTGGTTTCTGTAGAAGTCTACATCTACAGATCTATATAATAAGTCGCACCTCGTTCTGCAGTTTGCTTCTATGACAAGATTGATCTATGAAAGTAACGGAAATACATAGTTATAGCTAGGTACTATCATTACTTTCGCCTATTTGCGCCTGGCCGCATTTGTGAGAGTCGCGGGCAACGACTATATATTACTAGACTACGCATTGCACGATCTAACGAACAAAACTATTCTGCCAACTCGCTGAGGTACTACGTAAGCGAGGGGGACGGGGTACTGCGTTGTGATTGGCTAACTCAAGGTCTGGGTGTCGAGTCTGCTAATTATTAGTCAGAATGGCGCCACAATGGCGTTTCAATTGTAGTGCTTATTTCAATTGTAGTGCTTATTATAAACGCCATTGTGGCGCCATTCTGACTAATAATTAGCAGACTCGACACCCTTTTCTGTCTCAACGTATGTTTACGGCTCACAGGATTGGTCGAAATGAGACGGATATAAGACTTTTTTGCCTAATGTGTTGGCAGACATCGGTCGCCTGTTATTAGGAGTCTAGTATTATATCGTCGTTGGTCGCGGGTGAGATTAAGGAACGTAGAACGCGGCTTTGTAACAATATCATTCTTTAGAAAATACACTAGGTACAAAAAAAATACAGTGGCGTAGCTAGGCGGTGGCGAAGCGGACCCTAGCTCTCGGCATCGCACCTGAAGGCGGCTCGCGCTCAGAAAAAAAAAGGAATAAATTAATAGATTTAAAAAATCTAAAAACCCATGTTTTCAAATTTCTTGAAAATAACCCTAGGGGGCTGAGAGAGGGGCCACTCAAAACGTGGGGGCGTATATTATTTAAGGGATTATTTATGGGATATATTTACATGACGTGTATAGACCGTGGGTAACTTGCAAAGATACGCCCCCACGTTTTGAGTGGCCCCTCTCTCAGCGCTATAGGGTTATTTTCAAGAAATTTAAATACGTGAGGTTTTTAGATTTTTTAAATCTATTAATTATTTTTATCTTTATTTTTTATCTGTTTTTCGTATCCCATTCAGCAAACCCTTTCGTTTAATACCCTTTATCATGGGGGTGCATTTCAAATAGTCAATCCGCCATCTTGGATGTCCGCCATGTTGGATTTAAGACCCGTGACTATTTTTTTCATATTCCTGACAGCAAACCCTTTCATTTGATACCCATATCATGGGGGTGCATTTCAAATAACCTGTCCGCCATCTTGGACGGCCATATTGGATTTAAGTCACGTAACTATTTTTTTCGTATTCCTGACAGCAAACCCTTTCATTTGATGCCCATATCATGGGGTGGATTTCAAAAAAAAATAGAGGCCTCGCAATGCTGATGTCGCGACTATCTCGTTTAGCTCTAGCGCCTCCACTGCTCACGCGAGGCCCCACGTTGCAAGATAACTTAAAAACAGATGACAATCACATTTGGTATCATCATCATCAGCCTATAAATAATGTTCCCACTGCTGGGGCACAGGCCTCCTCTCTTGTGAGAGGGATCCCATATTTTATCACATTTGGTATAATATGGGATAATGGGAACCAAGTCATCGTACAAGGGAGCCTCGCGCGAGTAGTGGAAGCAAGTCATATTTTCGTCCCGAAAGAAAAGGGCCTCGGGAGTCGCAGGACTCGCAGGTGCGTCTTGCCACCTCCTAGATTCCGTCTTGCGACACCACTCACAAAATATTATGCACTCCATCAAAATAAAATAGCTAGCAAAACTCTAGCCTGGATTTATGTTGCACGATAAAGCAGAAGAAATTAGTATGTTCTCTACATGACTTGCAAACTTCTACGAAGGTATTCTTTTCATTAACGAAGCTATGCCATGCCGCCCCGCACGAATATTCTGTCTGGCGCCCCCCCCCCCCCCCCGCCAGACTTAATATTATTCGTACACACGGCTACACATTAAGCTATGCGAAACTAGTATAAGCTGGCCGTTCAATGTGCGGAAAGATCATATAAAGCGAGTCCAAGACAAACTGGTTTTGTATAGCTTGATGTGTAGCCGTGTGTACCTACTCTCGCTCGATAGGGCGAGAATATTTTCTTGTATTGAATGAAAAGTCGTGAGCGATTAAAACTTATACAACTGCTATTGATCGTGTGGGTTTTCTCCAGTTGTTCTACGTAGCGCTATAGCGCTATGCAATCAATCGGAAAACTTTAATGTAATCTAGACTTTTATTGCACTTGTGAAAATATCAAGTGTAGAATTTAAGTAGAAAAAGATACTAGGTACTTAAGTTTTCTAGTGAACTAAAGACGCCAGCACATCGAATTATCCCAATAGAAGATGGACCTTCTTCTTTTGCGATAAAGTTGAAAATCTTTTAAAGACAGATTGAGGTAACTTGATGTGATGGCCTAACTACTTAGCACCACCACTGACGGTTGGCGACACCTTTTTACTTATAATATCATTGGTTGGCGAGCTTGACCAAATGGTGGCAACTGAACACAAACGAGTATTTAGACTAGCTTTTTATAATCGTAAGCCTGCGAATGCGAAATATCTATACCCCTTCTTTCTCTGTAAAGACGAGACATCAAAGCTAGCATTCTACATGTAAAAATATGGTGGTGCAAAGGGAAGGACGAATTTACAAAATGACACTACAGGGTATTACAAATAATACATACATTAGTATAAAATTAAACTCACCACTCCTATTCCTTCAAATGCATAAATAGCCGTACCAAAATATAAAGGTAATTGATGCCAGCTAGAAAATGCTTTCACAGTGCGGGTAGGTGGCAAATCTTGAAGTATATAGTAAAATGTTATCACAAGGCCCCAAGCAGTCATTATAGATGCGACCAGAGAAACTGGTGTCAGGTACTTTAAGTTCTTCACCATAGCCAGGGCCAGAATTGCCGGAAATAATAAAACTAAGTACTCATGGACACTTAAATTCATACGGAAAAAACGCAGTGTGTCTTGAAGGTTAGTGGCAACAAACAAAAAGTATACACAGCAAAATCCCAATTGTGTTAATACCAAAAATACACTGACAACTTTCCTGAAACAATATAGGCGTTTGTATTATAAATAAAAGGTCTTATTAGGGCCAGACATGCTCTAACATAATTATCTTATATTTTAAGAAGCATAACTTATAAATGTATGAATCACACATAAATTTAACTAGGGTAAATACGCCATACGTCGCCCCCCCCCCAAACTTCGGCCCTCTGCACATTTTCAGCTTGCATTCATTTAAAACGTAATGAAGTGACATAATTGCTACTCGAATTACCACCTTAGTTCATACTCTATAGGTACAAACCGTTACTTTCCTATTACGACACTCACTCTTCGCACACTGAGCTTCAGCAGCGATTGCGCCGTCGAAGCGTCAAATTCATATTGAAAGTACCTTTCTTGCTGTGAATACCCACACTTCGGGGATTGATATTAGAACGGTAAAACATTCCTTTTTTATTGTTTTAAGCTTTATTATCAGTAATTAGTAGTTTTTACTATATTTTGAGACAGTTTTTTCAATGTTTAACGTATTGTTTTAAAAGAAAAATAGGAGGCCGCCAATAGACTACCAATTTTGAGTTAAAACCGGATTCTCGGCCATGGTCGACTTAAAGTAAATGCAGTCTGTTTCATAAATTCCAATTGTACTAATTCCATTGGCTTACTATGAGAATTTGCAACGCATATAGGCAAATAAATCTATTTTACGGTTAATCGCCAAATACCGGCCGGGGTGATAGAAGTTGAATCTCGAGAAATAGTGTACATGAAATAGGGGCCGGCTTTAGAAATATTAAAGATCGTAATGTCGACCAGCCTCGAATTCGAGCCCAACTATACAGGCTGATTGCTTTTTATTATTTTCTCAAAATTAAATGTTCATTGTACAATTTAATTTATTAATAACATTAAGAGTTACGTTTAAATGGGAGGATAAAATTGGAAACATTTATGATAGCTTATTATGGTTTGGGAATATAAGATAAAAATTGCTCTTTGGAACTTGCTACCTAATAAAGCCATGTTAATTAGCTTAAAAAATATAAATGGTTGGTCGTGAATCTTTCATTCATTAATTAACCTGCATGGCACAAAAAGCTGCATTTAGAATTAATGATTTTAATTTAAGGTACTACAATGACAGCAGGGAGATCAAGGGCCTTTACGGAAACAGAAAATTACTTATGTAGTTACGATCGCAACTTTACCTAACATTATTTAAGTGCTTTAAAAAAAAATACTTTACCTACTATTAAACAAAATTCGATTAATAATGTATACTTAGTGAGACTCCTGCCAAAATAAATCATATTAATAATATATGTCTGTCTTAATTTAAAACACCCTCTACCCGGCCGACATTTGGGAAAAACGCGACCGACAATGGGCCGCGAATGGCCGACTTTAGGGTTTTTTCGTTCTCGACGCATCTAAACCTTAGTACTTTTTCCTTGTAGTAGAAATGTCAACCTTATGCCCATAAACATGAAATAGGTTTATTAAACTATCCAAAACCACACTGGAAGCTATCCTTCGTTGCAAATTGATGGTTCCAGACCGATCCCAAAACAGAAAAACCGTAAGGGGGCCGACATTTAGCGTATTTACCTACATAGGTATTCATAAAACATTGTAAGTATTTAATAAGTCCAGGGATACAAAAAATAATTGAGGTGAAATAGATAAGGACATTCATAAAACATGCCTACTTATCAACATCATTATTGTCCACTAGAAAATCTGTTCATATCTTAATCAATATAATGATGCCAGACATTTGTTGTTTGACTGCGAGTTATATTCCACAATGATAACAAATAAATCTAATTACTAGGAAGAGGAAATTTACAATGTACATATTTGTGAACACAATATGAAATAACTATGTCATGTTTACAGAATATCAACATGATTACATTCCCAGTAGTTCCCATGTGTTTTTTGCTTAACATCTGTTAGCTTCAAAACATTACTATATTCATACAAATTCAATAGTACACACCATGTCGCCATTGGGCTGTGTGACTGATGAAGTCATACAAGAGATATTCATTAAAACCTGGTGCACATGGTATGGTGGGGTATGTACTGATTAGATTAAACTATAATTTATTAGAATATGAGTGTTGTAGAGGAAACACATGTACATGTATTTCCTACTTTTATTAATAGTAGTGATTTTATAGTTGGAAAAGTTATCACATTATAAAACTAGATACTCAGCATGTAAAAAAATCTATAAAATTCTTATTATGGTATAAACAATAATATTGATATGTAAACATCTTGTGTCATCAATTGTTTAACTTTACCGTGTGCTGCATCTATTAGGTATTCAAATTATTAAGATTCACAGATGCAGCATAGTACATATTTGGGTACAGGCACATATTCATGATTTTACTTTGAATATAAATTATGTACTGTTGTACAGTGATATTGTATTACAAATAGATAACTAAAACACATCAGGAAAAACCAATGCTTGCACTCTGGATAATAATGAAGTAATTATAATTCAGTACATCATGAATAAGTTTGTTGATATGAAGAGTGAATTTTCCAATGGATGACGAAATCTTGAGCATTTAAACTACAAATAATAATAATTTATCGAAAGATGCTCAAAGGATTCTCGAGAGGCCGTTTTTGATAAAAACTAAATGTGCATTATTGGATTTTGTAAAAATCAATGTTCCTAGCCAGGAATTGAACCTATTGATTTTGGAAAAAAAACACAAGTAGCAAATTTTTGGTAAAATACGGTACTTAACGCAAAGAATTAAAAGTATTCGGCAAATATCCAAACAAAATCACAATTCATACCACCCTTTCACAAAGCTCTAATTTCAATAATTTCATTTTGACCTTGAAGTGATTATAAAAATTTGAATTAAGACACAATGTTTTGAAGATGTACCTAGTGCACTATGATGAGTATCATCAATCAAGGTCATAGTTAAAATTAATTTATTGAAACATATCATTTTCTTTAAGTTTTCTGTATGTTATTATCTCCCAGAATTTGATCCTTGTTGGCAACACTATTGAATGATTATTTTTCCAAAATCAGTGGGTTCGATTCCTGGCCAG
Source organism: Agrotis clavis (assembly GCA_954870645.1). Taxonomy (NCBI): domain Eukaryota; kingdom Metazoa; phylum Arthropoda; class Insecta; order Lepidoptera; family Noctuidae; genus Agrotis; species Agrotis clavis. The sequence continues at coordinate 14,087,551 of OX940922.1, forward strand.
GATTATTGTTTTTTTTTTCAAATCCACTGACGCAGTTTTAGTTTTCGTTAAAATCGGCCTTGAGAGTCATTTCACTATTTTTCGATATTCCTCATACTTTTGAAAATAGCCATACACACCCAGTTAATTCACCCTGTATAAGTAATGTTAATTTTGAACACAAAAAAAAACAATATGCAACACTTACTTCATTGTTTTAGCATATGGCCTCAATGAAACCGGTCCTGATGCAAAGGAATCTTCAACAACTTCCGAGAAACCAAGGGCTGGCTTCTGGCTCCTGATGCATAGCTCATGTGCACATTTAATGAGCACATGCATACAGTGGGTGCATATTGCTCCAATGATAAGTGTTGAGAACACACCTGGGCAGAAGAACACTCTTTACACTAACCGCCTTACTACAAAAAGATAAACACCCGTTGAAAGCTTGTCTAAAAAAAGTGTAACTGCAAAATGACCCATATATCAAGGAGAATGTCGTTTTGACGTTGTTAATTTTTTTAGACAAGTGTTCAACGGGTGTTTCATTTTTTTATGGTAAGACGGTTAATATTTATACATAGTCATAAGACCTGCCCCCCTAGACAAGTCGCAAACGATAATCGTTAACGCTCGGTTCTCCCCAATAGATTTTCAACCTTATTCCTTCGAGTCTTTAGTTGAAAATCTATTTAGGATTTCTAAGCGTTAGCGACTGGAACGAACGACAACGCCATGAAATCTTCAATAGATTTTCAACTAAAGACTCGAAGGAATAAGGTTGAAAATCTATTGGGGAGAACCGAGCGTTAACGATTATCGTTTGCGACTTGTCTAGGGGGGCAGGTTTATTGATAGGTCACACTAATCATAAACTGAAATGAAGGCCTTTGCCCAGCAGTGGGACAGTGTGCTGATACCTAAATAACATACAATAAACTCACGCCTTATTCCTATAGGGTTTGGCAGAAACCGTTGATAAATATTTACCTCGACTCTAAGACTAGCAAAAAAAATTAGAATTATATATGTTTGGCTATGATGTTTGTTTGAATGGCTGGCAATTTTTTTTTACCTGTTTATTCATTATGGCTATAGGCGTAAGGGTGCGCCTGCAATCCCGAATTTTGATCTCGCGGAAATAAAACGAAATAATTATTTTACTGAGAATCTACAACAGTTTTTCTACCATGGTTGGAGGTATATTTATTTTATCTTTTAGATGTCGAAAAAGTTGGCTCGTAGAATTAGTATTCGGCAGTAAAGAATCGATAATAATTTATTAATATTAAAAACAGAAAAATGTAAACACTCACCAAGTATAAGGCCAGCATTTTTAAAAGCATCTGGCATAGCTAGAATTCCTGTGCCTATGTTTCCTTTTAAAAGATGAATTAAAGTATCGAAGTTGGAAGTCGGGTGCTCTAGGCATCTTTCTGAACCTGGATCGTAATCTTTTGGTTTCTCACTAGAACATGGATCTGTCACTAATTCTACTGCCTGCTCAACACTTTCAATTGGATTGTTGGGTCCCGTGAGCAGTGGTTGCTTTTCATCGTTCATTATTTTATTCTATACTTTTATGCTTACAATATAAATATTATTACGCAGAGCAAAGCCATACGCTAAAAAATCAGCCGTTGTCACAATGGAATGAAATCAATGGAATGAAGCTGAATGAAGCACGCACGAATGTGCACCACAGACTACTTAGAGATCACAGACTACTAAAACCCCTTCTACACGATCAACCCGACCGCCTGACAGAGGTGAAATTGGTCGTGTCAACAGTACCCCACCGTCTAGAACGCTGTCGGCTGACGGTCGGGTCCCACCGCGGACGCAGCCTGTCGGGACGGCTGCGCTCCCGATTGACTCCGCCCATATTTGGTCGCACGACCAACGTCTACACGGTAGATTTTCATTCCCACCGGACCAAGGTCACCTCTGTCAGGCGGTCAGGTCTGACCGTGTAGAAGGGGTTTAAGAGATACTACGTATCAGACTGCCAACTTCAGAACAAAAATTTTCGGCTTACGCCATTTTGAATTTTAATGTCGTGTGACGTTTTTTTTTTTTAATTACTGTTGCTCAATGGCAAAGGAATAATCGTATTCAGCCTAAAACGCCGTACTCGATATTGCTATACTACTGAAACTTTTCAAAGTTAATTTTGGGAAAAAATCAAATAAAAAAACTATTACATATTAAAACATTTATTTTTCAATTTCCTTTTAAATAATGCTTATTTTTGCATCGCAGGCAAATGGCGAAAATCGTTAAATTTTTGTAAAATTATCAAATTGCACCAGTTCATTATGGTAAACTATTGACGCAACATTATTTTTATGAGCATTGACCATTGTGTTCCAATATTATGCATTTGTTAGTTATATCACTGTACCGAAACACGTCACTGCACCTTTGGATGGGTAATTTAGTTTTTTTTTGCTGCCGTATATTCTCGATGGTTTATCATTCGCCTCTTTCCAAAACGATGGTGAGGTGATTTTTCTACATCTGCTATCTTCAGGATTTTCACAGGTCTTCTTTCATCTGCATAATGAGCTGGAAAAGAAGAAACATTATGTTTAGTATAAAGAAATATTATGAACCTCGGAGTCGGTGGAAGGGGAGCTTTATGTAGTCAGGTAGTGCAAACCAGTTGAGTTTTATGCAAACATTATGTTATTATGTATTTAGTAAAACATATTATTTTAGCATGTAACTGTACAATGATTTCTCTTAAAAAGATCTATTAAACTAAAGGAACAATATATCTCTGCCTCCTACCACACGGTCAAAATTTAGCAGCCCCCATAATATATAACAATTTACAAAAGGTTTATTTTTTTATACTAGCCATCGCCAGCGGTTCGCCCGCGTTTATGGCGAATATGAATTAACAGGAATTTAATCCTGGGATAAAAGGTATCCTATTATTTTAAAATAATCTGAGTACTGTTACTCCGTTACTGTAATGGAATGGATGTGTGTACATCCATCTTTCCTCCTCCTTTGGTATTTATAATATTAGTTAAAGTAAGGTTAAGAAAGCAAGAAGTAATGATAGCTGATGTTTCATCATAATATTTACCTGCCAAGTTGTGTTGTTCCACTCAAAATCTCATCTTCAGTAAACAGGGAAGGATAGGCAATGCCAATGAGACGAGATTTAGACGTAATGAACTGCTTTTCGAAGTGCTTTGACAAACAAAAAGCTTCGGAAGTTGTTCAGGTCATAAGGATTGCAGTCTTGCAGATCATCACGGTTTAGTTTAGACACACATAATATATTTTGAAAGTAGCAAAAGTAATAGCAGAGACACTGGGGCTTTAATAATACATAAAAAAATAAATATTAAAAAAAAAAACAAAAAACCCGACTGCGTAAAAAACTAAAAAGAAAGAAACAAGCCCAGTAGTTTAGAATTCACTCATTCACACTCACAGTCGGTGCCCATTCAAATTATACCAATCAAATCTTCCCAAGGGGCCCCGACTGTGAGTGTGAATGAGTGAATTCTAAACTACTGGGCTTGTTTCTTTCTTTTTAGTTTTTTACGCAGTCGGGTTTTTTGTTTTTATTAAATATTTATTTTATTTTACTATTTTCAGTTTTTGTTAGCATTTATCAGTCCAAATTAAATTGAAACATATAAGTTACATTATATTTTGGTAAACCATTTTTAACCTCTTAGGTCCCGATATACCGTAAGTGGTTCGAAAACGTCAGTTGCCGTTGAGCCCCGTAATACCGTATGTGGTATCGCGCGTACAAGCCAACTTCAACCTTATTTATATAATACACTATGGCTCAGAATCGCTTGAAAAAATTCATCCATAGAGCTACATTTTATTCGATTATTATGGTACCAAATTCTTACTGAAATCAACTGGGTGTCATTATAAAAAAAAAAAAAGCATCGCATCTTTGTCGATGTCAAAATGTCAAGTTGTCAACCACTTGATATGTTGTTTATGTCTTATTTTTTCCATGATAGGACTATAAGTGTACTGAAATTGATAAAGTATCGTGTTTATGTTAGATTTCAACTAAAATTTTAATTGGGAAAACGTAAATTAACGAGTAGAAATAGGTTTTTGTCCCTCCTATAGGCCAATTCGGTTGTCAACAATGTATTTCTAATACCATGGAATTTCCGTTGTTTATTTTTTCGATTCAAGGTTAGTAATCAGTTGAAGAAGGTTTATGTAGTATCCTAAAAAACATTTTATAGTGATACCTGTTCATAATAACACGGATGATCGTTTACAAAGTCGTGCATTGAACTGCGCATGGAAAAATTACAGCTCCTCCTAAATAAATGAATTTTAGAGTTGGAATCTTATAGGAATAGTGTATGTGAGAATTTTTTTATTAGAATACTTATGTATTCGTTATATTAGTTCTAAAGTTTCGTGTAAATTGATTCAGTAGTTTTATCAAAAATAAATAAGGTACGTCAACAGGTCTAGTTACGGCTGTGGTTACGGCGAGAACTTTTATCTACAGGATATTTTAATTCCGAAGTACTTATACAAGAGGTGTTTATATTGAAATACAAAGTCTCGTTACTAAGGAACACGAAACTTTTTACCGTTTGAGATAAGAGTCATTGTATCTCGAGTGATTACAATTATTGTGAGCGTCAGCCAGTGTTGACAGTCGCGCAATATTGACAAATAATAGCTCCACGTAAGTTGAATTTTGAGTTGGAATCTTATAACATTATATGTTGGAATTTTCTTATTAGATTACTTATATATTCGTTATATTAGTTCTAAAGTTTCGTGTAAATTGATTCAGTAGTTTTATCAAAAATAAATAAGATACGTCAACGGGTCTAGTTACGGCGAGATCTCTCCTATCTATGGGATATTTATAATACCAAAGTAGTCATACAATAATTGTTTATGTTGTAATACAAAGACTCTTTATCAACGAATACGAAACTGTTTACAGTTTGTAATTTGAGTCATTCTAACTAGAGCGATAACGGCTAATGTAAGCGGCCGCCACTTGACGCGCGCGATGACGTAAGCGCTCGTAAATGTCAAGGACGGGACGGAGTTTACGATACGCGAGCGCGGTACCTGAGAGGTTAAAATCCTTTAATTTGATACCCCACTTGATAGAATGTGAGAGATTTTAAAAAAATATTTTTAGTTCGGAACCCTTTGCACACGAGTTCGACTCGCACTTGGCCAGTTTTATGTACCCAGTGACACTCTCACGTTTAAGACGAATCTAACGACACCTCTCAAGTTAAAATCCATCAAGCCGTTTAGGCTGCAGAGCAACACACAGAAACATACATACATACATACATACACTCGAAAAACATAACCCTCCTGGCGCAGTCGGGTAAAAAGCGGACAGGATATAAAATAAAAATCAATAGTAGCAACAGCAGTAATGTCAATGTGTCAGACATACGTCATATCACTCAGCGTCAGTTCACACCGAGACGCGACGCGAAGCGACGTGACGCAACGATACTTCAAATTTGTATCTTTTCTTGTAGTAAACAAAGTCAGATTTTGAACGACGTGCGCGGCGCCGCGCTGCGCAGCGCGGCGTCGAGCTGCGTTGCGAAAGGTGTATCTTTTGTTTTTTAAAATAGAGTTACATTTTGAATAACTCTATTGAAAAGTGCGCGCAGCGTCACAGACTACTTAGAGATACTTTAGAGATATGGAGATACTGATGTGATGACGCACGACACATGCGACCAGTGTTGCCAGTGGCAGATAGTCGAATATAACGAGACAACTCAAAAAGTAACATTTTCACTAGAAAAGTAACATTATAGCTTGACATAAAAATGTTGAAAACCGGAAGTCGCCACTGTCTTCGCGCTACCAGCACTTTGAATGATTTTATTTTATTTTTTTTCACTTATTACGTGAGTTTTATGGCACAATAATAAATCTAACAAACCTGCGGTCTTTGTTTACATCAAATATCAAAGATTTTAAAACGCTGTCAGAAATAAAAATTTTAGTTCCGTTTCAATCCGTTCTGGCCAAGCTGTACCATAATAAGTGGAAAAGGACACAATACTTTTTTGTGGCACTTTTTTTACAAAAAAAAAAAAGTTTCCTTCCTGTCCAATTTTTTTTTTTTTTAATTTAAAGATAGGGTCGCGTTTGACCACTATCTCGCCTGATGGTAGGCGAAGATGTGGTCGACGATGAAGCACGCTTGCCTAGAAGTACCTAACCTTTCTAAAAAAGTTTAAAGTACCTAACCATTTCTTAAAATTCGAAAAAATCTGATGAAGGGAACCAGTTCCATATGAGTAAATAAAAACTGTTAAGTTTAGAAAAAAATGATGTGAACCTAGTAACCTCAATATCATTTTTCAAGACCTATTCAAAGATACCCCACACGTATGGGTCAGGCGAAAAAAATTTTTTCGAGTTTCAATTCTAAGTATGGGGGGTGGGGGGTACCCCGAAAATTGGTTTTTGTTTTATTTTTGTGTGAAAATCCTAATGCGGTTCACATAATACTTCACTTACCAAGTTTCAACAGGATAGCTCTTATACTTTCGTCAAAAAGTGGCTGTGACATACGGACGGACAGACAGACAGACAGACATGACGAATCTATAAGGGTTCCGTTTTCTGCCATTTGGCTACGGAACCCTAAAAACATACAATCAATGATATAATGTCTTTCAAATCTGCAACTTACGTTCGCTGTCATCATTTTTCATATTCATAATACCTACATATGAAAAAACGTCATCATAACTATGGTTGGTTCTAATTAGATATCTCAAAAAATATCATGAAACGGAGCGCATCCAAGAATTTCTTGGACGTGTTCCGTTTCAAGATATTTTTTTTCTGCCATAAAAGTAACACAAAAGTAACATTTTGGGTCGTGTAACATGGAGGTAACATGAGAGGGTCAAAAGTAACGTAAAATGTTACAAAAGTAACATTCTGGCAACGCTGCATGCGACACACGCACGAGACACGAATGATTGATGATGAATGATCACAGACTAAGTAGAGAGTATACACTTGAATGATGAATGAAATGAATGCACGGTGAAGTGGAAGTCGGTGAAGTTTTTATTGACGTTTATCAACGTCTACCTACAACTAGGGACAATTTTATAGGACTCGTGCATGCCAAAAAACGTGCTGACAGAGAAAGCTCCAATGGAGGCTAATGTCTCTTTCTAATAAGGTAACCAAAAGATTCTGAAACAAGATTTTTTTCCGCTATGACTTGGCCGAATTACAGACGACGTACAGCTTTGCCAGAACGTCTTGAAACAAAACTAATCTTTTTGTTTGCTGACAACGTTTTAAAGTCTTTGACATTTGATGTAAACAAAGAACGAAGGTTTGTTAGATTTATTATTGTGCCATAAAACTAACGTAATAAGTGAAAAAAAAAATAAGATCATTCAAAGCTCTAGCACAGTGGCGACTTCCGGTTTTCTACTCTAATTTGCCAAGCTGTATTGTATGTGAGCTTTATAACTAAATACTATAGAATACTATAGATATGGATAACTTTCACAATTGATTATTACCTAAATTAGTTTTTTTTTTACATTTTAGCGATAGGAATTTACTTGAAGTTAAGTCAAATCAAATCAAATCAAAGCATTTATTTCATGTAGGCCAGTTACAGGCACTTATGAATTGTCATAGACAAATAAAAATGTAATTAGACATTAAAAAGTTATGGTGCTACAGTCCCAGTCACAAGACATAAAAACTGTGAAAGTACCGTAGGTGCTCATTCCAAGGAGTAGATCTCTATGGAGAAGAATGAGCAAGAAACTCCATGGACACTCTTTTTCAATCGCCAAAATTATTACAGATCTTTTGTTACATCATTCATCATCAGATGGTACATTATGTGAGAACGATGTGGCAAGTTATTAGTGTCCATAGAAAATATAAAAAAGACAATTCAAAAATAAAGTTATCAATAATTAAAATAGACCGTGGCAGCTAAGGGATGACCAGTCCCAACTGACAGCGCCCGTTCACGAACATGACGCATATATCAGCACCATTCAGCTCAACCATTTTGAAGGGAACTAAATGATCCGACACACGCGCCACTATCAGCGAGACATTTGAGTGAGCATGACATACTCTCAACCGCCAGGGTCATTCAAGTCAATAAGAGACGTAGGTACTCAGTGAATGATAGCTCCGAGGTACATAGTACTCACACAATGCTGGCTATGAAACTATATAATACTAGGAAGATTGAGTCTATACAATGCAAATCCAGTTGTACAATCTTCAGCAGCTCCAACAAGAATATTAAAAAAAACGCTATCAATATTTTATCCTACACTGTCAGGTGGAGCAGGACCAGCATGGAGCCAAGCATTATTATCAGCGATATAATCGCCTAGTTTATAATAAGCCCGCTTACATAGTGTGCGTTTAATACATGATTTAAATTTAGTCTCATTCAATTCAAGAACATTTTGTGGTATTTTATTATAGCACTTTAAACAGTACCCCATGAAAGAATAGTCCACTTTGGCGAGTCTGAAGCCCGGCTGAACTAACTGATCCCTATTTCTAGTGTGATAGTTGTGTCTGTCACCTCTCTTACTAAAAAGATGCAGATTTTTCCTAACGTACCTACATTATATTTTCATAGATGTATTGACAAGGTACTGTCATAATGTTAATTTCCTTAAACAGTTCTCTGAGAGAATCGCGTCTACGGAGATTGTATATGGCCCTGATGGCTCTCTTTTGCAGAATGAAAATAGATTCGATGTCGGCAGCCCGTCCCCACAATAAAATGCCATAAGACATGATACTGTGAAAGTAACTAAAATAGACAATTCTAGCAGTATCTACATCGGTAAATTGACGGATTTTTCGAACAGCGTATGCTGCTGAACTTAGCCGCCCCGCAAGAGTTGTTAAATGGGGACTCCATTGTAGCCGTGCATCAAGCGTAATCCCCAGGAAAACTGTTTTATCGACAAATTCAAGTTTCTCTTGATTCAATACTATATCATAATTTGTGGTTTTAACATTTGGTAAAGCAAATCTTATACATTTGGTCTTTTTTCCGTTTAATACTAAGTTGTTTGCAGTAAACCAATCGTGGACCTGACGTAAAGCATTATTTACGTTATCTACATTTTGGGCCCGTCTATTTATCTTAAAAATTAGGGAAGTGTCATCAGCAAATAACACCATATTATTGTGAGGTTGATTTTTGAATAAATAGGGTAGATCATTGATATATACAAGAAAGAGAAAAGGACCCAATATTGAGCCTTGCGGAACCCCCATTTTTACCTTTAAACCTTCCGAATTCACACCATCTATCTGAACTTGCTGCTGTCTATCACACAAATAAGATTTTAACAAACTAATTGCAAGTTTACCTAGACCGTAATGCTCAAGTTTAAAAAGCAAAGTATCGTGATTTACGCAATCAAATGCCTTGGAGAGGTCACAGAATATTCCTATGGCGTCTTGTGCCTCTTCCCATGCAGTAAATATGTGCTTCAATAGGGTGACACCGGCGTCAGTTGTACAACGTCCCTTGGTGAAACCATACTGTTGATCATGTAAAATTTTATTGGTGTTAAAGTGGTTAAGCATCTGATCAAGCATTACCTTTTCAAAAACCTTGCTAAAAACGGGCAACACGGATACAGGTCTGTAATTATTAGTGTCTTTAGTGTCTCCGGATTTAAAAAGAGGTATGACTTTACTGAATTTCATTAAGTCCGGAAAAACTCCTTGGTCTACACATAAATTAAAAATTAAAGCCAAGTATGGTGCTATAGTCTCTACTATGGATGTACAAACTTTGATTGACATTCCCCAAAGATCTTCTGTTAGCTTAATTTTGATTTGCCGAAAAGCTTTAATAACCGTCATGGGGTTTATGTGCTTAAATACAAATTCAGCCGAGCAGCCAGACACGTTTGCCTTTAATAAAGCAATTGCGATATCGGGAGAGGAGTTTAGAGCCTCCGTGGTCTTTAATGGTATATCAGTAAAGAAATTTACAAATTCTTGAGCTACATCTCGATTTGAACTTATAGGACCATGTGGTGTCTCCAACGTATACTTGGTGCTCCGTGTTTTTTTCCTGCCAGTCTCATCATTTATTACTTTCCAAACTGTTTTTATTTTATTATCTGATGTTTTGATTTTATTACTTATGTACATGGCTTTAGCAGCCTTGCAAGTATTTCTGAACACTTTCGAGTATGAAGAAACATACTTGTTGAAAGTTTCAGTGTTGATGTAAGGCTTAAGGCCATAGAGCTCAAATAGTCTTTCCCTACTTTTTCTTATACCTGTAGTCGCCCAGTCACTAAACACAAATTTAGGGCAAATAGTTTTAGTCTTCTTTTCAAAAGATTTATTGAATTCGGTATGAACTATTGAAAAGAAACCATTATAAAAATTATTAACTCTAGTGTCGTCAACACTAGGGCTCATAACACTTAATCTATTGGATACGGAATTATTAAATTTATTTAATTTGTTAGTTGTTATTTGTCTATATGAAATCTGAACTTGTTGTTTGGTTGATTTACACTTAAAAGTTACCGTTTGTCCACTATGATCAGACGGCAGACAACTAACTATTGCTTTATCCAAATAATCACAATTGCAGAAAACATTATCAATACAAGTAGCAGAAGTTGGAGTCACCCTAGTAGGTTCCACAAAAATATTAGTCAAATCAAATGACTTAAAAAGATTTAATAATCTATTGCTATTTAAATTTTCTTCCAAAATATTGATATTAAAATCACCACAAATAACTGCGGATTTATTACTGTCTGCAAGCTTTACTAGGACATCTTCCATTATTGATTCGAATAAGGAGAAATTTTGATATTTTGGGGGTCTGTACACACACACTATTACATGCCTATCTAGCTCAACACAGGACAGTTCGATACAATGTTCAACAGAGAGACCTACTATGTCATTACGTTCTTTACATTTTATACATTTTTTAATTAATATTAAGGAACCTCCACGCAGCATAGATTTACGGGTAAAACAACTGCCCACAGTGTAGTTATTATAATTAATTAACATTTGGTAATCCTTCAACCAATGTTCGGTAAAACAGATGATGTCAAACATGGTTTTTTCTAAAAATATTTCGATTTCCAATAATTTCGAAGAAATACCTTGAATGTTCTGATGGAGTAATTTCAAGGTATTCTGAGGCCCTTTTTTTAAACTAAATAATTGATTGCAAGAAGATACATTGTCTTTACGAGATGCTATATTGCTAATGGTACCTTCTGTTGTCTCACTTACAAGTTTAAAGAAAGATAAATACTATCCGGACGAAGCCCCGGTACTCCCATGCCATCACCAGGCAAAAATATCCTTAAGATAACTTGATCTCGATCTCAAGGTCGCTTACTATGCCGGGGTCGCGGGCTGTCTTATCAGGTTACCGAGACCTTCGAACTTATAGGGCTGTTGAAAAAGCACCATTGATTTTGATTTCACGTCGACAAAAAAAAAATTGAGATGATTACAACCAATGATATAAAACTATAGGTACGTTGTCCGCACTCTAAAATGGCAACAAAAAATGAAGCCAATTGGCCACATTGCGCATAGTTGCGTCTCCCTCTCGCCGTACGGTGTCATATTTTCTTTCTCTTTCTTCACGCGTATAAGTAGTTCAAGTATTGTCGCCGTTTTCAAGCGCCGCGATGTTCGTTCATGACGTGTCTATAAATAATACGTCATTGATTACAATACAACCATGAATATTGACTTGTTACTACGCCCGAGAATCACTGATCTTGATTCTCAGAATTTTGACTTTGACCTCATGGTTTTCCCTCACCCTACTATTCACACATCCCACTCGGTCCCAAACGTTTGATCGGTGATAGATTATAGTGTGTTTTTCATTGCGAACCGTTTCGTATCCATCCAGTGGAATTTGATCCGACGAGGATTTCTGGATAAGTACTCCAGCCGTCTTACCAATTAGGCTACCGCAACACAAACTCAGAAGTTATATCTTCTATTCCCTCGTTTGAACGTTTCGACAGGCCTGTTGGTCTAGTGGTTAGTGACCCTGACTGCTATGCCGGAGGTCGTGGGCTCGATTCCCACCCAAGACAAATGTTTGTGTGATGAGCATGATAATTTGTTCTGTGTCTGGGTGTAATTTATCTATAATATATGTATGTATTTAGAAATATATAAGTATGTTTATCAGTTGTCTAGTACCCATAACACAAGCTCTGCTTAGCTTGGGACTAGATGGCGTTGTGTGATAGTTGTGGAATATTATTTATTATTTCATCATCATCATCATCTCAGCCGTAGGACGTCCACTGCTGAACATAGGCCTCCCCTTTTGATTTCCACTTATACCGGTTGGAAGCGACCTGCATCCAGCGTCTTCCGGCGACCTTTATAAGGTCGTCTGTCCACCTTGCTGGTGGACGTCCTACGCTGCGCTTGCTAGTCCGTGGTCTCCACTCTAGTACTTTTCGACCCCATCGGCCATCTGCTCTGCGAGCAATATGGCCTGCCCATTGCCACTTCAGCTTGCTAATCCGGTGGGCTATATCGGTGACTTTAGTTCGTCTACGGATCTCCTCATTTCGGATTCGATCACGTAGAGAAACACCTAGCATAGCCCTCTCCATAGCTCGTTGAGCGACTTTGAGCTTTGAGATGAGGCCGATAGTGAAAGACCACGTTTCGGTGCCGTAACTCATCACTGGTAACACACATTGGTTGAAGACTTTCGTCTTGAGGCACTGAGGTATGTCGGACGAAAAGACGTTGCGTAGTTTCCCGAACGCTGCCCAACCGAGTTGGATTCGGCGGTTGACCTCTTTCTCGAAGTTGGACCTACCTAACTGGACTACTTGTCCTAAGTAGATATATGAGTCAACAACTTCGAGTACCGAGTTTCCAACAGAGACTGGGGTGGGCACAACATTGGCATTTGACATAATTTTCGTCTTGTCCATGTTCATTTTCAAGCCCACTCGTTGTGAAACTCGGTCGAGGCCATCGAGCATCATGCTGAGTTCCTCCATCGACTTTGCCATGACTACGATGTCGTCGGCAAACCGAAGGTGAGTGATGTATTCGCCGTTGATGTTGATGCCAAGTCCTTGCCATTCCAGGAGCTTGAAGGCGTCTTCCATTGCGGCAGTAAACAGTTTCGGGGAGATAACGTCCCCCTGTCTTACGCCTCTTCTCAATGGAATCGCCTTCGTGCTCTGCTCCTGTACTCGGACCGACATGGTGGCGTTATTATACAAGCACTTCAACACCTCGATGTACCGATAGTCAATACGGCATCGCTGGAGTGACTCAAGTACCGCCCATGTTTCCACCGAATCGAAGGCTTTCTCATAGTCCACAAACGCTAAGCATAATGGCAAGTTATACTCTTCGGTCTTCTGTATAACTTGCCGCAGCGTATGGATGTGGTCTATGGTACTATAGCCTCTTCGGAAACCGGCTTGTTCGGGAGGCTGGAAGTCATCAAGTCTGTGTTCGAGACGGTTCGTGATAACCCTTGAAAACAGCTTATAAACATGACTTAGAAGCGTGATGGGTCTGTAGTTCTTCAATAGGCTGTTATCACCTTTTTTGAAGAACAGCACCACCTCACCTCTACTCCATGTTTCAGGCGTTTTGCCCTCAGAGAGGACGGAATTAAAGAGCTTCTGGAGGACTTTAAGTACCGGTGTTCCACCCGCTCTCAGAAGCTCTGAAGTGATTCCGTCCTCGCCCGGCGCCTTGTTGTTCTTAAGCTGCTTCAGGGCCATCCTAATCTCGTACAGACTGATGTCCGGGATATCTTCGGTATAATGTCGGGACAGCTTGGCTCTGGGATCTCCTACCAAGCGGTCAACGGGCTTTGCGACCGAAGTGTATAACTGTCCATAGAACCTCTCGATCTCGCCTAAAACCTCTGTTTTGGTCGACGCTATGCTGCCATCCTCCCGTTTCAGCTTTGTCATCTGGCTCTGCCCAATAGACTTGTCCTTTGCGAACACTTTAGAGCCTTGGTTTCGCTGTATGGTCTCTTTAACACTATTCGTATTAAAGAGACGCAGATCATGTCGCAAGGACTTAGATATCCGTCTATTGAGCTGCCTATATGACTTCGCGTCATCGGAAGACTGCAACTGTAGCAAACGTCGTTCAGCCATGAGGTTTAAGGTTTGCTCGGTCAATTTCTGGGGTCTATCTTTACGACAGGGTCTAAAAAACTTAGACCCTACCGTGCGGACAGTTTCCACTAGCCCGTCGTTGATCTCGTCCACTGACACTAAGTTCTCAAGGCAAGCAAAGCGATTAGAGAGCTCGAGTTGAAAGCTTTCGGGGTTTTGAATATGGGGCCGAGTAGGTCGGAGCGTAGACTTCATCAGGCTGGACCTTTCAAGTTTAACATTGATATTCAGCGAGCCTCTTACGATTCGGTGATCGCTACCGGTTTTTACCCTGTTGATCACAGAGACATCGCTGAATATCCGTTTCTTGTCGGTCATGAAGAAGTCTATCTCGTTTCTCGTGAAACCATCGGGACTCAGCCAGGTCCATTTCCTGTGAGGCGGCTTCTGGAAGAAAGAGTTCATCATAAAGAGTTCCTCTTTCTCCAGAAAGTCGGCCAGCCTCTGTCCCCTAGGGTTCCGTTGCCCATACCCAAATTGCCCCACTCTCAACTCATCACCGCTTTTCTTGCCCAACTTTGCGTTAAAGTCCCCCATAACAACAGTGAAGTGGGTTTTGGAGCTATGTATGGCCCTACTAACGTCCTCATACATAGTCTCCACTTCATCATCGGAGTGTGACGAGGTCGGTGCGTATACCTGAATGACCTTCAGCGAATATCTTTTGGATATTCTGAGTATTAGGTATACCACCCTGCTCGACACACTGTCGATGGTTATTATGTTGTTTACGAGGGACTTGTGAACGAGAAACCCGACACCACCTTGGGACTGTTGGTCGCCCTCCCGGTAGTAGAGCAAGTTACCAGACTTCAGGGTTACGGTGTCCTCCCCCTCTCTTCGGACTTCGCATAACCCCATAATGTCCCAGTGTAACTTGCTCAGCTCCTCTTCCAGCTCGCAGATCTTTTCGTCAGTCCTCAATGTGCGTATGTTGTGTGTTACCAGGGCCAGTCGTCGTGGGGGTGGGTAGCCGGATCTCTTCCGGAGATTCTTAGCACCCCCTGCTCCGCCGTTACCTTGACCGCTACCCGCGCCAGGGATAGCGGAGCTGCCGGGGACTGGGGGCCTGGTTTTTGTGGTCGTCATTTGGGGGTAATTTGCCTTAATCGCCACGCTTGGCAGGCGGGTTGGCGATCGCAGTAAGGATGTGCAGTACACGGAGGACGCTGCTGCCCGACCTCCGGTTTGTCCCTTAGTCGCCTCTTACGACACCCACGGGATGATTTGGGGGAGCGCAATTCTAAGCCGGCGCCCCACGGCACATTTTATTATTTATTTATATTTATTTATGGTAACCTATGATGGTAACGTACGTTCTTTCCTCAAAAAAACATGCGCATGCGTTTAAAAATAATTAATTAGTATGGACACTATCTTACTACTATTATCATTAATTTGGCTGTAATGTCTATCAACGCATGTCAACGTGTTGTTTGGAAGTAGAACTTAGTAACTACTCCAAGAGATGGCGCTACGTTTTTACGAAATAAAATTAATCTTTATCTTTACGTTACCATGAAACGTTCAAAGAGGGAATAGAATATTCGCTTCTTAGTGTGAGTTGCGATAGCCTAATGGGGAAGGCAAGTGTCAAAGTGAAAATGACAGTTTGGTCCCCAAAGAACTGTAAAATCAAAGGAATTTTCAGAAAAAAAAACATTTATTGATGTAAAATGACTAGATGTTGTGTAATAAGCTGTAAAAATGATGGAATACACTTTTCAAAATAATATCAACTTTTCTTTTGGAGGTTATGTACCAGTATTGCATCGCTCGAAAATCGAAGAATTATCACCTGGAACGAGTTTTGTAATAGTTGTGGTGTTAAGAAATTAAATATATTGTGATATTTCTCGAATCTAAATAGAAAAAAAGGTTAAAATTACTGACTTAAAACATTATGATATTTTATCAAAATAGAAAGTCAAAAGCAGCATTATATTCTTGATAAAGGAGAGGACAGGTAAAACATACCTAAACTCAAAAATTGAAACCTCAACTACAAGTAATTGTGGATTTATTACGGTAAAATCAAATGTATAACCACTCAATTAAATCACTTTTTTTCTCTTGTAGATGCGCCGCGGCGTCTTAATTCTTCTTTTAGTATATAGTACTTGCATGGACGAATAATTTTCCATATTTGTTTTGTATTTATACTCAATTTTTATAACAAATAATCTTGTTTGTTTTTTTGTACAAGGTAGACGTGGGGACCAACTATCGCAGCGCCATCTACGATTAGCTTTGAGTTGCCATCCCCATTGGTAAGGCAAGTACTCCAGACACCTGGATCCAGAAGACGTGGTTTCCAATCCCACTTGTAGCTGAATTTATTATTTCTCAAACACGCATTAACACAGAACCAAACAGTTTTTTTTTTCACCCAATGCTGAAATTCGCAAAATTCATATTGCAGGTATTCAACAGTCAATAAAATAGTAAACCATGGAGGTACTGGAGTTAGTGCTTCTTACTAGAAAAACGATCCCAAATCGGTGACCTTGAAACGAATGAAAGGCACACAGCTTGGGAATCTGTTTCTTTATAATAGTGTGTCCATGATACAGTATTTTGGGGATAATATTGTTATTATAGTGTTACAGAAAGTAGATACATGAAATGTGTATTTTTCTCTTTAAATATGGGCAGACAAGATTTTCACAATCCGACTGTAATTTTTTTTTAATGCTTGGTGCCTGATATTCATATTTTACGACTGGGTTGTACCGTTTTTGATGATTCTCTTTTTGTTCCATGAAGTATACCTGTCATTTGGTACGATGAATATTTCTTTCAACTACTATTGTACTAAACTTTCAATAGTTTTTGATGAATGAGCATTTCTTATTGTGTACTTGGATGATGTTTTTACCAGTATTACGGATTAGGTACTTATTCGACAAGAATTTGGGTTGAATATTTGAACTAAAAATGGTAAAATAAAAGTTTTCAAAAAAAGAAGTAACCGCCTTCAAAAACCACCACCACAGCATACTTAATAGTACTATAAAGCATCAGCTAAAACGAGAGCAAATATTGCAGAGTGGTGCCCGAGTATGCAAGGAGATGTTTTGCGGGTTAAGCTCGCCTTTGTGCATAACTTACTCTTAAGTAAAATGATATTACAATTATATTATGTGTGTACAATAAACAATAATGAAGTTTTCTAGGAAGGAAGTTGAATACCTACAGAAAAACGGTAAGAAAAATGTCACATTCATATTTACAGTGTACAGTACAGTAATCTAGCCTAGTCCTTCATAAACATCTTATAATATAGATACTCACTATAAATCGAAATAAAACAATTACTTTATTCAGTTAATTAACATTACTTTTTCTTTAAAAACGATTAATCTCAGAAGCCAGTTTATATTGGTCACCCTACAAACGACAACATCATAGGGTTGCCATTTTAAACGTTAAATACACCTCCTAATTTTCCGGGAAACATGGGTTTTGTGATCTTTTTTTTCATTTTACTTAAAAATATAAGTAACTAAAATACATAACAGAATATAAAAACTATCACAAGCTAAAAAAATGTAATATAATTGTACAAGTATGCATTTAAAAAAATCTTTAACTCAATAACTATGTAAATGTAGGTAATGTTTTTATTTTGTGTAAACACTTATCAATGTCAGAAGGAGAAAATTCACAAGATGTGTGCCTCTCTTTCTTAAAAAATAAGGCACGGTTTTAATGTTACAAGCCTTCGATCCTTTAATATTTATAAATCCATCAGCTGTTGCTCAGTCACTACTTTAAATCTATGGCGCGTACCTTCCCATTGATTTCACAAACCATTGATTCGATACGATTTCGATAAGTTAAAAAATGATTTCATAATTTATGACTACAATGTATATTTACTACTATGTATATTTTTGTTGCTCTATTGTTTTCTTTAAACAGCTTGGCAAATTAGAGTAGAAAATCGGAAGTCGCCACTGTGCTCTCGCTACCAGCACTTTGAATGATTTTAATACATATATTTTTTTTCACGTACGTTAATTTTATCGCACAATAATAAATCTAACCTGCGTTCTTTGTTTACATCAAATATCAAAACGTTGTCAGCAAACAAAAAGATTACAGATTGGCCAGAAACTAATCTAAATAAATAAGTGAAAAAAAAATCATTCAAAGTGCTGGTAGCGAGAGCACTGTGGTGACTTCCGGTTTTCTACTGTTTTTTGCCAAGCTGTAGTTCCGTTTCAAGACGTTCTGGCCAAGCTGTACTTTACCCAGTGACATACAGCTTGACATAAAAATGTAGAAAACCGGAAGTCGCCACTGTCTTCGCGCTACCAGCACTTTGAATGATTTTATTTTATTTTTTTTCGCTTATTACGTTAGTTTTATGGCACAATAATAAATCTTACAAACCTGCGGTCTTTGTTTACATCAAATATCAAAGATTTTAAAACGCTGTCAGAAATAAAAAATTTAGTTCCGTTTCAATCCGTTCTGGCCAAGCTGTAAAATGATATGGATGGACCAGAAATACCTACACAAAAAACGTGTATACCTACAAGTTAGCCTGTGTCAATAAATGGCGGCCGATGATAGGGATGTGCCAATCAAGACACATAGTGTCACTGTAACGAGTATCGATACTAGTATCCCTAGTACTTTTAGGATTACATCATAATAGTATTATGACTAGATACAATGATTCACATGATTGAATTATAATCCATGTAGTTACGTGAAAATAATGTGATTTTTTATAATAATTATCATGATTATTAAGTAACATTTAAAAGAAAGTTGTCTTTTAAATTTTGTTTATTGATTAAAATAATATGACTTAAAAATTAAGCTTATCTGAATTTTGTATAGATAATACAAAGCTGTATTTGTAACAGTTATTATTACCTATACAAAATTCAAATCATTTACTTAAAGCAGGCCAGTTAAATACATTTTCAATTGATGACAATTAAATTCCGATATTGTATGCTAATGATAGCATAGGTCGGAATTAGGTAGAGTTATTCATGTACATAATTATACAGTGAAAGATATGTCCAAAATCCCGGAATTACTTTACTAGAGCAGAAAAAAATCGAGATTTATTAAATAAAAAAATTTTAACATTCACACAATTTATTCATCTATTCTATGTCTGATATTTTTATTATGGCATTATTTTTTTTGTAACACTGTTTCACACACGAGATTGTCTATTAAAAAATAAAAATCCCATCTCAAGATGAATGAAAATCTTATAACGCTATCAAATAACACTGCCCTTATCAGTTTGTTTACAACTTTACACTATTTACTTCACTATGTACACGATTAAACGATTATTTACTCGTCCCGCACAATTTGTAACACTGTTTTACACACGAAATTGTCTATTAAAAAATAAAAATCCCATCTCAAAATGAATGCTGAAACAAAGGTCCTGTATAAATGACGATTCAAAATTATTGTCCTGTCCATGGAGTGTCTTCTCCATAGAGATCTACGCAGTAGACAACTTCTACTACCACCACCACTCTACCTACCACATTTTTTTTGTCTAATGACTGTAGGTCGAAATGATTCATGAAGTTGTTTTTTGTTGGTCGTCTGAAAAAGAATGAAATACACATTACTATCCATATAACTTAGGCTAAAAAAAGGCTGTTATTAAACAATAATTTTAATAAACTTACCGAAAATATTGTAGGTACAGAGTTCTCATGTAACCTAATTCCATCAAAGTGTTCTGTTATAATATTTCCAGTCTTTATTAGAGGACTAATATTTTCCTCAACGATAGAGTCCAACCAATTTTTATTCAGTCGTTCATTTTCGGGAAACCTAAGTTTAGTATTTATGTATCAATATAATTATTATCACAGTTTCAGTGTAACGAAGGGACTATTACAGAACGGTACAACACTATTATTATTGTAAACAAACGAACGAAAACATAAAATGAAAAATATTGTCTGTAGGACGGAAATAAACCCAAACAGTAATTCTCTAAACATGAAAATATGATCACTTAGCGATTTCTTTACCGAAATTGTTCTATTTCATGTAGTTTTGCATGAAAAACTGTTACTAACCTGTACAAAGTCTATTTAGGCAGATTTTTTTTTTCTGGCACGGCAAGACACAATGGAACATTCAGGCATGTTAAATTACAGTTTTTTAATTGTAACACGCACTTTCATATGAAAACACTCCGTAATTTACTCAAAAATCTAAATTCAACAAAAAGTAAACAACTGTTTGACAGCAAAACTACCACAGAGCTTGTAACAATAAATGGCGAAATCAGCACGTTTCTGTTGCGTAGGTAAATATGCCAACAAAATATTCCCATTTTCAGCAACAACTGAAATATTGTTGTCACTTTTCTCAAATATGATTACTGCATTAGAAAGAAAGAGACAAACGAATATTTCACTCTCTGTTTCGTATTTGACTCACATTTGTATACAAAAATGTATGTATAGAACATTGGGGCGACTATCTTAATTTTTTTACCAAAAACAAGAAACCTCATGTCGCTCTAGTTTGTTTGTGATTTTGATTTTATCTGTCAATGTCACGTCAGTGTCGACAGTGTCATGTGTCACAGATGACACAATCATCACCAAGTCGTAGAAGATTTTAGAGTTTCATGTTTGTGACAAAAAGGATTTTGGTGGAGTATTGGTAAAACAATGGGGAACGCAGGAAGTAACCAACCCAAAGAATGGCACAGAGACGCTGCAACAAAAGCTCCAGATGTAGGACCGTCCTCGCCAGCCAAAGAAGGAGAAGCGTTTACATTTGATAAAAAGGTTGACCATGATCGTATTGTTCGCGATGAAGAAAATAGCATTGAAGATGGTGCACCTTATTATACCAAGGCTGTTCCTGAAAGTGATGTAGAATATAGTGGACCACGAGAGAGGTCCAATACTCTGACAGAAGATAATAAAATTATTGATGATGTTAAAGTTTTGCCAACTGTTTTTAAATGGGAAGGAGGAGGCAAACAAGTAAGTAAAATAATGCGTTAACAACACTACCCTTTTTAACTAAATATAGATTAAAAATTGTCCTTTTAATTTTAGGTATACATCAGTGGAACTTTTACTGACTGGAAAACAATTCCTATGGTAAAGTCCCATGGAGACTTTGTAACAATCATTGATTTACCTGAAGGTGAACATCAATACAAGTATTTTGTTGATGGTGAATGGAGGCATGACCCCACTGTGGTATGTTTTATTAAGTTATGGTATATTATTTTTATTTAATATAATATAATCGAAATCACTGTAGAATAAAAGTGATTTATTTACTAATATGGCAGATGATCTAATGAAGACCACAGGATCACGCTGGATAGAAGCCGCATCCAACCGGTCCTATTGGAAGTCTATAGGGGAGGCCTATGTTCAGCAGTGGATGTCTTGGGGCTGATAATGATGATGATTTACTAATGTTTTGCACTTATACATACACTAGCTTCTGGCCGCGACTTTGTACGCGGATTCTGTTGCTTATGCCAGCGACAACGGGGTCGTCAAAATCGAAGATCTGAAACTGGTCTGATGTCCAATACTAAGAGCCCAGGTAAAAAAATAAGTAAATGGGAGTTTTGGCCAGTGGAGGTACTCCCAGCTTTTGTTATTTTATAATTATACAGTTGAATTAGCGATAACTTTGATTTCCACATCAGATGTTTCTGATCTTCTATTTTTATAAATCAACAGGAAATGCCCATCAGACTCAGCAACTTTTTCTAAAACATTATTCCTATGTGTTATGGTGTAACGGGGCTCTTGGAGTTCCACAACAGGTGGTCCAGATCATCAGTTTTTATAATGTCACAGAGAGTTCTCATTGGGCTAAATAACTCTTGCTAAGACGTCATTCCTTGACATGTTTTAGTGCAGCTGGGCTCGTGGTGTTCCACATCAGGTGTTCCAGATCTTTCATTTTTATATGACAACAGAGAGTGCTCATCAAGCTGAACAACTTTTGCTAAGACGTCATTCCCTTATATGTTATAGTTTAGCTAGACTCTTGGAGTTCCATATCAGGTGTTCCAGATTTTCAGTTTTTATACGTCAACAGAGTGCTCATCGGGCTGAATAACTCTTGCTAAGACGCAACGACGTTATAATACTAGACTCCTAATAACAGGCGACCGATGTCTGCCAACACATTAGGCAAAAAAGTCTTATATTCGTCTCATTTCGACCAATCCTGTGAGTCGTAAACATACGTTGAGACAGAACAGACCTTGAGTTAGCCAATCACAACGCAGTACCCCGTCCCCCTCGCTTATGTAGTACCTCAGCGAGTTGGCAGAATAATTTTTGTTCCTTAGATCGTGCATGCGTAGTCTAGTATTATATCGTCGTTGCTAAGACGTCATTCCTTTATAATATGTTATTCTAGCTGTTGCCAGCGGCTTCACCCGCTACAACTCGAAAATTATCCCATGGGAACATAAAATCGGGATAAAAACTATCTATCTATGTGTTAATCTAGGTTATAAACTATCTGTGTACCAAAATTTAGCCAAATCCGTTTAGTGGTTTTTGCGTGAAAGAGTAACAAACATACCTACATACACATACATACATCCTCACAAACTTTCATCATCATCATCATCTCAGCCATAGGACGTCCACTGCTGAACATAGGCCTCCCCTTTTGATCTCCACAGATACCGGTTGGAAGCGACCTGCATCCAGCGTCTTCCGGCGACCTTTATAAGGTCGTCTGTCCACCTTGCTGGTGGACGTCCTACGCTGCGCTTGCTAGTCCGTGGTCTCCAGTCTAGTACTTTTCGACCCCATCGGCCATCTGCTCTGCGAGCAATATGGCCTGCCCATTGCCACTTCAGCTTGCTAATCCGGTGGGCTATATCGGTGACTTTAGTTCGTCTACGGATCTCCTCATTTCGGATTCGATCACGTAGAGAAACACCTAGCATAGCCCTCTCCATAGCTCGTTGAGCGACTTTGAGCTTTGAGATGAGGCCGATAGTGAAAGACCACGTTTCGGTGCCGTAACTCATCACTGGTAACACACATTGGTTGAAGACTTTCGTCTTGAGGCACTGAGGTATGTCGGACGAAAAGACATTGCGTAGTTTCCCGAACGCTGTCCAACCGAGTTGGATTCGGCGGTTGACCTCTTTCTCGAAGTTGGACCTACCTAACTGGACTACTTGTCCTAAGTAGATATATGAGTCAACAACTTCGAGTACCGAGTTTCCAACAGAGACTGGGGTGGGCACAACATTGGCATTTGACATAATTTTCGTCTTGTCCATGTTCATTTTTAAGCCCACCCGTTGTGAAACTCGGTCGAGGCCATCGAGCATCATCCTGAGTTCCTCCATCGACTTTGCCATGACTGCGATGTCGTCGGCAAACCGAAGGTGAGTGATATATTCGCCGTTGATGTTGATGCCAAGTCCTTGCCATTCCAGGAGCTTGAAGGCGTCTTCCATTGCGGCAGTAAACAGTTTCGGGGAGATAACGTCCCCCTGTCTTACGCCTCTTCTCAATGGAATCGCCTTCGTGCTCTGCTCCTGTACTCGGACCGACATGGTGGCGTTATTATACAAGCACTTCAACACCTCGATGTACCGATAGTCAATACGGCATCGCTGGAGTGACTCAAGTACCGCCCATTTTTCCACCGAATCGAAGGCTTTCTCATAGTCCACAAACGCTAAGCATAATGGCAAGTTATACTCTTCGGTCTTCTGTATAACTTGCCGCAGCGTATGGATGTGGTCTATGGTACTATAGCCTCTTCGGAAACCGGCTTGTTCGGGAGGCTGGAAGTCATCAAGTCTGTGTTCGAGACGGTTCGTGATAACCCTTGAAAACAGCTTGTAAACATGACTTAGAAGCGTGATGGGTCTGACAACAAACTTTCGCATTTATAATATTAGTAGGATTGTATTTTTTTTTTGTATTTTAAATTTTTGAGTTGTACTTAACAATGTGTCATATAAATATATTTTCAGGCCTATATTAAATTTGTTACAGAAGGTAGTGGACAATGGAATGGGTAGTAAAAATAACTTGGTAACAGTAAAAATGTCAGATTTCGAAGTTTTTCAAGCACTTGCAAAGGATAGTGAAGGGATTCACAGCAGTGCCCAAACAGAGTATTCTCAGGTAAGTGAGAGAAATAATTGAATGGCAAGCAAGCATGCAAATGATAATAACTTGTCTACAGCTTGGCCAGAACGGATTGAAATGGAACTAAATTTTTTATTTCTGACAGCGTTTTAAAATCTTTGATATTTGATGTAAACAAAGACCGCAGGTTTGTTAGATTTATTATTGTGCCATAAATCTAACGTAATAAGTGAAAAAAATAAAATCATTCAAAGTGCTGGTAGCGCGAAGACAGTGGCGACTTCCGGTTTTCTACATTTTTATGTCAAGCTGTACATCCTTGTTCTTAATTTTCAGGAAATACCACAGTCAAAGCCATGGGAGAAAGTTTCAGGCCCACCTATTTTACCACCTCATCTCTTACAAGTAATTCTGAACAAAGATACACCTCTTTCTGTAAGTATCCAATGATTGTTTACTTTATGAACAATACTTTCGATAAATCTTGAAAATTAAGCTAAATTTTCACTACTAAAGTAATAGTTTTTTTTTTTTTCCAGTGTGAACCAACCTTACTACCAGAACCAAATCATGTAATGTTGAATCACCTGTATGCTTTGTCTATAAAAGATGGTGTGATGGTATTATCAGCAACCCACCGGTATAGGAAGAAGTATGTCACCACACTGCTTTACAAGCCTATATAATCATGAATCTGGTGATCTGAAATATCCTATAGTTATCAAAGCACAACATTATTTCAGTATTGAATTAACCTTCTGCAAAAATAAATCACCTAATTGAAAAGTGAATCACTAGATTTCATAATTACCAAAACATTTTTGGCACTAAAATGCTTGCAGTTAAGATGTATAGCTGAAATTGCTGAGCGACATACCTAAATTACACAACCTCTTAGTATTATTATTCTTTACTATGTTTATTAGTTTATATTGTTTGGAATTAAAGTGTTTCAAGTGCTATGGTCATAATGGGGAATAAATAAATCAAGCAAGAAGTGGGACCCAGTTACTTCTGATCAAGAAGTTACATTTAGTGATATGAATACAAAGGTGACTGCACTTGTATGTGTAAATAAGATCAGTCGGTAAAATAGTTGTAGTAGACAACAGTTTTTGACAAATAATAATAAAAATAAATATACTTAACTTACATATTTCTAAGTGCAGGCAGATGTGATAATTAACTATTTGTTTTTAAATTATTGACTTGTTGTGATTGTAACTATTAGTTAGGCATAAATTTAATGTGCTTTTTGTTAAAGTATATTATGTAAACATTAGTGTGTAAATAAAAGGTCTATTAAAATTGTTTCTTTGATTTTTTCAATCTGAAAGAATTTATTTTGTTACTTGAATCTGCAATCTTTACTATTGAGACAATAATTATGAACAATAACCAAATTAAATACGTTTTTGATGTGATGTTGGTTTACTAAACTCATCAATAGGTACATAAATAATTGCACTACAATTTATACAAAAAGTATTGTTATTCAGTTAATTAGGTAATTATTGCTTTGTTTTTTTTTCGTCAATATTAACCCACAAAAATAACTGAATTTTCAGTAGAATTTTAGAAATATTTCAGGTGATGTTTCCATTGGAATAGTAGGACCACTTGACTGATGACTGCACGGAAAGTCAATACAAGCTCCAGGCGTGTAGAGAATCATATGAAAGGTACCTACATGTATTGACATGATACTGTATTCCTGTATTAGAAAGAATGTTTCGATTTATTTGAAATTATTTCATACAAAAAAACTTAGTAACTTAGTATGTTACCAATTTACTTGTTACCAATTTACCCAATTACCGAAATCAACTTAAAGTAATTAATACTTACTATATTCATATTCTAATGTAAACTTAAGCGCTTTTATGTTACTACAATGGTTTTAATTAGGTACACCTGAACCTGACTACAGGATATGGCATGGCCTAGGACCAATGACGCAATTTGTTTCACGTACACACGTTTACATATAGGTACAGACGCCAGCACATCAAGCTACCAAAATCTGTCAGATTTCTTTAATAGAATTTCAACCTTATCACAAGAGTAAAAGGTTACTGTTTGATTGGTAAAATCTGACAGATTCGGGTAGGTTGACCTGCTGGCGTCTGTACATACATACATAAACTCACGCCATCTTTCCATGGGGTTAGGCAGAAACTACAGAGATGTTACTGCTATGTTTCACATTTATGTTAAACTAGTGTTTGCCCGCGGCTTCGCTTGCGTTAATTTAGAATTTGAGAAACAATAGGGATCGCGTAAGTGGCGCCATCTGGAATATGAACGTAATTGTTTTTTTTTCTCGGCAACAGCCGTAGATAGGCAACAACTCTCTTCTATTTTTCTGGATGAAAGATACCCTATACCTACTGCATTTATAATACATATTAGTTTAGATCCTTAATGTTATACGTAGGTACTAGTGATGTTGCGAATGTCTGATTTTTGACATTCGCGAATGCGAATGCGGATGCGAATGTTCAATTTCAATATTCGCGAATGCGAATATTGACTTTTAAATAAAACGCACGCAAAATAATAGATGGGTTTGACATTTCATGTCAGACATAATTTTAACCGAAAATTGGCCAAGTCGGTATAGTTAAATGAATGTAACTTCATTCATTCAACACATAAAATTTATTCAACAAGTTTAGACTGGAGCTGGTTTTTTTTATACCTTACATCGGAACAGGCATAGACAAAGAATTTATAATAATTTATATAATTTTGAATATTTTTTTGTTTTTCTCTTTTTTCTCATATATGCAAAATTATGTGGAAGAATTTTATAACTGGGTGGTAGGACTCATTTGATGATTTTATTACGATAAAAAGGAATTTTGTCATTTTTGGTGCGATTCTGTTATTTTAATACAATTGGACTAACAGAACTATTTCAATTTAGTTGATTATTTCAAGGCTATTCCGTTACATATAGTTTCCATATTCAAATCATAGTAGTAAATTAAAAAATCGTTTTTCAGAAATATTCGCAAACATTCGCATCAATTTATGCGGATGCGAATGCGAATATCAAAAAACATGAGAATATTTGCGAATGCGAATATTCGCAACATCACTAGTAGGTACCTACATAGTTTGCATAGGAAACGTCCTTGTTTGAGCGACATTAATTTCAAAGATCTATCATTTTTTGGTCGATTTACAGTATCGCTGCAATTTGATAACGAAATTGAACGTACGATAGGATTGCTCTTCCCCCTTCAGCATAACGCGTGATTGGCGTGATACCTAAAAATAGCTTATTATTTAACTCGATGAGTAAAACTTGTTGTCGTCCAGTGTCCAGAATCCAGTGGTTTAGCTTCCAACTAAAAACATACATTTAAAAACAACAAAATTCAAAATTGCTTATCTCCCAGGGAAAATAGCGTAATAATACATAACCTATTAACAGAAGCATATTATTAGGAATATTAGAGGAAAATTTGATCGACAACTTAACAGTAGATTCGGAGATAGATCAAAACAAAAAAACATAAAAAAATCGAAAAAAAAAGTTGATCTGGCATCTTAATCGATCCCTTATCTCGAAAAAAATAGAAAAAGAAAAAAATATTCAATGTACAGGAATGAGTAATGACAGCTCTACGATTTTATTATAACTATGCAAAGAAAAGATGTGAAACTTCAAACTGTGAATGTGATTATAACAATAATAAAACTTTTTTTTTCGAATAATATAATCTTAGATTATACAAATGCCAGTCGTATCAAATACAACACTAAAGTATGTTGGTATATAAAAAAAGTGTTTTTAAGGTAATGAAGTAATAAGTAGTCGAAGAGTATTATATGATTTATATTTAAGTAGTTTCTAAATGGATTTATAGCAAAGTATCTTACAGTAGAGCATGATCAGAATATTATTAAAAAAAAATCCAGTCAAAGTCAGGTAATTTTAAAGACATTCCACACCAAGTAGCACGTACTTCAAACTGTCAAAATAATAAACCTTCTCATATTGTGAAAAAGTTGAAAATCTATTATAAATGAATTTGACAGATTGGGGTAGATTGATGTGCTTTCTCTATACCTGCATAACACAGACCTTCTTACTAAGTATTTATTGCGTTTGCTGTAAGGAAAATTGAAAAAGCGCCTCTACGAACAGAACACATCTTTTTCCATCAAATTAACGTCCAAGTTCTAGTTTATGTCACAACTACGTGAACAGTCATGATAGGGCCTCTGGAAAGAAGTTTGTAAAGAATAGGGTAGTTTACTGCATAAATAAATTGAAAATGTATTTAGTCAGTCAGTTAGAGTAGGTATTGAAAAGTTATGAACACGAACAAAGATCATTCGGGAGTGGAGGCTGATGTCATATGCCAGTAAAATTATACCGACCGACCGAGTGACGTTTTTTAGCAATTTTATAAGCGTTGTATCCTTTTAATTTTTTTTTTACGTAGGTAAGAAAAGAACATAACGTGTCAAATATTTTTTGATAATCTATCTTTCGGACTAATACCTACATTTTTTTTTCAGTAAAATAGCCTTTTGTGCATAAATTTTAAATGAAATAAACAAAAGAAACTCCTATGATCAGCACGAATGAGATTCTATTTTATGACATTAACCTGAAAAAGGATCGACTAAAATATTGTTAAGTATATTTTTCTTCAATTATGACCTTATCATGCTGATACGAAGTTATAAAATAATTATATACAATAATTACTTAACAAATTTTAATATTTTTTGGATTACAATAACAATTGAAATAATAATTACAGAAGTATTTACAGTATTTTAAACAAATTGCTGTTATTTGGTATATGCGCTGATTTAACTAATGTATACACAATTACACAGCCGAACTACCTATATAAATCAAGACCTAAAATGATATGTATTGTATGCCTCTTTCTTTACTAGGTAGGTACTGTATAACAGCCCGTTCGACTTTGGCCTAAGGAACTTTACCCATGGCGCGACGCGATACGTGGCGATACAGAATTGCATCGATTGACGATATCGGTCAGATATCACACAATACGGCGGCACGAATAAGACTTTAGTTTGTAAGTATGCGGCGTGTGTCAAACATTTCTATATATTTGATCTTACCGCTCGCCGCGCCGCCTCGTGTTAACCGCTCACAGTGGCAACTTGGCAAGGTCGTAACGATGCGACGCAATTCGACAGCATTTCAACTACAAGTGAATACCATCCTTACCACTACGACATAAGGCATAAAACGTGCGGCTTTCTACGGGTAGATGAAAAATAAAATACGCTCGCCACGACGTCGTAAGTCAGTCGAATTGCATCATTATATCGTAGTAGCAAGGACGATTTTCATTTTTAGTATGTAGAAACGAAAGTACAAATCACACGAATCACGTCATGAGCAAGCTTATTACGTGTATGCCGAGTACAGATTGTTGAAAAGTTCGTGTACAGTCGGCCAAGAAAGTGGTGTACCACCCTAAGGTTGAATATCGCTTGCAGATTCATAGGTGATAAAGATTAGTTTCGCTTGCAGATCGATCTGACAACTTCTATTGCTGTCTTTATCTGATTATTGATAACGACTATTACTATTTGTAACGTGACAGCTGTTCTTAGTTTGAACTTGATGGAACCAATGACGTCGTAAAATCAACGGCGGGGGGCTGTAGATTTTGATGACAAAATTGTATCTACAAATTCAGAATTGTAATCAACAAGTTACATAAAATTGTAAAGGCACAAGGCGAATCCACAAACCTACAATTTCTGTAAACTTGTAATTACAATATCAATAAAAAACAAGCTAAAAAAATAGATTTATCCTTTTATTAAATTTCTACAATCAATTTTAAAATACTTATAACAAACAAAAACATAGCATAAGTAATATTTAGAAGATATTGAAAATTTTAAAAAATTAGAAACGGGTGTAACCGCCGTTGGCCTCTATAACCTCTAAAAGACGAGACCTCATTGAACCAACAAGCCGTGAGCAAATATCGGTTCCCCGCATTTCCTCCCAAATATAATTACAGTGACTAATAAGAGCTTGTTTGGTTCTTTCATTTTGATGCGACCATCGTTGGACCATAAGGCCCCAAAGATTTTCTATCGGGTTGAGGTCCGGCGATCTTGAGGGCCACTGAATTACCCTTACGTCAGTGTGTGAACGAAACCAGGCTCTTACGATCCTCGCATTATGAATTGAACAATTATCTTGAACAAAATCAAATTGTGGCACTTCGTTCTCCGGGTAAACATTACGGACTGTCGGTAGCATTGCATTCTGAAGCACGTCGATATAATTTACAGCCGTCGCTCGAGGAGGTAGAGAACACAATTCTCCTACACCATCCGCACTCATCCAGCCCCAAATATTTACGGAAATTCGACCTGATTCTCTATTTGGAATTACATGATCATCTTTATACCGTGTTGAATTATATCGTCAAAGGTGAAGACGTCCATGCTGACTGGATTTAAACGTTTTTTCATCACAAAACACTGTATTAGACCAATCAAACTCTAAGTGCTCTCTGGCGAAGTTCAGACGAGCAAGTCTGTGAGCATCCGTCAAATATATTTTCTTGGCGTAATGCCTGTGGTGCAACCCCATGTAATGTAGATGATTCCTTATTGTTTGGGCACTCACATCGAACATCTCCGCAAAATGTTTTGTGGGCTTAAAACCATTGATTTCATATTCCCGTCTCATGAATTCTCTATCGTTATTGGAGAGTGCAGGCCGGCGACCACTTCTTCTGTGATCCAACAAACTTCCCTCCTCTCCTTCACGACGAATCCAAAAGCGGACAGAACGCCTCGATATATTCAAATTCCGGGATATCGCACTGATACTGCTTCCCTCATTAAATTGGGCAATTATTTGTGCTCTTTCGGCAATGGTCAAGTTGGCAGGCATTGAGATGATTTTGTATGCAGTTGATTGAAAAATAACACGGAAAATATATCGATTTTTTGCATATATTTGACAAAATGTCAATTGTCAGTTTTCTTTTTCAAATGGAATTCGGTTGTCTATTTAAATAGTTTTTATTACTTTTGTTTGGAAACATTTCAATTGCTTTGTAGAAACTAATGTCCTTTTCATTTATACTAAAGGTTAAAATGTCATGTACTTATATGTGACATATGACGTATGAATACTAAATACATAGGTTTACGTCATGATAATGTTGTCTCTTTCAGTAATATCTTTTTATATCGAACCTTGTTGTAATTTTCGATGACCTCCCAACTAAATCAAAACTGGTACACCACTTTCTTGACTGACCGTACTTGTTGCACTTGTGGCTTGTTGTGGTTATCATGCATTTCCGCTGTCTGATGTTACCAACGACGATATAATACTAGACTCCGCATGCACGATCTAAAGAACAAAAATTATTCTGCCAACTCGCTGAGGTACTACGTAAGCGAGGGGGACGGGGTACTGCGTTGTGATTGGCTAACTCAAGGTCTGTTCTGTCTCAACGTATGTTTACGGCTCACAGGATTGGTCGAAATGA
Organism: Agrotis clavis; assembly: GCA_954870645.1. Lineage (NCBI taxonomy): Eukaryota > Metazoa > Arthropoda > Insecta > Lepidoptera > Noctuidae > Agrotis > Agrotis clavis. The sequence continues at coordinate 14,119,405 of OX940922.1, forward strand.
GACGAATATAAGACTTTTTTGCCTTATGTGTTGGCAGACATCGGTCGCCTGTTATTAGGAGTCCAGTATTATATCGTCGTTGGATGTTACATTTCATAGATCTGTATATAGCCGTTAGAGAGTGATAGCTGCTATCCTAATATTGTATAATCAGCAACAAAAGTCTTTGTCCCTGAATATGAACCATCGTACCATTATAATATGTAACATAGTTTGGCGTCTTTTGAACGCAAACGAATATATACTTTAATAAACAAATGCTAGCACATCAACCTCCCTGAATCTGTCAAATTTCTTTAATAGATAATATTCGATTGGTGGTTTAGCAGATCGGGTAGGTTGACCTGCTGGCGTCTGTACAATATCCAAAATTGTTACATACATATAGGTACATCTGTCTTAAAATATTGCTAATTCTATGGTTACAATGGCAGCTTTATCGCTAATAGTGATGTCTTCGAGTCAACCTTTGGATTAATTATTTTTAAACACATTCCTCAAAAATCAACCTTTGGATGGACTGTACGAACTTACAGGTAGTCAGTGGCGCATTGTAACTTTTAAAATTATACAAATAATAATTTAATTAGGCACCTATACCTAAGCAAATAATTATATAGGACTATCATAATTATAAAATATAATATAACAATACATAAATGAATATTTATATTTAAATAAATATTGTATGTTCTTGTAATAAGTGACAGACAACAAGGTACATTGATTGTGATAAATACATAGGTACCTAATTATAATAAGTATGACATTAAAAATATTAATTTCAGAGTGAAAGATAAAATTTTACAGCTGTTTTTTTTAAAGGCAGACTGAGTGACTGATCTTATCTTACTGAAACCGGCAATGCACAATAATGCAAAACAAATGGGCAAAATTAGTCTTGTACAAAAGTAACTGTTAATCGACTTTTGTTGCAGATCGTATCAAAATATTTTTATTGTACTTTTTCGATTAGGTACTGTGATTTTTCACGGTAACATGAAATCTTTTGTGTATTTAGTTAATAAATGATTTAACTATACTAAATCGTTTCCCAAGTTGCTTATTTGTGACCTTGAATAGAAAATCAAACCATGTCATAGATTTGAGCCTGATTTTTATTAAACTTAACGATTACGTAAACAAGCTCTTCTGTATTTTTATATTGCCTTTTTTGGTACTTATATTCACTATGTCTGGAACGTATACCTAGATTGTTTCTAAAATTAAGAAAGATCTTCATAAAGAACTATTTAAAATATAATTACTTTTTTGTAGTAACTTCTATAAGAGGCATTTTGTCTTTTCCATCAGCTAGATTCATATTAACATTACTTACTGGATTTTTGAAATACATTGCAACAGCGATACTGACTAGACATATTGATAATACTGTAAATGCTGTTATCACAATATTAAATAGCATATAACATACTACAGCCGTTATGACCAATTCCAATGCACTAGCATATGTTTTTAAAATGGAGTTTAGGTTTTTTAAGAAGAAACTAGTGACTATACCTACCACAGCACTGTTTATGGTAATAAGTATGACAAATATGTTAGCCAATGAGCTAAAATCGTCAAATATTGTACCCAATTCTCCTTTAAACAGTAAAATAAAGAAGTTGCACACAACTGAATCCATGTACATAAACACATTCTGTAGGAATATGTCGACATTAGAACCTTTTGTTTTTAATAAATATTCGTTATATGTACCGGCCAGACATGAGCAGAAGTTCTGGAAGTTAATGGATAAGAAATAAATATTGAATAATTGTGACCAGAGATCAGTGTCGCCCTTCGATTGTATCGAGGCTGCATCAAAGTTTTTGATAATACATCCCATTGTTAGTACTCCCAGCGATATCCACTGCATAAATGCCAACTTCTGCTTGAATAGAAACTGGAAACAAAAAAAAATAGATTAAAAATACATTTAATTCAATGTTTCAATTACATTGCTGAAAGTATCATCTGGCAATTAAATTGATGTAAATTGAGTTAAAGTATGCCTATTTTATTTCATACATTTTGTACAACAGACAGACTATAAGTTGATTTTAAAAAAAACTTTTTGAAAAAAAGGGAACCGACTTCAAAACCAAACACAAATAAAAAACTTTTAAAAAAAAGGGAACCGACTTCAAAACCAAACACAAAAAAACTATAAAATAACTTTTCTTTCGGAAGTCGGTGGCTTTGTTTTTTTTTTATTTCATTGAGATATGGCCACCGACTTCCGAAAGAAAAGTTATTTTATAGTTTTTTTGTGTTTGGTTTTGAAGTCGGTTCCCTTTTTTTTAAAAAGTTTTTTATTTTTCCCTTTTTAGTTGAGATTTAACAAAAATCTTCATAAAATCTTTCAGTCTTTGAAAATCTAAAACCCTATTAAGCAAAACGGATCTATGTGAGCAACTTTACGAGATATCCATTATTGTTATATACTTAAACCTTCCCCAGAATGTAACAAATACTTTTCTGAAAACTGTATCAAAATCGGTTCAGCCAAACGCGAGATAATTGCGGACAAACATGCAATCGTCTCTTAAAATCTACGATCCAAGTAAGCAAATCGGATCCACGCGGGCAACTTCACGAGATATCCATTATTGTTATATACTTAAACCTTTCCCAGAATGTAACAAATACTTTTCTGAAAACTGTATCAAAATCGGTTCAGCCAAACGCGAGATAATTGCGGACAAACAGGCAATCGTCTCTTAAAATCTACGATCCAAGTAAGCAAATCGGATCCACGCGGGCAACTTCACGAGATATCCATTATTGTTATATACTAAAACCTTCCCCAGAATGTAACAAATACTTTTCTGAAAACTGTATCAAAATCGGTTCAGCCAAACGCGAGATGATTGCGGATAAACATGTAACCGTCCCTTAAAATCTACGATCCAAGTAAGCAAATCGGATCCACGCGGGCAACGTCACGGGAAATCTATTAGTGTTATATACTAAAAGCTTCTCCAGAATATAATGAACACATTCCTGAAAACTGCATCAAAATCCGTTCAGCCAAACGCGAGATAATTGCGGACAAACATGCAATCGTCCCTTAAAATCTACGATCCAAGTAAGGAAATCGGATCCACGCGGGCAACGTCACGGGATATCTATTAGTGTTATATACTAAAACCTTCTCCAGAATGTAATGAACACTTTCCTGAAAACTGCATCAAAATCCGTTCAGCCAAACGCGAGATAATCGCGGACAAACATACATACATACATACATACAGGTCGAACTGAGAACCTACTTTTTTTTTGAAGTCGGTTAAAAACTATAAAATAACTTTTCTTTCGGAAGTCGGTGGCTTTGTTTTTTATTTCATTGACATAATGGCCACCGACTTCCGAAAGAAAAGTTATTTTATAGTTTTTTGTGTTTGGTTTTGAAGTCGGTTCCCTTTTTTTCAAAAAGTTTTTTTTATTTTTTCCCTTTTTAGTTGAAATATTCAACAACAAAAATCTTCATATAAAAACGGCGTCTTTGAAAATCTACATAGCTAGTAAGTAACAAAAACGGATCTATGCGAGCAACTTCACGAGATTTACATTATTGTTATATACTAAAACCTTTTCCAAAATGTAACAAACACTTTTCTGAAAACTGCATCAAAATCGGTTCAGCCAAACGCGAGATAATCGCGGACAAACATGCAATCGTCTCTGAAAATCTACGATCCAAGTAAGCAAAACGGATCCACGCGGGCAACTTCACGGGATATCTACTAATGTTATATAACTAAAACCTTCTCTAGAATGTAATGAACACTTTCCTGAAAACCGCATCAAAATCCGTTCAGCCAAACGCGAGATAATCGCGGACAAACATACATACATACATACAGGTCGAACTGAGAACCTACTTTTTTTTTGAAGTCGGTTAAAAATGGCCTACTGCAGTTAATAGTATTATTTGAATGAAATAGGTATCTAATTCGTCTGTCACTGAGTTTATCAAAATTTTTTGAACTGTTACTTAAGGTGATTGCTTCGATGTAGCCCGCGAAATTCAAATTTTTTTACGTTTTTTGCAATTTGCAGGCCAGTGACATGTTGTAACTTTATAAATATATGTGTTGCGGTAATAACAAGTATAATTTTAAATATAAAAATTATCAAAAAATTCGCTCCATCAGCTCTCACATAGAAAAGGTGCATCGTAGTTAGATTTCGGAGATTTTAACATGATGCACCTTTTCTATGTGAGAGCTGATGGAGCGAGTTTTTTGATAATTTTTATATTTAAAATTATACTTGTTATTACCGCAACACATATATTTATAAAGCTACAACATGTCACTGGCCTGCAAATTGCAAAAAACGTAAAAAAAATTGAATTTCGCGGGCTGGTTGGAGCATCCCCCTTAAACAAAAATTGACGAAGATCCGACTCTGTTAAAATTGGTGAAACGTCACAAGAAGCAAGTACAGTTTTTACTTGCTTGTGACGTCAAGAGCGAATTTTGATGAGTTTTATCCTTGTGAATATTCATTGTTTCAACAAAAGAATAAAATACGTGTACATTATTTAAAAAAAACTCGTGTACATTATTTAAAGGCTCATACGCACTATGCGGTTACCCGCAATGAATATTACGTACATAATTGTGCTTGCGGTCAGCCGGACGGGTAGCCGCATTGCGGGTAACCGCATAGTGCGTATGAACCCTAACTGATGGACTAATTAGATTTGAAAATTATTGATGTTGTCAACATAGTTCTCAACTTGGCATAAATAATAATGATAGTTATTTTACAATTTATGTAAGGATAGCTTACTCAGCTTATGACATCCCTACTGCTAGGACACAGACCTCTCAAGGAGCTTTGAGATTCAAGCAACCACTTAGGCCCAAAGCGGGTTTAATTTCTGTAGAAACATACAATTTTACAATATATCTATTTTTTTAATAATTTAGGCACGCGCAGTCATTGATCAGTTATTACGATTTGGTATACCCTATAAGTGGTTAGTTGTTCAGGGTCTGGCTTCCCGTGAGTGAATGTTTGTAAACGCATCTCTGTTAAAGAAGAAATTCAAAAGGTGAAACAAGGTTTAAGAAAACCTACTCTACTTATAAAGAAAGTTTAGTTCACCTGAAACAGTAGAGCTGTTAGCACGACCCTGAACTGCAACAGGATATAGTACGAGGTGGGGTCATAGTGCGACAAGTTGATAAATGCCAAATTGTTGTAGAAGCAGTATAACAACGACGGAACGAAGTACAGTAGCAGCAGCTTGTAGTTTATAACAATGGCTCTGAATATATGCGGCTTATTTCTGAAAGCAGATAGAAATAGTACATTTTATCGAACTGCTTATTAACCACATCCTGTAGATAAATGGAACAGTATCAAAGGTTGCGAAGTAACAGTTTAATGTGAATATGAACATTAGAAGTATCAAATTAAAGTTCATATTCGTATGAAACACTTGACCACATTTCTTAACACAACACAAAATATCAATTTAATTTCATTTGTATTAAAATGTAAATATTTACGTCCTTAGGGTTCATAGCATAGCATTGAAAACTCGTAAGTGCGGTGTGTCAACTTATCTCGACAGTAAATAGCTCATCAAAAATGAACCTAATATTCTAATATTGAGTTGTAAATCTGTTAAGGAACTTAAAGTATTGGGATAGTTCGACCTAGTTTTCAACACTGAAGAAGGTTCATTTTCGAATGGAATAAATTGACAGATTTGGGTAAGTTGATGTTGTGGCGTCTGTACATAAGTCACGAGCAATAAAAAGTTAACTTAGCGTTACCACTAACATTCGCCTTATCTCAAACGCGTTAATTAAAATTGCTTTTAAATTTTTATAATTTGCATTATCCTTCTTTTTCATAATCGCTATACTCTTGGCAGAGTGGCTATGGTTAGAGTATGTAACTATCAGGCCCGAAGCCACCTAACATGCCGATTCCTATCGGCTTGTCTTTCGAGATAAAGCAAATACTAGTATCTATTATTTTCATTATTCATAAACAAATTAAGAAAAGAACAATCAAAAAAAATAAACGCCTACAAATTTTTTCCGCGCAATTTCAACTCACGCCAAACAGACAAAGTTTGTAAGCCGCAAGGCGAATCCGGAATTCAGTTCATAAAATTCAAAGTTTCTCTTGTAGCGATCGTGAGCTTGAGGCCACATAACACCGCTAGTTTAAGGACGTTCGGAAGCCGAATATTACCGGCTTATGATAAGGATAGAAATATGAAATGCGTACGCCAGAACGAGATGGAATGATACTGGACTTCGTAATTCGTTTAGATTGTATTATTTGGATGACAGATTCACATTAGTTTTGGTTCGCGCTTATTTTTTTTGTATTTATTGTTTTCACCTGTCCATTTGCATTTGATTTGGTATTATTGTTGAAATTTATAAGTTTTGCGTAGTTAGCGCATTAATAACAAAGTTAGTTCAGTTCAATGGTATTGTTATTTGGTAAATGTTCAGTGTTCACCGTGATATTAGTTTCGAAGTTTTAACTAGATGGCGTTGTGCAATTACGTCACGATCCTGAATCGCGGTGTTAAGGTCTGTAGGCGATTAGTATAGGGTTTTGTGAACATCATTTTTAAGGAAATTGTTAATAATTGATTAACCGACTACAGAAATTAAGGAGGTTACTCAATTTATTCGTCCTTAAAATACAACGTTTATTTTGTTTATTCTTTGTTCGCGGCATAACTTCATCTTTTATGAACCGATTTTGATGATTCTTTTTTTGTTGGAAAGATGTTTTAATGGTGGAAACTTGATAAGGAAATCAGGGTTTGATGATAGAAGACCAGAGAAATCGAGTGAAACTTTCAAAAATCGTAGGGGCGGCTAGTATGTTTGTAAGTTTTTTCATTAAGTTTTGGTCCGGCTTCCCTTTCAAGGATGTTTACCCTACGCCACTGGTAACTATATAAATATTTGTAAGACCCTCGTTAAAGGAAAACTTGTAATAAAAGCGTGGAGTTTTAAACTGGGTACTCACTTAGTAGTGTTGCATGTAATGTATCAGATACGGTATCAAGTGAGTAGGCACGTAGATGCACGAGCCCGCTGCGAACCGCTCGTTGTAAGCTAGAGTAACATAAAGGCATCTCGCAGTGTGCTCGGACGAGCCGTACCCACTTGCAGGTTGATACAGTGTCTGATACGTTCCATGCAACACTGCTAACAGCTTTAGATTACAAAATGTCCAGATTCAACGTTCAAATATTTTTTTATAAATGTGTATGTGAGCGCCACGCTCATATTTAAATGTAAAAATCTTCGCATTCTTTATCTAAGCGTGGAGTATTAAAAAAAAAAACGGGAAGCAAAACAACACGCGTAAAATAAATAATAACTGGTTGAATATGACCATGACATTTAAATATTGTATCGAAAATAAACAGGCCCGGCTTAGTCAAGGTCTAATGTCTAAAAATAAAATATAAAAAAAATGTTGTCTGAATATTTTTACACTAATATAAGATATTTAATTATATCTCTAAACAACGTGTAACGTTAAATGCAAACCTCTCGTGGGGTAACTCAGCCCATGTTACTGAACAATGTTTGTTCTAAGACTTTTGGAAATTCGCAATTGATCGGGCCCATAAGTATGAAAAATCTTTTTTTTTTTAATTTCCAAAAGTTTTAGAACAAACATTGTTCAGTAACATGGGCTGAGTTACCCCACGAGAGGTTTTGCGCATTTAACGTTATACGTTGTATATTCAAAAGAAAGTCGTGTTAGCACTTTTTATAACTCAAGAACGACTGAACCGATTTACCGATTTGGTCAAAAATTGGTGGGGAGGTAGCTTAGAAGGAGATGGACATGGGATACTTTCTATCTTTTTTTTATTTTTTCATCTTCAAAATATTGAAAAACCAACATGTAATATTGCAAAATACTCCACAATGCCTATAGTTTTATCAGCATTGGAAATCATTTTCTAGGACGAATGCACAATGGCGCATAAACGTGCATTAGACGCTCTTAACCGAACATTTAAAGATCTACTCAATCACTCGAGACGTTTTGGAGGTGCAATGTTTTTCCTGTCTTGCGATTTCTGCCAAACACTGACAGTAATTCCAAGATTAACTGTTGTATGACGAAATAAACGCTTGCCTCAAATCATCGAAATTTTGGCGCTATATGTCTTCACATAGCGAAATAAATTCGATGATTTGAGGAAGTTTCTTCAAACTTCAGCTGACAACCAAATATGAGAGTTGCATTGCTGAACGATACATCTACTAAAAATTTCTCTGAGCAATTGCTGACTATCGATAATGGTCGAGTACCTACCTGTCGATGAATCGATAGGATTGATTTCATTTCCTCCGAATTTCTGTAACTTTGTCTCATCGAAAGACGAACTCATCAACAAAGTACCTATTACCAAACATCATTACTAACCACAAGAATAATGAATGGTTGAGTGAGCGAGCAATTTTGGCGGCTAGGAATAAAGATGTAGATAAATAAAGATGCAGACATAATTCAGAATGAGATCATTGGTACACTGCATTCATTCAAATCTATTGACCGTATAAAAAATGAAGATCGAGCCACCAACTATCTAATTGATTTTTAAACTCCTTGGATGTGTCTGGCTTATGGCGGGGTCTGAAAGACCCCGCCATCCCCTTCGTGTTAGGTTACTTTAAACCATGCACGCAGAAATAGGAGCCCCGCGGAGCGGGGCTCCGTTGAGCTTCCATTTTTAGGTTACTTGTATTAATATTATTATGTTTTTATGCCATTGGCTTTTAATTTACATTCCTGACTGTACTTGTTCACCAAACTCGACGTAAAGGTAATAGAAAGCGTAAAATATCAATACTTTGGAGAACAATAGACTTCCAGACTCGACGTAACGGGACTCGACATAAAGGGAATATATCAGTGCAACTTATGCACCAAAATACATGGCCAATAAAGAATCATTGATTTTTTAAAATATTTGTTATCCTATAAAAAATCGAAAATCTGCTCATTTTTATTGTCTCTAAGGCGGAACAAAGTTCGCCGGGTCAGCAGCTAGTATTATATAAAGACTAAAGATTTGATTGTTTGTTTGTATTGAATAGGCTCCGAAATTACTGGACCCATTTCAAAAATTCTTTCACCATCTTAAAGTTTGTTTGGTTCTGAGTGACATGGGTTGCGGACGAAGTTGCGAGCTCTCTTGTTTACTCAGGTGATTTCTATAACTAGTCAGTTAGTTAGTTTTTATGTATTTAATTTGACTCTTCAACAATGAGTACACATTACATTTCTACGGGGATACATTCCAAACTTAATTCTAAGTGACCCGTTACTTAAGGCCGTGTGGCACAGCGAAAGCGTCGTTTGATGAGTCGGAAAAGTTGCCACGCACCGCCACCAGCAGGCGCCAGTATCGCGAAATTAACGCAATCCAAAGTTTTATGTATTTCATTTCGTCAACTTCGACATTTCATAAAGTGTTCCCTTTACGCAAAATACATGTATTACTCTAGTAGAAATATTTTGATATAAGGATATTGAAACATTTACTAAAACAAAATGATATAAATACCTACTTATTGATGTGGATAAATATTTTGTAAATATTTTTATCATTCACAGTCTTAAATTTATTTTATAACACTTTGAGACATTTTGACGTCCCGAGATAACGAAAAAAACTACTATTTGGTAGAAAATTAATAAAATTGGCACACTTTGCGAAAGTGACAATTCCCAATTATCTAAAGCCCCAAACACACACGCGCACGGGCATAGGCATGTGCGTTGTGTTCCACGCACGCCTGAAAGAGTGTCAGCATAATGGCTCCCCCTTAGAGGGCCTACCGGGGTCCCGGGACTAACGAATACCGTGACCCCAGAACGTAAAGGTCTATTGAAAGACATCGTAGATTTTAGTACCCGCCCTGCCCTGGGTGAAAAAAGCCCCAAACACACGCTCCTTTTATTAACGTCCGTTCAGAAAGCTAGTTGCGTGATATCTTTATATGTTCGAGAATGTAAAGCTAAGGGTTGTGTTGGTACTAATTTTTGATGCATTTTGATGTAATGACAGACACTAGCGCCGCGTAAAAGGGACTTAGTAATTTTTTACTCGTATAATATGAGGTACAGGTACACAGATTATTGTAGTACAATTTTATTGTCAGTCACTTCTTTATAATTGAATCTTCATTCTTTAATATCCTATCATTTTTTTTTTGGGACTAGGTCTTAATATCACTTTTCTGATAAATGAAACCTTTGAGAGATATCTATCGGCTTCAAAAGAATGAGCCCAGTGCTAATCATTTTTTTTGCCTTCAAAGCAATAAATAGAGCGAGAAGCAACTTGTATACCGAACACGCGGTGAGACAGCAATGACCACCAATTTTTCATCGCAGTCGCAGCATTATACTATAGGCGATATTTAACAGGGTGGTGGGTGCTATGCCTTATTTGTAGTTGACAAGTCATTTTGAAGTATTCAAAATGAAAACAGCAGTTTTCATTTAATTTATTTTAATCCTGTTTCTTCGAAATTGTTATAAATCTGTGACGAAACTAAATAAATAATAATAAAAGTGAAGTGCTTCTTATCCTATATCGCAGTTTGATACGATTAGAAGTTGTTTTCAGTAACATATTGTCTCAAATTGTTGACTGCAAATCAGTGCATTTATTAGTTCATGTGAAATGGTATTTAGATGCATAAAGATTACATGGGAGGAGGATGGACACAGAGGAACCATCCGACAACAATAGTACGATATCACGATAGCATTGATATAATATCACTGTGAGTAATTTATTATATTGATAGGAACAATTCGTAATGTATAGAATCATACGTATTCTAACATTTGCCTTGTTTGCTCTGTAGGGGTCGTCAGGAATTTCCTGCGATGATTTTCAGTAAGTTTGGTTTATTTTATTCTTAATTTATTTATGAAAATAATGTGTTATTTAAAATAGAAAGTTTACGTGACTTATTTACAGTCATGTCCGTTTAATCACGTCCCATTGAACACAGCGAAACATAGTTTTGAATAATCTATAAGCCTACGTATCATTCGTTGTTATTTTCTCGATCTTTTTGTCCATTTCCAATTTTATTATTACGAAAATCTGACAGCCGCGGTCTGAAAAAAAGTGTCGCAGGTCTAACCTGTAAGAGCCACGCTGGCTGACTGATTCGTCAAGGAACGAAAGTGATGACACTACTTTTAAAAGGCAAAAGATGAGAGGACGATAGTGAATGTGTGCTCAGAATAAAACGGCGTATGTGCCCAAACATATTGACGTCATTTTATGAATTAAAATTGTTATTAATTGAAAAAATGTCTTTACAGAATGTAGATACTAGTATTTTCTACAATTTAAAACAACATCCTTTCAATAACTCATAGTAGTTATTCCATAAAGTTCAAAAAATAAAAAACATAGACCGAACTTTGCATTTTTTTTGTATCGAGAAAATTTCATTGAATCGTGTTTTCAACTTTGTGAGAATTTAGATCATATAGTCAATAACTATATTCCAAGTTGTAAGATCTGTAGTCCAGATATTTACGAAGAAAAGTAAAAAATAAAAACCGTATTTTTACTGACCAATCCCCTTAAAGAAGAGCGAAGAACTTGTACTATATTTTGCGCATAAACCAAAAAAGAAACAATGTAAAACAACAAAAAAATTAAAAATTAAAAATACAACTTAAGAATTAAAAAATATTATACACATTACAACTCAGAAACATACATTTATGGATACAAAGACCGGACTTAATTGCAATTTTTATTTGAATCAGAATTTATGATTCTCTTCAGGGTAGGCACAGATGAGATGTGTGAAATAAATCAATATCATCATAATATTTTTCGTAAACAGCATACATTCTGGACAATGAGTAATGCCCTTGTCTTCTAATAATGATCTAGGTACGACCTGAATGACCCAGACAAGTGTATAAATAATATAATTAAAGGAAGATAATATCAATATCAGCGATAAAAAACACAATTGTACGAGTATCTTCAAATTGTAGAATATTGTAAACGATATAAGTAGCATTTTTAAGCACAATAAAATATAATTATGTTCTATATTTTTAAATACCGCTTTATTACCTTGGGAGGGTTAAAATATTATTTAAAAAATATCAGAAGCAGAACAAAATATCAGAATATTATTTAAAAAAAATATAGTGGAGTCAAGTGAAAGTGAGTATTAGATTAGTGGAGAAGACTTTGAGTCCTCTTACCCAGGGCAGAGCGGGGGGGACTGTCATACTCGTACTGACTAAATTCCACGGTATACTACAATAGGCCTTTACGTTCCGGAGCCACGGTTACCCGTTAGTTCCGCGACCCCGCAGGCTTTGGCCCTCTAAGGGGGGCCGCGTCCTTTTGCTGCCAGTTCTTTGAGGCGCGCGTGGAAAACGACGCGCCGTCGACCCGGGCATGGTCCATGGTCGGACAGCGAGTCGCCCATTACTCGCCGTCGTTCGTTGCCGTGGGCGTCTCCCGCTGCAGCTGGGTCGTGAGGTGGAAGGTGTCCTCTCCCTCACACGTCCCGCCTCCTTCTTCGCTAGCACGACTGCTTCGCAGAAGGAGGCGACCGCTTCCTATTCCGTTTCACCCCGCAACATGGTCTCGACCAATGCCAGGCGCGAGAGGTCTCCGCCTATCACCGTGGTGAGGACACGGCGGTGCTTTGCCTGAGCGGGGCAATCCTGCACCGTATGCTCCACCGTGTGCTCCGAGCGATCCTCGCAGTGGTGACACCCAGGCGTTTCCTCTTTCTCTATCCGACAAAGGAACCTCTCGAAATTTCCGTGTCCGGTGAGGACGCCGTGGCGCCAATCCAGCCGCTCCTCAAAGAGGGGTCTTACCGCCGCGATTGCGGCGTGCCCGAACTTTTCAGAGCCTAATACATTATAAAATCACGTAAGATTCTGTCGAAAGAAACTGAAAAATTATAACAAAGATTCCTAGTGAGGACGAACAAGTATTTTTTCCGATAGAACGATCGATATACCTGTTCGTTGTCACGGAAATTAATAAAGGTCAACATTATAATTTTTTTACACTTAAAAAATATACAAGTTTTAAATTGCTTTATTTTTAGATATTTCTTTAGGCCTTTGCTTTTCAATAAGTTCATCAGCACATGTTTGAGTGCGATATATTATTGTAGTAGTATATCTACTATCAAATGACTCCAGAATCCTTCTGCCCTGCGTGTGGAGCGGAATGGACTGTCTCACTCGTGCTGACTAAAATCCACCCTGTTCCTTCTTTCCTTTTTGAGTTCTAGGGTCTCGGTAACTTGTTTAAACATTCCCGTCAAACATCCCTGGCAGTAAGTTACATTTAGCCTAAGGTAAAACGTGTTTTTACACACCATCAGAAATTGTTTCTCAGCTATGAGTTTCGCGCCTTATATCAACCTACCCCAATCTGTCAATTTTCATTAATACATTTTCATATTTATCACAAAAGCAATTTAATACTAAGCAAGCGAAGGGTTCTAGGATTGAACCGTGAGCGTAGCGAGCGGTTCAAATATAGAATCCTGAGCGTAGTAAAGTTTTCAAAGGTACGAGACGCAGAATAACTTTGCTGCCGTGCGTAACACACAACTTTTCACCTCACTACAGCCTCTTTTCAGCTAAATAAAATAAAAATAAATAATTTCGCGTTTATTTGTATTTATAAAAAAGTAAAATTGGTAATATTGAAAGTTAGTTTGAACAAGTGTGTTAAGTGGGTTCGATCATATTTATTCAAATACCCGATAAAATAAAAACACAGACTTCTAGTCTTGGACGCGGGACTGTCTAAACAGGTAACCATATCCCTGGAACGTAAAGGGCAATTGAAGGAACACGATAGATTTTAGTCAGTACGAGTCTGACAGTCCCTTCCACTCCACCCAGAGCAGGGAGAACTTATTTGATGATATTACCACCTAAAAAGAGGCTTCTTGTCTTAAAACACAAATAGTCAGTTTTGTTGATTGCCTACTAAATGTTATCACTAGGTGCGTATGTTTAAATGATAAATACCCACTTAAATTAATCCTGACCTTTCTGTACCTATTTATAATCAATTAATTCGATTATGACATACTAAATTACACATTTATTAACATAACTATTGACTCTCAACTTGAATAATATTTTTTTAGCTATCGACTGGCATTCCTTTTTTTTATATTGTGCTTGTATTAATGCGTATGTTAAGTCCAATGATATTATGTTAAGTCTGTGTTGTTTTAACTGATCGTTATTAGTTAAAAAACTGTTTTGCATGCCTTCGGATAAGCCGGTTGCAGACCGATAACTAAGCTACAATAACTTATTTCGCATAGCTGACACAGTTTATCGTACTTGTTCGACATGCTTTACACAAATAAGAAAAACTGCATCACCTTATGGGGATCCACTTTTTTCGCTTATTGTTATTTGTCTTAATATACTTTGGCACAACAATTTTAAGGCGGGCTTTCAGTAATTTTTAAGATTTTCAAACGTCTGAAAGTCTCATTATCAATGATATTTTTAATAAAAAAAATCATAATACTAAAGTTGAACATATCCTCGAGTGAATGGTAAAGATAGAAACACGAATTGGAATAATTGGCTCGATAGAAAAAAATCTCAAACATGACACTAAATCACAATTTTCAAACATCCACTGCTTAGAGATTTCACAATGAATTTATATGAAACTTATAAAAATAAAAACAGCTCATTATTTAGAAGTGCATGGTAAAAGCAAATTTTAAAATTTCGTTATAATTTTTCTCCAAGAAATAAAATACCCAAAATATTGGCATTATTTCGCTCACCGGGCGCTCGCCAGTACCCGCCGAGGCGTGATAGAGGATGGACGTACGTCGTTGCTGCGCAAAAATTCCCCCCGCGCGGTTACGTAAGCAGGCATAGAACTGAACTACTACATGGAAACAAAGTCACACACACAAGCGATTACGTGTTAGTTGCGGGAATAGAATAAAATAGTCAAGTGATCTAATTTTGAAACGATGTAATTTTTTTTTATGGACCACTTATTTTTTAGCTAGGATGCGAACTTGATGGAGTGACCTGAAGGTCTCATCATAAGTAACAAAACGAGCCCAAACTCGGCACATCTAGTTCGATCCGTCGCCGAGTTCCCGTGGCAGTCACCGATGTAGACCTTCAGGTCACTCCATCAAGTCCGGTGGTAAGATCTCATCATAACTTACAAAACGAGCCCAAACTCGGCACATCAAGTTCGATCCCTCGCCGAGTTCCAGTGACAGTCACCGATGTAGACCTTCAGGTCACTCCATCAAGTCCGGAGGTAAGATCTCATCACAACTAACAAAACGAGCCCAAACTCGGCACATCTAGTTCGATCCGTCGCTGAGTTCCAGTGACAGCCACCGATGTAGACCTTCAGGTCAATCCATCAAGTCTGGAGGTAAGATCTCATCATAACTAACAAAACGAGCCCAAACTCGGCACATCTAGTTTGATCCGTCGCCGAGTTCCAGTGGCAGCCACCGATGTAGACCTTCAGGTCACTCCATCAAGTTCGGAGGTAATATCTCATCACAACTAACAAAACGAGCCCAAACTCGGCACATCTAGTTCGAGCCGTCGCCGAGTTCCAGTGGCAGTCACCGATGTAGACCTTCAGGTCACTCCATCAAGTCCGGTGGTAAGATCTCATCATAAGTAACAAAACGAGCCCAAACACGGCACATCTAGTTCGATCAGTCACCGAGTTACAGTGACAGTCACCGATGTAGACCTTCAGGTCACTCCATCAAGTTCGGAGGTAATATCTCATCACAACTAACAAAACGAGCCCAAACTCGGCACATCTAGTTTGATCCGTCGCCGAGTTCCAGTGGCAGCCACCGATGTAGACCTTCAGGTCACTCCATCAAGTTCGGAGGTAATATCTCATCACAACTAACAAAACGAGCCCAAACTCGGCACATCTAGTTCGATCCGTCGCCGAGTTCCAGTGGCAGTCACCGATGTAGACCTTCAGGTCACTCCATCAAGTTCGGAGGTAATATCTCATCACAACTAACAAAACGAGCCCAAACTCGGCACATCGAGTTCGATCCGTCGCCGAGTTCTAGTGGCAGTCACCGATGTAGACCTTCAGGTCACTCCATCAAGTCCGGTGGTAAGATCTCATCATAACTAACAAAATGAGCCCAAACTCGGCACATCTGGTTCGATCCGTCGCCGAGTGCCAGTGGCAGTCACCGATGTAGACCTTCAGGTCACTCTATCAAGTCCGGTGGTAAGATCTCATCATAACTTACAAAACGAGCACAAACTCGGCACATCTAGTTCGATCAGTCGCCGAGTTCCAGTGACAGTCACCGATGTAGACCTTCAGGTCATTCCATCAAGTCCGCAGGTAAGATCTCATCATAACTAACAAAACGAGCCCAAACTCGGCACATCTAGTTTGATCCGTCGCCGAGTTCCAGTGGCAGCCACCGATGTAGACCTTCAGGTCACTCCATCAAGTTCGGAGGTAATATCTCATCACAACTAACAAAACGAGCCCAAACTCGGCACATCTAGTTCGATCCGTCGCCGAGTTCCAGTGGCAGTCACCGATGTAGACCTTCAGGTCACTCCATCAAGTCCGGACATAAGATCTCATCATAACTAACAAAACGAGCCCAAACTCGGCACATCTAGTTCGATCCGTCGCCGAGTTCCAGTGGCAGTCACCGATGTAGACCTTCAGGTCACTCCATCAAGTCCGGTGGTAAGATCTCATCATAAGTAACAAAACGAGCCCAAACTCGGCACATCTAGTTCGATCAGTCACCGAGTTACAGTGACAGTCACCGATGTAGACCTTCAGGTCACTCCATCAAGTTCGGAGGTAATATCTCATCACAACTAACAAAACGAGCCCAAACTCGGCACATCTAGTTTGATTCGTCGCCGAGTTCCAGTGGCAGCCACCGATGTAGACCTTCAGGTCACTCCATCAAGTTCGGAGGTAATATCTCATCACAACTAACAAAACGAGCCCAAACTCGGCACATCTAGTTTGATCCGTCGCCGAGTTCCAGTGGCAGCCACCGATGTAGACCTTCAGGTCACTCCATCAGGTCTGGAGGTAAGATCTCATCATAACTAACAAAACGAGCCCAAACTCGGCACATCTAGTTCGATCCGTCGCCGAGTTCCAGTGGCAGTCACCGATGTAGACCTTCAGGTCACTCCATCAAGTCCGGTGGTAAGATCTCATCATAAGTAACAAAACGAGCCCAAACTCGGCACATCTAGTTCGATCAGTCACCGAGTTACAGTGACAGTCACCGATGTAGACCTTCAGGTCACTCCATCAAGTTCGGAGGTAATATCTCATCACAACTAACAAAACGAGCCCAAACTCGGCACATCTAGTTTGATCCGTCGCCGAGTTCCAGTGGCAGCCACCGATGTAGACCTTCAGGTCACTCCATCAAGTTCGGAGGTAATATCTCATCACAACTAACAAAACGAGCCCAAACTCGGCACATCTAGTTCGATCCGTCGCCGAGTTCCAGTGGCAGTCACCGATGTAGACCTTCAGGTCACTCCATCAAGTTCGGAGGTAATATCTCATCACAACTAACAAAACGAGCCCAAACTCGGCACATCTAGTTCGATCCGTCGCCGAGTTCCAGTGGCAGTCACCGATGTAGACCTTCAGGTCACTCCATCAAGTTCGGAGGTAAGATCTCATCACAACTAACAAAACGAGCCCAAACTCGGCACATCTAGTTCGATCCGTCGCCGAGGTCCAGTGGCAGTCACCGATGTAGACCTTTAGGTCACTCCATCAAGTCCGGTGGTAAGAGCTCATCATAAGTAACAAAACGAGCCCAAACTCGGCACATCTAGTTCGATCCGTCGCCGAGTTCCAGTGGCAGTCACCGAAGTAGACCTTCAGGTCACTCCATCAAGTCCGCAGGTAAGATCTCATCATAACTAACAAAACGAGCCCAAACTCGGCATATCTAGTTCGATCCGTCGCCGAGGTCCAGTGGCAGTCACCGATGTAGACCTTTAGGTCACTCCATCAAGTCCGGAGGTAAGATCTCATCATAACTAACAAAACAAGCCCAAACTCGGCACATCTAGTTCGATCCGTCGCCGAGTTCCAGTGGCAGTCACCGATGTAGACCTTCAGGTCACTCCATCAAGTCCGGTGGTAAGATCTCATCATAACTTACAAAACGAGCCCAAACTCGGCACATCTAGTTCGATCCGTCGCCGAGTTCCAGTGGCAGTCACCGATGTAGACCTTCAGGTCACTCCGTCAAGTCCTTACGTAAGATCTCATCATAACTAACAAAACAAGCCCAAACTCGGCACATCTAGTTCGATCCGTCGCCGAGTTCCAGTGGCAGTCACCGATGTAGACCTTCAGGTCACTCCATCAAGTCCGGTGGTAAGATCTCATCATAACTTACAAAACGAGCCCAAACTCGGCACATCTAGTTCGATCCGTCGCCGAGTTCCAGTGGCAGCCACCGATGTAGACCTTCAGGTCACTCCATCAAGTTCGGAGGTAATATCTCATCACAACTAACAAAACGAGCCCAAACTCGGCACATCTAGTTCGATCCGTCGCCGAGTTCCAGTGGCAGTCACCGATGTAGACCTTCAGGTCACTCCATCAAGTTCGGAGGTAATATCTCATCACAACTAACAAAACGAGCCCAAACTCGGCACATCGAGTTCGATCCGTCGCCGAGTTCTAGTGGCAGTCACCGATGTAGACCTTCAGGTCACTCCATCAAGTCCGGTGGTAAGATCTCATCATAACTAACAAAATGAGCCCAAACTCGGCACATCTGGTTCGATCCGTCGCCGAGTGCCAGTGGCAGTCACCGATGTAGACCTTCAGGTCACTCTATCAAGTCCGGTGGTAAGATCTCATCATAACTTACAAAACGAGCACAAACTCGGCACATCTAGTTCGATCAGTCGCCGAGTTCCAGTGACAGTCACCGATGTAGACCTTCAGGTCATTCCATCAAGTCCGCAGGTAAGATCTCATCATAACTAACAAAACGAGCCCAAACTCGGCACATCTAGTTTGATCCGTCGCCGAGTTCCAGTGGCAGCCACCGATGTAGACCTTCAGGTCACTCCATCAAGTTCGGAGGTAATATCTCATCACAACTAACAAAACGAGCCCAAACTCGGCACATCTAGTTCGATCCGTCGCCGAGTTCCAGTGGCAGTCACCGATGTAGACCTTCAGGTCACTCCATCAAGTCCGGACATAAGATCTCATCATAACTAACAAAACGAGCCCAAACTCGGCACATCTAGTTCGATCCGTCGCCGAGTTCCAGTGGCAGTCACCGATGTAGACCTTCAGGTCACTCCATCAAGTCCGGTGGTAAGATCTCATCATAAGTAACAAAACGAGCCCAAACTCGGCACATCTAGTTCGATCAGTCACCGAGTTACAGTGACAGTCACCGATGTAGACCTTCAGGTCACTCCATCAAGTTCGGAGGTAATATCTCATCACAACTAACAAAACGAGCCCAAACTCGGCACATCTAGTTTGATTCGTCGCCGAGTTCCAGTGGCAGCCACCGATGTAGACCTTCAGGTCACTCCATCAAGTTCGGAGGTAATATCTCATCACAACTAACAAAACGAGCCCAAACTCGGCACATCTAGTTTGATCCGTCGCCGAGTTCCAGTGGCAGCCACCGATGTAGACCTTCAGGTCACTCCATCAGGTCTGGAGGTAAGATCTCATCATAACTAACAAAACGAGCCCAAACTCGGCACATCTAGTTCGATCCGTCGCCGAGTTCCAGTGGCAGTCACCGATGTAGACCTTCAGGTCACTCCATCAAGTCCGGTGGTAAGATCTCATCATAAGTAACAAAACGAGCCCAAACTCGGCACATCTAGTTCGATCAGTCACCGAGTTACAGTGACAGTCACCGATGTAGACCTTCAGGTCACTCCATCAAGTTCGGAGGTAATATCTCATCACAACTAACAAAACGAGCCCAAACTCGGCACATCTAGTTTGATCCGTCGCCGAGTTCCAGTGGCAGCCACCGATGTAGACCTTCAGGTCACTCCATCAAGTTCGGAGGTAATATCTCATCACAACTAACAAAACGAGCCCAAACTCGGCACATCTAGTTCGATCCGTCGCCGAGTTCCAGTGGCAGTCACCGATGTAGACCTTCAGGTCACTCCATCAAGTTCGGAGGTAATATCTCATCACAACTAACAAAACGAGCCCAAACTCGGCACATCTAGTTCGATCCGTCGCCGAGTTCCAGTGGCAGTCACCGATGTAGACCTTCAGGTCACTCCATCAAGTTCGGAGGTAAGATCTCATCACAACTAACAAAACGAGCCCAAACTCGGCACATCTAGTTCGATCCGTCGCCGAGGTCCAGTGGCAGTCACCGATGTAGACCTTTAGGTCACTCCATCAAGTCCGGTGGTAAGAGCTCATCATAAGTAACAAAACGAGCCCAAGCTCGGCACATCTAGTTCGATCCGTCGCCGAGTTCCAGTGGCAGTCACCGATGTAGACCTTCAGGTCACTCCATCAAGTCCGGTGGTAAGATCTCATCATAAGTAACAAAACGAGCCCAAACTCGGCACATCTAGTTCGATCAGTCACCGAGTTACAGTGACAGTCACCGATGTAGACCTTCAGGTCACTCCATCAAGTTCGGAGGTAATATCTCATCACAACTAACAAAACGAGCCCAAACTCGGCACATCTAGTTCGATCCGTCGCCGAGTTCCAGTGGCAGTCACCGATGTAGACCTTCAGGTCACTCCATCAAGTCCGGTGGTAAGATCTCATCATAACTTACAAAACGAGCCCAAACTCGGCACATCTAGTTCGATCCGTCGCCGAGTTCCAGTGGCAGTCACCGATGTAGACCTTCAGGTCACTCCGTCAAGTCCTTACGTAAGATCTCATCATAACTAACAAAATAAGCCCAAACTCGGCACATCTAGTTCGATCCGTCGCCGAGTTCCAGTGGCAGTCACCGATGTAGACCTTCAGGTCACTCCATCAAGTCCGGTGGTAAGATCTCATCATAACTTACAAAACGAGCCCAAACTCGGCACATCTAGGTCGATCCGTCGCCGAGTTCCAGTGACAGCCACTGATGTAGACCTTCAGGTCACTCCATCAAGTCCGGAGGTAAGATCTCATCATAACTAACAAAACAAGCCCAAACTCGGCACATCTAGTTCGATCCGTCGCCGAGTTCCAGTGGCAGTCACCGATGTAGACCTTCAGGTCACTCCATCAAGTCCGGAGGTAAGATCTCATCATAACTAACAAAACGAGCCCAAACTCGGCACATCTAGTTCGATCCGTCGCCGAGTTCCAGTGGCAGTCACCGATGTAGACCTTCAGGTCACTCCATCAAGTCCGGAGGTAAGATCTCATCATAACTAACAAAATGAGCCCAAACTCGGCACATCTAGTTCGATCCGTCGCCGAGTTCCAGTGGCAGTCACCGATGTAGACCTTCAGGTCACTCCATCAAGTCCGCAGGTAAGATGTCATCATAACAAAACGAGCCCAAACTCGGCACATATTAAATATACTGCTGCCTAAGAAAGTACTCCATTGTATGCACTTTGTAAAATCAAAACTATCTCGAATATCATTTTACGAAAATCTAATCCAGACACACTCGTACGTAATTGACTTACTGCATTACGCTACGCTGTGGCATATACACACACGGTCCCTCCCGCCCGCACCGCTGTCGACTTGGCCCGCCCCTTTGCGGGGGCTGAGGTAGTGCGCTCATAGCTGCGGACTGTACTGGAACCTGGCCTTAAGGCATAATAATACTTTGCCATAATCGTTTTCTGGCATACAGTTTATGTTGGCGTAATTTGAATTCGCATAATGTTAGTAAAGAATAATTTTGAACGAGAAAAAGATGGTCGACGTCCAGGGCGGAAACTGAACACTTTCCCAATTAGGTCGCAAGAGCGAGCGAAGCGAGCTCGGGACTCCCCAACTTGGAAGGTTATGTTCGTAGGGGATTGTGGGGTCGTTAGATTATATTAAACCTTGCACGCAGAAATAGAAGCTTCGCGAAGCCGGGCTCCGTGTAGCCGTTTTGGCCGGTGGTATGGAGGACTTGACTGGGATTAACCTAGCAGATACCTATAAAAAAGGCTCTGTTTACATAATGCCTACACATGTTGTCGTAAACATTAGGATGACTAGAGAAAAAATGCGTAAGCTGTTATGAGATTAAATAGTATTATGCGTAAACATTATTAGGATAATAAAGTATGGCATGTTATATTATGTCTTAAAATTTTATGCAAATGGATAGGGAAACCTCAAACCTCAAAAATAATGTTTTCGAGCAGCATCTAATATTTATCGGTTTTTCACCACAAAATCATAAAAGTTTTTACATGAAAAATCAAAATAAACAGGGGTTTCTGTGTTTTGATTTCGTAAAGAAGTCAACCCAGCGTAAATCCACTCGATTTTCTGCAACGACATACTATTGTGGTTGCATCTCACGCAAAAGTCCAACCTCATCGTACAATTTGTCATTATCTATGACAATATTTGGTTCATGTGATTGGTTCTTTTAAAGATAAAATTATTATTGCTTGTTATTTCAAATCTTCAAAGTCACACCATTTTTGTTGATATAAAGTTTTTGAACTAAGTTTTGACATTTTGTTTTTTGCGGTGGCGGTGTTGTGGCTGCAACGCGAGGGAATAACGACGACTAAGGGACGGATGTATTTAATTTTTAGAAAAACCCGAGAAATTATTGCTCTCCGGGAGGTCGGGAGCTTGAACATTGTTACCGGGGTCTCCCGGGTAATCCGGGAGGGTTGGGAACCCTAATTGTAGCAGATACCCCTATCTCAAGGAGTTTTATTAAACATTTTTGCTCATAGTTCAATACATAATATCGAAATGTATTAATTGTGGAAAAACACGCACAACACAGCTGCAAAAGTACCTAGTTCAAGTGTTATTTCTATCAAGTGGTTGACCACAATGCCTTTACTTTGGTAAACTGTAGAAATACTGCAATAGGTACTTACTCCCTCTTATATGTGTACAATGTTGCCGATGCACACAGTTTAAGTAGTTCTGATAGAAAAACCACGAGGGTTGTATTGTAGTCGTAGCCGCCATTTTCAGTTTTAGATGCGGTAACAAATACACCTGGAATAAGATATAAATAATCAGTATCACATTGCACAGTGCGATTGACCATCACTTAATAGGGTAGTTTACTGCATAAATAAATTGAAAATCTGTTTAGTCCATGAGCTAGAGTATTGAAAAATAAAACGCTTCGAAATTCTGGAATGGGGGGGGGTTGTGACGTCATTACGCCTGTAAATTTTACCGACCAAGTGACGAAAAAATATGATTCAAATATTTTTTGAGTAAAATAGCCTCTAAGACCCTCATTTAACACCGTTGGGTCTAGATGCATGAAACGGGCAAACATAATCCTTAATGACGTAAGTGTGCACTTAGAACCGATTTTAGAAAAAATGTCTTTTAAATGGGTTAAATGTTTGTATGACAATTAAATGAAATATCAACCAATTTACTTGAAATTTTTAATAGGTAAGTATTAAAGACTTTTCAACCAAATTAATAAAACACGTGTGTAGTCCAAACCACAACCAATAATGAATTGGTGAAATGTATAGTATCTTCATTCATATAATTATGTAGATTTAGAGTAAACAGAGAAAGCCAAAGAGTTATATTCTGAAAAATTCTGTAAAACCGAAACTGAGTAGATAACTTGATTTCACATTCAAATATAGCCATTGTGTTATGAATTAGTAACTACAGTACAAACATTTATTGTTGAAGTTTTTAAACACACATGGTAATCACAATGATTGCAGGAAGTAAAAATTATTCCTTATATTCTCACATAAGGTTACTTACGAGTACTCAACATTTTCTCTATGCCATTTGACTGTTTCTGATCAAAATATTGAAAAAAAAATTGACAATAAAAGTTGGTCAATTTTTTTTATGAAGTTGTTTGCTTTAGTTTCATGGAAGGATAATTTTATTGTATGTGAAGGAATATAGTCAGCAAAAGTGGGTCAAATCATATGCAAAATGTAGTTATATGAAGAAACATTACTTTTTGACCAACTTTTACTGTCCAGATATTTTCCTCCCATACAATGACATGATCATCCTTAAATGAAACAAAATCAAATATCATTAGCAAACTTAATCCCGGACGCTTCCCGGATGCCTTCTAAACTAGGAAAAATCCGGGGAAACCCGGACGGATGGCAACCACTTATTTTAAATGCCAAAATTGTTAACATGAAAAAAGAGCTTAGGTTCCTAAGTTTTCTGTTCCTCTTATGGATTAAGATTTATTTCTTTTGGCTACTTAAAAGAATCTGTATGTTAATAATATGTGGAGCAAAAACTTGGTACCACTCTAAATTTAGCAAACCAAGGGTATGAAATTTGGAACAGTACACATTTATATGGAAGAGTGCAGAATTAATTTATATGGAAGAGTGAACAATATTTATATGTATAATACTAGCGACCCTGCTCCGCATGGGTGCAATCTCTACTACATTATGCAATGTTCCTTCCACTTGAATCACTCTATCTATTAAACAGAACCGCATCAAAATCCGTTGCATTGTTTTGAAGATATAAGCATACATGGGGACGGACAGCGGGATGGGACTTTGTTTTATACTATGTAGTGATGCTTTCAAAATACATTTAAGTAAATTAATAAAACATCATTACACACTATCATGTATTGTACTGAAGTTAAATATTGAATAAAGAGAGAGAAAAATAAGTCTTCTTTTTTTAAGTTTTGGCGACTGGACAATCATTAGCAAGTATTTAATAAAACTTCTACAAAGAATCATAAAACAAGGTTAATTGCTTAAGAAGTTTTAAAGTATGGAACTACCATTTTTCTTATCAGTAATAATTTATTGATTCAGGAATACCTACCTAAAAAGGTATTTAATTATGTAGCTGATTACAGTGTGTGTTAGTCAGGTTTTACTGCTGATTTTGAACATATATTTTTTACCATATTTTGTAACATTCTTTGAAAGTAGGTATACTGAACTTCAAACAAATTGCAAATACTTTAAAAAGGTAAAGACTGAATCAAACTATTTAGCACTTATAAGAAAAACAAAATACAAATAATCCTCACACAATTTTTTTTATTTATAAAATCTAAAAGCAGGAAATACAGCAGAAATTATCTTCACATAGTTACGAGTGTCGGTATCACCGTAGCGATCGGGCGTTGGCAAATGATGTTAATTTTCGAGTTTTACAGCGAAACAGGGTTCGAGTTCTAATATTTACTAGTTATTGAAAAGTAAATAATTCACTGTTTTTATGTAAGTTTGATTAGTTATTGAAGAAAATAAAACCAAAACTTACCTTGAAATACGAAGAGAATTATGTACAGTGCAAAAACGATAAAAGCCTCTTTATTGGGAAACAAATTGGAACATTGTGTCATTTTCCACTCACAGTTTCTCAGATCTAGTAGTGAATTAGTAGGCTTTATTACAAGCCCATTCAATATTATGGTCTCAACATCTATTCCTAACTTGATAAAGTCGTATTATCCGCCCATTGGAAATCCAATCCAGCCCGAGTGTGTCCGGCACAAATTCACGACCAACCATCACAAAATCACAATAGATACATGTCAAATTGACATTGTCAATTGTCAATGATTTGACATTACATTTTACGTTTAAAAACACACAAGATTTCCTTCTCTATGACCAGGGTCTAAAAATTAGAAAACGAACAGTAATAATCGTCATCATCATCATCTATCCAATCTATCTAGCCTTTTCCTAAGGAGTCGGCTTCCAGTCGAAGCGCGCCAATGACTAAAGAAAGCGCGCGCATGCAGCTGAAGGCGCCGTCCATCCTCTAAATCTATGGTGTTGTCCTGTGTTGTATAGATAGTGCAAGCAAAAATAGTCTTAGTTTAAATAATTTTAAAGTCTAAATTACTCTATCCTGCCAATGCTTTTGTGTGGTGTTGGGGAACTACAAAATGTCAAAATTACAAATTGATTACAATATTCGGAGCAATCTGATGTGCAAAACACATTTTTTAACAATATAAAGTGTCGTTTCGTGTGAAAAAATAAACCACTGTGTTTTTGTTTGCTAATGTTCTGATTGATGATCGAAGTGTGAATACTTACTGAGCTGATTCAGTGAAATAAGCAAATAGTGTTATCAAATTTTCAGTTTTCACGAAAATTGTATGAGATGGCTAGTGACGAAGACGATAGTACTTGGTAAATATTTGAATTTTATTACTTAACTTAACCATTTCCTGTACCAAGTTAGTCTATACTTAGGTGGAACACATAATAATTGTTTCAGGCCATTGGTATTTTCTTGCATTTGCACAATGACATTGAACAAATATTTGCAACACCAACCATGCAAAAATTTTAAAACAAGCTGTTACTTTCATGTAACTCAAAAATTATAAAATTAGAATGTAATTTCCAAGTAACAATCAAAATGAAATAATAGTAATACAAATTATTATATTGTTAATACTTTCAGGTTAATTGAATTGGAGTCTGCACTCTTGGATGGCTGTTCTGCACAAGAAATTAATGTTCTCACCAAGGGCAAGAAGATACCAGAAAGCTTACGTCCAGATGTTTGGCTTCTTTGTCTAAATTGCCAAGAAGCAGGGAATCAACTTTTGTCTTTTGATGAAATATTTGATTTAACAAATCAAAATGAACTCCGAGATGATGTCAAAAAGTTTGTGAAAAGACTTGGAAATGATGATGATGATAAACTGTCAGTGATCTCAGATATTGAATCCATCATAACATTTTACTGTAAGTCGAAAGCCATTAATTACTGCACCAATAATGGTTGGATTGAAATATTGTTGCCATTATTGAGTTTGAAACTGCCTAGATCTGATACATACAATTTATTTGAAAAAGTTTTGCAGTTGTACATTCCACAAGGCTGTGTCAAGAATGGTGTTCCATTTCATATATTAAGATTGATTCTTCAATATCATGATCCAGAGCTGTGTTCCTTTTTGGATACAAAACGAATAACTCCTGAGCAATATTGTTTATCATGGTTAAGATCTCTTTTTGCTGGTACATGCAGTCTAGAGGTAGTGCTTTTTATGTGGGATTTATATTTTCAAAGGTCTGATCCTTTTTTTATATTTTTCCTTTGTTTGATAATGATTATTAATGCCAGAGAACAATTATTGCAAATGAAAAATGAAGACAAAGATGCAATCATTCAAACTTTAATTCAGATGCCTTCAGATCTAGAAGCTAATGATGTTTCTGACTTTTGTTCACTTGCACATTATTATTCTTTAAAAACTCCACAATCATTCCGAGAAGATGTTTTAGAAGTACTGTTCTCTGAAACTGGAGTAGAAATTAATTCTAAACTGTATTCTCAAGCACTATGTCTTCCTGTAGCTGTACATGAATTAATTGAAAGTGCTACTTTAGATTCTGGGAACAGTGACAGTGTCAAGTTCTTTTTGGTTGACTGCCGCCCAGCTGAGCAATATAATGCTGGTCACTTGTCAACTGCATTTCACCTTGATTGTAACTTGATGTTACAAGAACCTTCAGCATTTAACACAGCTGTGCAAGGATTACTGAATGCTCAGCGACAAGCATTGGCTGCTGGCTCTCTTGCTGCTGGAGAACATCTTTGCTTTGTTGGATCTGGACGAACTGAGGAAGATAGCTATGCTCACATGGTAGTTGCATCCTTCTTAAAAAGAAATACTAAACATGTCTCCATGTTGGAAGGAGGATTTGTTGCAATTCATGACTATTTTGGTCCTCATATGACTGATTGTTTAGAGGAACATAATCCATCCACTTGTTTAGTTTGTGCACCTAATAACAATAATGAAGGTACAGAAATACATCAAACCAAAGTTAGAGATAATATTCCAGCCAAACAGTTGTTCAGTAAATTATCTTCTGCAATGAAAGCAAAGAGTCAAGAAGTCAGGGGTAAGTTAATTGAATACATTGTCAATCCAAATTCCACATACAACAATGGGGAATGGCATGTATCTGCTGGAGATAGAAAGGAGCAAAGGTACAGGAATGTTCCTCCAGTGTTTAGTATTAATGATGAAGATGATGACTCAAGGTCAGACAGTCTTAGGCGAGACTATACGGATTCTGATTCATTAGAAGAAATTGTAGAAGTGCAATCCTACCTGAAGGAACATAATGTTGTTGACAGTTTCCCTTGTCAAGAAGTTCTGCTTAATGGATATATGCATGACTCTTACTTAGTAGTTTCTGAAACTCACTTGATTGTTTTACGCGACATTCCAAATAAAAGAGGCGTTGCGAAAGTGATGTCTAGAAGACCTTTATCCACTATTGTTAAGATAACAGCAAAAAAGAGGCATCCTGAATTAATTACCTTCAAATATGGTGTACCAGATGGTGACAATCTCTTAATTAAAGACATGGACCGCTTCCTTATACCAAATGCTTCCATAGCTACGAAAGTTGTTTCAAATCAAATTGTTCAACAGTTGGATAGCAAGACATAGAAATAACCACTTTATTGCAAGTTACCTGTGACATAAATCAAATAAATAAAGATTCTTTGGCTCCGTAGTAAATTTTATCCCCCCTAAATTGTAATTGCCGACACCCATTATTCACTTTTCTCTCACTCATTGAAATTAAAGTTGCTTTAATTACTTAACTATTTCGTTATCGTCTGTCATAATTCTGACTAGATACTCACAAATGGTTCTCCAATAGTTAAAATTTATTACTTAAATAAAATGCGATGTTGAGTATAATAGATGCCCAATTATCATGTCCAACATATTATCATGCCCAAAAATGTCACTTTTCTCTCTAAATCGCAGCTGTGTAGGTCCTACGGTCAAATTAGCGCGTCACCTCTGAATGTGAGAAAATAAGCTAGAAACTCGTAAACACCTTTTCTTTGGCCAAATGTCATAACGATTGACTTTGAATAATAATAATGCAGACACGAGATTTAATGAGAATTTTGAAACAATTTTCAGAACTCCAGAATGAGATCTCTAATTCCGCTTTGTGTCAAGCGTGTTCAAGCTTACATAAATGATTGGCACCTATCTACCTACTCCTATAAAGTTTGTACACTGGCACAGTTAGCCGACATCGACTCGGTTACCAAGAAGGAAGAAAAAAAACTATAGTATAGCGTATAGCCTAATGGCATTAGGATTAGCTAGCCTTTTTTGGCTAGTGTTCCCTTATCTCTGCACTCGTCCACTCCACTTGACTCCGTGAACTTTTCGTCTTTCATCAATAAGTAACTTTCTTTTATTTTGTGATGTTTTCCTCTTACGAGTGTACCTTTTGTTTGAAGAAATTATCAATTCTTTTTTCTTGAAATATGAAACAATATGGTGGTAAAATTTTGTGTCATTGACTTACTACCTATAGATCTTGGGATTACTATCGAATTGGAAAATATGTTAGTTTCATTAGGAATTATCTGTATAAATAAACAGTATTTACTTTCTTTATTATTGTAACTTATAACTTAACACCATTTAGCGGGATATGTTTAATTTGTCAATTTACTTAGATTAAAACACAGACTAGATTAAAATTAGGCATAGGAACTATTGCGGATATTAAAACGCATGTATTTAATACATTAGACTCCATGTTACATAGATACTTTGCTATATCTAGATCGCTAATTCTAACTGTTTGGAATGGCGACAAACTTGATCGTTACTTGTATCCTAAATTCCTAAATATCCATACTTAGGTACCATAATATTATTTAACTTTTTCACATTTTATTCCCGCCAACGTCCTTTGAAAAAATTAAACGTCCTTAGAAAAAATGCCCCAAATGTCTCGTGATCACGCGACATTTAAATCATAGATCGTAAATCTTCATATTATTTTTTTTGACACGGATCAGAAGCTACCAAGCTAAGATTGTGGTGACAATGATAAAAAAGCTTTGGCGGATTTCCGTATTACAAACTTTAACACCTATCATCGAATTTAGGTTAAGACAGCCTAGACCTGTTATTTATTATTAAGTATTAAGAATTATGTTACCGCCAATGTACAGACAAATTTCTTTAACACATTTTCAACCTTATCACAATACTGGAAGGCAGATTCGGGTAGGTTGACCTGATTGTGTCTGTACCTACTCTATTTTTTATAATTTTATGTAAGTATCTAGCTATAACAAAATGTGATAAATTAGTATATTAAAGATGCACTGGTGTTTAAATATTGCCAAACCAGTTTGTTGCAAAGTTCTTAGTTAATTGAGTAGTAAACAAAGGTAATTACTTATTATGAAGGCCTTTGAAGAATACACGCGAAACATTATAAGTACGAACAGCTGATAATAATACAATAGCTGAAAATAACTTATAGGTACTATGATCTACTTGTGGTTTAAAAACCACAGGTGTTACATTTCCATGTATGTACCTACTTGTCTGTCTATTTATGCAAAATCTAAGGTACAAATCCGGAGGCAGTAGTCGCAAACCGCGCTCGCTAACTTTTACAAGTACCTACAGACGCCAGTTGGTAGGTCAACCTACCCGAATCTATCAAATTTTACCAAACGAAAATTAACCTTCCACTATTGTGATATGGTTGAAAATCTATTAAAGAAATCTGACATGTTTGAGGTAGGCTGTTGTGCTGGCGTCTGTACAATTTCCTTTACTTTCTGAAAATCGTCTTCAAAATAAAATAAAATTAATGTCTATTAATGTAGCAAGATGTTTTAGAGCTATGTTAAAACTTCACTGTTTTTCATACGCCTACAAATATGGCTGGCTCGTTGTTTTCTAAATAAAGGCGAATGAAACGTCTAAAGGCTGCCTGTCGATACCCTTGTTAATTTGAGAAAACCAGAGGTCATAAAGTGGATAATAATCCTTTTCAAGAAAGGCTTTAAAAGGTTTTAAATAATGTTCAATACTTATTTGTTTAGGTAATCTAAGTCATTATTTTTATTAATTTTTTTGCGGCCTTTTATACGAAATATTTACCAGTTAAAGATAATGCAGTCGACACCTTTAATGTGCTTCATTATACCTGCATTAAACATGAGCAGACGAAAACATTTTTTTCTAATAGATCCTTTTATCTTGCTTACCTAACTATTATGTACGAAGTTTCATTAAATTCGGCTCAGCCATTTCGAAAAAAAAGATGTACGTGCTCCTAATGTTATGTAATACTATATGGCTCCAATGATATTCTAAAATAAATATTGATATGGCTCATAAATAACTTCGCAATCAATTATTTCTGTAACGATAAAGGCACGCATAGATTTAATCAATGGGGATTGTCTTAATTTTTCAAACATTCGATTTTATTTTATTTTCTGCAAATTTAGAGCATTTTGAGAAACTAATTTGAATATTTTTATGATTGGCTCAATAGTTTTTTTATTTTTAATATTTTAATTTTTGAGGTAGCTGACGTCACCATTGACCAAAAAGTTGTGCCGTTGCCTCACCAGTGAATAATTTAAAAAACTGCCTGACAACACAACGTCACTTTCTCCTGATAGTAGACGTCAGTTAACATCCTTAGTCGGGGAGCCCAGGGAGGGAATTTTAATGTGGCTCCAGCGCATCAGATTATCATAAAGGAGAAATCTTGCACCCTTTAATGTACCTGTACCAAGTATCAACCCTTCATATGGTCCCCACCATTGGTTGTGTGGGAGAACCCGCCAGATTAGTAAAAAAAAATCGATCCACAGAAATACTTGAGCGAGTCAGATTACGAAAAGGTAGATTAATTACGTTCAAAAAATTGTATATGATTATGTACATTGAAGATGGCGGACATTAAATCACGACTGATACTTGCGAACTAACAGGTAGTTCACCTTTTCTCCGCGAGTCTACCGACTTCGCCCCATGGAAAACGTCAGATTATTAGTGAGTATGATTTTTACAGTGTTAGTTTCAATTAAAAAAAAATGGAACGCGCTCGAGTATTTCAAGATTACGTTTTTTTTACCAATAGAAATATGAATTATTACTTTGTGCCACATCCAAATCGTCAGACATTTTAATACGACACTTTTTAAGGTCTACTTTACATACACTTTGAATATCTGACGCGCTTGATTAACTTTTTTTTTGGATTTTCAACCGCTTGCCACGGACAGCCCCCGCGAGTTAATCGTCCGATTAATATGTATTGGTTATCAGAAATAGAAAAGCGCGTTTACACTGTAAATAGCTGACGCGCTCGAGTACTTCTGTACAACTGTTTTTTTTACAGTTTTAAAACTGTTTACACGCCCTTCCCCCCACTAAAATAGAAAACTTGTCAGAAACTTTTTTCTTTTTAGAACATATTCTTTCAAATCCAATAGGTCGCCATGATGCTCGAGTAACTGCAAATTAGAATCCTCGCCTCCCCTACTATAAAAATACAATAAATTTTTGAAATCGGTTTTTATTTTTGTTTTTTAAAACGGAAAGTCGTCGACGAGGTGACATTATTGTTCGTTTTCCTGAGCAATACTTTAGCATTAACTTAATGAATATACAAAGGTATCTAAAGCTTTGATATCTTACTTACATCAAAATGATCTTCGCAACAGTAGGTACATTTTATAAACCTTGCAATATTACACGCCTACATCACGGCATCACTTTTCTCGCAAATCTTATAAAGAGATTATGAGGCATGTTGCAGAAATAATCATAAAATATATAAAAAACTAAACATTATTATTTGTTTACATTTTTGACATTTTTAATTTGACACTTGACAGATTGTTGAAAATACTTGCCACTTACTTTTTATTGTCTGAGGCAACGATACAAAACGGTACAGCCAATAATAACGTCACTTGAAGGGCAAGGAAGGTCAAGCGTATTTTATCAAAAATATCAATCAAATATGAACATTTTTCATTTTTGATTGGTTACTAATGATTAGTAACACTATTCCTAGAAATGGTTTTTCAATTACAACATATTGAAAAAAATGAACAATGCCCATTGAGTATGTGAAATTAAGTTAATAGGTAGATACCTACCTACAGGGTCTTATAAGACTCTAAATGTTTTTTACATGCACACAAATATATTCATGGTTTACATTTTATATATAATGATCATGTATAAAATGTTGATACACATGGACTTGCACTTTAGTAAGCTATCGAAATAATATTGTAGATTTGTAATGATTATTATTAGTGTCCGACCGAAACTGATTTTTCAGCCGAAACCGAAACCGAAACCGAACTTTCGGCCTAGCTCTCAGTTTCGGCCGAAACCGAAACCGAAACCGAAACTTTTTAACGCATTTAAAATACGATTATTTTCTAAATTTTTTTGTCTTTTTTTAACATTTGTTAACACAAGAAAATGTGTATAATTATACAGGAATTACAGGATGACTGTAGACCGATTTTGACGAAAACTAAAACTGCACCATTGGATTTTAGAAAAATCAATAATCCTGACCAGGAATCGAAACCGCAGAATTTGGAAAAAAAAACCACACGTATTATTACATCAAATTCTGGAAATGTTATACGGCAAACTTATGGAAATAGGAGATTTTTAAGAAATTGCTGTTTTTCTATGTTATTTAACTTCTACTGTAGTGGCGTACGCTGATGATACGGCAATTTTGGCATATGGTCAGGACCGGCAAGAGGCAACAGAGGTTGCAGAAGCAGTGTTAAGGCAAATTACCTTCTGGTTGTCCAGAAATAGCCTTACCTTAAACGTTGAGAAAACCAAACTCACCACGTTCACCTCGCGCCCCTCCACGCAACCGGCGGAACACAAGATCTCGGTCAGGGCACACCAATGTGACATCCAATTCAGCAACTGTAATTGCCCAACCCTTACCAGGGTTCCGTGTATAAAATATCTTGGGCTACAACTCGACGCCTGTCTATCATGGAAAACTCACCTTCAGTCCCTGTCAACACGCATAAGGAAGCTCATTTTTGTTTTTAAAAAACTTAGACTATCTGCACATTTCGACACCTTAAATATAGTTTTCAACGCTCTCTGCGGTTCCATTGTAGGATATTGTATAACTGTCTGGGGAGGAGCTGCTAAGACAGAAATTATCAAGGTGGAGCGCGCCCATCGTGCTGTGATCAAGGTACTGCTGGGAAGGCCCTTCCGTTATCCGACTCATCGATTATACATGGACTATAAAACTCTCACAGTGAGGCAGCTTTTCGTTCTCCG
This sequence comes from Agrotis clavis, assembly GCA_954870645.1. Lineage (NCBI taxonomy): Eukaryota > Metazoa > Arthropoda > Insecta > Lepidoptera > Noctuidae > Agrotis > Agrotis clavis. Next base: position 14,153,790 of record OX940922.1, read on the forward strand.
TTCAATCATGCGTAAACACGCTACACTTCCGCCTCCTCAAACTAGTAGCTCCACTCCAAAGAGAAGACCAACCCCAGCTTGTCCAAAACTACAAACTACATGTTAACACTGCATTCGCAGAACGCCACTTTCCTTTTTTGAGCTCCTTACTGTACAACAAATTGCACACAAAACTTAACATACACACTTTAAACTCACATAAATGCAAACTCAAAACCAAAGAATATTTAATGTCGCTCGATTACGACGAAACAGAAAAACTAATTAAACCACCCTTTAAATGATACCTCGAGTAAACATAAATTATTCTACCTGTCTCACTCATTTACACCCCTCTTACATCATATTTCACTCACTCACACAAACACATAATAATTACCAGCCTCAACCTCACTACACCCACAACTACTTTACACTTACACACTATCACCTTACACCCCCACCGCCACACACACACCTCAGCATAACTATTTACATGCTTGTCTGTTTGGTCGGGCCTTGAATTTAAACTTTTTTAATTCTAAATTACGTTATTTATTTGCTTTCACCATACTAAATGTGTATCCTACTTTGCATAAATTCTTTAATTCTAGTAGTTATAATGGACGGATGAAATGTCCCCATAACACAGGTTCTTCCTAGCATGGGGATCATTAATCTATGTTAAAATATGTCTTCTTATATTTTAGTGCTTTGTTTGTGTCTGTCTAAATTTTTCTGTAACACTATTGGCAAATAAAATTTATTATTATTATTATTATTATTATTACTGAGCCATAATCTATTTAAAATTATAAAAAATCATAGTTTTCATTTTCTCACTGGATTTGTAGTCTCAACAATCGCACTTTATTCAGAAATATCTACGAAATTACTGAATTAAAAAAATAGCATTATTTCAAAGAAGAAACCGTTCACTTATGTTTCAAATACAGTCACGGCCTTGACGATTGATAACTTTTTAATCATTAACGTACGTAACAAATATACTTTATTATTACATGAATATACAAGACTTACTCTTGGCAGTAAACTCAAAAACATAACCTCAACTCACGATTAAATGAACGGTGGCGAACAGCGCCGGGCCCCACCGTCGAGCAAGCACGTGTTGGCTACGAATTTTACCGAACGACACTCGAAAATGTACGAACATTGAGTTTCGGCAGGGCCGAAAGTTTCGGCTATATTCTGGCCGAAACCGAAACTAAGGCCGAAACTAGATTTTTTGGCCGAAACCGGCCGAAACCGAATCCGAAACCGAAATTTCGGTCGGTCACTAATTATTATCTTTCATGTATTCCTAATAAAAGGCGATAATTATCACCGTGTAACTGTGTGTTATAAGTAGATGTTCTATTTTCAACGTTTACTACTCTTAAATTATTTGTATATTTAGTTGTTATTGAAATAAAGAGATATATTACAACTACCCGTTTTTGTTTATTTTCCATCAAGCTCTAAACTAGCCGTCGTATTTGATGTTTCATATTTTCTAGTGCTCATTGCTCACTTACCTGTTGCTCACTGTATTTTGCGGACGATGATTTCACTAATACCATGCGAAACTTAAAAAAAATGTTGCCCCACACTAGGAATTTCTATTTCTCCTGTGTCGTGGGTGCGTTTACAAACATATACTCAAACGCCCAAAACAACCACTTTGTAGATCTTACAAATGTTTGCTCCGTGCGGATATCGAACACGCGGTACGCAGCACAGCAGTCCGATCGCTCAGCCACTGCGCTTAAGAGGAAACACCACGGCCGTTTTTCCATACAAACGTAGTCCCCTGTTTTCTCCCTGTATAATGCCAGTAATGCAATATTTTTTTTTACAAAAAATCTATGACCACTATTGGCATGTCTCTATGTTTTCCTATTTTCCATAAATTAATTATTAAAAGAGATATGAACATTCAAAATCCTAAAAAAATGGCCAGATTTTTCGCTGTGTTCAAATATCCAGAAAACAAATTTGACGAGATTATATAAAAAAAGGAAAACATAAGAACACGGCCAATGCCTTTTTTTATTTTTTAAAGAAAAAAGTAGTGAAATCGGTTAAGTTTTGGAGGAGTAATCAGGGGACTACAAATCGGTGATTTTGTGCCATTTAATAAGGTATTTTCGGTCCAAGCTGCAGTTGTCTCTATCGCGCTCTGTAACTCTGTTGTGGGCACTGCGCGACAGCAATAGATTTTACAAATACCTATTTTTCAATTCTCCAGCCCTTGGTGTTTCCTCTTAACAGTGCCGTCAAAACTCATCATCTGTTTAGACTTTATCTAACTAGGTATATTGGGGTCAGCTTTCAGTCCAAATCTAGATACTACTTAGCAACCGTTGATCGAAGACGAAGTCTTTGTTACTTACTTGATCACAATCAATGTCGAGGGATTTCAGGAATAAGAAATAAAAATAAAACATTCCACTGTTTTAATTCTCTTATGTATTTTATTTCATTATTATGTGTAGGTAGGTATGTTTTTAGTAAGTACGCATAAAAACAATTAAATATGTAGGTATGTACAAATTAAACCAAGCCACAATGGTAGAGCCACTAAACTCAGTAAAATATGAAATGATCCAAAACGAATAATGAAGGACAGCTCACATAATCACTGGTTCCTCAGTTAACACTTTTGTGTTGGTCCTCTTACACCATCAATCCATTGTTCGTTGACAAAGAAAATATTACTTACCTAAATGTTAGGTATTAACGCTTTAATTCTTATTATTATTAATAATAGTCATTCTACTGTTGCAGCTCCGTTTAATTAAATACAGGCTCATTATGACACAAGTGCACAGATACCAACCACTGTAAAATTAAAGATTATACCTCATCGAATTAGATACCTACCATCTTACGATATTGCTTTTTCGGTAATCATTAACACCCCTATGCACTTGTGTTTAGAGCCTTTACAATTTGAGAAAGGTATAAACTCCGAAAATTCTTAACAAACAGGTAGATAGGTACTTACCTACTGATACCTACCATTGATTCAAATCAATATCCTCGTTTTGCAGACGTTTTTATTTCAATTAATAAACCTTTAGTAACGATAAGAACAATCAAACATCGCTTAATAATAAGTATTCAAATAGGTAACATTATTTAAAAAAAAATCACTCATTGGACAGCGCATCTTGATTTAAACTTCTACAAATCATACCATTTTTGTTAATTATTAGAATTATGTACAGCATAATTTTAAATTGTAGATTTCTATAGAAGTCAAGAGATTTGTGTAAATATTAAGTACTATGCATAATAATCTGCAATCTTATAATTTTTCGTAATTAACTAGTTATTAAAATAGGAAAGACAGGTAATTGATATGTTTCGTTTAAATAAGTCACATTTTCAGGTTTTACTGGGTATGAATTAGTATCTAGTAATTTCGGACAATCATCCAAGTAGATTGCCTCAGTACTGTCAAACCCACAGTGCTAATTGACACACTTAAGTACAAATGTTACAAATATTATCATGATAACGGCTATCAAGTGCAGAAAACAAACATTTCTGGATCTGATAGTACCTACGATGTCATTTATTTCAGGTATTTTTTTTTTCTATGTACAGTTAGAATTCTCATATTTAGTTTTACTTTTATTTGGTTGGTAGGCATCTAGTAACTAGGTATAAGCCTATTTTATTTTTCAGAATTCGAATTGGGTAACCTAGGTAAATTGTAAGTGTAAAAAACAATATTTACAGTCGGTTAAATTAAAAATTGTGTATTTATAATAACTATTTATGTACATTATTTATTCCATTTAATAGGCCTATCTACATACTTAGAGGGCAGCGAAAATGACTTTTCGGTATTTGAAGGATTTCGACCTACACAAGCAGAATTACTTGCAGGCAATGTACGCATCTTAACATCTGGTTGAGTCAGGTTGAGATACCTACAACGTGTAACGTTAAATGCGCAAAACCTCTCGTGCGGTAACTCAGCCCATGTTACTGAACAATGTTTGTTCTGAGACTTGGAAATTCGCAAAAAAAAAAAAATGGTTTTTCATACAAAATGAGAAATTGATCGGGCCCATCAGTATGAAAAATCTTTTTTTTTTGTGAATTTTCAAGTCTTAGAACAAACATTGTTCAGTAACATGGGCTGAGTTACCCCACGAGAGTTATTGCGCATTTAACGTTACACGTTGTATATTTATCTAAATCAGAGTAAGGCCGCACAGTGTGCGGTCAAGGAGCCATTTGAAGAATCAAGAATTTAATTTTATTCAGCTATTTAATTTATGCACTGCAGGCCGCACGTAAGTGGTACCGAACAAAATCAAAGAATTTTGTCTCGCATTTCATTTTTAGGGTTCGGTAGTCAACAAGGAACCCTTATAGTTTCGCCATGTCCGTCCGTCCGTCTGTCCGTCCGTCCGTCCGTCCGTCCGTCCGTCCGTCCGTCTGTCCGCAGCTTAGCTCAGAGACGCAAAGTACTAGAAAGCTGTAATTTGGTGTAAATATACGGATTTGTTGCGCCGAAAAAGTGGTAAAATAAAATCTCGTAAAATATATTTTTTTAGGGTACCTCCTGTACACGTAAAGTGGGGATGTTTTTTTTTTCTCGCGTACCCCTCAGTGTGGGGTATCATTAAATAGGTCTTTAAAAAAATATTAATAGTTTCCATTAACAATTTTTTGATAAAAACATTCGTTTGTGAAATATTAAGCTTTAAAGTCCTAATTTTTGCTCGACTCGAGTGTCCCCCTCCCTCTACCAGCTAAACGGTTATGTTTGGGGGTGTGAAAAAATTCACAATAGTAGTATATATGTATAACGAAGTTTAAAAGAAAATTAGTCGGGACGTAAATAACGCCTACACGTACTTTCCACTTTTAATTATGCGGTCCAACGTACCACCTCTTTATACTAAGTAGGTATATACTTACCTAAATGGATTTAATGGATATTCTGAAGGTTGGATATTCTGAATGGCTACAATTTAAATGCTCATCAATAAATCTTTTTTTATACCAAAATGGATAAATGCTCACAAAATCTAAAACTCGCTTTAGTAAGATTTCAGGGACTCCCCGAAGTTCGGTTTGGTTAGGTTCCTTTAAACCCTGCAAACAGAAGAAGAAACCCCGCGAAGCGTGGCTTCGTAGACCCTGCTTAAGGTCGTTTTTTTTTTAATATTAAGTACAGAAAATAGGTTCATTTCTACAACACTATAAGATACACAATTTGGTGACCATTTATCCATTCTGGCAGGTAGGTATTTAGACTTTTTGGTTTTAATACTTTTCTGGTCGATGTTTAAACACAAGCCATTCTGAATTAAAGTGGCTTTAGTGTTAAAATTGAAATTATTTATTTATCTGGTTTTACTCTGGCAGGTTAATAATACGCAGAATTGTGTAGTCATTTATATTATTAAGTATATATATAATCATAATTTATGTGCATGACGAACACAATGTTGGTTAAGTGTAAAAGATTATCCTGAACTAGAATACTTATAACTAGGCACATAGGACCGACCTACCTGTGTCCGTTTCGACCGCGCGGCCATGAGACGTTTTTTTTTAAATAAAAACCATCCCAAGTTTTTGTAAAAAAATGTAAAAGTCGATTCCCAAAAACCATAAATTTGTCAAAGCAATGGTTAAAAAGTTATAAGGGTTTGAACGTGGCCGCGCCATCGAAACTTTCCGAACCGCGCGGCCATGGAGATCTTTAAAACTAAGAGTCGCAGAGACCTGAAATTTTGGGAAATAGTAGATTGAATTTGTAAACCAAATGTAAAAATAGGGTCAATCAGGGTAATTGTAAACTGGGGTGATTGGAAACAACTCCCATTAAACTTTTAATAATGTATTTAGGTTGACGGTCATGAAACAGAACGTTATTTTAATCTGTTGTCCATCACTACAAAGATCAATTTATTCATTTTTCAGAAAATTAATCTCAATTTCAGTGTTACGAAAAGTTGTCTGCAGAAAAATTGTTTTCATGTTTTTGCACGAAGTTGATAGTAAAATATTTTGTAAGAAAAGTTGATAGATAAGTTGTTGATTGTTTTTTTCGCTTTGATTTAATGGAATTATCTTTGCATTTTTCAAGCTTTCCATCAATAACATCAATATAACAAGCAGCAAAGTAGTGTTTACATTTTCCCATACGATATACTAGGTGGAGGTAATTGTAAACAGGTTAGGGGGTGATTGTAAACAGTGGGGTAATTGTAAACTCTTATCATTTCTGCTACTAACATAGTGATGGGTAAACGTAAACAATTCTTTTCAAGTACTTTTTCAAAATGCCACGCGTTTACATCCAAAAAAGAGACAAAATATAGGTACCTTGACGGACTTAAAAAATGCTGTTAGGATGTAAAGGAAAACAAGAAGATTTTTGCCATATTGCCAGCTCGCGTGGAAGAACACATAGCTGCTTGCCTTAAAACTCAGGCACAAATGGGCCTTCCGGCCTTCCTGTTATAAAAGAAGAACTAAAAAACCTTGTTAAGGAGTATTTTGACACTATACCAGCTACTATGATTGTGAAAAACGTAAATTTGCTTACTTTGAATGAAAAAGAAACAGAGTTTATATTGATGGATGATGAAGACTATGTTTGTTTTGATTACTAAGGCATTATGTACCATAAACATCTCATGGTTGCAGTTAATTTAAAAACAAATAATAGACAGAGCTCCTACATATTTTGTTTTCTTTTACCCCCTTTAAAAATGTATGGGTTTCCATAATTCGTTTACAATTACCCGTAAAACAATTAAATGTTTCCAATCACCCCGTAACTTAGTCAATGCAAAATATCGAATCTATATGATTTGTTTACATTTACCCCTGTATATTGGTAGACGCTCAGAACAAAATCTTTTGCATTTATGAGACTCAAAACAGTGAAAACGAGTTAGCGGAATTATAATGCTTATCACGTAGGCTTACCTTTGATGTTCACATTTACCCCAAAATCTCATTTTTTGTTTTAAAGTCAGGGTAAAATGTAAACACTTAATTTTCAAAGCCGCTAATGACGCAGTTCAAATGGTTGATGTTGCAGTTCTTAGATAAATTACTATATTATCAAAGTAATTAACTCTTCTTTTCTAACTACCAATATTTTTTTTTACAAAGCCAAAAGTGTATTAGTTCAAAAGGTATTTTTCAAAAACGTTTACAATTACCCTGATTGACCCTATAGAAAAAAATCCTGTGTTTGTATTTTAGGAGTTGTAAGGATAAAACCTCATGGCCGCGCCATTGAAACGGTGTCAAAAACGTTATAGCCGATATCTCACTGAAAAAGAATCTCAGACGTCTGAAATTTTTTGTAAAACACAGATTTGAATTTGTCGAAACTAGTAAAAATACAACAAAAAATCCTAGGTTTATATTTCAGGAGCTGTAAGACTAAAACGCCATGGCCGCGCCATCGAAACGTTGAAAATTTCGTTTTTTGCCAATATCTCGCTGAAAAAGCATCGCAGGGGTCTGAAGTTTTTTGTAAAACACAGATTTGAATTTGTCAAAACTAGTAAAAATACAACAAAAAATCCTAGGTTTATATTTGAGGAGCTGTTGAAGAAAATCTTCAATGCGTCTTGAATATGTTGATTAGGGTGACCACGGATTATTAATTACAGAGAAATTTCCACCTTTTTTATAAAAAATGATATCCCAAGGATTCGTTGAACAAAATTTTAAAAAATCACATAAATTAGAGATTGTTCGATTGTTGGTACATATATGTTTTAAAAAAAAGTAATTATTAAATAAAAAAATCAGGTCGGTGTAAGACGATACATAATTTAACATATGGTTTAATCGATGACTATTAAGATATTAAACAACAGGAGAATTTTAAAAACTATAGTGAGAATAAGCTCCATTTAAAGACGGGGCGTCTTTAAATGGAGCACTCAACATAGAACAATCTCTAAATTATGTGATTTTTAAAGATATTAGCCATATTATTGCTCCTCATTGTTCGACGAATCCTTGGGATATCATTTCTTATAAAAAAAGGTGGAAATTTCTCTGTAAATAATAATCCGTGGTCACCCTAATCGACATATTCAAGACGCATTGAAGATTTTCTTCAACAGCTCCTCAAATATAAACCTAGGATTTTTTGTTGTATTTTTACTAGTTTTGACAAATTCAAATCTGTGTTTTACAAAAAACTTCAGACCCCTGCGATGCTTTTTCAGCGAGATATTGGCGAAAAACGAAATTTTCAACGTTTCGATGGCGCGGCCATGGCGTTTTAGTCTTACAGCTCCTGAAATATAAACCTAGGATTTTTTGTTGTATTTTTACTAGTTTCGACAAATTCAAATCTGTGTTTTACAAAAAATTTCAGACGTCTGAGATTCTTTTTCAGTGAGATATCGGCTATAACGTTTTTGACACCGTTTCAATGGCGCGGCCATGAGGTTTTATCCTTACAACTCCTAAAATACAAACACGGGATTTTTTTCTATATTTTTACATTTGGTTTACAAATTCAATCTACTATTTCCCAAAATTTCAGGTCTCTGCGACTCTTAGTTTTAAAGATCTCCATGGCCGCGCGGTTCGGAAAGTTTCGATGGCGCGGCCACGTTCAAACCCTTATAACTTTTTAACCATTGCTTTGACAAATTTATGGTTTTTGGGAATCGACTTTTACATTTTTTTACAAAAACTTGGGATGGTTTTTATTTAAAAAAAACGTCATGGCCGCGCGGTCGAAACGGATACACCTACCTACCTACTTATGGATATGTAGGTACTGGGGATTACCTATTTACAAGTTACTTTTTCCTCTATGGACTTACATAATAAATATTACCCCTATAATTAAGTGTATATCTATTCATATTTTAGATTCATAAGCATTCTTAATTTTATTTAATGAAAGGGTTTATTTTTGTTCTGGAAGTAGGTACTAATCTTGATTAAAAGGGACGCAGTAGAGACACCATGTTTCTTCTACTATACCTTACAAAACTTATTGTTAAAAATAAGAATAATAACCGCTCTAAAATACTCCCATTTCTTGCTTTTTTTCGTAGAATTAATTATGAACTGGCAAAAAACTACATAAGCATTACGCATAAATTATAAGTATGAAAAAGTTGATCAAGTCTTGTTAAATTTAATAAACTTCATAAAACTACTCGTCCTTTACAATTAAATTTGATCCCATTTGTTTGCATTGGCAATAGACTTGTTAGTAAAATGGGACGTTGATCGCACTTGATATTAGGTATCGTCGACATTCAGGCATATTTTGATGCAAAAACACATATTATGTAGTTACATACGTCAACCTTACATCAGCGTCATCAGTTTAAATCATAAGTATGATTTTTGTTGCGCAAGTGTTAAGGCTTAGTAGGCTTACAGCTGCTTATGTGTGTACTAGAGATGTTACGAATATTCGCATTCGCATTCGCATCATGCGGATATTCGCATATTTTTAGACATTCGCATTCGCATTCGCAAATTCATGCGAATATTTTGCGAATACTAAAGACTGAAAAAATACCAATATCTGGTACGGTCAGCCAAGAAAGTGGTGTACCAGTTTTGATTTAGTTTCCCGGTCATCGAAAATTACAACAAGGTTCGTTATAAAAAGATATTACTGAAAGAGACAACATTATCATGACGTAAACCTATGTATTTAGTATTCATACGTCATATGTCACATATAAGTACATGACATTTTAACCTTTAGTATAAATGAAAAGGACATTAGTTTCTACAAAGCAATTGAAATGTTTCCAAACAAAAGTAATAAAAACTATTTAAATAGACAACCGAATTCCATTTGAAAAAGAAAACTGACAATTGACATTTTGTCAAATATATGCAAAAAATCGATATATTTTCCGTGTTATTTTTCAATCAACTGCATATAAAATCATCTCAATGCCTGCCAACTTGACCATTGCCGAAAGAGCACAAATAATTGCCCAATTTAATGAGGGAAGCAGTATCAGTGCGATATCCCGGAATTTGAATATATCGAGGCGTTCTGTCCGCTTTTGGATTCGTCGTGAAGGAGAGGTGGGAAGTTTGTTGGATCACAGAAGAAGTGGTCGCCGGCCTGCACTCTCCAATAACGATAAAGAATTCATGAGACGGGAATATGAAATCAATGGTTTTAAGCCCACAAAACATTTTGCGGAGATGTTCGATGTGAGTGCCCAAACAATAAGGAATCATCTACATTACATGGGGTTGCACCACAGGCATTACGCCAAGAAAATATATTTGACGGATGCTCACAGACTTGCTCGTCTGAACTTCGCCAGAGAGCACTTAGAGTTTGATTGGTCTAATACAGTGTTTTGTGATGAAAAAACGTTTAAATCCAGTCAGCATGGACGTCTTCACCTTTGGCGATATAATTCAACACGGTATAAAGATGATCATGTAATTCCAAATAGAGAATCAGGTCGAATTTCCGTAAATATTTGGGGCTGGATGAGTGCGGATGGTGTAGGAGAATTGTGTTCTCTACCTCCTCGAGCGACGGCTGTAAATTATATCGACGTGCTTCAGAATGCAATGCTACCGACAGTCCGTAATGTTTACCCGGAGAACGAAGTGCCACAATTTGATTTTGTTCAAGATAATTGTTCAATTCATAATGCGAGGATCGTAAGAGCCTGGTTTCGTTCACACACTGACGTAAGGGTAATTCAGTGGCCCTCAAGATCGCCGGACCTCAACCTGATAGAAAATCTTTGGGGCCTTATGGTCCAACGATGGTCGCATCAAAATGAAAGAACCAAACAAGCTCTTATTAGTCACTGTAATTATATTTGGGAGGAAATGCGGGGAACCGATATTTGCTCACGGCTTGTTGGTTCAATGAGGTCTCGTCTTTTAGAGGTTATAGAGGCCAACGGCGGTTACACCCGTTTCTAATTTTTAAAAATTTTCAATATCTTCTAAATATTACTATATATGCTATGTTTTTGTTTGTTATAAGTATTTTAAAATTTATTGTAGAAATTTAATAAAAGGATAAATCTATTTTTAGCTTGTTTTTTATTGATATTGTAATTACAAGTTTACAGAAATTGTAGGTTTGTGGATTCGCCTTGTGCCTTTACAATTTTATGTAACTTGTTGATTACAATTCTGAATTTGTAGATACAATTTTGTCATCAAAATCTACAGCCCCCCGCCGTTGATTTTACGACGTCATTGGTTCCATCAAGTTCAAACTAAGAACAGCTGTCACGTTACAAACAGTAATAGTCGTTATCAATAATCAGATAAAGACAGCAATAGAAGTTGTCAGATCGATCTGCAAGCGAAACTAATCTTTATCACCTATGAATCTGCAAGCGATATTCAACCTTAGGGTGGTACACCACTTTCTTGGCCGACTGTACTCCTTCTTCCACACACTCCATTCATTCTTATCTTTTGTCGTCCTCTCCATTCATCTTTTGTTTAATCTGCCTTTATCTCGCCATTCATCAATATTAATGTGCATCAAATCAATCACAATAATTAATCATAAATATGACCATGCTAAGATAAACGTGTTTCTGTCTGTTTTTCTTTCACTGACGCCATTCTTAGAGCCACTCTTATACAGGGTGAATTATCCAATGGGGTGTGGATGGCTAAATCCGAAACTATGAGGAATATCGAAAAACATTGAAAGGAGTCTCGAGGCCAATTTTGACGAAAACTAAAAATGCATCACGGGATTTTAGCAGAATCAGTAATCCTGGCCAGGAATCGAACCAGCTGGAGCAAGGATCAAATTCTGGTGAAGTAAAAATGCAGTGTTAGTTTTCGTCAAAATCGGCCTCGAGACTCCTTTCATAGTTTTTCCAAATTTCTTTTAGTTTCATAAGGCCAACCACGCCCAGTTAAAAAAATCACCCTGCATACTTTTCCATTCTCGTTACAGACAGGAAGTAAAAAAAATAATAAAAATAAGTTAAAAAGTTACATTAAAAATTGTTTCTTTTTGTATTTTCTAAATTATCAAAAGTAATTGATTTAAAACTGAATATTCGCATTCGCGAATATTGGAATTGAATATTCGCATCCGCATTCGCATTCGCGAATGTCAAAAATTAGATATTCGCAACATCACTGGTGAGTACCTACTTAGTTGATGAGTTGACTATACCTGGTAATTTTAAGAAATATGCAGATTCCAATCCAAAAGAAGATGCATTTTTTGAGATATTACTTACAGGCAGGGACCGAAACCGGTATGATCAATACGGGTATTTTTTCGGTAACAACCTTTTTTTCTTTTACAGGTAATTTTAAAGATTACCTTTATTATTAAAAGTGAATACATAACCAGTATTAATACCGGTTACCGAAATAAAAATTACCCCTATCTTGCACACTTCACACGTGCCGTCGGCAATAGTCACAGGGCGCGCATCGCATGTGTGTGTGACAAAGAGTCGTTATCTTTAGTTAACCGGTATTAAAACGGTAACCTGAATAGAGGTTACATTTTTCTTCGGTCTGGTTACCCAGGTAGCGGTTACCTAAGTCTGAAAAATAACCAAAATTCTTCAATACCGGTACCGTAATTTATAAAGGTTTTCGGTCCCTGCTTACAGGTAATTCAACTTTTGAGTTGTTTCATAATAGTTGACCGAAATAGGCCTTAGTAGGTAGGTATTGTTTTATTTAACTTAAATAAAAAGTTATAATAATTTATACATGGTTATAGGCAAAAGGCAAAATATTTACAAATTATTTTGAATATAAAGAATCGAATAGTAATATATCAGAAAATAGACCATGCTTACCAGACTGCTTGGTTTTGTGTGGTATTTGTTACTAGCTGTGCCCGCGACTTCGTTCGCGTGGATGTCGGAATTTGTAACAATGTATTTTTTTGTGCGAAGCGCTTAATTCTGGCCAGGTTTTTTACAAATCATGTCGTTTTCATATAAACCCTATATTTAGAATTTATTTAGATTTTTCAAGAATATTTGACGTTTTTGTAATAAACGCCCTCTGTCGTTCAAAGGCAGTACTATTCAATTGCTACTGGATTAGAGCACCCATTCCATCTCATTCCATCCCACTCCATCCCACTCCATCCCATTCCAACCCACTCCATCCCACTCCATACCACTTCATCCCATTCCATCCCACTCCATCCCATTCCATCCTACTCCAACCAACTCCATCCCACTCAATCCCACTCCATCCTACTCCATCCCACTCCATGCCACTCCATCCCACTTCATCCCACTCAATCCCACTCCATCACACTCCATTCCACTCCATCCCACTCCATACCACTCCATCCCACTCCAACCCACTCCATCCCACTTCATCTCACTCCATCCCACTCCACCACAGTCCATCCCACTCCATCCCATACCATCCCACTTCATCCCACTCCATCCCACTCCATACCACTCTATCCCATTCCATCCCACTCCAACCCACGCGATCCCACTTCAACCCACTCAATCCCACTCCATCCCACTCTAACTCAATCCCACTCCATCCCAATCCATCCCACTCCATCCCACTCCATACCATTCCATCCCACTCCAACCCACGCGATCCCACTTCATCCCACTCAATCCCACTCCATCCCACTCAATTCCACTCCATCACACTCCATCCCACTCCATCCCACTCTATACCACTCCATCCCACTCCATCCCATTCCATCCCACTCCATCCTACTCCATCCCAATCCATCCCACTCCATCCCACTTCATCCCACTCCATCCCACTCCATACCACTCCATCCCATTCCATCCCACTCCATCCCACTCCAACCCACGCCATCCCACTTCATCCCACTCAATCCCACTCCATCCCACTCCATGCCACTCCATTCCACTCCATCCCACTCCATACCACTCCATCCCACTCCATCCCATTCCATCCCACTCCAACCCACTCCATCCCACTTCATCCCACTCCATCCCACTCCATCACACTCCATCACACTCCATCCCACTCCATCCCACACCATCCTACTCCATCCCACTCAATCCCACTCCATCCCCTTCCATCCCATTCTAGTGTGAGTCTAATAAAAACCTTTTCTTTCTTTCTTTCCATTCCATCCCATTCCATCCAATTCTATTCCATTCCACTCTACTCTACTCTACTCTACTCCACTCCAAACCACTCCACTCCAGTCCACACCATATTTGAATAGGTAGCTATGTAGTTTTTCTATTCCAAGCTAGATCGCGCTACTGAACTGCGCGTCTCGGTGTAAACTGACCGTAATTTTACTTCTGGAACACTTTAAATTCAAATATCTTTTGATAGACTGATCCGATTTCAATGAAACAAAAACTAAGTTTTACTTCAAGTTACGGTCAGTCATTGTGTATTAAAGTTATATACATAGCTTTCGTACATTTTACGTGATGCCCGCACAAATAAACATACAAACAGACAAACAGACATACAGACAAACAGACAAAAATTTTAAAAATGCTAGAAATGGGTTCTATTGGTTGTCCTTTAGCACGCTGGCTATATTTTTGAGTTTTTTTTTAATGTACAAAAATTATTTTTCTACAGTTTTATTATATGTGCCTCTGCTCGCAGCAGAGGCACGTCGTCAGTCGCAGCCGAGCCACCGAAGGGAAAACACCTCAACAAAAATGAAGACTGAAGCCGGGGATTTTTATTACCAACGTCTCGGGAGTCTATGCATGGGCACTGTGGCTTGGCCTGTCAACCAGAGGAACAGGGATCGGCAGTCCCTTCCGCTCAATGCGATTGATGGTTTTATCACCCTAAAAAAATTATAACGAATTTCAAGTACCTATGGGTTCAAATGTTTTAAATCTTTTGCTCTTCTACAGATATTTGTATACCTATTATGAACTTATTTGTATAAGAACAGTCTGTTGCCAAAAAGCCAAAATTATACATTTCCACATTCATCACATTTCAGATTCTACAGCTCAACATTTATACAATTAAGCACTTTGGTTTATTTAGTACCTACCTACCTAATATCTTGGGTATCCTAATAAAAATATTAAAACTACTTACTCTAGGAATGTTCTCTCACGGAGATGATATGTTATTTTGGCGACTTTGAAAATGTCTAGGCACAACAATGGTAATTTCCTTTTTTATTATTTTATGTAGGTAGAGTAGAATCTATAGAGCATAGAGCATAATTTTACATAAACTTCCTGCTGAACATGTTGTCTCCAGAGAATACGTGCATAATAACCACGTATTGTACAGATTAGATTCAGCTTGAAATCTTGAATCAGCATGAAACTGAGGTTTTGAAGTTGAATGTAGCGTTATCAATGTCTTATCGTAATAGGTAGATACCTATTCATTTAGTGATTCATGTTTGACTCATCGAACAGACCTAGTTGCTTACGTAAAACTCCACTTATTTGGTTTCATTGATATCTAGTCTCATACGGCCTCTAATTGCATCCAATTTGTTTGTGCCTGAACACGATTAGCATACCTATTCACATTTTCATTCACGCGCGTTTTAATATTATGTTATGAACATACTATATATTTTTATCACAGCCCATTATTTAATTTTAATGACTTGCTCTATCAAGCAATCGTGAGCAAGCAAATGAATAGAATACACATTAGAGACGATAGTCGATTTTTAGATGATCCTGAGGTACTGGAATCTGCCGTAGTCAAGTTGGCTGACGGCTGGGACAATGTTGAGGGCTTGATGACATCAACTGGAAAGAAAAAAAGCATCCTTAGATCAACAGTTAAGTAAAGTACAAAAAAAAGTAAAGTACTAGTTAAAATGCTACAATTTTTTTTACATTTGTTAAAAAAATATATACCTACTTAGTTATTTTTTCAGCTGATTTTGTGTGTTTATTCAATAGAAAGAAACATTCTTTATGTTCAGTCAATGACCGTGTCTGTTGTGGTAAGTAGATAGATACCTACTTACAAAAGTTGTCGAGGCTATTTCAATCTTCACAAAAAATTAAACTCGTTGTAAATTAGATCAAGGTTGCTGATGAGAAACAACTGTGTTAAAAGATTTTACCTAACATTTATTAACATTTTTACTAATGCAATTTTATGAAAAATAAAAACTTTTTCTAAAACAATGTAACCGCCTTCAAAAACAACCACAAAAAAGGGTAAAATAACCTACAAAACTTTTCTTTCGGAAGTCGGTGACTTTTTTTATTAATTTCATTGTGTTTTTTGCCACCGACTTCCGAAAGAAAAGTTTTGTAGGTTATTTTACCCTTTTTTGTGGTTGTTTTTGAAGGCGGTTACATTTTTTTTGAAAAAGTTTTTATTTTACTCTGTTTAGTTTAAATACTTAACCACAATTCTTGTTAAATACATCATTTCTTACATGTGCACTTGATTTTTTAATCCGTAGCACCGGTAATAACATCGTTAGCATCTCTTTCATGCAAACCTCATCTCAAAAACTACGGAACTGATTTTGATGAAACTTGCAGTAGGTATTCCCTAAGTTGAACGATACTAGTACCTACAACAAACATGCTCCAGGTGTCTTCGAGAAATCTGGGAACATACATAAAAAAAAGATTCCGACGAATTGAGAACCTCCTCCTTTTTTTGAAGTCGGTTAAAAATAGAGCATTTTAGTTTCCAACAAAAAAAAAAAAGCCTAAAAAACTTTTGTCTAACTTTGTAGCCGAAACACTGAATAAAACTGACATAATATGGAAAAAGGTAGTCAAAAGAGGTTTTAAATATTACAAAAAAAAGTATTGGCAGTTTTATGACATAAAAATATAAGTATGTGGCCGTTTGAGTCGACGATTAATAAATAAAAAAGAAAACTTAAAAGGCTTCTCCATTTTTTTGATTAGCCTGTGGCCAGTTGTTTTGCAATTATAATAAAGTTAAGCTAAGAAAAGAGTTTAGTATTAGTTATGATTGAAACTTTAAATCATGACCTTGTCATGGAAAATAAAATAATTATTAAAAAAATACTGTTTCTCTTGGTTTGTGGTGTAAAAATGTTAACAAGTGAGGTTTTATTTTTTAGAATGGATTAGGATATTAATTAATTGGGGTTGGTAAAATTATTAAAAAAAAAACATCTCCAGTTATAGTTGTAAGGACAGACGCCAGCGCATCAACCTACCCCAATTTGTGACTTCTGCTATTATGATAAAGTTGAAAAAAAAAAGACAGATTTATGCAGGTTGATGTGCTGGCGTCTGTACCTACATTGTATGTACAATTGTACAGTAATATAAAGAAAGAAAAACTAACACTGAGAAACTCAACTACAGATCTTCCTGTTTAACGCTTTCTTTAAAAAGGTTGAAATATATCGTAAATTCGGTCAACCGTAA
Organism: Agrotis clavis; assembly: GCA_954870645.1. Classification (NCBI taxonomy): domain Eukaryota; kingdom Metazoa; phylum Arthropoda; class Insecta; order Lepidoptera; family Noctuidae; genus Agrotis; species Agrotis clavis. The sequence continues at coordinate 14,171,123 of OX940922.1, forward strand.
TAATACTCGTATAATGAGTAGTGGAAAAGTTATGGAAAAATGTTTTAATTAATCATGACACAAAATTCTAACACAAAAAAAAATGGATGGCCATTTTATTCGACGATTAATAAATAAAAAGAAAACCTAATGGCCTTTCATAGTTTTTGATCGCCTGTGGCCAGTTGCCGAATGAAAACTTTTTCACCATTAAAATAAATTATGTAAAAAGTTTGCATTCGTCACATTCGTTGAAATAATTTCATTGTCTGGATAATAATTATTTATTGATCATTGTGATGATTTATTGAGTAGATACATAAATAGTTAACTAAGTATTATCAGTTCTTTCAAGCAAATAAAATATCAAAGAAATCTTGTGCTACGAAAGAAATAACATGCAGGTAAAATCATTAAATGAGGCCCACCCAGGATATGGCGGGAGGGACTGTCAGACTTGTACTGACCAAAATCCACGGTGTCCTTCAAACGTTCCGGGGTCACGGTATTGGTATTCGTTAGTCCCGCGACCCCGAACACTAGGTACTAAAGCGCTGAACCGATTTTAATAAATTTTGGTATAGAAATTAATGGAGCCCTGGAGACGGCTCCTTTTTTGTATAAACTAGATAGGTTATGAAGGAATACTTAATAACGGATAGGTAAGTATAAGATAGACGACCCAATGTCTCACCTATGACGGTATCATTTCTGACATCGGCGAACTTGTCTTCGATACTCCTAAACTCAGGTATCGTGCTGACGCAGGTGATCTCAAGCCTGCCCGTGGCCACAATCTGGAGCTCCGACACGGTCACGTACAAGTCCCTTTTACTTGGCTTGCGACTTTTGTGCCGACTGCCTATGTGGATGACGTTCATTTCTTCCTGCTCTTTTATTTCGGCCATCTGGAAAAGCGAAGAGAAGTTTTAGCTTTTTATATACTTATGACTAGCTGTGTCCGCGACTTCGTTCGCGTAGATTTTGGTACTCAACAATGTCTTTTTTTTTTTAAACAAAGGATTTGTTCTAAAATAAAGCCTAAGTTACTCCTTATTACGTCAGCTACCTGCCAATAGAAGTCCCGTTTAAATCGGCCCAGCCATTTCAGAGATTAGCCATACAGACAGACAGACAGACAAAAATTTAAAATAATGTTATTTCGGTGTATGTACCGTATATGCATTCGTATGCATGTAGTAAAAACCGGCCAAGTGCGTGTCGGGCCACGCACAGTGTAGGGTTCCGTAGTTGCCCATCAAAATACTTATGCGAACTAACTAAACTGATTCGCTGAATTTAATTTTAAAAAGAAGAATTTTCAAAATCGGTCCAGGCGTCTTTGAGAAATCGGGGAAAATACATTAAAAAAAAAAAGATTACGACGAATTGAGAACCTCCTCCTTTTTTTGAATTTAGTTAAAAATAGTTGACAATAAAAACCTACCTATCCCCAAAACATAATAAAGCTGTAAAAATAAAGTTGACAAACTTACATTTGCAGTTGAAGAACACGTTCTCCGATACATTTTGTTTAGGAAAATATGTTATCCAAGTACGTTTTATAAGTTGGTCGACTATTACTCCTAAACTTGTAAAGCCTACTTAGTCATGATAATTTTCTTTTAAACTTCGTTATATATACTACTATTGTGAATTTTTTCACACCCTCAAACATAACCATTTAGCTGGTAGAGGGGGGGGGACACTCGAGTCGAGCAAAAATGAGCACTTTAAAGCTTAATATTTCACAAACGAATCTTTTTATCAAAAAATTGCTCATGGAAACTATCAATATTTTTTAAAGACCTATTTAATGATACCCCACACTAAGGGGTCCGCGAGAAATAAAAAAAACATCCCCACTTTACGTGTACAGGAGGTACCCTAAAAAAAAATATTTTACGAGATTTTATTTTACCACTTTTTCGGCACAACAAATCCGTATATTTACACCAAATTACAGCTTTCTAGTACTGGGCGTCTCTGAGCTAAGCTGCGGACAGACGGACGGACGGACATGGCGAAACTATAAGGGTTCCTTGTTGACTACGGAACCCTAAAAATGGTTATTTCAATATTACAAACAGACACTCCAATTTTATTTATATGTATAGATACTGCAGTACCTACCTACATTAAACTTTTCTGATAGTTTAATTAGAATAGAAAATTGAATACAAAAAAAATAATATAAAACTACTATAAAATATTTTACTTTAGATTTTATTTTTTGTTGACTAAGTTTATAAAGAAAGAAGACTTTGTGATACACATTGGAAAAAAGTATTTACGCTTTTTGTATTTAGATAAGTTACTTCATTTAGAAATGCTACTTAATCAAATCGCACTTCGTTAATCCCTAAACTAAATTAAACTATTCCCAATAAACGAAATCACAAGATCACTTCCAGAGGCGGCCTTACCCATTGCGAGGTTTGGTTGTCATGTTTGAGGAGAAATGCTAAAGTTATAAAATTAAATAAATGTAACTTGAGTTTTAAAACATTCTACAGTTCATACAGGAACTTTGAAAATCCGTGTTTGCGTAAAATGGAGTACCTAGTTCTGATTTTTGCAGACTTTGTTTGCCTTTTTGGCGATTATTACCATAAAGAATTAGTTTACTACTTTGATGAAACTTAAGCACGACGTTTTGAAAATGGAATAAATTTACTAAGTACAATATGAGACTAAAATGGTTTCTGTAGACCCAAAAGCTTCGAGGTAGCGCTTTTCAAAAGTATCTCAAATCAACGTTTTTTTACAACAAATGTGGAAGAGGCATCTGATATCATGTCTTCAGTTGGAATGTTTTCCAACTTTATAACTTTTTTCGAAAAAGAACTTGGAAGGGGTTTAGGCCTAGGCCGCACTACGGTTAAACCGCTGTGGTTTTTAATGGCGTGAATTTGTGCCCCTAGAAAACTTAATACAAGCGGCCGCACCGTAGTTTTTTCCTGCGACTGATTTTAAAACCGTGATTTTCTACAAAATGCTTGCGGGTAAAAGCCGCGGCAAAACTGTAATCAATAGAACTTAGTTGACGCGTACGCTCTGGCGTTAACCGCGGGCTGTTTTTCGGTAGAACGTCTTGCAGAGCAGAGCGCTGGCGCACAATTTCGACCATGTCTTCCACCGAGTCGGAGTTTGTTTTAAACGAACCAGAATACGAATTCATTAGGATGGTCTCTTAAGTTTTGATGATTCTTATGAAAGAAACCTTTCTCAGATCTACGCCCATTATGTGGATGGATCCAATATTTTCGAAATTTGCGTTGACGTCTTCTTTTCTATCTAATATCTTTAAACGAGCAATTCTTGTATATTTATATATAATCAGGATCTCGGAAACGGCTCCAAGGATTTTCATGTAAGTTACAGATTAGGGGTTTTTCGGCTAGGTCCCAGGTTCGAGAAAAGCTCGGTTCCCAAGATATAGACATTTTAAAAACCGAGCGAAGCTCGGTCAACCAGATATTTTCTTATTATCAGAGCAACAACACGCACTGCTACCTAGAAATCCATTTTCAAACAGCGGGTGTGCGCGTGCGTCTCAAGCGGGTTCGCGGTGATAGCGATTAATCGACCGGACTTACGAATTATAGGTCGCGGAATTGAACCCAGCCCAGATTACTTTGTGTATTTATTTTATCACCATTGCTCTTAAAACGATGAAGGAAAACATCGTCAGGGAACCGGCATGTCCTCAAACCAACATTTTTAAGACATGTGACATCACCGACCCGCACGGGACCCGCGTTGTGGATTATGGACCCCTCTTACAGAAAGGAAGCCTGTGTCCCAGCAGTGGGACCAGTGGGAACATTAAAGGCTGATGAAGATGAAGAGTGAATATAAATACCTCAGTAGACCTATTAGTCTCTGAGATAAACCCTCCCAACATTTTTTCATTATTTTTTCGAAAAAAGTCGCAAAGTTCTAAGACATCCCAACTCTGATGCTTTGCCTGTTCCACACTTGTTTTTGATTCGAGATACCGCCAGAGTTACTCAAGTAGTGGCTTAAATATTGCAAGAAAAGGCAAAGCTCGAAATTTTCGAGGTTTTTTTTATTTATTTTTTATAAATTAGCGTTCGGTGTTTGAGGTCTCAAACTATGATTATTCATTGGACCCAGTAGCGTAGCTAGGCGGGGCGTTAGCGGACCCTAGCTAGCCTCGCACATGACGGGGCCTCGCGCTTAAAGATTTAATAAAATAAAATAAAACGGCAATCTCAACTTTGTTACCAATCAGTAAAGCAGTATAATTTAACTTCTACTAGGTACTATTTCTAACTGAGAACTGATAGAGCCAAAGCTGATGGCACAGACGATCATTTTATTTAGGTCTAACAATTCCGCTTCTCGCGCGAGGCCCCGTAGTTGCATGATAACTTGGTTACTTTTTATTTCTAACTGTGAAAAGAAAGAGGTAAAGAGGCCTCGCAAAGCGATCTTATCATCAAGTCAAAAAAAAGGAGGCCTCGCACGTGGTGATATTTTTCATCCTCCATCAAAGAAAAGGGCCTCGCAGATGCGTATTGCCCCTTTAAGATTCGGTCTCGCTACGTCACTGATTGGGCCAACATCATAAACAAGTCTGAACTACCGAATTTAACCTAATTAATAGGTATTGTACTAAATAAATAGGTATTTACAAAATTAACCAACTCTGAGATTACAATAAAAAAAAAGATGGTTTGATTTTTTCTAGAACTAAAATCTTATTTAATTTTGCCGTTAAGTAATAGCCTTAATGAGGAGCCTAAATACTCATTAAGGCTATAACATAATTAATTAATCAAAATCCAAAGTTTTTAATTAAAAATTACTAGTTTTTTCTTTTGCTTGGTTTGTTGCGCGAGGGCCTGCAAGTGCGAGGCCCCGGGCGGTTGCCCGGTTCGCCCCCCCCTAAGGCCGCCACTGATCACTTCACACTAATTGACGATTTACTTGAGAACAAAAGATGTTGTGTAAACTTTTCACCGCAGGGATCGTTTGGCATCTGACGCCGCTACCTCTGTGGGAAAAGCACAAACATTGTATATTTGAGGGTATATAAAAAAAATATTCCATGAATTTCTACGTATTCCCGGCAGTCGGTAGACGTGCACGTACGAACATAATGGTTAATTTGCATAAAAGTAATTTCCTTGCGCCTACCGACGTCTGCCTACGTACCTATATATACCTACCTACATAATTATGTACTCAAAAATATTCCATGCCATTTTCAATTTAATTAACAATAAGTTGCAGTAATGGTAGCCATACACCATCCTGCCTATCGAACGATCGATTTGACGCTTGCAATTGTTTCAAATTGGCAGTTTGTCCATATACACCATACACCATACTGCCTATCGTACGATCGATTTGACACAACGTCAAATCTGCAGCAGCTATGCCAACTTAGCAACTTTTTATTATTCGGTGACCGATAGCTACAAATTTATAAAATTGTAGCTGTCGTCACCGAATAATAGCCAAATGCATCACTGCTGCCGATTTGACTTTGTGTCAAATCGATTTGATGACCTATCAAATTGGCATGTCATGCCATCAAATTGGCATTTTTAAACAATTGCAATTTGAAACAATTGCAAGCGTCAAATCGATCGTCGATAGGCAGGATGGTGTATGGCTACTATAAGGATAATTTCGTGATTCGTCTTGAAACTAAAATAGTTTGGCTCATTAGTTTGGTTTGAAACCAAAATTTATTTATCGAAATCTAGGTACCTATGCTTGGAAATAAAAAAAGGAAAACAGATTACCACAGATAAGAAAGCTGAATTTCGAAAGCATCATTTTGTGCCAATCTTTTTTCAACGGCGTTAAGAAAGCGCCGGAAATAGAACAAATGTATCTGTTCACACGTTAGCGCTTTTAAAACGCGGCGTTTATTTTCGAACTGCATTTGATTTTAATTATTGGACGGTAATCTTTTTGTTAAAAATCAGCGTTTTTTTTAACGCCCAAAAAAAAGAGCTCGTGCGAATGGCCTCTACTAATATTTTACCTGATTTTCCTTCAGCATGCAGCCAGGCGGCCTGGTGGCGACGTGGGAGGCATGGGTGAGGGTCAGCAGAGGTGGAGGGCTGCTGAACCCGGCGTCATACTCGAAGGTCCTCTGCAGCCCCCGCCGACCGTTCCGCTCACTCATTGGCACACGGAACTTGTGGGAGTGGGCTACCAGCTCGTCCATCTAGAAATGTCACAAACTAAAATCAGTTTGGTAAATAGAACAAATAGATGAAGTAGCACTTACACTCAAACTGAAACCTTAACTGTATATAAAATTGAAACATTTGCTGCCCGCGACGTCCCTCCGTCTGCGTAAATGCGTTCAAGAAATAAAAGTTCACTGCTCGTTCCCCGTAGCTGATAGCTGAATAATGTAGCCTATATTGTTGACCCCACTTCTTAATAATATTTATGCCAACGAAGTAAATCCATGCTTTTTGAGTTAATCCCGGACATACATAGAGGCAAACGGACAAAAATTCTAAAACTGTGTATATTTTTTTGGCTTCGGTATCGATTGTAGATCACACCCCAAGTATTCTTTAAAAAAATAATACTTATTCAATGTACAGTTTTGACTTTCCTACCATTTTATTATATACGAAATCATTCATTTCTCAAATCAACAAATGAGTCCTCCCGCCCTGGACTGTTTGCCGAAGGGACTGTCAGACTCTTACTGGCTAAATGTCCACTATGTTACTGTTATTTTTGCGCGGGCATGCGGGGCTGCGGGCGGCGAGTAATGGGCGACTCGCTGTTCGACCATGGACCATGCCCGGGTCGACGGCGCGTTGTGTTCTACGCGCGCCTCAAAGAGTGTCAGCATGATGACGGGGCCCCCCTCTAGAGGGCCGAAGCCTGCCGGGGTCGCGGGACTTATCTCATTACCGTGACCCCGGAACATAAAGGGCTATTGAAGGACACCGTTGATTTAAGTCAGTACGAGTCTGACAGTCCCTTCCGTCCTGCCCGGGGTGGGAGGACTCATTTGATGATTTTACCACGATAAAAAAAAAATACTGTTATTTGCCCCCACTTGGCCCAGTACCTAGTACGTCAATGCTTGTATTTGATCACTGTAACAACTGGTGGTGTTGATGTGGTACACGATTTTATGTTGATATAACTGTGGTCGATCAAGCTTCGCTTCTTCGCTTTCAATATTTATTTATTTAATAAGCATGGAAGACTTACAGCTTTAAAATAAACAATAAAAACAGAGAGAGTGAAAAACAGACAGCCAATTAAAAGTCTTCACTTCTAGAAGATAACGAATCAGATAGCAAAAATGAGTGAGAACAACACTAAACAGTACAGCTACCACGAGCCTGGATATCAGCAAAGCTTAACTTAATTTACCTTTTTAACACAATTATAGAATAAAAGTTAGAACGGACAAAAACTTAATTAAAAAAGTCTAGGCTCATGCACTTTCTGGCCGAGGACACACTTGTTAGGAAAGGATCAAAATCATGCTGTTTACACATGTTATAAAATTAATATAATATTATAATTCCTACACATACCTTTCTTCCATTAATGAACCACGTGATATGCGGGGCTGGTACAGCGGGAGCCGTCGTACAGTTGGCCCGGAGCGTCTCTCCGAAGCTGAGGTAGCGCGTCGGGAAGTCGATTCGAGGGTGATGCTTTTGAGGATCTGTACGTCAATCAAACGTATTTTTGATTATAAAGTGATAAAAATACATATAGTAGAATGGCTGGTATGCTGTAGAATATGAATATGTTCATAACAATGATATTCTAATATCATTTACTAAAATATCATTGGTTCATAATTATTATCTTAGCTGGCTATCGGCATTGCAATTCTGTATAATTTATGAAATTGAGATGGTAAATTTAGGTGTTTTTAATATCTCAGCGAAAAGTGGCGGTTTAACGATATTCCTTAGTGTGATGACAAAAAAAAAAAAACTTTTGAATTGTAAAATTAATAAATAGCTAGAAAACGAATCGTTGACGGAAATAGATCGATCATTGTGTATTTATTTTGACTGATTAGACATGTCACATAATTTTGTCAGTATCGTACAATAGTGACATTAATTACAATATTTACGACTAATCCTATTTATCCAGTAAGCACAATAAAGGCCGTTGTAATCCCTGCCCACAGCGGATCGCATAATGTTACAAGCAAACAATACGACTTGGCCACAAACGAATATCCACCAATATACCATTTCATCCTTTGCATAATACAAACAAAATGTCATGAATATTTAAATTACACGAATAGATAATTAATAATTTACTTTGTGATCCATTAACGAAATTCCCGGAACGAGGTCTCTTTGTCCCCATTTCGTGGTGACCGATTGTCGATTTCATTATGCGAATCAGATCTAATAAATTTTCTTGATCAGTTAAATTTTACACCATTTTGTCACAAGTTTTTAGCAAGTAGAAAACTTAGTGGATAACAATTTATTAGTAGACAATAACAGTAAGCATAGAAATTTGTATTCCAATGTTCTACATTGTTCGCTGACTGAACTTCTTGATGGTCCCACAGGATTTAGGTAGGTTTATTTCATGGCTTGTATAAACTCTGACGAAGTGGTCCTTAGAGATAGTTTCTTTACGCTTTATTTAGGATAGTAAAGGCTACCCAAAACTGAACGGGCTAATATATCTTCTCTTGAAAATGCTGGAGTGATTTGAGGAAAACGTGGTTAAATAAAAGGATGGTTTGAAGTTTAAACATTGAACATTTTATTACGTCTGGTGGCTCTTTGGTGCCAATTGATACAGATCTCTGACATTTTGGCGGGTGGCGCAGCGTTTTATCTTACGAACCGACTTTTAAAAACTATTTCAATTTTATAAAAGTAATTCAGTAGCATTTACCGGTTTAAACAGCTTGTGCTGACGCTTTAACGTTTAAATAAAAATACATAAAATGTTGATGATTTTTTATACTTATTAAAATAATGTTTTCTTATATTCTAAATATTTCTACTACAATATTAGGTTGTTGGAACTAAGTTTTGAAGGTAACTCTGTAAATAGGAAATAAACATTTTCTTTCCTTTGGTTGATACCACCGCACATGATTCACAGAATCAAATAAAGTGCACATTTAAATGTATTTTTTATTTATAACTGAGTATATACTTTGCACATGATTACACTGTCTTGTTTTAAATCACGTCCTTCTATAGAACTGATCCATTCGTCTAGAATGGTCTAGAAAGCGCCATTTAGAGAGACCAACAAATGTTATAGTTACAACTGTATGCGTATCCAGTTGATATAACTGCTGACTCTTCCGAAAGCAGAAGGATATTCCAGTTCACATCCATCTCGTGCCACAAATGAACTCACCCCAATCAACACTTGTTGTCCTTGAACATTCATCGTCAAAGGGCCGCCAGAGTCTCCCTGGCAAATACCAACTCCTCCGTAGCCGTTTGTGCATATGTTCGAGTCTTGCACCAAGTCACCATAATATGAACGGCATTTTTCTAATGGGATCACTTCCAGCATCACATTCCTAGCCATGGTATTTGTAGTGGGATTGGTAACATCCGAGTACCTTCCGTATCCGGCGGCGGTAACTTGCTGAGTAGAGTAGTCCATTTCCAAGAGCGGCCCTGACGGCAATGCTATGGGCTGGATTTCTCCAGAGAGAGGAACATGAACCGGCAAATATAACATTGCAATATCGTTGGCGAATGTACTCGAGTCATATGTTGGGAAAATAGCAATACCAGTTGCATGAACTCTGAAACCTCCATGGAACAAGTATGGTGAACCCAAGACGACTGTGATTCGGTGTGCCTGGTTCCGTCCATCGAACCAGCAGTGAGCTGCCGTCAGAATTTTGCTTGAAGATAGAAGTGATCCTCCGCACGCGGAAGGTGAATTTAAGCCAATGATGTCTATGAGTAGACCGGCCAGATAGGGATGAGCGAAGACCGGAGCTATAGCTCCTCCGACGATGCGACCGTTTCGCGCTGCCTCTTCCGTTAGTTTTATGCTTTCAGCATTTTTGATGCCTACTGTCTGATGCCATCCTAAAGAGTCCTCCCCCGCCGAGTGGTGGCTCCACGCGGAATGAATGAACAATAGACAGATTACTTGGAAGGCGCGCATTGTTGACTTTAGTTCTGCTTGGTCAGCACTCCGACTTATATACTACTCATAGTTAACTTTTATCTTTTTGAACGTTTAATAAAGCTGATAAGTACCAATTAAGCCATGATAATGTTTTTATTACCCTTATTTTAAAGGGATTAACACACTCGATTAATTCATTGTTATTCTACACATGCTATGTTATTTGTGAGGATTTGAGGAACCAAGCGAAGAGGTATTATATCTACTAATCTTGGGATTAACAAGTATTTACGTAGGGAAATTGTGTGATACGTATGTGGATATAAATCCCTATTGTAACATTAGTATTGTTATTACCTACGTTCAAGTAACTGATTATACAATTTCTAGAATTAGATTATTTTAACATAATATCATTAATTTATAATTGGGAAAAACCCATTCGTTTACGTAATCAATGTCTGCGTATTTATTTATTTGTTACTATATATTTATCCACACAAGCCTATTGCATTACATTAAAGTTTGGTGTTGGTAAACATACATAGCTTTTTTGCCAGAACTTGTTTTTTATATTTTTTTTAAATATCATTACACTTTTTTATCCCAATAGTTAAAAAATCGTCCAGACTAATTTAAAACTGTTAGTAGATAAAATTGATTAATGCTTAAAAAATGGACTCTCATTTTTTAGGGTTACCCGGCAAATTATTGAATTCAAAGGGGAATAAAGGCTTTCCAGATTGGATTCAATAAGTATCCTTCGCTGCCAGTCTAACAGTGCGCAGCGTAATATAAGTATTTTACAAGAAACGATGCCTGTCTGACCTCCACACACCATATTTTACTGAATAAACCTTTGGCGAAACTGGTTTTTCACTTTGGTGACTTTCAAATATAACAACAAAAAGTAACTAAGTGAGAAAGATAAAAAATAGTGATCTTGTGGAGTCACATAAAATTTGGGCTACGTTAACAGTACCAATACAAAAAACATAACCCTCCTGGCGCAGTCGGGTAACTATCTTTCTTCATACATTATCCTTCTAAATAGGACCCGGAAGAGCCTTTTAACGGTTACAGGAAATGCGTACAAGGAAGTAGGTGATGTAAAAAATATTTCATTTTGTTTTCCTTAGGTTTTTCTAGCTAAAGATATAAATAATCACTTAATTATTCGAAACAAAACAAGTGATTAGGAATGGATATATAGAGAGATATGACACAACGTTTATTTTTAGGAAACACTTAATGGATTAGTCCATTTTCCTCTACTTTTTACACGTCAGCTTTGGTCTCATTTTTCAGAACCACTGAGTAACATTCTCGTTGTTCACTTTCACCTGTAATAGCTGTTGATTTACTACCATTGGCTGAGGTACGAGCATTTCCTGCCCGAACCTTTTCAGTGCTCGATTAATCATTTATTACGTAGCAGGGTTCCAAATTACGAACAATTTTGGGTCTGCGGTTTCACCGGTTATCCGACGCTCGATATTATCAATACCTCCGGTTCTGGTGAGATAAGGTAACTTGTATAGTCCACAAAGTATAGTTTTTAACTCCTATTTATTTAAGTATTGTTTAGGGAATTGGGTCAATTCTTTTTGGCCGTGTAGCCCTAAATTAAGCAACATGGGAGCTACATAATATATTATCTGGGTTACCTTACAGACACATTCGTATAAAGTATCAGGGAACGGAAACGGATTCTCCTCAATAAAAACGAGACCGTGATATTTGTTGCTCGACCCCGGGCTTGATAAATGATCGGAGAGGAGAAATAACCAACATACATTTCTTCACGAAACAGAACAATAATTTCAACAATGTTTACAAAAGAAAACGTGTAAAGTGATATTTTATTTGCATTATGTTCACAGAACCAGTAATGGTTGAGGGGATGGGTGATTGAAGTGAGCATTCATTCAAAATTGTGCAGCATGCAGGGACCATTTACTTGCGGCATTTGTCTTGCTGACGCGGCATTTATTCAAGTCAGAACTGACCGAATTTGCTCTATTCGGTGAAAGCAAATTCAAAACCTAATCAACCGACCATTTCTGGTTCGAAATAGCTCCGTTCCGATCAGCTATCCGTAGCTTTCAGGTTGGATTGCTTGAGTATTCCGTGTGTTTAACTTTAGCTTATTAGCAAAAGGTATAAGGTTCAAAGTTGTATGTATTTTTGTTTTGTCAGATTTTAATGGTGCGTGTTTTGTTGTTTGGTATGCGCCGCACGCGCCGCGCTGACCGGTTTTCATCGTGCATCCTAATAGATCGCTAATGATGATGTTTTGGGCAGCAAATGGATACTTTTATAGGTGCCATTCTTTGGGACTACAGTACTTGGGGCTTCAGTTTTATTTGTATTCAGTTTAGGGAAAACAATTGAAAACACAGATTAAGTTTATCTCGCATACAAATGAACGGCTACTTCTGCTGTCGCATTGTAATGACTTGAACAGAGATGAATATACAGTAATTACAGCCGTGTTCTTTTCCGTAGATTTAATAGGGTCGCTAAATGATTTATTTGGTAGGATTCATTAAGAATTGGATTAGGTTACGCCTGTGGATTTAGCTGTTCTGTTCACGGAAACATAATATTATGAAGATTATAGATCAGGCCAGAGGAATATAAGTAATTAATTAATACAATATAATACCGTCAGTCTTTTTTAAAATATTGACAGCATTGCTTGGGATGTTTTCATCACGCCTATGTCTACTCGCATAAATAATTTGCCAAGCAAGCACAGAATAGTTCTATAAGTAAATCAGTTCGTTTATTTCAGGCCACAATCGATCGTAGTTCGTACCTGGTATTAAGAACGTAAATAGGAGATTTGACGCAGTTGCAGTTTGAAAGCCCGATAATACAATGTGCTGATCTGCAACCTAGTCAAATTCAAGGACATGATTATACTCATGATTCTCGACCCAAATCAACAATAAAATAGGTAGGTATTTTTTTATTTTATTTTTCCTTTTTACTGAAATCCGTAAGTGTGAACTAGTTTCTTCAAGAGTAGTAGATTCAATTCACGCACACCAGCTGCTCATCGCTGTGTGCGTACGCGCGGACTGCGTAGTCGGGTGATTCTCTTTAATTTGTATTGAATTAAGGGTTTAATTCTGAAATACTGTAAAATTTCAACAACAAAAAAAAAGCAGCCCTTATTAGTTTTGCCCGGTACTGTACTTTCAATTGATTATTTATGACTTTTGTGACAACCACCTGAAGTTTGACGAAAATGCAAAAAAACAGCGTGTATAATTATGTTGAAGTTCAATTATTATTTGCTCACGTTGAGGAAGCTACGGAGCTACGCTTTTCGTAGCAAGTGCTACGTTGCTACGGAAATAACGGTCAGTAAAGTTGTCGGCAGTCTAATGGTACGAGTAGTGTTTGTCAAGTTGTATTCAGGATTTTCGTGTTTGAATTTAGTAAATAAAGTTGCTAATTAGGATAAAGTTTTGATCGAAAGATGGCACATTGTATTTAGTTCCTTACACGTTAATCACCGTTTATCTTCAGAAATCTTTTGTGACTAAATAGAAAATATGGCTGTTTTGCCAATTATGGCAAGACAGTCACATTTTTAATAGTAGTAAGATAAGATATATTTTACGTCATAATTTATATCGACTTTATCAAAATATGTATGCGTTGCCGTCATGCAGTGTCATCTTCTTCAATGTGCAATAATAAAATGACGCATTTGACTGCATAACAATTGATACTCGTAAAAACTGATTGATCCATTTATAAGTACCAACAAATCAGCTTACGTAAGTAAAACAAACGTCAGAGATAGACTTACGGAACACTGTGAGTTGTTTCTCGGTAGAAGCTTTAGTGAATATAGGTGTGTCGATCGACACCTCGCACGAGTAGCTGCCACTCGCTGCGAAATCCAAGTTCTGTAGGATTATAGAGTTTTCCGTAGCTAAGGCGATCTGAAATGAAGCAAACAAGTCAATTAGTTTCAAACAAAGACGCTCAGAGAATTTTAATACAATAGTTCCTTTTTGTTACGATATAAGGTTCTTGTTAGTGCGGCAATTTCTTGAAAATTTAATATTAAAACTATAAGCGATGTCGCCTGTTGCTTTCTCATTGAGCGTAACAGTTAAATGCTGCGGTTGTGACTCGTGAGTGTACCTACTTAATTATTATTTTAATTATGAATTCTCATAACATAACCTTTGACATTATGAATTGGGACAAAGCGCAGTGAGATTAATTCTCTGTACATATGTATAGTTCAGCAGTCTGAAACCGAAATACCCACATTGTGAGATCAGGTATTTTATTTTTACTAACCTCAGATCAAAGAAATAGGCAGATAGAACGCTCTGCAGAACACGCGAGTGTGTCCACCAAAGCAAATACAAAATCAAATCGAATTACATTTCATATTGTTTTCTTTTTTTTTGAGAACAACTTTTACAATGTTTAAAGACACGAGACGGCATATTTTGGCAAACAACAACAACGACGCGTAGCTTGGTACGACGCGTAGCTTGGTACTGTCGCGAGTTTGTATTCACTTTTGATTCGCGTGTTTTGAGCGCTCTATCTGCCTATTTCTTTGATCTGAGTTACTAACGATCAATTTGTGCATACAAGTACTAACTGTTTATTTCTTAAATAAAAATTTCTTTATAAGAAATCCGACCTCAAAAGTACATTGATTGAACATGAAGATCTTTCCTTTCGAGTTAGTTGTGGCTTTTAAAAAGGTGAATATCATTATGTTGAGAGGTAACACAAAAATATTCACGCTTACAACAAGATAGCTCAACAAGTGGGCAGGTACTTATTATGATTACTTAGGTGTTTGAATAGAGTCAGGAATGTCGGAATATGTAAGTAGTTATTCGGGCAAAGTAATCGATTTCCCGGTAGCTCGGCGGTGAGCTTATGCAAAGCTTTGGGTTTAATTCTTGTTTGCAAACTTCCCTCCGTCGTTCTACGTAAAATTATTTTTTCGTTTTTCGTAGGTACGTACCTAAGTAAATATTACTATTATGTCGGTTATATCATTAGTGCTATTTTGTACGTTTTATTATTGATAAATATTGAGTTTTACCTACCTGAATATTATTGCACCATCCGGTCCACACAAAGGACGTATTTTTAATAAAAACATGAATAGCTTTAAACTTATTTAAATGTTATACAAATGTGCTGCTTTGTGGTCGGATTAATGCGCAGGCTAACTATTATTTATTCAACCTGTATTTTATTAATTAATTTAAACATTGCATTCCAATTTTAAGTGATCAATATACGTCGAGTGGGACAATGGTAGGCTTGTATCCGAAGCATCAATGGGATTCCGAGCCCGTAACCTCGACTTAGCCAGTTAGGCCTTCAGCTCAGACAATTCACTCGGATATTCACAATTCGCTAGATTGAACCGGTAGTGAGGTCGACCTGTTACGCCCTCTTGCGGTAGAATGGAACGAGCAATGTGCATGCAATGCGAGCTACCTGAGGCACGCCGAATTAATTTAAGTGCGCTTTTACATTAGGTGCATACTGCCTGCTGTTAGCACACGTTATAGTCTTTATATATATTATCATACGTAAGTTTATACGAGGTCTGGACGTAGATTTTAATAAGCTGGCTATTATGGACAAAGTTCTTGTACAAAGGCATATTTGGGTAGGTGTAATTGAGCATAATGGGCATTTTCAGTTTTACGAGTGGGAAGAGATTGTAAGTTGGAATATGTGTAATGACATTAGAAGCGGACATTCTTGAGAGCGTACTAACAAATTAAATGAGCAGATAACAAGCCGATTTTGTCGCCGTAATATAATAAGTTCAAAAGTTGGATTATCTCAAACAGCTCAGTATTTAATTTAAGAGATAAGCCTCGAATATTACATTTAAAATTTAAGTTTGTGAGATTGAAACAACTCTACGAAAGTTGCGGGAAAGTAGTATTCAATAATGAGAAAAGTAACTTGGGAAGTGTTGTAAAGTTTCTATGGTTTTAAAACAACTTGTATTACGCCTAAATTTCACCAAAGAGTTTTATTTTATTTGCACCCTTTTCTATAATTATTATTTATGGTGTCCTAAAAATACTGGCTGTTAATAAATATTCCATTTTTATGCTTAGAGAATCGAGTTTGGCGGCGAAAATAAATATGGAAATACACACTAAACTGGACGAACATATTAATAGCATATAATTATGTCACAGGATAATTTGATAAACCGATTTTTCGCACATTCTAGGGATTTCGCAAAAACACGGATAATTAGAAAATGGCTATGACCAGGGTCCTGGTCCAATATCTCTCTTTTTACAGCTCTTTGAAGGAAAACTAAATAATAAACGTCAATTTTGTTCACAGAATTCTTCCTAAATAAATCAGCGAATGTCTTTCATAGGATATGTGAACAATGCCCCACTGGTTCACTGGATCCGTCGACAGAAAAGCGTTTAATTCATTAACATCTATACAATTAGACGGCGAACTGGCGAAAAGCCGCCGGAGGAAAACTTTCCTGTACGGTGGCCATGGTTTTTTTCTATTTATTTCGGAAAGTCGGTATTACATTGACATTGAATTTTACTTTGTCTACGAGATATTTCTTGAGTTTGACTGAGACAATGTATATGAGAAATTTCTCGAAAGCGTTCTTAGAAACCTTATTTTCCTCTAGAAAAGAGCTTATTTTTAACAATTTTATTTTTAAACAACGTACTAAATAAGTAATGGTTAACAGTACAAAAATAATATTCTATTTGTCTAATCGAGGCATGGATCGATAAAAGAGTAACGATACGAACTTCGTAAAGGGAATCGAGATAGCATCTCTATGTTTTGGTTAGGTATAGATAGTAAGCTGTAGTGTGAGTTTACCTTAAGGTTCCGGCGTTGGCCAGCGACCTGCCATTACTTATGCATCGGCATTATCTTGAACTAACATCAATTGGTGGGTACGGTCATAAGCGGTTATTGCTGATAGGGGAGGCTACGGTGACAATGTTTAATAACATCAGTTTAGCATCCTCAGTAACTTAAACCAATCGTCATCGTCATCATCTGAGGTCTGTGGAACATTATAGGGTTATAATGTTCCACAGACCTTCTATTTGTGGGAGCTATAGAGGGCTCCCATAGAGGGCTGCGGATCCACTGCGGGTTGGAAGATGTCACATGTCTTCGAATTTCTGGTTCTAGGACATGACGGTTTCTTCACGATGTTTTCCATCACCGTTTTGAGAGTCACTTGAACCAATGCATGCTACCTAAATTCTACAACAGTCGATAAAAATGCTATTTTAAGACACTGGATGGTCATTGTTAGTACATTAGGTATTCATTGGTAAATAACAAAAAAAACTGATGTTCCATAAATTCAAGCGTAAAAGAAGTACACCTTTGTATAATATTTTTTTTAATTATTCTCTCTTTTGATTTTCAGGATCATTTCATGTTAGTATTCTATTAGACTGCTATTAAATATGGCTAGCAGTGAGAAACCACAGAGTTAACAATAACTGAAGTCTAACTCCTTTTGTTAAAATCCAATATGACAAGGAACACAATGAAAATAGTTTGTTAGTCAACGATATCAACTTTTTCACCCATTACTTTGTAGATGCCACTTGTTACAGCACGAAGAACCACAGTTAAATAACAAAACACACGGGTTATCCCGCGCTTCCTACTACAGGAGCAAATCTAACTAAACTGGAGTCGTGTGGTTACCCTAAGGTGACGTTGACCTGGAAAATTAACTCCACCCGCGCCATTACCCAACTAGCACCTACGTCTACATTTTTAAGGTACGTTCACGTATTCAGGATCATTGCAGAAAGTGAAAAGTATAGTTGGTGTAATCTGGAGTAATGCGCTTATGAGACCGTGTAAGCACGGTCTTAGTGGACGGATCCTGGACCGGCTAATGGCGCTTTAGTGACGTTACTCTCGCATATAAAATGTCTTGTAGATAAAATAAAACTAGATAAAGTTTTCATAGATTTATTTAAGTAGTATTTATCAATAGTTCGCTAATCTAATCTGTATGAAATACTTAGTGTTTGGTGAGGTGATTTAATTTATGTTTATTTCTTTACTAAAAACAATATTTTGAATTATAGAATGGCTGCACTGGGTGAAATTTTTTCGATTTATTGAGAATATTAATATTATTACTATTAATATTAGTTTTTAAATGTAGTTGGTATAATATCGTTTGCAATAGCTTAAAAACATAATAAAATAGAGAGAAATAAAAACATAAAAAAAATTAGAATAAAAAATAGAGTTTAAATTCTGGATAACTTATTTGAGAATTATTGAGATGATTCATTTAAACTTTAAAATATTTCGTTAATGAGGTCGTTTAATCAAAATAAAGTTTTGTAACGAAATATATACCTACATTTCGTATTAAAATGTTTTAATTAAATCTTACACGTCAATAAACGTAGCGCAGCTCATAATTGGCGGTTGTAATTCACACAAATATACATCGGCAGTGATTAAAATGTTTTTCGTTTAAACATTTCGAAATATTGCAATCAAATACTGTCACCGGTTTATTTCTGGTTCACTGATCAAGCTGGCGAGATTAATTCGGCATATCCGTTCATGTAATGGTGGGAAACTTTTACGCGAGTTTGAAAACAAGAACGTTCTGATAATATTACGCAATATAATTATACTATAAAGGCGTAACTCGCCAAGGGTATTCGCGTGTAATGTAACATTAAAAATCGACTGTGATGCCCAAAGTCGATTTATATACATATAATAATACCTCCGTGACTGACGAGCATTTGCGTGTAATGTGCGTTGTGCGTATGTGGCCCACCGGACATATTTAATTGCAAGCGGAACACATTGATCATTACAAGGTACGCATTGTAACGCTCCATTTTCCTCCCTCACTGATATAATGTTCGAATCTGAATGTTACATTAGAAGCGAATGCTCCCGGTGAGAGAGCACCTTTAGTAAATCACTGTTTGTACGGGATGCTGTTTCAATCTCCGCACGCAATATTGTTTCAATTAGGGAGCTGTTCTGTTCTTCCTGCGATAACACGATCCCAGATATTTCCCAGAATGGACAAACCATACACAGAGACGGATAAATAGAGCGCTTCCCAAGCTAGGTAAGCTAGCGTCGCTCCTGGTCACTACACACTGTGCAAGTTGAGCCAAGTTATAAATCAGGACATAACTTTGTAGCTTTAATTTTTTTTATTCAAACACTATTTTCTATAGTATATCGACATTTATTTATCGATATAATAACGATAGAAGTTAATAGAGCGTTGGTAACGTCTCTCAAGTGGACAATTACCAAGTTGGCCTATAGTTTTAGGATGAAGCACCTCTTTCATTTCATAGTTATTGCTCATGGGTAATATTTAGTACCTCGAATAGGTACTCGTATTAGACGACTCGCTAGAGAAACATGTACCTAGTTTCATAACTTGGTGCATTTGTACCAACTTAGACGGGGGAAATAGTGACGTATCTAATTTTAGAAGCTGTAATCTACCATGACGATGACATGCTGACCGTAAGCAGATTTTTTGACGTGCCGTGGCGGTAGCTAAAGTGGAAAAAGTTTAATATCTCTTTATCTTTGTAAAGTATGCTTTAATCAAGCAAAACGGAACCGAAATAAATCATCGGCTGTTTCTGGTCGAGGAACCGTTAAGTAACAATCTATCTTTATTTTCGAACCATTCTTCGTTTTAAATAATGCAACGACTTTTTCCTAAAGTTGCACTCGTAAGTTCTGCAACACAGTAGTTTAACAACCCTGGTGCTACGTAAAAATAGTCTGTAGTCACACCTTGTAGTGCAAATAAATTTTCATACAATGCCAGAGTTTAACGTTAGAACAAAAAATAACCATTGTTTTGAATACTGTACTTATGTGGGGGTTTAACACGTATCTAGCTCAAAGTGCCCATTTTTTAGTCTGAAAGTTGCCTAAACTAATTAATTAAGTTGCTAAGTGAGTTAAATAACAGTGCAACAGCTAAGTCTAGAACTTTTTTCGACGAAATTTCACGTGAATACAGTTTCAACGTGGTAATTATAAAGGTCAGTGTACACTGTAAAGTGTAGACGCCTTTCCATGGTTAATGTTTAATGTTTTACCCTTAAATATACGAACGTTTAATTACTATTTGAAAACGGAAGTCAGTCTTAAGTTATTGTACATTCTACTAAGGAGCACTAAATACCTATTGTATTTCGGATCACTTTTAAAATTAATATGATTATTCTGCGAGCTAACGCTGCTAGAGCAAATACATTTAGGTTTTAGTTTGTATCGAGTCATTAATTTCACATTTAGTTGAAGTTTCAAATGAAATTAAATACAATTCTAAAATTGCTTTGTCAAAAAGAATAGAATGGAAATAAAAACAATGGAAAAACAAAAGTTGATTAATTGTGCTTAAGCTGTTAAGCACAATCTACTTTTGTTTTTCCAATGTTAGGACCCTGGCCTCGCTATCTATGTGTAACTGCCTTACTTTCCTATTAGTGCCTTCAACAATGAAGAATTTAAATTAAGATGATCAAGTGCAATCCTCTCACAAAATTGACGTCGCCCCCAGTCGATTAATTAGGCTAGGCAGGCTAGTTTACTGTTACCTTTGTTTGGCCGGGTTCCGCGCCGTTCATGCAAAATGTACGCTTTGGTGCGAGTGTGTTCATTATTGTGACTGAGTGGGAGCTTTGCAGATCGCAGCGACTGTCGTTACATGAGGTAATGTCATAAATATGCATTACAGACAGTCGCATAACGCGACGCGACAAACAACTACGACATTGAGCGATGATAAGTGAGACTGATAAACAATGTACCTAGTCGCGCGATGTTGCATTTCCAATTCCAGAAAACGCGTTGCTACGAAATAAACCAAGACATTAAAACGCTGACGTATAGACTCTTTCTGTTAGCGCGTTAGTATACAAAAGCAATACACTCCTAGTTTTAAATTACACGTCTTAAGAAAGCGAAATAACAATTTTATTCGTAGCTATTCAGGCGAGAGCTCTTCTGTTATAGCTAACGTGATCGTTGGAAAATGTGCATTATTCACTTACGTTGTGCACAGCTCCGGGTGTGGTAAAGTTTCTATAAGGCGGTTTCCGGTCCCTAATGTACTGGAAGATTTTGGTGCCATGCCGCAGGAAGACCACTTTGTCGAGGAGATGAGGCGGCACGTCGTGGACGCAGCGGAGCCGCACGGAGCCGCCGCGCGCCGCCCACCGCTCCATTTGTAACTCCACTCGCACCTCTGCGTGCCCACGGACTGGAAAAAATACAAGAATATCACTGCTCACTCTATTGCTCAGTTTGTTTCAGCTGGAAAGGGAAGTACATATTTAGTAAAACATTTTGTACCTAGTTCGAAAGCTCAGATATTCTTTCATGCTTCACAATTATGAAGTAACAATTATCATTGTGCTTTTATCCTGAAAATAATTATAAGTAGGTACTCGATTTAGTGTCTATCAATTCAAATATAAAATAAAAAACTTGAGAGGTGTCAAGGGACACCCGGATGGAACGAAGTTCCTTTCGATTAATTAGTGAAGAAATTGTACTTAATTTTTTTTTTTTTTTTAAGTTATAATAATATTTTTTGATTTTTGTTATTTGACATCTGGGATTTCTATTTTGATAGTAATATCGGTTTCAACACCCTCAAAAACAACGAAAACGACATCCATGATGAAAACCTCGATAATTTTGGCAGCCGCCACCTTGGATTTACATTTTGACTGCAATATTGGATTGAAAACCCTCAAAAACCATGAAAATGACACCTATGACGAAAACCTCTATAATTTTTTCAACCGCTATCTTGGATTTAGGTACATTTTGACTGCACCATCGGTTTCAACACCCTCGAAAACCATGAAAACGACACCCATGACGAAAACCTCGATATTTTTTGCAGCCGCCATCTTGGATTTACATTTTGACTGCACCATCGGTTTCAACACCCTCGAAAACCATGAAAGCGACACCCATGACGAAAACCTCGATATTTTTGCAGCCGCCATCTTGGATTTACATTTTGACTGCACCATCGGTTTCAACTTCCTCGAAAACCATGAAAACGACACCCATGACGAAAACCTCGATATTTTTTGCAGCCGCCATCTTGGATTTACATTTTGACTGCAACATCGGTTTCAACACCCTCGAAAACCATGAAAACGACACCCATGATGAAAACTTCGATAATTTATGCAGCGGCCATCTTGGATTTACGTTTTGACTGCACCATCGGTTTCAACAGCCTCGAAAACCATGAAAACGACACCCATGACGAAAACCTCGATATTTTTTACAGCCGCCATCTTGGATTTACATTTTGACTGCACCATCGGTTTCAACACCCTCGAAAACCGTGAAAACGACACCCATGACGAAAACCTCGATATTTTTTGCAGCCGCCATCTTGGATTTACATTTTGACTGTACCATCGGTTTCAACACCTTCGAAAACCATGAAAACGACACCCATGACGAAAACCTCGATATTTTTTGCAGCCGCCATCTTGGATTTACATTTTGACTGCAACATCGGTTTCAACACCCTCGAAAACCATGAAAACGACACCGATAACGAAAACCTCGATATTTTTTCATTTAGGATTCATTATTATTATTATTTTTTAAGCTATTGCATAGCTTCTATCGCGGGCCTTGAGCGCGGGGACCGAACCCAGAAATTCCGTAACGAAAAAACCTCACGCTCCCCACTCCGACGGGCAAGGAGGTGTGGCTTGAAGGCCGTGCATCGTCTAACGTCGTTTCAGTTCGGCAGTCTTCGACACGGCGTTGTGAGCGGAGCTGAGCGGAGCTGAGCGGAGCGGATGAGTGGAGTGGAGCTGAGCGGAGCGGAGCGGAGCTGAGTGGAGCGGAGCGGAGTGGAGTGGAGTGGAGTCGCGACGATTATTTTTGTTGAGTGTATACAGGTTTTTTGTAAATAATAAAAAATAATAATAATAATGAATTCTTAATGAAAAAATATCGAGGTTTTCGTTATGGGTGTCGTTTTCATGGTTTTCCAGGGTGTTTAAACCGATGGTGCAGTCAAAATGTAAATCCAAGATGGCGGCAGCATAAATTATCGAAGTTTTCGTCATGGGTGTCGTTTTCATGGTTTACGAGGGTGTTGAAACCGATGTTGGAGTCAAAATTTAAATCCAAGATGGCGGCAGCATAAATTATCGAAGTTTTCGTCATGGGTGTCGTTTTCATGGTTTTCGAGGGTGTTGAAACCGATGTTGCAGTCAAAATGTAAATCCAAGATGGCGGCTGCAAAAAATATCGAGGTTTTCATCATGGGTGTCGTTTTCATGGTTTTCGAAGGTGTTGAAACCGATGGTGCAGTCAAAATGTAAATCCAAGATGGCGGCTGCAAAAAATATCGAAGTTTTCGTCATGGGTGTCGTTTTCATAGTTTTCGAGGGTGTTGAAACCGATGTTGCAGTCAAAATGTAAATCCAAGATGGCGGCAGCATAAATTATCGAAGTTTTCGTCATGGGTGTCGTTTTCATGGTTTTCGAGGGTGTTGAAACCGATGTTGGAGTCAAAATGTAAATCCAAGATGGCGGCAGCATAAATTATCGAAGTTTTCGTCATGGGTGTCGTTTTCATGGTTTTCGAGGGTGCTGAAACCGATGGTGCAGTCAAAATGTAAATCCAAGATGGCGGCTGCAAAAATTATCGAAGTTTTCATCATGGGTGTCGTTTTCATGGTTTTCGAGGGTGTTGAAACCGATGGTGCAGTCAAAATGTAAATCCAAGATGGCCGCTGCATAAATTATCGAAGTTTTCATCATGGGTGTCGTTTTTATGGTTTTCGAGGGTGTTGAAACCGATGTTGCAGTCAAAATGTAAATCCATGATGGCCGCTGCATAAATTATCGAAGTTTTCATCATGGGTGTCGTTTTTATGGTTTTCGAGGGTGTTGAAACCGATGTTGCAGTCAAAATGTAAATCCATGATGGCGGCTGCAAAAAATATCGAAGTTTTCGTCATGGGTGTCGTTTTCATGGTTTTCGAGGAAGTTGAAACCGATGGTGCAGTCATGTAAATCCAAGATGGCGGCTGCAAAAATATCGAGGTTTTCGTCATGGGTGTCGTTTTCATGGTTTTCGAGGGTGTTGAAACCGATGGTGCAGTCAAAATGTAAATCCAAGATGGCGGCTGCAAAAAATATCGAGGTTTTCGTCATGGGTGTCGTTTTCATGGTTTTCGAGGGTGTTGAAGCCGATGGTGCAGTCAAATGTAAATCCAAGATGGCGGCTGCATAAATTATCGAGGTTTTCGTCATGGGTGTCGTTTTCATGGTTTTCGAGGGTGTTGAAACCGATGGTGCAGTCAAAATGTAAATCCAAGATGGCGGCTGCAAAAAATATTGAGGTTTTCGTCATGGGTGTCGTTTTCATGGTTTTCGAGGGTGTTGAAACCGATGGTGCAGTCAAAATGTAAATCCAAGATGGCAGCTGCATAAATTTATCGAAGTTTTCGTCATGGTTGTCGTTTTCATGGTTTTCGAGGGTGTTTGAGGATATTTCAGTTATCATAAACCTATAGTTTCAATGATAAATATTCCTGAATAACCAACAGCTACTGTAAAATAATAAAACCCACATGTATTGTAAAATAATAAAAATATTTTAAACAATATTAACTTTTTTTATTTATTTAATAATAGAAAAAGGAGATTGCCCAACTGCGGTCCAACAGTTGCCCAGGAATGGGAGTACGTGAGTTGTGTTGCTGGCACTAATGTATGTCTGTATACGAAATATTTTTAAAATCTATCCTGGGGTTCCTGATTTATTTACATTTTTATGTTGATGACTTTAATTTTGTCTCCATGTTTTTTTTAACGTACTTTACACCTGTCCAAATGCTACCCAGGAATGGGAGTACATGTGCTGTATTCCTGGCACTAGTGTCTGTCTATATACGAAATATTTTTAGAATCTGCCCTGGGGTTCCTGATTTATTTACATGTTAATGTCGATGATTTTATTTTTGACCCATGTTTTTTTATCGTACTTTATACCTCTTCAAATGCTGCCCAGGTATGGGAGTACGTGCGCTGTCTTCCTGGAACTAATGTCTGTCTACATTCGAAATATTTTAAGAATGTACCCTTGGGTTCCTGATTTATTTACATTTGTATGTTGATGACTTCCTACATTTTGTCTCCATTTTTTTATCGTTTTTCACACCTGTCTAAATGCTGCCCAGTAATGGGACTACGTGCGCTGTATTTCTGGTACTAATGTCAGTCTATTTACGAAATATTTAAAGAATCTGCCCTGGGGTGCTTGATTTATTTTCATGTTTATGTCGATGACTTTATTTTTGTCTCCATGTTTTTTATTTATTTGTATTTTACACCTGTCCAAATGCTGCCCAAGACTAGGAGTACGTGCGCTGTATTCCTGGTACTAATGTCTGTCTATATGCGAAATATTTAAAGAATCTGCCCAGGGGTTCCTGATTTATTTTCATGTTTATGTCGATGACTTTATTTTTGTCTCCATGTTTTTTATTTTATTGTATTTTACACCTGTTCAAATGCTGCCCAGGACTAGGAGTACGTGCACTGTATTCCTGGCACTAATGTCTGTCTATATACGAAATATTTTAAGAATCTGCCCAGGGGTTCCTGATTTATTTACATGTTTATATCGATGACATTATTTTTGTCTCCTTTTATTTTTTTATTGTACTTTACACCCGTCCAAATGTTGCCCAAGAATGGGAGTACAAGCGCTGTGTTCCTGGCACTAGTGTCTGTCTATAAACAAAATATTTAAAGATCCTGCCCAGGGGTTCCTGATTTATTTTCATGTTTATGTCGATGACTTTATTTTTGTCTCCATGTTTTTTGTTTTATTGTATTTTACACCTGTCCAAATCCTGCCCAAGACTAGGAGTACGTGCGCTGTATTCCTGGCACTAATGTCAGTCTATTTACGAAATATTTAAAGAATCTGCCCTGGGGTTCCTGATTTATTTTCATGTTTATGTCGATGACTTTATTTTTGTCTCCATGTTTTTTATTTTATTGTATTTTACACCTCTCCAAATGGTGCCCAAGACTAGGAGTACGTGCGCTGTATTCCTGGCACTAATGTCTGTCTATATACGAAATATTTTAAGAATCTGCCCTGGGGTTCCTGATTAATTTACATTTTTATGTTGATGACTTCATTTTTGTAACCATGTTTTTTGTCGTACTTTACACCTGTTCAAACGCTGCCCAGGGATGGGTTTTTTTGGAAACAAAATGTAGGAAGTCATCAACATAAAAATGTAAATAGATCAGCAACCCAAGAGTACATTCTTAAAATATTTCGTATGTGGACAGATATTAGTACCAGGAATCCAGTGCACGTACTCTCACTCCTAGGCAGCATTTGAACAGGTATAAAGTACAATAAAAGAAATTGGGGACAAAAATAATTCATTGACATAAAAATGTAAATAAATCAGGAACCCCTGGGCAGATTCTTTAAATATTTTGTATATAGGCAGACACTAGTGCCTTCTAAACACAACGCTTGTACTCCTATTCCTGGGTAACATTTGGATGGGTGTAAAGTACGATAAGAAAAAATAAAGGAGACAAAAATAAAGTCATTGACATAAACATGTAAATGAATCAGGAACCCCAGGGCAGATTCTTAAAATATTTTGTATATAGACAGAAATTACTGCGAAGAATACAGCGCACGTACTCCTAGTCTTGGGCAGCATGTGGACAGGTGTAAAGTAGGTACAATAAAAAAAATAAAGGAGACAAAGATAAAGTCATAGACATTAACATGTAAATAAATCAGGAACTCCAGGGCAGATTCTTAAAATATTTCGTATATAGACAGACATTAGTGCCAGGAATACAGCGCACGTACTCCTAGTCTTGGGCACCATTTGGAGAGGTGTAAAATACAATAAAATAAAAAACATGGGGACAAAAATAAAATCATCGACATAAACATGAAAATAAATCAGGAACCCCAGGGCAGATTCTAAAAATATTTCGTATATAGACAGACACTAGTGCCAGGAACACAGCACATGTACTCCCATTCCTGGGTACCATTTAGACAGGTGTAAAGTACGTTAAAAAAACATGGAGTCAAAATTAAAGTCATCAACATAAAAATGTAAATAAATCAGGAACCCCAGGGCAGATTCTTAAAATATTTCGTATATAGACAGACATTAGTGCCAGGAACACAGTGCACGTACTCCCATTCCTGGGCAGCATTTGGACCAAGTCCCATACAAGAATGGGCAATGTCCTTTGTTTTCTTATCGGTCACCACGCTCAAAAAGTGTAACTTGAATAAAATTAATATCAAAGAAAAAGCAATACTGCATGAATAAAATAAATAAATAAAATTATTATTGCATAAGTTGATACAAAATGCTATGCAGCTTTACCGCGGCAGTCCCCGAGTGCCACACGTCTTTTTTATTATTTACAAAAAACCTGTATACACAGTATACACAACAAAAATAATCGTCGCGACACCACACTGTTCAATGTGAAATAGAAATGAAAATAATATCTGGCTTGCTTTCTATAAGAGAGAGAGAGACAGACAGAGAAACATATCTGTCTGTCTCTTACTATAGCAAAAAGTGTCGTGACAACTTTTCGTAAGAATTTTTTCCGTCTAGCCCCCTTTCACAACGCGCGATAAGGAACTTCGTTCCAAAAATAATTTGTATTATCTTTAAAATGATCCAAAAAGGGTTTCGGTGTTTCCATCCTATCAAAACATGCAACTCATATATAGGTGAATGAATGGGGAGGAGTGTGAGGTATTTCCACGCGCGTCTTGCACGCACCCGTCACAGACAACAACAATGTCCTTTTTTATGACCTTTGTCACGTTTTTCAGAAATTGCTTCGGCTCCCTCCTGTTCCCACGATCTAAGAGACCCATGCCATTCTCCGCGTCTTATTTTCATTGTATTTTGGACTCTTTTGACTTGGATGTAAAGTTCTCCGTAGCTAGCTGTTTGGTATTAGGAAAATGTGTCTTTGTTAGTAACATTCTCGGGTGCGCCTCGGTAAACTCAAGGTTCATGACGACACGTTTTGTACGCGCAGTTATTGTGCTGTGGGTAATGTATACGAGTACTTACACATAAAGAAGTATAATTATCTATCATACCAATAGTCGCATGTATGTTCAGATCCATCAACATTTGACTTATGATTATTTACTTGTAGGTTTCTGATAAATAGACTTGTGTTTATTCTACTTTGTTATATACGTTGGCAGGAATAGTTACTACCCCTGCTGTATCTAATAATTTCCTGATTCCGAACGTGGGAAGAGCTGACGATGAAATATAATGTGCAATCAAGTGAAATGGAAAAGCTCCGTGAAATAGCTCGCATCCTTCTCGCGTGCTATAAACCATTTCCGTCGGTTTTATGGTTTGCACGTTTTATGATTTTCACCGCTACACTGCAACTTTTAGTTGGTACGCCGCGGTACAAAATTAGAATAGAAGACAATAATGCCTAATCATTTTAATATTGGAGTTAAATATGAGAATAAAAATGCGAGCTTTTAAATTGCCTAGACATATTCGTGTGTAAAAGCGGTAAGAAATAAAAATTATTTCATAAATAAGCAAATCCTTGTATAAACGGTTATGTGATAAATTAAACGTGTTTGTTTTTAATTAGTCGAAACTTGTTGATAATTACATAAAACTGTATTGCGTGAATTTTTCAGTAACGGCTGCCTTATTCGGCTAAGTAAAAAGTACAATATTTGTCCGTCGCTATTAAAGACAGCGCTCCTTATTTACAGGAGCGGTTTTTAAATAGGTTTAATGCTTAAATATAAGAAGCCTCGGTAAAAATGTTTTTTATTCAAATGCCAGCAACCCACCTTTATCCGTGCTGAACGACCCTAATGAAAATATTTATCATAGCGGGTTTACAGGCGAAACCGTTAATAACACTGATGTACTTAACACGATTAGGCTCTTTGTTTTGAACTCGTAAAGTCTTTTACGACATACGACTGTGTTGGGAAATCCTTAAGATTGTGAACTTACAGTGAAAATTCAAAATTAATTCAATGCAAAGGCGTTTGTCCGATTGGCAAATATAATGTTTTCCGACTCTTCTGTGCTGAATCAAGCCAACCCGAAGATTTAAGTTGTACATGTACGTCTTACAAATGCACAACTTACAATTTCATGATATGGGCAATAGTTATGAAAACAAATCATAAAGTGATCAATTGTAAGATCTGGCTACGACATACACGTACAGTTCCGAATGTACTACCGTGCAAAAGACCGTACGTCGGTTGCGAACATAATTACAATAACTTCTCATGAATGTCCACTATGTGACAGTGGAAACTATGAAAGAGAGCCCTATTTTTCTCTTCTATGATACCTAGTAGGTGCCATTATCTGGTCTATAAATAAAAGAGCAAATGTGCGTGTTCTGTTGAAAGGAATATCGTTTTTTTGGATACCAAATTAGTTCCGCTATATTTTATTTTGTAACGTTATGCCTCAATGTGGAAGATTTTATGATTTTCACCAAAAAAAAGTAAAAGTTGAATAAATAATTTTCTAATCTAATCTAATATATAAAATTCTCGTGTCACAGTTTTCGTTGCCATACTCCTCCGAAACGGCTTGACCGATTTTTACCAAATTTTATATGCGTATTCAGTAGGTCTGAGAATCGTCTACTATCTATTTTTTTTTTAATTTATATGGCAAAACAACGTTTGTGGGATCAGCTGGTTTCATATAATATTGTACTTACAATATATCCAACCTTATACAAAACAGTCGCACCACTAAACGTAAGATTTCAACGAAATGCTCAGAACGTGATAGCTAAAATTGTAATCATAACTGTATGAGGATTCAGAAATAAACAACCAAGATAATGCTCGAGACAACTGATGGTTTGAAACACCTTAGTAATATAGCTCAGATTCCGAGACACAAGTTTAATTTTAAAACAAAATGTTAGCATTAGGAGATGATAATCATAACCTCTAACCATGAACTAGACACATTAGCGACTGAAGATAACAAACATTAAAGAGTTTGTTTAAAACTTATCGGTTTACTCTGTCTCTACTTATGCGCGTCTTTTGGCTTAATTAAGATAGATGAAAGATAAAATACACTTTATTATACACACTATACAAATAACATGTACACAGACGCCATCACATCAATCTGTCAAACTTTAATAGATGTTCAACCTTATCACAATTGTGGAAGGTTAATGTTCGACTGATAAAATTTGTCAGATTAGGGTTGTGTACCTGCTGGCGTTTGTATAAAGTAGATCGATCTTATAAATAGGTGACACAAAAGGCGGAATGGAATGGAAGCAATTTTTCTTGAAAGATTACGAAGAATAATGGGCGTTATGCTCATTATGTTGCATACAAACTAGAAACGAACCGAATAACATATCGCGCAATCTCAGGATTTTTTGCAGTTAGGATCTTTTGTCTACATACAAAAAATTTAATAAAAGTCTCCAGCGCAACCAATAAGTAGTTTGTCAGATAGATACGTCTATTACCCCTTTTTACCCGACTACGGCAAAGCCAAAAGGAGGGTTATCGTGTGCCACCTAGCCAATAAAGATTGTGTAGAACAACTGCAGGTGGCACACGACCACGGCTAGCACAATATCGGTCAAATGAATATTGTTCTTGTTTTATACTTTACAGTGCGCGTTTTTTTCGTAGTCGGGTTTTAGTTATTTAAACTTATTTTTTTACAAAATGTGAGTCTCGCGATAGCTGTTGCGACCGAAATTTAAAAAGAAAAAAACTCACTACACTTTAAAATTAGAACTCAACGGACTATCAGTGATGTGCAAGAAAGAGAGGTTGGCCATGAGGCTTCTCTCTTGATCACCGAAGTACAATCTTATGTTTGGAAAATCCAACCAGTTTTCAGTTATAAGCGAAGTCGTTGAAAAAGAAAATGAATTCCACTGTAGGTACTTAAATAAATAACGAGGCCCTGAACCCGGAACGTAAAGGGCTACTGAAGGACACCGTGGATTTTAGTCAGTACAAGTCTCAGGGCAGGAGGGGCTGTACTCATGTGGTTAATTTACCACTCTAAAAAAAAGGTAAGTACTTAAATAACCGATGTCTTATTACAAAACATAATTTCTATGATTATAATTATCAAATAATGCTGTAATACACATAGATAAACATTATTTTAATTACGCAGTCTAGCGGCTGTAATCCGGATAATCTTCAATTATGATAAGCTTTGCTGGTACCTACTGTCCACGGGTATTTGTGCCTAATCAAAGATTTAAAACAATGATGCCAGTAGCGTCTACTACAATGCTAATCTTCTTTGATATTTTGTTTTTTCTCTTTGTAAATATTTATAACTTATTAGCTGTTCGCCACCGCTATAAAATATTTGTGTGATATAAAATGTATAAATCTTGGAACCTACACCTTGTATATAAAATCGGTGAAAGAATAACTTTCTATCATCTCTTTATTCTGGCTTCAACGGTCTCAAGTTTCTGATCAGTCAGTCATTTAATAAACAATCACCATAAAAACTGTTGTTTAAGACTGGATTACGACAGTATAGATATCAAAGCTTGTGTCGTCTCTCAATTCTCCATCGGACGTAGCTTTGGACAAAAGTGATTGAACACGTAAGAAACCTAGTTTTATTTCCTTGGTTAAGGATTTGTTAATATGGGTAATGATGAAAGTGCATATATCGATTCAGTCTCTAAGGACTGCATAGCATTATTTATAAATTGTGTGATAGCTACCTACTCTAGTATTCCCGCTATCACGTGAATGCGTTTCAGTTTACTAATTCACACTCGCTCGTCAGCGCATTCTAAACGAACATCGCTGCATTCGTGCAGAAGGGACACGTCAAAGCCGTTAGTAATTCATCAATCTACATTAAACTATAGCACAAAAGGCCATTGTCTACTACGGCAATAGAAGTTACGACAAGTTTGGGAACTTATGACATGAACGTCAAGTTAACTTAACGATCCTCATAAATGTCTAATAAACTCGTCAACGCTTAGGGAACACCTGTTAGTTTATTTGTCGAACAAAAGGTTTAAAACGAGGCATCCCGTAATATGGCATTACTCCATTTCAAAATGACCAAAAATACACGTACAAAATATAATATAAACGTACAAATACCTACATGTGTATAACAGCTTCATCAAACATTTTCATTGTTTCACAATAAAAATAAATTCTCTCCGCACAGTTGTTTGGGAGTATTGACGTGTGCTATATTCATTGTGCGAGGGAAACTTGAAACCTTTTCAAGTTGACCTGTCTCTTTGTTTCCTTGTTGTCAAAGTGTCGCAGTTTATTTATATGTTAAGTGACAAATGCCGTGAACGAGCGCAAGACAGTGAGTAATGTGTGGCCAGTGTCGCCGGGACAAGACTGTCGTGTTCTCACTATCCTATAATCCAACATTAGTAACTGGGTAACACCAGTTACCCAGTTACTAATGTTGGATTCGTCTTCCAGCTTTCTGCTAAGTCAGCTTATGTCGTACTGTAGACGCTCTGAATTATATACGAGTATAACCCCGAACATCTTTCTGAGATGAACATACGAATGTTATTTATCAACTTGAAAGAGCTCTTGGTAGGTTTTATCCATTTATTTACCGAAAAATATATGTGAAAGAATTAGTTACATAAGTAAGTTATTTATTGTAATACTAAACTCATCATCTATACAAAACATCCAATCAGCCAAAGTTTGTGGGTGTAACTTTATGAGGAAATATTATAAAAGTTGGAAACTGTCGTAAAACTAAACGACACAAGTTGGTTACAAACCCAAGCTTGCATGTGCCACGATTTCTTTTGCCCCAACTGCACAACAATTCATTTCATTAGAATTTTATACTGTACCTACTACTGACAAGTTTTGATTGCTTGATACTATCAAAGAGCACCATTCTTCATTGTCTAGACGCGCGTCGTCAACAAACGAGTAGCTTATCGCACTAATGTTTGTATAAGCTTCCAATAAACTAAGATTGAGTAAAATGCTTGTCATTCAGCAGTCAGGTCGTCCGATCCATCTAATTTATAAATTGAGTAGTTTTCTAGTCTAGGTACAAGTTTGAATCAGATATCAAAACTTAATGTTCTGAACTTCAGGGTAAGAAACTCATGCTACAAAGTTATAAACTAACGTAATGTATGTTGAAAAATGTCTGCTAGTACCTAACAAACGATTGTTACTACTTAAGAGTCTAGTAATCTATTTATTTGATGGATTAAACAAATACTGTTTATTATTAACGATAAATTTTATTGTCGTCGACGTAAGTTATTCATAAGCTGGTGTATGCTTATGAACACAATGGCTGAAGGTTTTCCTCTAATGAATTATAAAGGCCCTCGGTCAGAGCACGTGAATTTAATTTTTTATACATTAAAACTCGGCACAATCGTAAAACCTTTCTGGTTTCATTAAAAGTGTAATTTGTTGTTTTCGAACGACTTCAAAAAATACTTTTGTGTAAATTTTACCTAAAGGTGATATTTATTTGGAAATAAAACGGCCCATTAATAAAATGCGACCCCAGTTTTAGAACGACTCTAAATATTTTCCTGTAAAATATGTTCTTTTTTGTTAGACTAACCTACTTTGCGTAGAAATAACCGTTTCCATTAAGTAGATCAATTAATTAGGGCAATATGATGGGCCTTTAATATCCATTAGAGTTTTTCAGTTCTAAATTAAGATACCAACAACGTTGCCTTGCAACATGGTTTCATTCTTTAAATTTCTTTTAAGAAGTCAATTTCGTTGAATTTAATGAATTTTACGGAGCAGCGGATGGAATAAATTAAATGTAAAAGAATCATATACTAAGTAGATGGGTGTGGAATCCCCAGAAGGTTGTGTTTGTGCTTTCCTTCAAGCTCTCGAGGAGATACACGCGGTATACGTGCCCGAATCACACGTACCTTTGGTTCGACCCATTTCGCAACACTCATTTATAATTTAAAGATCAATGTCTCTCGCTACTAACAGACATAGTACGTAAGTCACACCTCTTATGGTAGTTATGGCACCATATCTGTCGCTAATAAGTCTTAGATTGCACTGTAGATAAAATGACAAGATTCTTTCTATAGGTACCCATTGGACGAAATGACAATAAAAAAGTTATATAAAAAAACAGGTGTCTACAGATCTTAGACGATACCCAAGAGAGCCATACGGGGCATGTCCCTTCCAGAGAGTAAACCCTTTTTCCGCGAATGTTTGTCGGGATAGACCGCATGTAGATATACCTATCTACATATCCCATTTGTCGTATTTACAAAATATCCCGATAAACAATGTACAAAACCCATTATGTTTGATAGATTCTGCAACTTGCGTTCAGGTGGATGAGTTCATATAAATAATGTGGCGAGGGAGCGGAGGTCTTAATTTATTTACACTCGCACTTGATCTTTTCCTTTTCTGGCACCTTACGTAAGTATCACGTTTCTGTCCGTTTGTGCTTCATTCAGGAACAATGATTAAGTTACATTTTCATGCCCAAGCTTTATTTTTTTTCACCTTTCATTAAAATGCGTATGTTCCTTCGTGTTCGTGCACGTACACTTGATGTGGACTATGTAGAGCCATAATTTTAGCTAAAGTTTAGAAATAACACAGTTTCGAGCCATTGAATAGAAACTCAAAGCTTTGATTGGCTTATTTATTGATAAACCCACGTTCTTTAGGCATAATGGTCTCACTAAAGTATTGATAAGGGAACGCTGAGAACGTGCGGAATGTGCCTTTTCAACGATCCCTATATAGCGCAACTGTGACGATAGCCGTAATCGAAGATTAATTTTCAGCACTAAAAGTAAATGTTTCGGTAGTAACAAGAGGATCCAGTACATTTATTTCCTAGGTCGGTGTAGAAGCCAAGGCGCGGTATACTCGACCTATATTCTGAGACGTCCCTACACGGATTGTATCTGTTTTTGATGCAAATATCTTGTGTTGATGCAGTCTTTATGAACACAATGCGAGGGACTCTGGCTTGATTGTTATTAAAGTTATCCGCGAGCAAAGAACTCGGTTTGAGTGCGGTTCTGACGTACGAAGCATTCAACATCCTTCAAGTGTCTACTTAGTACAATTTATTTATGGGAAGATCACAATATGAATTGTTACAGTATATTTTAACAGTCTATGTACTGCACAGCTAGGTGTACGGTTGATCGTAGACCATAGGATTTTTGTAGGGATTACAGTTTGAAAAGTTGTCAAACACCTGCCGCAGGTTCATGCCACTGCTCATTTTCATGAATAATTCATTAGGCACCTTTGACAGCACTTATTTAAACATAGTGAGCTGTATTTTTAACGTGGCTTCACTTTTTTATATCCTGAAATAAGAAATATAATATAAATATAACTTGATGGCTTTAATAAAGAACTTTATTATTTTATAAATGCACGGATGAGCTGGCTTCCTTTGACAACGATTGGTCCTAGATATAGTTGGACAAAGGGAAGTGAATAATAATGAAATAATAATGTAGAAACATTTGCCTAGTATTGGGATGATTGATATGAGTTTTTTTTAGCGTGGTATCAACAAATGAGTCCTTCTACTCAGGGCAGGGCAAGAGGGACTGTCAGATTTGTACTGACTAAATCCACAGTGTCCTTCAAGAGCCCTTTACGTTCCGAGGTCACGGTAGCTCGTAGTCCCACAACCCCGGCAGGCTTTGGCCCTCTAAGGCCCTTTCGAGCACGCCGCGATCGCGATGTGAAGACCACTCTTTAAGGAGTGGCTGGATAGGCGTTACGGCATCCTGGCCTACCGCCTGACGCAGGTCCTCACCGGACACGGAAGTTTCGGAAATTACTTGTGTCGGATAGGGAAGGAAGAAACACCTGGGTGTCACGGAACGTGACGAAATGAAGAGGTAGTACACTATATAGTTTCATCGTTAGCTCTGTCACACATTACCTATGTGACGTTTGTTTTTTGTTATGTTTGGTTGGTGTTGCTGATACTAGCCTAGTAAAGAGCCGTATTTATGACGGCTTGGTTGGCGCAGAGGCTGAGCGATCGACTGATGCGTTGCGTGTCGCCGGTTCAATTCCCGCACGATACAAGATTAAATA
This sequence comes from Agrotis clavis, assembly GCA_954870645.1. Classification (NCBI taxonomy): domain Eukaryota; kingdom Metazoa; phylum Arthropoda; class Insecta; order Lepidoptera; family Noctuidae; genus Agrotis; species Agrotis clavis. Next base: position 14,207,487 of record OX940922.1, read on the forward strand.
TTTGTATGACACACAAGTAGTGGAAGGGAGCAAGTATTAAAAAAAAATATGATGTGCAATATTATTTATCGCTGACACTGTTTACTAAAAATACTGGTATGTTAATTACTTTTGCTTAACCAAGTCTGCATGACGTTAACTTTATTCACCTCGTATCATAGCCTCGTTTAAAATATAATTTAGCTAGTGGAATGATATAATTAGAAATAAGGGCAGCGTTGATTGCCCGGCTGCATGTGAGTTAGTGTGAGTAGAGCATGTTACGCTATTTTGCACACGCTAAAAAATAAAGATGTTTTTATTGTACATACTGTTTAAGTGTTTATTGACGCATGTTTACTGTACTTAATTAGTAAAAGTAAAATATTAACTTCGGTCCAATTGACTCGGCTGGCGCAGTAGCTGAGCGATCGACTACTGCGCAGCGTGTCGCCGGTTCGGTCCCCGAACGGAACAAAATTTGTTTGATCTACAAGTAGTTGTTCTGGGTCTGGGCAGTAGGAAGAAATTCCCAGTGTAGCGCAACGTTTATTTAAAAAAATAATAATTACGTGCAGGAAAATGCGGTACCTGTGAAAAAGGTTAGTGTTCTTTTGTAAGCACAATAAAAAGCGCGCAGATATTCACAAATCAGAGATTAACTTAAAATACGCAACGTGTCATCTGTCATAAAGCCCACTCAACTGGAGAAGGCCTTTGGCTGTCTGCTGTCTAGATAACTTCAACTTCAGCTGAAAACGGGACGAGAACTTCAGCGAGAGAGCTACTTAAACAAAACGAACTGGAGCATCTCCAAAAATTTAAGCATTCATTATTTTTTCCATTTCACAAGTGCGGTCACATTCTGTAGCGGGTCAAGCAGTTTTCGATCTTATTTAAGGAAGCTTTAACGACCCCTTGAGGATGGCTTTGAATGCGTAAAAGTATACACCTGAATAATTTGATTTGATTACATCTCGTTTTTTAATTGCATTGATCTGCCTTCTTGAATTTTCATTAGCAAGATTTTCTTTTTACATTCATTGCGTTATTGCAGTAAAAATTAAACATTTTAATTTGAGAAAGCTTGAGAAGTGAATAAAATAAACCAAATTGTATTTAGTTTAATAAGTTAATATTTTTTAGTCCAAATTAAATGTTACAGTGATTGCTGGTCGACAATATGCGGTCCGTTATTGTTTTGGACTGATTTAAACTGATGATTTTCTTTTCTATTAGGTAAGTTTTTATTATTAAAAAAATCGGTCCGCCTTTACTTGATTTTGCCGCTTTGTGGCCCTTGTCTACAAAAGGTTGCCGACAGCTGAAATGTTGTTTATAGTAATATGAAGGTATTTAACTAGCTATTAAGAAAACTAGAAAGAATAATAATATACTTAATACTACACAAAATACACGAAATTCTGAAATGGGGCATTGGTCAAGATTCACAACCGCAAGTGTGCAACGGACGTATGACGCTGAGTTTATTCAAATGCGGTCGATTCAATGTGTTATTTTAGTCCATATTAAGGATTTATCAACACGAATGGGCAATGGAAAGTATTTATATGACTAGGTACAAACAGAAACTGAATTGTGTATTCCTATTCATGTATTCAGGTACAGTGTACAGGTCTGTGTGATTTTATCAAGGCTTCTCGCTCTATTTGCGTCTGGTCACGTATTCCGTCTAGATTCTCTTCAGCCAGGTCTGATACGCGCTAGTGGATTATTATCTAGAAAAAATACTTTCCTACCACTTATTATCTTTAAGTTTGTGTATGACGTTAATTTAAAATTGTTAACGTAAACCAAGACTATAGGCACCTAAACTTAATAATAGAGTTTCACCCGTCAACATTAGGGAGGTTGGGGTAATCATGATCAAAGAAATAAACCAAAAGACAAAAGTCTACATGGCAGTTGATAAGATTTTTACATTTTGCATTTTAAGATTTTTTTGCCTAAATTTTTCTTATCTGATTGCTACGCCTAAAGCTGAAATAACCCAGAGTAGTATCAAAATCTTAATCTTAACCAGTTTGCCTAGTTTTAGGTCAAGGTTGCTACGGTTTTTGAGATGAGTTGCATAAGGAGCGCCGCGCCGCTGCGCCGTGGAGGCGCAAACGTGAGATAAATCTCGATTCACGCTCGCTCATACGACGTGAATTATTCTGCGATACTTTGAAACTGACTTATTTTCTCCTTCTTACTTCCTACTGAGTTACGTCATATGCGTTTTTATTAGATTAATCTTGAGTTCATGAATATATAGATATAAAGTTACACTAAACGTTATTTTTATATTTGAAATACTTAGGTACCTATTCTTAAAGCCGTCCTGGAAAAATCCATTAGTAAAATTCGATAAAGTAATTTCAAGAGGTTATTTCTTTGACCTTATAATTTGGAGAAAGTGCAATAATCATAAAGTTTTCTTTCGTAGACAATTTAGAACTCGGTTGGAGTTGACGATATTTTAATGTCTGTAGACTTTATTCGTTTGGTTTTCATTTAATAGCAGAATATAAAGTTAAGGTTAAAACATAGTGAGGTGAAAATAAAATTAGAGTGAAAGCCCTGAAGTTTGTATTAGAAAATAGTTTTGCTCGATAAATGGCAATAGACTCGCCCTCGATTGCAAGTGATCAAATACGGCATCGGTAAACTGTGGGTGTACAATGAAAGCAGCGGACCTCTACCATATTGGAGGTATGGATAGAAAAGTAAGTATTCCAGTTTTGAAATCACCAATTTTTTTAAATTAATTTATATTTTGTTTTTTTAAACTCACCTTGGTCTTATTAGGCCCAACCTCCTCTAACCCAATATACTTAATTAATACAAACTTATTCACTCGAGACATGGTTCGTGTCGAAAGACTATTTGTGTTATACTATTAGGACTAGAACAAATGTCAAATTCATGTTTTATGACCATAATAGTGTTTTTCGGCTGTTGAAAGTAGACCTGGTAAAGTTGCGGCGCGTGACACTACTACTTTATAGGTTCCATTAACACAGCATGGTTTCAAAGGCTGGCTGGTGGGAAACTATCGTTCTAATAGGTAAGTATCTATGAAATGATTTACAGGTGGTCGCAATTTTTAACAATCGTTTCATATGATTTATATGAGGTTTGTATGATGTTCATGTGTTTGATGGATAATCTATTTTGATCTGTCGATAAATAATAATTATTTATAAACTATATTTAAAAAGAAGAAAAGAAAAGCAGCAAGGCTATTCGTTAATCTACCTCGTTATACATCACCCACATTCTATAGTTTCCCGAATTTATTGGTGAACAATCGTGCGTAATTCAAGCTTAAACGCCCATTATAATTATGAGCTATTAAGCGATGTAATGGTTTCGAGAGGAACACCGGTTTACCGAATAACGAGGCTTGACATTTTGTTTGCCGAACGTTCCAATGATGACAATATTATGTACCTACCTGCCTATAGAGGACACGATTTCAGGGTAAATTGATGCGAACACAGGTGCGGCTTGTTTGCATCCGATGTGCCTACAATCACTGTTCAGTATTGGTAAAGCGGTTTTAAAGTTTCTCTGATTATATGACGTAAGCATCTTTTATATACCGACCATGGGGTGTGCTGGATCGCCTATCTATTGTCTTTCATCTCGGCACTATTTGTAGATAAAAGTTATGTCAATTACGGTTAGCAGTTTTTGGTAAGAAACCCTTGCGCATCATAATCTTATTTTTGTTAATTTAACTGTTAATTAGTTCACGTTTGACTACTATCTCGCCTGTTTAGTAAGCGATGATGTGGTCGACGGTGAAGTATATACGCTTAGAAATAACACAAACTAAGCAAATAGCTATCAAAAAGAACATTTAGAACGAAGAGTGACATGAAAGCATGCGTGGAACTGAAGTGCACACACTGAATGAGAGCGATAACAGTGAAAAACGTGAAATATTTCCTCTTTTTTGCGGAGAGAACTCCGCTCGACCGCTTCCATTATATATTCACTAGATAAAAAACGCGATTCCTCATCATCCATTTCCACTGAATATTGTTACTGACATCATTCTAAATGCACCACAGAAGGATGTGACGTAAGAGGTCGCATTTAACCCACAGCTTGTATGAATTACCTACTGCCATGTTATTTCTCCACTACCCTTGGTTGACTGGTACAGAATGCCTCAGGCATTGAGTCCACCTAGTACCTTTGGAGTTGCATGAAGTTTTAAATAAATAAATAAATTTTTCTTGCCGTAGATCATGAATGCTGTTTATGAGTATTTTGAAGTTCTGTGTACCTATTAGGACTCTGAAATATATTAATGCTTAATATTATAAAGCTGATGAGTTTGTTTCTTTGGTTGAACGCGCTAATTTCAGGAATTACTTGTGCGAAATGAAAAGATTGTTGTGTTGGATAGTTCATTTATCGAGGACGACTATGAGCTAAATAACATTACGCTACGACCAAAGCCAGTCGAGCAGTGGGAGTGAAACGACAAGAAAGTTTAATTAATTATTACCCATCTTTATCTAGACTTCTTGAGGTTTTATTAATAAATGTTGCTTAAAGAAAAGTAGGAATGGATCAGAGACTGCTTAACTAGACATGTTGATATTTAAACGTTTCATAACTTCAATCAGCGTATGAGTAAACCTCATCGAATGAATAATTTGACTCCTAATCATATAAATCAGGATAATTTGGGGCGAATCAGTAAATAATTGCAACCGGCTGTGACAATCAATGCGATAGATCTAATTTCAACAGTGAATTTGAACTGTTGTTGTCCCTCATGTTGTGTGAATCGTGTGCTCAAATGGGAAGTAGGTTTTGTAACATTCGAACGGGTTTCGTTTATTTTCTGATAATCGGATTATGGGGCTGAACTCTGGGAGCGGTTTTTTCTGTGCCCGCATGCGGTAGGCTCGCAGCTCTTGTAAATGTTAAAATGTAGGCTAGTCTAATATTTATGTTTCATTTAGCATATGTAATGGTTTTTCTACTTCCCTTTTCGCCCGTCGATTTGCTAAATTTTATCAGCATGCAGGCAAGTCAAAATATTGCAATGGCAGTTAATGGGAGCGTTGTATACAGGCTGTATCAAAAACCCTGTTGTTCCTTTTAGGGACGTATACATATACCTATAAGGATAACATTTATGAAAATAGAATTTAAAAAAAAACAATATTTACTAGTCCGTTTGTCATAATCAAATAACTAGTAAAATCGACATATTCAAAAAAATGTTTACAATCTCTGACTTTAAAAGTACATTTTTAATAATAAATAGCCAACGAGCTCCGCGGCTTTCTTTGACTTTGACAAAAAATGCCGACAAACGCTACCGCGGGCGGCGCACGTGCCTAACTAACCCTTTATCCCCCGCCCTCCGCCCCGCAAATCACTTCCTAGTTCCTTCTTCCTTAGTCGCCTGCGCAACTTCCTATCGAACGGATGTGATTGTTGACCCGCGTAGTGAGTGACTTGTGTTTTGTTTACGTAAACATGTCTTTTTCTAACGCAGAATATTTTAATATGTTGATGTGTCTTGGGAAATGTGATTGCAATTATGCAGCAGCACGCAGACTCTACCAAGAACGTTTTGCGAATTTACCATTACCGTCGGCGATGGCATTCCAACGTTTGCACATGCGCCAGTTCAATACCGGCAGTGTCCACGGACGAGACCAACATCGAGCTGACGCAGGCAGACCGAGGACTCGAGACGATATCGAAGAGCAAGTCTTGGATTTGTTTGAGCACGATCCAACGCGAAGTACGCGATCAGTGGCACGTGAACTCGCAGTAAACCATATGCGCGTGTGGAGAGTCCTCAAAGAAGATGGCCAGCACCCATTCCACTATCGACGCGTCCAATCATTACTTCCCTCAGATTATGAGCCAAGACTACAATACAGTAGATGGGTACTAGACAAGTTTGCAGAAGATAATGATTTCCTGAACTCTGTACTGTTCACCGACGAGTGCTCATTTGTTCGAACAGGTGTGTTCAATTCACACAATGAACACGTATGGTCGATCACAAACCCGCATGCTATTAAACCCAGTCATTTTCAACATCGGTGGCGGATTAATGTTTGGGCTGGAATTATTGGTGATAAAATTATTGGACCTTGTTTTTTAGACCAATCAATGAGCGGTGCCAACTATCTTCGTTTCCTTCAAGAACAGCTGAGTGATGAACTGGACGAATTAGGCCTCCATATCGTGCGACGTATGTGGTTCCAACATGACGGCGCGCCGCCACATTTCTCCCGCGATGTGAGAAGCTATTTGGATACCGAGTTCGGAGACAGATGGATTGGTCGCGCCGGACCCATCAATTGGCCTGCAAGATCACCTGATCTGACGCCATTAGACTTTTTCCATTGGGGTACTGTAAAACAACAGGTATTCAAAACGGTGTGCGATACGGAGGTCGAAATGCGTGCACGCATAGTAGCAGCATTTGACCACATCAAGTCCGATACCTCCGTTCTGCGAAGCGTGCGCGAAAACAATGACGTTGTCACAAATGTGTAGAGGCAGAAGGTGGTCACATCGAACAGCATCTCCGTGGCCGTCAAGTTGATGTCATAATAAATTAATAGGTTCATTCGACACACACACTCGACGACATTTTAAGTGTAGTGAAAGTGTTAAATGTAATTTTAAAAATTAATCAATTGTGCATAAAAATACCGCCTACTAATCCAACATTTTCAAAAACTGGTTCGTAAAACCCCTTCTACACGGTCAGGTGGTCAGGTCTGACAGAGGTGACCTTGGTCCGGTGGGAATGAAAATCTACCGTGTAGACGTTGGTCGTGCGACCAAATATGGGCGGAGTCAGTCGAGCCTTGGTCGGGAGCGCATCCGTCCCGACAGGCCGCGTCCGCGGTCGAACCCGACCGTTTGGAACGCCGTCGCACGACGGGTCCGCGTCAGTGTGCAGTTGTCAGTCAATGCGGGTGCACGTCGAATTTTGAAAACCGGCCAAGTGCGTGTCGGGCCACGCACAGTGTAGGGTTCCGTAGTTGCCCATCAAAATACTTATGCGAACTAACTAAACTGATTCGCTGAATTTAATTTTAAGAAGAAGAATTTTCAAAATCGGTCCAAGCGTCTTTGAGAAATCGAGGAAAATACATAAAAAAAAAATTACGAAGAATTGAGAACTTCCTCCTTTTTTTGAATTTAGTTAAAAATAGTTGAGAATGAAACCTACCTATCCCCAAAACATACCCACCTATTATAGCTGTAAAAATAAAGTTGACAAACTTACATTTGCAGTTGAAGAACATGTTCTCCGATACATTTTGTTTAGGAAAATATATTATCCAAGTACGTTTTATAAGTTGGTCGACTATTACTCGTAAACTTGTAAAGCCTACTTATTCATGATAATTTTCTTTTAAACTTCGTTATATATACTACTATTGTGATTTTTTTCACACCCTCAAACATAACCGTTTAGCTGGTAGAGGGGGGGGACACTCGAGTCGAGCAAAAATTAGCACTTTAAAGCTTAATATTTCACAAACGAATCTTTTTATCAAAAAAATGTTAATGGAAACTATCAATATTTTTTAAAGACCTATTAATTGATACCCCACACTAAGGGGTACGCGAGAAAAAAAAAACATCCCCACTTTACGTGTACAGGAGGTACCCTAAAAAAAAATATTTTACGAGATTTTCTTTTACCACATTTTCGGCACAACAAATCCGTATATTTACACCAAATTACAGCTTTCTAGTACTGGGCGTCTCTGAGCTAAGCTGCGGACAGACGGACGGACGGACGGACATGGCGAAACTATAAGGGTTCCTTGTTGACTACGGAACCCTAAAAATGGTGAACGCCGGACCGAACTGACAAGTTTTCCGACCGTAGCGCATCCCTCCCGACCGTCGACCGGACCGTCAGCCGACAGGCTGCGTCCGCGGTGCGCGGTCGACCGGACCGTCGTCAGCCGACAGCGTTCCAGACGGTGGGGTACTGTGACACGACCAAGGTCACCTCTGTCAGACCTGACCGCCTGACCGTGTAGAAGGGGTTTAAAAGTGATTATAGCAACTTGTGTAGAAAAATTGTTGGATACCTATTTGCGCCAGCGGCGCGCGGCGGCGGCTCAGCGGCATCGATCAAAGAGAGTGGCGGTAGCGATATATCTCTTTGTGATTTCGCGACATCGCTTCATGCAGTATTGCAGCAGAGGTAACAAACTAGTTAAATATTACAAACATTAATAATTAAATATTTATTTTAATTAATTTTATTAATAGTTTTTCATAAATTACTCACTATATTACGTTTGTATACCAATTCTTAAAACGTAGGTAGAAGGAACAACAGAGTTTTTGATACAGCCTGTATATAGCAGCCGCAAATAATGCGGCGTAAACCACGCTGAGAGTTTTCTCCTTAAATTTCCAACAATTTTAATTAAAAAGTTTGAGCATTAACAATTTAAATCTTGAAATAAAATTATACGCTCTGAGTATCAAATAAATTCAAATTCTTTTCAAGAGGTCTCTGCGTAGCAGTGTAATCTGTTTATTTAACAAGTACTTTGGGAGCAGATGGCTCTTAGATTATCTGACATCTAATACATTGAGAAAACGATACCGCCTCAGAGGGTCTACTGTCTTAACCCGTCAACGAAGATACGGGCCTGTCCGTAAGTAACTTTGGTTGAACCCTTCTCCCTTTCCCTTAGTTTTGAATTCAATAAGGTCTGACAACACATTAGGAGGCGGGACAATTGTCCAATCATGTTTTCACCAATCTTAAGTTCATATCACTAACTAATGTCATGTCCGTAAGTGATAAAGAGTAGGAATTGCTCGTAACTTTGACCGAAGCTACGGGTTTCGTGCTCAGTTAGTAGTACCCCTGATCTGTAGGTAACGCGCGAACACATCGGTGGGTTTTCCGAAAGGTTTCTCTTAACGACGCTGAAATGGGCAATCATTACAGCAGTTGGGCTCAATTCTTCGGTGTCTCAGTGCCGTGGTTCGGGAATCAATCACTTTTATGTAATGTTCGATGGACTCGATACGGTCGTAACGTAAAGCTAAGTGCAAACCGAAAGGATTTAGCCCTTTGAGATTGTGAAAATAACCTTGTGATATGGAGATGTTATATTAAATGCGTTATGTTTTGATGTAAGTCGCTCATCAATGTCTTATCAATATTCTCTCAGGAAAGAATGAAATAGAAGAAAAAGAAGAATGAAAGATTCATCGGAATCTTTTTTTTAAATATATGTTTTGCGATTTCTTGATGACGTCTGGACCGATTTAGAAAATTCGTCTTTTGTTTGACTAAGGGTAATTATACTTAACAGACGGTCATGGTAATCAAGTCTGATGACAGGATCTTTGAGAAATCGAGGAAATTCCTCAATAAATGACAGCAAGTCATCGGCGATTGCTGCTATCGCATATCTATCCATAATATCCATCACAAAACATAATATTACGCCTGTATCCACTAAAAAGGGTAAATACGTACAAAATTATAACAGACGGATTAATTTGCAATTCATTGATGCTGATGGAAACTCAGCCTTTTTATATCATACATTTTATAAAGGTAGTGTAGTGGGTTACATTTTAACAAAATAGTTTTAGTAACAAATTATTTTTAAATTGCCTGGATGTAAGGAAGAAACATTTATTTAACTTTAACAAGAAACGCTCACAGAACTTCTAACTAATCCGACATTAGGACGCAATCAATCAAAAATATAAAACAGAACGAATGAAAAGACGAACATTTATTCCACGAAACCTCCGCGACAGTTTTATAAGGAAAAACAACATAAAATATATGTGTACCTGACTTTCTTTAGTGCTGTACATCGAAGGTTATTAATCTGTGCCAGCTTTATAGATGTCAACTGGGAAAACGTTACAGCTGTGCAACTTCCGCATGAAAAACATAGATTTTCCAACAAATCGCTTACCTTCAGAACCACTTTCGAGAGATATTGAAGTATATTACTTTCGTTCGTAGACAATTTTCGTTGCCAAACACATACAGTTCATTCAGACACAGAGTCGTTGCCATAAAGAGTTCCCGAATTAATAATTTCGTATCTAGACTTTCCTTTGTTGTAGACGTAGAGAATAAAAGTGGATGATGTTGTTCACCTGAAGAAATTCTTAATTCAGCCTTTGTGACACAAGCCGGAGATGTAAATGTGGTAACAATGGGTTGAACGAAGACTGAGAAACATGACATGCCTGCTCACGAGCAACTAATGAGTTTTTTATTGCAAGATAATTTACATGCGAGCGAACTAATTTGAAACGAAATAACTCACAATGAAATTGGGTTTCTGTTTTTTGGGAAGTTATGTACATACGTTGAACGTTGTAGCTAGCCAAGTTCTATTTTTTTTCAATGTGTTCAACAAAAATAATAATAATTTATATATTTTCTTAAATTCTTCTTTTAAATTAATGTAAAATAAATAACGTTTACATTTCATGTTCAACATTTATTTTACGCCTTAGGTATATCAAAAGCACATTGACTAGTTATTAAAATATAATTTAAGTAACATTTCAGTGTCAAATGATTCTTCCCTCGTTTGGTTACGCGTGTGATATGAAACAATATTCCATGTAAACCCTACTCATAAAATGCGCTTATTTTTTAGGACCAATTAAGTTTCATACAAAATTTTAATTCGACGTATTAAACCTAACCAATGTTTAAACTGAAAACAGGGTCAGAGCCCATTCGTCCCCTAAAATTCGTACCCCAGCATAAAAGTTGTGGATTCGGCCCCTATATAGGTGCCCATTGGTCTCCTGGTAGGGTACCAATTAATATTTTAATAAAAAATATTATTTCTAAGGTACCCATTCGTCCCCTCTAATATAATACAGTATAAGTTAAAGATTCGGCACCTATTCAGGTGCCTATTGGTCCCCTGATCGAGATAAAATTAGCTATATTTTACATAAGAAACGGTTAACAGAGTACACTTGTGAACAGTTTATTAACGGAATTAATTTAATAAATCATAACAGCTCATTGAAAAAAGAGCTATGATGAATGATATCCGTCATGATAATAATATATGGCTTGTTAAAAAAAACGGGTTACAAAATTAGATAAGGTGTTTTGTTTGTATGTTATGGCCTGCCTCGGTGACATATTGGTTCTTGAAAGTGACTGCGAATACGAGACTGTTCAATGTGTCTTTGGTCTTTTATTAAATGAAGTTCGCCTAACGAAATAAACTTTTTGTTTTTGTAACCGACTTTCGAAAGAAAAGTTTTTTTGTATTGTAGGTTATTTTGAACTTTTTTTGTGGTTGTTTTGAAGTCAGTTACTTACATTTTTTTTTTTAAGTTTTTTATTTACCCTTTTTAGTTTCACTATTCAACCCAACTTTTAGGGGGCCAAATGGCAGATATACTAAGTATATCGAACAAAAAAGAATCATCGAAATCGGACCAGAAACCTCGGAGTAATCGGTGTAGACAAAGTTGAAAACTTTTTAGGTGTTTGTTGATTTTTCAAAATGTGCCAGTCCGATTTCGATAAAATTTTAATGGGACCATTCCGGAAGTATACCCTATCCAACAAAAAAAGATTTTTTCAAATCGGTTGTTAAACGACGGAGTTATGCCCGAACCAACATAAAAAAAACACAAACATCCGAATTGAGAACCTCCTCCTTTTGGAAGTCGGTTAAAAATAATCAACGTTCTAACATTAATTCTGTTTTGCTCCAAAAATTGCGTTAAAATAGGTAAGTACTCTCCAGATGTGCGCGGGGTGTGGAATGCCAAAGCGGGAGGAGTAATCTTAGTCAGAGTATCTGCGCGCAAGCAAATTAGATTTAAGTTATTATGGTTTTGCAGGTATGTAGTTGGTAAATATACAAAAAAATAAGAAGTGATTATTTACTGTTGATATGTGTTCTATTTTTTTTTCATATTTTATATTTAATGTTGATTTATATGATGGTCAATCAAGGTTGATTTTTGTAAAAAGAGTTCTATTTTGTTAGTTTCTAGGACATTGTGATTTTGCATGTGTATTTGTTGTTAGTAAAAATGTTGGTTTTACATAGTTGATAAAGACTGATTTTACTTTTTATATTTCTTTAGTACAAAGTTATTGTGATATTGCATTATTTTGTAGATCTCTTTGACTGTACAAAGTACTAACAATTAATTGTTATTTTTGTTATATTGGTATTGATATTTTGGTTATTTGTTTGTACACTGGGTGTAAATTTATCTAAAATTCAGTTATTATTACTGAGATTTTATTTAAATATTTACACAGTTTTATTTTACTGCATAAAGATTATTAAATGTAGTTATTATATATTTTGCTAAATATTTACAAATGTAGAAGAAACCAAAAGTTGATTAATTATTTTGAAGACTGACTTAATGCCTAAAGCCTAGAGGCATTTATTAAACTTAATCTTATTTGAAATAAACATGATATCTACCGAATTACTATATTTTTTATTTTACCCTTTTCTGCGCGACTGTACCAGGACTACCAAGCTGCAGTATACACATGTAGATGTACTTATATTAAAAGAATGAATAAAAATAAATATTCTTCAGGGGACGAGTGGGCCCCTCAAAACTTCCAGGGTACGAGTGGGCACAGGGTGCGAATCTTAGGGTACGAATGGGCTCTGACCCTGAAAACATTAAAATAAAATTCAATCTAAAGAATCAACAAATATTTTAAGCTTACGTCTTCTTGAAAACTATTATCGCTTGTAGGAATCTAATCAAGTTGATAAAGTTACAAAAATGTTTGTTGAATCGGGACAAAATTACAGAGCGAACTCACCTAAAATATTATTCATATTTTATAACGAGCACCATTTTATTTTCACGGTCCGTGAGCTTGTTGAATAGAAAACCTGAATGTTTGCATTTGATTTTAATCCGATTATACATTTTTAAAGAAGAAAGATTGTGTTATAAGCGTGTTCTATTATAATTTACACAAGGATTTGGACAAAGGATCGTTTTATTAAAATATAAAATAGCTTTTTTTATAAATCCGAGAACTTATTGGCTAAGCGTGGATTTTATTATATTGTATTTTATATGGACGAGGCTGCACCATCAGAAGAGTCTATGTTTCGAGCTGTGTATTAAAAAAATATGAAAACCATACTCTCTTTCAATAAAGCAATGCTACTAAAGTTTATAGATTCTGTTTTGAACGTGCTTTATTTGACGAATATAACAAATAGTGTTTTCTTTGTTTGATGGAGACTGTAGTTAGAATTTTTGTAATTATGTATTCACAAAAGCATACTCATTTTCTTACAAATTACTCTCACAATTAACACGTTTTCGTACTACCACATCGTAACAATTTAATAACTTTAAACGAGCCGTTCCTGTATGTATAATAATACATTAAATTTTAGTTAACTTATCTAGAAATTACTCTAGGCTCTAACGATTTGGAACATTTCGGAAATATTTTCTAAATCCACAATAATACACAGTTCTCTTTCTTTTTAAAATACAAATTAACGCATAATGGGAACAAAGCCAGTGACCCAGGTAATAAGTTAACTGTAATATTATAAATAATTTTAATCTCGGTGAATACAGCCAAATATCATTTTTTTTATGTTTTACGCAGACATTTTTCACTGCAGATTGTATATTACCATTATATTTTTATCGAGTACAACAAACTTTATAATTATTATTTCGTTGAAAACACATTTATTCCTCTAAAGATTATTATCGGTTGGACATTGTGTTGAACGCTGTTTATTGACCCTGAATTAAATAAATATTTGAGTACACAAGCGCCTGTACCTTTCAAAAGATACTATCTGTGATGTTTGTCGAAACACCATGTCGACAAGTTTACCGAACTTCAGGAGAATGTACTCTGGGGCTAAAGTCGGGTAAGGAATTAGATTAGTAGGTAGAGGAGAACTTTGTTCGAAGGTAAATTCGGCACTTAGCCGATAACTTTGGCGTAATTATTTAGAAATATAACAATGTAACATTTAAAATTATCAACGAAGCACAACCGTGGCACAACAGTTGTAAATAACTACATAAATAACCTAATTTTAAAAGAAATAACAACTCCGTATCAACCAACAATGTTGCTAGAGCAGCTGGCTCAATAATGGTAGTAGTTTTTCAAGTTTTTTTAATCAATGACCAATGAAACACATCCGCAGTAATTGATCATGACCTATTTGAAAAAAATATCAATAAATAATATTTTGACAAATAAAATACGAAACCGCGTAAATCTACCATTTACTTGCATCGATTAGAGCGCAATGGTAGTGGATGCAGCCCGCAGGATAGTTTTATCCACACAAGTCTGCGCGCTGATTGCGCGGACTGGGCAAACAGAATAGACTCCCAAGTCAAACATTCCGAGCGTCCGACTGTTCCTTGTGTACCTACAGATGAAACTTAATTTATACTGAGCACATAATATATAGCTTTTGCAGCCAATCAAATATGTAAGTAGTATGAAAAGTAACCATAAAATACTCGCTTTAATCAAGACGGTGCGCTCGCGTGGTGTTCGCTGCGAATTTAATACCGCTTAATTCTTTAGACGGGTTGCCTCAGACCACAAGACTTTCACTTGAAAAAGTTATTTGTTGCTAATTTCTGAGAACATAGGAAAAAATATACTTGTGATATAAATATTTGTGTACATGATAAATACATCAGAGAGATCTAAACCTAGACACATAAATTAATACTGCCTCCAAATAACCTTTTTGTACACATTAACACTTTGTGCGCCAAACACGTATTTTATTAATTATCTTCCCCAATAAACGTCGAGCCTCAGCGCGTGATACGGGTTATTTCCTTTATTACTTATTCTGTGTATCAAAAAGTAAAAAGCAGTCTAATATTTTCCGAAATGGAACCTGCGCACGTTCTAATTGGATTATTCATTAAAGCAACCGTAAAGATTGCGTTGCGGCTGGTGGGTCGGGGGTCAACGATGGGTAACTCTTTCGCACAAGTAAAAGCCGGTAATAGCAACATCATCATGACAATACCAATAAGAGTTTGTCTTCTATATTTTCTATCAACACTTTGATTTGTTAAAGAGTTTCTATGAAGTTTTTGTCACAATCTTTTCCATAGAATCTACGCTTTGACGTATAATTATAATGCCTTGTATTCGTTTCTTTTTAAACGACTTAAAAAGGGAAGACATTCTCAATTCGGTTTCTTTTGTCAACATTACCTATATATGATTTGAGTTTGAAATTATCTACCATATTTATCTCTACACAACTATTCGTTTCACTTCTAGTTAATATAACGAGAAGTAGGTAAAGTTACGCTAAGGTTAATCCTTAAAAATGTATGGTTAGTCCGAAGATTATCCTGGTTGTAACTTTAGTCCACGTTTATTAATAAGGGGTAAAAGAAGATGTTAAAGAGATTATCGCACTTAGTTAAGTAATTATAACGTATACCGAAGGCGGGTTGAGAACTGTGACACTGACATACGAGCGAGCAATATTTGGCACATATGTACGACATAAAAGGGATTTCAAACTGGTTTACGTGGTCAGGCTATTAAAGTTACAGAATAATTAATGTGTTCGGTGTCATTCCGTCATGACTAAACACTGGCGGTCATCTTTATGTGGCCAGTGGGATATTGCAGCTATTTGCCGAGCCCATTTGTTTTTTTCGGCTTCGTATTCAATACTCAATTGGGTAAATAGAAAACCCTCGTGTAAAACGCTGTGGTCGGGAAAAGTAGTTTTATTGATTGCTATTCCGCCTGTGTATCTATGTAGGCTATTTGTTTATTTTAGGCTTGATGTATTTAAATTTATTATGAAAAGATATGTTGTACCTGTGTGTAGTCTGTCTAGCCTTTTCATTTTCTATGTTTAGGTCGTCTTGCTATTTAACCAGATAAAGCTCAATACCAGTATTTTATATGGAGCGACTGCCTATCCGATCTACATACCCCATGCCATGGTAAGACTAATTTGTCAATCCCATAGATTATAGCCTTTGACTATGTGAGGGCCTTATTACAAGATTTATGTATTTTATTTACAGCGTACTTGAAGTATTTACTGCCTTTTTTGAATGGAAAAATGTCGACACAAAAATGGAAAAAGTCATGATGCAGATTGAAAGTTTAGAAATGAAAGTTTTATTTCTGGTGCCTTCTTATTATTTTACTTGGAACCTCCAACTAGTTCAGTTTTAGTTAAACGGTTTCTCCTTTGCTTAGCATATCGTATTAACACGAATTTAATTCTAGTCCAGCTGTGAGCATTCGACTGTATCATTAATTCTGTCTGGCTGTTTAGATGCCCCATTTTCTGTGGTCGCACGCGTAATTACTACTGCCCAACAATTTGTATATTGTGAATGGGTTGAATAAGTTACGTTATGATAAAATAAACTGAGTACTTAGGTGAATTTATGATATTTTTTCATGTAGTCCCTTACTTCAAAGTTAGTTCTTAAAGGTAATTATTAAAATGAGTACTTCATAAGTATCAACACCTGCACTATACCTAAATACATAATTTTCTTTCTTTGTCAAGTTACTAAGTAAGTGCTAACGTTAATTATTATTATAATTTGACGGCACTCCACACCATGCCAATAATTATATGTTATGGCCCTTGTAATTATACTCAGGGGACATTTTGTAGAAAGTTCAAAGAAATAATTTTTAGTTTTCATGCGATTGCATGTTGAAAAAATACGATAAGTAGAATTGTACAAAATAATAAACAAAATGAAGGGTAACATTTTTTTAAACATGAATCAGTGATCGGAAAATTGTGATAGTAATCGAAATACCAACATGCAAAGTATGATTGAGCTGTTACTTTATAGAATTATTACAACTGTAACTAATAAACTGACCATAAAATACTATAATTGACGTCATTTGTGTAAAATGTTCATGTTGAACTTCTATAAAAACAAAAAACAGTAGTTATAAGAAGGAAATTACTTTCGTCGTCGCGTCGAAGCGAGCAAGCGTCAAGCTCCATGAAATTCACTTAATTTTTTCAAGCTAAGAAATCATACATTTCATGATTCTACTTATCTTGGTTTTATTATTAAAAAAGAAATTATGCTATCAAAAAAAGTACTCGCCTGATAGATGTCTGAAGAGGTCTGTGTCTGGCAGGGGGATCGTTACAGGCCCTATAAAACTTAAACGATCTGCCAACTAAAAAAATATTCGGTAAACAGTTGAAAAGCAGATAATACTGAATGACGAAACATTTCCCCATTCATGTTATTTTCGATCTAAAATTCAAAGTGCTAATATTTATTGACACGGAAAGACACTTAATCATGACGTCAGAGCATATCGAATTAATCGTTTCCGCTTGATCCGTCAGTGGGAACTCGGCTTTACCAAATTGGATTTTGATTCGATATTATGGTGAACATAGGCGTTTACAGAGAGATTGATTGCTTTACTTTCGAACCACATTCACACAATCCTATCAGTGAATGGAACTCGTTTATTCGCTGATAACACAATTAGCAGTTGGTTTAACTGTTGTACGTGCATAAAAGTATTTTTTTTTGTCGCAGCTATTAAAAGTTCGTTGGACATTGTTTTTTAATGTATAACGTTTGTGTGATTTTGAAATGATCGCAGTGTTTTTAAGGTTGTTGAGGTTTCATGTTGATGTTATCATTATTTAGTTACTGACAATTTCGGGGGTTTTTAAAACGATATGAAAGACACCTAGAGATTACGACTCGTACGTCGAATATTTTCGACATAAGGGTCAGTTTTCAATCAAATGCAAATGAATCCGTGTATGAGAGCTATAATGTCGACATGTTTTAGCACATCTTTCTACATAAAATGTTTTTGCAACTCGCTTTCATTTGAACATCCATTCGTAAAGTGGGGCGAGCGTGCATGTCCATAAATAAAGAATGTCGTGTAAAAGGCGAAGCTTTCGCACTGAATTTTTTGTTTTGCGTACATTAACTGTACGACGGTATTAAGGAGCGCGTATGGGCACAAAGGCGTCGCGACTCACCCGCTGTTCTAACGGCAGGACGAGTGGATAAGTAGCTTCAAGTATTTATAAAAACATTAGGGTAAGCTCGGCTTTGTTTTGGTACTTAATAGTAAGATGAAAATATAATTGTTGTTGGCGACGTTTTTGCAGTAATCATGGATATTAAATTCCCTTTAAGGCTTTGTTGTCATTATGAATTTCAAATTCTAGAAATTTTGGCGTAGGTTTATTCACAGCGTACTACGAGTAGATATGAGCGCCGATGGCCAATTCCACGGCGGCGGCGTGGCCTGTATATTTTCACGGCGGCGGCGGCGTCGCGGCGGCGCGTCGCGTCCGGCCGTGCGCCTTAGTTTTTTTTTATTAGGGAGAGATTTATTAAGAAGAAAAATGAAGAAAATCATGTTATTGTTAGGTACCAAAAAAAGTTTTATAAAGAAACGTATTTGCTAATTACAATTTTAGTCTTCTATAATTAGAGATTACGTTTACTAAAAACAATAATTGTTTCAGTATTTTAAGATGCGAGACAGAGTTTTTAATCAAAGCACTATCTATTTTTTTTACGTGAAATGGGTTTGCTCTTGACCCTAGTTTTTTTTTTTATCGTGGTAAAATCATCAAATGAGTCCTCCTACCCAGGGCAGGGCGGGAGGGGCTGTCAGACTTGTACTGACTAAAATCCACGGTGTCCTTCAGTAGCCCCTTGTGTACCGGAGTCGTGGTATAAGTGTGTCCCACGACCCCGGCAGGCTTTGGCCCTCTAAATGGGAGGCCCCGTCATTGTGCTGACGCTCTTTGAGGCGTGCGTGGAACACAACGCGCCGTCGACCCGGGCATGGTCCATGGTCGGACAGCGAGTCTCCCATTACTCGCCACCCGCATGCCCGCGCCTACGGTGGCCGGAGGTCGTCCCGCGATGTCCAACGCCGTGGGCGTCTACCACTGCGCCGTGGGCGAGGGTTCTCCCTTGCGCGTCCCGCCTCCTCCTTCGCGAGCATGACTGCTTCGCAGAACGAGGCGACTGCTTCCCACTCCGTCTCGCCCCGTAGCATGGCGGCGACCAATGTCGAGGTCGTCGCCTATCGCCTGCGTCAGGACACGGCGGTGCTCTGCCCAAGCGGGGCAGTCCTGCATCGTATGCTCCACCGTGTCCTCCGGGCGGTCCTCGCAGTGGTGACAACCAGACGTTTCCCCCCTCCTTATCCGACACAGGTACCTCCCGAAGCATCCGTGTCCACTGTCCGGTGAGGACCTGCGTCAAGCGGTAGGTGAGGACGCCGTGGGACCTATCCAGCCACTCCTCAAAGAGGGATCTTACCGCCGCGATTGCGGCGAGCCCGTTGACCCTAGTCTGGACCCTGGTTACGAATGACTAAGACAAGGTTGACGATACCCAGAAGTAGGAGCGCCGCTGAGCGGGGCTCCGTCGATTTCTCTTGTGAAGGAAGAACTAGTTTTGCCTAGGCCAGACTAGTTTATCCTGAAATCGGGTTTGGCCGGTAATTTATACACTTGACTGTGTAGAGCCGACTATACACGTACCAGTATACTTGTACAAATCGAGACTTGCACAAACATAGGACAGTGACCATGTTAGGGACTTTAACCATGGCGTGATGTGACGCGATTTGATCGATTCCAACCACAAGTGAAAATCCACCTTGCCACTAAGAAATAATGATGCAATTCGATTGACTTGACGTCGTTGTGTCGTCCCTTAGAAATTTGTGCAAGTATCTTCCCACACACGTTTCAGTATACTTGCGCAAGTCTGGATTACCGCAAGTATACTGTAAGTGCCTTTTCACACGTTCCGGTTGCCGGGTAGCCGGTGCCGGTATGGCAAATTACGCCGGAACGTGTGAAAGCTATATAGTACATGCCATACACTGCGCCACCGGCTACCTGGCAACCGTGCACTAACTGCACTAACGTGTGTGGCATAAGCTACGTAGTGAGTGTAGCAAAGAGGCTAGAGCGAACAAACGCCGAATGCAATCAAGACGCGCGTGCGAGCGAGAAAGCAAGTTGCGACTCGTCGTGGCGGCGCGCCGCGCGTTTCTTTCGGCGGCGGCGCGCCGACCGAATTCACGGCGACGGCGGCGCGCCGGCGCGGCGCTCATATCTAACTACGAGTAATAAAATTGGTGGTTAACAATTTAGACAGAACTTTGAGAAGCGGGAAAAAGAGTTTTAACAAATAAAAGGATAAACCCTGAAACATGATCGAGTCCAGCTGTCGTGAAGCCGATATGATACATTGTGACGTAGCTTTTTTGTGTAGGCCACGGTCTACGCCGTAGTAGGTAGTCAGTGTGCTATACCGTAGTAAGTAATTTAAGTGCTACGGCTACGCCTCTACGTTAGCGTCGTCGTAGTAAAACTGTCTCGACGTTCAGAATCGTGCATTTCCATATAAAAATATGCTTGTGAGATAGATATTTTCTTTACTGACGTTATGAATTATTTACATTGTTGGATTAAAGTATTGTGCCAACTAGGTATACCTACAGTTTCTATTTTTATGATAAATTCTGCATCAGTATATTTTATTCAAATTAGGAATCGTGATCCATGAATGATGAACAGGACGGATAGCTGAACATGTTGAAAAAATTTAATAAGAATTTGCCTTTGTTTAGTATGAATAGCTCAATATACAGCGTGCGTGACGCGAATGTGGGTGTGTATGGTATAGATATAAGTATGTCACGATACCCCATTAATAAGTAACTTGTTAGCCTGAACCAGATAAAACTACAGAGATGAGAACAAGCCTGAACAAACAAACGACTTTATATCATCGAAATGTTTTACGAGATCGTTCAACATACAATGTAGATGTTTTACAAAGTACCTACTTGTCTTAAAGTATAAACTTCGGTATAACCGCGAGTTCAATACAATCTGTCACTCTTTCTTACAGTTTGGTCTCCGAAGAGGGTCAAATATAGATGTAACTGGTATTTTATTGAAGCTATTTAACAACGAATTATTGAAGAGGTGACAATCCACTTTGACTTATTGGGTTATTATTTTAAGTGAATAAGATAAATTTAACATCTGACCAACAATCTATGTTAGTCATTATTCTGGAGTACCTCAAATTGACGTTACGACTTATATAAATTGCTGTTTATTCTAAGTGAAATTATGGTTCCATTGTGTAAACACAGACAAACATAAATATTATATATGGCCAAAGTTAATCATTGTCACGGCCCAAGTTTCTGGTCTTGTGCCAGTAGATCTATTTTTATTTAGAAGAACGTGTTGAAGAGGCGATACTTGAGGCAACCTTTAGTATTAGTCACATAGATTATTGGTTCTATTCATTTCTATTACACTACGTCCCTCTCAAATATTATAACAGAGTACATAAATATACACCTTTTTGTTAAATAAATGTATCCATTTACTTTTGATATTGGATCTACTTTTGAATTATCACAATACATTCCATAAGTAGGTACTCATGTGACATGCTTGACTGAACTTTCAATGAAATTAATGACAAGGAAACCATGAACTGGGATTGGTTTATTTGTAATTTAGGACTTTACATCTATGCAGTTTGTTCCCGTAGAGCTTTGTCGGATCTCGACGCGGGCAAGTCCAGAAAGAAGCGTGGTATTAAAGAAAATCAGATATCGACAATTTACCATCGAAAAATCGTCGTGTCCCTAGTCTTTTCCTAATAATTTTGTGTTCGGCTTCCAGTCGAACAAGCTAATCCTTAAAAAAACCTATGTTCTTTTTAAAAACATGTATTTATTAGACAAAGTACTCGTCAAGGCGAATCTTAACTCGATGGGTCTTGCTGCGTTTCATTACAGAGTTCCTATGGCAACCAGTTCCATCATCAGATCAGCTTCATGTCATCATGATATCGCATTGTCACGCGTTATACATATACGTGCAAAATTTCAGCTCAATCGGAAACCGGGTAAAGGATCAAACTTGCAAGATTTGATTACAGAAAACGGGACAGGTGAAAGTAAATAAAGCCTTGTAAAAATGAGTTACGCTTTTGTATCTCCGATAGCCACACGTACAACAAATATTTCCAATGGTACAACTCGTAAGTGCTTGCGGGTATTTTTCAATTAGCCGCGTATCGATTCCGAAAATGGTGCAACACACGTTATAAAAATGAATCTCCTAAGTTACGTAAGTGCATGTACGCGGGCTCCGCTTTAAATAAAGCGATGGTACCGCGCGGGATCTCTGGGGAGCCATTTCTTGCACACAAAGTGTTCGTCTTCTTAGCCTACACTGTAATATTGTGCGACCGGAAAAGCACATACGTTCCACTATGATAATGTATATGTACGAGTATATTCCATGTTTGCTAGCACCCTCGTCTAATTGTCTAATACGGACGTGTACGTTCACACAAAGCGTTTTAGGTTCCTATTGTTTCTCTAAGTTTGGGATCTTGGTCGTAACTCGTAACGTTTGTTGTTAAAATTTGTGTAGCAGGTAGAAAGATAGAAAATCATATAATTATTATTCTGTAAGTCATGAGCTTCTAATATTATTTAGACACAGTTTGTAAACGAGTTGTGTTAGCATTCAATTTCGACAATCAAAGCAGTGTAGGCGGTAATTGGCTTGATAAAATTGTGTTTACTCACTCACAAGCAGTGTAAGTAGGCACAACATAATGTGTACTAATCTACTCCTGAATTTGCTTGTACAAAATGTGGAGCAAGATAAGCGGAAGAAATTTTGTTAGCCTTGTATTTCTAGCAAAGCAAGTTAATTTCAAGAATTAGGTCAACATTTTTATATCTTTTTTAGTTGTTGTTACAAAATAAGAAAGTCACGATCCTATATATCTGCGGACCTTTCATCTAAATATGGAATTACATAAAATCTGAACGGAGAATAAACCAATGAATTAAATAAAGAATCACGTAAATCGGATAACTGGTTGTCAGTTAAAAGCGCGCTAACGGACAGACTAGACAAGATAAGGAAGAACCTACGAATAGTATGTCCATACGGTAGCATACGGGCGGCGGGCGGTTATCCACCCCATATCCGATAGTATGGCGTGCATGGAGTGTTTATCATTATAATCATTTATGAAGTTCCTTATCAACCAAACAACAAACAGTTTAAAAACCCTCCGTCTACACCATCGATCTTTATTTAATTTAAGAGGGCCTTGATTACTTAGGGGCGTCAATAATTACATTTTAAACGTGATTGCTTTCTATTTCGGTCGCCATGACGAATGTTCGCTAGATCGTCCCTGCGAGAGTTCCCACTGTCTCGGCTGCGGCGTGCGGCTTCTATATAAATATTTACATAATGTCTGTCCCTAACGCCAGCGGTGGGAATCAGTGGCGTCGTTGCACATTGTTTGTGTTGTTATTTTTCTCCTCGAATCTTGTATTCCGCGTTCTGCTAGAACTAGGTAGCATTGCTTCGATTTATTTATATTGAATTTGAATATGTCTTTTCATATGACAGAGAAGATAGTATCAACACTTCGGTGTCCTAGACGTAATCTGAGTTGAGCATCAGCTAAAGCTATAAATATGATTGTATCAACCGCCGTATATAGGCCTTTCAGGCGGTTATATATTTTATTTCGAATTCTATACAAGTAGAGTCGAAGTACCTACCTAAATATAAAGCAGAAATATAACATAATAAGTATAAATTGAAATGGGTATGGTGAAATATATACATACATGCATAACAGAGTTTTTGCTTAAAGCTGTCAGGCAATAGGGGACGCTTCAGTTGAAAGTTTATTTTAGTTGCAATACAAAATGTCGTCATTCTTGGTTGATAAATGTCAGGTAAGTAGGTCAACCGAGGTGTAAACGGGAGCGTGCAGCAGTTAAACAGTTTTATTAGTTCAATATTCATTGAGTTTTTATTCTTTGACATTTCCTTTAATAATGGGATACGTTTTCGCTATTCATCGTTATCACAAAGATTCAGAAACTTTGTAGCTGATTAATGCTAAACTACAATTGAATTGCAAATGTGGTTAATTGTACTATACATGCATGCATTCTGGTAACATCATGTTCCTGCTAACAAACAATACGTAACAAACAATAACATGTGCATGTCGCGTCGCCTATGTCCCAGCACTCACGATATGTGATTATTTACGAGTTTTGTTCAGTTTTGTACAAACATTACACAAATATTTTAGTAAGATAGTAAATGAAAGCGACATTCATAGTTTCGAGCGCTCATTGCGCAACTACCCGCGCGTTCCACGGAAGTTAAATTTGTCTGCCGAAACACCTCGTTGAGGGTTTACCCTTTGATAACTTGAGTGTTACTCATTAGTTTCCCGACATTGATAAACTTGAGTGTTGGAGCGTCGTGGGCTGCTATATTTCATTCACGTGACCTATATAGGAGCGTGGTAAATGCTCTCGTGCTCAGTCCTCTCGCAAATTGCTCAAGTTTAAGCGCGTTAACCCACGACACGATTTAGCAAATATCGCTCAGATGCAAATCCGAGTCTCTTGTGGTAATTCTGAGAGTTATTACATCGTTCGAACAACGCCCAACTTTGTCCATGAATACCGCCTGATTTGTGCGGAGGTGCGATGTTGCGATGCCGCCGGAAACTACAAGTTATTGCTACGTATAGCTTAACTGTCGCAGAACGAACACATTCAATTTGCTTAACAACTGTGAAGGAAACGTATTGCAATTTATTATTCGGAAATACATAGTAATTTGGTTCATGACGCACAAAATTGCACGTCAGATGGGGACTGAAAGTAGTTAGTAAAGTTACTACCGGCAATCTTATTTAGTTTTGAATAAAACTGAATAGTTCAGACTTAACTATGAATACTTTCACATTCTCAAAGAATTATTTTAAGGCTGTGTTACGATATCTGGCCACAATAAAAAGCTAAAGAGTCAAGCGACCGCAAAAATACTGTCTCCGTCGCCGTCTAAAGTAAGTAGAAAGTTAAGATAAGAAGGAGCGAGCTTTGTTGATTTTAGTATTCTGCACGAGTTTTTAGGTGGGTAACACGTGAGATTCACAAACAACGCAAAAAATATGAATTCTACCGCCAAACCCAAGAAATGTTTACTGACGTTGTAAATACAATTGAAATATGAAAATGGGGACCTCACCGACTTATTAATATTGCAGAGATCTGACTAATCTTTATGAGACGGAGTCATGCTTTATTCGGGTTCAAAAGGTTCTAATAAATAACAGAGCGAGACGAAAGGCACCATTTGGCTCATGGTAAGGGTCCTTCATCTAACAAAATACTTCTGGCTGTTGAGGGTTGACAGAATGAGAACAAAAAGCTCATTACTGGAGCCCCGGCAAGCGCTACTAATACTTGTACACTAACAATAAAATTACTGGCTACGTTGGCTACGATGGTCTACGGCGTAGCGGAAGGTGCTACGCGATTTATGATATTGTTACAGTTTATTCATGAATAATATGCAAGGTGAGCTCGTAGACGCAGCTTAGTACGATCCTTTAGAAAACTAATATTTACAGTAATTTTGTAACAGACGCTTGAATCTTAAGCTCAAATCGATAATTTAATCTCTTCTTTATAGAAGGTACCTAGACTGCCTGTCCCCAGAAGAATAAACTTCTTTATGCATTTTGCTGTTGCATGTTGTATTGTAATTTGAGCGTGCTATTGGCGACTACAGTTATTGCGTCTGGGTGCACAGTAAACAAGATTGTTAGAAAAATAATTCGCTCAGTTATCACGTGCTGCCGGTCGATGCTCTGTATCGGCTTGATCGCGTATCATGTACTCGCCGGTCGTTGGAGGGGCGTGTTGCATACAAACTGTCACAAAGAACCACCGAGCTACATCGTATGCGATTTTTATTATTTCAAGTGCACCGCAGCTACTCGTTCGATAGCCGTTAGAACTATTCCACGGCCAGTTCGAATCCAAAGCACATTAATATTAACTTGCTGACGCTACTCTAACTAACTGCACTCAAAAAGATGCATTTACTTCAATGTTTTCTCGAAAAACTCATTAGTTATAATGTCTGTTTGATATATTACTACAGTCTCTTTAATGCACTAGTTCTGTATTTACGACATGTTACTTACTTGTACAGAGACATGATTAAATGTCAGTTTCAGTGTAATGAATTTGAATTGATGTTGAGAACATGGCTACCTGGGTAAGATATCTTGAAACTTTAGTCTTAGCGAACTCTAAACTTGAATGTGATATGTATGTATCTTTTAAGTATATTAGGGGATTTACCAACATGGTTTTCCTGTATGAAAGCCGTTTCTCGGTAGGGTAAAATTCCGATGCGAAATCCTCAAAATCTGGACATTTGGTGGGAAATATTCGGAAGAAAAGATGTCATTGGGTGATAAAAGTGGGATAAGATTGCGTATTTATATGAAGACATTCCGGGGGTTATAAATATGAGCGGAAAGTGTTGTAAACATGTTATGTAGGTGATGGCCGATGGCGGTGAGGAAGGGTTCCGCTTTGTGATAAGCTGTTCCGATCGGCGGGCGGTCACGCGAGCCGTGCCTTGTCGTATCATGTAGGTACGCTAAGCACTATTACACACACACACAATCAATTACCTTGTCATTGCTTCCTATAATGGACTTCGGTTACAGTTTTCCTTAAAGTTTTTAGTTAATAGTTTGTTAGAATCTAAATTATGTTTATAAACACGATATTTTGTTAGAATCTAAATTATGTTTATAAACATGAGAATAATTTTCGCGATGTGATGTTAAACGCCTCGTAATTTTTGGTATTATGTTAAATCCTTATACTAATATTATAAATGGAAAAGTGTGATTAATTTTTTGCAACGGTATCTCGTCTGAACCGCTGAAGCGGTTTTGATTAATTTTTGTATGCCATCTTGGAAGCCACGTCCATAAGAGCTAGTACATACTGGGCGCTCGGCGTTGCGTTGAGCGCACGTTGGTCGCGTACACACACCGCGCTTAGCACGGCGCGGCGGCGTTCAACGCGCGCGCTACTAAGAAATCAGTATCAAAATGCTCGATCTCCGTTTTCGAAAAGTGCGTCCTCTCTAAACAAAAGCGCGCGTTGAAATGTACAACACAATGGCCAAAGCGCGCGTTTCAAAACGCCCAATGTGTACCCGCTGCAAACGTCGGTATCTGTATAAGTCATGAGATAAAAAAACTGTTTTTTGAACTACACTCGAGAGCAATGAATCCGGGTCACTTAAAGAATGTTAAAAATCTCGGAAACTAAAAATGATAGGTTAATGCAATAAATTGTATTTAATAGGCAATGTAATACTCCTTAAATGAAAGTAAAAAAAATATGACTCACCATACATTTTATTAACACAAAATTACATAAAGAAAAAAACTGCTGATCTCCCCTTAAAACAAAAATAGGAAGCATGAAATTTTTGAACTTTATTACGATTTTCTTGAATTTTAATACTTCGTATTGCCTCCTCGTGCTTCCATTACTGCGTTTACGCGGTTTGGCATGCTGTACACCAAGTTCCTTATACGATTTTGGGGAATATTCTCCCATTCCTCTGTGAGAGCAATTTTGAGCTCACGAAGCGTGATTGGGGGAGGGTTTCGTTGTTTTACGCATCTGCCTAGCTCGTCCCAAGCATGCTCGATCGGGTTGATATCCGGGCTGCGCGCTGGCCACTCCATACGAGTAATGTTCATCTCTTGAAGGTAGTCATTCACAATCCTACCTGTATGAGGTCGGGCATTGTCATGCATAAATATAGCATCCTCACCTAAATTGACCATAAATGGACCAACGTGATCATTGAGGATTTCTTCCACATATCTTACGCTAGTTAAAGAGCCGTTTTCTATGATCACCAGCTCTGTGCGACTTTCAGAAGAAATTCCGGCCCACACAAGTACAGACCCACCACCGTAGGCTACTTTTTCTTCGATGCATGCTTGCTTGAATCTTTCCTCTGGTCTTCGATACACTCTGTGTCTTCCATCGTGCTCGTAGAGCATAAATTTTGATTCGTCGGAGAACATAACTTTTGACCAATCTTCAATACTCCAATTTACGTGGCTCTGGGCATATCTTAGTCTTGAAATACGATGCCCACGCTCCAGTTTAGGGCCGTTTGCAGGTCTAAGGGGTTTTAAGTTAGATTCAGCAAGCCGACGTCTTACTGTCCATGCACTTGGGTTACTTCCTCCGAGGCGTCGAAACTGATTGGTGAGTTCAGTTCCTGTGAGAAAGCGATTTCGAAGCATGGTGTTCACCAAGTATCGGTCTTCTCGTGCTGTGGTACACCTGGTTCTGCCCGTTCCTGGTCTGCGTAGGTTAGAACCAGTTTCTTCGTAACGTCGGAGAACTCTTTGTGCTGTTGACAGCGACACACCGACAGTCCTGGCTGTATCGCGCTGACTCCGGCCGGTTTCCAGCATTGTAAGTATTCTGGTGCATTCTTCAGGCGTAAGCGACATAATTTCAGCTTGAATAATGAATATAGAGCACTATCAACATGGTTTATGTACCCACATAAATGACAGATTACAAACAAAAGCAAAACCAAATGCTGTAATTTCGTGGTTCCATCTTCGACAGTGGCCCTTTTCCAAATTTGATTTTTTTATGATATAACTTTACAATAACTATAATACCTTCATTTAAGGAGTATTACATTGTTTTTTAAATACAATTTATTGCATTAATCTAGCATTTTTAGTTTCCGAGATTTTTAGGATTCTTTAAGTGACCCGGATTCATTGCTCTCGAGTGTATAACTTAAAAACTAAGATTTTAAATCTAAGTTTAAAATCTAAGTTTTAAGTTTAAATCAACTCAAGTCTTGTTAGCATGTTATTCTAACAAGACTTCAGTTGCTTTAAATCTAAGTTCTTTCGAGTCTGAGACGTCCTTTTTCGTCTATAATTCTCGACAGTACGTATATAGAGCTGCGATTGAATGAAACTACCAAGAAAATGAGTACCTATGCAAAGAGATTATAACGTATTCGGTAACATAAACAAAATTCTCTGCAGATGTGCTATTTGAATGCAGTTTGCAGATCCAGCCGCTGCTGCCTCCCTCCATAAGCAAACAGGCACAAAATATTTAAAAGTACTTTATCTACTCTTTCGCCTGAAACTATTTGGTTTGTATCCAGTTTTATGTTTCTCCAAAACATTATCTACTGCAAGCTTGCTCGATAAATGGTTTATGAAATTGGAGCAACACAATTTTCTCTACTTATAATAAATGGCAGCAATTGTAAACTAGATGTAAAATACTAGATATAATAGTAAATACAAGAATTGTATAGTTAAATACTTGAATATATCCTTGTTTCGAATTTGAAAAATACAAATTTTTAAGTCGAATTTATTTAAAAATTAAAAACTCTTGTAGAGTTTGGTTTATCACGTACAATCATACATGCCCCACCTGTTACTAAATACAGACACCGTTTCCTACGGAAATGTTCCAGATGCGATGCGTTGCCTACCCTTCCCATCAATCTTTTGAAGCTGTCCGAATTGTAGTTCCGCGGAAAACCCTTAGGACCTCTATATTTCTTACGGAATGGGTGCGTTTTTCTGTTTATCTGTATACTATATTCTCTGATTAAATTTTGTTGGTAGTGGGATGTTCCACACGTCTTGGTGGATAGTGAATGGCGGAGGTAAAAGCTTAACCCCGTCGGTATCGAATAACACGTAAGCGTTCATCGTACATGAGTGCTGGTAGTACCGGAGTACCGGCACTACACATCTTACAAAGGACCATGCCCATCTGTGCCCCAGAAACGCCCAGATAAAGTATATTACAAGATTGTTTTAGTAAAAAAAAACTAGAATTATGATGTTTATTTGAAATCATATAAAGCACCAGTTAAAAAATAACAAAAATAAGACATTTTGTTGACATTGCAGTACTTATCATCATTCAATCATTCTCCATTTATTACGGTTTGGAATCATGTCCTTTGGCCCATTGATATAAATTCATTCGTTGTGATAGTTTTGTTACTAATGATAACGAATACCTATTATTGCAGTGTTGCAGTTTTATTTGCGTATTATTATTGATTCGATCGGCAAGATAAAACCCAACATGATTGATATTAGTCACAAAAGTGATTAATAATTACTACTATTATATATTCTGTGGCTTTACTAAAAGATCTAAAGGATGTCTCCAGACACTCAACAGTAAAAGATAAAATAAAAGTACTTAAAGTATATCTTTTTTTTTTTACGTGGCAAAATCATAAAAGTATATCTAGGCTTCAATTAAACATTATAATTATATAATAATTGAAGTCAAAACCTAATGAAGTAAAGGCTCAAAAGACTTAGCTCCAAGTCAAAAACATTCCAAACAAAAAACTATAATGAAAATGCCTGACACTCATTCACTCATTCACTCTGCCTGCGCGTCTGCTGCTGTGTTTGCGTGTTTTCCGATTTGGTCTTCTGTTCGATAAAAAATCTTAACTTACATGTTTATTTGATAACAAAGATAAGTCAATAAGATGATCATGAAGTTCCTAGTGAAAAACTATTAGCAATGCTGTCTATAAACGATAAAATGTATAAAAAACCAGCAGGAAGTTATCATGTTTAATGTCCATATCTTTTGAATCGGTGCTTTAAATAACATTAAACCTAGATATCATAAAAATATCGCTAAAAAGATATCGTATGACATAGAGCTGCAATTTGGGCATTGCATGACATTGCTGACTTTCAGCTCCATACTAATATGGGCATGGTCCTTTATATTACTACTTACTTATCAATATCATCGGGATGATGTAGTTGATATGCTCTTCTGGTTATCAAAACTCATGTTTATGTTTATCATGCATCGAATATTACGTGTTGGTTGTTAACCACGATATTGATTCTATAAATTTGGGTTATTTTCTCTTTGAATGGAAAATCAGAGGTGTGTTATGAATGAAAAGCGGATATATGTAGAAATCAGTGAATTTAGAGCAGGTGCTAAATGTAGGTGTACTGGTTGAATTATTGCTTGAATTATTTGCTCTACACCTTTAGTTTATTATGCACTAGCTTCTGCCCGCGACTTCGTACGCGGATCCTGTTGCTTATGCCAGCGACAACGGGGTCATCAAAATCGAAGATCTGAAACGTCGAATTCTAAGAGCCTGGGGACGGGAAAACAACGGGATGCGCGAGACGATTCCAGACGTTCTAGATCTTTCATTTTTGTAAGTCAACAGGAAATGACCATCAGACTAAACAACTCTTGCTAAAACGTCATTCCTATATATGTTTTAGTGTAGCTGGGGTCTTGGAGTTCCACATCAGGTGTTCCAGATCTCAATTTTCATACGACAACAGAGAGTGCTCATTAGGCTGGACAACTCTTGCTAAGACGTCATTCCTATATATGTTATAAAGTAGCTGGGCTGTTGGAGTTCCCCATCAGGGTGTCGAGTCTGCTAATTATTAGTCAGAATGGCGCCACAATGGCGTTTCAATTGTAGTGCTTATTCGAACCATTTTTTACTGCTGGTTCGAATAAGCACTACAAATTATTAGTCAGAATGGCGCCATAATGGCGTTTCAATTGTAGTGCTTATTCGAACCATTTTTTACTGCTGGTTCGAATAAGCACTACAATTGAAACGCCATTGTGGCGCCATTCTGACTAATAATTAGCAGACTCGACACCCTGGTGTACCAGATCTTCAATTTTTATACGACAACAGAGGTTGCTCATCAGGCTCAACAACTCTTGCTAAGACCTCATTCCTGTATATGTTATAAAGTAGCTGGGCTGTTGGAGTTCCCCATCAGGTGTACCAGATCTTCAATTTTTATACGACAACAGAGGTTGCTCATCAGGCTCAACAACTTTTGCTAAGACGTCTTTACTGTATATGTTATAGTGTATCTAGGCTCTTGGAGTTCCACATCAGGTGCTCCAGATCTCAATTTTCATATATCAACAGAGAGTGCTCATTAGGCTGGACAACTCTTGCTAAGACGTCATTCCTATATATGTTATAAAGTAGCTGGGCTGTTGGAGTTCCACATCAGGTGTACCAGATCTTCAATTTCTATACGACAACAGAGGTTGCTCATCAGGCTCTACAACTCTTGCTAAGACGTCTTTACTGTATATGTTATAGTGTAGCTGGGCTCTTGGAGTTCCACATCAGGTGTTCCAGATCTTCAAATTTTTATATAGCAATAGAGAGTGCTTATCAGGCTGAACAACTCTTGCTAAGACGTCGTTCCTGTATATGTCATAGTGTAGCTGGGCTCTTGGTGTTCCACATCAGGTGTCCAGGATCTTCAAATTTATTCTCTCAGCAGAAAATGCTCATCACGTGGAACAATTTTTGCTATGGCACCATTTCTGTATCTCTTATAGTTAAGCAGGTCTGTTGCGGTTCTGCATCAGGTGTTCAAGTTTCCAAGATAAATTATAGCCTATATGTTAACGGGATATAATATCTATACAACAAAAAAAAAATCATTCAAATCCGTCCAGTATTTCCGAAGATTAGCGTGCACAAACACACAGACAAACAGACAAACCGACAAACAGACAAAAAAAAAATTAACTACATTTTAACCCCTGCTACTTTTTTTTTGTATATTTCCATTGTACAGACACCACTTTTCTACAAATTTATTATATGTATGTATAGATTGTAAAATAATGTCAAATGAAACAATCTGATATTCACTTCAGACAGTTCAAATTCATAGCTATTCTAAAATGCTAAATAAACAAACAAACATACCACGCTCAAAATATAAAATCAACAAGAATCTTCGCCTGAATCTCCATCGAAATCAGATGCGATGGAACCAGTAATTTCATTCTCAGCCGCCACTCCGTTATTGTGCACTAACAGAATACGAAATAGAACAACATTGATTCTCCTCGTTATTGCCAGACTCAAATAAAAAGGCCGAACCAATCCTGAGCTAGCCTCCCGAGTCATCAATGTGAAACAATCAATATTTGCAGTTGATTTTCAATTACTTATTGTTATAATGATCCTGTTTCATGGAATCTACTCCCATCCCATATGCAATATAATACGTATTTACCTAGTTTGCGAGTCGGTGGCAATCTCTCTTCAATTTCTTTTTAACACTGACGTGTGTTCTGCGAAGTTATTAAGGTTTTCATACGAGTATTTTGTTGAATTATTGGAATTGTGTGAACTTTATTTCAATGTTTTTCTAAGTTGAGGTTGAATAAAACCTCTTTACGTCCGTGAACAAAAGCTTTTTTTCCATGAGAGTGTTTAAAAACTACAGAAGCTACCTATTACAATACTTATCAATTCCTTTTGCTACATCTTTATTTTTACAGCTGGTCTAATTCACGTACTGGTTGCAAGTAATTCGTGAATTACGAATGTAATATACAGCATTCACTGTTTATGACATCATATTCTGTCAGGTCTGACAGTCTGTTAGTCTGACAGGCCTGTTGGTCTAGTGGTTAGTGACCCTGACTGCTATGCCGGAGGTCGTGGGTTCGATTCCCACCCAGGACAAATGTTTGTGTGATGAGCACGATCATTAGTTCTGTGTCTGGGTGTAATTTATCTATAATATGTATGTATTTAGAAACATATGTTTATCAGTTGTCTAGTACCCATAACACAAGCTCTACTTAGCTTGGGACTAGATGGCGTTGTGTGATAGTTGTGGAATATTATATTATTATTATATTTTTAGGCGGTTTTGGTACTTTTCTGCTTACGAGACTGAACTTATTTTTTTAACGTAGTGACAAAAATGACAAATATAAATGACAACCCTGAAAAATTGATGTAAAAAGTAACTTGTACGTCAACCTTGCGATATTTTGGTAGGTTCGGTCGGCCTTAGCATATTGGAGTGAGTGGGCGCTCCTTGAATGGCTCCGTGAATAGCCTACGATACAATTCATATAATTTGAATAAAATATTTCTTCCAATTTAGTCATTTATGGTGGGCGTTCAATAAGATGCTTTTATGACTGGTTTTGAATAATATAATTTATCTGGAGTCGATGCTAGAAAGGGCTATTCAATTTACGACACGTCGCACTGTCTTTGAAGCGTTGTTTCACGTTGATTAAAAGGTATCACGAGGTATAATTTAATAGCAAGAATATTTTTTTGCCCACATCTAGTGGTGGTAGACAGTCGAGATATATTTTATTGAATACAAAAGTTTATAATAATTTTGATGTTACAAATTACTTTGAAGGAAAAAAACGAATCACTTTTACTACAGGCAAGCCGCCAAAAAATGTGGCACTTATGTAAATAATGGCGATATTATTTTATTAGCCAGACTCCTGATTAAATGATACATTTAGCTCATAGTCTATTGGTCAAACATTGTTAGTCCGAAGAGTATAGTTTGTGAACGAACGCAAGCAAGTCCCTGCTCTCAGATCCATCATTTATCTCGGAGCTTAATGAATTTACTCCATAAGCCGCAAACACCAGGCGATGAGTTTTGGTAACGAAATATTCGCGCGCGTGTTGAAAGTTTTAAAACCACGTGAAATTGGTAATATAACGAATTTTTTTGTGAAAACTTTTCTGGTGGGCCACTGCCTTCAGCTTGCTGCTTTGAAACTTTCTATTTTCGGTGATTTCGGACTACCTTTATCTATAATTAGGTAAGTATCAAATTATGTTACTGATGACGATGTCAGATAGATTAGGGTATCAATATTTAAAAAAATATAAAAATGTTCTTAAGCTTCTATCTTATTGTATACATTGCCAATATGATCAAAAAGAGTTGATAAAAATCTTTGTTTGATCTGGGAGCAAGAAGTTTTTGCTTTTTATCTAAAGTAAAATCTATAATTATCACTTCAGTATTTAGAACGGAATGAATTCGTGAAAATGTATATGTTCATTTTTTTATACGAATAATCTTTAAATAAATTCACAATTTTCCTTGAAATATGACGTCTTTGGTAAGGTATTTTTGCAGGCTGTGAATTATTATAGTTCGGATTACCTGCAGGTAGCCTAGCGTGTCTCGAATAAAAAACTGAAATAAACATGTCCTACTGTACATTACCATTTGCCAGTGAGACGAATAAAAAAGTTAGTAAAATTGATACTGAAATATCACCGGGAAAACGTAAAAAAAAACTTATTCACTGAAAAGGTTCCTGTCATGAAGGAGCTTTATAAATTATTGGAAGATATTTTCACTAGATCGTAGTCCACATATCTATCAGTTATTTCATCATCATCATCATCATCATCAGCTGGAGGACGTCCACTGCTGAACATAGGCCTCCCCCTTAGACCGCCACGCCGAACGACAATTCGCCACTTGCATCCATCGGCTGCCCGCGACCCTCACGATGTCGTCGGTCCACCTAGTGGGAGGCCTGCCTACGCTGCGTTTTCCGGTCCGTGGTCGCCACTCGAGAACTTTTCTTCCCCATCGGTTGTCAGTTCTACGAGCGATGTGGCCTGCCCATTGCCACTTCAACTTGCAAATTTTATGAGCTATGTCGGTGACTCTGGTTCTTCGCCGAATATCCATGTTTCGGATTTTATCCCGCAAAGAAACTCCGAG
This sequence comes from Agrotis clavis, assembly GCA_954870645.1. Classification (NCBI taxonomy): domain Eukaryota; kingdom Metazoa; phylum Arthropoda; class Insecta; order Lepidoptera; family Noctuidae; genus Agrotis; species Agrotis clavis. The sequence goes on from OX940922.1 coordinate 14,243,097, forward strand.
CATAGCTCTTTCCATTGCTCGTTGAGTGACTCTTAGTCTCTCTAAGAGGCCAGCAGTCAAGGACCACGTTTCGGAGCCATATATCATCACTGGCAACACACACTGGTCAAACACCCTTGTCTTGAGACACTGTGGGATTCTCGATGAGAAGATATCACGTAGCTTCCCAAACGCTGCCCATCCGAGTTGGATTCTTCGGGCGACCTCTTTCTCGAAGTTGGACCTACCTAACTGAACAATCTGTCCAAGGTAAGTATAATGGTCTACAACTTCGAGAGTATCGTTCCCAACAACAACCGGTACGGGTGCCACATGGACATTCGACATGACTTTCGTCTTGTCCATGTTCATTTTAAGGCCGACCCGTTGGGAAACGATACTGAGGTCGCTGAGCATAGCATTGAGGTGCTCCAACGATTCTGCCATGATGACTATATCATCGGCAAAACGAAGGTGAGTGATGTATTCGCCATTGATGTTGATGCCAAAACCGTTCCATTCCAAGAGTTTGAAAACGTCCTCCAACGCGTTCGTGAACAGTTTCGGAGAAATAACGTCTCCCTGTCTCACGCCTTTCTGCAATTGGATTGGTTTCGTGCTCTCTTCCTGAAGTCGGATGGACATGGTGGCGTTTCTATACAAACACTTCAACACTTCGATATACCTATAGTCGATATGACATCGTTGGAGGGACTGCAATACTGCCCAGGTTTCGATTGAATCGAAGGCTTTTTCATAGTCCACAAACGCTAAACACAATGGCCGATTATACTCCTCTGTCTTCTGTATAATCTGGCGAAGCGTGTGTATGTGGTCTATAGTACTAAAACCTTTAACGGAAACTGTAACTTTTAACGGGCTCATCTAGTTTAAAAAATACTGGTTGTGACGTGCAAAAGTTTATTTATAACCAACTTATAAAATAAATATCACTATCGTTTATCAATGCGTATAAAATATTAAAAAAACACTGCCTAATTTGAAAATCGAATTAAGGCAACATGACCACCAATAACGCTTGTGAACACTAAGGGCGACTTTCACCAAAAGTTAAACATGTTTAAAATTTTATTTAGTGTCAAAATTCAATAGAATTTTGACACTAAATAAAATTTTAAACATGTTTAACTTTTGGTGAAAGTCGCCCTAAATGTGATAATTAAATAAATTTGTTTTTAAATACCTATATTTATTTCAAGAAAATAATTATACTTAAGTAATGAAGAACATTTTCAAACATTATTAATTATTAGTTATGTTTAATTTAATTTTTTATACTTTTGCTGTGCCCTACAGGGTCCATAATTGTACCTAGCTATTATAAGATCTGTTATAAGAGCCTGCCTATTATAAGATCTGTAAAACTAACATTATGGAATGCAAATAAAGATGAATATGATCCTTTTACCAAACATGGCGTACGATATGTACAAATGTAGCTAGGTATACATAAATGTATTAAGCTGAAGCTTTCTCCAATATTGTTATTCAGATGGTTTAGGAACTTGTGACACCTTCTACCAAAACTATTTTTAAAAGAGAAATATTTAGTAGGTAAAGTCGTAGTTGAGATGCCGAAGTTAGGAGGGGCACGGTGAAACCCGAATCTTTCCATCTGTAATATCGTTACTAAAAAAAGCTTTTGAAGTCGGTTTTAGAAATCGAGTTTTAGAACAATACTAGGTAATTCTATACTTATCTAACTTTTATTTATTTTTCGATTCGAAGAATTCTTTCAGATGGGTTAATCAAGATTAGAGCTTTTAGAAGTTTTAAAGAAACTGTTTTTAATAGGCCTGTCAAACGATTTTGCCGAAGGGATTAAATAGGTTTGGTAGTAAGTAGGTTGAGACGGTTGAATTACGATCTTGAAGAGAAAGGCAGGCAATTTTGGTATTATCTTCGTTAATTTCTTAGCTCCAAGAATCACTTTTATTATACTTATCTAAAGTTTCGTATAAATTTGTTGGAGGTAGTCAATGAAGGATCTCGTTTGGTAAACGTTGAACTCTATAATCTCAAAAGGACTCATCACTTTTTTTTTTAAATAACTAAAACAAAGAAATTCATTGTAAATATATTTGAAGAAACAGTTTGGAGCTAAAAAGTTCACCCGCACAGTGGATTACCGCCAACATCACGTTTCTTGATGAAGGGTTCAATGTATAAAATATTGCTCTACGACAAAGGGGTGCCGCACTCCGGAGTTTAAACGTGCACCGCGTGACTACGACGAATTCCTATTACCTCCCTCCGAATAATTTTCCAAGCAGCCTATCTTCGTAATTATGCTGTTATGGTTGTATATTACGCACAGTTACTACGCACTACGACTCTATTATTCGTTTTTAGGCTCAGCCCACGCAATTAGCGGGGAACTGTTATATCTACCGCATGTCCTACACGGCCTATTTAATCTGACCCTTTTAGTCTACCCTCGCATGTCATGATTTAGAACCCTGCATTTTTTAAGTAGTATTTTACCCTCGTAGACTGTGGTATTTATATTCGACTTGGTTCATGCCTCACACCTCGTTTTCGATTCAGCTGCCTCAGACATCTCTGTTAATTTGATAAATGGATGACCCTTGCTTGACTACGTTATATCGAGCAGTTCCGGCGCCCAAGGCAACAGGAAACTGGAATAGTCGAATTTCCCGTAAGGCTGTGGCAATCGCTCTAGTACTATACGTATTTGTATATCCACGTAGGTATGCGCGTCACCTAACACAATTTTTGCCCGACACTTTCAAGGAATTGAAACAGAAGTGTCCCCGAGAGCGATTTGGATGTTTCACAGAAATTCAGTACCTACAGCGTATATCTTTTCTCGTTCCTGTTTTATTTCAGTACGTTGTCTTTTATTATCTAAACTGAATTGAGCGTGATCGCGAGCGCTGTTGGTTGACGAAGTCGAGCGGGGAGCGCTTCGTGTCGCGCCAAATTGATTGGTAATCAGGAACGGAATCACTATACCGTACTCCGTGGGGTAATGAAGGAACATATTGAGGAAGTCACATGCGGATACTGCATTACAATTTTCAAGTAGTAGTCATATTTAAGTAAAGATTTCAGGATTTAATATATTTACTTTATACTTTTAGCACAGCTTCTTATTCTTTAGCAGGCGTTTGAAGTTTAGATTTTCTACCTTCCCTCGAGAATCGTGTGTGCCTTTTGTAGTCACAAAGAATCCATGAGCAACATTTCAAAGTAATCCAATGTTGTGTAAAGTTTTGTGTGTGTGTTTTGTAAGGTGAAACCTGTTCGTTTTGCAGCCACATGAGAATGTCGAATCTTTTGTATACCCATATCAAAAGTTCGTCTCCGACATAAGATTGGAGAAATACATTGCTCAAAACAGTTCGGTTGAGTTTTTGGTGTATGCAGACCGTGCTAGTATAATAATATGTTAGCTTTTGGGATATACTAAAATTTTGTGAATCCTATGCGTCTTACGCGAAATTTGGAGCAACTGCTATTTTACTTTTGGGTAGTCCCGTGGGAAGGCGGCGCGGCGCGTGTGTTTAAAATAACGATAACTCAAAAGTTTTATATTGGATATATTATACTCGTATCTGAATCTAAAAATCCTATTTCGTCGGTATCGTTATGAAATAAACGAATATTAAGAAAAGAACAGTACCTACAAACTTAGGAATATCAAAACTAGAACAACATTCATTCATGTTCGTCAACAGCCTACGTCTACTACGCGCACCTAGATGTGCTCCATACAGCCAAGTAATGAATAAAGCATTTAATATTGTTTTAGGCCTGAATAAGAGATATACACGCTATACTGTTTGCTTGGGCCTAAATATAAATAGAACGTTTGGCCCACATTCATGAGCTTAAATAGACCAAGGTGTGGATTCTATGCGAGTTGCGACGGTACGGACTAAGGTGTGTAACTTGAAAGCATATAAAAATACCGTATTTATCATAAAATGTTGGTCAAGCGTGTTATTTCAGTTTCAGAAGTTTGAAAATGATACCACATGTAGCTAGGCTTGTAAGTTGGTCGCGGGACTTATCAAGGTCGCGGGGCTTATCGAATTATCGTGACCCTGGAACATAAAGGGCTATTGAAGGACACCGTGGATTTAGTCAGTTCGAGTCTGGCAGTCCCTCCCGCCCTGCCCTGGGTGGGGAGGACTCATTTGATGGTTTTCCACGATAAAAAAAGGTTTGTAAGTTGATTGAAATCAGATAAATTATTTCGAATCTCAGATAAAAGAGTTTAAAAATGGTTTAGATTTGATGGGTCATTTCACGCAGGCTCAATCCTTTACTAATTTCGGTGTATTTTTTTATTTGTTGGTTTTTGGATGAAAAAATAAACTTGTTTTATTCTGGAACACATTAGTATTCTTAGTATGAAATAATAATAATAATATTCCACAACTATCACACAACGCCATCTAGTCCCAAGCTAAGCAGAGCTTGTGTTATGGGTACTAGACAACTGATAAACATACTTATATATTTCTAAATACATACATATTATAGATAAATTACACCCAGACACAGAACAAATGATCGTGCTCATCACACAAACATTTGTCCTGGGTGGGAATCGACCCCACGACCTCCAGCATAGCAGTCAGGGTCACTAACCACTAGACCAACAGGCCAGTCTAAATAAACAACTGTAGTTGTTTTGAAAATAAGACAGCCACCGAAATTGCCATCCCACCAAAATTAGTAAAGGATTGAGCCTGCGTGAAATGACCCTGATGTTTCTTTGCAAAAATAATTTTACATAAATACTATTTATTCTATGCAAACTTCTTTTATTACTTTTGTAAAACTTTTTAAATTCAAGTAAACCTAGTTTGGTGAGAACGGGGCTTACTTTGCGTCTCTGGCTGTAATACAGGAAACAACTAAAAAAACTGAAAGACTTTGGCCATTTGACAACGGAACCCTAAAAGCAAAGTATGTGTTGGTTTCTTTCTGTAGAACAATGTCTTTTATGTAAGACTATTGAATGTCCCTCCCACGTGGTATTCAGTTCGCTTTCAAAGGACCTGCGGGCCTCCATGCCTCTATTGTTACATTTATCCTTGGATTTTTTTGTAACGAATCAATACTATCAACAAAATTTTGTCGCAGGACTCAAATGTTTTTCCTTTGGAAAAATATTCATTAATGAAACTAACAAATATAATTTGACAGTTAATCATGAATAATGATTGCGATCAATGGCGTGGAGTTTATATTATCTACTAACTTGCTTCCTCTCATTCTTCCTTTTGATTTTGGTGATTAATATTTCTAATTGTTACCTTTAGGTTAAATTAATAATTACTATCTTCAGTCTATGATATTTTTGGGTACCGCTTCTATTACGTTTCGTTACAAATAAAGTTAATAGGCTAGTTACTTTGCAAAATTCAAAATGGATAATGTAGGTAAGGTTGCCAGGTCTTAAAACCGAAAAACCAGTCAGACCATTTAGTTTAGACGGACATTTGGCTGAAAAGACCGGACACTTTTACGAAGATCATTTTTTTAAAACTTAAGTAACGTTTGGTTCAACTAGACAAGGTTCTCCTCCCCGTGGAACGGTGCAAGTGAGCACGTTAGTAACATTAGGTGGGCGGAGCAGAAACCAAATCAAGGCAAATGTAAAAAAAGCCTAAAAAAAACCGGACATGTCGGAAGCGGTTTAATATGGCCGGACACGCAACCAATAAGCCTGCCTGTGTCCGGCTTTATCCGGACGCCTGGCAATGCTAGGTGTAAGTAATACTCTAGTGAAACTTTAAAAGTACCTCCTCCAAATTTCAATGTTAACCAAAATTGTTAAAGCAATTTACCCGTGAAGACAACAAACTGGGGCAAAACTAACTCCCATTTGTAACATTTAACAGGATTAGTAGAGATATAATAATGAAAATTACAACTCAGATCTTAAACGGTGTTATAATTAACACAGTTAATTTTCGGCGCTGTCTCATAAGTAAAGCACTTGCCTTATTTCGGTTGTTAGAATTAATTAACAATTTAATATTATTACGTTGCGTGGGTTACGATTGTATATCACGATTATATCACAACAATATCGTAAATCATTATGAACAACCGAGTGTTATCATTATAGAACAAATGAGTACTCCACTGAAACTTTTCTTACAAAATTACTGGTTTCTTGAAGGTTATTTGAAGTTATTATCATTTTACTTAGGTTTATTGAAAGAGTGTGGATTACAAACTTGGTAATGGCTACGAACAAACTTTTTGATTTAACTGTGAAAAAATATTCCAGTCTTTTCTTTTTCGTGCTACAGGGCTCTGATATTTTATTTTTATTTTAGCGTGGTAAAATCATCATAATTATGAGTCCTTCCACCCAGGGCAGGGCGGGAGGGACTGTCAGACTCGTACTGATTAAAATCCACGATGTCCTTCAATAGCCCTTTACGTTCCGGGGTTACGGTAATTCGTGAGTCCCGCGACCCCGGCAGGCTTTGGCTCTGTAAAGGGTCCCCGTCGACCCGGGTATGGTCCATGGTCGACAGGACTCTGACAGGCCTTTAGACTTATAATAATATGTTGTTTTATGACATGTCCTCTTTCACCGTTGTTAGTCATATGTCCAAGATAAATTTAGAAAAATTGCATTTGTATTGAAAAAGACTTGCCCGGATGCATGTTAAGCGAGGTGTTAAACCAATAGGCCATCACGACGTCGTTGACGAAAATATTCCAGTGCCTGAATTCGACATAAAATCATAGAGGCGAGAATATTTAAAATTGTTCACTTCGTGCTGCGTTTAATGAATAAGTTTTTTGAGTTTTTAAAAGTGTTATTTGATACTAAAAACACCACTGTCCGTTTTTGTACAAAACAAATAAAACATTTTCAAAGCATCCTGCAATAAATGAAACACCTTTTTTTGCTATTTCGTTTTAACAGTTAGTAAAACGTGTGTCTGAAAACAAAATAATGTTTTATTTGTAGTAGGATCTAAATTTTTATAGTAAAAGGCGTTAACTTTTTAATACTTTGTTTTTTTACATACCTACATTTTTTACGTCCTAAAAATCATTAAAAGAGTCCAGGGCGCGACGGGCATGACTGTCGTACTGGCTAAACGTCACGGTGTCCTTCAATAGCCCTCTACGTTCCGGGGTCACGATTCTGTTAAGACAGACCCGCGACCTCGCCAATCTCTCTATAGCCTCTTGTACACGGGTAGAGTATTCGGTAGAGTAGCGCGGTAGAGTACTAACTATCCCACTAACTATACTGATGTAGACAGCATTGGTAGAGTAGAGTACTAAAATTTGGTAGAGTAGAGCAGCTAGCACCGGGGGCAAGCTACTCTACCACTTTCCTTCCCCCACCCCGGTGTCCACTCTACTCTACCGTACACTTTACCGCCTAGTCGACCCATGTAAATGGTTAGTAGAGTAGCAAGTTCAGACTTGTTTACAGCACACACGTGTCATTGTTTATGTTGTTTGCTAAGTTTTTATTTTGGTGGTGATTTATGCAAATAAATAACATGAAGTGGACTGATTCAGAAACTACATTAAAGCTAGTGGAGCTTTACGGGGAGTTTCCGAGTATCTGGGATATAAGCCATCGTGATTATAAAGACAAAAATAAAAGAAATGCGGCCTATGAATATATAGTTCGGGAAAATGTCCAAAGAAAACTTTGGAATTAATGAATTGAAACAAAAAAACCAAAAACCTTCGTTGCACTTACAACTAATAGTGAATGAAAATAAACAATTGACATACATACAGCTCATTGAGTCGTAGTAACGGTTAAGAGGTCAAAATGTAAAGGACATCATTTTTTTTGGGCCTTTTCTGAAAGTGCCGGTCAACGAAAAAAAATGGTACCTATGGGTAGTACTAGTCATTTGGAGCAATAGTTATTATGGCACAAAAGTTGTAGGATTGCTCTCGGCCAAGTTATACAAGATCGAAGATTCGTAATTTTCATACATTTTTTAATTTCTGATAGTGCCGAGAATCACCAAATAATGAGTATTGCTAGAACTAGTGACTTCAAGCAATTTAAGGCCGTGTGGCACAGCGAAAGCGTCGTTTGATGAGTCGGAAAAGTTGCCACGCACCGCTACCAGCAGGCGCCAGTATCGCGAAATTAACGCAATCCAAAGTTTTATGTATTTCATTTCGTCAACTTCGACATTTCATAAAGTGTTCCCTTTACGCAAAATACATGTATTACTCTAGTAGAAATATTTTGATATAAGGATATTGAAACATTTACTAAAACAAAATGATAGAAATACCTACTTATTGATGTGGATAAATATTTTGTAAATATTTTTATCATTCACAGTCTTAAATTTATTTTATAACACTTTGAGACATTTTGACGTCCCGAGATAACGAAAAAAACTACTATTTGGTAGAAAATTAATAAGATTGGCACACTTTGCGAAAGTGACAATTCCCAATTATCTAAAGCCCCAAACACACACGCACACGGGCATAGGTATATGAGTTGTGTTCCACGCGCGCCTGAAAGAGTGTATAGTGCATAATGGCTCCTCCTTAGAGGGCCTACCGGGGTCCCGGGACTAACGAATACCGTGACCCCAGAACGTAAAGGTCTATTGAAAGACATCGTAGATTTTAGTACCCGCCCTGCCCTGGGTGAAAAAAGCCCCAAACACACTCCTTTTATTAACGTCCGTTCAGAAAGCTAGTTTCGTGATATCTTTATATGTTCGAGAATGTAAAGCTAAGGGTGGTGTTGGTACTAATTTTTGATGCATTTTGATGTAATGACAGACACTAGCGCCGCGTAAAAGGGACTTAGTAGTTTTTACCCGACTACGGCAAAGCCAAAAGGAGGGTTATGATTTTGACCGGTATGTATGTATCCGTATGTATGTATGTTTGTCTGTTCCCTCATATCTTCTAAACTACTTATCATTACATGGCAAATGAGGTGTCGTTAGAAGCGTCTCAGTTGTCCGCTGGTTATAGGGTAGGTGACGTGTCACCAAATCCAATATGGCGCCCTCTGGGTGATGAAAAGTCGTGACCGAAAAAAAAAAATTTTCGCACAATATCGACATGGGTATCAAATTAAAGGGCTTGATGTGCACATTTGAAATATATATACATTATATAGCTTTTATATACATTAATAGCTACTTTGCCTGTTTCTAACAGTATCAACATGGGTATGAAATGAAAAGGCTTAATGAGTACATTTGAAATTTACTCGCTACCTCTGCTTTTATTATTATATACTTATCAAATAATTAATAATATACCTAACCCCAAAATAGTGTAAATAAAAAATAAGTTAAAAATAACTAAAACCCCTGTGGTTGTTTCACACAATCTTCGTTAGGTAGGTGGCACACGACCACGGCTAGCACAATATCGGTCAAATTAATATTGTTCTTGTTTTATACTTTTCAGTGCACGTTTTTGTCGTAGTCGGGTTTTAGTTATTTTTAACTTATTTTTTATTTACTCGTATATTATGAGGTACAGGTACACAGATTATTGTAGTACAATTTTATTGTCAGTCACTTCTTTAAAATTGAATCTTCATTCTTTAATATCCTATCTTTTTTTTTTGGGACAATTTCTTAATATCACTTTTCTGATAAATGAAACCTTTGAGAGATATCTATCGGCTTCAAAAGAATGAGCCCAGTGCTAATCATTTTTTTTGCCTCCAAAGCAATAAATAGAGCGAGAAGCAACTTGTACTGAACACGCGGTGAGACAGCAATGACCACCAATTTTTCATTGCAGTCGCAGCATTATACTATAGGCGATATTTAACAGGGTGGTGGGTGCTATGCCTTATTTGTAGTTGACAAGTAATTTTGAAGTATTCAAAATGACAACAGCAGTTTTCATTTAATTTATTTTAATCCTGTTTCTTCGAAATTGTTATAAATCTGTGACGAAACTAAATAAATAATAATAAAAGTGAAGTGCTTCTTATCCTATATCGCAGTTTGATACGATTAGAAGTTGTTTTCAGTAACATATTGTCTCAAATTGTTGACTGCAAATCAGTGCATTTATCATTAGTTCATGTGAAATGGTATTTAGATGCATAAAGATTACACGGGAGGAGGATGGACACAGAGGAACCATCCGACAACAATAGTACGATATCACGATAGCATTGATATAATATCACTGTGAGTAATTTATTATATTGATAGGAACAATTCGTAATGTATAGAATCATACGTATTCTAACATTTGCCTTGTTTGCTCTGTAGGGGTCGTCAGGAATTTCCTGCGATGATTTTCAGTAAGTTTGGTTTATTTTATTCTTGATTTAATAATGAAAATAATGTGTTATTTAAAATAGAAAGTTTACGTGACTTATTTACAGTCATGTCCGTTTAATCACGTCCCATTGAACACAGCGAAACATAGTTTTGAATAATCTATAAGCCTACGTATCATTTGTTTTTATTTTCTCGATCTTTTTATCCATTTCCAATTTTATTATTACGAAAATCTGACAGCCGCGGTCTGAAAAAAAGTGTCGCAGGTCTAACCTGTAAGAGCCACGCTGGCTGACTGATTCGTCAAGGAACGAAAGTGATGACACTACTTTTAAAAGGTAAAAGATGAGAGGACGATAGTGAATGTGTGCTCAGAATAAAACGGCGTATGTGCCCAAACATATTGACGTCTTTTTATGAATTAAAATTGTTATTAATTGAAAAAATGTCTTTACAGAATGTAGATACTAGTATTTTCTACAATTTAAAACAACATCCTTTCAATAACTCATAGTAGTTTTTCCATAAAGTTTAAAAAATAAAAAACATAGACCGAACTTTGCATTTTTTTTCTATCGAGAAAATTTCATTGAATCGTGTTTTCAATTTTGTGAGAATTTAGATCATATAGTCAATAACTATATTCCAAGTTGTAAGATCTGTAGTCCAGATATGTACGAAGAAAAGTAAAAAATAAAAACCGTATTTTTACTGACCAATCCCCTTAACATAACGCATGTAATCCCTGCACATCTCTGCCCAACCCGGGCAGAGGTGTACCGAACTAAAATGAATAATAATCTGTTTATTTTTTGTGAAAAATAATAAAAACATTTTAAAATATACAAATCAGCTGGTGGGACCAGTACCGGGAACAGAATCGAAGCTGCCTGTGATAGGCCTCTTGGGAGAACAACCTCCCAACAATACCAGTCGTGACCAAAAGTACTGCTTTCTGAATCAATCACGTTTTTCGGGTAATAAAATCATCAACCGTGCTACGGTACCTATCCTGCTGAGATAGTCCCGCAAGCCGGTAGGCGTTTGGCTCCATAAGGGCCACTAAAAGCTTATTTAGACGCACGTGGAACATTACATGATGTCGTTCTGGGCCTGATCCTTGATAAGACAACTAGCTCCGCATTACATGCCGTACGCGACAGGATTAAGATTTCGAGAGCGTCCTCTTTCGCGTGTTCTGCCTCTTCCTTCGCTGTCATTACTGCTGCAGAAGAAGTGGCATCCGCCTTTCCGGGTTGCCAACGTGTGATCTGGAAGCAGATCCTCTAGCATCTATGTGTTTGAGTCGATCATCCGAATAGCCATGATCCCCTTGTGCGATTTGCTTGTGTATTCGCTTCCTTTTGGAAACGACAGACACAGGGTTCCCGTAGAGGGGCTTTAACCGTACCACTTCCACGTAGAGCCTTCAGAAAGCGGCGTTTGCCACGCAAGGTTGGGTAACAGCTTGGACCCCGGCTCGATCCTGTTTTTAATCCAAACGTCGGAAATGCTCCTTGAAGTTCCACGGGATGTCAAGGATGTATCAGTCGAGTCTCGTTGACTGGACGGTGAGGCAAACCCGTCTCACCGCTAATTGTGGACCTGACAGTATCGCGTTCCAAAAGCATGAGGCTCTTTTTTTTTTAAGCGTGGTAAAATCTTCAAATGACTCCTCCCACCCCGGAGCGCAAGGTTCAGGACCCCCGGGCCGGAGGGACTGTCAGACTTGTACTGACTAAAACCACGATGTCCTTCAATAACCCTTTGTTCCGGGGTCACGGAAAGGAAATAAGTCCCGCGAACACGGCAGGCTTTGGCCATTTTGCTGACGCTCTTTGAGGCGCGCGTGGAACACGACGTGCCATCGACCCGGGCATGGTCCATGGGCGGACAGCGAGTTGCTATTTACTCGCTGTCCGACGATCGTCTACCGACGTCAGACGCCGTGGGCCTCTCCCACTGCGGTTGGGGCGGAGGGAGGACGCTGTCCTATCCCTCTCGCGGCCCGCCTCCTCCTTTGCGAACATTACTGCTTCGCAGAAGGAGGCGACCGCTTCACACTCCGTCTGGCCCCGCAGCATGGCCTCGACCAATGCCGGGCGCGAGAGGTCTCCGCCTATCGCCTCCGTGAGGACACGGCGGTGCTCTGCCCAAGCGGGGCAGGCCTGCACCGTATGCTCCACCGTGTCCTCCGGGTGATCTTCGCATTGGTGACACCCGGGCGTCCCTTCCCTCCCTATCCGACACATGGCAGGTACCTCCCGAAACTTCCGTGTCCGGTGAGGACCTGCGTCATCCGATAGGTCAGGACGCCGTGACGTATCTCCAGCCACTCCTCAAAGAGGGGTCTTACAGCCGCGATTGCAGCGTCCCGAAGCTATGAGGCTCTTTGAGAAAACAACAAATGTATGAATGAAATGTGTAGGTACCGGCTTGTCGACTATCTTAGTATCTGGAACGCAAAGGGCAACCGAATGAAGAGGGTGGACTTTTAGTCAGCAGGAGTCTGAAAGTCTCTACAGCTCAGCCCAGAGCGAGATAACTCATTTGATGATTTTATTTCCCTCTAAAAAGGGTTGATTCAAAAAGCAGCAGTGCTGATCACGTCTCGTATTGTTAGGAGATTCCTCTTCCAAAACCCCTAACCACAGGCAACCTGGGTTCAGTTCACGATGCGGGTCCCACCAGCAGATTGGTATATTTAAAAATGTTTTTACTACTTTTCACAAAATAAACAGATTATTATTCATTTTTATTCGGCACTCCTCTGCGCAACCCGTCAGGGATTACAAGCGTTATGATAAATTACTTGAGGTCGCTAGTTCTAGCAATACTTATCATTATTTGGTGATTCTCGGCACTTTCAGAAATTAAAAAATGTATGAGAATTACGAATCTTCGAACTTCTATAACTTGGCCGAGAGCAATCCTACAACTTTTGTGCCATAGTAACTATTGCTCCAAATGACTAGTACTACCTATAGGTACCGATTTTTTTCGTTGGACGGCACTTTCAGAAAAGGCCCAAAAATGTATGGAGCCTGAATGTTCTCCTTTACGTGTAGACAGTTACTCTACTAAAACTGGTAGAGTATTTGGAACTGGTAGATTAGTGTGCTAGTTGACTCTACCGAATACTCTACCCGTGTACAAGAGGCTTATGGGAGGCCCCGTCAGATTGCTGACAGCTCTTTATATGTATATAGGGTGACTGGTAATTAGTGTACGATACTTAAACACGTGATTGTGCTCATGATAACCAACAACTTTTACTATGGGAACAAACCTGAAATCGAGAAAAAAAAAACAACTGTTCAGTACATTAAGCAAACATAAATGTACTGAACAGCTGATTTTTTTTCGCGTTTTCAGGTTTGTTCCCATAGTAAACGTTGTTGGTTACCATGAGCACAATCACGTGTTTAACCTCTAGGGCCCCAAAGCGCCCCAATGGCACAATTTTGTGCCACCAAACCCCGAACGATTTTAAACTGTATTTTTGGAAAAATAAGTCTTAAAATCGGTCAGGGTTTGGTGGCAAAAAGTTGTGCCCCGGGGCTTTAAAATGGCACAATTTTGTGCCACCAAACCCCGAACGATTTTAAACTGTATTTTTGGAAAAATAAGTCTTAAAATCGGTCAGGGTTTGGTGGCAAAAAGTTGTGCCCCGGGGCTCTAGAGGTTAAGTATCGTACACTAATTACCAGTCACCCTAATGGTGAAATACGTCGACCCGGTCAAGCTCCATGATCGGGCGGCAAATCGTAGTCTCATTACTCGGCGTCATGCCCGCGTGATAAACCTACATGTATAACAAATAATAGGTCAAATTATTGAATTTAAATATGTACATTTGTAAGTAACTTAGATCGGTAATAAGTTCCAATGAAGTACAAACTTACAACATCGTGTATGTTGTAACATGGGTAGATTTACAACAGCTCACTCCAGTCTGTCGCTTTAGTTTCTTTTCAGTTCTCCCTAGAGACGAGACACGGATAGACATGGATACAATAGTGTTGTATCTCAATATTGGCGTACTCCATGCTTACGCCTTACTCTATGATTTTATCAAGAAATAAGATATTTCTATTATATAGATTTTCGTGAATTCATGAATAGTACCTACGTGTAAAGAATTGAAATATACATATATTTGCGTGACTGTAATTAGAACTTATACCCGACTTCGTTAGAAGGAGTGTTAGTGTTTTCCAATGTATCTATTTATCCACACAATTTCAATAAATCTACGAAAAGGTAAGTGTAGCACTGTGTTTCTTTTCCAATTAAAGTTGTATATATTTTAATATTTATATTTATATAATTTAATATAATGTAAATAAAAAGTTGAAGTTTAAAACGAGAGCCAAAAGTAGGTTCCTCGCGACATTCACGACACTGAAAATAGATTTCCCATTTGTAAAATAATTTGTCAAAGTTTAACAGAAGTTCGCCTACATAATCGTGTTACCATATGACTAATAACAAACCTACAGCATGTAAGGAGCTACAATGCCATGACGTAGATATAGTGCGTGGAAACCCTCCAATATATTCGAGTGAAACAGGGGCGCGCCACTTTCCTTAAGCGCTCTTATGGGATTGAATCTCTCCGTGGCGCCAAACTTATTTCTGTATCACATCAAACTTATAAGGTACGAACGAATGAGTTCACGTAGGGTCTGGACCAAAGAAAGTAGCTCATACACTTACTTTTCCTTGTTTCCCTTTGTTATAAATCTCATCTCATCATGTTTATTCTTTTACTTATTGTGAACAAAGGTATATCCGAGATCGTTGCGGATTTATTTCACAGACAGTGATCTTGGTAACGTCTTTGTTATCTTTGCTGACCCAGTTTTTTTTTTAATTATAATGAAAATCTAAGAATAGAATTGCATCGTAAAGTCTTAACGACTAAAATGGCTGTTAAAAGTCTCTTAAATTGCGAAGATTTTATTATCCCAGTATAAGCCGAGATGAGCTTAATCGAATGTCAATCGACAACTGATACCATTTGCTACAAGATAAAAAGCTCTGGTTTTCAATTATTATAAAAAGCTCTTTACTTATATTTACGTTAAAATAGCATGCGATAGCAACATTAGAGGAGAATAAATCAGATTAGAAAGAAAATTAGTTTTCATTGTAATATTACGAGTATATTATGAACATCACATTATTCAGGTAAAAGTTTAAATTATATTTGTATTAGACGTTATTCAATATGTCTGTAGACTCTACGTAACTTCCAAATTGTGTGGCATGGTTGTAAAGCCATACCATATCTTGTAAGTTTGGGATCGACAAATATGTTTAAAGAACATTTAAGTAGATTTAGAAAAGTTTTAAGAGTTTTACTAAAACCAACAGAATTTAAAAAACAACTAAACACAATCGTTTCATCGCGATTGTCAGTAGTTTGCAGAAAATGAATGAAAATAATAATGTTTCGCAAGAACGAAGTCACCGACAATCACTAGTCTACTTTCGTGCTAGAATAATGATACGTTAGCTTCCAATTTCGTGACTGATTACCGTCAAACGATAAAATAAATACTTACAAGAAAAGCCGACCTCAATTACGTATACGTATTGTAAGCTTCGTTAGCAAACATGTATGTATTCTGGGAAAGTTTTCACTGAGTTTGGGAGTTAACAACTGCCCACTTTGCCTATCTACCGCATGCTCACCTATTTCCAAAAGTTTCACTAGCTCCCTAATTATGGGTCCATGTGTCATGAGGGATATACCTAAGAACAGAATACTGTAACTCTACCAATTTTATCATACAAATCTTGAAGTTTTTAGTGCAACTTTAAAACTTGTGCCATGAAAACTTGAAGCATTGCTTAAGCTGTAAAAATAAAATACTTCTGGGATATGAGAAGTAGGAAAAGTGCACTCTCTTGATTCGTCAACGAAAATACGGTTATGGGCCGAAACTTTTGGGTGAGCCCTACTCTCTATTCTAATCAGGAGTCGGGATGCCATGTCCAAACATGCTGTCAACAATTTTTAGTTTGAATCACCAACTCTTATGTCCGTAAGTGATAAAGAATAAGAAAAGCCCGAAACGTCGGCCGATACTACGGTTTCGAACTTAACCTAAGTTAATAGTAGCCCAGATTCAGTTTGTGTCCATACGATGGAAGTCAACATCATAATGTCAAGTTGACTTTCTTCGTTCGAACAGGAAAAAATATGAGCTGTAACTGCTGCCAGGAAAGTATTCCCGAAGTAAGGAGCTGTTTCCTAATGGAAAAACCTCTTCACTGTGTTCAAAGTACTGGTAAGTACCGTTAAGGCTTTAAGTTTTGGAAACTTTGGCGTCTTCCAATATTTTTATTTACATACTTAGCAGCTTTTTTTATTGCAGATATTTTACATAATAAAGGTTCTTGTTTTAACACTACGTAATACTAGATAGATTATTGTTATTAGACTAGCTTCTGCTCGCGACTTCGTAATCGCGGAATTTAGAATCAAGTGTCGAAATAAAAATCTAATAATAATAAAAAAAGTTGGGGGGGACATACCTCAATATCTGTGTAACATTTCTTTATAGGTCCCCAGACTGCAATATTTTTTTTTTCGTACCACTTGCTCAAAAAAGTGACATTCTATGCCACAAAAAGCGTACATAACAATAGTCATTATTAATCTGTTAGAAACAGCTTTCCCTAGGGAAAGAAAGTTGTACTGAATTTCATTCATCCTCTAGGGAGAGAATGTGATTTGAATTTGGAATACTTACCGATACTGGGGTGCGTTTAAATCAATTATCCAGTTTAAATTTATACTGACTAAATGTCAAACACCCCCTTCAAGCACACCGAGAGGTGAAAAATGAAACTAACTAAAATTTAATCTGCCCCGTTTACGGTCATCCGCTGGTTTAAGTTTTTACTGATTCGAATAAATTTTTGCGACCTTTTTACCTCGCAAAATTTTATCCTGCTATCAGATTGACATTAAGTTTTGTTGTTTTACTCGATTCGCGCCGTAAAAAAGAATATTTTTATTTTAGAGAGTGAATATTATTGTAGATTATGGATTTAATTAATATTACACCGGCAAATTGATTTTAAGTTTAATAAACTGAGCTGTCAATTGAATTTGACAGCTAACATTGACAGAAACTTATGACTCCGTTCAGCGAACCCTCGCTAGTTTAATTTTCATCCGTCGAAATATCGCCGGCTGATTTAAACGCAGCCCTGAACTACATCAGTCTGTCTTTACAACATTGAGTTTGTATTTAAAGCATTATACAACTTTTTGAAAAAGGAATATGCATTTATTATGCAGTTATGATTATTCAATACAATTACGAAAACCGTCGAGGCCGTATGAGCTTGATGCCTTTGCTTTTCCGACAAAAAAATATTAGTCTAGGAATTTGCCGCGTTTTTGTTTTTTTAAATACAATTTTAATTTATTTTTATGAATAAATTAATATTCTAATATAAAAACGTGGGAAAAATAAGTTACGATGTTAAATCAAAGCGACAGTGACAGTGAATTGTCTGATTCCATCAGTGCAAATGCTGCCGCAATTATAAATAATTTGCTTCCAACAAAATCCAAGGAAAATTATTTAAAAACTTGTGAAGAATTTTCAACGTGGAGAAGTGCGAAAGGCCTATCAATTTCAGAATCAGTACTTCTTGTCTATTTTGATTATTTATCCAAGACAAAGAATCCGAATACACTTTGGTGCATATACTCAAAACTGAAAGCTACAATAAGCATCAAACACAGCATTGAAATAAACTGATTTACGAAATTGCTGGCTTTTTTAAAAAGAAAATCAGAAGGGCATTGCGCAAAGAAGTCTAAAATTTTTACGACTCAAAATGTGGAAAAATTTCTTAATGAAGCTCCTGACGAAGTTTATCTGGCCACAAAAGTAAGTGTACATGATATAACTATGAATATTTCGTATCTTAGTAATTGTTCGATCTTTGCTCATAAAACATAGGGTAGTTTAATTTAGTTTGTCCATTCGTCTGATTGTCCTACCCGCATTGGAGATCGGTGGATGGCTCGGTGGCGTGACGTCTTCCCGGCCCCGCGCGCGCGCCCGTTCCTCACCACTCAAGTCCGAAGCCTCGAGTTATTCGCGCCGGATAGCCATCAAATGTGGTCAATTTCGTATCATAAACTCAAAACTGAATACTTTTCTGAAACCTACACAAATTGCCGTGCAATTAGTAACGTATATAAGTATACACCAAGACATTTTTCTCACGCGAGTGCTGAAATGTTGGGCTACTTCCTGAAGCTGTGATCTGGTGCTGTGGCTGGGATAATTCGGGTTAGTGGTCAAGCTTTTTTATCTACCCTGTGTATTGAGCAAGATCTTTTACTTCTACAAGGGGTTTTAGGTACAGCACTTTCCAATAATAATTTACGGTCCTTCGCTTTAAAATTAAATTTACCAAGCGTCCTTATTCAGACTCCACATTTTGGTACTTCGAGCTGGATTAGCATTTTTTTTTAAATTGATTTTCGTAAAATCATTCCCTACTCATATTTTGCCTTCCTCGTTATACCACGTTGGTAATTTTCTTGTAAGACGCCATTTTGAACAAACCCGTTACGTACCGTGTACCATACGATTTGTTAAATTCTTACAAGCCGTGCTTGTTTTCCATTAAACTCTTAAAAACTATCTTGAATAAACTATATTTCATTTAATTTTTTCCCATCGATAAGTTACACCTTTGCAAAATGTCTACCGAATCAGACAAGGCTCCCCCGACTAGGAAGGATCTAGAAGCTATTAGGAACTTAAACAGGTATATCGCTAAGAAACAACGGATATTTTCACAAATGCAGCAGGTTTATGATTTATCGAGAAAAATTGATACTCATCCCAGCATAAAAGATATGTTCCTTTTGCGTGCCTCAGAGGTGCAATCATTGCGCGAATCATTTGAAGCCTTATGCTATGATATTTATGAAATGCAACTAACGATGAATCCTGAAACGCAATTCTCTGAAAACGAGTTAAAAAGCTTTGATGACTTGTTCTTTAATGTAAAATTGCGTGCG
The DNA here is from genome assembly GCA_954870645.1 of Agrotis clavis. Classification (NCBI taxonomy): domain Eukaryota; kingdom Metazoa; phylum Arthropoda; class Insecta; order Lepidoptera; family Noctuidae; genus Agrotis; species Agrotis clavis. Next base: position 14,262,426 of record OX940922.1, read on the forward strand.
GAGCAACACAATATGGCGGACGTTTCGTCATGTGCAACGAGTAAAAATACTAACGTAGAAATTCGTCCACGTTTACCCAAGCTAGAATTATTCACATTTGACGGAAATATTGAGAGTTTCACTACATTTTATGAAACATTTTGCTCGTTGGTGCACAATCATACAGGCATTTCAGACATAGATAAGTTCCACTACCTGTTATCGTGCACAAAGGGTTCGGCGCTTAGCATTGTAAAAAGTGTACCTATAACTGCTAGTAACTACAAGGTAGTCTGGCAATCCTTGTTAGACAAATATCAGGATAATAGGATGCTTGTAGGTAAATACCTAGATAAAATGCTCAATTTTTCGACGCTAAAAAATGAATCTCCTGCAAACCTGAATAATTTCATAGAAACATTTGATCATTCATACCGAGCCATTAATGCTTTAAATATTGAGCACTTGTCTAGCTATGTGTTATGCCATATAGCTTTGAGAGGTTTAGATTCGAGCACAAGAAAATCATTTGAACAAAGTTTCGATCAAAAGACCATACCTACCTATGATCAGCTGATGTCTCATGTGCGTAATCAAATAAAAATATTGGAGCATTCGCAGGCTTATTCTGTTTCGAATACCACACAAAATAAGAATTTCACACCTAGCAATCAAAATAAAAGATCGAGTGATAACAATAGAAAGGCATTTGCTTCGCAGACTCAATCGAGAGATAAGAAATTTGCTTGTGCCCATTGTGACAATAATCACATGATCTTTCGCTGTATGCAATTCCGTGAATTGCCTCCCCCGCAAAGAATCAAGCGTGCTGATGAATTGAAGCTTTGTCATAACTGCCTCAAGCGAGATCATTCGATTGCTGACTGCAAAAGTGAATACAAATGCTTTACATGTAATCAACGTCATCATTCATTACTGCACATTGATTCGGAATTCAAACCTGCTACCGCGCGAACCGTGTCCGCCAACGGTAGCGGAGCTGAGCCGATAAATGCTTGCACAGCGAATGCAGCTAACTATCACTCATCCGACGTAAACAAAAGCTATATGGTATTGCTAGGTACAGCCGTAGTTAACGTCAGTGACTCATTCGGGATTCCGCACGCCTGCCGCGTTCTTATCGACTCTGGCGCTCAATCGAACTTTATAACATTAAATTGTTTAGAGCGGCTAGGGCTGTCGCGTCAAAAATGCCCTTTCAATATCATGGGCCTAGGTGGAAATTCTGTAAAAAACTTTGGCATGACTTCTTGCACTATAACGCCTCGGCATTCTGACAAACCTACCTTAAAAATTGATGCTATTATTTTACAAAAAATTACATCTGATTTACCTACGGTAAAAATTTCTGAGGAGATATCCCTACAATTTAAAAACCTTTTGTTAGCGGATCCCAACTTTCACAAAAGGTCACCTATCGACATAATACTCGCAGGTGACGTATTTCCTCACATATATGATGGAAATAAAATAATATTAGGTCCCACACTACCCACTGCCCTAAGTAGTATTTTCGGGTTCGTATTGTGTGGCAAAATTGAAGTACCGTGTACTTCTGATGAGGTCGCTAATATTGCAACATCTTGCAATCTAGTGTCGTACACTAATGATAGTGACACTATCAACAACCAACTTAAAGCATTTTGGGAAATAGAGGAGTCGCCGTGTGACAGCCCTCTCAGCCCCCTCGATAAACTCGCTGACGATATTTATTCAGAGCGCCACTACAGGGATGAGACTGGTAGGTACGTTTCACCTATCCTACTGAACCCTAATGGAACTCCTCTGGGCGAATCTTATAACCACGCCGTGCGTCGGTTACAGCACCTAGAAAGACGTTTCGTTCGTTCACCTGAGTTTCGTGAACCCTACATAGAATTTATGCGCGAATATGAGCGGATGGGGCACATGCAAGAATATACCGGCGCAGAGCCAAGTAGGTACTTTATCCCGCACCACTGTGTGGTAAAAAGCTCTAGTACCACTACCCCCGTGCGAGTGGTATTTGATGGCTCAGCGGCAACATCCAATGGGGTATCATTAAACGATAATTTGCTTACAGGCAGAAAACTCCACCATGATATTTTAAAAATAATTTTTGAATTTCGTTTGTATCCCGTTTGCTTCACCGCTGATATAGCAAAATTTTACAGAATGATACTTATCAACCCATCTGAACGCTGTTATCAGCATATTCTTTGGAGAGAGACACCTTGTGAGGAAATAAAAACTTATGAGCTAGTGACAAATACCTACGGATTACGCTCGTCTGGTTATGTGGCTGTACGCTCGTTGCAGCAACTCGCTACTGATGAAGGTGCGCGGTATCCTCGCGCGGCTGACATACTTATGCATGGTTTTTTTGTAGACGACCTGCTATGGTCCGCTGAAGACCTAGACGAAGCCTGTACCTTACAGGATGAGCTCGTAGCACTGTTAAAACTGGGTGGTTTTGACCTTCGCAAGTGGGCAAGCAACACCCCCAATTTACTGTCAAGGATTAACGCAGATCAAGCAGTAGCTATAAATTTCAGCGATGACGCCGTGTGTTCGTCCCTGAAGGTATTAGGCCTGAAATGGCTGCCCATCGATGATTGTTTTTCATTCGATTACAACATGACCGATAATACCTACACGAAGCGGTCGGTGCTGAAATTGCTAGCTAGCATTTTTGATCCTGTGGGATTCCTATCGCCATGTACCTTTTTAGCAAAATGCATTATGCAAGACTTGTGGAAATTAAGTCTTGGTTGGGATGACGCACTTCCTTCCGATTTGCGCGACAAGTGGTCTTTGTTTATCTCTTCATTGTCTTGTCTCTCATCACTTAGAATTGAGCGACACATGCTCATTCCTAAATTTTGTGATGTACATTTAATTGCCTTTTGTGACGCATCTACCCGCGGTTATGCTTCTGTAATTTACGTACGCAGTGTCAATCAAAACAATGAAGTAAAGACCCGTTTAATTATCAGTAAAAGCAAGGTTGCCCCAATTAAACCTCTTTCAATTCCGAGGCTCGAATTAATGTCCGCTGTGTTGTTATCTAAAATCGTTTTGTTTGTTAAGCAAAACATTCCAAACATCACATTTAAAATTACCGCCTTAACGGACTCTAGTGTAGCACTAGCCTGGTTGCAAACTCCTCCCTACAAATTAAAAACATTTGTTTCGAGTCGTGTCGCTCAAGTAGTGGAGGTAGTCCCGTCGAACTGCTGGTTTCATGTACGAAGCGAAAATAATGCCGCTGACCTGTGCTCGCGTGGCGCTTTCCCTACTCAAATTATAACTGAGTACGAGCGTTGGTTCCGCGGCCCAGAGTGGCTCACAGATGACGTTCATTTGTGGCCGATCAGTACCTTTTACGTTACTGACAAAACAGAAATTTTAGAACTTAAAACTAATACTGATTCATTCGGTTTTGCTTCACAAAACATTAAGGTTGAAATTCCAGAATCAATATTTGACAGATTCTCGTCATTTAATAAACTGCAACGTGTCTTTGCTTGGTGTTTACGGTTTATGAAAAACTGCAAGACATCTCAACGTTCCTTCGGACCTTTATCGACTCACGAGTTAATTGCGTCTCATGATCGTATAATAAAAATGACACAGCAGAAATATTTTTCTGACGAAATAAATAACATTAAAAATAATAAATTTGTTCCATCACTAAGGAAACTTTCACCCTTTGTGGATGCGCATGATTTCCTCAGGGTGGGGGGTAGGATCAGTGAAGCTGACCTACCCTACAATAGTAAGCATCCCCTGCTATTGCCTAAAAAATGTCACATAACAATTTTAATAATTGAACATTTTCATAAATTATACCTACACGTAGGACCTCGTTCCCTACAAGGAATTTTGTGCAAACGATATTGGATCTTATCAGCACGCAGTATGATTCGGAGTGTATTGTCTAAATGCATCACTTGTTTTAAATGCAAACCCACGTCAATACAGCCAGCTATGAGTCAGTTACCCGGCGAAAGGTTAAAAATCAATAAAGTATTTAACGATGTCGGTTGTGACCTGGGTGGTCCGTTTTTTATAAAAGCAAGTTTAAATCGCAATGCAAAAATCCATAAATGTTACATGTGTCTTTTTGTGTGTTTTTCCACAAAGGCAGTTCATATAGAAGTACTTAGCAATCTATCAGCTGATTGTTTCCTTGCCTCGCTCGATAGGTTCGTGGCGCGACGCGGCCTATGCTCATGTTTACATTCGGACAATGGCACTAATTTTATTGCCGCTGCAAAACACCTAAAGGAAGTTTACAAATTTTTTAATGAAAATGACAGTGTTATTGCTGATGGTTGTTCAAACCGCTCGATTGAATGGAAAAATATCCCACCAACAGCAGCATCAATGGGCGGATTGTGGGAAGCTGGCATCAAATCTGCAAAATACCACCTACTCCGTGCAGTAGGTGAAACGTCACTTACCTTTGAAGAACTCACAACCGTTTTCTGTAAAATTGAAGCGGTCATGAATTCGCGGCCCCTTTGTCCTTTATCTGACAATCCTAACGAGTTTGACGTTTTAACACCGGGTCATTTTTTGATAGGACAATGTCTACTCGCTATACCCGAATATGATTTAAATGATGTAGTTACGAACCGATTGTCACGTTGGCAGTGCATACAAAAAATCTCCCAAACGTTTTGGAAGAAATGGTCTGATGACTACTTGCATACTTTGCAACAACGAGCAAAGTGGTTCAATTCCCCTCCAAACATGAAGGTGGGTGACTTGGTCCTTATCAAATCCGATTTAACTCGTCCACTGAACTGGGTTCGTGCTAAAGTGGACCAGCTCCACGAAGGTCCAGATAAAATAGTTCGGGTTGTTACTTTGAGGACACAAAAGGGACTCATAAAGAGGCCAGTAAACAAACTGAGTCCTCTCCCTTATTCAAATTAAATTTATAAATTTCACACTTCATAAACCTGTTTAGTATCTCTGTTATCTAAGTAGGTTACCATATCCTAGTACATAAGTAAACGTCTTCTTCTTAAACTGTTTAAAAATTTTTAGTGGTTAGAAATGTTTTTAACCCTTTTATGGGCGACATCCCTTCTGAAACTTAAAATGCTGTACCTACTCATCATTGAGTACAATTTGAAATTATCATGATTATTTCGGTGGGGGGTATGTTCGATCTTTGCTCATAAAACATAGGGTAGTTTAATTTAGTTTGTCCATTCGTCTGATTGTCCTACCCGCATTGGAGATCGGTGGATGGCTCGGTGGCGTGACGTCTTCCCGGCCCCGCGCGCGCGCCCGTTCCTCACCACTCAAGTCCGAAGCCTCGAGTTATTCGCGCCGGATAGCCATCAAATGTGGTCAATTTCGTATCATAAACTCAAAACTGAATACTTTTCTGAAACCTACACAAATTGCCGTGCAATTAGTAACGTATATAAGTATACACCAAGACATTTTTCTCACGCGAGTGCTGAAATGTTGGGCTACTTCCTGAAGCTGTGATCTGGTGCTGTGGCTGGGATAATTCGGGTTAGTGGTCAAGCTTTTTTATCTACCCTGTGTATTGAGCAAGATCTTTTACTTCTACAAGGGGTTTTAGGTACAGCACTTTCCAATAATAATTTACGGTCCTTCGCTTTAAAATTAAATTTACCAAGCGTCCTTATTCAGACTCCACAGTAATGGTAATTATTCTATATATTTACCTGTTTTTTATCTTTGTTATAGGTGGCCTTAATTTTTGGACTCAATGGTGCCTGCCGCGGATGTGAACTTGTAAACTTAAAGGTGGAGGACGTTGAAAATCATTCCAATGAGTTGCTGCTGATTAATGTAAAGGAAACTAAGACAAAGAAAAATCGCTCATTCATTGTACAAGGAGAATATACTAAAATCATTCACAAATACCAAGCATTACGTCCCACCAACATGGAAAACAGTAGATTTTTTATAAACTATCGGAATGGGAAATGTACTCGACAAGCCATCGGCAAAAATAAAATTAGCAACATGCCAAAGGATATTGCAAAATATCTACAACTTAAAGATGTTGAACTCTACACCGGTCACTGCTTTAGAAGAACTTCGGCGACTTTCTTGGCGGATTCAGGGGCGGATATTACGTCAATAAAAAGACACGGTGGTTGGAGCTCTGATGGAGTAGCTGAGGGGTATATTGAAAGTTCAATGGCGAATAAAACTATGTTAAGCAGTCAAATTAACAAAAACATAAAATTTAATCCATCAGAGCCACAACCATCAACTTCTGGCATCTTATCTTCGTCCGTAACTGACATTGCACCACCACCACTATCTCCGACGTTTACTAGCTGCAATGAAACGCAAGTTCCTCAGACGCAACTTGAACAGAGAAATACTCAAATTAACTCATCAACAATAAATGTACCCAACAAAAATATTACTCTTTCAATAAATAATTGGACCAATGTTTCAAATATTAACTTTTACTTTTAATTTTCATTATTTTTATTAAATGCTTATCTTATATTATTATTGTGTTATTTTTTTCGCAAATGGTACGAAAAGTAGAGTATTTTCCTCGGTGATAAAGCTGTCTTAGTCTTGGGTGAACTTAAATCCCTCGCTACACTCAGGACTCGTCTTAAATCCCTCGCTTCGCTCGTGATTTAAGGTTTTAACACCCTCGCTACGCTCGGGAGTAAACCTCGAGTCCTTCGTGACGCTCGCGATTTAAATCGTCACCCGCGACAGAAGACACTGCTTTATCCCCTTGGTTAATAATCTACTATTTCAGTTCATTAATTCAACTTGTTTCTTTCACGTTTTGACATGGCGGCCGTGTTTTTTTTTTAATTCATACCTTTTTGCGATACAACAATATTTTACTACGACCAGTGCCTCTCGAAATATTTATATGTTCTCAAGGAAATCAATGTTGTGCTGGATTACGTTGCCAAATTCTTTGTGACTTGTGATGCAAGAAATAATCATAGCATTACAACAAGGAAACTGTTGAATATAGTTAGTAATTTGTGTTCTAATAACTACTATTTTGGTTTTTGTTTGCTCTATATAGACTTATTTAAACTATTTTATTGGATTAGTTTCTTTCAGTATCTTTTATTGGTAGATATCAGCTTGTTACAATTTTATTAAAATGTGCGTTTTGATAATGGTTCTGGTTTATGTGTATTCGACTTTTTATTTTTAGAATAATATATTATACAGCCGTAGGGAATTAACTTATTTACTTCCAATCTAAGAGCTCGTTATACATTTTTATTCAGAGGGTAAGGCCAACAACTCCCTAAGTATTCACAAGTTATCGGCCGACGTTCATCACTCAGGCTCAGTTTCTACTTAATTGAGCTTAAAAACAAAATCCATTAGAAAGTTCATCAGTTTACACGTTAATTAAGCACACTTAATGGGGCCCGCAACTGATCGAGGTCGTCGCAGTTTACGCGCGATACGTCCCAAGGAAACTTAATGACTTCTAAATAAGGAGAAGTCAATTTCTACAAAAACATAAATTTTACCTACTTAACACCCTAATTACTTATTGTATACTATTGTTACAGGGAGTTGATGTTTTGTGTTTTGTATGTGTGTGTAAAGCTTTTGAAACGAGCATTTTTGCGAAAGTTACATTGCATAAAAATAAACAAGAGCGTTTTAGCGAGCATTCTAATGAACGTTCGGATGAGCTTTTTGCTGAGCCGACTAGCGACTGTCAAGTCTGATATGTTCATGAAAAAAATATATAGACGGCTATCGACTAGAGTATGTTTTCGCAAGAAAGATCGTGTAAATGTTCGTAGCGATCTTTGCCACTCTTGGCTCTGTTCATTGGTCAGAACAACAAAATTAAAAACGACGAATGCTCGATGTTTTGTTACAAGTTAATGCTCAAGTCTACCAAGTCTCAAGTTTACCTCAAGGGGTAAAACATAAAATTAATATTCTTTACCGATTTTTTCAATTATTTCATATATAAAAAGGTACATTATCGAGAGTAGCATGGCTATTTGAAAACTGCTATCTGGGGCCGGGTGTTAGTAAAATATACAATCATGTACAAAAATTGCCAGTAAAGTATTTCCAATTTGAGTACATTTAAAATCTTAAATGAGTCTTATAACCTATAGGATAAGTACTTGTAACGTTTCTACGAGATTCTATTGCATTATAATATGTCTGTCATAAGCAGACGTGCTTACTGCCAAATTGCAGTAAGTACACAGGCGGATAAAGTCGGAAAAATATTTTTTGAACCCTAAAGTGTTGTAGTATAAGGAATATTTATACACCTTGCGTGTGTATATCGAGCCGAAAAGTGTGTTGTAAACTAATTTCCTCTGTTTTGTTAACCTAGCAGTATTTTATTTCGCATGTCAGATCTAGATTGATTTATTTCCGCGAAGGCGCCCTCTGCCTTCCTCGACACTGTTTAATGATTCATTTCTTAGGAGACTCAAAATATAACTGCAAACAACAATGGCTGTGGGAAATAAGCTGGAATTTTATTGTGATGCGGACCGCTGCCGCTGTTCGGTTTTGATTCTACAGCAGCCTTGAGAGATAATACTCGGTGATTCGTACTATATTATTATTAAGTGTTTTATTGTTCTTGGTTACCTTTAAAGCTTCTGGCAAAAGGGCGAAACAATGCTTTGTTCGTGAATAATCATTAGAATAACAGAATCTAAAGATAATTATTCTAGCGAAATATTCGTCCGGAGTGAATTTCTTGATGACCGCTGTGTGAAGGAGAATCATGGTTACAATACAAGTTTGGAACGAATGCTCGTCAATCAGGTTCAGGGAAATTATGTACGCAAATAGACTAAATAAATACCAAGCTGAATAGTCCATTTATTTTAACAAATGAAACATAAAAGTTCTTAGTTAAGTATAAAAAAAAAACTGCAACCGTTTTAACTTACTTATTTGCGTAATGCAAAATTTGCTCAACACTGTTACTGGAAACTTTAACCATAAAATTCAGCTTCCAATAATAATTTATAATTGTTTTATGTAAACAAGATAAAACAAAAGCAATGTTATCAGTGTAACGAATGGTACCAATTCATGCTGTGTGTTCACAACGTATTTCCACCGTTTTCCGGTTACATAAACTGAAAGATTCCAGATTACTACTTTCACTAACCGTCGACGTCTAATTAGCGAAAATTAATTCGACTTTGTTTCGGTGTTTTAACTATTTGTGTTAATGCTTCGTTAGACTGGACGCTGTACAGTCGAGAGCAAAAGATTTTTCTTATAGCGGATTATGAGATTATAAATCGTTCCTTTACAGTAGTTAAACTATTGCCAATTTATATTTTGGAAAAGCTAAGAAATGGTGCCGTTTGCTATCAAAAAATTGTTAATATCTATACTTATAATAAATCTGTAGAGAGGTCAATTCTGTACATGAAATATATTTCAAAAATAACTATCGGGGGGTGATTAGGGATCGATACTGATGCCAAAAATGCAATTAATAAAATTATTGTCTGTCTGTCTGTCTGTCTGTCTGTATAACCGTTATAGAAACAAAAACTACTCGATGGATTTTGACGAAACTTGGTACAGTTATTTTTCATACTCTTGCGCTGGTTATAGTATACTTTTCATCACGCTACAATCAATAGGAGCAGAGCAGTGAAGGGAAATGTTAGGAAAACGGGAGAAGTTACTCCATACACGCTTATCTTCGGAACTACTGGACGGATTTGATTGTTTTTTTTTTTATTGTATAGCTATTAAGTCTGGGCAACATATAGGCTATAATTTATCTTGGAGACTTGAAAACCTGATGCAGAACTGCAATAGATCAGCTAAACTATAAGAGATACAAAAATAGCGCCATAGCAAAAATTGTTCCGCGTGATGAGCATTTTCTGCTGAGAAAATAAATTTGAAGATATGGAACACCTGATGTGGAACTCCAAGAGCCCAGCTACACTATAACATATACAGTAATGACGTCTTAACAAGAGTTGTTCAGCCTGATGAGCACTCGATCCCTGTTGTCGTATAAAAACTGAAGATCTGGAACACCTGATGTGGAACTCTAAGAGCCCAGCTACACTATAACATATATAGGAATGACGTCTTAGCAAGGGTTGTTTAGTCTGATGGGCATTTCCTGTTGACTTACAAAAATGAAAGATCTGGAACGTCTGGAATCGTCATGCGCGTGCCGTTGTTTTCCCGTCCCCAGGCTACATTACTAATTCGACATCAGACGTTTCAGATCTTCGATTCTGACGACCCCATTGTCGCTGGCATAAGCAACAGGATCCGCGTACGAAGTCGCTGGCAGAAGCTAGTCTCAAATATATTCATAGATACCAACATGCATTAATCCACCGAACGGAGTACACACACTAAACATTCTCCAAAAGTAGATAGGTTCACTCATTAAAATTTCAAGAGACTGCGGAGTTTACTTCATGAAACTGATATTTAATTTCAATCGGTTGTTTTAATCAATCACCTGTGTTTTGTGTGTTGACAGACCTTTGTGGAGATGTCTGTACAGTTCCATGGAGTCACGTATTAACCAAGTTAAGTCCACAAATCTACGAGGGTTCCGATGATGTGATTGCCTTTGAAAATTAAGAGTGTGCCTCACTGTTTGTTGGTTCGATTGTTCTTTATAAAATTAGGAGTCATTGATCGTAACTATATTATGTGTGTCTATTGGAAATTGTGTTCATTAACGTTCGCGTCGATGTATTGTTCGTATCAGTCGCGCACATACATATTTAATTACAAAAAATATGTTTCTACATAACAAATGAATAATTCATCCAAAATGGCGTGGAAATTGGAAAGCGGTTAATTGTAACAATAGCAGTAATTTCATATACAACAATGATTTATTACTATCCATAATTACAGGACCCGAATAAAGAACCATTTTAGGTGTGATGATACTCCAAGAGTTGAACGTTTTGTTATCTTGTCGAAAGTAAATTAAATGAATAATAGAATCAGCTTTGTCGAAGGCTAAATTTCGTTCGCTGAAATCGTCTTCTTATGCTAATATTTAAAATAAACAGTTCGCCGTCCATCGATACAGGAGCGGGGCTTATGCAAGTTTCGAGTAAGCTTGCAATTCACTGACTTTTAGCCCGGACAAGACGTCTTAGATATTCTGTGTCGTGTCTCTTCGATCAAGTCAATATTTTATCAGTTTTACTAGTCTGAAGTTACTGATAATGTTATTTCAGTTTGGATCGATTCTAATCATGTGAGGCGTGGAAAAGGGACATAAATAATGTTCCTACATAATAGGCATATAATTACTTGGGAATTTCCTTATTATGTATCATTAGTCGGAGCATATTGGTATACGTCTCCTTGTTAGTTTAACGTAATCTATTTTGGACTCACACATAATTATATTTGCCTAAGATTTGTGTTTCTGATGGTCTTAATCTATCAAACACTAGGTGTGCCCGCGACTTCGCTCGCGTGCATGTCGGAACTTAACAATGTATTTTTTATTAAATTGACAAAGTTTCATAACAACTTTCATCCCTTATTTTATCCCCTTGGAGGTAGAATTGATCAAAATCCTTAGCGGATGCGTACGTCATAACATCTACCTGCAGGCCCAGCCCGATCCGTCCAGTGGTTTGGGCTGTGCGTTGTTAGATCGCTGTCAGTCAGTCACCTTTGAGTTATACTTATAAATTTAGATGCAGGTAGAATATTTAGATGGAGGTAGAAATGATCAAAATCCTTTCTTACCGGATGCCTACGTCATAACATCTGCCTGCATGCCAAATTTCAGCCCGATCCGTCCAGTGGTTTGGGCTGTGCGTTGATAGATCACTATGTCAGTCATTCACCTTTGAGTTATATAAATATATATATATATATCAAACGTTGTTAAAGTTGTGATTTCAATTTTTTTCAATGCAGTTGGTCTCTAGGTGTCTTACAACAAAAATCTGTAAACGTCAAAACGGCGTTTGACGTTGATATAAGAGTCGTTTTGTAGTAAAAGGAAAACATCATCATCAAACCAGGAACTTCTATAAATCATGTGTGAGAGTTGTGCGATATTTCCAGAGGTTTAATTAACTCTGTCCAATTCTCACGAAAATACGGATAAAAACTATGTGTTAGTTTCTTACCTGCAATAGCCCTTCCCAGCAACAAGGCGCTGAAGAGGATGGAGAGCATGCGCCCTCTCCCTCTAGCCACCATCTTGCAGACCTGGCGAGTTCTCTCAACATCAACTGGTCATCATTGCACACTGCCTCGCACGGTTCTAATGACACCACATATTTACACGGCACACATTACTTTGGTTTTTTACTCGTATTTGCACTTCACTTGGTCGAAAAGTTCTTTTAGTTCACTGCACTGTGAAAACTATAATTAATTTAATCGTGGAGCATTATTCGGCGTTCTATATGTTAATCCAGTTTACTAAACATAAACGCCAGGAAATTAAACCTACAATAGGTGTGTACTTTAGCTTAAATTATAATTTTTAATTGACACTTCGATGTAACGAATGCTCGAGGGTGGATGGCAATAAATCGCATATTTTAATTAAATTATATTTTTATGACCTTTTCATCCAAACGACTAATTGTTGATAAATTGCACATATTTATGTTTTTTTTTTTTTTTTTTTTTACGTGGCAAAATCATCAAATGAGTCCTCCAACCCCGGGCAGGGCGGGAGGGACTGTCAGACTTCTACTGACTAAAATCCACGGTGTCCTTCAGTAGCCTGTTATGTTCCGGGGTCACGGTAATGAAACAATCCCGCGACCCCGGCAGGCTTTGGCCCTCTGAGAGGGGGCCCCGTCATTATGCTGACGCTCTTTGAGGCGCGCGTGGGACACAACGCGCCGTCGACCCGGGCATGGTCCATGGTCGGGCAGCGAGTTGCCCTTTACTCGCTGCCCGCATGCCCGCGCCTACGGTGGCCGGAGATCGTCTGCTGACGTCCGACGCCGCGGGGGCCTACCACTGCGGTTGGGGCGGAGGGAGGACGCTGTCCTCTCTCTCTCGCGGCCCGCCTCCTCCTTCACGAGCATTACTGCTTCGCAGAAGGAGGCGACCGCTTCCCACTCCGTCTCGCCCCGCAGCATGGCTGCGACCAATGCCGGGCGCGAGAGGTCTCCGCCTATCGCCGCCGTGAGGACACGTCGGTGCTCTGCCCAAGCTGGGCAGTCTTGCACCGTATGTTCTACTGTGTCCTCCGGGCGATCTTCGCAGTGGTGGCACCCGGGCGTTTCCTCCTTCCCTATCAGACACAGGAACCTCCCGAAACTTCCGTGTCCGGTGAGGACCTGCGTCATCCGATAGGTCAGGACGTGCACATATTTATGTACTGAATTTATGAGTCGCAAAACGGTAGGGTGTTGACATCTATACAAGTCGTTAATATTGTAGTGCGACAAATTTATGAGCTTGCAACCCCGACTTTAATACGTATTTAAATACCTACGAGTACTGCTTCGAATATTAGGCTAAAAGTACCTTAAGCTTAAGCTACTATATTATGCTTTTCAGTACCTTTTCTATACAGTATACTTGATTGGTATCCGGTATCCGTTAGTAATAATTTAGCATAGTCGAAGTTTAGCACTTAAATCTCGGGAGACTGAAGGCTAGTAGGAAAGCTAAAATGTTATCAACCCCTGTTCTGGGAAATTTTTATTCCAGTCTAATATTCGTATTCATAATGTGTCCCCTGTGAGTTAGAGTCGGGAAGCATTCGAGAAGCTTATTAAATCCTGAATATTGAATAACATTTCGCACTCTGGTCATTCCGTTGCCCGTGTACAGTCACGGTCGATAAAATATAGACACTTTCTTTCGCGTGAAATAATCTTTTCTACTTTGAGATAAGATTAATTTCGTTATAGCGAGGCTTCCAAAATACGATGTTCTTGCAATCATAAAACTTCAATTTAGTAGGAGAAAATGCTTTAGAATTTTATTGCTGGTATGTACAACTGTAGGCAGTGGTGGTCGGATCAATTTAAAACCTGATAGTAATTTGTTTTGTAGGACATGAATAGTGTATTTAATTGACATTCATTATAATTGATTTATTTATGAATGCTTTTACACTAGGACCACACTAGCGGGAAACACCATTAATTGTCGCTTTAATGGACGTTTATATGAGCATTTAAAGACTATTATCGCAAAAATCAACGGGAAATAAAAATTAGTGTTCCCGGCTATTACTCGTACAGTCGCATTATTCCTACCTTTTTTGATGCAACTTAACATTATTCAGTTTGAACATTACGTTAAAATTTTCTAGACTAAAGAAAACTGCCCAAGGTCAACATTGGGTAGGAAACCTAGGTACCCCAACTTTCCGGTAATAACTTAGTCTAGGCATATTCCCTCAGTACTAACACGTTACCATTAAAAGCACTTGAGTTTAAGTGTTCTCCAAAGAAAGAAATGAAAATGGTACCTCGTAAAATCCGTATCTATACAAAGCGAGTGTCAATTACATGAAAAAGGGAACAATAAACAGCTAGGGGTTCCAACAAAACTTTACACGAGTTAATTGTGTCCGCAGTATTTCTGTTGTTTCTGAAGAAGACAGTAAAAACTTAGGAGTCGTAAACATCGGTCAAGAGGTACTACAGAAACAGCGGCCGCAATGTCTACGTATACTTTTTAGGCTGTGTAGAATTACAAGGGATTTTTTACAACGTAAAAAGGAACCAAGCCGTTTGGTCGATTTGCTTTGTCTTGGGAGTCATCATCATCTGCCTAGCCTTTACCCAATTATATTGGGGCCGGCTTCCAGTTGAACCAGATGCAGCTGAATATCAGTATTAGCATGGAGTGACTGCCTATCGTACCATCACAACCAAGTAACTGGGTAATAGGATACCCCATGGTAAGACTGGTTGTCAGAATTTCGAACTTCTCACTGTTATTCATCATAATCAGCCTATAATGTACCCACTGCTGGGACACAGGCCTCATCTCTGTGAGAGGGAGTGGGCCATAATCCACCACGCGGGCCCAGTGCGGGTTGGTAGATGTCACATCTCTTCGAATTTTTGGTTCTAGGACATGCCGGTTTCCTCACGATGTTTTCCTTCACCGTTTTGAGAGCAGTGGTGATGAAATGAATTCCACAAAGTAATGCGCATAGCGGGGTTCGAACCCACGACCTACAACTCGTAAGTAGCGATGGGTAGCTATAGCCATAACTAGCCAAATACCGGCTATGAGCGAAATAGCCACGGCTATGCTATCCGTCATAATGATAGCTATTGGCTACTGGTTGGCTAGATGCCTAACAGGTTATGACATAGCCGGTAGCCGCGTAGCCACTGGTATCTGCGTAGCCGCTCGTAGCCACGTAGCTGCGTAGCCGCCACAGAGTATAGCTAACTGCTACATTTTGTAGCCGTCCGTATTCGGTGGCCGGGTAGCGGGGGGTAGCCAAAATGGCCGATTACTGTGTGCGCGCTCACTGCGCTACGCGTGAGCGATCTTCATTCGTGTCGTCCATCTTTTTCTCACAGTATTCACAAAATAGATTAGACAAAGAGATAGCATTATACTTAGTAATTTCGTTCGTTTAATAAACGAACTTATGAAATAGGATAATCAGAAAGGTGGTTAGATCCGTCAGGTTTAAAATAAATAAACATTTGATAGTTAGTATTTTGGTTATTGTGACTTCCGTGAGGAAATCATTTCTTGGCATGATTATAAAATTAAATTTAATTAGGTATTAAACAAAATCTATCACCATCTAGATTTAATGGCGCGGCGAGGATCGAATTTGGATCAAGCAGTTGATGTAGCCTTATTTAAGTCCTACCTAGCTACACTTGCGCGCGTCGCCGCGCCGCTAGTGTTACTAATCGCAATTGTTCAATAGCCAAGTAGCCAAATAGCTGGCTAGCAAGCTGGTTATTACACCACAAATAGCCGGTTAGCTAGGCTATTGAAATTTCGGCTGGTTACCCATCTCTACTCGTAAGTCGGGACTGATACCACTGGGCCACCACTGCTATGTTATTAACGACTGTCAAAGATCTACAAATGACAGCCGGGACCAAGGGCTTAACGTGCTTTCCGAGGCACGAAGGAAACTCGCTTTAACAGAAGTTTCGTAAAATAACTGAACCTATTTTCATCGTACAGTCGCTTGATTGGCGCGGTGAGGCAGTTATGTACAATTATGAAGTTAATAATGACGATCTTAAAACCGAGGATCAGATGACGCGAGATGTTCATGTTTCATTAAATTATTATTAAGTATGTAACTGTAGAAGGAAGAATGTACTTTAGTTACCCGACACTCTTGTTATACTAGAAAGTAGATAATAAATAGAGAAAATATTATTAGATTTTTCATCCCCCCCATCTCGGAAAGCGTAATTTGCTCTTCGATATCTGAGCGCAAAAGCCGTTTTTATCCTCATGAGGATAAAGTAAATTGAATTTAGAACAAAATCAAAATCAAAGCATTTATTTTAAGTAGGCCAGTTACAGGCACTTTTGAATTGTCATACATAGACAATTACAAGACAAAAAAACTGTGAAAGTACCGTAGATGCACGTTCCAAGTCGTAGATCTCTATGGAGAAGAACGTGCAAGAAACTCCATGGAGACACTCTTTACATGAACATCGTGTGCACTAAGTTTATGAATTCGAAACATCATTAAACCTTTTGAAGTTTTGACTTCTTCCTCAATGCTGCTCTATGGTATCATAAAAACTTTTTTATTTTGTAAAATCTCAGACTCGGAACCTTCTTGACTCAGAACTTTTTTTTTACTTTTTTTTAAATTGCTTTTCGTGGTTTTCTTTTCACGTCATTTATTGTTAAAATAAACCAAGATAAAAAGAAACTTCAAAACGTACTACCTAAGTTTTAAATGTTATAATTATAAAAAAAAAAATATTTACCTATTATAATGTAGTAGTTAATACCTAAGTGAATCATTCGCTTGCTCGGTCGTCAAAATTGAGCACGCGGTTAAAAAGCAACTTTGCACTCTTGTTTATCAAATAACTATTTCCTGCGACGTCACTTTCCTGCATTTCTCCCTTTCCAGTTTTATGTCTTCTACCATATCCAGTGTCCCATCTCTTTCTATACCAAAATTCATTCAAATCGGTTCCGGGATTTTGGTGTGCAAGAGTAACAATCTTGCAAACTCACTTTACCCATTAGTTGGAATTTTAAACAAGTCGTGGCAACATATGCTACCTAATTACTACCTAAAGACTGTACTAATGATGTACTTGTGTGTTTATCCAATGGGATTCACAATGTTTTGATGTGTCGTTACAACATTTACATTTTAATTTTGACAGGCCTGTTGGTCTAGTGGTTAGTGACCCTGACTGCTATGCCGGAGGTCGTGGGTTCGATTCCCACCCAGGACAAATTTTTGTGTGATGAGCACAATCATTTGTTCTGTGTCTGGGTGTAATTTATCTATAATATGTATGTATTTAGAAATATATAGGTAAGTATGTTTATCAGTTGTCTAGTACCCATAACACAAGCTCTGTATAGCTTGGGACTAGATGGCGTTGTGTGATAGGTTGTGGAATTTTATTATTATTATAATTACTTTTGCATTTTCTATCTATCTTACTTACTATTATGTATACTAGATTTCGTCCGCGTACGAACCTGCGTTACATTTTATTAAGAGGGCTTTCACACGTTTCGTTGTTTTTGCGCGACTTTTGGAACCTGATTCTGGGTATGTCATTGCCACAAATAAAAAAAAGATATATACTCGAGAAAGTTTGATTATTTCTGTGTGGAGTGCTTTAAACAAATTTTTAGATTTGTTTACATACATGAGTAAAAACCTTGTCTCGGCAAAGGATGTTTCATAAAATTCTCCTTTTTGTCATACTTTGGTACCGAATTACATAGAAGGTATAATAGTAAAATAATATTTGAAAATGTCCATGGTACATCTGAAAGATTATATTTGGACTGCATTAATCACTTTTTTATTTTCCATTCAGAAATACACCAAAAATATTTTTTCAAAACAGGAAGAATTTGACATTTTTTCGTCCGAAATTATATTTTTTATCTATCAATATTTACTGAATATTCAATCAAAAAGCATTGGATAACTAAGGTTACTATCTTAGCTTGCATTAAAAAAATAATTAGCTCATTTAAAAGTAAAATAATAGTATTAAACAATTAAAATAAGCAATGACAAAATTCAACAAAACCAAGAACGGTTTGTTCTTTGATTTAGACGGCGCGGGGCGCCTTTTGAGGGAGGACGTATCGCTCGCAACCATTTTGACATTAGTCACGTAATTATTAAAATTTAAAATACACGCCACCATTCATGACCTTCATACGCGGCGCTAGTGTCTTTGTCATGACATCAAATTCCATGTGAAAAATGTAGTACCTCGAATTTTCCGCAGGTCATAAGTGGTGGCCAGTAATTTTCCCAATCGCCAAGAGTACAGCATAACCTACCTTTCTTGATGCAAGCTAATATTTTGAATTAATTTAATTTTGATCTGTTTGCAATGTAAATATATAAATGTGTTGTTTGTATTTTCGTACTATATTCGAATGTGGATATAATTGTAGATAATAAAATAATGTAGGGGAGAGGGGGGCATAACGGGGTCGCGGGGCAAAACGGGGCATCAACATATTCAAGTAACTACGCGCATTAGGTGTGTGTTGTTGTCGCTCAGGGGGTCATTTTGTGTCAATCTTCAATCTGACAGCGATCTTCATTATTTGATTAGTTATTTCACAAAATTCTATGCCAAATGTTAGATTAATAAGTGACCAAAGTGTTAGTTAGTTAGTTTTCATTAGTAAATATATTTTATTCATTCTTTTATTGTTTGTTATCCTTAAAGTCCCCGTTATGCCCCCCCCCCTTCCGCTACATAATTCTGATAGCTTTTTTTCTGAATTGGTAATTAAATGTAATTTCAGACTTGCTAACTTCCCAAATATTCCAGTTCGTTTGGATAATATAGCTCGTGCGGGACCCACCATACCACCGGCCATGCCCCTGGTGGTATGGCTTTTTATTACGTGGTAAAATCATCAGATCAGCCCTTTCACCCAGGGAAGGACAGGACTACAGGAAGGACATACAAACTTGTACTGACACTACTGACTAAAATCTATGGTGTCCTTCAATAACCCATTGCGATCCGGGGCCATGGATACCTGATAAGACAGTCCCGCGACGCCGCCGCGCGCCGGCAGGATTTGGCTCTCTAACGTGCGCCCCGAAAATCCGTGAAAAATTGATCTGATCGTTTTGAGGTAGCGGTTAACCCAGAGAAAAGTAACTTAAAAAAAAAAAAACTTTTTGAGGAAAGTACCGACTTCAAAAACGAATAATAAAAAGTAACTTTTCTTTTGGAAGTCGGTGGCAATAGCCAATGAAATAAATAACTAATCTACCGACTTCCAAAAGAAAAGTTATTTTAAACTTTTTTGTATTCGTTTTTGAAGTCGGTACTTTTTTTCAAAAAGTTTTTTTTTATCAGTCGATTTCTTGTTTTAGGTTTGATCGAAGAGAGTTGAAGTCTTGTATCAAGTTCGGCATCCAGTCAATTGCGGTATTCCGTTTTGGCAGCTGCATTGTATTTTTAATTTTTTTTTGGTAAAATCATCAAATGTGTCCTCCCGAGCGGGACGGGATTTATTACCAGACTCGTACTGACTAATATCCATGGTGATCCTTCAGTAGCCCTTTACGTTCCAGGGTCACCGTTACCTGATAAGACAGTCCAGTGACCAAGACAAGCTCCGGCCCTCCAAGGTGTACCTCTCTGATTGGAAATCGCTTCTCGGCGTCGTAGGTCACGCGGCTGTCCTCTCCCTCACGTGTTCCACCTCCTACTTCGCTAGCATGACTGCTTTGCATAAGGATTCGAGGTGACTACTTCCCATTCCGTCTCGCCCCGCAGATCGTGGCCTCGATCAATGCCGGGCGCTAATAAATTTACTCAATTGCATCGAGTTGGGATTTGGCAAACCTGTACCACTTCATGTACCTAACTTTTTTGCAGCCAACTCAATAAGTGGACTAGTATTGTGGGTCGATGTCAACGGTCCTAGCTGGTTACACCTCAGAAAGATAGAAGGAACCGGGTCGGATTGGCTCCTTTTTGCGGAAAAATTCACGTCTTAGCAGCATTGAAGTTCAAGCACTCAACCGGCCATGGCTCTTTCGCCTGATATTATTTTAGGTTTACGTTTAAAGAACTTTATTCTCAAAAAAAGACACAAAAAACGTCACTTACTTGAGAACAATATTATTATCTTAAACTAAGTTAATACATCACCACAACAATCACAACTCAATTTTAACACCCACATTCATACAATGCATTCAGTGTTGCCGAAAGGTGCTATTTTCAACCAAATATTGTGCTTACTGAGTCTTAAATGCATTAAATAATTTTTTTATACAAGAGGGTATTTTGTGAATTTTATTCATGAATACAGATACTACTCAGAACAAAACATACAAAAAATAAGTTAGCATTCCAATAAATCGTAAAAATAAGCGAAATTGAATGAAAAGTGAGAAATTACAGGAATGTGTCAAGTTTCATAAATAAAATAATAAAATCGAAAAAATAATGTTTTCAATGTTCTAAAGAGTTCTTTTTTCTCTTAAACCCTGTGTTATTTTACTGAAGGTGAAATGTTCTGTATTAAATAACGAACATTTTCTATACCATTTCAATAGAAATCAGGTAAAAAGCCTAAGTGACCAATTGTAGTATCGTAATTCGAGCATAAACGAATCTATGCACTGTTAGTCGCGATTGATCGAAGATGAAATCAGGTACTACTTGCTGTGCAAATGAAATAATGTGGAGTTGAACCACATTTTCTACGCAATTTTGAGCAGTTACGTACCTTCGTTAGGAAGTGAAAGCTCAGTTTTGCGAGATAGAGATTATAATTTAAAGCTCACCAAATCATTCTGTTTCAAGAGTGAAATGATCTGAAACCTGTTGAACTCTGATTAGATCTGTCTTTATTAAAAAAATAATCCAGCTGTAACCCAGTATATGAAGCACTGAAGCCCAGTCAAAACAGTTCAATAAATTTTCTCCTTTGCAAATGTTTAACGATTTGCACCATCCGCTCACAGTTAACTGCAGGCGAACCAAGAATCTTCTTGAATATTATTTTTTAATCTTCATTGTGTCGATTCGAAATTGTCTTGTGGCTGGTCGCAATGGAGTTTGTATGATCCGCGCAGTAGATTATCGCTCTCTTTGCGCGGTTTAACGAACTTGATGGTCTTCTTGGGCCTTACTCACTTTCTTCCTGGATCACGGCGTTTGATGATATCTTTTGACACTAGTTTCAAATATTTTGTACCACTGGTTGGAAATATTCGAGCATTAAACCGACCACTTCTGGCTATATCTCCTTATCTATGTCACCGTAATCACCCCAAGTGGCTGGTTTTGCGTCCATAATTATGTCTCTGAATAGATGGCATAAATGACTGTTTGATGTATAAGTCAAAGAAATGTTTGAAAAATTTTAAACACCAAATCGTAAATTCTAAATAATTTCAAAAATCTAATTAAATAAGTTATGAATTCAAGTTAGCCACTAGAAACAAAATTAACACTTGAATGATATCATAACAAGATAATTTACTCGTATTATAGAATGGAATTGAATAATCTTTATAATGCACACTTTGTAAATTACAAATATATATTATCCAATTCGCAGTGTGACACAATGTGCGGTTTAAAGTGTAATATAATGAGTGGCCCTTATTTTATTTTGATAGGTATACATTTATCATATTATCCATTCGTTTAAGAATATAAGTAGTGTCTAGAAGCTCGGGATCTTACTTTGTTTATTCGAAAGAAAAGTGGCAAAAGCTCATGTTGTTTTCTTCCTGGTATACGAGGCATAGCTGTTTCGTTAGTGTTTTGTTTTTATGCGGGGGGCATCACGATGTCAAATTGACAGAAACTGTGTTCTTTCAGTATGTAATAGCGCTCTTAAATTAACAAACTTTTAGTTATTTACTGCATCCAAAGTAAGTTGAACTCTGAAATAAGTTACGAAAACTGTGGACCGAGTCCAAGTTACACTGGGTTCAATTTGATGTACTACCTAGCTAATTTATGTATTAGCGTGTTTAGTAGGGAAACTCTTTATTGCCTTTCGTCACTAAATACACATTACATAATATATGGTAGGACGTTGTTAAAAAATGCCAATACAAGAAGTGTTTTAAAATTTATTTATGCAAATATGGAGTTACTTGTAGGTCGAAATAATGTACTCATTATAAAGTATATACTGATATCTCGCTGTATATATTGTTCATTAAATACAGAATAAGTTGTAAATTAACTCCATAAATCATATATTTTCCTGTATAAAAATGGAAAATGGTGAAACACGTCGTAATTTTTTTACGACGACGAAATCTGAATACTCTCTACTATGTGTGGCATTGCTAATCAAATTAAAACAACGTTGATAAATAATAATCATTTTTGCAAAAGTATACCACACACAACCAGTTTGCAAATACAAAAAACTGAAGTCAAGTCGTAGATGTGAAAAGCGTTTTTTCAACTATTTACGTCATCCTAGTCCTCTCTATTTCAATCAATTTCAGGCCACATGCCTCCTATAAATGGCCTGGTACTGGCACCACTCACGCTCAGCCGTCAAGTGAGCGTAAATCTTGGTCCAGCCAACCGTGTGCATGCCAATGACATGGCCCATCACTACTTCTATTTCATCTTAATGATATATAACCTCTAAACTTTTATAAATGGAACGTGACGCCTAAATCGCTGAACAAATGTTGATGAAATTTGGTACAAAGATAGATGGATATTGGACTTGAAAGTATTGGACTCGAATTGTACTTGAATTTGACTTGAATTGAGGGAAGTACGATTTTATTTTTAACCCCTAAGTAGTTTTAAAAATCTGTATTTATGCGACTGCGGCCGCGGGAACTAGAACTACTCGTACTTATTAAATTGTGATACGGGACGCAGGAGTGGCTGTCAGACTTATACCAACTAAAATCCAAGGTTATCCTTCAATAGCCCTTTACGTGCCAGGGCCACGTTTACCTGATGAGACAGTCAGACATCAATGGGTTTGAATTAAAATTAAGGATAGTTTTCAGTTACTCGTACATGGAAGTGAGCTTGTTCAACTAAGTTCTGTGAAACGTGACGAACAAATTCCAACTAACTTTAGTGTAGTGTGTGGTGTAGAATTTGTTGGACCAACCCGGGTAAGAGCCTGTGAAGAAAATAATCGTTAATCGGATTTATTGTTATGAGGGAAACAATGTATGTATCTCTGTGGGATATATACACTTTTATTGTATTCTTTTCGAGATACGGATCCGACATTATTTTCCGGACCGAGGCGTTACGTATTATTGATCTTCCGTTTTCTACAAAGTAACATAGAAATAAAAATGCGTAGTCGTTACTTTCAGAGCTGCCATTTAGCGAAGAAAACATCAATCTATGTCTTAGTGCGTCCTCACTGATTCCTCAACCGGCGGTCCTATTATAAATCTTCATTTACTAAAAATGGCGAAATAAAAGCTATTATTTTCTCTTCTTTTATTTCGTTACGTTGTTACGTTCCTCCATTTCATTGATTAATCGAAATGGTTTGTTTGATGTGGGTGGGTAGTATCCAATTTTCATATTTTGTTTATTAAAAGTTTCAGAGAGTAAAGTTTACATTCTTTCTAGGAACATACTTCATATTTGGTTTTATTTTAATCAATTAATTCTGAAATTCTCAGTACAGTTGCACTCAAGTTCATTTAAAAATCCACGATTAAATAAACTGGAAACTACAAATTCGTCAGTAAGCACACAGGATAACAAAACCCTTCGTTGATTTATACAATTTCCTTGAAAAGGTTCGCTAGGGTGTAGGTGGGTAATGCGACACCGGAAATGTGCCAATCATGGCGGAATTTCGGTACAAGTATGTATCAATATGACACTGAGATTCATTGGGGTAAAATAAACATAGGTAATGAAGTACGTACTGGGACTGATAAGCTTTTTACAGGGTTATTTGTGAAACCTTAACAACCTTTAATGGGCTGCTGAAAGTATATAAGAGTATAAACAACTTTTACTATGAAACCCACAATTGTCAACGGAAAAGTATTTCATTGTGCATGAAACGCTTGCTTTTTTTGATCATTCAGGGTTGGTGTCATAGTAAAAGTAGCTTATATTATAACCATAAGTACTTCCAGCCTATGAAAGGTTGATAATGTTTTACAAACAGCATGTGGGCTTCGTTTGAGTGGAGGTCGTAAGTATTAGGATAAATTGCACCTATCCTATGTACAGATATTTAAAATAGGATATCCAGGTGCTTTCTGATGTCCCTAGCCCGGGTCTAATTGTGAATGTCATCAAAATACGCTCAGCTGTTGAGACAGACAGAGTACCTTTCGTACACAAAGCGACGCAAGTCTCCAATACCTTATGACATTTGTATCCATTGACATTTGACACGTGCCTGTGTACGAACCTCTATGGATTTGTATTGCTGTAGTCACCTGGATACCAAAGTCATAAGGTACCGGAGACTTGCGTCGCCTTGTGTACGAAAGGGCTTACAATCAGACATTGTAGTTTTAAAGGTAGTTATTAGTAAGCCTTGTTGTGTTGGTACTGACTATCTTAGATTTAATTTGTCGGGTTCTAATTCGTCTAGCCAACCATTACAGGATAATACAGATACACATTATAGTACTCTTCGCCATTATTATTGTTATAAAAGAATGTAGCATGGACACGGGTGTGGCCTATAGTACGAACTACTCCCAATGGATACTTTTCTGTGAATTAGTTTTGTTAAATTGGTTGAAACAAGTTTACTTTTTTGCGTACGCATATGAAGTGGGTGGTCCTGGTCAGTGGGTTTAAAACGGCCACGTCAAGCAATATTCCTAAAAGTCATTGAGTTCGTTTTTCAGCAATAACGTCATTAGCAATTCTTCTAATATTTGTATAATAGTAGATTTTTTTGTCACATACAGCATGGACTGAGCAATAGCTGGTTTAAATTGCGATATTCTCTAGAAAGAGCGAATAACAATTGTAGGACCATCTATATATGTTCTGATATGACATGCAATTCTGCTTGTGCCATTTTATGAATATTAGAAGAATTGGTAAAGATGTTACTGGAAATTCGCGCTCATCGAATTCGTGAATCATTATGAATACTTATTGCTTAAAATGACCGTTTTAGATCCGCTGGATACAAATACGTAAAAAAATAGGTTACTCGCTGTGAAGAATAATATTGTTGATAACTATTAATCACTAGTTCTCTTATTACTAGTTCGTCTATTCCGTTCAGTTTTCCTCAACGTTTCTGAATTTTCCGAGTAGTTTCCCACTAGAAAGACGCCTTATTTATGAACTCAACAACAAAGCGGGGTCACTGCTTGAACTTTGGCTTAACTAACATGAATAAACATGAATGTATCTCACAAAAATGTGAGCTTAAAATAGAAGCCTGTTCTTTATTAGAATTTTAACAAGACAAAATTTTCTTAGCATTGTGCCAAAAAGCAGGTACCTTATTTATTTTACTAATGTTAAAAATAATCAAGAATATCACCCTTAAATTGTCTTGTGAAACTAATAACGTGCATTGAAAAAATCATTTGAAAAACAGTTTATTGCATATAAATCCATATTTGTTGGCCTAGTAAAAACTATAAAAAATCCTAGAATAACATACATCCCTGATCGACGGCGCATTAAAGCGCAAAGCCTGTCTGGGTCGCGGGACTAACGAATTACCGTGACCCCGGAACAAAAAGGGCTATTGAAGGACACCGTGGATTTTAGTCTGTACAAGTCTGTCAGTCCTTCCTGCCCTCCTGCCTGACTCATTTGATGATTTTAAGACGCTAAAAAAAAGGGTCACACACACGGAAGAGAGTTTCAAGGTCGCATAACATATTAATATATGTTTCCATATTTGTGTGCAGCATTGTACGGCGGTCATTTACCAAATTGAAGTGACAGGGTCGCGTGACCAACCCATGAGGCGTTCCCGAACTTGTGAGGGCGCGCGCCGCACACGCTCTTGTCGCTTTGAGCTGTCCTGTTTCAGTATGCCCAGTTGCCCACTGATAATCATACAGTACCACGATGTTTTACGGTAGGTTTCTATCAAATAGGGTTAATTTAGATTTTAATAGGTCTGGTCTGACTCTAATAATGAGAAATTCCTAATGTGAGGCAATGTTTTTTCTTTCTTTACAACATTTCTAGTAATAAATACTAAGTCCTTGTTATATCTACTACATACTTACTTAGTATTTATTACTAGAAATGTTGTAAAGTCAACAAGTGAGTCTTACTGTCACGGTTGCAACCAGAAGTTCTCGTATAGGTAGCCAGACATTTCTCTGCGTGAAGTACATATGTTTGTGAAGATCGCAGGAGGTGGAATTCTGTTGTTTTTGCCTAACCCCATTGGAAAAAGGCGTGAGTAGTCTTAAGTTTCTTGAAAAAAGCTTTGTGCATATTTATTTGTAGGTAAGTAAAGCTTTTAATTTAAATTATTAACCAACAATGTCGTAATGTATTCAATGTTATTAAAAAGAGCGGTATCAAATCTCGATAATAACGTAATTGAAAAAAAATACTTGCTTTTGCAACCTTATTTAATTTTCATGATACTCTATAGAATTGATATCCCTCTAAGAATTAAAATTTCAAGAACTTGTGAGTAACCTTCCCCAGAAGACATCTCAAAAATTATGATTTCATTTATTTTATCAATATTTTTTATGTAATTGTTTTATTTATGTAAAATAACCTACTATTGTAATTTTTACGTACTCTTTAAACCAGTTATCGATCTCACAATTACTATGACAAATATAAAACCCAAATTAGATTAGGATTGACCATAGATTGTCACCTTTACCATAGAGCAGGATCGGTTGTTTGTGAATTGGTGCGGCTTTCTGTTAGTTTGCTCTAAAAGTGCTGCCACGTTTGTAAAGCCTTCTTTGCAATCCGCACGGGAATTTTCCATTTCAAACTCTATGCTTTGACACCCACCGCTCTATATTCCCTTTGTCTTAACACAGCAAGGGAGAATTACTGGAATAAACCTGCAATACCATACAATGTTGGCTGAAGTTAACGGTAGTTAAGTTTAACTAACTTAAAGTTCACAATTCAGATGGTTTCGAAAATGCAGTGTTCTGCATTGTGCTGCGACCGAATGTTTATTCCTGGCATTTACAATTTATGACGTTATTTAGGGAAACTTTTAATTGGTATTTACCATAAATTAGTTCAAAATAAACGACCGGCTTTATTAAGCAAAACAGTTGGAGAAATGTTCCTGAAATAAATACACCGTAAGCACATTTGCTTCTATGTATTATACCATGGAATAGGTTATTAAACTAATATTTCGAGGATGTATGTTAACAAGTGGCTAGAGCCCGATTGTACAGAGAACAAGGCATCGTTGAAAGCTTCACGCGTCCCCACTGCACAATTCATGGACCTACCAGCAAGTACCGGCATGATAACTGTCTTATTTCTTCCCACCCCCTCCTTACGCCCCTGTTACCGTCTTATCTACA
Source organism: Agrotis clavis (assembly GCA_954870645.1). Classification (NCBI taxonomy): domain Eukaryota; kingdom Metazoa; phylum Arthropoda; class Insecta; order Lepidoptera; family Noctuidae; genus Agrotis; species Agrotis clavis. The sequence continues at coordinate 14,290,084 of OX940922.1, forward strand.
TTACCCGTAAAAACGCCCCGGGAAGTAATCTCCTTTCGAGTAAAACATTAAGTTGACAATGCTAATGTTATGTGATAACATTAAAAACAGAGAGTTGTTCTCATTAGTAAAAGTCGTGTGAAACAATTTCATTAGTATCTAGCTATAAAAGGTGTATGAGTTACGCTCGACGCGCTAATTTTAAATTCCAATCTGAATCACAAGTTTATTTATAAAATGTTACTCGTAATTATAAGAATTTATTTGTAAAGCCAAGCTTAGAATTTATTTTGAAGTTTTTGCTGGGCTATTTATAAGACGTGATGGCGTGGTTTGAAGCGAGAAGTTGGGAGTTAATTCTAGTACCTATGTAATTTACTTTCACGTAGCTAGTAATTCAGAGCAGTATAAAGTGATAATACCTCTAAACTTCTCTGTTAATGTAGGTATATAAAAGGGTTTGTAAGGTACAAAAATACTAAACATTTTAAGCTAAATGTTTCGTAAAAGTAAAAAGTCCGAAAATATCCTCTATACAAAAATTGTAAAGTATCACGAAGATTACAGGAAAATTATAGCGGTACTTTAATTCCGTGTAATAAAGTTTGGACAGGTACGAAACCCACAGAGCCCAACTCACTTAACCGACTTTTTACAACTCGGCGTAGCTGTTTTAGTGTGTTGTGTGTTACGGCCCAAGCTCCCTAACAGCGTCAAAAATATTCTAGTCATGGACGAGAGCAACAGCCATAATGTGTGAGAATAGGAACTTTACCACAAAAGGTGAGCTTTCTCTCTCAATGGTACACGATAAAAGTAAGGATGATATTATTCCTTTATTAAACTCGCTTATAACTAATCTAAAAGTTTCGTAGCAATAAATTGCTACGCCCATTCGCTATGCTACGAGAAGCGTAGGCCTGTGTTTCGTAGCCGATTATGACGCTAAACATTACCCCAGGTATTTCTTGAAAATCCGGTAATTTATAGTTGGCACGGCGGCGGCGGCAGATTAATGGGCTGGGCTAATTATGCAAAATAATTGGACCTCAGGAAACAATGGTATTTGATGTATTCAGATTTCCGTCCGTGCACGGAGTGTTGCATGACTGAGTGATTCGAGGACGAAGTCTAATGAATGTTGGAGATAAAATACTTCACATATCGAAAATCCTGATTTCTACTCCGTATCGTTTGATGTAAGCTCGTAAAAAAATACGAGATAGGTTTTCCTAAACTTCTGAATCTCGGACATTGCTATAAAAAGATTTCGCCAAAAAAATCCACCAAAGCTGGCCTCAAGGTGAAACTTAAACGAAATATTGTTTTTGTTGGTTCGGTTACCGTTTTGGCGCGTAGGGAAAGTATTTCTAATAAAAGTTTTGACTGTTTTCATTGTTTTCACCGCGTGCAAAATTGGAACAAGTTTTAATTGAAAGCGGAATTAGAATATAGTGGTTTGGGCTAATGTTACTATGTAAATGTCTTAGAAATTTTATTAATATTTAATTAGGTAATCCATTAAATAAAAACACGAAAGTGGACACAATAATGGTATTCGCGTATGAAGGAAAAGTTTGTTAGCACCTTTCACAAAACGCGAGCTGTGGTTTTTATGCAAATGTATGCGGTGCCGGTTTCTGTCATGAAAGGAAATAACAACAACTAAGTAATTATCGCGACTATAATACTAACATTCAATATAGAGTTCCTACTTGTTTTTCTAAAAACAAGTAGGAACTCTAATGAAATTTTAAAAATAGTGAATGGTATGAAGAACAAGAAGTCCAGCGGCTATGATGAAATTCCAATATCAGTAATTAAAGAAAATTTACCGATTCTATCTGAACCTCTTTCGACTTTTTTTAACAAGTGCATTGTGGAGGGTATTTTCCCGGAACAGCTTAAGATTGCTAAGATCATCCCAATTCATAAAAAGGGCTCAAAAACTGATCCGACTAACTATAGGCCAATTTCTCTGTTGCCCACTTTAGCAAAGATCTTCGAAAAAGTTTTGAAAGACCGCTTGAGTGCACATCTTAACTTGTACAAAGTTTTAAATCTAAGACAATTTGGATACCAGAAGAATGTGGGTACTGGAGATGCTATTTACACGTTGCTTAGTGATGTGGTTAGTAAAATAAACTGCAAAATGAGGGTTGCGGGTATTTACTTGGACTTGAGCTCGGCTTTTGACACTATTGACCACGGACTACTTGTAACAAAATTGAAGCACTATGGCGTTAGAGGTAAAGCTTTAGAGCTATTCTCTAGGGATGAGCGTTGAATCAACGAACTAGTTGAATCAACCGTTGATCTCCTGTCAACGTATTAACGTTAACTGAATATGAATCAACTAGTTGAATTCGTCAACGACGTTTATGAGTTGACTTCAACGACTCGTTCGTTCTCGTTAATTCAACGAGTTGAATTAACGAGAACGAACGAACGAACCGTTGAATTAACGAGATTCAACTCGTTGAATTAACGAGAACGAACGAACGAACGAGTTCAACGAACAAACGTCGTTGACGAATTCAACTAGTTGATTCATGTTCAGTCAGAACGCAAACGTTATCTTCAACGTTGAGTTTTATGGTTCGATATTTTTAAAGTCATAGATTGTGAGCGGTTGAATGAGTTGATTTTCGAAATATTTATTTTAAGAATAGTACATAAACATTGGTGGAGTTTGTTTAATTATCCCAATGTATTATTTGAAAAGTACCTTTTTTTTGAGACGCACGAGGTATAGCGAACAGCCCTCTGTGAAAAAGGTAATAATAATATTTTTATTTCACACAATTTAAGATGTTAGTTTGTACATAAAACGTTTCAAATACAAAATTTGAATCAAATTATTTCTTAAATAAAACGCGCAATCGTTGATTATAAACCGTTTAATGAATCAACGGTTTACGTTGCAAGTTGACAGTTAAATTCGTCAACGAGATGACGAGATGAACACGTTAACTCATTCAACTCGTTGACGAATTTAACTAGTTGATTAACTAGTTGACAAACGTGAATCAACGTTAACGTTTCGTTGACGGAAAAACCGTCAACGACCCATCGCTACTATTCTCTTCATATCTTAGTAATAGAAAAATGTTTGTCGAACTTGAGTCTACCAATCTAAACGGGCATAGAAAAAATTACAGATCGTCTATGATAAACATTAAAGCCGGAGTGCCACAAGGAACTACTTTGAGCCCCTTGTTTTACATATTATTCACGACCGACTTAATTAACTTCAGAAGTAAACTTCTGCCGGACATACAGCTTGTAGTGTTTGCTGATGACACAAATGCTATAGTTGCAGCTAACAATATTTGTGACCTTTCTGTCAAGGTGAATGCAGCTCTGGAAACATTAAATTCCTGGTTTAACGCAAATATGCTCGTGATAAATAAGTCCAAAGCCAATGTTATGTTATTTAAAACTACAGCACGTAGCAAAGATGTTATCGACATAAATATAGATAAAGTCAAAATTGAGCTTGTCAAAGAAGTAAAGTTTCTGGGAATTTATATTGATGATAGTTAAATTGGAAAAAAGAATTAGCAGCATTAGACTCGTCAATATCATCTGCTTGTTATGCCATAAGAAGTCTAAGGGATGAAGTGAGCATAACACATTTGAAAATGGTATACAATGCACTGATTGAGTCCAAATTGCGATATAGCATACAATTTTGGGTAGGAAGCTACCAGTACAACTGGCATAGGGCATTCATTCTCCAAAAAAGAGCCTTCCGAACCATCGTCCGCATCTCTCAACAGGACACATGTCGACCATATTTTAAAGAACCTTGGGATTCTAACAGTACCTGGCCTTTATACACACATCAAAAGTGTCTAGGGATCAACATATATTTTTGCAATAACTTTTCTCCTGATTGATATTAATTAAAATGTTCTTTAAGGATTCATCAAATAAAGTGTTATCGTTTGTCACAGTAACGATAAACCAAGTCACCTTTGCATTCATAAAGAAATTTGCCATTTTCCTAATAAAGGGATTTTTGACATTTGAACCACTAACATTAAAGTTCGAAAAAAAGACTGAAATAACAGTTTTCTTTAAAATTTTATTGGGTAACTTAAACAATTAATAATCCGTGTTTCTACCGCGAACACTAACAACACAAGAACATCGGTTTGGCATACTCAAAATGAGTTCATCCAAATCACGCTGTGGAATGGCCGCCCATGTTCGTTGCAACAACAAAAAAAGGTCTTCTTGCGACTGGATACCCTCCATATTCGGCAGAGCTCTTCTCTGTAGCATATCCCATGCATGCTCAATCGGGTTCAAGTCTGGCGACTGAGCAGGCCAGGGCAGGACATTGATGTTAGCTGCGGCGAGAGTCTGTCTTACAACTCTTGCGGTGTGTGGTCGTGCATTATCATGCATTAACTGAAATAAGGGACCGATTTGCACTTGTAGAGGAACGATGACGTCTGATACAATCGTCTCAGCATAAATTTGAGCGTTGAGGTTGCCTCTGATCCAAATCAACTCAGTTCTTCCGCCGATCCAAATACCCGCCCATACCATGATGGTTCCACCACTATAAGGATGGACTTCCTGGCAGGATTTTAATCGCTGTTGGCGTCCAGGGGTTCTCCAGTGTCGTATACGTCTTGTATCCGGTCTCATACCAAAACGAGACTCATCAGAAAAGCACACGAAACGCCATTGTTCTTCTGCCCAATTTCTGTGTTCAAGAGCCCATTGATATCGAATCCTACGATTGTGCATTGCTATAGGTGGTACCCGTAGCGGTCTTCGGGAATGAAGGTTCACTTCATGCAAGCGGTTTCTGACTGTTTGGTCGCTAATTAAGTTCCCTGAAGAGTGATGAAGCCTCACGGCTAACATCATGGCGGTTATTGTTGGAGCTCTTCGAGTTAAGATTTGAATGTATCGGTCTTGTCTCCGTGTGGTGCAGCGATACCGTCCTCCATGGCGCTCAGCCACGGTACCAGTGCTTCGGTAACGTGTCCAAAGTCGACTGATAACACTCTGACTTGTATTCAGAGCTAAAGCCACAGTACGTTGCGGGAACCAGCTTCTATCATTCCCACGGCTCTGAGCATTTCTTCCCTGCTTAAATGACGTCGCCGCTCCATAATAACGTTGGTTTTAATCAGTAGTAGGGAAACAGTAGCACTAATAATGTCTTCAATGCGTTGTATGTTTTTATAGGGAAAATATTGACAGCTGATTTTCATCTTTTACTCGAATTTGATTTACAGTTCCTGATTCAAATTATGAAATGCACCAAAAAGGATCCATATAAATTTATAAAATCATAAATTTATTACAAAGCCACATCTCAATCTCAAGAAATCCGCATAAAAATGCTTGATCCCTAGACACTTTTGATGTGTGTATATTAGTACTATTAACAACATTTAAAAATATATTTATGACTATGAAACAGATGAGGGCAGGTTGGTAAGGGAAAAAACGCGTAGAATGGATTTTGCTAACAGAATCACCCCAGTTCTAGGAATAGTCAAACACAGTCCACAGTACCAGGCAGTTAAATTATTTAATAAATTACCTCTCAATTTAAAAAACGCACTGTATACTAGCTCATTCAAAGCCAAACTCAAGGAATTTCTATTGGAAAAATGTCTCTACTCATTAGAAGAACTGTAATATTATGTAATCTGCCTAAACTGACATGTCATTTATTGTTATTTTATTATTATAAATGTAGTTGTTTAAATTGTACTTGTATTTGTCTGGACATTTATTACTTATACTTATTGTTGATTAACGTTTTAATTTTATATATCTATGACATTGGTTATTTATTATTATTATTTTTTATTCTGGTTGTATAAATTGTATTTGTGTTGACTTTTATGGCATATTATTGTTGATTATCGTTTTAATTTTAAAATTATTTTGTATTATTTTATCTTACTTTTAACGTCAAGATTATGACTTGGAATGCTAATGGACTGCTACATAACCAACAAGAGTTACAAGTCGTCCTAGATACAGAAAAGATAGATATTTGCTTAATATCTGAATCACACTTTACACGACAATCATTTGTAAAATTTCAAGGTTACAAGATATATCACGCCCTGCATCCTGATAACACCGCGAGAGGAGGCACCGCTGTTATAATTAGAGAAAACATACATCACTATGAACATACCAAATGTGAAGACCAGGAAATGCAAGTGATCGGTATAACTATTAAAACGAAGAGATACGACTCGGTTACTATAGCAGCTATATACATTCCCCCAAAACACGCACTAAAAAAAGAGCAATACAAGACACTCTTAATGTAACTTGGAAATAGATTCATTTTAGGTGGAGACTTTAATGCCAAGAATACCTATTGGGGCTCTAGGCTTACTACCACAAAAGGCAGAGAGCTGCTAAATGCTATACGAGAAACCAAATCAGAGGTTCTATCAACTGGAAAACCGACATATTGGCCAACAGACTCAAGGAAAATTCCAGATTTAATTGACTTTTTTATATACAAAGACATATCCTCGGACTTTATGAGTGCTGAAGAAGGTTTCAATATGAATTCTGATCACTCACCAGTAATTTTACACATGAGTGAACATGTCCATGTCCAACATAGAGAAGGCAATCCGGTTCTCGTGAACAAGTTCACTGACTGGGAATCCTTTAAAATAGACTTAGGCAGTAAAATAGACCTAAATATATTTATTAATGATAAGGACCAACTTAATCTCGAATTAAGCAAATTTATTGTAGATGTTCAACAATCTGCATGGGCTAATACCCCCGAAAAAAAAAAGAACTTCGAAAGTTAATAGTTACCCAAAAGAAATAATAGATCTAATCAAAGAAAAAAGGTCCTTGAGAAAAAAGTTGCAGCAAAACAGGTTTCCGCAAGATAAGACACTGTTGAACAAAATCACAAAGAAAATTAGAAACGCAATTAAGAAAGTTCGTGACGAAAACTTGACCAGGCACCTTCTTCAACTGACTAATGATCGATCGACTGATTATTCATTATGGAAAGCCACAAGAAACCAAAAACAACCTATTGCTCACATACCACCAATAAAAGAACTGAATGGACAGTGGGCAATAAGTAACGAGCAAAAAGCATCAAGATTTGCCGAACATTTGGAGGAAACTTTTACACAAATCGAGAACGAAGACGAACGAAGACCAAAATCTTCACTGGGAACAACTACAGCAAGCAGACCAAGATATTTAAAAACTTGTAACACCAAAAGAAGTATGTAAAGAAATCAGAGATCACATTAGCCCAAAAAATCCCCTGGTTATGACCTTATTACAGGGGAAATTCTAAAGAACCTACCAAGGAAAGCATTGGTAAAACTTACGAAAATTATCAATGCTTCTCTTAGACTAAAGCATGTTCCAGACCTATGGAAGGTTGCAGAAGTAATCATGATCTCCCAAACCAGGGAAACCACCTCAAGATGCAACGTCTTATAGGCCTATCTCCTTGCTGCCAGTAATGTCAAAGCTTTTCGAGAAATTACTACTAAAACGACTGAAACCCATTATAAAAAATAGTAACATTATACCGGACTATCAATTTGGATTTAGAGAAAAGCATTCAACGATAGATCAGGTACATAGGATTACAACAGTAATTGAAAAAGCTCTTGAAGATAAGAAAGTATGTGCCACCGTATTTCTAGATGTAGCCCAGGCTTTTGACAAAGTTTGGCATGAAGGATTAATTTATAAACTTAGAGATATGTTGCCAAAACAGTTTGCTGATATACTAGAATCGTATATAACTGGTAGAGTCTTTAGAGTAAGACAGGAAAATGCCTGTTCTGAACTGAAGGAAATAAAAGCTGGTGTTCCACAAGGAAGTGTTCTAGGCCCTGTCCTGTACCTATTGTACACATGTGATATACCAGAACTAGAAAATGCAACTGTTCCTACTTTTGCTGATGATACAGCAATAATGTCCACAGGAGCGAGTCACAAAGAAGCTGTGGTAAAAGTACAAAAAGCAATATATCAATTCTATGACTGGACTAAAAAGTGGAGGATTAAGTTAAATGAAACTAAATCAATTCACATTGACTTCACTAATAAAAAACCAGAATACAACCCTGTGTACATAAACTGTTCCTTATGAAAACACAGCCAAATATCTTGGTATGACCTTAGACGCAAAGCTTCGCTGGAAAGCCCATGTCAAAAAGAAAAGAGAAGAATTAGAAATTCGTTACAGAAACATGAACTGGTTACTAGGAAGGCATTCCGCGTTGTCAGTTTCTAACAAAATCCTGCTCTACAAATCCGTCCTTATGCCAATATGGACCTATGGCATACAACTATGGGGTTGCGCCAAAGAAAGCAATGTAGATATAATACAAAAATTCCAGAACAAAGTACTCAAGAACATCGTGAACGCGCCTTGGTACATAAGAATTGACGACATCCATCGGGACCTCAATATAGAGTTCGTAAACAGCATAATTCAGAAATATGCAGAAGCCCATGAACATCGGCTTCATCATCACGTAAATGTCGAGGCGATCCAGCTCCTTGATAATACGAACCTAGTAAGAAGGCTGAAAAGTACTAAGCCTTTTGAGTTAGTGTAGTGTAATTTATTTGTTTGACTTTACAGTGAGTGAAAATTAGTGCCTAGCTATTTATATGGACACAACAACAAAGTGACTTCCCCTTAAAGCCTTTGTCAAACAGGCAGGCGAAAGCGAGGCGATCCGATTCCGATCCGATTCCGAGGCGAATGCGAAGCGAAAGGAGACGTCAAACTGGGTGCAGCGAACCGACGTTTTGTATGAAGCCAGTACCGAATATATAGCGATCCGAAGGCGAAGCGGAGCGTTTTACGTCTTGTGTGGAAATATGAAGCGATATCGCGCTGAAATTGAAGTCGTCAGAGACCATGTCAAACAGAAAGGCGTGCCCGCGAAGCGAGGCGTGACAGTTGTATTAGCTGGCTTTATATGAACGACGTCAAACAGAGCAAATACGGGAAAGCGAGACCGAAGCGTGCACGTTGTTTGTGTTGCCAGATTTTTCTTTTTCTTCATTTTCTTTCTTGTAAAACATCGATAATTTATTGAGAAATTTCATAGAGAAAACTGTTTGAATTCTTTTTATTAGATAAGGTGCGCTAATCGATGAAATCGACTCAGTTTTTTCAAGTTTTCTTCGCGTGGTACAGACGCCAGCAAATCAACCTACAATAATACCCAATTTGCATCGGCTGGCTTTTGCCTGGTCCACTAAAACGCCAGCTGATGTCATCACTGGTTACCACTGTCAAAAATGCAGTTGAAGTGGTATAAATGCTGTATATTTTACGCCTTTTGAGGGTCCCAGCAACCACAGCAAATGCGACAGCACAGCCCGCTGTGCTTGCATATAAGATAGCCCAACGGTGTCGACACAAATACCGCCACAAAGGCCCACCCGCCTCCCCTTCCAATATCCCAACGTCATGTCGTCTGATCTCTTCCCATCGTCACGAACTGAGCCGTTAGGTTCTTAACCCGTTGGTAGTTCGGCGCTGGCTGGTAGTGGCCCTTTTGCAAGCCTCTAATATAAAAATACTTAATAGGTGTACTATGTAAAAATAAAAACAACATTTTTAAAATTGTTTATTTAATCATCTTTATCAACAATACCGAGGAATCCTGCCCAAACAGTAATATTTTGTTAATGTCTAAAACATTACCATACTTTTTTTTTTGGCAATAATTATGTCTCTTGAAATATTGAACTGAATAGTTTTAACTTAAGCCGGATTTACATTACGAAACTAGTTGCATGAAAGTACTTTCATGACACTACTTTCACCATTAATTTCACGTGTAAACGTTCAGTTTTACAATGCATGCATTACTTTCGTGACACTGAATTACTTTCGTGCTATGCGCATATTTTTGGTGAAACTAGTTTCATGCAACTACTTTCATCATGTAAATACGACGCGAAAGTAGTGTCGCGACAGCATCTGCGTTGAGTGGACGTGTGGTATTTGAAATTAAAATGATTTTTACCCATACGAAAGCAATTTGCATAGCTTTTAGGATCATCTGCTAATTCAGAGATTAACTGTGTTGCACCCAGATGCTTTTTTTCAAGTTTTTGCCTCGAGTAATTCCATAACGGGACTAGACAATGGAACTAAAGCCGTTGGTGGATTTATCAACGTCTTTTTTCCGAGATAAATTTTATATTTTATCTTTTCTACAATGACGCTTTGCATCATAAATGAAATACAGCTTTGATCTTGACAGGGCCAGTATCTCCGCGATACTGGTAATTTCACGACACTAAAATTTTAACGAAAGTACTTTCACTTGTGCTGAAACTAGTTTCACGAAAGTAGTTTTATCATGCATGACACTACTTTCGTAATGTAAATGCGGCTTTATAAATAGATAATAAATATTATGACAATCACGTTGTTTCCAAATAGGTCATTCTCCAAGAATCAATTGATTAATAATTCTAAGGTATCGTGTGGCAAAGTCTTGCAATAAATCATCTTCCTCTATTAAACCCTCCGTTTGACTAGGGTACTTTTACCAGAGATAAGACTCTCGTCTTATTCCATGTCCTCATCTTCAACACAAATACTGATACTGATTAGAGCGAAGCTTCTATGCAGCTTGGAGAGGCATAGCAAAGTGTTTACTGAATTTGTCATCCATATTCGTATCTCTTCAAAGTTAGAGTGAACAGGCTTTTTCTAGGTAAGCTCGCTCCATCGTAGGCTTTGCCTCAGTCACCTTTGCCTAGCTATGCTATTCTCAATAAGAAATCACATCGCTGGATCTACGATGTGTTTTTCGACGTGTCACGACGACTCTCACCGTTCGCACCTCACGATTGGTTAGGGATTTAACTGATAAAACCTTTCATAAATAAAATGTTTTGATGTGCTTAAAATTTACATAATATTTTAGACTTATTAGTGACAGCACTAATGACAAACAAAATTAAGAGTAATACATTCATAGACAAAATGAGTAAGAAGTTTCTATATCATTCTCTCGCACTTATACAATGTGCTGATCTGCAACCTAGTCAAATTCAAGGACGTGATTATACTCATGATTCTCGACCCAAATCAACAATAAAATAGGTAGGTATTTTTTTATTTTATTTTTCCTTTATACTGAAATCCGTAAGTGTGAACTAGTTTCTTCGAGAGTAGTAGATTCAATTCACGCACACCAGCTGCTCATCGCTGTGTGCGTACGCGCGGACTGCGTAGTCGGGTGATTCTCTTTCATTTGTATTGAATTAAGGGTTTAATTCTGAAATACTGTAAAATTTCAACAACAAAAAAAAAGCAGCCCTTATTAGTTTTGCCCGGTACTGTACTTTCAATTCATTATTTATGACTTTTGTGACAACCACCTGAAGTTTGACGAAAATGCAAAAAAACAGCGTGTATAATAACAAATGTGGACTTTAAGGAAACTAGGCCTAGCTTTAGAAATAATTACCTACGCTCCACTACAGCATAAGGGTTGTCACTCTTAAGCCATGTATTCACTGAGCAACAGTGTTTCGGATACACAGTTTCTGAAACATCACGTAAATGTTTCCAGGAAAAATGTTTCGGAAACTCTGCCGTCCACACAGTCAGTTGCTTAGGTCATGTCGCAATCCCATAATCTTCGTTTTTTCTCAAACAGTTCTATCAATTTAAAGACAGTTTCATCGTCTCACACTACAGCCATGTTTATAAACAAATGTTTAGACGCGTCCACACTCACATGCACCTGTTGCGCAACTGATTTGTTTCTGTGTTCTCCGCCCCAAGTGGGGAGCACCGAAACATACCGATAAACACGTAGTGTTTACAGAAACTAAATTATATGTTTCTGAAACAAAATGATTTGTTTCAGAAACACGTAGATTTTGTTTCTGAAACAGAGTTTAAGCCACGGATACACTAGGGGACAAATAGAGCCCCATGTTGCGGAACATGTTCCTCAACAACTACGTGGAATGTGCCGACATACATGTCGTGGAACATTTTGTCGACCACACTTCTCAGTGTTTAGCCACGGATACACTAGGGGACAAATGGAGCAACATGTTGCGGAACATGTTCCTCAACAACTACGTGATGTGCCGACATACATGTCGCGGAATATTTTGTCGACCACACTTCTCAGTGTTTATAAAAATGTCGCCCGAGGAGGTTGCGGCTATTAGTGCTGCGTACATAGTAATTATATCGAGCGTGTTGAAACGTAGAAGAAAGACAAGGTGGTAACACTAAAGCCATGTTAAGAGGCACGTTGCGTACGCGACTACACTCAGTGACACTGACGCGGGACACGTGCGCTCGCTCTCGAGGCGGGAGCAAGCAACATTCCCCGCGTCACGTAGAATGTTGTGGGTCATGTTGCGGGACACTATGCAACGTTGCAGCGTCACGTAAATTTTGTGTTGCGCGTCATGTTGCGGGACAAAATGTTCCCTAGTGTATCCGGGGCTTTATAAACAATTGTCGCTCAGTGAATACGTGGCTTTAATGTTTTTGAAACTGAACTGTATTTATTAAAACATCTGTGTTCTGTAGTGATCAAACAATCGAGTTAAAATAACTAGTTTACAAATAATAGGTAATCTCATGACTTCGGTTAATACCAGTAAAAGATTTAAAACTCGGAACAGTTTAATATTAATACACAACAACTTGTAAGCTTTGTTAATGTGGCCTAACCTTTTACAAGATTTGGCGTGAGTCACATTTCATTTACATTTTGACAACACTATCGGCTACAACACCCCCGAAAACCATGAAAACGACACCCATGACGAAAACCTCGATATTTTTTGCAGCCAGCATCTTGGATTTACACTTTGACAGCACTATCGGCTTCAACACCCTCGAAAACCATGAAAACGATACCCATGACATAAAACTTCATAAATTTGCGAGCGCCTCAAAGAGTGTCAGCATAATGACGGGCCGCGACCCCGGCAGGCATTGGCTCTCTAGACTTAGCCTTAGAGGGCCAAAGCCTGCCGGGGTCGCGGGACTTTCGAGCTACCGTGACCCCGGAAGGTAAAGGCTATTAAAGGACACCGTAGATTTTGGTCAGTACAGGTCTGACAGTCCCTCCTGCCCTGCCCTGGATGGGAGGACTCATCTCCTTTAAAAATAAACATGCGGTTTTGACATACGTAGTACTTCTATGTAGTCTGTGGCTTTATCATTGTGCCACACCGTTTGGCAAGGCCTTGAAGTCATGACAAAAAAATATTTTAAAAAAGAGTGATACCGTAAACTTGTCACAGATTGACGTCTATTGATATTGATTGTTTATTTATTTCTTAATTTCTATTATTCATGTTTTTCCGTGATTGTTTGCTCATATTATTATGTAAACTGCGTAAAGTAATGATCTAATAATATGCAACAAGAAAATGTGCAGCTGTTGTGTGTGTGCACATACTTAGTTCTCCAAATAGCCACAGTATCCGATAAGAAATTTAGTTTTGTAAATAATATTCATTAACCTTAACTTTTTCTTTGATCTGAGTGTTGACCAAATACACATTTGTGACTGTCGTTAGACTTTAACAGTTCTCAAGATACGGTTAACGGATTATTCGAAAACTGGATTGGTTTACATAAGGAAAACAATACCTAAGTAATATTTTTATTGAGGAGGTACCAAGTACTCGTATCTTCAATTTGCATTGGCCCAGCCGCCGTTTTGTTGAAGATGAGAACAGTACCACATCAAAAGGAGGATTAAAATGATGATATTTGAATGCCAAGACTTTGTGTCACAATGTCTTTGAATTAATCAATTGACTGCTGAAGCATGATTTCAATGTAATAAAGGGCTTTGTATCTTTTGTACCAGGTGCCATCCGCCATTTTGATTTTTTTTCAAAACGGCGTACATGAATGAAACCTTCATAAATCGATAGATCACATCAATACAAACCTAAAATGTAGCGGGCAAAATCTCGTAAAGCGTCACGTTTCCGAGTTATGAGCTGTCAAAGATGTCAAGAGGTGCCATAGTTTTTTATTTAGTTTTTAATTTTTTGATGTTTCTAGATGAATGATGAAAGATATTAGGTAATTATTTGGATGTAAGTTTTTGTCCGCTCATTAACCCAATGTTATTCCAACGGGAATAATCACTAAGTATGATATTACAAACATTTTCTAAACAAACTGAATGCTTTTCAGGTAGGTACAGGCAGGAAAAGAGTTAAGTATACAGGCAGCGAGTTTTTAACAGTTTTCCTATAAACTACTAGCTTCTGCCCGCGACTTCGTACGCGGATCCTTTTTCCTGAATTTTCTTTGCTATAAACTTCACGGAGCCTGAGACCTTACCAACGAATCCAAAACCGTGGAAATAGGTTCGTGCGTTCTGGAGTTATAGTGTCAGGAACGAAAACCCGACTTATTTTTATATAATAGATATGCATGCCATATGTTTAATGCAATTTTTGCTACCGCATGACGCAGGTCCTCACCGGACACCGAAGTTTCAGGAGGTACCTGTGTCGGATAGGGAGGGAAGAAACGCCTGGGTGTCACCACTGCGAGGATCACCCGGAGCTTACGGTACACTTGAATCACAAAAACCTCAACAGTAATTGGTCTGTGTTGCCAGTTTATGTGGTAAAAATGCATATCTAAATAAAAAGTGGCTTCACCTTATTTGTCGCGCACATTCTATCTGTCTGTTTCTTTGATCAGAAAGCCTACCATGCCTACGGACATACACAAGCCTACCATGCCATGACCTGATTAAAAACGATTCAAAAGCAAGACATTTAAGTTTAGGTTCCTAAACTGCATCGCTTAAAGTCGTACCATGACGTCCAATTTGCTTAGTGTCATTTGGATCGTTAAAAGTGAATGAAAGATCGCGATTTGTGGCTGAAACATTTTTGGTGAAAAAGACACAACGCTTTTTTTTTTTAGCGTGTTAGAATCATCAAATGAGTCCTCCCACCCCGGGCAGGGCGGGAGGGACTAGGGACTGTCAGACTTGTAATGACTAAAATCCACGGTGTCCTTCGATAGCCCTTTATGTTCCGGGGTCACGGTAATGAGATAAGTCCCGTGACCCCGGCAGGCTTTGGCCCTCTGAGAGGGGGGCCCGGCGTCATTTTGCTGACGCTCTTTGAGGCGCGCGTGGAACACAACGCGCCGTCGACCCGGGCAAGGTCCATGGTCGGACAGCGAGTTGCCCTTTACTCGCCGCCCGCATGCCCGCGCCTACAGTGGCCGGAGATCGTCTTGCGACGTCCGTCGCCGTGGGCGTCCACCACCGCGGTTGGGGCGGAGGGAGGACATTCTCCTCTGTCTCACGCGGCCCGCCTCCTCCTTCGCGAGCATGACTGCTTCGCAGGAGGCGACCGCTTCCAACTCCGTCTCGCCCCGCAGCATGGTCGCGACCAATGTCGGGCGCGAGAGGTCTCCGCCTATCACCACCGTGAGGACACGTCGGTGCTCTGCCCAAGCGGGGCAGTCTTGCACCGTATGCTCTACTGTTTCCTCTGGGCGATCTTCGCAGTGGTGACACCCAGGCGTTTCCTCCTTTCTCATCAGACACAGGTACCTCTCGAAACTTCAGTGTCCGGTGAGGACATGCGTCATGCGGTAGGTCAGGACGCCGTGAGTGGCTGGATAGGCTCCAGCCTGCTTCAGCGCCCATCGCGGACCACTTGGGTTCCGTCCACTTGGGACCGGCGAGTCTGAGGTCTGGGCGGAGACGTCGAACCGGATATACTGGTGGTCGGAATAGGTCTCCACCTCTTCCACAACGCGCCAGTCGGTGACGCGCGGTGACAGGTCGGAGGTGGCGAACGTAATGTCCACCACCGACTCGCCCCGCATCCGCACGCACGTGGGGACAGAACCCCGATTCTCGATCACCAGGCCCTGTGCCCGGACCCAGTGCTCGAGCATCCTGCCCGCGCATAGTCCGTGGACCGGGAACCCCAAGCCGGACTTTTGGCATTGAAGTCCCCGAGGACGAGCGCGGGGAGGGAATCCAGGGTGACGACGACGTCTCCCAGCTCCGTTAGGGAGTCTTGGAACTCGGCGAGAGTTTGTTTCGGGGAGAAATAGACGCCTACAACGGCGATCTTCCCGTCTGCGGCGTTTGTCAGTTTTATTGCCTGTTTACGATTTTTGAAAGATTCGTTCGATTTCTCTGGTCTTCCATCATCAGACCTTGATTAGAAATATTATCTGAAATATCTTCTTTCCAACAAAAAAAGATTAATCGAAATCGGTTCATAAACGACGAAGTTCTGCGCGAACAAAAATAAAAATACATAAACGGTCGAATTGAGTAACCTCCTTTTTTAGGAGTCGATTACAAAAGTGGGGACGTTTCACATAGATTCTTGTCATTATACAACGTGTAACGTTAAATACTCAAAACCTCTCGTGGGGTAACTCTGCCCATGTTACTGAACAATGTTGTTCTAAGATTTTTGGAAAAATAAATAAAAAATAAAATGGTTTTTCATACAAAATGAGAAATTGATCGGGCCCATCAATATGAAAAACCATTTTTTTTCCAAAAGTCTTAGAACAAACATTGTTCAGTAACATGGGCTGAGTTACCCCACGCGAGGTTTTGCGCATTTACCGTTACACGTTGTATATGTATAATGTTGTTCAGTACGCATTGGAATTTGATCAAGATTTTGATTCAATTCTAGTGCGCATTGCGTACACTTTGTGCCACGCTGTACATCATAAGTAACGTTTTTAAATGTAAAAATAATCTTAATATTATCCTTAATTTTTACTGTACTCGTATGACAACTAAACCTTCTCATGTCATTGTAAACCTTACTTTTTTTACAAATAAATATAATATATATAATTATATATTATAATGTAATACTTGAGTTCATATTATGTGTGTGCGTATGTCCTGTTTGTCAATAAATCCCTTTTCTTTCTTTCAAATTACCTGAAGGTTGACTGGAAGTATGCACTCAGATGTTCAATCCACCAACTTTATTATTCCTTTTGGAATTATATTAGTAAGTATATAAGAAGCGCAATATTCAGGCAATTATATTTAATTTTAATTATATATGTATATAAAAATCAATGTTCCGGTTATTTAAAAACGAATCAAAACATTAAACAAAAAAAAAACTATGGCACCTCTTGTACATCTTTGACAGCTCATAACTCGGAAACTTGACGCTTTACGAGATTTTGCCTCTCTACATTTTATGTTTGTATTGATGTGATCTATCGATTTATGAAAGTTTCATTGGTGTACGCCGTTTTGAAAAAAAATCAAAATGGCGGATGGCACCTGGTACACGGCCCATACAAAAATGTTCAAACCCCTTTATCAATTTCAGGCCTATTTTGGAAACAATAATGCTATTGTCATAATCATGTGATTGAAAATACTGTTCATTCGTGCGTATTCTGTAAAAAAAAATGTTATGATTGTGTGTTCTGTATGGTAATGTGTTACACCATCAACAAAATGTTAAAGAGCAGGATTTTTGAAGTTGTTGTTATAGATCATATTATCACAATAAAATAATTGAATAATAATTATGTTGTTTGGTTTTTACATGGTGCCCCAATTACGTGCGTTAGTTTTTTTATAGAGGATAGCAAACGAATACCGCGGGACTAGATACTGATCCTCATAATTTATATTATATTCTGTAAAGGCGTTATTATTGCGCAGCACTGTTGCCTGCTGCTGTACCAGACCGGTAGTTATGTGTCACATAAAAACATAAAAATACAAATTACAACAACAAAATGTATTTAGAGATTTCTTACATAAATAACTTCATTTAAAAGAACTTGTACGCGTTATTCACTCATGATCTTCGTTCATTACACGGATTGTTCTAGTGAGAGGTGTTTTGGTCAGTACCTATGTTGGGCCTGACCACCGGACACAGCAAGCGGAGGCGCGTGCCGCCCCCACCACACAGCTCCCTCAGCATCACTCCCGGGCTATGTGCTACTCTACGCAGTAGCTTTACACAGCACCAGTGAAAGTAAATTCCGTGCGCATCCTGAGCTTGTCGTCAATATCCAGCGTGAGGCCCAAACAGATTTCACCAGAAGCGTTCGCTCCACTCATCCTCGGTCAAGATATGATGCACGTCCTCGATTATTCCACATTTCTCACAATACTGAACAGCTAATTTGTAAATAATATTAGTTTTTAAATAGGCATGACAGTGTCACTGTGGCACTGTCAAGTCTCGGATTCGCCTCGGAAACGCCTCGCTAACGCTTCGCTTCGGAATCGCTCTATGTTTGACGTCGTGCATACAAAGCCAGCCATTACTAATAGTTCGGCAACGCTTCGCAAACGCCTTCGCCACGCCTCGCCGAGTTGTAATATCGCCAACGCCTTCGGATCGCTAACGCTATCGCATCGCTTTCGCGTTTCTATGTGACTGGATTCAAACAATTCCATACATTACAAATGAAAACGCTTCGCTTCGCTTTCGGCACGCCTCTCTGTTTGACAATAGCTTAACAGACGCTAAGTTTACGCAATGGACGTGCTCTTAGATATAAATTTACTGTTAGCAAATTAAGTTAGATATAAATTCCTTATTAGCCTTTTTAGGCTAGATTGTAATATTATAAACAAATTGAAAAAAAAAAAACTTACTTTTAAATTGAACTCTAATGTACCAATTCGAATTAATTTTGTTATTTGTATTTCCTCCAATGTTTCATGTAATCATTTCGAACACAATGTTAATTGTTTACTGAATAAATAAATTGAATTGAATTGAATTGAATTCTTTCGATATATTAGTAAACATGATGAATTAATGGTTCTGAACATATTTCAGAACCGAAATTTTGTTTGAATGATCATTGCTGGCATCAAAAGCACAGTATCCAAATATTATTATATTTGGATACTGTGCTTTTTATCAATATTTATTAGAGAATCATGTACCTAGAGATTTATATGGACAAATAAAAATCCAGAATTAAAATGTAAACATGCATAAATGCAATCAAGAGATCAAAGTTTAAAAGTATAATAATATATACATAAGACGTGTCAGAAACTTGAAATAATAACAAAACAACTTGACGGTTACTACCTGTTACTGCCAGTACGAAATAATTCGTTGTTAGAACTTCGAGAGGTTGGCATAAATCATACCCAAACCGCGAGGATCTCAACAGACGGGGGTATAACACGAGTACGCGCGCTCCAAACCCACGTCTTTGTTATAAATAATCCCAAATACCAACATATTTTTATATATATATATCTACGCAAATAGCACTCCAACTCTAACAGAAAGCTGTTCAGTTATACAGTTAACCACAGTACTATAAATTAACTTAATTTTAATTTACAAGTACAATGGTTGTGAGCTAAGAATAAAGCACCGAAATGTGTCGCAAATGAGTTTCTTAGTGAACACAAAGGAACTCTGTCGGTGGCGTGATAATGTTAATAAACCATTTTTATGACGTTCTTCAAGCCTTCCCTTTCTCCTTCGGAAATAATGTTAGGCAACGAATTCGGAACAAACGTTAACCTACTTCTAACTTCGCTTGTAGAAGATTATTTGCTTCAAACTAGTCAAGGATAAGATTTTGAGTCATTAAGTAGTTCTGAAAGTGTTACACTAAATCTATTTCGGTGTGAAAATTTAGTTGACAACGTTCACTTTTTTCATAGATGTGTTAGAATTCACTGATAACAAATTCACCGGATTTGTCCGAAAGGTTTGCACAGTAACGGTCACGTTCCATGTAGTCGACAATCTTTAAGCCCCTTCGTTAGTACAGTTGTGACTTAGAAAACTGCCATAACATTGACACATGTTACTGTTTGAAACTGAACAATGTTCGTAAACATGCTCTGGAATAAAACCAGTTTCCAAATCAATATCGTGTTCCACAATAACATCATTCATGAAGCAGATTCATTGTGTACTTCAACGTGTTTATTTACCGTTGCCGCTGCCCGCATTGAATTAATTTTATCAACAATTATTTTTAATATGAACGGTGCACAGAGGAGTTGAAACTTGAGTTTGCAGTCAACAGAGAATAACGTAAAACATAATGCAAACTGTGGAACAAAACGACTGGGAAACATGACGACCGACCACCCGTGGCAACTACTAGAATTTAGTAAAAGCTAATAAAACTTTGCCTCGTGCCACCATAGTCTGCCACGTAACATAAGTATAAATATCATCGTCTCATATAATATATCGGCTTATAATTGGCCACACACGGTGGATGCTCATAGGTAACGAGGTACCGATTTAAAGATATCTATTCAGTACGATTGTTAGTACGGTCACTGGACATTATAATATCGAATACTATACATATAACGTGAGCTTAACTCCAACTTATTATTAAAAGCTAATAAAGCCAATTAAATTCATTTACATAATAACGTTATTGTGCTCAATTGTGGCATTTTAAAAAACAGTGTTGTAATAACGAGTAGTTTGGAGTAATAAATTATAATTCATGCCACAACTCAGCTGAGAGCCTGATTTGTAAGGTAGGGTTCGCTACCGGAAGGTAGAGGTTTGGGATCGGCGATCGGATCTATAATATGGGAGGAAACAATGTCTTCGGTAAGCTTTGTGTAACCACACGACGACCATGTTCCTCCTCGTTACATCAACATTTTATAAGCACCCTATCTTCAATCATTGGCCCACATTATTACAAGAAACAACAATAATTATTATCTCTACAGAAGCTTTTGGATTAAAAGTTCATGACCTTTACTAGTTCGGCCGTTGCTTGTTGACGAAAGGTATTTCGGCAGAAAACAATTTTCGCAAAACATTTTGTGCGGTGCGCATACGTGCTTAAATGATAAAATAGCGTGATAAACAATCTACGCAGCTATTAAACTTAACGTTTTGATAGAAACCAGCTCATGAGGAAGACTACTAAAACCCACACAAAAATAATTAGTGCAATTTCGATTCACAGTTTGTCACGCACATGACGTCATAAATCATGTTTTGATGTTCATTAAAGGTTAATTTACTTCAATATTAGGTATTTCGGGATGCAAGAGTGGACGTCCTATGCAAATCAACTTTTGGGGTGGCTTAATAGATCAAATATTATCTGTGTCATCGTAAAGCTACTGTGTGTACGTGTATCAGTGCGCGGTCGGAAAATTAATTGGTGATTAGTGACGTATTTGATTACATTATACGTTCCAACTATCTTTGGTATTAAGTCAGCCAGTAGAGCCTAAGTTAAATTAAATGAAATTTTCTATGAAAATGGATTCTAAAAATCCGTCATTATTTAGTTACCTGAGCAGTTATAAAATCACTTCTGTTAATGTGTGTCCCTCTCAATACAAAAACCGCCGGCCATTTTAAATCAGTGCCCAAGAAGACAAGACGGTAAGTGAATGCCCGCAATAATTGTAAGCGCGAATCGTCGCCCATTCAGAGCTGGCTGTAATCAGCTATGTGCAGGATGATGATACAATAAAAAATACAATCACAGAGGGGTGATGATAAACGTGCCAATTTCAATTTATCGCGACTAGGGCGTATTATATGGGCAGAAGAAACGACCTGAGTCGTAACTCGTACATTTATGTCGTATTTCACGAGCTACGTGGTAATGGCGCCACGTACAACGTCAGTTGAACCTTGACAGGCAACTTCAATAAGTGTATAGATACAGCACAGGCCAACTTAAACAGAATTACAGTTGGCCGTCCGAGTATTTTAGAAAGCGGGGTGCAGCTCGACCCGTGTACTTTAAGTTAGTCAGGCAGCTCCTATTCCGTTCAGAAGAATGAGAAAAATATCAAAATAATATTTCTTAATCTCAAATATCAATCAAAATAACTTTTCCTAAATGGCTTCTGAGTAGAAAATAATATAATTTTACAAGTGTTTAATTTCGTCCTCGCCGAGATTCCCACTTAAATGAAAAAGGTAAAGAAATTACAAATGAAAATGTTTTCCCTTTATTTTTTGTAACATAGAGACGGAAATTATGTGGTAGTACATACCGAACGAAGTTTGGGTGATACTTAGCAAGAAACAAAGTTTTCAGGCTACAGTGTTCAGTAGTAATTGTAGTAGCAAAGGCATTTTTTCCCTCTGGCAGCTCTCGCTTCGTTAGTAAGCGGATGGTGGTGTGCGGATGACCGCTCTTTTGTTCCCCTTCCCCTTCCGGGGTGGCCAACGCTTCCTCAACGGCTATTATGTACCTTCTTTAATAAATTACCCTCATTACGCTTTATTTCACAATGTTTTTCAGTCAATTTGTATTAATTTGAAAGAAACTGATCAGTCACTAATTGCTAATTTATTTAAGACACTCTCCGAACACGCTTTATTTTAATGCTCTGTCTCTACACAGCTTCGTTTTGTCTTTTCTGTTCTCAGAAATGGACACTCAATCTATTTTTGAATGAAAAGTTAAACTTAATACGTTAAAACGAACTTACAATACTTTAAAATGAAAAAAGAGAAGTTTCTGTTTCATCATTTTAAAAACAAATTCATGACATGCCTTGAGCACTCAGTGGATTGATCTTGGAAATTTAATGTCTCACCAACGAAAATGTATTGCATCACAGAAGAAAAAACTTGTGGAAAAGGCATGAAATAAATTTTCTAGTTCACCAATATGGCGAAATTTTATTAAGCACTCCTGCGAGGTGGGAATAATTTTATAGTTGGCAGTTAAAAACTATTATAACAGGCATTTTATTCCACTTCCACGACACTCGGAACTATTTGTGGTTTTTGAGCTCGATTCATAGATATAAGATATAAAGTTTTCGAAAATTAGTAATTCATAATAATTTGTGCAATAAGGTTTTGCAAAAAAATACGATAGATTAAATGTTCTCATAAAACCAGTACCCTACATCATAAATTAAATATTTAAAAAGTACGTAAACGTTGTAGTTTGTCTAATTCATCCTATTTAATATAATTTAATCATTCTAATGCAGTCAAACACGAAGAACTAAAAATAAATCATCCGCTTTAAAGCTTAAGTTAGAATAATTTATGCAACGACTGCCTAATTTAGCGCTGCGCCAAAAATTCGCTTACGATAACGTTTTATGACGAAATCACAAACTTTCTCACTTGTTCAGCACTTTGAAATTATTATTAAAATTATTTGGGACACTATTATTATTTTTTATTTAATGTTGGAGCTTTTACGTTAATTCTATTTAGTTGTTCGAGAGTTGCAAGCTTTATTGCCCCACTTGTTGAGGGTGCACCGCGGTCCGGTATCAACGTTCGCGCGCTCGGCGGAGCGTAGGCGACTGCGCTTGGCGCCCATTCATTGAACTGCCCTTATGTACCCACGTTCTCTCGATTCGATCTCGATTCGCTCCCGCCGCAAATACAGCATCTGCCAAACGAATTGTACTTACAAACAATCCAATCATGGACAAACTTCAACTTTTATGGCTTAGACCAACAATTCTTGTTTTGGATAGATTTTTTTATACGAACACAGTGAAAAGGATTCTCGGCCAAATATAAACTTTTCCTGAGGTTATCTTATCTGTATTGTATTTTTTCGCTTAGGTACTTATTAGAAACTTTTGACACTGATTATTTTGATTTCATTTAATATTACATGCTCGCCAAGTTGAAGTGGCAACTCAAGTTAAGTTTACCTACAAAAGTTGATTAGTGTAGCATAATTTGAGCAGCCATCAAAAAGAAAGGCGTTATAACATTAGTTACTTGTATACATATTTACTACTTTTCCACAATTTCCCGACAACTAACCATTCGTAACAAATACGCTTGTTCCATGTGCTTAACACGTTTACGATGTTATCAGGAAAGCAATAACAATTAGTAGGAACACTAATTGAATCTACTTTAGTCGTAAGTACGGGAGGTTAAAGTTGGTGATTTCGTCGCCTATTCTTGGGTAGTGACAGCCGCAGCCGCAGATAGGCAATGAGTTGGCAACGTATCCTGCACTGTCGACAATTCGACTGTGAGATGGGATTCGACGTATATTTTGCGACGTTTTTTGTTTTCATCTAGAATGTGATTAGAAGTCTTGTGTTTGTTTTCCTCATGAAAGATGCTGCATTCAGAAGGGCTTATATTGGCTAACTTAAATTGATAGTCACTGACCAGCAGTTGTCCACTGAACTTGGATGACTTGATACTTGTTATCAGGCTAAGTTGAGGAGTCGAGTGCCTCAAGAGTGTTATAATAGTTGATTTTACATTTACATTTATCATTTTCATTGCAAATGCAACAGCCAATACGAAATTTACCTTTTGACAGCTATTTGATGATCACCACACAGACACTGAGATACGCAATAGCCCGCTGCTGGTAAGGATTACGGTTTTACCTTTAGAAGTATGAGTGTTTTAAATAATGCTAATACAATCAAAAACAAATTAAAGGCTGGATCCGATCAGGCTTTTTATGACTTAAAATAATGGTTTCGGTAAAGAGTAACTATTTTAGATTTATTCCCGTTGAATTCCACTTTTGGATCCCATTTTTTAGGTATTCCGGATGAATCCCATTTTTTATTCCCGTTGAATCCCACGTTATGACAACATGTGTACCTATCAGAAAAAAAGTGTTACCTTTATTTTAAAGATTTATTTCTCTGTTACTTATATTTATGAATTTTGCTAAAAAAAGTTCTATAACAAAAGCAATTTTGTCGTTGAAAGTACTCGCATACAGATTTTTAAACCATGTGGGATCCAACGGGAATAGTTTTTGGGATTCAATGGGAATAAACCGTTTTTCTTTTGTTATGGGATTCAACGGGAATAGATTTTAAATTTTTGTGGGATCCAACGGGAAAAATATTCAAGTGGGATTCAAAAGTGGGATCCAGTGGGAATAATTCCTATTTTATTGACGATACACTTGGCGCAGTGGCTGAGCGATCGACTGCTGTACAGCGTGTGGCGGGTTCGATCCCCGCCGCGAACAAATATTTGTATGATCTGCAAGCAGTTGTTCCGGGTCTGGGTGTTTGTGTATGTGAGTTCCTATGTTTGTAAACGCACCCACGGTACAGTAAGAAATTTCTAGTGTGGAGCAAAGTAAAAAAAAAACGTTTTATTTGAGTCTCAATTAATTTTTTATGCATTTCTTTGAGAAAACGAATGTTTGTTTAGTATTGTATTTTTTTATATATAATTGAGATATTTATCAATAAATAGACTAATGAGGGGTGAATAGAAAAGCAGGAGTGAATAAAAATAAAAACATTGAAATAGATTTGATTTTTAATGGCATTTTTTAACAAATAGGTACTCTACTTTAGACATTTTGCTGGCAACGTACCATATTAATTTATGTTATTTGTTTCAAAGTTATTTTGGATTCACCCCTGCTTTTATTCACCCTTGAGAAAAAAGAAAAGAACTGTCAGTAGTCAAAATGTGGGTAAATGTAGGAGGACCTTGTGTGTGTTTTTTTTTCAATGCATAAAACTTAATGTCCTAAATTGTTGTTTAGTACTTGTGCCATGGTTGCTCACCATTGCCCAAGGGTTACTTTCCTTGTACAGTGTACGTCAACCTGGTGCAAAACTGTTTTTTATTTATTTATAGATATATCTTGATTATTTCTAAATCTTATTTTTTTTATCGTTTGGGGATTATGCTTTCTTACATGTGGTTAATATTAATTGTGTTGCCATTTCAGTTAAGTAAAAAAATAGTAGATTTATAACTACTGACTACCGACTGGCCTGTTGGTCTAGTGGTTAGTGACCCTGACTGCTATGCCGGAGGTCGTGGGTTCGATTCCCACCCAGGACATAATATATAAGTATGTTTATCAGTTGTCTAGTACCCATAACACAAGCTCTGCTTAGCTTGGGACTAGATGGCGTTGTGTGATAGTTGTGGAATATTATTATTATTATTATATTATTAAATCATATTTGTTGAAGAGAAATCTGAACCCTGCGCAGTAAGAATATCTACTATATAAAAATAAGTCGGGTTTTCCTTCCTGGCGCTATAGCTCCAGAACGCACAAACCGATTTCCATGGTTTTGCATTCGTTGGAAAGGTCTCGGGCTCCGTGAGGTTTATAGCAAAGAAAATTCAGGAAAAAAAACGAAGCCATCTGGTGGCGAAACGTAGTACGCCGGGTTTGCTAGTAGTTTATAACTACGTGGTATCTTCTTCGTTTTCTCTTTTTCTGCCAGCGGATATGGTATTTGCGGATCTAAGTTCAGCAATCGACCTATCTAGCGGTGTCGTAATTATTATCAATTATTGTTTGACTACGTTTTGCTTATGTGGAGAGATGCCGCGTAACCTTCGTTTTTCTTACAAAAAGCTTCAATTCCATAGTCGTTAACGTCGTCATCATAATTCGGCCTGTTATTTTTTATTACTAACGGTTATCGTGAAAACAAATTTCACTATAATTTCGTAATTTGGCTTGGGTTTACTTCTTATTTGTCTTGACTGTGATAGAAGCATATCTTCTTAATAGTCCCAAAATGCTAAAAAAGGATAGACCAGATTTGACTACTGAGATATAATACGAGTAACATAATCCTAATCAAATAAATGAGCAAAGATTACTACTATGTATGTATGCATACGACTTTCCAACTATTAAAGCATAAATTAATTTTAAAATTGGAGTAGGTTCAGTTTCATACATTAATTTATTCACGAACAATGTGAGAAACTGAGTCCGTGTTTTATAGCAGTGATTAACATCAAGAACAGTTAAACCACAATAATTATAAGTTGATAAATGATAAAACTTGCTGATTAAACACTAAAACTACCGCAATTATCTCGCAGTTACTTTTGTTATAAGAAAATTTAGCTGGTTTGCAGTGAAAATGTGGCAAAAGAATTTGCAGTGATGTTGAAAAGTGCCGTGCCAGTAATTATACGACTGTGAGACCGTGCAAATGGCATCTCCTTCACAGAAATAAGAGAATATTCTCAGTTTTCTTTAAAGATGCATTCTTTATGATGTTGTTTTGTTTTAGTAAAATATAAACTCCTATTGCATTTCTTTGACGAATGGTTTTCTTCTTTTCTTTGACGGCAATATAAAATGACCGCATGAATGACATAACAACATGCTTGTACTGTCAACACTGAAAAAAGTTTCAATTTGACAGTTAAATCCCCATTAAGGCTGCGTTTCCACCAGAGATGTGCCGAGGAAATGTGTCGTGCGAGGATGTCTAGCTGTGCTGTGAAAATGTGTGGGCGTTTCCACCAAAGCTGTGCGATGAAAATGTGCCTACGAGGATGTGTAGCGGAGCTGTGAAAATGGGCATTAATGTGTGGTGCGAGGATGCGTTGCGAAGCTGTGAAATGTGTCGACGGGGGTGTTGTGAAACTCCTTGCCTCCTGTGTGTTCTTCTATTGCTCAAAATTATAGAACTGATAAACTCCGTATCTTCTACTTCCATTTCTTCATCGCAAATTGTTAAATATAAAAGTATCTTCTTTTTCCAATTATCCATAATATCTATTTTGCGCACGTCTACTTCCAACAAACTCCGTCTATGGACTGGCTGGTACAGTATGCGCAAACCTCGCAACACATTTCTCAACACACATTCCTCGCAACACATCTCTCGCACACATCCCTCGTACACATCCCTCGCGTGTTTTGTATGTGCAAAAATCAAGCTCCGCTGAGCCGTTTCCACCAGAGCTGTGCTGACCGAGGCGAGGTAAATGAAGCGATTCTATTGGTTCTTTACAAACACATTCCTCGCTACACATCCTCGCACATCTCTGGTGGAAACGCAGCCTAACAGAATAATCCGCCATATAATGAATTTATTTGTTACAAAAATGTGTTAAATGAAGAACCGCTCGACCGATTTTGTGCAAACTTCACATAAACTTATCTACTAAATAGTCCGAACAAAACGTTTGGTTTAAATAGGTGAGCCCGTTCTTGAGTTATAAAATTACAACGAAAAAGCGGCATTGATTTTTATGTATATGTGTTTACAGTTTAATTTTTGTTACTCTAAGTACTGAACACGTGAAACACTTATAATCCCGGTAGTGCGATCCCCTGGGACTAATACCGGACTCCAAGCAGGGGAAGCCACGGGCATAAGCTATTATAATCTTAGTAGGGTAAAATCTATTTAGGTAGCGATGTGACCCCACGCCAAACATGATGAATGTGGGTATCGTCTGGAATCAAATACACTAGCCTATAGGGGTTAAATCGCTCGTCTAGTCAACTGTTAGGACAATGTTTGAGATACAACAGTGGTTTAGGATTACCTACTTTCAAACAGGGACCGAAACCGGTATGATCAATACGGGTATTTTTTCGGTAACAACCTTTTTTTCTTTTACAGGTAATTTTAAAGATTACCTGTATTATTAAAAGTGAATACATAACCAGTATTAATACCGGTTACCGAAATAAAAATTACCCCTATCTTGCACACTTCACACGTGCCGTCGGCAATAGTCACAGGGCGCGCATCGCATGTGTGTGTGACAAAGAGTCGTTATCTTTAGTTAACCGGTATTAAAACGGTAACCTGAATAGAGGTTACATTTTTCTTCGGTCTGGTTACCCAGATAGCGGTTACCTAAGTCTGAAAAATAACCAAAATTCTTCAATACCGGTACCGTAATTTATAAAGGTTTTCGGTCCCTGCTTTCAAAGCACCTAGCTATTGAATATAACCCTGCAATACAAGTGGATTTATCAAGAACTTCCTGCAATTAGTGCCAAAACTGGGTTTAAAGTACATACAATGTAATAAAAAGCGCTATTTATGAATCTCGTCCAGTATTTCTTGTAATTATTTTTTGCGGACACTGGCGGCTACAAATGAATGTTTATAATATGACTGAAATGACCAGTAATGAACAGTATGGAAAAAAAGACACGCTGTGTCAACCCAAAATGAATTATTTTTTTAAGCTATTGCATAGCTTCTATCGCGGGCCTTGAGCGCGAGGACGGAATCCAGAAATTCCGTAACGAAAAAACCTCACGCTCATTTAATTAAATTAAATTAAATTATTAATTTATTAAATTAATTATTAAAATTAATTAATTATTGATTTATTAATATAATAATAATAATAAAATAATAAAACCATAATAATAATATTTTTTATATTTTTAAATGTTTTTATATATATTTTTTTAATCATACTATTTAAAAATGTAAAACATATGTAAAATGATGAATAAATGAAAATAATAATAATGATTTGTTTTTTTTTTTGTTTTTTTTTTGTTCTTTTTTTTTGTTTTTTTTGTTCTTTTTTTTTAATTTTTTTTTAAAGAAATTCTTAAACTTGAATTAATATCAAAGAAAAAGCAATACTGCATGAATAAAATAAATAAATAAAATTATAATTGCATAAGTTGATACAAAATGCTATGCAATAGCTTTACCGCGGCAGTCCCCAAGTGCCACACGTTTTTTTTTTTCTTTCTGTTTTTAAAGACGTCGAAACAAGAGAAATTCATTGTGTGGGACATTAGGAATTTTTCCTGAACGAGTACTTGTAGGTCATACAAATATATTTTGTTCCGTACGGGAATCGACCCCGCGACAGGCTGCGCAACATTCCAATCGCTCAGCCACTGCGGTAACCGTGCCGTCAAATTATTTTATGGGCAGGAGAATGATGACGAAACTTTATGGGCAGGAGAATGCTGACGAATGAGCTGAAAAAATGCCTCTATCTTCATCGGGCGATATTAATTTGAACGTTACTATTTATGCCTTCGCCGTTACAGCTCAGTTTACTGTTATCAATCTCGGGGAATCGGCGATTTGCTAACAGTTTAGAGTCACGCATAACTGAAATCCGATTGGTGAGACGGACTTTGAATATTCATGTCGTTACTGCGTCGTTTCATGCAATTTATTGTACTTACTATTCATATCTACGTAAACGAGCTTATGTTCTTGTGTTTTATGCGCATGTGAAATAATAGTGTTTACAAAAAATCCCATATTTTTATTATAAATATATTTAAGGGTTTACGCGCATATTCCCTCCAATACGTATTGTAGGTTCTAAGGCGAACGCTACACGTAAGATCCATAATTGTCAAATCAAATCAAATCATTTATTTCTTTGCAAACATGGGTGGGTTTAAAGACATAGATGTTTAACATAAGGTAAAGTTCATTCCATATTTTACCATCACATGGGTATGCAAATTGTTTTAGAATATAAATTAAAAATTGTAATATAATGCAATAGAAATCAATGTCAGTCCTGTAATAAGTCCTGTAATAATTGTAATTCATCAATATAAACTGTCGGATCACGATAGGTATTGACGTGTAGAGTAGTGTATTCCCAGATCACAATATTTGATCGCTGCATTTCTGGATCAAATAAATTAATATCATGATAATTATCACAACGTTTCGTGTAGCGTTCGCCTGAGGATCGCCGGAAGCAAAGGTGCATAAAAATACCCATACCAGAGTTTGTACGATCCGTTTATCATCTTAAATTGAAGAAGTAATCCGGATCTAAAGGCCATCAGCAGAAGCGTAGAACTGCGCAAATAAATTATGTAAGAAGGAAATAAACACTTCCATAAGGAAATAATTCCTTATGGAAGTGTTTATTTCTTTCTTTCATACTATAAAGTATGAAAATCTTTTTCATACTTATGAAAGCGGATATCATGCACTGTATGGAAATATTGTAGATATAATCAACTGCATTCTAGGAATTAAAAAATAAGTTTAAAAACATTATTTCTTCCAACAAATTGCATGATGCTCGTACCCTATATTTACTGAATAAATACGACGGTAAAGTACTTTTTTATTAAGCAAATGTTGTATTAAAGAAACCAACAACAACCCTTAGTTTTAATTTATTCAGGTATTTACGATCTTAATAATGATTAAAGTGGGAATTCCTGCGTTGAAGAAAGGGTTTAATGTTAATAGAATTTCTTGAAATATAAAGTACAGCGCGCTATTTTGAATACCACTTAAGGGCTACACCACATCTGGCAGCACGGAATCACCTTTTTCCGTCGCCCTTTCTCTTTCTGTCGCTTAGAACTGCCATTTGCTAGACCGAGACAGAATGCATAATGCGATAGTACGCGGCGGAATCCGCGAGGCGGCCGGCTGCTGTCGCATTGTCTCGGTCTAGCAAATGGCAGTTCTAAGCAACAGAAAGAGAAAGGGCAACGGAAAAAGGCGATTCCGTGCTGCCAGATATGGTTCAACCCTAATATTGACATAGCTGTTCCCCGCGGTTTCACCTCCACTGCTCAGCTCCTATTATGTCGTAGCGTGATGTTATACAACGTGTAACACCAAATGCGCAATTTAACCTCTCGTGGAGTAACTCAGCCCATGTTACTGCAACAATTTTTGTTCTTAGACATGGAATTTCGGAAAAAATAGTAGATTGTTAAACAAGGGTGGAAAGAAATCAATTCCCATACGAGGTATTTAGACGCACGAGCGAAGCGAGGGCGGCTATAGTCCGAGTGGGAATTGATGACTTTCACCCGTGTTAAACACTCTACTTTTCATTTCAAATCTATGGAAAGTAAAAAATAGTAGTTTTTCTAAAATAGGTATTTATTGATAGTAATAACATGAGTAGTACCTATTTAATAGTCTTTTTTAATTTAAATTTCAAATATGGAACACACCGCCCGCGTCACCGCCGCGGGCCATCCCACTTTAATAGGTATTTTTTTTAATTCACATTGGCCGTATACACTCACAAGACCGCAGCATTTTTTTTTTATCGATATTTTTCTTAATTAGGTAAAAAATATTATAGCCGACTAAATAACCAATTTTAGTTCTATTTTTAAAATTCATTCCCGCCCTAGGGAGGGAAGCAATTACTATGAGTCTTTCCCGCCCAAGGGAGGGAAGCATCGTTTTCAACCCGCTGCTCTGATCAAACAAATACTACTTTCCGAGTATGAGAAATGAAAAATGGTTTTTCATGCAAAATAAGAAATTGATCGGGCCCATCTGTATGAAAAATCTTTTTTTTTTGCGAATTTCCAACAGTATTAGAACAAATATTGTTCAGTAACATGGGCTGAGTTACCCCACGAGAGGTTTTGCGCGCATTTGGTGTTACACGTTATATACCTTATAGCCTTCCTCAATAAATGGGCTATCAAACACATTTTTTTTTAATTCAAACTTGTGATCCTGAGATTAGCGAGTTCAACCAATCAAACAAACTCTGCGGTTTTATAATAAGTACAGATTTTCAATGTTCCTATATGAGTTTTTTTTCCAATTAGCTTGCTATCGGTGAGTGGTAATACTCAAATGTCTTTGAAATAATGCGGTACTTGACGACTGATCTCTGGTAATTTGCAACAAGATTTATTTTTACATCATAATTGGATCGGGTGGTGGTTCGCCTGTCTGATAAACCGTAATGACTAAAAATATAAAAAAAAATCTGCACAGTTTTTCCACAACTATTGAATATTAAAAGATTTGTTGAATTTTCTTTTTTTTTTAAACTTTGCCCCACACCACTAAGTACTTCTCTTGTTTCGTGGTTGCGTTTACAGACATAGAAACTCACATACACAAACACCCAGACCCGGAACAACTACTTGCAGATCATACAGACATTTGTTCCGTGCGGGGATCGAACCCGCGACACGCTGCCTACCAGTCGACCTCTCAGCCACTGCGCCAACCGTGCCGTTGTTTTAAATACTGCTTCTCAGATTTTAGGGCCACTGACTTTTGTAAATTATTTCCCCTACACGTATCTACCTACTTCTTAACATATCTTTCATTATAAGAAATGTCGATATCAGAACACATTGCCAAAAAATAGAATAGAATACCTGTAAAAATCTACAAAAATGTCAGCCGAAAGGTTCAGTTAAACGGCTTCCGATGCACGTAGAAGTCGCAATGAAAGGTCACCCATCAAGGGACCAACCTCGGCAACTTCGCTCGAACTTTGCGACTCTTATTTTTTGCTACGAGTTCCTCTGATATATCTCTCTAAAGATATAATAAATGTGAAATTTTTTGAGGATGGATTGAATACCATGGATTGTTACTATTTCACGCAAAAACTACTGTATGGATTTGGATGAAAATTATACGGGTAGGTAGTTTATACAACGTGTAACGTTAACAGTGCAAAACCTCTCGTGGGGTAACTTGAATTTTTAAAAGTCTTAGAACAAACATTGTTCAGTAACATGGGCTGAGTTACCTCACGAGAGGTTTTGCGCTATCAATGTTACACGTTGTATATTTGGAATGCAGATAGTTATTACAACCTACATATAGATTGCTTTTATCGCGAATGTTCCCGTGGGCTAATTTTCGAGTTGTAACGGGCGAAGCCGCTGGTAATAGTTACTGAACTAATAATATTTATAAAGAAAAATTATTTAATTTTTTGAATATTTGTTTGTAATGATTAAACTTCAAAACTACTAGACCTTA
The DNA here is from genome assembly GCA_954870645.1 of Agrotis clavis. NCBI lineage: Eukaryota > Metazoa > Arthropoda > Insecta > Lepidoptera > Noctuidae > Agrotis > Agrotis clavis. The sequence continues at coordinate 14,323,545 of OX940922.1, forward strand.
CTTATTGATAAAAATGGACATTTATTAGCTAGTAACATGGATTTTCGGATGGTATTAGGTATTCGTATATAACGACAGTGGAACACCTAGAACAGTGTGAACAGCTGCTTAGTTATTCATGCTTCGACTAACTGTTGGTCTTGTTAGCGCTAACGCCATGTTTCACTCTGCCAAGTTTTCCTTACTTTTGTGTGAATTCTTCTCACACTCATAAAACATCGTGTTTGACATAAGGAAACGCGTGTAGGCTTTGTAAATAAGTAAATAAAAACTTACGGTTTTTTTTAGCGTGGTAAAATCATCAAATGATTCCTCCCACCCTGGGCAGAGCGGGAGGGACTGTCAGACTCGTACTGACTAAAATCTACGGTGCCCTTCAATAGCCGTTTACGTTCCGGGGTCACTGTAATTCGTTAGCCCCGAGAACGGTACGTAATTTGTTGCTAACGGCCCGTTGACGACCTTGCCCCTGTGAGCGGTGATTTAGAACGGGGCAGCGAGCGGTAAGATCAAATATATAGAAATATTTGAAACACGCCACAAGGCGACACCAGTGGCGAATTCGCATATTTTCAAGTAATTTATGTCTTATTCGCGCCGCCCGCCGCACTGCTCATCGCTAAGACCAACAACGTGAACGGGCTTTAAGAATGGAATTAGTGATCTTGATATGTTATGGTATTCCGTATTTCAGATGAAGCGACTATATAGGGTTTAACAATCTTTATTGTGGGAGCAAAGCCGAAATCGTGAAAAAAATATCAGCTGTTCAGTACATTAGGCAAACATAAATGTACTGAACAGCAGATTTTTTTTGGCGAGTTCAGATTTGTTCCCAAAGTAAAAGTTGTTGGTTATCATCAGCACAATCACGTGTTTAAGTATATCGTACACGATTTTTGCAGTGCGATGCAAATATCTTCTTCACGCTATCATACACAATGGACGGCCTTATTGATAGAATCGATATTTTCAGAACAATTTTTACGCTTTCACTCGAAAATTATCCCACGTAACCAGAATGTAATAACGGGATAAAAGATATCCTATGTGTTATTCCAGACTATATCTTATATCACAATCAATCAATTTCCATCATCTATCCGTTCTGAAGTGATTGAGTAACAAACACATCTCAACATCCAAACTATCGAATTGGCTAAGCGTTACAAACGGAGACATTCCTCAAAAGGCAAAGCAAGTTACAGTATCAGTAAAAAATCAATCTTTTCCTTTCCCAAAGGTAATGTTAATGCAAACACTGAATACCCACCTTAATGGATCTCTGTATAGCAGAACCATTAATTTTATTATTTTGGGGAAACATGACGGCGCGTAAAACCCTTTCCCGCGCCCGCCGCCTATTAATATAATGAAATCAAACGATGCTCGCTGATTTTGTTATTCAACCAAACCGTATTTTTGTATAACTGTGATCATTTAATTGTTGACATTCATCACTGCACCTGAGTGAGGCTAATTTGATTGTGTAAAGTCGTTTTTTCGCTGTGGCGTTTGAATTTTTTCATTAATAAGTGTGTATTAGATGCCTACCGTAAAATGGGGTGAATAGGGACGCAGGGGTGAATCAAGACAAAATTTTAACAGGTATCTTAATAATAATATTAAATTAATATGATACGAGTACATTTCCAACAACTACTCAAAATTATTTATTGAATAAAACTTCATTATTTTGAGACCTTTGTTGGCAACATATCATTATAATTTATTGTTAAAGGTTTCAAAGTTTTGTCCCGATTCACCCCTGCGTCCCTATTCACCCCATTTTACCGATATTTATTTGCACATAGTGTGCCATACTGCCGTCCTTTTACTAGAGTGCCGTTAAGTACAAAAACACATTTTGAGATACGGGGGGAAAACTGTAGAAAAAATTTAAATTGATGCTACTTCCTAACCAGAAGTCATAATCGAAACTTTTAAATACCAAAAAATATATTTTAAAAGGCTCTTTTAGACAGTGCAACTGACAGTCAAAAACGTTTCCGTAAATTAGAGAAAATAAACATTTATCTTTTGTTAAAGTAATCTTTAAAATATCTAGCCCTAGAATCATAACTATAATGCCGTAATGCATACCTTAACGGCATTTTTGCTAATGGTTTTGAACTAATAATTTAGTTATGTACCAGACTTAAAAAAGTTATAATAATACAAACTTTAAAAGCCGCTAAATACGCTTAATGTCAATGTAGGTTAGCATTAAATGCCTAAACAAGTAGACTCGTACCATGCTATATTGCCGCTAAGACACCTTAACGGCAATCAAGAGAAGTAAATTTCAATAATTATTTAATCTATTTTTTGCCGTAGATATTTTTTTGTTTATTACATAACTTAAGTGTCGCTAAATACAAAACATTTCATGATAACGGCATTTTAGATTTGGATTACGTTTCATAAATTGATAGAGAATCAACAAAATTGAAGTCAAACGGGACGCAAGGGACTGTCAGACTTGTACTGACTGAAATCCACGGTGATTTTTCAATAGCAATTTACGTTCCAAGGTCGCGGTTACCTGGAGAGAGAGTCCTGCGACAGGTGGCCGGCCTTGGCCCTCTAAGGGCCCCGTCAGATTGCTGACAGCTCTTTGAAGCGCGCGTGAAACACGACGCGCCATCGACCCGGACATTGGTCCATGAGACACTCGCCGTCTGCGAGATACCCATTAATTATCGTACGCGTCTGCGGTGGACGGAAATCAGTCACGACGTCAGTTGCCATGGGCGTTTCCGCCTTGGTTGGTTCATAAAGTGGAGACGGTTCTCTCCCTCACGTGTCCCGCCTCTTTCTTCGCTAGCATGACTGCTTCGCAGAAGGCAACTGCTTCCCATTTCATTCATGAGGTTGACTGATTCGCCGGCGATCGTGCGGTATCCCCAGATCGTCCGGATGGCAATGACCCTCAGACCAGCCGTGCCGGTCGACAGGAGCCCCGTGGAGGGCCATGAACCGTACGATACCGGCGTACAGTCTACGGCAGGAGGCATTTGGCTCACCGAGATTGGGCAGGAGTCACTTGGAGGCGGCCTCAGCCTGATTCCGTTTTGCAGCTAAACGAAATGCTCCTTGAAGTTCCATCGGCTGTCGAGGACGAGTCCTAGGTACTTCATCGTCAATTCAACGCCGATGTCAACCCTTTCTACCGTATTTGGGACTCCGTAAAGCACCACCAAGACACCGTAAAGTGACACGTTCAGACGGCCATAAAAGCACACGTTCTCTGTCTTGTGCAGCGCTAGCTCAAGCCCCAACTGCTGGATCCTGCATTGCCAGGTCGTCGGTCACCTGATGTGATTATCCCGGCGCTAGGACAAGCGTCTGGTCAACGTAGCACACGCTGAGGTCACTAGATAGGTCACTTGCAGCACCCAGTTGTACCCGATGTTCCACAAGAGCGGCCCAGGGCCGATCTCTGTGGGACACCACACGATATTTCTCGCCGGTTCCACTCTCCTCGATGACTGGAGTAGCTGACGGCTCTGTCCGTCAGGTAAGCCTTGCCAACGCGATTGAGCTACCTCAATCGCGTTGGCAAGGCATACCTGACGGACCTGGTGTAACTCCATGGCAAGGTGTTAAAGGCGTTGGTGATGTTTAGTGACACCGCCAAGACAACTCTGCTCAGGGATACTGTCCCCGTCGTGAGGGTTCTTACGCGCATGATGGCGTCCACAGTCGAGCGCTCCTGAAATCAAACTGGCTCTCATGCATTAGAACCCGACAAGGCTATCCGCAATCACTCTTTCAAAAAGCTTAGCCACCTATTCGAGCAGCACTATGGGCCGAGATTAAGCAGGGCGCCCGTGCATTTTGATGAGGACCTGTTTCTCCGTCTTCCAACGACGTGGGAACGGAGTGCAGAGTGCCGCGCGTCAATCCCGCACAGGACCCCGGTCCCCGCTCTGCTGCCGTGGGAGCAGAAGCACCCAAACTTTTACTCTCGCAAGAACACTTTTTTTTTGTTTTGGGAGGAAATCTTCACAAGGCGCCCGGTTTTTGGGGATAAGACCGGGAAGTGTGGAATTTGTACCTCACTAAAACCCCGGTGATCACCATCAGCACAAGGAGGGAGGAGCCTGGACCTCTTACGACGCAAGTATACTTAGCGGCATTTTAGATTAGTTATGTTGGATAGCGGCAATTTAGTATTTTACAATAATTCAAATATTTTGCTAGATTTTTAAATAACTGCCGCTAATATGAATTCTAACTGTACTATACAATGCTTAAAATGCAGCAAAGGGCTTTTAGCGGCATTTATGAATAGGAATCTTAAATAACGGCAATTTAGCTAGGTAACAAATCACAAATTTATTGTTAAAATCTGTAGTTATGAAGCCTTAGCTGCGTTTTAGCTTTGCAATGTCACATAACTACGTTTTAGCGTAGGCTTACTATATAATTTGTGCATTTAACGGCATTTCCTTTTTTCATATTATCGCGAAAACTATAAAAGCTATTGAAACCGTAATTAGACAGATCGATAGAGCTTTTTTTTCTGATAAAAATGGCCTCAGAAAGTCAAAAATACCTAAATGTCACATAACGGCATTCTTGTTAAAGGACGGCAGCATAGTAAAGAAGAATCTCCACAACGTAATATAAATATTTTACCTCTTTCTTACCATTGACCACTGACTTTCAAAGGAACGTTAGACACGTTTTCTGCCCCATTTCATATGGTATTATTTCTTCTCAGGTCAAAAGCGATGTCTAAATAAGACTAGCTACCTTTTCCTCAATACGTCATACGAATTCAGAGATACGAGTAGGTAACTTAATTTTTACATTTACGATGCGAAGTATGGAAATGCAAATTAAACTCTTTGCAAACAATGAAACACCTAGAACGAAACTTGGAGACAAAAACTGGGTAATACAAAATTTCAACTGAGACAATATTAGGCTAAAAGATAAAAAATGAAAATTAGTCTAGAACAATTCTAAAGCGTATCTTTAAAAATCCTAATGGTAGCCATACACCATCCTGCCTATCGAACGATCGATTTGACGCTTGCAATTGTTTCAAATTGGCAGTTCGTCCATATACACCATACTGCCTATCGTACGATCGATTTGACACAACTTCAAATCTGCAGCAGCGATGCCAACTTAGCAACTTTATAGCTAGATCTAGCTATTATTCGGTGACCGATAGCTACAAATTTATAAAATTGTAGCTGTCGTCACTGAATAATAGCCAAATGCATCACTGCTGCCTATTTGACGTTGTGTCAAATCGATTTGATGACCTATCAAATTGGCATGTCATGCCATCAAATTGGCATTTTTAAACAATTGCAATTTGAAACAGGCAGGATGGTGTATGGCTACTATAAAGCGCATTTCACACAGAGAGCGGGCACGGGTCGGGGCGGGAGTACGGCGGGTCTAGTTCTTTGTATTTAAATGGAAGACTTCACACTGAAAGCGTGCACGGGTCGGGCGCGGGGCGGGTCGTGCCCGTACACCGAAACGCGCCCGACCCGCGCTCGCTCTCTCTGTGTGAAATGCGCTTAATGGTAGCCATACACCATCCTGCCTATCGACGATCGATTTGACGCTTGCAATTGTTTCAAATTGCAATTGTTTAAGCTATTGTCAAACAGAGAGGCGTGCCGAAAGCAAAGCGAAGCGTTTTCATTTGTAATGTATGGAATTGTTTGAATCCAGTCACATAGAAACGCGAAAGCGATGCGATAGCGTTAGCGATCCGAGGGCGTTGGCGATATTACAACTCGGCGAGGCGTGGCGAAGGCGTTTGCGAAGCGTTGCCGAACTATTAGTAATGGCTGGCTTTGTATGCACGACGTCAAACATAGAGCGATTCCGAAGCGAAGCGTTAGCGAGGCGTTTCCGAGGCGAATCCGAGACTTGACAGTGCCACAGTGACACTGTCATGCCTATTTAAAAACTAATATTATTTACAAATTAACTGTTCTGTATTGTGAGAAATGTGGAATAATCGAGGACGTGCATCATATCTTGACCGAGGATGAGTGGAGCGAACGCTTCTGGTGAAATCTGTTTGGTCATCACGCTGGATATTGACGACAAGCTCAGGATGCCCACGGAATTTAACTGGTGCATATGTGGTAAAGCTACTGCGTAGAGTAGCATATAGCCCGGGAGTGATGCTGAGGAAGCTGTTGTGGTGGCGTTGGCACGCGCCACTGCTTGCTGTGTCCGGTGGCCAGGCCCAACATACTGGCCAAAACACCTCTCACAAGAACAATCCGTGTAATGAACGAAGATCATCAAATATAGCTATTTATGTAAGAAATCTATAAATACATTTTGTTGTTGTAATTTGTATTTTAATGTTGATAAGAGACATATCACTACTGGTCAGGTGCAGCAGCAGGCAACAGTGCTGCGCAAACACCTTTACAAAATAAAATATAATTATGAGGACCAGTACCTAGTACCGCATTCCGTACCTATTCGTTTGCTATCTCTTTATAAAAAGTAACGTATCTAATGGGCGCTTTTCCATTTGCCGGCATGGCACCGGCACCGGCGCCGGCGTAGTGCCGGTGCGGTGAAGCAAAAATGTATGAACGCCGGGGCCGGCGCCGGCCCCGGTAAGTGCAAAAGCGAGCCATACCATTTCATACATTTTTGCCTTGTGCCGGGCCGGCTAATGGAAAAACGCCCAATAGGTGCACCGTGTAAAAATCAAACAACTTATTATTCAATTATTTTATTGTGATATTATCTATAACAACGATGTCATGAAACCCCTGCTCTTTAACATTTTGTTGATGTGTTTTACCGTACAAAACACACATTACAATTTTTTTTCAGAATACGCACGAATGTATGTTCAATCACATGATTATGATAATAGCGTTATTGTTTCCAAAATAGGACTGGAATTGATAAATTAATATTAGTGAAGCCATACTTCAACAGTCAATTGATTAATGCAAAGATATCGTAACACAAAGTCGTGGCATTCAAAATACCATCATTTAATCCTCTGTTTGATGTCGTACTGTTCTCATCTTCAACAAAACGACGGCTGGGTCTCAAGTTTTTCAAGGCAAATCAAAGATACTTGGTACCTCCTCAATGAAAATATTACTTATTGTTTTCCTTTAAAGGTGAACCAATCCAGTTTTCGAATAATCCGTTAACCGTATCTTGAGAACTGGTAAAGTCTAAATACAGTCACAAATGTAAATACATGTTGTGTTTGGTCAACAGTAGGTAAATGTCTGAATATTATTTTCAAAACCTAGTTTTTATCGCATACTGTGGTTATTTGGAAAACTAAGTATGTGCACACACACAATGGTTGCACATTTTCTTGTTGCATATTAGTTCATTACTTTACGCAGTCGGTCGATTAGTAAACAATCACGGAAAATCAACAACACAAAACATGAAATCAAGAATTATCTAGGCAATATCAACAGATGTCAAATTGTGACAAGTTTACGGTATCACTCTTTTTTTTTCCTTTTTTTTTTGTTACGACTTCAAGGCCTTTATGCTAAGCCATACATTATAATTATTATAGAGATACTATGTATGTCAAAATCGATTTTTAGGGTTCCGTAGTCAACAAGGAACCCTTACTTAGTTTCGCCATGTCCGTCCGTCCGTCCGTCCGTCCGTCCGTCTGTCTGTCCGCAGCTTAGCTCAGAGACGCCCAGTACTAGAAAGCTGTTATTTGGTGTAAATATACGGATTTGTTGTGCCGAAAAAGTGGTAAAATAAAGTCTCGTAAAATATTTTTTTTTAGGGTACCTCCTGTACACGTAAAGTGGGGATGTTTTTTTTTTCTCGCGTACCCCTTAGTGTAATAATCATTAAATAGGTCTTTAAAAATATAGATAGTTTTCATTTACAATTTTTTGATAAAAAGATTCGTTTGTGAAATATTAAGCTTTAGTGCTAATTTTTGCTCGACTCGAGTGTCCCCCCCCTGTACCAGCTAAACGGTTATGTTTGAGGGTGTGAAAAAATTCACAATAGTAGTATATATAACGAAGTTTAAAAGAAAATTATCATGACTAAGTAGGCTTTACAAGTTTACGAGTAATAGTCGACCAACTTATAAAACGTACTTGGATAACATATTTTCCTATACAAAATGTATCGGAGAACATGTTCTTCAACTGCAAATGTAAGTTTGTCAACTTTATTTTTACAGCTTTAATAGGTGGGTATGTTTTGGGGATAGTAGGTTTTTATTGTCAACTATTTTTAACTAAATTCAAAAAAAGGAGGAGGTTCTCCATTCCATGTAATCTTTTTTTTTAATGTATTTTCCCCGATTTCTCAAAGACGCCTGGACCGATTTTGAAAATTCTTCTTTTTAAAATTAACCTCTCGAGCCCCGGGAAAAAATTTTTCCCACCAAAACCTGTACGATTTTAAGACTTATTTTTCCAAAAATACAGTTTAAAATCGGTCGGGGTTTGGTGGCACAAAATTGTGCCATTGGGGCGCATTGGGGTCTGAGAGGTTAAATTCAGCGAATCAGTTTAGTTAGTTCGCATAAGTATTTTGATGGGCAACTACGGAACCCTACACTGTGCGTGGCCCGACACGCACTTGGCCGGTTTATTTTTATTTTTAAAGGAGTTTTTGCCATACTCGTGTCTCGACCCTGGCTTTTTTTTAGCGTTGTAAAATCATCAAATGAGTTCTCCCACCTAAGGCAGGGCAGGAGGGATTGTCACACTTGTACTGACTAAAATCCCCGGTGTTCTTCAATAGCCCTTTACATTCCGGGGTCACGGTAGCTCGTAGGTCCCATGACCCCGGCAGGCTTTGGCCCTCTAAGGGGGACCCCGTTATTGTGCTGACACTCTCTGAGGCGCTCGTGGAACATAACGCGCTGTCGAATGTGTGTTTTTTTTTAGAAGTAGCGCAGTTAAAAGCAAAACATTTTCTTCTTCGGAATCCATTTTGACATGAGTTTTTTTTACACCATGCGAGCGACTCACGTCTCTCAAAGATTCAAATATTGAACCGAACCTAGTACAGTAGAGCTCTAAAATATGTGTACACTTTAGGACATTATTTAGTCTGAATAAGGTTCAATATATCTACATTTATATTTTTAAAGTCGAATGGTTTTTCGAAGATTCGATTTTGTTATTTATATCTATTTCTGTATTTTGTATTCAATAAATATCTAAAAAAATATCTGTTTTTTTTTTTACAAGGGAAACATTAACCTGACATCTGAACATAGCATCGCTCTTTATATCATGAAATGGTTCGTCTGGTGGAAGAATTATCACCGGGTCCGAGATTTCTGTTATTTGTGGTGTAGGAACTTAAAAAATTGTGTTGTACTTCCTAGCACGACCGTGAACATATTGTGTTGTACTTCCTAGCACGACCGTGAACATATTCACTTTAACTTTTGATGGTAATAAATTTTTACTATTTTATACCAGTAATTTGAAATTTTGTACCTCTCAATAACCGTAGATATACAGGTCGTGCTAGGAAGACTGCTTCCCAGCACGACCACTCTAAAATTCCCAGCTGGCATCGAAGTTGAGGACACGGGAGCAAGCCTAATATTTTTTACTCATTATGTACTCTTACTTAAGAACCGATGAAATGTCGTAAATTGTGAAAAAAATATTGAAAAATTCGTGTTGTACTTCTTAGCACGACCGTGAACATATTCAATATAACCTTTGACGGTAATAAATTCCTCTTTCGTTATTAGTCGCAGAATTTTTTAATCATTTTTTCTTACAAGTTACGACATTTTATCGGTTATTAAATAGGAGTACAAATGAGTAAAAATATTAGGCATGCTCCCGTGTCTTCAACTTCAATGCCAGCTGGGATTTTAGCTTGGTCGTGCTGGGAAGCAACCTTCCTAGCACGACCTGCATATCTACGGTAATTGAGAGGTACAAAATCGCTAATTAGTGGTTTAAAATAGTACAATATGAGAGAAATTTATTACCATCAAAAGTTATAATGAATATGTTCACGGTCGTGCTAGCAAGTACAACACAAAATAAAATAATATGGCGTTAAAAAAAACGCCGAAGAGAAGAAATGCAATTCTATGTATCTGTTCACACATAGCGCTTTTAAAGCACGGCGCTTTATTTCGTACTGTATTTGACTTTAAGTGCTGGACGGTGACATTTAAGTTCAATTTAATTTTTTGTTATCTACGCCCGAAAAAAAAGCGCTCGTGTGAATGGGGACTTATGTTTTGATCGTGACCTTCAAGAGTCGTTAGTGTCAGATAAACCAAAATAAACTCACGCGGGTATCCATTCAGTACATTTTTGCTTGAGCACGCGTTGTGTAGGCTATTTTAAAAGTAGGTGTGCAATCTTGACGCCAGTTAAAATGTACTTTATTCTCTCGAGCATAGATTTTACGTTTGTTTGACTGTTTTTGGGAAGTGACTCTTCTGTACGTAGTATTATTAAGTATTCTGTGCATACACAGACAACCATAAATGATTTTATTTTACACTAGCACTTCGCCCCGCGACTTCGTCCGCGCTTATTTTGAACTTTGCTTCTGTGAATTTCGTCTCCCGCCACCCTCTTTATGGAATACTTTTAGAAAATCAATATGCAACTAAAATTCTATCGATCACAAAACAACCCTTTAGCAGTCGGTTTTCGCAACATCCCATCTTAATAAGCATCTACGTCCTAAAGATAAACCCCAGGGAAAATTTGAGACTCGTAGCACTTGTAGTAACGAAGTCTCATACAAACTCTGAAGTTAAAAACTACCCTTCTTAGGGGGAAATTTCCCGTCATAACCCCGTCTTAAGTAGCACCTACGTCCTAAAAGAACCGTCCTGTGAAACATCTAAAACTCCTAGTAGGTACTTGTAGTAATTAAGTTTCATACAAACTATTAACCTCAGAAACATTGGGGTTTGGGGTCCAACTTCACCAACTTCAAAACCCCGTCTTAATGAGCATCTACATCCTAAAAATAGCTGTCGCGTAAAATTTGAGACTCCCAGAATTTGTCGTAACGAAGTTTCATACAAACTACCAGGGGTTTAGGGGTTGGTTTATCCAAAACTCGTCTAAGGAGGAACCAACGTCCTAAAAACACATAAGCAAAATGTTTAACTTATAACTATCAAGAACAAAGTCCCGTTTTAGTGAGCATCTACTCCCTAAAAACCTCTATGCTTAATTTGACACTCCCAACACTTGCAATAACGAAGTTTCATGCAAACTAACAACCACAAAAACATCCCCTTAGGGATAGAATTTCAGAAAATCCCGTCATAGCTAGTACCTACATCTTAAAAAAATCTCCATGTATTTAAGACTATCTGTACCTATCTACCAACCCCAAAAACAACCCCTTAGGTTTCGAATTTCGCACAATCTCATCTAAGTGAGCACCAACGTCCAAAATCCCGTGTAAAATTTAAAACCCCTAGCACTTATAGTAACGAAAGTTTCATACAAACTATCAACACCAAAAACAACCCCTTAGGGGTTAAATCTCGCCGTAGTGCGTAATTCCTTCCTAAAAAGATACCATTACTTATTCAAAATTTGAGACGCCTAGCACTTGTAGTAACGAAAGTTTCATACAAACTATCAACACCAAAAACAACCCCTTAGGGGTCGAATTTCGAAAAACCCGTTTCGTAAGTAGCACCTACTTTCCAAAAAGAACCCGCATGCAAAATTTAAAACTCCTAGTACTTGTAGTAACAAAGTTTCATACAAACTGTCAACCCCAAAAACAACCCCTTAGGGGCGTAATATCGCAAAATCCGTTCTTAGCGAGTACCTACGTCCTAAAAAGAACAAAATTTTAAACCCCTAGCACTGGTAGTTTCCGAGATTTCGTGTCCTATGAGTGAGTGACCTTTTGCTTTTATATATATAGATACTAGTGCGGGAGACTGATATATAGAAACTCTTTACAATTTTTCTCTATGAATGTATTACTCTTTATTTTGTTTGTCACTAGTGCTGTCACTAATATGTCTTAAATAATATGTTAATTTTAAGTAATTCAAAACTTTTTTTAAAGGTTTTAGTTAAATCCCTAACCAATCGTGAGGTGCGAACGGTGAGAGTCGTTGAGTCACGTCGAAAAACACATCGTGGATCCAGCGATGTGATTTCTTATTGAGAATAGCATAGCTAGGCAAAGGTGACTGAGACGAAGCCTACGATGGAGCGAGCTTACCCAGAAAAAGCCTGTTCATTCTAACTTTGAAGAGAAAAGAATATGGATGCCAAATTCATTAAACACTTTGTTATGCCTCTCTGAGCTGCATAGAAGCTTCGCTCTAATCAGTATCAGTATTTGTGTTGAAGATGAGGACATGGAATTAGACGAGAGTCTTATCTCTGGGAAAAGTACCCTAGTCGAACGGAGGGTTTAATGGAGGAAGATGATTTATTGACAAGACTTTGCCACACGATACCTTAGAATTATTAATCAATGGATTCTTGGAGAATGACCTAGGTATATTTGGAAACAACGCGATTGTCATAATATTTATCTATTTAAAAGTTAAAACTATTCAGTTCAGTAGGTACTTCAAGAGACATAATTATTGCCAAAAAATAGTACCTGGTAATGTTTTAGACATTAACAAAATATTACTGTATGGGCAGGATTCCTCGATATTGTTGATAAAGATGATTAAATAAACAATTTTAAAAATGTTGTTTTTATTTTTACATAGTACACCTGATAAGTATTTTTATATTAGAGGGTTGCAAAAGGGCCACTACCAGCCAGCGCCGACTTACCTACAGGTTTAGGACCTAACGGCTCAGTTCCTGACGATGGGAAGAGACCAGACGACATGACGTTGGGATATTGGAAGGCGGGTGGGCCATTGGTGTGTGGCGGTATTTGTGTCGACACCGTTGCGCTATCTTTTATTGCAAGCACAGCGGGCTGTGCTGTCGCTTTTGCTGTGGTTGCTGAGACCCTCAAAAGGCGTGAAATATACAGCATTTACACCACTTCAACTGCATTTTTGACAGTGGTATCCAGTGATGACATCAGCTGGCGTTTTAGTGGACCAGGCAAAAGCCAGCCGATGCCAATTGGGTAATATTGTAGGTTGATTTGCTGGCGTCTGTACCACGCGAAGAAAACTTGAAAAACCTGAGTCGATTTCATCGATTAGCGCACCTTATCTAATAAAAAGAATTCAAACAGTTTTCTCTGTGAAATTTCTCAATAAATTATCGATGTTACAAGAAAGAAAATGAAGAAAAAGAAAAATCTGGCAACACAAACAACGTGCACGCTTCGGTCTCGCTTTCCCGTATTTGCTCTGTTTGACGTCGTTCATATAAAGCCAGCTAATACAACTGTCACGCCTCGCTTCGCGGGCACGCCTTTCTGTTTGACGTGGTCTCTGACGACTTCAGTTTCGGCGCGATATCGCTTCAAATTTCCATACATGACGTAACAAAAACGCTCCGCTTCGCCTTTGGATCGCTATAGATTCGGCACTGGCTTCATACAAAACGTCGGTTCGCTGCACCCTGTTTGACGTCTCCTTTCGCTTCGCATTCGCCTCGGAATCGGATCGGAATCGGTTCGCCTCGCTTTCGCCGTCCTGTTTGACAAAGGCTTTAAAAATGCCAATTTGATGGCATGACATCACAATTATTCCTAGAGTGTTAGTAGTAGTAAGTAAGTACCATTTAGAACTGTCCATTCGAAGGTAAATTAATAAAATAAAACAAAAAAATAAAGTTAAACTTATCTATTAGGTGCAATCTTAATAAATCAGTACAATAATTCATAATAAATTAACTTAACTATATGGTTGATATGAGACTACATTAGACCAGGTTTTCTTTATCAGATCAGAACCTTTTTCACCTATCATGATGGCAGGCGCGTTAGTGTGTGCAGCCGTCGGCCGCGGAATTACGCTACTGTCAACCACACGCAGACCGTCGACACCGTAAACCCGAAGCTCAGGGTCCACCACAGCATAAGGATCGGTATGAGGACCCATTTTACATGTTGCAATCTGATGATGTAGCGTTATCATCATAGTCCTAATCGCACACTCCCAATACGAATCGGAACCAAGAACAAAACTCCTACATGCTGGATACTCCGGTAAGTATAGTCTAGGACTATATTTATCAAACGCTTCAGAACTTGCCAGTCTAATGACGTGTTTAACACCATCTAACATTGCTGCCATGTCCTGTGGGTCAGTCAAGTAGTTACCGTACATTTTTGGATGTGAAAAAGGATTCGTGTCTTTAAGCTCTAGGTAGCCTTTGGATTTCGGTTGTATCAACATAACGACAGCTGACCACGTGTCTTTGCCATACAAAGGTGAGAAGGCGTTGTCATATATTGTTTTATCAAGTCTCCAACTTTCCCGGAGGTCACCTCCTGAATCTAAAACGAGAGAACCACCCATACTTAACAATTCAATGTCTGGCACATTCTCTGGATCCTGCGATACAGATGTCTTGACATAGCCAATGCCTTCAACAGCTCCAGTCGTTGTTAACAGTCCGTCTCCGAAGTGTAACCACCTTATAAGATTCTCCAATGTTGCGATTTTAGGCGCTAACAAACTGGCGTTAGTTGTATTTAATTTAAAAACAACTCCCGGGAAAGCGATGTGATCGTAAAGAGTCCTTCCTACTTGTAAGTTTGCGAGAACGGGAATTCCTAGCGATTTTAAATGCTCCTCCGGACCTATTCCTGAGAGCATGAGCAATTGGGGTGATGCTATTGGGCCCGCGGATAAAATAATTTCCTTACGGCAACGGACTGTGTGTTTGACTCCGTTCTTTATATAGTTTACGCCGTACGCTCTCTTAGTCTGAGGGTCTATAAGCACTTTAGTGACTCGTGCATCCGTGAGGATGTGCAGGTTACGGCGTTTCTTATGAGGGTGGAGGAATGCTTTAGAAGCGCTCATTCGATGGCCTCTGTCGATGGTCGCTTGCGTGTAACCGAAGCCAAGTTGATCTGGTGCATTGTAGTCGACGGTAGGATGACCGTTTTCTCTACCAGCTTTAAGGAACGCTTCAACGAGTCCAGTCCTGAAACCCAAACATCCCGTCAGATTCTCCCAAGTCTCAGTTTTAATTAAGTTAAAAACTTTGGATAGTAGAAATTAATAACAGTTGGTAACTTACTTGAATGGAACATTCGAGACTGTTAGCTCTCCATCGCGACCCCGGTATGGTTCGTTCCTGTACTTTTTCAGTTCAGATTTTTCTGATTTTATGTAATACTTCAAAACTTCGTCGTAGTTCCTGTAGATATGAGAAAATATGTTTAAGAGAGTTAATGGAAATTGAAGTCTCGTGTTAAAGAGAGTTAAAGAGAAAACTAAGTACCATAAATATGATTTCCATTAAGCACAAATTAAAAAAGAATCTATCAGACAAAAGTTATATCTGTAAAGTTGATGTAAATGTTTGGCGAGTTTAGAATTATGTAACAACTCAGTATTATAAGTTTTTGGCAATCAAATAAAACTCTTGTATAACAGATTGACCATCCATGATTGGAAACGTGGTTATCCTTGGAATATTAATTCTATGAAAATGCAGAAGTGATCACTGATTCAAATAACGTTTTCAAAGATCCGATTCAATGATATTCGATTATAACTTGAGAATCTTGTAGTTTATCCGGATACAATTTGAATAGAACAAAGTACGATATAAAACCATTTGAAGTAAGTTTGCAAGTATTTTAAGTATTTACAATACAATTTGACATATTCGTTTATTCATTAGTTATGTCCAATACCCACAATTTAAATAAAGGTACATAATGATGTACTTGTGTGTGAATCCAATGGGATTCACAATGTTTTGATGTGTCGTTACAACATTCAATCAAACCAATACGAAGCAGGAATGCGACTCTAGTTATTAAAAAATATTGATTGTACTCTAAATATAAGGGAGATGGTAGATACGAGTAGATACGTTATTACCGAGCTGCAGCAAGTTATATTAAGATTCTGAGCTCTGTGTCATTAGCCTTTGGTCTAACCGCGATAATTCAGCCAATTCTGTCCATTTACTTACATAGTTAGCGAGTTTTATAACATGTAAGAATTGAATAATATTTCTCGTCTACAGCATTTTTTGTACTACTAGACTGAACAATACAATTAGTCTGTTTTATGATTGTAACGTAATAAAGTTAGTAAAAGGCGCTTTTCCATTAGGCAAGTCTTGCATACACGTAACTTGAATTACAAACATGTTTTCGAGAGTGTGCAAATTGCATACAGGTTTCACTTGCGTCGATCCCAATTGAATTGGTTGATAGTTACTTGAAACAAATGTACAAGTCCAAACTACCTGCAATTTGTAGCTTGTATGCAGGTTTAGGTATGTACGAGTAACTTTTTAATGGTAACGCGCGTTAGTTTTAAATGAGCATAAATACAACCTACTTATAAAATATCTAGATAGTGTAGCCTACTTGGAGGTTATGGATTGTTTTGTTAGGACACTCGCTGAGAGAAACCACACCGGTGGCTGACTTCGGGAAATCTGTTGTAACGTACCGACCAACTTTTAGCAGAGTAGGGACGTTCAGACTTTGACACATCCCAGGGGAACCTAAACCTTTCATTAGGTCACACCATTGGGTTTATGATCACACTTATCCACGTTGAATCAGCTTGAGACAGTAAATGAGAGCTTTATGTCCATGCTATGATTAAAAACTACTCATTCGCCTCTTTTTGGTTCGGACGAAGCGACTCAATACCGAACCGTACTAAATATAACAGGCAGGATTAGACCAAACATTACACGTCGCGTCGATAGGTGTGCTCACTAAATTCTTTGAAATAGACTATATTTTTGTAAAGGGAGTATATACTATCTATATTTCAACGTGTAAAGGACGAGTATTTTAATTTATATAAATAACTAGCTTCTGCCTGCGACATCGTACGCGGATCCTGTTGCTTATTTATGCCAGCGACAAAGGGGTCGTCAAAATCGAAGATCTGAAACGTCTGATGTCGAATTCTTAGAGCCTGAGGACGGGAAAACAACGGGACGCGCATGACGATTCCATACGTTCCAGATCTTTCATTTTTGTAAGTCAACAGGAAATGCCCATCAAACTAAACAACTCTTGCTAAAACGTGATTCCTATAGAATTATGTTATACATAGTATAGCTGGGCTCTTGGAGTTCCACATCAGGTGTTCCAGATCTCAATTTTCATACGTCAACAGAGAGTGCTCATTAGGCTGAACAACTCTTACTAAGACGTCATTACTGTATATTATGTTATAGTGTAGCGAGGCTCTTGAAGTTCCACATCAGGTGTTCCAGATCTTCAAATTTATTCACTCAGCAGAAAATGCTCATCACGTGGAACAATTTTTGCTATGGCGCTATTTTTGTATCTCTTATAGTTTAGCTGATCTATTGCAGTTCTGCATCAGGTGTTCAAGTTTCCAACATAAATTATAGCCTAAATGTTGCCCAGACTTAATAGCTATACAACAAAAAATGATTATAGCGTGATGAAAAGTATACTATAACCAGCGTAGGAGTATGAAAAATAATTGTACCAAGTTTCGTCAAAATCCGTCGAGTAGTTTTTGTTTCTATAACGGTTATACAGACAGACAGACAATAATTTTATTAATTGCATTTTTGGCATCCCTAATCACCCCCTGATAGTTATTTTGGAAATATATTTCATGTACAGAATTGACCTCTCCACAGATTTATTATAAGTATAGATAGAAGATAGATTAATATATGTATATTTATAAATTACCAGCCATAGTTTCCATCAGCGGCGATCCTGTCCCAGTCCTGCGGGCGGCCTCTGGTGTACAACATATAGTTGATGACGCTGGTGCCGCCCAGAGCCTTGCCACGTGGCCAGTAGCAACGCTGGTCGTAGCTTCCTGCAATTTCCAATTATGTATTTTAATTAGGACCGAGACGCGTACGTGGGCTGGTTTGAAGCGAGCCAGGAAAAGAGTTGTTGGAAGGAATTAGGGGAGGCCTTTGCCCAGCAGTGGGGCAGTACAGGCACACACACTGTACAACACAAGGAGCCAACATTAACCGTCTTACCACAAAAAAAGTGAAACACCCGTTGAACACTTGTCTAAAAAATTGACAACGTCAAAACGACATTTCTCCTTGATATAAGGGTTGTTTTGCAGTTACACTTTTTTTAATCAAGCGTTCAACGGGCGTTTAGTTTTTTGTGGTAAGGCGGTTAAAGTCTTGTTACCTTGTTAAGTAATATTTTAAACATTTAAAAAACAAAGCTCATAAGGCGCTAATCTACCCATTCTAGGGCAACTCGATTTAGGTTGCCATCAACGAGCTAAGAAAAACAGCTCACTGCAAGGCATTGGCCTCTCCCTAGCTGCGTTACAATACTGCATCTGATTTTTAAATTGACTACGAGTATTCCCAGTTACTATTCCAGGTTCCGTAGACCGGTAGACCAAAATAACTCAGCATCATCATTATTATCCAAATGAGGTAACAGGTAACTATTATAACCCAGGCACCGTGACTTTGGAACATGAAGGTGAAGGGCATAGGAGGACTGTTTTAGTCTTACAGTCCCTTTCGCCCAACCCAGGGAGGATTTATTTGATGATTTTACCACCAAAAAACAAAAAAGTTCAGTAAATCGCATATCTAGTACAAATGTAGGTCATATTGTCACAACATGTATTATGAAAGTTTTTTATAGTATACATATAACAAGACCTCGTGTACGCGGACAGTGACCTCAGTGTCAAAAGACGAAAGTTTAATTAACTTTATTGCTACAATTATAGCATTAAAATACTAGGCCATGACTCACTAAAATAATGTCCATAATGCTTTAGCTTAATGTATTGTTTTGTATTTGTGTTTTGTGTGGTATATGAGAATACATTAAAATGTAGGTATGCTGGTACTGCCTATCGTCGCGTTGCCACGATAGGAACGCAGGGCATCCGAAGAAACGTGTGAGCGGTTAGGCTGTGAGAAAGAGACAGAGCTATACAAGTCGTTTAGCGCCATCTCGTTCCCTGGAGCCTTACCACGAGCTCTTAACGCGATCCAGTTTAGGCTGTGGGAAAGAGACAAAGCTATACAAGTCGTCCAGCGCTATCTCTTTCCCACAGCCTAAACTGGATCGCGTTAAGAGTTCATGGTAGGCCACCAGAGAGGAACTACTCACGCTTCACGCTGACTGCACGCGGATGGTCAGCGCTGATGGGTCAATATGCTATGTAGTAAGCGCTAAGCGCCGTCAGCGCTGAGCGGTCAGCATTACTCAGAAACGCTACCTTACTACATACATAGCATATTGACCCATCAGCGCTGACCATTCGCGTGCGGTCAGCGTGACAGGAAAACCCGCCAAAGACGCCAGGGTAGGTCACATGAGTGGGTTTCTTCTCAGCAAGTCCATTCAGCTTTCAGGGAGAAAGGACTCATTTTATGATTCGGTGAAATGGAACAATATTTATTTAACAAGTATGAAGTATGATTCGGTGAAATGGAACAATATTTATTTAACAAGTAGGTAAAGTTATCACTTTCACACGTCTTTGAAATAAAAATTAAGTGCGGCCGGTGTGCCGATTACCTTGAGAAGAAACAGCCGAAACAAACTCAGAGGTCACAGTCTCTTTTAAAGTCCAGATATTACATTTTTTTTGCGTGGTAAAATCATCAAATGAGTCCTCCCACCCGGGGCAGAGCGGAGGGACTGTCAGACTCATACTGACTAAAATCTACGGGGTCCTTCAATAGCCCTTTTCGTTCCGGGGTCACGGTAATTCGTGAGTCCCGCGACCCCGGCAGGCTATGGCCCTCTAAAGGGGGGCCCCGTCATTAGTCTAGATATTACATACCTAGGTCAGGTTATACGAGGACCATACTGTTTTGTGTCTGAAGATGGTCTTTTGAAGAAAGAACCATGCAGATTTGAGTGGACCTGTCCAGTTTGTGCAAGCATTTGTCAGTTATCGTGTTGCTCGACTCATAACTTAAGGAGCTCAACGACACGATACCAAATAAAAGATATTTAGGATGATTTTACACCAACCCAAAATAGGTATTTTGGTACTAAGACAGCTGATATTTTGGTGGCCAATGAATCATAATTGTCATTAGTTAGCAATTTTCAGTCAAAACGCCAGAACTGTGTCTAGAAAGTATAGGTAACTCTAGAACTCAGCCGCATGCCAATAAAACTCACATTTTTAGGGTTCCGTAGCCAAATGGCAAGAAACGGAACCCTTATACATTCGTCATGTCTGTCTGTCTGTCTGTCTGTCCGTCCCATGTCACAGCCCTTTTTGACGAAAGTATAAGAGCTACCCTGTTGAAACTTGGTAAGTAGATGTATTATGTAAACTGCATAAAGGCCTATTCAGACCTAAGCGATATTCGCTGCCGCTGTGGGTAGAGGTACATACCGCGCGGGTTTCGCTCAGGTACTCAGTATCAAGTACCGCGGCTAGAGCGACCTACCGCGCGTTATTCTACCCACAAGGATAGCGAAATCCGTTTTGGTGTGAACAGTAATATTACCGCATAACCACTGAGTTTTCTCTGCCGCAGACGGTAGCGAATACCGCTTAGGTCTGAATAGGCCTTTAGGATTTTCACACAAAAATAAAACAAAAACCAAATTTGGGGGTACCCCCGTACTTAGAATTGAAACTCAAAACATTTTTTTTCGCCTGACCCATACGTGTGGGGTATCTATGAATAGGTCTTAAAAAATGATATTGAGTTTACTAACATCATTTTTTTCTAAACTGAACGGTTTGCGCGAGAAACGCTTCCAAAGTGGTAAAATGTGTGTCGTCCCCCCTGTAACTTCTAAAATGAGAGAATGATAAAACTAAAAAAAATGTATGATGTACATTACCATGTAAACTTCAACTGAAAATTGGTTTGAACGAGATCGAGTAATTAGTTTTTTTTTAAGCCTCATAAATCGTCAACCGCAATTTACTTTTCAAAGTTACAACCAACTACAATAACGTTTAAATTATGTTACTTGCTGCTACGGAACCCTTCATGGGCGAGTCCGACTCGCACTTGGCCAATTTTTTTTCATGCTCTGCTGAGAAATGATCTGCCAAGTTCACCGACATCCTTTTTGGTGCTTAAAGTTTTTGGTGTCTTGAGGTACTAAGTTTTTTTTTTCTACAGTTTTTGAATAATTTGTGTTAAAAATTGTAAACCAAAAAAAATGCTAATTTATGTCACATGCAGCTCGGTTGTACCTTCTACCAAGGTTATTTTATGAATTAAAATGTGGGATCCATAACCAGTTACAGATTTCTTTACTTCGTTAAGATAAGAAACACAATTTAATATTGTAAGCCTACCGACACAACGACACTGACACAACTTCCTCATGCATTGTATATATTATTATGTACGTGATTAATCTACACTATAATATTATAAAGCTGGTTTGTTTGGTTGAACACACTAATCTAAGGAACTACTGCACGCGTAGCATGACCACCGTAGAAACGAGTTATATCGACGGGAGAATCGACAAACTGACAGATTGAAGAAAGATCTCTATCGTCCTAAGCATGGCGATGTTTGACAAGTAGAAAAGAAATGTTTCTTCTCTACGATAGAAAGAAGTCTACAACGTCGAGCATGGCGACAATATTTTCTCTACTTTTGACACTTGGGGGAAGACACATTTCTTCTTTTTATGAGAAACTTGTCTACATCAAATCAGACCTAGACAAGATTCTTTTTATAATATTCTTGGTGTTTATCAACTTAAATTTGTTTTAAAAACAAGTAAGGGTCCTCCCAACTCAATCGATTTAGTTTTTAAGCGATAAAGAATAAAAAAAGGCTGAATGAAACATAATAGGAAAGTGCATCAAACTTTTTTTTGTACGAGGTCCATGAAAAATTATAAAGTGAGAAACTTTCAGTGAAATAATGCAGACAGCTAATCTTTCCAATGTTTTATTACTAGACAAAAATATTTTAATTTAACAAGAATCTACGCGTCATCAGTCATAGACATGCAGCATGGACCCAACATTATCTGCCTAAAATTTCCATAATCACAATTTGTGATAATTATAATAAATATCTGTCTCCTATAACACATAGATAATGTTCTACACTTGTAGACTCGTGTCCATACTGTGTGTCTATGGTGTGGAACCTTTTTGCGTTTTGTTGTCTCTTTGATTTATGTGCAAAAAGTTTTTTGTAATTACAAATGAATGCACATATTACTAGAATTATGGATAATTCTGTCTGATTCTAAGAAATCATTTTAATTGTATTGAAAACTTAAGAATTTTACACGTTTTTTTGGATAACTAAACGTTTTAGTTCATTCACAGCTCAGTCATTCGCCGTTGCTATGGAAAGAGAACTTATGTCTTGTCTTCATAGAAACGCGAGTCTACACGTCGCGCCATGCTCGGGCAGAAGACATATCAAGTGGAATAGAAAGAGCTTTGTCTTTTCTTGGTAGAATAGAGATAGAATCGCCATGCTACGCGTGCTGGTACGAATTGCAGCCGATGGGGAAGAAAAGTTCTCAAGTAGCATAGGCAGGCCTCCCACTAGGTGGACCGATGACATCGTGAGAGTCGCGGGTAACCGATGGATGCAAGTGGCGAATTGTCGTTCGGTGTGGCGGTCTAAGCGGGAGGCCTATGTTCAGCAGTGGACGTCTTCCGGCTGATGATGATGATGAATTGCAAATTTTTTTTGTGTTGGATAGCCCTTCATATGCCGCGCCAGCATACGAAAGGATAGTCTACTTACTGAGGAAGGATATAGGTTATGTAACATCACGCTACGGCTATTAGGAGCAGAGCAACAGGACGAAACCACGAGGAACAGCTAGTCTATGTAACATCACGCTACGGCTATTAGGAGCAGAGCAACAGGACGAAACCACGAGGAACAGCTAGTCTAGTGCAGTTACTTTAACTCGTATGAAATAAAATACCCTTTATGTGAAACTAAACTAAGGGCTCGGCGTACACCCGGGAAGTCGGCCGTGCTTCCATCTTGATGAATGGGTTATCTTATTAGTTCGGCATGACCTAGAATTTTTCTGTTCTCATAAGGCTTTTTCTAATACCAGAGATAACATACCTAATACACGCACATACATCAAGCTTGTAATCCCGAGCTTATGTAGAGCTAAACTGTTAAATCTATACTAATATTATAAAGCTGAAGAGTTTGTTTGTTTGTTTGTTTGTTTGAACGCGCTAATCTCAGGAACCACTGGTTGGAATTGAAAAATTCTTTTTGTGTTGGATAGTCCATTTATCGAGGAA
Organism: Agrotis clavis; assembly: GCA_954870645.1. Taxonomy (NCBI): domain Eukaryota; kingdom Metazoa; phylum Arthropoda; class Insecta; order Lepidoptera; family Noctuidae; genus Agrotis; species Agrotis clavis. Next base: position 14,346,880 of record OX940922.1, read on the forward strand.
GGCTATAGGCTATATAACATCATGCTATCACCAACAAGAGCGGAGCAGCAATGAGAAATGTTTCAAAATCGGGAAAATTTATTCCTTTTCGAGAGCTTTCGTTGCGTGCTCTGCGTAAACGGTTAAAGATACGCAAAAATTATGTACTACGGAATTATTCGTCATAAAAAGTTCTAAAATAAAGTCCGCGTGAGCATATATCTATCTTTTAAGATTAAGTCACTGTAACCTTTTTTATAGAAATCAAATTTGTTTTAAAGTAATGCTTTATTTGCGAAGGTATTTTCATTAATATGATATTAATCCTTATCAAAATAAATACGTTAATCATCACAAGCATTTAATTTTGAACAAAATTGCCCTTGACATCGTTTGATTTCAATGAATATCTTAGGAGATATCATAGTTTCAAAATAATGTGACATTATTTTGACAAAATTATTACTGCCTGGGCAATACTGAGCATATCATAATTGCGCGTGAGGGAAAGTGCGCCCTCTACCTCTCACCCGAGCCACCGCTAAAGACGCCCAGGGAAATAGTGGGTCATATTCCAGCCGCTTACGGACGGGGAGTAATGGGTAGCTTGAAGTCCGACGGCATGTATCTAAGAAGCACTGGCCAATCCCCGCTGCATAGACAAGTCGAGGCGCGGCGGGAAGAGCTCCGGCGCCATCTCAGGGGGCGGTATGGATCCTGTATCGAATGGGGAAGGAAGAAACGCCTGGGTGTCACCACTGCGAGGATTGCCCGGAGGACACGGTAGAACATACGGTGCAGGACTGCCCCGCTTGGGCAGAGCACCGCTGTGTCCTCACAGCGGCGATAGGCACTGGTCGAGGCCATTGCTGCGGGAGACGCCCACGGCAACGGACGTCGCAAGACGATCTCTGGCCAACAGGCGTGGGCATTCGGGCGATGAGTAATGGGCGACTCGCTGTCCGATCATGGACCATGCCCGGGTCGACGTCAACGTTGTGTTCCACGCGCGCCTCAAAGAGCGTCAGCACAATGACGGGGACCAAACCCCTTAGAGGGCCAAAGCCAGTCGGGGTCGTAGGACTTACGAGCTACCGTGACCCCGGAACGTAAAGGGCTATTGAAGGACGCCGTGGATTTTAGTCAATTACAAGTCTGACAGTCCCTCTTGCCCAGCCCTGGGTGAGAAGACTAATTTGACGATTTTATGACGCTAAAAAAAAGCATAAAGAAAATATGATTTGTATCGGTTTCCTCCCACAGCGCTTCGCACTAAAAAATACATTGTTAAGTTCCGACATCCACGCGAACGAAGTCGCGGGCACAGCTAGTGTTATACATGAACTTACTATTGCAAACTCATATTTTGTCATTCATATTTATGCACCGTTAAACAATGCCGTGTAAGAAGTGCAATATTGCCTGCGCTTTGCGAGCCTGTTGCTATCAAAAGGGTAAAACTCCAGATTCTGCACTGTTAGTGGGAGATTTCTTATAGATTGAGCCTGTAAAGCTGAATTCCCACGGTGTGTGATATTGTGAATGGATGTGGACCAGGCCGCATCGAGACGCACAATGGGAAGAGTATTGTCTGTGGTAGAGCTGGAGCCTTATGCTCTCTGACATCCCCCCCCCCCTTTTTCATCGCGGTAAAATCATCAAATGAGTCCTCCCACCCATACTGTTAGACTTGTACTGACTAAAATCCAAAGTGATCCTTCGATAGCCTTTTACGTTCCTGGGTGACGGTTACCTGATGAGACAGACCCGCGACCAGGCATGGATGGACCATAAAGAATTTCACTAGTTTTCACTTTCTAGTGTTCGCAGGAGCCTTTTTTGCGAATTTGCGATGCGTGGTTGTCCGTTTTCAAATGCCGTGTGCGAAAACCCGCACAATCACGCACCGTGGGAAGCCACCTTTACACTTTTTTTGATTTAGAAATCGAACCCAGAACCAAAGCTCAGCGGTAGTAACTACTACACCAACAAGACAATTAACATGATGTAGAGATAAAACATTTGGAACCGAGAAATAATTAGTTATAATAAGTTATTAACTCAAAACAATGCTATTTAAATTCAAGGAGAACAACCCTTTGTATAAAAAATATTACCTATAAATACAATAATTCCGAATCTGTTTTTGACCCCGTACTTATTTCGTTATTAAATAAAATTGATAACATTGTGGTGTCTTGTTTTTTAATTAAGTAATGAAAATAATTATATCTTTTTTTACATAATATATTTTGGAGGCTCTTTCACTTGTTCACAAATCGGTCATCATTTAACAGACATACCTTAAATCTGAAGAAGTTATCACAACATACGCTTTGGACAATGCATGCTGAGTATTGTCAACTATTGGGGCTATCGCTACAGATGCAAGCGATTTGTAACCGAAGAATAGGTGTAATAGGAATTTTCTAGAGTTTCGTCGCGTTACTGAATACGAGTATTGCTGCAATATCTTTTATTTATTGTAAAACCATTTGCATTTGACGGGGCCTCCTTAGAGGGCCAAAGCCTGCCAGTGTCGCCGGACTAAACATCTACCGTGAACCCGAAACATATAGGGCTATTAAAGAACACCGTGGATTTTAGTCAGTACCACTCCTTAGGTGACCACGCTAAAAAAAAACCAATTTTATTTTTAGCTTACCTAAACAAACGCCAGGTTGATACTCCATGGTGTAAGGCCAGACATAGTCAGTCAGTTGCATCGTGGAAACCAAAGCAGGAACATCGTTGAGCAGGTTCTCTGGCTTTCCGGCTTCGATGACAAGCACCATGGCTTTAGGTTTGTCCTCAGTCAGGCGAGCAGCTAATACGGAACCCGCTGACCCTCCCCCCACGATAACGTAGTCGTATTCATCAAGTGGACATTTATATCCTGGAAAAGAAGCGATATTTTTACATAAGAAACGATTTCTAGAACTATGTATTTTGTGGGCCTTATAGGATTTTAAATGTTGTATTAAATAATGTTTCAATATCAACGCTGAGCATTAATTCTTTGCAAGTTGGTAGACAGGATCCCAAATATGTCTACGTGGCCAATTTATAAATAGCAATATGGTTCTTTTCAAGTTTATTAGAAAATTCTAGCAAAATAGATTAAAGATTTAGCAAAAATAAAGAGCACGCGACTAGTAACTGATTTGTGTGCTGCAAAAGATTTTCTCAGAATTAAAAAAAATTGAATGAAGTATTTCACGATCTTGACAGGCTACCTTAAAAAGAGCGATACTTGTCTGTGGAAGGGATCTTTTAAGTGTCATGTTTCTGTCGCAACCTTCAAGTAAACAATACTATAATTAAAACTTAATATCTGGAAATAAAACGAAAACAATGAGATTCGCCACCCGATAATTTACGCGATACATAACAAAACTATGGCCGCAATTTAACAGATTTTTTAAAAAGAATTTTGAATTTTCAGGAAACATGTGTAAATCTCAAAACGAGGAGCTTGTGGCTAATAAATGATTACAGCCGCACAGGCCGATCTTCTGGGTAAAGCCGCGCTTGCCGAGGTTGATGGGTGACCATCTCTCATAGCGAGTTTCCTCCGTGTGACTCGGAAAGCACGTAAAGCTGTTGGTCCCGGTTGTCATTTGTAGAACTTTAGTAAAAAACGAAAAAAAAAACACCCATGTCTACCAACCCTACCAACCCGCACTGGGTAAGGGTGTAGTAAATTAGAGACCTATAAAATATAGAATGTCCAAATTCTTAATAGGCCACTGAGAATTAATTGAAGCCAAAAAAAGGAAGAAAAAATTATCCCCTTCGTTCGATTCCTACGTAAAACAAGTGAAAATTTTTTAATCTAACTCTCGGTTAAATCTAAGTAAAGACCATTCCATCTCACAGAGTGGAAGATGGGACACACACATCCAAAGATACAACTGTGGCTTTTGCAAAGAAAATGAAAACACTGTATGCTGATTATGGTTATGTACAGTCACGAGCAATAACATGTATACACTTAACAAAAACCAAACGCAAATTACACCTGAAATACTGGCTTCCACTTTGAAATAAGACCTATATCGTAATAGTATGACTCCCAAAATAAAGGTCTAATGAAAAGACAAAAGTTTAATCAATATGGTAGCAGAAAATCGCTTTTGATTACTGCTTAGTGTATACATACTATTGCTCGTGACTGTATTATGTACCTTTTGGTAGAGGATATGGATCCCGCAAAAACTCGAAAGGATCCTTCTCATTTGGTTTGTAGTCAGCGAGTACGCCCATCAGTGTATTTGCCAGCACATCGTTCTTCGTATTAGGCGACAAAGGTAAGTAACGCTTTTGTCTCTGATTTTCATTTCCTTGTAACAGCTCTTCTGTATCCACCTGTAGACCTGAGCCCCTGCTGGCTTCCGTTCCATTTTGCTTCAGTGGATATGGCCATAGTATCCGCCCTTTTCTGTAATCTGTTTCATCTTCAACAGATGCGAATTCTTCCTCTCCGTAGTATTGACGGGCGTAAGTCAACGATAGTGTTGATATTACGAGTAAAATAAGTGAATATATTAGCCTCATTTTGTCTGGAAAACAAAAAAAAAACATATATGAATTTAATAAAACAAAAGTAGAACAAATAACATAGGTAAACATAGTGGAAAAAGTACAAGACCGATGTAGGTCAACGTGATGTCATGCTTATCCGTTATTTCGTGAAATATTTAAAATGTACCACAGAATGAATTTTCAAACATATATTTTGGTCCTGATCGATGTTCACTCGTCAAAGAAAAAATGAAAGTAAAAACATTTACATCTTATCTGATAAAATACCACGAAGACACGTCATTACGAACGAAAGTAAAAATAAAAACTGACAACAAAATTTACATAAAATGGCAATAGCAGGATATTACAGTGTACATCATTTAGACATAATACGTTGACCGTGCGTGTTGACTTTTATAATGTGCAACTTACAACATTTAAATAAATATTTTATTTAATAAAAAGAGGTCTTGTGAGAGTGGATTTAAATCATTGCCATACCGTATATTAATATGAAAAAGTTTGTTGGGAAGATCAACACGTGTTGATTTTTATCTTTAAAACTTGTTACCCTAGGTTCAGGTTGAGGAATTATTTAAATACAATTTTATCTTGCTAACTGTACTTTTTGACAAGCACACTTGATACTGATGACGAATCGGGAATGTAAATATAAATTAATCATTTGTAATATCACTAATTCCGATCTATGATAATTACAGATGATGTTCTTCACTTCCCTTCATCATATTTGATCGATCATCAATTAATTTAATTACATGTTAATTTGTCCTGATTCTGTACTAGTGTTTAATATAATCGGTTAAATTAAATGCAAATTAAAGTTAGCTTATCGTGTTCACAATAACATTCGTAGTTCATTATAAATTCAGCTTGCAACGAACAGATTGTACTAAAACTGAAAACCGCAATATTCTTGTTACGATTGTTAAGAACGAACGTATTGTTGTTTTCATAATTTATAAACTTTGAACCGAAATATTTAATCTGTATGTATATTAAAATTCAGTTTTTATCTATTAATGTAACTTGGTTATGCACTTGGAGTTTATACACACACAAGTTAAATTAACCGGTTCAATTAATAACAAATAACTTTGTACTTTACTGAGCTTTTTTGAACAACGGTTCAAGTTGACATGTTTGGATAAACAAGTGACAGTTAGCATTCAATTTGCGGTAAAAAGTTCGCAAATAAAGTTTAGCACTAATGGGTTTTTTAAGTTGAATTGGAATTTAAAACAAATATCTAATTATCAATTCAGTACAGCTCTGTTATACATAATTTACTCGTAGTTATATTGGTGAAATTGAAAAAAAAACACTATACAGGGTCATTTGAAAAACATATACTTATGGTTAACAACTTTTACTATAACCCTGAAATGACAATAGTACATTTAAAAACATCATACAAAATGGAATATTTAACCGTTAAAATGTATGAAATGCCTAAATTAAAAAATAAAATGTCTATAAGCATTTTCAGCCCATGAAAGATTGTAAGTATTTTACAAATAACTCTGGATATTTACGAAAAACGAAGGCAATAAACACATTGAATATTTTTGGATGCGGAAATAATTACAAAAGCTGAAATTCTTGACTGTGATCGGAAATGAAATTAAATGCGTCACTCACCTTAAAATTATAAACTAACTAAAAATAAATATATATTTTTAATTCCTTAATTTTGTGCGACCCTCACGTCCTGCCGCTGCAGTGAATGACCGAGGAATGATAGTAGAGCATTCCTCAGAGTCGCAAGAGTGAATGCGTATGCGCAGTCGCGAGCTTGCCTTGACCCCGCACTTGAATTTACCGTTAGTTCGACATAATGACCAATATCAACAAGAACTCAAGTATTTACCAAAGTCCTTAAAACAGGTACAGTTTGGTTTTAAACCGTGTTTGTGGTGACATAATATTTATTCAATAATGAATCACAGTAAGTAAAGCGTTTGCCTTATTAACTCCAAGGAATCTTTGCTCTGGAGTTGCATTAGGGAGATACTCTCAGGAGTCGTGGGACTTTTCAAAAAGTTATCGTGACCCTGGAACGTAAAAGGCAACTGAAGGAACACGGTGGATTTTAGTCACAACCAGTCTGACAGTCTCTTTCACTCCACTGAGGGCTCGGTCTCATTTGATAATTTTACCACATATAAAAGGGAGACTCTCGTATACCGGATGATGACTTGTCTCCGTCGTTAAGGCGAGCCTATTTAACAGAAAGTACCGCCATCTACTCCGGCCACCGGGGAGAGTGGATGACCCGATTGGGCGGAGCATGGTCATGTCTTCATGGAGACGACAGGTGGCGACGACCTTTCGCGTCCGGTCCTGGTCTAGGTCATTGTACGGAGGGAGGGGGAACGTGAAGCAGTTACGTCCTCCTGCGAAACTTACTAATGCTAGCGAAGGTGCAGGTGGAACGTTAGAGGGAGAGGCAATCCTCGTCTTAGTGACGCCCGCCGCCGTGGGAGACGCCGAGGGCGTCGGGGAGCGACTGGCAACATCGTGCGTAGGTCGGTGAGGTAGGTTGGATCAAGTACCACGCCCGACTTGACACCGCGTCGTGTCAAACTGACTGAGATATTGGTCCCAGTCAGATTGCCAAAAGCTTGCCAAAGGATTGCGGGAATGTATTCAATGTTAATCAAGTCTTCCCTTCCGCTACACCCAGAGTGGAAGGAGCTTATTTGATGATTTTCCAACCCTAAAAAATATAAACAGTGGTCGGTACTCACGAGATTGTGGGAACGAAATAACGAAAAGATGTTTCAAGTATTTTTATTTATTCTATTCTCATTTATGTTAAATAAATTAATTAAAAAATGTTATCGTAATCTAACTGAATGTAGAGCAGTGTTTATGCAATTTTGGGTTCAGTATTCAACTAGTCAAAACTACAGAGATCGTACGTGTGAACACGTGGACCATTTTAGCAATCTTGAAATGCAATAATTATGCTATTGCTAGATATCGCTACAAGCACAGATTTGGAAAGTCACGATTGCTCGGGCGTGTCGCGTGGTAGGTACGTAAGAACCAATTTTGTCACCTAAAAAGTCGATAAAAAATTGAATTTTTATAAACTTTTTCTAAATTCTTTCCGAAATCAGCAACAACAAAAATCATAACCCTGCTTTTGGCTTTGCCATAGTCGGGTAAAAACAGCCAACTTTCGTGGCATGCGACAGCAGCATTACTGAAATCTATATAACTATGAAAATGCTTCTTCTGCTGCTGTAGCGAAATTGCCGCCTGCTGCTGCGATCTTGCGGTGACCGCAGACGACATACCTATTAGCTACAGTTCTCTAAGCAAGCTCATTTAGATACTGTAGCTTGAGTAAGCTCGCTCCATCGTAAGTTTTGTCTCAGTCACCTTTGACCTGGTGAAGAGTCAATTAGACCCATTTGATATGGGTTTGATTTTGACTCTAGTCAAAAGAGGTACTCTCAAATGGACGCCAGCCTCAAAAAATTACTGGGACTGCACCAGAATTACATCTTTGATTTTTTAGTTTGCATATTTGGCACAGCTATCGAAAATACTCGTATGATAAGGATACTATAAGTACACGACCGAACATCTACTAAAACACAAAATTATAATTATGTACATCGAGTTCTCATAATGATTAAGTGATTCACAGTAACTCATCGAAACGTGAATGAGTAGGTACAACTGTTGAAAGGAGTGATCCCGTTAAATACTAACAAAGGAGGACAAACACGAGAGTATATCTTATAGTTAAATACACAACAAGCCTTTTGCTGAGGTATTCCGTTACTGGGCATTGCACGTAAGAACATCACAAAGGAAAAACAAATGTCAGCAGGTGTGACTTATAATTATTCATAGGAAGTTACGGCCATATATGAGAAAATTAGATAAGAATTCTCTAAGGAAACTGTACTGTATGTTAATGGTGGTAAACAAGTAGGGGTCAACGCACACGGAGACGGGAAGCTGCACGAACATTGTAATAGACCGACTCAAAATCTAACTTTATTTATTTACTACGCGAAAAGATACTCTCACACAAAATTTCCAGTAGGTATCATCACTTCATGTAACGCGTCACGTGTCGCGTCACGTCGCGTTTTGATGTGAACTGTAAAGGTGAATGAAATGTATCGCTGTGTTATAGATATTTGTGGTGATTTATTACCGCTCATATTTAGCCTTCTTAACATAGATTTGAGAAGTAAAACTAGGATATCACGTTTTTGTACTTACTGTATCTGTACACAAGTATAAATTTTGAATAAGTAGGTACTCAAACGCTTTCATGTTTTGAAGTGTGTATTTTGTTCTAGTATCCCATAAGTTTTGGGTTTGAAAGGTAGAGTTTTGGGTCGGATTTAGTTTTTTTTTATGATAGATGTCAGGGTTAGGATGGTTGAGACACTCTGTAAAGAGAGGTCTTAGTCGACTTGGAAATAGATTTACTGTGTACTAGAACATGAAAGTACACACTAGTGATGTTGCGAATGTCTAATTTTTGACATTCGCGAATGCGAATGCGGATGCAAATATTCAATTTCAAAATTCGCGAATGCGAATGCGAATGCGAATATTGACTTTTCAATAAAACGCATGCAAAATGATAGATGGTTTGACATTACATGTCAGACATATTTAAACCGAACATTGGCCAAGTCCATATAGTTGAATGAATGTCACGAGTAGAGATGTGCCTGATGGCAATATTCCCACTGCCGGCAATATTCCCAATATTGCCACTGCCGGTAAAATACCAAAATTGCCGGCAACTTTGGCAATATTGCCAAAGTTGCCAGTCAAATAACACCAGTATATTTTATTATTACTGCAGGTGCAGTTTATATTACTGTAGATAATACGTTGCGGCATTAAGTCCGCCTTATAAAAACTACTAAGTTGTTACTCTAAACGGTGATTTACTGATTATGTAAAAATTACCGAAACAAATGCATTAAAATAATGTTATTTTTGTTGATTATTTGTAGTTTTGACAGAGATTTATACTTCCATATTGTATAGGTACTTATACTCGTTGTTTTTGCTATGTGATTTTGCATGAAAAACTAGTAGCCCACTCAACGAACAGTTATAGAGGGAAATTCTTGGAACACGATTTTGGACTACGTTACTTTGTTTGAACTAGTTAGGAGGTGAATATAATTATCAAAAGTCCCCGCCACTAGCCCTTGAGCTGTGGGGGAGGGGGTTTTAAAGGTTCCATTTTTTGATTTTTCACTTATTACTCGGAAACCATGCCTCCTAGCGGCGTGGTTTGTATGAATAAAACAAAGGCTGAATAAATTTCCTATAAGTTTTATTGAGTAACCATTTCGATATCATGTATAGTTTTCAAAAAAACATATTTACCTTTTTGCATTCGGAAAGTCTTATTTAATATTGCCATAAATCCAGAAAGCAGCAGCAGTCTTTTCAGGCTCTCCCTGTAGTACCTACTCCTCCGTGTGTTTTTGTGGGCAACTCACACTTGACTAAAAATTAATACCTACCTATACGAAAATTGTTTACAAGAAAAAAGAACTAAAGTTTCCAAAGATAGTTTTTCCGCATCTCTTATGGGTGCGGATTTCCTCCTACATTGTACAGTCCTACCTAGTCTGTAAGTACCTAGTATAATTTAAAATGAGTTTCTAAGCTAATTTTTACTGCTCCCTCGGTGGGGGAAGACAAGACATATCAAGCTTGATGGTGGTCACCGAATTTAAAAACTACTTATAGCTGGTGGACATTGAGAGAGACCCGAGGGGGCCTCCAGATAAAGATCTGGAGGCCCATATCACCTCAAGATGCAGCATGCTGGCTCTGTTCATCGCAGGTGCTGAAGGGAGGATCTGAATCAACTGCTACTGCTTTCTGGATCTATGGCGATATCAAATACAACTTTCCAAATGCGCGAAATTAAAAATGTTTTTTCCCCTAAATTACAGACTTTCAAAAGCGGATACCTCGAAAACTATGAAAACTCGAAAACTTACAAGATCTTGAAATGCTTACTGGGTAAAACTTACGTAAAATTGATTTAGTTTTTTATTTTGTTCACACACGCTATGCTGCTAGAACACATGGTTTTCCGAGATGTAAGCGAAAAACCAAAAAATGGTACATTCAACCCCCCCCCCCCCCCTAGAGCTCATGGTTTTGATATGTTCACCTCCTAACTAGTCCAAACAAAGTTACGTGGTAAAAAATGTGTTTCTAGAATTTCCCTCTATGCTTTGAGCATTCGTTGACTAGATTAAACTACAACATTAAAATAAATTATTCGAATTTATACCTTTTTATTCAATATTTACTCAATATACAATGATCGTCAATTCTTATCTTAAAATGTATGTGTAATTTCTTATATTCACAGTCGTGTGCGGCAACAATGGGCAATATTGCCGGCAAAATACCGGGAATATTGCCAAAATTGCCGGCAATTTTGGCAATTCTACAAAAAAAAAAAAAAAAATGTATATAATGTAGACCATGGTCTGTAAATGCTAATTTTAAGTGTGTTACATAGTTTTCGCACTCACTTTGACTTAAAATTAAGCAATATTCCCAAATATTTCCACTCCCGGCAATATTGCCGGCAATATTTCCACCTATATTCCCACCTTGGGCAATATTGCCGGCAACGGCACATCTCTAGTCACGAGTGTCACGACTTATAAAAATTATTAAAATATTTATTTTTTTGTTTTTCTCTTTATTCTATTTTAATATAACCGTGTGATAGGACTCATTTGATGATTTTATCACGAAAAAAAGGAATTTTGTCATTTTTGTTGCGACTTTGTTAATATTTTAATACAACCGGAATAACAGAAATAGTTCAATTTAGTTGTCTAGTACTTCAAGACTATTCCGTTACATGCAGTTTCCAATTCCATATTCAAATTTTAGAAGTAAATTTAAAATAGTGTTTAAGAAATATTCGCAAACATTCGCACCGATTTATGCAGATGCGAATGCGAATATCAAAAAACTTGCGAATATTTGCGAATGCGAATATTCGCAACATCACTAGTACACACCTATTGACTAATATTCCATGATCATACTGCCGATGACATTGAAATACATTTACACCATAACACGACATGGCAAACGAGATCAAATGGTTACGTACAAAGCAGTCACTTGATTACTAAACGTGTAATGTGTGCAATTAATATATAAGTAGGTAGATGCATTAAAATGACACAATATTATAATCTAGTTACATGAACATTAGTATGTAGATATACTTATTTTGAGCAAGAACTTTCGCAATGAGTCAAACTGTTGTGCCAGGCAGTATGGCGTGGCCAAAGTAGCGATGCAATATAATTTAAAATGCATAATTATTACGTTGTCATCAACTTGCATATTCTACAATTTTATAAAATTTAGTTTGCAGAAGGGAATCATTAGGTCTTGAAACGAGATTTTTATTATCTTTTTGTTTTCAGTTTCACATTGTGACAATTGTGGCAAATAGCATGAGAAAGTTGACAGAATACCTCAGTAAATTTTCATTCATTATTCATATTTAAATCTGCCGAAATATTTGCTAAATGTATCTCGTATTTACAACAAAAACTTGTCCTGTTAATATGCGAAAGGAAAGAAATGGCCTAAACTTTTCTTTTGAATAAAAATAGCAAGAGAGAGCTAATTTAAATAAGTTTTGACGTTAGGAAATATTATGTATAAGTGTTATGTATAAACAGAAACTTTTTCGATATTAATGGTTCGAAATGTCAGAGGCCAATGACTTCGTGTATTGAATCTTAATAACCTTCATTTTGGCTGTCCTTCGCACTACAAAATCTCTCCTTAATACAGTACGGGTTAATAGCGGGTTGTAAGAGGCCACTTTAGCAGTATTACGAGAAATCACAAAATAAATAGACTTATAGCATGGACTAAGCCTTCCCTGGCCTATGACAAATTTTCTAATTGGTTATTTGACTGAAAAATTCAAATTAATGCGTCAAAAAATAATCGATCTGTATTTTTTCTTTTGTTACGAAAACCGACGCTTTCAAAATTGGCAATAAGTCAGAATTTAGTATAATTTTTATTAAAGTCTGAGGTCACGAGCTCTCGAGTTTTGATGCGTTATATCTTGGTAAATATTCATTGATTTTATAAAAGATTCAATACGTGTCTGTTATTTTTCAAAACTCAAAACAACGGACTATTTTGATTTGTAGTTTCTTGATACTGTGAAATAGCCAATTACCATACTCAAGGGTGAAAAACAATTGTAGGACCTCTATCTCATGCCTGTACGACATACAAAATGTCGTTCGTAATGTAAAGGAAAGAGGTAAATGGTCCCACATAAAGTTTTATTAGTCCTGAATTTTTCTTCTTTGAATCTTTTCTAGAAGAATTGCTCTAAGTGGCCATTTTAGACCCCAGTCACAATAACTTGTTAAACAGTAACTTTTTATCTTTTTTAAACAAATTGACCAACCGCGGTTCAGTTATTTTTAGACTGTAAAAGTCTTTGTAGTCCTACATAGTGGTGGAAACATTGTTTGAAGGATGTACACTGGAATACCGATTGGGCCATTAACCTGCATACTCCTTGGACAAACTATCAGGTTCTACAAGGAGTGTTCTGAGACTTGTTTCTTGCAAAACATACATCATAATTTTTTATAGATACATTCCTGTTCCCTTGCTATTCGAGTTTTATTTCTCTATCTGTTCAATAAACAATCGGTTGAATTTATGTAACAGAAGTTATAGTACCTAGATAGTTGTTTGTTATTCTTTCACGCTAAAACTTCTAAACAGATTTTGATTTAAATTTGGTAAACAGATAATTTATGACCTGGATTAACATAAAGGATTATTTATCCCGATTTTATTCTCTTGTGGGATCGGTTAAAGCCGCTGGCAACAGCTAGTAATGTTAAAAATACGCAAAAGACTTTGAATGAAATACATTCAAGCCCGTACCATGGTCTTTGAACCAATTTTGATGAATTTTGGTACACAGATAGATCGTTTGTTCGGAACCTGAGATCTAGGTCAGAAATTCTTAGTAGTTTGGATTTGTACCCGTTTAAAGGCAAACGAGGTAGGGGAGGTAAGCCCAAGACGGGTAGCTCGCCTAAAACGGGTATGAATGTTTAATTACGGGTATACTCACTAATGAGCATGTGTGCGTGCAGGACGCGGCTCCTCATACGGAGAGGCGACGTGTCCTGCACGCACACATTCTCATTAGCAAGAACAACGCGTAATTTTACATGCATACCCCTTTTAGGAGAGCGTCTTGGGCTTACCCCCCCTATGTACCTATTCGGGAACCTATCTGTATTTCGAATTAATCTCGCACACACATATTACTGTCACTTAACTTTTATGACCATACTATAAACATTTAACAGTAATAATCCAGTCTATCAACATGTTAATAGGTACTAGCAAATATGTCGCGAAACCAGTACGAGCACTTTTAATTTATTTTTTTTAATATTTTTTTATGCCCATGTTAACGGAACACCCCTATCTAACTAGGCCAAGTATCTATAGTGAAAGTGTTTATCATTTCTTGTGGTCTTAAGAACAGGTTTCTTTTAAATTATAATGTACTAGCTGGTGCCCTCGACATCGTCTGTGTGAACGTGTTGAAAAAATAAAGGTTTACTGCTCATTCCCCGTAGCTGATAGCGTGATAATATGTAGCCTATACCTATGTTGACCCGACTTCTTAATAATATTCGTGACAAAATTGAAGTAAATCCAGTACTTTTTGAGTTTATCCCGGACATACATACAGACAAACAGACAAAAATTCTAAATACTAATTGTTTTTGGCTTCGGTATCGATTGTAGATCACAGCTCAAGTATTCTTTAAAAAATATTCAACGTACAGTTTTGACTTTCCTAGGTACCATTTTATTATAATATTATGTACCTAATATCTGGTTGACCTTAATATCTTGTTTTTAAAATGTCTATATCTTGGGAACCGAGCTTTTCTCGAACCTGGGACCTTGATAAATCGATTCCTTGAGCCGAAAAACCCCTAATCTGTAACTTTCATGAAAATCCTTGGAGCCGTTTCCGAGATCCTGATTATGTATACAAATAAATTTCAAGAATTGCTCGTTTATAGATATTAGATAGATTTTTGGTGTCAATGACTGTAACTAATTGTAAATGTCTTCTATAACATTATTTTGTTTTTACATTAGCAATTTTTGAATAAAATAATCTAATTAGTTCAATTTCTCTATACATCATTTAAATAGTTTTCAGTAGGTTAGGTATGTTCTTTTTAGGGTCCAGTACGTCTGAATGAAAAAACGGAACCCTTATGTTAGTACTCGTGTGTCCGCTTGTCTGCCCTTCACAGTCAATTTTCTCCGAACCTACTAGACCGATTAAGTTTTTTTTTACAAGTCTTTATGATTGTATCAAGTTATCAACATATTATTGATAGGTATGTACCTATGTGAAGTGAGTGTGTCAAATATTTTGCATAGCTATAGTAAGGCAAGCAGTAAGGCAATTTAATTTTGATCACCGATCACCTAGTAGGTACCTATGTATAATCAATTTGATCATTCGTAGTTTTTTTTCAATTTACCATTTTCGTGGTCACACAGTGGGTAAAGCTTAATAGCTCTGCTTATGGTTTTGTTGGTTATCTAGCATGCTAGTTAGTTTGTTTAGCTAGCATGATTTCCTAATGAAAATAATTTAAAATTTGCTTTCTTTTAATCCAATTTTAACAATTATTCCGATTGATTTTCTAAACGGTTTTTTTTCACAGGTTCCTTCTACGCTACATCTCAACCAACATGCCTTTTTAACCGACGAAAAAAAAAGGAGGAGGTTCTCAATTCGACATGTATATATTATATTTTTTTGCTATCAGATAAAAACATCAATACCTGCCACCTAGTGATTGTTACCAAAATCACCCACTATCGTAACCTCGGAGAATCGAGTGTGGTTCGAAAAGTGTTTTCTACCACAATGTTTTTGTTACGGTAGCGGTGTTGAGAATTGCCGAGAGATGGCGCTGTTGTACTATTTCTGAAGTAAGGAAAATGGGTATCTTATCACTAATATTATGTAACTGAATTTATTTACAACAATATTGTAAATATAAGGCTGCTTATTACAAATTAATAACGTATAAACTATAAGGAAAAATTTCTCTAGGGAAATAATGCGTTGTAAGTGGCGATAGAAAATGTACGTATCTGCTATCCGAATTTCTACTTTATTATTTAACTAAAATCTCACAACTGAAAGCGCGATTTAAATACCTGAATCCATTATTGATGAGGATTCCACTACGGCAGGTATCGCTTCGATTTTTTTGCTTAAAATCCAGCCCACTTATTCTAGACACAACCTTCGTAACAAGATAATGGATTTGGTATCCAGTCAGGATCCCGGCAACGTTAATCAAATGAGGGTGTATCAAGATCTTATCGGGTGATTTTCATCTTTGAGAGCTACTATTGCGAAATTAGTTACTGGGCTCGAGTAGCAATCTATCGTATTTTATATAAAGCGGGCTAGCAATAAAATTGATCGCGGCTAGAAAGGTTGACGTCACGTAAGTCATTTGTTTCAATTAAGTGACAGTTGGCTAGCTTACCGGAATCCAAAACATTTTCTTTTAGTTTCTCATTGTCATAAATTATCGTATTGCTGTGTATGGTCTATGGTCAAGGAATTGTTATAAACAATTCTTGGGCTTGGTAGAAGGTCCCGTCTGCAAATGTGACAAACTTTTATACAAACGGGAGATGTTTCAAACATTCGCCTTTAGTACTTACCTACGTCATTCGGAACGAAAACTTGTGAAATTGTTTATGATCCGTCCATGCCTGGTCGCGGGACTGTCTAAACACGTAACCATGATTCTGGAACGTAAAGGGCTATCGAAGGAACACCGTGGATTTTAGTCAGTACGAGTCTGACAGTCCCTTATTTCTGCAGTGCTCCACTCATGACGGAATTTGATGATATTACCAAGAAAATATAAAGTAGGTGCCTGCCCATCCTGAAAAGTGAATAAAGTTATTATACTTAATACCAGTGCAACACCCATATTTTTCAAACCGGAAAACGGCAACGGATATTGCAAGAATGGTAGTTATTCGCTCGACTGACATTTCTATATCCTTACCAACTTTTTTATAGACACTTCATTTTTTTAGTTCTAGCAATGGCATATTTTCTTATTTTCTTGATGTAGAAATAAAAGAAAAATACATGTTGGTACAATGCCTATAAAGTAATCAAATTGTTACTGGTTCATGTATTTTTCTGCTTTGTCTCCTAACGACCCCTGAAAGCAAATATCGACGCGGTTTGAATACCAAATAATTGGAATCAATATGGCCTACCGATAACAATAAATTAGGATTGTCCAATTTATGCACGAAACGAGAACTTATTTTATTAATGTGTAAGTGTATAATTTATTAGAAAGTTACATACATAACATGTTTTATGATCAATATTTTATGGTGAACCTCGGCAGAGAGACTTTTTGTTGTCTTTAGACAAGATACCCTTTGAGAAGGGTGGGTATCAGTTTAATCACTTAATGCCTCACCCTTTATTTTGCTGAATTAAGGTCAATATGCCAGAATAGGGACCATACGAGTATATTTAAGGTCTACTAGTGACGGTATTCTATTAAGATTTTATGAGTGGAGTTGAGCTAGTTTGAGCAGCGTTGGCAGAAACTTGAATATTACTTTACCTAGTAGGTTAGTGCTGTTAATTTCAGCTGAAAGTTACAGTTTATTAACTGTTACCTAATTACTTACACGATATGAAGTACAAGGTTTTACGACAAGTTTCTTGATGTAAAATACATTATACATAGATATTTACAAAAAATAAATGCTTTATTTAGAACAGGTACAGAACGTTTACCTATAGGTAAAACAACATTTTCTCGTACATGTTCGAAATGAGTTCACACCTGGTGACATTATTATCCTTATGAGAGATAATTTTGTGCTAGTATGTGATTATTATAGGTACTATTAGTAATTATATTCAGAAGTGAAATAGGGCTCTCGCCCACAAAAGCTCTATCTGAATAATTTATTCTAACTTATTCCCTGTAATTTTCTACACGACATACCTAGGTACTTTTTTTCGTTGGTAATGAGCGCATTAACAATTCATTTTTGTCATTATCATATCACAAAGCATAGTTTGTTTTGTGGCAACTTCATAATCATCGTTTTGGTCTAATGTTAAGTTCTGGCCTGTAGTAATTTGAAATCATATTTAAATATAATAAGAATATGGTTTTCGGTAAATTCTTAAGATAGGCAATTATTTTTTACTACTCCTAATAACTTACTTTAAATAGCTTATGTAATTTTGTTGGTTTGTTACCGTTCAGAATTTTACAATAGTTTATAATTTTCGGTCCAAAATATTACGGTGACATGTATAATGTATAACATCAAGTAGGTATGTTATCCCTGAAAGCTGAAACATACCTAAAACACGGTAATAATATCTAACTACAGTACTCCAACTTCATACAAACGGACGAAACGCGAGCTATGCCTACGCGCCTCGATGTCGGGGCGCGCTCGGGGCGCGCTCGGGGCGCAGTCAGTCACGGCTGTACCGCAGTGACGAACGGACGGTGTGTTGTTTTTTTAACAAAATCAGTTCAAGTATATATACGAGTAGAAAATATTGTGCTGTTTTTGGGTGTACGAATTCGTCAATAATGCATCCAGACATAAGTTTTTTCAAATTACCTACCTGGAAGCTCTGAAAGGTACTACTAACTATAAAATAATTTTACTTACTAGTAGGTAGGTACACAGTGTGTGTCTTTTTAATGGATAAGTATTTTCTTTTATCTCACGACAAAAATGGTATTTGGATTAATAAATACAGTGAATATAGAGTAAAGGAAAGTTATTGAGACGAGTGAAATAGGTGAGTTATAGGCGGTTCTGAATGAATCATGATACGGTAGGTACTTACGCTTGTGTTAAAACTCCGGTGCATGTGTGTTTTGTTAGTTTGTATAATTCAAAGCAAAGACATGGTGTAACGGCGCGGTGGGATTGTCGGCGGGCACGGAAATGAAGCAGTGAGCTTCATTTACAGTACGGTGTACTATCAACGTATATTCAGTGTACTACATAAACTATACATCACAGTCATGAATATTAATCTAGGAATGTAAAATAAAAAAAAAATAGAAATCACAAAAACTAAATAGAAACAGAAAATAGGCAAATGTTATTAAAATGCTGGAGACGGGCAGCCCTAACGCATGTTTACGTACCGCGCGGCTGTAGGCATTTATTTATATCATGCGGCCGAGTTCCACTACTGATAGATAATTATACTGTGCCTAAAAGGTGCCATCTTTATGAATTGGTAATCTCAGCCGTTCCGTAGCACGGCAAAAAAAAAAAGAATTGCAGCACTATTTTTCTAATAAAATTTACGCTGGCACAATTGATAACAAACACACAGACATACACATAACATCACGTGAAAGTTTCTGTAGTAAGTGTATAATGATAATAATAGATATAATACACGACATACCTAGGTACTTTTTTTCGTTGGTAATGAGCGCATTAACAATTCATTTTTGTCATTATCATATCACAAAGCATAGTTTGTTTTGTGGCAACTTCATAATCATCGTTTTGGTCTAATGTTAAGTTCTGGCCTGTAGTAATTTGAAATCATATTTAAATATAATAAGAATATGGTTTTCGGTAAATTCTTAAGATAGGCAATTATTTTTTACTACTCCTAATAACTTACTTTAAATAGCTTATGTAATTTTGTTGGTTTGTTACCGTTCAGAATTTTACAATAGTTTATAATTTTCGGTCCAAAATATTACGGTGACATGTATAATGTATAACATCAAGTAGGTATGTTATCCCTGAAAGCTGAAACATACCTAAAACACGGTAATAATATCTAACTACAGTACTCCAACTTCATACAAACGGACGAAACGCGAGCTATGCCTACGCGCCTCGATGTCGGGGCGCGCTCGGGGCGCGCTCGGGGCGCAGTCAGTCACGGCTGTACCGCAGTGACGAACGGACGGTGTGTTGTTTTTTTAACAAAATCAGTTCAAGTATATATACGAGTAGAAAATATTGTGCTGTTTTTGGGTGTACGAATTCGTCAATAATGCATCCAGACATAAGTTTTTTCAAATTACCTACCTGGAAGCTCTGAAAGGTACTACTAACTATAAAATAATTTTACTTACTAGTAGGTAGGTACACAGTGTGTGTCTTTTTAATGGATAAGTATTTTCTTTTATCTCACGACAAAAATGGTATTTGGATTAATAAATACAGTGAATATAGAGTAAAGGAAAGTTATTGAGACGAGTGAAATAGGTGAGTTATAGGCGGTTCTGAATGAATCATGATACGGTAGGTACTTACGCTTGTGTTAAAACTCCGGTGCATGTGTGTTTTGTTAGTTTGTATAATTCAAAGCAAAGACATGGTGTAACGGCGCGGTGGGATTGTCGGCGGGCACGGAAATGAAGCAGTGAGCTTCATTTACAGTACGGTGTACTATCAACGTATATTCAGTGTACTACATAAACTATACATCACAGTCATGAATATTAATCTAGGAATGTAAAATAAAAAAAAAATAGAAATCACAAAAACTAAATAGAAACAGAAAATAGGCAAATGTTATTAAAATGCTGGAGACGGGCAGCCCTAACGCATGTTTACGTACCGCGCGGCTGTAGGCATTTATTTATATCATGCGGCCGAGTTCCACTACTGATAGATAATTATACTGTGCCTAAAAGGTGCCATCTTTATGAATTGGTAATCTCAGCCGTTCCGTAGCACGGCAAAAAAAAAAAGAATTGCAGCACTATTTTTCTAATAAAATTTACGCTGGCACAATTGATAACAAACACACAGACATACACATAACATCACGTGAAAGTTTCTGTAGTAAGTGTATAATGATAATAATAGATATAATACGTTTAAGTTGTATAGGTACGACTAGATAGTCATGAACTCTTTGAAGATCATTCGACTATTTACAAAAGGTTTTCAGGACTCATTCTTCTTACACATAACCTAGTAATAACTTCCATTAAACATTCTAATCAATATTGAAGACAGGATCTGACTCAAAAGTATGTCAGGCCTTCCTCTCAAATTCTGCAAGGATTCTCAGAACATTATTATTGAGTTATCAAACTAAAAGTGGGTTTAATATTTAATATCCTCTCCAGCTATTGAAATTATAATTTCGTTGGTACGAATGATGAATATATGCCAAATATTTCGTGCCTCCTTTTTGTTGTTAATAAAGAAAATAAATTGTACGAGTAGAAGCAAATTCTAAGGTATAGAGAGAAAATTTAGAAACTGTCTACTGCGAGATTTCCAAAAACAGTAACTAAGCCTGTCCTATGGAAAAGTACTGTAAGTAATTTAATTGTATATTCTTAGTAAAAGTAAAAAAAGCTTTGGTTTTTAAAACAAAATAAGATTGTCACTTGAATTGCGTTACAGAATCTTGTGTCAACGGTATTATGGTCAATTGGTCAGGCGCATATTCTGTACAAAACGTACCAAATGCGACTCGGTAGGAAGAGGAGCTCTCCATTTAAGAAAATCAGCAGACTTTTCCCAACAAAAACTATCGATTGCTTTGTGATTGTGAGCAGGTAAAAGTACTTTAAAATATAATAAACATGTTGGGAATCACCAACAAAAGCATCCAATCCTATCCTATTCCTATCAGACAGAACTCATTATTCCTAATTCCGTGTTTTTATGTTATTTCGACGAGAATACGGCACTCACCATGCAATTTCACGGTGCCTTGAACGAAAGAATTCAAAGATACACAGATTCGTATCAACTCATGAAAAAGGATCTTTATTCTATTGTAGATTTGTTTACCGGAGCCTTATTTACTAGGCAACGTTTCTATTAGGCTTTGAAGCAAATAACAAACGCTAATTAAAATGAATGTTTCAGACTGAACAATAGTTGTTATCAGGGCCTGATTTACCCTTAGGCTAATTAGGCTGCAGCCTAGGGCGCGAGGATCGGGGGGGCGCTGAAATCTTGTCTATGATGACCTCTCCTCTTTTTTTAAATATTTAATTTTTATTTTTTCTCTAGAGTAAATATTTAAAAAAAATACTCGAGTCGAAGCAACTTCACGCACTAGATGACCACGCTCATGGTCAATGGCATTGCAAACTAAGTTGTCTAAAGAAACTAAGCCAATATAAGTCATGCGGTCAAACACGACATAGATTTGGTTTTCTACTTGGTAGCCTGCAGTCACTTGTCATGATTTTGGTCTTATAATGCGTGAGGTAGATGCCTTTATGTACGGTCAGCTTAAAAAATGGTTTGCCACCCTAAGGTTGAATGTCATCGGGCACGCCGCAATCGCGGCGGATTAAGACCCCTCTTTGAGGAGTGGCTGGAAAGAAGTCACGCCGTCCTGACCTACCCTATTTTTTTTTCGTGGTAAAATCATCAAATGAGTCCTCCCACCCCGGGTAGGGCGGGAGGGACTGCCAGACTTGTACTAACTAAAATCCACGGTGTCCTTCGGTAGCCCTTTGTGTACCGGAGTCGCGGTATGCGTATGTCCCGCAACCCCGGCAGGGCTGTGACCCTCTATAGGGGGGCCCCGTCATGATACCAACGCTCCTTGAGGCGCGCGTGGAACACAACGCGCCGTCGACCCGGGCATGGTCCATGGTCAGGCAGCAAGTTGCCCTTTACTCGCCGTCCGCATGCCCGCGCCTACGGTGGCCGGAGATCGTCCCGCGACACCCGTCACCGTGGGCGTCTACCACTGCGTCTAGGGTGGAGGGAGGACGGTATCCTGTCTCTCTCGCGGCCCGCCTGCTCCTTCGCGAGCATGACTGCTTCGCAGAACGAACATGCAACCGCTTCCCACTCCGTCTCGCCCCGCAGCATGGCCGCGACCAACGCCGGGCGCGAAAGGTCTCCGCCTATCGCCTGCGTGAGGACACGACGGTGCTCCGCCCAAGCAGGGCAGTCCTGCACCGTATGCTCCACCGTGTCCTCCGGGCGGTCTGACCTACCACATGACGCAGGTACTCACCGGACACGGAAGTTTCAGGAGGTACCGTGTCTGATAAGGAGGGAAGAAACGCCTGGTTGTCACTGCTGCGAGGATCGCCCTGAGGACACGGTGGAGCATATGGTGCAGGACTGCCACGCTTGGGCAGAGCACCGCTGTGTCCTCACGACGGCGATAGGCGGAGACCTCTCGCGCCCGGCATTTGTCGAAGCCATGCTGCGGGGCGAGAAGGAGTGGGAAGCGATCGCCTCCTTCTGCGAAGCAGTCATGCTGTGTATGGAGGAGGCGGGCTGCGTGAGGGAGAGGATAGCGTCCTCCCTCCACCCAAGCCGCAGTGGTAGACGCCCACGGTGACGGACGTCGGCAGACAATCTCCGGCCTCCCCATAGGCGCGGCATGGGGGCGGCGAGTAAACCATGTAAACAGTGAACCATGACCATGTTAAAATTTTCACACTACTATTTACTTAGTTACGAGTACTACTTTTTAGGCCGTCCTCCGTAACACGCCTGGCGGGGGGCGCGTCTTCATAATAAGCCTAGGGCGGTGAGAACCCTTAATCAGTCGCTGGTTGTTATAAATAAACCAAGAAACAAAAGCGAACGAGACGACTAAATACTAAACAGAATAAACTACAAAAAGACATTCGGTACGACAGCGAGGCTGGTACTTTTCAGAAAGAAAAATTGCGTTACATACCTCTAACACAGACATGGGTCATACCTCTAACACAGACATGGGTCGTTGTTTAGCAACAGAACTCAATATTACTCCTATTTTGAGCTGTCACAAGCAACGTCCGACTTTTCGGATCAACGAGTAGCATTTGTGGAATGAAATATTACCGTATATAAGTGTCTATTTAGATGTCTGTGTATATTGATAATTTGTCATATTGATTGATGAAAATTAAATTAACGAGTGCCCTCGGGACGAGCGGCGGCTCTGTTGTTTCACCATTGATGCTCGATATTGGTCAGAAAGGGATTTAGTTAATGGTCTTTGAGGTAATTATAGGTATCTATTTATAAAATATTATTAGTTAGGTAGTTATTTATTTCAGCTTAGTAGCCTTAAATAATATTACACATATACATGGTGTGTATTTTGGCAAAGTAACTTTAAACTTACTAAAAGTAAATTGTTGGGTTTTCCCTAATAAACGGTAAAGCAGGAGTTATAACCTTTTTTAGTTATACCTAGTACCCAATTTTTTTTTGTTAGGTATAGTTTATTAGCTAAGTTATGCCGAAGCCGTATTACAATCTGAACACAAACCCAGTAATCGGGTTGCTACCGGTTATATACCGGACGTATAGGGGTTGCTACCGGTATAGGTTCCTGCGAGTAGGTACTAGGCCAACAAGGCAGTCAAAAAAATATTGTGTTCCATGAATATTTTGCACATTTCAATGTAATGAAAGGGTCTGAAAGCATCACAAGTAGGTCTGTCTATTATTAACCTTCAGGTTCTGCAACTTTTTCTTTTTTTTCACATAACTTCGTTTGAGAATTGTCTAAGTAAGAAGAGGTCATTTGATGGATGGACTCAAATGTTTATTGGCCCAATTATTATTAATTGGCTACCAACACGCAAAGAAGAAGCTAATATGCAAAATAATCCGCAGAAAAATACTAAAATAAAATACATTCAAATTATTTACGCGAGTAATTTAATAGATACTTACCTACCTTTACAAAATAAAAAGTGTATTTACTTGACAAAGTAATAACGATTCATTAAAACGCGTTCTTTAACGAAATTAATTAGTATACGGTGTCACGAAGTGCAGACTCAGTACGTAATATTAATTAAAAATGTTTCTTCTACCTCAGAGCCTCCCTCTTTGATTTAATAAGAAGCCTTTTAAACCTAGTTAGTAATAGTTGGGTCAGTGGCGTGTATTAATTTAATTAATTCAGTCATATTGTGACTGCATGTGAATAATTACGAAAGAAACCACCGTGCTTTAGTTAAATATAAATAAAGACTTATATAAATAAACGAACTTATTCGTTTCTCTTTTATGTAGACAAATTGAGTTGTTTATAAACTGAAAGCTCGAATGCGAATATTTACGACAAATATTTATTACTGCTGCCGTATAATATAATCATATCGGATGTTATCTACATGTATCGCACATAACACAACTTTATCACCCCTTTATTTTTGTGTTTCCTTAAAAATCCGATTTGAATGCGGACAGCGTCACAGGCAGTAGTAGTACAAGTTTATTATAAGCTAATAATTTGTATTTCACTTCCCCTACTTGATAGTAACATTAAATTTTATGGGCGCAAGTAGTGCATGAACTACGTATAAGATAAGACTTGTAACTAACTGCCTTCGACTTCCTAGCAATCAGTGTTCCCGCGAAAAGATCACTCCGCTAGTTCAAAGTTAATTCTACTATTTACACACGGATAAGGAAAAATAAAAGATTGCGTTGTGTTTGAAACTTGATAAGCTACAAACAAACTTAGTTTTCGGCTTTTTATTTACTCGTGGAGCTACTAACAAAATGTTTATCTTCGTCATTTGTAGGATGCGAGCTAGTTGTGTCAGACTGTCAGTCCACTAATTGTTGCGCTCCAGTTCCCAGCCCACTAATATAAAAGACATATTCAGAGTAAACGCCCACGTTCCTTGAAAGATAAATACAAATTGAAGTAATAAGCTAGTCTGCATGTAGGCGAGGTTCATACGTCGGGTAACGACAGCTTAACATTTTCCGTCCCAGATAAGGTGGTACGCGTAATCCACGCGTCACCGAAATCACCTTAAAACTTTTTTCTTCCATTCGTCCGGAGTCGTGATAGGCCTCCATATCGAATTGAAATACATAAAATCGAAGTGCTCGACATAACATCAAGCCGCGTGTCATACGCATTAAAGCGTAGTACATTTCAGAACACGTACGCGTGGTACGTGTTCGCCCGACGTTGCCCGCTTTACCCCATTTCCGCACAGTGAAGTGCAATTAGGAACTTATCGCCAGAGATACAGTGGCAACTTAGCACTTACTACCGCGGAGTCAGATGTTACTAGAAGTGCTGTTTGTGCTTTATGAACTACACAACTGAGTTATGCTTTAAGGTAATAAAGGAAAGCTGTCCACGGAGGAAAATCGTCACTGAACGAGTAATTTGTTTTACAAAACTACACTTGTCCAAAGTCATACATGACAAACGGTAACAAAATAATTTTAACTAGCGTTACCCGCGGCTCGGCTGACCTCCCCATTTCTTTTCCTTTAAGTTTTATGCAAAATGAAGTAGCCTAGCCATCTACCTATGCTTATTTTATGTAAAAAAGAATGAACTCATCATAACCAGTTCATCGAATTATGACGAAAAACACAAACATACAAAGACATTTCATTCAACATAAGTAAGGTTGAGGATATGCAGAGAAGCAACTGTATAACTAATGTGAAATAGCTCCGTAGAAACTAAGAATATTCTCAAGTATTTTACGCTGTCATAGAAACTAAATTGCAGACTTCATTTCGTTTAGTTTCCTTGGCGTACAGAATGCTTCCTTGGGATTTGACCAGAAGGAAACAGCAATGGCACAGTTATGGTAATGCTAAAGGAGCCATCGCACTCAGGCAGACATATCGCGCGGCTCTCCGAGGAATTCTCTCAAATTACTGCAGTCAGAGAGTATCTACTTAGCCGTCCTCACTTTTCTCTTTATCTACTGTTGTAATATTTCTATCCCGAGTTAACCTCCTTACCTACATACACAGAGTGTATTAAGCTTCTCATGGACACGCGTACATGTGTACTTACGTATCTACAAACATTTATCTAACAACTGCTGAAACAATTTCCTACGACATACATCCTTGTTTCGTGTAATCTTATTATGAAAATTCTTTTCATAGAGCTATAAATTCACAACTTTGGATAGTCGATTTCCTCAGATTGAAATCAACATTATGGATGTAAAAAGCAATATTCTTAGTTAGATTTCATTATTACTCGTATTTTGTAACGATTTGGATTCAATTAATACACTTGGCGAACACGACACTTTAAGTCTCTAGGGACAATTTCATTACCTGGATCAGGATTATATTACTGTTTCGAAGTTCTGTTTATTGTGTTGGATTTAGTTTTCTTTGTTTCACGGGCGGGACAACCAGCTTAATATGCGTGAGAGTTTCCGCCTAACTATAATATGGAAGCACGGTCAAATATCTCGATTGTTAGGGTTACAAACTTTAAAAGAAACAAGGGAACTCTCATAGGATCACTTTTGTGTCCGACTGTCAAGACCCTTTGTCTCATGAACGCGTGGCGGTGTCAAGCTGTAATTTTTATCAAATACTTCTAAGGTCTGCAGTCTCTGGGAACAGAGAAAATCAAACTTCTAAGTCAACATAATCCAATGTTACGGACGGCTATACAGGGTGGAATTTTGTAATTTTCTATCTGCAGTATTTAAGAGTACTTTCCCTCCAGGTGGAAAGTATTCTTAATACTGCACATAGAAAATTTTACTCAAAGGAAACATTCCTTTATTTTTGAATAGAAAGCAAACGGCATTCAAAGATTTTCGAAAATTCTCTCCTCCCACACCCGGGAATCGAACCGGCTAAAATCTGAAAAAATTATACCCTGTACTTTTATTGCATCGATCGTTAGGGTCAATTATAAGGATGAAATCTCTCTAAAAATCATGATAAATTAAATGAAAGGAAAACCAGGAAATCTTAAATTAATTTAATTATTCACAAAAAGTGGTAAACTAACTACTCCATTCTCTTGGAGATTTCATCCTTATAATTGACCCTAACGATCGATGCAATAAAAGTACAGGGTATAATTTTTTCAGATTTTAACCGGTTCGATTCCCGGGTGTGGGAGAAGAGAATTTTCGAAAATCTTTGAATGCTGTTTGCTTTCTATTCAAAAATAAAGGAATGTTTCCTTTGAGTAAAATTTTCTATCTGCAGTATTAAGAGTACGAGTACTTTCCCTCCAGGTGGCATTACAAAATTCCACCCTGTATACTCCGTTTATACCGCATAATTATTTTGACGCTTATGGTAACCAAAACCTGGGGTACAATTCCCGTTGACCGAGTATTATGAAATATAAGAAAAAGTGAGATCTTACAGTAAAAATAAAACAAGAGTTCGAAAAATGGTAATTCGATATCACGGAAACAATCGCATTACACACTTATATTTGTAGCTCATTTCACACAAAATGAGTACCTACATTTATTTATTTATTATTTTTTTATTTATTTATTAACACACATCATCACTATCATTACAGGATTTTCCTAATTCAATAGTGTGGCCGCAAAAATTACAGTTTTAGTTACTATACCTATTACATAAAATGTACATTGTAGTTTTTGTGAACTCACTCAGAGAACAAGTAAAAATATCAATATTTTCTGCTACGTCATTAAGTACTCGTAAGGTCCGCGTCATTGGGGCTTTACTCAGTAGATTGGTCCTACCACTGGGGACCGCCAATAGACGTGGTCTCCGCCTTCTCCATACATAGTTGTCGGGCACACACAGGTTTATTTCTTTCAATATACCTGGGTTTGAAGTCTTGCCACGCAATAATTTAAAAACATAAGTAGCAAGAGCTATGCCCCTCCTTGTTTCCAATTTATTGTATCCCACCATGCCTATAACAAACAAAGTTGGATACGACAATGGATAAAATGGATATACACCATACAACCTTAGATACAGAAACCTAGTAAAGGAGGTGTTAATTTGTTCCCTACATTTAAGGCCAAGCCATGTACCTCAAGGACAAAAATACGAAATTATAGGAAAAAAATCGTAGATTTTGAAAAAAAATATGTTGTATTTATTTGGGCATTTGTACCATAAGAAATTGTCGATCCAAAATGTTAAAACTTGCAACCCAAGAATTGATTTTCAATCTAGCAATGTCATACGTCTCCGACATGATGCGTTTCGTTACTTCATTTATAAACGTGTGAAAACCCAAAAATGTACTTTACAGAATTTATTTATGTATTTCAAATAAGTTATAATTACTAGTACACATATTTTGTGAATAATCATGGGAATAAGAACTTTAAAAAATGCATTTATTTCACATTTCGTATTATTTTTTGCGTTTGGTTATCTGCCGGCCAAAAGCCAGGGTTCCCGACCTAGTTCGATAGTTTTTTTCTATTGTTGTTGATATTCATTACTGTCAAAAAGCTGTCAAATAATGAAACATCGATGTCATATTTTGACGTGATTTTGACAGATGAAACAGATTGAAGCTGTCATAAACGTTTCTTTGAACGCAGTTCCGTTGCGAAGTAGTGTTTTTTCATATACTTTTATTTCTTTTTCTATCTAGTATTGAAGGATTTTAAATACTGCTAAAAATACTAATTATTGGAAGGGATTTTAATAATCATTTGTACCTCGGTACATGGTAGGGCCGAAAAATTAACACCTCCTTTATTTTGTATACGCTCCAGCATGAGACTATATTTAGCTTCATGCGGAGCCCATATGATTGCGTTACATTCGAGCTGACTTCTTACCAAAGCATTGTATAAAGAAGTAAGCGCAGTGATGCTTGTAAAGC
The DNA here is from genome assembly GCA_954870645.1 of Agrotis clavis. Classification (NCBI taxonomy): domain Eukaryota; kingdom Metazoa; phylum Arthropoda; class Insecta; order Lepidoptera; family Noctuidae; genus Agrotis; species Agrotis clavis. Next base: position 14,376,131 of record OX940922.1, read on the forward strand.
CCTCTGCTCTCCTCAGGACAAAACCTAGGCTCCTATAGGCTTTTTTACAAACATTAACGATGTGATTACGAAATGCTAGGCCGGAGTCTAGGCGAACTCCTAAATCGCGCACCGTTTCCACTCTATTCAATAACGTGTTGTCCACTCTGTAATCATACTTCTTGGGTATTTTCATCCTACTAAAAGTTATTACTGAACACTTTGACGTATTGAATTCCAACTTATTCTTCTTTCCCCACTCGACTACCCTGTCTATGTCTTCCTGCAAGCGCTCAAAGTCGTTTTGTTCTTTCACAGCAAGTAGTAGTTTTAGATCGTCAGCAAACAACAGGCACTTGGCATTCCTGACGACCTCGGGTAAGTCATTTACCACCAGTATAAATTGAAGAGGCCCTAAATTACTGCCCTGACTTACTCCTGACCTCGTAAAATAAGATTCAGATTTGTACCCGGCATATTCCACATACTGCTTTCTGTTACTCATATGATCAGCGAAGAACTTCAGCAATTTAGGAGTGCATCCGAATGCTGCAAGCTTCGTCAGCAAAACGTCATTGTCTACCAAATCAAAAGCTTTTTTGAAGTCAAAGTATGCAGCATCGACCTGCACTCCCAAATCAACGCTAGGAACCACATATGTCATAAAATTCAGCAGGTTTGTAGTCGTACTACGAGCCGGCCTAAACCCGTGCTGTGAATCTGACAAAGTTACTGAAACCTGGTTTAAAACACTAGAATGGATTACTGACTCAAACACTTTCGCTGGTACCGACAGCACCGCCACCGGCCTATACCCACTAACTTCACTTCCTGCCTCACCTTTAGGTACTGGTATTACGCGTGTTATTTTCCAACGTTCCGGAAAGTATGCCTGTTCAAAACATACATTATAGACGTGTGATAGTGGTTTCGCCAAATAACGCCTGCAGTCTCTAATAACAAATGGTGGGATGCCATCAGGTCCCGCCGAACGCTTAGGTTTCAGTTTAGTTAGCGCCTCCATTACCTGACTCCTATCAATGGTCTCTATATGTACTCGGAAACTACTTGCGCTACTCTCAGACACGGCGGCATCCACGTCTAGTTTTGCTTGCCGGTGACTGTATACGGACTTGAAAAAATTTGCAAACTCGTGAACACATTCGGTTTCCGATAAAATTTTACCATTTTTTGTTATTTTTTTGCGATTAACTGTACCCTTTTTGCTTCTCACATAATCCCAGAAGGATTTAGGATCCTTTGTGAGATTGTATTGCACATTGTCAATGTGTTTTTCGTGTGCCAAACCTATGAGTATTTTAACCCTAGCCCTACACTGAGAAAACATTTCGTAATCACTCGTTAATCCGCTAATTTTGTACTTCTTATGAAGCAGTGCTTTTAATTTTATGTCGCGAATAATATCTGCCGTGTACCACTCGGGGTAATGGTACCTAGAATTTACACGGCTGCGTCGCATTTTCCTGGGAACACAATCATCAATAATACCATTCATTACATCATAGAAATAATTCAAACACTCCTCTGGCTCGCACATGCTGTACATAGGCGACCAGTCATGATTCATTATCTTATTGTACAACTTACTGTAATCCGCTTTATAAAAATTCCACCGTGGCCAGGAATCGCTCTCTTGCATATTTACAGGTATATCCTTAAAAGTGAAACCGCCAACAGCTGAGCGTTTGCTTATCTGCGGTACAGTAATGTTTAGCGGCGGATGGTACGCATCTATTGGCACTAAGGCCTCCTGAGCCTCACAGACACACACACTCTCACCCATACTCAATGAACATAGCACCAAATCCAATTGCCTATTATTACAGTTTGGTACCCTATTTTTCTGCGTAAGTTCACAAAAAGATATAAAATACTCGTAATAATTATGTATGTTTACATTACAAGAATATAAATTGAAATCTCCTAATATAATAACCTCTTTATATTTAACACACAATTTTTCTAATAACCCAAACAATAACATATATTCATTCTCATTACTATTAGGAGGTATGTAAAGAACGCAACACAAAAACAAATACTTGTTACCTTTATGTACTGTTGCACAAACCATTTCGAAGGTACATTTATCTATTACTACGTCACTCTCAGGTAGCATAACTCGGCGCAGCTCGAGCCAGTGTGCGGCCCCGAGAAGCGCGCCGCCTTGTTTACGCCCATCCGCACGATCACATCGCAAAATACTATAGTTTTTTGGTACCAACTCCGCGTTATGTATGGAATCATTGCAACCCGTTTCAGTAATTGCAAATAAATCTGCCTCTGTTGTTTCTATATTTTTACAAAACATGTTTACTTTTGTACGCAGGCCTCTTGCATTTTGATAGTAAATATTCATCGTTTTATTTTCCGTTGTTTCCTTTATTTGTGTATTTCCGAAACCAAATCCATTCGGCAAACTCGGTGTTCACGGGCCATACTTCCGGTTTGCACAATTTTTCATAATCTCCTTCCGTGACTCCGATAATGAAAGACGCATAATCCCTTTCCGTTTTATGCTTGATTTTCTCGACTTTCACATTTTCACCGCTGCCGCAGACGTTCTTTACATGCGCTGTTAACTTTTCAATGGAAGTATCTGGATGCAACCTCCATACATGAAGATGTTTCTTTCGCTCCAAGGCTTGCAGATCCAGGATACTGGTATTTTGACCTTTGTTCACATTTTTGGATAACAGCTTAGATTTTTTTCTTTGTACAGTGGTCCATTCTGAAGCTCCCCGAACAGTTTCATCCCTGCTTCCTGCACTGGTTTCTAAATCCATAGATGTTGCAGATACTGTTTGCTCATTTGCCTCCAATACTTTGCTATATTTCACCGCTTTAGGTGTCAACGCCTTTTTAGTGGCCACAACTGGATTTGTTATTTTGTCAGTAGTTAGAGACTTCACATTCTCAGTATCACCGCTTTTTTTCGTGGACAATTGTTGCGTTATTGATGTTTGACTAGATTGACATGTATCAACCTGTTTTTCTAACTGTTGATTGCGAGCTTTTATCATATCTAACTTACTGTGTAATTTGTCCAGTGTACCAACTTTATCTTTAAATACCTTCATGTTTGCCTCCCGAAGTTCCTGCAGTTCTTTCTTTGTGCTAAAGCATACTTCTTCAATCCTTTTAATGTTGTTTCCTTGGATTTCTAAGAGTGATAAAACTTCTAAGCGGAACGATCTCAGTTCTTCCAACATACTAGGCTCCTGAGCAGTTTTCGTCACCGTTCCTTCAGTTATTTTAGGACGACTGCCGCGCTGTGTATTGACATTGTTGCTGGCAGGTAAGGTGTCCCCCAGCCCTGACACTCTTCTAGCAGGTGTATTCTCGTTGCGCAGAGCTTTATGCGTCGAAGAACGACACTCGGGACATACCCACTGGTTTTTTTCTTCTTCATTGACTTGATCCATAGTTATTCCAAGACCGTAGCTTTTTTTGCAATTTTTATTGCAACACTCCATGAATAGCAAGTTAGATATTTCAACATTACAACCACTACATATTCGAGACATCTCGATTAAACACAACTTAATTCGCTGCTGTACGTACACAGACGTCCACTCTGTTCGAACGAACGAACGAACGCACTCGCAAAGTTATCTTTTATTGCAATGATATTATAAGTACCTAAATTATAATATCATTGTTTTATTGGTACTATAGTTGGTACGGAACCCTTGGTGTGCGAGACCGACTCGCACTTGACCGTTTCTTCCCTTCAATTTAATTTTACTCTATGTCAATCTTTTATGGTAATAGGTTCTCCGAAAATTACCTTTTGAATTCAGAAAACATGTTTTGTTCCATCGTCAATCGTTAGAGAGATTTCCATGTTTCATGTACAGAAGACTTAATAAATAAATTCCAATAAATGCTGCACAACATACAAAACAGAACACGTTGCTGTTTCGCTGTTCCATTTATAATTTAGACGTTTTACAATAATCGTGGTGGTTTTCGAAGCTACAACAAGCTGGGACAATATACTGCCAGTGTAATGTGTATATGTTCGTTTGTAAATAAAGTTACATTTTGAGTCTACCTATTGAAATGTGCGCGCAGCGTCCCGAATCGATGTGAATTGACTTTAAAGGTAATAAAAAAATTAAACCTTTATTGCAAAATTCTTTTTTTTAAACATGCTGTATTCGTGATTGAATCTGTCCACGAGCGGCGATTTCATATGTTTGATATTTCCGCACCCGCCGCCGCCATCGCCACCGCCCTAGGCTCGCAGTGTGTTTGAACACTTTCAGAAGTCGATTTTCCTGAATATTCCATGTATGTACAGGTCATGTGATTGATGAAAGGGATGCAATAATATGTCTATCATGTAATTATGTGCTGTATCGAAAATTCGAAACAATAAAATTCACTCATTATATTCGTTCAGCAGTTTTTATTGTGTGAGGACTCATTAACAGTGACCTTGTTGCTAAAAAGTTCGCATGCAATGTAAATAACTGTGTTGATTATACTACAAAATCTACTTCTTAGGAAAATGTGCAGTATTTATTAATAGCATTAATTTGGTTTGCATATTTCATGATGGCGCAAAACGAGTAAGTAGTTATTGGAATATTATGTCGATATTCGTTTCTTTATGCTTTTTTTTTCTTTTTCGGTTTAGTCTAGGATTGACTAATAAACGATTTGATTATAGAGTCTAAAATTAACAAATTCTTCGAATGTACAATTCTGTAATTGATTGATTCTACAATTGACTGATTCTTTAATTGACTGATTTTGTAATCGACCGATTATTTAATGTTTGACACGCATTTGACTAAGGTTAGCTAGCTGCCTACATAATAAATAATATTTCATCTTCAACTCATTTCAAGTCAGTCAGCTCTTTAGTATAAGCCACTTTACCATGTATATAAGGGGTGCTAAGACAGGAAACCTCCACGTGCGCCCGTGGACTGGAGTTCCCTCTCGGATACGTCCGGAGGGAAGACCAGTTTTTCGGGCCGGTGCACCCTGGGATGCGGGCAAAAACTCTTCCTTAGGCACTGTGTGCCTAAGGGGTCTGTTTGCCCGTATGCGAATAGCCTGTCGTGTGGACGCTCCAACGCGTGTCCATCTGATCAGCAGAGGGCACAGCGGCGGAGCGGGCTTACGGACGGTGAGTAATGGGTAGCTCGCCGTCCGACCAAGGACCAAGCCCGGGTCGGTGGCGCGTCGTGTTTCGCGCCAAATGCCTGCTGGGGTCGCGGGTTTTTTCTTAACCCAGGATACCGTGGCCCCGGAACGTAAAGGGCATCCGAAGGAACACGGGTGGATTTTAGTCAGTAAGAGTCTGACAGCCCCACCCAGGGAGGGAGGGACTGTCAGTCGTCGTAATCATCATTTGATGATTTTACCACCTAAAAAAAAAAAACATGTATATAAAAGTTACAGAAATAAGAAACTCAAATCTTTTGATCCAAGAAAATCAAAGTAGCTTACCTACCTTTCATAAAGACGTATTTCTGTCGAGTCTCTAGAAGGAATAATAGCTTAAAAGATTATTTACGTACTGTTGCTGATGGAAGATGGCTTATAAACATATAAAAAGCCTTTTTATGACCTTTTTATACGTACAAATATAACATGAGCTCCGTCGAGTTGACGTTCCCTCCAGAGAACGTGTTTACAGCAAGTTTTTCTTATTATTTTTCTAAAAGAAAATGTGTTTTCTACCGGCCAGTGAAGGGCGTGAGAAAATACAACCTGATTCACTGTTTTATATTATATAGTACCTAACTTACTTTTTTGTAGCATAATTATATAGGTATCTTACTTGTACTACATAATATAAAAATCTAGCTTTATGTAGATTTTCAGGAAATGAAATTACTAGGCGAGTAGGAGGTACGAGAGTTGCCGTGTATAAACGGTTTTTGTTTGGGCACTTTATTAATATAATGCCTGTTTTATATAAAAGGCGGTCGTTATTATAAAACAAAGAGAAAACATAAAAGTACATTAAGCGTTTTATTTACAGTTTGTATAATATCAAAAAGCTACAATCAGTACCGGTAATGTAGACGGTAACTTTGCTTTTTTTTCATGTTATAATACTGTCACATTAAATTATTACAGTAACATTTAACCTACATTGTAAAACAATGGAATTGAAATTCTCCACAAACGTACCTTTGTCTTTTGACAATTATTAAACTAAATTATCACAGATTTTGTAAACCGTTTTAAAAACAACCATTCAACCTAAAGCTTCACATATTAGACGTATAACAAAGTAACTATACATTTATCATTAGGTATAAATACAATACAAACTACTCAGTAGTCGCTAACTAAAAATGTTAAAAAGTTTTTCAGTCTAAAATGTGAACACAGGAGAAGCAAACAATATTAATGAACGCAAAGTCTTTCATAAAATCATAGACTCAAGATATTCTATCCTAGATCACTATGTACAGCATGGACCTAAAAAAAAAGGCGGACGGAACTTCACTAAGAAACAATTGAAGCACCCATAGTAAGTCAGTGCGCTAATGTGGACAAGCCAGCACGCACACATTCACACCATAGTAAGTCAGCCGTCGGCCATTACGCTTCGAACGACACTCGCGGTTTTATACGGTGTTATTTTGTCTAATAAAAATCAAAGTATGCCGTCATGTGTTGCAAAAAGTTGTCTAAACCATAGTAGTTCAATTAAAAAAGCCAGGGGATCACTTTTCATTGTTAAGCATGTCAATTTGAAGCTTATTTCTCGATTTTACGTCAATAAATTTAATAAACATCTCGAAATCACTCAGTGTTGCAACTATTTCAAGGTTCAAATTATTTTGAAATTGGGAGATTTATATTTTATGTTACTATTTATCGTTATTGTATTCTTCTATATTTTTACAGATTTCCCCACGGCAAATGATGCATGGAAAAATGATTGTATAAAAATAATAAGGGAGTGTAGACATGGAATAGGAATGTAGACGTGTAGGAATGGAACATAAAATAGCATTAATTAAATATTTATGGCCGAAAAATACTTAAACATTCGTTTTCACCACTTAAGTAAATTAGAAGGGATTTCTAGATGTGTCGATAGCAAAAGACAAGTCTACAAAAATTTGAATCACCAAAAGGGATTGTAAAACTTTATTAACATTAAACGAGTTGTTAATATTTTAATATCCAATGTGCTTAAATGATTTTACCCTTATTTTAAAAATAGGTATCCGTCACAAAAAAATTGTAATTAAACTTAAGTTCAAGGGAGATCTTAATTAAATATTGTTTAAAAATGGGTAATTTTTTCCTTCATGTGGCATCCCTATAGACACGCACACATATTTACGCCGCCGCCATCTTGGTGCTTCAATCGTTTCTTAGTGAAATTCCGTCCGCCTTTTTTTTTAGGTCCATGATGTACAGCATTTCTTAGTTTATTAAAAAGTAATGCTTATACTTATCAATAGAGTCAGTAATAAAGAGCACCTCCCGAGCGTCGGACTATCTGAAAATAAAATGTGAACAGTAATTAAGTTGGGAAGTTTTTAATTAATTTAAATGATTGTATTGTTTCTGAATAACAGCTCAGTTTTATTGGAAGCTTGTACAATTTCATTTAGTGTCGGGTTCGCGGTTTGGGACATGGAATTTATTTTAGCGGGAAGTTTGTTAATGGATTGTGACTTCCCATCTATTTTAAATACTTTTTATTCGAGTTTTACGATCCTGATTGCTTACTGAATTAAATTCATGTAAATGAATGCTCACTTCTGATTTTTAGGTCTAATCGCTTTTAACCAACTGGCCGAAAACGGCAAACATAAAGTAGAAATGGAAAATATTTTTCAAAGCATTGTGACAAGAATAATTAAGTTAAGATAAAAAGAATATCTCACCACTAGCTTGACGTTCCATCGGTTTTTTCACTTCTATGCTTGCGCTATGCGTTGGCATAAGACCTGTAAGTAATAATATTTCAGTCGTACAGCTTGGCCAGAACGTCTTGAAACGGAACTAATCTTTTTGTTTGCTGACAACGTTTTAAAATCTTTGATATTTGATGTAAACAAAGAACGCAGGTTTGTTAGATTTATTATTGTGCTATAAAACTAACGTAATACCTAAGTGAAAAAAAAACAAATCATTCAAAGTGCTGGTAGAGAGAGCACAGTGGCGACTTCCGGTTTTCTACTCTAATTTGCCAAGCTGTATGTGACTTGAAATTGTAAAATAAATCGAAACAGGCTTATACGCAGACAAAAATGTAAGGACTACTTTACAGACGTGCCAAAGGGCACTTTCATACAAATCCGAAAATGGTTACTAGATATAGATTGATCTAAAAAAAAAAGACGTGTTTCTAGAAATGGCATAGCTCTATTCAACTTTCTTGCTTCGTTCACGGAGCAGGAAGGTTGAATCGCCATATTATCGAACCCAATCTAATCCTGCTCTAATAGGTTTCACGGCGGGATTGGCTGCGCTATGTATTGACTGTCATTACACGTACTAATCACGAGCGAAACATCCAGACTTCCGAAAGATTTTATAGCCAATAGATGCCGTAGTAGTGAAATTCTACGTTATGACGGTATGTATAGCATTAACATCATCGTCGCATGGCTATTCCTCTGTAATCGAATGCCTTATATAGCTGTTACCAGCATATTGGTAAAAGTATGGTCGCTCCACATAGCAAGTAGTGAGAGTCCAAGATTGAGGGGAGATCACATATTAGCGAACTTAAGGATGGATTCAGGCTTTAAGGGCAACGAAGACCCTCACAGTGTAGCTAGCAGCAACCGGATGAGAGTGACTAAGGGTCCGATATAATAGCGTGTGTTGGGAAAAGCTTAAGCTGTATGCAGCTGTAGAAGAAAAGAAAACAATATTAGCTGATGACGATGTAAACAGTCGATGGCTAGCAGTTGTTCTGGGTCTGGGTGTTTGTGTATGTGAGTTCTATGTTTTTAAATACACCCAGACACAAGACAAATGCCTAGTACGGGGTACTCGTAGTATTAAAAAAAAATACTCATGCAACTAAGCAACTAATCTGAGGTATTCGATTTTTGTAAAAACTTACCAGGATAATATATAGTGGTTCTATTACTAGTATAATTAGCTAAAGGCAAGCTCAGAAGGCAGACAAACTCCTCCCAGGGGCTGGTGACGTCATCGTCGTGGACCAGCGCCGTCGTCTCCACGGAGTACATGCCCCAGGAGTCCATCCTCATGTCTGTGACTGCACGCTCCAGTGGCATGCTAAAAAAAATACTTTCATAAGCTGGACTCGCTTTAAGGGCTTCACACACAGCAGCTATAATATACATTAATGTACATTACATCCCGGGATGTATAGCTTTAAATTACCTTAAGGTATCACACACACAACAGGTAATGTAATGTATCTTTCCCTACATTTCATAACATCCTTTTCGAAGAGAGATATACGGAACTGTATTAAGATGTATCGAAATATAAATGTATATTTTCGTATCGCTCAGTACCTTCGATTCGAAGATGTAAAAATATACATTATAGCTGCAGTGTGTGGTCTCCTGACGATTTCTATGGAAAGATGTAATGAGATGTATCGTGCTATAATGTACATCTTTACATTATAGTGATCTTTCTACACATTGAACGGTCAGCTTAAACTAGTTTTTCATAGCTTGATGTGTAGCCGTGTGTACAAGTTGTTGTGGCCAGCTGTGAACTGCAATATCATTGGCTGAATAGAAATATTGTGTCCTGTAATAATTAACCCTACTAGACATAAGATAATTAAGATTCCAGAGTATATTTCCATTTGTTTAGAGGATGCAGCTAGAAATTCTGACTCATTTACTATACGACTGATCTTAAAAACAAATGAAACACGAACTTTATTTTTAACAAAAATCGTACCAAATTACATAAGGGAGATGTCAAAATCCTGAAGAAGTATTACCTTTGAGATAGTACTGGGACATTAACCTTATTCCTGCTTTACGGGCAAAGAATTATTGCAAAAATACGTCTGCCTGTTGTACTTGTTAGAAGGCTGAATATAATCTCAGCTTCTCGCCATTCAAAAGTTTAATCTTTCAGAAAGTTTATAGCTATAAAATTTTACTGTCTTCAGGGAATTCAGCAAGAAAAACTAAAGCACGTCGGGTGAAACATGTCACATAAAAATTGCCCCCGAGCGTGGCTGAGTTTGTACACTAGTTCCGTATTAAATCGGGACAAAATACGATAACATCATATTTTTTGCGATTTAATATAAAAAAATATGAAAGGATAAGCAATAAATAATGTTAACATCTAAAAGCTTTGGAGAGCACACATAAATAAAATAGGGATAAAAATAAACATAAGTACGCGACGAAACATCAGAAATTGGCGTTTGAGAATATTTAAGTACCAATTTAATTAGAGCAGTGATAGCACAGTGGTAACGGCTCCGAGCTACGAGTTGTAGGTCGTGGGTTTGAACCCATATAGATTACAGACGCATTACTTTGCGTAATTTATTTCATCACAGAAAATAATGTTGAAGGAAAACCTCGTGAGGAAACCGGCATGTCTTAGTCCCAGAAATTCGAAGACATGTGGCATCTACCAACCCAGAATGGGCCCGCTTGGATTATAGCCCACTACCTCACACAGATAGACGGCCTGTGTCCCAGCAGTGGAAATTATAGGCGGAGTAAGGAAGTACCATAGGATCTCAGTAAGGCATGACTCCATATCATAAAGCAGAACAATCTAGTATGACAAGATCATCAAGATTCGTAAAATAATATCACTTGACCTTATCTTACTCATGAATTACCTATAAAATTGCCGTTTGCCCGTCTGAAGATTTTTTTTTATATTTTTCCGGCCCTTGTATTAGTAGTCTCGATAATTATCTTTTTATTACATTTCAAATATTTTATTATTCAATTTTCGTAATGTTGCTATGCTAGTTTCGGATTGATGGAGAGATTAATTGTTTGAATTATTCTAAGATCCTTGTATGAAACTAACAAAAACATTTTTATTATATATAATATTATGTACTTAGTTTCAGGAATCACGTGGGTACAGCCTCAATTAGCCACACTTTTTTATCGTGGTAAAATCATCAAATGAGTCCTCCAACCCATGGTAGGGCGGGAGGGACTGTCAGACTTGTACCTAAAATCCACGGTGTCCTTCAATAGCCTTTAACGTTCCGGGGTCACGGTAATAAAAACATTAACAATCTCTCATGGGCTTTAAACACTTTCAGCCATGAAAGGTTCTAAATGGTTTATAAATAACAGTGTAATGTCTGAATATTAATATTCATACTCATAATGCTCGTATTATGAACTAGTTATATCCATGCAGCTCGTATGTGATGGGCCCCTAATATGTCTGTACGTGTGTCAACTCTGTTAATCCAGGCACAAGCTAGAGCGGATTGAATTGTTACCAATGCCATTAGCCTACGCTCGGCCGCCCGGCCGGTCGCTTGGTCTATAAAGCTGGGTACTCCTTAGCAGTGTTGCGTGTAACGTATCAGATACGGTATCAAGTGAGTACGTAGGCACGAGCCCGCTGTGAACCGCTCGCTGGAAGCTCGCTGTGACCCGCCGAATGGCAGTGTCACTGCGAACACAAAAGCTGCTCGCAGTGTGCTCGGGCGAGCCGTACCCACTTGTAGGATGATACAGTATCTGATACGTTACATGTAACGCTGCTAAGTGTGTACCCAGCTTTAGGGAGTGACCACACTATTCAACGCCGTAGGACTGGACAAAAAGAGTCCGATGATGTGGTGTTGAATCGTGTCGTGCAAACTAAAACGAGGATAATGACGAATTCTCTGCCTTGTCACATCCTCAGGTCAGGTCGCATTCCTTTTCTGGTGGGTTCAAAACTGTTACTAAATTTTTACTAAGCATACGAAATACACAGTAACAATAATAAATACAACAAGGTGTAGTTAAACAGACCCTTTACAAAGTTATATAAAACTACTGGCTTCATAAAGGGTGCTTTTACAATTATTATAAGTATATATCAGATAATCCGGGCGCTTGTGTGCCTAAACGAAAGAATAATACGGACATGCTTTTTAGAAGCCCGAATTTTAAGTCTTCTGTTCGTATGAAATACAATAAATTAGTCAATCCGATCACTAATTTAAGTTAGACTGTTAAATTTTCCACTACTTGATTATGCAAATTATATTTTTTTATGAATAATAATGCATTAGCTTATTTTTATCGTTGTAAAATCTATAAGCATATTCCATCAGCTGTGAATAATAATATAAAGATACAAAATCAAAAAAACCACTACTATAATTATATTAAGTTTGTTATACCTACCTAGTTGTTTTTAGAAAGTTGTTCAATCCCCAATCTCTACATACCTATCCGATGACTTATTTATTCAGAAAGGAATGTCCAGATTATTCTTTCGTGGGAAGAAGTTTAAGTATATAAGAGCCCGATTATCCGATCTATGATTATAAGATAATTCCATATATTACTCACCCTTTTGACAATAATTTCATCACTGGTCTTGGATACAAGTACTCAGCCACGCAACGTAATGTTACTAAGAACACATATTTTTTCTCTTGTTCGAAATGAAAACTCTTTCCCGGACCTGTGGGGTTAGCAAATACAACTGTGAATTACTCTGAACATTTTATTCTGTAATAAGTAACCTAATGAAAACAATTCAGTTCATGAAATCGGAGCACGTTTCTGTGAATTTATTTCAGCCTTAGGTACGTTAGTTCTTAGACAGTATTACTTTTATAAGGTTCAAGCGATGTCACCTCTAAATTTTTGAAAATTTCACCCTCATTATGTTCGTTCATATTCTATTTTAGGAAAAGCTTGTACCAGAATGACTAACTTAGTTACGTTTATAAAATATTGAGCTAACCTTTTAGTGAACGAAAAACATGTTTTAAGCGGAGAAATACGCTGAAACGGTTATCACGCTATCAGTACACGACTTCTTCTTCTTCATCAGTACCTAATACTAAAGAGTTTACAAAAATCTGACGTTCCAGATGAGATACCATCGTGAAGTATTGCAGTTTATACAGGAATTTATGATCGTATTAAAAACAATGATAACTGTATATTCATGTTAACATTGTTTTTAATACGATCATAAATTCCTGTATAAACTGCAATACTTCACGATGGTATCACATCTGGAACCCTTACACCCTATAGACACTCCACCACTGTTAAAACTAAATGCGACCACTGATAATTATTTCAGGCATACGACCAGCCTAAACCAAAAGTGTGCTGCTGAATTTTAAACTTTCGCTGCCGAGTCGAGCGTTGAAAATCGAACCACGAGCTTTTATTTAGTAGCGCTTTAGTGAGCACAAAAGGAAGATACACAAAGCTTTACATACTGACGGTCAACTAGATTTTGAGGTGCATCAGTGAGTCCTGCGTAGAACTAATTCGTTCGTACTGCGTCTCGATAAACTAGATTATCATAGGCTCATCCTAAAACCCAGGCAACTCGATTTGGTTTTGATGCAAGCAAACTATTATGAGTTTTGAACTAGAATTGCACCGGTGTGATGCGATGTTTTAGTTTTGCGAGACCGAATTCGAATAACATTTGATTATTTCGTATCAACTGCTATTACTAATTACTCTTTTTTCCACTGTTTCGTTTAATTCAACTTCTATAAGCATATTATTATACTCACATTAAAATGCGGACCTTATCTGTGTCCGCCTGTCCTTTAGTGCGCTTTTAGTATGCGAGTTGTCTGATTTACCGACATGAATTTTGTTCATTTTGAAGTTACGTTCTACTTAATCCTAACAATGCGAAGTAAGTTTAAGCGAAAATAAGTTTGCTTGGAACTGATAATCCTTGGGCCTCAAGAATTCATTGCATTAGTGTCAGAATGATCTATTAATGATTTCATAAATGTTGATTTTGACAAGTTTGGTAATCTACTAATGTAATGATTTTCCAATGGTCAACCACTGACATTCCACTGAAAGAAATGGCATAGAATGGTAATCTCGGCGAATGTTTTTCGCTATTTACGAATTTCTTACATCTTCAGATTGCTTATATCGGGCAATAAAATCGGGCATGAATAACTGACATTAAAACACCATTCTATGTATTACGAGACCATTGACCGACCAGTGATTGGCTAATGATATAGGAGATTACAATTTTTTTGAAAAATAACAATGGGATCGTAATGGAATCACGAATTTATAAAAATAGCAAACTAGAACCCCCGAAATTTTGTAAATACGTTGTCAGTTCTACAGACAGTCAGACATAGGTAGGTAGGTACATTTCATCTCGAAAAAGTACTGTACCTACCCGGTTAAAACAAAAATAACATATAATAGTTGGCGCCACATGTACGATCCAGATGATTGTCAAATCCTAAATTAACGCGAGCGAAGCCGCAGCCGTAGTTAATACATATATTATAAAACCAGCGTAGTGTATACTTATGTAGGTATATGGATTGTACTTAGCCAGTACTCGTATTCTTGTGTAGCTCAAAACCAACCTAGTCTAGTTTGCGTAACTGTTAACCTTAATCAATACCTGCAATTAACAGGTAATTACGATCTTGAGCAAAACCGATTAACTTGCAAATACAAACTATTACCAAACTATATTCAGGGGACTTCAAAATATATAGTTGATGTTTGTGAAAATGACATATTTGGGATTATATTAACTTAACTATAGGGTCTAACGGGTACAACAACAGGGTAAAACGAAAAAAATCAGCACATGCTAACTTTTATTTTTTATTTTTATCTAAATATTGGTTCGCGATTCGAACAATTCCAACTACAAATGAAAATCAACCCTACCATTCCGGTTCATTATTAAGAAAATATAATGATGCAATTCGATTGAGTCGACGTTGTCGTGGCGATCGTGTTCTGTTTTTCATCTACCCGTAGATATCAAAGTGTTTTATGTCATTATGTCGTAGTGGTAAGGTTGATTTTCACTTGAAGTCGGAATCGCGTCGCATCGCGCCATGGGTATAGGTACCTAAGCTTCTTCAGTTTCACCAAAGCAGAGAGGACATGCGTGCCGGAGACACCATATGAGCTGTACGTAGCGGAGATGTGAGTTGACATCCGATATCAGTACCCTTAGCACGAATTTTCACTGTTTTACTTTACAGCGACTTTCCAGTATTTACAGCGTTTTTGTATGAAAAAATGGAACAGCGCCTCTGGTGTGCGAAGCCAGAACTAATTTTTTCCTTGAAAATTGTCAATTTGAAATTGTCAAAGTTCCAGTTTACGTCTCAAATACTGAAAATTCGTGCTAAGGGTACAGTTAAGTGTTTTCGGCACAAAAATCCGAAGCTTAGCGGAGAGATTTGTAAATAAAGAAATCAAATGCCCTAAAATTATATTGAAACTGATCAGTATCGTGTATCAATGTTAGTAATAAACATATATTAATCCTGATCATTAGAGGCACAAGCGCTCCATTTACTTCACGAGAGTACGTAGGTACCATATGTATTATAATTCCCCAGCACAAATAGTATTGCCGAATGTTATTATCATTCTATTAAACTAATATTTATTCATGAGTGGTAAAACCAATATTTTGGTAAGGTTTATGAAATCACAACCATTGGGATTGGTTGTTCTAACATTATTAACACTAATTAAATAATTATTATAACAGTAATTATTAGATACTACAGTATTTACACACAATATAAAAAAAACAAAGGTTTTTGAGTTATTTGACAGACCAAAAACCACCCTGTTACGTTTCAGGACTGCGGTGCCCTTATATGACAGCCCCGCGACCCCCGAATCCCGATGTCAAACCATCCAGCCATTTATTTGAGTGCAAGTAAGAATCAATGTTGATATCTTCTGCATTTCTCAACGTAATGACACAACGTTCTTTGATTGTTTATATGTACCTATACACTAGCTGTGCCCGCGACTTCGTTCGCGTGGATGTCGGAACTCAACAACTGTATTTTTTTAACAAAGGATTTTTTCTAAAGTTAAAAGCCTAAGTTACTCCTTATTACATCAGCTACCTGCCAATAGAAGTCCCGTCAAAAT
The DNA here is from genome assembly GCA_954870645.1 of Agrotis clavis. NCBI lineage: Eukaryota > Metazoa > Arthropoda > Insecta > Lepidoptera > Noctuidae > Agrotis > Agrotis clavis. The sequence continues at coordinate 14,392,210 of OX940922.1, forward strand.
CGGCCCAGCCATTTTAGAGATTAGCCATTACAAACAGACAGACAGACAAAAATTAAAAAAAAAATATTTTGGGTACCGTATATATATTCGTATAAATGTAGTAAAAAACGGTTGTTTCAATATTACAAACAGACACTCCAATTTGATTTGAAAGACTGTGGAAAGGTATTTTTATCTGGATTTACGAGTAAATTAACGATTTTATGACATTTTTTAGGCTTTCTAACAAGCCCTAAGATTTTTAATCGGTGTAAGTAATAACAAAATTAGGTGCCTAACTGTTATTAGATCTCTTTTCTAGCCACTAAAAGGTTAACCTACCATTTATGAACGTATTTGCTCCTATCACCGAAAAGATAAGTCGAAACACGAGGAGTCAATTTAATATCTCTTTCTCAGTGAAATATCTTTTCATTCGAGACATTTCACGTTGAAAGTTCAGTTAATTTACACGAACTACAAAGAAACGCTTTTCAATTTCGTCTAGTTTTAGTTAAAGTGGTTTTCATCTCGCATCTACAGTAAATAACTTTAGTAGTTTCAGAATTTTTATAAAGACCTTATCACTTTTTACGAGTTCAGAACATAATTTTAAATGTCAAAGTCATTGCCGGTTTTCGAAGACATGGTGTCATCTACCAACCCGCACAGGGCTCGCGTAATGGATTATGGCCCACTCCCTCTCACAGGGAGGAGGCCTGTGTCCCAGCAGTGGAAACATTATAGGCTGATAATGATAATGATGATGATGGCAGGGCGGGTCGCTAGTCGATCTTTAATATAATATCTATTTAAAATGCTAGTTTCGGGAACTCAACCTCTTCCAGTAATAACCTCTTATCATAACATAGAATAATATAATAGCTATTTAAACAAATAACAGGCATATAAATCAGGCATTTAATTGACTATGTTAATTACTTACTGTATACTAACATCGACCTCGTCTGACTGTCTTCTGCTAAGAAGGTGGACACCACACAGGTGTAGTTGCCGCTCAAGTGTGTCCCTGGATTTATTATTTTAATGGCTCGGTAAGCTTGTAACGGCTCCTCTGAAAAGATGGAAGGATTGGTTAAATCAATCATTCTTGCTAATCATTCCTGGATTGCATTCTGCGACGTTCACATTTAAAGTAAGTCATCGCATCAAATTCTAAACGAGGTAATGATGAATTTCTAAACAAAAATATCGTGGTGAGATTATCAAAAGAGTCCTCTCGCCCAGAGTGGAGCGGGAGGAACTGTCAGACTCGTACTGACTAAAATCCATGGCGTATCTTCAATAGCCTTATATGGTCACGGTTATCTGATGGACAGTCCTGCGTATCTGACAGGATTTGGTACTCTAAGGGGGGGCTCGTCGTAATAATTAACAATTCGAAAGCGCCTCTACCTGGCCTCAATGAAATAAATGATTTGATTTTGTCATTGTTGACGAAAACAAAAGATCTCTGAACTGACTCACTGCCAAATCCAAATATATAAAAGCTTTCGCTTTTATACGAGTATATAATTAAAGATTTTGAAGTGAGTCAGTGACCTTTCGGTCACTCACTCAAAGGACACGAAATCTCAGAAACTACAAGTAAATTTTTCGATATTCAACGCCTAAGGGGTTGTTTTTGATTTAGATAATTAGAGGTCTCATTTGGACGGGGGTTCTCTTTAAAACTTAAGTGCTCTGGACTGTTTTATGGTTGATAGTTTTTATAAAAGTTCTTTACCACAAGTGCTAGGAAGTCTCGCATGGGGTTTCCTTTTAGCAGGTTATGCTCACTAAGACGGGACTTTGCGAAATTCATCCCCTATTAAGGAGGTGTTTTGGGCTTAATAGTTAAGAGTCTCAAATTTTGCTTATAGGTTCTTGTTAGGACGTAATGTTGTGAAATTTTTTGTTTGACATTGATTTAGATTTCCAAAAGTATGTCATAAAGAATGGCCTGGAGTAGAAATTCGGAAAAGCAAAGTTCGAAATTCGCGCGGACGGAGTCGCGGGCGGAGTGCTATATAGTTCTTGTCTATTGATTTTCTCTCTCATTAAATTCTCACTCATTGGTCATTGCCCATTGATATTCATAATTATATCAATGTGAAAGATCAGTTGGCAAGGCTATCTGTCCTGTCTGATAGACGTAGTTATTCAAGCTTTGTCTGAAAGCTATCTGCACGCAACCTCTCAAAAAGTATTTGATTGATTCCCGTGGAATTCCAGTTATTAATGCGATTTTTAAGTTATTCCCGATGGGTTTTTTCGTCTAATCCCATGTTATGACAAAATGATTGTGTATTTTCCCGAAAATAATTGTGCCTAAATAAAGAAATAAAATGTTGCCAGCTCCATTGAATACGAATAAGATTGTATTCTTATCACAGTTATTATATTTATTATACTTACAAGATCGTCCAAATTAGGTAAGAACTTTGTGTATGAAAAAGTTCACTGAACTCGTGTAAATACGTCTTATCCTTATTTGGGACGAGTTGAATAACAGGAAAACTCAAGAAAAGTTTTCGGCGAAATGTTTACATCTACGTATGATATCTTGTCCAACTATTTTACTCACCTGTATTATTTAGGACAATGAAATCGGAAGTTGGCTGAATTTATCTTGTTTTTATTATTCATGTTAAAATAACTAACTTCTCGAAAAAAAAGGTTGCATTATTGTACATCTAAGTATAATTATTTTTTCATCTAATTTCATCACATTACCAGGCCTGGCTCACTCCGCGGTGTAGGTATAAAACTGCAAGCATTGGCGGGGGCCATTACGTAGTGGCCATTTAGTCGGCTGCCGCGCGCCACCCACTACGCACGCGCTTACTTAAATAATATTGAAGTTTGGTTGTATTTACGCACAAGTTTTAAAACAATAATATATGATGAAGAAAAAAAAAATACTGCATATCGTTTGGTTGTTTAAATAATGTTAGGATAGTGATAGGAGCCTCACGTTTCACACACTACCGCTTGATTTCGAAAGGTAAGGAAAAAAGTGAAAATTTATCTGTGTAGTAGGTACATATTTAATAATGATCAAAAAAATTATCTATCTGCTTGTGGTGTGCCTATTAATGTCATTCAAATACCGGCTAGTAATCATGATCAGTTAATCATGATTATGTAGGTTACAAATTTGGCCTACAAGACGACAAAGATAATTAAAATAGTCGAATATCAAACCTGACATCACTCTCACTCACCTTAAGCTGAATACGTAGGTAGGGTAAATACGCTAAATGTCGGCCCCCTTACGGTTTTTCTGTTTTGGGATCGGTCTGGAACCATCAATTTGCAACGAAAGGATAGCTTCCAGTGTGGTTTTGGATAGTTTGATAAACCTATTTCATGTTTATGGGCATAAGGTTGACATTTCTACTACAAGGAAAAAGTACTAAGGTTTAGATGCGTCGAGAACGAAAAAACCCTAAAGTCGGCCATTCACGGCCCATGGTCGGTCGCGTTTTTCCCAAATGTCGGCCGGGTAGAGGGTGTTTTAAATTAAGACAGACAAATATTATTAATATGATTTATTTTGGCACGAGTCTCACTAAGTATACATTATTAATCGAATTTTGTTTAATAGTAGGTAATAAGGTAAAGTATTTTTTTTTAAATGCACTTAAATAATGTTAGGTAAAGTTGCGATCGTAACTACATAGGTAATTTTCTGTTTCCGTAAAGGCCCTTGATCTCCCTGCTCTGTCATTGTAGTACCTTAAATTAAAATCATTAATTCTAAATGCAGCTTTTTGTGTCATGCAGTTTAATTAATGAATGAAAGATACACGACCAACCATTTATATTTTTTATGCTAATTAACATGGCTTTATTAGGTAGCAAGTTCCAAAGAGCAATTTTTATCTTATATTCCCAAACCGTAATAAGCTATCATAAATGTTTCCAATTTTATCCTCCCATTTAAACGTAACTCTTAATATTATTAATAAATTAAATTGTACAATGAACATTTAATTTTGAGAAAATAATAAAAAGCAATCAGCCTGTATAGTTGGGCTCGAATTCGAGGCTGGTCGACATTACGATCTTTAATATTTCTAAAGCCGGCCCCTATTTCATGTACACTATTTCTCGAGATTCAACTTCTATCACCCCGGCCGGTATTTGGCGATTAACCGTAAAATAGATTTATTTGCCTATATGCGTTGCAAATTCTCATAGTAAGCCAATGGAATTAGTACAATTGGAATTTATAAAACAGACTGCATTTACTTTAAGTCGACCATGGCCGAGAATCCGGTTTTAACTCAAAATTGGTAGTCTATTGGCGGCCTCCTATTTTTCTTTTAAAACAATACGTTAAACATTGAAAAAACTGTCTCAAAATATAGTAAAAATTACTAATTACTGATAATAAAGCTTAAAACAATAAAAAAGGAATGTTTTACCGTTCTAATATCAATCCCCGAAGTGTGGGTATTCACAGCAAGTAAGGTACTTTCAATATGAACTTGACGCTTCGACGGCGCAATCGCTGCTGAAGCTCAGTGTGCGAAGAGTGAGTGTCGTAATCGGAAAGTAACGGTTTGTACATATAGAGAATGAACTAAGGTGGTAATTCGAGTGGCAAATTTGTCACTTCATTACGTTTTAAATGAATGCAAGCTGAAAATGTGCAGAGGGCCGAAGTTTGGGGGGGGGCCGACGTATGGCGTATTTACCCTAGGTCGAATTATGATCGGTAGAAAGTAGGAAGATGTTTATGTTATTGTTTAGGCACGTTCAAACTCAGAAAATGGCTACACTACGCATTCAAGGTCAGCGATCGTAATTCTCTGCGCGACTTTTTTACCTACTTACCTACAAAGACACGCAACACGGGGCCTGTGACAATGACAGTATGCGATAGTAATTGGTCGGTTACTAGTTTGAGTGCAAATGATAAGGACTAGTTACCTATTTTGCCGTAAACGATAACAATCGATCTATAAAGTTATGACTAAATAAAATTATAGACCATCGAACTACATATGGTGTAAAAATGTTCGATATACAATTATACATATTTCAGTGGGCGAACGAGCCTATAAAACTAAAGAACTTTCCTCAAGGAATTTAGGTCGTATTATGAATAAAAAAATGTGTTCTCACACTTCTCAGACAAAACCACTTTGTTGTTTTTTGGTTTAACCTTTCAAATATTTTTTCAACATTAGATCATAAAAAATGGATACCTACAGCTTGACATAAAACTGTAGAAAACCGGAAGTCGCCACTGTCTTCGCGCTACCAGCACATTGAATGTTTTTTTTTTTCACTTATTACGTTAGTTTTATGGCACAATAATAAATCTAACAAACCTGCGGTCTTTGCTTACATCAAATATCAAAGATTTTAAAACGTTGAAAACGTTGAAAATACGTATACCTACCTAACTGTGCCCAAACTCGCGAGTCGCAACCCTATTGAGCTTGACCGACAGTAACCTTTTAATGTCGTTAGCGTCAGATAAACTAAAATGAACTCTCGCGCGTCATTATTCAGTTCATTTTTGTTTGCGCACGGGAAGTTAAGGCTATTATAAAAGTAGGTGGGCGATGCGGGTGCAAGTAAAAATGGACTCTATTCTCTCGTGCATAGATTTTACATAATTATTTTGTTTGTTTTTTTTTGGGTGTAACGCTTCTGTACCTTTAGGTACTATTATATATTCTGTGGCATTACCAAGTTTCGGTGCCGGTAGAATATTTCAGGTAACATAAGCCTCGTTGATTAGACTAAATAGTTCTAGTTATCGCATTAGGTTTAAATTCCTGTAATGATAGTCTTAGAGATTTCAATAAATAAATAAAAAACGTGGTTTCCAGCTGATAGGGTTTCTAATTCATAAAAATTACAAACTTCTTGAAAATAATTGATTTTACTCAACATTTATAGAAATAAAAAATACTAATAGATCTTATTATATTGCCCTTTTCAGACTCAGCGGTTTAATCAATTTCAGTGCATTTTTAATCAAAGAGTGATTTTAATCTTTATGGAGAAGGTAAATGTTTATAAAAAAAAAATGAAAGTAACCGTCCAAATCGTTACTAACGCAGCAATAAGCTCTTACGTTTATTGTCACATGTGGACATCTGCAATATCTCATGAGCATGTAATACACCGATACCCCTGAAGTGAAACATAGCTACGAGTTGCTTGAAGATAGAAATAGAACAGAATGGTGAAAGTAATACCTCAGACGAGAAAAAAGTCCTCTATAATATTTACTACACCAAAGAGCTCGTCTGCTTAGTTCTATTAATATATACGATATTATAATACTATTATAAATAAAATAATTTACACATATTTACTCAAAATGAAGCATTGAATGAAGTTCCACAAAATATATAAAAGAAAATAGAACAAAACCGAATTAAGAACTTACTCCTTTTTTAAGTCGGTTTATAATTCTTACTACATCTACGAATGTTTGAGTGAGCACCGGTGGCTTAGTTATTAGGGTCACTACACACCGAGACGCGATGCAACGCGACGTGACGCGACGCTACCATAGAAATGTGTTTCTTTACACGTATATATAGTAATTAAATTTATAAGTTGCGCTATTGAAATGTGGGCACAGCGTGGCGACTCGGTGTGAATTGCTGACTTACCCGAAATTTTGAAGCTCATATCGACTTTTCCTTTTAAAAGTCCAATAACTTGAGGTTGCAGAGGCGGTATCCACTGGTAGACGAGGCCTGTGGACCCGTTGAAGAACCACTTGATGACCAGCCCAGGGCCTGGAGCCTTGCCGGTACTGTAGTCGCAGTCGAGTATCACTGACTCCGTGCCTAGTTCCACTAGGGCTGGCACGTCTATTCTCGTTATGTTCACGGCTATACATTCTGCGGACAATGTTTGAAGTTGGTGAGATAACATTTTTTTTAATGGACTTCCAGAAGGAGGAGGTTATCAATTCGGATGTTTATATTTTTTTTTTTTTTGTTTGTTCGCGCGTAACTCCGTTGGTAAACAATCGATTTGAAAAATTCTCTTTTTTGTTGGAAATACTTCCTAAATAGTTCCATGAAAATTTTATCGAAATCGGAAAAGCGGTTTTTGGCGGAAAATCAACAAAATCCTAAAAAAATATCAACAGTGTCTACACCGATTACTCCGAGGTTTCTGGTCCGATTTCAATAATTCTTTTTTTGTTCGATGGCAGGTAGCCATTTAGTCCCATAAAATATTAATTTATTTTGGTTCAGTACTTTCTTTTTTAGCTAATTGCCCATGGGCCATGACTGTTATTACCGGTGGCAGGGATTTCAAAATTCTAGTGCACATGTGAGAAAATTATGTATTTGACAACAATTTGGGTTGGATATTTAAACTAAAAAGCATAAAATAAGATACCTTTTAAAAAAAATGTAACCGACTTCAAAACCAACCACAAAAAATTTCAAAATAACCTACAAGATAACTTTCTTTCGAAAGTCGATGTCAAATAAGTCAATGAAATAAAAAACAAAGTGACCGACTTTCAAAAGAAAAGTTATTTTGTAGGTTATTAAACTTTTTTGGGGTTGGTTTTCAAGTCAGTTCCACTTGTTTTTGTAAAAGTTTTATAAATTTTATTTATTTAGCTGCCAAAGTCGTTTGAGAATTAGTCAAGTATTGATCCTCTGATCTTTTTTAATGTTCGTGAGCTTCTGTGTACCGAATCACCCACAGTTACAGTTAGTGAAGTGGTTTTTATTAATTTTTACTTTTATGACTACTGTAATATCAATTCTTTTTTGTAAAACCTAAATATATCATGAAGAGCAAGAATACTTAATTCTTGTACGAAAAAGATCTTGCTTTTCTTAATTTGTTTTTTTGACAAGTAACATCTTCATTTCAAAGTCTACGCATATTTTCATGTTGAAATAATTATGTAAAGGAGAACATTCAGGCTCCATACATTTTTGGGCCTTTTCTGAAAGTGCCGGCCAACGAAAAAAATTGGTACCTATAGGTAGTACTAGTCATTTGGAGCAATAGTTACTATGGCACAAAAGTTGTAGGATTGCTGTCGGCCAAGTTATACATGTTCGAAGATTCGTAATTCTCATACATTTTTTAATTTCTGAAAGTGCCGAGAATCATCAAATAATGATAAGTATTGCAAGAACTAGCGACCTCAAGTAATTTAACATAACGCCTGTAATCCCTGAGGGGTTGGGCAGAGGAGTACCGAATAAAAATGAATAATAATCTGTTTATTTTTTTTGAAAAGTAATAAAAACATTTTAAAATATACAATTCTGCTGGTGGGACCAGCATCGGGAACAGAACCGAGGTTGCCTGTGATTAGGGGCTTGGGAGAGGACTCTCCTAACAATACGAGACGTGATCAGCACTGCTGCATTTTGAATCAACCCTTTTTAGGAGGAAATAAAATCATCAAATGAGTTATCTCGCTCTGGGCTGAGCTGTAGAGACCGTCAGACTCCTGCTGTCTTAAGTCCACCCTCTTCATTCGGTTGCCCTTTCCGTTCCAGATACTAAGATAGTCGAAGAGCCGGTACCTACATTTCATTCATACATTTGTTGTTTTCTCAAAGAGCCTCATAGCTTTAGGAACGCGATATTGTCGGGTCCACAATTAGCGGTGAGACGAGTTTGCCTCACCGTCCAGTCAACGAGACGCGACTGATACTCGTCCTTGACATCCCGTGGAACTTCAAGGAGCATTTCCGACGTTTGGATCAAAAACAGGATCGAGCCGGGGCTGCCTTCAAGCTGTTACCTAACAGCTTGAAGGCAGAGCGAAAGAGGCAGAACACGCGAAAGAGGACGCCCTCGAAATCTCAATCCAGTCGCGTACGGCAAGTAATGCGGAGCTAGTTGTCTTATCAAGGATCAGGCCCAGGACGACAGCATGTCGTATTCCACGCGCGTCTAAATAAGCTTTCAGTGGCCCTTATGGAGCCAAACGCCTACCGGCTTGCGGGACTATCTCAGCAGGATAGGTACCGTAGCACGGTTGATGATTTTATTACCCGTAAAACGTGGTTGATTCAGAAAGCAGTACTTTTGGTCACGACTCGTATTGTTAGGAGGTTGCTCTCCCAAGAGGCCTACCACAGGCAGCCGATGTTGGTCCCACCAGCTGATTTGTATATTTTAAAATGTTTTTATTACTTTTCATAAAAAATAAACAGATTATTATTCATTTTTATTCGGTACTCCTCTGCTCAACCCCTCAGGGATTACAGGCGTTATGTTAAATTGCTTGAGGTCGCTAGTTCTAGCAATATTTATCATTATATGGTGATTCTCGGCAGTTTCAGAAATTAAAAAATGTATGAAAATTACGAATCTTCGAACTTGTATAACTTGGCCGAGAGCAATCCTACAACTTTCGTGCCATAGTAACTATTGCTCCAAATGACTAGTACTACCCATAGGTACCAATTTTTTTCGTTGGCCGGCACTTTCAGAAAAGGCCCAAAAAAAATGATGTCCTTTTATATGTAGTGGATATGTAAGTAGACACTTTGAGTTCAGCCTGCCTGACATCGATGGATACATTTTTATGGGGATTGGTCAGTAAAAATACGGTTTTTATTTTTTACTTTTCTTCGTACATATCTGGACTACAGATCTTACAACTTGGAATATAGTTATTGACTATATGATCTATTCTCACAAAGTTGAAAACACGATTCAATTAAATTTTCTCGATACAAAAAAAATGCAAAGTTCGGTCTATGTTTTTTATTTTTTGAACTTTATGGAATAACTACTATGAGTTAATTGAAAGGATGTTGTTTTAAATTGTAGAAAATACTAGTATCTAAATTCTGTAAAGACATTTTTTCAATAAATAACAATTTTAATTCATAAAACGACGTCAATAAGTTTGGGTACATACGCCGTTTTATTCTGAGCACACATTCACTATCGTCCTCTCATCTTTTGCCTTTTAAAAGTAGTGTCATCACTTTCGTTCCTTGACCAATCAGTCAGCCAGCGTGGCTCTTACAGGCTAGACCTGCGACACTTTTTTTCAGATCGCGGCTGTCAGATTTTCGTAATAATAAAATTGGAAATGGATAAAAGATCGAGAAAATAAAAACGAATGATACGTAGGCTTATGATTATTCAAAACTATGTTTCGCTGTGTTCAATGGGACGTGATTAAACGGACATGACTGTAAATAAGTCACGTAAATTTTGTATTTTAAATAACACATTATTTTCATTAATAAATCAAGAATAAAATAAACCAAACTTACCTACTGAAAATCATCGCAGGAAATTCCTGACGACCCCTACAGAGAAAACAAGGGAAATGTTAGAATACGTATGATTCTATACATTACGAATTGATCCTATCAATATAATAAATTACCCACAGTGATAATTATTATAATGAATGCTATCGTGTTATCGTACTTTTGTTGTCGGATGGTTCCTCTGTGTCCATCCTCCTCTCATCTAATCTTTATGCATCTAAATACCATTTCACATGAACTAATGATAAATGCACTGATTTGCAGTCAACAGTTTGAGATAATTGTAACTGAAAACAACTTCTAATCGTATCAAACAGCGATATAGGATAAGAAGCACTTCAATTTTATTATTATTTATTTAGTTTCGTCACAGATTTATAACAATTTCGAAGAAACAGGATTAAAATAAATTAAATGAAAACTGCTGTTGTCATTTTGAATACTTCAAAATTACTTGGCAACTACAAATAAGGCATAGCACCCACCACCCTGTTAAATATCGCCTATAGTGTAATGCTGCGACTACGATGAAAAATCGGTGGTCATTGCTGTCCCACCGCGTGTTCAGTACAAGTTGCTTCTCGCTCTATTTATTGCTTTGGAGTCAAAAAAGATCAGTACTGGGCTCATGCTTTTGGAGTCGATAGATAATATCTCTAAGGGTTTCATTTATCAGAAAAGTGATATTCCAACCTTGTCCCAAAAAAAAAATACTGTGGATAAGATATTATAAAATGAAGATTTAATTATAAAGAGGTCACTGACATTATATTATTGTACTATACCTGTACCTCATATGAGTAAAAAACTACTAAATCCACGCCGCGGCTCGACTAATGTCCATTTTACGCGGCGCTAGTGTCTGTCATTACATCAAAATGCATCAAAAATTAGTACCAACACCAGATGGTGGAGGACAGGGTGTCAAGCACCCTTAGCTTTCCACTCTCGAACATATAAAGATATCACGCAACCAGCTTTGTGAACGCACGTTAATAAAAGGAGCGTGTGCTTGGGGCTTTTTTTAGCGTGGTAAAATAATCAAATGAGTCCTCCTACCCAGGACAGGGCGGGAGGGACTGTCAGACTCGGAATACTTACTAAAATCTACGATGTATTTCAATAGCCTTTTACGTTCTGGGGTCACGGTATTCGTTAGTCCGCGACCCAGGTAGACACTCTTTCAGGCGCGCGTGGAACACAACGCACATGCCCATGCCCGTGCGCGCGTGTGTTTGGGGCTTAACGATAATTGGGTATTGTCACTTTCGTAAGGTATGCCAATTATCATAAATTCATAAATTTTCTACCAAATAGTAGTTTTTTTTCGTAATCTCGGGACGTCAAAATCTGTGTCAAAATGTTATAAAATAAATTTAAGACTGTGAATGATAAAAATATTTACAAAATATTTGTCCACATCAATAAGTATTTCTATCATTTTGTTTTGGTAAATGTTTTCACATCCTTATATTAAAATATTTCTACTAGTAATACATGTATTTTTCGTAAAGGGAACACTGTAAGAAATGTTGAAGTTGAAGAAATGAAATACATAAAACTTTGGATTGCAATCATTTCGCGATAGTGGCGCCTGCTGGTGGCGGTGCGTGGCAACTTTCTCGACTCATGAAACGACGCTTTCGCTGAACCACGGGGCCTTAAAGGGGTGTATTCTGAGTTCTGACAGTAATCTCGTCTTCAATGGATTAGATACGCACACGTGCTTAAGGCTATATCTCGTTATGACAGTTTAAGCTCACGCACGGCTCACCGAAGATCTGTGACAGTCGAATAGATAGCTTGTGGTATATCACTTTCTATGTATGTATAATCCTTTGTTCATATAATCTGTCTATTTATACAATAAATCAATTGACGAATGTATGTAGTAATCACTTAAGTACAATAGCAACAATTTGGCAAATAATTTTTTTGTTGTGTTCGCTGGTTTGCAGCTAATTGTCAGGCTTGTTTGAAAGTTTTTTTTTTTCATTTTATTTGCACCATTTAATGTTTTTTAATTGCAACCGTAGCTAATTTTCTTAACATTTCATTAGAAAACATCCGAATCGACTTCATATGTTGATACCTGTTTATTTTTATTAAAACTTCTTCATTACATTATTCAAACAAGGCAAATTTTTGAAACTTTTCTGAAGAACGAATTAATGTCACGAAAGAAGTCATGTTAAACATGCAAAATTAAGAGATACTTGAATGTAATATAAAAGGTAGCAGCTTGGAAAATATAAAACCATTGTAGAATTAAGAGTACAATACATACTTATATTTTTACAATTACACACAGACAACAATTACAACAGATTCACAAAATCAACATAAAGAACTTTTTTTTTATTTGTTCTTTTGTTGATAAATGTAATTGTAATAAAAAAAATATAATTTAAAACAAAAAAGAAAGGTTTGATTTATCCAATAAAAGCTATGTTTTCGGCAAACATTTACACAAAAAAAAAACGCCCGTAACCATTCACGCATGTGTACATAATAATTACCCATTTCTGGTCCCACACAACAAGTGATGAAAATAAATATTTACAGTATTAAAGCATTTTTTATTTGGCTGCCAAAATAAAAACAAATGGCTCAATTGTGTGACGCAAGAAAGTGTTTTTAGTAGTGACCGACCGAAATTTCGATTTCGGTTTCGGTTTCGGCCGGTTTCGGCCAAAAAATCTAGTTTCGGCTTTAGTTTCGGTTTCGGCCAAGACATAGCCGAAACTTTCGGCCCCGCCGAAACTCAAGTGTTCGTGCATTTTCGTGTAAAATTCGTATCTAACACGTGCTTGCTCGCCGGCCGGCGGGGCCCCGGCTCAGTTTGCCACCGTCCATTTAATAGTGAGTTGAGGTTATGTTTTTGAGTTTACTGCCAAGATATAAGTCTTGTATATTCATGTCAAAATAAAATATATTTGTTACGTACGATAATTATTAAAAAACGTATCAATCGTCAAGGCGATTAGGAATAGGATTAGGCGGTATTTTAAACATAATTAAATTAACGCTTTCGCTTCTTTGAAATAATGCAATTTTTTTCAACCCAGTAATTTCGTATTGCTAAATATAGTGCGATTGTTGAGACTTCAAATCTTGTGGAACAATGGAAACAATGAATTTTTATAATTTCGAATAGATTATGTATGGCTCAGTAGAAGTTAAATAACATAGAAAAATAGCAATTTCTTAAAATCATTTATCCATAAGTTTGCCATATTTCATTACTTCCCAGAATTTGATCCTTATTAGCAACACTATCGAATGGTGTAATAATAAAGGTTGTGATTTTTATGATTTATCTATGGCCAGGATTATTGATTTTTTTCTAAAATTCAATGATGCAGGTTTAGTATTCGGCAAAATCGGTCTCGAGACTATACAACGTTTTTCGATATAACATTAAATAATAATATAATAATATTCCACAACTATCACACAACGCCATCTAGTCCCAAGCTAAGCATAGCTTGTGTTATGGTTACTAGACAACTGATAAACATACATATGTCGGATCCGGTCAATAGTACGGACAGCAAACGAATCGTAAGCTCGCGATTTTGAGTATCACGTGGTCTGCGCGCGCTTATACAGAGTCGTGATGTTTCATCGGGGCTGCGAGGAGCGCATTCAGTGCCTGACCGCAGCAGTGTGAAGACATCCCGAAACTGTACTCGATTCGTTGTGCCCAGTATAAGTGTAGTGAGTGATTAAATTAAATTGTGTTTGATTTAATTTGTGATTTAAAATTAAAATAACCAAGTGAACCGCACCCAGTGTATTTTCATTGCACGAGACCCTAACTCTGCCCACATGATGCCTGAATCTGACGGAATAATACCGGTGGATCCGACATCAGAATTGGGATCAAATCGTGCTAATGAAATTACACGCGGGAACAGTGACAATAACAATCAGTGGAAGTTAGTTACTTTTTGAAATGCAAAACCAGCAAACTTTGAAAACGCAGCCAGTGAAAAACAAGTTTTTATTGCCGGAATTCGACCCCGACAAACCGGATTCCGATGCGCGGTCGTGGTGCGCCACCACCGACTTTTGTTTTAACGGGAGTGCCGTGGAGGGATGCCAGCTTATTTTGTCGTTGAGCAAGGTGCTAAAGGTGAAGCATCAACCTGGCTATCTCAAATAGCCTACAAAGGAATTTAAGGTACTTTTTACAACAAGATTTATTTCGCAACAGTGGGTACCCTCATTAAAAAACAAATGATGAGTGGCGAAAAACCAAGTGATAAAGAAACATTGCCCACGTTCGCCAGTCGTTTCATATCTGATGCGAAAAATGAACACTATCTGTGAATCATCGAAAACAAGTGACACCAAGCGAGGAAAAATAACGTCAACTAAGTGTTATAACTGTGCTAAAACGCCCATAAGTGTATTGAGTGCAGAAGTAAGGCGATGGATACGAAGGGAAGACCTACAGCATCAAGTCAAGTTACGCAGCAGCCGGCATCGAAGACCTTGGTGTGCTTCAAATGTGGCAAGCCATGTCACATAGCCGTGCGCTGTACGAACAGTAGTGGCGGCAGTGGCAGCGGACCAGTCCAAGGCGCGGCGCGACGCGCCTATGTCTGCATCGTGCAACCACCATCAGACACGTTACAACACAGGTGAATCGTTTCATTTTTACTTACGCCTCTGGTGCCTTGTGTTCTTTATGTTGACTATCGCTGGTTAAGCGTTAGTGAGTTAATATCGCTGGTTAAGCTTTTATTATTATTACTGTCTAAGTGATAGGATTTGTAACGCTGGTCAGCGCTACAATGTTAAGAACTGGTTAAGTACTTCAGTGATTTACACTACTGCGTAAGTAGTGAAGCATAGTGCTGGTTAAGTGCTGTGGATTTGGGAGGGAATGCCTGAGGTTCAAGTACCATTTTCAAGTAGAGATGTTGAGTTGGATGATAGTGTGGAATCTTAAGTCGGCTGGTCGGACCGTACCAGTAGATATTTCGTAGCCGTAATCCGTATCTTATTGACATCCCGGTGTCCATGGAAGCGCGGTGTGCGGATGGCACTGGCGGAGGTCGTGTATTTTGCGTTCATGGTGAACGGTGTGAAACAAACAGAGGTTTGTTAATGGGGCTAGTATTAGCCACAGGCCACGAATTTGATTCCTGCTGTTTTGATTATAACATTGCTGCATTGTGATAATACAATTGCAAAGGTACTTGAATGCTCTGGGATTTCCGATCAGTCTTAGTTAGATCCAAAATTCAAGGGTCTGTTTAGAGTGATAAAGATTTTGGGATGGTGACCGTTACACATTGAAACCCTTGAACTCTAAGTGCACCTACAAACATGCCAACGGGTCATATACCAGTCGAAGTTACCGTAGATTCTGATTAAGTTGTGGTGAGAGGTCGAGTAAAACGGTCTATCGGCCGTATTGTTTTCGACCGTACCAGTAGCTGTTTCGTAGCCGTAGTCCGTATCTTATTGACATCCAGGTGTCCATGGATGCGCGGTGCGCGGGTGGCTCTGGCGGAGGTTGGGGTCTTGAGAGACCATAGTGTGTAGTCAGCGGGTGATGCACACGGGTGATCCACGTGGTGGATGCGCACAGAAGTTCTGATCCATGCGTTGGATGTGTGAAAGCAATGTGATTGCTGGTCGGCTAGAGAGCCGTGGCGTTAGAAGTTTTACTCGAAAGGCGAAGGTCACTGGAAAATTGGTAGTTTTTGCAATAGAGTTGTGAAAGTAGATTCGAACGACTGTGGTACATGGCCCAGGGTAGTTGTTGGTGGCCCAGGGTAGTTGTTGGTGGCCCAGGGTAGTTGTTGGTGGCCTAGGGTATTTGTTAGTGGCCTAGGGTAGTGATTGATGTATTTTCAATTGGCTATTCCCAATGTTTGATTTAGTTAAAGAGTATTGGTTTTAAGGGTACAGTGGAGTTCTGAAATTTTCTTATTTACACCGAAGAACTGAATATAGAGTTTGGTCAGGAATGACCGAGTGGAACAGTATTCTGTCGTGGACTATTTTGTGTTTCAGAGTGATTATTACACGTGGACGAGTGAAATGAGTTGAAGGAGGCCTACACTGAGGTGGTTGAAAGAGGCTGAAGAAGAAGAAGAAGATCACACGAGGACGTGTGAATCGCAGGATGGCCGTGTCGGATCCGGTGTACGGACAGCAAACGAATCGTAAGCTCGCCATTTTGAGTATCACGTGGTCTGCGCGCGCTTATACAGAGTCGTGATGTTTCATCGGGGCTGCGAGGAGCGCATTCAGTGCCTGACCGCAGCAGTGTGAAGACATCCCGAAACTGTACTCGATTCGTTGTGCCCAGTATAAGTGTAGTGAGTGATTAAATTAAATTGTGTTTGATTTAATTTGTGATTTAAAATTAAAATAACCAAGTGAACCGCACCCAGTGTATTTTCATTGCACGAGACCCTAACTCTGCCCACATGATGCCTGAATCTGACGAAATAATACCGGTGGATCCGACACATTTATATTTCTAAATACATACATACATAGACATATTATGAGGAGTATCGAATAACGTTGATTAGGGAGTTAAGAATATGTATAGGCCAGTTGAAAAATTAGCCCTATATATTTGACACTTTTTGTTAAGTATGACTGTGTTAATAAACGTAAAAAAACAATAGTTTCAAAAAGTGTTTTAAAAAGTTTCGGTTTCGGTTTCGGCCGAAACTGAGAGCAAGGCCGAAGGTTCGGTTTCGGTTTCGGCTGAAAAATCAGTTTCGGTCGGACACTAGTTTTTAGCGCAGTTTAAAAACAATATTTATTTTTGTAATGCAGAGCAGATGCGTTGCACTCAGTCTACGGTTGTGGAGCTGCATTTAAATTAATGTTGTGTATAATTTAATTACCATTTACTGTAATTGCGAGTATAATGAGTACGATTACCATATGTTATAGTACCTATGTCGATAATTAGCGCTATGTCGATAATTTATTAGGTTTATCCATTAAAATTAATATTCAAATTAACCAATCTGTTAATAGCTTACGGATCAGATACGATGAATTCAAATATCAAGATAAAGGATTGTAATGTTAAGTTGAACGATTCAATTTCCGCACTACTTTATCTGTTTCGTAGGTGCGTTTAATTATGTTAGGTAACATAATTAAACGATCGAACGAAAATTAGGTTAGGTAACAAAAATATTTGACCCGTATTTTTTCTTTTGTTACGTTAACCAAAATTGATGAAGATACAACGCTTCTAAAATTCACAAAACGTCACTCGGACGGTATCATTTTACAGGCGTTATGACGACACAAGTTTCCACTCCCGATTTTTTTATCGTTTTATCCTTGTCAATATTGATTAACACAAAGAAGAGAAAATACGTGTGCATTACTTTTCTGTAATCTAAGTGGCGGACAGAATTTTAATTTATTTCTACGGTAAACTACCCTATTAGGTACCTATGATTGCAAGATGGGATTAGAGATAGACGCACGGGCGAAGTGACAACTACTTTAATTTCAACTAAGCACAAACATTATGGGTTATTTGTAAAACATTAGCCACTGAAACTTCTTATGGTTATCGCTTTGCTCGAGCGCCAAATCCTGTCTCGGGACTTATTATAAGTAACTTTCACCCCTTGTAAAAAAATGTAAGTAAGTACTATTGAAGTATTACAATCAGATACCCGAAGCACATTTTTTCTCGATTTTGCGATATAATGCTTGTATATAATAAAGTGTTTGAAATAGTAAATCAAAATAAGTGTTTAATTTATAAAAAAAGAATTTGCAATGGAAAAGGAAAACGTGCATTATTTTAAAATATAGAATTTGCTAAGCCGAATATCAAGTTTATTATTTACGACAAATACAACTGTTTTTACTTGAAAAATAATATATTTGTCGGAGCCACCGGTATTGTTCCGTCAGATTCAGGCATCATGTGGGCAGAGTTTGGGTCTCGTGTAATGAAAATACACTGGGTGCGGTTCACTTGGTTATTTTAATTTTAAATCACAAATTAAATCGAACACAATTTAATTTAATCACTCACTACACTTATAATGGGCACAACGAATCGAGTACAGTTTCGGGATGTCTTCACACTGCTGCGGTCGGGCACTGCATGCGCTCCTCGCCGCCCCGATGAAACATCACGACTCTGTATAAGCGCGCAGACCACGTGATACTCAAAATGGCGCGCTTACGATTCGTTTGCTGTCCGTACTATTGACCGGATCCGACACGGCCATCCTGCGATTAACACGTCCTCGTGTGATCTTCTTCTTCTTCAGCCTCTTTCTACCATCTTGATGTAGGCCTCCTTCAACTCTTTTCACTCGTCCTCGTGTAATAATCACTCTGAAACACAAAATAGTCCACGACAGAATACTGTTCCACTCGGTCATTCCTGACCAAACTCTATATTCAGTTCTTTGGTGAAAATAAGGAAATTTCAACTCTACTGTACCATTAAAACCAATACTCTTTAACTAAATCAAACATTGGGAATAGCCAATTGAAAATACATCAATCACTACCCTAGGCCACTAACAACCACCCCGGGCCACCAACAACTACCCCGGGCCATGTACCACAGTCGTTCGAATCTACTTTCACAACTCTATTGCAAAAAACTACCGATTTTCCAGTGACCTTCAACTTTCGAGTAAAACTTCTAACGCCACGGCTCTCTAGCCGACCAGCAATCACATTGCTTTCACACATCCAACGCATGGATCAGAACTTCTGTGCGCATCCACCACGTGGATCGCCCGTGTGCATCACCCGCTGACTACACACTATGGTCTCTCAAGACCCCGACCTCCGCCAGAGCCACCCGCGCACCGCGCATCCATGGACACCAGGATGTCAATAAGATACGGACTACGGCTACGAAACAGCTACTGGTACGGTCGAAAACAATACGGCCGATAGACCGTTTTACTCGACCTCTCACCACAACTTAATCAGAATCTACGGTAACTTCGACTGGTATATGACCCGTTGGCATGTTTGTAGGTACACTTAGAGTTCAAGGGTTTCAATGTGTAACGGTCACCATCCCAAAATCTTTATCACTCTAAACAGACCCTTGAACTTTGGATCTAACTAAGACTGATCGGAAATCCCAGAGCATTCAAGTACCTTTGCAATTGTATTATCACAATGCAGCAATATCATAATCAAAACAGCAGGAATCAAATTCGTGGCCTGTGGCTAACACTAGCCCCACTAACAAACCTCTGTTTGTTTCACACCGTTCACCATGAACGCACAATACACGACCTCCGCCAGTGCCATCCGCACACCGCGCTTCTATGGACACCGAGATGTCAATAAGATACGGATTACGGCTACGAAATAGCTACTGGTACGGTCCGACCAGCCGACCTAAGATTCCACACTATCATTCAACTCAACATCTCTACTTCAAAATGGTACTTGAACCTCAGGCATTCCCCCCAAATCCACAGCACTTAACCAGCACTATGCATCACTACTAACCGGTTCGTAACATTGTAGCGCTTAACCAGCGTTACAAATCCTATCACTTAGACAGTAATAATAAAAAAAAGCTTAACCAGCGATATTACTCACTAACGCTTAACCAGCGATAGTCAACATAAAGAACACAAGGCACCAGAGGCGTAAGTAAAAATGAAACGATTCACCTGTGTTGTAACGTGTCTGATGGTGGTTGCACGATGCAGACATCGACGCGTCGCGCCGCGCCTTGGACTGGTCCGCTGCCACTGCCACCACTACTGCTCGTACAGCGCACGGCTATGTCACCTAGCTTGCCACATTTGAAGCACACCAAGGTCTTCGATGCCGGCTGCTGCGTCACTTGACTTGATGCTGTAGGTCTTCCCTTCGTATCCATCGCCTTACTTCTGCACTCAATACGCTTGGGCGTTTTAGCACAGTTATAACACTTAATTGACGTTATTTTTCCTCGCTTGGTGTCACTTGTTTTCGATGATTCACAGATAGTGTTCATTTTTCGCATCAGATATGAAACGACTGGCGAACGTGGGTAATGTTTCTTTATCACTTGGTTTTTCACCACTCATTTTTTTTTTAATGAGGGTACCCGCTTTTGCGAAATAAATCTTGTTGTAAGTACCTTAAATTCCTTTGTAGGCTATTTGAAATAGCCAGGTTGATGCTTCACCTTTAGCGCCTTGCTCAGCGTCAAAATAAGCTGGCATCCGGTGGCGCACCACGACCGCGCATCGGAATCCGGTTTGTCGGGGTCGAATTCCGGCAATAAAAACTTGTTTTTCACTGGCTGCGTTTTCAAAGTTTGCTGGTTTTGCATTTCAAAAAGTAACTAACTTCCACTGATTGTTATTGTCACTGTTCCCGCGTGTAATTTCATTAGCACGATTTGATCCCACTTCTGATGTCGGAGCCACCGGTATTGTTCCGTCAGATTCAGGCATCATGTGGGCAGAGTTTGGGTCTCGTGTAATGAAAATACACTGGGTGCGGTTCACTTGGTTATTTTAATTTTAAATCACAAATTAAATCGAACACAATTTAATTTAATCACTCACTACACTTATAATGGGCACAACGAATCGAGTACAGTTTCGGGATGTCTTCACACTGCTGCGGTCGGGCACTGCATGCGCTCCTCGCCGCCCCGATGAAACATCACGACTCTGTATAAGCGCGCAGACCACGTGATACTCAAAATGGCGCGCTTACGATTCGTTTGCTGTCCGTACTATTGACCGGATCCGACATATTTAAATAATTTGTGACTGAAATGGTGGTTTAACTTTTTATTAGCGCAATTAATTTTCTTGGAAATGTTGTTGAAAATATTGTTAAAACGTGTTTGCACTGAAGTGAACTCTGAAAATAGCCTGATTACATAATTCCGTTAATTACCACTACTATTTATTACGCGAAACATTTGGAAACAGTTTGTCCGAGAAACTAAGCGTTTGGTATAATAATAATGATAACAAGTTATAGAATACGTAAATTTGGTTAAGAATTAGGTACCTTTATTTTTTTTTAAGTATAGATAAATAAAAGCTTTTAATTCCAATTACGACTCATCAGAAGACACCCAGAAGGAAATGGCGAGATGAACGACTCGTTATTGAAGGATTGTCCTTCAATCGCATTAGATTTAGTGGAACAACATGAGCTCATAGTATAATTTGGTATATGTAATTATAATTCTAATACGTAACTAAAGATACAAATAAAAATGCTTGTAAGTGTTTTGCTTCGCTGAACACACTATCGCAATATCTAACTATGTAGCAAAACTATTGATTAAATTATATAATATTATTCACCTGACCCAACATCTTGAACTATATTAAATGAAATGAATGCCCGAGAACAAGTTTCCATCTATCTATATCCCAAAATGAGGTCAAGAGTTCTCAAACCAAATGCATAATCATCAGTCTTCTAATCAAAGAAGAACACGAATGCAGAGCCGGTACCTTCATATGAATGAAGCCGTAACGGACTAGGATCCCATCGAGATCAAAGAGATTAAAAATATATTATTAGGATCCGTAGATCCCAATCGTCTGATTCAATGGCTCTTATGTAAAAGAAATATGAAGCACACAAAACGAAATTCGTTCGATACGGTTTAATATCCAAAAAATCCATCTTTCTTTCTGTTAATCACGTTTCCATGACGTACAACTGTACAACTAAATGTTCGTTGAATACAAAAGATAGTATTATGTTTCGTTACTATCTTTTCTTTTTCGTTGCGCAAAGCAAGTAAAACGAGAGAATAAGGAGGAGATATTTTGTAGTTTGTTTATGTTCTTAAACACGAGATAGTGCTTATGTGTAAAATCATATTGAGTACTGCACTTTGAAAAGGCGCCTCATTTTAAGGATTCTCGGAACAAGAATAATTTTACAAACTAGCTTTTGCGAATAATTAGCTCGAATTCAGTGCATTGAGCTTTGTGCTAAATCTGTGCTGCCAACACTGATCCGTCTGTGTAGGTGTTGATTGAGGATTATCCCTTTAGCTGTTGAGGCCGACTGTTAGCGGAGAGCCCAGTGGTCAGTAGTGGTCGCTCCGACGATGATTAGTCTTGGCAGAGGCTGTAGAGCCATTCTCTCATAGTGTTGAGATCTAAGCAGTATTCCATATTTTTTCGCAAATTTACTGACGACAAAAATAGGACACTAAGTGTGTTAAAGGCCCGTCTTTGAGGCATGATCATAATTATTTATCCATAAACCACTGAGCAGTGGTGGCCCAGTGGTATCGGTCCTGACTTACGTATTGTAGGTCGTAGGTTCGAACCCCGCCCAGGCGCATTACTTTGTGTAATTTATTTCATCACCACTGCTCTCAAAACGGTGAAGGAAAACATCGTGAGGAAACCGGCATGTACTAGAACCAAAAATTCGAAGACATGCGACATCTACCAACCCGCACTGGGCCCGCGTGGTGGATTATGGCCCACTCCCTCTCACAGAGAGGAGGCCTGTGTCCCAGCAGTGAGAACATTATAGGCTGATGATGATGACGTCTTACCACAAAATAGTTAAACATCTGTTGAACATGTGTCTACAAAAAACGGTCAACGTCTAATCGACATTTCACGTTGATATATCGATTAGACGTTGATGAAGGCGGTAAGTAGTCAAAGTGCATGCCAAAACGTTATTGTCTACAAAAAAAAAAAAGAAGATTGCTTAGTAATGACTACTCAAAGGTTTTGTTTATATGTTTATTTAAAATCACAAGAATACACTGTACCTATTTTAAATATCATCTACAAAGTAACGAAGAACACAAAGAAAGGAATCGACTAGGAATACATTGGCGTAAAGGTTTATGAATAAAGTATTAATCTTAATGAGAGTAAGGACACAAATTGATGGGGAGAACAACACAGACCTAATAAAAGAGAATCTGATTCATGTTGCCTTTGTGGAATAACGTTCGTATTTCAGTTGCCGGCAACAGAGAATAAGTTAATCTCTTTGTTTGCGAGCGGTAATTATTTTCCTCTGGAATAAATTCTCCCCTTTTTAGCTTTTAGCTCAACGATCAAAAACTGAATACATTTCTTTGTGTCACTTCTAATTAATTATCGCAACCTTTCTGACAAGAATGGCTGCTTTTTTGTGATTTCTTTAGATTAATCCGGCCTTCGTTATTTTTCGTTGTTATTGTTCAGCACTAAGTTTTGTCAATTATTATTTGTGTTGTGTTCATTGTAATGATATGTGTATGTGGATTGTAGGGGCTCTTGCTTGATAAAACACTTGATTGTTTCGATGGAAGACAAACTGTTCTTGCTGACGTCTTGATAAAATAATAATTGCTTATTACCAAGGTGTTTACAGTAAAACGGCCGAATGTGTACTCAATTATATTTCAATGATATTCACATTACAATAACTATAAATGCTTATGCTAACGAATTAATAAAATGCTATGTAATCATACATATTCCCGGACGAGATAGGCAGGATGAGGAGGAACTTTATTTACAAAATAATTTTAAAATACTTGAAAATGCAAACAAGTTATAAAAATTAGTTTTTTGAATCTAGGGGGACGTTCCTATATGTACGCGAGGGTTGCGGGGTTGATGGACGCGCACGCTGTCCAAGTGTCCACTTGTTTCGCTGCTGCGGGGCGGCGCGGCCGGCAATGTTCTTGATTCCTCAGCGACTGACGGAGACGGTGATGATGGAACTCGCCATCTACATCTTGTGCGGCGAGTTATAATTATTATGATTGCGATGCACCCTACTCCATACAAAGTGTAGATCATAACGTAGTGATGAATATCGTGATTGGATAGGTCATCAGGTAACATCACTTCAGTCCCTTTCAAAGACTGTATCCTTTTGTCTACTTCACCGATTTCTTGTTCTAAATCTTCAGTTTTGTTATCCAAAACTAGTTTAGGTATGCTGATATTTATGATGTGGTTGATAGGGGCAATCACTGGTGCATACAGGTCTGGTTTGATCTCGAGTTCACTTGAGTAAGGCTTGTGGGAATACAACGTAAAGTTGCTTGTCTTGAGAATGCATCCTTGACCTAGGTTAATTAGTCCGGATTGTGTCAGCTGGTGTGCGGTAACTTGATCGCCGCATATGGTTCGAACTTGACACTTATCACAACAAAAGTAGAAATAACTATTCAGCGTGTAGGTTTCTTGCCAATTATCTTTACACGAACTTAAAATAGTTTTACAGTCCGAATTTTCTGTTTCACAGAAGTTTTTGTCCCCTTTGATTTGGTAAATGGGTCTGAGGATGTGGCAGTAATATACTTCGGAAACAGTTGTGCACGATCCTATGTCTTCTTCCGACATGTCAATGTAGGTATCTTTCTTCATGTTTATGGAGATGTACTTAGATACTGAGAGGATGCTGACCATGTCATTTCTTCCTGTTGTTTTAGGGATAGGAATTATTTTGAAAATCTCATATGAATCTCGACTGATAAGAGGTATTTTCATTTCAAAAATGATAATGTCTTCCAGAAGTCTTGTTTTTATTTCTAGAAGATCGTATATCTTCCTAAGGTCCGAGTGTATGTTGTCAATCGGTAGAGAGACGTCTTTTGGTAACTTGCTAGAAATAGTGCTTAGCTCGTCGATGAGTTGTTCAGGTGTTATCAAGTGTAAGTTGAAACGACCATTGTAAATATCCGTGACGGTATCTAATAGCATATTTTGTATGCACTTCAAATTGTACATCATGTTACTTGCTATAACAGCTCCCATGTTGAAGTCATTAATAACACTGTTTGTTTGGACGTTGTTCTTCAGTTCTCCTACTGCTTCGTCTAGCTTGTTCATGTGACGATTTATCAGTTTGAGTTGTTGATTCATATCATGCTCTGTACGCTGTAGAAGGTTGTTTTCTGCTTCCATGAGCGAAGTCTGATTTCTCCAAAGAGAAACTATGTGCTTCTCGTTCTCTCGGATGAGAGAAATATCCTTTCTGTATTAGCTGCCAGCGTGTGCGCATATCTCTTTCAGTCTCAACTAACGTTAACGCAGGCCCACCAGTTAAAAAGTGAGACGGAGTTAAGAAATTTAAGTCTTCAGGATCTTCTGAGATTGCACACAACGGTCTTGAGTTGAGGCAGGCTTCAATTTGTGTTAGAAGTGTGGTGAACTCTTCATACGTCAATTTCTGTTCACCAATCACTTTCTTGAGGTGTTGCTTGAAACTTTTCACGGCTGCTTCCCATAGGCCTCCTGCTGATGGCCAAGAAGGAGCGTTGAAATGCCATGTGATCTCCATATCTGCGATCTCAGACAATAGCTTGTCGTCAATAATTTCCTGCAGTTCTTGATACTCCTTTTGTAGCACCTTGCTAGCTCCTACGAAGTTGCGACCGTTGTCACTATACAAATGACAAGGAGTGCCTCTTCTAGCCGCCATCCTGCGTAAGGCGGCGATGAAGGATGACGTTGAAAGGTCGGAGACTAGTTCCAAATGCACGGCTTTGGTCACCATGCAAACAAATACTGCCACATATCCTTTAGTGGTCTTGACACCACGGCCCTTGTTAGTTTTGATATAGATATGACCAGTAAAGTCCACGCCAGTATGCGTAAATGGACGAGATGGAGTGATTCTTGCTGCGGGTAAGTCTCCCATCAGAGGTTGTAGTTTTCTTGGTCTTTGTTTTCTACAAATAACACATTCACGTAGTTGCTTTTTAGTTGCATTATTTCCCCCGATAATCCAATATTTTTGTCTGATGTTTGCTAAAGTAATTCGAGCTCCGCCGTGAAACGTGAGTTTATGCGCGTGTTCTATAATTAATTCTGTCAGACGATTTTGATGAGGTAAAATTATAGGGTGTTTTAGATCAGGATTGATTGCAGCATGATGCAGTCTCCCACCCACACGAAGTATTCCTTCATTGTCAAGAAACGGGTTCAAATTCGAAATCTTGCTTGTAGTAGACACTTGGTTGGTTTTCTTTAGGTCATGTATTTCTTGTTGAAATTCCGCTTGCTGGATTGCTTTGATTATAACGGCCTTTGAATCGCGAAGCTCCGTTAATGTTAAGTAGAGTCCTGTTGGCCTCTTTGCTTTTCGGATTAGCCAGCGTCGTAACCATGCTAGTACGTGTACAGCCATTGTGAATGAGCTAACTCTGCTAAGAAGTTTGTAGACGACGCTGTTGTCTTTTGTCGTATCTTGTGTTACAGCATGAACGTGCTTGTTAGGATCTTCTTCGTCAGCGAAATTTGTTCTGGGACTGGTCTCGTTTTCCGGGGTATAGTAAGGTAGCCAGACAGGTCCATTCCACCACAGAACATGTTCCATTAGCTTCAGACTTGTTAATCCTCGGCTAGCGCAATCTGCGGGATTCTCCGCTGACTTAACATATCGCCAGCATTCTGAAGGCATTTCTTTTGTTATTTGTCGCACCCTGTTAGCAACAAAAACTCTCCAGCGATCGGGATTCCCTTGTATCCATCCCAGAGCCGCCATGGAATCAGTCCACCCGTAAACCTTGATGTCGTGACCGATGAGACTTGTCTTTACTTTAGCCATTACTTTAGAAAGCAGAAGTGCCCCACTTAATTCCAATTTGGGCAAAGAGATGCTTTTGTTGTAAGGTACCAATCTTGATTTCCCAACCATTAAAGTTATTTTAGTTTGACCTAGATTTGTTATTTTACAATAAACGACACATGCATATGCCTTCTGCGATGCGTCGCAAAATCCATGTAACTCGATACTACGTCCGGCCGTGTCAGTGCCTATCCATCGAGGTATTTTGCATCGATTTATGTTTAATAAATCTTGTTTAATATTTGTCCATTCTTGGTTGATTTGCTCTGGAATCTTGTCATCCCATTGCAGGTTTTTCTCCTTCCAGATGTCTTGAAAAAGTACTTTCATCTTGATGGAAACTGGAGTGAGCCATCCGAGAGGGTCAAAGAGTCTGGATATCTCTGACAATAACTTCCTCTTCGTAGGATGTGTGTCAGTAGAGTCGTCAATCCTGGATTGAAAAGTGAAAATATCCTGTCCAGGATTCCAGTGAAGGCCTAATGTTTTCGTTGACTCTGCTTGTTTGAAGTCGTAACGGTCTTGCTCGCAACCCTTGTCGGTTTTGTCTTGTACTTCTTGAAAATTGGACCTCCATTTTCGTAAATTGAAGCCACCTGTCTTGAGAAGTAGCGTCAAATCTTGCTGTAATTGTTGTGCTGACTCTACAGTATCGGAACCGTGTAATAGGTCGTCCATATAGAAACATTCTTCAACTATTCGAGCTGCATGTGGGTAATTTGATCTCTCGTCATTAGCTAGCTGCCTGAGCGTCATCATTGCTAAAAACGGAGCGGCCTTGGTGCCGTATGTGACCGTAGTTAGTTGGTACTCTTGTACAAACTGGTCAGGGGAATCTCGCCAAACTATTTTTTGTAAGATTTGGTCGTCTTCATGTACCCAAATTTGGCGAAACATTTTTTCAATGTCTGCGATAAAGGCTACTCGATGTTGCATCCACTTCAGTATTAGGGTCATAAGGTCTTTCTGAAGGTTGGGTCCTGTATGCATACAATCGTTTAAACTAGTCCCAGTAGAAGTTTTTGATGATGCGTTGAATACTACTCGCAGTGATGCGGCAGAAAGTTCTCAAGTTTCTTGTTACTATGTGCCGGTTTCATGTGGCCGAGCGATAAGTATTCATCAATGAATGCCTTATATTGTTTTGCAATAGACTTGTTTCTGTTGAGCTTTCTTTCGATTTGAAACAATTGAGCAATAGCCTTATGTTTGGATTCTCCAATTTCCGTGTTGAAATTAGACTTTAGTGGCAATCTCACTTGATATCTTCCGTCTTCCAATCTTGTTGTGGTTGACTCGTAAAATTTAATGCATTCGTCATCTTCAAATGTTGTTTGGGTGTCTTCATGTATATCTTCTATCTCCCAAAAACGTTGAATGTCTTGAATATTGTTAAGGACTATGTTACATTGTAGACTTGGTACTTCGCCGAACAAAATCCACCCAATGCGTGTTTCTTGGGCAATATAATTACTTGAATCCTCTCGATGCACATTATTCATGATAATTTTAGCGTATATATCCGCACCCAATAATATGTCAATTGGGTTGCTTATATAGAACTGTGGGTCAGCTAAATCAATTTGTTCTAAAAATGCCCATGATGGTCTAGAGAATGTCGTGTTCGGCAGGTTTCTTGTTAGATTCTTCATTATGAGAACTTCCGTGCTAAACGTATAAGTGTTATCCAATGAGGTACATTGAATGCTCAGCATCCCCTTGCATGTCTTGTCATTCATGCCGACGCCTGTAATAACTCCCTTACATTTCTGCCGGGGCAACGCTAGCTGTTGCGCTGCATTTTCGGTGATTAGCGAAATTTGTGACCCTTGGTCGATAAGGGCTCGCATTGTTCTTTTCATCCCATCAGCTCCTGACACCTTGATAATTGCGGTTGCTAAAATAACTGTCGACGCAAGCTTTTGCTGTGCAACGTGAGCCGCGTGACTTGACTCTTGCTCAGACAGCACGGGGCCGGATGCGCTATGCGTCGTATTAGCGTTTGTAAAAACATCGTGAAGCAAAGTATTATGTTGCCCTTTGCACTTTTGGCAACGTTTACTTGACGTGCATTTTTTTTCATTGTGGTTGTACAGGCAATTTGTACAAAAATGAAGTTGTGTAATTGTTTTTCTTTTCAGCTCTGGTGCCATTGCTCTGAATTCCTTGCAAAAATATATGCCGTGATGGTCGTTGCATACTGGACAACGGATGGATGTAGGCTTCTGTGACGTAGTTTTGTTGCTCACGTAGTACTGTTTACCTTGACTTGCTCTTGAGTTCCCTGAACTTGAAGGGGAATTTGATTTTTGTGTCGCATCTTGTTTGCGACGTGCGGACTCCATCGTGGTGAACTTGTTTTCCAAAAATTCCAGATATTCCTTCAAAGAAGGTAGTTCTCTTGGTTGTTTCAGAGAATTAAAATATTCATTTAGAGTTTCCGAATCCATTTTTTGCGTGAGCAGGTGTACTATTATTGGGTCCCAGGTGTCAATGTTGATACCTAAATTCTTGATACCATTCAGGCACTCGGTTGCTACGTCATGAATGCGTTTGATGTGATTTGATGTCGCTTGTTGCATAACTGGGATATTCATTAAGGTGCTCATATGAGTGGAGAAAATGAGTTTCTTGTTGTTATAACGGTGGTTCAATATTTCCCAGCACGTAATATAGTTATCCGAACTAATCGGAAGATGTTGTATCAGGCGTTCTGGTTCACCTTTAATCTTGCTCTTCAGGAACTGCATTTTTTGTGCTGCAGATAAACATGGGTTGCCGTGAATGGCCTCGGTGAACAGGTCCTTGAACGAAACCCAGTTTTGGTAATTTCCGTTAAATATAGGAATATCCAGTTGCGGCGTAGACTTTTCTCGATGCGATACAGACCATAATTTACGGTTTATTTCTTTCTTGATCTTAAGATACATTTGCTCCTGTTGCGTGTATGAAGTTTCGTAATTTGCGTCTGTTTCATCAAATTCACTGTCTATTTTCCAATGCAGGTCATCGATGGCTTTCCAACGTGCTTCAAGAGTTTTCAAAATGTCTTCAAACTCCCATTTTTCTTCTACTGCCGACAAATCTATATTCGTTATGAAACGAGCAAAGGCTTTGAAATTACTACCTTGTTTACGTAACTTTTCATCAAATTTGCTATCAGTTCCCCGAGTGGTATACTCCGGTATTGGCATTGGACTCACCGGGGTTGTTCTGCCTTCCGTGGCCGCAGCACCTGGTTGCTGGCGGCTGAACAGCGGTGGCTTGATCAAACCTGCTCTCTGAATTGATTCTCTAACTTCCAAGTAAAACGCCTTGGTTTCTTCATAGTGGTTTCCGATAAAATAGTCATGCGTCTTGTCTTCGTACATGCACAGCGTTTCATGATTTTTCTGAAACTCGTTCCAATAGCTGTTCAGAGTTTCAATTCTTTTCTTGATGTATTCTGTAGTTTTGCGATCTTGACCATCTTTCTTGAAATTGGTCCAAAGTTGTCGCATGTCACTGACGGCAACATGTTGCTTTTGAAGTAGGTCTTCCATCTTGATTCTTGATAAAATAGGATAATCAAATAACTGTAGTGATTTTCCCTGCTGATTTGTGGAGTACTATCGCCGTCAACTTGCTTGATACTTGCTGTAGATCGATCTTTGTTTTGGGTTGCTAGCTAGCTTTACTTGATGTACTTGATGAGGCCTTGTTGCCAATATGATTACTTGATGTTCGCCTTGATGCTGCTTGTATTCTTGGACTGCTTGCTCTAGTCACTTGTTCAGTGTGAGTGCCCTGATATCTTCCCGTGTGATCTTATGCGCCTTCTCAATTCGTGTCAGTGAGACCCGCTTGTGGGAGGCCGACCGAACCGATTCGCAACCACACGAGAAAAATAAAGAACACAACACTTACGCTCGAAGGACCATATGTAGGGGCTCTTGCTTGATAAAACACTTGATTGTTTCGATGGAAGACAAACTGTTCTTGCTGACGTCTTGATAAAATAATAATTGCTTATTACCAAGGTGTTTACAGTAAAACGGCCGAATGTGTACTCAATTATATTTCAATGATATTCACATTACAATAACTATAAATGCTTATGCTAACGAATTAATAAAATGCTATGTAATCATACATGGATATTGTTTTGTGCTGAATTTATTTGAGGCTTGTGGAATCTTTTATGTCACTTTGGTGCGAGATTTGTACTGAAAATGTTTACTGAAGTAGATAACCTAATTGGTACCTACATAAATAATAGAAATTAGCAAATTGGAAAAAGTGATGCAAAAATTGTTACGATTTTTTTTTTAATTTCAAGCCAACGTATTCATATACATATTGATCTGCATTATTATATCAATACTATAATAGATCAAGCTTACTGTACTCAGTATTTACTAAATATTTAGTACAGTAAGCTTGATCTAGACTTATTCATCTAAATATGCAATCTGTTCATAAGTTTGCAGGTTGGTAGAACGGTCGGTGCAACAAACTCCCAGCTCAATATGTGGCGTAGTCGTAAACAATAGGGTTCAGCTGGTAGCAGTCTCAAAGCTGAGCGGTTTACTACTCACATGAAAAACTTTTGAAACTAGAATTTAAATTTAAAATTAACTGACACTGCATAAATATACGCGGCAAGAATTATTTAAATTTAAAATTTACGATACGATACGAAATTTGCAAGCTTGGCTGAATATTGATTTATAATTAATATGCAGCGAGTTTCGAAACTGCAGGAGGTTTTCGTGAATCATATCAATTTTCCTCGGGTGCCAGACTCGGTCTCTAAGTGGGTGTTCCCAGAACATGCACGTGAATAAAGCAGAGCTCGCATAAAAACATTATTCAGGAATATCGTTTTCAGTTAAACCGTGGCTTGTGCTCCGCACTTTACTATGTCTACATGGATGTCATATTTGAAAGTTACGAAATGTTAAACAAGGGAAATCAATTGTCTTGCTTCGTCTGTTTATTTAAATACAGCAAATCATTCTTTGACAGTTCTATAAACTGCTACAAAACTGTTAATAACTGTTTATGAAAGTTGTGTAGAACTCGGCAAGAGGTAACAATTTGCTGAACAATTATTTCTGTGAAAGTATTTCTGTGTTGTTTAAAACTTCAAACTTCGTCGTCTAAACGCGCCATAGTACACGTGCACGGCAAGAGTTTTTTATTCGGATCTCTCAGAGGCAATCCGGCAAAGGTAGCTCGACCGCGCCGCCGCCGCCTCTCCGACCGTGCGGTATCCCCAGATCATCCGGATGACTGTTACCCTCTGGGACGATATTAGCTTAGCAGGTTGTCAGTCACATAGAGGCCACGTAGAGGGCCATAGAAAACACGAGCCCTACGTACTGCCTCTTCGGAAAACAACCTGGTCTGAAACGTGCTTATTGAGAACGTGCACGACGGCGGTGGGAGTAGTACTATTCGATTGCAGCGCTCAAGGTGGCGAAAAGTAGAACTAACGGGGGATATCTCAGAGGACATTCAGTTTTGCCAACTGCTAAAAACGCGCTAATCTCAGGAACTTCTGGTTCGAATTGAATAATTCTTTTTGTGTTAGATAGTTCATTTATCGAGGAAGGCTTTAGCCTATTTAGCATCACGCTATGACCAATAGGAGCAGAGCAGCAATGAAAAATGTTGTCAAATCGGGAAATTCTTCTTGAGAGCTTCCCTTGCGTACGCTGCGTAAACGGTTTATATTACGCAAAAATGATGTATGACGGAATTGTTCCTCATGAAGCGGTCTAAAATAAAGTCCGCGACAGCATATGTCTATCTTTTAAGATTAACTCACCATAACCTTTCTTTTGGAAATCAAATTGGTTTTAAAATAATACATTTCTTGCGACAATGTTTTAATGAATATAGTATTGATCCATATCCAAAAAAATACGTTAATCAATACAAGCATTTAATTTTAAACAAAATGCTCTTAACATCATTTGATTTCAATGAATATCTGACGTGATATCGTAGTTTCTTCAACGGCAGGTGTTGTGGCGCAGTCGAAATACGACGGCTCTGACATTCAGCTCTGTCGTCTGTACTTACGTATTTTTTTATAATCGCATTATTCCGCTGGAAAAAATAGTTGTTGTGTTGTAAACTGCAAGAATACTAGCAGAAATAGTAAATTTAAGTTTTATTGATTCCCAAGCGGTTCTTGGAAAGATGAACAATGCAGGAGGTTAGCTGCCGTGAAGAGAAAAAGTGAATAACATCATAACCCTAATTTTAATCCATTAATTGATATTTTTCAAGAATACAATTTGCCTATGCTTATTTAATTTTGTTCAGTACCAATGAATCGCCATGGAATCCAAAACCAAGTGATTTGTTAAAGAATCTGATTTCAATGGGGATGGCAACTCAAAGCTAATCGTAGATGGCGCTGCGATAGTTGGTCCCTACGTCAGATTACTGTCTACCTTGTATAAAAAACAAACAAGATTTATTGTTATAAAAATTGAGTGTAAATACAAAACAAATATGGAAAATTATTCGTCAATGCAAGTGCATATACTCAAAGAAGAATTAAGACGTTGCGGTGCATCTACAAGAGGAAAAAAGTGATTTAATTAGGTGGTAATACATTTGATTTTACCGTAATAAATTCACAATTACTTGTAGTTAAGGTTTCAATTTTTGAGTTTAGGTATGTTTTACCTGTCCTCTCCTATAACAAGAATATAATGCTGCTTCTAACTTTCTATTTTGATAAAATATCATAATGTTTTAAGTCAGTAATTTTACCCCATTTTTCTATTTAGATTCGAGAAATATCACAATATATTTAATTTCTTAACACCACAACTATCACAAAACTCGTTCCAGGTGATAATTCTTCCGCCAGACGAACCATTTCATGATTTATAGAGCGATGCAATACTGGTACTTAACCTCCAATAGAAAAGTAGATATTATTTTGAAAAGTGTATTCGATTGTATAATTATGGTATAATCATAGAATTTCGTTAATAAACTCAACTAACGGTCTGTCTCGGCTTCGCAAGGCTGGATATTTGTTTATTATATAGCTTTTCCTTAGTTATAATTCAATTTTTGTTCTCAAGGCAGTCACAGCAGCTACCCATTATTTCTTGATAGTGTGAATTGTCGGAAATTTGTATGTTCCATCATTTTTACAGCATATTACACAACATCTAGTCATTTTACATCAATAAATCGTTTTTTTTTTCAGAAAATTCCTTTGATTTGACTGTTCTTTTGGGATCAAACTGTCACTTGTCACTTTGACACTTGCCTTCCCCATTAGAACGGTCAGAGCCCCTAAAGTTGCGAACGCTAGGTGGCGCTGATGTCGTGCACGTACTCAATAGCGCTCACAGCGCATACGCACGCACTCTCTGATATTCACACATTTGGGCTGAAATGTGAACTCTCAGCGCATTAGTATAAATCAATTTAACTTTAAAGTGCTTTAACGTAGGCATTCATTCACTCACTATTGGTTTCAATGTATGAAACATTCATAGATATTTCTATGTAAATAAGCATCGGGTCAAGTGCAGAAGTAGATAGTCCTGTTTAATTTAGTTCTGGTCTTGTGGCTACAAATAGGAATTCGGTAGAACTTTGTCCATACCAGGAAAACTTTGATAGAAACTTGGAAATGTTAGTCTGCTGGCTACATTGTCCGCGTAGCCATACTTGTACTCTGCGCATCTGCATGCCGTTTATCAATTATTACTAGTTCTACTTTCGTAGATATCTGATCAATTTGACCGACTAATTAATATTGGTCGCACCTTCCTTCCTTGTTTTTTTTAATACCCGAACAATTAATAAAAAGGTAAACGTGGAAAATAATAACTATAATAATATTCCACAACTATTACACAACGCCATCTAGTCCCAAGCTAAGCAGAGCTTGGCTTGGGACAAGTAACGAGTAACAAGTTTATCAGTTGTTACTAGACAACTGATAAACATACTTATATATTTCTAAATACATACATATTATAGATAAATTACACCCAGACACAGAACAAATGATCATGCTCATCACACAAACATTTGCCCTGGGTGGGAATCGAACCCACAACCCCGGCATAGCAGTCAGGGTCACTAACCACTAGACCAACAGGCCAGTCGAACTGACGTCATTAACTCATTATGTAAAGTAGCAAAGACAGTTAACAGTAAGAAAAGAAGAACCAAATCAAAACTCTAGCTTCTGCCTGAAATGTGGAACTTATACAAACATTGTAAAAAAAAAGAAACATCTGAATACTCGTATTATCTTATGAATATATGTATTGATAAAAATTACATCAATGAAGCAGCAACTATACAATACAAATAAAATCTAATGATCCAAAAAAGTATACAAATGTTACAAGCCATTCAATATGCATGCATTACAAGCATGCTCACTGAAACTACGACAAATAAACATTCTTTTGCAATAACATACCAACCCTACGCCAATATGAATTTATTATCCCGACGTTACAGTTAGATATTGTTTTCGTAGTTTATCCCTCTCAAATAGTCCATGAATAACGCAATGTGGCATAACAGCATATAGGTTAAATATTATATATAGCTTCGCTGGTAGTTATAGGCTTTCAAGTAGATTGAAACCTCGATTGTTATTACTCCCATATTACTAAGTTTATGTTTGTTTATCCGTCGATTTATATTGTTTATCAAGCGATATCGACTTACAATCACTGTTATGTTACTGGCTTTGGCTGCGGTTTGGCTTACGTAGTATTGAGATACAATATTGTATTGCCATTCCTTAGTTCGAACCATCAGTTTAGTTCGTCTAAGAAATTATATACAGCAGCCCTGTCTGATTTAATTCCAATGCTGAGCCAGCGCTGTGAGATGGCCTGAATGATGTCCCGCACATTTAATTGGAAATTAATGTAAATTAGCCAAACTTTGATTTGATTTTAAGTTTCGAGAAGTAACACATAATGAGACAACTTCCACTAAGATAAAATACTTGCCCGCCATTTCTGATGAACGTGTTTAGATTTCAGCTTACTTCTTTATGAGAAAAAAAAAACATTTTAGAAGCTGGATATAGTCGACAAATAAATAACAGCAACCAATCAAATCTCTTGACAAGAGATTAAATGGAACGAGCTTTCAGTGCGCACTTTTAAAGTAGTCGATATTCGATGGGAGTTACAATATTGCCTAGACCAAGTACCAATACCTGGCAGGCTTTGTCAAATCGTTTTTCCGTTTGATCGTTATTTTGTTCTGTGAGAGATACCTAGTATAGTGTTGAACAGATCTAATATAAAATCTTTTTGTAATATTGTTTGAAACGATTCGTAGAGTTGTTTACGCCCAGAATCAGTAAAGAGGCCCATAAAAAGATATTGATATCTGAAATCTAACATCCTGCCGTTTCCTATAAAACTTTGCCAGTTAACTTATTACATTTTAGATATTTTATGTTAGTCTAGACGTAGCACATCGTAAAGTTGCTTCTTTTATTATTATTTAATTAAACTTACTGTCTTGAGAAAGCAAGTCTGTAAAGCTGCTGCTTGTGAAAAAATATTGTTGATAGCTGAAAAGCAATTTTATCTATTAACTGTAATAACATTCCCTACTTCTTCAAAGGAGAAATTGGACTTAAGGTTTGTAAATAGCCTCCAGATGACGTAATATTGTTTTAGTGGCTAGGAAAGCTTTTAAAAGTCTTGTAATTAAGTATACGTACTATGGCTATGTAATGAATGACAAACTTTTACCTTAACGACGAACTCGTTAAGCCGATCTGTAACTGTATACAGTAAGTTATTTTTGTTTCCTCCAAAAAGTTTTAGAACAAATAAAGGTACTTTGTCTTTGTTGTAATATCACACTAGTTGGCTAATAATGTGATAATTTTATTTTGGCTGGGGAAGGATGCTTTGTAGCTTTTGTAAGAAGCTATTCTTATAAAAAATTCACTTTACGTTACTGGCAAGAAAAGTATCTGTTAAAAATTATGTGCGAACATTCTACACCGCCATTAGCATTGCCATAATGTGACCAGTCTTCTCGATAACAATAGCAGCGTGGTGTAAAAGAGCACTTTGATGTTTAAGTGCCTTTTATAAATGGTTTTAATTTTGTATTGCCATTTAGTAAAGGAAGCGGATGGTAGTCGTTTGTAAAGAGCCTTCGTCACAGTTGCAAACAATAAATAAAACGTTTGACTGGAACCCACAAAGCAATCTTGTCAATATTTCACGAAGATGTCGGATAACGTTACAAGCGTAACAATCGCTTTGTATCACACAGAAGTGGACAGGTACGGCATTGTGCCGCGAATTCCTGTATTTATGTTTGTCTACATTGTGGAAAACAGAAGAAAAGAATGGTATCGTATCCAAAACAGGAAATTAACCGTCATATCCGCGACAGTTCCGGTTCCGGCAGTACAATTTACCTTGCGGGTATGTTAGAATTTATGTTTGAAAGAAAAATAAGCGTAGTCAATGTCATATAAAGATAGAAAAGAAAATTTTGGATTGATTGTTGTCATTTCTTAAAACAAATGACAAGTTTACGAAACCCTGGTCAGTTAATTTCGGAAAGGAACCTGGCTATGCTTCATAACTGCATTTGTAACCAGTACTCAAACTCACTCAATTAAAATCTGTGAAACTGAGCCCGAAAGCTTTTAAAGCCACTTGTTTAGCAAACTAAGCAGGCAAACTGACTATCAATTTAAAAAGTTAGACGTTACCTATCATGCGCTCAGCTTTAAAACTTGACAGTGTTTTTATGCAGCGCTTACATAAGTTGTCAAGTGGATACATTATCCGTAACTTAATCACGTCCAGAAGCGAAACTTTCCACGAGAATAAAGCTATTTGCATGATTTTGCATTTAATTGTTAACTCGTTAATTGTTTATTCTAGAAATTAAATTTTATGTGTGTGTTTTAGAACTTTGCGATAAGACATGAATTTATACTAAGTGATTGATGAGTCGAGTGAGTAGGTAATGGTTTTCTTTTAACAAAGAAATAAAATATAATTTGTTTGTTGTACTTTTGATAAGAACCTCAGTGATTTTACAAAAAAGGGAAATGAGAAAGTTAAAGGAATGAAAATAAAAACACGTAACACCAACAACTGCCAAACTTTTGAAGAGTTATTTTCGACATCGCAGTATAATTATGTTCCCCTGAATTTTATATTTGATCTTAAACATCGTACGACCTTTTGTACTCGAATTTTAATAATTTCCCCGTAGTACGTAGGTTAGGTACACATGAAAACAGTGGAAACAAAAGGCGTCATTGTTACTCAAAACACAGCACAATCGCCTACAATCAGAAGGCAGGATGACGGGAAAATTACACACGAGCTAAACTTTCAACACGCAATACTAAACTGATAGAAACAACTACAACATTTACATAATAATATGAACAATCGATACCAACTTGAGCACAGTATGAGGAGCACGAAATGTATTGAATAGTTCATAGTCCCGCAACACTTTGTCAAATGTTTGCCGACTGTTTTCGCACTCGAGGCGAAGTACTTGAGGAAGCTTTGACGGCGACCGCCGCGCGTTTGTGTGGTGTCGCGCCGACTGAAAACTTTCAACCACGAACGGATTCAGGAGATGGGCGCATGCGTCCCTGTCCGCCTGTTGAGTTACTTTACAAGTTCCTTATTACGGCATTAAAACATTTCGCCGACTTGCTTTTCATGTTTGTGAAGGGTATTTTTTCCTTAAATATATCTTCGCAGGGATATATTGAAAGTGGTTTTTATAATGTGTATTTTTCCCGGACGTAAATAAACACTCTGTTTGTACCAAAGTACCTATAAGCATTTATAAATAATGGTTTTAGAATTTAAACCGACATTGGTCACTTCCTGATCCAATAAGTTTTATTTATAAACGCTATTTGTAACATTTCTTTAATTAAATTGAAATCATGTACATTTTTCTTTATTAAAAAACGGACTTGTTGGACGGGTCGTTCCCAACAGGTCCATGAGTTTATTGTTTTCAAAAATTGAACGTTCATACATTTGTTCCCAACGGGTCCATGAAAATGTTTGGTACAGTCAACAACAAAAGCTTGCTTAAAAACTGAAATAATGTTACTAACCAGCAAAAGTACTAGGCTGGCATAAGTTCATGTTGGTTTTTTATTTTAAGTTATAAGAATATAATAATAAAATTGTTAATAGTCATAAAGTAAAAAATCAAGACCGGTCTAGTGCAGGTGTTCAATCAAATACATACCTCCTTGAACTTATAGTATCCTAGTACTTTTGCTGGTAAGCTTTCAGTAAACCTTCCTAGAATAATTATAATTATTTAAAAACAAACCACCCTGTTTGAACTCATGTAAGTAGTTTACATTTTTCTTTCTCTATCATGAAATCTTTCTTACTGACTGTACTTTTTATAAATCTCGTGGACCCGTTGGGAACTCGTGGTGGCAAATTCAAAACAATATTATAATTTGTCATGGAGCCGTTGGGAAACAGAGAACAAAATAATCTTGGACCTTTGGGAACGACCCGTTTGAACATATTAAGTGTTTTTCATAACTCTTTTCAGAGTTTTCATTAACTTTGTTTATTTACTGAGTGGCAGGATCCGTATGAATTTGCTTCATCGGGAATACATTTAAAACTGTTTATATTGCTTTTGAATACATTGATAGTAATACAGTGAATTCATCTCATGTAATAAATCCAGTTTATGCTGTGTTTAATATCAACAACGTAATTTTGTCTTATTCAATTTACCTTTTACGAAAATTACAACTCTCTAACCCAAAAATATCAGGCCTTTTTTTTTCTTAGCGTGGTAGAATCATCAAGTGAGTCCTCCCACCCCGGGCAGGGCGAGAGGGACTGTCAGACTTGTACTGACTAAAATTCACGGTGTCCTTCAGTAGCCCTTGATGTACCGAGGTCACGTTAATGAGATAAGTCTCTCGACCCCGGCAGGCTTTGGCCCTCTAGAGGTGGGCCCCGTCATCTTGCTGACGCTCTTTGAGGCGCGCTTGGAACACAACGCGCCGTCGACCCGGGCATGGTCTATGGTCGGGAGGCGAGTTGCCCATTACTCGCCGCCCGTCTGCCCGCGCCTACGGTGGCCGGAGATTGTCTTGCGACGTCGGTCGACGTGGGCGTCTACTACTGCGGCATGGGTTGGAGGGAGGACGCTATCCTCTCCATCTCGCGGCCCGCCTCCTCCTTCGCGAGCATGACGCTTCGCAGAAGGAGGCGACCGCTTCCCACTCCGTCTCGTCCCGCAGCATGGCCTCGACCAATGCCGGGCGCGAGAGGTCTCCGCTTTACGCCGCCCAAAGGACACGGCGGTGCTCTGCCCAAGCGGGGCAGTCCTGCACCGAATGCTCCACTGTGTCTTCAGGGCGATCCTCACAGTGGTGACACCCAGGCGTTTTTCCCTCCTCATCAGATACAGGTACCTCCCAAAACTTCCGTGTCCGGTGAGGACCTCCGCCATGCGGTAGGTCAGGACGCCGTGACGCCTATCCAGCCACTCCTCAAAGAGGGCGGCGTGCCCGGACGTCGGTCACGACAGTCGTCCCCTCCATACTGCCCTGAGATCGCGCCGGAGCTCTTCCCGCCGTGCCTCGACTTTTCGAGGCAGCGGGGATACACCCCGGCGCTACGCCTCCACGCGCCACTCATAGACGCGCTAGAGGGCAGTCGCCTCCAGATCCCAGGGCGGCAATCCGGCAAGGAGGTTGGCCGATTCGGCAATCCGGCAATCATGCGGTATCCCCGGATCATTGGGATAGCCATGACCCTCTGGCATGCGATCAACTTTAGTGGTCGCGTCCGGATGCTCAGGGCCCACACGGGGGCCCCGTAGAGGGCCATGGACCGCACGACGCCGGCGTACAGCCTCCGGCAGGAGTCGTTTGGCCCGCTGAGATTGGGCAGGAGTCGCCTGAGGGCGGCCGTTGCCCGGTTCAGCTTTGGAACCAAACTCAGGAAATGCTCCCTGAAGTTCCATCGGCTGTCGAGGACGAGTCCCAGGTACTTCATCGTCCTCCAAACAAAAGTTTCGCTCAATTTTTCTTGATATATGAAAAATAAACCGCCAGTTTTAAATTAAGTCACCCATATAAGCGATCGTTCTTTTACCCATCGGCAAACGATCAAAAATGTACTACATTGTCTGAAAACTGTTTCGTATTACGATGATTTTATGAATCCAAAAGCTGATATTACCAAACAAATATAAATAATTAGTACAGACGCCAGCAAAAAGTAACTTATACGACCTAAATGGAGCTAGATGAAACCAGCATTTTTTCTTGGCAATACAATTCGGGAAATCCTCCATTTTGGTAGCATGCCAATTGTAATACCTATCTACGGAGAAAATGAATTGTTATAAACCCAATATCCAGGAGAACGGGAGTTGCGGGATAGGCAATATGTTTTAAACATTTTATTTGTATCCTGGCTGAAGACGAAAGTAATATTCCGTAGTGTAAGCTTACTGAAAAAGATGATGCTTATTCAAGCGAGCAAGTAAAAAGTTAGTGGTTGGTTGGCCGAGCGATCAACCGCTGCGCAGCGTGGTCGCGGGTACGATCCCCATATTTGAGTGTTTGTGTATGTGTGTTTCTATGTTTGTAAAAAACGACGAGACAGGAGAAAATCCCAGTGTGAAAAAAAAACTTAAACAAAGGTAGAAGTTGCAGTTAATAGAAAAATTAAATAAAAAGTTAATAGGTAAATACTCGTACTAATTATTAAAAAGCTTATTATTTTCCGAGTGACTAATAACTTAAAAGTCGACTAAATGTTTGCAACAAATAAAATAACTTGCCAGCGATTAAATATTTTCGCGACTATTATATTACGTAAGGTTCAAAATTAAGGGTGTTATAAAAACTAAAAACTAGCAGCTGCGTTTAGGTAGCAAATAAACTATACCAGTCAATTGAAATATTAGGCGAGGAGCTGTATTTAATGACTTGGCGACTAATAATGTTAGTAGGGTGGCATTCGCCGGTAATGTGTGCAACTAACACGTTAGTGTTTAGTTTTGTTTATTTTGTGAGCCAGCATGACAGGTAGTAATCAGTTATTTGACCTAGGATGCAAGAGCGAATGAAACGAGCTCGGGACTTGGGGCATCCCGACACGGACAGGTTAGGTTCGAAGGTGATGGCGGGGTCTGAAAGACCCCGCCATCCCCTTCGTGTTAGGTTACTTTAAACCTTGCACGCAGAAATAGGAGCCCCGCGAAGCGGGGCTCCGTCGAGCATTCTGGCAGGTGGTACTAATTCAAAGCTATTAAAAGTCACACAATTTTAAGCTACTTTATATTTATTCTTCATACAAACAATTTTAAATAGAATCTGATTTGTATTATTTATGTATGCCCATTTTCTATTTTATTTTCATCATTAAGTTTTCGCTTAGATATTAATTCAGTTCCCAAAAGAAAAACTTGATGCTAGTTTAAATTAAAACGGAGCTTATAACTGATATATTAATATGCCATCTTTTACTTACTACGATACTCCTTATTAGCTGCCAACCCATTATGTTTGGTACCCACTCTATTTTTTTTTCAACCTATATTCATTATACTTAGTTGCCGCATTAAATACATGCCTTATTAAAATACTTACATTTTAGGAACCTTCCAACTGTGAAGTAAAAATGTAAGTTAATTTTAAACCGTTAGGTATATTATAGCCCAAGAGCCCGTGAACCCCAGACCTACGTTATTTTATAAAGGCTGAAAGTTTGTCAGCGGATGCTCCCAACACTGGTAAAACGATGGACCATTTATGGAGTTTGGGTTATGGTGGCTTTGGCAGGTAAACGGTACTAAAGGTGCGTAAAATATAAGTTAACTTACGTCATGGTATAAAAGCTGATTTTTATGTATAATACTCGGGTAATATGTAGATGATGTTTCCTCATCAGCCAGACACTTATCATGGTGGCAACCCCTTGCCAGACACCCTTAATTTTCACGAAATTATAAGTTTACTTACGTTATAGTATAAAAGCTGATTTTTATATATAATACTTGGGTAA
The DNA here is from genome assembly GCA_954870645.1 of Agrotis clavis. NCBI lineage: Eukaryota > Metazoa > Arthropoda > Insecta > Lepidoptera > Noctuidae > Agrotis > Agrotis clavis. The sequence continues at coordinate 14,435,087 of OX940922.1, forward strand.
TATGTAGATGATGTTTCCTCTTTAGCCAGACACTTTTGATAGTTCCAACCCCTTGCCAGACAAACATTGTAAATAGCCCAGTCAACGGGTGTTCAAAACAAGGTATAGAGGGAAAGTCTTGGAACACAATTTTTGACTACACAAATTTGTTTGGACTAGTTAGGAGGAGAACATATCGAAAGTCCCCATCCCTAGCCCTTGAGCTAAGGGGGAGGTAGGGGTTTGAAGGTACCAATTTTTGGTTTTTCGCTTATATCTCGGAAAGTCGGAAACCATGGGTCCTAGCGGCATAATATTTATGAGAAAAATAAAAGCTGAATTAATTCTCTATAAGTTTAATCCAGTAAACATTTCCAGGTCTTGTTTAGTTTTCGAGATATCTGCTCTTGAAAGTCTGTAATATTGGTTAAAATCATTTTTACCTCTTTGCATGTAGAAAGTTGTATTTGATGTCGCCAAAGATCCAGAAAACAGCATCAGTGTTTCAGACCCTCCAACTTGCGCCGAATGTCATTTTAATTTATATTAGGTACATTAGAACTTGAGTTAGATTCGAGTCGTTTTATAAGATTTGACCCAATTCTGTTGCCCAGATATTATCCTTCTCATACAATGAAATTATCCTAACATGACACTAAACCAAATAGCATCATAAAAAAATAAATTATTTTTTCATTCATACAATTTGTATGAAATTTGACCAACTTCCGCCGTCTTGATTATTTTATTCCAATTTAATAAAACGATCCTTACCTGAAAGAGAGTCGAAGGGCATTAAAAAATTGGCAACTCATTTTTATGGACACCTCGCACTTGATTAAAAATTAAATACATAATTATGCTAAAATTGTTTACATTATAAAAAGCTAAAGGTTCCTAAGATCGTTTTTCTGTAGCTCTTATGGAAGCGGATTTCTCCTTATCGGTCAACTTAGAATCAAAACCCTGTACATGTACTTACCTAATATGTAATTATAATCTAGATTGAGTTTCTGAGCTATTTTTACTGCTCCCTCGGTGGAAGGAAAACAAAAAATATCAAGCTTGATGGTGGCTACCGCAAATTCAAGAATTTGTTATAACTTTGTGAGCACAGTAAGAGACCCTTTTAGCTGGAGGCTCATATCGAGGAAGATGCAGGTTTCACTTGGCTTTGTTCATTGTAGGTGGTAAAGGGAGGGTCTGAAAAGACTGCTCATGCTTTCTGGACCTTTGGCGATATGAAATACAACTTTCCAAATGCAAAAAGGTAAAAATGATTTTTCAGAATATTACAGACATTCAAGAGCAGATATCTCGAAAACTAAACAAGACCTGGAAATGTTTACTGGATTAAACTTATAGATAATTAATTCAGCTTTTATTTTGTTCATATACATATATTATGCCGCTGGGTCCTAGCGGTGGGTCCGACTTTCCGAGATTTAAGTGAAAAACCAAAAAGTGGTACCTTCAAACTCCTCCCTCCCGCACAGCTCAAGGGCTAGGGATGGGGACTTTCGATATGTTCTTCTCCTAACTAGTCCAAACAAAGTTGCGTAGTCAAAAATTGTGTTCCAAGACTTTCCCTCTATACCTTGTTTTGAACACCCGTTGACTGGGCTATTTACAGTGTTTGTCTGGCAAGGGGTTGGAACTATGAAAAGTGTCTGGCTAAAGAGGAAACATCATCTACATATTACCCAAGTATTATATATAAAAATCAGCTTTTATACTATAACGTAAGTAAACTTATAATTTCGTGAACATTAAGTGTGTCTGGCAAGGGGTTGCCACCATGAAAAGTGTCTGGCTGATGAGGAAACATCATCTACATATTACCCGAGTATTATACATAAAAATCAGCTTTTATACTATGACGTAAGTTAACTTATATTTTACGCACCTTTAGTACCGTTTACCTGCCAAAGCCACCATAACCCAAACTCCATAAATGGTCCATCGTCTTACCAGTGTTGGGAGCATCCGCTGACAAACTTTCAGCCTTTATAAAATAACGTAGGTCTGGGGTTCACGGGCTCTTGCTCTATTAGGATTGAAAAGCAAATATCGCTAAACATTGTTACCTATTGATAGGTCGTGATATTGTAAAACATAAAAATATCCGATCAGAAACCATAAGACAAGAATTAAAATTAGGATTTAAAATAATAAACCGTGTGTAACGTATAAATTTTGCGTGTTTCATGTTTTGAATCGTCAATTCAAGCTAACATTTCAATTTGTAAGTACCTACCTTTTATATTCTACTAGCTGACCGGGCAAACTTCGTACCGCCTCAAAATCACTTTTTAAACCTTAACTTCCAAAAATAATTAAAAACAAAAATTAGCCAAATCGGTCCAGCCGTTTTCGAGTTTTAGCGAGACTAACGAACAGCAATTGATTTTGATATTATAGATAATTAGTTATATACTCGTACATCTAGTGTATATAACGTAACAATATTAGATCTGTTAAATCTTTGGAACTGGTTTTATAATAGAGAAAGACAATTAAGGCTAAACGTATTTAGTATATTGAGTTAGTCTTCCATCGTGCCGTGAAATCAAATTAAAGAGACGTCCCGAATCCTGAATTACTCATACAGAGCTTACTTTTACTGAAAAACGTTGTGTAGCCTACAGCGAACACCTACGCATCGTTTTAGGGTTCCGTTCCTCAAAATTAAAAACGGAATTCTTATAGAATCACTTTTTTGTTCATCTGTTTATTTGTATGTTGATACCCTTTTTCTCAGGAACGCGTCGAAGTATCAAATCGAAATTAATATCATAAACTGAAGTCTACAATCACTTGGAGCTGAAAAAAAAATCAAACGTCTAAGTCCCTTCGTACACTAGGCGACGCAAGTCTCCGATACCTTACGACTTTAGTATCTATCCAATCCAAGCGACTATCGCAATAGGCTAGTTGCCTAAAAAAATGTAATTAGTCCGTCTTTTAGATTATTCAAAAATAAGGGACACGTATTTTTTTATTTGTAAATTAGACCAAAAATGACAAAGATATAGCCTATTAAATTGTTGTTGGATAGATACTAAAGTCGGATGCTTGCGTCGCCTAGTGTACGAAGGGGCTAATTCAATTCGTTCTCACATAATATACCATCTGATGATGAATGATGTAACAAAAGATCTGTAATAATTTTGGCAATTGAAAAAGAAGTGTCCATGGAGTTTCTTGCTCATTCTTCTCCATAGAGATCTACGCTTTGGAATGAGCATCTACGGTTCCTTTACAGTTTTTATGTCTTGTGACTGGGACTGTAGCACCATAACTATTTTCTAGTACCTACTAGTTTTATTTTATGTCTCTTGACAATTCAAAAGTGCCTGTAATTGGCTTAGTTGAAATACAAGTAAATGATTTGATTTGTTTTGATCAACGTAATCAAGAATTACGGCCGTTTATGCTTTGTTTTGCCGCATCCACTACGGAACCCTCCTCTGTTTTTGGTTCGACACGCACTTGGCCTGTTCTTTTTTATCAATTCACATCGAGTACCATTGACTTCCTAGAAGCAATACTACCGTTTATTTATGAATCGAGATCAGCTGAATACACCTGAGCTATGTATTGAGTTTCAGCATCTAAGCTAACGTATGCAAAAGTAAATAGAGAACAAAAGGAAACAAAACTTAAATCTTGTTTCCGTTTCACGTTCAGATAACATCAAATATATTAAATAAAATATTAAAAATGGAGACTGTACTCTATTCTAGCAGTAGAATAGAATACAGTATTCATTTTTAACCGGTTCTTTCGGTTCAAAAAAATTGGATTCAATACCTAGTGAAATGTAGCACTAACTAATGAATAATGTTGCCTTTATTTGCATAGCATGCATAAATAATACGGCAATACTCATATTAATGTGCATGAGAAAGTCGAAAGTCGATTCCGTCCTCTTTTTAATATTTGACGAGGTTCGACGGGCTACCGCCGCCCCACGGTTGCTGACCCGCTCAGGGAGTTTAGGGTTGAAGAGTGCCTGTCACTGTCTGCGATGATGAAAAAAAACATTGTTTTACCGCAGGTAATATTCTATTTTTTTTTTAATAAAACGTTGCGTTAAACGTTTTTTTAATAAAAATAGGAGTTTCGTGGGTGCGTTTACAAACATAGAAACTCACATACACCCAGACCCAGAACAGCTATCTGCTGGCTATACAAATATTATTTCCGTGCGGGGATCGAACCCGCGATACGCTGCGCCACTGCACCAACCGTGACGTCCGTGTGAAATGAGAGTCAAGTTCAATAAGTAACCTTAGGCAGCGGGGTCTGAAAGACCCTAACATCCCCTTCGAACCTAACCTGTCCAAGTCGGTATTATAGGTACTTAATTATAATATTATGCCTTTGTTGTTCGAAATTTCTTTTAAGACCCGAAATTTCGCCGTACCCCAGTAGTTTCATTGTCTAGTTCCATTATGGAACTAGTCTAGTGGGTTTTTTTTCTCCCAGTAGTTTCATGGAACTAAAATACATTTCACCTAATCCCATTAGTTCCATCCCATCACTTATGGGTATGAAAAATAGATAGTAACCGTTTCACAGACCTACTGAATATGCATATAAATTTCATAAAAATCGGTCAAGCCGTTTCAGAGGAGTATGGTAACTAACACTGTGACACGAGAATTGTATATAATTAGAAGATGTAGATTACCACCTACCACCCACCAACTTATGCCAGCCTAGTACATAAGGAATTGCCATTACGATGTAACTGTTATGGAACTAATGACACTAATTTTATATTAGGTACATGAACTGAACGCCAGTTCCATGAAACTACTGGGATACGACGCGAATTTTTAATACCTAACCACTAACCCCTAACAGACAGCCCTAAAACCTTTCATAAGTTTACTTTTTTAATAATGAAATGCAATACGAGTGGTAGTTCAATAAAGCGACGGACCCCGCAATTTATGTCCGCATTAGAATGACTAACGGTGGTCAATAAGTTTAAGGACGGTGCATTAGTATAAGCAAAGAAGTAAGGGCAACAGCCCTTATTCATTCAACTGTCAATCTTCCTTTCGTTTTCAATCGATCGTTTTCCAGACGGTAAGGAGCTGAAATTTTATCGCTTGACTTGGAAAAAGGCGGCTTTTGATTGTATTCCCTGCTAAATTGTTCGAAGGTAGGGTTCTAGAATACGAGGAGGTAGATAGACCAAGAAAATAATAGATTTTCTAGTTTCACTCACGTTGTCTGCTAATAAACATCTATAATTGACTGACAAAAGATTCACAACATGAACCGCTGACGAGTACACGGTTTGCAGGTAAGTTTATTATAGTTGTCTTATGATGTATTCTTTTGAAAGGTAAACTCGATTGGAGCTCAAAAACACTGAAATTCTTAAAACAAGATTTATAGAAACTAATACCTAGGTACCTCCGTCCGGTTTGCAACTCCTGAAGTCGCCGCAACAAAAACAAATGCTTGATCGGCAGTATGGACACCGATCGCGCCCGCCACCCGTGCCCGCCACCGTGCCCGCCACCGTGCCCGCCACCGTGCCCGCCACCGTGCCCGCCACAGGCCTTAGGTTTTGGAGTACTGCAACCTGGAGTGTGTCCATAGTGGTAGTCGCAGTACAAAGATTGATAACTGGGAACATACTACAAAAATGTATCTAACTCAGGTCACGTTTTATCAGTGTACCAAACATCAAAATCCTTTGAGCCGGTAAAACGGACAAGGTAGGTAATACATTTCAATGGATTAAATCTGTATTGACAATAATCTGTAGAACTGTTCTAACCTCTTACAAATTGACACAACTGTAGAACTTGCGACTAAGTTCTGCTTACACCTGTATTAGCACAGCTCGAAGTCATAACGACGACTTAGAAAGTTACAGCTTAAACCTTACCAGATGGCAATAATACAGATCTGTATTGTGTTCTCCAGGTGCATTCTGTATTGAGCTGGGTTTTAACGTCGCTATATTATAGCGTAAATGGGTACAGTTGGTTTATCGTGTACTAGCTGCTGCCAGCGGCGTCGTCTACGTGAATGCGTTGAAGAAATTAATAAAGGTTCACTGCTCGTTCCCCATAGGTGTATGCGTGATAATATGTAGCCTATTTATTGACCCGGCTTCTTAATAATATTCGTGCCTTTGAAGTAAATTCATGACTTTCCTACTATTTTATCAATGTATATGTCGCAGGTTTTTCATCAAATTAGGTTTTTGAACGAAAACATAGGTTTTTGATCAAACAACGGATGATGTTAAAATAACAACACGATTTTATCATTTCCCTAAACAAATCTAGTGTTTTGATCAAATCCCTAAACTGCTTCAGTGAAATGACGAAAATTTCAGAAAATGTAGTAATGTGAAGTGAAACCAGTGGTTTAAAAAAAAACGAAACGGGGACTGATAAATAAAAAATGACGTAGAAACGATTGGTTATTTTTTTTTTAAACCAACCAGAAATAGTATATATTCTGAAATTTTTGTCTTTTCACTGAACCAGTTCAGGCATTTTTTCAAACCTAATTTGATGAAAAACCAACGACATATAGAAGATTTACCCCTATCCTTACTTAAAAATGAGAGCAACTCAATATTACAACTTGTACTTAGCATTTATTCTGCTGCTTGGAAACTTATACAAAAACTAGCTTTATGCAGTTGCTACCCTAGTGTTAAAAACGTGTAGTGTGAACTTTATACACAAGACAGACAGACAAACGGACGGCGGAGTCTTTGTAATAAGGTCCCGTTTTACTCTTTACGTACGGAACCCTAAAAAGCGTGCATTTATTACTTCTTTTTTTTCAGCAGCTTTTTGTTGTGTCTTGTGTGACAAAGCTGTGCCATTGAATTAAGCATCTAAAATCTTTTTTTTTACTGAAAATTTACACTATAATTATATTGTTAAGGTACAGACGCCAGCACATCAAGCTTCCACAATCTGTCAGATTTATTTAATAGAATTTGAACCTTATCACAAGAGTAGAAGGTTAATGTTTGACTGGTAAAATCTGACAGATTCGGGTAGGTTGACCTGCTGGCGTCTGTACATAGCGCAAAACATTATTATGTATCAAAGTATTTTAATTTAATTAAAGTTAGATACGTAAACTTTACACTTCGTAAATTTTAATTCAATGAAGCTCGGGTTTTCCCAACGTTTTAATAAATGTCTTGTCTACTTACAAATGTTAACTGAATCCAAATTAATTTATTTACGAAAATTAAACATGTTTGTAAATATGTTGACATCAGTTTCATTGATCTTTTTACTACTCATGGGTTACGATTGTATAATTTTTTTTTCGTGGTAATATCATTAAATGAGACATCATCGAATATTCGAATGACAGTCCCTCCACACATACTGTCAGACTTGTGCTGACTAATATCAACGGTGATCCCTGAATTGCCCTTTACGTTCCAGGGTCACAGTTACCTGATGAGACAGTCCCGCAACCCTATAATTGTACCTATCATCCCTTAAGTTTTTCAGTCCAGAGTTATCGATCTTAGATACAAAAAAACTGTTCTGGAACTTACACCTGATAGGGACTGGATCTCTTGCTTTTTATCGGAAAGATTCTAAATTCTAGGCTGTTACTAATAATAGGTATCGAGCTGAAATTGGCCTCGGTTCCTGGTAATAAAATAAAATGGAAAGGTAAATACGTTTCATATCTTTTCAAGTAGATATAATATTACACTCGAATAAAATAAAGATATTTTTTATCACTACTACAAATAGCTTATTTTGGTATTCAGTCCGTCTAGTCTGGTTGGAATAAAGATGACAGGAATACCGTCTTGTTTATAAACATAGCAAAAGATATACAAAGATATAATTTCTAAGTAAAGAATCAATAAATCGAAGTATAATTATGGATGTTTATATGACTTGTGGTGGGTTCCCACGGTGTGAGTAGTACTGATGCTCGCTTCATAAGTGAACATTGATAACCATGGTTGCTCACTGCGTCTTGACGATTTCGATTAAAAATCCCATTTAGATCGTAACGAGAAAGCTAGATCGACAGGTAGTCAAAAACTTTTTCTATTAGCCATTAGGTGCAAGGAAGCAAAAATGTATGGGCAGGTCTGAACGCCGGACCAGCGCCCGCCCCGGCGCGGGTAAGTGCAAAAGCAAGCCATACATCTTCATACATTTTTGCTTCCCACCCTTGCACCGACGCCGACGACGCCGGCGCCCGCCGCCGGTGCCGGGTCAGCTAATGGAAAAACGCCCAATCCCTGACTTTTCACGTTTTTGTGACGTAAACTGGAACTTTGACGTTAATTTATTAGATGAAACAAATTAGTTCGTTGTGCGTACACTAGAGGCGCTTCTTCAATTTTCAATACAATAAACGCAGTAGGTAAAAATACTTCAAGAACAAAAAAAAATCTTGTGATGAGGCCTCTGTTAGGAACATTCGTTTTGACTTTTAAAGTTTTTTTGGTGTTTGTGTATATTTAATGTGCTTCTATTGTAAATGCACCCACGACACAGGAGAAATTCCTAGTGAGGGCACTGTTTAAAAATAAAATACCTACATACCACCAATTTCAGAAGGCACGACGACTTTATTACCGTTTTACTCCAAGATCTTTTTGATCTCGATATCCAGGAATCGTTAACTTAGCAAGCAGCAAGCTTGGTGTTTGATACTAATTTGTTTTACGCATGATATCTTTGTATTTTATTTTCCTTGAGTAGGGCAATAGTAGGCTACTTTGTGATTTTAGTTAATTAATGTGAAAAATGTTTAAGGTTCTGTTAAACAGTCCCGTGACCCTCTCCCGCGTTGGCACTCATAGGGGGCCCCGTCAGATACCTAGGGGGCCCCGCCGTCACATTAGTTGATCACTCTCAGTATATATTTTGTTTGATATCTATTGTTACGTTTCATTTTTACCTTTATGTGACCTAAAGTTGCATGTAAGCTAAGCATAGCTGTAACAAGTAAAATATTTAATGTTAAAATTGCCCAAATACTGAAAGTTATGGCGACATACAAGTGAACAAATATTTTAAATAACATTACCTATTATGTTACCAAATAATTATCAACAAAACGAGAATGGTAATAAGCGGTTTACATAATAAAACGTTAACATAACGAAGTACATACTAGTAATTAAAAGTTCGCATAAATCACACATTTCTATGAACTTACTTCTTGTACATACACACATAAATGCTCTATAAGTACACGCTACCCAAAAATAAAATAGCAAAGTAACGCCTTTAGATTCGATGAGAAAATTAATTGGTTTAAAAAAGAATGGGGACGTAACAGCAGAGAGTCACCCCGAACAATTGCAGCATTTTATCTCCATGGCTTCCAAATTAAATTATTTTTAATCGAAACCCGATAGTAAATAAACAAACAAAACTTTGTACAATTGGAGCTTTAATACCGAATGGTTTTTTCTCTTTACCAATATAAATTCCAATCGAATTTTGATATTTCCAATTACGGTAAAAATACATATCGTGCGACACGCAGACTAATTGCCACGAAGCCAGGACCGTGATGACGCGCGTTTTATTTTATTTAGCGACCACTAACAAATTCATTCGATACGCTCCACATATTATATAGAAAACACATACTTACTACTACTAAGTATGTGTTGCACTGTTGTTAACAACAGTACAACCAAATAACGCCGGGGGTCGGCCTATTATTGTGTTTCTTTGCATTAAAACTTAAAACTAGAAAAAAGGCTGCTATCGAGAAACTGCTGGAAAACACCAATAACACTTTGCATTATCTGGGAATTAGACGCAGAGCCTCATGTTCCGCAATCGCGATTGCCACCACTTAACCAAAGAGACCATAGAAAAAACATCGATATAATAATAATATAGATTCACATTAAAGTTGTATTTCCACACCACGATAGAACGGAGGTAATTGACTTCAGGTTTGATATTCAGGTAATTGGCTGAACACAGGTACTTGGCCCGCTGTTCAACCCTACACTTTGGCTTGCATAAATTATGAAAATACTAGTTCTAGTGGATAATTTTGTAGGTCTTAGTGTATAATTACAAGGAGCGAACTCGCTTGGCGCAGTCGCATTACTTACACTCTAGGCCAGAATGAGCTTATTGTAAATAATGGAAAAAGTTATTATAAAGAGCAACTAGTTTTCCTAAGATTAATATTTATGAATAACTGAACGATGTTTACGTAATATTTATGTAAATTGCGGGTGTTATTTATATTTTCCGATATGCATTCCAGTCGATACGATGTGCAGTCAATCTTTAGCTGGAAGCGGAGTGTCTCATAAATAGACAGCCACTTGCAAATGTACACTTGTCAATCGGGCCACAAATGTACGATATACTCGTACATAAATAATACAAAGTTGCTAGACACATAGTTCCGTAAGTCGACGAAGGGACATTCATCGAACTGTAATGGTTGTACCTACCATTATTATCGTCATAATGATATCAACCACTTATCGTAAATTATACATGCGAGCTTACCTGACGAATATGAACGAAACGAACCATTAATATCAAATGAAGTTTATTTTCCAAATTCTTTATCGTGTGGGTAATAATGTTACTATTTTATTTTTTTCTTATATTTATTGATAGATCATTTTGGGGTTTCGAAGGTTTGTTTTATTACATAAGAGTAACAAAAATAATGCTTTTATTTCAATTTAATCAAACGTGCTCCGAAAATTAAGTGAATTTCCTCGTTGTAGGGTTTCTCGCTTCTTAATTATACACAGTAACTTTATGCGCGAACAGATTGATCAGTAACTTGATACAAAGGCAACAATATTTTCTGGAACAACTCTATTACCACGAGTTACAATGTAACGAAGCCGATTTGAGACGTTTCTAATTTTGAGAAAATCCCCCCGCGGCTAAATAAGGGCAGAACGAAACGCGCTCTATCGGTCCGCTGGCTCTGCAAAAAGTTTGAAGGCTTTAATTTTGCCGGTTGTTAATTCGTGCGCGACCGATTCAAAGGCAGTGTCGGCTATTATTAAAAGCGTAAATTGTCAAACAGATGTACCAAACGACTTTGGTTGCGTCCCGGCTGCGTTAAAACGCAATGAAAATTGCCGTGCTCGGTTTAGCCCATCGACATTTTACATGACCTTGTTGATTGGCTATTAATCAAATTAATGTATCAGTTAATTATCCTGAAAGTATTATTAATTATCTCTCGCATAAACTGCTTTTTAGTACCATCATTAAATTACATTTTATATGGTTTTCCAAAGGCTAAAATGTTTCTAATAAACTGCAAGATCTCAAAGGTTCTATCTTATCAAAACATTTTAACGAACTTTCCGATTAAATTATTAAGACCGTAATCACTCTTATCACCCTTTCTTAATCAGCTTTACCTTTAACAAAATAAGTGAAACTAAATTCAAGAAAATGTGCTTACTGAAAGCTTATTCAAATTAGGTCAATTAGTCGTGCCGGGCGGCGTTGCGCTATACATATATTTGCCTACGTAGGTATTTATCCCTACACCCGGAACAGAGTAATAAATAAGCAAATGTTTATCATTTTAATTGCTGAGTCAATATAATCTTTGTAAAGAATTTTGCTGAATCATTGGGGGAGAACAGGGTTCTATTTCCCCGTAGCTGTACTGTGTTCAGAAAGACCAGTGAATAGTTGACCGTGTTTGTTCAGGGTATCTAACCCCGGTTCGTGCCGCAATACGACTTCAGCTATTTAATATCGAGTCAAGATCTTGGCCACTGGGACATGTTAGACTGTTAAGACGCCTTAGTAACTGAAATAAATAGCGCAGGCACAAAGTATGTCAGAATTTGTAAGGAAGAAGATTATAAAGAGTAAAACATTAGGTGCATATAAACCGTGAGAGTTTCACTAGTGTTCGATTAGTTATGACCTATTCAATATTAATTACCACACCTCCTTATGAATGGCATGCATCACGGACAAGTGCAGTTGTTCTCACCTTACTATAGCGCCTTCGGTGAAATAATATAGGTATACCAACATCACTAAGGGATCTCGATGCTCTCATGGAGTCAAACCCAGATTTTGATTTATTTGCGGATGAATGGAAGTTGTTATTGTTGGCGTATAACATGGCCCAGGCCGAGGACCATTTTGTACCTACACCAACAGCGGCCGCCCTCGAGTTTTGTCAACTGGGGCGTATTACTTAGTTTCCCCTATGGACCTAGTTATACGTTATCAGCCCATTGTCTTTCTACGGGTAACGATAACCCTTCCTCTCAATTGACTTTTACGACAATCTCGGGGTAAATGCAGCTGATATAGATATTCTACGTTTTTCTTGACTCCTTTATCAACGTAAAAATGAAAATGTTCCTTCCGCAGAGTACATAAAGAAATTACATTTTTTTTTTTTAAAAGAAGACATTATACGGAGGTAATGATTTTCGTGGGCTTCTTTCAATATTTGAAGGAATAAGGAAGATGTTGTAATTCAAGACGATCTTCCTGGTGTGGCTTCTGAGGGTATTGATGTTAGTATACCTTATATTACTGCCTTCACATCTAATTTATATCAAATTTTATTATTATTATATTAAGGAATTATTATCTATGCAAATACTTCTTATCACAAGTTGTGAGGTGATACCTACTTACTGAAGCATTCACTATTTCTATGATGTCAGTATTTGAGGTCGCGGGCGACGTACAGCCTTAGGAGATGCATTTAAAAACCGTTTTCAGTGGTGTATTCAAACAGTGCGACTGGGTACGGCTTAGCCTGTGGTCGCACCTGCCCAGGGGAATGCTTCGGACGTGTTTCTCTGATGGACTGTCCTGTTCCAAATAACACGCCTTTCTACGTGAAGCTTTGACGAAACTATTAAGTACACGAGACTTCACACGCGGTCGGAGTGATGCGATTTTTTTCTGTGGCTCAGAGAAACGTGAAATGAGCGAACCGTACAAAAATGCGTGTGTGCCCCTTGAAGAAACATACAGCAATAACTCGAATTAAGGATTGCTATAATAAATATGTGATGACGGTAACATGTGCAGCCAGTCGTCCGGCTTAGTCAAGAGTCTCAGTTAATTCGTGCAGAAACGATGTAGAATTCATTTCTTTTCAAATAACGCTTAATTAAAAGACATGTTTACTTTACATATTTTATTTTTCCAGTTCCTACTTAAAGTTTTACTTAAGTAAATATTTGAATAAACATTCACGAGCACAAAGAACTTATTAATATTTCATTATGAATATTTTTCGACTTGGATTTCATGAACTCTGAATAAAAGTGGCTTACGTAAGTACCTAATATAGGCTCTACGTTTATACTTAATTGCGGTATTCTTCGTAACAATGGTCCAGGTAGACGCAGGCCTATCTATAAAATGTTCAGAATCCATTTGGCATCCGCATCAGAGAATCCATTTGCCTTTTAAGTGCTTTAATGATTTGTGCAAAAATTCTTCCATCTTGGATGATTAATTTGCTCGATATTCGATGAATCATTATCTTCAGTAGCGGTAATTATCGAGACCAAAGTTTTGCATTTGCATATTATAACGCTAAGTATCTTTCAAGATCTCCTCAGTCCCATTTTCAATTTTACATACATCGATTATAAACAAAACAATAATATAATACGAGACATTGTGTTTTGAAACTCAGAGATTTCCCATGCTGAGATTTAGCTCCTAAACATAAATATCAGATCCTACAAAAATAAATGTATTTATTAATGTACTCGTATGGCACCCATTTCCTATATTACACGCATCTAAAATTAGGTTTGAACATAGATGAATGATCACAGCCATAAAGTGTAATTTTTAATGTATGTATGTTAATAATCTACAAGCCGTTTTCTGCGAGTCCGTGCGGCGACGATGCTGCTGTGGTGAAATAATAGTTTCCAGGTACTCTGAAATCAATTAAATTTTAGAACATTACTTTATGTGGCTGTTGAGTGGGACAAAATTGAGCTTGTGTGCTACGCTTTCACGCTGAGATTGCTGAAGAAACTTGGAATAATATGGAAAATATGAATGATATATTCTTAGCTTTGTCAAATATCTCTCTACTAACTGCACGCTTAGCTTGGCACCGTGGAAAAGCTTTTGTCGACTGAAGAAAAGACAAAATGACAGAACTTAGAAGCATGGCAACGTTTCTTTTCTTCAATTGTGTACGGATCGTACCATACTCGTGGAAAGAAACAGTCGAATTGTTAGATAAACAAACGATGAAACAACTGTCTATTCTTAGTAGAAATAGATAGAATTGGTCATGCTACGCGTACTAGGTACCTGATTCAAAAGAAAATTTTGGAAAGCACATAGTATAGGCACATAATACACTTATTGGAGTGACACAATAGCTGAAAGTTAAACTCGGGACGCGGCGCTGCGCCTGTGGCAGTGGTTAGCAGCCATCGTAAAATATAGCCCGCCACCACCCCGCTCAAACGGGGCATTGCACATTAATATTAATTGTTATTACTTCATTCGCTACCGATGTCCTTTTTCAATTAGATTAATAAAGTAAGGGATAGGACGGGTCTTTTTTTGCTATTTCTTCTTCCATTTGTTCTGCATAGTTTTTCTGACAATTCCAGACTTACAAAAAAATAAAAAAGAATGGAGAAGGACCCATCTTCTAAACTACAATAACTTCTGAAACTTACACATTATCGTAATATTTTCCAATTTCCAGTACATTGGCAAATCGCTCCGGCTTTGAGTAGTTCTTCCACGTCCTGAAGTTTTTAGCGTAGCTCCCAATCACAGACCCTGGGTACTTTATAGAATCGACGAGGAACTGCCAACATTTGTGATGATTGCACAGGTCTGAAAATCATTTAATAATCTCACCCGCTTGCCCCACAACTTACTCGTGCGTTTAGCACGTGACGTATTTCGTATCTCTCTTATCCACAAACAATTAAATGGCCACAATAGACCTGTTTTCTACAACTGTTCCCATAACATATAGGTATAGTGGATTTTGGTAAGAGCTGGACTTTTTTATACTTATTGTAAAGTTAACTCATTGATTTTATTTCATGAAAATAAAACTATTTTTTCTGACGTAACTAATCTGAGAATAATAAAGAGAGCGATTAAATAAACTTGAATAAATATCGCTCATCCAGAGTTGTTCATGTCAGAATCCAGTACAATAACATAGTGTATCTTTACCACGCTCGACATTAAAATTAATATTATTTAAATAAAAATACCTTCAGGAGAGAATCTGGGGTGTGATGCGTTATCACAACCTGGTTGAATAACAGGCCCAATGCTCCTATAGTTAGGCCAGAAATCAACAGTGCCCAATGCCCTCTTGCTGCCATATCTGTTTGGGTCCGAGTGTATCACATCCACAAACTCGGCAGAGTTTGGGTTTAACCTCTCAAATGGCCGTTTGCCGTCAAACATGACGCCTGCAGGGTCTAAACCGGTGATCCTGTGGATGTTATTATAGTTTCATTAAGAGATAAATTATTGAGGTTTCCGCTTCCAATTGGGCTGCAAGAAGTTATGGGACTCGATATGGTACGGGTGGTGTTTTAGATTTAGGATGAAATTTTTACTAGTCTTACTTTCACTACCATTTAAATAAACGCAAAGATTCTCCGTTAATCAGACTCTAAATAATATTATAAATTCAAATCCTTTCATCAACACTGATCTTAAAGCAGCAAACTTGGCCAACACTAGATCTTTCATCCAAATATTTGCATTGAGCTTAAAACCGTACTTGAATTATTAAACAGATGAAGTAAGCAAATATTTACCAAGGCAATAGCACTCCTTTCCTCGCCATATTGTTGCCAGTGATGCCAACAACATGCGCACCGAGAGAATGGCCTACTAAGTGCGTCTTATTCAAATCCAGGCCCTCATCGGACAGCTTCAGCAAAACGTCAGCGAAGTCAGCGCCAAGCTGAGCAAGATAATTATCTTGTAAGTACTCATTATGACAACCATTTGTATTCATAGTGACCAAAACGAAGATATACCGTACTTCAAGTCCCCATTTTATTGCACAAACTGGCTTGTCTTTATTTTAGATGGCGTATAATCAAAATTATGGCACTTAAAGTGTTATGTAGGTACGTGTGGAAATAGGTTACATACAACGATATGTATGCTTCAGAGATCAAACATAATATTCATAGAATGATATACATTACCTACACTCTCGCTTCGTGCAGAAACAAAGGAAGCATTGAGACTGTCGACAGCACTTTGATATAGGTAGATACTTGTACAATTTAGAGCGGAAAGGAGTAGTGAGAGTAAAAGGATATTGGCTTTAGAAATTGATACTTAGGTACATATTTGTTCTTTAAAGTAAAAAATAAAATATGAAGTGATTGATTCAATAAAAAGGTAGTGCGATATAATATAATATTATGTAAAAATTAATAATGGACATCGTTTTAATATTACAGAATCTCTCCATTGAAATGGCACTACTTTTATATCTAAAAGATATGCTTCATTTTTATTTTTCCTGAGTTTGGCCCCAAAGCTGAACCGTGCAGCGGGCGCCCTCAGGCGACTCCTGCCCAATCTCAGCGGGCCAAACGCTTCCTGCCGTAGGCTGTACGCCGGCGTCGTGCGGTCCATGGCCCTCTACGGGGCCCCTGTGTGGGCCCTGAGCATCCGGACGCGACCACAGAAGCTGGTCGCATGCCAGAGGGTCATGGCTATCCGGATGATCCGGGGATACCGCACGATTGCCGGCGAATCGGCCAACCTCCTTGCCGGATTGCTGCCCTGGGATCTGGAGGCGACTGCCCTCCAGCGCGTCTATGAGTGGCGCGTGGAGGCGCAGCGCCGGGGCGTGACCCCGCTGCCTCGTGAAGTCGAGGCGCGGCGGGAAGAGCTCCGGCGCGATCTCAGGGCAGTATGGAAGGAACGACTGTCGCGACCGAAGGCCGGGCACGCCGCAATTGCGGCGGTAAGACCCCTCTTTGAGGAGTGGCTGGAGAGAAGTCATGGCGTCCTGACCTACCGCTTGACGCAGGTCCTCACCGGACACGGAAGTTTCGGGAGGTACCTGTGTCTGATGCGAAAGGAGGAGACGCCTGGGTGTCACCACTGCGAAGATCGCCCGGAGGACACGGTGGAGCATACGGTGCAAGACTGCCCAGCTTGGGCGGAGCACCGACGTGTCCTCACGGCTGCGATAGGCGGAGACCTCTCGCGCCCAGCATTGGTCGCGGCCATGCTGCGGGGCGAGACGGAGTGGGAAGCGGTCGCCTCCTTCTGCGAGGCAGTAATGCTCGTGAAGGAGGAGGCGGGCCGCGAGCGAGAGAGGACAGAGTCCTCCCTCCGCCCCATCCGCGGTAGTAGACGCCCACGGCGACGGACGTCGCTAGATGATCTCCGGCCACCGTAGGCGCGGGCATGCGGGCAGCGAGTAAAGGGCAACTCGCTGCCCGACCAAGGACCATGCCCGGGTCGACGGCGCGTTGTGTCCCACGCGCGCCTCAAAGAGCGTCAGCATAATGACGGGGCCCCCCTCTCAGAGGGCCAAAGCCTGCCGGGGTCGCGGGATTATTTCCTTACCGTGACCCTGGAACAGAAAGGGCTATTGAAGGACATCGTGGATTTTAGTCAGTAAAAGTCTGACAGTCCCTCCCGCCCTGCCCGGGGTTGGAGGACTCATTTGATGATTTTACCACGCTAAAAAAAAAAAAAAAAAAAAAAAAAACCAGCCGGATGTTCGATCAAAATTTCCCATTGGCAGAACGGCCGATTTGCATTTGAGCTTTCATTCTCCAATTAACCCCTTAACGAGATGTTTTTTAAAATGTTTTATTACTGATCACCTTCATTTAACGAGAAACTCATAATTTCATAAACAATATTCTATCAGCTAGTACAACCATGACATATTATCTGACTAGATCCAGTTTAAGCTGTACGTAATCCTGTCAGAGAATGATAATGACTGTAATTTTAACTGTTGTAGCTATGTTTGAACAGTTTGGAGTAGAAACTCTAGGGCCATGGGGTCCGAGTGCTCACAAAGTTTTTAAAGGCCGCCAGGCAATTAGTCGACTCTTCACGTTACCAGAGGGCTGGCCTACTCTCAGGTCAAAGAATCAGCATTGCGATACAACGTGGCAATGCTACTAGCGTTCTGGGTACTGTTCCCGTTGAGTGTGATGTGGACGTACGTATTCCTTGGCGCACATTAAATGTTGTCTCTCATTCTTTTTTTTGCACATATGTATTAATATTAAGTTTTTATGTATAGTTTGTATATTTTAGTATTGTATTATAATAAGTAGTATTTAACTATAAGAAAATTTGGAAGATAAATAAAAAATATGTAGTAAGTTCAAACTCACCTGTATAGCATTAGGTATAGCCCAAGAAATATAAGAATGGGGGATCGAATTATGTATCGGAGCAGCTAGTCGGTCCCAGTTAAGAAGAGCTACATTACTCTGTCCTTGCTCCAAATACGCTTTTATTAGAGCAGTCACCGCAGGCCCAGTGGGATAACCTGTAAATTATTTTTTATTATTTCCTCTCTCTGAACTCTAACCTTAAGCTGATTATCGTAATAAGGAGAATGAATAATGGTTGCGGAGTCAACAGTGTAATGTCTCTTTTTTTTTATTTCGTTGAATTAGAATATTTCTGATCTAAAGAAATAAGGACTAGTTTTGAAAGTCTGTCTTTTGACCTTTCAGAGCTGTTAGCTGAATATATTTCTAAGAAAAGCGCTCCATATATACCAATATAAAGAACACTAATCCCGGGTATTAACCGAACTCCAATCAAAACAGCGAAACTGCAAATAAAAAAATCCAGTAAGACAATAGTAACAGTTTTCAGCATCGACAATAAAATTGCAAATGATTTACAAAAACAATCTATCTATCTACAACATATAAAAACTCGGGACTATTATTAATTTATTTATTAAAGGCAACAGAGCCCATAGAAATACTTAACCTAGATACATATAAACGTGTTAGTAACAATGTAAAATTATACCTACTTATGTTAGTAACACAATCACATTTACAAACATTTTATCAGTGCTTCAGCATTCCAGCTGAAATACTAGAGCATCGGTTCAGAACAGCGCAGTCTAACCTTTCAGCAATCATGCCCAGAATGCTGTTGGAGATGGCCCGCACCCTGCGCACCAGGGAAGCGCATCTTTTACGCATCAATGCATAAAAACAATCGACGCGCATTTCCGCAAACATCCCCGATGCACTACAGAAGCGAGGCAGCCCCATCAGCACCCTAAAAGCATTATTATACATGAACGCGAAGGGCGCTGTACGATTTTTGCGTAAAATGAACCCACAGGCTACAGGCGTAAAACGAGGTACAGAAGGCCCTGAATAGAGTCTTCTTAACCTCCGAAGAAGCACGTGAAAACCTGCGGGCAATCATATTCGCTCTAACCAACAACGCCCTTCGCTCTCTCTCAATGTCCTCATCGTCCCTGAGGCTAGTGGTCAACACGTGCCCAAGGTACTTAAACGAGTGCACCCTCAAATGGTACACTATTCAGGTTTATTGAAGGCACGGTTTCTGGGAGTTTTCCACCAGCCCCAAAGACCATGACAACACTGTTTCGAACGTTATACACTAGGCCATGGCCACTAGCGTATTTCTCACAGATACTCTACAGTTTCCTCAGGCCACAAACTGAGGCACTGAGCAGCACCATGTCATCAGCATAACTAATATTATTGACACATATGCCATCAATATAGCATCCAACTCTGGTGCTGCTCAGCTCCACAATCAAGTGGTTCATATAAAGGTTGAAGAGCGTGGGGGAGCTCAGACCCCCCTGTCTCACACCACACTCCAACCCATATGGACTTCCGTCCCATCTAACACTATTGACTTGGTTTCCGTACCAAAATTTAAAAATATTGATGACTTCAGGCGGTAAATTAGCATCATTTAGCTTCTTCCAAAGAGTTTCGTAGGAAACCAAGTCAAAAGCGCTAGACAGGTCGAGGAAACAGGCTTACACAGGCGTGCTACGGCTGGTATAGTACTCTACAGCGTGCTTAAAACCCAAAATTGCACTGTCAGTAGACAAACCAGGTCGAAAACCGAACTGATTATCATGTAACAGTACATGTTTGCTTAATTGAGTGTTAAGCACGCTGTCCAATATCTTAAACACAACCGTAGCCAGCGAAATAGGTCGATAATTATCCCTATCAGTCAATAGTCCCGTTTTTTTTTAACAATCGGCACAACTATTGTTTTCAACATCTCTGGAGGCAAATACGCATGGCTCAAACAAAGATTAAACAGCAGTGAACGAAGATGCTCGATGCTGAGCCCATCGTGACCGGGAGACTTTGCCTCTTGACATAGACTGAATGATAGAAGCAATGTCTTTAGCAGAGACTCTGACTTCCAACTTCCCCATGGGCTCAACATCGTACACCAGCCGCGACGGTCCTAATGGCGACTTCATATGAAATTTATCTTTGAACAGCTCAGCTATTCCCTGTGGATCACATACACCGTCGACGCACACAGGCACACTCGGCTTTTGATTGAGTTTATTCGTGTTCTTCCAGAATCCACGAAAATCCTTATTCACATGGTTAGACGCCAGAATATCGGATCCATTTTAATTTTATCTTCATGGCTCTGGCACCATTTCAGCCGAGATTTAAATTTCTTTCGTGATTCAATCATATCTTCATAATATCGACCAGAAGTAGGCCTACCGTACCAGGACCATAAAACAAATTTCTCCCTAGCATACCTGTGTGCGTCGGCAACATGCCTATTCCAACCAACAACAGCCTTTTTATTGCGTTGTTTATTACTAAAACGGCCAACCAACGAAGATTCACATAAAGCCTCAATAATTTGCCCATACATTTTATCAATGAGTTGCCTATGATTTATATCAGTACACATATGATCACAACAATGTTGGAACTGCATTGGGAAATCTATCAACCTAAGACGCTTATGACACTCAGCATTGTACAACCTAATTTGTGCCAAATCCCTCTCGCCCCACGTAACCCTATTATTTACATGTTCATTAGATGCACATCTCTTAGGTATCTAAATAACATTCAACAATCAAAGGAAAGTGATCAGACCACACTACATCATATTTCACATATACTCTACTAACAGTTTGAGCCGCCGCTTTGGAAACCAAACAGTGGTCAAGCCAACTCGACGACCCATGAGCCTGACTTATAAACGTGTAAGTATTAGAAGCAAGACCTAAACGTTCAATGTCAATACACAACCATTCTTGTTCACTACAAAACCCCACTAGCTCAACATAAAAACGTTCCGTAGGATGAGCGTTAAAATCCCCCAGTATATAAACGCACTCAATATTGCAAGAGTCAACAATAGCACTATGAGATCGCCTCAGGAAGTCAGAACGCACAAAAAATTATACCACGACGCCTTTATTAAATTATGTAATTGCTTTTATGTAATTTTTTTTTTTTTTGATAATCTAACGGGCTCATTGGATTTTTTCAATGGACAGGTCTATTGCCAAATACTATGTAGGCGGAGTCGTGGGCATAAAAGAGTAAGTTTTTTTTTAATATTTTCCCAATACTTTCCTGTGAATCCATGGCAGAAGATAGTCGTCGGTCTGCTGGAGTTGTACCACGACTTAGTAAATAAGTTGTGGGCTTCATCAAACGCCAACTCGGTATAATTTTCGAAAGAACTGTAAAAGAATAGACGCTTATTTCAAGACTATTACAATCGTTGACAATCATGCTCAAATCGAGATATTAAAAGAACGATGGATGGATTATTATAATTATAAAGATGTTTAGAAATAGGGTTAGTTACTACAAAGATGAAGAAAAAGAAGAAGGAGTTAACAAAGGATTAACTTACTCATAATAAAGTCTAAGCTTTGCTTGTTGGTCACCACCGCAAAGAACTAAAACGAAAAAATCAAAGATGATAGATCAACAAACACAAAGATGATACTGCTATCTTATTGAATAACGCACTATGAAATGCATCAATATGTTTAAAAATATTTCAGTGAATTACGAGTATCATTTATGAGTTTAGTCTCCTCTCCATGTAGGTAATGAAAATATACGACTAAAGAGACATTTTGGGGAAAGGGACGTTTCGCTACCTGTGTTCATTTTGCGAAACGTCCCGTTTCGCTACCTGTTGTCATTTTGCAAAAGGAACATTTTGCAATTGAGCTAGCCTATGTACCATTTAAAGGTCGCGGGACTGTCTCATCAGGTAACCGTAACCCTGGAACGTAAAGGGCTATTGAAGGATCACCGTGGATATTAGTCAGTACAAATATGACAGTACCTTCCGTCCCGCCCTGGGTGGGGAGGACACATTATTGATGTTAGGTACACCACGATAAAAAAAATGAGTTTAATAATACTAATTGTTATACGTAGATGTAACAATATTATCAGCATGTTCATGTACTGATATGCTAAACTACTTATTATATGTTTACGATATCTTTCAAATTGTAAACTGATTGTCTTCATGAAAAGCATGTCGTTTCACGGAATGCACATTGTTATCAAGATTAAATCACCTACCTGTATAAAATCGTGGGCATGTGTGTAGATATATCTCGAATTATTGATATTTATTGACATGATTATTTTCAACTCTATTTAGATTTAGAATTAGATAGTCTCATATCCAAATATACCGCTGAAGGTTTGCCCTAACTCAGTCAAGCTTATTTTTTTTTCCTTGCTTCATTAATAAGTTTTAGATGATACTTACATTTATTTACTTGACCTCCTGTGTGCTTAACATACGCACATTTTGACGAAAACAGATTTGGATTTAACATGTCATTCAAGTTTAAAACTACTTTCACTACAGGATAATAGTATTAGATCATCTAAATATCGACAGGTTTGTCAACATTTTAGATTCATCAATTAATTATTCTAACTGCGAGTCTATTGTGACGATTTTTGACTACAGTGTGGCATAACAACGTATTGGACTAGAGTTTCATTATGAGAAATATATTTGAATATATTTAAATCGTCTCTTAATATTTTCTCTAAGGAAGCAATTTAAGTAACTTACCAAGAAGCCGGTAAGAAATCTTTTATACCTTTGTAGGAATAAATTAAACTGGGATCTCAAAAAAAAAAGTACTATGTCGATGTGAAAAGAAACTCGAATAACAGGAAGACGATATCGAAATAGATAGAACAATGCCGGATATTTATATGTAAGTAGGTATATGGAAAACTCGAGGAACACTCTAATCCGAAATCTAAACTGATGGTGCGCGACTGGAAAACTTATGAAGTTACTAAAACAAAAGGAAAATGCTTACCAGCACCAATGATTAGGGACACAAGAAAGACACTTGCGAACATTTTGAGGATTTTTCACGGTTTGTCCATTTGTTAGTTTCGAATTGTTTTTATATACGGGCCGGTATCAATGTGTTGAGGCCTGTTGCGCCATTTTGAACTTTCCTTGACATCATCGTGGCTGATTACGATTTTGGACGACGGCGACGCCCATATGCCGTCAAATCCTTCATAAGCATGGGGTACTTTGATTGTAATTATCATCGTGAAACTTTACGCTGTACTAGCGGTGTGTTGTTCTTAATCTTAATATGCTTCCGAATTTATATGCGCTTGAATTCGTAGTCGTAGAAGGGGTAATTGATGTTTATCAATCAGCTCGCGACATTTTTATCTCTTCTTGTCTTTCGCCGCTCAAAGTAAGAAGCTTGACCATTCTGCCCATGAAGCGTTTTCACATTCGTTATCTTTTACTTAAAAAAGGTTTCAACTAAGTAAATGTCATGTCCTCTTCTTCTGCGATCATGGAACATTTCGTGTCGCATTCACATCAGAAAAAATAACAAGCTTATGTATTTTTTTTTAAAACAATGTAATTTTTAATGTTAGCGTAGCCTTAGTTACTCCTTATTACATCAGCTACCTGCCAATAGAAGTCTCGCCAAATCGGTCCAGCTATTTCAGAGATTATAGCCATTACAAACAGACGGAAAGACAGACAAAAATTGTAATAGGTATAGTTATTTTGGTGTATGTATCGTACATTATATTATGTTCGTATATGCATGTAGTAAAAAACGGTTATTTCAATATTACAAACAGACACTCCAATTTTATTTATAGAAGATGTATAAACGAATCACAAGATGTTGTGTTGGTTACAGGTAAATCTGCTAAGTGTTGGAAAGCGTGTTTATTTTTTTTGACTAAAACTTCAGTAAATAAACAAATAACATAGTGCAAATTTCCATGTATAGTCATAACATTTTTTCTAGACATCAGAACTAAGCGAACTTCGGTAGGTACAATAAGCACTTGCGTTTAAAAAAAAACGTTTCATAAGAAATACCATGTTGTATACCTCGTTTCTTGCTGTTCCAGGATGCTTCTCAAAAACGTTTAATAGGAAGTAGCGAGCTAGTTTATCCCGTAAACAAAGGTTCCAGTACCTACTCTTGCAATTTAATATAAATTCCTTTCTTGGTTCCTTTAAGAGTTGGTCTCCAGATGCCTTTGCTATTTTCCGTTCTCTTGGCAAAGGGTTGTAACTTAGACTATTAACACGCACTCTCATTTGTAATGAGTTACTTTTAATTATGTTACTTTACTCTTCAGTCATCCACACCCATTTTAATTGCCCTTAATTTCATCATCATCATCATCAGCCTATAATGTTCCCACTGCTGGGACACAGACCTCCACTCTGTGAGAGGGAGTGGGCCATAATCCACCACGCGGGCCCAGTGCGGGTTGGTAGATGTCACATGTCTTCGAATTTTTGGTTCTAGGACATGCCGGTTTCCTCACGATGTTTTCCTTCACCGTTTTTGAGAGCAGTGGTGATGAAATAAATTACACAAAGTAATGCGCCTGGCGGGGTTCGAACCCACGACCTACAACTCGTAAGTCGGGACCGATACCACTGAGCCACCACTGCTCTCGATGCCCTTAATTTATAAATGTGAAAATAGCTCTGTTTGCATGTTTTTTCACTTTTTCACACTGAACATCTGATTTGAAAGCCATAGGGATGAAGGTAGACCATGATCGTGAACAGTCAATATAATAATTATTTACCGTGCTTATGTTCCAGTGAGAAAATTTATGAATCCCAGGCAAATAAAGCCACAGTTAAAGGGTAGTCTATAAATTGGAAATTTTAATGACGTAATCATTTCTGTGCTCTTCAAGATTCTGCACCACGAGCAGGTGGTAACTATAGTTACTAACCTACACAAGTAATCGCCATGCTGTCAATAAATTATACTAATTGAGGTTGCAGCCTAGTTACTAAATATCTAGCATGATAACGCTGCTATGGTGTTATGTTGGTGCCTCCATGACGTAGTCGTGTTTGGATAGCGGAACCTTGACTTGAACCCAGAATTGCTATCATTTGAGATTGCATTTTTGGGTTTTTACAGCATCTTTCTTTTTACACACGTTCTCAGTAATGTGGTAACCACGGAATTAAAATAACAACAGGTTAAGCTGGACTGGGGGGGTATTACAACCTTTTTTAATTCCTTGCAGTTTTCGGGCAGTTGAATTTACGGCCTTAAGCAGGCTTGTTCTTTTTCGTATTATGACGTACGTAATTCTGCAAGGAATCATCCTGGATTACTTGTCTCTGGATGATTACGACGGGCTAGCGAATTCGTTCAAAAATCGAATCGACAATTTACCGATGATTACCGGTTTTATAAATTGTGTGTGAAAAAAATCTTTTTCATTGTAGGTTTAGGAGATATTTGAGTTAAACTGTATTTTAATAACAATTTAAATATATACAATTAAATTGAGCAACATTGACTGTCATTTTATGCAAAAACTTAATACCAAATAAAACTCTCACAAAGGGTTTTGTTTCTGAACGATCGTATTGCAATACTTTTTTAGTCTGTGGCGGTTTTGTTTACCAAAACAAACAAGATTAACGTATTTAATTTATTTTTAATGCCACTATGTAGTGCTTTTTACTGCATTAATAAAGAAGCACGCCGTTTTCCTACCGCAGAGAAAGTAAGGAAACAAAATGGACTAAGTCATGAGCGGAAAATTTTGAAAAATGGAGCTGTTCCAACACAACAATGTTCTAATTTTTAAAGCAAGAGCTAGAAATGTTTCAACAAGTGAAGGAATGATAAAACCTAGGACGTTTATTTAAACCGAAAGACAGTGTACCTAGTTCTCTTGAAATTGGCTGCGAAATTGTGGTACCAGAAGCAATCGAGGAAGTGAAATTAAAAATGTTTGCTGATACATTAAAGACTGCCCAATGTATCCAAATAAATATTGAACACAAGTTTTGGCTCCATTGTTGGACTGTACCATTTCTGGAATGATGCTGCGCGAGGCTATCAATTTTAAGTGTTTGAGTTGATCATACATTTTGTTTGGTTTATTCAACCCTACGTCCATTGCTACGAAAGATTATTTATTTCGTCACCATGTCTCAAATCTAAGCTCTGTATATTTTTTTTCTTACACTGATGGAACTACGACAAATAAAACAATTTTTTCAGGAGTAACATGTTTTTTATTTAGAACTATACATATATTACTAAATGAGTAAATGTTTACGTATATGAATCTATTTATTGCTTAGCGTTCAGTAAATGAGTGTATATGTGTCGTAAAAGGTAAAAACTTTGTCGTCTTTTTATGTAAAGCTCGTCATCTGAGAATATATCGTGTATGCACTCTCCAGATATTCTGTAGTGCCTCCAATATTAATACCAAAGTTTAATTTAGTTAGTTTCAACTGTTTAAAGACTAATTAAAAGAAACAAGTCAGTAAAAGTTACTAAAAAGTGGCGTAAACTGAATGATTTTGGAGATGCCAATTTTGACAGTTAATCCGGCCATGAAATGTCATTATGTAGCTTGTAATACGAAATTTCCAGGCACAAGCACAGGCAGAAGTCGGTATGAGGTCACGTGACCGTTTTACTGGCCGTCATTGTGTGATCGTAATACGACTAAGCAAAGCAGTTCACTTTAAGGCGTAAACTGACAGGAATTAAGAGCTTGTAATACACCCCCAGTTTTCCTTATCGTTAAATGTGTGCATGGCTAAAATTACCTTTACTTTCTGGCTGTCTTTCCCTGGAATATATATTATTTAAGGTTTCGGGATTTATTAACACATTTTTCTTTTTTGAAAAGTTAAAGCCCCAATAAATAATCGTATATCCTTTAAGGTTACTGAACTGAGAACATTGTCATTTTCGATTGTTCGTGAACTTTCGTTGAAGACGGTTCGAATTAAAGAAATATTTTTGTGCCATAGCGTGAACACAAAAATATTTATGTCATAACCAATCGGAGCAGAGCAGCGGGGGTGACCCAGGAAACACATGAGCTAGTTACTTCAAATTTTTGGAAAATTCGTCTATTTTAATAATGTTATGAGCTGTTAACTTTATCCGCATTATTATCATTTTAAGCGAATATTTCGAATTTAAATAGTACGTCACAGCCGCTGTAGGTAGGTACCTATGTGTTGCGCAGAGGCGGATTATCCTTAAGGCAAACTAGGCATGTGCCTAGGGGCGCGAAGGCACAAAGGGGCGCGCGGGCGATTTTGTAAAATAAAGAAAAAATATACAATCTATACTAATATTAGAAAGCAGAAGAGTTTGTTTGTTTGGTTGAACGCGCTAATCTCAGGAAATACTGGTTGGAATTGAAAAATTGTGTTGGATAGTCCATTTATTAAGGAAGGCTATATAACATCACGCTATCACCAATAGGAGCAGAGCAGCAATGATAAATGTTTCAAAATCGGGAAAATTATTTCCTTTTCGAGAGCTTCCGTTGCGTGCGCTGCGTAAACGGTTAAAGATACACAAAAATTATGTACCTAATACATAATTATTCCTCATTAAATTTCTAAAATAAAGTTTGCTAGAGCATATATTTATCTATCTTATAAGGTTAAGTCACTACCTGTAACCATTTTTATGGAAATCAAATTTGATTTAAAAGTAATCCATTATTTGCGAAAGTATTTTCATTAACATGATATTAATCCTTATCCGTAGTTATGGGTAGCTCGTCGTTCGACCAAGGACAAGGCCCGAGTCACGGTGCGTCATAGTGTTCCACGAGCTCCTCAAGGGAACCGATGGGGATGGGACCATAGGGCCAAACGTCTAACATGACGCGGGTGAAAACGCAAGCAGAAGCATTAAATAAACTGATTTAATTCATTTTTTATCCTGTAAAGCCAGATATTATTATGTAAGGAATATCATAATTTTCGAGTTTACATGCCAGTCGTCGAGTGTACCTTAAAGTTTTAAAATATTGTAAACCGAATTCGTAAGATCTGTTCGACAACATCGATCTCATGTAAATTCATGCTCTTTTTTCCTTGGCCCCCATCTCACCGCGTTTTGCTAAGATACATCGGTTTTGGTGAAACTATAGTATGAGTTATTTTTAATATAGGGGCGCCGATGAGATGCTTGCCTACAGCGCTCCCAACGTTTAATCCGCCTCTGGTGTTGCGGGTGACAGCCAGTGCGCCTGTCAACTTACCGATGGGTTTATCTGAATGCCAAGTACTTTTAATATCACGCACGCACAATTCATTGCTGTTACGATAGGTCCGGCATTGTGTATGTCGTCACATATTTAACCTATTTCATTCTTATTTGTGAAGCCATTGCACTTTCTTTTGCGGTTTGGTCTGACTCAGACACATAGGGAGTGGGCGATCCAACTTTAGTTATGAGAGTGTAAAAATTGTAGGTACAGAACCGCTATAATTCTAGCCAACATTTCTGGCCCCATTTTATGTGAAAAGAAACCGTAACAAATGTAGAATAAATATGGTTTATGATAACAATTGAGTTCAAGGGCTGTATTGTAGATACACAGTACGCACTAACCATACAGTTAGGACTTGAAACTTGATAAAAAAGCCATTAAATCATTAGGGCTTAAAGTACTTATTTACCATGTATAATAATCACCTACTGTTGTCAGCGGTTTCGCCCGCTACAACTCGAAAATTACCCCACAGAAACATAAAATCGGGATAACAACTATCGTTTGTATTAATCCAGTTTATAAACTAGTTTTGTATCAAATTTCATCCAAATCTGTTACAGTTTTTGCGTAAAAGAGTAACAAACCTACATAGGTACTGACGAATATTCACATTTACAATACTTATAGTAAGATTTGGTTTGCATGCGTTAGGGTCGATTTATACTAGCGCAGAGTCGAAGCGCATCGAAGCGAATTTCTAAAACATAACAATTTCTATCTTAACTCCACAGCGTAACGCACATAATTTAAAAAGTCGCGCTAAGATTTTAGGGTAGTTCTTCAGAGACAAAATTTTCGATGTCTGTGGGTATATTTCTGTAACCAACTAACAAAACGGCATGTAATATTTTTTTCTGTACAGTTTAGCTTTAGCACTACCTGGGACAAATTATATTTTTTTAATAGTAGCTATCTAGATACAAAATAAAAAATTTTGAAGTCTGTTCTCCTGATTCATATAGGGCGTCCGTTTCCCATTTTCCGGAACAAAATGGTCGATGTCGCATTTTCCTTTTGATTCATCAATATAAATTAAAGTTATATCGAAAGGTAATTAATTGACCTCTTACAAAAAAAATACATATTAGATATAACTACGTTAGTGTGTTTTTAATTAAGTAAATAAGAAGTGTCCGGCGTATAATACTGATTCATGTGGAGTAAGCTTCGCTTGACTGTACTTGGTCAAGGAATAATGATGAGAGTCTGGGATCCCACGTGGGGGGAAACCTGTTGTACAACGTACGTGCTAGAAGGCGGACGTGAGGCTGGTTGGCTTAGAACCTGGTGAAACAAAGGTAAATGTCTGATTCATCTGTGCTTGGTTTAGGTACCTTGCTGATTACAATGCCTAATTTATTAATTTTATTTTGCTGTTTTAAGACTTTAATCTGAGTTTCGTGTGATGCTTTTGGGTTACAGATTCGTGTAGAAAAATGATAATACTGAAGTCTGTATAAATGATGAGTTAAGCATGATTTTAGGCAAAATCATGATTCATCTGTGCCTGATTCTTATGTTCAAAAACCCATATGAATCTGAAAATAAATTAGTTTTCCTCTTTTCCAGCCAGAAAGGAGCACTTTTGTTACGTTATTTTACTTTTCCATGTCAGTAGAGTGTGTGTGAGATAATTTTGACATTATTTTTCGGTATTTATTCATAAGTCAAACTCTATCTATTTTATTTTATTTTATATTGCTGTTCACAACAATGCCACTATCAATAGTAGAAAAGATGGAAAAAATATATCTATGAGAAAAAGAGACTCACAGAACGTACGAATTTTTCATCCTTCTAAGATGGAAAATAAGAAAAGATCCAGACAAGTATGCTGCGTGGAAATTAAAAATGAAAGAATTATATTTGAAAAAATAGAGAGAAAAAACAAAAATAAACAGAGAGAATATTATAACGTAGCATTAAAATAACTGTCTAGTTCCTATTTATAACAAAATTCTCGCTTTTCTGTAAGTATTTATTTCTGTAATTGTTAGTTTAAAAACAAGAATTTTATTGTTGAAATGATCTATGATAACTGATAATTAATTGTTTTATAAAAAAATATTATTGTTGTTATAACATTATGATTATTTTCTTAATCCAAAGCCCTTTTTTATTTGTAGTTTTCCATTTTTATTTCTGTTCTTGATTCATCTGTACAAAATTCTGATTCATCTGGGCACAAAATTTTTAAACGTCGATATCTTAAAAACTACTTTGTAAAAACGAGTCCCTCAAACAAATAAATGTTATTTGGAATATCTACTTTCATATGAACATGTGTTACTGAACTGAAAGAGAAATTAAAATTTGACCATATGAATCAGTCAAAGAATCAAATTTCGAAGAACTACCCTTTAAAAAGTCGCGCGCATTCTTCAGAATTCGCGCGTCTGCGCGCGAACAACGCCGATCGTGAATCGTGAAAATCTTAGAAGTAAAGTGTGCGTTACGTTGTGGAGTTAAGGTTGAAATTGTTATGTTCAGTTTTAGAAAATGTGCTTCGATGCGCTTCGACTCTGTGTGTGTAGTATAAATAGATGCGTTTCAAACGATTGATTATGGATGAATGCGTTATGATAGTGTTGTGGCCATGTTATAGTCTTTAGGTAAACCATCGTCTTTCTTTTCCTCTTTCTTTCTTTTTAAAAAAAAAACGTTGCCTCACTCTTGGAATTTCTCCTGTGTCGTGGGTACGTTTATACTTATAGAAACTCACATACTTACATAAACACTATTTGCACTCTGAAACATAACTCCGACAAACGTTTCTCCGCTTAACGATTCGCCGACACAACGATTAATTCCTGGACGATTTGACGACAAAAACTTTCACCGCAGAACGATTCGTCGACAAAGACATGGTTTGACATTATAATACTAGTAACTAAATCCGATATCAGGGGCATCCCGAGGTTCGGTTAGTTAGGTTCCTTTAAACCCGAACACAGAAATATGTAGAAGCCCCGCGCAGCGGGGCTTCGTCTAACAAACCGTCTATCGAACCGTCCAAGAATGAATCGTCGTGTCGGCGGAGAAACGTTTGTCGGAGTTATGTTTCAGAATCCACTACTTGTAAGTCATACAAATATTTGTTCCATGCGGGAATCGAACCCGCGACACGCAGGGCAGCAGTCCAATCGCTCAGCCACTGCGCCAACCGTGCCTTTCACTCGATCAGATATAAATCAGAAGTCGGCAAAGCGCACCCTACCCCTCGAGTATCCTCCTTGCGGCTCGTGATTGTTTTGTATACTGAAGATTTTCTTATATATGTCGGATCCGGTCAATAGTACGGACAGCAAACGAATCGTAAGCGCGCCATTTTGAGTATCACGTGGTCTGCGCGCGCTTATACAGAGTCGTGATGTTTCATCGGGGCTGGGAGGAGCGCATTCAGTGCCTGACCGCAGCAGTGTGAAGACATCCCGAAACTGTACTCGATTCGTTGTGCCCAGTATAAGTGTAGTGAGTGATTAAATTAAATTGTGTTTGATTTAATTTGTGATTTAAAATTAAAATAACCAAGTGAACCGCACCCAGTGTATTTTCATTGCACTAGACCCAAACTCTGCCCACATGATGCCTGAATCTGACGGAACAATACCGGTGGCTCCGACATCAGAAGTGGGATCAAATCGTGCTAATGAAATTACACGCGGGAACAGTGACAATAACAATCAGTGGAAGTTAGTTACTTTTTGAAATGCAAAACCAGCAAACTTTGAAAACGCAGCCAGTGAAAAACAAGTTTTTAGTGCCGGAATTCGACCCCGACAAACCGGATTCCGATGCGCGGTCGTGGTGCGCCACCACCGACTTGTGTTTTAACGGATGTGCAGTGGAGGGATGCCAGCTTATTTTGACGCTGAGCAAGGCGCTAAAGGTGAAGAATCAACCTGGCTATCTCAAATAGCCTACAAAGGAATTTAAGAAGTAAGGCGATGGATACGAAGGGAAGACCTACAGCATCAAGTCAAGTGACGCAGCAGCCGGCATCGAAGACCTTGGTGTGCTTCAAATGTGGCAAGCCATGTCACATAGCCGTGCGCTGTACGAGCAGTAGTGGCGGCAGTGGCAGCGGACCAGTCCAAGGCGCGGCGCGACGCGTCGATGTCTGCATCGTGCAACCACCATAAGACACGCTACAACACAGGTGAATCGTTTCATTTTTACTTACGCCTCTGGTGCCTTGTGTTCTTTATGTTGACTATCGCTGGTTAAGCGTTAGTGAGTTAATATCGCTGGTTAAGCTTTTTTTATTATTACTGTCTAAGTGATAGGATTTGTAACGCTGGTTAAGCGCTACAATGTTAAGAACTGGTTAAGTACTTCAGTGATTTACACTACTTGGTAAGTAGTGATGCATAGTGCTGGTTAAGTGCTGTGGATTTGAGGGGAATGCCTGAGGTTCAAGTACCATTTTGAAGTAGAGATATTGAGTTGGATGATAGTGTGGAATCTTAGGTCGGCTGGTCGGACCGTACCAATAGCTATTTCGTAGCCGTAATCCGTATCTTATTGACATCCCGGTGTCCATGGAAGCGCGGTGTGTGGATGGCACTGGCGGAGGTCGTGTATTGTGCGTTCATGGTGAACGGTGTGAAACAAACAGAGGTTTGTTAGTGGGGCTAGTGTTAGCCACAGGCCACGAATTTGATTCCTGCTGTTTTGATTGATTGCTGCATTGTGATAATACAATTGCAAAGGTACTTGAATGCTCTGGGATTTCCGATCAGTCTTAGTTAGATCCAAAGTTTAAGGGTCTGTTTAGAGTGATAAAGATTTTGAGATGGTGACCGTTACACATTGAAACCCTTGAACTCTAAGTGTACCTACAAACATGCCAACGGGTCATATACCAGTCGAAGTTACCGTAGATTCTGATTAAGTTGTGGTGAGAGGTCGAGTAAAACGGTCTATCGGCCGTATTGTTTTCAACCGTACCAGTAGCTGTTTCGTAGCCGTAGTCCGTATCTTATTGACATCCTGGTGTCCATGGATGCGCGGTGCGCGGGTGGCTCTGGCGGAGGTTGGGGTCTTGAGATACCATAGTGTGTAGTCAGCGGGCGATGCACACGGGCGATCCACGTGGTGGATGCGCATAGAAGTTCTGATCCATGAGTTGGATGTGTGAAAGCAATGTGATTGCTGGTTGGCTAGAGAGCCGTGGCGATAGAAGTTTTACTCGACAGGCGAAGGTCACTGGAAAATTGGTAGTTTTTGCAATAGAGTTGTGAAAGTAGATTCGAACGACTGTGGTACAGGGCCCAGGGTAGTTGTTGATGGCCCAGGGTAGTTGTTGGTGGCCCAGGGTAGTTGTTGGTGGCCCAGGGTAGTTGTTAGTGGCCCAGGGCAGTTGTTAGTGGCCTAGGGTATTTGTTAGTGGCCTAGGGTAGTGATTGATGTATTTTCAATTGGCTATTCCCAATGTTTGATTTAGTTAAAGAGTATTGGTTTTAATGCTACAGTAGAGTTCTGAAATTTCCTTATTTTCACCAAAGAACTGAATATAGAGTTTGGTCAGGAATGACCGAGTGGAACAGTATTCTGTCGTGGACTATTTTGTGTTTCAGAGTGATACGAGAACGAGTGAAAAGAGTTGAAGGAGGCCTACACGAGGATGGTAGAAAGAGGCTGAAGAAGAAGAAGAACATCACACGAGGACGTGTGAATCGCAGGATGGCCGTGTCGGATCCGGTCAATAGTACGGACAGCAAACGAATCGTAAGCGCGCCATTTTGAGTATCACGTGGTCTGCGCGCGCTTATACAGAGTCGTGATGTTTCATCGGGGCTGGGAGGAGCGCATTCAGTGCCTGACCGCAGCAGTGTGAAGACATCCCGAAACTGTACTCGATTCGTTGTGCCCAGTATAAGTGTAGTGAGTGATTAAATTAAATTGTGTTTGATTTAATTTGTGATTTAAAATTAAAATAACCAAGTGAACCGCACCCAGTGTATTTTCATTGCACGAGACCCAAACTCTGCCCACATGATGCCTGAATCTGACGGAACAATACCGGTGGCTCCGACATATACCTACATAAGAAGTTCACAAGGAGAAGGTTATATTATAATAACAATTATTTCCGTTTCACTTCACTTGACTTTGTGGCCCTTGCCTACTAAAAGGTTGCCAAACCGCTGATATAAATGAATGCAGTTAACAAAGCACTTACGCAATAGGTGTACAAAATATAGAACACAAGTGTGTGTGTGTGTGCAGACATGGGTGCACTCCTTATTCCTTTACTTTGAGAATAAAACACTGACTAGGGAAAGGCTATGTATAAGCTAACTTCGAAACCCCATTATGCTATTGGGAAATTCCTAATCGAATAAAATTACCGACCGGGAATCGAATCCCGCATTTCCTTTCAACAAGGGCTAAAGTGCAACCTTAATCAACGCCACCAATTCTTTAATAGTTTACTATATCAGGTTATAACCCTAAATGCTGGCTTCAGGAACTCGACACAACATTAAATGATTCAATATTGCTAGTTTGAAAAACCAAAAATTGGTATTCAGATGTAATGGTAATAAGGAGGTAGTTATTTTACTCGGTTGAAAAACTAGATATTGCTATCCACTTCATTGTGAGAGAAGCAGATATTGAGGCCTAGTCTAGTAATCTACTAGAAAAAAACCGAATAAATAAACCATTAAAACAATTTACTTCCTCACAACATTGACTAGAACTGGCTAAGTTAACCTTGTAAGGGAGTAATTCATCTAATAGAGCGAGCTATTACCACCTTTACTGATTGACTGATAATTGATGGAATGCTGGGGAAACACAAATCAAACCACCATGTCTTTAACATACTATTTTATTCTTTATATTAATATCCTTCGCAATCACGTTATAATATTTATGATTACAGTTTAATTTTGGAATGGTATTTAATGTAATATAACGATAAGCTTAAAAATAAATAAAAATCATATTAACTGAATTTACAATGTAATCTATCATGCATCGTGATGACAGATTGTTGAAATAAAGGAACATGGCAAAGAGTTTAGATGAACGCGACTCTTTGGTTTCTCTGTTTCTTCTAGAATAGCGGACTATATTAATCTAAAAAAAACATTAAAAAATAATGTGAAATTAACATTCACAATAGAAGACAGTATTGCAGACTTGCAGCCCTAATCAAATGAAAGCGTCGAACTCCGACAGACAGAATAAAAACGTCATAATTACACCTTCACTTACAACTATGTTAATTTTTTCATCATTAAAATTGTTATTTGTACAAAATAATTCAACGAGTGTGATAAAATATAATAATTAAGTTAAAAATACAATACAAAAACAATATAAATACCTAATTATACGATCAATCTATTGCTAACTAATACAGATAACAGCCTGCTAGTACTGACAAGCCTTAACAGGATAACACATTGTCAAAGCACATATTATCTTCCTTTATCATTAAACAATCAGAAACAAGAATAATTGCACCAATTAATAAAAGTGGAAATGTGGTTAAAAGCAGAGTAAAAATAAACATTAACGAGACGTAAGAGAGACATGAAATAGATTATAAATAAAGTAAAATTTAAATGGAAATGAAAAGAAGTACAGAAATGAAGTATTCGTATAGATAGTTTACTGAGTCATAACTTTTATTGATTGGCGCAATCCACAGGTACATGAACACTTCCCTTCAAATGCAGCCCAATTCGAGTATACCGTTCCGAGGCCAGAATGTTGAGAAAAGCAAATTCTTATATTATAAGTGAGTTTGGAGCTACTCTTACCTTATTTCATTTAATTTATCCACTAATGGTAGAAACGTGTGAAGTCGATAAAAATTGAAATAAGATAAATAGGTAAAACCCTCAGCTAGGATTACTATGAAATATCTAAGGTATTGTTTTAATATCGTTTATGAGAATAACATATTATCATTATCACTTCAAGCTAAATTCTATTGAGAAAGAGCAAACTCGTATTAAATCTACGTAAAATAACATTTGAAGCTCATAAATTATTTGCAAAGTCCATTAAAAATGGTGTTCCAGAGCTTAGGAGCTTTAGACCATAGGTATCATGTGAGTTTAGTTTCATTATTTCCATTCACCATTTCCTTGTAAGGTACATACGTATTCAATTCATACAGAGAAGTCACTCCGGTTGGGTCCCAGTTTTCTATAAGCTACTCCTCCGCTCGGTGCAAAACTTATCCAAACTTATCTCCGGCAAGAACACGATGCCGCCACGTCCGCGGCGCACACGCGGGACAGACTAGTCGGTCACGAGCACAAAGTCCAGCAGTCCACACTTCAATACTGACGGTCGTCGTAGATGTAGATAGCCTCGCCGGCGGACTCCTTGAGCGGCGGCGGCGGGAAGTCCAGCTCGCCCGGCCGGAACAGCTTGGAGGCGTTGGGAGCGGGCGACGCCGGCGCCGGGGAGCCGCTGCCGGGGGACCCGCCGCCGCGACGCTTCACGCCGCTGGGCGACGCCGCCGTGCGGAATGACGACCGCCTGGCCAACCTGAGGAAGACAACACAAGATTATGATATCATATTGATTAAACAGAGTCTTTGAACATACGGCATTGTATTACGTTTATCAGGACAAAATACAGATCTTAATGTGTACCTAGAAGCCACCTCCTCAGGCGTCTCTTCAATCTCCAGTACCCAGCTGACGGAGTCGTGTTTCTCGACGACGCCCTTGACCGCGGGCAGCGGAGGAGTGTCGGGCGCGGGGGACGCGGCGGGGGAGGGGGGCGAGTCGGGCGCTGGCGACGCCGAGCGGCCCGAGTCGCCCGACGACGTGCGCGCGCGCATCGGCGGCCGCTCAATGTAACCGCCGCCCGCCAGCAGAGACACAACCTGCGGCAAAATAAAGTTTTTCTCAGTAAATTCTAAGTTCGAAGTCACTTCATTCACAACACATCTAATGTCTTCACGTATACAGACTGACTTGCTAATGTTACATGAATGGAACTGCCTTTCCAAGAAGATTTTGATTTATTGACTTTCAATATTTATTATCGCATGATCTCATCAACACACACAGTGAAAGGTTTACAAAACAAGGTCAAAGCGTTAAGGAAAATAATTACATGTAAACGGCAAAATATTGGTGGAACAGGAAAATGATTATGTTTCAGGAATATCATGACATTTCATTTCACCACAAAAATGGTAATTATAATAACCCACCTGTGACTTCTGTCTAAGTTTGTATCGGAGCTCCTCGTTGAGCGCGGCAAGACGCGCGGCATGGTCGCGGTCGCGCGCGGCTGCGTCGCGCAGGCGCCTGTTGTCGTCGCGCAACCGATCGGTGTCACGCTGCCGAGCGGCCGCGCGTTCGCGCAGCTCCTCGGCAGCATGGCGCGCAGCACGCGACTCCCGCTCACACGCCGCACGACGCTCTCGCTCTGCCGCGAGTTCAGATCGCGAATCGCGCAAAGATGCGACCTCCGCCTGCTTCAGCTCGATCACCGCGCGGAGTGATCGTACCTGGAGGGGCAAATGTATCGATTAAGTCAGATATAATTCTATATTAATTTACCTGTCCAAGTATGCCTAACAAATATTAAAAATCGGTGGAGACTTTTTGTACGTTGTTGAATGAATCAGAATCTTCAATCTTTAATGGGCGCAATGAGCGCCAGCCCTATTTATTTCAATGGCTCCATAATAATTATAACCGTTCTATTTATAGCTAAAGTTGATAGTACTAACCTCAGCTGCCAACTCGTTGGCATCTGTGCTCAATTCCTCATTCGCAGCTAATCGCAGCTCGCAATCTTCCGCCTCGCAGGACACGGGGTCGCAGGCCGCGTCGCACATGTTGCACGACTTGTCCCACGATGTATCTACCGACGTGTCGGTCGAAGTGTTGGCCGA
This sequence comes from Agrotis clavis, assembly GCA_954870645.1. Lineage (NCBI taxonomy): Eukaryota > Metazoa > Arthropoda > Insecta > Lepidoptera > Noctuidae > Agrotis > Agrotis clavis. The sequence continues at coordinate 14,473,577 of OX940922.1, forward strand.
CATCACCGATGTGTTGTACGACTTGCTCTGCTCGATCTCGGCCCGCGCCGCTTCTAGTTGTGCGCGCAACGTGCGCTCGATTTCGCTATGCGCGTGTAGACGCGCCCTACTCTCGGCGACTTCGTGTTTCAGGGATTCGATTGTATCCTACAAATAAAATATCGTAATTTTATTATAATTCTTTAAATTAACAGGTTTCACCAACCTTCGGTAATTCAAGTGGTTTAGCAAGATTGGTATTGTGGTCTGCAGCCTGCGGTACATTCTTTGGCCTTCGCGGGAACTGCGTTTCCAACAATAAAAACAATGGTTTGTTGAACAATTCCAGTAATACAAGTCACTGCATATATTAATATTAATTGCGATTTATTTTGAGTCCCAAAGGAATGCTAATGAGCGTGGTTACCTTGAGTCCCTTGATGTCATTGGCGAGTGTAGCGACCTCCTCGATGTGTTTGGCCTGGAGGCGCGCATTCGCCTCCTCCTTCGACGAGACCTCCATCTCCAGCTCTGAGATCTTGCTCAGGCATTCTGCGACTGTAATTATTGTATAATTATACGTTAATAGACATTCATGTATTCATTTCTTTCATACCGAAAAGCAGAAGTTTTTAAATAAAAATGTGCATAAAACTATGTTATTTTTTTGCACAGATCGAAAAACGAGAATAAAATGAAATTCAAGTCAACAACCGAGAGAGGTAAACTACTACTGTCTGTTTCAAGTTTTTACAAACCTATAATAAGACTGAAGTAGAATTGAACAGGTTAAATGAGTTATTTTTGAATGGTATCTATTTATGCTTCGTGGGAATATCTTGAAGCAAATGCATTTCGTTATAGCTATGCTTTTGAGAGACCAAACAAGCTGCCTGTTTTTAGATGATTGCTTCACCGCACAAAATATTATTGGATTTTCGGAGTCTGATTCTTACCCAGCTACATTTTATATAGGTACTCGTAAATGTGGAAAGAAAATTTTAGGGTACATTTCTACGGTTATGCTACTCTACATGGTCAAGTCAAGAGTAATCCTTACTTTTAATACTCAAAAAACTTTAAATATTCAAAATGAGTTTGTTTATAACTCTTAGTACAGTACGGTACCGATTTTGCAGAATTTTGGTAAAGAGACAGATGGAACTCTGTATTGGGTTATAGCACGCAGAGGAGGAGCGTAGCCTAGGGTAGAAGATAGTGTTCAATACTCACTGGTATCGAGATCCTTCTGCGCTCTCTGCTGCCGGTCGCGGTCTGCGCGCGCGGCGCTGCTGCGCTCGGCGGCCGCCACGCCGCGCCATCGCTCCGCCTCCTGGCGCCAACTGCTGCCATTTAGTGCGTCCAACTGGAAATGTTATATTACCATTAGTATATAACCATTAATATAGACGTGTAAACAGCGTTCAAAAAAACAAGGGAACGAGAAATTCAGCTTCGAGAGTAGTGGTTGCGATGGCCTAATTGGAGGCGTCTGGAGATACCTATCCAGAAGACGCAGGTTCGAACACTGCTCGCAGCTGAATTTTTCGTTTCCTTAAAAATATCTTTGAGAAGACGCGACCCAGGCGTTATTGCGTATAAAAATATAACATTAGTATAACATTTATATTTCTTGGTGGGTAATAGGGTAAAATATTTTGAGTGCGTGTAAACACTAAACAGCAAAAAAATAGATTATTTGGATACTAACTCGAAGAGGACTTCGATTGCACAATTTCAATGAGATGCTTGTCTGATCAACCGTCTATTATTAAATTAATATTCTAAGAACTGGGTTCACACAGTTTATTTGAGTGGTTACTGATGGTATTTTTGACACGAATAACCTTTCAAGTGAACACACTATGTTGGGTCATCACCATACATACAAAAGCCACGAACAAACATCCATACTCGTAAAATATCTGTTAACCATACAAATATTTGTTCCAAGTTCCAACGTGAATCGTTTGTATTGGGCTCAACGCTTTGTCAAATGTTTGTTGTGTTGGCGAGTAAACACAATAGAGTGCCTACAACTTATGTAAATCGTCGGCCACATTCGTAAATCACTACGACAAGTGACGACATTTTGGAAGTTCTACGTCATATCGACAACGGGCCAATTTAAATTGCAAAACACATTTATGGAGTTTGAAAAGTGCTACTTGCTACCAGTGTGGATTGTTCAGGTATCACACTGTTGATGACTCCAAAGTTTTAAGAGTACTTGTACGATGTTAAAGATAGATATTAGGGTCCTATATTTAACCAACCTCTAGTACTTAGTCAAACAGTTTTTAAAATAAAGAGTTACAGACGCTAGACGTTTTTTTTACCTTACAAAATATTGAATCAAAACATCACTGACCACATGGCCAACCTAGCAAAGAAGTTTGAAGATGTAATGAAATACTTACTCGAAACACTAAATACTGGACTAAAACGCCCAGGGCTTCAACGCCTTTGGCGGCATGCGCGAGCGCAACTGCCTGCTCGCGCGGCTGTTGCGGCTGCGGCGCGACTATTGGCACCGCCGGCGTGCGCACGGGCTGCGGCGTTTGTACTCGCTTGCCACGTGGCCCCACCGCCGCTGCTACTCGCGGCGGTTCTGTGGGACAAAAAAAGGTAAATTAGTATGTACAATAAAACATTTTCCATCCTCAAACTAATAAGGATCTAAATCAAGGTGTGGTATGTTTGAGTTCATGTATTAAATATGGGTTGGCTGATAGAGGACCACCACTAAATTCTATCCGTCTTACCACAAGAAAGATGAACATCTGTTGAATACTTGTCTAAAAAAACTGTCAACGTCAAATCGACATTTCACGTTGATATAAGGGTCGTTTTGCAGTTACACTTTTTTAGATAAGCGTTCAACAGATGTTTATCTTTTTGTGGTAAGGCGGTATAAGGTAATTAAAAGGCTTCAGTAGACTGGATGCAGAAGTCGGAGAAAAGAGCGCTGTGACACAGAGATGCATATATCCATAATGGTCTGCGAATTTGCGATAGACTACGATCATTAATTGAAGTATACTAACATATCTAGGTTTTAGCTTATAGCTTAGAGCTATTGAACGTTTCTTATGCAAGAAATAGTTGAACGATCGAAATACGTGAGCAACGAGTACATTTGCCTTTCGTTGTTCAATAAAGACATAGAAACACGCAAAACAAAGGGGCTAGTAAACCAGTAATGTTATCGGTAAGTACGCCGGCATCATTCATAGCCACGCGTGGCATCGTGCTGGGTCAGAGATCAGACTCAAGTACTATGTGTAGGAGTCACAGGTTGGTTGCAGACGCCTACCTCGGTCCTCACTTTTATAATTTACTTCCGTCGGTTGAACGAACATGAGGACAATGTGGTGAGGAAAGTTTTGAGCATGAATGGAGATGAAGACCAAAGAAACGATGGACATTAGACGGACTGATACTTTTAGCTTGAAAGGTGATGACGAGTAATAGAAAAGAGAAGTATGAAAGAATAAGACAGATTGCGCCGACTTCAAATAAATAGGGATAAAAGCAGGATAATCAATGATGGTTGGTTGACCACCTTTCGGTATGAAGTGGTTTTGGTTTAAATAAGAGCAGAAACTATCGTTCCGAAATGTAAATCAAGGAAGCACATGACAACAGATGTAAACACAGCAAGGCGGCTTTTAGGTACCATGCCAGCAACTACATTAGCGTTCCAAAGGTTGTTTTATTCATACTCTATGGTTGACACATTATACTTGTAACGGTCAAGACGCTATCTTTAACGTAAGGTCCTAGAAGATCATGAAAATGCATGCTGTTTAAAAATATTCAAGTGTTCATACTGTTTAATCGTTTGTTCCGTCGAGGACGTGTGTCACGATCCGACTAATCAGTAAATCGACCTCTAAAATCGTATTCCATGTATGAAGAGATGGTAATCTTCAATGACTCTACTCATTGTGGTTTTTTTTCATAATACTCGTGTAAAATATTACAACTCATTCATCATCATTTTCAGGGGCGAGGGAAGACAATAAAGTTGACTTAAAGTGCAGACATTTTATAATGGCTATTAAGTAAAATTAAATGTCACATTTATGAGAACTGTGCCTTTTCATTGTATGAGACTTTTAATTCTTTTAATTGCAAATAAACGTTAATTAACAAGAGCTTTGTCTCTTCTATCATTTGAACATTGTATTTGTAACTAACGAACAATTAACATGCATTGCTTGAATATAGGTACATACAACGTGAAACACCGCCAGTAATATTTAGGACGGCGTATCCTAAAATTGTTCCAGTTACCGCGCTTGTGACTGTCTACGCTAATAGAAGCAAAACGGTTCCTCTGTTAGCTTTATAATTACGCAACTCGAGAGTTCTCACGATTTCATAAAGAAATAGGAAGTAGATTTAACGGAAACAAATCAGTAATTACAAAAACGGTTCGTTTTTCCAATAAAGTAGGTATGACATTGCATTCTTAGGACACAGGTATTTAATATGCATACAAATACCCTTGATGCGATTGTTATCCAATCCATTCATTCCTACATACTAATTCATCCAACACAATGTTTTCAAGATCAATGAAACAGATAGTGATAAACTCTAAAAAGTAACACAGTAAAATTGCTTCAATTTTTCGTGTTATTTCGTAAAATATTTCAGATAAAGCTTTAACTGTAATACACAATGAGCCAAGCAAAATATTTATCTTTGTGAGAAAGTCTCCATCCCACGTATTGTTAATTGTCTCTTATATCCTTCGTCCCAGGAACTAATTAACGATGTTACATAAAACACCGCTTTCTATATTTCGTGATGACACGGCAAGCCCTTAGCACTACCGACGCCAACCATTACAAAGTGAAATCACCGGTGTTCCGTGCACGTATCTATTATTTGATATGAATATTTCAAACAGCCACTTACTAGGCAACATACAATTAAAATTTATAATACTATAATTTTCAATTGATGGATATTTTAAACCAATCGCGCATTAACTGCTGTGGAAACAAGCGCATTAATTTTTCCTTCCCTTCCGCGTTTTATTCCACAGTCCAGAAAATCACGAACTCATCCAATCATTTAATCAAAGTAGGACAACAAAAAAGCAGCTTTGATTTAGCAGATGTAAAAAATGGGATCTCTTTATGTTGGTAGCTGTTCCCACGCGCGCTACCGCTCGCTTCACGCATCATTATCTTCGGCTGACAGCGCCCATTTCCGCCACGTGGTCACAATAAAAGCTCCAACACTATGAGGTTTTACCAATATCATTGCTAATATCATTGCTCCAACATGATAATTTTTCAGTTCAATTTAAGACATTTCGCGGGGTTTGTGATTTGTTTAATCAAACTAATGAGCAAAAATCCATAAACGTAAATAATGAACGAAAGGCACTCTCTCGTAGTTTCTAAAGACCTGTACATTTTGTTCACAGGAACTCATAATTATGTCACTGTGCCAAGTTATTGTAGATGTTATTCTCTACTAACGGACAAATGCCTATTAAGACGACATTAGACTAATTTAATCAGGACTCTTCTGGCCACATTGTGTCTTGCAGGTGCTACGAAAGAAAAACGCTACACAAAATAAGGAAGCAAAATACATCATAGTTTCTAAGGAGTTGACAAAGCCGTTGCATTGGTAATTGTGCTCATAGACCATAATTATTGCGGATGATGTCTCAATAGTAATTTTGTGAATGGCCGGTTAGAGAGAGGGTCAAACAGCATGCGCGTGGGCATCAATTGGGAACGTTGAAACGTCAAATTAACATGCCTTAGGGCTGACATAATATTAAAAAATACAATTAATTTATGACTATGTGTAGTAAAGGGCTCAATGATTCTTAATCATGCCCGTTGGAGTGTGACTTCAGAATTAAGCGATATCAATTTAGATTTTTGACAGATCGATATTTTACTGGAAAATTAATTAAAGACTTTAACATTCCAGATTATTCAAGTGGTATTATTATTTTATGAAGAATGCTAACAATGCAAATATCATAAGAAAAGCTTGGACAACAATTTGAATGAACGATTATAAGGATAAAATTATCCTATGCGGTTATTGCATGTTATAAATTATCTGCACTTAATCATTAAAATCAGTTCATTCATTTTGTGTCATCCATTCATTCATCCTCACAAAATTTCGCATTTATATTCGTAAAGGATAGCAAGATATGCATAGGAATCTAATATACCTAAGTAACATCAACCCTGCACTCAGTGACTACGTGTACTATATTAGTCAAAGTACAAGAGAGCGTTGCGCCTACGCCGGTAACATCCACCGTTTGATCATGATTGCTGACATTTTTATGTACTTGACAAATGTCAGTTCTCATGAACATGATTCTGCAATAGTTATGTGATATTTACGTATACATAACTTCTGACATAAAACGTATAAGAGCCCTTTCTAAATGTGAATAAGCGTTTCGTTGAGAACTCGGTTAACGAAGTTCTTGAGAAACGGATTTTAAGTAATACCGTCACGGCTTTACCAACACCCACATTTTAGCAATGAATGTATTAACACCCGCGAAATAGGGGGCAAGCGATGCTATTGCGATGGACATGTACACACGACTTCACACCAAGCTATACAAATCCAGTTAATCGTGGTCTCGCTTTGTATGATCTTTCCACACATTCAACATGCAGCTTGAACTGGTTTGCATAGCTTCATGGGTAGCCCTGTATTCATTTAATATTACCTAATAATTATACAAAACTTTTCCGGGCTATGTCAAAAACCCATGGAATGATTATAAGCTTCGACTTCGCTGAGCAGGACTGAGATGGGCTAGTTGGTAAGGACTCTGGAGTATTTATCCAGAAGGATGTAGGTTCAAGTCCTGCTCAAAATCAAACTTTTTTATCCACAAAAAGCCATGCGAGTGGCTGAGCCACTAGCTCTTGTGTTGCGTATCGAGGGTTTGATATCCGAACGGCACAAATATTTGTATGAGCTAAAGTTTTGAGATCTGGCTGTTGGCCACGCCGAAAAACCATTACCAACTCAACTAGGGGACATTTTTTGATAACAAGAATTCAACTAAGTCATGTTACAAGTAAACTTGTCAATTTAAAAGCAACAGTCGTAAACCACAGACAGTCATTACTATGATGGATTCAGAGGCGATTGACTGTTTTGTATCAGTATTCCACTTACAGAGTAGGGTAACGGGTCTCGGCGACCGTGGCGTGAATATTATATTGCCTAGAGTTGACTACTTACTACTAAAAATTTACGATTATATGCGTCTTCCTGTAATATGTCAATAAGAATTTACGACACTAGTAGATTTATAAGCAGCCTATAATGTTCCCACCGCTGGGACACAGGCCTTCTCTCTGTGGGAGGACGTGGGCCTGCTGATCCACCACGCGAGCTGCAGGTTTATTCCACTTTGTTCACCTGGGTGATATCACCTGGGTGAACTAAGTGGACAACATTGGTGTCCTCAATTCACCTCGGAAAAATATCACCTGAGTGATATCACCCAGGTGAATTGCGGACACCAAAGTTCACTAAATCGCGTAAGAAAAGTCGCCTTTGTTCACCCAGATATTTTTCCGAGGTGAACAAAGTGGACAACTTTGGTGTCCACAATTCACCTGGGTGATATCACTCAAGCGATATTTTTCCGAGGTGAATTGAGGACACCAAGTGGTCCACTTTGTTCACCCAGGTGATATCACCCAGGTGAACAAAGTGGAATAAACCGAGCTGCAGAGTGCGGTTTGGTAGATATCACATGTCTTCGAATTTTTGGTTCTAGGACATTCCGATTTCCTAAAGATATTTTCCTACATCGTTTTGAGAGCAGTGGTGATGAAATTAAATTACACAAAGTAATGCGCCTGTTTGGTTCGAACCCACGACCTTCAACTTATAAGTTGGGGCCGATACCACTGGGCCACCAGTGTTTTACTATCTCTGCGAAGAAAATAAATACTTATGTATATTTTTTGTTAAAATTCTGTACTTGACAACCCTAAATAATCCCCCTAAATATACATCGTGTATAAGTATCATTTTATAAGCAATGAATGAACGACCTTGTGGGGCCGATGACATAAACAATTTATTCAAATATAATCAAACGGTTGTATTGTAAGTATTATAGTTGTATAACTATCCAAGAATTTGCAAATTATACGCCAATGTTATTTATTTTATTTATTAACAAAGGGACACCAACAGCTTCTGTATATAAATTAATAAATAGTTTACATAAGTAAGAGTACAAGGCTTATACAGTCGCCAATAATAGGTGAACCAACATTCACAAACATAGGTGATAATGATAACTTAAGCTAAAATAAATTAAAGTACTAAATAATGAGTGAAAATTATTTAACAATACTCAATAAACAAATTACCTTTCATCGGATTTCGGTAAAAATAAAAATAAAATTTCATTACTTACCATTTATAATTTCAGCAAGTTATGATTTAATAATTTAATTACTATTCGTGTTTCAAGTATGTATGGTTATAAAATAATTGAAGGTAAATGTAGCGAAGCTGCATAGCTCGCGTTCGTGACTAAACTATTTGACTTAGTCGTCAACTCGCCCGCAATTAACTCGCCCGTTCGGGCGAGTTGGCACCTTCTGATTTTATCTTTTTTTGTTGTCGTCAACTCGCCACTGAACGAAAAATGGTACAGTCATCTATAAAAGTGTTATAATAAATTCAATATAGAAACCTACTTTATAAGTATAAGGCGTTGTACGATTTGAAATAAAAGGAATGTAGTTTTTTAATAGGTATATTATGTATTATAATTTACATCACTTGCCAAACAAAAAAAAAAACTGCTTATATGTTACCTACATTTTGAAGATTATCAACAATATCACGTTTTTTCTAGTGTCTTTTTCATAAATAACCTAGTATGTAACATGACTATACTAAACAATATAACAAAGTAAAATCAACAATATCAAAATACAATTGGTTAATTATTACTTAATACTACTATAAAAAATAACAGTCTTAGGAACTATAAAATCACAGATCAGGGTTTGTTGTAAATGATTTTTATAACAAACGTGAACATATTACTTACTTATAAAAACAATTTGTTTTTTATTTCATTGACTTTTTGTCACCGACTTTCGAAAGAAAAGTTTTTTTGTAGGTTATTTTGAACTTTTTTGTGGTGGTTTTGAAGTCGGTTACATTTTTTTTTTTAAGTTTTTTATTTTATCCTTTTTAGTTTCACTATTCAACCCAAATTATTGTCAAATACATAATTTTCTTACATGTGCACTAAAATTTTGTAATCCGTAGCACCGGTAATAACAACGCCCATGTATAAAAACTAAAAATAAAAACTACTACACCAAACTAAATGAAAATTTTATAGGACCAAATGGCAGATATACTGTATCGAACAAAAAAAGAATCATCAAAATCGGACCAGAAACCTCGGAGTAATCGGTGTAGACAAAGTTGAAAACTTTTTAGGTTTTTGTTGATTTATGTTGATTTTTCAAAAAGTGCTAGACCGATTTCGATAAAATTTAAATGGGACCATTCCGGAAGTATACCCTATCCAACAAAAAAGAATTTTTCAAATCGGTTGTTAAACGACGGAGTTATGCCCGAACAAACACAAAAAAAAAATACAAACATCCGAATTGAGAACCTCCTCCTTTTGGAAGTCGGTTAAAAATCACAGATCAGGGTTTGTTGTAAATTTGTATTTTTTTTTTTTATAACAAACGTTAACATGTTACTTACTAATGAAAACAATCTACTGGTCCTCAGTTAATCAACTCTACAGTCATTTAGTGTCTTAAACATGTGAAGCAGGTTCAATTAAATTAAATGTTAAATTTATAGAAACACTTTTGTAGACGACTGTAAATTCGTCAGATTTTCGCTCAGTGGCGAGTTGACGACAACAAAAAAAGATAAAATCAGAAGGTGCCAACTCGCCCGAACGGGCGAGTTAATTGCGGGCGAGTTGACGACTAAGTCAACTATTTTTATTCAAGATCAATAATAGTGTGGTCGGTAAAAGTAACTGAAAGGATATTCAATGTTTATTCGACCTACATTTAAAGTAACCGAAGCTTTTCATCAAAGCGTTCAGTCTTCAGTATTTTAAGTAAATATAGCATTATTTGATTCACGTATTGACGTACAAAGTAACGTTCACTTCCTTTCGAGGAAAAAGCTTTAATCGATAGTTGCGTTTGATTGGTTGATTCCAGCAACCGCGAAAAGGGAGCTTTTTTTTTTTTTTTTTACTAGCTTTTGCCACCGGCTTCGCCCGTGTGTATCTCGAAAATTATCACACGTGCACGTTATACAGGGATCAAAGTATCTTACGTGAAAATCCGTTGAGTAGTTTTTGAGTGAAAGAGTAACAAAGGTACACATACATACATACACCTACTCGCAAACTTTCGCATTAATAATAAGTAGTAAGTCAGATTAGTGTCATGTCTAGGTAAACTAAGTATAACAGCATATCTGTGATTCCCGAAGCGTTAAATAGCGGTACTTAATAGTCCACTCTATATTTCACCAGTCTTGTCTTGTAAATCCCCACCGCACTATTCCCAACCACTACAACTCATGACAGCCAGAATCAATAGTGGCGACCACCAAAAAGCGCCGAGACAATGAAGATCAAGAAAATCCCGGAAAAAGAATTAAACTATCATGGGATCCATGATAGTTCAATTCTTTTTCTGGGATCTATCGCAATTAAATGAATAAAAAGGAGTAGGAAAAAAAGTATTTTCCACTTCCCTTCATATCAAGTAAAGTTGGGAGCCTGAAAAAAAATAAAGCACAAAAGAACGTATAGAACTGGGATAAGCTTAAAATCCAGTGTTCATGTTAAAGGGGGTAAGCCTGTTGCCATCAATGGCGCACAAATCCAGACTCTGAGACTACCACTGACAAATTCTGAAACCCAAAAACACTTGTCCGACCTGGAGATCGAACTCGGGACTTCATGCTCAACATTTGCGCTTGCGACCATTATCGCAACGATACAGTCTATGTAAAACATTTAAATGAAGACATTAAGTTTTCTTTAAAAATAAACGTTTGAAACTAACTGGAACGCGTTGCCCTATTGTTTCTTTACATATAGTGAGACGTGTTTTTACTAAAAGCAAGTCCGCTTCCATATTATCAGCACAATTTTGAAGAATAGCAAGCTAGAATATTGAACGTAAACTCTAGTATTCCGCCCACGGACCGCCATTACGAGAACCATTTATCATTCCCTCATCAAACGGTTGTTGCTCATTTGGTGGGTTCCGGATAGCAACAAATCTTGCCGCAATAGTTCATTTACACTGTTATTTGTACCGCGCACCCGCTCTAATAATACTATAATCCATTCGTTTGCGTCTAGCGTGTAGAGTAGTGAGAGAATCACAGATCTAATTTTAGTTGTGTTTGTATGTATGTCAGGGGGCCGCGTCGAGTCGCCCGCCCGCCCTAGAAGGGTCATCTGCCCAACGACAGCTCCGCAATACATCTTACATTGCGCAAAAATGTCGCGTTCTTAATATTATTTTATTTTTTATCAGAAATATTTTTAATTTTCTTGTTGTTTCATCCCTTATTTTTGTGGTTCTTATCGACTAAAACATACTTGCACAAAAATACCTTTTTAGCTATTTACATTTCTGTGGTTGGATAATAAATTAAACGTATATTATACGAGATTACAAACCTAACGACAAAACCATCAAAATTTATTGATATGAATTCCTTGAACTATGGAGTAGGTAACAGACGACGATAATAAACACAAATTCGAATGAGTTTCTGTGAAATTAATCTTTGATCGCGAGCATGGAACCCACTAACTGGGCCAAATGGGCAATATCAAAAAACCTAGCAACACTTCTATGTAAATTATACCGTGCGACCCTATTGTGGAGTAAGATCGAAATCTTTGTGAAATTGCTATTTATTTTGATAACATCTTTAAATTGTATGTTTCAGCGAGGCTGTTGAATGTACTGCGACATGACTTATCGAAACTAATACATATGTATGCCATGTATGTTCATAGAACTAGGTGTGTACTCGGAAGTGAGGTATGTGCGTAATTTTCCATACTGGTGTTAAGGTGCGGAAAACCCCATCGAGAATTTTCCTGTAAGACATGTCCAATAAGTACCAGCAAAGTTTATTGACATTAATGAGATTTTAAAAGATCTAACAGAACCGGCCCGTAACGACCCGTCACGCTTTACGCATTTTTATTGCGATCCCAAACCGGACTAACTAACCTTGTCCCGCCATAAAACAAAGCACCTGCTACATGTATCGTCAAGGCTGAAAACTGAACCAAAATCTACTTTTACATTACATTATACTTTCCTTGGAGATCTGTATCGTACGTCGAATGGACGTGACCCAGTCTCTGTCCACAGGTGCCCCGTGCGTCATTTAGGTCCAAGAAAGCTGACCTATAAGGTGACACAATCGCAATACAAATCCGATTGTGTTTACGCCAAATCCGGGTCTCATAGATGGTGGACACGTCTTGTTGAACACAGATTCGCTGATATGTAGGCAGGGGCCTAATTACTATTTCTCATGCATTGCGTATACGCATGACATTTACGTTTACAAATTTGAAATTACGTACAATCAGGTCAAATGCAAATGTTGCCAAATCTAAACTGTTAGTGCCCCAGTAACGATAAAAATTGCCACGGGTATTAAATCTGCAGCTGGAGCAGCTCTTCCTACGACGTGATCTCTTGATCTTTTTTCGGAGCCAAGTGTCGACTCACTCTAATTTGTTATATCTAGCCTGCGAGGCTACTTCGCTGAATCATGGCTCCTCAGATATCTTTGGCCGCGCCCAGCATCAGGCATGCTGCCAGCCTATCCCCTTTTTTACAATGTTTAGCCTACACGATCAATTTTCTTTTCGCAGTGCGGTACCTATATTGAACTCGATTAATTAGATTGTGCGTCCTCAAACCTTGAGTTTGAACTTTTGAATACTCGCCAAGGCTCAAGCTTGAGGATCGTAGGTCAAAACGGTAAGAATAGAAAGGCAAACATCGAGCTTTGTAAAACGAAGTTTACAATAACGTAATCGTAATTATAGACAATGCTTTGCAGATAGAACCTGTTCAAAATTTTGTTTACACACTCGTCCTAATGTTTGAGAGTGCTTACTTTTGGTGTTAAGTGGGTTTCATAAGAGTTTGAAGGTGTTTTAAAAAGTTTAATCATTTGAATTGTCCATATATGTATAATGATAAGTCAATATTGAGCAACTTGGTGTAAACTGGTAGAGGCTGTATTGATTTGCATCCGAGTCAGTGCGTAACCTATCTTAGATTTGAGTAATCTGCGAAGGAGTGGTACAGTGGGATACCTAAACTTTCTTGGAGATAATATTTTCAAACTGTAAAGACTGCCACAAAATTATAAAAAACTCATCTCTATTCTAATCTTACACGATAACATCAAAATCAGGTAGACGTCGTAAAAAATAGAGATAGCACTAACGTTTTAGATTTATAGATAGTGATCATGCGCACGATTGCGCTGTATCACCACGCACGGCGATCTATCTTGCGCGTTGTCACCGAAGAGCACCGTGGTGACCCCATTCCTCTACTAAGACACGAAAAACATCATCAAGAAGATAGTGATTAGGTGATGTTTACATAAAATTTTACTATCAGGCATAGTCAACCACAGTAGTTTACGAATCTAACGAAACAAAGGATTCGCATTAGAATTCGTCACAATGGTCAATTTACAAATATTCAGCCTCGCGACGTAAATCTGTCAGCGAGAACTAACGAAGTTGTAAAACTCACACACATCGCCACCTTTGTTCTCTGAGAAATTAAAAGGACACAGCAAAGGAAGTCAATTTATGCATAAGGTCGTCGGTCACAATTTCCTTATATTTTACAATCTGGGTCACGATTATATGATCGGTAATTTAATTTAATATTTACATAAAAAATATTCAAATTAATGAACTGGACATAACGTTTCATGGCGCTTAGCTTGTGTAACTTGTTTTGTATTCAAAGAATTGCCGGCAGCCCTATCGATATCGACCACACAACGATTTTGCAACAACCTAAAAGGAAATTACTGATATCGAATTGTTTAATCACTGAAGGCTATTATTTGTAAATTGTGACAGTAACATAACTCATTTATTCAAAGCAGTGAATTTTGCGGTAAGCCCTCTATTAAATTTGTCACGTGTCAAGTTATATTTACATGCCAGACATGCCGTCAAACGAGCGCCCTCCAGCTATTCGCAAACTTAATATAATCCCACTTAACATGGAACAAACGTGGCCTTACTTTTAGTATTTTGTTTTACGACAATACAGCGCGAACATCCTGTGTGTGTGCTCCCACTAATTAACTTTTAATAGGCATAATTTCCACACAAGTACTTTACTAATAGATGTCGGGAGCTAGGGTCATCACTCACACACTGTAGCGAATCAGTAATGTCTCGGAATAAATAAGTCTTGAACCAGACATCGAACTGACTAGCTTTAACTTAGCGGACGGATGTTCCGTTGATGCATCATTTACTTCGGTTAAAAAACGTACGCGTGGAATTGACAACTTCCTCTTTCTTTGAATTTGGTTAAAATGCACTACATATTTGTTACAACCGTCATGCCGGTGATTTCCAAAAGGTACGGAAGGGACTGATGTACTATCATAGTTTCCGATAGCGGAAGCTTTTTGGGTAAAATCCTATCATAGTTTAGGGGCTAAACACGGAAATTATCGTGTAGGTGGTAATAAGTATTATGAAAATTCTATCTACAGTTGATGTGATGTTTTGCAGCTTCTGCATAACATCAACACAATGATACTTTTGATAAATGAGTGATTTTCAGGCGTTAAAGAACCTGCTGCGAGATTTCACACTTCTCATAATCACTGATTAAGCTTAGGTAACATTGTCTATTGATATGATTAGTCATTTTATTAAAAAGGGGTAGGCGGATAAATTATGCAGAAGCTTTTAGTCACCAGCAACGGTCACCACGATTTACGTCAGGTTGGTGACCGCATCGACTTTGAGACACCTTTCATTTACCAGTATTACCATATAAAGACTAACGAATAAAACAAACGATTATTAAACCAAAACCCAGACGTACGTGTATCTAGATACCTATCACTTTACATTGCACATTAAAAGGAGAAAGTTGGCAGAAACAGTTGATGTATCCATCGAGAAGACAAGAAAACGTGCAAAATTTTATTGCACGTCCAACGATACCTGTGTTTTCCTTTATTTCCATCTGTATTTACTTTCAGACATTAATAGCTGTAATTACTGCGTTCCAAGTGCTATATTAATACCGTATTTATCACACACCAATACCGTGTTCATGAGATTTTATTCGTAAACATCATCATCCGCTAACGATGGCTATAGATGGCTGTCCAATTAAGATACATTTGGAAAAACTGGACGGTTCTTGAAACATTGCACTTTTGAAGCTTTTCCGTTGTTTTTAACAACTGTATCTGTAAGCTATGACAAATAACGACAAATTAATTTAGGTACAGTAAATTATCCGTTTTATACCTCAGCAGAAATTAACTTAAACACGAGATTAGACGGAAGAAAAATAGGAAGGAATGGAATATTATGGGAGTGACCTTTGCCCAGCAGTGGGACAACATAATTAAAAAAAAAACGCTATCAAGGCCTAGATACGTATGTAGTCACACTTTATTGCTAATTTTATTACGTCGGGCACACCTATTGAATCATAGAGTATTTTACACTAAGCCGACCTCGAAACCTGTGACGAACGGCCAGGTATTGTGCATGTCTTGGCAAGCCTCCAATGTTAATGTAAAAATGATCTGAGGAAAGCCGCTAAATGGTCTCTATTTCATGAAAGACCTCCGAATACAAGGAGACACGTTTTTTCTGTTTTGTTTTCACAATCAGTAAGTAAATGGTCAATTCGTTGTGTCCCCTATTGTTAATTTAACACGCAAGCTGTAGCCATGGATTATTATCTTGTAACGCGTTCAACAATGATAATGATGAGTTGTTATGATCGTGAAATTGCATATCAACTGTTTAATTTTATTTACGTAGCGGGAAAAACACCTATGCATATTTACGCGCTGAATTGCTACATCCTGCAGCAAATATTTCACTTGTTTGCAATATTTTATCTTATCAAGTCTTTATTGTTTTTCTGGAGAAATTACTTTTTTAATTATCTTGGACTTATACGTGTTTTACACCGTGTCTGATAGCTAAAGTATGTAGTACAGACGCCAGCAGGTCAACCTACCCGAATCTGTCAGATTTTACCACTCAAACATTAACCTTCGACTGTTGTGATAAGGTTGAAATTCTATTGAAGAAATCTGACAGATTGTGGTAGCTTGATGTGCTGGCGTCTGTACGTAAAGAACGCTTAAGAAACGCGCCGAGGCCGCCGACAGGTATCTTCAAGCTAATGAGCTAATGCAAAGTTATCAATCAACGAACATCCGTAGTATAAACAAATGGCACCATTATATTCGGTAAACAATGGTCCGGGGTTAAAAAATATTCGTGGAAATTGCTAACCTTGGAGAGGGCAAGGCCAAACGGAAACTTTCAAGTTTAAGCCCTACGGACCACGCCGATGGTGAATGTTCCCGCCACGCCACGGTCAAACAACTACTCTTTTTAAATGGACAGATGAGTTTTTTAGTAATTGATCAACTTCTCGACGTAATTCGGTAATTACGTACAACTTTACAAGTATAAGTTGCAACGAATGACATTTATTATTTTAATTACGACGCTTCCTGTCTGCTCTCTATTTTCATTTCCTTTACATATCGCAGTAAAATGGAAAGCAATCGATGGCAAAAAAAAACATTAAGTCAGTAATATCTTTACGTATGCACATACTTAGCAACCTACATTTCTAAATGCCACCACCACTTCCAAACACGCAATATTACAAGAGAGTTTTAAAAGCCACCGCTGGTCAAAACGGGAAGCTTCTTTAAGGGGATAAATTAACTCTTAACCCTCTATTAAGCCGCCGCTCTTACGTTGACACTAATTTGACAAAATCCTTAAGTTCATCAGGGGTACTAACCTCGTCCGTCCACAAACATTTGCGAAGTTGCACAAACAACTAACTCATAATATGTGGTATGTTTAATTCACTGCACTTGAACAACACTTCACCGGTACATACACCCATCCTGCAGTGCAAATGTTGGCCCAAACATTCGCCAAACCACGAACAACGTAAATAGACGTAACAAGGGACGTTCGGAACGTGCGTTCCGAGTCACGCTATGTGTTGAACTGACGTTTCGCGTTCGTTGCGGTATTCGAACGGTCTTCTTCATTAACTCTGATCAAGCAGTAGAAAACACGGCGATGCGGAAACAGCATTTTTATGAATGAGAAGATATCAAAAATATTAAACGATGTCCTTACGCAGAGACACAAAGTTCGACCGACAGAGACTTTCAATGGACGACAGCTGTAAACGTTAATGTTTAATGTATTCAGAGGCCGGGGGGGATCCGCGAGCAATTAACACGCGTCTGTTGCAGCGGCTACTAAGTATTGCATTGGTACAACGTACACGCACGCGCGAAACTTTTCCCTTTTGAACTGAGTGAGTGACGGTTCAACGTACCACTCGCCGTGAGGAAAGTTGAGGAACGAGATAGGTCTTACGCATTGGCACACACCGACATAAACATTAATTTGCAAGTTTATTGTAAATATGTTTCCACGAAATGTAACGTTTCATAAATGTCAAGCTCATACACATGCATTCACTGCTCTGTATGTAGTTACTTGTCCCGTTATTTTGAACCACTATGTATTTATGGATTAATGTTCACTTGCGTATGCCTGCAGAATATGTAATTCATTATTCCCTTATTGTGTTATTTCATAAAATTATGCTTCTTATTCCTAACCCGACGTTAGTATGTCAATAAAACATAGTAACAGCTGAACGGTGCGTACTGAAGCATAACCGCGCTACGGACGCTACAACGCTAATTATTACTAACTACAGCAGACTGCACTTACGTATACAGGTATTAATTGTAACACTCGACAAACACCACACACCAACACCAATAAAACACACAATTTTCGCGATAGAGTGATGAATACGACAAGCCACGATATTAATAATGTCCAAGTCGTAAGGCCCCAGCGCAAGAAATAAAATAGCCAGCAGTAAGTAGTAGCGTCATGGTCAATCTACGATTTAGAGCACTCAACCGACTTTCTCAAGAAGCTCCATTGTCTGTCGAGTATACCACGAGAACAAGAACAATCACTTTAGACAGCTTTTAATGAATTGCTTATCGCGTGTCACTAATAAGCCATCGTTAGAGCGAGCGACAATTAACGCATACTAGTCTAGGCCTCGACAATCGCAGCGGAAACTATCGTGACGTGTAGTGAATACGTCGGTGAGTGCATCCGTTAGTTCCGTATATGTATACAAAGTCGCATTATACTCGTACTCCTTCGTATGGAGTCTCAACTTTACGGCGTTAGACATAAGGGAGACAAGCCGAGTTCGCCAAGATAACGGCATGGCTGCAATCCCGTGAGTGCAATCAAGGCTTTAACTTAAGAGTACAGAAATAAATGGATGCTTACTGTGGTTTGTGCTAAGCGATACGTTTGATTGAACAGATACCTACTTTGGCATTCATTGTGGCTGAGTATGGGACAAAAAAACAAAGAAATACAAAAACGATGTCAAGCGTTTGGAGAATACTGAATGGGTGATTAGGAAAATTAAGTCCCTGCGGAAAACATATTGTAAAGCCCATGTTCTTTCTAAAGCCCCCTAACACACTTTATAACAACTAATATGGCTTTATACGTTTAGAATTATTTCAACTAGCCATTTTACGACTGCCGAAGTAAAACAGTAAATAAAATAGCAGCAGTGGTCGCGGTCCGCCGCCCTCGTCTACGCGTACCATACATATGCATGGCTTGAAAAACCAACTTTCTTTACACTTAGAATGTTTATTAGAATTTCGCAGATGCAATCTCTTTATATATACGCACCCATGCGTGTAACGCGCTTCTGAATTGAATTCATTATTATCACGTGAAATAGGTATTCAATTATTCTGAACATACGCATCTACGCATAAATTCGTATTCTGAGTTGTCTCGTCTGCTAAATAGAATTATTTTGGGCCACGAAACTGCCAGTAGCTATCAAAAATTGAAATGGAAAATAAGTTAAATAATAACTATATAAATAAGTTAAAATATGAATAAACTAATGATCAGACCAGTTCCAGACCTGACGGGATTGTATGATCAAATGAAAATCTAGAAAATTTCACTTCACAAGGTTAATAAACTTTTAAATGATAAACGAACTCATTAGTAAGGAAAGCGCATCCTTTTAAAGCATCTTAATAATCCTTCTTCGCTATCGTCGTCGCGCCGGCAGCCATATGCAAATGATTTAGAAACTAATCGAGCCAATGACCCATTGTATGCTAACGCTACGCTACTGATAGTTCCCATGCTTGATAAGATAATCTAGATAAAACGCTGTGTTTGTTCTGACACACTACACTGTAGAAACCTACTTGTATTGTAAAAGAACAAAGGGAATAGATAATGTTACCATGGAAATGATGAGACGTATCTAGATTTTTCTGTTACTTTGTGCATCTCTGTATGAAACAGAGTATGTGCTGTGTAATATCACACTTTCCTACCTTATGTGGTAGTGGTAAATGTGTCTTTGAGCTTTACAACTTTAAAGAAAGTTCTATTTTTCTTCGTTACTTCGAACACTATCCGAGTTTATCAAAATGGCCACCTGCCATAAAATTGTTAGCATTTCTGCACATATGTTTGTTCCAAACATTTTTGGCACCTCTCTTTACGAAAATAGTGCCAAACTCTGTACTTGTCGCTTTAACTAATGGAAACAAAGAGACAAAGTAATCCAAATTTTCAAAGAAACTGCGCAGGCACATTATTCTTTACCGTCAATTGTTTTTACCGTCAATGCTTTTGTCTCATCTTAAAGAATGATTTCAGTGAACTGAGACGATGCTGTTATGTTTCTTCCATATTAGCTCACGCATCGCGATTCATGTTTTCTAACATTCATCAATATATTTGATTTCTCACGCACTAGAAAAATATAATTAGATCTAAGTACATAAACTAATTAAGTATTTCATTAATTTGTAGTTTACTTTCTCATCAAGTTTAACCTGAGCTTCAATCAAGATTTTCTAGACGTTGACATCGAGTAAAAGTGTAGCAAGTGTTAACTGCCTGGCTATGTCCCATTACCGGTTAAAGGCCTTTCTCGTTAAACTTATCTGTAGCTAAAGGAACCGACTTAATCATCATGTCTGGCGCTACAACAGTAGTTGCGATTTCATACCCAACACTTAGAAACACGCAAAACTTTGCAAATTAGCAGGTGCATGATCTCTGGTATATCCGCCTTCTAATGGTTTAATCATAATGGCGTTTACCTCCCTCTCCAAAGTTTAAGCTTCTAGTCATAATGAGCTTACGTCAACAAATGTCTTCTTATATTATATTTAAATAATTCTCCTTGTTGTCTCCAGTCAATCACAACAACTAACAAGCAGCTCGACAGCACATTTACTGATCAAAGGGATCCAAAACGTGATGAGGCTTCCAGAAAGGGGCAGGAGCTGAACAAAGAACTACACGATTTTGACGTGCGTCATATAACGATATCAAAAAGCTGCTCATACGCATTATATCTAAAATAATAGTGACCTCACTGTGGCGATTTCCAATCCATGTTGTATGTAATTTCGATGTTAGACACGTCGGCGCAGGAGTTTATTGCGTTGCGTGACGTATATCAACAACTTATCGTAATGCACGGCTACTTAGCATTCTAGCCCGGTTATGTAGCACGTGGCGTGTTATCAATATGTATTTGTCTGCTACACCTAAGCTACAGAAATAACAAGCGTTGTAATACCTAATGATAGCGACGTGAACCAATTGCTAAAACGCCATTTTATAATGATCTTAACCGAACACCAATTTTATACTATTGACTTTACATTATTGGTTGGTAGTCGGTACTTAGTAAACAAAACTCTGTTTATTTTGACTTCAGAAGCAACAATAATAAACAAAACTTCACTACCAGTAGGTACTGTGACGATGAAAATATTGAAGTAATACTAGACTTTCCAATTCATGACCGACAAATGGTTTCCAAGATTGTCATCTATCAGCTGTCTCGAATTGAACGATACAATGATGATCCTCTATTTGAAATCCATTACATGATGATTCATTGTCATGAAACATAGAGCAGTGGACTACAAATGTCAGTACCCGCAGTTATCCAACATTTGGCTAACACCTGAGAGAGTGTGTCGTCTTGTAAGTCGCTCTGCACTAGAGAACATATGAATTTATAAATAGTGTAGAAAGAACTTCGCAACTGGCGTGGGACGTTCCCATAATAGCGCACAAAACTAAAATAGAATGATGTATTTTTCACAACTATCCTTGTTTTCACACAGATGATATTTAGATCGCGATGCAAAAACAATGAGGTGTTAATTCTTGCGACATGAGATAGAACAGCAAGTGTGAAGGGCTAATGAGCGACTATTTATAAAAACGAAGAGTTTCGTCACAACAAAGCCCAGCGTCCCATCGTGATAATTTATTGGGAGATGTATTGGCATCATTCCTCGGTTGTTTCACACATGCTTATGTGGGCCAACAGAAATATAGATTATGGAGATTAAAACAAAACAAAACCCAAAATATATTGTGTTCTTTTACATTTTTTACACAGTGGAAAAATGTACACAAGTCACGTTCCATTAGTTCCATTTGGTTCTTCCAAATGGATTACGTAATTCTCAATAATAAACTCAATAACACGGCTCAGTCCAAAACAGAGCATGAAGTGTATCATCATAGGAATAGCATTTTTTTCTACCTCAAATTAAGTCCCAAAATAGTGGCATAAATTATATAGAGAACACAATAATTTAGAATTGACGCACGTTCCTCAACGGATGTATACGAATACCTAACAGAATTGCCCTCACCCACTCCATAACTCAGGGCAATTCTCACTGAAAATTGAATAAAGGAACTGGCAAGTCTAAACATCACTGAAACTACGATGCCGAACACGTACGAAACTTGAATACAGCACTAAAATAGTTTGATATTGCATTAATTCTCCGAAAAGTGCTTGCTTAGCACTTAGTTTGACTGAGAGTGTAATGGATCAGATGCAAACACTCTAGTGTTCCCTATTTAGGGTTTAAGGAACACAAAATTAAAGCAAACCATTGAATAAGACTTCATTACTCAGTAATTGACAATGTTGTATATCTACCTATTGTTGTTACACCTAACACATAACGATATTAATAAAATAGCATCAACAGTTATGAGAAAAAATATTATCATCGAAATAATGAAGGATTGTCAGCTCTACAGACGTCCTTAGTCTTTGTAAAGAGGTGGGAGATCAAACAACCACTCAGTTTACGTTCTGCGTAGCGTACGGCAACATTAAAGCTAGGACCGATACTGTTTTCATGTAACCACATCAAAAAGCTAAGGCACCTCATGAATGTAATGAAGGGAAGTAACAAAACTTCTTAAATCTTTTAACTACCACTTTTCTAAACCATACATTACTTGGTATCAAAGGTCGATTTTAAGTCGTCCCACATGATCATTGTCTTAATGTTTTCCTTTTTTTTGGATTAATTGGACTAACATTACCAAAGTATCTTAGAGACTCCCTTCTACTGGGGAGTAATCGGATGGACATTGGACAGGCGTCAACTTGTCAGAGATTGCATATGGCTAAACCTAAACCTGACTAATCGTTTCAAGTCTACAGTCCCTGCGCTAAACAAAAGTACCTCACTACACAGAATTGCACTGTTGAGCAGAGACAGTGTAAAAGGAACAAAATACAACGACTTCCGATACAAAAAGCTCGTCACTTCCCCGCGGGTTTGCTTCTCAGAACTAATGAAATGTACATAAATAGTTTGGTGTCGCCTGTGGAACGGAACCGCGCGTCGGCGCCCAAACGAACATCTAGACGGACCAATGATTGATAGGAGTGACATTGAAAAATACTACCATTACACTTACGGGATATCCGTTTACAACAACTATTTAATACATCCATTCGAGACAACCTTATTTCATAAATCTCGGTTTCAGTTTCAACAGCCCTATATAGGATAATATCAATATTCTAAAATGTTTACATTTGCCAGTCTAAGAGCCCGTTCCTTTTCCTTCATGGAGCTGAAACTGAAGATAGCTTCTATTTACATAGCCGCTGAGTGGAACAGCTAGAATTACATTCAGGAACTTTATTGTAGCGATAAATTGTGTACTGAAGATATTAATAAAATGACCAATTTAAATTCATTCTGTTTATTGTCTTGAGTGATTGTGAATTTTTTTTTTTTTTTAAAATGAACGTCATAATAATATTCCACAACTATCACACAACGCCATCTAGTCCCAAGCTAAGCAGAGCTTGTGTTATGGGTACTAGACAACTGATAAACTTACTTATATATTTCTAAATACATACATATTATAGATAAATTACACCCAGACACAGAACAAATGATCGTGCTCATCACACAAACATTTGTCCTGGGTGGGAATCGAACCCACAACCTCCGGCATAGCAGTCAGGGTCACTAACCACTAGACCAACAGGCCAGTCAATTTAAACGGTACGTCGGAGAATAAAAGTTGGTCGTAACTCAAATCTTGGACAATTTATCATACCAAATGGCCAGGGTCAACACGGTCCATTGCCTCCATAAAATTTTAAAAAATTGCAGGACAGCATTAACGAAAAAATAATATACTTAATGAAATCTGCACATAAAATTCAACGCTCGGCTAAGCGACTCGCACGCATGATTTAATGAAAAAAACCGGCCAAGTGCGTGTCGGGCCACGCACAGTGTAGGGTTCCGTAGTTGCCCATCAAAAAACTAATTAAACTGATTCGCTGAATTTAATTTTAAAAAGAAGAATTTTCAAAATCGGTCCAGGAGTCTTTGAGAAATCAGGAAAAATACATAAGAAAAAAGATTACGACGAATTTAGAACCTCCTCCTTTTTTTGAAGTTAGTTAAAAATAGTTGACGATAAAAACCTACCTATCCCCAAAAAACATACCGTAAAAACATACCTATTAAAGCTGTAAAATAAAGTTGACAAACTTACATTTGCAGTTGAAGAGCATGTTCTCCGATACATTTTGTTTAAGAAAACATATTATTCAAGTACATTTTATAAGTTGGTCGACTATTACTCGTAAAGTTGTAAAGCCTACTTAGTCATGATAATTTTCTTTTAAACTTCGTTATATATGCTACTATTGTGAATTTTTTCACACCCCCAAACATAACCGTTTAGCTGGTAGAGGGGGGGGACACTCGAATCGAGCAAAATTTAGCACTTTAAAGCTTAATATTTCACAAACGAATTTTTTTATCAAAAAACTGTTAATTTCCATTAACAGTTTTTTGATAAAAAAATTCGTAACTATCATTATTTTTTAAAGGCCTATTTAATGATACCCCACACTAAGGGGTACGCGAGAAAAAAAAAATCCTCACTTTACGTGTAAGTACTGGAGGTACCCTTAAAAAAAATATTTTACGAGATTTTATTTTACCACTTTTTTGGCACAACAAATCCGTATATTTACACCAAATTACAGCTCTCTAGTACTGTGCGTCTCTGAGCTAAACTGCGGACAGACGGACGGACGGACGGACGGACGGACGGACGGACATGGCGAAACTATAAGGGTTCCTTGTTGACTACGGAACCCTAAAAATGCAAGTAGAGCTGAGACTGTTCAATAATAAATTCAATTACCTGCCTGATTAGTCGATAATTGTGGCTGGTGGTAGTGATACTTGAAACATATATCGAATACCGACAGTATAGTGTTTCACTATAATGATGATAAACGCCCGCATGCAGTTGGCGGCTAGCTTGAAAAACATAATGACAGAAAGTAGACTGGGTATCGCGAGCAGCTCATGTCCATGTGGTGCTTACGTACTCCCACATATACATACTTAATATGTATATTACACACACACTTTTACCATCACCCAGTTTGTTTCTATTAGTTGCGTTTATGTTTGCTTGGTCAATTTATCACTTTACGTAATATACGATCAGCATTCACATTTGCACCTACAGCCTTTAATTTATTGAGCACATCGCCAAATTTCATAAAGATCATCATTCTCGTTATTGACAACGATTAGACATCAAATTAATAATGGAGTTTCAAGAATTTACGTAATTACAAAATATTCGATAACCATTGTGCTAATTATTGCGGTAAATAATAAAGTATTTGCATTTGCGAAAACAATTCAGTTTTATGTCATTACCGTAGTTGGTAGCGATACCATTTGTCTATGTCAATTAGTATTAGTGCGATGCACGACTATTCGCGTTCAAATTAATGCATTTACGCTAAGAAAGCTGAAAAACAAGGGGCTTAGTATTACTCAACCAATGTTTACTTCTGCGAGCTGACTCAATTCAGCTAAACTTAGAACTCGGTAACAGATTTAAGACTAAATTATGTTTAGGAGAACAACGATAATCTCTTGTCTCTGAACACAATTGACAAGCTATTTGTTATACTTGTCAAATGGTATTTTAGTTTTGTTATAGAAAAGCGATTCAAGAGTGTTGAGAAGTCGGGTTCTTTTTCCATTATGTTCATTTGTTTCATGTTTTCTTTGTTGCGAGGGAGCTGGTAGGTACCTATCGAGCGCTAAATTCTAAACACACTTTAAAATTTTACTCTTGGGATTATATTAACCAAGACCACCTACAAAAATAGTTCCAACAAACGTCTAGTTCACATGCCAGACAAAACTGAGATAAAAAAGGTTGCACTCCAGGAGTGCCGGTAGAAGTGAAAACTTTTTTGTTACTATGTTTTATTTTTAATTTGAATGACGTCTTACTCATTTTCGATCAGGGTCACGTGACCCTGACGGTCACGTGACCCTGACGGTCACGTGACCCTGACGCGAGTTTTAAATTTTTTACCCATTACAGAAAAAGTGTACAACGCCGCTAAAGAAGTTTTCACTTCAAAAAATCATGAATTATTGATTAGGCTATAAAAATGTCAGTGAAACAACTTTCTTAGCTAAGTTTAGCAGTTAGACACAATTACAGAAACAAGTTGTCTACTTTAAAAAGTTAGTATTATGTGTCGATTAACGAAATGTTGGTTAATGTGCCTCTAAATGACTACTGATAGTGCAACACGGTCCCAAAACTTGTTCCCTTGTTACTGACAGAGATAAAAGCCGGTCCAACGAGAATGGAAGCCATGTTCTTCCAAGTACCTACTTACAATTTTATTAAATACTGTTTAGCGCCATGTGTGATTAAATTTTGTACCTGTTGATGGAAATTTATCATAATGTATTGTGTATATGTGCATCACAGCAATGTATTCAAATAAAATGTAACATGTACGGACAATGGATAAAATAATTAAACTTTTAATGTAATAAACAAAAAACGTAAATGATTGCGCTAAAACGTAGACGTAACGGTGCCCCAAATCGGGGGCCAATTCTCGGCTTTAGATATGGTGTCGAACTCGACAAAAATTTCTAATGACGTCATTTTTTCGACAAATTTTAAAAGTTGCTATTCTGGGGTTGTCGAATTCGACATTTGTCGAAGGCTAACGTTAGAGTTCATCTCGAGTGCTTCTGAGCAGTAGAGATGTAATGTCGATTGTAGAGATACGTCATTTCTGAGTGAATTCGTTGAGTTTTGGATTGTACACTGTGTTTTCTTTTCTTTTGTTTTTAAATAAAATACGGCTTGGCATCTCATACCTACTGGAAATTCGATTTATACTCTTGATTTTTGTATTGTGTTTTCTTGAAACGACAACCTAGGGCGCAAATAACAAACTTTGTAATTTGTGTACCCACGATTGGACTTGAAACCACTGAAAGATGGACGAGTTTATTAGCATTTTTATCTCGGAGTTATTGGAAAGCGGCGAGCAACTGGCCAATACACGGCGACAACAGCGCACTTATCCCGCCATCGATATTTACGATTTGAGCGAAACAGAAGTCATTAAAATAATTCCCCTCCATGTTAAAATAAAAATCATGAAATGTAAAACAGCACAGCCCACTTATGATTTATAAACACATAAACACAGAGTCCATGTAAACATAACAAAAGACGCAAATTCTGACACTGACGACAGACAATCAACTGTCAAACTGATTATTTTTACGCTAAACGTTTCGTTTTATACTTAAACTAGCGACCCGCCCCGGCTCCGCACGGGTGCAATCTTTATAATTTATTATTAAAATTGCGACTATAATTTGAGATTTAAACTATCCTATCTCTCAAGTTGGATCGAACTGCACATGGTGTGCGAATTTTATTATAATCGGTTAAGTGGTTTAGGAGTCCATTGAGGACAAACATTGTGACACGAGATTTATATATATTATTAAGATAGTTCGATTTAGTTAACGTTTTAAAACAAAATCATTCATTCACTTATAGCTACCTAAAACGGAACGTGCGATTCTTCATAATGGTAACATTATGTTCACTCGACTCGACATTTTCGTGACATTTATTTCTATTTTGACTGAGAATACGGATTTCTGCTCAATTCGACATTTTTTGGTAGAGATAGAGATATTTTTGATACACATAGAGATAGACTTACAATCTCGAACTCGAGATAAATGGCGAAAATCGAGAATTGGCCCCCTGAGCTCGCTTCTAAGTCACATTACTTTCCTCCTATCAAGTTAGCTCGACGAAATCCCGCTATTTATTATGTACATTTACCAAAATTAAGGCATATTATTATCTTAATTATACCTAAATGGTAAAAGAAAATAATTCAATTTTGGTAATTATTAATAATTTTCAATGAATCACACTTACCGTAACATATAGATTATTATCTTATCAACACATAGTACCGGTATAAATACGACTTTACAGACGTTCAGTCTCTTACGGTTACCTATCCGTCGACTTGAGACTCATGTTATAGGTATTAATTTGTAAAAGAATACTTTAAAATCAATTATGCAGCTATAAAACTTATCGTTTTCACTGTAACAGGTTTCCTATCTTTAGAAATTACATTTTGTATTAAGCAAGACAACTAAGAAGTTAATGAATTGCCTGTGAATGAACGTCTAGGAAAAGTAATAAAATACTTTTACATCATTAAACAGATATTTTTATTCGCCGCAAAATACAGTTTAAAAGCTTCGTAAACAATATGCAGAACCCTGTGCAAAAATACCCGTTATCGGTTATTCCCGTTACTAATATACCTCTAATGGGTTTTCGGCACTTGAAAACTAGCCAGAAACGATAAAATGCGCATCTGGCTACTCAGACGCGTCCATATTGATATATTGCCACACTTTAATGTTTCAATTTGGTGGCAAAATTCAACTAATCGCTTCCGAGTTCTTGGATATTCTGAGAAAATTTTTATTGACTTTCTTCCTTTCATTGCATTGATTTAAATATTCTTTCTAGGCTAACCAACTAAGGCATGATTCAACTTTTTTTGGTAAACTTGTTCTAAAGTTGGAACAAGTTTACCAAAAAATCTTTGGAAATAAAAATGAGTGTGAAATAAATAATTTGTGCGTAACCGCGAAATATTCTTATGAACTGCTCGATAGATATCGACTGTCGAACTTACACGTAAACACGTCAATTTTACTACCGCATTTTATAATAATTTGTGAACGGATATCGCAACATTAATTTTGATATTTTCGTTCACGGTCATGACGCAAAATTGTAAACATAAGATTTTGTCGAACTTCGCAAGATAGATTTAATCGACGTTCCCAGGTATGTTCTAATGTACTTAGTATTTAATTATTTTACAAAACTTAAAAACATCTAATAATGTTCTAGATTGAAATATTTTCTCACAGAATCTAGCACGTCGTTGTACGAAATTAACTCGATTTCACTTACAATGTGTTAAATTGCCGTACCATTGAAATATCATTCCAGACAAAGAAACAATGGAGTATTAAGATTTATTAAGCATGCAGCAGTTTACGACTTTCCAAACAATTGGTTAGGCAGTGGTATGGGCCCGTTGAGGCCCGGAGATCTTGCGTAATGGAGCGTAAGGAACTAAGGACTGAAGACCTAGCGGTGACCTACCATACCTTACACAGCCCCGCCTCGTTAAGATCTTTATTATTGCAAAACCTTTCAAATGATTCTATGTTCCACGCGCGCGGAACGTGCATCAAGATTAAGAAAGAAGACGTTTCAATCTGCTTTTGAAAAATTTTTCCTTAGATTTCTCAAAATATGCGTATTTACCCCGGCCACAAAACATCTTAATCATACCCGTGTAAACAAGACTAATAACTAAATATTGAAAAATACTGGAAAGCGTGCACTGTGCACACATCAATGAATCAACACTAGAAAGTGAATTTGAATAGTTGAATCACTTTACACTATTGTTCAATAAGACTGAACAAGCTCTTGTTTTTTGTTAAAAATAAAAATAATCATTACAATAATAGAAATTGCATAATTTCAAAACACCGTAGGGAAAACGGAAATTGCGTAACAGTCGTAATATAAAACAATCTACCATAAAAGAAAAATGATTTAACAAATACTTAACGAGTCACGAATATCTGCAGTAGAATCGAGATACTTTCGGACAGAGAGTTTAGCTAAATCGTGACTACGACTGTTACAAATACGAACTAACAGTAGTGCGGCGAACTATTGTTGTTTTTTGCTCCTAAGCTCCCCGCTTAAAGTCACGAAAAATAAAAAAAAACAACTAATCTATAATAGCTTGTCGCTATAGGAAAGAACTATGGCTAATAAATAATTAAAAGACAAACATATGCCCAGAAAATATAATTGACATTGAACATTAACTCATTCTTAATAACCATACGAGACAAAGAAGGTAAAGGAAAATAAAAGAAAGAATCAAAAGACGAGACATGAAAAAATGCATTAATTGGTGACGCAGCTAAAACGAGAAGGCCCGAAATGGATGTAAGACTACACGAAGTTCAAAGCGTAACAGAAGTGCTAATGGGCGGACTGCATTATTTATGTATTTATGAGAACTTTCGGTAATTAGGAACATTTTTATACTACCAGTGGTGCTGCTAACTGTCCTGTATTATTGAATATCTACAAAAAGTGGATTTGGTCCAAAGACCATAAGAGTTTGCACAACACCGTGTCCGATTACATAATATGAAATAGCGGGCACATAAATTATACGCCACCAGCCAACAAGCAAAAGCCTTGTAATACGGCCACTTTGTATCCATTAAATATGAATGAAACTAACTGACACGTCAAATACAAAATAACTAACCAATTAGTAAACTGAAAATTGGGATACGTTTCAAGGAACAATGAAGAAGTAAAGGAAGCGATAAATATAGTGTAGGAGTCCTCAATGGTGAAATTCCGGGAGATGCGCTTTGAGATGATCTTATAAAGGAAGAGATTAGAGGACGTGATGACAAACTAACTGGAGGTAACGCTACATTACTTTTGAAAAAATAAATTATTCATTTAGAAGAAAAAGAACTAGACAATGCATCATATTTCAGCTCACAATGCACTATGTAGGTGGCATTTTAACTATCTACATAAAACATTTTAACATGACAAGATCGTATAGTTCCCAAAATTTTAAACCTACACCTGGCTTCAAAAAAGTTTAGGATGCAAATTGGCCAATTTCAAAAACTCTGTCCTCCCACACTCTGCGAATAGGACATACTTTCTTCCATTGAAAGAATCACCACCTACACGAGTGTATTGACACGATTCATACCGGTTTCATAATGCAAGGCGGAAATTTCGGTATTTTGATTTGTTATATCACTATACTTGCAAATGTATCCTATATGCATAATTGTGTAAACGCAAATGTTATTTGTGAGTTCTAACGTTTTTCACGCTTCAGTTGAAGGTTCCTTGATCCGAACAACGAAGAGACTATCATTATTCACAACAGGCCTTATTAATGTACAAAAATGGGGAGTAATTACGACAATAATGAGGCATTGAGGTGTTCGTCTTGTTATTTTATCGTGTATTATGTTACGAATCTTAACTACTATAGAAAGTTTCCGCAAAATACAGGGGCGTAGCTACCGCCATATCTACCGTATCAATTACACGGGGCCCCCCCGGGCCACAGGGGCCCCCAACGTGCGTAAACAAAAATTAATAAAAACTTAATGATTTATTAAATAAAACAGTTATTTACTTTTACACAATTTATTTGTCTAATCTATCTTTAGTGTTTAAAAATTAGAAATCCCGGAAATATCCATAATATTATCAACATTTCGATGCAAGTACTAAAATAACTCAGTACTGATCAGTCGCATCTTGAATTTTTTTGATGACCTTCGTCTAATTTTTTGTTTATAGGTTTCGGCGTACTTACAGAGAAATGCTTTTTTTTTCAAAGATTATAAATCTTTACCCTACCTAAGGGCACCCAGACAGTCCCTCCCGCCCTGCCCGGGGTGGGAGGACTCACATGATGATTTTACCACGAAAAAAAAAAGGGCCCCTATACAAATTTTTATACGGGGCCCCGCGAAGGCACGCTACGCCTCTGGCAAAATAACTATCCGCAGTTGGCGCTTTCACGATCATTGCTGTTTTACTCACTACCTCAATTGCTGTTTTACTCACTACCTCAATTGCTGCGTGTTACAAATACAATTGCTCGTTTCCTACAAAATTCGCAGTACCGTGAATGTTACTTTAGTTTTTGTCTTTATCAACTCTAATAACAGTAAGGTTACCAAACTGCTTTCCAATAACTGTTAAGATAAGCATAATATTATCATTTATGCGATTGTAATAGAGAAACAAAACTACCACAATGAAAGATGTAATACCACCCACATCGCTGGGCTATCGTTTATATATGGCATTGCGCATCCGTTGTAAGACAGACACTTTAATGCATTAATGTCAATAATACTCCCATTTACACGTCTACTTATATTTGCAGCACCGCTAAGATCATTTTGTTGAATTAGACGTAGCCGTAATGTAAACATGAACGTTTCCTGCAGGTTGTTAAGGTCAAGGAAGTTTATTCGCAGATGCGTTCAACCATGATCGGACGTTGTCAACAGAGTTTGCCCTTCGTTTTAAACTTTCCAACAATATGACATGTTAATGCGGTGCATCAGTAAATAATATAATGAATAAAGTCAATAAAATATATGTCAAGAGAATAGTCTGAGAGATCTATGAGACAATTGCGAAAAGAATAAAACTAAAAGGTCCACTTTACCTTAAAACCAAAGGTGGCAACATCAGCTTAGACTGGGATAATAAACATAAGCTACAAAATATGTATGTGCAGATTCATTAACTAAGTAATAATTATGTGTTACAGGTACCTTTACACTTGCGATATCCATTAAGGGATCCCCAGTGATGCTTCTTAGCGTCCACACTTCCGCTGCAGATATTCAGTTCACTGGAGAATATCTTGTGATGTACAAGACTTTTATTATTGTTCTTAGTGTCCGATTGAAAAAACGAAACAATCTTATGAAGCGGGCTCATCTTGAGGAATTAGAACCGCATGAAGTTAAGTTTAATAGAGTACAACGTTGGAAACGGTATCACAAAACTGCGAAAAGTCACAATCAACCATGATACACTGCTAACAACAATACTAACACTGGTCAAAAATTTATTTAACTTTCTCCCAAATAAACTAAAATGATTTCGAATCTCCGAAGTTAATAAAATGGCTAAGCACTAATTGTTGTTAATGAGCACGGCACGGAAGAGCTCGGCTGTGAATGCGGCGGTGTTTTTTGTCGTCACCGTGCTGAAGCTCGCGCGCCAGTGTCGCCGGCCGCTCTTTTACCTATTGCCACTGCTTCGCGCGCACTTTCATCATGCCGACAGGGACTTTCATTGGACACCGCTCACCCTCCATGTGGTGGTTTGTCATGCTCTATATTTTCTGTGATTACAGTTTATGGTTGCTTTTCTCTCAATAAAACTATGAAATTTACATATTTTGTAGCGACAGTTGTATTTATTTTTGTGGTAGATGGTATTTACTTTTATTGAATATGATAGACTTTTTAAGTATGCTTTTCATCTACAAAAGAACAAGTTAATGTTTTTACTAATGTTGAAGCCACAAACAAAAGTCATCAGCATCACAAGAGTTTCACATTCCAATAAATTAAGCGATCAGTGCAATTTTGCAATTCCATAACCTGACCAAAATTGCGAAAGTTGACAATGCAGCACACCACATTCTTTATTGAAACATGTATAATGTATTTTCTTATCATATCAGATTCATGTAAGTACGTTTACAGCTACAGGCACATCAGAAAGTATCTTATTCGTATTTGAGCCATGTGGATACCATTCACTAAAAGCCATTTATTACCACCTATTCTACCAGGACGTGCCCGATCACGTGTGGGTAGATATTACAATAGGCGAGATAATTATCACTGTGTGAATCCTATACAACTTTAAAAACAGTTTCCAAACCATTGTACAGCGTTCTTACATAAGTTCTAGCACGTAACTTGGTGGAGCTACATTTTACTGCATTTTGCTTTTTCTTTTAATTACACACAATAAAAGCGTATATTTGTGGTCAGTGCTCGATTAAACGACGTCATAACTTTTAACTAACCCTGCCTGTGCACATTAAGTACGGGCTATTTATTCTCCTTAGATTCTTTACTGCTTATATTTTCACCTACACGCTTACTGCTTGTATCTAAAATTCTAAATACAGAGATTCGTCTGTATTCTCATCATGCTATGATAATTAAGTTGCGTAATTATAACGTACATGAGTGCGAATGTAAATGTGAATTATAAGAAGCGGATGAGGTAATCAGAGTGCGGAATACTGATGATGGAGACTGTCCTTGTGTTCTGCGATTCTTTCAATATTATTCAAAATTCAAGCAGCATATAAAATGTATAAAGAATGTCCGTGTTGCTAATTTAACAATTGGCTGACTGTTGATATGTATTTTATTAGGTAGTATTTTTTTTTCTAAATTGTTTATGAGTCTTATTTTGTTTATTCAATAAAACAAAGACAGTTCTTGAGTTCTACATATTCATTGAGTGTATATGTAGAACTGTCTATATAGTTTTGGTGCACACATCAGAACTCTTTTCACTCTCCAAAACTTGGGCAGTCAACCCTTGTCAGGAGGACTGTGGAGCATCACAAAAAATGTCACCAGGGTCTCAACTTTAATTCCTGTTAAATGACTTTTATACGACCTATGACTTTATATCAGTGACCTGTTTCTTTTAAAAATCAGATGGCAATATGACTAAAATGTATTTATTTATCTCCACTCCCCGATGAAGTGCTTTCATTTTATAATCATTTTGGATCTTGTGACTGGGACTGTAGCACCATAATTTTGTAATATGTATATTAAAGAAGTTTCATGACTTTGACAATTCAAAAGTGCCTGTAACTGATCTACTTGAAATAAATGCTTTGATTTGATTTGAGTGCAGGTGTCAATAATTTCGTAAGAAAACGCAACACTACTTAGTCAAGATAAACGGTAAGGTAGGAATGTGGTATTTCCCAACTATTCATATTACATAGAAAAATAAAAAGGTAAATACTTCCGCCCTATATCTTAGGAACATGTTTAATACACCTAAATAGCCGGCCATACGTCTGTTGGAGGCACGTAGATTAAAACGGACTTGACAGTAAAGTACCTACCTCCGCACATAGCCAGCAGATAAATAAAACTCCTTTTAGAGTCGCTACTGTAATTTTATAGTCCCGTTACATCGAATGTAATTAAAATTCGTTCCGTTTTTTACCGCATCTTGGCATTTTTACTGCCGCGCTCAGTTTGTTTTATATATTTTTGTGGTGCGATGCAAAAGCGTTATTTATTCCATATTGAATCATGGGCACATAAAGTAGTTTTATTTTGGTAAGAGCAGAGCGCTCTTACTGCGTTGAGATTTAGAGTGTTTTATCGAAATCTATTCAGGAGCAGGACTTAAATAAGGCAATCAACTGAATTTGAAGACGCTACGACGCTACTATCCGGCCTGAATTTTTATAAGTTATCTAAATGAGAACAAGAAGTACGTAGGTAATTAGTTCGGAACTGGGAATGAAAATAAAGCCAAACTATTCTGAAAGCTGGCAACGTCGCAAATGGTTGTCAAATATTAACAAGTTTTAATTAATTTAGCATTGTTACTGAATGAAAATAAGAAATATGGCTCTGTAGTGCACTAAAAAATTGATAAGGGAATGCAATAATTAATATCGTAACACCGAATATATAGTTTTAGATGTAGAAAAAGCATTTGGAAGCTTTCCAAATGCCTTTTATACACCGGAAACGGTTACAACATCAAATTCAGTGTTTTAATTGCATTCCTATATCATTTTTTTAGTGCACTACAGAGCGATATTTCTTGTTTTCATACAGAAAAATTGCCAAATTAATTAAAACTTGTAATTATTTGACAGCTTTTTGCGACGTTGCCAACTTTCAGAATATGCAGCCTTAATCATAAACCGTAAACTTCGTCAACTTATTTTTTCCGTGCAAAATGTTGACCGTAAAAAGTTCAACGTCTTCTTGTAATAAACCTTTACAATACAATGTCTGAGTAATAAAAGTTTTTAATTTAGCAATTGATACTTTTGTTTCTTTTTCAATATTGTTATTTGATTTACCCTGTCAAGGTTTTATCATCCAAGAAGACAAAGCGCCATCTATCATAAAACGCATTAACTACGAGTATATAAACGACTGTGTGCGATAGAGGCGCCTCTGGTGAGTTTACGAGAGTGCTACGAGATTTTAATAGACTGTGATTGGCCTTTTTCATACAAACTCGTTGTTGACGGTCGAGAGAACAAGCAGCGGTGCTGCCATCTATCTTTGTTCCCAACATACACAATTAACTGGGTAGAGGGCACCACAGTGGCACTTTATCGATCGAAAATTGTAGTAAGTAGGTAGGTATTCATTAAAAGTGTAGTATTTGTGTATTTTAAGTAGCGTAGGTCCGCAGCTTCAGAACATCATATAGATCAGAAACAGAAAATAGCAATGAATAGGAAGTTTGGAGAACACTCAACATCAGAATGTTACCCGCAAGAGAAAAAAAGGCAAAATACAACAAGACATCATTGCTGCTTAAACAATCATAGAGCGACAAACCCACATAGGTATTTTAATATTTTGCCACCTTTTATTGAAAATTATCTTAAATAGACGTCTAAAATGTTGTCACACATTCACACAATTTTCATCAGCTTAACGACCAACTGAACCCATAAAACAAACTTCCGGAAACTTTCGATACCAAATACGAAATGATAATCTAATTAAAGATAATTGACTTCCATTCGGGAAGTGAATTAACTTTCCACTGACCTTTGTTGGTTGGCAGGGTATTAGGCCTTTGGGCCGGCGGCACTCGGTGGGGCGCAGGCTTTCGGGGCGAAGGGGGCGGAGCCAGGGAAGTGCGTGCGCGCACTGCCACCGGCGATGACGACAACTTCGGCACAACGCCATTCTTCTTAGCTGAAACATAATGAAAAGATGATAAATAAAAAAAACAATAATACCAAATCAATCGAATATATGAGATCACATTTGTTTGTCAATATACAGAAAGTAAGTAGTTTATTGAGAAACTTATAAACATTATATTAACCTACAAGACGAAATAGACGTCTGCAGTTCTGCATACTGAGTATACTAAGAGTATTCAAGATGCATTTAGATCGATTTAGTAATGTTCAAATGTTGAAAGCAAATAACAACATAATGGACAGCGTGAATATCGTAGCAACTAACATCAGAAAGCGAACAGAATTATAAGGAAACGACCCAGACTCTTCATGCAACAATGCGGAGCCAATGCAAATAAGTGATCAAAATAAACCCTTGTAAAATTACATATTTAATGGAAACTAGGCTACAATATTATAGACGATCAGATGCCGAATTATATTATTATGAATATTTTCGGAATTGTATTGTTATGAACAGACAATAAGTGGACAGGCAAAGGAATTGATGAGACCATTATTTTTGAGAGATTGGAGAATAGCCATCCTAAAAATAGCAGATACATGCATGGACATTTTTTTAGTAATTTGCAAATCAGGTATAAGCTTAAATATAAACAATCAGCATGATAAATATCAATCTGGTGCGTAGAGACGCGTGGCTCGTATATTCTAATGCGCTGGAACTGATCGGACCAGTTACCATCTGACACAGTTTTCAAAGGACAACCTTTTGCCAGCCGCCATTGTTTATACTGCAAAGATGTGTTGCGTAATAAACTTACGAAATCGGTTTTGTATGCAGAATGTTTTGAATTTGTTTAGTCGTACGAACCTATCTTATTTTTGCTTCGACCTGTTCCTGTCTATCTCATTTTCGGGTTAACGAAGAATTCGGAATTCGTGTACCTATTTAAATCTCTAACGAGTCAAAAGCAAAGAAATATCTCCAACTTGTCAACACACAACAAAATTTTCAACGAAAAGTTATTTCCGAGATTCAATATTAATAGCTTTGTCGTTAACTTCTCGGTTTATCTCTATTCTATTAATAACAGCCATAATTAAAACAAATTGGATGATATTTAGTACAGGTCTGTTTTCGAATCCATTGAAATATAAGCCGTGCCAAATTGTATTAATTTGGTCAGATGGCCGACTCTACTTTTAACTCGTTAATTGGCGACATATGAAGATCAGAGTGAAGGGCATCAATAGATAATGATTCGTTTAGTTTATATCCCTCATTAAAGCGTACATTGCTATTAGCTTGATGTATTTAATGATAGGTTTCATTAAGTCTGCTTATCCGCTCTACTGGTTGTCTACTATCTCATTAAGCAGTACCCACTGCATGTTTTATGTAACCCCAAGACACTTGCCTTCCTTCCTGTCAGTACCTGCTTATAGCTACATGAATACTTGTACAGTAAACCTTTCTATGTCAGCTAACACAATTAATTAAGAGTTTAGTACCGTCTTTAGTTAATCCCACTTACTTGCCCGTTACATGACTTTGTTTAAGTGGATTATCTTCTGAGGTGTCCTTAACTAATAACCTTTTTAATTCTTGTTATATAAGGGTCAGGTATGTCGAGGTATATTATTTATTGATGTCATTAAACTTTATTTCTTCGTCTTTGTTCCCCGGATGTAACACAATACACATTTCCATTTTCTTTGATTTCATTGAGCTCAAGTTCTAGTGCATATTTTCTCGATATGGTGAGTCTACAAACGTTTCAGGTCGACCGGTTTCAAGCTTAACGCTTGGCTTGTCGCCGTCTTGCTGATTAGTTTTACTTCCGATGCATACTTATAACTAGTACCTACTATATCCACACGTGTATTTAGTCGGATGGTAGTGTAAACTATAAATGGCACCTTTCACGTATTCTCACTACTCTCGACCGGCTCAGCCGTGTGTCATCAATCTACTTCAGTGTCGGCCACTCTTGTATTGTCATTAGACTGCAACTTGATACTTTTTTCGGCGAACGGTAGCCCTAACGACATGTGTCTGTCAGCGTTTACGGCCCTCTTTCAAGTGCTTCTTTTGCACCCAATGTTATATGGAAATACAAACAATTATGTAAATGAATCAGACTATGACTCACCTTGAACAGCTTGGGGTTGCGGAGGGGTGGGCGGAGGGCGTGCAGGGGTGGTCGGCGTGGGGGCGCTCTCCCTTTTCTTGCCGTTCCCTGGAAAAGACGGAAAACCATAATAAGTATATGAATCTACGTACTATCCAAAAATACATCAAGAATAGCTGCTAATACAGAAACAATCGGTAATATTATTTGCATTTTTATTTTTAGTTTAATAATTATCGACTGACTGACTTCACTACTCGCCAGCCAGCTATTCGTGAATTTTAATATATAAATATTTAATACGAGAACTTCCAGATTAAAATAAAATGACTGGCATAACTAAAAATAAGTATGATAGTAATTTCAGCGTCATTAATTTGGTTAATGACAAAAAGACGAGCAAAAAATCACTTGGTTACACAAAAAGTTTACCAAGAACACGTCAAATAAGTTGGAATTACATAAAATAACCTTCCAAAAACTTTAGTACATAAGTACATCTCCATATTTATTATGTTTCTGCCTCTTTATTATCTGCATCACGAATCTCATATCGCATGGAAGATACCGTGGGAAGAGCAAAGTTGAGAAAAACGATGAGATAAGTAAAAATTCATGGAGAGACCCTTTTTATCAGTTTATCTTTGTACACGTCGTTATGTGTATTGTAATGAACACCCATTAGCTCTTGGCAGCCATTATGAATGCATTCTTTAAGAAGAAATAATAAATGACGTACCACCTGTGCGCCATAAGTTAAAACAAACGTAGAATACAAAAAAATAATTAAATCTTGATGATTAATGAATAAATATAATTAGATTGGCATTCATCTTTTTCTCCTTCGTGAGCAGAACTCAAGAAAATATCTCAGATGTCATAAATTCAATTATGTGCGGTTACTTGTAAGAGGCTTGTGGTTAAAACTGTAAGTACATAAATATAGTATCGAGAGGATTGGTTAAATCCGTCATATCTTCAATTACCAGTAAGCTGTATTCGATATAGATGATATATTATCTAGCATGGATACAATTTTTCTTCGACTCAAGTGTGCGGGAAAGTGTCTCGCTCTGGGTTTCTCGGTTTCTCTTCTACGAATGTTTTAATGAAACGAGTGTAATTTCAGATTTCCTTTTAAGCATGAAATGAATCTGTCATTGGTTATAAATACCAGCAATTAAATTATTGTTTTATAATCTTCTGCTACATCTAGCAATTCTTCCATTGATTCTTACTTGCCTCATTTAAACTAAATACGTAAGGATAATCAGGAAATCAAACTGTTAACAATAACCAATCTAGATGGCAATTACAAATATTATCACTAATATTGCCAGTCGCTACAGGCATCGACAACAAATATTACTGCTTGTTCTAGCAGTTGAACAAGAAATACCAGTCTTCGCAATAGTTAAATAAAATAATAATAACTTCGCGTAGGTCTCAGTTTACGAGAAATGTGAATTGTACAAGTAATTCCAGTTAATACCGAGAAATAGTAAAGTAAACAGCTGTGCCGTTCCCTGCTCTGATTTCTGTATGTGACGAATTGCTAATGTTGATAACGTAATATCATTTTTCCTGTATTTGGCTTCTATTGAGGTAGACTGTGACTCTGTGAGTGCAGACCACTCAATACTGAACTAAATTGGTAATCGTCCGTTGCGATTGCGACAAAATTAACATTAACCGTTATTAAACTTAATTCACTTAGCAGTCGCAGCAATTTACCTTGAAAGGAACATTTTGTAGCAATCTTTGGTAACATCGCATACTGTGAAATGTTACCTGCAAAGTTTTCGTGTTAAAGGCACTGACTAACACTAACAGGTACTAGGAGTTCAGTTTTAAGTGGAACTCGTTAACAAACACCCACGCAAATTCAGCGAGGTTAAGGCCAAGTTTAACTTAAGATACAGATTATTTACTTACGACAGAAAGTTCGTGCTAATCTTTATCACTGACGACTATTATAATTTTCCTAATAGTGTATTTCCATAATGGCGATTGATAACCCTTGGATAAGATCATATACGTCTTGTGTAACGAGAAAATAAATAGATTCACTTAAAATAAATAGCATCCGTTTTTTGTTATGTTGAAACATCTAGAGCTTTTAAACTGTATAGTATACAGGCCATGTATGTACTCGATGGAATCATCGGCAAAAACTACAAACTTCCAAACAAAATTCAAGCCCTTCTAGTTCTACGGGATGAATTTGCAAAAAAAGAATCTGATTTTGTTTTGTTGCGTTGTTTTTATTTGTGAATTTAAGATACTTGTTAAATAGATTGTTGTTCCTATGTAGAAAATATTGATACATAGCATGTGACGTACATAATACGGATTATTGCTCGTAAGGCTTCCCCCTGTACACTTGAACGCACATATGGACATCGGACAAGCAGTCCTGATTTACTGCGGATTATATGCCCCATAATAGTTTGTCGCTATTTTTATATTATTAGACTGACGGACCGGAATAAACCACTTTGTTACTGTTTTATTTTATTGGCGTTCCAAAGTTAATACAGCAGTACAGCTTTAGCTAGTAACGTTACGGTTTGGGAAACCAAATTAGAATTTGATTCTTTTAAAGGTAGTAAAACGTGCTTGTAAGTCAATTTTGAAAATTGAACCGTAAAGAACAAGATTTAAAGCTCACATGGTCATATTAGTGCCTAATTTGCAAATACCATTAACATAAACTGTATATGTATCTATCCATTTAGCATATCCATTAATTCTAGAATGCCTACTATCAAAACTAAATCGTAAATCCCAAATTGGCATGTTAGCTTTATTAATTCTGCCGACTCTTACAATGTCGGCTTCATTCTAGTATCAATATCCATCTAAAAACATATTATTATGTGCCTAGGATCTCCTTTTAGCCAGTTTAGGTACGAATCGCCAAAAATTAAAGCTATACATATAATATAATAATATCCAAAAAGGTTACGTTTCATTACGATGTGTTACCATTTTCAACGCCAAATAAAAAGCGATCACGCAATTTACGAGTACATTACGTGATCAGTTTTTGAGCAGTGAGCAGAGCTGAGCAGTGGTAGCCTAGTGGTACCGATCCTGACTTACGAGTTGTAGGTCGTGGGTTCGAACCCCGCCAGGTGCATTACTTTGTGTAATTTATTTCATCACCACTGCTCTCAAAACGGTGAAGGAAAACATCGTGAGGAAACCGGCATGTCCTACAACCAAAAATTCGAAGACATGTGACATCTACCAACCCGCACTGGGTCCGCGTGGTGGATTACGGCCCATTCCCTCTCACAGAGAGAAGGCCTGTGTCCCAGCAGTGGGAACATTATAGGCTGATGATGATGATCGGTTTTTGTTTTTTGATTACGACTCGCTTTTAGATCAATGTTTATTCGCAAACAGTGTTTATACGTGCTCTAAAAGGTCGTTATTGAGGCAATTAAATTGTTTCTGGTCTGTGTAAACAAGGTTTTATTGATCCGTTGGATTCTGCCTCCGCCAGATTACTATCCTGAGTTGCCTCAGGTTTAATTCACGCCATTTTCTCAAACTCAGACGATACGACCACTTGAGTTTGACTCTTTGTGACTCCTTGACTTGTAGCATACTCTAAGCAACTTCTTTTTTACACAATTGTATCCCATGTCATTTGAGGGTTCATGCATGATGTCGCGGGACTGTCTCATCAGGTACCTAACCGTGACCCTGGAACGTAAACGGCTATTGGAGGACCACAATCACACACATCAGTAGAAGTCCGACAATCCCTCCCGTCCCGCCCTGGCTACCCACCACCAGTAGTGGTAAAATCATCATCAAATGAGACCTCCTGGACTCATTTGATGATTTTACCACGTAAAAGATAAGCAGGAGTCATGGTAAAGCTTTAGACTTGTACTTCAACCAATACCTACCCTAATTCCTAAGCTATTACAGACAATCCGTGTTTTTATTTATGTATCTCAATTTATCATCAATAACAGCTGTAATTAAAAAACTGAACTGTAGGTCATTGGTTTTTCCTTCGATGAACTTTTCATTTCATACTGAAATAAGTAATAAATGTTCAGGAAGAAACAGTCCAATAACTTGTAGAGTTGTTGTCCTGTGTTTACCTCTATGACTAATTAATGATGTTCCATAAATATCACCAAGTATTTCATTACAACTTAATGATGTGCTGTTAAACTTGATCGACACATCAAAAGGCTTCTTCGACCCGGGTGAAGAAACTTGACTTTGAATCACGTCTTTACAAAACTTTTTGTTGTTATTTTTCAGTGTCCAACCAAGCTATTAACTCAAGGTCAAAGGTGTTTCACCCGTACTTATATACCTATTGGTGAAACACAGTTTTTGGAAATCATAAATCATTCAGCAACATCAGAAGTGGACATTGTACCTAAGTAACAATACAATTCCACCGAAATAATGTGACTCATTTGTACCTAATCCTGCGAATTTGGTGTACTTAAATTTAACTAGCTTAGATTCCTACATTGTATCATGCTTAAATAATGATGAAGAGAAAGCTATTACAACCTAAATAGAATTATGGACGTATTAAATCTCCATCAACAATATAATGAAATTGGTTAGTTATTTTCCAAGTCTACTCACCTCTAGTTCCAAAAGATCCGAATCTCTCTCGATTTACCGCTATCTTATACTTTTTGTCATT
The DNA here is from genome assembly GCA_954870645.1 of Agrotis clavis. Lineage (NCBI taxonomy): Eukaryota > Metazoa > Arthropoda > Insecta > Lepidoptera > Noctuidae > Agrotis > Agrotis clavis. The sequence continues at coordinate 14,517,118 of OX940922.1, forward strand.
CGGCACCGGCAACTTTGACGGATACTTCTCCGAGTTACTTCTGTATAACTTTTCTTTGGACCCGTGTGCCCCCATCTTCAATTTCTTCATTAATAGTCAAAACATTATATTATTTTTCCATCTCACTATTGTAATTAAGCACTTTTAGGAACTTCGTCAGATTATTTGTCACTTTAAAGTCACATTATAATTGTTTTAGTATCATATTTCTAGAAGTTATTGTCGTCATCTATATTGTTTTGTACCTCTATAATATTAAAACTATTAGTTATAGAAAAAAATAGCTATAAATAATTTGGTGTCATAATTCAAGTTATAATAACTCAGATAGCATGAAAGTGTATCTGCAACAACTTGACATCTTCTTTCTATTTGTAACGTAACTTAAAAGGAAACCAAATTCAACGTGAGTAGGCCTAAATAATAAACTTATAAAAGCTCACACGTGTTTGGTTTACAGTGGTCAACAAAGCCCATTCGCTGATATAATTATTGCAACGCTTTAATCTATTTCTGTAGGCGACTCACTACAAATGTGCCAGTGTAACAGGAGCTCCCACTCCGTTCTCGATTCTTTTATGGACAACTAATGAGACTATAATAAGCGAAACCTGGGAGCTCTTCATAAAATGGCAATTTCACGAGTTCTGTTTAAAAAGGATTTTCTCCAAAGAGCTTTATGTACGTTTAGCCATTTGTCTTTCAACGTTACATTATAGCGGGCGTGTTTTCTGCGCATTTAGCGAAAAGCGAAAGACTTGGTGACGTGAAAAGAAAACATGTCATTTTCATTGCACATTGATTACTATATCCAAACATAAACAATTTCTTGCCAATTGCTGTCAATACTTGCATAAATTATGCCATAATGGGAAAAAAAGGAAAATTAATGTTTCTTTGATGTATTCGCGTTTTCGAATTTTCCAATGAAAATGGAGACAGAGTAAAGGTAGGTATATACGCCGTTAAGAGAGATGTTAGACGACGTCTTCATTTCCTATCGGAGATTACTTTGGATTCGAAGAGAAATATGATTTTACTGTAAGAGATCGGTGTTAAAAAGGCAATTTATCAATGAAAAGCTTCGTTAGAAATACGTAATAAAATAGAAACAGTGTTTCTAATAAACATGAATCACTCGCCAGCTCCTTATCCGATTTAAACTTTCTTTTCTCAACTTCGGCTATTTTATAATTAACTCGCGGCTAATTGATCCCAATTTAGCTCACGCTCACGCATATTTATCACATTAACGAAAAGTCGTTGTGATTTAATGTTATTTGTAAGTACAAGAAAAACAGGAACGTTAAACTATCCAAATTATTTAATGTCAGCCGTACTTAATGACAGCGTTATGTTATGCATCAAAATAAACATCACAAATCATGAAACCACTTTGAAAAAAAGTGTCACATTTTAATTTAAGTTTAGCAGCTTAATAGACAGTGTTAGTCATTCCAAAACATAAGCAAGTGTTACCAGTTCTCTCAGATTTGTTGCTATTTCAGTAAGCGATGCTTTCAGGGTTAAATAACTTGAAGGAGTACCACTTGTGTCCTTTAGTGCGGCTAAAGGAGATATTTTAAACGCGTCCAATGTTGCGCGGTATATTTAGTTTATGGAGATAAATGCGTTTTAGTGTTCGGATTGTGTTACTAGCTACAGCATTGATATTGAAGACAGAACTAACGGTGGACTTGGGAGTAGTATTTTCTATGTTTAATGAAGGAAAATTACACCTGGCTTGTTGTTTTTGTAACCCATAATTACCTGAACACGGCAGTTGAATGATTATCTTGGATTACTGATTTTATTGAGATCAACGGCGCGTAAATGATTGAAGCCTTCGCAACGTGCAGATGGAGACGGTCTCCATTCGTAGGTAGAGCACGATTGCACGCGGGCGTTAAGTACACTTCACCTACGTTCGTTTTGTAATTTTTTTCGTAATAGTTTGATATAAAACTCTCACAATGTTTTCCTTCCATAAGGAAACAGCTCAATGGAGATTTCAATTTCACACGGCTATTTTCCACATTTCCAAAGAAATTATCACGCGATGTTTTTACACAAGGTGTGTTAAGCACTTCACCTTTTCACAAATTGACTAGGTATAATTTAGTTAGGCTGATGACTTCAACAGGCAAACACGAAGAGAACAAAAATAAGAATGAAACAAAGCATCGTTAGGCACAAACAAAAATATTCCTCTACATCGGAAATCACAATCAAATTCCCATCGAAAAAATAAGTGAAACTGACACTTCACTGACAATCTAAACGACAACACAACTTTTAATTCAAACCAATATAAAACAAAAGAACGATGATATGAAAGGAACCATATTGTTCACGATACTGTTAACTATGTAAGTACGTAAAAGACTGCAAAAGCCATTTAGCACCCCACCAGACCATGCTTGAGCAATAAGTTGCTAAAAAATAATTTGCATTTCAATAAAGTCAGAATGGAATCGTTGCGTGCGACAGTAGGTTTTGGCTATTAGTCTTCATAATACTTTAAACTCCTACGCAGAAGAGAGGTCAAGATCTTACTCCTTAACAAAAGACACTAAGATCGAGACAAACAGTACTTCATTTTAAAATTATTTTCGAGCACTTTGTTAACATAAAACAAGAAGGTTGTTCTCAACACTGGCATTTACATTTCGGTTACCTATTATTGATTTTAAAGAACTTGTTAAAACAGACAAGCTAATCGAACAATCTCTAAGGTTAACCTTGAGAAAAGAGTGGTATTTCCCCAAGGTCTTCAGTCAAGAGGTGTCCCAGCAACAACTAATGTAAATACTCATTCAGAGTTTTAAGCCATTAAAGCTTAATGTTAACATTTAAAGTGCCTAATGAATGTAATTCCAAAATACGTTCGTTGGAAGCCGGTTCGCAGTGTTGCGTCATTTTGGTGCATCTAAAGTAGGAGCTATCGTAAAATTTTAACAAGCTACGCTTCAATACCCTACCCGACTTGCATACGACGATGCACGAATATCTGATTCTAACCAAATCAATACTTTCGCAAATGAAATGTGAATTTGTATGTGAGCATTTAAAAGTGATGAAGTAATGGAACCATTGTTATTAAATTAAAGTTAAATATAATTATTTTTTTCTTGTATTTGCTTAGTAGACACAGGTTTGTCGGATAAAATGTATTTATTTTCAGCACCTAATTTCAAGATTTACTGCTGACAATAAACATTGAATATAGGGCAAATCTCAATAGTTTCCATTTGTCTGTTAACATTTGGGTCAAAGATACGGCTTTATGCACAGTTATTTTAGTTGCACCTATTATACTGGCCTAGTTGATGTAAACTTGTGTTTTTAACTTCAAAGATAACTAAATTACTGCCAGATTATCGTACACAGAGTTTGTTGCACAAGATCTCAAACTATTCAAATTCTTGTGTATATTAGTTTCAATAAAGATGAAGATGTTTTGATGGGTTTTCGCAAAACCACATTTCGTAATATACATTTAAACACACAACAACATTATGTGAATCCTTAAAGGTGATTCCGTGTAGATAACATTTACTGCATCGACAAAAATAGCCTTAAGATGATGCCATTATAACAACAAACATGCTGGTATGATTATTACCTAGGTGCAGTCGTTACGACGGACACTGCGTGACGATGCTTAATTCTAAAACCATACAAGTCACTATAAACCTTATAAAAGAGCCAATAAAGACTATTGTCTTTAATAAATGAGATAGTCAACAGATGATCGTCACCAGCGAGCCGTGAATTGAACGTCTGTGTGTTGTTCTGTCGGTATTTGAAAATAACCGGAAAGAAATCAAAATGCTACTGAAAATAATGTTATATATTGAAGCCGTTCTCTGATTTACTAGAGGCGTTTCCAATTCAAATAAATAAAAAACAAATTTTGTAGTTCACACTTTGGAATCTGGCAGTAAAATATTCAACATCTAAATGCGACACATAAATCTAAAAGATTTCAACGTTTCTTTTCGTTGGGCGATAGAAAGTGCATGTAAAACAACCGTAACTGTTGGTATTTTGTACTTCACGAGTAACTTCTGGCATTTCAACTCGTGACATTTTGTAGGTCTGGTCTGACCTATCGACGAGCGGCCAGTTGAACCACCTTAAAAATAAACTGTTTATTTGTTCGAAATAAAAGCTTAACCACGGGGAAGTTAAAAGCCTAGTCTTTTATGCCTCTCCGATCATTAAACACCGTTATGATAATAATGAACACGTCTAATTTGAATAAGTTTTCCGGTTCTGTACAACCAGTTCCAGTATACACGGAAATAGCCAAGAAAATAGAAGTATGAAGCAAATTATCACCCAGATGAATCCCAAAAATGAAAATTTCGTAATCCTAACACAATACACACGTCTATCGCACAGTTTATGCTCCAAATATCTCTAAAAATAGGACTAGTCTACCTGAAATCGGTCACCGATACGAACTCACCCATAAAGGGACTACGGACGACTGATTTCAAAACGGATGCTGTTCTGTACGACAAGACACACGAACCTGAATGACAAGAGACGTTCAGGTATCTGCTCTAAGTGCTCAGCTGTCAAGTCCTCAAGCCGCCTGGTTAATAGCCCAGAAAACCCGGTCATGCGAATCTTTGAATAGACCCAATAAATAAGATAAACACTTCGTTATACCCAGATCAGTACTAATGCTCCGTGCAATAGCAATATTCATAAACTATAAATCCTATTGCAATACTGTAATGAATCGAATTGACCAATTTTATACTTCATTATTTTTAGCAGTTCAAGGAAGGGCCTTGAATATAAATAAATATCCAAGCCGGCAGCCCTATTCTGATTAATTTTGTTTTAAAATATTATTTCTGGCGTTATTAAATAGTCTGTTATAAAATATAAAGGTAACCGCACAATTTGGGTCAACGGCCAAGTCATGGAGAAACATGGCAGCGTTAGCAACTGGCGTGGTGTCGATCAGATAAAATTGTTCAATTCAAACCTAGAATTTAGTACTGAAAGAAAATATTTGTGCTGTACAGTTGAACACCCATTCCATGTAGTATGGACATGAAAATGTTAACTACACGGTTATTTAGTACCTACGCGGCTTCAAAGAACTAATTTCTATATACGAACATTATTGTGGTCATAATTACAAATGACATGAAACACTGCTTTCTATTCTAAGTAGGTACGTATTCCTATCCCTTAGCCAATTAAAATGAAATAACAATAGCGAGGATAAGTGAGCTTGTGTCTATAATTGATTTCGGACGTCCTTAAATCCAATTCGCAATACATTGCAATTTAACTGAACAAGTTAATAGTGTATCGTGCGTTTTCGTAATAAATAATAACGTCATATCATAATAGCTTCTGAAAATGGGGTCATTCCTGCCTACTGCAACAGTTTTGGCGGAATTTCGTAATATACAAAACATCGCGGCGACTACTGCTGGCGCTGAGCCAATTGCAGTTGACTTTAAAGGAACTGAGCTTCGGATAGTTAAACACCTTTTTGAACCAAGTTTTAAAACTTCTACCAAGAACTGCCTTCATAAAAGATCTTTTGGAACTGTTGACTACAGCTGCCATACTAAAACTATTTTGCAACCAAAATTACCTACTTAGTGTAATTATTAACATTCAGTTGTTACGTAACAAATGACATGCAACAAATACTGCAACTCCAACCGTCTATAATTCAACTAAGTAAGAGCATATACAATCTCATACATTTAATGTGTTTCTATTTAGTAAATGGCCATGCACGTTTAAAACACAACAGCTTTAGCACAAGCATTTGTGTCAACAGTTATTATTGAGAGGCAGAGATCCGAAAGTCACGGAGGTCAACTTCGTTAGTACTTATAGCAGTCATACACTTGGATAGGTGCTCAACTGCTCATATAAATTGTAATAGCAAATTGCTTGCTTGCACCCAGCATGGGTATCGTCAACGAGATTAAATCACTGCGTGAGGACACATGCACAGATTAACATCCGGCACGTGATTGACTTGGATGTCTAAAATGGCGCTGAATGACGATTGGTGCCGACTAACATTTAGGGGATTTTTTGAAATAGAACGTTCAATATCAGTAACAATTTGGAATTTATTGCTTTAGATTTTGGTATCTCTAAAGTCTAAAAAGAGTTCAGGACAACACTTTGTGCTTAAAAGATTCAATTTTAAGATTCAATTTACCCATGTCTAGACTGTTGTGTAGACACAGACGCTAACGAACTGCAATAACAGATTTTATTGCAACAATTTGAAGCAAGATTTCAGTTCGTTTAAGATCTCAGAAATGAGCGTAACCATACATGGATGATGATCTAGCTTTCTATAAAACATTTTAAAAAGCGTAAAATCGTTTCAAACACACAATGGCAAAAAAAATCTAAAAGATACTTTTTGAATGGAATGTTCCGACGCGCGACGTCACATGACATGCACACGCCTGAGAACGATCCTATGGAGCGATCGAACGAAAGCAAAATAATTATTAATGTCACGTAACGTCGAATTATGAAGTCGCAACGCGTTCCCATTAGTTACGCGAGCTTGTTGCGATGAGACTCCACCGACGACCGTGCAACAGACTTATAGACAACATAACCCACTCTCCTTAACAATATCCGTAGTTTAATTACCACTCCTAACGGGCTCCATGTCGTAAATATTGTGATAATTTGTGAAATATAGACTATGGTTAAAGTGTCAATAGCATCAGCTGTCGAACATCACTTTTAAGATAAGTAGATTAAATAACCTAACTTAAGATCGATGGATGAAAGAACTACAAATACTTTCAAGCACTATAATAGGCACTAATTAATATTCTTCAGCTGACTTCATAACAAGTGATCAGATAACTGATCTTTCGTATTACCAGACCATTGTCTAGTTCATGTCAAAATTCATGTCAATAACTTATGCCACGTAACTTTCTTGAACAAAATGCTATTAGGTTGTCAGGCTTATCTGCTTATCTCATTTCAATCAGTAGCCTTAAAAAATCGCTAATGAGCATATTAAATATGCAATTAAGCTCCAGAGAAAAAAGAAACGCTAAATCGTTTCGACTTCGTTCAAATACCAAGTAAAAACGTGACGGCAACACCAACAAAGTTGCGAACTGAGATTTGAGAGTACCATTTCGTTAGCACCAATCCGTTGAACAGTAGGGCACATAATTGTACACATCCGCACGTAGCAGCAGTAAACGTTGGTTTGTGACGAGTGTATCAATAGGCGAGAACGTACCAACAGCAGACAACTCTAAACAAGTTGCGGTGAGCAAAAACAACACACAGGTAGCAATTACTTTGCTTTCGAAGCAATGTCTGTGCTTTCATCCGTTCAGTCTCGCGATAGCAAACCTTACAAGGAGACTCCACGATCCAATATATCGCTGAAGTCGATGACGTTAGATACAACTCATAGCGATATCAAAATTTTCTAATAAAGCAGTAAGACCGATGAGAAAATTGTTAATCTGAAAGTTACCAGTGCGCTTGTTAAACTTGACTGTATAATTGCTCTAATAGCTATATGATAACACCTTTCTAAATAATGAATATTGATGCTAAATAGTTATCTCTCGTAAACTGCACAATTAGAAATAACGTACTTCGTTGTTTTATATTTATTGAATACGTTGCCAAGTGCATTATGAATCTTATATTCTTGATCAATTCAGGTTTCATAAGATTTACCTTTCCCGGTGGCGATGGCGCAGGGCCTGCCATGATTGCGGCACTCGGCACCACACCGGTACTTACAACTTCCCTTCAAGTAAAAGTAGTTCTGACACGAGCACAAATGATATCGGTTCGTTCACTCACTGGACAAAGAAGTCGGTTTCCAACAATACGAAAATGAACCTGTTCTTTATAGGAATCACCTGTAACTATCTTGCTGGGACCGGTTTGCTGCGGTCAGGAAACCACAAAAAGGTGGTCGTCACACTTTCGACTGCTAGGAATATAAAATTCTAGGCAATATTGCACCGCTTTTTAAATTATTTGGATGCAAAAAAGCTGTAAGGTATTGAAGCATTGTTTTCAATGATCTTTGATAGTATATAAATCATTAAGGAGTGGAAGAAATTTTAATAGCAACTCCGTTCCCAGTAACTCATACCGAACTGATACAAAATAACGATAAAATCAACATCCATCATACGCGCGATTGTAATGTCATTTCTCGGAAACGCAACAGTTTATAAATGAAACAAACATCTCGTGGGAGGCAGGGGCTAACTTAGCACCAAACAATCTGCGGGAAACCATACTGAGAACTGTAAAGTGGTAACCGGTATCCATTAAAACGGTTTACTTTTTGTATCTAAACTAAGTGGCTATGTGACAACTATGTTAATCGAATGAACGTAAAACGGTACCGCTACCGATTTTCTACACAAAATTAAATGCCATGATTTGCATCTCCATGCCACCTCGGATTCTTCAAGTCGACGACGCAAAGAATTCACAAACAACCAACAAACAATCAGATCACTCGAATGTTTTATGTTTGGCGATTTATTTGTAATCGAAAGTGAATTTATAAAGAAATACAGTAATTTAGTTCACCTATCATAAATTCAGAAGTCACCCGTTCTCTCAATTAATGAATTAAAAAATCATTTCACGGTGAATGATCGCATTTGATTTAAGTGACAAGACGATACTGAACCAGTGAAGTTATGAGGCAAATTAAAAAGATAGATTCGCCATTACCTTGATAAATATTATTTTGAAACACCGAAAGGTTTGGTTGGAAATAATATATTCATGCTTCAACCGTAACGAAACAATGGATTGTTATAAACAATTTGCATTAGGCAAAGTACTTATCATTTGGAATTGCAATTCCCATGCTAAAAATTTTGAAGAGGTCATTTGATATTTCATGTGCAACTGCAAAACTCAAATTAACATTCAAATGGGTTGACTTGATCTATAACAATAAAACTATCACTGAATTCATTACTGGGCAGTTTTAAGAGTTGTATAAGGAAAAGATTTTTATTAATAATGACCTTCACCAATATTTCAATGGGGAGGTTTTTATGAATACTTGACATAGTATCTAAATCCATGTGTGTTTTGGTATAATCTACATCTTAAATTGATTGATTAGCCAAATATCGTATGCAATAACAAATACTATGTCCAATAGAGTTTTCTCTAAGCATGAATAGGTAGGTATGAGGAACATGACCAGGCACCTAAATGTCGAAGACAAGATGAACGATCTAAGTGGTCCAATCCTATAGTATGGTGTAAAGTAGTTTGAGAGAAATGCTAGTGACCTGAAACAGTTTCTAAATTGGAAATCTGTAAATCAGAATCTTAAATATCTATATTTATATCAAAAAATTTCGAAAATGAAATATCGTGCACGTTTATAGTATAATCTGATAGCATTTTATGGTTCGAAGCACAATCTAGTGGGTTGCTTATATGAGCACACAGTGGGCGACCCTATACAATATTTTAACTGCAAGCCTTTGATGTCACTAATGACAGTAATGATATAATAGCAGAACGACGTGTCACGTAGGCTTTTAGGCCATGGTTTAATAGCATCGAATGTGGGTCAGACGAGACCTCATATTCGGCTGTACACACTGACTTGTCCTAGAATCGATTTCATTGAGACAGAATTGGGACAACTATTTCGATATTATGTTCATAGCCCACTGGAAATGGACATTTTTTTCCATTGAGCTGTTTGATACGGTTACTAATAGTGGGTTTTCAATCAAACGAAACGAATTGACATTTGTGAAGACCTAAATGTTTTCCAGCACTTTGAAACAATTATATCTATCGTCTAAACAGCCATGGATGACTACGAGTATTTGTTAGATACTGTTTTCGTGATCGTTGCAGGGTTCTGTCAGATGTAGTTTTAACACCAATAAGTAGTGGATGGAACAGTTCGCACTCGGATTCGCCTTCAGCGACGGGGTCAACGATTCTCGACTCGTCAACAAATCCATCGACGAGAATAACCCGTTACACTGCATCGGCTTCCACCAGCGGATTTCACTCACAAGTATCGCCTAGACCATTTATACTGTCTCCGCTTTAAACTATATTTTTAGGTTTAACCTTAAAAGTCTATATTTGGAAACCTGCATCGATAATAATATCATTTCTACGCCGAACTCTAGTAAAGCTGCGGTTATTTTTCAAATGCTTATCATTCGAAATATAACCGTTATAATTAGCTATATCGAAGTTCTGTGTTTATAAAAATAGCCAACTAATGAAACGATAAAACCGGCAGGATATTTTAAGAACCTATTATAATTTGGTTATTTTACTTTCCTCTTTCGAATGTTCTACTTTATATAGTTTTGTCGTGTTCAGATAAGTAATGGTCATTGTTGCAATATTTATCTAAGTATGATGTGATGAGTAACTAGGCTACTACAACGATGTTCGCCTACCATTTAGAAACTTGTTTTAACTAAATAGATAATGATCAAGCTCTTATTACGTACAATATTTTAACGCTACGTTTAATAACAGTTGTGATGTAAAGTTTGAGCATGTTAGTAATAGCCGTTACTTCACACATGTGGTTTATAGCAAACCGAATGGCATTATTACTTACATTCACTTATTTTGTTATTCAATGGAATTAGATAGATTTATTCACTAAGTAATTACATCATTCTCTATAATATAAGAAGATTTTTCCCTATAACTTAACAGCGTAGGTAACTGAACTTAACGACATTTTGGACACTGCTATTTATTTGGAATCTGTATTAGCACATTCCTGTTAATATATGGCTCACGTTTTACTAAAACCGAATAAAATCAATGCACGTTTTGAAGTAAATTGAGGCTTGAAATGGTAAGGTGCTAAACACAGCAATGCGGTTTATGTGAAAAGTTATAATAAGCTAACTGAATAGCGCAGCCTGTCGCCCGCACTTGCGACATTAGCACATTTTCCCTAGTTATCTCCAACAACATCGTTGTCTATACTTATTGTTACTCGTATATCTACTACTCAGTCCTCCTTTTGTCTTTCATTTTCTTTCAAATCATCTATTACCATCTTAAAATGATTTACTAAATTAGAGTCTATTGTATCGCAATCTCTTTACAGAATTGTAAAGAAATGTGAAGTAATACCTGTAAAGGAGACATTTTCCAGAAAAATACCACGTGTACTTAGATTATGGATATTGATACTCGATATCTATGAAACGGACAGTTGTAAATGTAATATTTCAACATTCTTTCAAAAACATCTCAAGTAGATGTGAAAGATAAAATTTATCTATATCATGACTCTCCAATTTCATGCTTTCGAATCGAGTTAGCTGTGTCAATTAAAAAATTCGTACAATTACTTTTTGCGTGTAGAATATAGTTACCTCTAGATATTGTAATGTAAGTACGTTACAAAGTTACAGTGAAAGGTGATACAGATTATTTTGAAGAAAAGTCTCCTATAGTTGTTACGTTAGACGGATCTTTCAATAGGTATCAATTTTCTTTTGAATGTGGCTTAAGACTGAAGAGAAAATGTGAAAAATAAGTGTCTCCATAAAAACAATACAAATTGTGATGTGCGTTTGTTTATAAATCACTTTTTAATTATGTGTTGGGGACTTAGTTGCATGTGAACCGACCATGTGCGTTGATGTACTTTCTATTTGCCCCATTATTTTCTGCTGTGTCTGCTATCTAACAATGAGTTACAATGATTTATGTAATACCCACCTACACGGTATTAAATAATCGATTTCTAATGGGACTTGTTACTAGTATTATGTTACTATTGATATGCAGTTGCGTTTCATTAGCCGTGATCTTTGATTCGTTAACTAAGTAGGTAGGTAGAGTTACAGCATAGACTTGAATATCAAAGGAGTTAGCCGCATGTTGAATTACTTTTGTTTCTAGTTTCTTACTTATCTATACTTATAATAAATCTGTAGAGAGATCAATTCTGTACATGAAATATATTTCCAAAATAACTATCAGGGGGTGATTAGGGATCGATACTGATGCCAAAAATGCAATTAAAAAAATTATTGTCTGTCTGTCTGTCTGTCTGTCTGTCTGTCTGTCTGTCTGTCTGCCTGTCTGTCTGTCTGTCTGTCTGTATAACCGTTATAGAAACAAAAACTACTCGACGGATTTTGACGAAACTTGGTACAATTATTTTTCATACTCCTGGGCAGGTTATAGAATACTTTTCATCACGCTACAATCAATAGGAGCAGAGCAGTGAAGGGAAATGTTAGGAAAACGGGAGAAGTTACTCCATGCACGCTAATCTTCGGAACTACTGGACGGATTTGATTGTTTTTTTTTTTTTGATGTATAGCTATTAAGTCTGGGCAACATATAGGCAAAAATTTATCTTGGAAACTTGAACACCTGATGCAGAACTGCAATAGATCAGCTAAACTATAAGAGATACATAAATAGCGCAACAGCAAAAAATGTTCCACGTGATGAGCACTTTCTGCTGAGAAAATATATTTGAAGATATGGAACACCTGATGTGGAACTCCAAGAGCCCAGCTAAACTATTACATATACAAAAATGACGTCTTAGCAAGAGATGTTCAGCCTGATGAGCACTCCCTGTTGTCGTATAAAAACTGAAGATCTGGAACACCTGATGTGGAACTCCAAGAGCCCAGCTACACTATTACATATACAGTAATAACGTCTTAGCAAGAGTTGTTCAGCCTGATGAGCACTCCCTGTTGTCGTATAAAAAATGAAGATCTGGAACACCTGATGTAGAACTCAGAGAGCCCAGCTACACTATAACATATATAGGAATGACGTCTTAGCAAGAGTTGTTCAGCCTAATGAGCATTCTCTGTTGACGTATGAAAATTGAGATCTGGAATAACTGATGTGGAATTCCAAGAGCCCAGCTACACTATAACATAAATATGAATAATATCTTAGCAAGAGTTGTTTAGTCTGATGGGCATTTCCTGATGACTTACAAAAATTAAGGATCTGGAACGTCTGGAATCGGCATGCGCGTCCCGTTGTTTTCACGTCCCCAGGCTCTAAGAATTCGACATCAGACGTTTCAGATCTTCGATTTTGACGACCCCATTGTCGCTGGCATAAGCAACAGGATCCGCGTACGAAGTCGCTGGCAGAAGCTAGTTTATAATATGCTTGTTTACTAAGGGTGTTTTTTATGTAACTTTTAATTTTTTTTTCATTTAGATTTAAGATCTCACTCGGTATTTTATTGTAACATTTAACACAGAACCCCATAAAAGATTTTTGTACTTTAGACAATCTAAAATATGGTTGATCAATTTTATCTTTATTTCTCGTTTTAAAATTATGTCTGTCGCTTATTTTATTAAAAAGATGAAGATTTTTCCTAACATGCATTATATTTTCATAAATAAATTGACAAGGCACTGTCATTATATTATTTTTTTTGAATAATTCCCTAAGAGATTCGCGACGACGTAGATTGTAAATAGCTCTGACAGCTCTTTTTTGCAAAATAAAAATAGATTCAATGTCAGCTGCCCGGCCCCACAATAGGATGCCATATGACATAATGCTGTGAAAGTAGCTGAAGTAAACCAAACGCGCAGTTTCGACGTCGGTTAACTGCCTTATCTTTCTAACAGCATAAGCGGCTGAGCTTAGTCGCCCTGCTAGAGATGCTATATGGGGGCCCCATTGTAATTTATCGTCTAACGTGATTCCTAGAAAAACTGTCTGATTAATAAATTCCAATTTTTTTCCGTTCAATAAAATTTCACATTCGCTTCTTCTAACATTTGGTAAAGTGAATCTAATACATTTTGTTTTCTTTTCATTAAGAACTAAATTATTAACAGTAAACCAATTTTGAACCTTAAGAATACAGTCATTAACAGTGTCTAGATTTTGTGCACGTCTGTCAATTTTAAAAATTAAAGATGTATCATCAGCAAATAACACCATCTGTGGTTGATTTTTTAGTAAATGAGGTAAATCATTAATCTTCTATCTATACTTATAATAAATCTGTAGAGAGGTCAATTCTGTACATGAAATATATTTCCAAAATAACTATCAGGGGGTGATTAGGAATCGATACTGATGCCAAAAATGCAATTAATAAAATTATTGTCTGTCTGTCTGTCTGTCTGTCTGTATAACCGTTATAGAAACAAAAACTACTCGACGGATTTTGACGAAATTTGGTACAATTATTTATCATACTCCTGCGCTGGTTATAGTATACTTTTCATCACGCTACAATTAATAGGAGCCGAGCAGTGAAGGGAAATGTTAGAAAAACGGGAGAAATTACTCCATACACGCTAATCTTCGGAACTACTGGACGGATTTGATTGTTTTTATTTTTGTTGTATAGCTATTAAGTCTGGGCAACATATAGGCTATAATTTATAAATGGAAACTTGAACACCTGATGCAGAACTGCAATAGATCAGCTAAACTATAAGAGATACAAAAATAGCGCCATAGCAAAAATTGTTCCGCGTGATGAGCATTTTCTGCTGAGAAAATAAATTTGAAGATATGGAACACCTGATGTGGAACTCCAAGAGCCCAGCTACACTATTACATATACATTAATGACGTCTTAGCAAGAGTTGTTCAGCCTGATGAGCACTCCCTGTTGTCGTATAAAAACTGAAGATCTGGAATACCTGATGTGGAACTTATAGAGCCCAGCTACACTATTACATATTATATAAGAATGACGTGTTAGCAAGAGTTGTTTAGTCTGATGGGCATTTCCTGTTGACTTACAAAAATGAAAGATCTGGAACGTCTGGAATCGTCATGTGCGTCCCGTTGTTTTCCCGTCCCCAGGCTCTAAGAATTCGACATCAGACGTTTCAGATCTTCGATTTTGACGACCCCATTGTCGCTGGCATAAGCAACAGGATCCGCGTACGAAGTCGCTGGCAGAAGCTAGTATAAGAATAAAATTGTGAATTTTAAGTTAGGCAAGTTGTTAATTTATGCTCATTATAAATCAAAATAAAATTCGAATACAATCAAGTGTCAAGGTACATTCTTGACAATGTAACAAATGTTTGTTCAAAAAATAATGGGTGGTCGCGTTAACTTGTTTAACCAGTTGGTGGCAGACATGAAGTAACTAAACGAAGGACAGTCAAGTAGGTGCCATAAATGACAGTATTTTAAAGGAACAGAGGATTTACGCAAGTGCTGTCCGAGTGGAATGGCAATCCATTCTTAATAAACAACAAATGATTCCAAAACTTGACAGTACACAAGAGCAAGGTAAACAACAACACTGCTAGTACTTCAATAATGAAAGGAAATGGCAAGTGTTACGCTAATTAACGGAAACAAACAAACGGTGAATGAATAAAATAATAATAACTTAAAATATGACACCACACAAAACAGAACTGGAAAGTAAACCGTTCACGCGACGCGTTGCATTTTACATCGTAGTGTTCTTATCATTATCAATTAATTAGTATCCCAGGTGCGTGTATCGTCAACACTTCACTGCCATATGTCACATTTTCTTTGAGAAAATGCGGTATGCGGTTAACCTTAGTGTCGGAGGGGAATCCATTGATTTTTCGCGTTGCAAGTTGACGTCACTAACGCGACAGGCTGGCGGTGGCGGCGCGCGCCGGCTCGCGTCTCACCGGCGACTGGCGAACTGAACCTAGCCGAGAGGAAACGCTCGTTGCCATGCGGTCTCAACTTGCTCGCTCCCTTTGCTTGCCGTAGCCAGCCGTATTGTTGACCTTCCGCATCGATTGGCGTGTTCCTTGCACAGCTGATTTTTAATTGGGGGGGTAGGTGTACAGCAAGGACTTTCCGATATTCTACTTTTTAATTCATTCGCTAAGTCACAGACAACGCACAGCCTGAATTTCCCACATAAATGTTTCTTACATGTAAAATTGTAAAGTAAGTGAGCACTGATGAAAGATTTTCACAATTTCATTCCATAAGTAGATAGGGGATAAAAGATTACATGGAAGTTCGTAATTGAATTGAATTGAAACATTATTAAACGGCGGCGGCGCCTAAAAACGTGAAATTATTTAGTAGGTAAGTAGATTTGTACACAGGTAGTTTTGTGATTAATTCATCCTTTATAAGCAGAAAAATAATCTGCATGTTTTAAACGATAAGATCATCTTCACTGATAACACGTGATTATATTTTTTATCTTGTCTGTAACATGATGTTGATTGAACCCTAAATTGTAATATATAATTCTTACACAACTGCTATTTTTTTTTCGATAGGTATCCTCCCTTTGCCCATTCGCAGTATGGGAACCCTCAACACAAAGCAACTACGTTAAAATAATTATCTTATAGCTAATAAACAAATTATTGCTCCATAAGAAACGGCAGGCGTTCGTGCTTCGTTACTTTAGGATTTTAAGTTTTCGTTTATTTTCCCCTTTCATTTCATACTATTTTAACGAGACACATTGTAATCATAATTTAAGAATGATAGAGAAGAAATAAATAATAATAACAACTTTAATTTCTAAGATATAAAACACCCAAAACAAACATACAAGTGCCTGACAATTACTAAATAGCAATAACTATGCCAGATACCATACTGATGGCGTCATATTACTGCAGGCGTTTGATAAAATTTTAACTAACTTTTTTATTTTATCAACCGTTACAAAGACATTAATTAAACTTATTTAACTGCATTCTAACTTATATAAAACTGGACGAATAAAATAAAAGTTATTTAAATCTGGAGTTTAGTTTATTGACGTCGGCTATTTCAAAACACGTGTTTAGTCGCATACGTGATAATTGCTATCACCAATTCATAAGGAGGTGCTAAATCACAGACCTTACAAAGAAGGTCAGCAAATACCTAGCCATGAACTCCTCACTATATCATAGAATTTACACAAGAATTAGGAGCACAAACAATAAGCGTCGGGTTTATATTGTGGCATGCCAATGCTACATGAATATTCACACAGAGACGACATGAAAGTAAATAATAGTCGCAAATGAATAGGTAACTTTATAACTAGTATAAAGGTTTACGAAGAAAACATACGAGTACATTATTTTTCTAAAATATTTTATCTATAAGAAAATCAGATATAATTATAAGTAATATATACTAATATTGAAGAGTTTGTTTGGTTGAACGTGCTAATCTCAGGAACTACTGATTCGAATTGAAAAATGTGTTTATGTTGGATAATCCATTTAAAAAGAAAGGCTATAAAGCCTTTAAGCCGGCCAATAGGAGATGAGCAGTAGAGGTAAATCCAAGGGTAACAGCTAGTTATTTTTTTATAATACGTCTTGTCACCGTTTCCCTCGCATTAATTTAGAATTTGAAAATTAATTCAGGTCGTACAAGTGGCGACATCTATTATCATAGGAACATTATTGGTGTTTTTCTTGGTAGCAGTACTTTTTTCGGAAGGAAAAGTATCCCAGAAATTTCGCATATACCTATACGTTCTACAGTCGGCGGTGTAGAACGTATATGCGAAATTTCTGGATTTCAGGCTTGATTAAGTAATAATCAAACTACATACTTACTTTCTCATTTATAATATTATAAGTTAGGAGTGGATTAGGTTTAACAGCAACTAAAAATCAGTCTTAGTATAGATACAACAAATGTCTAATATTAATGAGTTGAGACGTGAATTGTTTAAGAATTCACACATGTCATTGAATCATGAAGTCAATGCTGGCCAACCTTGAATTGGAACGGTAAGTCAAAACACAAACTATGTAGTAGTATTGCGATGTTATCACGCGGGTTCCACGACGATATGCGTGGTCTTATATTTTCCTACAATGGGCATTGTTCATTTTTTTCAATATGTTGTAATTGAAAAACCATTTCTAGGAATAGCGTTACTAATCATTAGTAACCAATCAAAAATGAAAAATGTTCATATTTGATTGATATTTTTGATAAAATACGCTTGACCTTCCTTGCCCTTCAAGTGACGTTATTATTGGCTGTACCGTTTTGTATCGTTGCCTCAGACAATAAAAAGTAAGTGGCAAGTATTTTCAACAATCTGTCAAGTGTCAAATTAAAAATGTCAAAAATGTAAACAAATAATAGTGTTTAGTTTTTTATATATTTTATGATTATTTCTGCAACATGCCTCATAATCTGTTTATAAGATTTGCGAGAAAAGTGATGCCGTGATGTAGGCGTGTAATATTACAAGGTTTATAAAATGTACCTACTGTTGCGAAGATCATTTTGATGTAAGTAAGATATCAAAGCTTTAGATACCTTTGTATATTCATTAAGTTAATGCTAAAGTATTGCTCAGGAAAACGAACAATAATGTCACCTCGTCGACGACTTTCCGTTTTAAAAAACAAAAATAAAAACCGATTTCAAAAATTTATTGTATTTATATAGTAGGGGAGGCGAGGATTCTAATTTGCAGTTACTCGAGCATCATGGCGACCTATTGGATTTGAAAGAATATGTTCTAAAAAGAAAAAAGTTTCTGACAAGTTTTCTATTTTAGTGGGGGGGAGGGCGTGTAAACAGTTTTAAAACTGTAAAAAAAAAACAGTTGCACAGAAGTACTCGAGCGCGTCAGCTATTTACAGTGTAAACGCGCTTTTCTATTTCTGATAACCAATACATATTAATCGGACGATTAACTCGAGGGGGCTGTCTGTGGCAAGCGGTTGAAAATCCAAAAAAAAAGTTAATCAAGCGCGTCAGATATTCAAAGTGTATGTAAAGTAGACCTTAAAAAGTGTCGTATTAAAATGTCTGACGATTTGGATGTGGCACAAAGTAATAATTCATATTTCTATTGGTAAAAAAACGTAATCTTGAAATACTCGAGAGCGTTCCATTTTTTAGGGTTCCGTAGTCAACAAGGAACCCTTATAGTTTCGCCATGTCCGTCCGTCCGTCCGTCCGTCCGTCTGTCCGCAGTTTAGCTCAAAGACGCACAGTACTAGAGAGCTGTAATTTGGTGTAAATATACGGAATTGTTGTGCCGAAAAAGTGGTAAAATAAAATCTCGTAAAATATTTTTTTTTAGGGTACCTCCTGTACACGTAAAGTGGCGATGTATTTTTTTTTTCTCGCGTACCCCTTAGTGTGGGGTATCATTAAATAGGTGTTTAAAAAATATTGATAGTTTCCATTAACAATTTTTTGGTAAAAAAATTCGTTTGTGAAATATTAAGCTTTAAAGTGCTAAATTTTGCTCGACTCGAGTGTCCCCCCCTCTACCAGCTAAACGGTTATGTTTGGGGGTATGAAAAAATTCACAATAGTAGTATATATAACGAAGTTTAAAAGAAAATTATCATGACTAAGTAGGCTTTACAACTTTACGAGTTATAGTCGACCAACTTATAAAATGTACTTGGATAACATATTTTCTTAAACAAAATGTATCGGAGAACATGTTCATCAACTGCAAATGTAAGTTTGTCAACGTTATTTTTACAGCTTTAATAGGTATGTTTTTTGGGGATAGGTAGGTTTTTATCGTCAACTATTTTTAACTAACTTCAAAAAAGGAGGAGGTTCTAAATTCGTCGTAATCTTTTTTTTTATGTATTTTCCCCGATTTCTCAGACTCCTGGACCGATTTTGAAAATTCTTCTTTTTAAAATTAAATTCAGCGAATCAGTTTAGTTAGTTCGCATAAGTATTTTGATGGGCAACTACGGAACCCTACACTGTGCGTGGCCCGACACGCACTTAGCCGGTTTTTTTTAATTGAAACTAACACTGTAAAAATCATACTCACTAATTATCTGACGTTTTCCATGGGGCGATGTCGGTAGACTCGCGGAGAAAAGGTGAACTACCTGTTAGTTCGCAAGTATCGGTCGTGATTTAATGTCCGCCATCTTCAATGTACATAATCATATACAATTTTTTGAACGTAATTAATCTACCTTTTCGTAATCTGACTCGCTCAAGTATTTCTGTGGATCGATTTTTTTTTAATAATCTGGCGGGTTCTCCCACACAACCAATGGTGGGGACCATATGAAGGGTTGATACTTGGTACAGGTACATTAAAGGGTGCAAGATTTCTCCTTTATGATAATCTGATGCGCTGGAGTCACATTAAAATTCCCTCCCTGGGCTCCCCGACTAAGGATGTTAACTGACGTCTACTATCAGGAGAAAGTGACGTTGTGTTGTCAGGCAGTTTTTTAAATTATTCACTGGTGAGGCAACGGCACAACTTTTTGGTCAATGGTGACGTCAGCTACCTCAAAAATTAAAATATTAAAAATAAAAAAACTATTGAGCCAATCTTAAAAATATTCAAATTAGTTTCTCAAAACGCTCTAAATTTGCAGAAAATAAAATAAAATCGAATGTTTGAAAAATTAAGACAATCCCCATTGTTTTAGATATTTGCGCAAGCGTGTTGCCTGAATTTCATGTCGTCAATGACAAATAGTTTTTTCACCTCACCCGCTCGGAAAGATTCTATTTCTCATTCAAAATCTGAGCGCAAAACTCCATTTTGTGCTCTAGAGCACAAAGTGTTGTTTAAAATTCGAACACGTCTTGTATTCAATTGTTTTCTACTTTTCTACACTGACAGGCGAGCCGGCCCCCTACATTTCCTCGCTGTGTGAGGTGAAAAGTTGTGTGTTGCACTCGGCAGCAAAGTTTTTCTGCGTCTCGTACCTTTGAAAACTTCGCATCGCTCAGGATTCTATATTTGAACCGCTCGTTTCTCTCGCGGTTCAATCTTAGAATCCTTCGCTCGCTCAGTTTTCAATTCAAGTACTCGCGCCAAAAATCAACTTTGCAGCCTTGCATAACAAATAACTATAGTTTAAGATGATGAACTGTGATATTGTTTCTGATTGATGTAGTAGAATCTATGATTGCCTTTCAAGTGTTTCTATCAATGTTATTGATAAAATCATACTTCACACGTCACGTCATATTATAAACGTTAATGTTTGTTTGGATGGATGTTTGTTACTCATTCACGTAAAAACCACAGAATGGGTTTGGATGAAACTTGGTATACAGATAGTTATACATAATCTTGAATTACTATTTATAGGATATTTTTAATTACAATTTTATGTTCCGCGGATATGCGAACTCTAAAGGGGAAAGTATAAAAAGACTTACAGCCAGTCATGCCTCCCTCCCAGTTATAGAAATAAGTGCTACCCGTCCTTGTAAATAAGCCTATGTGCTCGCAAAGGATGCAACATTTTATCCTCTTGACACTGTTACTTTAGATTCGTAAGAGCCAAGGCAGTGAGTACCACTATACAGGCCTATTTGCAACAATATTTAGGACGAATTTTTCAACTGGGCGTAGATGGCTATCTCGAAAACTATGAGGACTATCAAAAAACGTTGAAAGGAGTCTCGAGGCCGATTTTGATGAAAAATAGAACTGCATCATTGGATTTTAGAAAAATCAATAATCCTGGCCAGGAATCGAAGCCGCTGATTTTGGAAACAAAATCACACCCTGTACTATTACCATAGGTCGGAATTAGGTGTACTAACGCTGCGAAAGAATAAAGTGGATATGCCCGAAATCTCGGAATTACTTTTAAAGAGCAGAAAAATCCCGTGATTTATTAAATGAAAAGTTATTTAGTTTCAAACTATTTATTTGTCTTATCTATCTCTGATGTTTTTATTATTATCATTTATTTGTATGTAGGGGAAAGGTGTACGAGATGATCCGTCGAGGCAAGATGATCCTTTGATATTGCAACGAAGCCAGTAGCGTCATCTAGTTGTTTTTAATGGTAAAACGTAGTCCCCGATATTCCCCCGCCTCAGTCAAAAGTAGTGGTGTCGAGAGTGACAATTAAATTTTTTGAGAAAAAAAACAAATATTCCGTTACTTTGATCTAAGGTAAGGGTGAGTTGAAGTTTATGTCTAATTTGTTCTAGGTACTTTATTACTAGGCTGTGGTATAAGTTAGCTTTGAAAATTGCTCTATTTTGTTTTTTTAATAGCATGGTAACAGTTGAAAGCACATAGTTTAAGTTATCGAACATTGAATAAAAAAGTTTATGTTGGGGCAAGATGATTATGTTACCGGTGTACAAGATGATCCCCACGGATCTTCTTGTAAACCGGTAACATACCTACTATTACGGGGATATTTTTAACCTTTGTATGTTATTATGTTTAAGTTCATATATTTTTGGTTTAAGACTATGCCTCGTAATTATAAAAAAAACTAAACGCGGATTGTGGTCAGAACACTCCATGATCAAAGCACTGGATGCTGTTAAAAATGGCAATCCATATAGCACAGTTTGGATTGCCTGTATTATCACTAAAAACGCGGGCAAAAGTCAAAAATAAGGTGGCTGTCAGTACAATCAAACATATAGGTGAAAAAATAAACCGAGATTATGGTTTTATGTGGGTTATTCTCTTCCTGGATCCTGGGATCATCTTGGACACCGGGGTGTACAAGATGATCCTTTGACAACGTTTTAAAAATGTGTTTTTTTAATAGTAAAGCATCGAAAAAATCAAAATTTTGAGTATGCCAACAATAAGATAAATAAATTTACTATGTATATACGTATTTACATTCGCGCTAAGTAGGATATCTTTTAATCTACAAGCAATCTCCCTTAAGGGAATCATCTCGTACACCTTTCCCCTACTAGTATAATACTGTTTTCCACACGAGATTGTCTGTTAGAAATCCCGAGAAGATCCGTATTAATATCAACATTTCGATGCAAGTACCAAAATAACTCTAACTAATATCATAGGAACCTATGATTATTACACCATTCGATATTGTTCCTAACAAGAATCAAATTCTGGGAAGTAATCACTGTTACCTGATGAGACAGTCCCTCAACCACGGGAGATGGCCACATCCTCAGTTGGAAAAATAGAAATTAAGATCTAAATAGCAGTACTTACTAAGCAGGGGGAAGCGGCCGGAGGAGTGCTTGCCGAGCGGGGTGCTGCTGGCGCTGATGTCGCTCTGCGAGCTGTGCAGGCTGCTCTTGCCGCTGCCCGCCGCCGAACCCAGCTCCATGCGCATACGCATGTGGCGGCTGTATAATATGAAAGATAATTATGATAAACAAAATAATACGAAATAAGCCAATATTGTTGATCCTTTTTTTTAGCGTGGTAAAATCATCAAATGAGTCCTCCCACCCAGGGCTGAGCGGGACGGACTGTCAGACTCGTACTGTAAAATACACGGTGTCCTTCAATAGCCCTTTACGTTCCGGGGTCACAGTAATTCGTGAGTCCCACTACCCCGGCAGACAATATTGTTAGTCCTACGATATTTATTGAAAAAAGTCTACGAAAGATCCTAATCCTAAAATATAAGTTAGTTCATTTTGCTAAAGAGATTATGAATTGGATGGCGACGCATAAGGCAATTGAGCGGATATGGTGGAGTCTGATAGTTTATTTTACTACACCTTGAGCGATTCAATATACTGGATTGTTACAAGATGTACTTACAGTATCGCCAATTATTGTGATGTTGATGAGTTGGAGTAGAAGATTTTATTTCCGTAAATATTTTCTCTAAAATAACAAGCCTGTTTTACATAAAAAAAAATATAATAGTCGAAACTTGCTATCGAATATAGTAAGTTTACAGTTTCAAAAAATCCAAATTTCTGAATTACAATTTAACGTTTTCATTCATCAATTCTATAAAAATTAGTATTCGGTGATAACATATTAATAACATTAACACCGAGTTTGTTTACACAAAGTAGTGTAAGTAAGTCTTTTAGTAGTCCAACTACCGCGAATTATTTTAGAAAGTAAACTGCTAAAATAGATTTATGCTTATGATGCAAGTGTCACGCTCGTTTATTTGGAAGAATTTCAATTCTAAATATTAATAATAAGATCCTAATAATTTTCAAACAAATTTTTCCACTTCCACTGCGCTGTATTTTCTATTCTAAATAAACCTAGTATGTTACATCATATTGTTACACAAGTGTATAAACTAACACGTTATTAATGATCACTCACCTTTTAGGTTTCACGTTGTTATTTGTAGATTTTGAGCTTAACATTCTACTGACACTACACGAAGTTTGAGATCGTTGTAATGAAAAAGAGCAGTCCACCTTCGACTTTATATCTTTAAAAGATTTTATCTTGTAATCGTTCTTTGTTTCTATAGCGTTCTTTTTCGCCAAATTCTCTCTTCTCTCGATCTTTTTCGTAGTTTTCGGACTACTCTGTACGCTGTTATCAGCATCAGTCTTTCTGTTCGCCAGCATACTCTTCAGTTTACTTGGCACATCACGCTTAGGCATTTTGTACTTTTTTAAAGTAAAGCTTCTCTTTTCTTCTTTATTTTTTTCTGTACATTTCATATCTTTCACACTGTTCAACGAATTCCTTTTGCTAGTATTTTTTGGTGTCTCGTCATCATCGATTACGTGAGACGTATCCGATTTATGGTCATCCAGTGTATCTTGCAGTGGTGAAAAATAAGCGTTCAAATTCCCTGTGCTAGCATTTTTCTGACTACATTCTGATCGAGTGGAAGGGGTAGACCCATCAGGAGACATGTCATCGATGACGTTTAAGAACACAGGAGATGTACGATGATTTTCAAAGTCAGTGTACACTCCACTTGACTCCATACAAGAGTCTTCGTTTCTGTTGACAATGAGAGGTGGGTTACCATTTACTTTTTTTCCACCATAAAGAGCTCCATCAATAACCTGAGCTCGGCGATCGCCTCTTTGCATGTGGTCATCTAGCCCATCGGCATCACTTTCTGTGAAGAAATCCGAATCAGTCATGGGATCTGCTCTCCTAGCCACGGGCACATTCTGCCAATCCATTTCAATGGCATCTTCGCGGTTTTCAATAGAATGATCTGCTCCCCTGCTCACAGGCCTGGACATTTCACCATCACCTTGATAACCATCTAAACTTGTAATACTAGTAATACTGGTTATGAAACTATTAGAAACTTTAGATGTTTCCATAGATTTCGGATAGTCATTTTTACCATCAGAATAAGTCTGCGAGTCATGCAATGTTGATGCAGAAAACTGAGAGTACGTACTTATTTCACCATGAATTTCTGAACTGTCAAGTGGCAAGTCTTCCGGCGACGGTGTTTGTTCAATCCTGTTGGTAATTAAAATATTTTCATGTTTACAATCTAGAGCTATTTCTAAATTGGCAACATTTTCTGCAATAGAGCTAACTGGCTCCAAGATGCTACTGTGTATAGAGGGCATGAATTCTTCATCTATTAGATTCGAAGACAACTCGTCCTTCCCTATTGTGACATCTTGAGAAGGTATATCGAAAGTCCTTGAAGTAATGGACAATGGTTCTTGAACTGACGTTGTCTCACTGCATTTATGAGCTGGAGAATCAAAGGATGTAACTGAATTGTGATCTTCATTATTCATGATTGTTTCCAGGCTTACAATGGGAGCCAGTTGGCCTTCAAACACACATCTTTTATTCTCTAAGCTATCAAATCCATCATTTTGTATCGTTGATGCTGCCGAGTTACTTTCAGTCTTATCAGTCGATGGGGTATCACCATTGTCTGGAGATATTTTACTTTCATTACTATCACAGAAAATAGGTAGACCCTCCACTGTAGGCGAAAAAGCGTTTTCTAAATAACATATATCATCCATTTGGTCTGGAGTTAAAATGCCTAAGCTATCGTCCAGTGAGTTCTCTTCGTTGGTCCTACTCAATGAGTTTTCATTAGGACTCAAATTAGATTCAAATAATCGTGGATGTACATGTGATTTTAACTGTAAACAGAGATCAGATCTGGAATGTGTGTTAAAAGTCTTCTTTGTCGGAAAAGTAAACTCGTTTTCGCAAGAGTATTCAAATTCTCTCATTTGTTTTTCGTCGAAATTCAGTACGTTCGGTAGCCTGTCTGCGCTCTTGTTGATAGGATTAATTAACTTCTTAAATGTTTGTGAGTTCGTATCACTCAGCACCTCTGATTTTGGTCGGTTCCAAACATTCACTGATGTACTCTCGTTAAATGATGTGGAAGGATCGGACTGTAGATCAAACAACAAACTGTATGGTCCAGACTCATCTTCATCTTTCTTGTCAACCAGATGTTGTGTAATATCATTAATTAGTCCTTTTGTTTTCTTATCAACTTTATTGCTATCCTGTTTTTTCGTTATTTGATTCAGTTTTTCACGCAAATCTAATATTCTAGGGTTTTGCTCAATTACTTTTTCCAAATTCAAGCTCATTTTTGGTATGAATGATGTATAAGCCTTACAAAAAACGGGCTCTTTTATATCATTTTTAATTTTTGTAACAGCATGAGACTTTTCTGAAATATCAGCAGTTCTTGCAATATCAAATGATTTTAGCGTTTCCAAACTTTTCAATTTTGAGGCGGAGTATACTCCTCTTAATTCTAATGTTCTTAGCTTGCCATTCTTATCCACTGGAATCTGAAACAGAGATAAATAATCGACATTAATTCTAATATCATTACTAAAATACGGATGGTTTCTTCAGTAGGTACATTTAAATTAGTGAACCTGCTGTCAATGAAACACTGATAGCTGATCAACCTTTTAAACTAACCTTTTCATAAAGTTCAAGTTAGATAAAAAAGACGATTGCCAAAACGGCAAACAAAACACCCGGAATACGGATTAAATTAAAGTCAGTTATGAGGTATCTTTAATCTAATTAAGTCTTCAAGTAGTAAGTCATGATTCATAGTACCAATTACGCTAATGCTCTAAACTTGGAACTGTGCTCAACTGCTGCGCACTCCCTATTGTCTGCTCATCACGGTTCAGAGAGCGGTCACGCATGGTGCTTTCCATGCATACACACTGCTGTGGGGGCACGTGTACTTACATTGCATTGCAATGTGTATTTATTTTCTTCATTGAAGTAAGGTCATCCTGTATAATGTAGCTCTAGTCTACCTTCACCATTCCATCATATTACCACGGTTTGGTAACGCGAAACAACATTTCACTGTTATATTTTAAGCATAAAATGTCACGATTTTTAAATTACACCAAAATTATCGTCAATGCTCATTTCCCAGAAAAACTTTATTTGACGCAAAAACACTACAAAAAACACAAAAGAGAGGTCGTTACTCGTAGGCGAGGCATCATCATTCATCGTACACGATAGAGTGTAAAAAAGTCTACATGTTATTGGAGCGCAAAGTCACGAATGAACACAACGATACCAGGAATCTTTGACACCAGCATTCATTCCAAGACAACCGGCACTTCTCAACCTGATTCCTCTCACAAACACAACTGCTCATTCCCACTCATTATTACACACTAACTTGGTCTAGTTTTATTAACTTCGTCTTTATTGTGAAAAAATTCGTTCGTGTTTCCACGTCGAAAGCGGATTTCGTACTGAACCTGTGAAATAATAACACTGTCGTCGTTTTAGATACACATAGCTACCAGTTTTACGATGAAGTTACTATTATCGTGTTAAATAGCCGCAGTACCATATCTAACGTGGATGTATAAACCAAGTAAAATGCTTGTATTAGTTTGTACATTGAACGTTGCTCAACCGTCAAAAGGAATTAACTTTTCACAATGCCAGTACTTCGGTCATTTTCCCTCGAACGGTAATTAATACTTCAAAACGTTACGTTAAAACAACAGTGAACCAAGCTACAACGAGTCTTGTGTAATATTTTATGCTTTTTTATTTTTCATTAGACGTTTTACAAATCAGTGACTATTCTCCAGTTATAGTAGGTATCGCGTTATCTACGATTGGTTTATTTTGCAATGTTCTTATCACTTAACTGTTCCACAAAGTCAACGTTCACGCCTCGTAGATTAGATATTATAGATGCTTTTCTATGTTTTAACACATGTTATCAATGAACTGCCGCACAGTTAATTAGCAAAATCGGTTTAAAATACCTACTGAACATTATTGCTCCTTCCGACGCTGAAGATGACAAACAAAAACATTTAAAATACTTAATCATGAGATCAACAATATTTTTATTTAAAAAGCTGAGCGAGTGTGCGAGGACAATTATGTTAATTTACGTACTACGAATACATGCTGAATGTAAACATAATACTGAAAGGAGATCATTTATAAAACTGTGTTGTTTAGAAATAAACAAGAACTGTTCAGTGCTGATTTTATCATGTTGATGTATGAAAATAATGTAAATAGCCACCTCATACGATTGTGCGTAACGTAGGTGTGATAAATCAGTCGCCACATTAATTCATTGAATGTGAATTTCTACTCCCTGCCACCTTCTCTATGGGATACTCTTGAAAAATCTGAATAAATTTCCATCAAAAATCATACAAACTATTGACCCTAAAAGCAAAACTTAGACGTGTCGAATTTCGCAAATCCCGTCTAAGTGAACATCTTCCTTTCAAAAAGACACCCCATGCAATATTTTAAGTTCCTAGCACTTGTAGTTCCTGGGATTTCATGGTGACCTTTCTTTCGTCGATTAGGACAAACAGTTATTAAGTACCTAAATAATCCTTACCGTGACCCCGGAACATAACAGGCTACTGAAGGACACCGTGGATTTTAGTCAGTAGAAGTCTGACAGTCCCTCCCGCCCTGCCCGGGGCTGGAGGACTCATTTGATGATTTTGCCACGTAAAAAAAAAAAAAAAAAAAAAAGAAGTACCTAAATAATGGAGAAAGAAAAATGGTGAGCACTTCTACGTAAATGTTGATAATATGTTGTAATTTCAATATCAGTATAATACTGAATCATCAATGAAAGGTAGGCAAAGACTTCGCAGAGTGAAGGGTAAAGCCCCTACAAAACTAACGCAATGAAAATCGATTCAAAGAGACTCCCGAGTTAATGGTACATGCACCAAAGCAATTTTATGAGATAGGTAGGTACTTTACTCTTTTTATTGATGATTGGCTATTTAAATTGATATTGAACATCAATCTGCTAACAATTGCCGTTTTTTCTTGTACTTAGGTAGTGTAGGTCTTGGTACAGACAGACGCGTAGACCCTGTCATATCAACCTACCCAAATCTGTCAAACTTCATATTGTCAGGCTAAAAAAGGCAAATTTGCCAAATTACTTAAGAGTGTATATTCCGAAAGCTGGCAACGTCGCAAATGGTTGTCAAATATTAACAAGTTTTAATTAATTTAGCATTGTTACTGTATGAAAATAAGAAATATGGCTCTGTAGTGCACTAAAAAAATGATAAGGGAATGCAATAATTAATATCGTAACACCGAATATATAGTTTTAGATGTATAAAAAGCATTTGGAAGCTTTCCAAATGCCTTTTATGCACCGGAAACGGTTACAACATCAAATTCAGTGTTTTAATTGCATTCCTATATCATTTTTTTAGTGCACTACAGAGCGATATTTCTTGTTTTCATACAGAAAATTTGCCAAATTAATTAAAACTTATAATTATTTGACAGCTTTTTGCGACGTTGCCAACATTCAGAATATGCAGCCTTAAGTTGTTCTTACTTGAGAGTTTGTAAAATATTGTTATTTGTCATATTTAAGGTTCCGCACTTTAGACGTTTTTGTTGCCTATTTCGTGTTCCGTTCCTGCAGACAAACCGTGGAAACGGTTTTGTGGGGCATTGATCTCAATTATAATGTAATGTAATGTATTTTAGTAATGAATAAATAAAATAATAAAGCTGAAGACTGTTTGGTTGAACGCGCTAATCTAAGGAACTGCTACTTAGTTCGAAAATTCGAACTGAAAAAATATTTTTGTGTCGGATAGTCTGTTTATTGAGGAAGGCTATAGGCTATAATTATAACATCACGCTATGAACAAAAAGAGACAAGCAGCGGATGAAAACGCGGGGAACAGCTAGTTTATTTAATAGATTTTCAACTTTATCACAAAAGAACAGACACGGGTATATTGATATGCTTGCCTGTACTTCACGTTAATGAAAATGGTCTGGTTTAGGTACGTCATTTCGTCCGCATTATGACACTTGGTCGGTGGTGCACGCCCGCGGCGACGGACGTCGCAAGACGATCTCCGGCCACCGTAGGCGCGGGCATGCGGGCAGCGAGTAAAGGGCAACTCGCTGCCCGACCATGGACCATGCCCGGGTCGACGGCGCGTTGTGTCCCACGCGCGCCTCAAAGAGCGTCATAATAATGACGGGGCCCCCCTCTCAGAGGGCCAAAGCCTGCCGGGGCCGCGGGATTATTTCCTTACCGTGACCCCGGAACATAACAGGCTACTGAAGGACACCGTGGATTTTAGTCAGTAGAAGTCTGACAGTCCCTCCCGCCCTGCCCGGGGCTGGAGGACTCATTTGATGATTTTGCCACGTAAAAAAAAAAAAAAAAAAATTATGACACTTGGTACGTTACTGAGTGTGTGACCTTACTTGGTGATCTAATAATGGCGGATGATGCTAAATGTATCTAATTCAATCTCCAGCAATCTACCTGTCATCGCGGCTTGAAATAATGTAGATATTATGATAACATAGCGGGTATTCCATTACCTTTATATTTTATTTTTTAAACAAAACGTTGCCTATTTCATGGGTGCGCTTACAAACATAAAAACACTCAGACCCGGAACAACTACTTGTAGGTCATACAACTATTTGTTCCGTCCGGGGATCGAACCCGCCATGATACGTTGTGTAGCAGTCATTCGCTCAGCCACTGCGCCAACCTACTGCCAAATACCGTATTATATGTATGATAGACAAAAACTTATGGATTATGTACCACAGAAGCAACACGTTTGCATTAAAAAAATAAATCACATGGGCCTTTAACATAATTATTGAATTGTGAGTTTACTACGAGGTACACTTTGCATAACCCAGAGGAGTGATGTTGTGTCAATAGAAATTACGTAATTTACTAACCACAAATAATAAAAATAAAAAACCGGCCAAGTGCGAGTCGGACTCGCCCATAAAGGGTTCCGTAGCAGCAACATAGTTACAGGCGGGGGATACACATTTTACACCTTTGGAAGTGTTTCTCGCGCAAACTGATCAGTTTAGAAAAAAAATGACATTAACAACCTCAACATCATTTTTAAAGACCTATCCATAGATACCCCACACGTATGGGTCAAAAAACATCTTGAGTTTCTATTCTAAGTAGGTATGTAAAACAAATTTTGGGGGGTTCCCCCAAAATTTGGTTCTGTTTTATTTTTGTTTGAAAATCCTAATGCGGTTTACATAATACATCTACTTACCAAGTTTCAATAGGATAGCTCTTATACTTTCGAAGAAAAGTGGCTGTGTCATACGGACGGACAGACAGACAGACATGACGAATCTATAAGGGTTCCGTTTTTTCCATTTGGCTACGGAACCCTAAAAATAGTAGACTTGTGGTGTGCGGTGAAATCAATTCGTTAATATCGAATACTAGCTATTCGCCGTGGTTTTAAGTCCGCTGCGACTCATATTGGTGATAGCGTGATGTTATTTATAGCCTATAGCCTTTCTTAATAAATGGACTATCCTACACAAAATTTGATTTTTTCAATTCGAACCAGTAATTTCATAGCACGTTCAATCAAACACAAAATCTTCAGCTTTATAATATTAAATTAATATACATATTTAACTAGAGATATAATTATAATTATTATACAGAATTTCTTCTAATAATACATCAATGAAGAATAAAAATTAACGATAGGTGTGTAAGCGTATTGATTATTACAATCTGTCAAGTTATTACATTACAGATAGTCAGATACGTTACACATTAGTACCTAAGACCGGTGTCAAAGGTGACTTGATAGTATTATACAAGTAGTATCTGGGTCATTCAAGGCCCGCATAATAATAATAATATTATTTACATGAATAATTATTATTTGTAGCAAAAAAAACGTTACGTAAATATTAAATTAAGGAAAAACCAATAAATAACCGGGCAGACCTGGGAAGTGAGCCCAAAAGCTCTTGCTCAACAGTCGCGCCTGCGACCATTCGACAATAGGGGGCTTCACGAGCGCACGAGTTTCACTTTGCGAGTTTTAGCCGTCAGTGGCGCTACAAGCGCATAACGTAAACAACGTTCAAGTGTAGCTTCGAGTGTGTAGTTATATTATCTTTGGTGTAGTGTATGTCAAGTTAATCATCCAGTAAATGACATCATGCGCTGGTAGCGCCATCTGAGTTGAGCTTTGCGTGAAACCTCCCATTGAGGCAAAAATAATAATAATATTGATTCTTATTATGATTACAATTACTTACCGCCTACGGCTTACGTAACGTAGTACTCAAAATAGACCCTACGCCTACGAGCTACGAGGTCTACGCTACGGCTACGGCGTAGCAACATTTTTAAACTTTCATTATTATAACATTTATTCAATTAAATCCCTAAAAGTCCTAGGTCAACAAACTTTCTTCAGAGACTATTTAAAGTTGCTTTTCCGTATATTTTATGTAATGAAACAATAAATGGTTGTCTGCATAAGAACGAATGCAAGCAAAAATAAAATTAGAAACTCAACAACCTACTAATTCACGAGTATCTTGCATTCGTGAGAACGTTCAATTAGTATGTAAGAACTAAAAAAAAACTTATTCACCCGTTAGATGGTATCGTAGATAGGTATTCAGAATTTAAGATCGTGCGAAAATACTTTGAATTTTCCTTGAGGCAAACAATGACAATCTCTTAGTAATACAAAACATATTTCTATAGTTTACTTATTTATTGTGCTGTTTCTTTATAACATCGTGTTGTTAATAATCTCAGCTAGATCTGTGTGTAAGTAGGTATATTCAGTCTTTATCAAAACCTCATTAAACATTTAAACCAGTTCAATATTTCTTAATGTTTTTTATACTTAGTTGATTTCTGATACGTGCCGCTTAAGGCCAATATCTTGCATACCAAACAAATATCATGCATTTAAATTAATATAAAATGATGAACACGAAAAGGCCATTTTAATCTAGATGTGGAAATAAAATCGAAGTGTATTAAAATAAAGAACCATAAAGCTGCAATTTGCTTATTAATTAAACCTTGAGACGTGACCTGTGTAGAGCTGCTAGTTTTATTTAAATTGTTATTCTGATTAGGTATCTATTGTAATCGTGAGAATTGGGTAAGACAATACTGGCAACAATAATATTGACTTTTCAAACACGTTAATTTCCAGTTCACTGCAATGGGTACTCAGGCGATCAATATGATATGGGTTGCGACAGACAATTAAAATTGATGGGTATAATGCCGTAACCTTGGGGCTAAGAGGACTGTCTAGCAATACGCCTTTTGCTTCACAAAGTTCTCGAATAGCTCCAAGAAATGTGAAAATGAAAACCTGTACGCTAAACATGCAGTGTTGTTGAAGCCAGAACAATGCAAGAATAATATCAATCTCGAACAATATGACATTAAAGAAACATCAATAAGTGATGATCACTCCAGGAAAGCAAGATATCTTTCTCTGTCTGAATTAATTTCAATATTATCCAATGTTAAATAAGAAGTGTTAATTGTACACAAAATAGAAAGCTATTACACGGCTTGACATCACACATGTCGACTGCGTCACATGACCATTGTAATGTCAAACATTATCATAACTGCGTAAAACGCTGGTCATCATTTGCAGACCGTAGTCATTACATAAATTAGAAATTATTTGACTTTTTAACTTCCACAGTTCACGGCAAAATCAACAACTCATTCATACGAGTAGTGTTTTGGAATATTCCGTGCCAGTCTTGTATGGTGAGAATAGAATAATGTTTTAATTTTAACCTATCTTGTTTCAAATCAGCATATTGATCAGCAGATTATAATAATATGAGTGAGCACCTATCTAAACTAGCCTTGATTTCATTATTATCAGAGAACTTTGAAGAAATAATAATGATTGCAAAGTGCAATGACGCCAGCAACAGACCTGCGCCAGGCCACTCATGTCTGATGTCATGTAGTAAAAAATGGCGATCCAAATACCTATGTTATATCTTTGGAGGATATAATGGTGCCAAATTAAAGTCCCGAGAATCGCTTAATACAATTTAATAAAAAGGGTTGTGTTACAAGGCTGGTGGTCGACGGGCAAGTGACGATGACAATTCGTTTTCTTATAACTAGCACTTTGCGCCTGCAAATATTATTATAAAAGTTTATCATAGGACGCGTGTGATTGCTAACACATTTGGTAAGGCGTTAAAGCCTGAACATATTCCCGGCTATTGAAAGATCTCTTTCAATCCTTAAGTTCTTCTGCTGTGGGAAGTCTGCAGAGCCGTACCAGCGAGCGTCGCACGCAGCCCTTGTTGGTGTGAATGTCTGCCACCCTGGATATACCATCAGGTCCAGGTATAAGGCGAAGAACGCGTCCCATTTTCCATGCAAGAGGGGGTGCGTTGTCATCTGCTAGGAGCACCATATCTCCTACCTCTAGCTTGGAAGTATTGGCTCGCCATTTGGTCCTCTGTTGCAATTCACAGAGATATTCTTTTTGCCATCTTCTCCAAAAATGATGCTGTGTTTTCTCCAATCGTTGATACCGCCGCAACTGACTTTCCTTGACGTCTTCAAGGTTAGGTGTCGGCAGACCGGTCAACGGCCTCCCAATGATGAAGTGCCCTGGAGAGAGAGGTAGGAGGTCGTTAGGACTGGATGAGAGGGGACACAAGGGACGGCTATTGAGTATCGCCTCCACTTGTGTAAATAAAGTTGAAATTTCTTCAAAAGTGAAGTGGCTATCGCCAATAACACGTTTTAAAAAGTATTTTGCCGATTTAACCCCGGCTTCCCATATGCCACCGAAATGAGGACTGTAAGCCGGAATAAATTTAAATGAAATTGATTGTTGACCTGCAAAATCAGACAGAGGTTCGTGGTGATCTCTTAGGAACGCCCCTATTTCTTTAGCGGCAGCCACGAAATTGCCTCCGTTGTCGCTGAATATTTCCGTTGGCCGGCCCCTACGAGCGATAAACCGCCTAAGCGTCATTATAAATGCCTCCTTTGTTAGGTCGCTGACAGCTTCCAGGTGGATGCACTTATAACGCAAACAGACAAAAAGACATAAATAACATTTAACTACACGACTGCCACGGCCTTTACGGTTGACAATATAAAATGGGCCGGCAAAGTCCAAGCCAACAGATATAAAGGGATAGTCAGGTGTTATGCGCTGGGCCGGTAAATTACCCATTTTAGGTTGTAGCGTTGCGCCTCGCAGTCGTCTACATCTTACGCAATTGTTGACCGTGCGCCTCGCAAGACACCTACCATTTATTGGCCATACCGTTTCTCGCACGGATGCCAACAACAGTTGCGGACCAGCATGCATATTATTTAAATGTTCTTTTTTGAAATATAATTTAGTCAACCTGTGTGAAGCGTGAAGCAAAATCGGATGTTTCTTTTCAAAAGAATGCGCGGACGCGTCTAGTCGTCCACCCACTCGAATTAATTTATATTCGTCTAAGAACGGCGATAACGATAACAATTTACTTTTGTTATTTAAAGGTTTACCTTTCATTAATGACTCGTATTCAATAGGGAACATCTGGCTTTGAGAGATAACGCATAGCGAATAGAATGACTCACGCAGCTCATTAGCCGACAATATACCTATGCGCTTATTATGTTTGTTTTTAAGGTTAAAAATAAATCTACGAACATAAGCAAATGATCTTTGTAACTTAGTTAAAGATGAATATTTCTCAAAGTCAATGACGGATTGGTCAATTATTGCCGAATGATGTACTTTGAATTCAGGTATATCTTCCGACTCATTGACGGTTAGTTTAGGCCATTCGGATTCATTTTTTAATAAAAAGTTAGGGCCTGTCCACCACAGCGCCATTGATATAAGGCGTTTAGCATCGACTCCTCTTGATATTAAGTCAGCAGGGTTAGAATCGGTCGGAACATAACGCCAGGCTGAAGTGGAAGTTAAATCTTTGATTTCACTAATACGATTGGCTACAAACACCTTCAACTTACTGATATCGCTACGAATCCAACACAATACTACTGTTGAATCGCACCAGTGTACTATTTTATCTGGTTTATACCGGATCGAATTAATTACCGATCTTGTGAGTTTAGCAGCAAGTAAGGCCGCACACAGTTCTAGGCGCGGTATGGTGCTAGGTTTCAATGGAGCCACTTTTGACTTCGCGCATAATAATCTAACAGTGACGTCACCGTTGTGACTAGTCGTTTTCATGTAAATACACGCACCATACGCGTTTTGTGAAGCATCGCTAAACGAATGTAACTCGATGTATTTATATGAGTCTCCTAGAACTAGTCTTGGCACTTTTAAAGTGGACAAGTACTTAATATTTTCAGAAAAATTAAACCAATCATCTCTTATCTCGGGAGGGACTGGCTGATCCCAGTCCAGTTTTTGTTGCCAAAGTTTTTGCAACATAATTTTTGGTATTATTACAACTGGACTTAGTAAACCTAGTGGATCAAATATTTTGAAAGCATTTGACATGATAAATCTTTTTGTTATTATTTGATTACTTTCATGTGAAAATCCCTTTATTGGAAAGTGTAATGTATCGCTAGAAGGCGTCCAGCCCAACCCTAGCGTACTTGAGGACTCGCTAAAAATTAACTTATCTTGTTCATTCACAATAACATTATCAAAAATGGAAGGATGATTCGTTTTAAACTTTCTTAAATTAAAACAACCTGACTTTAGTGCTTCAGATACAGCCTTATGTATATATATTAATTGCTGTGAATCATTCGTTCCCGTTATAAGATCATCAACGTAGTGATCCTTCTGAATAATTTCTTTAATGAGGTCATCACTTTGTTCCTGCCCTACCTGCCACAGACAGCGCGTGCTTAAGTAACTTGCGCTCGCTGTTCCGTAGGTCAAAGTATTGAGCATCAGTGTCTGAATTGGTTCGGATTCCTCTCCCCTCCATAATATAAGCTGTAAATGCCTATCATCTTCGTGCACCAATATTTGGCGATACATTTTTTCTATATCGCCGGTGAGTAAGTACTTGTACTGCCTAGACCGTATCAAAATAGAAAACAAAGTATCCTGTACATTTGGACCCACCATTAATATGTCATTCAGTGAACACCCGGAAGTGGAGGGAGCGGAACCATCAAATACTACGCGAAGTTTAGTTGATTCGCTTTCCTGTTTCAGAACTGCATGATGACACAGATAATAACTTGGGCTTAAGCTACCATTTACATCTAACACTGTTAAATGTCCTAATTCTTCATATTCTTTAATGAATTTAGCGTATTCTACTTTTAGTTTATGGTTTCGTTTTAACCGCTTTTCCATATTAATAAAGCGTCTTTTAGCTAACTTGTAAGTATCACCTAGACAATCAGCAGTGTCTTTAAGCGGTAATCTTACACAAAACCTACCTGTATTGGTTCTTGTTGTGTGAGCGCGAAAGTGTTTTTCACATTCATTTTCATTGTCACTCACAATCGATTTTCCTGGAATTTCTTCCAAATCCCAGAATTTAGACAACATTTTATCAAGAACCTCGTTCTTGCCATTGTCTTTGGAAACTATGCCATGATTGCAGTGTACCCTTTTTTGCGGCATCACTGACTGAATTGGACCGGATACTATCCATCCTAATTGAGAACTTCTTAACTTAGGATTATTGACTCCTAAGGAAAGCTGTTCATTGCCTAAAATATCCCAGAATAGGTCCGCACCTATCAAGACATCTATGTCAGCTGGCTGATAAAACATGGGATCAGCCAACTGGATATTTTCAGGTAATTTCAGTAAACTAACATCGACGGGGATCTTTGGTAATCGGCCCGTCAGTTCTTTTAAAACAAGGCATGAGCAATTCATACTAAATTGACTATTTATTGACTGTAATTTAATATTACAGGTTTCAATAATATTTGTTACTGATGTGTTGCCTATGCCAATGACCTTTATAGTGTCGATTGGCTGAGACTTTAATGATAATCTGATCTTTAGGGACTCAGTTATAAAAGATGATTGACTGCCAGAATCTAATAAAGCACGAACTTTGACCTTTTGCTGATCAAATGGATTCAGTACCTCGACCATGGCAGTTGACAATAAAATTTGACTTGCATTTTTATCACAATAGCTTGCTACTATCTCACCTGGTACCTCGACCGTGGTGAGCTGGTTTACTAACGTTGGCGGACGGTGTAGCAAACTGTTATGCCTCTCATTGCAATCAGGCTCTTGACAAGACCTGAAGCGACAGTCCTTTACAAAGTGACCCTGCCTTAAACAATTTGAACACAACTTATATTTTTTAACTTCCGTCATTCTTTCATCAATACTTTTAGATTTGAATGTTGGACAATCATAGATTCTATGACCTTCATCACAAATAATACATAAAACTCCTTTATTTTTATTATTATTATTGCTAGTACTTGCAAATGATTTAACTACATTATCCTGACCCTTTCTTTGACCGTAATTATTATGATTTGACTGTTTATTATTGGGGGCAGAACGCTGAGGAGTTGCAGGACCTTTCGAAGCCATAATATTATCAGAATGATTGTTACTACGGTTTGCAGACTCGAGTACGTTCGCGCGGTCTGTGATAAATTTAAAGAATTGTTCCAAATTCGGTTTTGCATTTGGTATTTCATTGCGATACTCCTCCCATTTCTGCAATGTTTGACTATCCAACTTAAATGACAGTATGAAGATAATCAAAACGTCCCAATTATCTGTTGGTTGTCCTAGGCTGACCAAAGCGCGTAAATTTTTTCTAATATGATCAACTAAATATCTTAAGGATCGCTCTGACTCACGAGGAAGCTGCTTAATATTTAATAATGAATTAAGATGATGATCGATTAATATTCTGCTATTATTATAACGGTCACAAAGCAACTTCCAGGCTTCGGTGTAATTTTTTGCAGATACTTCGAGATTAGTAATAATTCTGGCTGCGTCGCCTTGTAGATATGAATTTAAATAATAAAATTTATTAATTTCGGATATTTGATCATTATTATGAATTAAACTTTCGAAGGTATCTCTGAATTCTAGCCAACGGAAATAATCACCGTTAAACTTTGTGATTTGAATCTGAGGGAGTTTCAACCCTACACTGCGATGATCATCTACACAACATGAAGCATTATGAACAGAGTTGCGTCGTTGCTCACATTCACTTTTTCGAGAAAACATGGAGATCAGATTTTTGGCAGTGGCTATATTAATAATTATATCTCTTTCCATATTATCACGCTCGTCAATTTCTGCCTCAATGTTTTCAGGACACATAACCTCTATCTCACTCTGCAGGTCATCGACCCTAACGGATAATGCTTCAAACTTTGCAAGCTTTAAATTAAGTTCCGTTAATTGAATATCATTCAGCTCATTTTCTTGCGAAATATTACTCAAATAATTTTTAAATTTAGTAATTTGTCCTTTGGCGGACGATCTTTTAGTGAACAATTCTTTACAACGCTGCTTACTTTCAGCCATCGTAAATGAACACTGTTAATAATATTCAAATAACCGGTTTAGGCAATACCACAGGAACAAAACGAAATAATAAAATGAATGGGCTCACGTTCCTCGTTTCGGTGTCACCTACTGATAAGGAAGCCGGGTGCGCACGATCAGCTGTTCGCCAGCCGGAAGGTTTTCATTGACCAGACCGAGTAGCCGGTAAAGACCGAAGACGTGACCTGAAATAGTCGGCAAACTACGCTAAACGTAAATGTACAAAACAGTAGACGAGGTCGTGGACCGTTTTGATCTGAAATTATGTTTAAACTAACAAAAAGAATAGAATTCGACTAATAATTTGAATTCGTTATAATTTGAAAAGTATTCTAACGGTATTTTAAACCTTTGATTATTTTATTTTTATTGAAGGTATCTGAAAATAACGGAAAAATATCTGACGAAATTTGCAATTCTCAGGGAATTTCGGCAATAATATGCACGAAAATTCTTTAATTTACACAAATGGATGCTATTCTCAATATTGGAATAGGAATTTATGGATAGTTTGGATGAATGATGGATTTTGAACAAAGGATGGCACTTAACTTTGAGACGGCACGTCGACGTTCTGCTCGATGTGATGCTTTAGCTGCACCACTGCTCGAATCCTGGCTCCTCGAATTGACCAGGCGGCAGTTCTCCAGACGCTGGACCCCGTGGCGTTTTGTCCTTCCACTTGAAGGCTCCAACTCTTGAAGTTCGTTGCCGCTGCGCGCGTGTCGTACTCGTACCAATTTTATTGATGAAATCTTCTTATTTTCGCGGATTATTATTTGTAGTTCCCCTCATGGGCCACCATGTTA
Source organism: Agrotis clavis (assembly GCA_954870645.1). Lineage (NCBI taxonomy): Eukaryota > Metazoa > Arthropoda > Insecta > Lepidoptera > Noctuidae > Agrotis > Agrotis clavis. Next base: position 14,557,449 of record OX940922.1, read on the forward strand.
TATCTTTGGAGGATATAATGGTGCCAAATTAAAGTCCCGAGAATCGCTTAATACAATTTAATAAAAAGGGTTGTGTTACAAGGCTGGTGGTCGACGGGCAAGTGACGATGACAATTCGTTTTCTTATAACTAGCACTTTGCGCCTGCAAATATTATTATAAAAGTTTATCATAGGACGCGTGTGATTGCTAACACATTTGGTAAGGCGTTAAAGCCTGAACAACCTATCCAGATTGTACCGTATTAATGTGCATGGAAAGACGTGGACATTATAACCTGACTTTCCCCTGTAGTATTCTACATTTGCCTTGAAAGTTGTACCTATTCTCAAGTCAGTGCACGCGAAGAAGGAAATTACTGCATTTTAATTTGCTACTTTGTTACCCATCTGCCAACTGAACTGATATACCTACATAAGTACCTATGGCGTTGAATTCCACACCTGTTACTACTTCAAACTTAGTTAATCATGGTAGTTTCACCCGCAAGAGGTCTATACCTGACCTACAAAAAGGTTCTAATCTAACCCAATCAAGGACAATATGCCAACCTAACAATAGTCAAAGTTAAAGACCCAAGAATTAAATATTAACATCGTTACCTAGTTTATAAAGTTCAAGACGTGACACAGTAAAAGGTTATCGATTCTATGGTAATATCCTCAAAACTATTCAAATGTAGGCTATACAAATACAATTATAATGATTTTACATGATACACTAAGAACAAACGGGTTAATGGAGTTACTTAGCCCGCTCGCTGCCTGGCATTAATCTTGCATGCCTTCGTGTACGGACCTCATACGGACTTAATCCTTGACCATCATTTCTTATACTGAATCGTAGACATCGTATATAATACCTTATCAAAGTTATTAATACAAACTGTGCAATCTTTGTAGTTAAATAATGTGGCATAGCTATCTTTGCATCATCATCATCATCAGCCTATAATGTTCCCACTGCTGGGACACAGGCCTCCTCTCTGTGAGAGGGAGTGGGCCATAATCCACCACGCGGGCCCAATGCGGGTTGGTAGATGTCACATGTCTTCGAATTTGATGGTTCTAGGACATGCCGGTTTCCTCATGATGTTTTCCTTCACCGTTTTGAGAGCAGTGGTGATGAAATGAATTACACAAGGGAATAAAAGGGAATTGTTTTGCTTCGATATTTCAACACTCACCACTTCAATATAATAAAATGAAACGGAAACTTTAAATTAGAAAATCTGACTATAAGTACAATAAATGCGAAAGTTTGAGAGGAAGTGTGGATGAATGTAACTCTTCCACGCTAAAAATGGTTGAACGTGTTTGAATATAATGTGGCATACAGTGGATAAGTTGGATTAACATAAATAAGATACTTTTCATCCAGTGCTATGTTCCCGTAGACATTTTTTCGATTACCATGCGAACAAAAGTAAGTCTTTCATATCGTAGAATGGGCGGGTCCCTAAGTTAGTATTGTAGAATTTTAAAGAAAATTATCAGAGGATTCTTTGAATTCAATTCAGGATATTTTACTCAGTGTTACATTGAACTTAATTTTTATTAAACAAATTCAATTCTACTGTACCAGGAACTTTGTTCTTATTACTTCCTTTACATAGAACACATTAATTGGACATTGTTCTAGTTTACAATATAAACGCTTCCGCTATGTAAAAAAAAACAATTCGTTGTTCGCTACTTATTGGCATTTATTGCCCTTATCTGAAGCAATAATTCACGCATTTTATCGAACTACCTACACAGACAAATAAACTGCAGCTGCTACCGAATTGATTGTTTTAAAATTAAGATATCAAATCCACTGAAGTATTTACTACAACGCTAGTAATATAGTTCAATGATCAGATCTTATATCTACTTATCTAAATTTAAATAACTCAAAGGTGACTGACTGTCATAGTGATCTATCAACGCACAACCCAAACCACTGGACGGATCGGGCTGAAATTTGGCATGCAGGTAGATGTTATGACGTAGGCATTTGCTAAGAAAGGATTTTGATCAATTCTACCCCCAAGGGGATAAAATAGGGTGGTATGAAAGTTTGTATGAAACTTTTCAAAATCAATTTTTTAAAAAATACATTGTAAGTTCCGACATCCACGCGAACGAAGTCGCGGGCACAGCTAGTTAAAGTATACTTTTGTGAACATGTTTTTGAGTAAGTATAATTTAATGCATGTTGCATTAAATAACACGAAAAAGAAAATTACAACTGATTAATGACACCTTAGTATATCTATCTTTCTATTTAATAAATAGGTACTTAAAAGAATATTATTTTATCCTCATCATTTTGGTAAAAGACATCTTCATCTCGCGACGTGTACGTCGGTCGTGAACACTTAAGTATTTTCCATAAACACAAGGCAAATACATTTGTGCCTCCAGCCCGAGTTCGTGGCGAGTCACGACTTCTCATTATACACACCTCCTTGTAAATATTGAAAATACCCCGACATTTTAAATTCTCAACTGGTTGCCTTCAAGCTTAAAATACATTTAGATCTTTCAAACCAGTTTCGAATATAATACTATCAATAAAAATAAAATGCAGAACGTCAGTAGCACAAAATAAAACAAAGACTTGGTACATTTATTTAGGAGCATAGTATGGTATTCTAAATTAGCGAAGAGAATACAACAGACTATCATTAATTGATCGCTAGACTAATTAATTCTATGAGAATTTTTACACAATCTTGCATAAAAAATGGTTAAAGAAAAATAAATACGAAATATGATCTACAAAGCAGTTTTTGAAATCATTACCATATCTATTAGGTACTATACAAATTGGTTTTATTAATGACTTTAAGTTTTTATTGCCTACAACTACAAGCAGGGTATTGATTACCCAAGTATTTCCGCCCGCAAAATAAACTTTTTGCCTCAAACATTAAAAAAATAAAAGGAAAGGTCAGTGGCGCCTCTCCAAGGCCTGTGTGTTGTAAAGAGATTTAAAGCACACTTTAAAAATGCTGCAAGATTAACAACAAATGGAAAATGTAGTTTTATAAATCTTTAAGTCATATACTTCTCATTTAATGTCGTTCACTTTATGATGTGGAACAATGGCTATTTGACAGCTAAGAGACAGCCACAGCCCTCCTGGTGGCTGCGCGGAAGAAGGATTTATGTGGATTTGGGCAGACTGTGTATGCTCTCGATCTTGTGGTATCTATTCGTACCCATCTTGCCCAACTGCACGTTCCAGGATTTGAACAAGGCAAACGGCAGAATTCAACGGGTAGCTACGTATTGGCCGGTTACTATTTGACTCCATCGACACGCTAACAAGAAGATCGTAAGGTAGATAACGAAAGGTGAACATTATAAAGGAGTAGAATTGAAGAAGAGAAAAGGTAACTGTCGTGAGCTGGAAGTCCCAAAACTGGAGAAATTGGTGTACAATGGAAATCAAATTCACTCCGCATTTTATTGCTACCGGGTGACGGAACAACAACATCAGAACTCAGAACCAAAATTCTCAGCAGCCGAGTACATCGGTCGCCAAAAGTTACTGAAAATTGTAACCAATACTTTATAGTGTTTTGCTTGTAGCAGTTTCTCTTCTTAACTTATACCTTATAGCTACTGTTTCCAACTACTTCAACAAATTAAAAAGTGTGCAGTTTTAAAGTAATGGTTTTGACCTTTTCAGAACTAAGAATCTTTGATCTCATCAATTATGGTTCTATAGACTAGTGCCTGCACTGTACATTTAAAGAATATAGAGACCCAGGACATGGTAGCAACTTTTATTTTACTTTATGTGTTGTTTTGATGTCATGCAATACGACGTTTGGAGTTCTCGATTTCTTGAACATATGTATTTAGAGTATCAACTATTGAACATTTGCATTGCGCTAATAAAATGATAAGCAGACAGTCATGCTCGACTGAATTGCATTGTTTTGGAACGAGAACATCAACTGTCTGTGTTGGGGTCCCGGTAATTCTAAGAAAGTATAAATTATTTTTTTCGAATACGAAAGTGCAATAGACGCTAACACGGCACCGCTACACTTTCCCTCGTATCACTGTTAACAAAGTAGGTAAAAACGTTAATAAATTATTTACGATTGCCAACATCGCAACGCAACTGCTGAAACGTGCAATCCATACTTACCGATCCGATACGATGCCATACGATACGTCTAAAATAATAATATTGTACCGGTTTGGAGTCTGGTTCTTGATTGTATATTTATCTAAGGTTTTTTTATAGCCTGGGCATTCAATTGTTCAAAAACCAGTAAAATACATAATTCATCGACCATTACTTGATTTTTCGTACCCAAAAACATTTCGTGAGTGTAGCCAATTTCTAGTATTCGTGGTGCAATGGACATCAGTTTACAGTTTGAAACTTCAGCCACGATAGGTTTCTACGAACTATTCGTAGCGGACTGAAACATGTAGGTAGCATATCATTATGATCATTACTCGCAAGTAATCAATGTGTAAGTAGTATTCTGTGGTGTAACCGTTTAAGTAATAAATGTTCTGAAAATTGCCATTACGATTTTTTTTTATTTCCTGTTAGGAAGTGACTGCACTGAATCAAACCATAAATAGTGCGCAATTATACGGTATTACATTACGCGGTAATCTTTTTTTCAAGCCGGAAAACGTCGTAACATCCTACGATTTCAAAGAAATAAACATTTTTAGTAATGCGAAGATTAATAGATATTAGTCCCACACCAAATGTAACACTCATTGTACAGGTTTCAAAGCGGGCATCGATTTGGTCGTGGACTTGTGGCAAAAAACTCCGGCACTGTCCTGTCAACGACCTGTGGTTTTTGCCATGCATGACGTAAGCTAAGATTAGGGTAGCATAGTGCTGGCCTCCACTTATTAACACTGTGAACACAGAGCACAGAAGATTTCTCACAATGCAATATTGTTTATCAGAGTACAAAGACAACACCCTAAATTGATGAACCACTTCAATTTGCAAGCAATTGAATTTAATTAAGATCTTTGCTGGGCAAAATGAATATCGAGCTAGGTATGATCTCATAGAATCATAAAAACGTCACAAAAATAACTGGTGGGAATTAAAACTTATGGTGTGAAATAGTCTTTGATAGACTGATAGATATTTACAGTTCTGAGCACGACAACGAGTTAATTGACGACCATTGAAAAAATTAAAAGAATCCGTTACTTTGAAGTGAGTTCTAATTAGGAAGGCATTGCCGCACACAACCAAAAAATCAATTAAGAAGACCCTCAAAATAATAATAATTGAAGGCGAACCGCAGACAAAACAGACATTACAAGCTACTGAGAAGATGGCGATCAAAACAGGCTCTGATAAACCGGCTGCCAAGCTGAGAACATACACGGAATTGTTCTGTAACATCGACACCCATATTTATAGGTGAAGCATTCTGTAATACATTTTTTTTTAATAATAAACTATGAGAAAGAAAACAGTAAATGCAACGAATTTTACCATTGTTGGCCTCTGACAAACATTGTGTTCACTGGGCAAAATATTTGTAACGAAAATAATGTTAATTACAACGACTTCTACAACCAGCACAATAGAGAAATGATCAATACTTGAAACGATACAGTTTGAATGGAACCAGACTGATTCATTTAGAAGATGCTTTAGAAAACGTCACTACTCACGAGGTGTAATTCTAAAAGCACTGGAAATGCTTGAACGTATCTACTGTGAAAGAATACGATATACTACAAAGTTACAGTACCCCAGAAACGTATTCCGATACGTTTCTGGGGTACTGTAACTTTGTATATCCGTACAGGTGCTGACTTTGTCATGTAATATCGTGTATGTAGCTAGTCGTAATTAGACCAAGAGCACTGCGGTTTACATCTCCTAAATCGTCCAGTTATCGGAGTAAAAATAAATTGTTAGGAATAACTTTTTTGTACTTAAATAAAGCACTAGATGTCTTAGCTCATATGAAGCTGACATTCGTAATCATAGATAGGTACCTAATAGACCAAAGACGGACATTTGAAGCAACTATTGTGCAGAAAATCCATGAGGTAATCTTAAACTAGGTTTATAGTTGTTGGAAACACAACATAGAGCATCAGGAAACCTGCAAAATCTACCACATAAGACGTCCTTGGCAGTGATTCTTGCAGCTACCCGCACCACCACAAACCAAATTCTGACAATGGCTCAAAGCGATAAGGCTTACCTTGGACATTTCGTCAACTTGTAGCGCTATCACTCTCAACACCTTTTCACTTCTCCATATTGAGCGGTTTTATTAGGTATCGGGTTTACAATTTGCAGGCGAACACAGCATAAGCGCGGAAAAAATCGTGTCGCATTTTAGAGACGCCGTTTCGTGGCGAACACCCGATCAATACTGTCGGTCGGTCGGTATGTCGTTACCGGCGGATAAGGTAAAAAACACAGCGTTAGCTACGCGTGCGCGCGCAATCTGTTGTTGACTGACACGGCGCATGTGTGTCGGATGCCGCGACCCCTGCCTGCCCAACTACCAGGGACAATGCATTACAACATTTACAAATAATTATGACTGAACAGTAATGAAAACTTCGATTTGAAAAGGTAATTACTATGCGATAACGAATGATAACTGATTGGTGATTCTGATTACAAAAACTTCTATTTAACGCTGACATGTTCTACTCAAATCATCATGAAAAATATGATGCAACAATAATAACCAGTATTAAAATAATAACCACTATCTCCAATACTCAAGGATGTGGCGACGAGATAAAACGACGATGCGCCATCACCAGGTCGGCAGTGGAACGGCTGAGGAAGATTTGGGGGGACAGGAGGATTATCAAGAAGACAAGGGTCAGATTAATGAAATGCCTTGTCTTTCCGATCTTTCTCTATGGAGCCGAAACTTGGTCTCTGCGTTTACAAGATCGCCGTAAGATCGGTGCATTGGAGATGTGGTGCTGGAGACGCCTCCTAAAGATCCCGTGGACAGCGTTTCGCACGAATCTATCCATCCTCAAAGAGCTTCATATTAAAAACCGGCTTTCGTCTACTGTGCAACTACGAATATTGAAGTTTTTCGGTCACATCTCTAGAAATGAAAATTCGATGGAAAGACTGGTGGTTCAGGGCCAAGTGGAGGGCAAAGAGGTCACGAGGCCGATCACCAACTCGCTGATCTGACCTAATAAAAAGAGCTACTGAGTCTACTATGGTCCAGTGTACTCGCAATGTCTTCAACCGGCAAATACTCGGGGCTAAAGCTCTTGCAAACTACTGAGGTTCCCTTGGACCTTTCGTCTCCACCATCGAGCCCTCGATGATATTTAACACCCAGATAGCTGTATAGGTACTTAGAGCTGCTGTAAAGTGTTTAGGACCCACGATCTAAAGTTAATATAATGATCGGGTGTCACCACTGTGAGGACCGCCCGGAGGACACGGTGGAGCATACGGTGCAGGACTGCCCTGCTTGGGCGGAGCACCGCCGTGTCCTCACGCAGGCGATTGGCGGAGACCACTCGCGCCCGGCATTTGTCGCGGCGATGCTGCGGGGCGAGACGGAGTGGGAAGCGGTCGCCTCCTTCTGCGAAGCAGTCATGCTTGCGAAGGAGGAGGCGGGCCGCGAGAGAGAGAGGATACCGTCCTCCCTCCGCCCCAGACGCAGTGGTAGACGCCCACGGCGACATGTCGCGAGACGATCTCCGGCCACCGTAGGCGCGAGCGGCGAGTAAAGGGCATCTCGCTGTGCGACCATGGACCATGCCCGGGTCAACGGCGCGTTGTGCTTCACGCGCGCCTCAAGGAGCGTCAGCATAATGACGGGGCCCCCCTATAGAGGGCCACAGTCCTGCCGGGGTTGCGGGACATACGTATACCGCGACTCCGGTGCACAAAGGGCTACCGAAAGACACCGTGGATTTTAGTCAGTACAAGTCTGACAGTCCCTCCCGCCCTTCCCGGGGTGGGAGGACTCATTTGATGAATTTACCACAAAAAAAAAGAGTTGATATAATGATAGACACACCATCATGGAACGTTATTAATATAGAAACGGGAAGGATTTGCAACAGAGATTGTGACTGCAGCATTGTTATTAGAGATAAAATTTTAAACTCAGATGCTCAAATTGCCATAGCGTTTGAGAGTTTCTTTCCTAACTTTCCTGTTTCGACTTCTAAGTCACTAAACTTGGCACTAGCTGCTGCAAAGTCTTTGCTAAAAGAAAACGCTTCTCTTTGTAATTCAGAATTTTATTTTCAATAGGTAACTTGTGCAGATATAATTTAAACTTGTCACATATTAAATATGTTAAGAAGACCGCCGATCTATGGGGTCATTCAATAGACGTTGCTAAGTCCATTGTAAACTTTGTAGCTCCTTCTTTAGCTGTAATTTATGATGCTTGTATTGATGATGATGATGATGATGATGCTTGTGGAGAGTTCCCTGATCCAATGAAAAAAAGTAAAATAACCCCAAGAAGACCCCTATAAGTATACACGTATTTCTAAAATTTACTTATCATCAAATGAAAATATTTTTCAATAACATAAGTCATTGCATAATAAACAGTTTGGCTTTACAAGGGGTTCTTCAACTACCGATGCCGGTGTTGAACTGTTAGGACACAATTATAATGCGTGGGTGGACAATTGCGATGCATAATATTTCTAAATATTGAACGCACTAACGGATGCGTAGGTAGCGAATTTCAAAGATTTTCTTTGGAAAATCGAACCGCGTGCAGGATTCGAACATGCGACCTTCGGATTCAGTACATCCGACGCTCATTTCCAACCGAGCTAACGGGGTTCTCACCTACCGCGGCGAATTCTTCATTCCATTTCTAACGTCTCACGGTCGTCTTGCGATGCATTTTTCGTGATTTTCCAAGGCTTTCCATTTCGTTCTTCATGATACATTAATCAGGAAACTCCACTGCGAAGACCACACCCCTCTCTTGTGTGATAGGATCCAGAGAGTGGATGTCACCGGAGAAATATTTCTCAGATCTGTATTAAAAAGTTGGGGTACTCCAGGGTTCCATTCTTGGTCATTTTTTGTTTCTAATTGAGTCAATATAATATATATAAAAACCGGCCAAGTGCGTGTCGGCCCACGCACAGTGTAGGGTTCCGTAGTTGCCCGTCAAAATACTTATGCGAACTAACTAAACTGATTCGCTGAATTTATTTTTAAAAAGAAGAATTTTCAAAATCGGTCCAGACGTCTTTAAGAAATCGGGGAAAATACATAAAAAAAAGATTACGATGAATTGAGAACCTCCTCCTTTTTTTGAAAAAACCTACCTATCCCCAAAACATACCCACCTATTATAGCTGTAAAAATAAAGTTGACAAACTTACATTTGCAGTTGAAGAACATGTTCTCCGATACATTTTGTTTAGGAAAATATTTAATCCAAGTACGTTTTATAAGTTGGTCGACTATTACTCGTAAACCTGTAAATCATACTTAGTCATGATAATTTTCTTTTTAATTTCGTTATATATACTACTATTGTTAATTTTTTCACACCCCCAAACATAACCTTTTAGCTGGTAGAGGGGGGGGACACTCGAGTCGACCAAAAATTAGCACTTTAAAGCTTAATATTTCACAAAAGAATATTTTTATCAAAAAATTGTTAATGGAAACTATCAATATTTTTTAAAGACCTATTTAATGATACCCCACACTAAAGGGTACGCGAGAAAAAAAAAACATCCCCACTTTACGTGTACAGTAGGTACCCTAAAAAAAATATTTTACGAGATTTTATTTTACCACTTTTTCGGCGCAACAAATCCGTATAATTACACCAAATTACAGCTTTCTAGTACTGGGCGTCTCTGAGCTAAGCTGCGGACAGACGGACGGACGGACGGACGGACGGACGGACATGGCGAAACTATAAGGGTTCCTTGTTGACTACGGAACCCTAAAAATCAATGCCACTTTTCGTGTTAATTTTATAACTCAAGAATGAGCTCACCTATCCAAACCAAATATTTAGGCTTTGTTCGGACTATTCAGTAGATTGTTTATGTGAAGTTTGCAATAAATCGGTAGAGCGGTTCTTCATTTATCTCATTTTTTGTAACAAATTAATTCAATAAATGGCGGATCATTTTGCTAATGGAGATTTGCAGCTGTCAAAGTAGCAAAGCACGTACCGGGCCGCATGGACCAAAAGTCCATGCCGGGCCGCTAGTTTCATATAAATGATTTTCATACCTCACCTCATAAACCTCATACCCGATAATTTATGCTGAACGACATACAGCTTGGCGAGAACGTCTTGAAACGAAACTAATATTTTTGTTTGCTGACAACGTTTTTATACATTTGACATTTGATGTAAACAAAGAACGCAGGTTTGTTAGATTTATTATTGTGCCATATAACTGAAAGTAAGTAACTAATAAGTAAAAAAAATAAAATGAAATCATTCAAAGTGCCGGTAGCGAGAGCACAGTGGCGACTTCCGGTTTTCTATCCTAATTTGCCAAGCTGTAGACACTTCCATGTTATTTAAACTCAAACGTCAGCAGCTAGTTCTCTGACTAATTGTAATTATTTCTGCCAAATAAATCCTTTATTTTCTGTCAATTATATCAAGACCGGATTTTTTTTCAATTTCATTTTGCTCAAAAAAATATTAATTAGGTAGTCCCAGAAATAGATTTCAAAAAATATTTGACCCATATTTTTTCTTTTGATAAGTAAACCAAAAACGAAGAAGATAGAACGCTTTTATAAATCACAAAATAATCTTCACTCGGTCGGTCGCTTTAACTACAGGCGTAATGACGTCACAAGACCCCACTCCCTTTCGATGCGATTTATCTTTGTCAATATTCATTGATTTAAAACACAATGGGGTAGTTTACTGCATAAATAAATTAAAAACTGGTTTCTATTTATTTATGCATTAAACTACCCTATTGTGTTTCAATTTTTTTCACAAAAGTCGCTTGTACATAACCGTATAGTTCGGTACCGCCCCCGAAAGGGGCGCGACAAGTTAACCTACGCTGGCTCAGTAGTGGGTCCAAAAGGGGCAGACGTTGTAGCAGGGGGTGTCAACTTTGTATGGGCAAATGTTAGACAGGTACCCGGGGCAGAAATACTTCATTGCCAGCATAAAAAAATGATGAAGTATTATGAAAGACCCAGAGAATTCGGTCTTTAATGATACCAAATAATACTTTATTTTACAAGTTGGTAACACAGGAGCAATTTATGTGACTAGTTTTTGTTTTTTTTTCTAAATGGTAGTTTTTAACCTGTAATAGTCCATGTTTAAGATTATGCAAATATTTATTAGATAATTTTTAATGACTGAAGTTTTTATGATTTTCATTTATCCAGTAAAATAACTGAACGAATAATAGTCTGAAATTAAAAGTCGAAAATATAGTAGTAATTTTATAATTCATACTACAACACATGCCCGATATCAACAAAAACCTGAAAAAAACAAAAACTTCCTATCTTGAAACTTTCTTGATTTTGTTTTCAAGTTTCATTTGCTGCAAATATTCAGTATTTCTGCACTTGTTTTGCCTTTATCTTTGAGTTGAGGTTTCGTTCCTTCGTTCAGTATTTATAAAATGTTTCACAAGTTCTGAGACAGTGACTCCATAGAGTACATTTGGACGTAGTTCCAGAAAAACGTTCCAACCCACAAACTTATCGTTTTGAGATAATTGCGATTAAAGTTCAATTTTGTATTTCTTTATGATGTCATTATTTTTTTACTACATAAACTTTTGTGTGCTATAGATGACATAATCGAGTTTTAATTTAACCCTGTTTTGGACTTCCAATGTTTATACTTTTTTGAATATTCATAAAAATATTGCTGTGGAACGTTTTTGATTTATTGCAATTTTCATGTTACATTTAAAAAAAATATTTATCCAAAACGTTCCAAACGACATGTAGGACAAGAAAATATGAATAAAACCAGATAAAAATATGAATAAAGTATTATTTATTGTGAAAAATAACTAGACTAGACTAGTTCTTCTTCATCGTCTTCAAAATCAAAGTCTTGATCACCAGAAAATGCTTCATTAACATCGGGTCCTTCCATGCCCTGCAGGTTTTTGTAAAAGGACAGGCAATTCTCAGGAATTAGACTCAACATTGACTTTATGTCATAATACACACAATAATTGGGTTAAGTCGGGGGTTTTGAGTTATTTTATTCCCTTTCAATTACATTTTTACTAGTCAAATATTTATGGGGATACTGCTGGACCCCACGTGTACACTTGCACTTATGGAAAAGTATTGATAGAAGCACTATTCGCATTAATTTAATAAATAATTGTGCAATATTTAACTTTATTATAAAGTGATTAATATTAAAATACAAACTTTCTTTTATTTTTGTCACTGTTATGATGTTTACTGACATTGGAACTTTTTAATGAATTACTAATTTGGCTGACGCTGATGACTTGGAACTTATAATAAGAATATTATATTTTGCCGAGATGGGTAACATTTATTTAAATAAAATACGTTTAAAATGGTTTGAATCATTATGATGAAATGTCTATTCCACATAGAGTGCACATATTAATTCAACAAAAACGTTTCATGTACCTAGTTTGGAACGTTTTAGTGAAATTATTTTAATAAGGTCAATCAGATTTAAAAAAATCAAAAACGTTTCAGATAGCTTGGATCACATTTTAGAAAATCGTTTATGACTCTGTCTTATATTTGGGTTGTTCCACACAGCTTGGGCTCTTTTTGTTTAATACTTATTTGTGTTCTCCATACATGTGGGTTGGGCTACTAGATCAGGTTTTCATTATTAAAATGACAGTAGAGCCACCAAATTTTGACAGTTAGTAAATAGCAATAATGTGACTCGTATGGTATTCATAACTCAATTTTGATCGAATTGTGGGTTGGAACGTTTTTCAGAAACTACGTCCATTTGTATATGAGTGACTCTATTGTGATCTAAAAGATACTTTGTGTGCTTTGAAACTTTGTAAAATAGATGAAAATAGAACGAAATCTTATAAATGTGGCTATGTGGCTGTTCCCCAGCCGAACATAATGTGAAACTATTCCGCTTTCCTAAACCCGGAGTTCGTAACCTTATTCGGTAAGTAATACATAACACCTAAAAGCTACATAAAGTTGTTCTTCCGTTCGTTTTATATAGTACGCCCTAGTCATAGTTCTAGGGAAATTTTGAGACAAAGTATTGTTCTCGTAAACTAATTGACCTAACAGCAGTAATGACCGAGTGACACTGGGTTGATTTTCTTCATCTGTAGTTATTTTCGATTGTTCATAAAATGCTTATTACAAGATTAATGGAAGGGTTATCCTTTTTCAATCTAGTCTTGTAGATATTCATGTCCTCATCCTTAGATAATTGCATATAAATATTTCAGCAGTTTGCAGAACTGTTAATGTGTTAATGTTTTCACTTTCAGTTGTCTGCTGTGGGCAAAGTACATTTTTCCAGAAGGACAGTATAAATCTTTGGAAAATCAGATAAAAATGTACAATGAACATAGAATGCTGTGTGAAAGGCAGACTTTAAAGATATCAGAAAAGCGCAGTTACTTCGAACTGCTGTTCCATGTGATGTAAGAACTCATAATGCACAATGGAGCAGTTGATTCTTTTTGCGATTTCAGGTTTGTTCCTATGTATTAATGAGTACTCATTAAATAAATAATGGTGGTATACAAAATTGAATTAATGGAATAAAACTTTATTTCAGATTGATAATGAACTTATTGATCCGGCCAAACTACAAGCTGATCCATTTAAGGACGTGACAAATATCCAGTATCCCAATACACCTGAAACATCATCAAAAAAATTCTATGTTGTGATTGTATTTTCTAAATTGTCTGTTTCTAAAAATCTGATTTATTCTTTAGCAGAATACAGACTTAATCACTTGACTTGAACTAAAGCAATTGAAGCTAAAACATGAACACAATATGATTATTATGAAACTTTTGAAATAAATAATTTAATAATATGACACTACATTATTTACTGTTTTATTTTGCACTTTCCAATATTCACTCTTAGGTTTTTTGGTAGGTTCATTCTCAATTAAGAAAATTCAAAATTGAGTTTTCTTAATTATTGAGAATGAACCTACCAAAAAACCTAAGAGTAAATTTTTAAAAATAATCCGGGATGGTACTCAACCGTTTGAAATTCCCGCGATATTGAGTGTTTTCTCTGGGCTACATATAGATGGCGCTGGCTGAAACTGTTCTACGAAATAATGTATGGAGTTAGCATTCTTCTCCGTTAGGAGTATATATGTTCTGTGCGTTGTAGTCATACGACCTACTCAATAAAAATTTAAAAAATATTGTATTCTCTGCGTAAAATCCTATGAGTGCGCATTAATTAAAAATGTTAAATAAAAATCTGATTTGTTCACGAAATTAAAACTTTTACATTTAGCGCCTATTTTCTTAATTTACCGTAACAAAATCCAAAAGTCTAAATACGATCTTCGCCATTTTGATGGCAGTGCTGGGTAGGGCTAAAAATCATAAAAAACGTGGTTTTCGGACATCCAACGGATCATTATAGGAGGAATGAATAACTCATCATTTAGTATTGTAACGAATTCATACGTATTTCAACATAAATTAGCAGTGGTAATGAAAAATTTGATATCTGAACTCGAACTTTCGCGCCACTTTTGTTTGTTTACATTTTTATTTTGCACTTGGATCACACACGCGCGCTTTAACTCAATAACAATAAAGATAAATATCATGCCAAATGTTATAAATAACGTAAAAAATACCAGATCTTGGCGTAATTCTCTAATACAGGGCCAATAACACGTATTTTTCATTACCACTACTCGATTTGTATTCGTAATCGACAACCATGTTATTTTTTTTTAATCGTAATGATGTGTGAAAGCGAGTATTCTAATCGATACCATAATTGATTTTTTTGTCAACTCGAGTGAAAAGAATAAGGAAACTAGGAAATCGATTAATAAAAATTAAAATAAATTTGTTTTATGCTTAGAATACAATTATTATCTATTATAATATTGTTTAAAGCTTTTATAATAATATTACGTACATTGTCATTCCCAAAAAACAATAATAGACAAAGGAACAATGTCAGTAATAAATGTTTGAATGCGCGGCAATTATTTAATTCAAAAATTTTGAATTAGTAATGCACTCACTGTGGTACTCGCTATTCAAAATAAATGTAATAACTTTTAATTTATTATCTAATTTTTACTGTACATTTTATTTTGTACAATTATATAATTTTTAAGGTTGAATGAATTTAGAATGCCTTGGATCTTGATAGGCTTATTATAGATGAGTTTTTTTTTTTTTTTTTTTTTTTTTTTTTTTTTTTTTTTTTTTTTTTTTTTTTTTTTGGCTTTGCACTATTCGTGCTTGTTGCCAGAAGATGTTAAAGAGCAGGAAAAATATCGCGAAAGGAAAAGGGAATGGACGGTTTGACGGAATTTGGAAAAGGCATCAATTAATGTAGGTACATATACACGGAACAAAATAAAAGTGAACTAGGTACAAAGGAAATAAGAAAATGTACACCATACAAATTAAATTGAAATATTATTATCAACTAAAAACTCTATAATAATTTTATATACATCTATATTACAATGAAATAAAATACTAGGAACGGAAGAAGGAAAAGGAACTCCTACAGATAAAAGGTTTTGAAAAAAGGTATAATGATCATAAAGTGGACAGGAAAAAAAATATATGGTTGAGGTCACCATAGTCGTCACCACATGCACACTCAGGACCCTGCACAATGCCAAGCTTAGCAAGATGCGCAGGAGAGCTAACATGACCTAAGCGCATACGTATCAAAATAGTTGTTAATTTCTTGCTAAACTTGAACTTACTAAACCATGGTTTAGCAGGTATATCAGGTTGAATTGCACGATAGTGTCTACCTATTTCAGATGAGGATGTCCAGAGTTGATTCCAAGCTTCCTTTAAATAAACCCTGGGCAAGGTGGAAATATCTTGTATGTTGTTTTTGTACGGAAACATGTCACCACACTGCACCGCATCATTGGCTAATTTATCAGCTTTCTCGTTACCAGTAATACCACAATGAGAAGGTATCCAGGCAAAATGCACTGAATATCCCCTCAAGGAGCATTTGAGGAGTAGTTCCCGTGTTTCAAATATTACTGCAGAATTTTGGAAGTAAAAAGGAAATCTGGCCAAAGATTGAAGTGCACTTTTTGCGTCAGTCAATATAATTGTTTTTTTAAGTTTCATTAGAAGGACATACTCTACCGCTTTAAATATCCCAAAGCATTCGCCTGTAAATACAGAAGATTCGGGGGGGAGTTTAATTTTCTGGGTTACATTGTATTGAGAGTGATATACACCAACCCCCACACAAGTGTCACTACTGTGCCTTGAGGCATCTGTAAAAATGTGATGATAATCATTCCAGTCTAGGCCCATGGTAACATTAAAGTTCTGGTTTTGACATATGTCATCTTTAAAAATATTGAGGTTATCTTTGATGGATGGCAACAAAATTAATGCTTTATAATTGCAGTGGAATATGGGAAGAAAAGGAGACTGATGAATTGGAGCTTTAATTAGATTAAATTTTCTAAAGCTTTTAACTAAACAAGGCGTAGCTTTATGCTTCCAGTAAGTTGAATTTGTCAATTCTTCAGAGAGAAGAGAAACTTTCGATTTCAATGGGTGATTTGTAAATTGTAAACATCGGCACATAAATCTGTCAGCTAAAAATTGTCTTCGCAAGTGAAGTGGGGGATCTCCACATTCCACCTGCAAACACCTGGTAGGGCTGGATTTCATTGCACCTGAAATAACTCTCAGGGCCTTGGACTGAATTCCATCTAGTTTTTTGAATCCTTTAATGTTTCCAGGCTCCAGCAGAAAAGTACCATAGTCGATAACACTACGAATTAGAGTATTATATAGCAGTTTTAATGAGAAAGGATGTGCACCCCACCAAACACCAGAGAGGCATCTGATAATGTTTATGTTTCTTTCACATTTTGCTGTAATATATTCACAATGAGGAAGCCCTGTTAATTTGGAATCCAAAATAACTCCTAAAAATTTTACTTGGTTTTTTACAGGAATAGAAGCATTGTTGTACTGAACAGAGACTGTTGGGGGCCTACGCATTCTTGAAAACAAAACAACACTACTTTTATGGGCTGAGAGATCAAGGCCATTGTGTCCTAACCATGAGTTTAATAACTGCAAAGAAGATGTTATTGAAGTAGTTAAATTGTCAATATTGTTACCAGAAAGGTACAAAACCAAGTCATCAGCATACTGAAGTACTTGTACTGATCTGTTGAGAGAGGATTCTAGATCATAGGTATATATATTATAAAGAGGAGGACTGAGCACAGATCCTTGAGGCAATCCTCTCCACACTAATCGGGAAAATTTGGTTCCATCATCAAGGTAAAGATTTATAGATCTCTCTGAAAGCATATTAATGATAAAATTGGATAAAAATTTTGGAACTTTCAATGCATTCAATTTTTGTTCCAGCACAGATACCAGAACATTATCATATGCAGAATTAATATCAAGAAAAGCTGCAAGTACAGATTTATTGGCAGAAAAAGCTAAGCGAATGTCGGTAGTAAATACACTCAGACTGTCTATGGTGCCTTTGCCCTTTCTGAAACCAAATTGAGAGGAAGCTAACAAATTATTACTTTCAATATACCATTCTAACCTGATCTTAACAAGATGCTCAGTAATTTTAGCTAGAACTGATGACAGAGCAATGGGACGATATGAAGAAACATTACCTGAAGGCTTGTTAGGTTTTAAGATAGGAATTATGCTTTGGGATTTCCAGCTAGATGGAATGGAACCAGAACTGACAACATTGTTGATAAGATTTAGATACACAGAAAGAACTGGATCAGAGAGATTCGCTATAAATGAGTATGGTATACCATCTTCTCCAGGAGCTGAATCTTTAACATGGGAAAGGACACCTTTCAACTCACTCAATGTAAAAAGTGAATCAAGCTCAGGGTGACAAATAGGTGAAGATGGAGAAGGATTTAAAGACCTATGTTCGGGAACTGAAGGAGGTGCTAGTTGGTCCATAAATAGATTAGCTAAGTCTGGTGGCAACTTTGTAGCTGCTGTTTCACTGAATGCTGACCTGAAGCGCCTAATGTTACGCCACACGACCGACGCACATACTTGTGGACAAAGTGAAGTACAGAATCTCTGCCAACCTTCAAATTTCTTTTTTCTAAGGAGCTTACGTGTATCACGAGAAATTTCCGTGAATAATTGAAAATTGTGTTTCGACATACATTTGCAATATCTTTTCTCTGCTTCTTTCCTGTTTTTAATTGCCTCTGTGCACTCAGCATCCCACCAGGGAGGAGAAGGAATCTTACCTGAGGCACCATTTTTAATTGGGAAAATATTATCTGCTACATCAATTAGAATCCTTGTAAATTCATCAGATAATAATTGTGAATTATAATTTGATAAAGAATCTGCCAGAACAAGAATTTTATTCTCTACAGCAACCCTATATGTCTCCCAGTCAGCATTCTCTAATCTGTACTTTAGTCTAGGTTTTGGAGTATGTGAATCAGGTTTTTTAAAAGGGAAACTTATGACCAAGGGAAAATGATCACTACCATAGGAAGAAGACAAGGGTGCCCATGACAGTAATGATGCTATATCGGGTGTACATATAGAAAGGTCAGGAACGCTTGTTCCCTGATCTGGATCTGTATGACGTGTTGGAAGACCAGTGTTCAAAATACAAAGGTTATGAAGATCTAAAATGTCCATTAATTGCTCCCCATAATAATTAGAGTGAGTACTACCCCAAGCTTGATGTTGGGAGTTAAAATCGCCCATCACTAAAAATGGTTTAGGTAATACTGCTAAAAGATTTTTGATTTCAGAAAAAATATTTACATTAGGGCGAGAATAATATATACATACTAAACAGATATTATTTACAATTGCTGCGACAGCCGAGATATCATCGCATAGAGGAGGAAGGTCAAAAGATTTGAAGGAAAAAGAATTTTTAACAAGTATGGCGACTCCGCCATACCCATCGCTTCTGTCAGATCTAAGACAGGTATAACCAGGGATTCTAAACGAAAACCCTGGTTTAAGCCATGTCTCACAGAGAGCGACAACAAATGGCTCATATTTATTTATAATATGTGATAAATCTGATTTTTTATTGACAATGCTGCGACTGTTCCACTGAACAATCTTTAAAAGATTTAGATCCATTGTGGTGGAATAAGTTTAATAGAAAGTCAATTACTGGGGCAACGTTGGACGGTTCTATATTATTATGTTGAGAGAAAGAGTTAATCAAAGCAATAATTTCTTCCAATTGGTTTCCTTTATTAGTATTTTGTAATGCACACCCGTTACCAGTAGATGGATTATCATTTTTAACTAAAGCCTGATGTGCATGTTTGTCATACCCTTTTTGTGTTTTTGGTGGGTCCCGAGGCTTTCTAAAAATTGTTTTTGTGTATGATATTGGCTGTTTTGATTCTAAAATAGGGGGAGATTTGGTTTGATGTTTATGACTGGATGTTACCGTTTCAGAATATAATTTAGAAACTGGGGGATGAATTTGAGAAGCTTCTGCATAGGAAACAGCATTATGGGCCATATAATGTTTAATTGATTTTTGTCTCTCATATTCGGGACATTTTTTATTAATGGCATAATGGTTACCACTGCAACTGCAACAACTAGCATCACACTCATCCTCGATGCTACAAGAGTCGGCGGAATGACCATCGCCGCACCTGTAACACCTAGGTTTCGACCTACAGTGCAATTTAGTGTGTCCAAAACGACAGCAATTAAAACATTGAATGGTTGGGAAAATGTACAACTCTACAGGTAACGCATTGTAACACATGAAAATTCTTTTCGGTAAAATCTGTCCATCAAAAGTTACCACAACAGATTGTGATGGTTTCCATGAGCTTATACCGTCCGTGATACTTTTAAAATTAAGCCGTCTGATTTTTAAAATGGGACCACAACCGATTGGCACCGACATATTTTCTATTACTTCGTCTGGAGACCATTCGACAGGTACTCCACGAACTAAACCTATTCTTGTAACATTGAAAGAAGGAATGTATGCTTTTAAATTATGTTTAGCTAGGCTAGTGTGGTTTACAAAAGAATTTGCTTCCGTGAACTTTGAAAATGCCAGACTTATTTTATTACGTCCAATTTTTTTAACACTGCCGTTAACTATATTTTGAAATTTATTGAATTTTAAAAACTTTCCGAAAGTAATAGGGTGCAGCGTGGTGTCATTATCATTACTTATAATGTTTTTTTGAACATGTACGACAAAAGGCGCGCAATCCGTTTTATCGTACATGTTTCTCGCAATGGGGAAGGCAAGTGTCAAAGTGAAAATGACAGTTTGGTCCCCAAAGAACTGTAAAATCAAAGGAATTTTCAGAAAAAAAAACATTTATTGATGTAAAATGACTAGATGTTGTGTAATAAGCTGTAAAAATGATGGAATACACTTTTCAAAATAATATCTACTTTTCTTTTGGAGGTTATGTACCAGTATTGCATCGCTCGAAAATCGAAGAATTATCACCTGGAACGAGTTTTGTAATAGTTGTGGTGTTAAGAAATTAAATATATTGTGATATTTCTCGAATCTAAATAGAAAAAAAGGTTAAAATTACTGACTTAAAACATTATGATATTTTATCAAAATAGAAAGTCAAAAGCAGCATTATATTCTTGATAAAGGAGAGGACAGGTAAAACATACCTAAACTCAAAAATTGAAACCTCAACTACAAGTAATTGTGGATTTATTACGGTAAAATCAAATGTATAACCACTCAATTAAATCACTTTTTTCTCTTGTAGATGCGCCGCGGCGTCTTAATTCTTCTTTTAGTATATAGTACTTGCATGGACGAATAATTTTCCATATTTGTTTTGTATTTATACTCAATTTTTATAACAAATAATCTTGTTTGTTTTTTTGTACAAGGTAGACGTGGGGACCAACTATCGCAGCGCCATCTACGATTAGCTTTGAGTTGCCATCCCCATTTGCGCGGGAACTGTATCCGTAGGGATTGATGACGAGTTGATTTGATGTGGGGTCTGAACTACTGGCAACGAATTAATAACAGGGGCATTCTCCTGATTTGCAGCAATGATTAAATCCGAGCAATCACAACCCGAAGATTCAGATCCGTGGCCCTTGCGAGTGCGTCGTCGTTTATTGCAATGTTTGCATACATGTACTCGACTAGTACGTTTTAAAGCTCGGGCCGTAGATGACCCATCGGTCTCCATGCCCGATTCATTAGACATTATAGTGACATAACTGCCTGCCGGGGGGACTTCGCCCCCCGGGTCAGGCGGATCATTCATGTTCACCTATACAAATAAGAAATAAAACACTTACCACTAAAGATTGAAACACTACTACTAAATATAAATATTTACACTACAGAACTACAATTATTGATGCTATTTTACAGTATTTTAAAAAATTTCTAATTATTTAACAAAAAAGACGCGTCCGCTCTGTTAGAAATTTCCCGCCCTTTTTCAATATAGATGAGTTTGTTTCCTTCCAAATAAAAGTTTTTTTTTTTTTTCGTGGTAAAATCATCAAATGAGTCCTTCCACCCCGGGCAGGGCGGGAGGGACTGTCAAGACTTGTACTGACTAAAATCCACGGTGTCCTTCAATAGCCCTTTATGTTCCGGGGTCATGAAATAACTCCCGCGACCCCGGTATGCTTTGGCCCTCTAAGTCATTATGCTGAAGCTCTTTGAGGCGCACGTGGAACTCGACGCGCTGTCGACCCAGGCATGGTCCATGGCCGGACAGCGAGTTGCCCTTTACTCGCTGTCCGCATGCCCGTGCCTACGGTGGCCGGAGATCGTCTGCCGACTTCCGACGCCGCGGGCGTCTACCACTATGGTTGGGGCGGAGGGAGGACGCTGTCCTCTCCCTCTCGCGGCTCCAAACAAAAGATAGCCAAATTAATTATTTTATTGTACAAATTTGTTTCGTGAGATTGGTTTGGTCATGTAAGTAGATATTACACGTCAGAAGTCGAGCTTTTGAATTAAAAAAAGAAAATGCTAGGTATTATATTTTTTTTACACTATTCGATGTCGCTGTTAAGGATCAAATTCGGTGAAGTAATGATAATTTTGTAAAATATGAACTAATATACAAACAATAATTTAGTCATTGTACAGCAGATCAAAATCAAAATTCGCGCAAACTCACTTAAAGTTCGAATTTTAAAAAAATCGTTAATGTATTTACACCGCGAAGTGATAATAAAAATTTTAAATGAGAACACTATGTTGTGAACATGTAGCGAAATTTTATTTAATGAAAAAAATCCTTCTCAAGTTTTTCGCATGTTTCTACTTCACAGAATATTGATAGTTTGATTGCTGAATTAATATTTCAAAAATTTAAATTTTTATCAAATCGGCCTCGAGACTTCCTTCAGGATTTTTCGCTATTCCTCATAGTTTAAAATTTAGCCATACACGCCCCGTTGGAAATTCTAATTGTTTATTACTGCAAGGAATCATTTAGAAGTACTCCCATCTCTCAGCATTAGATCCGAACCCGGTGTTTGTCTTTTCACGTTTTTTAGATCCGTTTTAAAAAGATAAATTGAAATTAATCAACGAAAACACAAAATGGGTATAGGTAAAACCATATGATTGAATTAAAGTTAAGAAGACACATAGGTATGTTTAGCCTCCAATGAAACACCGATATTTATTACTATATAAAAGATAAAATTAAATAAATTATTGCGTAAACGAAATAAAGGTACAATTCCGAGACGGGCCGCAGACCGCAAACTGCGGCAGCAAACTGCAAGCGACAGCACTTGTTTCTATGAACATCTATGAAATTGATTCCAAGCGCGGCAACACTGCTGCCTGCAGACGCAACGCGCAGCGTGCGGCCGCGGCGCGCAGCGACCGCAGACTGCAGCGCAAGTCGTGTCGCGAACCGCAGAGACTTCACACGTATAATGTCGACTTTTTCGGATGACGATGAAGGAAAACTTATTAACATTGTAGCTGGTCATCCAGTTCTTAATAGAATAATATTAGAATAAGATTCTTTGGTTCGACTTAAAAAAAAAAGATTAGGTGCTTTTCTTTTTCTTTTGGCATATAATAACAACAAGTTATCATCATCTTCCTCTTCTAGTAAAAGACACATTAGTTCACTATCGGTAGCGTTATCTAACATTCTGTCTCGCATGAAGCTATTGGAACAACTGAGGCACGGTTCTGTGCATTGTGCAGCCACGGCATGCAGCCGCAGTTGGAATAGCGACCGCAGGCAGCATTGCGGTAACCGCAGCCGGTAGCCACAGTGTCGCCTGCGGTTGCAGTCTGCGGCCCGTCTCGGAAATGCACCTTAATACTTGAAAATTCGAAATATTATAAAATGATTCAGATTTAGTTTCATAGACTTATTGCATGGACTGAGCTTTCTATAGGCAAAAAGAAGATAAATCAGTCCATGCTCTATGTCTTGTTTTACTTTTTTTTCCATGTTCGATTATGTTGCGAGTATCGATTAGGCTGAATAAACGTTTTCAATCGTTTTGTGAATATTGGGTTTACGGTCAGCACTAAAAAGAGTCATGTTGCAACATAGGTTTTGCTAATTTTTATCCAGACTTTGATCGTTATTATTTATGAAATTATGTATGAACACTGGCAAATCTAGTAATGTATATAGTAAGTTATTTTATTTATTTCACTGTTTAACCAATATTATCATGTGATAAGCTTGTTTATGTACATATTTTTCAGCACATCTAAATTACCTAGTTTTTGGAACGATGTAGCATTTTGTATGTTACACACATTTTACAACAGAATAAGGCAGTTTTATTGACTTCAACATGTTTTTAGAGATATTGTTCACAAACTTATCGCATGAAATAGCTGTAGTAACATATTTTTAATCAAAAATTGGATGCTGAAAGTTGACAAAAAATATTGTGTAATAGCTCAAATTACGAATCACCCGGTCGACTCAGCTGATGTGTCATGTGTCAAAATATTGTCGTGCAGAGTGGTTAAAACAAAACGTCTCCTTTTGGGTGTTATTTGTAGAGTTAATGCCCGGGCTACACGAGGCTAGTTTTTCAAGCTAAGATAGCAAGCTAGTTTTCTATTAAACTGTCTTGGCTAGCTGTCCTGACTTGGAATAAGCTAGTTCTGTTTACATGAGGCTGTATTATTTTGAGCTAGTATTATTGCTGTGACCAACGTCCAAAATGAACAGCACGCGAAAAAAAAAACATTATTCAATTGAAACAGTTACTTCAAAAACTGAAGATGAATTTTATTACAATACGGGTGTGGACAATACCGTGAATTTTAAGAAGAGATGAACGTGGATTACTTTTGGAAGAATTTCGCAACGAAGGTTTAGGCGAATTTATGAGTATTACCTAATAAGGTAAGTACTTAGTTTGGGCATCTTAAAATCGCAAAAACACGTTGCGGAGAAAAACAAACAAAACGCGTGATTACTGCTTACGAGGCAACTGAAAACTAGCTTCGCCGGCCACATGAAGCTAGTACACAAGCCAGGATATTAAATTCTGTGGTGGGGGGCGCTACTAGCCTAAAAAATAGAACTCCATCCTATTAAAAACTGTCCTGGCTTGTCAACTAGCTTACTATCTTAGAAATGAAGCTAGTTTTGTCTACACGAAGCCAGAAGTACTAGCTTGCTAGCTTACTGACACTGGCTTGCTATCCTAGCTTGAAAAACTAGCCTCGTGTAGCCCGGACATAAGTGACTCAAAAGACAAATACCCACGTATTTTTTTTTATTCAGTGACTGACAGTGACATTGACATGTTATGACATTCATTTTACGTTTAATGTTGACAATGTTGACTGATGGTTGTGGTTGGTTGGTTGGTGGTTGGTTGGCTGATGCAGGCTGATGCCTGCGCTGCACTTTTCTTCATCGTCGTATTAAATAAGATGATAGTATACGATACGATAAAAAATACGGTGATTCGAACGAAAAACGATTAATAAGTTATTAAAACTTACGTACAAACAGTGAAAATGGGCATCACAACATTGACTATTCAAGATCTCATACCGTATAGAAGTGGTAGGAAAGTGGATACGGATGCTATTCTGCCGTATTTAATTCTTCCAGGACTACTATTAATAGCCACAATATCACGAACAGTCACTATCGCAGTCATGGTGGTGATTGGAATGGGTGTTTTGTACGTACACTCCAGACCGCGACAAAAGAACAGGTTACACTCTCCTCACTTTCACTCGAATATAATATTGCTTGTGGTTGGTTATGGGTATGGTTGTCATTCTACTAGAATTTATAATGCTTTACAAATATTTAGTACCTACCTACTCCCTTTTTCATGTCCGTGACATGGTATGTGTAAATAGTAATGTAAATGTGCGCTAAGCAAACAGTTTGTATATCTCCCCCTTGGTCAGTGCAATGCAATTATCTATTCTCTCCATTTCCAGGTCTTCGTTTTTCTTTTCCTGGACGATGTCATCTGCTATATGCTTGTTCCTCGTTTTTGAAAGTGGAGTACTGGGTTTCTTTGAAATAACCCAACTGGAAAATTTTGTGTTCCTGATACTTCTTCTATGTACATGTTATTTCTTCTACAAAATGAAGGCGGTAGCTGATTTTGAACTTGCCACGGGATCATCTAAAGGAAAGGAATATAGGTAGGTAGGAAAGCAATCATTAGCTTGAACTAACTTAGCACAAGTTTAGAATTTTGCAAGTAAAATCACATTTTTTCAAAATTGATGCTCTCTGAGTTGATGATATCTATATTGAGTCGAACTAGAACTTAATTTTTTTAGGCCAAAACAATATAAAAATACAATCAAAGAAATAATAACATTTAAAATAAAACGCATTTTTGAAAATGTCGAAACAAGATTAGTTACCAGAAACTTTTATGAACTGCCTTCATGGGGTTTAACTACCACATATAATTCTTAAATGTCTTGCAACACATCAGGCTCTTTTTAATCCACCATTCAACAACAGTAATATGAAAACATTTTAAAACTCAATTTAATTTAATTTTTTTTCAGCCCTGTCCTGACCTCTGATTCACATTATTGCCAAATATGTCAAATTGAAGTCAATGAAAGATTTTTCCATTCTATATGGTAGGTAACTCTTTGAGATAAGTCTTAGTTTATCTTAAGAATTTGATGACATAAATGACTGTTCTTCTATTCAGGTGGGACTGCTGTGTGCTGAGACCAAACTATATTTATTTCCTTGCTGGCCAAATATTTGCTTTTGCCACACTTCTCTTTGGAACCAACTTGGGTCTAACAACAGTGTGCCAGCCCTTTATATTCTATGGTGTTATTCTAATGCCACAGGATTGTGATGATGTCTATTATGATTTCAAGTAAGTATTCTCTAATTAAGAATGTCACTTCCAAAGGGCTCGCTTTGTATAGTATGTCTTTGTGATTTCGCACTGGTTTTAGAGCAGTACTAAATAATTCATAGTACAATAAACAAGTATTTATAAATATACACAAATAATACAAAAAGAAATCATATTTCTCAAAGTTTTAGCCATGTATATCATAATTTTTTTTGACACATTACTCATTTCTCGGAAGTAGGTTAGTTTGCTAGAACGCCTGAAACATGGAGTAGAGGTGAGGTGGTGCTGTTCTTCAAAAAAGGTGATAACAGCCTATTGAAGAACTACAGACCCATCACGCTTCTAAGTCATGTTTATAAGCTGTTTTCAAGGGTTATCACGAACCGTCTCGAGCACAGACTTGATGACTTCCAGCCTCCCGAACAAGCCGGTTTCCGAAGAGGCTATAGTACCATAGACCACATCCATACGCTGCGGCAAGTTATACAGAAGACCGAAGAGTATAACTTGCCATTGTGCTTAGCGTTTGTGGACTATGAGAAAGCCTTCGATTCGGTGGAAACATGGGCGGTACTTGAGTCACTCCAGCGATGCCGTATTGACTATCGGTACATCGAGGTGTTGAAGTGCTTGTATAATAACGCCACCATGTCGGTCCGAGTACAGGAGCAGAGCACGAAGGCGATTCCATTGAGAAGAGGCGTAAGACAGGGGGACGTTATCTCCCCGAAACTGTTTACTGCCGCAATGGAAGACGCCTTCAAGCTCCTGGAATGGCAAGGACTTGGCATCAACATCAACGGCGAATACATCACTCACCTTCGGTTTGCCGACGACATCGTAGTCATGGCAAAGTCGATGGAGGAACTCAGCATGATGCTCGATGGCCTCGACCGAGTTTCACAACGGGTGGGCTTGAAAATGAACATGGACAAGACGAAAATTATGTCAAATGCCAATGTTGTGCCCACCCCAGTCTCTGTTGGAAACTCGGTACTCGAAGTTGTTGACTCATATATCTACTTAGGACAAGTAGTCCAGTTAGGTAGGTCCAACTTCGAGAAAGAGGTCAACCGCCGAATCCAACTCGGTTGGGCAGCGTTCGGGAAACTACGCAATGTCTTTTCGTCCGACATACCTCAGTGCCTCAAGACGAAAGTCTTCAACCAATGTGTGTTACCAGTGATGAGTTACGGCACCGAAACGTGGTCTTTCACTATCGGCCTCATCTCAAAGCTCAAAGTCGCTCAACGAGCTATGGAGAGGGCTATGCTCGGTGTTTCTCTACGTGATCGAATCCGAAATGAGGAGATCCGTAGACGAACTAAAGTCACCGATATAGCCCACCGGATTAGCAAGCTGAAGTGGCAATGGGCAGGCCATATTGCTCGCAGAGCAGATGGCCGATGGGGTCGAAAAGTACTAGAGTGGAGACCACGGACTAGCAAGCGCAGCGTAGGACGTCCACCAGCAAGGTGGACAGACGACCTTATAAAGGTCGCCGGAAGACGCTGGATGCAGGTCGCTTCCAACCGGTATCTGTGGAGATCAAAAGGGGAGGCCTATGTTCAGCAGTGGACGTCCTATGGCTGAGATGATGATGATGATGATGAGGTTAGTTTTGCAGGGACCCTGCTCCTTCTTGCTTGTTGTCTGTTGAGTACAAAGTAAGTTTAAAAGCTATACATATTGGGTAAACTTATTTCAACTAAGAGTGTCACACTTCATTGAAGTAGGTGTACCCCAGGGGTCAATTTTAGGTTCTTAGCTTATATTATTTTAAGTATTGTTGCATCAATTTCTTTCTTATTTCCTGCGACCAGTTTCTATATTAACATAATTTAATTTTAAATGAATTGTGCCATTCCTATTAAACTAGCTTTGCAAGGCTTTTTGGATTAAAAGAAACCAAAAAGCCTTACAGTAGCGCCCAATGTGGGGCTCGGTGGGAGGAGCGCGGTCAGGCGCGCGCTCATGCTATGATGTCGTGTTACAGCTTGTGTTTTCATTGTATTATCTAAAATATTTATTCTCTTTTCAACGTTTCAGTTCGACAATATGCTTTGTGGCCTGTGTCTATGGATTGGGCTATTTATTCGTTATAACCCTGGTTTTAATTCGACAACTTCTAGTCTACATACCGAAATACAGCGGTAAGTTATAACTGGCGATTAATTTTATTTGATAAAGTCAACCATTAATCACATCATGTCAGCCAATTGCCGTCCACTTCTGAACGTAAGCCTCCCTCAAAGAGCGCCAGTCCAGTGGGATGACTGGGCACTGATCCGTTATGATGATGATGTGTGTCGGCCACTTTCATACAATCATCAATCCATGGCGCGGTAGACCAGGGGTGCTATTCTCAATGAACACAGCCTTGTGACCGCGCGGCCGCAGCGCTCACGCCACGTGTCTTAACCGATCGTGGGACGCGAACTGTGAGCGCTCGGGCTACACGAATTGACGATCTTAAAGTCGAAGAGTTCAGTGATGTAATTTCTTATTGAGAATAGCATAGCAGGACTTTATTTCTCTAGCGAATGACTCCGTTGCGAATTCTATCCACCAAAGAAACCCCCAGCATTGCTCTCTCCATTGCACGCTGAGCGACCCTGAATTTGTGGACCAGGCCTATGATGAATGTCCACGTTTCGGGTTCGTAAGTCAGGATGGGTAGGACGCACTGGTCAAAGACCCTGGTCTTAAGGGATTGTGAGATCGATGAACAAATATATCACGCAGCTTAACCACATACTCATTACCTTTGTTTGTTACAGAACCACAATGGAAAAAGCTAGTCAATGTACTGAATGTATGAAGGGAACACATCGAATCTTGGGTTTATGATGATGATTATAAATGCGCTTTAATTATTTATTTTTATAGAATTCCCCTTCCTATTTGTTGTTAGTGGATTGCTTAGTTAGGATTACTTTTTTATCTAGGTAGGTACCTGGTACATACCTATATTATGTACTGACGCCAGCACATCAACCCACCCCAATCTGCCCCAACACGGCCATTATTGAAATGTAGTTTCTTTTGAGGGTTTAGTGTTAACATTTCACATGGTTGAAGAAAGATATTTGGTTCAACGCAAAACGTAAGTACATTTATTTGTATGAGCAAAATCGTTTCTTAAGTTTAAATCAAGGTTAGCAAAAAAACATACTTTTGAGGAATGCGACTCAACTCAGTTTCGTTAGTGGTGGTGCTGTTGGATCACAGGTCACATCAAAATGACTGTTTACCTTTCTTTAATAGATTATTATTAACTATCAATAACAGAAGGCTCATAATCGATAGGAAAAGACAGGTTGCGGTAAGTACGAGGCGTATAATGGCGTTTGTACTTTAATACAACCTCTGTTTATGTAGGCTATGGAATATTATTATCATTAGCGAATTATACTTATAAATACTTTTTTAAGATATTTGGCTAATACTCTCGATTGATTGAATCAAAGTAGATTAAGTTTAAAATCTCTTGAAATATGCCTATTTGGGTTATTTTATAATTACTATTTGGTTAAATGCCCAACCAGTACCTTACCATTTGATAAATAAATAAGAGCACATATCACTGGAATTAATCGTTTATTTGAATATTTTATACAGTAAAGTAAGTCTTATACATCATTCGTTCTTCTTTCGTTTTATAAAACGCTGTAAATAGATATTGTAGGTTCTTATAAATAATTATTACATAAGAGAGTACATCAGACGTCATTGCGAGATGAAACACATCAAGAAAGTGTGTTATTTGCACATCTATGTGCAGCTCGATTTAAATGCCAATCGAATATCAACATTAGGTACACTATTTAAATTATAGTGTAAAATGGTCAATGCACACTGAGACGAGAACTTCTAATCTGTCATCTTTAATGGACTCTCGGGCTAATGGAAATGTTTTCGTTTTCTTCTTTAATCAACTGGTGTAATGTCTATATTTGCTTGGCAATGACATTTGCACCCATGCATTTGGCGTGTACTGTACTCAAATAGGCAATCGCAGGAGTGATCAATTAAACCCCTTCTACACGGTCAGGTGGTCAGGTCTGACAGAGGTGACCTTGGTCCGGTGGGAATGAAAATCTACCGTGTAGACGTTGGTCGTGCGACCAAATATGGGCGGAGTCAGTCGAGCCTTGGTCGGGAGCGCATCCGTCCCGACAGGCCGCGTCCGCGGTCGAACCCGACCGTTTGGAACGCCGTCGCACGACGGGACCGCGTCAGTGTGCAGTTGTCAGCCAATGCGGGTGCACGTCGAATTTTGAAAACCGGCCAAGTGCGTGTCGGGCCACGCACAGTGTAGGGTTCCGTAGTTGCCCATCAAAATACTTATGCGAACTAACTAAACTGATTCGCTGAATTTAATTTTAAGAAGAAGAATTTTCAAAATCGGTCCAAGCGTCTTTGAGAAATCGGGGAAAATACATAAAAAAAAAATTACGAAGAATTGAGAACTTCCTCCTTTTTTTGAATTTAGTTAAAAATAGTTGAGAATAAAAACCTACCTATCCCCAAAACATACCCACCTATTATAGCTGTAAAAATAAAGTTGACAAACTTACATTTGCAGTTGAAGAACATGTACTCCGATACATTTTGTTTAGGAAAATATATTATCCAAGTACGTTTTATAAGTTGGTCGACTATTACTCGTAAACTTGTAAAGCCTACTTATTCATGATAATTTTCTTTTAAACTTCGTTATATATACTACTATTGTGATTTTTTTCACACCCTCAAACATAACCGTTTAGCTGGTAGAGGGGGGGGACACTCGAGTCGAGCAAAAATTAGCACTTTAAAGCTTAATATTTCACAAACGAATCTTTTTATCAAAAAAATGTTAATGGAAACTATCAATATTTTTTAAAGACCTATTAATTGATACCCCACACTAAAGGGTACGCGAGAAAAAAAAAACATCCCCACTTTACGTGTACAGGAGGTACCCTAAAAAAATATATTTTACGAGATTTTCTTTTACCACATTTTCGGCACAACAAATCCGTATATTTACACCAAATTACAGCTTTCTAGTACTGGGCGTCTCTGAGCTAAGCTGCGGACAGACGGACGGACGGACGGACATGGCGAAACTATAAGGGTTCCTTGTTGACTACGGAACCCTAAAAATGGTGAACGCCGGACCGAACTGACAAGTTTTCCGACCGTAGCGCATCCCTCCCGACCGTCGACCGGACCGTCAGCCGACAGGCTGCGTCCGCGGTGCGCGGTCGACCGGACCGTCGTCAGCCGACAGCGTTCCAGACGGTGGGGTACTGTGACACGACCAAGGTCACCTCTGTCAGACCTGACCACCTGACCGTGTAGAAGGGGTTTTATCCCTACTTGCTTGAGTTAATAATAGGTAGATAACACCCGCATTTGTTGGATGAAATGCATTGACAGCCACTAATTTCTCATATCGATGTATCCGACTGCACTCTTTGAAACACCTGTGCCATTTTCTATAAAGACTACGCTGAACTCGTCGATGATTTTAATAGATTTTAAACTTTATGCTGTAGAGTGTAGATCATAAAGTTGAAAATCCATTAAAGAAAAACTGTTTCAATGTCGCGGACCGAAAAAGTTTCGTCTTCACTACATTTTCAACTTAATGTTCTATCTAGAGTCTAGAGCATTAAGTTGAAATCTATTGCAAACTCATCGACGAGCTCGTCGTAGTCTTTTAGAGAATAGCATTACGGGTATTGGTATACATTTATTGGTATCCCCTTTATTATTCCTCACCTACCGTACTTTTCACTGCATTATCTACTCAACCACATTTACTAGATGAGCGAGTTCAATAAACGAACAAGTCAAACAAATTCTAAAGAAATTCCGTTGCCAGATAGCGAGCGCAAGTCATATTTTCGGACTGCGTTTTTCATAAAATGGTTTTTATTACAAGCCAAAAAATAATGGTAAAAAAGTACACAGGCTACACATCAAGTTTTATAGAACCAGTTCATCTCGTCCTTGTTTTACATGACTTTTCGCACAATGAACAGTTAGTTTATACTGATTTTGCATTGGTTTATTTGTAACCGTATTATACGTAAAGCCGGTGCATTGAAGAAAGGATTCTAAAATGGCGGCTTGTACTTGCGTTGACAGATAGTACAGTCAGCATATAAGATTTCAAATTAAAAATAATAAACACAAGACTGGATCAGAATAATTTCTCAAACAACCTAACAATAAAACAAAATTAAAACAACAATAATCAACAGGTAACAACGGAAAAATAACAGAAAACTATAGTAAATATTCTTAAAAAAGATCACTGAGCGCGTCAAGACATC
Source organism: Agrotis clavis (assembly GCA_954870645.1). Taxonomy (NCBI): domain Eukaryota; kingdom Metazoa; phylum Arthropoda; class Insecta; order Lepidoptera; family Noctuidae; genus Agrotis; species Agrotis clavis. Next base: position 14,590,308 of record OX940922.1, read on the forward strand.
AAGACTAATTTTATTTCTGCTTACGCTACGCGCGGGAGTGAGTATAGACGGCACTAGTGTGCGAGCGAGAGAACACGATAAGCGCCGCCATTTAAGAATCCTTTCTTCATTGAACCGGGTTATATTATAGGTTTAATTAATTAATTTCTCAACTATACTTACATAGATACAAGTATCGGTCAGCAGCATGAAAGATAACCATTCTTGAACTTTGGAACTTTACCTACTTATTATGTACTTAAATTAATAATAGTGTTTATTGGCACATATCCGATTCATCATTAATTACACCAATTTAAATTCAGGGACAGTTGATAAACCATTTCATAGAGATGATCATTGTGACCGTAGCCCTTGAGGCCCCTGAGGGCCTAGACAAGTAGCAAACGATTAACGTAAACGCTCAGTATACTCTTGTACATAAAGTTAAAAAAATATTAAACATTAATCACAGAGCGTTTCGTTTTTTCGGGTCGTTAACGCTCAGCAATCTTTAATAAATTTTTAGCTTTATTTTTCTGAGTTATAAAGTTGAAAATCTATTGACGAGTAGGTACTGAGCGTTTATCGTTTGTTATCAATAGCCATTTGTCTTGGCCCTCTTGATTTTCATCTTTAATAGCAGTTAAATAATTTATGGTTAATCGGTCTTCAGTCAAAATAAACCTCTGAATAATTTGTATTCAAACACACCTAATATTAATGTAATTTATGAAAGAATCACGATGTACCTTCTACATGTAATTAATATTATAAAACATGAGATTTTGTAATTTTAGCGTTAGATATATTTAAATAAATAAATAACTGCCTTTATTTACTCTTTTTCTTTTTTATAGCTGAAAATGTAATACATCAGCTAAATATTTTAATGATACATAATATTTTTATAGTTACTTAGCGAACTAGTTTTATATAAATCGTTACTATTAGCTTTTTAATTAGAAATATTCCGACTAGTCGTCTACCGATGGGGAGTGTTTAAATTATAACCTTTGTTAATATTTTTGTAAAAAAAATATTAATCGCCATGCACTGCACGTGTTTCTAACACTTGCGCGCTCTTGAATAAACAATAATCATGAAGGAAATAACATGAACAAGATAAAAAGGATAGTTTATCAATTAATAGAAATTTCGGTTAGTGCAGTGCGCAGCAGTCTGCTGCGCTGCGTATCGCGGGTTCGCTTCCCGCACGGACCAAATATTTGTATGATCTATCTACAAGTACCTAGTTGTTTCGCGTCTGGACTTTTGTGTATGAGAGTTTATGTTTGTAAACGCACCCACGACACAGGAGAAATTCCTAGTGTGGGGCAATGTTTAAAAAAATATTATTTATGTTTTCGTTCCTATCGTGATCGCATAGCTGTCCATGAAACGTCACTAACATATCGACGAAAAAAGCAATCTTGTAGTTGTAGTATCTCGAAAAAAACTATAACTCATAACTCGTTAAATAAAAGGGGGCCTCGAAAAATAAAAGCCAAGCAACATACAGGGACGCACTAACTAAGGAAACAAACAAAACTGATAAACAAAATCATAAGACACAGGCTGATTCCAGCGAAAACGGAAATGAGGACCTAATAGTAATGCTGAAGCAAATGATACAACAACTCGCAAACATGACAAACCTACTTATAACACTCACGACAAAACTGACAAATTCGACTCCATAAAAATGGTAATTTGGAACGCCAATGGGCTGTCAAAACACACTCTCGAAGTGAAAACCTTTCTTGAACTAAATAAAATTGACGTATTACTGATATCAGAAACACATTTCACCAAAAAAAGTCATTTTAAAATTGACTCTTATAAATTATACCATACGATGCACCCCGATGGTACTGCCCATGGAGGTAGCGCCATATTAATAAAGAACAATATCAGACATCACGAAATTGCAAATTATTGTACAAATGAGATACAAGCGACAAATATAATAATCGAGGACTGGGCTGGACCCTTCACAATTTCAGCTGTATATAGCCCACCTAAACACAATTTAAAACAGGACGACTATGAGAAATTCTTCAACACCTTGGGCAACCGCTTCGTGGCTGGTGGTGATTATAACGCCAAACATACATACTGGGGCTCGCGAACAGTTACACCGAAGGGCCGACAGCTACTTAGAACGTTAAATAGGTTAAAACTTAGCTGCATATCATCTGGTGAACCTACCTATTGGCCCACCGACGAGAGAAAGACACCAGACCTAATTGACTTCGTAATTGTAAAGGGTATAGCTGCCACATACTTTACATGTAACTCAATGCCAGAACTTTCGTCTGATCACTCTCCAGTCGAAATACTGCTGAAGAGAAAAATAACATTAACTTCTGATGCATGCCGGCTACATAGTAGAAAAACAGACTGCAGCTTCAGAGAGTTCATGTCAGCTTCGCTTAACCCACACTTACCACTCAAAACCAACGAGGACATAGAAGAAGCTGTTGAGCATTTTAATAACTGTACCCAACAGTCAGCTTGGCATGCTACACCTGAAGGCACCAAAACAATCCCTAAAGCACAAAGATTTCCCACTAATATTAGAGAACTGGTTGCTAAAAAAAGAAAGGCACGGAAATTATGGCAGAAAACTCGTCATGCAGCGGATAAAACTGTTCTAAATTCTCTGGCATCGCAATTGCGACAATTACTGAGTGAAAATCGGAACCTTAATGTGCAAGCATACCTTAGAGGCTTAGATGCCAGCGCCGCAACTGATTACTCACTGTGGAAAGCAACAAATAAACTCAAGCGCCCCCTGCAAACACGACCACCCATACACAAAGCAGACAATAGTTGGGCTATAAACGATTCAGATAAGGCACAGACATTCGCTAACCATCTGAAAAGTGTGTTTACACCAAACGCTGACCAGGGATCTAAACAGATCGAGGAAGTGTCAAGAATACTCAATGAGACACATCAATTAGACCTCCCAATAAATAGCTTCTCTATATTTGAAGTTAAACAAGCAATCAGGAAACTCGATCAAAATAAAGCACCAGGATATGACCTGATAACTGCTAAAATAATGAGAGAATTGCCTGAGGAGAGTGTGCGCTTCCTAACATACATTTATAATGCCATACTAAGAAATTCCATGGTCCCCAGACAATGGAAAGTGGCCCAAATTATAATGGTCCCTAAGCCAGGTAAAAGTCCTGATGACGTAAAATCTTACAGACCAATCAGCCTACTGCCGATACCATCGAAGGTATTGGAAATTTTATTCCTAAGCAGATTAATGCCAATCATACAGGAAAGGAGATTAATCCCAGACCACCAGTTCGGCTTCAGGCAACGACATGGTACTATTGAACAAGTACATAGGCTAGTAAATAGTATTAACAATGCCTTCGAAAGTAAACAATACTGTACAGCTGCGTTCTTAGATATCTCCCAGGCTTTTGACCGCGTATGGCATGACGGGCTCTTGAACAAGATAAAAAAATCTTTACCGATCGAATACTACAACTTTATTAGATCGTACTTAGAAAACAGACACTTCCTTGTGAAATATGGCGAAGAAGTAACATCACTATGCCCAATACATGCAGGCGTACCACAGGGCAGTGTGATGGGTCCTATCTTGTACTTATTATATACTGCAGATCTGCCTACTTCTCAGGCCACTATAACCGGTACATTTGCTGACGACACAGCAGTTCTGGCATCTGACAAACTCCCGGACAGCCACCCAAAAACTCCAAAATAGTCTTGACCTCATAGCGAAATGGCTTAAGGATTGGCGTATCAAGGCGAATGAATCCAAATCAGTCCAAGTAACATTCACCACCAGACGTAATATTTGCCCTCCAGTCACACTAAATGGGATTCAAGTCCCTCAGCATGAAGAGGCAAAATATTTGGGAATGTACCTAGACAAAAGACTCACATGGAGAAAACACATCTTTACTAAACGACTCGCCATGGGACAACAGGTCCGAAAAATGTACTGGATGTTGAACAAAGAACACAGTTATCAATGACAAACAAATTATTAATTTATAAAGCCATAATTAAGCCTATATGGTGCTATGGCCTGCAACTATGGGGTACAGCAGCAAATTCAAATATAGAAATCCTGCAAAGATTCCAATCTAAGATGCTACGCATGGTAACAGATGCACCTTGGTACATAACAAATGATAGACTGCACCACGACCTTAACATTAAAACAGTTAAGCAGGAAATAAAAGACAGAATGAAGAAATACAAAGCAAGAATCACACACCATCCTAATGTACTTGCAAAGGATCTCATGAACGAAGTGCAAATGCCACGTCGGCTGAAACGCAAAAACCCACAAGATCTACTGCTGTAAATAATATATGTAGTATGATTAATATGGAAAAGCGACATTGTTGATGAACAATCTCGCACAAGCCTTTAACCTACAAATACCGACCTAATGCTGAATATCGCCAGATAGATTGCATTATAAAAAGAAAAAAAAAAAAAAAAATAACTCGTTAAAAATTCATAACTCGTAAACTAGCTGAAATCGAGAGGTAATTTTTGGAACACATATTTCTTATAATGAAATTTATTAGATAACACTAAAGTTAGTGTTCTAAAGTTGGTATAACATGAGTTTTTGCGAGTTACAGCAATTGGTATTTCAATTTGAATCATCAATATTGCTGTATCTTGGTCATAGACATAGACCATAGTAATCATATTTAAAAGCCCTGTAGGCACTCTTCCTACTTAATGATCGGCTTGGCCAACTAGTCATCCTTTTTGCAGCCGATTGTCGGCCCATCTCTATTTAATATACAAAAAAATAAATACCTACCAACTATACAACTTGCTTAATGATATTAATTAATGTTAGAAATAAGTAACACTGAATCCATGTAAAGCCAAATCTAGATAAAATCGTATAGTATCAAATTGTATAGTAATCGTTAGAGGAGAAAGTTAGGATGAATTATTTAATTGTGATCAGCTGCTGGACCACTACTACTTCTACTACCACTACTTCCACTCAATACCGAGTCCGTTTTTATTTCCAATTAGTTACTTGTTAATACACCACCACTTTAAGTATTACGAATACAGATGTATACATTATGCTCCATTGTGATCGAATTGCATTATACCAATACAAAATAAATATACCTACAACAAAATAAAAAAATCGCAACCTGGTAAAAAACAAGCCCTCATCATCAATCATCCGGCGGTGTATAGTCAGGCACAACTTGTAGTACTTTCTCTCGCCATCTTGCTTTCCTAGCTTCTTGTTCCCTTTGCAGTGCATTTAACGCTGGTAATGTTCTCCAGCATGTGAAAGTTTTGAAGACAAGATTGCTGAAACATTGCATACAGTTCATTGAATGAAATCACACTGTTGGTGTTTTTGTTCAAAACAAGTAATTTGACATAATGAAGGACCTAGTGTACTACCTTGCGGAATACAAGGTACAAAATGAGTGCGTTACATAGCAAACAAGATAGGTTTTAGTCAGTACGAGTCTGTGACAGACAGTCCCTTCCAGCACACAAACCCACCAAAAAATATTGTTGCAATCAATCAAATGCTTGAGGTGTTTCGTATATAGCTCAATTTTCAAATTCTATTGTTGGTTTTCAGTCTTCGGAAAACATGGTTTTCAAATGCAAATGTAATTTTGTTTTTATTATTTAACCCAGACAGAACACTTCTCTTTGTGCGTTCCACAACACGCACGCACACGTTGTTGAAAAGTTTGTCGGCAAGAAATTTTGCAAAAATGTGAAGTAGGTAGGATTTTTTACAGTAGTAATATTCCATGCAAATTCTTGTCATCTACCCATAATTTTCTTTTATACGCACTGGTTAGTTACTGCTGATCAAATAACTGGTACTATACCTTGTTTAAACATTCCCGAAACCCTGACAGATTTTACGTCATTTCTTACGCATCTTTATCCATTAATAAATTAACTGTAAACGCACCTGCTATGGTACAAAACTGCTTTCTGCCACTTTGCCTCGTTTTCCTTTTTTATAACATTCACTCCTTCCCGAAATAGTCTAAAAGCCATCTGCGCGAGGTATAAATCGTAATAGTCGTCGGCTACCTGTTTCTTCAAAACCAATCCATAGTGGTTCTGCAATGTTAAAAATTAAATAGATATCATCAAAGTTAACAGGCTTCTTCGGCTTAAGCTCGCTCCATCGCCGGAGGTCGTGGGTTCGATTCCCACCCAGGACAAATGTTTGTGTGATGAGCAGGATCATTTTTTGTCCGGTGTCTGGGTGTAATTTATCTATAATATGTATGTATTTAGAAATATATAAGTATGTTTATCAGTTGTCCAGTACCCATAACACAAGCTCTGCTTAGCATGGGACTAGATGGCGTTGTGTGATAGTTGTGGAATATTATTATTATTTTTATCGTAGGCTTTGTCTCACCTGACCTATGCGAGTTTGATTTCCACACGAAACAATTATTTTTACGATCTCTACAAGGTAGTTGTTCCGGATAATGTGATTTTAATTTCATTAAAAAAAAATCTAGTGTGGGGAACTTTTAAAAAAATAATTAACACCAACCCTTCTAAAAGCTTCAAATGCTTTCCTTAACAATTTTTTACGGCAAAATTGCTCTGCTTTATAATTTCGCTCAATCCACATGTCCTCAGTATGCCACATCCAATGTAGAAACGTATTATTTTTAAGTTGAAAAATATAATGAGCCTTAGCTTTTTCAATGTTGTCTCGCTTCATTTCTATCAATATTCTCAGAGGCCGTATGCCATATTTTGCCTTCAATGTTTTCTCATAATGCAAATCTGCCATAACTATAAGCGCCCTTAATCTCGACGCCCACTGTTTCTTTCTAATATTCTGTATTTTCTCTTTCCTCCTTTTCTCTCTTAACTCAAGTATTCTTTTCGCCTTTTCTTCCTTATCCATTTCAGCTTTTGCTAATTCCGCCTAAAACAATATAAGGAGTACTTAGGTACTAAATACTTCAACAAAAAATCTGGGAAGATTTTTCCTCGAGAAATTAACATTACTTACCTGTTGTTTTAATCGAATCCGTTCTTCTTCCATCTGTCGTCTTCGCTCACGTATTATTGCATGCTTTTCTTCCCGTTCTCGAGCTCTCTTTTCCATCCTTTGCAAAAACTGTGGAACTTTCAAACAGTGTAATACAAGCGCTGGATCTGAAAGTTAGAACAAGATTGGAGAAACACATAATATACCTAGTTAATTATTTATCAATATTACGTTGTGGAAGGATCCTAACCTTCAACTTCAGGTAACCTTAACTCATTAGTCAAGCACTTTATCTTAGGTTTTAGATGTCGATCTATTTCATAGTACGTTCTACGCACTTCTTCTCTCATATCATCCACTGACTGCCGGGAAGCTTCAATTATCTTGTTATACTTAAGTTCTTCAATCAAACGGTTTTGTTCTTCTAATTTAGCTTTTTGTAGCGCTATTATATGCTTTTGTATTTTGTACCTAAAATATTTAAATGGGGATATTAATTCCAGGTGATGGAAACATGTAGGTGATAAGTAAGTCATCACAGACTGCATTCAAACACATTAGTACCTCCTTTTCCATCGTTATTCACCACATTAACTACTCTACTATCATACTCGACGTTTTACCACGTTAAGTAAAATGTACTGGGACACAAGCTCTCTCTGATCCACGTGCACGCATGGATGTTGATTCTGTGGTTTCCACGTGATGCTATGTCCTTTACCGACTGTAGGTACTATCAAAGCAGTGTTGGCCTAGTGGTAAAGTCGCGGCCCTGACCTGCGAGCGAGTTACATTATAGGCCGAGGGTTGTTCGATTTCTGACATACACGCCAAGCTCCTTCATGTGTCCCAATTTATTCACTTTGTGCAATTTATTCTATCTCCACTGCACATATGCATAATTATGTGTGAATACTATAGAAGTACCTATTTATTTTGTGATTTCAAAACGGTATTTTTCGGTAGAACTTCTAGGGCGATTGATATTAATACAATGTCTACCTATAAACATTACATTCGCGTTTAAAATTAAATTCTATCATAAATATATTAAATTGCATACTTCAAGGAATGTTAAAATTTACCTGTGCTGGTATGTGTTATAATCCTTTGCTAAGAGCTTTGATTTATTTTCGGTTTCTAATAATTGATTAATATCCATCTTTTTCTTTGCTATTTTATCGAAAAAATGATTCAATGTTTCTTGCCTCTGATCAGACACATATTTTTTCCTATTATTTACATAACATTTCCACTTATTAACAAACTTTTTCAAAAGATATGTCTCCTTGCTTTCTATTTGTATTCTTATTGGTGAAATACTTAAAATGTTCTCAATTGCCTCAGGGGTTCTAGAGCTTTTTGGTTCCTTGTTCATATCAACATTGGAATTGTGTATGTCGCTTTTTGGAGTTTCGACGCTGTTGATTTCTAATTTATTATCAGTTACCTGATACTCATTATTTGACTTAGAAGATATAGCCATCATCATTAAAAGGTTTTGTAAATCACTTGCTGGCACATCTACTTTATTTGGACTCGCATCTAATTTATTCAACGGTAAATCTGACTTGCTAGACTGTTGTTCCCGTGTACTGTCTTCTAAATTATGAGGGCTACTAGTTTTCTTGCTGCATTCTACTCTAAAAATATCTTCATTGTTTTCGTTTATGTCTTTGTTCAAATCCAGTAATCCTTTGTTGTTACCTTGTCTTGGTTTTCTATAATATTGAGTTTCTCTAAATATTTTAATATGTTTTAGAGGTTTGATCTTTGGATTTACTTTAAATTCAGTATCATTACGGATTTCTAATTCAGTCAATTCATCAGATAACTCGTGTAAAAAGAAGTTATCCTCAGCTTCATTTGCATTCAAACATTCATCAAATAAACGTTCATCGTTGAAAACGTTAGATTTTAACTTTATTGGTTCAAGACCTTTTAACGCTATTTTATTTTTTAAATTGATATTGTTGAAATCATGTCGTAATTTTACTATTTCCTTGTTAATGTTGTAGGTCTCTTTTGTTCTTTTCATAGATTTCCTTAAATATTGAATAGAAGTATTATTATTTAGATCTAAAAAATGTTACAAAGAAAGTGTTTTTAAGTTTAGTTCCATTCCAATATATTGGCGTGGCGCGCAAAATGCGCCATCTCTCTATTGGACTTCATTACGTAAGGCAGGCTAAGGAAAATAACCTAGGTAACATAGGATGAAGGTGGAAACAATTAAGCATATCGGATACGTATGGTTTCTTGAAGAAAAGTCTGCTGGAGCTAGAGAAGTGGATGACTGCAAAAAAAGAACAGAAAATTAAATAGGTACGTTTCGAAAGGAGGTTTCAGCTTTCGGCCGAAACCTCACGCACGAAATTTTTCAATAAATATTTTTTGTTTTTAATCATTTCATTCTGTTTAACTAATTTTTAAATCACGGTTCATGAGATAGGTAGTCTGGTGACGGACGGATAGACAGACGAGCAGCCGAGTCTTATAGTATTAGGGTCAAGTTTATCTCTTTGGGTACGGAAACTTAAAAACGAAACATAGGACAAAATGGCCCTGAACTGCGCTGGGGTAGTCCGTGAAATTCAAAATGAGGTACGTAAATATGATACGATTTCATGCAATTTTTTGTCATGTGGATTTAATTGATTGATTTGCAACCGTAAAAAGAATGTTTTCCTTTCCAAGATTAGGATATTACAAGAATAGAGTAGGTAATTACAAACATCAATAAGTACCCAGGTAACGGTACAATAGTTATCTGTGTGACTGATAGCTTCAATATCATGATTTCGAGAAAAAACTGCCTAAGTCTTTGATTTGATTTGATTGAAGTGTTTAGAACGCACTTCATGTTGCATGATAATATTGTATTACCATGCGACCCAATAAAATGAATACCTAGATACCTACCAATAAAAAATCGCGGGCCTCCTATATCTGAATGGGAATGGGACACCAGTGGCGGTGCAATCAGTCGCACTTACACTACAAAACAAAATGTGGGTAATTGGGTATGCAACTTTATGGTCATTGCAGTACCTACTATCAGCTTGGTTGCGCAACTCATCTTACCAGCCATACATATTGTTGGAAACACAACACGGTTACACTTTCAAGGTGTTGTAGTAAGATATAAGTAGTACATTACTGCCGCAGTCTATAGTGACTACTTTGCTGGTCACGCTGATGATGGCCGACAGCGCAGCGTAGCGCAGCTCCAGGCCGACACAGTGCGGTCAGCGTGCAGCACTTGATGTACGAGCTGAGATAAAGGCCGAGGCCGTAGGTCGAGGCCTTTACAGCAAGGGCTGCAATGATGGCCAAGCTGGAAGGTCTAGAGCGTAGCTAGGCTAGCTCGAGGTAATCATGGCGTGACCAGCGAAGCAGTCATAGTGGGCCAAGGCTTGTATAGTGCTTTACTCAAAAATGCAAGTACCTAACCTAAATAAAACCAGCAAGTAATTTAAATAAAATATATATTAATTAACTAGAAATTATAATTATGCAAGCGTATATTTTTCCTTTGAGTTTCGCGGTATTAAATTTTCAACCACTAATTTAGCTTCTTCGCTGTGAGAGCTCATTTTTAGTAAAAAAGTCACTAAATAAAAATAAAATTTCCGCTGAACTGCGCTTTAGTTACTTCTTTGTTTTTTTTTAGCAATGGTTGTTGGAACTATACAGCCAAAATAATATGGAATACAATCTTTTTGTACCTATCTCTTTATCTGTGTTTTAAATAAAATCTTTTTGCATTTGTTTTTTAAAACGTTGTAACGTCAAAATAGCGGCCCGCAATGTCTTGCCGGCCTGTTAGAGCGACCAGCAAAACTTTGCCGGCCGCTCCTTGAAACAGAACGGTAAGGTCGACTTTGCTCAAACAAGGTTGTCAAAATAATGACCACATTACATGCATTTTTGAGTAGTTGGACAGTGGAGGAGGTTTGCTCCGCTTGGGTGGATTACCGCCGTGTCCTCATGGAGGCATTAGGCGGCAGCGGTATCCTCTCAGGAGTCTCACGTCCGGCATTGGTTCAGGCCACATTACGAAGCAAGAGGAAATGGAAAGCACCTCTTTCAATAATGTTAGCGAAAGAGGAGTACGAATGTGTGAGGGAGAGGACATCTTCCACCTGACACCCGGAGCGTCGGCCATGGCGGAATGATTACCGGCCATCGTAGACGCGGACGGTCCATCTCGAATCTGAATGCTGGACTCAAGGATAATATGCTCTTCGACGAGGCGGCTTTGAGATCTTCCGATCGTACAGCGCTAGCGTCTTTAGTGTACAGTAGGTAATCTTTAATTCGATTTTTCTCAATTTTCACGCAATCGATTAACTCCCAACAAAATTATTATAAATCATCAAATGAGTCCTCCGGCCCTGGGTGGGGCGGAAGGGACTGTCAGACTCTTATTGAATAAAATCCACCCATGTTCCTTCGGATGCCCTTTACGTTCCGGGGCCACGGTATCCTGGGTTAAGAAAAAACTTTTTCTAAAAAAAATGTGACCGCCTTCAAAAACAACCACAAAAAAGGGTAAAATAACCTACAAAACTTTTCTTTCGGAAGTCGGTGACTTTTTTTATTAATTTCATTGTCTCTTTTGCCACCGACTTCCGAAAGAAAAGTTTTGTAGGTTATTTTACCCTTTTTTGTGGTTGTTTTTGAAGGCGGTCACATTTTTTTTAGAAAAAGTTTTTATTTTACTCTTTTTAGTTTATCTATATTAATAATTTCGTGCAGGGCTACGGTAGACTCGATCGAAAGCTTGCCTGATTAATAAAACATTAAAAAATAAAGATTTCGAGTCGACAACATATATCCGCAAAATTCGGATTGTCGAGTATTTTGTACATTTCTAATGATTTTCTGACCAGACAGATCGCAGCCGCCATTTTTGACATCGGGTAACATGTTGAGAAGCTTTTTTAATTTTCTTTGTTTTTGGCAACCGAGTCGATAGCACTGTTAGCATGCCAGTGTCATGTGGTGTATTAAGTACTAAACCTCCTCGACACGTTGCGATATTATTTAGAAAAAAAACTATGAACTGTAAGGCCAGGTTCTCACGGCGATTATTTTCCCGTATACCGTATAAACGATTTTATCGAATAGAGGAGTGACAACAGAATATATGTGAAAACTTAAAAATTGTTTACACGGCGTTCATACGGGAAAATCCCGTGTTTGAGAAATATATTTTACCGTATACCGTGCGAAGTTGTCACCGGAACGCCGCGTCTCGAAACGATTTTATCGAATACGACTCGCAGTGGCGCTTATGTTCATGTTGTGTCGTTCACACGACTCGCCCATTCGAGAATCGTACGCACTCGCATGCGTGGCCCGAAAAAATCGAATCGAATGGTTGCCGTGTGAACGACTGCATCGTATACGGTAAAACCGTATACGTGAAAAAATCGAATCGAATGGTCACCGTGTGAACCTGGCCTAACTTATGTCAGTGTCAAACAAACGTGTAGCCGTAAACAATGATTACAGTGGCAACCACGAATGCCTTTCTGATCGAGAACGATATTACCTCCGGCTTCTTCACGTCAAAGGGCCGACTTGCTTCAGAGAGGAAAGGACCTATGAAAATATTATTTACTGGCTTCCAGTCCCGGCTTCGCACGGGTGGACATGATATAATAATTATAGCCTATGTTACTCGCTGCGGCGCGCAGTATGGAGGGAGCGACTGTCGCAACCGAGCTCCGGGCATGCCGCAATCGCGGTGGTAAGACCCCTCTTTGATGAGTGGCTGGATAGGCGTCACGGCGTCCTGACCTTCCGCTTGACGCAGGTCTTCACCGGACACGGATTTTTCGGGAGGTACCCGTGTCTGATGACGAAGGAGGCAAGGTCTGGGTGTCACCAATGCGAGGATCGGCCGGAAGACACGGTGGAGCATACGGTGCAGGACTGCCCCGCGCGCAACAGAGCACCGCCGTGTCCTCACGACGGCAATAGGCGGAGACCTCTTGCGCCCTATCTCTGTCCGACCATGGACCAACGAATTATTCCCGTTGGATCCCACTTTTGAATCCCACTTGAATATTTTTCGACGGCGCGTTGTATTCCACGCGCGCCTCAAAGAGTGCAGTCAGCATTATGACGGGGCCCCTCTGTAGAGGGCCAAAGCCTGCCAGGGTCGCGGGACCAACGAATTACTGTGACCCCTGAATGTAAAGGGCTATTGAAGGACACCGTGGATTTTAGTCAGTACGAGTCTGACAGCCCTGAGTGGGAGGACTTATTTGATGATGTTACACACTAAAAAAAACATACAAAAATACAAATCTTTCCTCTTCATAATAGATATTAGGAGTCTGAAAAGTGTTGGTATGGTGGTACATGCATGAACTGTGTTGGTACGGCGAATCCCCGCTGCCTCGACAAGTTTAGTGCGGCGGGAAGAGCTCCGGAGCGATCTCAGGGCGGTATGAAGGGAGCGACTGTCGCAAACGATCTCCGGCCAATAGGCGCGAACAATGGGCGAAAAACTGCAGTTTTTATTTAGGTACTATATTAATTAAACACAATGAATGAAGCTATACGAATCTATGCCTTGCATACCTTTAATACCCATTCCTTGAGAACCGATGACTACAGAAATATCTACCTACATTTTGTACCAGATCTGTAGTTATGAGTCATGTTTCACCCGAGCGAAGCCGGGTTATCATCTAGTAATATAATATTCAACCAAAATTCTTGTCAAATACATCATTTTCTTCCATGTGCACTAGAATTTTGTAATCCGTAGCACCGGTAATAACATCGTTAACATCTCTTTAATTCATTCCCTATCTCAAAAACTACTACCTAAACCGATTTTGATGAAATTTGCAGTATTCCCTAAGTTGAACGATACTTAGTACAACAAAAAAAGAATTACTTAAATCGGACTTGTAGTTCCGGAGAATGCGAACACAAACATAGTTTTCTTACTTGAGGAGTTGTACCTTCCATCATCAGCTCAGGTACATGAGATGATGATTTCAATACGCAAATACTTGAATTACTTCATAAGATTTGCGAAAAACTATGTGTCAGCCAATAAAATTTGAGGGTTGCCCTCGATTTCTCCAAGATCCAATCATCAGATCCTGAAATGGTGACAATGGGACCACACGGGAAGCACCAGCTTTCGAATAAAAAAAGAATCATGAAGATCGGTTCACCCAGTCGCAAGTTATGAGGTAACAAACATAAAAAAAAAAAAAAAAAACAGTCGAATTGATAACCTCCTCCTTTTTTTGAAGTCGGTTAAAAAAAAAAACCCGCGACCCCAGCAGGCCTTTGGCGCGAAACACGACGCGCCACCGACCCGGGCTTGGTCCTTGGTCGGACGGCGAGCTACCCATTACTCACCGTCCGCAAGCCCGCTCCGCCGCTGTGCCTTCTGCTGATCAGAGGAACACGCGTTGGAGCGACCACACAACAGGCTATTCACATTATACGGGCAAACCTACATGTTGTACCTACATGTTTCACAACTTCATCATCAGGCGCCGTCGATTGTGTGCTTCGACTTTTTATAAGGGCTTTATATTCTCCATTTTAGTAAAAAGTTTTTTCACCTCACCCGCTCGGAAAGATTCTATTTCTAATTCAAAATCTGAACGCAAAACTCCATTTTGTGCTCTAGAGCACAAAGTGTTGTTTAAAATTCGAACACGTCTTGTATTCAATTGTTTTCTACTTTTCTGCACTGGCAGGCGGTCCGCCCCCACTTCATTTCCTCGCTGTGTGAGGTGAAAAGTTGTGTGTTGCACTCGGCAGCAAAGTTTTTCTGCGTCTCGTACCTTTGAAAACTTCGCATCGCTCAGGATTCTATATTTGAACCGCTCGTTTCTCTCGCGGTTCAATCTTAGAATCCTTCGCTCGCTCAGTTTTCAATTCAAGTACTCGCGCCAAAAATCAACTTTGCAGCCTTGCATAACAAATAACTATTTCACCTCACCCGCTCGGAAAGATTCTATTTCTCATTCAAAATCTGAGCGCAAAACTCCATTTTGTGCTCTAGAGCACAAAGTGTTGTTTAAAATTCGAACACGTCTTGTATTCAATTGTTTTCCACACTGCCAGGCGAGCCGCCCCCTGTATAGGTCAATGCCCCCACTTCATTTCCTCGCTGTGTGAGGTGAAAAGTTGTGTGTTGCACTCGGCAGCAAAGTTTTTCTGCGTCTCGTACCTTTGAAAACTTCGCATCGCTCAGGATTCTATATTTGAACCGCTCGTTTCTCTCGCGGTTCAATCTTAGAATCCTTCGCTCGCTCAGTTTTCAATTCAAGTACTCGCGCCAAAAATCAACTTTGCAGCCTTGCATAACAAATAACTATTGTTATGCAAGGCTGCAAAGTTTTCCGAGCGTGTGAGGTGAAAATAACTATTTCACCTCACCCACTCGGAAAGATTCTATTTCTAATTCAAAATCTGAGCGCAAAACTCCATTTTGTGCTCTAGAGCACAAAGTGTTGTTTAAAATTCGAACACGTCTTGTATTCAATTGTTTTCTACTTTTCTGCACTGGCAGGCGGTCCGCCCCCACTTCATTTCCTCGCTGTGTGAGGTGAAAAGTTGTGTGTTTCACTCGGCAGCAAAGTTTTTCTGCGTCTCGTACCTTTGAAAACTTCGCATCGCTCAGGATTCTATATTTGAACCGCTCGTTTCTCTCGCGGTTCAATCTTAGAATCCTTCGCTCGCTCAGTTTTCAATTCAAGTACCTACTCGCGCCAAAAATCAACTTTGCAGCCTTGCATAACAAATAACTATTTCTACATTTGCACCCAATCGACCTATCTGCTGGTTTTAAATTAGGTACACCTTACAGCCAGTACATCAAACAACCCTAATGTGTCACATTTTCTCAATCGAACATGAACCTTCCCGTTTTGTAATAAAGTTGAAAATCAAGTCTACTCTACAGACGGATTGGGATAGGCTGATTGATGAGCTGAAGTCATTTCGTACAACAAAATTCAGCATAGTTACCTTGTCCAGAGAGAGCTTTTAAGAATACCATGATTATGCGTATCCTTGACCTGAAAAATATTAATTGTTCTAAATTGATTTGTTTTGAATTCATTGGGAACTTGGAGCGATGTCCGATTTAGGGGAAGTAATAGGTAAAAATAGTGATTGTTTACTTACTAGTGTTCTTCGCATCTGCATCCGTAATACAAAATTCCGGGGATTATAATCTGGAGAAAGTTCATCTAAGTCGCGATTATTAAATATATCTTTATTAAGAATATTCTCCATTCTTTGTTTTTTGCATAGTTATTTTTCGTCTGAAAAATCTGAGATATTTTAATGATATTAATGTGGTTTTGATTGTAAGCACATTGTGAGTAAATCAATGAATATTCAGTTGCTATGAAATATCGAAATAACGAAACGTAATAGGTACGATCCGTTACAACCAATTTTCGTGTTTGCCTTCACAGCGTGGTGGCTTCGCATAATTACAGCTTGGCCAGAACGGATTGAAACGGAACTAATATTTTTGTTTCTGACAACGTTTTAAAATCTTTGATATTTGATGTAAACAAAGACCGCAGGTTTGTTAGATTTATTATTGTGCCATAAAACTAACGTAATAAGTGAAAAAAATAAAAATAAAATCATTCAAAGTGCTGGTAGCGCGAAAACAGTGGCGACTTCCGGTTTTCTAGTTTTATATCAAGCTGTATATTGTTATTTATATTTTGGTAGATATTTTATTTTACAAATCGTCTCTAATGATTAAACTTGACTAGGTAAACTTGAAACGGAACGCTCGAACCCAATATTCAAGTTGTCATTGTCATGTCAATGTCAATTCAAGTCTAATTGTCATTGTCAATGTCAATTTATTAATCAGCTGCTCAGATGTTCGGGCGTCCAGTCCAGCATTATTTTCTGAAATAATTGACCCTATGAACTTTGCAATATTTGTCAATAAATGTATTTACCTCTTTACAATGAATCTGAAAAGAAATATTATATCAAAATACCTTCGAAGTTGTGCTTCTCAGTCGTATCAGCACCATTGTTTGCTTTTATAGCATGTGTTGTCATAACAATGTACAAAGATTTTGAAAGCGCAAATAATACACATTGTAAAGTTCCCAACATCTTTCCGTCAATATCAGCATCTATAGGAAATTACGAACCTCAAAGCACGATATGGAAGATTGCTATTTATGGCCATGCGCCTGTACGATTCTATTTACTATATTTAAGATGGAATTATTATAGAAGTATAGTACTGGACAGCTGTGTTGTTATAGTGAATTTAGCAGTATTTTTAAATGTCGTAGAAAACATCACTTTGATAGGACTGACACATTGGACATCATCTAGAAATTACTGTAAGTATTGCAAAATTAAATGTTTCAAATGTGATTGTGTGAAGACAATTACCTAACAATATTTATATTTTCACAGCTTACCATGAAGTATGTTTTAAAACTTTCATTGGAACATCAGTGTTTTATATGCTCTTAACATGTCTAATGCTTTCTAAGTTACGAAGGAGGCCCAACATTACATATAGAGAACAGCATTCAGTGAAGTTAAAATGGAGAGCTTTCTTTATAAATATTACTTCATTTGCATCTGCTGCTTATTTTTTCCTGCGACATAACAGTCAGTGTGAACCTTATGGTAAGTAAATAATGTTTTCAATTTATAGTAATTACACACTTACTTTTTTGACTTTCTTAAGAACCAAACAAAAGAAGTTGCCCCACATTAGGAATAAATTCCTGTACTGTTGGTACATTTAAAAACATTTAAACTTGCATACCTACACAAAAAGCCAAACCTACAACATTCAGTACAACAGCCCACTACTCAGTAATTTTTTTGTGTGCGTCAGAATGGCTGGTTGCCTGTGGCGTTGGTCAATGAGAGTTGATTCGAAAATTGCTACATAATTGCTTATATTTGCTACATATAATAAACAATTGCTACATAGGATATATACTTAGATATAAAATATTTTTTTGACCAGCCATCCTGACACCTCCTAGTTTAAAGTCAAGCGTACAGAGTTTCCCGAAATGTATTGCGTCAATAATTGCTTCATATTTACTTCATTTATCTCATTTATTTGTATCTTTAAAAATATGCTAAATAAAGGATGTAGCAGTAATTTAAATTATCCCAAGGAAAAGTCCCTGATAAAATAATAAAGGCAAATAGTTGCAGTGCGTCTTAACTCAACAGTATTGCTACTTTAGGCGGCAGGCGTTCTAAATAAAATTGTTAAATGGCATGTTATTTATGAGTAGGTAAGTGGACAATAAGCATATTAGAAGGATACCTACCGTAAATAAAAAAAAAATACGAAGAGTAAAAAGAAACTAATTCTACATTGCATAATATATGCGAAAAAATAATATGACAATAAGGTAAATTAATGCTGAGGTTATGGGACATCTCGCCCACGAAATAAGGTGGCCCGCAGGCCAGATGTCCCCTTTTTAAAATGTGCATGGGTAGTTTCGCCCGAACCAATTTTTTAGCTTATTTTCATATTCATCATCATCATCATCTCAGCCATAGGACGTCCACTGCTGAACATAGGCCTCCCCTTTTGATCTCCACATATACCGGTTGGAAGCGACCTGCATCCAGCGTCTTCCAGCGACTTTTATAAGGTTGACTGGCCACCTTGTTGGTGGACGTCCTACGCTGCGCTTGCTAGTCCGTGGTCTACACTCTAGCACTTTTCGACCGCATCGGCCATCTGTTCTGCGAGCAATATGGCCTGCCCATTGACACTTCAGCTTGCTAATCCGGTGGACTATATCAGTGACTCGTATGTGATCAGGTAGAGAAACACCGAGCATAGCCCTCTCCATAGCTCGTTGAGCGACTTTGAGCTTTGAGATGAGGCCGATAGTGAAAGACTACGTTTCGGTGCCGTAACTCATCACTGGTAACACACATTGGTTGAAGACTTTCGTCTTGAGGCACTGTGGTAAGTCGGACGGAAAGACATTGCGTAGTTTCCCGAACGCTGCCCAACCGAGTTGGATTTGGTGGTTGACCTCTTTCTCGAAATTGGACCTACCTAACTGGACTACTTGTCCTAAGTAGATATTATTTATGAGTCAACAACTTCGAGTATTTTCATATTATTTTTACGCATATATTATACAATGTGGAATTAGTTTCTTTTTACTCTTCGTATTTTTTTTATTTACGATATCCTTCTAATATGCTTATTGTCCACTTACCTACTCCTACATAACATGCCATTTAACAATTTTATTTAGAACGCCTGCCGCCTAAAGTAGCAATACCGTTGAGTTAAGACGCACTGCAACTATTTGCCTTTATTATTTTATCAGGGACTTTTCCTTGGGATAATTTAAATTACTGCTACATCCTTTATTTAGCATATTTTTAAAGATACAAATAAATGAGATAAATGAAGTAAATATGAAGCAATTATTGACGCAATACATTTCGGGAAACTCTGTACGCTTGACTTTAAACTAGGAAGTGACCAGCCATCCTGACGTCAGGATGGCTGGTCAAAAAAAATATTTATATCTAAGTATATATCCTATGTAGCAAATATAAGCAATTATGTAGCAGTTTTCGAATCAACTCTCATTGACCAACGCCACAGGCAACCAGCCATTCTGACGCACACATTTTTTTCCCATCTCTGTACAGGGCATTTGCCCTACATTGGGGAAGTAGTATGGGGTTGTATAATGAATTATAGCATTCTGTACTAATAATCAAAGTACACAATTGCAAGAGATTAACTGATCGTCTATTGGTTATATGAAATTATGAGTTGTGCTGTAAGTGTGAGTGCAGCTAATTTGGCTTCACCAGTAGGCCTTCACCTGATAGCTATTATATCATTATGAGCTCCACTGTAATACCCATGTTGCATAACCTTTTTGATGACGTCTTATGGTGATAAAAATAAAATAACAATCTGTATTAACATAATTTATTTGTCTTTTTTCAGTTTATTCAATGTTTGGTCTATCGGAGTACATAGTGGTTATCAGCAATATTGTGTTCCATTTAACAACTGCCTACGACCTTCAAATCAATTTTATATGTATTACAAATCATGGGATTATCAAAGAATAAAGGCAAAAAATTATACATAAGTATTTCCAAGAGTTGGAATTTGTCCATTTTATACCTAGAACATTTTACTCTAGGTGGGGGGTAGGCATGTAGCAAAAGGTAGGGCAATTCAATTATTATGTATGACTTACACATTTGTATTTATTAAAAGATACACATTATTCAAATAATATTACAATCATAACTAGTTTTTGTGACTATAATAAGCACCCAAAGTTGCATCATTAATTTATAAACTTATAAAATATACATTTATTTCTTTTTTTAGTTATAATTTAAAATAAAATATTTTATAAAATTAATAAAAATTCAGATCAACAAACAAACATTTTAATTATGTTTTCATAAAATCTTATCTCTGCTTGGAATCTGAGTCACACATAATTTCAAATTCGACTGAAGTGCTTATAAGAACTTTTTAATAATTTTATGAACACTAAAGTTTTTATAACCATAACTTAGCAGTTACCTATATTATATGTATTATCAAAGTAATCGGGTTTAGATAATTTTGCACTCATAAATACTAAACTTCAGTTGACTTATATTGTGTTCCGTGCTGGGTTTTGAATTTGTACTGGTTTTCCATTTTGTCTGCTATCATTTCCGCGATGGCGAGGGATGACGTGGCCCCTGGTGATGGTGCATTCCTACAATGTAGAACTCTGCTCCCTATTGCACCAGACCCAGGCTGAGAATCGAACACAAAGTCTTCTACAAGACTACCTGAAATTAGTAAACAATCATGAGCTGAAGATTATGCAATTCAAAACAATCAAGCCATTTTTTATCTTTTATTCAGATAGTCGTGCAAATTTTCTTATCTAGGTTGTCACAAAGAATATTCAGGCCTGAGAGTGCCTTCAGGATTGCCCGTGATGGGGACGGACCAGACCGTGTTTCGCCAGGTGTCTGGATCATTTCAAACAAAACATGACTGATTAAAACATGCGGTATCCAAACAGCTACTGTGGGGGTGCAGGTTTGCTCGCACAACCGCCGCTTCCGCTGGTCCGCTTATGTCGATATTTGCAACAACCCTGATTCGTACAACATTATTCAAGGCGAAGCGTGCACGCTTCATGCGCGTGCAGTTGTAAATGCAGCTTTATGTGACTAAAAATAGTAATTACCACTATTTAACATAATTATATTCTAGAACTAGCAGTTCGCCCGCGACTTCGTCTGCGCGTATTTCGAACTTTTCCTCTATGAATTTCTACTCCCGGCCACTCTCCTTATATGACATTTTTGGAAAATCTTAATCAATATCCAACAAAAATTATATCAATCCCTAAAACAACCCCTCAGGGGTCGAATTTTGAGGTAGTACCTACGTCCTAAAAAAACCCTATACCTAAGCATAATTTGAATCTCCTAACTATCAAGAACAAAGTCCCGTCTTAGTGAGCATTTACGTCTTAAAAACCTCTAGGTAACCATATTTTGAAACTCTCAGCACTTGTAATTACAAAGTTTCATGCAATCTCCAACCCCATAAACATCCTAGGAAACGAATTTCAGAAAATCCCGTCATAGGCAAGCACTTACGTCCTAAAAAGAATCCTTATGCAAAATTTGAGACTCCTATCTATCAACCCCAAAAACAACCCTTTAGGTGTCGACATCCGCAAAGTCCCATCTAAGTGAGCACCTACATCAAAAAAGAAACCCGATGCTAAATTTGAAACTCCTAATATTCATAGTAATACATTTCATACAAATCAACCCCAAAAAAACCCCTTTGAGGTCGAATTTCGCAACATCCCGTCTTAGTGAGCACCTTCGTATATAAATGCGAAATTTGAAACTTTTATCTCTTAACGCCGAAACAACCCTTTAGGGATTGAATTTTGTAAAATCCCATCTTAGTGAGCATCTGGGTCTTAAACAGAACCCCCGTTCAAAATTTGAAACTCCTAGTACTTGCACTAACAAAGTTTCATACAAACTATCAAACCCAAACACAATTAGGGGTCGAATTACGCAAATTCCCGTCTGAAGTAGAACTACGTCATAATAAGAACCCTCATGTAACATTTTAAACTCCTAGTACTTGTACTAACAAAGTTTCATACAACCTATCAACCCCAAAAACAACCCCTTAGGGGTGAAATTTCGCAAAATCCTGTCTTAGTGAGCACCTACGTCATTAAAAGAATCCCGATGCAAAATTTGAGACCTATCTATCAACACCTAAAACAACCCCTTAGGGGTTGAATTTCGAAAAACCCCGTCTTAGGTAGTGCGTACGTCTTAAAAACAACTCCCATGCAAAATTTGAGACTCCTAGCACTTGTAGTAACGAAAGTTTCATACAAACTATCAACCCCAAAAACAACCCCTTAGGGGCGTAATATCGCAAAATCCGTTCTTAGCGAGTACCTACGTCCTAAAAAGAACCCCTATGCAAAATTTTAAACCCCTAGCACTGGTAGTTTCTGAGATTTCGTGTCCTATGAGTGAGTGACCTTTTGCTTTTATATATATAGATAAAGATAATAAATTCTGAAAAGGACTCTTACCATCTTTGGTCATTGCCTGTGCTCTTACACCAGCAGGACCACTCTCAACATCAGCAGATGTAATTTCTTGTATATATTTTTGTATCTGCCTTACTTGTAGTGACGAGAATATTGATCTTGTAAATTCCTTAATACCAAAGCCTGCATATTTTGCAGCCAATTTACGAAAACCAGAAAACGCTAGAATGTCTCTCAAATCTTTCATGTTGTAATCACTATATCTGAAAACAAGATTTACAAATTAACAGTTCCAAGAGATAAACTTAGTATGACGCGTTTGTTGTTATTATAACATAATATATAACTAACGTAATTTTTTTATGGTTGTCTAAGTATAAATTAACCTCTTAACACTCTTTGCAAGATAACATAATATATTATTATGTAATGGGACAGCAAATAAATATAGTTTTGTTACTATGTTATTTGAGATCCATTGGATAGTTATTTTGGACCATTACTTCTCCAAAATGTGGCAGATAATGACCAGCTCAGTTCCACTTCAACATCATAGTTGTGTGGTCACCATCTATTTGTATTTTGGAGCAAAGTATGGAATTTCTGATGTAGTTTGACACCCAATATAACTGCATGCATAGGTCATTGGGAGACTCCAAGTAAGGACTTCTGCCACTTTGTAAGAGACCATGTTTGAAGGATTTGCCTACAATCATACTAGATTAAGAGAAGTGGAAAGTGGGAAGGCCTATTTGTCCTGCAGGCATAAGCTTATAATTAATAGAAACAGAGTTAATTACTAAGCATATTCTCTCAGAAGTGACATCATCAGGCTTTTCCATATTGTGGTATGTTGTATTCATAAATAAAATAACAGGATAACTTTTACACAATTTTGGTAAAAATACTTACTTGTATCCTTCTTTGCAATAGGCTAATATTGCATTAGGTCCCAGTATAATCCTCCCATCTACACGCGGGGTAATATGAACTCCCAAAAATGGAAACCTTGGGTCTGGTACTGGATAAATATTCGCTTTTGGAGCTTCTATCCTGCCTGGAATTAAATATAGGTATTCTCCTCTAAAAGGGATGATCTTCGGTTCCTCAGGGCAGCCTGTCAATACTGCTACTGTGTCAGAGTGCAAGCCACAGCATGTTAGGACATACTTGGCAGAAATGCTTTTAGATTTCTCATCTGATATAATGACAGGATAATCTGGATCCTGTGATTCTACAAACTTCTTAACCTCAAAGTTGAGGAAGGTTGTTCCACCATTGTTCTTGAAATCTTGAACATAAGATTCTGTAACCTCAGCCCAGTTTACAACTCCAGTGTTAGGTGACCATATTGCTTGTAATCCTTTACATAGAGGTTCAATCTGTCTTATTTCCTTACCATCAATTAATTCTATACCCTTCACTCCATTCTGGATTCCACGGTCATACAGATCTAGCAATCTAGGTATTTCTTGCTTTTCAGTAGCCACAATCAATTTACCAGTTTTTAAATATTTAATTCCCTTGTCATCACAGTACTTATAAGCCAAATTCATTCCTTTTACACATAACTTTGCCTTAAGAGACCCAGGCTTGTAATATATGCCTGCATGAATGACTCCGCTATTATTTCCACTCTGATGGCACGCAAAATGATTTTCCTTTTCAATTAATGCTATCTTAAACTCTGGATGTCTTATAGCCAGCTCTCTGGCTGATGCACTACCAACTATACCACCCCCAATAACTGCTATATCGAATTTTTCATAATTTTGGTTAGAATATCTGTAAATTACAAAATTGAACATAAATATTGTACCTGTGTAATTTTTAAAGCAATTAAATTTATAGCAAAGCATTTATAAAAATGAAATATAGGTTCAAAAAAATTGGCAACTTGCACATAAGCATTTCTTATTAAATTTTTCTTACCTCCGATATGTTAGAGTATTTGATGAGGCAGGAAACAATTTCCTTGTGAGATAACCACGGTAAGCTGAATTTACTGATTTCATGGTTGTCATCTTGAAAATACTAATTGAATAACTTTATTTTTTTTTTTTGTTAAAATATACCTACGATGTCCTACTTCAAATACGCAATAATAAAAAATACACAAAGTAGAAACAAGATTAGATATCTTGTTTACGTACTCAATATCAGTTAATATTTACATGTAAAAAGGATTACGCTTACTTCAATTTGGGATTAAAGAATGGAAAGTTAGTGTTATACAATTGGTTATACATTATGTATCTCGAAAAGTCCCCAGGCGTCGCACACGCCAAGTAGTCAGTAATTATTATAAGTCTAAAAACTTTTTTGAAATGAAAGCAATGTTCCTCCACAGAAAAAGATCTGTCATTGTCAAGGTGACATGGTCTATCAGTCTGTCACTTTCAGGGGTGCGTTTAAAGGTGAACGCAGACTTGGCCGCACCGCAGTCTCCGAGGTCCCCGCAGTCAGTGGCGGATTAAACGTTGAGAGCGCTGTAGGCAAGCATCTCATCGGCGCCCCTATATTAAAAATAACTCGTAGATACTATAGTTTGACCAAAACCGATGTACCTTAGGAAACGCGGTGAGATGGGGGCCAACAAAAAAAGATCATCAGTTTACATGAGATCGATATCTGTCGAACAGATCTTAAAAAACGACTAAAATAAATAGGAGGCTGTAACGTGTTGTTCTAACACTGAAGAAGCAGCCATTCAGGGCCCCCGTAAGGGCTACTGGCGCCTGTGTGCAAAAAAGGATTTTGGCGCCCCTTAAAGCATTTTGAATTATCTTTTTTATGGTAGGTAGGTCAGTGGTGTATTTTAAAGTTCAGCGCCCTTGGGCTGTAAAGCTTGCCGCCTCGGAACTTAAACACAAAAGAAATCATCAAGTGCTACTCAAACTTCACACCCAGAGTGCCATACCATCTTCATATGCCATACAAACTTAAAATTTTGTAGACCACAACAAGATTAAACTAGCTTAGGAAGCATTTATTATTGAAAAATGAGGTATCAAAAGAGAAGTCTAGAAAAGCGAATGCCAACCATATTTGTAGCGCGAGCGAAGCGAGCGCGAAATTTTTTAGGTTTTTGGAATAGGACAAGGTAATATTTCATAGAAAAGCGAACGCAGTCAGCTCTAAAATTAAACGTTTCCGGACTTCAAGTTTTATTCTAAAAGTGAGATCAAATATTTGAAGTATTTAGTTCTTAAACCTAATCCTATATACTCGTAAGTTCTCAACTCCTATTTTAGAATTATTTTTGATCAGTATCTTTTTTTCAATTTTTTTTTATTTGGGCCCTTGGCTTTGGCGCCCGCGTGCATTGCACACTTTGCACATAATGGTAGCGGGAGCCCTGCAGCCATTGAAGTTGGCTGTATTGTACTTGGAGCGTTGAGTTTTTAGAAAAATAAAATCAAATCACACATTGCTTGTTATAATCAGTCATAAAAACAACTTTTTAACGACTGCTCCCAGGCGCGAGCGACGCGAGACTATTTGTAATGACGGCACAATTTAGAATGCTGCGCTCATTTTTAGGGACTTTTTTAGACGTTGAGTGTGCATCTTCTGTTTTTATAAAATCAATGTTAACCGACGACAAAAAAATTGAAAGTCCGTCTCCACTCATTCGTTCGGGCCTGATCGCTTAGCTGGCCGCCCACGCGTCGCACTCTCGTCCCCGCAATTTTAGTAGCAGGAACGTCCGAATCTGTCCGATACTCACTCGCAAGTCGCCGTGTGCTCGTAGTCGACGCGACGAACATTGCAGTCGTATCTTTCCAACTTCAATCAGAGATCATGTACCATCGACAAAGTTGTTTAAAGGCGTAAGTTTTAGTCAGTTCCATCTTATAATTTATCTTTTGTTATAAATTGAAGCAAATTGAGATTGTATGCAAAAATAATAGTTTTATTGTCTAAGTGGTGGCTTACATATTGACACAATTAATTTTATGCTATATTGTATATTTTTTCTTTATTTTACAATTCCGCGCGCCCCTTTGTACCTTGGCGCCCCTAGGCGGATGCCTAGTTTGCCTTAGGGATAATCCGCCTCTGCCCGCAGTCATCGTTTTCTTACCGATTCTGCGGCTAATGCGATGCGGGAAAGTGTGCGAGGTTTCATAGAACTTCATACAAAGAATTCGTAATGCGGGGAATGCGGAGACTGCGGTGCGGCTAAAGGTGAACGCAGACCTAGCCGCACCGCAGTCTCCGCAGTCCCCGCAGTCATCGTTTTCTTGCCGCTTCTGCGGCTACTGCGATGCGGGTGAGTGTGCGAGGTTTCATAGAACAAGAATGGGGATGGCAACTCAAAGCTAATCGTAGATGGCGCTGCGATAGTTGGTCCCTACGTCAGATTACTGTCTACCTTGTACAAAAAACAAACAAGATTTATTGTTATAAAAATTGAGTATAAATACAAAACAAATATGGAAAATTATTCGTCAATGCATAGTGCATATACTAAAAGAAGAATTAAGACGCCGCGGTGCATCTACAAGAGGAAAAAAAGTGATTTAATGGGGAAGGCAAGTGTCAAAGTGAAAATGACAGTTTGGTCCCCAAAGAACTGTAAAATCAAAGGAATTTTCAGAAAAAAAAACATTTATTGATGTAAAATGACTAGATGTTGTGTAATAAGCTGTAAAAATGATGGAATACACTTTTCAAAATAATATCAACTTTTCTTTTGGAGGTTATGTACCAGTATTGCATCGCTCGAAAATCGAAGAATTATCACCTGGAACGAGTTTTGTAATAGTTGTGGTGTTAAGAAATTAAATATATTGTGATATTTCTCGAATCTAAATAGAAAAAAAGGTTAAAATTACTGACTTAAAACATTATGATATTTTATCAAAATAGAAAGTCAAAAGCAGCATTATATTCTTGATAAAGGAGAGGACAGGTAAAACATACCTAAACTCAAAAATTGAAACCTCAACTACAAGTAATTGTGGATTTATTACGGTAAAATCAAATGTATAACCACTCAATTAAATCACTTTTTTTCTCTTGTAGATGCGCCGCGGCGTCTTAATTCTTCTTTTAGTATATAGTACTTGCATGGACGAATAATTTTCCATATTTGTTTTGTATTTATACTCAATTTTTATAACAAATAATCTTGTTTGTTTTTTTGTACAAGGTAGACGTGGGGACCAACTATCGCAGCGCCATCTACGATTAGCTTTGAGTTGCCATCCCCATTGAGTGGTAATACATTTGATTTTACCGTAATAAATCCACAATTACTTGTAGTTGAGGTTTCAATTTTTGAGTTTAGGTATGTTTTACCTGTCCTCTCCTATAACAAGAATATAATGCTGCTTCTGACTTTCTATTTTGATAAAATACCATAATGTTTTAAGTCAGTAATTTTACCCCTTTTTTCTATTTAGATTCGAGAAATATCACAAAATATTTAATTTAATAACACCACAACTATCACAAAACTCGTTCCAGGTGATAATTCTTCCGCCAGACGAACCATTTCATGATTTATAGAGCGATGATTATACTGGTACTTAACCTCCAATAGAAAAGTAGATATTATTTTGAAAAGTGTATTCGATTGTTTAGTTATGGTATAATCATAGAATTTCATTAATAAACTCAACTAACGGCCTGTTTCGGCTTCGCAAGGCTGGATATTTGTTTATTATATAGCTTTTCCTTAGTTATAATTCAATTTTTGTTCTCAAGGCGGTCAGCCGGTCACAGCAGCTACCCATTATTTCTTGATAGTGTGAATTGTCGGAAATTTGTATGTTCCATCATTTTTACAGCTTATTACACAACATCTAGTCATTTTACATCAATAAATCGTTTTTTTTTTCAGAAAATTCCTTTGAATTGACAGTTCTTTTGGGACCAAACTGTCATTTGTCACTTTGACACTTGCCTTCCCCATTCGTAATGCGGAGACTGCGGTGTGGCTAGGTCTGCGTTCACCTTTAGGGATACCAGATTCAGGCATTATACACTTCTCATCAAAAAAATCGAAACACCTCGCAGTTTATGATTTGATAAGGATTATCAGAAAAATGTGTATATTTAGGAATAAATGTAAAATGTCATTTAATAGTGAGTAGTATGAGGTTTTTAAATCCTAATGTTAATGTTCTAAATTCAAATTAAGTCTTCATAGGTTTCGTATTTTGTATAATGAGTAATTTTTACCCTGTATGGAATATGAAGGAAATGGGTAAAACAACACGCGTAAATGAAAAAAAAATGTAAGAAACGTTTATTTAATAACTTGTATTCCCTCCGCGAGCTCTTATTACTGCTTCCATACGGTTCTTCATCGATCGGATGAGAGTCACGATCACATGTTGTGGTATATTATCCCATTCCTCTTGGATTGCATTTTGCAGCTGGCTAAGTGTTTCTGGGGCTGGATCTCTTACTCGAATTCGTCTCTTTAATTCATCCCATAGATGTTCAATGGGATTCATGTCCGGGCTTCTTGCTGGCCATACCATAATGGAGATACCGACTTCGGTAAGATAATCTCGTACGACGCCCGCGGTGTGAGCTCTAGCATTGTCGTGCATGAATATGAAGTCGTTGCCAATAAAATGTGCATAGGGCATCACATGAGGTTCAAGACACTGTTCGATGTACCGATGAGAGTTTAGTGCAGGCAGCCGTGGCCCAGACACAAAGGCAAGTTCTGTCTTACCGTCGGCGCTGATTCCTCCCCAAACCGTCCACGAACCGCCACCATAGCTGACCTTTTCTTCAATGCAGCATTGTGCAAAGCGTTCTCCATCTCTTCTGTAGACCTTGTTCCTTCCGTCGTTACCATACAGCATAATTTTACACTCATCAGAAAACAGTACTTTGCTCCACTGAAGGTATGACCAAGTTAGGTGCTCGCGTGCAAAGTTAAGGCGCGCTCTTCGATGGTCTGCAGTTAATTTCGGCCCATTCGCTGGCTTATGCGGTGCCAATCCGCGTTCCTTCAACCTTCTTCTTATTGTAGAGTCACTTACAGCTACTCTTCGTACAACGCGAAGCTGCTGCTGCAGTTGAAAAGCGTTAAGGCGTCGATTTCGTAAAGAAGTTGTTACAATAAATCGATCATCTCGCTCAGAAGTGACCCGATTCCTGCCAGATCCTGAACGGCGCGTGAACGAACCAGTCTCCCGATAGCGTTTGTAGACTCTATGAACAGATGATAAGCTTAGATGCAATCTTGCAGCCACAACACGCTGACTAAGTCCAGAATCCAGCAATGCCACCACTTGGTCTCAAGTATCCATATGTTTTAGAAAAAAAAGTTTTTTCAGACGTCCCAAAGTCACAGTAAATGAAATAAGAAACAGAAAGTTTAAAGACAAGCGCTAATTTTTAGTTTTTAAACGAGAAACGTACTCCAACCCTAAATACACATTTGTCTCAAAACAGTGATTAATTTCATTTATAGGATAAACAAATGAAATTATTTCGAATTTTGATTTTTTTCTTCTTACTGTAATGACCAAACTGCCAGCTACACAGTAATGTTTTTTTTTCATGGAATTAATTCTCTTTTGTAAAAAATTAGGACAAAAACAATAAAAACGAAAGTGTTTCGATTTTTTTGATGAGAAGTGTATTTCCCGGACAATTTGGTCCGTACGACAATATTTTATGAAAATTGATAATTATTTTCCAACAAACATTCTACATGTTATACTAATTTATAGGAGATTGAATCCGTAAGAGATAAAAAAATAGGCGTCGGGGATGCGAATTACGTCATCCGCACCGCGCTAGCCGTAGCATCCGCTGCGTGCGGGCCGACGTTGGTGACGTCATCAGCTGCATTTAGGTGGCGGCTAGGTCTGCGTTCACCTTTAAGGTGAACGCAGACCTAGCCGCACCGCAGTCTCCGCCGTCCCCGCATTACGAATTCTTTGTATGAAGTTCTATGAAACCTCGCACACCTAGCCGCAGACCCTGAGACGACCGAACTCCCATAATTCGCATCCCCGACGCGGAACCGAGCTGAAGGATGTGCAATGTGCGTGCGCAATGGGGAAGGCAAGTGTCAAAGTGACAAGTGACAGTTTGGTCCCAAAAGAACTGTCAAATCAAAGGAATTTTCTGAAAAAAAAACGATTTATTGATGTAAAATGACTAGATGTTGTGTAATAAGCTGTAAAAATTATGGAACATACAAATTTCCGCCAGTTCACACTATCAAGAAATAATGGGTGCAGCTACCCATTATTTCTTGTGTTTTTTCTGTGACTGCCTTGAGAACAAAAATTAAATTATAACTAAGGAAAAGCTATATAATAAACAAATATCCAGCGTTGCGAAGCAGAGACAGGCCGTTAGTTGAGTTTATTAATGAAATTCTATGATTATACCATAACTAAACAATCGAATACACTTTTCAAAATAATATCTACTTTTCTATTGGAGGTTAAGTACCAGTATTGCATCGCTCCATAAATCATGAAATGGTTCGTCTGGCGGAAGAATTATCACCTGGAACGAGTTTTGTGATAGTCGTGGTGTTAAGAAATTAAATATATTGTGATATTTCTCGAATCTAAATAGAAAAAAGGGGTAAAATTACTGACTTAAAACATTATGATATTTTATCAAAATTGAAAGTCAGAAGCAGCATTAAATTCTTGTTATAGGAAAGGACAGGTAAAACGTAAAACTACCTAAGCTCAAAAATTGAAACCTCAACTACAAGTAATTGTGGATTTATTACGGTAAAATCAAATGTATTACCACTCAATTAAGTCACTTTTTTTCCTCTTGTAGATTCACCGTGGCGTCTTAATTCTTCTTTTAGTATTTGCACTTGCATTGATGGAGGATTCTACTTTAATTACGTTGGTCAAATTCATTAAATAACAAAATATTTTTATTATGTATTAGCACGGTAATAATATGTACAGTATTGGAACTCCCTACAAACGGACGAAACGCGAGCTATACCTACGCGCCTCGATGTCGGGGCGCGCTCGAGGCGCAGACAGTCACGGCCAGGGGGTGTCGACTTTGTTCTACGAACAAGATGTAGGTGGGCTAGAAAACAAGAAAGAGACATCACCATTAGAGTAAAAGAGATGAATTACATAATGTTGCCAACAAAAATACTATTTCACATTCAATCACATTCAATCTAATAATAGGCTTATTAATTGATTTTAAAGTATGTTATCCTTAAAATTTATTTTTGCTTTTATTCTGATGCGAGAAAATGTTTGTTATGAAATTTTTAACATTTAAATTGATGAATACACAAAACAAAAAGGAGATAATAATATGACAACATGACAACACTGGAACGCCATATTGTCTATTGGACGTCATAGGAAAAATGTCTGCCATCGCTTGCGCACCATTATTTATATTTTGTTCTTGTGTTTATTTGTAATAAATAAAACAGTTGCATTTAATTCTACATACAATATTGTTAATGTGAGTCGAGCTTGCTTCTCTGTGTCTGTGTTTTGGTGAAATTAAGTGCGTATTTGTGAGATATAGACCCGGTGTTGTGACAGTGACTCTTGTTGATTTTGTGCCTTATTCCCGATGAGTTCGTATGAAGAAAACACTAGAATCTGTGCTATTTGTGGAACTTCACCTTCTAAAGATCCCAGCATCACTTTACATCGGTTTCCGAACCTTAGTAAAATAAGTCATTGTAGGTTATATGAATAAAGAAGTCAAATGAAATCGTTTGTTTTACTAATCTGCTCCTTACTTATTATCTTTCAGCATTTTATGCACAAGTACATTGTGTTTCTCGATAGTAATTTGAAATAAACTATCGAGAAGCGCAATGTACTTGTGCATAAAATGCAATACAAAGAACCTGTAAAGTACTTGTAGTATTTGAAATTCCCGCCCTGGATTCTACTGCCATGTTTTCGTGGGCTAAACATAGATGGCGCTGGTCGCTAAGGAAAATTTTCCTCACAAAATGGGGATGGCAACTCAAAGCTAATCGTAGATGGCGCTGCGATAGTTGGTCCCTACGTCAGATTACCGTCTACCTAGTACAAAAAACAAACAAGATTTATTGTTATAAAAATTGAGTATAAATACAAAACAAATATGGAAAATTATTCGTCAATGCAAGTGCTTATACTAAAAGTAGAATTAAGACGCCGCGGTGCATCTACAAGAGGAAAAAAAGTGATTTAATTGAGTGGTAATACATTTGATTTTACCGTAATAAATTCACAATTACTTGTAGTTGAGGTTTCAATTTTTGAGTTTAGGTATGTTTTACCTATCCTCTCCTATAACAAGAATATAATGCTGCTTCTGACTTTCTATTTTGATAAAATATCATAATGTTTTAAGTCAGTAATTTTACCCCTTTTTTCTATTTAGATTCTAGAAATATCACAATATATTTAATTTCTTAACACCACAACTATCACAAAACTCGTTCCACGTGATAATTCTTCCGCCAGACGAACCATTTCATGATTTATGGAGCGATGCAATACTGGTACTTAACCTCCAATAGAAAAGTAGATATTATTTTGAAAAGTGTATTCGATTGTTTAGTTATGGTATAATCATAGAATTTCATTAATAAACTCAACTAACGGCCTGTCTCGGCTTCGCAAGCCTGGATATTTGTTTATTATATAGCTTTTCCTTAGTTATAATTCAATTTTTGTTCTCAAGGCAGTCACAGCAGCTACCCATTATTTCTTGATAGTGTGAATTGTCGGAAATTTGTATGTTCCATCATTTTTACAGCTTATTACACAACATTTAGTCATTTTACATCAATAAATCGTTTTTTTTCAGAAAATTCCTTTGATTTGACAGTTCTTTTGGGACCAAACTGTCACTTGTCACTTTGACACTTGCCTTCCCCATTAGTACGGAGTCGTCATTCTTCCCCTTTAGGGGTATATATGTTCTGTGGTCACGGCCGTACCGTAGTGATGAACGGACGGTGCGTTGTTTTTTTTTAGCAAATATGACAAGTAGAAAATATTGTGCTGTGTTTGGGTGTTTAACGTCAACAATAACGCATCCAGACATAAGTTTTTTTAAATTACCTGCAACCTCTGAAGGTTAGTACTAACTATAAAATAATTTTACTTACTAGTAGCTAGTAGCCGTGCTAGTAGGTAGGTACATAATGTGTGACTTTTTAATGGTTATGTATTTTCCTTTATCTCACGAAAAAAAGGGTATTTGGGTTAATAAATACAGTAAAATGAATAAAGTAAAGGAAAGTTACTGAGGCAAGTCAAATAGTTAAGTTATAGGCGGTTCTGAATGAATCATGATACGGTAGGTACTTACTCTTGTGTTAAAACTCATGCATGACGCATGCACGCAAACTCACGCATGTGTGTTTTGTTAGTTTGTATTATTCAAAGTAAAGTCATGGTGTAACGGCGCGGTGGGATTGTCGGCGGGCACGGAAATGAAGCAGTGAGCTTCATTTACCTACGGTACGGTGTACAATCAACGTATATTCAGTGTACTACATCAACTTTAACACAGTCATGAATCTTGGAACGTAAGAGTACATAGTTCGCTCCGTATTTGAGTGTGCGCACTCGGTTGCATTAGGCCGACTGCCTGCGCGAGCGATGCGCTGTACGAGGTAGCGCGAGCGGCGCACTGACCTTGAAGGAGCGGTTGACGCGAATCCACACGACGACGTAATCAGACCCTTGTTTGTTATATCGTCACGGGTGCGTTTTACGTAACGGCGCTACAGTAATATTTGTTTATTATCTGTGTTTTGTGTATGAATAATACTAGAAAAACCGGCCAAGTGCCTGTCGGGCCACGCACAGTATAGGGTTCCGTAGTTGCCCATCAAAATACTAAATGCGAACTAACTTAAACTGAGTCGCTGAATTTAATTTTAAAATGAAGAATTTTCAAAATCGGTCCAGGAGTCTTTGAGAAAACGGGGAAAATACACAAAAAAAAAAAGATTACGACGAATTTAGAACCTCCTTTTTTTGAAGTTAGTTAAAAATAGTTGACGATAAAAACCTACCTATTCCCAAAAAACATACCTATTAAAGCTGTAAAAATAAAGTAGACAAACTTACATTTGCAGTTGAAAAACATGTTCTCCGATACATTTTGTTTAAGAAAATATGTTATCTAAGTACATTTTATAAGTTGGTCGACTATTAGTCGTAAAGTTATAAATTAAATCTATTAATAAAAAACAACACGCATTTTTATTGATCACTTCCTTTTCAATATACAAAGTATTTTATTTGTTTACTTAAATATAAGAAAAGTATATTTACAATCACAACACTAAATAGAAACAGAAAGTAGGCAAATGTAATTAAAATGCTGGAGACGGGCGTCGGACAGCCCTAACGCATGTTTACGTACCGCGCGGCTGTAGGTATTTATTTCTATCATGCGGCCGAGATCCACTACTGTAGATATTTATACTGTGGTATTAGGTCGAGATGAGAAACATTATTTAATAACTACCTACAAAAAAATTTTTTTGTCTGCCTCGTCGTCTGTTTCACATTATGATTCTTTGGTCCCGATTTGTTTTGTAACTTTTATTGGAATTTCATCATCTTTGCAGTATTTTTCTTCCATTCTTAAACTACAGCGTATTTATCAATAAAAGTTCTCCTGACAATTAAATGAAGTCAAAATAAAATATTTCGTAACGTTTTAATAGCTTTGTCTAAGTGATAGCATTTTAGTAACTGTAAGTAAATTCTACTAGCCCCAGCCACTAAAAGCAATATTACGCCACTAAAAGAGGAGTCAAAACCAACAATTTTAGTGGAAAATCCACTAAGTTGGCAACACTGGCGATGCGTGCGGCGACTGCGGGGACTGCGGGTACTGCGGTGGGGATAGATGTGCGAGGCCATTAACAAAACGCGATGAGTGCGGGTACTGCGGAGACTGCGGTGCGGCTAGATCTGCGTTCACCTTTAAACGCAGCCCAGGTGGTCAGTTATTTTCAATCATAAACATCGTAAAATACATTTGTTTACGGTGAATGCTCCAGCCCGCGAAATTCAAATTTTCTTACGTTTTTTGCAATTTGCAGGCCAGTGACATGTAACTTTATCAAAATATGAATTGCGGTATTAACAAGTATAATTTTACTTATAAAAATGATCAAAACATTCGCTCCATCACCTCTCACATAGAAAAGGTGCTTAATGTTAAAATCTCCGAAATCTAACTGGGGTTCATTTCATTCGTTCCACAATTCATTCACTCACTGAATAATTAATCTGTGACTCACGTAAATGATATGGACCAGAAATACCTACACAAAAAACGTGTATACCTACAAGTTAGCCTGTGACAATAAATGGCGGCCAATGATAGGGATGTGCCAATCAAGAAACATAGTGTCACTGTAACGAGTATTGATACTAGTATTCCTAGTACTTTTAGGATTACATCATAATAGTATTATGACTAGATACAATGATTCAAATGATTGAATTATAATCCATGTAGTTACGTGAAAATAATATTGTAAAGTTGTAATTATAACATGTATCAAATTCAGGACAAACTTAATTTATGTCATTGTTTTATTATTAATCAAGTAAAGCCTGATTTCAGAATATATTATTAGAGATTATTTTTATATAGTAGATAACCAGTAACTGTGTAATTCTATTGCGTTCAAGAGCTCATTCACCAACCCGCGCTGGGCCCGTGTGGTGGATTATGGCCCACTCCCTCTCACAGAGAGGAGGCCTGTGTCCCAGCAGTGGGAACATTATAGGCCGATGATGATGAAGAGCTCACTTCACCTAAGTGAGGACACAATCGAACCCTTTTTTATAAAGTAAGTCGTGGTTGAGACTATAACAAGAATTCTGTAAGCATCGAATTCGATAGACGAAAATAATTATCCCATGGAAACATAAAACGGAGGTAAGCAGTATCTTATGTGTTATTCCAGATTATAAATTATCTATGAATCAAACATCCAAATCTTTATAACTTTCTATTAAAAAAATATGTTGTCCCACACTAGGAATATCTCCTGTATCGTGGGTGCGTTTACAAACATAGAAACTCACATACACAAACACGCAGACTCGGAACAACTTGTAGGTCATACAAATATTTGATCAGTGCGGGAATCGAGCCCGCGACAAGCTGTGCAACAGTCCAACCGCTCAGCCAGTCTGCCAGTACGACAACCGTGCCATCTATTATTCTATATAATCAGGAGGTGTTTCAACGTGATTGAGTAAAAAACAATTTTCCAATCACCCATCCATCCAAACTTTCGCATTCATATTATTAGTAAGGATCAGTTAGATATAAAATGCAAGTATGTAAAGAGATAAATAAAAAAAAAAACGTATTTAAAAAAGAAAGTCAATGATTTATTGTCATATCATATATTTAAAGTGCTTTTTTTATAATTATTATGATTATTATGTAACATTAAAAGAAAGTTGTCTTTTTAATTTTGTTTATTGATTAAAATAATATGACTTAAAAATTAAGCTTATCTGAATTTTTGTGTACGTAATACAAAGCTGTATTTGTAACAGTTATATAATACCTATACAAAATTCAAATCATTTACTTAAAGCAGGCCAGTTAAATACATTTTCAATTGATGACAATTAAAATCCGATATTGTATGCTAATGATAGCATAGGTCGGAATTAGGTAGAGTTATTCATGTACATAAATACACAGTGAAAGATATGTCCAAAATCCCGGAATTACTTTACTAGAGCAGAAAAAAATCGAGTTTTATTAAATAAAAAAGTTTAACTTGCACACAATTTATTCATCTATTCTATCTCTGATATTTTTATTATGGCATTATTTATTTGTAACACTGTTTCACACAAGAGATTGTCTATTAATAAATAAAAATCCCATCTCAAGATGAATGAAAATCTTTTAAGGCTATCAAATAACACTGTCCTTATCAGTTTGTTTACAACTTAACACTATTTACTTCACTATGTACACGATTAAACGATTATTTACTCGTCCCGCACAATTTGTAACACTGTTTTACACACGAAATTGTCTATTAAAAAATAAAAATCCCATCTCAAGATGAATGCTGTAACAGGTCCTGTATAAATGACGATTCAAAATTATTGTCCTGTCCATGGAGTGTCTCTGTTTTCTCCATAGAGATCTACGCAGTAGACAACTTCTACTACCACCACCACTCTACCTACCATATTTTTTTTGTCTAATGACTGTAGGTCGAAATGATTCATGAAGTGGTTTTTTGTTGGTCGTCTGAAAAAGAATGAAATTCACATTACTATCTATATAACTTAGGCTAAAAAAGGGCTGTTATTAAACAATAATTTTAATTCACTTATCGAAAATATTGTATGTACAGAGTTTTCATGTAACCTAATACCATCAAAGTGTTCTGTTAAAATATTTCCAGTCTTTACTTCGAGGACTAATATTTTCCTCAACGATTGAGTCCAACCAATTTTTATTCAGTCGTTCATTTTCGGGAAACCTATAAAAGATTAGTATTTATGTATCAATATATTATCAGGTAACAGTTTCAGTGTAACGAAGGGACTAGTATCGGGAACTATTACAGAACGGTACAACACTATTATTATTGTAAACAAACGAACGAAAATATAAAATGAAAAATATTGTCTGTAGGACGGAAATAAACCCAAATAGTAATTCTCTAACCATGAAAATATGATCACTTAGCGATTTCTTTACCGAAATTGTTCTATTTCATGTAGTTTTGCATGAAAAACTGTTACTAACCTGTACAAAGTCCATTTAGGCTGATTTTTCTTTTTTCTGGCACGGCAAGACACAATGGAACATTCAGGCATGTTGAATTACAGTTTTTTTAATTGTAACACGCACTTTTATAAGAAAACACTCCGTAATTTACTCAAAAATCTAAATTCAACAAAAAGTAAACAACTGTTTGACAGCAGAACTACCACAAAGCTTGTAACAGTAAATGGCGAAATCGGCACGTTTCTGTTTCGTAGGTAAACATGCCAACAAAATATTCCCATTTTCAGCAACAACTGAAATATTGTTGTCTCTTTTCTCAAATATGATAACTGCAATAGAAAGAAAGAGACAAACGAATATTTCACTCTCTGTTTCGTATTTGACTCACATTTTGTATAAGCAAAATGTATGTATAGAACATTGGCGACCCAGGGCGACCCCCTTTACATGGACCAAAAAAAAAAGCCGGACGGAACTTCACTAAGAAACAAGTGAAGCACCAAAATGGCGTCTGCTTTACTATGTGTGGGTTTCTAAAGGGTTGCCAGATGAAGGAAAAAATTACCCATTTTCAAACAATATTTTAATAAGATCTCCCCTCGAACTTAGTTTTAATCATGGACCTAAAAAAAAGGTCCATGTGTTTAATTACAAGTTTTTGTGACGTATACCTATTGTTAAAATAAAGGTAAAATAATTAAAACAAGATTAAAATAATAGTAGATTGTATGACAAAGTAATATTTTTACGGCGAGGGCGCTATTTTGTATCCAGAGCGAAGTAAGGGATTCTACAGTAGAATCCTGAGCGTAGCGCTCTTATAAAGAGGATTAAAAACTCATTAGTGCCCGCTAAAAGATTCCTATCAAAAGTGCGCGGCAAAGTTATTTGCGGCGCACTTATAAAGAGGATTAAAAACTCATTACTGCCCGCTAAAAGTTCCCTATAGAAAACACCAGTTTTGGGCGCACTTAAAGGCGAACCAAGTCGTCCTTTTCGAATAGGTGGAATGAAATAGTAGATTATTAACCAAGGGGATAAAGCAGTGTCTTCTGTCGCGGGTGACGAAATAAATAATAAAATCAGGTTAGAAACGATTCTAAAGCATAACTTTATTTAGAATAAAATAGCGTTTCAGTAAAAAAAAAACACACACCTCATCAGAAACGCTGGAGGTAATTACTTCAGTCGGTAGATCTTGAATTGTTGACGTATCGAATAAAAACTAAAAAAAAAGTTCAACTGTTATTAAACTGTTAAGTGTCAAAATATTAAAGTTTATAACTAAGAGGTTAGGTTGTAAGAAGAGGACCTTAAATTAATTGAAATTTTAATTACCTTTGTTGGTACGGCGTAAGCAACAACGCGAAGAAGTCCGCCTTTAGTTGAGTACAAACAATGCTTCTCAAAATGTATACTGCAGATTACACTAGATTTTGATGGATTCCAATTATTTTCACGTCTACACTCCCTTATTATTTTAATCCAATCATTTTTCCAATCATCATTTGAGGGAAATCTGTAAAAATATAGAAGAATACAATAGGTAGCGATAAATAGTAGGGTGAGTGGGGGTAAGTTTGAATGAAAATTTGATGAGATGAACAGTGTTGATTTGAAACTGTTGTCACACAAAGGGATTCAAGGCAAATGCAAAAAAAAATGTTTTGGGTGAAAAAGCATGATAAAGTTGTTTCTATAATAATGAAAGAAATCTTTTTGAAACAATAGTTTACGAAAAAACTGTTAATAAAATTGGTCATAAGAAAAACAATACGAAGGGGTAAGACGAAACGCCCAAGGGGTAAGATCGATATAGTGACTAAAATCGTATTTATGGTCATTATGCATGCGTGGTGATCAATAAACCTTCTGCTTCAACTAACTACATAGCATGAACATCAGTTAAATTCAAAAATCGCTCTCTAAGTGCAAGAAAAATAATTAACCCAATAAAATATATCGATCTTACCCCGTTGAAACGGCTGACAGCCAGAGGTTCTCAACATGTTGTACTAATATATAAAAAAAAATTATGCTCATGACTGTCAAGTCTAGGTCGGGTCGATAAATAAAACACGTTTTCATTTAATAACCTATTCTTGCAGCACCTCGACTTGTCAAAGTTACGGAGATTCCCCCCTGCTTTTTGCACCTACACACGCCACTCATTGTGCGTACGTGCTGGGCGTTTTCGCCCAAACGGCTAACCGTTTCTCCGGCGGTCGTACGGTATCCCCTGACCATCCAGATGGCAATGAGCCTCTGCCACGCCACCAGCCAGTCTACCAGCTGGTCGCCTCCACATGCACAGGGTAGATTATAATTTTTGAGTCTGATTCCATGATAAAGGTTTTCGATACGATGTTGTGAATATTGTGGAAGGAATACCACCGCACCAATATAACAGATTGAGAACCCCTGACATTTTGTAAGAGTTTCGCAAACGGGGTAAGATGGAAAGTTTTATATTATCATCTTACCCCGTTAAAATTTGCAGGGGTAAGTTTGAAAGGCACCATAAATCTTAAAATACGTGAAATAAACAAATCTCCACAATATAGAGCATATAACATTTCAAAGCTAATACCAAATATCAAAACAAAATCTTTGTTACTTACCCATGAAAGGAGATACAGCATGCGGGGTAAGAACAAAAAACGCAACTTTACGCGGAAAAAGGTATCCTTACGGAAAATATCAAATAACACACAAATTCTCTAACTTAGCGACTGACGCAGACTGCGGTGCAGGGCAAGACGAAACGGTGTCTACAATGATGTTGCTAGCATTAAAAGATTTCCTTTATATTGGGCGTTATTGTATCTTTTTTATCTTTCCCCATTTTTCATCTTACCCCCACTCACCCTAACATAAAATATAAATCTCCCCATTTTAAAATAATTTGAACCTTGAAATAGTTGCAACACTGATTGATTTCGAGATGTTTATTAAATTTATTGACGTAAAATCGAGAAATAAGCTTCAAATTGACATGCTTACCTATGAAAAGTGATCCCCTGGCTTTTTTTGATTGAACCACTGTGGTTTTGGCAACTTTTCACAACACATGACGGCATAGTTTGATTTTTAGTAGACAAAATAACACCGTATAAAACCGCGAGTGTCGTTCGAAGCGTAATGGCCGACGGCTGACTTACTATGGTATGAATGTGTGTGTTCTTACTGTGTGTGTGACTTACTATGGGTGCTTCACTTGTTTCTTCGTGAAGTTCCGTCCGACTTTTTTTTTAGGTCCATGCCCCTTTAGGGGTATATATGTTCTGTGGGGGCGACTCCTGTGGGCGACTCTCTGACTAATTAAACCCCTTCTACACGGTCAGACCTGACCGCCTGACAGAGGTAAACTTGGTCGTGTCAACAGTACCCCACCGTCTGGAACGCTGTCGGCTGACGGTCGGGTCCCACCGCGGACGCAGCCTGTCGGGACGGCTGCGCTCCCGACTGACTCCGCCCATATTTGGTCGCACACCGGACCAAGGTCACCTCTGTCAGGCGGTCAGGTCTGACCGTGTAGAAGGGGTATTAAAGTTATCTGTGGCGACTCCTAATATATTGTACTCTGTGCTCACTCTGAGTCTGTGGCTCACTCACTGTCGTGTTCTGTGCTCACTGTTTGTTTGATAATTTTGTTTGTTGATTGACGGCTGGATTGTTTTTATATTGTGTCTGTTTCCTAGGCTAAACTACTGTATCGTGATTGTATAATTTTTAAACTATCTAGTTTGAATATTGACATGTTTTCTTCACTTTCAATGTCCAATGAAGCGCAATTCTGCATTAGTTGGATGTCATACACGAATTGTATAACAAAAGGATTTTCGCGGTTTCAGCAGGTATCTCATCATTTTTTATAAACACACACAGCGACTAATCGCTTCGAATGCATACTTGCTGCGAGTGTCCGCTGTATACTACTACTAGTATGGGACTATTTAGCAAATAGTCGCCACGGTTTTATTGAGCGTGTTGAATTTTATTCGAAGCGAATGTATTCGCAGCGGTTAGTCGCTATGTGTGACCAGAGGACACTATCATTTTATCTCGCTTTCTGTGATCATGGCATGGCGCTTGTATAATGCCTATGTAGAAAATCATCAATTTGTTGTGAAACTTGTAAAATAATACATTACTAGCTGTTGCCAGCGGCTTCACCCGCTACAACCGAAAATTATCCCACGGGAACATAAAATCGGGATAAATCCTATGTGTTAATCCAGGTATAAACTATCTGTGTACCAAATTTTAGCCAAATCCGTTCAATGGTTTTTGCGTGAAAGAGTAACAAACATACCTACATACACATACATACATCCTCACAAACTCACATTTATAATATTAGTAGGATGTACTGGAGGAAGTCACTGATATCCTAACCTAGCTTTGGAGACAGAGTTTCATCACTATCTGTTAAAGCTTTTGCCAATAAATTATCTCTATCTTCATTCAATACTAATATGTAAATTAAGACGACCCGCTGACCAAAAAATGGGCTTAATTTTTCATAGATAATAACTTGTTCAATTAATTTATTGCAGGATGGTGAATTTGTTGATATGACGCTAGCCGCTGATGGATACTTAGTCAAAGTCCATCAAAACATTGTGGCTTTAGCTAGCCCATATCTTAAAGCAATGATACAATCCGCTCCTTGTCAGCATCCAGTTGTATTTCTAAATGTAAGTTGGTTATTAAATAACATTGTTAGTCTATTGATAGAAATAAGCAGATATCTTAAATCTCTACCTAGCAGCAAAAGAAAATGTCTTATATTTATAAAATAAAACTAGCTGTTTGCCATGGTTTCAGCCCCGCTGCTTGGCTCTTAACATTCTTAAATTTTTATTTTACATAAATTATGTCATTGCATAAACACATGCGTCGCAAATGTCAAAGATTTTCTATGGAAAGAAAAATTTGGACTGCAGGATTTGAAATGGATTAGAATGTA
Source organism: Agrotis clavis (assembly GCA_954870645.1). Taxonomy (NCBI): domain Eukaryota; kingdom Metazoa; phylum Arthropoda; class Insecta; order Lepidoptera; family Noctuidae; genus Agrotis; species Agrotis clavis. The sequence goes on from OX940922.1 coordinate 14,633,650, forward strand.
TTAGAAATAGATTGAAATATTCGATGCAGTAGGCAGGAACCAAGTTGGCTCAGTTGGAAAGAGTGTTGGATGTACTGAATCCGGAGGTTGCAGGTTCAAATCCTGCTTGCGGTTCCATAGGCTGACTAGGCTGGCTAGACTGGCCTGTTGGTCTAGTGGTTAGTGACCCTGACCGCTATGCCGGAGGTCGTGGGTTCGATTCCCACCCAGGACAAATGTTTGTGTGATGAGCACGATCATTTGTTCTGTGTCTGGGTGTAATTTATCTATAATATGTATGTATTTAGAAATATATAAGTATGTATATCAGTTGTCTACCCATAACACAAGCTCTGCTTAGCTTGGGACTAGATGGCGTTGTGTGATAGTCGTGGAATATTATAATATTATATTATATTATATTATTATATATATATATATATATAGGAAATCTTTGAAAGTGAATTCATTTATTAAAGAACTTAATTTTTTTAGAACATAACTCAAGAAATACTGAGTTTCATACTGGAATATATTTATACTGGAGAAGTAAAGGTCCCAACAGACTCAACACCTGCTTTCATTAAAGCTTGCAAAGCCTTACATATCAATGGCATTGAACATTTACTATTGCCAAAGGTATGTCTCTTATTTATCATTTCATACATAAAATGAAATTTGATACTTATTTTTTCTTGAGATAGCAAACAACTTTATTTTCAGAAACCAGAACCTCAGCCACAACCACAAAATCTAGAGGTACCAGCTGCAAGGTATGAATTTTAGAAACCGTTATTTTTAGAAGCATGTACAATCAACAAAGTTGAATCATGACCCACCATAAGCTCATATTCTTATTTTATTATTATTTTTCTTTTTCGATCTTTCGATACTCGACCTTGTGTCGGTCGGTTGAATAGATATCCCGTCCCGCATCCCGCAAGAAAAAAGATATCCATTTCCCCACTACCTGTAGTTTCTTCTTCCTCTTCTTCGTCTATTGTTTGTGCTAGTTGATGGCTGATTTTGTGTGTTTGATGTGTATGAGGTAGATGAATGCTGTGTGATAGATGATTGCTGTGAGGTTGTTACGAGTGATGTTTGTTGTGTGCCTGCTAGTGACGTGTGTGATGTTTGCTGTGTGTCTGGCGTGGACTCCTGTGAGTTTGATGCGCTGTTCACAAACACCGTGTTTCCCAGTACTTTAGTTAGTATGATAGTTGTGTGTATGGCTGCTTGTTTTTGCAAGATTGTTATGTCTATTGTTGCGTTTAATTGGTCTATGTATCTTTGTAGGCTTTTGCTTATTATTCCGGTCGCTCCCACTACTACTGGGATCACAGTGGTTTGCGTGTCCCATAGGCGTCGAATCTCGGTCTTTAATACGTGGTATTTGCTTAGCTTTTCTATTTCTTTGGCTCCTGTATTGTAATCTGACGGTACAGAAATGTCTATTAAGTGGGTTATATTATTGGTTTTATCTACATATATCAAGTCTGGTCTATTGTGCGTTACAGTAATATCTGTCTGTATCGGTATTTCCCACATGAGTTTAGCCTGTTCATTTTCTCTAACTTGTGGCTGTGTCAGTGTTTCTTTCCACCACAGATTCGATACTTCAAAGTTATGTTTCTTTGCCAGACACCAATGTACATACTGAACCAAGCTATTATGTCGCTTGACATAGTAGGCACCCGCTAACTTTTCGCACCCCGATATAATATGTTGTGTGGTTTCATCTTTGCTGTCGCATAGGCGGCATTTACCATCAATGTTTGCTTTTAGAATGTCGCGCTGATGCTGGCGTGTCATAACAGCTTGGTCCTGTATGGCAAATATTGCTGATTCTATGGAGGGTGATATTTGCTGTTTTTTTATCCATTTAAAAGAGTTTTCCTTATCTATGTTAGTTTGGTCCAAAACTGCTTTCGGAAACTGTCCATGTAGTTGCTTATTGCGCCATTTATCATTATGCTTCTTGACTATTGCTTGTTTAATTTCTGTATCGGTATATGTATTATTTTGTGGTAGTTGTAGTTCTCTTTCTATTTCTCGTGCTTCTTTGAATATTGAATATTTATTCCTAATTTTATCATGCTGTACTATAATTTTAATTAAATCGTCATATTCTCTATCTAAATATTGTTTATATTTAAGTATCTGTGTTTTATACATATTTTCTACATTAATTAACCCCCTTCCCCCCTCTATTATAGGTAAGTACAATCTTTCTGTATCTGCTTTTTGTCGGTGTGCTTTTTTAATTGATAGTAGTTTCCTAGTTTTCGTATCTATCGCTTTTAGTTCACTATTCTTATAATTAATTATTCCAAATGAGTACAATAGAACTGGTATTGCATAGGTATTTATCCCTTTAATGATATTTCGCGAATTCAAATGTGTATGTAGTAGCTTTTTAGTTCTCTTAAAATATTCTTTAGTAACCTGTTCCCTAATCTTGCTATGTTCTATTTTCCCTGATTCGTGTATTCCTAAATATTTATATGTACTATCTATTCCTAGCTGTTCAAATGCTTCTCCGCTTAGTAGTATATGTCCTTCTCCTATTGTATTTTTCCTATATCCTGCTTCAATGTGTATTGTATTACATTTGTTCAAACCGAAACTCATACCTATGTCTTTTGTGAATATTTCTACACTCTCTAGCAAAGTTTTTAAATTATTTTTATTGTTGGCGTATATCTTTAAGTCATCCATGTACAATAAATGATTGACCCAGTAGCTGTCTTTAAGTTTGTAACCTTTCATTTCATATTTGTTTAAGATAAATGAGACTGGATTAATTGCCAGACAGAACAACAACGGCGACAGAGAGTCTCCCTGGAATATGCCGCGTTTGATGGAAATCGGTTCAGTTGTTAAACACTCATTGGTTCCGCGAGCTGACATGATCACTTTCCATGTGGGCATAGATAATTTAAGGAAAGCCTTGATCATGGGTGGACATTTGTAAATATCTAAGATTCTCAGAAGCCATTCGTGGGACACACTATCGAATGCCTTTTGATAATCTATCCATGCCATGCTCAAATTCTTTTGGTTCTGATGTGCGTCCTCTAAAATTGCCTTGTTGACCATGAGGTGATCCTTACAACCTCGGGCTCCGCGACGGCACCCTCTCTGTTCTATCGCCATGATGTTGTTCTCCTGACAATGTTTATACAGTTGGTTGGCTAGTACAGACGTTAATAATTTGTAAATGCTAGGTAAACAAGCTATTGTTTGTATAGTTATATATACATATATAGTATATTGTACAGTTTTTAGCATCTTCAGTGTTTTCATTTTTTGGAATTAGAATAACCTGTCCCGTAGTAAACCAATCTTCTAATTGCTCTCTGCCCCCTATAATCTTTGTGAATATTGAAGCTAAATATTTATGTGTAGTAGTGAGATATTTTAGATAATAATTATGTATTTTGTCAATTCCTGGTGTCTTCCAGTTATGCAATTTCCTAATGGCTGTTTTAACTTGCTCTTCTGTAATTTCTTGTGTTTCTTCTGTGATTATGTTGTCTGAAGATACTTCTATTTCCTCTATCCATTTTGCGTCTTTATTGTATTGCATGGGCTTAGACAGTATCGATTTCCAAAATTCTTCTACACTATCTTTACTGGGTAGTTTTATGTCATTAGTGGTGCTAGATTTACCTAAGCTTCTATATAATCTGTGTTCATTTTCATAAAATAACCTGTTTTGTTCTTTTCTATTGCTGATTTCCTCATATCTTTTAATTCTACCAGCGAGTGCTTTAATCTTTTGCTTCAATATCTCTTCAGTGTTGTTTCGTTCATTTTCACTTTGTATATTGTATTTACTGTATAACTTAGTTTTTACATTGTACATTCTACGAGTATTTATGCCTCTTCCTATTTCTACAATCTGACCTAGTTCTTTTCTAATTTTTTCTATCCTATTTTTTATTCTTTTCTTCCAAGGTGGCTCTGTTTTTGGTTTAATTGTATTTTTAGTTATAAACGGTATTTGCTTATTGTTCGTTATTAATGTTTTGGCAGTAGCATAAATTATATTATTTAATTCTGTAAGAGTATTTGCAGTCACTAATAAATTTGGTAAATAATTGTTGAGTTTATGTAGGTTTTGTAAAAAATGCCTATTTATTTTTGCTTTGGGTAATGAGTGTCTATCTTTTATTAGCGTTTCTCTAGTTTCAGCTAATACTTGTAAAAAGTTCAATATTAATGGATCTTGATCTTCATTTACTATTATATTTCTAGTAAGTTCGTCTATCAATTCTGTTTGTGTATTTGTGTTCAAATTGTTTTGTGTTTGAGATGTGGAAGTTCCTGGATTTGTTTCTGTTGTATCCCTTATGTTATGTTGTGTATTGTACTGGTCTGTTGCTAAGTTTAGTTCTGTCGTGTCATTTGTGTTATCAGTGTTTTCTGCTAACCTACCCTCAGCTTCATCTCTTATACGGTTGAGTAGTTCTTGTGATATTACATTTTGTTTAATTATTCTACGTGCTTGGTTTGATAGTGTATTGCCGTTAAATTTGTGGATCTTTGGATTGTTAGGATTTCTGTCTTTAAATAATGTGTATAATCTGTTAATATAACCTGGACCTTCGGATTTTGCTTTGAAGAAACAATACATTAACTCCCTCAATTCCTCTGTTGACCATTTTCTCCGTCTATCGTCATTAATTTCTTGAATGGTCTCCCCAGATGAGCCGGCAGAGTGTTCAATAGGCGTGGAAGCCCCACTTTGCAAAGCATCATCTGTTCCTACCCCACCCCGTTGTTCGGCTGTAATATCTTCGGGTTCCCCGACTCCCGCCCGCCTGTTCAGCAGAGAGCCGCTGACGGCCCGTATGCTGTCTATGCTGTCACGTCCAGCGTCAGCTCTAGACGTGCCCCGGCGCTCACCCCCGGGCAGCGGCCCTATACGTGTACTATTATTGATTCTCTCCATAATGAAGGTAGTGCTAGTGCTTCGTTTGCCATCAGTGAGTATTTTTTGCTAAAAAGCGCTGATGTCCGCCCCCCACGTGGCCTAGGTGTTGTGGCCGGACGTGAAGTTAGACTTGTAGGGGGCTTATTATTATATTTATTATATTATTATATTATTATTATTATATTATTATATTATAATTTGACGGTTTTAATTTATTATAAATATATGTACTAAATAGGCATGAATTTGTTTTATAAGTGTGTATATTAATACCTGTTTTTAAAAGATTGGCTATAATTATTATTGGTTAATTCATATTAAGTGTGTAGTATTAATATAATGTAAGTATATATTATGTAAATTTTATAATAATTATCTTTCCAGACCTGCAGATCCGCTGCCACTACCACCTGAAAACAATTTTGCAGCTCATATTACAATTAACAGTGAAAACTTCAATGTAGAAGTTATGCCAATAGAAAATAACACTATGCTCCACCAGACACAACTTGACAATGATATTATGAATTATCAAGTCCTAACTGATGCAAATGTTGTAGAAGATCAAAATAACAAGCAGGACACTTTTCCACCTCTATCTGATCTAAGTAGTCCTTATGTCAACAGAGAAGAAAATCAAAGTATAACTTTAAACAGTGATAACAACTGCCAAAATATTCTAATAAATTTGAATGCGAAAGAAAAAGAAATTCCTCCTAGCTCACATTCCATTGATAAAGTTATACCACCTAGCATAGGCAATAAAGGTATGGTACATGTTTTCACACTAGTCACTAGTCAGTCACTTTTTTTTTATTGTGGTAAAATCATCAAATGACGGACGAATTACGATTCTGACAGTCCCTCCCACCCAGGGCAGGGCGGGAGGGACTGTCAGACTCGTACTCTGTCGATGTCGTTACTAAAATCCACGGTGTCCTCCAATAGCCCTTTACGTTCCAGGGTAACGGTAATTCGATAAGTGCCACGACCCCGTCATTATGCTGACACTCTTTGAGGCACGCGTGGAAACACAACGCGCCGTTGACCCGGGCATGGTTCATGGTCGGACAGCGAGTCGCCCATTACTTACTCGCCGCCTGCATGCCCGCGCAAACGGTGCAGGTGGCCGGAGATCGTCTGCCGACGTCCGTCGCCGCGGGCGGCTACCACTGCGGCTGGGGTGGAGGGAGGACGCTGCTGTCCTCTACCTCACGCGGCCCGCCTCCTCCTTCGCGAGCATGACTGCTTCGCAGATGGAGGCGACCGCTTCCTTTTCCGTCTCGCCCCGAAGCATGGCCTCGAACAATGCCGGGCGCGATAGGCTCTGCCGCACACCAAATTAAATGAGTGTGAATTAATTTATTTTTATGCACTCTAGTTTGCATGCGCTCAGAACGTGATAATAGGGTATTTTACTGCATTATATAAATTGAAAATCTGTTTAGTCCGTCATCGTCAGTTAGAATATTGAAAAATAATAGACACGTATTTTTTGTTTCTTTTTTTTTTAATCCTTGAATATCGACGAAGATAAAACACTTCCGAATTCGGGAGTGGGGGCTTGTGACGTCATAACGCTTGTAAAACTACCGACCAAGTGACGTTTTGTGATTTTCAGAAGCGTTGCCGTTGTATCTTCGTCAATTTTGGTTTACGTAACAAAAAAAAAATACGGGTCGAATATTTTTTAAAGTCTATATTTCGGACTTTTTTTTTGAGTTAAGTAAATAGCCTATTGCGGCAATAAGGGTAAGTCCCTGTTCGAGGAGTGGCTGGATGGAGACGACACGTCATCCTCACCTTTTGTCTGACGCAGGTCCTAACCTGGCACGGTATTCAGGATTCTGTACCCAGAGTAAAACTAAATGGGTCCCTATTATTATGATATGACTCCGCGGTCCGTCATGAGCCTTGATGGTTAAGGTGATTGCTTCGATGTAGCCCGCGAAATTCAAATTTTTTTACGTTTTTTGCAATTTGCAGGCCAGTGACATGTTGTAACTTTATAAATATTTGTGTTGCGCAAATAACAAGTATAATTTTAAATATAAAAAATATCAAAAAACTCACTCCATCAGCTCTCACATAGAAAAGGTGCATCGTAGTTAGATTTCGGAGATTTTAACATGATGCACCTTTTCTATGTGAGAGCTGATGGAGCGAGTTTTTTGATATTTTTTATATTTAAAATTATACTTGTTATTTGCGCAACACAAATATTTATAAAGTTACAACATGTCACTGGCCTGCAAATTGCAAAAAACGTAAAAAAATTTGAATTTCGCGGGCTGGTTGGAGCATCCCCCTTAAATTAGAAATTTTTCACAGATGTATAATGATGCAACAACAGACATGAATTTTATTGCCATTTTTGTATATGTATAGTGTATGTGTAACCTTTCGTGCACAACACCGACTCGCAGTGATTTTATGAAATACCTATAGGTAACATAGTTTAGAGGGAAGTGGAACGGGATTGGTCAAATAAAATGGACGCGACGAAAACAGAAACATGATGGATGGGGTTTACCGTTTACTCAGTACGAGTCTGAAAGTCCTTTTCCCTGAAAAGACAAAAGGTCACTTAATAGTTTCCCACCCAATAAAGGCTTGCCTACAAGTCACTGAACAGATTTAGTGCTAAACACATTTTATTATTCTGTGAACTTTTTGGATATTATGAAAAATAGAATTTTTTTTTTTTTCCTAATGCAAAATCTAACTTAACAAAATATAACTTTTGCACTTACGTATAAGTAATGTTTTGTATTTTAGAACGTTTGTTATAGGTTTTGCTAAAATACGGCTATGTTTGTTACAGACAAAGCACAACATTACTCAATTTCAAACCGTGGTTCCTTGCAATTATTATTGAATGGGTTCATGTACTACTGCCATCATCATTCATGTGAAGGTCGTGTGCGTCGGTGGCGATGCATAGATTACCGAAGAGTACGATGTCCGGCTTTTATTGATACGGACAATGGCAATATCATCAACAGGTAATAGAAAATCAAAACATGAATTATAAATAACCGTTGAGGTCTAGTGTAGTGGATGATTCCTTTTAAGGGGGATGCTCCAACCAGCCCGCGAAATTCAAATTTTTTTACGTTTTTTGCAATTTGCAGGCCAGTGACATGTTGTAACTTTATAAATATTTGTGTTGCGCAAATAACAAGTATAATTTTAAATATAAAAAATATCAAAAAACTCGCTCCATCAGCTCTCACATAGAAAAGGTGCATCATGTTAAAATCTCCGAAATCTAACTACGATGCACCTTTTCTATGTGAGAGCTGATGGAGCGAGTTTTTTGATATTTTTTATATTTAAAATTATACTTGTTATTTGCGCAACACAAATATTTATAAAGTTACAACATGTCACTGGCCTGCAAATTGCAAAAAACGTAAAAAAATTTGAATTTCGCGGGCTACATCGAAGCAATCACCTTAAGGATAGGAATGCAAAACAGGCAAATGATCTTTCTTTTTTTTATAAATAAGAAGAAAGATAAAGTAGGTATGCTGAAAAATAGAGGGAAGCACATAGATGCAAAAACAGAAACTATATCCTTTATATTACAGATCAGAAACACACATTCACAAAAACCATGACAATAAGATACTGAAGAAAATTAAAGCAAATAAAGTATTCTCGTCATTGTCACAAGCTGAAGATACTGTTGCAGAAAGAAGCCTGAGAGGTAAAAAAGGAAGAAGAAAAGGCGCCTCTTCAGCGTCCACTACTAGTAGCAGTATTGGCAACTCTTTCAATATAAATTGAGCTTTTCATGAGGGTTTGCAGACGGCGCGTGGCAGTATTTATGCGCTCAAATCAGTCAGCATTATTTTGATTGACGACGTTTCTACCTGTGCTGCTATGTTATCCCACGTGAAAGATCGAAGACATACATGGATGAAAGCACAATCATTTTAAGAATTATAAAATTGATCAGCCTAAAACCTAAACTGCCCTTCTCTCTGTGATGTGAGAGATGAATCCAGGAACAGCCGGAGCGGCTTGGTTGACGCATAGCTTCGGATTCTTGACTAAGAATGGGATAAAGTGCTTTAGTTGGCTGTTTTGAATTAAACACTCGATATTTTATTAACATGCGTTTTATTTGATTACTATCACTTCGCCCGCGACTTCGTCCGCGCTTATTTCGAACATTGCTTCTGCGAATTTCTTCTCCGGCCACCCTCTTTATGGAATACTTTTAGAAAATTTTAATCAATATGCAACTAAAATTATATCGACCACAAAATAATCCTTTAGCAGTCGGTTTTCACAACATCCCATCTTAATGAGCATCTACGTCCTAAAGATATACCCCAGGGAAAATTTTGAGATTCGTAGCACTTGTAGTAACGAAGTTTCATACAAACTATGAAGCTAAAAACTACTCCTTATGGGAGGAATTTCCCGTCAAAATCCCGTCTTAAGTAGCACCTACGTACGTCCTAAAAGAACCCTCCTGTGAAAAATTTAAAGCTCCTAGAATGTACTCTAGTACTTGTGATAATGAAGTTTCATACAAACTATCAACCCCAAAAACAACCCTTTAGGGGTCAATTTCACGACTCAGTCTAAATGAGTACCTACTTCTTTAAAAGAACCCCCTTCCAAAAGAGACTTCTATGTTTCAAACAACAGAAACAACCTCTTTGGGGTCCAATTTCAAAATCCCGTCTTAATGAGCATCTACTTCCTAAAAAAACTCCTGCGCAAAATTTTAGAGTCCCAGCATTTGTCGTAACGAAGTATCATACAAAAAAACAACCCTTTAGGGGTTGATTTATCCAAAACTCGTCTGAGGTAGAACCTACGTCCTATGTAAGCAAAATTGTAAACTTCTAACTATCAAGAACAAAGTCCCTTCTTAGTGAGCATCTACTCCCTGAAATCGTCTGTGCATATTTTGACACTCCCAACACTTGTAATAACGAAGTTTCATGCAAACTAACAACCCCAAAAACATTCCCTTAGGACTTAGGTACTGCTTATGACGGGATCAAATCCCGTCATAAGCAGTACCTAAGTCTTAAAAAAAACCCTGTGTAAAAGAGACTCCTATCTATCAAACCAAAAACAATCCCTTTGGTGTCGAATTTCGCACAATCCCATCTGCACCAGCATCCTAAAAAAACCCCATGCAAAATTTGAAACCCAAAACCCTTGATAAACTATCAAGACCAAAAACAACCCCTTAGGGGTCAAATCTTGCAAAATCTCGCCATAGTGAGTACTTAATTACTTCTTAAAAAGAAACCATTACTTATTCAAAATTTGAGACACCTAACTTCCAAACACTAAAACAATCCCTTAGGGTTCGAATTTCGCACCATCCCGTTCCCGTCTTAGTAGCCCAGGAGCCACCAATCCTGAAAGCTCCGTGATCACGGATTCTAATATTTTTAATAAAAAATATAAGTTAACGTTTAGACGAACAAGATTTGCTTGGTCGGCGTGGATTTGATTGGCCGGAAATATTTTAATTAAATTTTTTTATTATTAAATTTCCATAATTTTATTCCGTCATCACGGATTTTGATTAATCTTATATAGAATTGTGTGAAATATTCTGTTCAACAAGAAAAAATCCGGCCGACCAATGATTTTTAGCCGGAAAGGTCACGCATACCTATTTGAATGGTGTGATAAGGGGTAAAATTTATCCATTATCACGGAATCCTTTTTTTTTTTTTTTAATTCACGCGTTTTAATGTCACATTTATGATTATCTTGGTATGCGTGCTTACAAACTGCCGAAAGTATCGCGCATACCAAATTTTAACTCTCCGCTTTTTAACGGTTTCTATATTTCTGTAAAGAGTGAGTGAGACAGATTTTTGGTTCAAGTTGAAACCTTGCATGAGTTCGTCTCTTTCTATTCCCTACGAATTTAACATTTACCTGCCTCAAAGATACACAATACCGTAAAGTGAGGTTGTTTTATGACAGGGCTGCATAGTGTTAACTCTCTTACTCCGATTTCTTTGAAGTCCATAAGACGGCTCCAAGAGTAAGTGAGATAAGAGTAAGATCGGATTTATGTTGAAGTTCCATAGGTCTTTCTCTCTTACTCCGAAAAGGTCACAGCATACCTACGATGTCCTACAGCATTTTGGGGGTTCAGATCATTCCGACATTTTAGTCTGCTGTTTTCCTAGCTGTCAAAAGTATCGTTATTTTGTATAGCTTACTACGCGTCAGCATTCTAAATATATTTATTAATTTAACAAAATTCACTGTTGAATATTAAAAAAAAAAAAACATTTTATTTGGATTTAAAATTGTCAAACCGTCTAATATTTGTACATCTTTTGATATTTTAAACAGATATTGATTTTTTGGTGATATTGTGTCGGTTTTAGTGATATACTTAGTGACGATTGATTCAGTGTACTGTTGCGTTAGAGAAGAACATTTAAAGCACTAGATCCAATCTCAGCGTTTCATCATAACAATTTCAATATGAAGTGTTTTATTTGTAATACATCAACTAAAGAGAAAATTACTCCGTTTTCCGGAAGGGAAGACGCTTTTAAAAAATGTAATAACGTGCTGAGTTTCCGGAAATTAAAAAAAAATTAAGTATCAAGATTTAAGCTTAAATTCCGATGATTATAAATGATAAAAATTAAAGCCTACAACCTCCTGTTAGAAAATGAAGAATATCAGAACATGTTCGAGCATTTGACAAATCCGGAAGACATAAATGATAAAGAAAAGACAGATTTAGTCCAAAGATTTACAAATGAAATGTATAACGTAAAAAATAATAATGTTAATGCGGCAAGATTTGAATTATTTTTAAAATTTTTTGCAAGTACAACCGACAAAGAAAAATTTTACAAAGGTATGATTTCAATTCAAATAATATTCCACCATGCTGGAAAACTTTAACGCAAAAAATATTACGCACCATTTTTGTAAACGCAATGTGGCAAAATGCTACTGAACCCATTTGTACATTATATGATCCAACAGAATGTGGATGGCAAGTAAATGAATCCAGTAAACTCGAACCATTGTGGTACATTGGCCCATCAGCACCGTTAAAGGTTGAGGAAATATTAAGTTGCCAACAGAATGAGGAAGAAAACGAAGAATCAGAAGAAGAGAGAAATGATAATTTTGATGATAATGATGTAGATGATTATTAATTAATAAACTTGAATTGAACATATTTTTTGTATCAACCTTCATTTCTTATATAATCAACCCGAATAAAAATTTTCCTGTATTTCCTCTTTTCCATATTAATTAGTATAATAAATAGTTAAAAACTTGAAAAAGAGACCAGAGGTAGAAGAAAGACTAAAAGAAATGTCATCAAGTAAGTGAAATCTATAATAGTATGATCCTCACTCACACAATAAAATTTGGTATGCGCGATACTTTCGGCAGTTTGTAAGCACGCATACCAAGATAATCATAAATGTGACATTAAAACGCGTGAATTAAAAAAAAAAAAAGGTTTCCGTGATAATGGATAAATTTTACCCCTTATCACACCATTCAAATAGGTATGCGTGACCTTTCCGGCTAAAAATCATTGGTCGGCCGGATTTTTTCTTGTTGAACAGAATATTTCACACAATTCTATATAAGATTAATCAAAATCCGTGATGACGGAAAAAAATTATGGAAATTTAATAATAAAAAAATTTAATTAAAATATTTCCGGCCAATCAAATCCACGCCGACCAAGCAAATCTTGTTCGTCTAAACGTTAACTTATATTTTTTATTAAAAATATTAGAATCCGTGATCACGGAGCTTTCAGGATTGGTGGCTCCTCGCCTATAGTGAGCACCTACGTCCTTAAAGAACCCCCATGAAAAATTTGAGACACCTAGCATTCGTAGTAAAGAAGTTTCATTCTATCAACACTAAGGGTCGATTTATACTAGCGCAGAGTCGAAGCGCATCGAAGCGAATTTCTAAAACTGAACATAACAATTTCTACCTTAACTCCACAGCGTAACGCACATAATTACTTCTAAGATTTTAAAAAGTCGCGCGCATTCTTCAGAATTCGCGCGTCTGCGCGCGAACAACGCCGATCGTGAATCGTGAAAATCTTAGAAGTAAAGTGTGCGTTACGCTGTGGAGTTAAGGTTGAAATTGTTATGTTCAGTTTTAGAAAATGCGCTTCGATGCGCTTCGACTCTGTGCTAGTATAAATCGACCCTAAAAATCCCGTAGGGGTCGATTTTCGCAAATTCCCGTCGTAAGTAGCACTACATCATAATATGAACCCTTATGCAACATTTTAAACTCCTAGTACTTGTAGTAACAAAATTTTATACAAACTATCAACCCCAAAAACAACCCTTTAGAGGTGACGCAAGATCCTGTCTTAGTGAGTAACTACATCCTTAAAAGAATCCCCATGCAAAAGAGACCTCTATCTATCAACACCTAAAACAACCCCTTAGGGGTCGAATTTCGAAAAACCCCGTCTTAGGTAGTGCGTACGTCCAAAAAAGAATCCGCTGTAGTGATCTGTGATCAACAAGTGTCTATGTCATTGAGTCTTGTCTATGGTGGCACTTCCTGGTCAATGGTCGTCAATACAAAATGGTCTACTGATACGTTGTGTTTTAATTTATAAAAATCTCGCCCATCCGCTCTGCCAATCCTGAACCAACAAGACAAGATAAAACATGGTGTCAGAAGAAAAAGAAAACATCTAATATGTCGGAAGAAAAGGTAACAAACATATTTTTACAAAATAACCTCAAACCATTAAATGTTCATGGCGATGTAGTTTCAAATTGGAACAAGTGGAAACAAAAATTCCTTATATATTTCGAAGCAAATGACATAGAAAAAGCATCAAGAAGTAAGCAGATTGCGATTTTATTAAATTGTATTGGAGATGACGGGCTCGAGATATATAATTCATTCGAAATTGACAAAGAAAAAGAAACTCTGAACTCAATCTTAAAAAAGTTTGAAGAAAAGTTCTGTCCTCAGAGAAATACCACAGTAGAAAGATATAAATTTTTTACCAAATTTCAAGAAAACGAGACACTAGACGAATACGTTACTATTTTGAATAACTTATCTAGCTCATGCGAATTCAAGGACCTAAAGGAACAATTAGTCAAAGATATGTTCATCATTGGAATAAAAAATAACCAGATTAAAGAAAGATTACTTCAAGAAAATTTCAGCACGATAACTGAAGCCATTCAATTTGCAAAAAATATGGAATTGTCACAAACCAGATCAAAATTACTTATTCAAAGTCAGTCTCAAAGTCAAACAGAAGAACATAATGTGAAGGCAATCACACACCAAAGTCGTACCTCAACAAGAAGTCCAAAGCCATACAGACACAATAAGTCAAGGTCAAGAAAAAGGAGTTCATCAAGAAATTCTAACAGCAATTCTTTTTCAGCTTCCTTTTCCAGGACAAAATCAATATGTGGTCGTTGTGGTCAACAACATAGACACAAATGTCCGGCTATAGGAAAAATTTGTGCAGTGTGTAAAAAACCTAACCATTTTGCTAAATTTTGCTTCCAAAATAAACAGACCAGTGGCAAGAATGTAAGTTTCTTATCTAGTCAAGATAATCATTTAGACATTTGTGAAAATAATTCATCATCAAATACAGTACCACAAGATTCTTATGAATTTGTCATCAGTTCTATCGTCAAACGTTTGTCAAGTGACTCAAACAAGTGGCAAATATCCTTGAATGTATATGGCAATATTTTAAACTGTCAAATAGATACAGGTGCTGATATCAATGTCATGTCAAAAAGTACTTTGCAAAAAATTGAAAAAACATCCAATATTTCTATAAAAATTTGTAGAACAATTAATAAAATCTATACATTTTCAGGACAATTAATTGAAAATATAGGGACTGCAAGACTGAAATGTACAATTGAAAATAAAATCACCACAGATATTTGTTTTGTTATTGTGGATTGTGAGTGTTCAACAATTTTAGGTTGGAAAACTTGCGAGGAGTGTGGAATCGTGAAAAGATTGTTTGAATTGACTAACAGTGCAACTTGTAATCAAGAACAAAGGTCAGTAACCGAGTTGTTAGAAAATTACTCAGATACTTTTGAAGGATTAGGTTGTTTACCGAATAAAGTTCATTTAGACTTAGACACAAGTGTTACACCAAAGATTTGTCCAGTACGTCGTATTCCATACATGTTACACTCAAAATTAAAAGAAGAACTTGACAGGATGGAAAGGTTACAGGTAATCGAAAAAATTACTAAACCAACTAATTGGGTAAATTCCATTGTTATAGTGGAAAAACCAAATGGTAGTTTACGTATTTGTTTGGATCCCAGAAATTTAAACAAAGCAATAAAAAGACCTCACTTCCCTTACCCTACATTCGATGATTTACGTTCTCAAATAGCAGGTTCTTGTGTATTTTCCAAGTTAGACGCGAACTCAGGATACTGGATGCTAAAACTTGATGAAGAAAGTAGTGAATTATGTACCTTTAATACACAATTTGGTCGTTATAAATTCTTAAGATTACCCTATGGTATAAACTCCAGTGGAGAAATATTTCACCAAGTTATGACAAACATCTTTCATGACTTACCCGGTGTAATTATCTTTGTCGATGACATACTTGTACATGGTTGTAATGAAGCCCAGCATAATGAAAGGTTGGAAAAAGTATTTCAAAGAGCTAGAGAAGTGAATTTAAAATTCAATAAATCAAAGTGTCAATTCGGTCTCAGTGAAGTATCATATGTTGGTCATATTTTTAACAAGGACGGTATTTCCCCAGACAAGTCAAAGGTTGAAGCTATAAAAGACATGCCAAGACCAAAAAACGTTAAAGATTTACAAAGATTCTTGGGTATGATTAACTATCTAGGTTCATATATTCCTAACCTTGCTCATGAAACTGGTATTCTCAGAGACTTACTTAAAAAACAAAATGTTTGGCAATGGTCACCAAATCACGAAAAACAATTTAATAGACTAAAAACACTTATTTGTCAGTCTCCCGTTTTAGTGCATTATGATGTAAAAAAACCCATTCGTATGTCAACTGACGCGTCAAAAGATGCAGTAGGAGCAGTAATTTTCCACGAGAAAAACCCAATAGCATACTCATCAAAGTCTTTAACACCTACTCAGATTAACTATGCTCAAATTGAGAAAGAATTATACGCTATTGTTTTCGGTTGCAAAAAATACCACCAATATATCTATGGCAAAACTATCCAGGTAGAAACTGATCATCAACCACTAGTTACATTATTTAAAAAACCACTTTCAGATGTTCCGGCTAGACTTCAAAGAATGATGATTTCTATACAGTGTTATGACCTCATTGTTTCATATAAAAAAGGTACAGAAATGTATATTTCTGATACATTATCCAGAGCACCAATTTCAAATAAAAATATAGAAAAATTTGATGAAAATGAATTGGAATCTAATATTGATTGTCACATTAAATTACTAATGTCAAATTTAGCCATAACAAAAGAAAAACTTGAAAAAATTTTAATTCATACAAATGCAGACTCAACACTTCAAAAACTTAAAGAATATTTTTTAAATGGTTGGCCAAATTCAAAACAAAAGTGTGATCCTATTGTTTTACCATATTGGCACATTCACGACTAGAGATGTGCCGTTGCCGGCAATATTGCCCAAGGTGGGAATATAGGTGGAAATATTGCCGGCAATATTGCCGGGAGTGGAAATATTTGGGAATATTGCTTAATTTTAAGTAAAAGTGAGTGCGAAAACTATGTAACACACTTAAAATTAGCATTTACAGATCATGGTATACATTATATACAAAAAAAAATTTTTTTTTTGTAAAATTGCCAAAATTGCCGGCAATTTTGGCAATATTCCCGGTATTTTACCGGCAATATTGCCCATTGTTGCCGCACACGACTGTGAATATAAGAAATTACACATACATTTTAAGATAAGAATTGACGATCATTGTATATTGAATAAATATTGAATAAAACGGCATAAATTCGAATAATTTATTTTAATGTTGTAGTTTAATCTAGTCAACGAATGCTCAAAGCATAGAGGGAAATTCTAGAAACACATTTTTTACAACGAAACTTTGTTTGGACTAGTTAGGAGGTGAACATATCAAAACCATGAGCTCTGGGGGGGGGAGGGGGTGGAAGGTACCATTTTTTGGTGTTTCGCTTACATCTCGGAAAACCATGCGTTCTAGCAGCATAGCGTGTGTGAACAAAATAAAAAACTAAATCAATTTTCCGTAAGTTTTACTCAGTAAGCATTTCAATATCTTGTAAGTTTTCGAGTTTTCATACTTTTCGAGGTATCCGCTTTTGAAAGTCTGTAATTTAAGGGAAAAAACATTTTTAGTTTCGCGCATTTGGTAAGTTGTATTTGATATCGCCATAGATCCAGAAAGCAGTAGCAGTTGATTCAGACCCTCCCTTCACCACCTGCGATGAATAGAGCCAGCATGCTGCATCTTGAGGTGATATGGGCCTCCAGATCTTTATCTGGAGGCCCACGGACATTGAGAGAGACCCCTTCGGGTCTCTCTCAATGTCCACCAGGTATAAGTAGTTCTTAAATTCGGTGACCACAATCAAGCTTGATATGTCTTATCTTACCCCACCGAGGGAGCAGTAAAAATTAGCTTAGAAACTCATTTAAATTATACTAGGTACTTACAGACTAGGTAGGACTGTACTATGTAGGAGGAAATCCGCACCCATAAGAGATGCGGAAAAATTATCTTTGGAAACTTTAGTTCTTTTTTGTTGTAAACAATATTCGTATAGGTAGGTATTAATTTTTGGTCAAGTGTGAGTTGCCCACAAAAATACACGGAGGAGTAGGTACTACAGGGAGAGCCTGAAAAGACTGCTGCTGCTTTCTGGATTTATGGCAATATTAAATAAGACTGGAAAAAGGTAAATATGTGTTCAGACCAAGGACTTCATAAATCCACGTATGATCTGCGTGCTGTCACATACTACGTCCATGCATGGGCGTGTACGAGTCGACCAATCACCGAGCAGCATTTTAAAAAACCGTCGAGTAATTTTTTCCCTCCAGAGCGGGCCCTCCGGGTCTTTTTCTTTTATTTTATTCGATTCTGATCTCGCTACCATTCTTGTACGCGCACCTAACTCCGAAATTAGATTATTGTAATTTGAATAAGAAGATTAAATCTGTATATCGACAAAGAATAGTCTCGTCTACATCATTTCAAACATCATCATCACCAACCTGAAGAGCACACGCAGACCAGAGCTGACGCCCCTACAATATGGTTTTTTGAAAACTATACAAGATATCGAAATGGTTACTAAATAAAACTTATAGGAAATTTATTCAGCCTTTGTTTTATTCATACAAACCATGCCGCTAGGAGGCATGGTTTCCGAGTTATAAGTGAAAAATCAAAAAATGGAACCTTTAAACCCCCCTCCCCCACAGCTCAAGGGCTAGTGGCGGGGACTTTTGATAATTATATTCACCTCCTAACTAGTTCAAACAAAATAACGTAGTCCAAAATCGTGTTCCAAGAATTTCCCTCTATAACTCAGGTTCGTTGAGTGGGCTACTAGTTTTTCATGCAAAATCACATAGCAAAAACAACGAGTATAAGTACCTATACAATATGGAAGTATAAATCTCTGTCAAAACTACAAATAATCAACAAAAATAACATTATTTTAATGCATTTGTTTCGGTAATTCCTACATAATCAGTAAATCACCGTTTGGAGTAACAACTTAGTAGTTTTTATAAAGCAGACTTAATGCCGCAACGTATTATCTACAGTAATATAAACTGCACCTGCAGTAATAATAAAATATACTGGTGTTATTTGACTGGCAACTTTGGCAATATTGCCAAAGTTGCCGGCAATTTTGGTATTTTACCGGCAGTGGCAATATAGGGAATATTGCCGGCAGTGGGAATATTGCCATCAGGCACATCTCTATTCACGACGAAATTCATGTGATTGACAATATTATTTTCAAAAACAAAAGTGTTATAATACCAAAATCGTTAAGGTCAGAGATGCTCAACATTTTACACGAAGGTCATATGGGAATAGAAAGAACAAAAAGTAACGCACGCGGATTGATTTATTGGCCCAATATTAACCAGGATATAGAACAAAAAAATTAGGCAATGTGAATCATGCATGATGTACTCTGCAAATAAACAAAAAGAAACATGTTTATCTCATGAAACGCCTATTCTTCCATGGCAAAAAGTAGCAACTGATTTATTCGAGTACAAAAATAAAAAGTATTTGTTAGTAGTTGATTATTATTCAAATTTTATTGAAATAGCTTGTCTTAACCAAGATTACAGAAGTAATACAGTCATAACGCACTTAAAATCAATTTTTGCACGTCATGGTATACCGATGCAACTGATCAGTGATGGCGGACCTCCATACAACTCAGTTGAATTCAAAAACTTTTTATATAGTTGGGATATTCAACATATAGTTTCTAGTCCCCACTATCCACAGTCGAATGGCCTTGCAGAAATATCTGTAAAAACAATTAAAAACATCTTTAGAAAATGTGAACAGTCTAATACTGATATTTACATAGGTTTATTACAACACAGAACTACACAAAAAGGAAATTTAAGTTCCCCAGCAGAATTACTTATGTCAAGAAAGTTGAGAACTAAATTACCTACACACATTAAAAACCTTAAACCTAAAGTTGTCAAATTTTCAAGCCATTTTAATACTAAACAAGAAATAATTAATAAAAGAAAAAGTCATTACAATAAGTCGGCTAGAGCTGAACAGCAATTTCAAAAAGACGACATAGTCTTTTTCAAGAAAAATCCAAAAAATGTCACATGGGAAAAAGGTACCATTTTGTCAAAAACTAATTTCCCCAGGTCATATTTAGTCAAAGACGAACAAGGTTCTATCTATACAGGCTGTATCAAAAACCCTGTTGTTCCTTTTAGGGACGTATACATATACCTATAAGGATAACATTTATGAAAATAGAATTAAAAAAAAAACAATATTTACTAGTCCATTTGTCATAATCAAATAACCATTAAAATCGACATATTCAAAAAAATGTTTACAGTCTCTGACTTTAAAAACACATTTTTAATAATAAATAGCCAACGAGCTCAGCGGCTGTCTTTGACTTTGACAAAAAATGCCGACAAACGCTACCGCGGGCGGCGGCGGCGGCCCACGTGCCTAACTAACCCTTTATCCCCCCGCCCTCCGCCCCGCAAATCACTTCCTAGTTCCTTCTTCCTTAGTCTCTTGCGCAACTTCCTATCGAACGGATGTGATTGTTGACCCGCGTAGTGAGTGACTTGTGTTTTGTTTACGTAAACATGTCTTTTTCTAACGCAGAATATTTTAATAATTATGTTGATGTGTCTTGGGAAATGTGATTGCAATTATGCAGCAGCACGCAGACTCTACCAAGAACGTTTTGAGAGTTTACCATTACCGTCGGCGATGGCATTCCAACGTTTGCACATGCGCCAGTTCAATACCGGCAGTGTCCACGGACGAGACCAACATCGAGCTGACGCAGGCAGACCTGTGTAGAGGCAGAAGGTGGTCACATCGAACAGCATCTCCGTGGCCGTCAAGTTGATATAATAATAAATTAATAGGTACATTCGACACACACACTCGACGACATTTTAAGTGTAGTGAAAGTGTTAAATGTAATTTTAAAAATTAATCAATTGTGCATAAAAATACCGCCTACTAATCCAACATTTTCAAAAACTGGTTCGTAAAAGTGATTATAGCAACTTGTGTAGAAAAATTGTTGGATACCTATTTGCGCCAGCGGCGCGCGGCGGCGGCTCAGCGGCATCGATCAAAGAGAGTGGCGCGGGCGGTAGCGTTATATCTCTTTGTAGTTTCGCGACATCGCTTCATGCAGTATTGCAGCAGAGGTAACAAACCAGTTAAATATTACAAACATTAATAATTAAATATTTATTTTAATTAATTTTATTATTAGTTTTTCATAAATTACTCACTTTATTACGTTTGTATACCAATTCTTAAAACGTAGGTAGAAGGAACAACAGAGTTTTTGGTACAGCCTGTAGAAGAAATTCTCATCACATAAAACTGTTTAAGTCAAGTTTGTCAAAAAGTCAGTCAAATGAGAATAGTCAGTCAAAGTCAAGTAGTCAGACGAAAAGTCAATTGTCATATTCAAGTCAAAATAAGAATCTAACAAGCAAATTGTTGATTCCAGTCTCCAAGTCAAGGTTCAACTACAGTAATAGTTACTCTGGTCAAAGTCATTGTAAAAATCAGTCTTGTTTACCTAAACAGCATGATGAGTCAAAGTCTTATGAAAAATTTTATGTCAATATTAATCGATTTAATAATATGAAAAGTAATGTTTCAGAAGGTCAAAATAGAACCTTAGAAAGTCAAAATGAGTCTTATGAAAGTGCATTATCAGTGTCAGATAACCCAAGTGAGAACAAAAGTAACAATTCATTGTCAAGTCCAAAAGAAGGAAGTAGTAAGTTAGTTACAAATAGCATGGAAAAAAATAGTCAGACTAGTCAAGATAATTGTAATGTGATAAATAATAATTTAATTGAAAATGAATTATGTAACAGTCAGCAGTCAAATAAAGATAGTCAAATTGTCACTACTCAATTTCAAATGGAAAGTCCAAATAATACTAACGACAAGTTTCAGTCACCTCATAGCCAAGGTACGTCAAGTCCTTTTGAAATTCAATCACCATTATTTGTACAAGTCGAGGAACAAACAAATGAAAACTTATTTTTGTCAGAAAATGAAAATAATTTAAGTAATGCAGAACAAGTGCCAGAAATGTGTGATATGTATATTCCAAGTAATACTTCTTCAATTAAATATAGTTCAAGAGGAAGGAGATTGAAACCTCCTGACAAATTAAATTTATAAAATGTTTTATTCTTAGTTTATTAAGTTTGACAGAAAAAAATAATAATAATCAATTGACATGTATAAGTATTTTTGTTAGAATGAAGCAAAGTTTGATTAAATATAATTTAATTAATGTAACCAAATGTAAATTGGTATTGTGGCTTGCTTAAATTTAAGTTAAGTATAGTCAAGAATTAATATTTTAATTTTATAAAATTGTACTGGTCAAGAGATTGCTCCATGCCACCACCAATCTGGAAATAAATAAATAATAAATGTTTAAAAAAAAAAAAAAAAAAAAAAAATCTTTAAAAGGGGGCATGTAGTGATCTGTGATCAACAAGTGTCTATGTCATTGAGTCTTGTCTATGGTGGCACTTCCTGGTCAATGGTCGTCAATACAAAATGGTCTACTGATACGTTGTGTTTTAATTTATAAAAATCTCGCCCATCCGCTCTGCCATCCTGACCCAACAAGACAAGATAAAACATCCGCATTCAGAAACTTCTAGTACTCGTAATAACAAAGTTTCATACAACCTATCAACCCCAAAAACAACCCCTTAGGGGTGAAATTTCGCAAAATCCTGACTTAGCGAGCACTTACGTCCTAAAAAGAACCGTTATGCAAAGTTTTAGAACCCTCCTAGCACTGGTACAGCTTGGCCAGAACGGATTGAAACAGAACTAAAATTTTTATTTCTGACAGCGTTTTAAAATCTTTGTTATTTGATGTAAACAAAGACCGCAGGTTTGTTTGATTTATTATTGTGCCATAAAACTAACGTACTATGTGAAAAAAAAAAAATCATTCAAAGTGCTGGTAGCGCGAAGACAGTGGCGACTTCCGGTTTTCTACATTTTTATGTCGAGCTGTAGTTTCCGAGATTTCGTGTCCTATGCGTGAGTGACCTTTTGCTTTAATTTTTATAGATTGGGGAAATAAAGTAGATACTTATGCAAATGGGGAAGGCCGGTCAAAGCTAATTGTAAATGGCGCGACCATAGCTAAGTCCTAATCCGACCAATGAGGTAGTACTATTTTGAAGTATTGTACCTCCTATAAGATTTGAAGGAATTTGAACCGATGACGATGCTTGGTACTAGCTATACTAGCGTCATTCGTTTCCCAGTTGCCATCCCCATTGCAAAAACATATGAAAATTTGAATTTCACAGGCTACTACTGAGGCTTCGCCTAACACTGTTTATGCATCGATTTCTAGAAAAAGACAGTGTGACTGCCCTTTTCGTTGGTTTCTCTCGCAATTTTCTGCTCATTATTATTAGTTTCATTTCCTTTTTGAAACGATCCTCCATGTGCTAACCATAGACATGTAGAACTAAACGAAACACCCGCCCTGCAGGAAGGACCATAACATAGACATAAAATCATATGGACTGGAAATACCTACACGTGACCTACACAAAAAACGTGTATACCTACAAGTTGGCCTGTAACATTAAATGGCGGCCAATGATAGGGTTGTGCCAATCAAGAAACATAGTGTTACTGTAACGAGTATCGATACTAGTACAGCTTGACATAAAAATGTACAAAACCGGAAGTCGCCACTGTCTTCGCGCTACCAGCACTGAATGATTTTATTTATTTTTTTTCACTTATTACGTTAGTTTTATGGCACAATAATAAATCTAACAAACCTGCGGTCTTTGTTTACATCAAACATCAAAGATTTTAAAACGCTGTCAGAAATAAAAATTTTAGTTCCGTTTCAATCCGTTCTGGCCAAGCTGTATCCCTAGTACTTTTAGGATTACATCATAATAGTTTTACGACTAGATACAATGATTCACATGATTGAATTATAATCCATGTAGTTACGTGAAAACAACGACGATATAATACTAGACTCCGCATGCACGATCTAAGGAACAAAAACTATTCTGTCAACTCACTGAGGTACTACGTAAGCGAGGGGGATGGGGTACTGCGTTATGATTGGCTAACTCAAGGTCTTTTCTGTCTCAACGTATGTTTACGGCTCACAGGATTGGTCGAAATGAGACGGATATAAGACTTTTTTGCCTAATGTGTTGACAGACATCGGTCGCCTGTTATTAGGAGTCTAGTAATATATCGTCGTTGCTTGAAAATAATGTGAATTTTTATAATTATTATGATGAAATAAGTAACATTAAAAGAAAGTTGTTTTTTAAATTTTTTTTACTGGTTAAAATAATATGATTTAAAAAACCGGCCAAGTGCGTGTCGGGCCACGCACAGTGTAGGGTTCCGTAGTTGCCCATCAAAATACTTATGCGAACTAATTAAACTGATTCGCTGAATTTAATTTTAAAAAGAAGAATTTTCAAAATCGGTCCACGCGTCTTTGAGAAATCGGGGAAAGTACATAAAAAAAAGATTACGACCAATTGAGAACCTCCTCCTTTTTTTGAAGTTAGTTAAAAATAGTTGACAATAAAAACCTACCTATCCCCAAAACATACCCACCTATTATAGCTGAAAAATAAAGTTTACAAACTTACATTTGCAGTTGAAGAACATGTTCTGGGAAAATATACTATCCAAGTTCGTTTTATAAGTTGGTCGACTATTACTCGTAAACTTGTAAAGCCTACTTAGTCATGATAATTTTCCTTCAAACTTCGTTATATATACTACTATTGTGAATTTTTTCACACCCCCAAACATAACCATTTAGCTGGTAGAGGGGGGGACACTCGAGTCGAGCAAAAATTAGCACTTTAAAGCTTAATATTTCACAAACGAATCTTTTTATCAAAAAATTGTTAATGGAAACTATCAATATTTTTTAAAGACCTATTTAATGATACCCCACACTAAGGGGTACGCGAGAAATAAAAAAAACATCCCCACTTTACGTGTACAGGAGGTACCCTAAAAAAAAATATTTTACGAGATTTTATTTTACCACTTTTTCGGCACAACAAATCTGTTTATTTACACCAAATTACAGCTTTCTAGTACTGGGCGTCTCTGAGCTAAACTGCGGACAGACGGACGGACGGACATGGCGAAACTATAAGGGTTCCTTGTTGACTACGGAACCCTAAAAATCAAGCTTATTTGAATTTTGTATAGGTAATACATAGCTGTATTTGTAACAGTTATGTTACCTATACAAAATTCAAATCATTTACTTCAAGCAGGCCAGTTAAATACATTTTCAATTGTCATTAGCATAGATCGGAATTAGGTAGAGTTCACGAGTTATTCATGTACTTATACAGCGAAGGAATAAAGTGGATATGTACGAAATCCCGGAATTACTTTTAAAGAGCAGAAAAAAAACGTGATTTATTAAATAAAAAGTTTTAACTTTCACTCAATTATTCATCTATTCTATCTCTGATATTTTTATTATGGTATTATTTACTTAAAACAACACTACTTACTTATAACACTGTTTTACACAGACACTCAAGATGAATGATGTAACAAAGGGACTGTATAAATGATGATTCAAAATTAATGTCCTGTCCGTGGAGTTTCTTCTCGATAGAGACGTACTACGCAGTGGACAACTTCTACCACCACCACCACCTCTCTACCTACCATATTTTTTTGTCTAATGACTATAGGTCGAAATGGCTCTGGAAGTTGTTTTTTGCTGGATGTCTGAAAAAAATGAAATACACATTACTATCTATATAACTTAGGCTAAAAAACAGGCTGTTATTAAACAATAATTTTGATACACTTACCGAAAATATTGTAGAAACAGAGTTCTCATGTAACCTAATACCATCAAGTGTTCTGTTAAAACATTTTTCTTCAAAGTGAAGTGAGCATTACCAGTCTTTACTTCGAGGACTGATATTCTCCACAACGATAGAGTTCAACCAATTTTTCTTCAGTCGTTCATTTTCAGGAAATCTATAAAAGATTAGTATTTATGTATCAATATAATATCATTAAAATATGGTAACAGTTTCAGTGTAACAAAGGGACTAGTATCGGGAACTATTACAGAACGGCACAACACTATTATTATTGTAAACAAACGAACGAAAATATAAAATGAAAAATATTGTCTGTAGGACGGAAATAAACCCAACTAGTAATTCTCTAACCATGAAAATATGATCACTTAGCGATTTCTTTACCGAAATTGTTCTATTTCATGTAGTTTTGCATGAAAAACCTTTACTAACCTGTGCAAAGTCTATTTAGGCTGATTCTTCTTTTTCTGGCACAAGACACAATTGAACATTCAAGCATGTTATTTTGCCACTGACACTCCGTAATTTACTAAAAAATCTAAATTCAACAAAAAGTAAACAACTGTTTGACAGCAGAACTACCACAAAGCTCGTAACAATAAATGGCGAAACCGGCACGTTTTTGTTTCGTAGGCAAATATGCCAACAAAATTTTCCATTTTGAGCAACAACTGAAATATTGTTGTCTCTTTTCTCAAATATGATTACTGCATTAGAAAGAAAGAGACAAACGAATATTTCACTTTCTGTTCCGTATTTGACTCATATTTTGTATAAGCAAAATGTATGTATAGAACATTTAGTCCAGTCATTAAAGCCTAAACCCGAAAATAATTAGTAACTTGCTGAAATTTTAAGGGGTTCTTAAGGAAGGTAAAATAAGATACCGGGTGATTTTGCAGCGTTCTGGGGTGTACGGAAAGGGTTGAAAAGGGGTGAAAAGGGGTTTTTTGCAAATAACATTGCCAAAAAAATTAGTAACACGCTGCAAATTTGGAATAAGGTTGTTCTTACGGTTTTGTAACGTGTATTAAATTTGCAGCGTTTTGCAACATACGGAACATTGTTTTTTTTCAAAACAGTGCAATTAGTTAAAAACAGGGGTAAGAAAATTAGTAACACGCTGCAAATTTTGAATTAGGTTGTTTTTACCGTTTTGTAACGTGTATGAAATTTGCAGCGTTTTGCAACATACGGAACATTGTCTATTATTAAAAAAACAATGAAATTATTTAATCACACGGGTTAAAAAAAATTGTAACTCACTGTAAATTTTGTAATTAAGTTGTTTTTACCGTTTCGTAAGGTATATCACATTTGCAGCGTTTTACAACAAATTGAACATTGTTTATTATTAAAAAAACAGTGCGATATACGTTACGAAACGGTAAAAACAACTTAATTACAAATTTACAGCGAGTTAAAATTTTTTTTCACCCGTGTGATTAAATAATTTCATTGTTTTTTCAATAATAGACAATGTTCCGTATGCTGCAAAACGCTGCAAATTTGATACACGTTACAAACCGGTAAGAACAACCTAATTCCAAATTTGCAGCGTGTTACTAATTTTCTTACCCCTGTTTTTAACTAATTGCACTGTTTTTAAAAAAAAACAATGTTCCGTATGTTGCAAAACGCTGCAAATTTAATACACGTTACAAAACCGTAAGAACAACCTTATTCCAAATTTGCAGCGTGTTACTAATTTTTTTGGCAATGTTATTAGCAAAAAACACCTTTTCACCCCTTTTCAACCCTTTCCGTACACCCCAGAACGCTGCAAAATCACCCGGTATGTTATTTTACCTTCCTTAAGAACCCCCTAAAATTTCAGCAAGTTACTAATTATTTTCGGGTTTGGGCTTTAATGACTGGACTAATGGGGAAGGCAAGTGTCAAAGTGACAAGTGACAGTTTGGTCCCAAAAGAACTGTCAAATCAAAGGAATTTTCTGAAAAAAAACGATTTATTGATGTAAAATGACTAGATGTTGTGTAATTAAGCTGTAAAAATGATGGAAAATACAAATTTCCGACAATTCCCACTATCAAGAAATAATGGGTAGCTACTGTGACTGCCTTGAGAACAAAAATTGAATTATAACTAAGGAAAAGCTATATAACAAACAAATATCTAGCATTGCGAAGCCGAGACAGGCCGTTAGTTGAGTTTATTTATGAAATTCTATGATTATACCATAACTAAACAATCGAATACACTTTTCAAAATAATATCTACTTTTCTATTGGAGGTTAAGTACCAGTATTGCATCGCTCCGTAAATCATGAAATGGTTCGTCTGGCGGAAGAATTATCACCTGGAACGAGTTTTGTGATAGTTGTGGTGTTAAGAAATTAAATATATTGTGATATTTCTCTAATCTAAATAGAAAAAAGGGGTAAAATTACTGACTTAAAACATTACGATATTTTATCAAAATAGAAAGTCAGAAGCAGCATTATATTCTTGTTATAGGAGAGGACAGGTAAAACATACCTAAACTCAAAAATTCAAACCTCAACTACAAGTTATTGTTGATTTATTACGGTAAAATCAAATGTATTACCACTCAATTAAATCACTTTTTTTCCTCTTGTAGATGCACCGCGGCGTTTTAATTCTTCTTTTAGTATATGCACTTGCATTGACGAATAATTTTCCATATTTGTTTTGTATATAAACTCAATTTTTATAACAATAAATCTTGTTTGTTTTTTGTACAAGGTAGACAGTAATCTGACGTAGGGACCAACTATCGCAGCGCCATCTACGATTAGCTTTGAGTTGCCATCCCCATTGGGGCGCCTCCATATAATATAACTTTATCTCAATGGACCGTATGGACACTGACAAGTGACAGTGACAGTTATTTTTACTTTAGTCTGTGGCTGTGGTAGTTGTAGTTGTTGAGGAGTGCATTATTTTGTTTTACACATTAAAAATAATTGAAAATAAAACTTGTTATTTATCAATGATTAACGTCTGACCAGTATTTAGTTTATTGAATTGAAGATGGTTCAGTCACAGTTCTCGCTGTCCTGGGATTCTTATAAATCCAGCATTTGCAGTGGATTTAGTGCTTTACAACAGGTAAAATATTATTACACTGTATTATTCAACTTTACGTTTATTTTAATCTTTTCCCATAGATGTAAAGTTCATCGTACGTCGATGTCATAATTTTCCAATTTTAGTTTGGGTAACTTGTTACACTTCTAGTGTCAAGTATCCAGTTTAGTAGCTGGAGAGGCGTCACGGCGTCCTCACCTTCCGCTTGACATACGTCCTCACCGGGCACGGGTGTTTCGGGACGTTCCTGTGTCGTATTGGGAAGGAAGAAATGCCTCGGTGTCACCACTGCGAGGATCGCCCGGAGGACCAGGTAGAGCATACGGTGCAGGACTACCCCGCTTGGGCAGAGCACTGCCGTACCCTCACGGAGGCGATGGGCGGCGACCTGTCGCGCCCGGCGCTGGTCGAGGCCATGCTGCGGGGCAAGTCGGATTGGGAAGCGGTCGCCTCCTTCTGCGAAGCAGTCGTCTCCTTCTGCTATGCAGTCGTCTACTTCTGCGAAGCAGTCATGCTAGAATAGGAGAAGGCGGGATGCATGAGGGAGAGGACAGCGTCCGCCAAACGACCCAGCCGCCGCGGGAGACGCCCGCGGCAACGGATGTCGCGAGACGATCTCCGCCCACCGTAGGCGTGGGCATGCGGGCGACGAGTTAAGGGTGACTCGCCGTCTGAACATGTACCATGCCTGGGTCGACGGCGCGTTGTTTTCCACGCGCGTTTCAAAGAGCTGTAAGCAATCTGACGGGGCCCCCTAAGACGGCCAAAGCCTGCCGGGGTCGCGGGACTGTCTCACCTGGTAACCGTGGCGTGGTACGTAAAGGGCTGTTGAAGGATCACTGTGGATTTTATCAGTACAAGTCTGACAGTCCCTCCCGTCCCACCCTGGGCGGGAGGACTCATTGGATGATTTTACCACAGCAAAAAAAAAACCAGTATAAAGCTTGTGTCCATAATATATTTCAGAATGGAGAGTTTGTTGATATGACCATAGCTGCTGATGGACACTTTGTGAAGGTTCACCAAGTATTAGTGGCGCTGGCTAGTCCATATCTAAAGGATCTTATCACTTCAGCACCTTGTCCACATCCAGTTATATTCCTTAATGTAAGTAATGGTTGGAGTTTTGTGGTTGTAATTATAATGTAAATTATTTATAAATTAAATTGTTAAATGTTTTAAGCACAATCACATTGGAAAGAATCCAGTAGAATCAAACCCATCCCTTCCTATTTCCTTTTAATTTAATAATCGACGTTCAAAAGTGCCTCTTTGATGGCCTAATTGGAATAAATGATTTGACTTTGACTTTGAAAACATAATAATATGAGTAATAAATAATTTATAAGTAACAGTGCCTAAAATAATTTTAATTTAACTTCTATAAATTGCTAACTTTCCTTCAGTCTTGTGTGTTGTTTTCAACTAGATTTGTTTTTATGGTTATTTTGTTTCTTCTATAATAATTATTACTTTGATTAAAATATCTATCTATTACTGTTACCATGTATATTATGATCAACTTAATAGTTATTAGTAGTGGCTTCTGTTAATTAACATTGTTGTATCTGTTTACAAAACAATGTAACAAAGATATTAGTCTAATATTATAAGATTATTAATATGTTTTTTCAGAATGTTGCACATCGTTCACTATGTTTGCTACTAGAATACATATATACGGGCGAGGTTGTAGTTCCAGCTGATTGCCTTTCATCCTTTGCAGAAACGGCTAAGTCACTGCATATCAAAGGACTTGAGAATATTGTAAGTATCGAAAGAAAGAAAGAAAATTGATTCATTTGGCACAAGGCGTTGTGTGTACATCCTGTACACACAACAAGATTATAAAATAAAAATAAAAAACATAACATAGGTGAATTGAGAAAAAAAAAACCTAATCTAAGCAACAAAAAAAAAATATTAAAAAAGAACAAAATAATACACAATTATGAGCATATTGTGTGTCCAACGAGAACGACGATATAATACTAGACTCCTAATAACAGGCGACCGATGTCTGCCAACACATTAGGCAAAAAAGTCTTATATCCGTCTCATTTCGACCAATCCTGTGAGCTGTAAACATACGTTGAGACAGAACAGACCATGAGTTAGCCAATCACAACGCAGTACCCCGCCTCCCTCGCTTACGTAGTACCTCAGCGAGTTGGCAGAATAGTTTTGTTCGTTAGATCGTGCAATGCGTAGTCTAGTATTATATCGTCGTTGTGTGTGTCTCACTGCTGAACCACATAGGTCTAAAATTCTAAATAATAATAAAATGCCATCAACTAGGCAAATCAAGACATAGTGCTGCTATGATGGAAAAAAATAAAAATATTAAAAAAAAAAAAACTAAAAAGAAAGAAACAAGCCCAGTAGTTTAGAATTCACTCATTCACACTCACAGTCGGGGCCCATTCAAATTGTACCAATCAAATCTTCCCAAGATTGCATGTTTTTAATTGAATTAAAAACATGCAATTACAGAAAGTCAGTCAAAGTTCAAAGAAAATGTTTCGAATACAGTCATTGCCTTAAACATTGATAAGATTTTAAATTACATGTTTCCCTTAAGTTTGCCATGTATTATTACTTCCCAGAATTTGATCCTTATCAACACTAACGAATAATGTAATAATCTACTGTGATTCTGTTTCCCAAATTAGCGGGTTCGATTCCTGGCCGGCCGGGATTATGGATTTTTCTAAAATCCAATGATGCAGTTTTAGTTTTCGTCAAAATCGGCTGCGAGACTCCTTCCAACGTTTTTCAATATTCGATATAAGTATCTCTTATTTCCATGACGTAAAATCTTAAATAAAAAGAACGACACGCACATTCGCTAGAATGCATTCGCGCATCTGACCGCTTATTTTCTCTCAATTGTCTCGGAAGAAATACTTGCATTATGTTGTGGGGATAAGGGTGAATTAGCTACTTTGAACTGACCCTAATAACTTATTATTTTGCCACTTAATCACCTTTGTACTAAAACCTGTTACAGGGTTCAGCCCAACAAAGTTTGCCAGTCAGAATGGCGGGAAACGTGCCACAATTGGATGACACTGAATTATGCCATGTTACTGCCATGAAGAGAATAAGTAGTGCACCTTCGTCACATACAGATAAAATGGGTCCACAGTTCCCTCAACCAGTTATACCACAGGTAAGCATAAAATAATCGTTACAATAAGTTTCTATATAGGTACTAACACAAGTTGTTTTTATAAAATTATGTATGTTAGTTTGTAAGGTATTTGTCTATGGGCCAATGTAGCCTGAATGTAAATAAATAAATAAAACCTTTAATGATCGAATCTCAACTGCAACCAGAAAAACCTATCCTTGAAGTTGAGAATTTGTCAAACTCTACCTTAAACTTTAACATTACTACAGACGATTTATGTTATTGTCGAAATTCTGTGATCATTCTTCTAACATCATGAATAATTAATTATTGGAAAAGCCGTTTTACCGTACTTTCATATTAATATTATAAATGTGAGTTTGTGATTGGTGGACAGAAAGTTCATAACCTGGATTAACACATAGGATAGTTTTTATTCCGATTTTATGTTCCCGTGGGATAATTTTCGAGTTGCAACGGGCGAAGCCGTCGTCTTAGGAATCTTATTATTAATCCGAACGAAGCCGAGCCAGGTCGCTAGTGTAGGCATACTATGTTCTTATCATGCCACTGAATCTTAATTTATTTTTACAGATCAATGTACCTAATTCAGCAAGAAAAGTTTTTATAAAATCGGATCATCACACGTAAGTTTTATGGTAAAATGTAAAAAAAATACTCCCTAACATAACATCGTGCAAGTTTTCTCTTGAATTAGACAAAGGTGTACCTATTAAGAGGCCGATTTCGTGAGTTATGTTTAATCCCTTGTATAATAGGGGATGAGCCTTTTACCAGCAATAGGGCACAATTTCCTAACAATTTTTAACTATGCCACGTCTTCTTTAGGTTAGCAAACAAATAATAAAATGACCGACCAGACTTAACAGCATAAGTGTTCCCTCAAAAAAAGTAGCATTGATGCACTAAATATGTGTTGTATTCATATCAGATATTTATACTTTAAACAGGCAAAGTACCCTACCATCAATCTCTTCTATAAACATGCCCGAGACCGTAAACACATCTGTCAGTACCCATGAAGATAGACATCACGACTTCAGCGATCTAATGGACGAATCAGGCGCCCAGGACGATGACGACGATATGGACTTCAAAATGGCTGAATCCAAAGATAACATCACTCAAGACAATAATAAAGATAAAAGTAAGGGGTTTTTAACTATTTCAGGGGTTTTTAAACTTTCCTTACTGACTAGGTCACAGCTTGTTCACGACTTTGGTCTAGAGCCAGCTCAGACCGAGACGTGACACTGCGCGCATATTTCAATAGAGCTACTCAAAATATAACTATTTCCTACACGAAAAGATACACCTTTCGCAACGCAGCACGGCGGCGCCGCGCTACATTTTAATAGCGACTCAAAATCTGACTTTGTTTACTAGCCAGTCGATCTCCGGCCACCGTAGGCGTGGGCATGCGAGCGGCGAGTAATGGGCGACTCGCTGTCCGACCATGGACCATGTCCGGGTCGACGGCGCGTTGTGGTCCACGCGCGCCTCAAAGAGTGTCAGCATTATGACGGGGCCTCTCTATAGAGGGCCAAAGCCTGCCGCGCGGGGTCGCGAGACTAACGGATTACCGTGACCCCGGAACGTAAAGGGCTATTGAAGGACACCGTGGATTTTAGTCAGTACGAGTCTGACAGTCCCTCCCGCCCTGCCCTGTGTGGGACGACTGGTTTGACGATATTACCACGCTAAAAAAAAAGAAAAATCACGTCGCGCCGCGTGTCGCGTCTCGGTGTGAACTGACCGTAAGCTGTGAGCAATGCTGTGAGAATATACATAAACAGCAACTTTAATATCATGATAAGAACTACGCTTAATACTTGTTTGTTTTATATTTGAATATTAATTGTACTATTCTTTTTCACAGCTTCATCAAATCTACAATTCACGGTATCGATACGAGGGTCTTTGCAAGTGATATTAAACAGATACATATACAATCTGCACTCGACGACCTCTCGCGCCGGTCTAAGGAGGTGGCGCTGTGTAGACTACAGAAACAATAAGTGTACAGCCTTCCTAGTTACTAAAGGGAACGTCGTACTCAATAGGTCAGTGAAATTTATTGACTTTCAGCTTGTAATCTAAGTACCCTAGTTGTCTTGGCTAATGTCAGGGTCAGTTTCCATCAAGCCGAAAAACAAAGGAAATAACGCTAAAAGAGAGATATACGACTGTGGACCAAAGCCGGGCAGACCTCCAAAGGCAAATAGGCATCTATTGTGGCCTCCGGGCTTTCCTGACGCCGAATCCGGCACAAGAAACTTCCGAAATAACTGTGTCCGGTGAGGACCTGCGTCAAGTGGAAGATGAGAACGCCGCAGTGTCTGTCCAGACTCCAGCGCTACGGTTAAATGAGGGGTCTTATTGCTGCATTAGACTAAATTGCTTTTTAAAATATAAAAAAATAATTAATCAATTTTTATCAACAGGGGAAACCCTCACAACCACCCGTTTCACGACCGGAAGATTCTAACAAAGATCGAAAAGCAAGCTGTTTACTCTGCCATAGACGAAGTTCAAGGTTACAAAGATTTGCCGCTAGAAGGACAAGCTAATATACTGTCACTTGAAGAATTTGGCGACGAAAAAACAAATACATCTACTAAAGAATGATTTCATGAATGATTAGTTATTACGTGTATATTAATATAAGGATAGATAATGTTTTTTTTTGTTTTTTGTTGTACATTTTATAAAAATGCCTTAGGCTGCTCCCAAACTTATCGACGCGGAGTCGGGCGTATCACCACACTACTCAGCTTACCTCTGATCATCTGCCGCGACGGATGTTCGCATGCTATCGGCAGTCGATTACTCCGAACGGCCGTCGATTACTCCGAACGGCCGTCGCGACGGCTGTTCACTTACGTTCGCCCATGTGCACAGTGTTTTATGAAGACCATTTTTCGGACATTGATTCCACCGGGAACACCCAAATACTCCGAAATAGTTTATTCCGAATTTCGATATTCCGATTTTCAAAACTCCGAATATCATAATACCTAAAAATTACAATTTCTATTAGTAAGAATCTCGAAATTTATTTGACCGAAAGTCGTATGTCCGATTTCTTCTTTTTCCGATTTTCACATATTCGAAAAATGTAATGCTCGATGAGTTCTCATTCCGAAAAACGAAATTCCGAATTTCAATATTCCGAATAAACTGATTTTTTTGGAATATTGAAAATCGGGATTTCGTTTTTTATTCCACAAAGTCAGTGACAGAAACGAATTGGTGCAAAACCGGCTCCACGTAATTTTGTCTACCGTACTCCCAGAGTTATTTAAACCCGTGTAGGCACGGAGTGGCGAGGCGTATCCTCTTAACTTTCACTGTTTGCCTTCAGGATTTTTATTGCTATTAGGAGAACTTAGAATTCAAGAGCGAGCAAAGTGAGCTCTGGACTTGCGGCACCCCGACTCAGACAGGTTAGGTTCGAAAGGGATGGCGGGGTCTGAAAGACCCCGCCTTCCCCTTCGTGTTAGGTTACTTTAAACCTTGCTCACAGAAATAGGAGCCCCGCGAAGCGGGGCTCCGTCGACCTACCTTGGTAGGTGGTATTCAACAAATCGACCAAGGATGTAAGAGCGAGCGAAGCGAGCTCGGGACTGGGGACACCCCGACACGGACAGGTTAGGTTCGAAGAGGATGGCGGGGTCTGAAAGACCCCGCCATCCCCTTCGTGTTAGGTTACTTTAAACCTTGCTCACAGAAATAGGCCGTCGACCTACCTTGGTAGGTGGTAGTCAACAAATCGACCAAGGATGTAAGAGCGAGCGAAGCGAGCTCGAGACTGGGGACACCCCGACTCGGACAGGTTAGGTTCGAAGGGGATGGCGGGGTCTTTCAGACCCCGCCATCCCCTTCGTGTTAGGTTACTTTAAACCTTGCTCACAGAAATAGGAGCCCCGCCAAGCGGGGCTCCGTCGACCTACCTTGGTAGGTGGTAGTCAACAAATCGACCAAGGATGTAAGAGCGAGCGAAGCGAGCTCGGGACTGGGGACACCTCGACACGGACAGGTTAGGTTCGAAGGGGATGGCGGGGTCTGACAGACCCCGCCATCCCCTTCGTGTTAGGTTACTTTAAACCTTGCTCTCAGAAATAGGAGCCCCGCGGCTCCGTTGAACCACCTTGGTGGTGCTATTACTCAGGAGGCAATAGCGAGCAAAATGTGTCTTGAGGATCCCCGACTCGGACTTTTCGACCTGACGGACCCGAATCGGAATTCCAATAATCGGAATTTTAATATTCGGTATTCGTGTTTTTGATGTTTCGGAAAATATGTTAAGTCGGGATTTTTGATATTCGGTCTATTGAAATTCGGTATTTTGAAAATAGTAATTATAAACGTTAGGAATTTTGAAATTTCGAAATTATTAAAATAGGAATATTGATCCATCGGAGTTGTTATATTAGGAATTTTGAACTATTCGGAATTATGAAAATCGGTATTTTGAAATTCGTATTTATGAATTTCGGAATAAAGTTTTTCGTATTATCGTAGTGTACCCACTCGGCCGTCTCCGTCGCCGTTTGGCTACCGTCGGAGATGAAGGCATGCGTTCGGCCGTCTTCGGCGCTGTTCGGAATCAGTTCGACGCCGTACGCAGCCGTACGGATGCGATCAGCTACCGTCGGAGATGAAGGCATGCGTTTGGCCGTCTTCGGCGCCTGTTTGGAAGCAGTTCGACGCCGTACGCAGCCGTAGGGATGCGATCAGCTACCGTCGGAGATGAAGGCATGCGTTCGGACGTCTTCGGCGCTGTTCGGAAGCAGTTCGACGCCGTACGCAGCCGTACGGATGCGATCAGCTACCGTCGGAGATGAAGGCATGCGTTCGGCCGTCTTCGGTGGTGTTCGGAAGCAGTTCGACGCCGTACAAAGCCGTGCGGATGCGATCAGCTAATCTACAAACGACTCGCTCCGCCGTCGGCCGACGTCGCGTCGCGTCGTCCGAGCCGAGCCGGTGCGAATGGCATTAGTAACACCCTTATTACGTTGACATAAAGGATTTTTTGACCAGCTTAAGCCGATTCCGCGTCGATATATGTGGGAGCACCCTTACGCGAAAGAGTAACGGTCAGTTCACACCGAGACGGGACGCGACGCGATGATGACTGGAAATGTGTATCTGATCTTTTCGTGTATCATATAAAGCCATATTTTAACGAACAAGTATTTCCTGAGATTAACGAGTTAGTAAAAAAGGCCAGACCTTGGAAAAGTACGGAAAAAAAAACACTTATTTTCACATTTTCGCGTTTGACCACTTTCTCGCCTGATGGTAAGCGAAGATGTGGTCGACGATGAAGCATGTTTGCCTTGAAGTAACCTGTTCACTCTTGACTTGAGACCCCAAGGTTATAGCTGTCGGGAAATAAAGATGACGGGCAGGGAATTCCACTCCTTAGCTGTGCGTACTAGTGCGAGAGCCGGCTGCAAAAATACCTACCTTATCGGCTACCCCAATAGGCTATGTATAGATCGTTAACCGACACCTAAACACGTAAAAAAAATCAGGTCTGCCAGAGCCGATCCTGCCGGGTCATAGAAATAATCGAGATTTTTTGACGTAATTTTTTAGTAAAAATTACGTCATAAGATACCCGAATGAAAGTGCTGGCAGCAGTTAACCATTGATTAGTTATGTAAAAAAAAGTGGGTCTGCCATTGCGCACCTTGCCGGAAGTACTTGGCAGACCCCTTAAATGTGCCCTTCTGAAACACTAAACCTACCTCATCGAGTACCCGGATGGGACCAACGCTAAATAATAACCAAGATGCCTCTGATAATGGATCAAAAGGTCTGCCAGGTCTAAGCTTGCCGGAACTTAGTGTTCAAAGCATTTGAAGTTGATAGGGAGCATAATTTCACACGAAGTCAAAATAACATTTAACATTTAAAATAACATTTTTTAAACATTATTTTGTTTCTACTTTTATACAAATTTATGAATATTAATTATTTTTTATCAAAAGATTAAATAAAACAACAAGTGTAGAGATAAAAGATGTACATTCAAAATTTAGCAACAATCACTACGAGTTCAATATAATGCTTACAATTTATATTCTTACAACTATCAAAACTTAGTTTAAGTTGGCATTAAAATTACCTGAATTCTGTATATAATATATGTAGGTTTAGGGAACTAAGTAGGCTTCCGAGTGTAGAACCTGTTATTGCGTAAGTCATCGTAGGAACGCCGAAAGGTAGTCAACGCCTAATCAACCTGACCACCAGGGCCCCCGCATCCATATGTGCAATGTGTGCAATGCACACGGGCGCCATCCTCTAGGGGCGCCAAAGCCCAGAAAAAAAATGAAAAAAAAAAACTTTAATAAAAGTTGATAAATTAAATAAGATAAGGTTAAGTACCTACTAAAGACTTCGAATATTTGATCTCACTTTTATATTAAAACTTGAACTTCGGAAACGTTAAACTTTTAGATCTCACTGCGTTCGTTCTTCTATGAAGAATTGCCTTGTCCTATTCCAAAATGCTAAAAATTTTCGCGCTCGCTTCGCTCGCGCTTCTAATAGATAAGGTTGACATTCGCTTTTCGTGATCTCGCTTTTGATAGCTCATTTTTCAATAGCAAATGTTTCTTATGTTAGTTAATCTTGTCTTAGTCTACAAACATTTTTTGTCTTCTATAAGATGGTATGGAATTCTGGCTGTGAAGTTTGAGTAGTACTTGATGGTTTTTTTGTGTGTAAGTTCCGAGGCGGCAAGCTTTAAACCCAAGGGCGCTGAATTTTAAAATACACCACTGACCTACCTACCATAAAAAGATAATTCAAAATGCTTTAAAGGGCGCCAAAATCTTTTTTTGCACACAGGCGCCAGTAGCCCTTACGGGGGCCCTGCTGACCACCACCAGGATCTTTCTCATCATCTCAGCCATAGGACGTCCACTGCTGAACATAGGCCTCCCCTTTAGATTTCCACATATATATAATATACCGGTTGGAAGCGATCTGCATCCAGCGTCTTCCGGCGACCTTTATAAGGTCGTCTTTCCATCTTGTTGGTGAACGTCCTACGCTGCGCTTGCTAGTCAGTGGTCTTCACTCTAGTGCCTTTCGACCCCATCGGCCATCTGCTATGGCCTGCCCATTGCCACTTCAGCTTGCTAATCCGGCGGGCTATATAATAATAATAATAATATTCCACAACTATCACACAACGCCATCTAGTCCCAAGCTAAGCAGAGCTTGTGTTATGGGTACTAGACAACTGATAAACATACTTATGTGGGAGCGCGCGTAGGGTCTGCGGCAGAACCGGCATCAGGAGTGTTGCTCGCGTCAGGCTCCGACATGGCGTAGGTGCTCGAGCAAGAAAACCACACGCACTCAAATCAATATTGTATTTTGTAATAATTTATCACAACACTTGCACTGTACAAAATACACACGAAAAGTAGGTGAAGAGACAGTTTCAGAATGGTGCTGTCGCTTCGACAGTTCGTCTAAGACTGTTCGTCCCACACAGCGTCAAGCCCACCATGACTCTGTCCACGTGATCTAGTCACGTGCTTCACCAACCAACGTCACAATACAAATCAGCAACTATTAATTTTAAAATCAACCGAATATCCGACACGGCCAGAACTGACTATCACACGTCCTCGTGTGGTGGTGGTATGGAACCTGTAAACAATGAAAACACAACTTAAAGTTAACTGTTGACTCGGCCTACCTGACCAAGATTCAGTTCACTATCAAATTATGAAAGACATCTGAATTTAAAGGTCCAATCGCATTAATTCAAAATAATTAAAACTCGCGTCAAACAGTGGATAGTCAAATAAAGCAACTGCACACACACTTGCAACCCGGCTACCCTAGGCAGCAAATTCTAGTGACACTGTCACCCGGGGCTTACGAAGCCCAAACACATAAGTCTCCATGACTTTCGGCTACCCTAGGCAGCAAATTCTAGTGACACTGTCACCCGGGGCTTAGCAAGCCCAAACACATAAGTCTCCATGACTTTCGGGTCACTCCAAGTCGACCAAACACAATAGTCTCTACGAGACCCGGGCCCTCGCCACAACGCCTGCCGCACACTGCGCCCTGAACAGCCACGAGTGACTGCAGTTACAGCTGCGACCAGACGTGCAGTGCGGCCAAATAGTTACAAGTGTGCA
Organism: Agrotis clavis; assembly: GCA_954870645.1. Classification (NCBI taxonomy): domain Eukaryota; kingdom Metazoa; phylum Arthropoda; class Insecta; order Lepidoptera; family Noctuidae; genus Agrotis; species Agrotis clavis. The sequence goes on from OX940922.1 coordinate 14,673,635, forward strand.
TACAATCAAACAATGGACCCTTCATTAGTCTCTTCATCACTCTCGGCAATAGGATCAAGCTCTGGAGGAACTCTACTTTGAGGCATTTTCCGAATGCGGTCATGATCGAACTTGTACGTTCTATTTCTTGTCAGTGATTTTAAAATATAGCGATCGTTTTCGAGCAACTCAACAACTTTGAAAGGACCTTTAAATTTGGGTTCTAATTTTGTTTGGTTTCTCTCTTCAATTTTGATTAATACCAAATCACCAACACTGAAATTAACTTCTTTGGCCTTAGTTTGCGTTTGAAATATCAAAATCAACATCATAAAAATCAATTGCGGGAGGTAATTCGTAACAACCTACATTTTGAATTTTCGAAATACGTAGGGTAGATTCAGTTAAATGTACCGCACAACCAAGTGTCAAAATATCGCGTCCGATCATAACATCGTATTTCATACAATCGTCAGGTAGTACGTAAAATAAAATTGACAGTTTGTTATTATTCACAACAACTTCGCTTAAAATTTGTTCTGTGGTTAAAAACATTCAAATTATTACCAATACCAAGTATTTGAACTTTTAAAAGTGTGCGTTTGCCCGAGAATTTAGAAGCTACACTTTGTTTAACGATGAACATTCGGCGCCGGAATCAAAACAAAATGAATACGACTCACCGGATTGTTGTAGCTGCCCAAGGACTTCGCGAACTTCACAGTTGTCCACGCATCACTGCGGGATGGTGTTCGGGCCGGAACCGCTGGCTTCGTGAGCGCCTGCGGTTGTGCTCGTTCCAGACCGACTGCACTGCGAGGAGATGTGACCTTTCTCGCCACATCGGAAGCAAGTGATGGGTTTCTTGAACGAAGAAGTCTGCCCAGAAGGCCTTGTAGTGGTTGCAGTTGTAGGAGGCATTGGCTTGTCGCCTCTCGTAGAATTAGACTGCCGGGCACGGCGGCGGTCGCATGGCCTTAATCAGCTGCATCATGGAGCGATTTTGAGCTTCTAGCAAAGCCTGCCGTAACTCTGCGTTCAGGCCTGGGAGCTGTGGTTGTGGTGCGGCGCGAGTAGATCCCAATTCTGATGTGGGAGCGCGCGTAGGGTCTGCGGCAGAACCGGCATCAGGAGTGTTGCTCGCGTCAGGCTCCGACATGGCGTAGGTGCTCGAGCAAGAAAACCACACGCACTCAAATCAATATTGTATTTTGTAATAATTTATCACAACACTTGCACTGTACAAAATACACACGAAAAGTAGGTGAAGAGACAGTTTCAGAATGGTGCTGTCGCTTCGACAGTTCGTCTAAGACTGTTCGTCCCACACAGCGTCAAGCCCACCATGACTCTGTCCACGTGATCTAGTCACGTGCTTCACCAACCAACGTCACAATACAAATCAGCAACTATTAATTTTAAAATCAACCGAATATCCGACACTTATATATTTCTAAATACATACATATTATAGATAAATTACACCCAGACACAGAACAAATGATCGTGCTCATCACACAAACATTTGTCCTGGGTGGGAATCGAACCCACGACCTCCGGCATAGCAGTCAGGGTCACTAACCACTAGACCAACAGGCCAGTCAAAATATCGGTGACTTTAGTTCGTCTGCGGATCTCGTCATTTCGGATTCGATAACGACTTTTGTCATCGAATCGACAAGACTTTTGTCTTGAGGCACTGAGGTATGTCGGACGAAAAGACATTGCGTAGTTTCCCGAACGCTGCCCAACCGAGTTGGATTCAGCGGTTGACCTCTTTCTTGAAGTTGAACCTACCTAATTGGACTACTGTCTTGTCCTAAGTAGATAATAATGTTCAACAACTACGAGTACCGAGTTTCCAACAGAGACTGGGGTGGGCATGGCATTTGAAATAATTTTCGTCTTGTCCATGTTCATTTTCAAGCCCAACGGTTGTGAAACTGGGTCGACGCTATCGAGCATCACGCTGAGTTCCTCCATCGACTTTGCCATGACTACGATGTAGTCGGCAAACCGAAGGTGAGTGATGTACTCGTATTTGCCGTTGATGTTGCTGCCAAGTCCTTGCCATTCCAGGAGCTTGAAGGCGTCTTCCATTGCGGCAGTAAACAGTTTCGGGGAGATAACGTCCTGTCTTACGCCTCTTCTCACTGGAATCGCCTTCGTGCTCTGCTCCTGTACTCGGATCGACATGGTGGCGTTATTATACATGCACTTCACTTTAGAGCCTTCGTTTCGCTGTATGGTCTCTTTAACACGATTCGTATTAAAGAGACGCAGATCGTGTTGCAAGGACTTAGATATAGGTCTATTGAGCCGCCTATATGACTTAACGTCATCGGAAGACTGCAACTGTAGCAAGCGTCATTCAGCCATGAGGTTTAAGGTTTGCTCGGTCAATTTCTGAGGTCTATCTTTACGGTAGGGTCTAAAAAACATAGACCCTACCGTGAGGACAGTTTCCGCTAGCCCGTCGTTGATTCACTGAAACTACACACAAACACTCGTCTTTTTTTTTATTTATACAGTTATTGTACCTACTCAGGTATTAACAGTATTGGCTAGTCAACCTAACCATTAATGTTTAAACTTTGACCTGATTTCGGTGGACTAGAAAGATCCTGGTGGTGGTCAGGTTGATTAGGCGTTGACTACCTTTTGGCGTTCCTACGATGACTTACGCAATAACAGGTTCTACACTCGGAAGCCTACTTAGTTCCCTAAACCTACATATATTATATACAGAATTCAGGTAATTTTAATGCCAACTTAAACTAAGTTTTGATAGTTGTAAGTATATAAATTGTAAGCATTATATTGAACTCGTAGTGATTGTTGCTAAATTTTGAATGTACATCTTTTATCTCTACACTTGTTGTTTTATTTAATCTTTTGATAAAAAATAATTAATATTCATAAATTTGTATAAAATTAGAAACAAAATAATGTTTAAAAAATGTTATTTTAAATGTTAAATGTTATTTTGACTTCATGTGAAATTATGCTATCTATCAACTTCAAATGCTTTGAACACTAAGTTCCGGCAAGCTTAGACCTGGCAGACCTTTTGATCCATTATCAGAGGCATCTTGGTTATTATTTAGCGTTGGTCCCATCCGGGTACTCGATGAGGTAGGTTTAGTGTTTCAGAAGGGCATATTTTAGGGGTCTGCCAAGTACTTCCGGCAAGGTGCGCAATGGCAGACCCACTTTTTTTTACATAACTAATCAATGGTTAACTGCTGCCAGCACTTTCATTCGGGTATCTTATGACGTAATTTTTACTAAAAAATTACGTCAAAAAATCTAGATTATTTCTATGACCCGGCAGGATCGGTTCTGGCAGACCTGATTTTTTTTACGTGTTTAGGTGTCGGTTAACGATCTATACATAGCCTATTGGGGTAGCCGATAAGGTAGGTATTTTTGCAGCCGGCTCTCGCACTATACACTATAGATAATTGGCAAAACGCTTTGTACGTACCGGAGGGATGTCCACAATAATTATATCGATGGCGCATTGCCGTACGTCTTGTAGTCCAATGGGGAAACACCAAAATACTCCGAAATATTTTATTCCGAATTTCTATATTCCGATTTTCAAAACTCCGAATATCATACTACCAAAAATTACAATATCTATTATTAAGAATCTCGAAATTGATTTGATCGAAAGTCGTATGTCCGATTTCTCCGTTTTCCGATTTTCACATATTCGAAAAATGTAATGCTCGATGAGTTCTCATTCCGTAGAAATTCCGATTTTCAATATTCCGAATAAACTATTTTTTTTGGAATATTGTAAATTGGAATTTCGTTTCTCATTCTACAAAGTCAGTGACAGAAACGAATTGGTGCAAAACCTGCTCCACGTAGTTTTGTCTACCGTACTCCCACAGTGTTATTTAAGCCTGTGTAGGCACGGAGTGGCGAGGCGTATCCTCTTAACTTTCAATGTTTACCTTCCGGATTTTTATTGTTATTAGGAGAACTTAAAATCCCCTTCGAACCTAACCTGTCCGAGTTGGGGTGTCCCCAGGCCCGAGCTCGCTTCGCTCGCTCTTGCATCCTTGGTCAATTTGTTTACTACCACCTACCAAGGCAGGTCGACGGAGCCCCGCTTCGCGAGGCTCCTATTTCTGAGAGCAAGGTTTAAAGTAACCTTACACGAAGGGGATGGCGGGGTCTGTCAGACCCCGCCATCCCCTTCGAACCTAACCTGTCCGTGTCGGGGTGTCCCCAGTCCCGAGCTCGCTTCGCTCGCTCTTACATCCTTGGTCGATTTGTTGACTACCACCTACCAAGGTAGGTCGACGGAGCCCCGCTTCAAACTAACCTGTCCGAGTCGGGGTGCCCCAGTCCTGGGGTCCCGGTCCCGGTTTTGCACCAATTCGTTTCTGTCACTGACTTTGTAGAATGAGAAACGAAATTCCGATTTTCAATATTCCGAAAAAAACAGTTTATTCGGAATATTGAAATCGGAATTTCGTTTTTCGGAATGAGAACTCATCGAGCATTACATTTTTCGAATATGTGAAAATCGGAAAACGAAGAAGTCGGACATACTTACTAGACTTTCGGTCAAATAAATTTCGAGATTCGATATTGTAATTTTTAGGTATTATGATATTCGGAGTTTTGAAAATCGGAATATCGAAATTCGGAATAAAATATTTCTGAGTATTTGGGTGTTCCCTGATTTTTTAATATAAAAGACAATGCATCCAAGTTTTATCGATGAATAATTTAGTAGATCATCATGAGTACAGCTTGGCCAGAACGGATTGAAACGGAACTAAAATTTTTATTTCTGACAGCGTTTTAAAATCTTTGATATTTGATGTAAACAAAGACCGCAGGTTTGTTAGATTTATTATTGTGCCATAAAACTAACGTAATAAGTGAAAAAAATAAAATAAAATCATTCACAATCATGGCGACTTCCGGTATTCTACATTTTTATGTCAAGCTGTAGTGGTGTATTTATTATTTAAAATCATTATTTCTTACGTTAACAGTAATGCAGTGGGGTTCTGGATCCGACATGTCCAGTCTAAAGTAGGAACCGGTCCTAATCCTAACTCATGGTGTTTGTTCCGATCGGGCAGCCGATATTTGTCTGAAAACCGACGCTTCGAAGAGCACATCGTAGACTCCAGCGATGCGATTTCTTATAGAGATAAGAATAGCATAGCTGAACTCACACATGCAAGTCGTTAAAGCCGATAAGTTACCTTGTATTATAAGGAAAAGCCTTGTTATGTTGTAAAAATCAGAGGTCATAGCGGTTTTATCTAATGATATATTTTCATGAAAACAACACTCCTTTTTTGTATTTAAGTAACTATTTGAAAAATCGCGGGTAATAGTTTGTATTTTTAGCGACCCTAAAACCTAGCACGATCTAATTAATAACGATTCAAAAGCAAGACATTTCAATTTAGGTCCTAAACTGGATCGAGTTAGGAGCTCGTGGTAAGCCTCCTGCATCCCGTTTTATCAACCCAACAAAATAGCATCACAATAGTGCTGTTTCACCACTATTTAAATATTTTAAACTACAACTTTCTCATTATTTTATATTATATGACATACTTTGACCCTTTGACCTCATCCTTGGATTTTTTGGAGTTTCATCTTTTAAGAAGGTCACGGTCGAATGGGGATGGCAACTCAAAGCTAATCGTAGATGGCGCTGCGATAGTTGGTCCCTACGTCAGATTACTGTCTACCTTGTACAAAAAGACGTGTGGCACTCGGGGACTGCCGCGGTAAAGCTATTGCATAGCATTTTGTATCAACTTATGCAATTATAATTTTATTTATTTATTTTATTCATGCAGTATTGCTTTTTCTTTGATATTAATTCAAATTACACTTTTTGAGCGTGGTGACCGATAAGAAAACAAATTTTTCTATTATTAAATAAATAAAAAAAGTTAAAATATTGATATGTTCCATTAACAATTTTTTGACAAAAGATTCGTTTGTGAAATATTAAGCTTTAAAGTGCTAATTTTTGCTCGACTCGAGTGTCCCCCCCCTCTACCATCTAAACGGTTATGTTTGGGGGTATATATAAAAAAAATAAAAAAACTTGAGAGGTGTCAAGGGACACCCGGATGGAACGAAGACCTCGATAAATTTATGCAGCTGCCATCTTAGATTTACATTTTGACTGCAACATCGGTTTCAACATCCTCGAAAACCATGAAAACGACACCCATGACGAAAACCTCGATATTTTTTGCAGCCGCCATCTTGGATTTACATTTTGACTGCACCCTCGGTTTCAACATCCTCGAAAACCATGAAAACGACACCCATGACGAAAACCTCGATATTTTTTGCAGCCGCCATCTTGGATTTACATTTTGACAGCACCATCGGTTTCAACACCCTCGAAAACCATGAAAACGACACCCATGACGAAAATCTCGATATTTTTTGCAGCCGCCATCTTGGATTTACATTTTGACTGCAACATCGGTTTCAACACACTCGAAAACCATGAAAACGACACCCATGATGAAAACTTCGATAATTTATGCAGCGGCCATCTTGGATTTACATTTTGACTGCACCATCGGTTTCAACACCCTCGAAAACCATGAAAACGACACCCATGACGAAAACCTCGATATTTTTTGCAGCCGCCATCTTGGATTTACATTTTGACTGCACCCTCGGTTTCAACACCCTCGAAAACCATGAAAACGACACCCATGACGAAAACCTCGATATTTTTTGCAGCCGCCATCTTGGATTTACATTTTGACTGCACCCTCGGTTTCAACACCCTCGAAAACCATGAAAACGACACCCATGACGAAAACCTCGATATTTTTTGCAGCCGCCATCTTGGATTTACATTTTGACTGCACCATCGGTTTCAACACCCTCGAAAACCATGAAAACGACACCCATGACGAAAACCTCGATATTTTTTGCAGCCGCCATCTTGGATTTACATTTTGACTGCACAATCGGTTTCAACACCCTCGAAAACCATGAAAACGACACCCATGACGAAAACCTCGATATTTTTTGCAGCCGCCATCTTGGATTTACATTTTGACTGCACCATCGGTTTCAACACCCTCGAAAACCATGAAAACGACACCCATGACGAAAACCTCGATATTTTTTGCAGCCGCCATCTTGGATTTACATTTTGACTGCACAATCGGTTTCAACTTCCTCGAAAACCATGAAAACGACACCCATGACGAAAACCTCGATATTTTTTGCAGCCGCCATCTTGGATTTACATTTTGACTGCACCATCGGTTTCAACACCCTCGAAAACCATGAAAACGACACCTATGACGAAAACCTCGATATTTTTTGCAGCCGCCATCTTGGATTTACATTTTGACTGCACCCTCGGTTTCAACACCCTCGAAAACCATGAAAACGACACCCATGACGAAAACCTCGATGTTTTTTGCAGCCGCCATCTTGGATTTACATTTTGACTACACAATCGGTTTCAACTTCCTCGAAAACCATGAAAACGACACCCATGACGAAAACCTCGAACACTCCACTCCACTCCCCTCCCCTCCCTTCCCCTCCCCTATATATTTTGTATTGTGTATATAAACCTTATATTCAATCACACCTCCTTGCCCGTCGGAGTGGGGAGCGTGAGGTTTTTTCGTTACGGAATTTCTAGATTCGGTCCCCACGCTCAAGGCCCGCGATAGAAGCTATGCAATAGCTTAAAAACAAACAAGATTTATTGTTATAAAAATTGAGTTTATTTATACAAAACAAATATGGAAAATTATTCGTCAATGCAAGTGCATATACCTACTAAAAGAAGAATTAAGACGCCGCGGTGCATCTACAAGAGGAAAAAAAGTGATTTTACATCTCTCATGTTCGGTAAGTAGGTCCTTATTACCCCCAAATGGGGCTTGTAAGTAACCAATTAGCGCTCTAGGGTATTAATGTAGCTAGAAAAGGCCCTAGGGCCGTAAGTACACACATCAAAAGTGTCTAGGGATCAAGCATTTTTATGCGGATTTCTTGAGATTGAGATGTGGCTTTGTAATAAATTTATGATTTTATAAATTTATATGGATCCTTTTTGGTGCTTTTCATAATTTGAATCAGGAACTGTAAATCAAATTCGAGTAAAAGATGAAAATCAGCTGTCAATATTTTCCCTATAAAAACATACAACGCATTGAAGACATTATTAGTGCTACTGTTTCCCTACTACTGATTAAAACCAACGTTATTATGGAGCGGCGACGTCATTTAAGCAGGGAATGATATGCTCAGAGCCGTGGGAATGATAGAAGCTGGTTCCCGGCAACGTACTGTGGCTTTAGCTCTGAATACAAGTCAGAGTGTTATCAGTCGACTTTGGACACGTTACCGAAGCACTGGTACCGTGGCTGAGCGCCATGGAGGACGGTATCGCTGCACCACACGGAGACAAGACCGATACATTCAAATCTTAACTCGAAGAGCTCCAACAATAACCGCCATGATGTTAGCCGTGAGGCTTCATCACTCTTCAGGGAACTTAATTAGCGACCAAACAGTCAGAAACCGCTTGCATGAAGTGAACCTTCATTCCCGAAGACCGCTACGGGTACCACCTATAGCAATGCACAATCGTAGGATTCGATATCAATGGGCTCTTGAACACAGAAATTGGGCAGAAGAACAATGGCGTTTCGTGTGCTTTTCTGATGAGTCTCGTTTTGGTATGAGACCGGATACAAGACGTATACGACACTGGAGAACCCCTGGACGCCAACAGCGATTAAAATCCTGCCAGGAAGTCCATCCTTATAGTGGTGGAACCATCATGGTATGGGCGGGTATTTGGATCGGCGGAAGAACTGAGTTGATTTGGATCAGAGGCAACCTCAACGCTCAAATTTATGCTGAGACGATTGTATCAGACGTCATCGTTCCTCTACAAGTGCAAATCGGTCCCTTATTTCAGTTAATGCATGATAATGCACGACCGCACACCGCAAGAGTTGTAAGACAGACTCTCGCCGCAGCTAACATCAATGTCCTGCCCTGGCCTGCTCAGTCGCCAGACTTGAACCCGATTGAGCATGCATGGGATATGCTACAGAGAAGAGCTCTGCCGAATATGGAGGGTATCCAGTCGCAAGAAGACCTTTTTTTGTTGTTGCAACGAACATGGGCGGCCATTCCACAGCGGGATTTGGATGAACTCATTTTGAGTATGCCAAACCGATGTTCTTGTGTTGTTAGTGTTCGCGGTAGAAACACGGATTATTAATTGTTTAAGTTACCCAATAAAATTTTAAAGAAAACTGTTATTTCAGTCTTTTTTTCGAACTTTAATGTTAGTGGTTCAAATGTCAAAAATCCCTTTATTAGGAAAATGGCAAATTTCTTTATGAATGCAAAGGTGACTTGGTTTATCGTTACTGTGACAAACGATAACACTTTATTTGATGAATCCTTAAAGAACATTTTAATTAATATCAATCAGGAGAAAAGTTATTGCAAAAATATATGTTGATCCCTAGACACTTTTGATGTGTGTAATTAAAAAAAAGTTTGCGGACATCTAACCATCATATTGGCAATAGACATCATGCATTCAGCCTAATGACAAAAGAGGTCGCTTCGCTATTCAGCCTTGTCTTCGAGTTTAATATTCATCAATTTTAAATATCGAACGGCAAAGCTCAAATCCCGTTCTTGAAAAAAAAAAAAGATGAAAAAAGGCGGGAATAGAAAACTTTTTCTTTAAATATATATTATATTGTTTGTTTTTGGGACTTTTTTATAATTACGTGATAATTAGGAAAAATACATGAGTATTGCAAGTGATGAAGATTTAATTAAGCTGCACTCCCGAATCAATGAAAATGGAAGCTGAAGCAGCAATTAACTAATAAAATGTTTTATTCTTGCAATGCCGGTTTTTTCTACTTACCTCACAATCGAGATGTAAAGCAGAGTAGTTAGCTCGGGTGTAAGCATCAATTGCACCCTCGAACTATAGGCGCCCTCGCTGCGCTCGTGCGCCTAAATATCTCGGGCTGCAATTGATACCTTACAGCCCTTGGCTACTAATCTACTATAATTGAGTGGTAATACATTTGATTTTACCGTAATAAATCCACAATTACTTGTAGTTGAGGTTTCAATTTTTGAGTTTAGGTATGTTTTACCTGTCCTCTCCTTTATCTATACTTATAATAAATCTGTAGAGAGGTCAATTCTGTACATGAAATATATTTCCAAAATAACTATCAGGGGGTGATTAGGGATCGATATTGATGCCAAAAATGCAATTAATAAAATTATTGTCTGTCTGTCTGTCTGTCTGTATAACCGTTATAGAAACAAAAACTACTCGACGGATTTTGACGAAACTTGGTACAGTTATTTTTCATACTCCTGCGCTGGTTATAGTATACTTTTCATCACGCTACAATCAATAGGAGCAGAGCAGTGAAGGGAAATGTTAGGAAAACGGGAGAAGTTACTCCATACACGCTAATCTTCGGAACTACTGGACGGATTTGATTGCTTTTTTTTGTTGTATAGCTATTAAGTCTGGGCAACATATAGGCTATAATTCATCTTGGGAACTTGAACACCTGATGCAGAACTGCAATAGATCAGCTAAACTATAAGAGATACAAAAATAGCGCCATAGCAAAAATTGTTCCGCGTGATGAGCATTTTCTGCTGAGAAAATAAATTTGAAGATATGGAACACCTGATGTGGAACTCCAAGAGCCTAGCTACACTATTACATATACAGTAATGACGTCTTAGCAAGAGTTGTTCAGCCTGATGAGCACTCCCTGTTGTCGTATAAAAACTGAAGATCTGGAACACCTGATGTGGAACTCCAAGAGCCCAGCTACACTATAAGATATATAGGAATGACGTCTTAGCAAGAGTTGTTCAGCCTAATGAGCACTCTCTGTTGACGTATGAAAATTGAGATCTGGAACAACTGATGTGGAATTCCAAGAGCCCAGCTACACTATAACATATACTTATATGAATAACATCTTAGCAAGAGTTGTTTAGTCTGATGGGCATTTCCTGTTGACTTACAAAAATGAAAGATCTGGAACGTCTGGAATCGTCATGCGCGTCCCGTTGTTTTCCCGTCCCCAGGCTCTAAGAATTCGACATCAGACGTTTCAGATCTTCGATTTTGACGACCCCATTGTCGCTGGCATAAGCAACAGGATCCGCGTACGAAGTCGCTGGCAGAAGCTAGTCAAGAATATAATGCTGCTTCTGACTTTCTATTTAATAAATTATCATAATGTTTTAAGTCAGTAATTTACCCCTTTTTAGGGTTCCGTAGTCAACAAGGAACCCTTATAGTTTCGCCATGTCCGTCCGTCCGTCCGTCCGTCTGTCCGCAGCTTAGCTCAGAGACGCCCAGTACTAGAAAGCTGTAATTTGGCGTAATTATACGGATTTGTTGTGTCGAAAAATTGGTAAAATAAAATCTTGTAAAATATTTTTTTTTTAGGGTACCTCCTGTACACGTAAAGTGGGGATGTTTTTTAGGGTTCCGTAGTCAACAAGGAACCCTTATAGTTTCGCCATGTCCGTCCGTCCGTCCGTCCGTCCGTCCGTCCGTCCGTCCGTCCGTCTGTCCGCAGTTTAGCTCAGAGACGCACAGTACTAGAGAGCTGTAATTTGGTGTAAATATATGGATTTGTTGTGCCGAAAAAGTGGTAAAATAAAATCTCGTAAAATATTTTTTTTTAGGGTATCTCCTGTAAACGTAAAGTGGGGATGTTATTTTTTTTTCTCGCGTACCCCATAGTGTGGGGTATCATTAAATAGGTCTTTAAAAAATATTGATAGTTTCCATTAACAATTTTTTGATAAAAAAATTGGTTTGTGAAATATTAAGCTTTAAAGTGCTAAATTTTGCTCGACTCGAGTGTCCCCCCCCTCTACCAGCTAAACGGTTATGTTTGGGGGTGTGAAAAATTTCACAATAGTAGTATATATAACGAAGTTTAAAAGAAAATTGTCATGACTTAGTAGGCTTTACAACTTTACGAGTAATAGTCGACCAACTTATAAAATGTACTTGGATAATATTTTTCTTAAACAAAATGTATCGGAGAACATGTTATTCAACTGCAAATGTAAGTTTGTCAACTTTATTTTTACAGCTTTAATAGGTATGTTTTACGGTATGTTTTTTGGGGATAGGTAGGTTTTTATCGTCAACTATTTTTAACTAACTTCAAAAAAAGGAGGAGGTTCTAAATTCGCCGTAATCTTTTTTTTAAATGTATTTTGCCCGATTTCTCAAAGACTCCTGGACCGATTTTGAAAATTCTTCTTTTTAAAATTAAATTCAGCGAATCAGTTTAGTTAGTTCGCATAAGTATTTTGATGGGCAACTACGGAACCCTACACTGTGCGTGGCCCGACACGCACTTGGCCGGTTTTTTTTTTCTCGCGTACCCCTTTGTGTGGGGTATCATTAAATAGGTCTTTAAAAAATATTGATAGTTTCCATTAACAATTTTTTGATAAAAAGATTCGTTTGTGAAATATTAAGCTTTCAATTTTTGCTCGACTCGAGTGTCCCCCCCCTCTACCAGCTAAACGGTTATGTTTGAGGGTGTGAAGAAATTCACAATAGTAGCATATACAGGGTGTTTGGTCCATCGTGTGCCAAATTGAAATGGTCGATAGAAGGGGTCATCTGCTATCCTTTCAGACCCCTTAACACCCCTCATCCTCTGTGGATATTTTTTTAATCGACTTTTTATGGTTTTACTAAAAAAGACCCAAATTTTACATTCAAATGCAATTTTCTTTTTAAATATCGGTCGTAGACTCTGAATTTTAATTTTATTTAGATGTGTATTGTTTAAGAGTACTTTTAAATACAAAATTAGTGACATTAGTCACCTAGTTTTTTTTTAATTCACTCGCAAAGGTAAAACATAAATTAAAGCTGTACATGTTACAGCTGTTTATATGGCTACAGAAAAAAAACTAGAAGCGACTGGGATCTTCCAACTCCCTCATTAATTCTCCAGTCTATCCCCTTGCTAATGATGTGCCACATGCCATAAAAATCTTTTAACAACTTTGTGAATTCGCTAGAATTGTGAATCGAGTGCCCTAAGGCTGACATACAAAATTATGATTTTAAACATTTTTTTTTGCTTAAATGATACCTGACAAACCTATAAATCTTATCTTTAAAAAATCTGTCTCATATCTTTATGTTTTAGTGGGATTTATGTGTAAAAAAAAATTGCATTTTTAACATTTATTTCATAATTGTTACAAATCCTGCTCAAATTAGTGACCGATGATGTGCCCGTATTTAATGAACATTTGCCCATGGTATTTCAAAATGCTGTTCTGCGCATTGGCGTTTGACTGTGAGGAAACATCTTAACAATGTGTTCCACAATGCGTGGATTGGACGCGATGGCCCTATTCCATGGCCGCCACGTTCCGCAGATCTAACTTCGTTACACTTTATGTCTAGAGACGTTCCAAAGGGCTGGTATAGGTACGCAACGGACGTTCCAACTAGGGAGTTACTAGTCCAACGCATGGAAGCGGCATTCAATACCACTAAGGAGGAAATACGACTTCGTACAACAACTGTCGAAATAGATGTCGGGCCTGCATTCGCAACAGAGGCCAACAATTCGAGCAGGATTATGAAATAAACGTTAAAAATGCATTTTTTTTTCAAGTAAATCCCACAAAAACCTAGAGATACGAGACAGATGTTACCTTATACGAATGAGATAAGATTTATAGGTTTGTCAAGTATCAAAAAAGCAAAAAAAAAAAAAATTTTGAATATCAGCATTGGGTGACTCGATTCACAATTTTAGTGAATTCACAAAGTTGTTAAAAGATTTTTATGGCATGTGGCACATCATTAGCAAGGGGATAGACTGGAGAATTAATGAGGGAGTTGGAAGATTCCAGTCGCTTCTAGATTTTTTTCTGTAGCCATATAAACAGCTGTAACATGTACAGCTTTAATTTATGTTTTACCTTTGCAAGTGAATTAAAAAAAATCTAGGTGACTAATGTCACTAATTTTGTATTTAAAAGTACTCTTAAACAATACACTTCTAAATAAAATTAAAATTCAGAGTCTACGACCGATATTTAAAAAGAAAATTGCATTTGAATGTAAAATTTGGGTCTTTTTTAGTAAAACAATAAAAAGTCGATTAAAAAAAAATCCACAGGGCATGAGGGGTGTTAAGGGGTCTGAAAGGATAGCAGATGACCCCTTCTATCGACCATTTCAATTTGGCACACGTTGGACCAAACACCCTGTATAACGAAGTTTAAAAGAAAATTATCATGACTAAGTAGGCTTTACAAGTTTACGAGTAATAGTCGACCAACTTATAAAACGTACTTGGATAACATATTTTCCTAAACAAAATGTATCGGAGAACATGTACTTCAACTGCAAATGTAAGTTTGTCAACTTTATTTTTACAGCTAATAACAACTTTTATAACTTTTTGAATCGTTATATCTCAGAAACGGTGGCTCGCGTAAGAAAAAAGTATTGATACACTTTTTATAGATAATTTTATGATCTACAATTTTTGTCTGAGGTACTTTTATGATAAAACTTACCGTTTTGCTGAAAATCGCGAAAACTCATTTTTTTACCTTTGTCCTTGAATACAATTTTTTCCTTACAGGGGAATGATGGGGAACTTCTAGACATTGTTTATAATTATATTTTGAACAATTTCACTGAAATTCAGCTTGCTGGGACTTTATGTAACTTCGAATGTCTAAATTGACCGGACTAACATAGCGATGACACTTAGGTTCTTTCAGTTCCCCCACACACATTGGACACTACATGTATAAATTGTAGGTCGTGTTCATTTCTTTTTACTGACTGTTTGCAAACTTTTGATCGGCTTTGCCAAATTGTTTTTTTTTCTCTTAGCGCGAGGCCCCCTCAAGCGCGAGACCGGGGTCTAAGGTCCGCTTCGCCCCTGCATAGCTATATTCCTAAGGAAAACTTCGTTACAGATCTGGGAGCCATAGTTATAAGTATTATGTACCTAGACGATATTGAATAGTAGGTAGCGGTAGATGCTGATAGCGATTCTGCTATGATTTAAGTAGGTTTGTATTTAATTATCTAAGTCAGTATTCAAGCGGATGTCTTACTCAGTGCGAGTTTTGGCTGCAATTTATAGTCGTTTGTTTATATGAGAAACAATTGAAAATAATACGCGAAAGCATAATATTAAAAGGGTGTTACGATAACATTGCGAACTTCTGATAACATTTTATCAGATAATGTAGCCCAATCGGCCTGTAACGTGTTTAAATTATGACCAAAAAAAGTTGATTCACAAAAAAAACTTAATTTATAAATTAGGCTGTTAATTAACGTGATTGTGAATTTAGGCTTCCAGATTATTCATTATTTTTTTGTGATTATGGAAATTTGAGCCAAATTTAAAGAACATAATATACATTGTAGTAACGGTTTGGGTGACAACTTTTTTTAACGGCTGAAGGAGTACCTACCTATATCGTCACCTATATAAAGAGCCTTTAGCAAAAGCGTTTCCATAACATAGCAAGTAAGTACCTATGTGTAGTGCAGTGCAAGCAAGATAGCGTTCATTACATGAACATTGCCACTGAGGTGAGTAAACATTGTCCATAATTGTACCTACTTATATTTTTTTTATTGAAGCAAATACCTATCCGTTTTTTTTTTTAATTTCGTGAATTATTTAATCTCATTTTTTTTTAATTAGTTCTTAAATATAAAAGCTATATAAGGTTCACAGACTTCACTTAATAAACTAATCTAATAAATTCTCAAGGAAGTAGGTAGTACTCTGTAGGTATTTTTAAAATGGAATATTTTAACATCATGTAACTCAGGCATTGTTATCGAGTCCTGTCGTAACAATCTCTCATAATTTGTATGTTAAATAAATAATGTTAAAATTAATTATATATCTATAGCTAACACGTTTCAAGTAGGTACTTAGGTAAAATTCTGCACAGATTAGGGGAAACTAAAAATCAAGTATGTACTTATTTGTATGTACCTACTTACCTACCTAAGAATTTAATTTTTATTTGCTTTAGATTTTTCATTTGTTTTTGAAGTTAGAATGGATAACTCGACTTGTAACCGATTTTTTTCTGCTTAATACGAGTATTTCACGAAGGAATCCCTTAATCGTAAAGTTGTTTTCAGAACTCTATGTTTTTTAAAGATCTATCCAAGACACACACCGAGGTAGGTACACGAGGACAAAAAATAAACATCCCGTTTTACGTGTACAGTGGACCTCCACTGTACACGTAAAAGGGGATGTTTATTTTTTCTCGTGTAAATATTTTTACTGAAAGTCCTATCTACTTACAGTAAAAATATTTACACGAGATTTTATTTTAGTACTTTGTTGGCGTAACTATCACAGACCAGGTATATTCATGCAAAATAACAGCTTTCTAGTGCTAAGCGTCTTTGAGCTCAGTTGCGAGAGACAGACGGACATTGCCACAGAAACCTCTAAAGTAAAGATGGGCTCTACTAATGCCTTTTCTCAACTTTTCGTCAGTATGGGTAGGGTAGGTTATAATTATACTTATTGGGATTATTGAGTTGGAAGGTCTAAAAGAATTACTTGTTTCAGGCTACGGATAATGATGTTCAAGTCTCTGATATTTCTGTGCTTTCTATCGATGTTACCAAAGAGCGATGCTAGACCGTTGCGGAACAAATATTTAGGATATCTAGAGCTGGGCGCAGTCAAGAGATTCCGGGAATATATCCGCATAGATACGAGCAAGGAAGAAAACATAAGTAAGTACCATGTCCTACACTATCGTACTTATACATTTTAACTAAAGCTTTTAGCCAATACGAATTACTCTACCCGCGACTTCAACCGTGATTTCGTATTTGATCTTCAATAATTCGTTTACCTTTTTGGAGTTGGAATTTCGAAAAATCTTGAAACGCGAATTATATCAATTTGGTTGATATGGTTACTTTCGAACTTATTGTTTGTACTCGCTAATCTCCGAAACTACCCAATTGATTATTATGAAATTCTGCAAAAGTGTTTGGCTGGGTCTTATAACAAGCATAGGATATAGTTTTTCGATTAGCCAGGAGGCGCTATGGGAGGCATAATTCGCTAGTGTATTATTATAATTTTACTTTTTTGCTAGCTTGACGTAATGAAGATTCAAGGTAGGTATTATCCTATAAAATAATTTAATAAAAATAATGCGTCTATGTCTGAATAATTGTGTGAATCTAATTATATATTTTTGCAATATGCATTGTTTACTGAATGATAAAAATCTGGCTTTTTATCGTACATTTTTATTTTTTGCGATTATCAGTCTAGGTAAATAAAAGGCGGCCAGTAACCGCGCCTGTTGACGCTTAAAATCTTTGGAATACAAATTTAAAACTCCTAAGTTGCTACGTAGCAAAAATAATAAATGCATAATAAGATTGATAACATTACCTATGTTTTAAATTCGCAATAGATAAAACACAAGCTAATGACAGACTTGTGAGTTATGCCTACTACTTAATTATACTCAATACTCAATTGTTTATTGCATTCCTTAAGTTACAAAGATGGTAAAAGAAACAAGTTAAAGATACAATATGGACCCTGTCGGGCACGCAAAAGTTAGGAGAGAGGTTCAATCTTATTCTAATTATAGGTCATGTATAATTGTGTATATGTATATATTATTATGTTAGTGTATGTAGCATCCAAACTAATCCAAACTAATATTATAAATGCGAAAGTAACTCTGTCTGTCTGTCTGTCTGTCTGTTACGCTTTCCCGCTTAAACCTCTCAACCGATTTTGATGAAATTTGGCACAGACAATCTTTAGACCCTGAGAAAGAACATAGGCTATCAAAAAACCACGCGGGCGAAGCCGCGGGCGGAAGCTAGTTTAATATAATTGTGTATAGTTATATATACATGTATTATTATTATGTTAGTGTATGTACATAGGGGTAGAATAATATATATATATGTATTTATTTTAATGGAATGTGTAGATATGTTATTTGTGTATTCATATTTATATTTGAATTACTGTATTCATTGCGTAGGTATATTATTTTTATAATGCTTTAGATATTTTCACTTTTATACGTTATGATCTCTAACTTATTATTCTGGGCTTCCCGACCTTTTGCTATCGTTCAAAGTACGAACTAAGCATCCCGCAACTGATAACAAACGTATAATAGCCCTTTCCCACTAGTTGAAAATCAATTGAGAACAGCCGATATTTAAAATGTTCTACCACTAGTTAGGTAAAAAAGCTTTTTCAAAAAAAAAGTACTTAACCGATTTCAAAAGCAAGGTGGCTTTGTTTTTTTTTATTTCATTGATTTTTGCCACCGACTTCAGAAAGAAAAGTTATAAGTAGGTTATTTTATCCTTTTTTTGTGGTTGCTTTTGAAGTCGGTTCCTTTTTTTGAAAAAGTTTTTTATTTTACCCCCTTTTCAGTTTAAATATACCTACAACCCACTTCTTGTCAAATACCTACACAATTTTCTCACAAGTATACTAGAATTTTGTAATCCGTAGCACCGGTAATAACATCGCCCATGTACACAATAAGTTAAAAAAATCCCTATCTCAAAAACTACTAAACCGATTTTGATGAAACAGTATTCCCTAAGTTGAACAATATCTAGTAGGTACAAAAAAAATTAAAAAATCATTACCTACTTAAATCGGACTTGTCGTTCTGGAGATATGCGAACACAAACCTATAAACACACATACATATACATACCTACATACTTACATACGTACATACATACACACACTTTTGAAATTCGGCACATTTGTTTTTTGTTCAGACGCTGATATAGACATTTATACGAAAACTGGGCAGTTCTGGAAAAACCTCTTTATTTTTTTTGAAATCGGTAAAAAAGCTATAAATGAAGTAGGTGTTGTTCATGTTTTCCGACCATGATTTTTTTTTGTGGTCACCGACAAAAAATGTCGGGTCTTGGATCCAAAGTTTTTGAATAAGTTCATTTCGTCACTTTTCAAATTAGTTTTAAAATGAACTCTTGATTGGGTGAGGGTGCAGTGCCACTTTTGGGCTATGTCGGCAACTTTGGCCCTCGTCTGCGAATCTTCGTATCTCCGATTTGATCACGCAGAGAGCATCCGAGCACATCATAGCATTATATCACGTTGATAAACATCATTTTACCTGAGTTGTGCATCGTCTTACACCAACGACGATATAATACTAGACTCCTAATAACAGGCGACCGATGTCTGACAACACATTAGGCAAAAAAGTCTTATATTCGTCTCATTTCGACCAATCCTGTGAGCCGTAAACATACGTTGAGACAGAACAGACCTTGAGTCAGCCAATCACAACGCAGTACCCCGTCCCCCTCGCTTACGTAGTACCTCAGCGAGTTGGCAGAATAATTTTTGTTCCTTAGATCGTGCATGCGTAGTCTAGTATTATATCGTCGTTGTCTTACACCTTTAGCTCATTAACTAACCACTACGCTATCTTTAATTTATGGGCAATTTTACTTTTCAGTTTTAATTGTTTTTTTGCACTAGGTATCTCCTCAAAGTTCATTAGCATAATTATTCTTTCAGCATTGAACAATACCTATTAGTTAACCCATTTACCTGTTGTTTTTAACTTCACCTCAGTTTATTCTTGAAATGATAATTACACGTGTAATATATTGGCTTTGTTGTCGGCTGTCAAAGACATTGTGTACTGGAAATGCGTTGTCTCTTATGTGGGTAGAGCTAATTGTGTAAATAGCTACGATAAATTATAAATATCAAGATATGTACCTGTTTGTAACATGTAAATACGTACTTATGCGTATTAAGAAAAGGAATAGCAGAGCGCACTATATTATGTATTATTCATCATCATAATCATCATATCATCCGTAAGACGTCCACTGCTGAACATAGGCCTCCCCTATAGACTTCCAATAGGACTTTTATACTATACTTAACTTATATCCGTCATAACTGAATAAGTAGTAGCCTTTTAAAGTGAAACAGTTTTCAGAATCGATTCTTTAGTTGAAGAGATATTTACTTAGAAATTTACTCACAAAATATAAAACTTTAACTTCTTTAAAATAATATTAGTACTTAAAAAAGTAGAGTTTGACATTTTCCACATCAAATTTCAATTGAAAAACAGATTACAACCCGCAGTATTTTAAAACAACTGTTAATTGCTACCTTACAGAAGATGCAGTGGAGTTCTGGGCCCGCCAGGCGACAGAAGTGGGAATACCATTTACGGTATACGCGCCAGCAGGGAAGCCGATATTCGTGGCGACTGTGCCAGGATCCAACCCCACACTGCCCAGCATCATGCTGAACACACACATGGACGTCGTCACAGTTGATGAGGTAAAATATTAGCTTAAGCTAATTCTCAATAAGAAATCACATCGCTCGACTCCACGATGTGCGCTAGGTATATCTAATTCTGGAGGAAGATGACCGAGTTTCTTATCAGTGTAAAGCACTTTAATCAAGTAGTTTTTGTATCAAAATTTGGTCTGTGTTATGATACCTAACTCGTAATTGGAGTTACTGATAGCCGTTGTCAGCATACCCTATATGCGAACACGAAAATGATGAAAACGTCAATGACATCCAACTTCCTTATGTCCACTGTCACTTGCTTGCACTTACTACCTCCCTGACTGGGTTACCTATCATAAGATCGAAAAACGGTTGACCGAATTTCATTTGCCCTAAAACTTTTCAACTATTACCTTTTGGTTTTTTTTTACTTCATCGAAGTCACGTTTGCCACTGTTTCAGTTAACCTGTTATCTATTCATCTTTTTTCGTTTCTCCAGCATTTCATTTGGCCGACAAACTTTTTACCGATGTTACACTTACTCGAAGTGACGGTTGTCCGAAGTATTATGTTTCGAAACATTCATTATACCACTGTTTTAATTGCCATATTTTTATTTCACCGAACGCCTAGAAAATTTTGCACACTAATTATTGCTGTTACATTTTTAGCAGGCGCCACTGAAATGTAGGTAGACAACACGAAATAATTGTGCAAATGTCGTATACGATAATATAATTCTGAAGGGTATTGTATTATAATTAATGACATTTGCTGTTAATTACATAATTGATGTGCGTCGTAGTCCTGACAATTGTTTCAAGCAAGCATGCAGCATGCAGCATGCAAGCAAGCATGCAGCATGCAGCATGCAAGCAAGCATCCAGCATGCAGCATGCAAGCAAGCATGCAGCATGCAAGCAAGCTCGCTTGCATGGAGCATGCAAGCGAGCATGCAGCGTGCAAGCAAGCACGCAGAATGCAACATGCAGCAAACACGCAGCGTTCCAGCAAGCATGATGCAACATGCAACAAGCATTGTTTCTGTCATGGCTCCGGCGCTGCAGGGTTTTGGGTGGCCCCACGCAAGCTTATCGTCGCAGATGATTTGAACGCTCACCACCGCAGCTTCGGCTTACTGGCCGGCTTCGCCGGCCAGCCTCAGCCGCGGCGGCGGTCGTTCCAACCACCTGCTCCTCAGCTCGCGGGCCACCCCACCCCTCCGCGCCTACGCGATTTTAAATTACACTCTAGGGGTAGGGCAGATAAGACTACGTAAAGTCGGCTTTGCAGCATTTCGTTTCCGCCACAATGTTTTGTAGCAAAATATATTGAATTTTTATGACAGTAATTTAATTTTTCGGTAAAATGTTGTTTCGGTATGGTGAAAATATGGCAAATAAATCAGTTGGCAATTGAAAAAAGTTTAAAAGAGGCTTCGGTCAATAGTAAAAAGTTATTTTGTTAATCGGCGGAACATACTTCGGTATAATAATACTTATGGCTAATGATACTTCGATGATCTGAAAATATGGCAAATGATGCATATAGCAAAAGAGATGTCGGTCAATAGTTTTCGGTATAATGAAATTCGAACAAACAAAATTCGGTAAATTGATCGGTTCCCCCCTGACTGACGTGCATTCGCGTAAATTTAGTATACATAGATTTGATACTAATCGAGCGCACCTTGCTCGATTGTTCTCCCCCACTTATGAAATGCTCGAATCTGTAACGTTATATTACAGGTGAACGCTCGCGGTGAGGGAGCGCCTTTAAAAATAAATGAATAAATAACACAAAAGTACTCTAGTATTATATTATCTTTGACAATATGTACTGGTTGCCTCACGGCTATGAAAACACACTGAGACGTTTATGTACGTTTGAACTTCTTCATCAATCATTTTGCTCTTAACCCAATTAATTTACGGACTTCCACTCATCATCTACCTAGCCTTAACAACTATATTGGGGTCGGCTTCCATTCGAACCAGATGTAGCTGAATATCAGTATTTTACATGAAGCGACTGCCTATCGGACCTCCACAACCCAGTAACTGGGCAATACTATACTCCATGGTAAGACTGTCGGTCTAACAGTAACGACTGTCAAAGATCTGCAAATGACAGCCGGGACCAACGGCTTTACGTGCTTTCCGAGGCACGGAGGAAACTCGCTATGACAGATGGTCACCCATCCACAGACCAACCTCGGCAAGCGCGGCTTAACCCGGAAGATCGGCCTGTGCGGCTGTAATTATTTAGCCACGAGCTCCTCCATGTCCACTACGGTCTTCCATACTACTAAGTAGTATACCTCTTCATTATTAGAAAATTGTAATTCTCGTTCCAGAGTGAATGGACCTACCCACCGTTCGCTGCACACATGGACTCCAACGGCGACATATTCGGACGCGGTACACAGGACACTAAAGATGTCGGCATACAATACATGGAAGCTATTAGAAGGCTCAAGAAAAAAAATATTACTTTAGCACGTACTTTATATTTTACAGCTATGCCAGGTTTGTAAAATGTAATTCTAGTTTATACCTACCGGGGTAATAAAAAACCTATGTTAATGAGGGTAATGAAAGGAATATTTAGATATTGTTACACGTGCGTGACGTTCAGAAGTTTCTGCCTAACCACGTTCTAACAAGGCGTTTTTACATATTTTTTGTCCTACGAAGGTAGGTAGGTACGTTCCGCGTACCAGTTACTTAAGTTTTTTCGAATATATACCTAAAAATACACGAACGTACGTAGATATACATGAACGAATATGTTTTAGCAAAGCCTCTTAAATGACGTCAATGCGCACGTCAATAATTTAAATGTTCCTATTTTAAATAGATAGCGAGTGCATTTACCTGCGAAAATATTAACTTTTATCTTGGGTACCCATTTATTGCACATTACGTTTTACCTACCAAGGTGAACGACTTTGTTTTTTTATTTTATTACTCAGACTTTACTCTATAGTTCTATACAGTATCATGTAGATAAAAGCGTTCACTTTCAGATGAGGAAACAGGAGGCAAAAACGGAATAAAAGCGTTTGTGAAAACGAAGGCTTTCCAATCAATGAACGTCGGATTCGCTTTAGACGAAGGATTATCATCTCGAGATGATTCTCTTTTCGCGACGTACGTAGACCGGAGACCATGGCGTAAGTACCTACTTGTTGTTTGACGGCACGGTTGCCGTAGTGCAACGACGATATAATATAATACTAGACTCCTAATAACAGGCGACCGATGTCTGTCAACACATTAGGCAAAAAAGTCTTATATCCGTCTCATTTCGACTACTCCTGTAGCCGTAAACATACGTTGAGACAGAACAGACCTTGAGTTAGCCAATCACAACGCAGTACCCCGTCCCCCTCGCTTACGTAGTACCTCAGCGAGTTGACAGAATAGTTTTTGTTCCTTAGATCGTGCATGCGGAGTCTAGAGGTGCGTACAGACCGTGTAACAATGTTATATAACATTGTTATATATCACTACAAATGTATGTAAAATGTTAAATGTTAAAATGTGACCACACAATGAAAAATGATATTTAAAAATATAACATGTTATGTTACATAGTCTGTACGCACCGTAGTAATAATATATCGTCGTTGTGGCTGAGCGATCGACTGCTGCGCAGCGTGTCGCGGCGCGGGTTCGATCCCCGCACGGAACAAATATTTGCATGAGCTGCAGGCGGTTGTTCCGGGTCGGGTGTTGGTGTAGGTATGTGAGTTTATAGTTTTGTAAACGCACCCACGATACAGGAGAAATTCCTAGCGAGGGGCAACGTTTTAACAAAAAAAAAAATCATTTTTATTTCTTGAACTCCACTGTTCCCGTCTGCACGGTTGTATGTGAGACTGGCAGTGTTAAGTAGCTATTGCGGAGTCTGGACTTGGCAATAGGTTTGCCCCATATTACTACTCTAGCGAGCAAAAGTATGGAATCACTTACTTCGAATTAATCCGTGATGGCGAGATTTGAGTGAATTTGTATCAATTTAAAGTTAATAATGCCTGTCTGTTTGACAATAGCTTAAAAAATTGCAATTAGCCTTGCCTCGTATGACATATATTTTTACAAAGAAACTCGGTGATATGCGGGTCTGTCTATCTTACCATGTACTCGGATGCGTATTTTACCATGACCTCTTTTTTTTTCAGAAATGAATTTTACAGTCTACGGTGAAGGTGGTCATGGTTTAGCAATGCCAGACGAGAGTGCTATGGAAAAGGTACAAGTTTTTTTTTCAATAAATAAGTACCTATATAAATAGTAAAAAAAAACTACAAATAAGAAGGATTGAATTGTTATTGGGGAGACACCTTTGCCCAATAATGGGTCAATGGAGGTTAAAAATAGTTATTTGTTATGCAAGGCTGCAAAGTTGATTTTTGGCGCGAGTACTTGAATTGAAAACTGAGCGAGCGAAGGATTCTAAGATTGAACCGCGAGAGAAACGAGCGGTTCAAATATAGAATCCTGAGCGATGCGAAGTTTTCAAAGGTACGAGACGCAGAAAAACTTTGCTGCCGAGCGCAACACACAACTTTTCACCTCACACAGCGAGGAAATGCAGTGGGGGTGGCTCGCCTGTCAGTGTGGAAAACAATTGAATACAAGACGTGTTCAAATTTTGAACAACACTTTGTGCTCTAGAGCACAAAATGGAGTTTTGCACTCAGATTTTGAATGAGAAATAGAATCTTTCCGAGCGTGTGAGGTGAAAAAGTCCTAGTACAATAATATATCGATACGTAAATAATTTAAAAAACGTAAGAAGGCTACGTCTTCGCACTATGCATTGTAGCGTGGCGTTTGCTACGGTAGACTACGCAAATTACGTGCAATTTTAAGATCATAATAAACAAAGCGTCGAATATTTATTTCAAACAAATCTTCAAATATTTTATTAAAATAAACATTAGGAAAAATACAAATAAACCGTTGAAAATAATGATAGTCTTAAAAAAAATCGATGCCTGCTAGCATAGATATATTATAGAAGCCTGCTAGGTACATTATACCTCATCACAGGCGTGTGTTCTTATACGAGTATTAATGACTACGTTGACAATAATTGGATCTCTTAACAATACTTAACATCAAATGCATCATAGCAATTTCTTTAAACAACTACCTAACCTTTTACGATTTCTTTACAGGCTCATCGATTTATAAACACTGTCATGGCGTATAGGGAGACACAGAAACAAATCATGAAAGCTAAGGAACCTAATGATTACAGCGGTTACAACAGTATTAACATAAACATGATTAACGTGAGTTTTATTTTTTAACCGACTTCCAAAAGGAGGAGGTTCTCAATTCGGATGTTTGTATTTTTTTTTTTTTTTTTTTTTATGTTTGTTCGGGCATAACTCCTTCGTTTAACAACCGATTTGAAAAATTCTTTTTTTGTTGGATAGGATATACTTTTGGAATGGTCCCATTAAAATTTTATCGAAATCGGACTAGCACTTTTTGAAAAATCAACATAAATCAACAAAAACCTAAAAAGTTTTCAACTTTGTCTACGCCGATTACTCCGAGGTTTATGGTCCGATTTCGATGATTCTTTTTTTGTTCGATACAGTATATCTGCCATTTGGTCCCACAAAATTTTCATTAAGTTTGGTGCAGTAGTTTTTATTTTTAGTTTTTATACATGGGCGTTGTTATTTTCCGGTGCAAAAATTATGTATTTGACAATAATTTGGGTTGAATAGTGAAACTAAAAAGGATAAAATAAAAAACTTTTTCAAAAAAAAATGAAACCGACTTCAAAACAACCACAAAAAAGTTCAAAATAACCTACAAAAAAACTTTTCTTTCGAAAGTCGGTGACAAAAAGTCAATGAAATAAAAAAGAAAGTCACCGACTTTCGAAAGAAAAGTTTTTTTGTAGGTTATTTTGAACTTTTTTGTGGTTGTTTTGAAGTCGGTTTCATTTTTTTTTGAAAAAGTTTTTTATTTTCTCATAAAGAACTTGTTGTGACCTACCTACGTATCTCTCAAGTTAAAGGGGAAAATATACATGATATGATTAAACCTGTCGTATTGTATGAATCGGAATGCTGGGCTGTGAAAAAGATCCATAAGAAACGATTGCATGTAGCGGAGATGAGGATGTTGAGATGGATGTGTGGAGTGACAGGAAGGCTGTTACACAAAAAAAAATAAAGGGAAACGTCTGTCTTGGTACGAACAATAGTACTTAATAAGGAGGAGGGACGAACTCATGTGAGTAAGAAAGTGATGGGTATGAATTGATGGAGCAATGGTGGCCCAGTGTGCAGTGGTATCGGTCCCGACTTACCAGTTGTAGGTCGTGAGTTCGAACCCCGCCTGGCGCATTACTTTGTGTAATTTATTTCATCACCAGTGCTCTCAAAACGGTGAAGGAAAACATCGTGAGGAAGCCGGCATGTCCTAGAACCAAAAATTGCACTGGGCCCGCGTGGTGGATTATGGCCCACTCCCTCTCACAGAGAGGAGGCCTGTGTCCCAGCAGTGGGAACATTATAGGCTGATGATGATGATGAATGATGATGGATGGAGAGGAAGAGGAAGTCCAAAGAAAAGGTCTTTCTAAGGAATGATATGAATGAAAAAGGAGAAAATGATACTGTGACGTCTGATAGGGGAGAATGGGAGAAAACGTGTTGCGTCGTTGGGGTCGAATGGGGGTAAAATGGGATAAGAGCAGAAAGATGATGATGCAGAACTACCTTTGCGGCTTCGTCCCCTTCCCTATGAGTCTTCTTCAAGTTTTATTTATGCCAGAAAAAGTAGCATCATCCCATCTATCTCTGTACCAAAACTCATCAAAGTCAGTCCAACGATCCCCCTTTAGAGGGCCAAAGCCTACCGGGGTCGCGGGTCTCACGAATTACCGTGACCCTGGAACGTAAAGGCCTATTGAAGGACAACGTGGATTTTAGTCAGTACGAGTCTCACAGCCCCTCCCGCTCTGCCCTGGATGGGAACTCATTATTCAAAATTAGTCCAACGATATAGATGTAAAGTTGTAACAAACAAATTCATTTCCGTATTTTGGATTAAAGTTTTATTGAAAGTAAGTATAGTTTGTTCTGTATCTGCTTATTTATTCTACAGTGGTGCCGTACGTAACTGGGGCACGATAAGAGATTATTTATCATCCATTGACAAGGGCATGGGAAGAGACTCCAATGTCAAGTGCAGAGGCACTGTTCGACATCCGTATTATCTGGCCTGTTTAACCTTCCTTCTTTGTTTATCATAACACCTTTAGAAATGGTTTCTTTTTTTTATTTGGCCTATAACGTGGATGCATTTACAAGCATAGAAACTCACAGAATTTCTAAGGAAAGAAAAAATAGAACCGCGAGCAGGATTTGAACCTGGGACCTCCGGATTCAAATTCAAATACACTCGAAATAGATGGCGCGAAACGACACCATGAGACGTTAGAAATGGATTGAAGAATTTGACGCAGTAGGCATGAACCTCGGTGGCTCGGTATAGGAAAGAGCGTCGGATGAACTGAATCTGGAGGTCAAAGGCTCAAATCCCACTCGCGGTTCGATTTTTTTTTCCTAAAAACTCTTTGAAATTAGTGACGTACGAATATTTTTTATAAATATTTAGAAACTCACTTACATAAATACCCAGACCCGGAAAAACTACTTGTAGGATCATACAAATATTTGTTCCGTGCGGATCGAACCCGTGACACGCTGAGTAGTCGATCGTGCCAACCGTGCATGTAATTCTGTGGACGTCATAATTTATTTAGGGTTACATATATTGCGGGCATGCGGACAGCGAGTAAAGGGCAACTCGCTGTCCGACCATGGACCATGCCCGGGTCGAAGGCGCGTCGTGTTCCACGCGCGCCTCAAAGAGCGTCAGCAAAACTGACGGGGCCCCCTCTCAGAGGGCCAAACCCTGGAACATAAAGGGCTATTGAAGGACACCGTGGATTTTAGTCAGTACAAGTCTGACAGTAGGGGTGGGAGGACTCATTTGACGATTTTACCACGCTAAAAAAAAAAGGGTTACATTAATTAATTGATTTATCATAATATCTGTTCGTAATTTTACAGGGTGGCCTCGCTCCCAATATAATACCTACAAGAATGACATTGGTCGCCGATTTAAGATTGGCCCCAGAAGCAGACGCAGATGAGATACAATCTTTGGTAAGTAACTATAAACATTACTTGACGACGTTGACGACATGCTACAAACGTATTCCTACTGTTTTCTACCTGAAAATAAAACGAGAGAAAAGCAGTAGGTAGATACGTAGATAATATCGTAAAAAATTGTTCTCATTGTAGATTCTAGGGAGAAACGAGGAACTATGTTTGTTAGAGCTAAACGCTGCCGGTAGTATTTCCTCTTGGACCACTGGGGTATTACCGGCGAGTGAAAGTGACAGAGCTATACAAGTCGTTTAGCGCCATCTCGTTCACTCACTGGAACAAGCCTGGTTTTAAGACGTTGTAATACCCCCCCTGTAATGTTTCCTGCAATGTGTCACTTGTGGGCTTGTGGTTACATTTTTAGTTTGCGCTGTAATTCACTAAAAGCGCTTCGGTAGTACTATTCAGTTAAGTTCACGACAATAAAGACACCGTTCGAATTTCGAACGTAGTTTTTAGCTTTAGCTAAAAGATAGAATCTGCTATGACTAGCTACTGAGCTCCTGAACGTTACAGAATAGCACAGTTTCCGAGATGCGAATGGCGAGTGTGAAATCGTTCACGCAATATCACTTTACTTATCCCCTAGATGGCGCTAGTCGTATCATTGTATTTGTAATATATCGCAAGACCTGATAAAATCCGTGAGCTAAAATAATACCAGATTTAAATTTAAAGACGGCTTTTGTCAAAACAGCATCTAATAACATCAGTTTTAATAATAAATCTACTCTCATTTTCAGGTTAATTCTTGGATTCAAGAAGCTGGTAACAACACAGAAATATCGTACATTCGACAAGAGAAGGAATCTGCAGCTACAGCTGTAGATGACTCCAACGCTTACTGGGTTACTATGAGGAATACGTTGAACAATATGTAAGTGGCCAATACGTGTGAATTTATCTTTGCCCCATATACTGCACATTGTTAGCTCAATCGGCAGTGGAGGATTTGCCCTTAGGCCCAGTAGGCCTGGGCCTAGGGCGGCCAGATATAAAGGGTGGCAAATCATGTAAAAAAACCCGGCCAAGTGCGTGTGGGGCTACGCATAGTGTAGGGTTACGTAGTTGCCCATCAAAATACTTATGCGAACTAACTTAACTGATTCGCTGAATTTAATTTTAATTTAATTTACGTACATTAACATTTATTAGGTACCTAAGTGATTCAGTAGCCAACTCATAACGTCTAACCAGCACCAAAGTCTATGTAAAGACGAATCAAATGAGTCCAAACTCGATGGGATTGCGTTATTGTATTACAAAGATCCCATGGCTACCTTCCAGCTCCATCATAAGAGCCTGGAAAACATCCAGTACAAAAGTCCATGTAAAGACGAATCAAATGACTTATTTTTTAAAGGCCTATTTAATGATACCCCACACTAAGGGGTACGCGAGAAAAAACAAACATGGACTTCACGTGTACAGGAGGTACCCTAAAAAAAATATTTACATGATTTTATTTTACCACTTTTTCGGCGCAACAAATCCGTGTATTTACACCAAATTACAGCTTTCTAGTACTGGGCGTCTCTGAGCTAAGCTACGGACAGACGGACGGACGAACGGACATGGCGAAACTATAAGGGTTCCTTGTTGACTACGGAACCCTAAAAAATCACTGATGGTAACAATATTAACAAGAAATAACTCAAATGCAAAGAATCTTAATAATATTTAAGTTTCGCGTACCTTATTTTTTAAATCACTATTGCGTATTAAAGTAATTTCGAATAAGTATATAAAATAGAAATATGTTTTTTTTTTTAATTTTATTAACTATGTAGAAACTTTCAGTTAAAGTTGAGCCTTTTTTTTGAATCAGATGAAAGTGGCCAATAAAGTGAATTCACGAATAACAAAGTCTACATTTATGATGGCTGCTGAGAAAAGGGCGGCACATGGTGTGGGGCCTAGAGCGGCTAGGACTGTAAATCCACAACAGTGCTGTCAATCGGGAACAAACGAAAAGAGTCATGTTGTTTTTTTATTAGCTTTTAATTTTCACGAATTTCCTAGTAATTCAACTTAGCAACCTGGTTTCCTTACGATTTTTGCCTTCAACGATGTCAGTGATAAATCTTAGAAAGTATGAAAAAGATAAATAAATGATATTTATTCACCAAATTGGTTTTGGCAAACTCTTTTACACGTCAAAAGGACACTATTTATACACTAGATGACTACTCTTAGGGCGTGGCCCCATGTCTCCGGCGCCGTGCCGAGCTACGGCGCCGCCCGCGGCGAGCGGCGCGGCGCCGTGCCGAGCCACGGCGCCGCCCGCCGGCTGGCGGCGCGGCGCCGTGCCGCGCTACGGCGTCGTGTACCGGCACGTACCCTATGTTCAGCAAGTGTATCCAAAGATAAAAATTACAGTTTTGATTTGATATGGACCGCGAAAGGCGTATCCTGGTCCTGTTGCTATTAAGACGACGAGAAATGAAAAAAAAATCAAAAACAAAGAAAATATTGGGTAAATCCATACCTTTCTATAATGAACCATGATGGAGACAATTTCAAGAGGAAATATGAAGCGCTGAAAAACTGTGGTGATGACAAATTTTACGAATATTTTAGAATGTCCGTATCAAGTTTTGAAGAACTGCTAACCAAAATAGCGCCTCGTATACAGAAGAAATACGTGTTCAGGAAACCTGTTGAGCCTATGGAAATGCTAGGCTTAACTATAAATGTGCGTACAGACCATGTAACAATGTTATATAACACTACAAATGTATGTAAAATGTTATATAACAATGTTATATAACACTAGCTGACCCGTGCCCACTTCGTTGGGCAGTATTTCGGCTAATATGTATGATATCTTTATAATTTATAGCCTATAGCCTATGGCTGAACGGATTTTGATGCGGTTTTCAGGAAGCTGTTCATTACATTCTGGAGATAATGGATAATTATCTCGTGAAGTTGCTCGCATATATCCGTTTTTGTTACTTATTAGGATTGTAGATTTTCAGACGTCGATTTTATGAAGATTTTTGTTGAATATCTCAACTAAAAAGGGAAAAAAATAAAAAAAAAATGAAAAAAAAAAGGGAACCGACTTCAAAACCAAACATAAAAAAACTATAAAATAACTTTTCTTTCGGAAGTCGGTGGCTTTGTTTTTTATTTCATTGACAGATGGCCACCGATTTCCGAAAGAAAAGTTATTTTATAGTTTTTTTTATGTTTGGTTTTGAAGTCGGTTCCCTTTTTTTTTTCAAAAAGTTTTTCGATCCTGGCTTGTGGTCGAGCACTTTCCTGGTCATTTATGCTCTAGTGGCCTCCTCATCACATACCAAATATTGACTTGCGTAATTTTATTTCAGGGGTATCCAGATCATACCCGTAGTCTGCCCAGCAACATCCGACATGCTGGTTCTTCGCAACCTTGGCGTACCAGCTCTTGGCTTCTCCACTAAGGCAAAGACGATCGCAAGACTCCACAATAAAGACGAATACCACAATGTAGAAACTTTCATGAAGGGAATAGACGTTTACACCGAACTTATTAAAAATTTAGGCAATCTACAACCTTCAGGTCCTCGGGATTTAGAGGAACCTTGTGATAAAGATTTCGATTAATATTAAATGTGTGTCATATGAGAAACCAAGAATGATTTATAATACTAAGTAAATAAATTAGTATGATATTAAAAGTATTTCGTTTTGTTTGTCTAAAGCTACTTCCAACTTATGTCATCATCATTATATCAGCCGTAAGACGTCCACTGCTGAACATAGGCCTCCCCTTTAGACTTCCAGTAGGACCGGT
The DNA here is from genome assembly GCA_954870645.1 of Agrotis clavis. Lineage (NCBI taxonomy): Eukaryota > Metazoa > Arthropoda > Insecta > Lepidoptera > Noctuidae > Agrotis > Agrotis clavis. The sequence continues at coordinate 14,706,040 of OX940922.1, forward strand.
TGTAAGCGGCCTGCATCCAGCGTGATCCTGTGGCCTTCATAAGATCGTCTGCCCACCTAGTGGGTGGATGTCCTACGCTGCGCTTGCCGGTGCGTGGTCTCCATTCGAGAACCTTACGGCCACATTGGCCATCAGTTCTGCGTGCTATTTGGCCTATAACTTTAGGTAAGTAGTACAAAATAATCTTTTGCATGGCTGTAAAAGTAAGTAGTAGAAGACCAAATAAACGATGGACGAAATATGTGAAAGGCAAGACAGAAAGATGACTGCTAAGATTACGAGTATTATAAAAGTTTGGAAGATGACTTGCCGCACCGACTGCAAATGACTTAGGATGGGCAGTGGTGTGATGATTTGAGGAGTAGCAGATAGAAAAAACAGGCGCCTTCGGAATACAAGTAGCTTGGAAATATATTGAGTACGAGCGAGGTGTATGGAAGGGATTAATACTAACAGTAAGCGATGGCAGCGCACGGTGTGGCAGAATTGTGTAACAAAAGGGGTTAGTGAAACTTGTCAAACGCTGTTTTGAAGATTAAAAAAAAAAACAAAAAGTTAATAAAGTGATTAAAACACTAATTATTGTCTTTCTATATATTTACTTTATTTATTTTATAACAAAAAACATTATGCACGTCATTCACTGTTTGACATATTCCCCTTTTGTTGCGTTTACTTGGTGACGTGACGCTGGTGTCGTGCATGTTCCCAATAGTATGGTAGAAGTAGAAACACACGGAGACGTTAGATATGTTGATTTAATCCCATTGGATTTTGATCCCAGATTGAGTTATATATTATAGCTAGGTACATAATTGACGCAACAGGTAAAGGCAAAAAATTGCTTATGAAATCATTTGTGTTTTAAATCAACATTCAGGTATTTTTCATAGTTACAAAATTAATAATTAAACTGTCTATAGATTGAAAGGGTTACTCAAGACTAAGCCATCAGAAAATATTAAACCCACACAATTTAATAACCGGAACCAGGCGATTTATTATCTCACCACTGGACCCAAATACACTCGAGAGCAATGAATCCGGGTCACTTAAAGAATGTTAAAAATCTCGGAAACTAAAAATGATAGGTTAATGCAATAAATTGTATTTAATAGACAATGTAATACTCCTTAAATAAAAGTAAAAAAAATATGAGTCACCATACATTTTATTAACACAAAATTACATAAAGAAAAAAACTGCTGATCTCTCCTTAAAACAAAAATAGGAAACATGAATTTTTTTAACTTTATTACGATTTTCTTGAATTTTAATACTTCGTATTGCCTCCTCGTGCTTCCATTACTGCGTTTACGCGGTTTGGCATGCTGTACACCAAGTTCCTTATACGATTTTGGGGAATATTCTCCCATTCCTCTGTGAGAGCAATTTTGAGCTCACGAAGCGTGATTGGGGGAGGGTTTCGTTGTTTTACGCATCTGCCTAGCTCGTCCCAAGCATGCTCGATCGGGTTGATATCCGGGCTGCGCGCTGGCCACTCCATACGAGTAATGTTCATCTCTTGAAGGTAGTCATTCACAATCCTACCTGTATGAGGTCGGGCATTGTCATGCATAAATATAGCATCCTCACCTAAATTGACCATAAATGGACCAACGTGATCATTGAGGATTTCTTCCACATATCTTACGCTAGTTAAAGAGCCGTTTTCTATGATCACCAGCTCTGTGCGACTTTCAGAAGAAATTCCGGCCCACACAAGTACAGACCCACCACCGTAGGCTACTTTTTCTTCGATGCATGCTTGCTTGAATCTTTCCCCTGGTCTTCGATACACTCTGTGCCTTCCATCGTGCTTGTAGAGCATAAATTTTGATTCGTCGGAGAACATAACTTTTGACCAATCTTCAATACTCCAATTTACGTGGCTCTGGGCATATCTTAGTCTTGAAATACGATGCCCACGCTCGAGTTTAGGGCCGTTTGCAGGTCTAAGGGGTTTTAAGTTAGATTTAGCAAGCCGACGTCTTACTGTCCATGCACTTGGGTTACTTCCTCCGAGGCGTCGAAACTGATTGGTGAGTTCAGTTCCTGTGAGAAAGCGATTTCGAAGCATGGTGTTCACCAAGTATCGGTCTTCTCGTGCTGTGGTACACCTGGTTCTGCCCGTTCCTGGTCTGCGTAGGTTAGAACCAGTTTCTTCGTAACGTCGGAGAACTCTTTGTACTGTTGACAGCGACACACCGACAGTCCTGGCTGTATCGCGCTGACTCCGGCCGGTTTCCAGCATTGTAAGTATTCTGGTGCATTCTTCAGGCGTAAGCGACATAATTTCAGCTTGAATAATGAATATAGAGCACTATCAACATAGTTTATGTACCCACATAAATGACAGATTACAAACAAAAGCAAAACCAAATGCTGTAATTTCGTAGTTCCATCTTCGAAAGTGGCCCTTTTTCAAATTTGATTTTTTTATGATATGACTTTACAATAACTAAGAAGTTTTAATACCTTCATTTAAGGAGTATTACATTGTCTATTAAATACAATTTATTGCATTAACCTAGCATTTTTAGTTTCCGAGATTTTTAGGATTCTTTAAGTGACCCGGATTCATTGCTCTCGAGTGTAGTTGGCTGCCCTTGACCTGCATATAGTAGGTCATTGGCTGGGCAACAAGGTGCCAAAATTAAAATTAAAAATACCTACCATGGTTGGTAAACAAACAGCGAACCGTGAAGGTGAATAACTGCTAAATGCATCGTTTATGGAACCTTAATGAATGTTTTTATTACCCTAAAAGTCAATTTTACGCTGATTCAACTGGGTAAACACTATAGGTATTTATTATAAGAAAAAATGTAGAGCACAGCAATTTGTTTTTTTTGTACATCTATTTATCATGTTTTGTGTCCAAAAACGAACAATTTAATTAAATTAATTACAATGAGTTGTCTATTTTACAGACTCTTATTTAACCCTTGAGGTCGTAGAACTGTCTTCATAGGAAACCATAAGCCTGGAACGTAAAGGGCTATTAAAGGAATACGTACCGTGGATTTTAATGATAACGGTAGAAATACAAAAATAACTCCTTTTTGAGGATTATGATGTTCTGTTTTTTTTTATTTTCATAATTTCTAGTACAATAATGTGTGATCGAAAAATGTACGATTAAGGTTTACTTCAGAAATTCACAGACCAAGAAATCTAACAGTGGCTCTGTTTGATTTTATTTTCAACTAGCTTCTGCCGACTTCGTACGCGGATCCTGCTGCTTATGCCAGCGACAATGAGGTCGTCAAAATTGAAGATCTGAAACGTCTGATGTCGAATTCAGCCTGGGGGCGGGAAAACAACGGGACGCGCATGACGATTCCAGACGTTCCAGATCTTTCATTTTTGTAAGTCAACAGGAAATGCCCATCAGATTAAAAACTCTTGCTAAGATGTAATTCATATATATGTTATAGTGTAGCTGGGCTCTTGGAGTTCCACATTAGGTGTTCCAGATCTTCAGTTTTATACGAGAACAGGGAGTGCTCATCAGGCTGAACAACTCTTGCTAAGACGTCATTACTGTATATATGTGTAGCTGGGCTCTTGGAGTTCCACATCAGGTGTTCCATATGGGAACACCCAAATACTCCGAAATATTTTATTCCGAATTTCGATATTCCGATTTTCAAAACTCCGAATATCATAATACCTAAAAATTACAATATCTATTATTAAGAATCTCGAAATTTATTTGACCGAAAGTCGTATGTCCGATTTCTTCTTTTTCCGATTTTCACATATTCGAAAAATGTAATGCTCGATGAGTTCTCATTCCGAAAAACGAAATTCCGAATTTCAATATTCCGAATAAACTGATTTTTTCGGAATATTGAAAATCTGAATTTCGTTTCTCATTCCACAAAGTCAGTGACAGAAACGAATTGGTGCAAAACCAGCTCCACGTAATTTTGTCTACCGTACTCCCAGAGTGTTATTTAAACCCGTGTAGGCACGGAGTGGCGAGACGCATCCTCTTAACTTTCACTGTTTGCCTTCAGGATTTTTATTGTTATTAGGAGAACTTAGAATTCAAGAGCGAGCGAAGCGAGCTCTGGACTTGGGGCACCCCGACTCGGACAACTTTGCTCACAGAAATAGGAGCCCCGCGAAGCGGGGCTCCGTCGACCTACCTTGGTAGGTAGTCAACAAATCGACCAAGGATGTAAGAGCGAGCGAAGCGAGCTCGGGACTGGGGACACCCCGACACGGACAGGTTAGGTTACTTTAAACCTTTCTCACAGAAATAGGATCCCCGCGAAGCGGGGCTCCGTCGACCTACCTTGGTAGGTGGTAGTCAACAAATCAACCAAGGATGTAAGAGCGAGCGAAGCGAGCTCGAGACTGGGGACACCCCGACATGGACAGGTTAGGTTCGAAGGGGATGGCGGGGTCTGAAAGACCCCGCCATCCCCTTCGTGTTAGGTTACTTTAAACCTTGCTCACAGAAATAGGAGCCCCGCGAAGCGGGGCTCCGTTGAACCACCTTGGTGGTGCTATTACTCAGGATGTAATAGCGAGCAAAATGTGTCTTGAGACACCCCGACTCGGACTTTTCGACCTGACGTACCCGAATCGGAATTCCAATAATCGGAATTTTAATATTCGGTATTCGTGTTTTTGATGTTTCGGAAAATATGTTAAGTCGGAATTTTTGATATTCGGTCTATTGAAATTCGGTATTTTGAAAGTAGTAATTATAAACGTTAGGAATTTTGAAATTTCGGAATTATTAAAATAGGAATATTGATCCATCGGAGTTGTTATATTAGGAATTTTGAACCATTCGGAATTATGAAAATCGGTATTTTGAAATTCGTATTTATGAATTTCGGAATAAAGTTTTTCGTATTATCGTAGTGTACCCGTTCCATATCTTCAAATTTATTTTTTAAGCAGAAAATGCTCATCACGCGGAACAATTTTTGCTATGGCGCTATTTTTGTATCTTTTATAGTTTAGCTGATCTAATGCAGTTCTGCATCAGGTGTTCAAGTTTCCAAGATAAATTATAGCCTATATGTTGCCCAGACTTAATAGCTTTCCAAAAAAAAAATATACAATCAAATCCGTCCAGTAATTCCGAAGATTAGCGTGTATGGAGTAACTCCCGTTTTCCTAACATTTCCCTTCACTGCTCTGCTCCTATTGATTGTAGCGTGATGAAAAGTATAGGTACTATAACCAGCGCAGGAGTATGAAAAATAATTGTACCAAGTTTCGTCAAAATCCGTCGAGTAGTTTTTGTTTCACAGACAGACAGACAGACAATAATTTTATTTTCACCTCACCCGCTCGGAAAGATTCTATTTCTCATTCAAAATCTGAGCGCAAAACTCCATTTTGTGCTCTAGAGCACAAAGTGTTGTTTAAAAATCGAACACGTCTTGTATTCAATTATTTTCTACACTGGCAGGTGAGCCGCCCCCACTGCATGTCAGTGCACCAACCTATTTTTTTTTTTCTGAACATTAGTGTTAAAATAAGTAGTAGATGTCGTAGGTAAGTTTGAGTATTTAAAATTCGAGAAAATCGTCTCGAACCGCCTTATATCTGTCTCTGACTCCAACATTCACAATGGAATCCAATGAATTTGAGCAATTTTCCGCAAATTTACGTAATAATAACAAACAAGTGACAAACACAAGTATTAATGTTCCAAAAAAACATTTAACTTTCAATATTAACAATTCTAGTAATTTTACTTTTAATTTCTAAAATGAATAAATAAATACTTATATATTAAATTGTTTAATCTGTTTCTCTTACACCTACCATTTCCTCGCTGTGTGAGGTGAAAAGTTGTGTGTTGCACTCGGCAGCAAAGTTTTTCTGCGTCTCGTACTTTTGAAAACTTCGCATCGCTCAGGATTCTATATTTGAACCGCTCGTTTCTCTCGCGGTTCAATCTTAGAATCCTTCGCTCGCTCAGTTTTCAATTCAAGTACTCGCGCACAAAAATCAACTTTGCAGCCTTGCATAACAAATAACTATAATTGCATTTTTGGCATCAGTATCGATCCCTACTCACCCCCTGATAGTTATTTTGGATATATATTTCATGTATAGAATTGACCTCTCTACAGATTTATTATAAGTAGGTATGGATGAGTATTTTCACAATTTACGACAAAATATATTTAAACAGGTGACAGATGGTTTAGCGGAAAAATATAAAAACATAATGCATCGGTTATTATAACGAGCTCCAGGTATGGATTCAGGAACCCATAAAAAAACAATATGTTTATATTTACATATCATTGTAAATTACCCAAAATATAAGTGGAAACTGAAAAGATTTAAGAGTGGGTATAGCCGGGATGACAAAAATGCAGCTAGAGGCAAACAGTGAGCTTAGCGTAGCGTGACGCTGCTTAGTAAGTATGAAAACAGCGTGGTGTGGTTTGTGTGACGTATCACATATATTTTCATAGTAAGTACCTAAGAGCGGCTACGCACTGCGTCCGATCCGAATCCGTGAAAATGCGGATATAAAGAATCTAGTCTTAGAAACTTGGCCCCAATACCGATTTTTCATAAATAGCCCAAATCTCACCCCAAAATTCGGTAATTAACAAGATATTTCTTCGTTTTCTGGAATTTAGTTCTACGGCTACTTTGGAATGTATTTTCACGGATTCGGATAGGAAGCAGTGCGTACCGCTCTTAGTAAGCTCGGTAAGGACACGCCACGCTAGCGTCGCACTACGCCTAGCTCGCTTTTTGGCAAAGCCATAAGTGCTCTAACTTCTTCTCCATAGAGATCTACGCATTGGAATGGGCGCCTATTATGTCTTGTGACTGGGACTGTAGCACCGTAACTATTTTTGTATTAGTTTTATCTTATATCTTTTGACAATTCAAAAGTGCCTGTAATTGGCCTTGTTGAAATTAATGATTTGATTTTGTGAATGTCAAGACCCGATAAATTAACCAATTGTCAGTCTAACCGACAATAGGGTATTTTACTGCATAAATAAATAGAAAATCTGTTTGGTCCGTCAGAGTACTGAAAAATAATACACACTTTTTTTTCTAATTTAAATCATTCATTATATTGACAAAGTTATAACACTTCGAAATTCGGGAAGGGGGCTTGGTAATGTACCTACGTCGTCGCGGTCGTAACGCCTGTTAAATTATACCGACCGAGCGACGTTTTGTGATTTTTAGAAACGTTGTATGTTCATCAATTTTGGTTTACGTAACAAAAGAAAAAGTATCAAATATTTTAAGTTAATCTATTTTTCGAACTAATAATTTTTATTATATATTTTACCGGAATGACAACAGTTCTTCGCTAGCATGCTTCGCAAAAGGAGGTGACTGTTCCCGATTCCCCCTAGCTCCGTAACATGGACTGGACTAGGGTTGGACGCTTTCGGAAGGCCTTCACTGTATGTCCCACCGTCTCCTACGAGTAGTCCACTCAATTGTGATACCCGGGCGTAGCCTGCCCCCGAATCTGATACGAAAATGTCTCGAAACAACGGTGTCCCGGTGTCGGGTGGTGAGAGGACCTGGGTCAGGTGGAAGGTAAGAGCGTCGTGCGTTAAGTTATAGGTGCTATTGAAATATTTAAGTAATTTTCAACTGATGGTCCAATTCAGCGTTGCCAGATTTATTTTTTGGCAAGTGGTGATTTTGAAACTTTTTGAGTGAAAAGAGCGGGATTCTTACCTACATCGAAAGCGGGACATAGTCTAGAAATAAATAAATGTGAATACTTGAACGCATTGCCACTGATGTATGAAATTACCATGGAAATATAGAAAATAATAATAGGGTAGTTTCCAGGGTCAAAATAATTACATTCTCTTTCGTCCGTCTTTTAGATTATAAAAAAATATTGGACACGTATTTTTTCTTTTTTAGATTAAACAAAAAATAACAAAGATATAGCCCATTAAAGTTACGTGTGACGTCACCCCGCGCGAATATTTATTGCCACGCGGCGTGACGTCACACGTAACTTTAATAGGCTATATCTTTGTAATTTTTGGTCTAATTTACAAATAAAAAAATACGTGTCAATTATTTTTTAAATAATCTAAAAGACGGACTAATTACATTTTTAGGGCAACTAGCCTATTCTCAAAAAACTCAAGGTCTATTTATTACAATTATTTTAGGAATTTATTTTACTATTCTACAAACTGACATTTGGCAATAACAAATACTAGTGTCAAAACCATACTTAAAACGTTCTAAGTTTTCGAAAATCGATACTGGCTAAGCGAAGTATTGGCTCAGTATAAGGTGGGCTTTCATCGAAAGTAAATACTAAAGAACTGTCTATTTATACGCAATGGGTGCTTAGAATTTCGCTAAGCACTGACTTTGCCTTGGTTGTTGGTTAGCTACGACAATTTATATCGGCCTTAGTCATCCCCGAAAGCGGGACTTAGCCTGTCCCCGGCGGGACATTTAATTTTGATTGAAAAAACGGGGCTTTCCGCCAAAATCGGGACGTCTGGCAAAGCTGGTCGGAATCCACTCTCAGTTTACTTTTAAATAATGAAAATAACTAAGCGTGTTTATGTTGCATACAAAAACAAGGAAACTGATAGCAGAGTAAATAAAATGAAAGAGTTGATAAGCTGACAGATTCCCAAGATAAATGAATTTGACATAACTCATCATGCTGCCTTGATAATGAAGAACAGATGATAGTCTACCTAACGTTGCCGTTGGTGATGTGACACTTATAGTAAAGTCGAAATTAAACCATAACAAATATACCTAGTTCTTATCATTTTTTATTATTGGTTTATCGTGTGCAAACCAGTGCAAACACAGGGTAAGTTTTTACTAGGTATATAGGTACGTTTTAGTGTGAATAATTCTATGTAAACATTGGTGTGTGAGAAAAGTGTTGTTTTCTATTTAAATTTAACTCGAAAGAAAACGTAACCAACTAGTACCTACTCATTGCAGAAAGTACAGGCCGGCAATAAAAATATTGCACAGACTCCAGCACATCAACCTACCACATTCTGTCAAATTTCAACCTTATCACAATAGGGGATGGTTAAATTTCGTATGGTATAATTTGACAGATTCGTGTAGGTTGACCTGCTAGCGTCTGTACTGCTGGAAAGAGATAAATGGCTAGTCCCGTCTTCCTGGAGCGTTGTCTCTGTCACACAAAGCATCAATCAATCCGACGAATGATGAATCAGGACAAACTACACATACAAAAACCAAACTTGGAAAAAAAGTTAAATTTACTCCAATAAATATCCCAAAAATTGAATATATATACAAATATGGGTTTATAGATAATCCAGTAAATAATGATAGGCCTGTTGGTCTAGTGGTTAGTGAACCTGACTGCTATGCCGGAGGTCGTGGGTTCGAATCTCACCCAGGGCAAATGTTTGTGTGATGAGCACGATCATTTGTTCTGTGTCTGGGTGTAATTTATCTATAATATGTAAGTATTTAGAAATATATATATAAGTATTTTATCAGTCGTCTAGTACCCATAACACAAGCTCTGCTTAGCTTGGAACTAGATAGCGTAATTGTGTGATAGTTGTGGAATATTATTATAATTATTACTTAGGCATTTCACTGTGTGTCCCTGGATGACCAAGTCTTGTCTTATACCTATGTATGTATATAGAGGAAGGCAGATAAGTATGTACTTACAATAGGTTAGTTTCTAGCATAACCTTCTGCGACTGAGGTGGTAGTCTATGGTAACGTTGCCAGATCGTAATATGGCGTGATGTAGCTCTGTCTCGCTCAGTACCTTCCTGTAACGGCTCGCGCTAACGGTCAGTGAGGGGTGGGCAGCGCAGTGGTGTGTACGTTTGGAGTTTTCGACTGCCGGTGTCCCACAGACGTAAGTACAGCAATAAACGTTGATTCTGATAGACGTCACCTCACCAATGTCTTTTTAGGTTCATAGTGTCTGTGAGTCGTTACATCAGTAACATATTAATACTTAGTATAGTGTCTCTCAGACATAACCTCACTTTTAATTTGCTTCCTTTATAATATTCATATTTTTTTAGATGGCGACTCAAAACACAGATAGTAGGCCACCATAACGAGACAACAGTGGAAGATATACAAATGATAATGAGCAGATTGAGGAATGGCTTAATGAATTAGAAGAAGAACACGAGTTTAGCGATTTTGATGATTCGGTAGAAGATCCCAATTATGTGGAAGGAAATGAACAGCAGGAGGAAAACGAAGACCTCGAGGAACAGAATGCCCAATCGAGTGAGAGCGATTTTAACTCTGAAGACGAGGAGCCCCTTAGCTCTTTTTTTTCGTATTCGATAAAAAGTGCTCAATTTATTCAAGCAGTCGTAAAACACGCCGTTGGCCCATGGCTATATTTTACAGAATTCTGGATTTATCTGGGAGTAATTCATTCGTCTTATACCAATCTTGTCCAGGCGCCAAGCTGCGAAGAGGGACTTCTTACTATCCTTGGCAAGAGAATTGGTTCTTTCTAGATTGCCCAGAGAACTCCGTCTTACTATAACGCGAGTTTTAGGCAATGATTTGCCTCCCCCTCCACCCGTGGCTCAGCTACCAGGTCCTGCTGGAAGGAAACTATGCAGCATAATGCCCCAGTAGATTGAAGAGGCAAACAAGGTACCACCAAAGCCAATTTGTCAACAAATTTCTTCTCCACTTTGTCAAAACTGTAAACTTAAGCTTTAGATTTAGGGTTAATTTTGAGACTGATTTGTGCCTAATTGAACCGTTATATTATCTCGTTGATTTTTTTTGTTTTAGAGCTATAAGTTAATGCTTAAAAGATTAATGTTAACAGTTTTATAGAAGTTCTATATTTTCGTTTTTTTTAAATAGTTCTGTAAGTTTAAGCGTAAAAATAATGAAAATACCGATCTCAATAAATGATTCCATACTAAACTTGTTTTTTGTTTTGAGAAAGCTTATTCATTTTTATTTCATTATAGATAAACCCATTAATCATAAAATAAAACTAGAGCTCTATATTTCTGAAAGTTACAAGCGAATAATGCAGTATATAGTGACGCCTTACAGACTACACCTCAGTCGAATGTTGATTAGAAACTCACCTCAGTTGCAGAAGGTTAACCATTTGATAATCTGACTTATTATTAGATTTTTTTTTGCCTATCAGGTATATTGTACGTTGACGTCCTCCTAAGTAAAGTCGAGATTTCCAATGTTTTTTTTTTTGTATGTGTGGTCAATGCTCGATTCATAAGTACACGGACAATATAATTTTATACTGCCAGCAATATAGATTTATTCGACTACAAAGATTAATAAAAAGGTCATAAGAAATTTATGTTTCTTTTTATTGTCCAATATAAAACTGTAATTACCTATAAGGATTTTAAAAATTTTGAAATCTGTTGTAATGTAAGTGTACATTTAAATAATAAAACATAATATGAATCTATTTACCAAAAAAAATAATTATAAAATTAATGCCTAAAAGGTAACTAATTCTGTATCGTGTGTGCATTTACAAATGTTGAGGAGCTCGTGGCTATATAACTACAGCCGCACAGGCCGATCTTCCGGGTTAAGCCGTGCTTGCCGAGGTTGGTCTGTGGATGGGTGACCTGTCATAGCGAGTTTCCTCCGTGCCTCGGAAAACACGTAAAGCCGTTGGTCCCGGCTGTCATTTGTAGATCTTTGACAGTCGTTACTCTTAGTCAGAAGCTCATAAGTCTGACAACCAGTCATAACATGGGGTATCGTATTTCCCAGTTACTGGGTTGTGGAGGTCTGATAGGCAGTCGCTACATGTAAAATACTGATATTCAGCTGAATCTGGTTCGACTGGAAGCCGACCCCAATATAGTTGGGAAAAGGCTAGGCAGATGAGATGTGTGCATTTACAAATATTTTAGTTCCGTGCAGGAATCAAACCCGCAACACTTAATGTCAATCGCTCAGCCACCCGTGGCGTCGAAACATACGTATTATTTATTTTCTATTTTAGGAACATACTTATACTTTTTCCGAAAGTCTTATAATTATATATGTTTGTGTAAGTAGCGATAGCAGCACAACTTGTTTGTCTGCATCCAGTCAATTTGTAGTTGCGCACAGTTATAATAACAACGTTTTTGTTGTTTTACAAGGAAACAGTATTGTTTAGAGATGAAAAATGTAAAATCAGAGGTATTCCCGTTTGAGCAACTATTTCCAGAGCACCTATGTGTTATTGTAAGTCTACCTTAGTTCTTAGAGACATATTATACTTTTCTCTTGCTTTTTATAAGTACTTTAACTCGTTAGAACATAATAATTTTGTTACATCTCTTATAGATTAGCCAGCGTACGCCATGAAAGCTCCCAGAAATTGACGAAATATTTTTCTCTCATATAAAAACTTTAAACCAATTTATTATACATAAATCTTTATAAATCACTCTTTCTATTAGTGAAAACCGCATGAAAATCAGTTGCGCAGTTTGAAAAATTCAAGCGAACAGACAAAATTAGCGACTTTGTTTTGTACTAATAAAGATAGATATAGTTATGTAGATTACCTAGATATAATAATTTAATCATGGAACATATCCCGTAAGTGACATTTTAAATTTACCTAAATTTGTTGTAAAATACACATCCAAGTTTATAGATCATTTACCTGAAAGGCCATATAAAATATAATGATAAGCAATCAGTCAAGTTTATAACGTTTTTTATTCTATCTTCAAAGATGAAACCAAAATGATAAGAAAACATTGCCGAATTTAGGAAGGTTCATAGAATAATAAGTTTCGTTATATAGGTATATCCCCATCGGTTATTTGATAATGTTATATACCATACGCTAGATACTTTATACGACGACATTTTGATGATAAGGTAGCCTAATTAAATCGCCTACCGTTAATGTTAATTTAGAAAAAATGCCAAAAAATTTCGACTTACTTTCCTCATTAATTATAGTCTGTGACTAAAAATAAAACTGTGAAAAAAATAAATTATAAATACTACATACATAAATAAACTTTGAAACTAGTATTAATCTCTTTCATTTGATAATAGCTGTTGGCAGCGGTTTCACCCGCTACAACTCGATAATTATCTATCCCTAGGGAAAATAAACTTGGGAAAGTAAATATCCTATGTATTAATCCAGGTAGTAAACTATCTGTGTATCAAATCTCATCCAAATCCGTGCAGTAGTTTTTGCGTGAAAGAGTAACAAACATCCATCCATCCAAACAAACTTTCACGTTTATAATATTAGTAAAAAAAAAAATACAGCTTTTCACACCTTTTCGAATGTCTGTTTTTTTTTTTTGCCCCACACTTGGAATTTCTCCTGTGTCGTTCCCTTCATTTTGATTTACCGGCTTAGAAGGTAGGAAACTGGATTTACTATATGGTATGTTATACGAGTATTATGTTTTCTATTACTTGCTTCTTATTATTTTTTTGGAGAGGAATGAAAAAGTTGCAAACAAAATGAAAACATGGAAAATAAAACATTTGTATCATAAGTCTATTTTCAAAACAAATTGTTTTCTATATTCTTATCTTATTTTTATATAAAAGTTAATGTATAGTTGTCGAGTAGGTCCCTGTAGGTTATTAGCGATTCGCCAAATTCGCAATAAAAACGAGTGTGATAGTGACTTCTACAACAGTTCTCTGTCAACTGGGTGAGTAGTCACATATCTGCCACGTTTGTATAGTAGCTATAACCAAAATAATTTAATTAAATGATATTATTAATAATTTGCAAAATTAAACAATTTGGTGATTTAAACCGCGTTATCTGTAGTGTAACTTTACTTTAGAGAGTGTGCGCATGATCTCTATGATCTTATCTCAGCGACCACTTTCTACATCTAGACGTACCGTTAACTACCATAATAATATATAATTAGTTTCCATTTCACCAATGGGCACTAAGCGCTTTCCATCTTCCTTCATATTGCGCAAAGGAAAAGAGTGGAACTCACTTCCTGAGTCAGTGTTTCCGAACGCAAACGTTCTTTTCAAAATTAGAGTGAAAAGGCTTCTTCTGAGGAAGCTCGCTTCATCGTCTAGGCTTTGTCTCAGTCACATTTGAGCTCTAATACTAGAGTTCAGAGCAAACCCAACTCAAACATAAAAATAAAAATTTTGAGCTGAAAATATTTGAATTTTCTGCTTGTACTGCCGCAAAACTAATAGGACTGATAAGTATCTAGAAAACATATTAACTGTTTCACAAATTGTTTTTAATTTTGTTTTCAGAATGTAACAATGTTCGGCTTAGTTTATATAGTCCTGGCAGTGGTACAGCTGCAAGTCAGCTTCGCTGCATGTGATACCGACTACGCCAACAGTACTCCAGTGGAATTGTTCCAGACATATCTGAGGATTAACACAACTACTCATAATAATTTGAGTAAGAACTGTTTTGTTTATGTTCTTGTAAAGATTCTGATAACTTGACCATTGGCTTGTAATGAGCATTTAAGTGAAAGTTGCAGACAACTAAATGAAAGCGTTTTAGAGAGCCTTCTAACGAGCTTTCTTGCGAGATTTTTGTCTACTGTCAATTCTTACATCATCATGAAGAAAAAACATTTCTCAACTATATCGTCTATATCGTTCGTTAGAAAGATCGTGAAAATGTTCGTAGCAATGTTTGACTCTATGTTTGGTTCTGTTTGTTGTTCAGTTTGACAAAATTAACAAAGGCGAATGCTCGATGTTCTGTTACAAGTTAATGCTTAAGTATATCAGCACCTTTTATTAAGATAGAAGACATTATCTTCACTCTCTATTGTTTTCAAAATGTAGACATAATATTATTCCTTTTAATGGTAAGCGTCCACAGGTCCGCATCGCACGTATCGGACGTATCGTACGTAACGGATTTTAGTTTGCCTTGTACAACTGCGTCCACTGATCCACATCGTACGGATGGCTCATTGGAAATGCCTACATGCGATGCGTACCTATGACGTCATACGGAATGCCGATCAGTGGACGCGATGAAGGTGGCATCGGCAATCCGATTGCTGATACTCGCGTCGGCAATCCGATCGCTGCCGATACAGAAATCCGTTTGATGCGATGCGTCCGATACGTACGATGCCGACCTGTGGACGCTTACCTTAAGAGGGATGTTTCCTCAACAAGCGTATTGAGCATGAAAATCTTGGGAAGTATATAAATACCCTTTCAAACAAAAGACAGAACGACAAGAAAAAGACAGAAAATTCCTACATTTTTTAAATAAATAAAAACTTGGTTGTATAATATATAGTAGGTAATCACCAGCAAAGCAATTAAAAACTACATAATATATGGCTTAGTTAGTATATGATAGTGATGTCTTCGCCTAATATCTTTAAACTAGTTTGTTCTCAGATTAGCTAATGTTAAAAAGAAACCAATTATTTCGATGTAAAGTCTTACAGCCCGTTCACGGCCTTGGACGAAGCGGTGAGCGGAGTGACGGACGATGCGAATAAAACATCAGTTACTTTGTACGCGAATTCGCCACTGGCATGGCGATGCCTGTGACATGTTTCAAACATTAGATATAACCGCTCGTCGTCCCGCGCTAATGGAGGCCATACACGTTAGGTACGGTTTGCATGATGGTTTTAACCGTGCACTCATAACCTACCGCACGCATTTGTTGATACATGCACCGATAAGCCCCTTCGTCCATAAGACGTCGCAAGTCTCCGATACCTTGCTTCTTTGTTATCCATTGACGCGTGCTGTTTAAGAACCTCTATAGATTTGTATTGCGATAGTAGCTTGGATACGAAAGTCGTAAGGTATCGGAAACTTGCGTCCCCTTGTGTACGAAGAGGCTAACTGTACAGTTTAAACACATGCACGCTAGGACTTGCCTGTCGGTTATACATACAAGGTTAAAATTATCATCCAATCCCTAACGTGTATGGCCTCCATAAGTCGCAGTGCACAACAACAAGGTTGTAAACGGGCCTTTCTTATTCTCCGTGTAGATAGACATGGTTACAACATACATCCTATGAGTCCATATTTTTATTAAGTCGAAACTTTTCCTTACAGCGGAAGCTGTGGAATTCTGGAAAGCATTAGCTAAAGTTGCTGATGTACCAGTGAATGTGTACGAGATTGTGCCGGGGTACCCCATAGTAGTGCTCAAATGGGCAGGGAGTGACAGCAGCCAGCACAGCATCATGCTGAACTCACACATGGACGTAGTTCCTGCTGATATTGCGGTATTTTTGTTTAGTTGTTGAATCGGCAAAATGATGAAACGGGAAATCATCATCATCAGCCTATATTGTTCCCACTGCTGGGACACAGGCCTCCTCTCTGTGAGAGGGAGTGGGCCATAATCCACCACGCGGGCCCAGTGCGGATTGGTGGATGTCACATGTCTTCGAATTTTTGGTTCTAGGACATGCCGGTTTCCTCACGATGTTTTCCTTCACCGTTTTGAGAGCAGTGGTGATGAAATAAATTACACAAAGTAATGCGCCTGGCGGGGTTCGAACCCACGACCTACAACTGGTAAGTCGGGAGCGATACCACTGGGCCACCACTGCTCCAAAATATTATACATAAGTATTACCAAGAATTTGTCCATTTTATACCTAGAACATGTAATAGAACATTTTACTCTAGGTGGGGGGTAGGCAGGTAGGTAAAACGGGAAATAGCCCCGAGAAATGGGTAATTGGCTGCTAGATTCCCGCTCAGAAAAAACATTCGCGTGACCATTCTGGTAGGTCTGGCTGTTTGTGTATGTGTATTTAAATGTTCGTAATCTCACCCACAAGACATAAATATGCGCAGCAATCCTGTGCTGTTTAAATCGCTCGATCTTGCCAAACAGTACTTAGTTTACAATGCAGGATTGCAGGGGCCACAAATGCCGTAAAATCGCAATAATCGTCCAAAAATCTTCGACTTCGTATAAAGGTTCATCATCGTGATAATTAGCGATATTTTCCGTAAGTGTTTCCCCCGCATCAGAGGAAAATAGTGCTGATCGAAATGCATAAACACGAATTCATCAAGCTGTACCTCTTTATAACCTTATCAAGTCATATACTTACATTTGCACAATCGTTTGTCGCACCAGCGTAATGTAATGTCGAACTTCAGTGAGTCGCACAAGCGTGCATTTGAACCACTTATATTACTCGTAGTGAGCCGCAGTACAGTTTTGTGAACATGAATCGCACATTATTTTGCCGAACTACCGTTAGTACACCACCTGCAAGCCGCGGGTCATACATACAAGTTATCAGTTTTATGATCGAGTATTACTATTTACAATAATTGTAAAACTGACAAAAGAATTCCGGTTGGTAACTCATTATCTACGCGTTGGTCCTAACAACTATCGCATTGACTTGATAGCAATGTATATGGCAGTGTTGTAAACTGAATTTCTTGTATTATATTAACATACGACGTCAATAACTTTAAAATTAACGTACTTACAATATTTTAAAGGTGTTCCAATTAATTTGTATATCCCCAATCAGTTCAATGTATCTACTGTATTGTCATAGCATTACGCTTTGTTTCCCCAAAGAATTAAGCAAAGGTGTGCCATTACTACACCCACATTTCCTATGTAAGTAATAAGCAATGACATCATTGCCTTTTTCACTTACTTATTTTTAAAATACTTTTCAAATTGATACTTTCGACATCACGCGTGTATAACAGCCAAGTCAAAAATTCTATTTTTTTTTTGTGTATTTACATCCGTGATAACCTGAAAAATCTTGCAGGAAGGCTGGGATTACGACCCATTCGGTGGCGAAATAGATGACAATGGCGTCATTTACGGCCGAGGGACGCAAGACATGAAATCTGTATCAATACAGTACTACGAAGCACTGCGCAGGCTCAAGGAGAAAGGCGTTAAACTGCTGAGAGATGTGTACATGACACTTATGCCTGGTGAGTGCAATATACATTAGAAAACGAAAGTATGGAATCACCTTCTTGAAATTGATCCAGAATAGGTTTAAAAAATGTCGTGATTTGAATAAATTTGGTATCAATTTAAAGTTAACAATTGAACCTTTTAAATGGTACCATTAATTTATTATTAACTATACAATGTGCTGATCTGCAACCTAGTCAAATTCAAGGACGTGATTATACTCATAATTCTCAACCCAAATCAACAATAAAATAGGTAGGTATTTTTTTTATTTTATTTTTCCTTTTTACTGAAATCCGTAAGTGTGAACTAGTTTCTTCAAGAGTAGTAGATTCAATTCACGCACACCAGCTGCTCATCGCTGTGTGCGTACGCGCGGACTGCGTAGTCGGGTGATTCTCTTTCATTTGTATTGAATTAAGGGTTTAATTCTGAAATACTGTAAAATTTCAACACCAAAAAAAAAAGCAGCCCTTATTAGTTTTGCCCGGTACTGTACTTTCAATTGATTATTTATGACTTTTGTGACAACCACCTGAAGTTTGACGAAAATGCAAAAAAACAGCGTGTATAGTATAAGTACTCAAGATCCTGCTGAATCCGAGTAAGTGATTCCATACTTTTGCTCTCGAGTGTATTTGTGGAAGTTACCTGTCCTATTTATTTTCTATCGAAAATCTCCACAATCATCATCATTTCAGCCTATTACAGTGCACTGCTCGACATAGGCCTCCCCCAAGTTACAGCAAGATTAGCAGCTTTTTTAGGAGGAGACCTTCAGAGTCGAAGGGATGTCACTGGCAATGACGTGCGTCCAGTAGGGCAAGCATAGACGCCAGCATACACACCAATCTGTCAAATTTTCTTTAATAGATACAACTTTATAACAAAAGAAGAAGGTTCATGTTTGATTGGGAAAATTTGAGAGAATGGGACAGCTTAATTTGGTAACGTCTGTTCTTTTCATGTTAATCATTATGTACATACATGAATATACATTATAATTATTATCATAGTAGGTATGTTCTATCACAGATGACTTTATTAACTAATGATAAAATATTTTCTAAATCTACGCCCTCTTCGGCTCAACAATTAGCCGTTGATTACTAAGGATTTTTGCAACGATCTGTTCATTATAGAGCTCATTTGTTTTTTTTTTAGATGAAGAGGTTGGAGCGGATAACGGTATGATTCCATTCTTGAAAACCGAAGAGTTTGCAGCGATGAACGTTGGCATAGAGTTGGATGAAGGAACCTCGTTCCCAGTACCGGCCATACCACTCTTCTATCAGGACAAGGTTGTATGGCGTAAGTAAATAATAAACAGATATTTTCTTTAAGGCTGATTTACATTGGATGGCACCCACCGGGATATTCTGTAAACTTGTTTCAATCCAAGCACGTTCCTATTTTTCATCCAGTGACTTTGGATGCAGACTAGATCAAAATAAATTAGCCTTTATTGTTTACTAATTTACCATGTGCTTACTGAAATGTTGCTTTATTGTTGTTGATCATTCCAGTAAACAACAAAGGTTATCCATATTTGTGGTTTGAATGCTTCAAAAAAGAAAGCATCGGAATGTGCCAGAGAACCAAATTAATACAAAATAATAATCATTTATATTATCTTATTTCAAACAAGTGCAATTTTGTTAATGTTTATTTTCCGGTCTTGTAGATATCACGACCGTGACGAATTTTGTGACACGTGTGTCATTGTACTATTTCACTTGTATTATTATAGCATTATAGCATAATATGATATAGTTTACAAGACACAGTCTACGGTTTATTTGAACAGCTGTTTAAGAGAGTTGAATTTTATAAGTAGGTATTTATGTATTTACTTATTATTATATGTTTATTACAGAAATACAAGTAGACTGCCAAGGTGTGTCTGCCCATGGATCAACTTTTCCTGAGACGAACGACACCGCCACTGGAAAGGTGATTACAATACAAAACTTTATTTCAACTTGTTTATCATTATTTTATTTGCAACAGCATTTAAATATGCGATCAATAGGAGTTATAAGGGTCAATAATTATCCTACGGCTGCTGACGGCTCTTTAACGCTGTTCAAATTACGTCGAAAATAAACGTCGAAATTTCAAACTAACTGAGGGAGAATAGGAGCTATCAAACACTGTTTTCACGGAATACTGAATACTTATAATAACGGTATTTACTTGGACACAGGACTAGGTACACAACAAATCACTGTAGGTACTAAATAATTGCAGTTGGGATTTTATATAGATCCCCTCGTTAGCCTGTGATCCGGTGTACTGCTTCTGCACTGAGGCGTTTTTATTTTTTGTGTATGGCATGTCGCGTGTCAACCTCTAGGCTAGTAGGTTGTGTGCTGCTCAACCGGACTACACTGTGGCGTGAATGCCTACAGATTTTAATACCTGTTAGACGCGCTAGTGAGGTGCACCTAAACTTGAATACTACTTAGTGTTGGGATTACAACACTAACTTTAGTACCTACATACATTGTTTCACAAAATAACTATTTTGTATTAATCTACTTTTTTTGTCTAGTGTCGGAACGTGATCGACCGATTTTTCGAGTTTAGGGACGAACAGTACGAAATAGCCAGCAAAGCCGATCCGACTAATGCCGGTACCTATACTAGCGTCAACCTTAACAGGATGAACGTAAGTTTACCCGTTAATATAAAGTTTAGTTTGAGGCATTTAGTGTTTAAGTACAAAACCGGCTAACGTGCAAGATTATACTTTTACCGTTTACTTTTTTAATTATACTTTTTTTGATATAAATACCCTTTCTCCCGTATCCAAAGCACCTTTATCTAATAACTGTTAATCATCTTGTGACGACAATAACAAACTTCAAAATTACCTTCTCATGTCTTTATTGTGAAAATCAATTGTTTACTTACAGGGCGGAACAGCTAACAACGTCATCCCGAGCCTCATTAGTCTCGTATTCGACATTCGCTTGGGCACAACTGTTAACGAGGAACAGTTCCAAGACACGGTTAGTGCGATGGGTAATAATAAGCTTACGTCTGCCAATAACATGATGACTGTGATCCTCCAGCAGACGTGTAGAATCAATCCCACCCCATCCCGTTTCCTTTAATTTTAGTATTCGACGTTTAAAAGTGCCTTTTTTGTTGGCCTATTCTCCTAAGGGCTGGTTTTTCAATAGTCAGTTAACCGTTATCTGAGGAATAAAAATAACGGTATGACATATTTTCCATAGATAAGCTGTCAAACCGCCATTTTTATTCCTCGGTTAACGGTTTTCTGACTATTGAAAAACCAGCCCTAAATCTTTTATTTCATAAAAGATTTGACTTTGATGATTATTACCATCAGAACACGAACAAAAATCCTTAAAAAGCACCATTCTATTTTTTCTTTATGTTGACAGATTGAAAATTGGATCGCCGAGGCTGGTGAGAACATAACAATAAAGTATATCTCGAAGAACCAGCAGTCTCCCGCTACTATCGCTAACTCCACCAATCCTTACTGGGAAGCCATAACTTCCGCTGCCAATGAACTGTGAGTAGTGTTTAGTACTTTTACTTCTGCTTTAGCAATACCAATTGGAAAAATGTCTGGTTAGCCTTGAAAAGGGAGAATTTATCGATTTTCAAACGATTTCTTGAAAAAAACATACACTAGCGAAAGTTGACCACGTATTAGAAAAACTTCCCCAAGTCAGGGTATAGAGATTCTTTGGAGTTATGAATCACCGAGATATTTTTACTCGTTTTAAAGTCACTAAAAATTAACTTGCTATTTCTATTTATTTGTTGTCTGTCTGAACACGAAAAGTGGTCATAACTTTTGAACCGTAAAAAATAGCACCCATGTCTCAGAGGTAAAATGATTGGAAATGATATCTCCCATGCTGTTCAGTTTGTGATTCATATTTCCCGGGACGGGACGCCCGCTATAGTAACATTTAATTAAACATTTAGTTTTATTGGTTTTAGACTTCTTCTGCATTAATTTACATTTTTTTTTTGTTTAACAGTGATGTCATAGTATGGTCGATCGTGCCGCCTGGCTCCACGGACGCAAGACACGTACGCAACGCTGGCTTCCCGGCTTTCGGCTTCTCTCCAATGCCGAATACAGAACTGCTCCTGCATTCGGTTAACGAACGTCTACCTGTGTCAACCTTCTTGAAGGGCATCGATATCTATGAGAAGATCATTTACAACCTCGCTAACATTCCTGGGTCTAAAACTGCCGTAGATGCGAGTGCGTACCTGTATGTTACTGCTGTATAATTACGGGTAGTTCAACACCGGATTCACCAAATAAACAGGAAACGTTTGCGCAGTCGCCAGCGTAGATTTTTAACAACTTTTTTTTTTTTACTGAGCTATTTTAAATAATTATTACGATTAACGGTTTGTGATAACTATAGATACCTACATGCTACTAATTTATTATTACCTACTAACATTCTTGAACTAAATAATTATGCATATTTCTACAATTATAGATTAAGCTCTAATGTACATAAAGTGAATTTCTTATTTCTCAAATAAAATCGTAGTATTTTGTTTTGTATAATACCTACACCAAAAGTAAACTAGTCTAGGTACTATCAATTGTGAACAGTAAAAAAGGTTTATCCATTTACTTTGTGATTTGATTGCCAGTATATAATTCATATATCACAATATCACCACATAGTTGTGGTCTCGTAGCTACCGATTTTTCCGATTTTTTACCGTTTTTCCCACGTTTTTATCGAAATCTGGGGGCACGGCAGTGCCCCCGCCAAGACGAGCCAAGCGAAGCGCAAGGGCACTACCTACCTTTTCTCGAAGTGTTTCGTCGTTTTTTTGAACCCTCAAGTTGGTTTCCGATGTACCACATAGTTCATATTCTCAGAATATGATGCCATCAATAGTCTTATTAAGCATAAAAAGTCTCAATAGAATAGCTATAATACTTTAGATTTTATTGATATCTAAAATACACGGATTTCGTCACTGATTCACTGAAACACTGACACACTGATGATCATCAAAATGTTTGGCTACTTCCTGAAGTGCTAGGGAGCTGAAATTCGGTATGTAATCTAAGTTTAGTATACAACCAACAAAAAAATTCACAAACCTATAACTTTCGCCCCCCATCCCCTAAAATGGGGGGTTGAAGTGTATATGAGACCTTAAAATGTTAGGGTACTTCCTGATGTGCTAGAAAGCCGAAATTTGGTATGTAGTATACAAAAACACATCCCCCATCTCCCAAAATTGAGGGGGGGGGGGGGGGGGGAACTTGCCATGTATGTATGTTTGTTCGGCTGAAATCTTTGAACTCAATTTTTAAATAGAATTATTTTCAACCGATTGAGCTGAAATTCTGTATACACGTTTAGTTGGATTACAATGCACGATTAGGTATGTGACGTCATCCTAAATCCAATATGGCGGACCATCTAAGATGGCAGAATAGTTGTTTTTAATGTATTTCTACAATAGGGATATCAAATGAAAGGGCTGGTTGGGAGAAACTCGAAAAATGATGTGACGTCATTACAAATCCAATATGGCGGACCATCTATGATGGCGGATTAGTTATATTTAATGCACTTCTACAATCAAATCAAATGAAAGGGCTCGTTGAGAGCAACTCGAAGAATAATGTGACGTCATTCTAAATCCAAGATGGCGGAATAGTTATTTTTAATGCACTTCTACATTATGGGTATCAAATGAAAGGGCTCTTTGAGAGCAACTTCAAAAATAATGTGAGGTCATTATAAATTTCAATATGGCGGACCATCTAAGATGGCGGAATAGTTATTTTTAATGCCCTTCTACAATATGGGTATCAAATGAAAAGGCTCGTGGAAAGCAACTCAAAAAATAATGTGACGTCATTACAAATCCAATATGGCGGACCATCTAGGACTGCGGAATAGTTATTTTTAATGCACTTCTATAATATGGGTATCAAATGAAAAGGTTTGTTGAGATCAACTAGAAGAATAATGTGCTGTCATTGTAAATCCAAGATGGCGTAATAATTATTTTTAATGCACTTCTACAATGTGGATATCAAATGAAAGGCCTCATTGAGAGCCACTCGATGAATAATGTGACGTCATTCTAAATCCAAGATGGCGGAATAGTTATTTTTAATGCACTTCTGCAATATGGGTATCAAATGAGAGTGCTCTTAAAGAGAAACTCGAAAAATAATTTGACGTCATAAATCCAAGATGCTAGCAACTTACAAAAAGAACTGAAATCCCACCAAAAACATTTCATGTAAAGTGTTGCCAAAACGAGCACATAAGGTTTGCCCTACAAAAAAGATATCAGATCTTATGTAGAACCAAGCTTCTGAATCTACACGGCCTAACTCTACCAACTCTAACTTCACAAATTCTACACATTAGCAAAAATGTATGGCTTGGCTGTTTCGTTACTTACTTCAGAAACTAAATATTAGCATCACCTCCACGACGGTAGCGAAACGGTGAAGCCATACATTTTTGCTAATGTGTAGAATTTGTGAAGTTAGAGTTGGTAGAGTTAGGCGAAGTTAGAGTTAGTAGGGCAAACCTTATGTGCTCGTTTTGGCAACACTTTACATGAAATGTTTTTGGTGGGATACCTTTTTATGGAAAAGTCTTTCGATATATCAATTTTACATTTTTGGACTTTAGCTTTCTGTCGAATCTATAGCAGGTTCGAGCCCAATTTATGTACCTACGCGAGTATATTAGACACTCGTTTCTTTATAAATACCTATGTGCAGACATTTGTGGGCATGGCGCGTTCACCGCGCTACCGAACGTGGCATTATGAGAGATTGTGAGTGAGCAATTAGGTACAAAGGCGGCACAAAGATCACTTCGCCTGGAAAAGATAACAATCCTTTGTATTTTCGGTCAGCAACAGTAACTTTAGAGCCAATAAGGATCGAGTTCAAATGACGGTTTAAATTTTCGCATAGACAACAAATATCTGTATTATTTACGAGTTCTTGGAGAACAATTTATTAGAGCGCGGCATTTTTTTTAATCATAGCATCCTCTTGTTTGAATTTACAAACTTCGACTTTTGCATTTTATAACAGAATTAGAGCATAATAATATGTATTACAAAGAGATATTTATAGGTGTATAGTCGTGCCATGCCACATTTCAATATGTAAGAAAAACCAATTCGATAAATTACTATGTAAGAACTCGTTTAGCGTTCAAGAGCTAGTAGTGTCGTGCAATTGGTAATCCATAGCATTTAAAAAACTTTTTATTCCTCTTATAATATTTTCCTGTTTATATCTGTGTGTGTACATAAATAAATAAATACATACATTAATTAAAACCGTTATAGGCCCAGACAGTGGTACAGTGGAACTTTTTGCACTATGCTACGCTCGTTCTACTGCGTTTTAAGTGATCGTACATCCAGCACAGTTCTGTTTCCTCGTTTGCAGCTAAATCTTTAAACCAACAATCGCCACTTCACAGTAATGGGTGCCTTCCCACCCGTACGTGCCGCAACATTTTTAAAAGGACTTTTTCGCGAGCCGCCGCCGTTTTCTGTTTGCGAAGCACCGCGCGTCGTCGCTCCGCCACGGATTTCGCAATTGTCACGCTTTTAGCGAACAAATGAATTCTCACCAATGATCGGGATTCGCTGTGTAAACCGTTTAGCGCACGAATGATGATTCTGTTTCTTTGTTTTTTTTTTTCTTTTTTTTGTAATCTTTTATGAGGGTGAATGAAAAGTTAAATAGCTTTATTTAGATAATATACAAATCACACACCATTTGCCCTCGAACAAAATCTATTTTGCTAATTGCTCACTGGTAGTTCTGTTTCACTGTAAATTATATCTTTCACTGCTAATACTTGGTTTATTTGAAGTGTAGGCCAGATCATCCACTTAGACTGGAAGCCGACCCTAATATATTTAGGAAAAGCTTAGGCAAATGATGATGATGATTTTAAGTCTTAAATATAACACAGTAATACTAAGATGAATCATCACACCGCCCTTTATCACAATAATATTAATAATTACTGCGGTTCACAATATTATTATCAAATAGAGGTATAACGTTTTATAATTATGAATGTTATATGAGGGTGGACCGCTGGGGGCGCAGCGGCGTTAATTGAAATGAATTGTCGCGACTGGGTGTAGCCGGCACATCGGGCACATAAATCAGAGCGCCTCGGGCCACCAGCTAAGTGCCTGCTACGAGCTACGAGCGCTACGGCGTAGCAACCGATAGACATGGCGCGTAGCCATACTTCGCAATTAAATAGTATTTTTTGTGTTGGTCTTTTTTGATACGGTATAGGATTTTATTACAACTCATTTTTAGCTTAGAGAAAAGACTTGTATTATTTTAGTTTAAAATTTAATAATATGATATGTTTTTAATGAATGGGTCAATGTTTTTTTTTCAAGTGGGTTATAATTGCTTGAGCCCTCTAATGTTCGATTTAACTGATTCGAACCGGCTGTAGATACCGAAGACAGACAGCTAGTTTGTCTGTTCTTGTTTTTTTTTCCGCACACTAGGAATTTCTCCTGTATCGTGACGTTTACAAACAAAGAAACTCACATACCCAAACACCCAGACCCGAAATAACTTCTTGTAGGTCTTACAAATATAAATTCCGTGCGGTTATTGACCATGCGACACGCTGCGCAGCAATCCAATCGTTTATTTCAGAACATTAGATAATTTCGGAGTCCGGAGTTCAGCCCTACATTACTTTTCACGTATTTGTGACGTAAAGTGGAACTTTGACGTTAATTTGATGAAAAAAATTAGTTCCTCGTTCATATACTGTAAGAAGCGCTTTCCAATTTTCCATAAAATAAACACAGTAAATACTTTAAAACGCTGTAAATCAAACACAGAAATCTTGTGATAAGGCCTTAGAAGTCGGTACTCCAATTAATCCATACCGGTTTGACGGAAACTGAACCTTTAACAAAATTAGGTCAAACTACCACGTCTACAGCTTCTAACGCCATCATTAGAGCACGACGCTCTTGGAGACATCGCGAGACGAATTAATTCAGCCAAACGCTGTGAACGCTCGAACGGGCGCGATTTTTAGTGGTAGTGCTCATTTGTCACCACCACCAGCCACCTACTGGCATTAGTGGCACGATGGCGGCGCCTCCCGACACAGGTGCGTACCATCGCACCGCTAAAAGCACCACACAGATGCGTAATACACACGCTACGTTGTTTATGGACTGGGTTTCTTGAAATAAATACAACTTGATACCGTGCATGCGGGCGGCGAGTAATGGGCGACTCGCTATCCGACCATGGACCATACCCGGGTCGACAGCGCGTTGTGTTCCACGCGCGCCTCAAAGAGTGTCAGCTGTGTCAGCGAAATAAATAAAAAATAAAATAAATTATAACGGGGCCCCTCTTTAGAGGGCCTAAGCCTACCGGGATCGCGGGGCTCACGAATTACCGTGACCCCGGAACGTAAAGAGCTATTGATGGACACCGTGGTTTTTAGTCAGTACGAGTCTGATAGTCCCTACCGCTCTGCCCTGGGTGGGACGACTTATTTGATGATTTTATCACGACTATGATTTTACAGACTCGTACTGACTAAAATCCACAGTGTTCCTTCAATAGCCCTTTACTATCCATGGTCACCTACCTGTTTACCTGTTTACTTCCGCGAGCATCGGAAGGTGGCCTTTAATTAAAAAAAGTCTGACAGTCAAGTCAGACAGGAAGTGAGTAGTCTTTAGTCATTATTTCTCCTGCCGTTGTCCCATTCTATTTGGTATCAGCAATACAGTTTTTCTTCTATAATTTTCTGTTCTTCTTTTTCTTTCCTGTGTTTTTTTCCTTACGCAATTCACCCGTAGTCTTACATTTTTACATGTTTTGAATCATTCGTAGTAAAATGGACATGACTTACACTATATATGCCTTTTTCTATCGGGGAAACCTTCAAAATGCTACCGGTTTTTGGGGATAAGAGTGTGCGATTTTTAAATCACTAAAACCACCCCGATGATCACCATCAGCACATGGGAGGAAGCCCCGCTTACACCATAAATGCCTTACAAAAAACCTTATTTTTACCTACCTACCTTCACCCTGTTCATAAATATTCACATCCAAATACCTTCGTACATCCACCACACCCCTTAATGACGCTCAGTGAAGTGTGAGAGTGTCTTGATGTCGAATGAGTTGTCGTTTTACAACTGACAGATCATCTACGTTTAGCGACAGAACACGACATAATGGCGAGTGGAGTGCGAAGATTCGGTAATCAGCTCGTTTAGAACACGTTGTCATCGCAACGGGTTATGTGTGTCTGATTACCTAGAGTGGTTAATATAATTCTTGTTACGCTGATGTTGCTCGCGTACGTCCGTTGCGCGTAAGAATTAACGTTGTGTTCTAAATAGCATTAAAAGTGCGTCAGCAGTGCGTACCTACTACGTAGATACGTTGTTTCTCACTAAAATATGACCGAGCGGAACCCCACCGAAATCGTGTGCAAAGGCAACAACGTGACATCAGTCTTGCGTTTGCTGAGATCCTGATTACTTCCAACGCGCGTCGTCAGCGCATAAAAAAAAGACGTGTTGTGCAAAGGCTCTAAATTGTATTTGGAATTTGTTACAATTTCCTGTATCTTGTAGGGTATTCCGTATTTGGACTCTAAGGTCCGTTATGCGTGAGGTGGGAAGGTTGGCTAACCCAGCTCCTTCCAGAAGCTCAGAAGTCGCCTGGAACGTTCACAGGCTTCTTGGAGCGAACTCGGAGTGCGGGTTTTGCACCCGTTGATCAGCAACACCCTCGCATTCTAGTATTACGTGGATTTTCGTTTCATCCCCCTGCACAGCGGGCTGTCTGTCGCGTTGATGGTGAACAGATGTTTATTGATTAGTCAGTGACCGGCGAGCATATTACCCACCACAACTCGTAGATTCATTCGTTGGAGACTTCTGCTTGACAGTCACGGTGTTAGTGCAGTCTATAGTCACCGCCAAATAAGCCTGGAATAAAGGTCATTGATCCTAATAATGCATCGTTCCAATTTCAAAATAAAATATAAGGTCAAGATCGCCACGATACGTTGCTTTTGGTCGTTCTAACATTTTCTTTACATTTTTTTCGAATGGTTTTGAAACATTGCAATATATTGGTACACCGGGGGTCAACGTATTTTATTCCACACTTATCTGGCGGAAACTATAGTAGGCTATAGAATATCTCATCAAGGCGATGTGCATTCCTTCTTCTTTAGGCTGGTGATAGTTCGCAAGTATGGTAATGTAGGTTTCCGATGCAATCAGATGCAGATGAATATCAGTATTACCCTTGCTTATCCGACTTCTACAACCAATAATTACCCCGTAGTAAGAAGATGTGGGTTATTCTGAACTAAAATAAAATGATTCCCACCAATAATTTTTCGCAGTTGTATGTACTTGTACGGTATTTTATTCTCTACATTTACAGAATTGATGTTTGGCGACTTCTTATGAAGTAGATAAAGTAGTAAAAAAAGCTCGCTAAAGTTAAGCAGTAAGTAAGCTAGTAAAATTAATGTTAATGATTTATGTTCGGCGTGGCGGTCTACAGGGGATGCCTATGTTCTGTACTCTGCAGTGAAAGTCTTCCCTCTGATGACGATGATGATGAAGGTAGTAAAATCTAAAGTTGAAGGGATATCGATCAACATTTCAACGCTTAGATATAAAACGACACTGCATACTAAAATGAACTCTATCACCAATCACAAGCTTGTTAAAGCTTCATAAAGAATAAATAACAAAATGACAAACATTTACCCAGTTTGCACTGTTGATCGAACTTAAAAGGGGCGACGTTTGACAATGAAATGGTCACGCGTACATAATTCAGTTTTAAAATTTTCAAGTAGGTACTTTTAAAACCGTGTGGAGAGTGGAGACACTCACCCCTTTCATATTATTTTTATCACGGTTGCATATGTTTTCTATTTTAAAATTAACAATCGTCATAATAAAATCCACAAAGGAATTAAGCACTTCTGGACCTCAAGTGTTTATGAAATATTTTTTTTAAATGCTTATTAAATGTGAAATCACTGTGGGAGTTTTATGGGAGAGTGGCCGTGAGAAAAAAAAATGTTTCATACGTAACACCATTGCAGGCCAAACAGGTAACAAAGCATGGGACGTAAAGGGTTATTGAAGGAACACCGTGGATTTTATTCAGTACTAGCTGTGCCTGCGGCTTCGTTCTCGTGGATTTCGGAACTCAACAATGTATTTTTTTTTTTTAACAAAGGATTTTTTCACTAAGTTTTAGCCTAAGTTACTCCTTATTATATCTGCTACCTGCCAGAAGAAGTCCCGTCAAAATCAGACCAGCCATTTCAGAGATTAGCCATTACAAACAGATAGACAGAAAGACACTGAAATTGTAAAAAATGTTATTTTGGTGTATGTACCGTATAAAAAACGGTTATTTCAATATTGCAAACAGACACTCCAATTTTTTTATTTATATGTATAGAATAGATGTATACAACATTATTTTTAGTATATGCGAAACCTGAATAGTTTGTTCAGAATCAGTTACTGATTCGATTCCAATAATTTTTACACCATGTTACATTTTTTTTTCAAAAATATTTTAATAAAATTTTATTACCAGTTAATTACAATACAATCACCGTACGGTTAGGTACCTATTGCCAAACTAATATCACGAGTGTATAACACAGGAAACGCGGTTTACGCGGGTGTACCGCGAAATGAGCATGTTTTTGAACGGAAAACCAGGTAATATACAAGCTTATAACTTTGTGATTTTTTATGATACGAATTTAAAATTTTGTACATAGATTATTTACACAAAAACATTGGACAGGTGTATCGGGTTTCGCATAAACAAAAAATAATGTTGTAGATAAGTCTGACAGTCCCTTCTGCTCCACCCTGGGCTCCGAGGACTCATTCGATGATCGTACCACACAAAAAAAAGTATCGCCAGTTATTGTAATTGTTGGCGAGCCTATGGCCATCAACCGGGCCCAAATGCAGACTACTATTGGAAATTCCAGAACCTAATAACACGTTGTTCAAACCCAGGACCTCTGGCTCAACAATTCCTGCCGGGGTAGCGGGACTACCGAATTAACGTGACCACGGAACGTAAAGTGCTATTGAAGGACACCTTGGATTTTAGTCAGTACGAGTCTGACAGTCCCTCCTGCCCTGCCCTGCGAGATGTGCGTGTGAACTGAGGGACCAAACTCGAATTCGCAAAATAAAAATCGTAGGATTTAGTGGTAGACCAAAAACAATTGTAGAACAAATCTGGGAATTTGTAAACAAATATATTAAATTTTTTTTTATAATCCTATTTATATTTCTGAAATAATATGTACACAGGTAACTAAAACTAGATATAAAAATAAATAAAACTAAAATTATATTTACAACTAAACTAAAACTAAAACCAAAATCCTAAGTAAAAAAAAAACAAAAACACTAAAAGGCAGGGACACTTAGGCGTCAAAGTACTCCTCCGCTATTAAAATTAAAAGAATTTGTAAAGATATTTACTGAATAACAGATCACATGGCATCAAAGGTAAAAAATATACAGCGTGTTTGGTCCATCGTGTGCTAAATTGAAATGGTCGATAGAAGGGGTCATCTGCTATCCTTTTAGACCCCTTAACAACCCTCATGCCCTGTGGATTTTTTTTAATCGACTTCTTAATTTGTAAAGATATTTACTGAATAACAGATCACAAGGCATCAAAGGTAAAAAATATATGTAGGTATAACGATTCAATTGTCGTCCCTCAATCCACACCAGAAAGATAAATGTTTTAGTGAATATTACCTAGTAATTCTTTCTTTTTCTACTTAAAGTTTTAGTAAGAGTCTTAAAACATTTTTGTTAAAAAGAAATGGAAAAAAATATCTACGCAATTTGAAGATAGTGAATCTCAATCCATAAAACTCAATCCTCACCTCTACTGACATAAGTGCATGTATTACCTGCTAGACGAGAGGATTATCAGAAAGTCTAGTGTACTCAACTTTTAGTAAAAAGTCTCTACTAAATATGCATTAGCTTAACCGTGGTAGTCCCCGAGAGCCACGCGTATTTTTTCTTCTAAACATACACTCTACTGGATTTCTACAATATTTCGAATTACATGAACTGGGAAAAATCTACAGTAGCAAAAAAAAAAAAAGAACTAACGAAAAATAAATGCGCGGCCATAATTGCCGGTTGCATATCCCTGGATTACTGGTACTTGAGTGCTCGACTGCTCGTGCGGCCGTTTAGTGCGAGCGAGCGCGTGCGGCCACGGCGGGATCGCAGGTCGCGTCGCTGGTCGCACGCCCGTCGCACGCCGGTCGCAGGGATTACGCCGACGGCTGCGCTAAAACAACATGGTGCTTGTAATCGCAGGGATTCACCTACAAGATATAAGGGGCGCTTTTTGTGTTGTACTCTGCATTATTAGCTGGACTACAGAAGAAGTGGATTAGATTTGAGTGTTTTTATTGCGCTTTTGTCTTTAGATTTTGTTTTTGCGGTTTTCAAAAACAGACTATTCCACATTGGGCATTGGCACATTGGCGCTTTAACGGTATGTGATGGAATGGCACCTGATGTATAGCACATGTAATAGCACATTCGGCATTATTAATACTTTTGCCACTCAGGTGCCATTCAGCAGGTGCACAATGTGAAATACCTCCAAAAAACCGCGTCATCATCTGCCTAGCCTTTTCCCAACTATATTGGTTTCGGCTTCCAGTCGAACCAGATGCAGCTGGATACTTATCAGTATTTTACATGGACCGACTGCCTGTCGGACTTCCACAACCCAGTAACTGGACAACCGGCAATACGATACCCCATGTTAAGACTGGTTGTCAGACTTTACAGCTTCTGACTAACAGTAACGACTGTCAAAGATCTACAAATGACAGCCGGGACCATCGGCTTTACGTGCTTTCCGAGGCACGGAGGAAACTCGCTATGATAGATGGTCACCCATCTACAGACCAACCTCGGCAAGCACGGCTTAACCCGGAAGATCGGCCTGTGCCGCTGTAATTATATTTGCCACGTGCTCCTCATCAAAAACCTGAAACCGCACTGGGTAGAATATACCAGTATTCTGCTTAGTGAGGTTTTTTGGATGGCACTTGGATTTTTATGAGAGACAACACATAACATCACGCTTGGTTTCCCCAATAGGTTAAGCAGAGGTGTCCCTAATAGAACACTCACATTTCGCCATTTATTGTTTAAGTCCCTTTAATAGGGGGCGAGCGTATTGCTATCAAGGCACAAATTCAGATTCCCATAAAAAAGCCTAGCAAACATTTTGCTCGACCCGCGAATCGAACTCGGGATATTATGCTCAGTAGCACCAGAGAGAGTCAAAGAGTTTTAAATACTGTTTTAAAGTTGTTAATTTAATTTTATAAATTAGCTGGCTGTTTGAGTACGTGAGTTTATAATATGTATGTTTAAATGCACAAAGATACAGGAAAAAATCCTAGTATACCTAAGCAAAGTTTAAAAACTGAAGACATTCCATGAAAGGCAACTTTTATTATACTCCCTTTCGGTGATACATTTAAATATAAACGTGCTTACAAAAATGCCTCTCGATAAACAAAAAGTTGAGACCTTTAAATAAATCGAGTGACCAAACAACAGGCCAAAGTCCGACTAAAAACACCGAAACACGCATTCCCCTAAACTTATATCTAACTAACGTGTGTAGCACAAACAGAAAATGTACAATCAAATAAAACGCCGCACGTCTCAGACGTCTTTCTTAGATGTTAGCATCGTTCATTAGACAAGCATCCTTGTCGTATTCAAGTGATCACGTGGCCACTTCGCTTCGTAGCTCGGTTCACATCAAAAGCTGCATGGCCCGCCCTCCGGCCGCGAGCCGCGCTCTGATTGGTCCGCGCTGCCGCCCAGGCAATTAAGCTGCCTCGCTCACCCCGTGATCTAACTTGACATTTTAATGTTTACCGTACTGATAGTTCGTGAAAGAAAATTGTTTGTGTTCATTTTGTTTCTTGGACTTTGTAAGTAATGTTTTGTTTATATAAATATTTAAGTATTCTAGTTTTAGGTATAGATCGACGTTTTTCTGAAAATCTTCATATTTATGACTCTGGAAGTTATAGGGTGGGAATCTCGAAGTCTTTAAATCTTTCATTGTTGATAGCATTTTAAAATAATTTGTATAACAGAATCTTAAATTATACTTATAGTAATTAAAACTCTTCAGAAAACAATATATTTTTTGCTTGTAAACATCGCGTAAACAACGCTTTACTTTATCACGTAACGCATCCATTATGTTCGTACGTAATTCAGTCAGATACGTAGCGACCGCTGCCCTGACAATGTAGCCTGTGGACCGGGACACAAGATGGGATCACACCTATCTCGCTCACACAGGACTTTTCTATATGTTGCTGTCCCACTCAGGGGGTGGGACTCAATGTAATCAGGGGATGACGTGACTCGCGATCTCCGCAGCGGCTTCAAAGATCACAATTATCGGAGCAGTCTGCCGAAAGCCGCGACTGGGTGGTGAAGTCATCCAGATAAGTCATTAAAAGTTTCGTACATAATTATATGTACTCTAGTCATACTCATGAATTTTTTTAGACGACGAATGTTTAAATTCTGACCGTGTTTTGTTAAATCTGACTTTCGACTTAAAAAGTTTTCAGTGAATATTTTTAAAAATATGTTTTTATGTAAAAGCAGTGGTGTTAGTTTTATTTGAGGCTCAGAGACAACAGCCGCGCTGTCTGCCTTCTGGGAGCGACAACGGGCGCCAGTCGTGGCAGTCCGTAGGATGGGAACAGGTCAGCTGATTTGTTTTTTATTTTGTTCATTTCAACGATCTGTCATTGTTTGTTGTGATCTACTATTACAGTAGATTGACGCATAATAAATTAGTTTTGTGAATATCCACTAACATGATCCTGGGAGTAGCAAATCAATTTATTTTTATAGGTGACATTCATAAGAAGTTTCCTTGTAAGATTTTTCACATACACTTATCATAAATATTTTTTTATGAGAAACAAAGTGTTCAAGTTCATGTCAGAGTTGTGTTAAAAAGCAAAGCCTCATGGATGATAGACAAAGAGTGACTGAGAAAATATGACATTTGTCCCGTGAATAATAGTAATATTAAAACTAAGAATAATCATAAAATTAAAATATAAGCTGCTCTGTGATACATACTAAATAGACGATAAAAGCTAATAAGTCTACCTATTTGAAAGAGATAGCGTTCTGCTTGTTACCTACTTTGTAAACTTATACTCTGTCCTAAAACACGTAATTTTTATAATATAAAAATAAATCGCTGAATTGTTGCTAAGCGCAAATCTCGAGAACAGCTGAACCGATTTCGTTTATCTTTTTTTTTAATATTCCTTGAAGTACGAGGATGCGGGTTCTTACGGAGAGAAAAAAATTAAAAATTGCCTGGCAAGGCAAAAAAGGCTTAAATCAAACACTTTTCTATATTCCCGTACAAAAGATTCGTAATAAATGACAATACCTAAACGTCAATTTGATACCATAAAGTTTAAGTGTTAGTGAAGGCAAAACAATGAGTGACGTCAGTTATAGGCGGTAGGTAAGAAGTTTGCCGGGCCAGCTATTCGGAACTCCGAATAATATACTTATTAGACTTTTGTTGACGAAAATAAATGATGTGATTGTTGAATTCTATATGCAACGATGCAAAGTATCTGAATTCCAAAGCCTTTTTTTATAACCAATTAAATATTTCTAGAGCAAAAACTTAACTTATTATTTTTTTCAATAAAATTGTGATCTAGATATAATTATCTGAGGAGGCTAAAAAGTACTTAGAAACATTAAGGCGGCGCTAGTCGCGAGCTCGAACTCACTGGCATGCATGGTCAAAAACCATGATATTTCACCTGAAATCGAGCCATATTGTTCATGTGTGCGCGAGCGTCATCCCCCCGTGGAGAAAACAGGGGAAAACATTATTCAGTGAGATGCACGATCATTCAGAGCAAAAGGCGCGCGTGAAAAAATACGAAAAAGCCTTTGGAAGAAGGGGTTTTATGAAAAAACCATTGCACCAATTAATTTGCTGTGTCGGTACGGACTTCGTTTTGGAAATTTGATGCTTCTTTAGCTTCTAATTTACACCCAAAGTTGTGTTAAAATTAGCAAAAAAAACGAATCTTTAGAA
Source organism: Agrotis clavis (assembly GCA_954870645.1). Taxonomy (NCBI): domain Eukaryota; kingdom Metazoa; phylum Arthropoda; class Insecta; order Lepidoptera; family Noctuidae; genus Agrotis; species Agrotis clavis. Next base: position 14,742,237 of record OX940922.1, read on the forward strand.
GCTCGTAACTTTTTAATGGTTTCATATTTTACAATTCTGCTTCCGTACAGACAAAATTTATAATGAGACAAAACGATATGTTTAACTTTGGATGTACCTTGTCAAATAGTGGAGTAAAACCCCAACGAAGTTTCTATGGAAAAAATGTTGACTTGTTTCGCGAAATCGTAATGTAACACTAAAATCAATCTAAACTGACATTAGATTCTTCCAGTTATGTCACATTTTATGATCCATAGTGCATGTGAATCTATATCGTTGTTTGTTAGTACTTTTCTAATCACTAGAACTTTAACATCTAATTCTAATTAAAAAAGGATTCGAGCATAATTATCGGAATAGCCTGAATATAACGAGTCAATAAAGTACAATGTATCAGAGATTGTTACTCAACAGTTACCAAATGAAAGAAAGAAAGAAAGAAAATTATTTTATTCTTTTACAGAAATGCATGCAAATTAGACAAATTAAAAAGTTAACTTAATCTAAACATTAAAAATAGACATAACATAATAGCAAAGACAAAATTCGACAGCTGCATGCCATGACTGTAAAAAGAAAGGTGACCACTCAGCTTAATGCTGTGCTGTGAGAGACCCACAGCACAGCGCTGGTTTTCAGTGGTCACCCGAAGAAGAAGAAGAAGAAAAGGAAAGAAGAAACAAGAAAATGCTGGTTTAATAAATAGTCTATATAAGAACAATAAGTTATAGGTAAACTTTAAAACAACAAACTTGAAATTATGCCTAAGCATATAAAATAAGTACATTACCTACTTTTAAAAAGCCAGTTAGGTTCCTAAAACAACTAAATATAAGTACATTTATATTTATTATTAGTTAACAATTCTTTGTTCGAAACCAAAATCATATCAAAACCTATTTGTCAAACGAGACTGTATCAAGTCTCTGGCAGTAATAAGCTTAACATTAAACAATACAACATGTAGACACAGACACATCGTGTGTTTAGTCCATTGTTCATAGTTAGATCTTGAGAGATCAGTGAATCGGACCAAACCTTCCTTACAAATGTAACTTAGGGACGAACCCAAAACTTGGACCGCGCTCCCCTACCCGATTCTTGTACAAAGGGTGCATGTAACTTAATCTAATCACTTAACGCCTAACTTATTACCGTTGTTTGAGTTTAATTAAGTATTTTACTTGTGTTTATCAAGTCTTTGTCGAGAAGTAAATATAAGTAATCAAGATTTCACGTTGTGATTTGCTTTACTGTGACAAGCATGTATTGTCGCAATTAAGAACTAGACGAGTGACTTCAGAGGCTTTTTAGGAAAGTAATTTTTAGTAACATATAAAGCTTAAAAAATAAATCTTGCAGGAACCAATTTTTCTTATTTAATTATTGCACCTTTCTGGTTGTCCGACGGAGAGTTGCCCGCATCTTTAAAGAAGTAACTTTAGTTTCTTTGATCAATACATTCTCAAAATCTGTTATTTTGACTTGCTAGAACAATGTTTATCAAAGTGTGTTTAGCGAACGCCTAGAAGGTAGCAAAGACGGAGGTCACGGAGCGTTCCCCGTAACCTACTTACAGAAGCAAGGAAGCTTAGCAAAGAAGCTTAGCGAAGCATCAGTTAAAAAATCAAAGTGTATCAAAATACCTATTAAGAAAATGAATTGAAGAATAAAAAATAACAACATAAAAAAAAACCTCTGGGCGGTCCATTGCCGCGCTGACCTGATACTCTCATTTGTTCCATTTTCCACTGGACAACAAGCCATTCAATACCGTCGTTGCCTCTCCGGGATACGTGCATGACCAAAGAACTGAAATATATAATTTTTCTTATTGCACGGTGATGCAGAGACAAACATAGTAGATGTTTGTCTCTGCATCACCCCAAGGTAGACTGGTTGTAAATGCCTACGGCATTAAGTCCGCCGTTGTACATTGTTGTGTATAAAGTTTAATAAAATAAATAAAATAGGTAAATATCCGAGCCTGGACTAAAGCCGATATAGACTGCTTGATGCCAAGTTCTTAGATAATACATTGGTTCAGAGCGACTGTTTATTCTTTTTGGTTTCTCTAATTAAGCGTCCGGGCCTCGGCTGCGAACAGGAATTTGAGGAACACCAGTCCCCGTATAAACTTGGGTTTCATGGCTTAGGTGATATTCCGAATCGCTCACACAGTCTATCCATGACAGACCTTGTAATAGCCATGCGTGGTGATTTGAAATTGGAGCTCCTATTAGGAAGGTCCTACATGGTCTAGTCATACCGAGTGTTACACCGGTCGTTGGGAGACGTAGTTGAGATTTGCTCAGCATGTGCCCGCCTCGTCTTCACGGAGGTGCCGCATATCACTTCCAGCGGCAATCCCTCGCGTCCTGACTAAGGTCAGGCCATGTAACATACGGAGCGAGTGCTAGATGGAACATTAGGTCATTCTTAGATTTTGATTGTTTTATGTTTAAAAAAAAAATGGTGCCCCCTCTGAGAGTTACAAAACGTCATTAAGACTAGACAATCTAAATCTAAGCACACATAATAATTTTAAAAACTAAAAACAGTAAAAAAGACAGACAACAAACATCAATCATAAATATATTAATCTACTTAGGTATAGCCGCGTAAACATCACGAGGGCAACGATTAAGTATATTCATTTGATCGGCATTAGCAAGTGTGGCGTTTCACACGACTATCGTAATTTGTCGCGCGTTATTTAGAGTTCAGTGCGCGGAACCGCACGCATCACTGCATCGGTAGGCACACACGGGGACACGGGTAGATAGGTGAATGTGCAGCTTTTCATCAGATGTGGGTTATTTTGATGTTTTGTCTGTTTTGAACAGACTTTAGATTTAAATATTTATTTTAACTTAATATTTTTATTATAGATTTTTGGAAAGAAACGGAATACAACGTCACTAAAATTTTTAACAATGTAATGAAATACTTATTTTGACCTCGCTAAAAGCCGGACAGACGTCAGTGAATTTAGCCGGACATTTAGGTGAAAAGACCGCACACCTTTAACTTTTTGTCCTAATATAACGACCAATTTTTTAAACTAAAGGAAGGTTCGGTTCAACTAAACGGTTCCTCTCGCCGTGAAAAGATGAAAGCAAACGCGGCTAGTGCTAGTTACTCGCTTGTGCTAGCCATATAAGGTGAGGTGGGCGGAGAGGAAACCAAATCATGACTATCTAATATAAAAAATATGAAACTAAAAAGCCTAATAAAAGCCGGACAGGCCGGACACAGTCTAATTTGGCCGGATACGCAATCAAAAAGCCTGACCGTGTCCGGCTTTATCCGGAAACCTGGCAACGCTACTCGCTGTGATAGCTTAGTTTGTTAAGTCTCAATCACATGAAAAAATGTTTAGACTTTAGATCGTTGAAGAACAAAATATTTGTTTTACTCTAAAGATGAAACGCAAGTCAGTTCAGTATTGGGAAAAACCATTTTGTTGATAACTACTGCTGCTGCAGCTTTAACAAAAGAAGAATAGTTTTAATGATGGAAATTATGATGAAATTGTGTTGGAGCACAAATGATAACGGAGTAGCATCACTGCATCGACAGAAACACACGAATAGGTAGTTAAATACGCAGCTTTTCATTAATAGAGTGAATTGGTTTGTCTGTACTTTGAGTCATAAAAAAAAACTTCCGAACTTTTATTGACACAAAACAGTGCATTAATTTCGGAGGAAATTATTCTGAACTGGCATATTTCTTGAAGTACAAAGTCATCAACATCAGAATATTAATGTTCCCATTGCTGGGACACAGGCCTCCTCTCTGTGAGAGGGAGTCACAATCCACCACGCAGGCCCTGTGCGGGTTGGTGGACGTCACATGTCTTTGATTTTGTTTGTTTGAATGATTAGGACATGCCGGTTTCCTCACGATGTTTTCCTTCACCGTTTTGAGAGCAGTGGTGATAATAGTAGATTACGCACCAAGGGAATAAAGCAGTGCCTTACGTCACGGGCGTATTGAATCCCGAAGCGACACTAAGGATTCTGGGGGTGAACCTCCGGAGCGCAGCGAGGAGGTTCAAGTGTTAATAATTAAGATAAGAATCCTTAGTGTAGCGAGGGATTTAAGTTAGCCCAAGACATAGGCAGCTTTATTCCTGAGGTGAGTACTCTGCTTTTCACACCACTTGCGAGGAAATAAATTCGAATTTCGAAATTTGATGTGGTACGACAACCTTCGAACGTGAGCATGCTGTGGTGCCCACCTCAGCAAGCGATCAGCTGTTGCAGTGGGGACTGCCGGGGGGCAGCCGCCGCTGCTTCAATTCCTTCGTTCAAAGTTTTCATACTATGTTTTGTTTGAGGTTCCAAATTCAAATCACATTATTCCCACGGGAATAATGAAATTCAGTACAATATTATTCCCCGGTTTGAGTGTGGGGAACAATGACTTGCTTTACGGCCGGTTTGCATGACATATAATGTAACATTTACGAGCAAGTGGTGTGAAAAATAAATTACACAAAGTAATGCGCTTAGCTGGGCTCAAACCAACGACCAAAAACTTGAAGTCGGGGCCGATACCACTGGGCCACTGTATGCCAAGTAAGTATACCACTACTTAATTAAAGTTAAAATAAAGAATCATTCTAAAATCAAAAAATATCATAATTTTCTTTCCATAAAAAGCTTTTGTAAGCGCGCAAAAAAAGGGGATAATTACGACACTTCGCGGCTTTCCTTAGAGGCTCGAAAGACGAAGTAAAGTCGTCTAAGTCCGTTTTAAGGAAAAATAAAAGAGCCTTCTTTGAAAAGGATTCGCGGCATTAACACGCCGCTGGCCGATTGTAACACCGAATTGAATTATTCGGATGTAGCATTTAGTCGGCATTCATTATAAACACTTCGTTTTTACTTAATTATTTAGTTTGTAGTATTAAGTTTATAAATTCTGTATGTTTATAAATTCTGTAGTATAGGCCTTTTCTTCTCGTGGTAAAATCATCAAATTAGTCCTCCCACCCAGGACAGGGCGGGATGGACTGTCAGACTCGTACTGACTAAAATCCACGGTGTCCTTCAATAGCCCTTTACGTTCCGGGGTCATGGTAATGAGGTAAGTCCCGCGACCCCGGGTAGTATAGGCCTAAACACTAAATATAGTGCAAACTAGAGAATAGACTATGAATTACGAGTTTTAATAAACACATTACCCTCTTTGCGTCACACAGTGAAATTATGAAAAATAACATAATATTATAATATCTCTTCATCGCTATCAAGAAATGTTTGTAATGCAGTTGCTATGCTTTCGATTGAATTAAACTATCACTCATGATCTACATTTAAATAAAAAATCTTTTATATTGTTACGACGATGTCAGCTTTTTTTCAATAGGCAAATGAAGTAAAAACCAACTAGTTTGCTTGTGACGTTTTGCTAATTATTTGAAAAGTGTCATAATATCTTCGTCAATTTAGTATTACGTAACAAAAGAAAAAAATACGTGCCATAATTATTTTGATAAATCCAACATTCGATTTTTTCAGTCTAACCTATGCGGTCCTACTGAAAACACTATCAACTTATATTATTAAAATAGTAAGGTACTTCGGTGTAACAGTAGGCTCTGCTTCGCGTTAAGGAAAAGGGGGCGAAGGGGAAGGCTTCTGTAAACGGAACAAAAACACCAACGTTATTAGCGAGATTGGTGTAATCTGACTAATCTATTTTGGGAAAGGGGAGCTCTGAGGTGCCGACAAGTATCAGTTCATGAATAAACACTTCTTTCACAATAAATAATAGCTTATATTGCTAAAGGAAATCTGAAAGGCAATATTCTTCTTCTTTGACCTATGATACAATACAACTTTTGAGGTGGCAATTGCGGAACATTCAAGAAATTTTCTAGCCTAGCGTATTATAATTTGACATAGAAAAGCCCTTTTTTTACGTTTTTTAGACAACTAATCTTGAAATGTTGATAGACAGAGATTCTACTGCTCGGTTCGTAGACGCGCTGTCTACGCCGTAGTCGCGCTGTCTACGGCGTGGACGCGTTGTCTACGGCGTAGGCAGAGTCTACGGCGTAGCTGTTGTATAATAAGCTATTTTACTGAAAAAAATTAATTGGTCCGAAAGTTAGATTATCAAAAAATAATTGACCCGTATTTTTTCTTTTGTTACGCAAACTAAAATTGACGAAAATACAACGCTTCTAAAAATCACAAAACGTCACGCGGCCGGTACAATTTTACAGGCATTATGACGTTTATATGATCATTATGACGGCATTAAGCCCCCACTCCTGAATTTTGAAGCTTTTTGTCTTTGTCAATATTCATTGATGTAAAAAAACATAAGATACGAGTCCATTTTTTTTCATAAACTGACAGACTAAACAGCCTTTCAATTTTTAATGCAGCGAAATACCCTCATAAGTATAATTGTTTCTTTGTAAATATTAAATATTTGTAGAACTAGTTTGAATTTGGGCAATGAGTAAAATAGTGACACTGATAGTTCAATAACGTAAAAACAGCAACAAAATGCTAGTTATTCTATGCAAAAGCTTTTTTTGTATTGTTTTTGTACTCATTTATTGTATTGATCGAGTGATCTCAAACCAGATTTTTTTTTGTTAATCTTAAAAACCTGTATTTTAAGATTATTCCGAACCTGACCCGAAATCTTAAACCGGTTGCGCACAGAAATGACAATGTCTTTTCTTTTTTATTAAACAACACAAGAGTCTAAGTAATAATTTGTCAACATATTATATCTTTCTTTTGTTTCCGAATTGTGTTGAAAATAATGAAATTAGATGTAATGGTACAGATACACATGCTTTCAACTAGCATGCTAAAGCACGAGAGCATGCTACTTTTAAGCAAATGCTTCTTAGTAGCATGTGTATCGAAACCATTTGCTAATAATGAGCATGGTAATTTAAAAGTAAACTATAAGCATGCTCATAAGCATGCTCTTTTAGCATGCTAGTTTAAAGCATGTGTAATGTGTATCAGTACCTTAATGTCTAAAATGTCTATCGCGTTGCTATCAGGCAGTATGCACCACCCAACGAATTGATACAGTAAAGAATTAATACATTGGGCATTCAACATTATTAGGTATTGTTGATGTACTTTCTCCGGTGTTCTCCTCTGTGGAAGCACCCACACATTTTGGACAAACTATCCGATTTGGTGGTCTCGGCGTCCGCAAAACTAGTGTGAGTTTGTCCTTGTCCACAGCACTGAAACCTTAACCAGGAAGATTTTAAGTTTCTCCCTGGTTTACTCTGAAGTGCCGTGATTGACCGATGCGGAAAACGCCTGGAGAATGATTTGCCCGGATTCAGATCGACCCGTGAACCGATTTTCCCAGAAGACAAGACAACCTGTAACCCTTAGATTAAAAAATGTCCAGATTGATAGTAGGGCACTGAGAATTGAAGCCAAAAACACGGGGGATAAATGTACCGCGTCTGTCGATCCATACGTCAGTCGCCTAGGAACGATCCCCGCGACAAACTCCGTCACGAGTCCGTGTTGTGATATTTTAAAAATGAAAGTTTTTGCTGTAAAATGGTTTATAATTACGTTCCAAAAAAAGGAATATGCCATAATTTATCATTTCATTATGTTAGCATTCAATTTCAGTATGCATTTCATTTTAAATACTTAAACAAAGAAGTGAACAATTTGACACTGTGACGGACGCCATAACTGTTGAGTGTTGCCATGGGCATAATTTTTTTTACCCAGTATTCTGTAACTATAATGACTTAAAAAAAAGAAACGGGTTATGAAAAAAGAGTTTTATTCTCTTAAACGATTTTTTTTTTATAAGTGTAACCGCGTTAGCTAAATTACTGAATTCAGAACGCTCTGTACATTGTCTCAAAGTCTCAGTTAGACTCAAATTAGAACTCAGAGTCAGATTAAGAGTCGGACTCAGACTAAAAGTCAGACTCGTCGGGGTCAAATACAGAGTCAGACTGGGTGAGACTCAGTCAGACTCGTTAAGACTCGGTCAAAATCGGCCAGAATTCGTCAGACTCGGTCAGACTTGGTCAGATTCGGTCAGATTCTGTCAGACTCGGTCGGACTCTGTCAGACTCGGTCAGACTTTGTCAAACACTGTCAGACTCAGTCAGACTCGGTCAGACACTGTCAGACTCGGTCAGACTCAACCGTAATGATAAAAATCATGTCATTACTGTTGTTGATGACATATTTTGCGCTTAACGTAAAATACTGAAAATCTCCCACATTTTAAGGGTAATCTCCGCCACTGGTATTACACGCAAATTGCACACAAATGCAAATCCGATACGTAATACACTCCGGAGCGGGGCGCTCACTCACACATTTATAAAAAACTCGCTTCACTTAAGCCTCTTGTACACGGGTAGAGTATGCGGTAGAGTCAACTAGCACACTAATCTACCAGTTCCAAGTACTCTACCAGTTTTAGTAGAGTAACTGTCTACACGTAAATTTACATTTTGACCTCTTAACCGTTACTACGACTCAATGAGCTGTATGTCAATTGTTTAACTATTGTGTCTGGTTTATATACACATGATAGTATAATAGAAGTAAGACATCATGAACGTCACTCAAGGAAACTTAACTGATTTGTTATTGAAGGAGGTAACAAAGACTCTCGAAGAGGAACAAAATAGGAAAAAAAGAGAATTTGGACGAGAGATTGGATTTTAAGAAGAGATGCCCGAGGGGCTTCAGCACTACTTTTGAAAGAGTTGGCTGAAGAGGATGTTAATTAATATAAATTATATTATTTTTGTCTTTATAATCACGATGGCTTATATCCCAGATATTCGGAAACTCCCCGTAACGCTCCACTAGCTTTATAGTTTCTGAATCAGTCCACTTCATGTTATTTATTTGCATAAATAACTACCAAAATAAAAACTTAGCAAACAACATAAACAATGACACGTGCGTGCTGTAAACAAGTCTGAACTTGCTACTCTACTAACCATTTACATGGGTCGACTAGGCGGTAAAGTGTACGGTAGAGTAGAGTGGACACCGGGGTGGGGGAAGGAAAGTGGTAGAGTAGCTTGCCCCCGGTGCTAGCTGCTCTACTCTACCAAATTTTAGTACTCTACTCTACCAATGCTGTCTACATCAGTATAGTTAGTGGGATAGTTAGTAGGTACTCTACCGCGCTACTCTACCGAATACTCTACCCGTGTACAAGAGGCTTTATAGCGTTTCGTTTTGTTTCGAACACGGAATCTGGACATTCTTTAATCTAAGCTGTAACCATACATTGCTGTGTTATAAAAAAATAGTGACCGACCGAAATTTCGGTTTCGGTTTCGGTTTCGGCCTTAGTTTCGGTTTCGGCCAAGATATAGCCGAAACTTTCGGCACCGCCGAAACTCAAGTATTCGTGCATTTTCGTGCCTCGTTCGGTTAAATTCGTAGCTAACATGTGCTTGCTCGCCGGGCTCAGTTCGAATAGATTTTGGCCCAGTAAAAGTTAAATAGCATAGAAAAATAGCAAATTCATAAAAATCGGCTATTTCCATTAGTTTGCCGTATACAATTACTTCCCAGAATTTAATCCTTATTAGCAACATTATCGAATTGTGTGGTCATTAATACAGGGTGTGATTGGTTTTCCAAAATTTCGATAAAAATTTAGCAGTTTCGATTCCTGGCCAGGATTATTGATTTTTCTAACTTTTAGTTATCGTCAAAATCGGTGTATAGACTCATTCAACGTTTTTCGATATTCCTCATAGTTAAGTATATGTATATATAGCCATCTAGGCCCAGTTGAAAAATTCACCCTGTATATAAATGTTAATTTTTCTAATGAGTTATACTTACATAAAAAAAACAGTAAATTTTAGAAAATGATCGGAATTTTAAATGTGTTAAAAAGTTTCGGTTTCGGCTGAAAAATCAGTTTCGGTCGGACACTATAAAAAATGATGAACTAATATTTTGTTTACAGGCGATCGTCTTCTCGACATCCCCTGCAATGTCTGCGGGGATAGGAGTTCTGGCAAACATTATGGCATCTACAGTTGCGACGGTAAGAAACACAATTAATTGGAGACCTGAGTATTTGGTATCAATTTCAGATACCAACTTAACTTCAAAAACCAAAACATCAACAATGTAAATATCAGCACCACTTAATCAACAGTAAATTTTTTCATTATGTTTAACAGATTAAGTACTATTAGCTTGAAAATATAAACGGTTCGAAATGTCAACACGTCAGATGAGCAACGAATGTGAATTACATTTATTCGCAATATCATTATGTTCAATATATCAACATTTTAGATGAACCATGACTCTGAATCATATTAATTTACTATAATTATAAAATTAGTGGTTTTTTCTTTGAATTGTAGGTACCCAAAAAATAATGAACGAATGATAAGTTGGTCAACTATCAATTTCGAAAGACATAATTATTTCGTCTAAAGAAAAAGTCAATGTTGTCATGGGATGCACACTTTACGTTGTAAATCAATGTTATTCGGATTCGTGGGTCATTTAAATTTTAAAGTGTTGATTGACAAATATTTTAATTTATTTTCCTTCAGTGTGGTACCCATATGGTGGAAGATATATTTTTACGCAACAAACAGTCATATAGTAACAAGAAAACCCTTTTAGGTAGAAGAAAAATACCCATAAATAAGACAATAACAGTGTTAGGGCATTTCTACGGACACGGTGATTTTTGCTCAATTCCGTGGGCAATTTTTTTTTTCACATTATGACTAATTGTATATCACCAAAATAAAATGCATTTTTTTTTAAACAAAATGTTGCTAATTTGCCAGTAATTGCTCCAGTAGTTTATGAAATAATTGTTGAGTGCCATGGAATTGAGAAATGTGACCACAGAATTTAGAATTACACATATTCTACTTAACCGGGAAAGGCAAATTCAATTAAAAAAAAACATTCAGAAACATATTTTAGCAGTTTTTGGTGTTTTAGTTATGTAAGTTTATATTGAGTCTACCTTGAGAGAGATTCCTTGAGTTATCATGCTTAGTTAACTAACTTTTAGTCTAATCATTTAAATGAGCATTTTTATTAAACTTATATGGTAAAATGTATTTTATTAAGCATTTTCGTTAAACCTATGAATTACAAACAAGAGACATGAAGTATAGACGTCAAATCAGTTTTATTAATTATGAAACCGCAGGAAGTAATAGACATAATCGAAGTTTTCGGGTGTATATTAGTCAGGTCAATTTTTTACTCAAAAGTTACTGAATGTATTTTAATGAAACTTTGCAGCAATATAGTTTATACATCAGAATAAAATATAGGCTATCATTATACGATCTTACGAGGCTCGAGTAGCTAGTCGCGGTAGTATTAGCTAAAATCAGATCTTGCAATTGCAACGTCAACTCTAGATACTTTACCTTTTATACAACATTATAGACACATAATGTATGGCGTAAACTACTTTACCATGACAAATTGTGAAGCAAGTGACTTTAAATCTCATATAAACCGAGATTAGTTACATGAGTAAACCATCGTTCTCAATTCCGTGGACACCAGGACACAAAATTGAAGGCCACGGAATTGAAAAAATATCGTACTAATCAAAATAACTTATTACTGTTACGACTTCAAACAAATTAAATGAAACAACCATGCTGGTGTCTAGTTAAACTGCAGTCTAGGGAAACAAAACATGTTTAAAAATAAAACATTCAGAAGATATCTTTGACACGGTATTAAGAAAAGACCCCGAACTAAAGACACGGAAACAGGTTCTCACCTTCGAAAATCGAAAAAAACAGCAGCACACCACACATGCACTCACATAGCCTGCTCGGGAGCACCTGACAGTTTACAAGAATCGGATGGTGATGTCCAGTTCGCGGGTATTTAGTATCGTAATCAAGTGTTTTTTGTATGACACGGAAATGACTCATTAGACTGGGACAAATCTTTACGCATCCACAAATATAACAAAATAAGCAATTACAGGTTTATTTATTGTCAATGTCTCTTGGTTAGCTATCTATATACCCAAGAATATCAAAAGTTTGCTTGAAATTCAGCTCCATTAATAAATATAAAATATTTTACACTCGATTTCGGAAAAGGGACAGGTCAAAATCAGTGAAATTACACCCGTTTTTTCACTTCAGATTTTTTTTTAGGAAAATTAAGAAGTAGTATGGAATTTATGTTATGCTCTCCAGTTCGGATATAAATTGGGACGTACGCTTAAAAATTTTGGGATGTGTATGTAACTTCTAACCATGTTTTTTTTAAAGGACAAAAAAATGCCCTCTTCGTAGAAATGCCCGTTACAAGGATCTTTCGACTCAAATGACGTTGACAGTGGGTAGCAATCTACTGTCAACTTCATTTGCTTAAGATTTGTCAAATCGTTATGGATTTCTGTGATTTCTTTACACTTCTGCGTTAGTTCGAATGTAGACAAATATTAATATACAACAGTTAATAGGTTAAAAATAGTGTTACCCTACTGTTTTCAAAGGTCAATCTTGCAAAAGGTTAGGATAGTTGAGTTGTTAAAAATTTAGAAATTTTATAAAAAGACGGCTGTTTATAAGCTATTGCATAGCTTTTATCGCGGTCTCTGAGCGCAGCGACCAAATCAAGAAATTCCGTGACGAAAATAAACCTAACCGAAAATAACCTAACTCCGCATCGTCTTTAAACGTCGTTTCAGTTCGGCAGACTTGCAAAAGCTTTACCGCGGCAGTCCCTGAGTGCCACACGTATTTTTTTTGTTGTAGTTACAATACTTTTTAAAAGAATATTATAGGTACCTATTATTAGATTTTAACCCTATAAATTTACCTACCATGTTTATTACACGTTCTGAGTTTCCGAAAAATAATAATGTCAACAGCATTTTGACGGCATAAAACGTAAAAACTCACTTTAAAAGAGGTTCCATACCTACACACTAATAAAAGTGCAGGCCGGAATTGGTTGAAATAAAATAGGAACGCCATTTATTGGAAAAAGAAACATTATTAAAAATAAAAGCTAATGGCATTTTAGTATTATTTTGACTTTTTATGGCCAGTTTTTTTTCCTGAGTCTTCTAGTTTAAGTTGAAAAAGGTTTTAATTCAAATCATTTTCACAGAGAGGATTAATGAAATATAGATTAAATTGAGTACTAGTAATCAATTTATTAGCCTTACATTGTTGTCGTAATAATGACCTTTTTTTTTAGCGTGGTAAAATCATCAAATGAGTCCTCCCCTCCCACCCCGGGCAGGGCGGGAGGGACTCGTACTGACTAAAATCCAGTCCTTCAATAGCCCTTTATGTTCCGGGGTTACGGTAATGAGATAAGTCCCGCGACCCCGGCAGGCTTTGGCCCTCTGAGAGGGGGCCCCGTCATTTTTCTGACGCTCTTTGAGGCGCGCGTGGAACACAACGCGCCGTCGACCCGGGCATGGTCCATGGTCGGACAGCGAGTTGCCCTTTACTCGCCGCCCGCATGTCCGCGCCTACGGTGGCCGGAGATCGTCTTGCGACGTCTGTCGCCGTGGGCGTCCACCACCGCGGGTGGGGTGGAGGGAGGACATTGTCCTCCCCCTCACGCGGCCCGCCTCCTCCTCCTCCGAGCATGACTGCTTCGCAGAAGGAGGCGACCGCTTCCGGGTGCGAGAGGTCTCCGCCTATCGCCGCTGTGAGGACACGTCGGTGCTCTGCCCAAGCGGGGCAGTCTTTCACCGCATGCTCTACTGTGTCCTCCGGGCGTTCTTTGCAGTTGTGACACCCAGGCGTTTCCTCCTTTCTCATCAGACACAGGTACCTCCCGAAACTTCCGTGTCCGGTGAGGACCTGCGTCATGCGGTATTAGGTCAGGACGCCGTGACGCCTATCCAACCACTCCTCAAAGAGGGGCATAATAATGACCTAGGGTAAAACTACGTAAAACGCCCTAGTTAACAAAACGCCACGAAATTCTAGCATCAAACTTACTGCTCGAAGCCACACGCGAGAGTGGCCACTGTTGGCGAATAATATAGCCGAGGTCGAGGGCCATAATTATATGTTTTATGCCAACAGTGACCACACTCTCGTATGGTTGCGAGCAGTAAGTTTGAATGCTATAATGACGGGGCGTTTTGTCAACTAGGGCGTATTACCTATCTAGTTTTACCTTATATCACTAGGGGGGAATTTAACTACTTTTATTGTTCTGCTCTTAGATTTTAAGCATAAACCTTCTCAGAATTATTCGCTTTAATATTATATTCCAGCAGCTTACCCGTTTCAGCTGGAACGAAACTTATCCGATAACAGCACTGATATTTTCACAGGTTGTTCCGGATTCTTCAAGAGGTCGATCCATCGCAACCGCGTGTACACGTGCAAGGCAGGCGGCGAGATGAAGGGTCGGTGTCCGGTGGACAAGACGCACAGGAACCAATGTCGTGCCTGTCGCCTCGCCAAGTGCTTCCAGGCCAACATGAACAAAGATGGTAAGTGAAATTTTGTAGAAGATATTTTGTTTCTAGTTGTTTTCAACTTATAATAATTTACGGGTTGTTGTACATTTGCCACAAAGTTAATAACCACAGTTTTTTAAACTTCATACATTGAAAGATAATTCGCTACAGCTAGATTTTGTTATTGTAAAATTGCCACATATTATGTCTTTATTTCACATAATTATTACTGAAGACGGCGTCACCAACACCTCCGTGATCCTGTTCTCCTAGTACTTTCTGTTCAGATTCCACATTGTGTCCTCTTTTTCTGTAGTTTTGTACTGAATTTTATTATTCGTTCAACTATCTGAGCGGCAAAAAGAAATGTGGCGAATTTACACTAAACAAAATCCAAAAAACAAAAACTGTGGCTAATTTACACATACTTTTTTTCGTGGCGAATTAACTTTGTGGCAACAACCCTAATTTACGAGATAGCAACAGTCATTCAATTCACTAAATCAACATCGAAGTCATTTCATTGACTTTACGTTCGCAAATACTGACTAATTTTCTGCTGATAGTACTAACTCATGGCTAAAAAGCTATGTTATGTAGTTCTACAAACAACAAAATAACAAACACATATCCTTAACCAACAATATCCGTTCCAACATTGTTGCGGCACGAAAATTAGCTTCCGAATCGAAATACCCTTTTCTATGCTTATAAAGTAATTCTGGTGTCTGTCATTAATAAATATCTGCGCCACCACTCATAGCCCGTGGAAAATTCTTGATACTTTCATAATGCAATTTGATGCCGCGTCAAAAGGACTTCAGTCGTGGCGCGTACTCTACCGTTAGATTTGATTTATAATGTCAAACCGATATCGTCTAGTCGTTTCATGCGTTACGTGCAAGCATAAGTATGGATGTACCACATCGGTGCCGCAAACGGGATAAGTCTTGTAACAACCATATTTACGAAACATCGAAGCATAGTAAACTCTACGTTTAAACGTGCAACACACACCTTATACAAATTGAAAACACACATGTAACAATGGCTATCCTGACAATAGCCTCTCTTATTTTGCTACCTAGTAGCAGTAGCTATTCGTGTGCTATCATTCGACACATAACGTCCATCATGTACGCAGCAGGTTGTTTTGTCCACTGTCCATTCGCTCAAATATTGAGTGAAATATAGCGTTTGCCGGCGGCCAGTTCAATTTCCACAGTAGTTTCCGATGCTATCTGTCATTACTTCACCTCTATGTACTCCATATTGTGTTGGGTGTTGCGATGTCAGCCTTTGTTTCCTTTATTTATAGCGATTGGGAATGGAATATTGTTATTGTATACCTATTGGAACTAAATGAATGAATGTGAATACTTTACGAAGTAGGTTAGACAAGGGTTATAATTATGTTCAGGCTTACCTGACAAACTTTTTTTTCAGTCATACAAGCCTAATTAAAAGGCTTGTTTTAAAAAAAATGTTTTGTGATTTGTAAATTGAGGTTGACGGTTTAGAACTTTAGAGCATAAAAAATAATATCGTAAATAAGTGAAAATAGCCAAAAAGAAGCCTGTTGTAGTCTCACTATTATAAAGTGTAAAAATCCAAAGTTGCGATTTAAATCTAAAATCTGTTATATCGCGCGTTAGCTGCGCTTGTAACTTAAATATCACTACAATTACTAATTCCTTCCCATTGTATTGCACCTCCGAGTAATATATATGACTCGATCTAAATCTAAATTCTCTCTAAGTAAAATCTTGTGAATAATTGAATATTCATAGAGTCCCATGTCGCCCGCAAGTCGGGCTCCTCTTGCCATGTGACGAAGCCTTTTAGTATCTATTCTATATACAGATACTCGTAGATACATCTTATCTTCTGTAGGGTTGACAAAGCACTGATCTGTACGATTAGCTAAAAAATTACTCACGGAGTCTTTTCAGCTTATGGAAAGTATGGTTGTAAAAAACATGTAGTAAATAAATAGCTTCAATATATTTGTTAAATTTGTACATGTATGTGTTGTATAGTGCGTCGAAATTGAAATGCCAAATGTTAATCAACAACCGCCATCAAGTTGCTACACATACTCTTTAAGCTCTACGAGTAGATATCTATCTATGCCTACATAGACGCATACACTAAAACAGGGAGGAGCTCGTGGCTAAATAGTTACAGCCGCACAGGCCGATCTTCTGGGTTAAGCCGCGCTTGCCAAGGTTGGTCTGTGGATGGGTGACCATCTGTCATAGCGAGTTTCCTCCGTGCCTCGGAAAGCACGTAAAGCCGTTGATCCCGGCTGTCATTTGTAGATCTTTGACAGTCGTTACTGTTAGTCAGAAGCTCATAAGTCTGACACCCAGTCTTACCTGTCGGTACCTATCGTAATTCCCAGTTACTGGGTTATGTTATGAAGGTCTGATAGGCAGTCGCTCTATGTAAAATACTGATATTCAGCTGAATCTCGTTCGACTGGAAGCCGACCCCAATATAGTTGGGAAAAGGCTATGCAGATGATGATACACTAAAACGAGCATCTCACAATGGACGTTACTGATTTACAGTTAATATTATAGAATTACTAGCTGAACCCGCAAACGTTGTTTTGCCATATAAATTTAAATTTTTAAAATAGATAGTAGCCGATTCTCAGAACTCCTGAATATGCATACAAAATTTCATAAAAATCAGTCTTGCCGTTTCAGAGGAGTATGGTAACTAACACTGTGACACGAGAATTTTATATATTAGAGAGATAGATGATTGGATAATAATCACTAGAGATTCATAGAGCAGAGGCAAAGATAAGACATATAGGAGAAGCTACAAATAACATAGATCGCATCATGAAATAATTAAATAAATGAAAAAGTTAGCCCAAATATATTTTTATTGATAACTATCTTTTGACAAATGAAATGGCACTGTTCCATACCCAGCCAAATATAAGATTAGAAAGCACTAATCAGTACATAGTATTTAGTAGGTAGTAGCCCTGTGGTAGGTAGCAGCGGCACTGCGGTGGCGCCGCAGGTGCTCCGTCGCTAATTTATTCACGAGCATCACTTTGTGCCGCCGCGGCCCGGATTACCTTTATATGTTTACTCGCTCGCGTAATTATACGCCCTCACGAAACTTACCCGCCGACGCGAGTTCCGTTGGTGGAACGCTGCCGTATTTAAGTACATACCTGATGCTGTGATATAGATAGGTACTGCATATTAATAACTTTGTATTTTGCTGCTGTTATGAAGCGGTTTGTAGCTCTTATATCGTCTAAGCGGTATCACGATTAACTTACGTTCAAGTCTGCGCAGCTTGGTTAATTTCAAAAGATAATTAAATCCTTATCTAATGAATCACTTCTAAGGTGTTTTAGTATATGACGGGGCCCCCCTCTAGAGGGCCAAACCCTACCGGGGTCGCGGGACTTATCTCATTACCGTGACCCCGGAACATAAAGGGCTATTGAAGGACGCCGTGGATTTAAGTCAGTACAAGTCTGACAGTCCCTCCCGCCCTGCCCGGGGTGGGAGGACTCATTTGATGATTTTACCAAGCTTAAAAATAAAAAACCGGCCAAGTGCGTGTCGGGCCACGCACAGTGTAGGGTTCCGTAGTTGCCCATCAAAATACTTATGCAAACAAACTAAACTGATTCGCTGAATTTAATAAAAAAAAAGAATTTTCAAAATCGGTCCAGGCGTCTTTGAGAAATCGGGGAAAATACATAAAAAAAGATTACGACGAATTGAGAACCTCCTCCATTTTTTGAAGTTAGTTAAAAATAGTTGACAATAAAAACCTACCTATCACCAAAACATACCCACCTATTATAGCTGTAAAAATAAAGTTGACAAACTTACATTTGCAGTCGAAGCACATGTTCTCCGATACATTTTGTTTAGGAAAATATGTTATCCAAGTACGTTTTATAAGTTGGTCGACTATTACTCGTAAACTTGTAAAGCCTACTTAGTCGTGATAATTTTCTTTTAAACTTCGTTATATGTGCTACTATTGTGATTTTTTTCTCACCCCCAAACATAACCGTTTAGCTGGTAGAGGGGGGGGACACTCGAGTCCAGCAAAAATTAGCACTTTAAAGCTTAATATTTCAAAGACGAATCTATTTATCAAAAAATTGGTAATGGAAACTGTCAATATTTTTTAAAGACCTATTTAATGATACCCCACACTAAGGGGTACGCGACAAAAAAAAAAAACATCTTCTTTATTTTAGCACTTTTTTGGCACAACAAATCCGTATATTTACACCAAATTACAGCTCTCTAGTACTGTGCGTCTCTGAGCTAAACTGCGGACAGACGGACGGACGGACGGACGGACGGACATGGCGAAACTATAAGGGTTCCTTGTTGACTACGGAACCCTAAAAAGGTGTTTTAGTATGAATCCGGCGTAGTAACAACTTAAAAGTCTGCTGTGGAACTACGCACACACATTAGCGAAGAAAATTTGCTACGCCGTAGCAACGTCTACGAGTCATCATCCTAGAGGGTGCAAAATGGCCACTTTATCACCAACATAAGTAATATGAATTACGGTAAAATTGAATATTCGATTCTACTGCTCGAGCAAAAGATAGGAGATATAGAATAGTTTTATCGCAATGTTAAATATGATTCTGGTAAAGTGGCGTTTTTAGAATACCTGCTTAGATATTGAAAAGGATTACAAAATAATTTCTAAGGTGAGTCTGACGTAGCAACAACTTACATATTTCATGAGAAACAACATACCAACACGATGAATACTTGCTACGTCTCATAACAGTGCCTACGAGTAGTCTAGTCAGCTAATCGGCTTAAAGTTAAAGTATAGAAATAAACTGAGTACAATACAAAAGGTACTAGAAAGGATTAATCCGGTTGTTGACCCAGTCACTGACCAATAGTTCAGTATCACTATTTATTTATTAAAAGGCGAACCAACACCAGAGCTGGATCCCCAATTTATCTCTAACGATGAGAGACAGAACCGGATAGAACGGATGATTACTATTGTTTAAAAAAAAACGACTTGAAGCCCTGAGCAATCGCAGACAGCGGCATTATCAATTCATTGGTCGTGAGTTCGACTGCGTCGCTTCCCGGCCGCAACCGCAGAATAATGAATTAATTCCATTAATCAGTCAGGAGCAGCCTGCGTGCGTGGCTTACAGTTCACAGCTCACACAATTTGTTGAGCTGGTACTTTGTTTCAATTTAAATGAAGGTATAAAGTATAGGTCAAGTTTTCTTAGGTAAGGTTCGTATGACAAGAATTACGTATAACTTGGAAGTGTTACTTTCCACTAGTTGGCCTACCTGTCAGGAAAGAGTACGCAATTAATGATGTTGAAATAAAATAGACAGAATGTACTTTTAATATACAACCCCAAAACTGGAACACAATTCATTCGTAATTTTGTTTATCTATATATATAAAATTCAAAACTGACTGACTGATCTGACAACGCACAGCCTAAACCGCTGGGCGTAGAAACTTGAAATTTGGCATAAGCCCTCCTTATACCACGTAGGTGAGCACTAAGAACGGATTTTGCGAAATTCGGCCCCTAAGGGGTTGCTTTTGGGGTTGATAGTTTGTATGAAACTTCGCTACTACAGGTGCTAGGAATTCCAAATTTTGCATGGGGTGTCTTTTTAGAACGTAGATGCTTACTATGACGGGATTTTGCGAAATTCGACCCCTAAGGGGTTAGTTTTTGGGGTTGATAGTTTGTATGAAACTTTTTTAGTACAAGTGCTAGGCGTCTCAAATCTTGCATGGTGGTACTTTTTAAGATGCAAATGCTCACCAAGGTGGAAATTTTGAGAAATTCGACCCCTAAGGGGTTGTTTTTGGGGTTGATAGAATTAAGACTCAAATTTTTACATAGGGGTTCTTTTTTGGACGTAAGTAATACCTAACACGGGATTTTGCGAAATTCGATACCTAAGAGGTTGTTTTTGGGGTTGACAGTTTGTATGAAACTCTGTCAATATAAGTGCGAGGAGCCTCAAATTTTGCACCGGGTTCCTTTATAAGACTTAGATGGCGGGATTTTGCGAAATTCGACCCAAAAGGGGTTTGTTTTTGTGTTTGATAGTTTGTATGAAACTTTGTTACTACAAGTGCTAGGCGTCTCGAATTTTGCGAGGGGTTCTTTTTAAGACCTAAATGTTCACTAAGACGGTTTTGCGAAATTCGACCCCTAAGGGGTTAGTCTTTCGGGGTTGATTGTTTGTAGACTCAAATTTTGCATAGATATTTTTTTTTGGACGTAGTTGCGGGTGTTTTGTGAAAATAGACCCCAAGGGGTTGATTTAGGGGTTGATATTTTGTATGTAACTTTGTTTCTACAAATGCTAGGAGTAAGTATTAAACTTTGCAAGGTTGTTCTTTTATGACGTAAATGCACACCAAGGCATTATTTTCTGAAATTCTACCCCTAAAGGGCTGTTTATGGGGTTGACAGTTTGTATGAAACTTTGTTACTACAAATGCTAGGAGTTTCAGCATGGGGGTTGTTTTAGGACCTAGGTTCTCACTAAGACGGAATTTTACAAAATTCGACCCCTTAGGGGTTGTCTTTGGTGTTTGTAATTAGAGGACTCAACATTGCAGGGGTGTTCTATTTAGGATACAGGTTCTCACTAAGAGAGGATGATACGAAATTCGAAATCCCTAAAAATTTGTATTGGGGTTGATAGTTAGGAGTCTTAAATATTTAGGGTCTAGGTGTTACCTAAGACGGAATATTGCGGGTTGATAGAATTTTTGTTGAATATTGATTGAGAGTTTTTCAACAGTATCCCATATAGAGGGTGGCCGGGACTCGAAATTCACAAAGGCAAAGTTCGAAAATCACGCGGACGAAGTCGCGGGCGTAGTGCTAGTTACATAATATATTTACGGATACAGTGTTAGCCTTGTACTGTGATTCTGCTGAAATCTGATGCTATCACAGAAAAACGTAGATGATTATTTTAGAAGACCTTTGTTAGAAGTTACCCATGACTGTAATAGCGTAAAATTGCTTTAAAGTACAATTCCTATTGATTAAATACTTCAAAATAATAAAAATAAGTCCATCAAAATTTTCGGAAGAGCTAACACAAAAAGGTCACGTTTCTGTGGAAATAAATCATTAAGTTTGCCGAGTCCTGCAGCCAGGGAGCCAATCAGCTAACTTCAATATCGTCGGCAAACAGACCGAATCGATGTTAGCCAATGCGTCAACACACCCGGCTACCTTTGTGTCCCTAACTAGACGTTTGTACACGCAAATCCGATGTGATATGGGTGTCACTGTCAAATTCAATACAATTATCAATTCGTCGATTAATGACGAAAATGGTTCTTCAGGGTGAGGTTCTACTTAATTTAGAATACTTTTTCGGTAAATAATATGCTAAACTCAGTCGAAATAGAATTACAAATACTATTATAGGTCTTAAAGAGTCAGTCCTCATTTTTAACTGATTATAATGAAAAATTATAAAATAATATACACAGAATATGCATTTAGCCTGCGAAATGCGTGAAAACGTTTTACCGATTATTCCTTTTTACAAAAATAATTTACTTAAGTTCACCATAAACAATGTTCAGTATCGATCGTCTCTTTGAAGCGATCAAATAAACATAATCCCCAATTTAACTTCATAAAATTAATTTAAAATCGATCAGGCGCGAGCAAGCCAGGCGTTCGCTCCTCAAAGTTACCAATACTTTTTAATATTCGTTGAAAAAGTTAAAGGGTTGATATCTGAAAGCTTTTTCTTGGATGGCCTCTCGTGAAGTTAATCAGTTGTCATCAATTGAAAAGTTCGAATAACGAAAAATACTTCAAAAGTCTTTTTTACTTTTCCTTGGACCGATTTTCACATATTTGATAAGGTCTGCTTTGTTTTTTCATGTTATTTACTTGTTCATTCAACCATCAGCATCGCATCTATGCCTGATCCTCTACGGTCTATCCATGCCTGCATGTTGTTATCATCATCATCATCATTTTAGCTGCAGGACATCGTTCCACAGCTGAACATAGACCTCCGCTATATATTTCTAATAGGACCGGTTAGAAGCGGCTGGATGCAAGCCGCTTCCAACCGGTCCATTACATTATAATGGATTATATCTTTTATGAGTAAATATTTAAAAATTAAAAGCAATATTTGAATATCAATTACCATAAAAGCCTGTTATAATAAAAGCCGAGTGTCGCGAAGACGCGTCGCCTTCGGCGTCGGCTGCTACAAGGGGCAAACTTTTCAATTACCGCCATGTCGTGTTACCCCGCAGCGGGTTAAATTAATTCTCTCCACTTCACAAAAAGATTCACCTTACCCCAAACCACCCCTGTGAACCGACATCGGCCATCCTAACGTTTTTCGATTTTTCCCTGGATATATTCCAGAACCCGACCCGTAACATGCTGACGTTTCGCAATATTTATTTTTAATTTAACGGTTCGCGCGCTAGATTTTGATTCTACAACGAGCTTACCTTTTTGAAGTCCTTTTGTGTTAAAAAGAGAATTTAAATGGTTCGTAACGAATTGGAACGAACCTTACTGCCGTGTATTTTCTGCAAATGTTAAAACAAGGGCCAGTTTATAAAACATTAAGCAAATTAAATGATGGATTCAATTAATTTTATGAAATCTTTTCTACTGGTCAAGTGTTTATTTGGGAACCTTTATTAACATTAATTATTTTATTTCTCCCCCTACTCATTAATAAAAAGTATTGTGTACCCGACACACTAATATATTCAATGATCAGGTAATAGTCAAGCTTTGTTGTGTACTTAATATTCCTCTGCAAATGAATATTTATTGATGTATAAAAGCGTATGTTGCGTGTGGGGGCATCGAGAGCGTATCAAATGGAGTAGATCGGTGCTTCGGGAGCAGGGTTAAGGATCAGTAACACGTGTTCACAGTGCAGCGTGCAGCGTGACCACACCCGAGCAGACCCGAGGGGAGCCCGAACAAAGGGACGCCAATTGTACTATAATAGCTACTTCACTTGTGTTTGCGGATATTTATTACCTTTAATTACATTCTAAGTTCGCTTTTATACACTTTTGTATCGTTCTTTCGGACTAAGTGCTTTTGAAAAAATTGTGATGAACATATTTTATAACAAGTACTTCGATTTCAGTTAGATTTGTTTGATTAATTATTAGCTATACCTACTAAGACTTTGTTAAATCATATACATTTTAAATCATTCCTTAAAAAATGTAGGAATAGATTTTAACAATAGTTAGTTTAACTATATCAAACAAGTGGCCATAATCTCGTTGTTAAATAATGCTATAATTAACAACACCTGAATTAATATTTTTTTGTTCTGTGCCATTCATACGTATTTCCAGTATCATTTATGAATAACACTTGTTCTCCCAGGAATTCGAAAGCATCTATTGATTCGCTATCCTACAAAGGTCAGCCAGAATAAAGGTTTCGATCCGATTATGTGATTTATTCACCGCTTCCGTGTTTGTCTGCTGTCCTCCCGACCAACTAAAATATTGCCCATATTTTGACAGATCAAGTGATTCAACCCTCGCCCCGGCCCCGGGGTGAATCTCACCCGTCTAATTTCATTTTAATGTTGTGCGTGAACAAATTATTGCACTGTCATAGCGAATAAAACTAAAATGTTTAATGGGATAATCTGTTGCATCTGGTTTAGGGGTTATTTTTTGTTCACGTTTACGTGATTCTTAATTAATTTTCGCGTTGTACGGTGGGTGGGTTAATTGCATTACACAGGAATGGATTAGTCGAGGTTTATTGATGATTGTTTTTGTAGTTAAATTAAGTTTGGCTCATTCCGAATTGTTAGATATTTATTACCATTGCAATTTACCTGATTGAAAATGGTAACATGTTTGTAGATACATCGGGTAATATAGGTAGTACCCATGTTACATTTTTTTTGAAGCAATAGCGTAACATTAACCTTAGATACTTACTCAAATACGATCACGTTTTCAGCTGAGCTTTTATGAAATGGAAAAACTTTGCGTTCATCTGTAAACTTTATGCTGTACAAAACAAAGTTATTTATAGTGGTGAAATAAAGCGACGCGCTGCACTCCCAACTTGTTCAGTTCTGAAACAGACTCGACGTTCAGAAACCGCGGCGCGGTAACTTCGCGTCAACTTTATGAAGAGATACTGTTTTGTTGCTCCCTTAGCCTTCTATCAATACTTTATATTTATATGGTTCGGGTTAAAAGGTTTTGAATAATATAATATAATATAAATAATGTCTAATACTCTAAACCTTACATTAATTTTGTAATGTCATCTTTAACCTTAAGTAAACAGACTTGGTTGGTTTAGGCAAAGGAGATGGTCCAAAAATATATGGAGCCTGGGCCCACTCTATGTACACCATATGTAAAAATAGCTTCATAATACATAAACCGTTTTTAATTGTTAATTTTCTTTAATTTCACTTCGTTTAATTGCGCTTTTAAATTAACTTTGTCAAGGATAACAACACTCGACAAAAATCAAACATGGTGGATCTGACAGTAGTATGTTTATTTTGACAAATATTGACAATGACACTTGATTGACGTGTACATACCGTGATATAAATTGGTGTAAAAATCGAAAAAAAGAATTTTTGATCTCAAGAATCTTGGGTTTCGATAAAAATAATAGTAGCTACAGGATATTTTACTCGATTCCGGCAGAACTTATATCTTTTATCTCTTAATGCCAAGAAACGAAACGCAGGCGTGGACGTTATGTTTATCAACTCTTGCTGCTTCATTCTTCGGTGTTCGGTGCCTATTCAAAGTTCTCTTAACCACGATAATCCATTGGAGAGCAGTGACATGTGCAGTACTTACCCAACAACTCCAAGTTATTGTTATAGTAGCTAGTAGAGAGAGAGCGGCAGCACATCTTGCATCACCTATCTTTATTTCAGGGACAAGGGTCAATCGAAACGAAAGCTTGGACGTTATTTGTTTTTCAACACTGCCTTGCTGCTTCATTCTATAATGCCTATTCATTCATTCATTCTATTAATGAATGTATGTATCATTCTTAGGAAAGCAGTGTCACTGCAGTATCTGATAACTACAGGTTATTGTTAAATGTTAACTATTCCTATTACACAGTAACAGCTCACAGCTAGGAAGACCAAACATATTAATCCAATGAGCTGATAGACCCCCTTTCTGCGAGGGAATGCACATCATGTCAAACCATGCACTAACAATTTTTGAAACAAGCTATACATAATAACTATTATTAGTGATGTTAAAAGGATGTCAATTCAGCCATGAAGAATATTTTTAATAAAACAATTTGTTGAGACTTATGATTTATTTATTTTCTACATCATCTCTTCTATGTTCTCACGGTACCGAGCCCAACTGGAATACCACACAATCATCATAATGTGGGCACAGCAATTCATTGTCCATCGTCCTTTTTGCTATGTGCTACTGTTTTCATCTTTCTACATGCTGCCACCCAACAAGCATAGCAAACCATACCTCTTGGTGGAATCTGAATAAAACAAAAGAATATGATATACATATTGGCTATTCACATAATTATTTCATTCCAAAAGTTGGTAATTAAGTTGCTAATATTACCTCTTTTTTAATAACACTGTTTCTGCTATTACGGTCTGTTTAGGACCTTTATTGATGGAGGGGCTGTGTGTTTCGACACAAAACTGTTGGCACTACACACATGCATTCATAATTTTATAATGTAACTGGAGCTGGCATGAGTCCTTGTTGTTGTATTGTACTCTGAATGCACCCAAGAAGTAAAATATAGCAAGTAACCCTCGGGTACCTAAAACAAAAATAAATAAAGGTTTATTTGGATATCAATCATAAATAAATAATATTAATCAAGATTGGTTATTTTTATATCACCTTTACAGATCTGACCAAGGAAATGTTATAAGTGTGAAATGTGTGTAGATATGAATCTGTTACACACATTTCAAAACATTGATTGTATCAGTTCTTTTCCTTTCCGCAACAATGTTGTCTTGAATCATAATAAAAGAAACTTCTGCATTTGTGCTTGCTCTGTATGAATAAAAAAGTGTTTACCTGACGTGGAACAACAAATTGTTTCAGCAATAATAATCATTGCACTTCCGCTCCTTTGAAATAGAGTGAGTGCGCCTCACAAAACAATGATGTCCTACGCCCAACAGACACAAACATTGCTATCATGGCGATGCTGGTCAGTTCATGATCTCCTTGTGTACGAACATTTAGTTTAATGTTAGTTATTTAACATTTTGATACCAAAGCATTGTGGGCACATTATTTCATTTACATTAACCTAAAACAAACAAAAAATGGTTAAGTTAGACGACCCACTGACCTGTTTATCGATATAATGTGAATAAGACACAGGGGAAGAAAACAACACAGAAAAAATATTTGAACAAAAACATGGATATAAGACATACCTGAAACCGAACTTGTTATTGTAAAATAACACACGACAAAATCCGAATCACAGGCGATTTAAGGCCGTGGTCAAATAATAGTATACTGAATTGTACAAAAAAAATACAATCATTACTTACTCCGAAAAATATGAATAATTCTAACTCAAGAAAATCTTTAAATTCTTCAAACGTCACTGCATGGGACTGTCAAAGTTGTCAAACGTCATGATAGTAAACTTCAAATAGTACTGTCATGGCCGCCCTGAAATAGGGTTATCGTGCTAAAAAACAGTCCTAATTATTATTTTTTAACAGCTAAACCCGTCTTCAAATGATTTATTCAGTATTTTTATGAAATTCTCCTATTTTTTTCCTATTTATTGATATGGTGTACATAGACTGGGCCCAAAATGAAACATCTCCTTTTGTAGGTTGTACATCATCCTGTACTCGACATCCTTACTCAAAATTCAAATGTATGATATCATTGTATTGTAAATAAATTAATACATATTTTCTTTTTACTCTACAACGTACTTATTGACAGGTGTCATAGTACAAATAAAAGCAAAAGTGGGTGTGTAGGTACGAGCAAAACCCGTTGTCATCTCGACATTGTTGGACATCTATTATAAGAGGTGTTTGTCCGGGACCCGGGCGGACCCCACAGGGTGGAAGGTGAATAAAAACCTGGAAATTTCTCATATTTATGTCGGTGCACTCGAAAATATTCCCTGAGGTCGGTACTTGTAGCTGGCTGGCTTTAAAGAGATAAGTTCCCTGAGGCGGTTGCGGTAAGGAACAATTTCGCGCGCAGGTGTGCCGGAGCGTGGGACATCGCCCACCTGGTGTGCCCCCTCTGCCTCTTCGCTGCCCTCCGCCCTCTCTGGCTCGTTAATGATGATGTGCTCAGCCAGCAGACTATTTCACTTCTGAATACATCTTTCTCACTTTTGATACTCTGTCCCTGTCGAGCGGCTGGCCGCGCTCGCCCCATCCTCTTCGTTCGCCGTTCGCCTGGTCGCATCCACCTAGTCAATTCGGCAAACGCGTATCTACTTTGTGTCGGAAATGTAATGGAACAAATGCGGCTGGAATTAACGTCGGAACGAATGTCGGGACACGGGGTCGTTCTCTCGCAAGATATTTTCCACGCGATGATTTTGATGCGCAGCTATGAAGCGCTAATATAATGTTTGTGGAATATACTAAACACAAAGTGGCTATATTATATCTACTTACTTTTGCTAAGCATGTTTTTGAATTTAGTTACTTAGGTACAAATTTATTTGAATGTTAGCCTTAGCATTAGCCCTGCTTAAAATGTTCACTTTGTGAACATTAGAACTAAAAGTCTATGCAAAACGCCTAAAGACGAGATACCTCGTCCAGTCGACCACAATACTTTAGACAATCGTTAAAAAAAGATAATCCTCTAAAACCACAGCCCTTGCCCCGTTTTCCTCAATAAATCTATTTTGTAAAGCCTACGATGCAAAAAACAGGTTGTTTAACATCTTGATCCGCGCTGGCAGGGCTTGCCTGTTGGCAAGTCGGCACCTTCTGCACAGTCATGCTCCTTGAATGAATCACGATGCCTGGAAAGCGAACACTTTATATGAACGTCTCATTATGAGTTTCTGGGAATGAAGATTTCATTTTAGTGAGTGAGACTTCAGAGAAAAGTGATAACATACTTCCTGCTGAGTTCTCTTATACTATCTTATTTATTTACTCAAGTAGAGCGTAGAAAGGTGGATCTTGTAGTCAATGTATTCATGTATTTATCATCACAGTTACATTCCACGTTGAACAAACAAGCTTGTAAGCTTGTTTTTATTAAAACATGAAGGCTTCTAACATTTTATAATGCTTGTAATTTCTTCATGTGAAGAAATAAAGACATTCTAGCCAAAGAATTTTCGAAATTCCACTTCTCTGAATACATGACTTAAATTTCACCAACGTATTTATACCACGCCATAAATAAAATAGCCACACCGAATTTTAACTACTGAAACACAAAAAAAAACCAAAACTTCATTAGACAAACCTAAGTTAAACCCAGGTCTTTACACTTAATGACTTAGTTACCACACGATGTTAGTTATGTAAGTGCGTCTTGGTTATGCCTGTTCAGTCAATAAACCTTTTGACCGCTCACCAATTCGGCTTCGTGAAGCCTTCACGAGGAGGTCGGGCGGGCTGGATTATTGGGTCATTAATCACGCCCCACACCACGGTGCCCCCTGGAGGAACGTGTCTGTCTGAACAGAGTAGTGCGGACCTATCGATAAATAAGGCTAACTTGGTAACAATTTTCTTAGGAACAAAGGTAAAGTTAGAGACTTAGTTTTATTAATTAAGTTCAAAGTTACTGGAGTGTTATTTTTGTGAATGTATCTTTAGTTTGTTGGTTATTTGCGTAATATAATATTTTGGTAAGGGAATGAAAGATTCGGGCATCGACGTGTGGAGTTGAGAAATCCTAACTGGTAAGGCGTCTGGAGTATCTACTACTTATCCAGAAGACGCGTGTTCGAGCAATATGATCAAAAAAAAAGTTGCACACTCGGAATTTCTTCCTGTATCGTGGGATGTCGTCGAGGGTGCGTTTACAAACATAGAAACACACATACACAAATACCCAGACCCGGATCAACTACTTGCAGATTGCAGATTAGGCATGTAAATTATTTTATAACACATTTGCTCGTAAAAGGTCTCTTACTGCACCTATTTCAGTATCGTAATGTATCTTATTACGCACTAGTGCGTAATGGTAAAGTAAAACGCACGGTTTATCAAGATGCTCCGTCTAAAACGAACGGTACTTTTTTAAATCTTAGCAAAGAGTTTTTATGTCAGAAAAGCAGTCAACATTTTATTATTAAAATTAAATTTGGGAGATGAAATATAATAAATAAACATTTTATTCTTTAATTTAATTAATTTTGACAATTAATTACAACCATTTATCTGTAATAAAACCACAAAAGAATTAATTTACTTTATTATTAATACTGGCTGTTTTTTGTGCCTTTGCCATAAACAAAAGACGATGATGCGCGCGCATCGCTAATTTGTGAAAAAGTAAAAATTATTCCGCTTGCTTTTCCTTTTCGATGTAATGATTTTAATTATTTACTCACAAATGTGTTATAAAACGTCGTATGACATACGTGCGGTTTGATAATTACAGCCTCTGCTTTCTTATAGCACTCGCCTTACGGCTTGTGCTACCAATATCGCCTCAGCTGTAATTATCAACTTACCGCACTTATATCATAATGTACTATCATAACACATTTGCTCGTAAAAGGTCTCTTACTGCACCTATTTTAGTATCGTAATGTATCTTATTACGCACTAGTGCGTAATGGTAAAGTAAAACGCACT
Source organism: Agrotis clavis (assembly GCA_954870645.1). Taxonomy (NCBI): domain Eukaryota; kingdom Metazoa; phylum Arthropoda; class Insecta; order Lepidoptera; family Noctuidae; genus Agrotis; species Agrotis clavis. The sequence continues at coordinate 14,772,554 of OX940922.1, forward strand.
AGTGCGGTAATGGTAAAGTAAAACGCACGGTTTATCAAGATGCTCCGTCTTAAACGAACGGTACTTTTTTAAATCTTAGCAAAGAGTTTTTATGTCAGAAAAGCGGTCAACATTTTATTATTAAAATTAAATTTGGGAGATGAAATATAATAAATAAACATTTTATTCTTGAATTTAATTAATTACAACCATTTATCTGTAATAAAACCACAAAAGAATTAATTTACTTTATTAGTAATACTGGCTGTTTTTTGTGCCTTTGCCATAAACAAAAGATGCTGGTGCGCGCGCATCGCTAATTTGTGAAAAAGTAAAAATTATTCCGCTTGCTTTTCATTTTCGATGTAATGATTTTATTTATTTACTCACAAATGTGTTATAAAACGTCGTATGACATACGTGCGGTTTGATAATTATAGCCTCTGCTTTCTTATAGCACTCGCCTTACGGCTCGTGTTACCAATATCGCCTCAGCTGTAATGATCAACTTACCGCACATAAATCATAATATACTATTATGATGCATTATTAACGTCGCGTTGTCTAGAACCTGACTATGATTACGGAAAGGAATACTACAGAATTCTTCAAAATGTGATAAAAAGTGTGCGTGTTACAAAATGATTGGGGTGTTTGATATTAATTACTTTCACGCAATTGTACCAACACATTATCTAAAAGAAGACATTAAATCTTTTTTCGTTATAATAAACCTGCATTATGATTTTGAACAAACTCCAGAGTTCAGTTTTAGATTACCTTCATAAAACTTCAATATGAATTATCTACTATAACAAATAACCTGACATAATAGGGGCAAACTTCTACGTGTAACGGAACCAGAAAATTTCATAAAAACCGCATCGAGAAGTAAGTACATCACTATGTTATCGACCGCAGAGCTCCATTTACACGGGCAGCGTCGTGATGTAAGTACATTATAGGTAACCTACCCGCGAGGCCACCACCCAACAATATGGTATGGGTTGCATTGCAACACTCGCAACAAATGATTTTACACCTTAAAGGCGCGTTTTCAGTATAAAAGTTACTTGTATCAAGTTGCAAGTTGTATTCAATTTTAACAAGCCTGAATACAAGCTAAAAGTTTGATTATTAGTTACTATTGCGTGGGTTGACTGTTACTTCAAGTAACTGCAGTTACTTCAAGTAGTTTCAAGTAACTCAACCCACTCAATTGTGAACTATGCAAGTAAACCTGCATGCAATAGGGTATTTGACTTAAAAAAAACTTTTAGTTTACGTAACAGAAGGAAAAATACGTCTCCAAAGAAAAATACGTCTCCATTGATGGACTAATTGCATTTGTAATTCATTGATGCTATGAACATACCTATAAGCACACTCTCAAAAACATTAAGCTACTTGTTTGCAAATGTGACGTCATACTTGTATGCAAGACTTGCCTAATGAAAATTCGCCTTTAGTGCAGGGATAAAGTACATAGTACAAGTATACTTTAGCTGCAGATGTAAAATGTAGGTCAGAGATAGCAACACATCAAAGACGGTTTCATTCACACGTGTGTGTACTTTAGGTGGTAGAAAGGACTAAGATATCGGTCAAACGGAGAAGCTGCAGACATAAACGCTGATAGTTACTTTAGAAAGTATAACAATTTGTAAGGTATATATGAAAAGTCTTAATTTTTAAAGAAATTGATAGTAAAATAGACCTTTTTACCGTTATATAGACAGCAATGCAGTACCTACAGCTTTTATAATTTATGAATTATTTTATAAAAATCTTTGTTTACAATTAAAACTCTATTTTTAAAATGCAAAATTAAGTTTAAAGTAATCGACGTTCAACCGCCAATGGCTGCGGGCAATAAATAACAAATACTTTTTGTATGAACTACCTTTTTGAAAAACATGTTTTGTTTGCTTTCAATTCGGTTCGCGAGGGGTTTGTCGTTCATACATGTTTGAAGTTAAATCTCCCTTTTAAACGCTGCCAGTGTGATTCACTGCGCGCCTTTTATACGAGCTTAAGTGATGGAGACTTAACTTCTTTTTGAGCTTTATATCTTTAAACGAAACGATAAAAAGTACACTTTTGAATTTTGTGAATGATGAGTTTTTCGTGAAAACTGTTTTGGGTTTTATAGATTTGGTTATGAATAACGCCAATTATTGATTGTATTACCTAATTACCTACATGAAATAATGCAATAAATAATTCAGTACAGAATAAATAATTTTTACTTCCTGGTGTTTTTGTAGTTCAGTGTACCGTAGATAGGTAGAAAAAATATATAATAATCATTGTTAATCTGTGTTCAAACTATCGCTCACTAGTTACGTAAACAGCAACAATATAATACTCAAAGTATTATAGAAAAGGTTCTTTCAAACCTGCTTAGTGCTTAGCCGACAGACGGACGCGTAGCGTAGCACCGTAGCAAAACGCTACGTGTGCTACGTACGATGCTACAATAACCGCTACGCTGCGTAGGCGTAACCGTAATCGTAGCATGTGAAAACAGCTTCAAAGAAATACTTGCTCTAATTTCCATATTATGAAAAGAACTATTTTTAACCACACACTATACGGACTCGAATCATCAGATAATGAAAAACTTGTTACACATTTCGCCTTCATTTAATTAAAATCTCGCTTATCCGCGTCACACTGGAAACTGAGCCCCTTGGCTTAACCGACCCTAAATATCTGCGATTAGTGAATCTATACTTTAATGTCATGTCATAAAGTTGGTTTCAGGTTGTTAGGGGATAGTGGGGGAAGCCGATGACGTCGTGAAAAAAAGCACGTGTTGTATTTGGGATTACATGCGCCCCATAAACAAAAGGTTAACATTGCATCAGTTGCTCGACACTGCGATACACGCGATGTGTTTTATGTAACTCGGTAGTATATTTATTGCAGTTTAGAAATATTTTACTAGTTTAGTTTTTCAATTTTAGGATAGAATTCTACAAGAAGATTTGTGTCCCAGTAATGTACTTTCTAAGTCGGAATCCAAAAGCCCTGTGCCTTAGTAGTTATGATGAATCTTTTTAGACAGTGTTAGCGTAGTTAGTTCCCAATGTAAGGAAAATTAAAAATAATGCAGGATCAAATAAAAAAAAAGTGTTTTGTAGCATAAACTTTTAATTTATTTTGAATACTTTGTAAGCATTAAACGTCTGTATATTTCATTGCGATCAGGATTTGAGCCCCCATTCAATACACCAGATGCTTTTACAATCAATGAAAGACTAGTTTTCAGTCAAATTTTCTACACCATTATTTAATCCAATACTCTAGATAGTACAGCTTTTCACTTTTTTAGATAAAACTCCAGCTAAGCTTCGAAAAGTCGTAAAAGAATACATAAGTACGCAATAGTCACTAATGCCCTAATAAGCCATTCTAGAATCATCATTTAATATTTAAAGTCCCCACTTACGTACGTAGAGGCTGTCAGCTATTCGAATAGTGCGTTCGTCAGTTGTAGTGTATCGTCTACTAAGCCGCATAGACTGGGAACCGTAAAAATCTGAACACAAAAGGTCCACAAGCTCTACAGAAATGTTAAATAAAAGAAAATAACTTGTTTTTGTGTGACATGTTACATGCAAACTCTATGTAAACATACAATATCAGTAATAATGCAGTATCTCTAGTTTAATAGTTAAAAATTACAGTATGAACTTACTGCGCCAGGTTCTTTTAGACAATACAGGAAGTATCATATTCCGCTCCACACAAGGCGGGACTCATTTGATAGTTTTTATACTCCAAAAAAACATAGTCAATTTAATCCAAACGCCCCGTACCGACATCTAGGCCAATTGCAACATAATTTAAGTATGCCGCGGTCAATTAGACTGAAATCGGCTCTTTTTCTGCCTTTTCTAAATACCTTCTTTCAACTTTACCTTTACTCTGTAGTAAATTCACGAATGTTTTCTTATCGTCATATGAGCCAGAGTAGTTCTTCTGTTTCACTGTTACTTTGGCACCATGCAGCGGTGGCGGCGCGGGAACGCAGCGTATGCGCCGACATGTGCGGGCACAATAGCCGCATTCTCATGGACTCAGCCTCGTTAAGCTGATTGCGTGACGTCATCCCTACACAGGCCCCGTGCACATTGGATGCAGTGCAATTATAACAAATTACTTTAAATTTTAAAGAAATGCTCTGTTCTGAGGGTTTGTGATGATGGCACCATTTTCGAATTTATTTAGGTACTTTGTTATTATCTTTATTCCATGCTAGGAATTACTTCCGCACCGTGGTTGCGTTTACAAACTTTTCAAGTCAAAACAAAAAGATAAAAATAGCTATGACAATATTTTTTTTTAAGTTTGTCGATGGAAATCTCTAAGGAATTTAACTATAGGCCACAAGTTTAGCAACCACAGAAGCGTCTGTTATTACCTATTTACATTTAATATAATGAACAACTGACAGAACAAACATGACACGATATCTACTGGCCCATTTTGTGAAAAAGTCCCACATAATTATACACTCCTAGAGTGGAGTCATCAATAAATAAGTATAATGGTTAACATTATTGTTATTTGAATAGAAATAACTGGAACTCGTAAAATCTTTATAGAATTACTTAAATCATTGTTAGATAATTAAGCTCTTAAAATATGCTCTTTCTGCATTTATTGAAAACTTGTTGCCAAAAGACCCTTTTTAACGGAAAAATAATCTTAAAGGATGAATTAATCCGTACTACAAGTAATAATTGTCCTTACGACCTCTCTAATCGGAGTCATCGACATTTACGACCTCGCTTCAAAAGAACCTCAAACAAATTAGCACCACATGATACAATAATCAGCCCCAAAGGTATCATAATCAGAATAATCGTCACCTGATCGGTCAAAGGGTGTCACGCTTATATAGCGGAGCCCTCGGCTGCATTAAACGAAGGCAGGCGAAGCGTGGCCGATCCCTGCTCACCGAGGGATCGTCGCGAATAATCGGTTCATGGCTCTATAATCCCCTGTGTAAAACAACTACCAACTTACATGTAGTCAAATACTTTAGTTCATTGTACGTTTTTATCTCGGTATTTCTGCTATCAATGCTTTCTTGTATCAGCAGTAAATTGTTGAGACGGAATTGGGTTGTAAAGATTTATTACGGATAGGATATCTTTATAGGTTTATCTTTACTACTTGTATGATTTTATTGATTTTTAGTACGATAATGATCAGATAGGTCTTATCTTTAAGCCTACCTATAATATGATTTGACCAAAATTGTGTTTGAATTTGAAAATAGAGTTTGACCTCTAAGTACCTGCGGTTCAGCTGAGTCTTGTCTACGATAACGCTCTCTATAAAGATTGATGTGCCTTCATTAAGGCCGGTACTTAATTATTCTTTGTCGTTATATTATATTTAGCAAAATGACGTTTTAGGTTAATACTAGAATGCTCTTTACAGCGTGTCTCCAACATGTTACATTGGCTCCTATGGAGAAAGTTGTCCAGTCTCCAGTATGTCAGTGGTCTGTACTTTATTTTGGAAAAAGAATGACCACTAGGTACTTTCTGGTATACAGTCAGTTTCACTTATGTGGATACTTTCAAGCACAGGTGCTTTCAAAGGGGTTCTCACATCATGAAACTGACTGTATACGCTGCGAGTATGTCGGCATCTCAATAATTTTAATTGCGATAGACGTGACCAATTTTAAATTTGCTTCATGGGAGAGCTAACGCGTAAGCATTCCTTATTTCTTCCTTTGCGGAGAAAATGCTTCAGAAATTTCACCGGTTTATGCGAAGATTTCTAGACTTATAGTTCACATAGCCATATCTCCCTCAGCGGTGCAGCATGAGCGGGGTCCTCGCAAGCCGAAGCTGCAAGCGGGTGCGATGGGCGCATTAGGACCGCCGCTCGGACACGCACACAAGCCGCACGCACTGAAGCTCTCGCCTCCTTCGCCGTATGCCCCGCTGCCACAACCCTTCAACTTTCAGGTAACAGTACCTACTCCTTATAGACACTCACAGATGACTTAGACATAATGGTTTTACTGACCCTTCTTAAAAAGTTAGGGTATATATCGAATGATAGCAGCACAACCAATAAATTCTTGTCTATTATCTAATTGTGGATAACAATTAAAGGAATAAAAAAATACATCCGAATTGAGAACACCTCCTTTTACGAACTCGGTTTAAAATATCATAGTAGACATTCCCCTTTCTAGGCTAAGACAAACGTATCAAGAAGCATTTAGAACAAAAAGTCAGCATAGACTTACGAAATTGTTTTCCACATCAAACAGTTCAGTATCAGCGGTATGAGTGAGCCAGCGCCCTTGAGCACGGCATCTTCGGCGGGGTCGAGCGGAGCGGGCGGCGGAGCGGGTGCCCCCAGTCCGCTGCCGCTCGTGCCTGAACCGTTCTTAGCACCGCCACCCCCTGGATTACTACACATTCTCATGTCCTCTGATAAATGCCAGGTAAGATCCTCCAGGTCATTAGTGTAGACAATCCGATCCAATGGTAACCGAAACGTGTTCCGATAACCGAAATCGAATGCAACCCACAACGATGCTTAATGTCTAATGTAATAAACAGAGTTTAGCGGTATGCACATTGCATTTTTTCTTTCACCCCTCTTTCAGATATTACACATTAGTCGCCTACCTAAGCTGTGTTAATGCTAATCCTTTACCACTATCTTTAGGAACTGATGTGGAGCGCAAAACAGCTCCAGTTACAAGGGGACCCAACATTGCTGAGACCACCACCTAGTGCATTTGGAGCACCTCTCGCTCCCACTTGGGAACTATTGCAGGTGAGATCCATTCATTCATGATTGGGGTGATGCAAAAACTTAGGAACAATCGAGATCGAATTACACATGGTTTAGGTATGGCCATGTAGTCCGCGTCACGATGGATGGTTGGAAGCACGAGCACCTTTGTTACTGGGGTAGCAATGGATGAAGCCCACCGGAAATCCTACTACATACGAGTACAAACTAAACAATTTCAGCAAAAGGTTTACAAGATGGAAAATAGGGGTTTGCCAACTGATGCTGCAGGGGCGCAGAATTGGTCAGAACAGGGTTCAGTTATAGATGCTTGCACTAGGCGCATAATCGGCTAGATACGGCACAATTAAAGCTGTCACACATTTTCAAGTTCATGTTTTATAGAGTGAACGAGTTTTTTTTTTTTGATCAAATACAAGAATTTGAATTCTTCAACAGTAGGTACTTTAAAGCAATAAGAAAAAAAATGTAACCGCCTTCAAAAACAACCACAAAAAAGGGTAAAATAACCTACAAAACTTTTCTTTCGGAAGTCGGTGGTTTTTTTATTAATTTCATTGTTTTTTTGCCACCGACTTCCGAAAGAAAAGTTTTGTAGGTTATTTTACCCTTTTTTGTGGTTGTTTTTGAAGGCGGTTACATTTTTTTTAAAAAGTTTTTATATAACTCTTTTTAGTATAAATATTCAACCAAAATTCTTGGCAAATACATCATTTTCTTTCATAATGTAAGAAATCCGCAGCACCGGTAATAACATCGTTAACATATCTTTCATTCCTTCCCTATCTCAAAAACTACTTAACCGATTTTGATGAAACTTGCAGTATTCTTTAAGTTGAAAAATACCTAGTACCTACAACATAAAAATAATTACTTAAATCGGACTTGTAGTTCCGGAGAAATGCGAACACAAACATAATTTACTAAACTGTCTCCTTACTAGAGGAAGTGTAACTTCCATCATCAGCTCATCCACCTGAGATGATGATTATCAGATGCAAATACTTGCACAGCTTTAGAAAATATATGAAAATGGTACTATGTGCCTATAAAATTTGAAGGTTGCCCTCGATTTCCCTGGGATCCCATCATCAGATCCTGACCTGATGATCATGGGACCAATTGGAAAGTATACCCTTTCAAACAAAAGAAAAATTTTCCAAATCGGTCCAGCCGTCTTCGAGAAATCGGGGAACATACATAAAAAAAAAAAAAAAAGATTCCGACGAATTGAGAACCTCCTCCTTTTTTTGAAGTCGGTTAAAAACAATTCGTATTTTAAAACAGAGGAAGTTTATAAAATGAATGTTTTTCTTCCAGTATATTCGTTTTAGCGACTTCAAGTCTCCTTGAGGGGTGTAAACATTGACATTTGATAGGTGGCTTTTTGACTAAAGGGGCGGGCGCGAGCCGCGATTGGGCGTTCGCGGGGTGACTTATCGCCTTCAGTTGACTTACCCCGCCCATCGCCCTCTACGCGCTACGACACTGGAGTCATCGTACAATAGCTTGACTTGTTTTGCGTTACGTTCGTCACAGTGCGCATGTTTAGGCGAACGCCGATGGTTGTAGGTACATTAGTACCTAGCTATTTCGATGTAGGTAACTCTAAGCTATTTAACGGGCCGTCAGATACGTAGATGACCCATACATTTGAATCTAATAATTGTAGGTTAGTTAGGAAACGGCACGTAGGTAGGTAGGTACCTAGTTACTGAGCCCAACGTTGCAATCCCCACACGAAATAAATTTTATTTTTTCGTAAGTATGATCTACAAGTAGTTGTTCCGGGTCTGTGTTTCGGTCTACCGAATAAGTGTTTGTACTTATAATGTGATTTTAAATGTTTGTAAATACACCCACGTTACAGGAAAATTCTTAGGGTGAAGCAACGTTTTAAAAAAATATATATTAATAGGCGTGCATGCACAACATGTACGAGTAGGTAATGGCATGTTGCTGTTCGAATGGCACCGAAACAAAAATTCCTTTCGGCGTTGTTAAGGATCATTTTACAGCTTTTAGATAAGATTTCCGATCCTAACAATATATAACTTACAACTTTTTCGCCACCAGGAGACAAGTGCCCGTCTCCTCTTCATGGCAGTGCGCTGGGTGCGGTGCCTAGCGCCGTTCCAAGCTCTCGCGGCCTCCGATCAGCTGGTACTCTTGCGAGCGGCCTGGAAGGACCTCTTCCTTCTACACCTGGCACAGTGGTCCGCACCATGGGACCTGGCACCGCTGTTAGCAGCGCCGGCAGCTAGGGCGCGACTGCCACCTGATCCGTTGGCAGATTTGGAGCTGAATACTTTACAGGTTAGTACAGGTTTTGAGATTTTCTATGTTCGAATCAGAAATGAGGAGATTCGTAGACGAACCAAAGTAGCTGACATTTTTTACGTGTTAAAATCGTCGAATGGAAACTGTCAGAGACTAGTTCTGACTAAAATCCATGGTGTCGTTTAATAGCCCTTTACGTTCCGGGGGTGGCCCCGGTTCCCCGCTAATCCCGCGACCCTGGCAGGCTTTGGCCCTCTAAGGGGGGCCCCATCATATTTGCTGACACCTCGTCGCCGTTGACCCCGGCATCGTCTATGATCTGACAGCGATTTGCCCATTATTCGCATGCCCACGCAAAGTAGCCGACATAGCTTTGCGAATTAACAAGTTGAAATGGTAGAGGGCAGGCCACATAGCACGCAGAACGGGCTGTAAGGTTTTCGAATGGAGACCACGCATCGGCAAGCGCAGCGTACGACGTCCTACCACACCGCTTCCGTCAGATCCTATTTAAAATCTATAGGTAGCAGCAGAGAATGTTCAGCAGTGTACTTCCTACTACTGAAATAGTGATGATGATGATTTCTTCATGATGAGATTTTGAGATGGGCTGGTGGGGTATTTTTTTGATCACGCATATTCCAATCAATTTAACTAAGGCATACATTTATTCTTGGAACTTAAAGAACGATTCTAATGAAAACTGATTTTGTTTCAGGAGATTCTATGTCGATTTCGGCAAATAGCACCCGATGGCAGCGAATGTGGCTGTATGAAAGCTATTGTTCTCTTTTCACCAGGTTAGTTGTTCATAAGTTAATCAATTTACAAATCATGGTTTGTAGTAGCCTAGTAGGCCAGCTAAGTACATAATTTGGGATGCAAAACTTATTTATCTTATTTTATTTTTGAGCAGATACACCCGGGCTCAGTGAAACTCAGCCGGTTGAGATGTTGCAGGATCAAGCTCAGTGCATACTTGCAGACTACGTGCGGACTAGATATACTAGGCAACCTACAAGGTAAATGCAAGTTAATTTCCCTACATCATCATTATATCAGATGGACCATTAGATTTTTTAGTGAGTGAGAGGAAATTTTATACACCATTAGCATTTAAACCCCTTTAAAAAAAAACCCAGTTACCCAGTGCTCTAGAATTTAAGTATTTATTTTGTTTTGATACCTACCGTCATCAAGATAATATCATTAGGTGAAGACGCCAACACATCAAGCTACCTCAATCCGTAAAATTTTCCCAATCGAACAAGATCGAAAATGAAAATTCTTCTATTGCGTTAAAGTTGAAAATATTAAAGAACTTTGACAGATTGGGGAGCTTCGTGTAGCTCCCCAATCTGTCAAAGTTCTTTAATATTCCATCACCTGTACATAAAGTGATGGTCTATCAATCTAAATACTTATGAAACGGTGATATGACATAGTTTTTACGTCATCGAAATAGAAACTCACTGATCCTTACGGTTGTCCTCAGATTCGGTCGTCTTCTTCTTCTGCTACCGTCACTCAGAGCGGTCCGCGCACGGTCCATCGAACTGCTCTTATTCCGTGACACAGTGGGCGACGTGTCAGTAGCCACACTGCTGCACGACATGTACCGCATGCAGCCTGCGCCCACACCGGCCTTCCACGCGCCCCCACCACCGACCAGCGAACACTGCGCTTCGCCGTAAAACTACCCTCGGTGTCGATGACAATCTAAATTGTATCGGCCCAGAATTGGCCCACGAGCTTAGCGTCCTCAGAAGCGTTCATCAGCTCCTGTAACGAACTATCGGCGGGCACGATATTAAGTGCTTCATCGTTTGTGGAGTAGGTAGCACCACAAACGATGAGGTGACAAACTGTTGAGTTAGTCAGATGTAACAGTAATGAGGCATGAAGTTACCTACATTTTTAATACAACTTTGCAATTGCAAGACTTAGTGGGCTATGCAACAAATGCATTTCAATCAGATGTCAGGAACAGTTAAAGCCACAACAGTTAGTAGTTTTAGATCGATATTAACAAATATATATCCCATATCCATTAAAAATTGGGTCCCCGTTACTAGGTGGTTACTAAAACAACAGCCTGTATAAAAATATATGGGCGACATGAAGTTGATCTCTAAGTCTGCCTTTTCACAGGAAAGGAGCGAAACTGAGGAGCGGAGAAACGGAGATATAATAACCAACAGCATTACACATTACAAATCTCCGCTCCTCTTCAGTTTTGTAATTCTATTGGTTGATATTTCTCAGTTTCTCAGCTCTGCAGCCTCGCTCCGCTCTTGTGAACAGGCAGCCTAAACCTGTAGGTACTCCCAAAAGTTATTAATTTATCCTTTGGTTTTTTTATGATCTTGGGCGTTGCCAAATCCAATTCCAAAAATAATTCTATGCAGTAATTAAATATTCGAGTTCGTAGAATGCAATACGTAGAATTCTCACAAAAAAATAGATAGAATCTATAAGTAGATTTGTATAAACAGTTCTAATATTGTGCAATAGCTATGAGAGTATCTGAACTAACTATAAAAATTTTACGTATTAGAATAATATGTATGTACCTTTGTGAATCAAACTATCTAGTCACCCTAGTCATGTTGTATAAATTTTGTAAATGTTATTATTAAATTGTAATTAAAAATATTAATTTAGATAAACTGTATTAAAATTATATGCGCCATGAATCTAGTCATGATTTCTTCTAAGGAAATATTGTAAAAAAAGAAATTATTAAATGTATGTATGGGTACTTTTATTTGTATATAAATGTTTTGATTTGTTCAAGGAGTTAACAATCAATATGGTTTTATTTCAAAGACAAAATGGTCCCGAAAAATGAAACATAATATTCATAATAGTAAAAGCACATTTTATTTTCACCCAATAAATGCACATCTACCATTAGAACCAACGACGATATAATACTAGATTACGCATTGCACGATCTAACGAACAAAACTATTCTGCCAACTCGCTGAGGTACTACGTAAGCGAGGGGGGCGGGGTACTGCGTTGTGATTGGCTAATTCAAGGTCTGTTCTGTCTCAACGTATGTTTACGGCTCACAGGATTGGTCGAAATGAGACGGATATAAGACTTTTTTGCCTAATGTGTTGGCAGACATCGGTCGCCTGTTATTAGGAGTCTAGTATTATATTGTCGTTGATTAGAACAGAAAATTACATTACTCATCCAACCAAATACGGTCCTCAAAACATAGCACTTCTTTAAAAAAAGTAATAGTAAATAGTAAACTAGGTATACTTAAATAAAATTAGTTTATCCATCAGTAACATTAACTTTTCCCATAGATTGTACAGCTTCTACAGTGGAAAGGTCTTCATAGTCATTGTCTGATGGCCTGACGTCGCCTTGTGGTTTTGCTTCCTCTTTCTTAGGCTGTGTGCGAGGGAAGTCTAATTTGCTCCATGCTCCTGGTTCACCTTTCTTTAGTTTAATTTCAATTTTTGTTGATAACATTGATGCGGTACAACTTTCTACGCTTATTACCTGCAAGAGATTACAAATAAGTTAGATACATTTCCCTTTAAAAATAAATATTTTCACAAAAAGGAAAAGAGTCTGGAATACTTACACCTCTAAGTTCTAGATCCAATTCAAATGATGCATCCCCTTGTTCTCGGAATACCAACTTTGTGTTTAGACGAATAGGGTTCAACTTAACAAAACTGAGCACTGGGTCATATTTCTTAGCATATACGCTAACTATAACGTAGTCGGGTGTTTGATGCCAGTCCCAACGACACTTCACTGTACCAGCAGGTGTACCCTGTAAAAGAAATGTAGAAAATTGGCTAATTGACAAACAATTGATCAGTTAGAGCAGTGGTGGCCCACGGCCCAGTGGTATCGGTCCCGACTTACGAGTTGTAGGTCGTGGGTTCGAACCCCGCCAGGCGCATTACTTTGTGTAATTTATTTCATCACCACTGCTCTCAAAACGGTGAAGGAAAACATCGTGAGGAAACCGCCATGTCCGGGAACCAAAAATTCGAAGGCATGTGACATCTACCAACCCGCACTTGGCCCGCGTGGTGGATTATGGCCCAATCCCTCTCACAGAGAGGAGGCCTGTGTCCCAGCAGTGGGCACATTATAGGCTGATGATGATGATGATGAATTTTATTCATCAGTTAGGTTATCACAAAGGGTAACTGAAGAAAATCTGACAGTCCTTCCATAATGCCATTCCACCTAGGGTTCATTCCATTATCAATTTAATCCTCCCAATTTAATATGATAATTTTTCAAACTTATAAAAAAAACTGACATGCTGAGCAAGGTTTTCTACTTTTGTATTTTTTTTTAAACTTGCCAGTCCAATATTTTATCTCATAGGAATCCTTTTTATCATGATAAAAATTACATCAAAATATTTTTTTATTTAGATTTACCTCTTTCGTCCATTTATGAGTCCCAGTTGTACACCCAGGTTGGCTAAGGAAAGTGTTGAAGTCTGTCGTTCTCTTTTGACAGCAGGACCAGAACTTCAGACCTTCATGGAAGACTGGGCACCCTGGATGGTAGGTGCATATGCTGTCATTTGTTTGTGGACCTTCATAGGCAACACTACAACCTCCGTTCTTACATGACGTACCAATAGCTATGCTTCTGTAAAGGGTCAAAAGCCATGTTTAGAATATATTCGGTTTCAAGACACATTGGCAGTCTTAGGTAAAATTATCTAAGTAAATAATTGGCTGGCATTTATAAACAAGCAGTAATTTAATGAAAAAATAGGCTTTGTAGTTTCACAACTTCCATTTAATAGTTGACAGCTGTTGCTAGATTTCATCAAATATTCCAAATGGATGACATTGGCAATAGGGGTTCTTTTATGTTTTTATTGTAAAGTTACATGAGCCTCCATCTTCAATGTCTCCATAATCAATTAACTGATGCCTTAGAAATACTTAATAGGATTGAGGTAACACTTTGTCAGAGTTGCTAAATTTAATATGATGAACAATATTACTTTCATCTGAATTCATCTACATACCCATCATCAATAGAAGCTGCTGGTTGTGATGTATTTTGTACAGCCTGTTTCAAAGCCTCAGCCACAGTAGGTTTAACAGTGATCATTGGTGTATCAAATGGAGGTCTTGGCAACTGTGGACCGACTACTGGAGCTCTAACTTCAATCACTTCCTTTTTATCCAAATCCTTATCCAAAGACTTTTTCTCAGGTTCTGGAGGTTTCTAGAAAGAGTAAATTGACCATTAGAAATTTGTTTCTTTATAAACATTACATTGGTACTTATTTTATTGATTTATTTGCATATAAATACAAACCTCATTGGAATGCTTTGACAAAGTACATCCTTTGATATTTAGGAACTCAGTAAAGTCGACACTCTTCTTATTGCAGCATGACCAGCCCTTATATGCATCATGGAACACTGGAGAGCCAGGATGATGACAGCATTCATCTGAATATTTACAAAAAAATACTATGTTATTAAACATGGAAATAAGTAATTTAGTTGGACCCGAAACTGATTCCATATTATTATAGACTAGATATGATTATATGAAACATATTTTCAGTGCCCTTTAATACTCTAAAAATGGGCAAAGGCCTGATTGCTGTTGTTATGGGAACACCTTCAAGTGAATGTTGGATTCCCTTGGCATATTTATTAAATTTTTCATTTACATTTACATTGTAAATAAGCAGTTAAATCCTCCTAGCCTAACTCTGGTTAAAGTATGGACATAGAAGAGTCTAGAAAATTCGGTTACCTACCTTTATCATTATGGCTGGGATCGAAGAGTTGGCCACAACCACGATTATAGCACTGCACGAGGTTCTTGCTCTCTGGCATTTTAATTCAAGAAATGCGAATCTTGAGACAAGGCAACGTGTGATGAATGTGCGACTAAAATTTCAAGATACTATTTTTGTAGCACGTAATGAATGACAGACAGACAACATTGATTATCAATCAACTTGACTGACAATGGGGATGGCAACTCAAAGCTAATCGTAGATGGCGCTGCGATAGTTGGTCCCTACGTCAGATTACTGTCTACCTTGTACAAAAAACAAACAAGATTTATTGTTATAAAAATTGAGTTTAAATATAAAACGAATATGGAAAATTATTCGTCAATGCAAGTGCATATACTAAAAGAAGAATTAAGACGCCGCGGTGCATCTACAAGAGGAAAAAAGTGATTTAATTGAGTGGTAATACATTTGATTTTACCGTAATAAATCCACAATTACTTGTAGTTGAGGTTTCAATTTTTGAGTTTAGGTATGTTTTGCCTGTCCGCTCCTATAACAAGAATATAATGCTGCTGACTTCTGACTTTCTATTTTGATAAAATATCATAATATTATAAGTCAGTAATTTTACCCCTTTTTTCTATTTAGATTCGAGAAATATCACAATATATTTAATTTCTTAACACCACAACTATCACAAAACTCGTTCCAGGTGATAATTCTTCCGCCAGACGAACCATTTCATGATTTATGGAGCGATGCAATACTGGTACTTAACCTCCAATAGAAAAGAAGATATTATTTTGAAAAGTGTATTCGATTGTTTAGCTATGGTATAATCATAGAATTTCATTAATAAACTCAACTAACGGCCTGTCTCGGCTTCGCAAGGCTGGATATTTGTTTATTATATAGCTTTTCCTTAGTTATAATTCAATTTTTGTTGTCAAGGCAGTCACAGCAGCTACCCATTATTTCTTGATAGTGTGAATTGTCGGAAATTTGTATGTTCCATCATTTTTACAGCTTATTACGCATCATCTAGTCCTTTTACATCAATAAATCGTTTTTTTCGGAAAATTCCTTTGATTTGATAGTTCTTTTGGGACCAAACTGTCACTTGTCACTTTGACACTTGCCTTCCCCATTATCTGACGGTGACGCACACATTTTGACGCAAGGAGAGTAGTGTTGCCGCATCTCAAACTAATAATTAAGGTGAACGCAGACCTAGCCGCACCGCAGTCTCCCCAGTCCCCGCAGTCATCGTTTTCTTACCGCTTCTGCGGCTACTGCGATGCGGGTGAGTGTGCGAGGTTTCATAGAACTTCATACAAAGAATTCGTAATGCGGGGACCACAGTGGGCTGAAAATCGATCTTCATAGACTTAGGAATCAACTTCGCAAATCTGAATTTTTTTTGGCAGAAATGGGTTTAGGTATAGTATATTGATCAATATAATGCTATCTCGGCTTTTGAATAAACGTTTTTCCTTACTTTATAGCACTTGGTTGAAAAAAATGTATGGAGAAATATGTTAAAAAGGGTCTATTTCAATTTTGGCACTAGTGCCCCTAATTCCATTTGGCACGATTATACCCCTTATTTTTCTGCATTTTTTGACATATCGCACTATGCGCGCACTGGTGAGAGTTTGGGCGAAAAAAATAAAATGTGTTTTTAAGATTAAAAAAGGTTTTCAATCTGTTTAAAATTGACTCTGGATACTTAATGATTATAAATTAATTAATTTATGAACAAAAATTTAATATTATACCGATTTAGAATTACAAATTTCATGGAAATTAATGTTTTTTGTAATTTAAAACGATGATAGTTTAATAGTGAGATTTTATTATCCATTGGCTATCATCTATCATAATGAGACCCAATGTCCTATTACAGAGATAATGACATGTGATCTCATTAACTAATTACATGTGATCTCACTAAGCCGTGCTCTACACTATACTGCCAATTTAAATTTGTCCAAAAAAGTGAGTTGGTAGTAGAACATGAAATGGCTAAAATGGAAGCAGAAAGAAAAACTTGATGCCCAACCAAATGTGTTGACGGCATTGAGGTTGAACACAATGTTGTCATGACGATGATCGATGGAAAAATGAGCACTTATCTATCAGAAGCTCGCTCCAATGCTGTCTGTTACTTGTGTTTGACGAAACCATCACAGATGAACTATCTCGATGCAGGATTGCGAAAAGAAGTGTCATTTGATGTGATCAAGTTTGGTTTGTCACCTGTCACATTAATAGCCTG
The DNA here is from genome assembly GCA_954870645.1 of Agrotis clavis. Classification (NCBI taxonomy): domain Eukaryota; kingdom Metazoa; phylum Arthropoda; class Insecta; order Lepidoptera; family Noctuidae; genus Agrotis; species Agrotis clavis. Next base: position 14,789,659 of record OX940922.1, read on the forward strand.
GAGTGTCTCTTGCACATAGCGTACAAACAATACTTGAAAACTTGGTTTGTCAAAGAAAAAGACAACTAATCTTTGCTGCTGCAGAGAAGGAAACAGATCCAAGAGAGATTTCAAGAAGAGTTAGGGCTTCTGATAGATATTGTGAAGCAGGGATTAGAGACAACAAATGACGGAACGTTTTAGTAGTAGTTTAGTATGTTTTAGCAGTATTTGTTTGTATATAGTTAGCAATATTAGTTTCTATGCTATGTACAAAAGACACTCCATGCTATTAATTTGTGCATGCAAAGGTGACAAACCAAACATGATCATAGGTATCGGATGATACTTCTTTTCGTAATACTGCATCGAGATAGTTCATCTGTGATGGTTTCGCCAAACACAAGTAACAGACAGCACTGGAGCGAGATTCTGATAGATAAGTGCACACTTTTCCATCGATCATCGTCATGACAACATTGTGTTCAACCTCAATGCAATCAACACATTTGGTTGGGCATCAAGTTTTTCTTTCTGCTTCCATTTTAGTCATTTCATGTTCTACTACCAACTCACTTTTTTGGACAAATTCAAATTGGCAGTATAGTGTAGAGCACGGCTTAGTGAGATCACATGTAATTAGTTAATGAGATCACATGTCATTATCTCTGTAATAGGACATTGGGTCTCATTATGATAGATGATAGCCAATGGATAATAAAATCTCACTATTAAACTATCATCGTTTTAAATTACAAAAAAACATTAATTTCCATGAAATTTGTAATTCTAAATCGGTATAATATTAAATTTTTGTTCATAAATTAATTAATTTATAATCATTAAGTATCCAGAGTCAATTTTAAACAGATTGAAAACCTTTTTTAATCTTAAAAACACATTTTATTTTTTTCGCCCAAACTCTCACCAGTGCGCGCATAGTGCGATATGTCAAAAAATGCAGAAAAATAAGGGGTATAATCGTGCCAAAGGGAATTAGGGGCACTAGCGCCAAAATTGAAATAGACCCTTTTTAACATATTTCTCCATACATTTTTTTCAACCAAGTGCTATAAAGTAAGGAAAAACGTTTATTCAAAAGCCGAGATACCATTATATTGATCAATATACTATACCTAAACCCATTTCTGCCAAAAAAAATACAGATTTGCGAAGTTGATTCCTAAGTCTATGAAGATCGATTTTCAGCCCACTGTGCGGACGTCGGAGACTGCAGTGCGGCTAAGTCTGCGTTCACCTTTACCTAACAGATGCTTCGGGACTGCGGAAGCCAGATAGGTCATGGAACGCTCAACGCAGTGGGCGCAGTCAGCAGTGTGTGTTTACCATGCATGCCCTCATCGAGGGCTAAACTAAACAGAACCAACCCAAAACATGGTGGTCACCCAGGACTCTGGGACGTAAAGGGCTATTGAAGACAGTAAAGGAACACTATGGATAGTCAGTACGAGTCTGACCTTCCGCTCCACTCAAGGCGGGAGTACTCATTTATTAATGGATACGGTTAGCCGATACAAAATCTGGAAAGAAATCGAAAATGCTGACTAAATTATCGGTTGAAACCATGCTGAGTTCAGACGAGAGTATAGCATTTTGACAGCTATGAGCTGTCTCAGCCTATGCTACTCAGCATTAGCTATTTTTCTTTTAGACAGTGCTGCTCAGTGCTGCTCAGATAATATTGTATCGGCTAACCGTACCCAATGTATCCATCAGTCTGTACTTTGTGAATACTTGAGTTGAGAATATCATCTTTATTTTCAGGTTTGCATTGCTAGTGAAAAAGTCAAACAAAAGTGAAAATATTTTTTATTATCTATGGCAAACACTTTGCAGTGTGGGCGTACGAAAGTATCTGAAAATAATCAATCAATTTACAAGAGAAAAACCAAGAAAATATCGTAATTTACATAATATTTTTAGTTTATCCATATTAGTTATGTATTTCATATACGTTTTGTTTACTCAATAACTGTGAAACATGGTGGTACCACTACATTTAGATTAAATGAAAAATCAATGTTTATTATTATTTAATTAAAATGTTTATTTTTAAATAAATCAAAGAAACAGAAGATGTGTTTGAAAGTGTAACTGTATTGATTTAGAAATTCTAAAATGAATCTAATGCGCAAATTGCGTGGGGCGACCACTTCGGCATCTCCTGAGAGTACCGAAGCCTCCAACTCGTCTCATGTGCAACTCGGCCTCATGCACCTCAAGAAACTCTTCGCGGAGTACACACATCCTCCACAACCACTTACAGACGCAGAAAAAGATGATAAACTGTACAATATGCTACCTCTATTCTGTAAGGTAAAAATATAATGTTGCTAATGTATAACTTTACTATCAAAGGATTTGTATTTATTATTCTATTTGCAGTTTAATATACATTTGTTATGTAACTGTATTCATTTGCAGTAATCAAAATTATCCAATGCTTAGCCACAATCTTTTGATGTTGTTTTATTGACCAGCTTTCTGATAGACATGAGTGGGCTTAGTATGTTTATCTGAAATGATTCACTATTTTGATAAACAACATTATATATTCATTTATTCAAACCTGCTTTAACAATCAGTTTGGTTTAATAATGTGGTAAAGATTGACACTGAACTGTTGAACATAAATATCACTAGAGCAAATTAATCTTCCAAATAATATTCATCAACACCACACTTTAATTAGAATTACAGATTTATTTATTTAAATGGACTCCATTACCCCACTTACACAAGTAATTTGTTTGATTAAAAACACTTTTTCAAACAAATTAAGGTTTGATTTCTTGTACACAGTAATAAAGAATTTAAAGTGTTTTTAACATAGAGTACATTTGGTTTTTATAACTTAATATAAAAATAAAAATGTTTTTTTTTATCAATCAAAACTGACTACAGGCCGTGTATAGAGAGTAAAAAGTTTAATAAGGTAATACATTCCTCTATGATTGTTTATATCTTATAGGAATGAAACCTTACTAAACATAAGGATTTTGGCAAACAATCTGGCCAACAAACTTTGCAATACAAGAACATTTATTAAATAAGAGTAATGATCTGTTAATACAAGACTAAGACAAATAGCTGTTTATTTTCCTAACACAGAAAATCATAATATTTATTTTCAATAGGTATTTGGCACTAGTCCATCAAGTGAAATGAATGAAAAGTTCTGGGATATTCTATCGTTCTGCCAGCAAGTGTCTAAGCTCATGGTATCGGAGATAAGAAAGAGAGCCAGTAACCAAAGTACCGAGGCAGCTAGTTGTGCTATTGCAAAGTTCCTGGAAATTGAAAATTCTGAGGAGTCAAGCAATGGCTGGATGTTACTCTCAACGCTAAATCTCTTAGCCGCTGGTGATCAGTCTTTAATACAGGTATAATTTGTGTTGTATTTAATTTTTCATTGCATAGTCAGCCTTTATAATCCTGCTGAGACACAGGCTTCATCTCCATACGAGGAAAACTTCTTACATAATAATTTTAATCTGGAGTTCATAACAAGGTTTTATAAATGAATCTAATAATATAAATTGGCTTGCCTTGTATAAATAGAAAAAAAAATAAGAGTATTCTAATTGTCTTTTTGTTATTGTTTTTTTTTTAAGAGAATTGGTTTTCTTTATTTGTGTCAGTTCCAAGGCTCTGAAGTACCTATTGTATTCTCTGAAATATTATTTTTATCATAGTGTGAGTGATTCATTTAAGTTTTGTTTCTAGGTCATGACCACTGCTTCAATACCTTCCACACTAGTCAAATGTTTATACCTGTTTTTTGATCTACCCGAAATACCTGAGTCTGAGGCAGATGTTCAAGATGGAATCAGTGAGTTTACTCCTAGGGAAAGGCGAATATTGTTACAGAAAATATTTGTGCAGGTAAATTAACCCTGAATATTTGTGCTGTACTGCATTATATTGAAGCCTGTTTGTTTTCACTAGCAGGACTTATAATATAATGTTTGCTGTTGGAATATCAACTTTCACCAATGAATCAAGCGCTGTTAATGTAAAAGTGCCCCTTTCTTTGGCATGAGTGTTTTATAGAAACAGTATCCTAAATATACATAATTGTTAGACGTTTTATCAAAATACAGAGATAAATAAACATGCCTCAAATGCGGAAGTTGTAGGAATTGAATTTAAATAGATTATCACTGTTGTGTTAACTACGCCACAATATTTGCAAGTGCTTGAATCATAACAACAATATCATCTTATTAAATCCAAAATGCCACTCATATTAATATTGCTTCAAGTGATGGTTTGGATAAAACGTTGAATCAGCTAAGTAAACAGATATTGTTTGTATGGAATTGAGTCATTAATTGAGTACCTAATGTTTACAACTAATTTTTGTCCTCGACTTTGACTTATATTTGGGAGCCACGGAATACACTGTTCAAAAGTAGTATGAATTGCAGTGTGCAATGAAAAACCTTTGCACCACATGCAATGTGTGTAGTTCCTTATGTGGGTAGAAACCTTAAATCACCCCCACATTAAATTACAGCCTTAATACCCCTTTTAGGTACTTGTAAGACTGTGCAGTCATCCATTCCCCTGTGAAGAACTGGCAAGAAAAGATGATCTCAGCTTATTATTTGCTGCCATTACTTCATGGTGTGCCCCCCATAATATTATGTGGAGGAAATCTGCTGCTGAAGTCCTGATGACATTATCTAGACATGGATTGACACAATCTGTAGTACAGTACATACACAGTAAGTGCTTATAGTCTTAAAAATATTATATCTATACTAATATTATAAAGCTGTACCCATGATTTGTCATTACGATACTCGATCATCGATATCGACCGCGTTTGGCTCTCTCATTGGTTGAGAGTTCATACAACCTTGGAGCGGGCCAATGAGAGCGCCAAACGCGGTCGATATCGATGATCGAGTATCGTAACGACAACTCATGGTATGGGTACAGAAGAGTTTTTTCGTTAAATGCACAAATCAGAACTTCTGGTTTGAATAGAAAAAATATGGTTTTGTTGGATTGTCTATTTATCGAGGAAGGCAAAAGGCTATATAATATCACGCTACGACAGATAGGAGCCGAACAGCGGAGGTGTAACCACGGGGACTAGCAAATAATATTAAAAAATGTTAAATTGAGTTGGTTTGTTTATCACGCCTTAATGGCTGAATGGATATTTCTGAAATTTTGCACATAGATAGACCAGTCGGGTCTTTTTATCTCGATGGGATGTTGCGTGACGCTGCGAGATAGTAACCAACTTATAGACAAGGGAAGCCACACTTAAAAGCTAGTATAATAATAAAGTTCAGTAGGACTTACATAACTAACTCTTGTCCAGAACATTGTTGTTATGCAGTCTAATCTGTTTGCGTACATGCTTTGTTTAATAATCGAAGTCATTAATTAGCGAAATAGGTCAACTTGGATGTCTGCTCATTATTTTATATTTTTGCAGATAAGGGATGTGTTGCATTATGCATAGAAAATATGCAAAGGATACCAGAATTGACACCTTTAGAGGTAATTATGAAGTTTTAAACTTGTGCTTATTGGATTTTAACGGAGTTTCTTTTACTTCTCGACGCGAGACTCGACTTGGTCTCTCGGCTGAACTAAAGAGAGGCGAATGAATTTGCCGTTTTTATTGCATGGACTGTCTTGCATAAAAAGAATACCTAAAAAGTTGTGTATAAAAAGAGTGCAAAAATCGCATAGATATAAGATTCTTTCAGGCCGGTTCAAGCCGATTCCGCGTATTTGCGTGTTGTTGTTTGTTTTGTTTATGACACTATGGAACACTATGGAATGGCGTAATAATACAGGGTGTGTTTTTTTTCAAAATCAACGGGTTTGGTTCCTGGCCAAGATAATTGTTTTTACTAAAATCCAATGATGCAGTTCTGTTTTTCATCAAAATCGGCCTCGAGACTCTTTTCAGTATTTTTCGATATTCCTCATAGTTTCGGATATAGCCATCCACGCCCAGTTGAAAAATTCATTCTGTACGGTTATTTATTAAAAATACATATTGTTGATAAATATGGTCCATATGGAACATAAATATTGTTAACTTTTTTTACAGGTAGTTGAAATGTTCGTAGCAGTATTCTGTTTCCTGAAGGATTCGAGTGAAGTTAGTCAATTATTACTGGATGATTTCCGTACTTGCCAAGGCTACCTTTTTCTATCTGAATTTCTTCTAAAGTAAGTTTCAAGTCATTATGGGGTATTAACAAATAATTAGCATTATTCAGCATGAGCATGTCACATCTAGATGTTATTGTTAGTTGTCATTGATATATAAAAACTCTAGATGCACAGTTGACTATGAGTTTTGGTGACATTATTTTGAAGAGCAAATGTCACCAAAACTCATAGTCAATAAAAAAAAAAAACAAGTACTGACAAAAAAAAACACAATTCAGACTTACACAGACCACACAAAGTTGATTTTAAATGCAAGCAACGCACAAAACTTGGATTAACGTTTCTAAACAAATTGACGCTACAATAGCCCTGATGACTGAAAAATAATTAGCTACAATAGTCTGTCTGTCCAAACTATGATAAAATATTTGCACCATTATTATTTTCTTATGTTACACAAAAACTTAACTTACAAGTCACTTCTAGGTATACTTTTTCATCGTTATGACGTCACAACCCCCACTCCAGAGTAGTGACGCGTTTCCCAATATTCATTGTTTATAAAAAAACTTGTTTTTTATTTTTCAAACTTTAACTGACGTACTGATTTATTCGATTTGCAATATTGATGCTGTAATCAAACCTATTTCAAATAGTGCACTCTATTTTTGCGGACCTTTTTGGGACGCTAAATATGTATCGTATGTTTTTTATATATCAATGTTAGTTGTTATAGCATGTGATTGCACCAATTTTGTTTTGTTTTTATTTTTTACATATGATTTGTTTTGTTTATCACAGACATGAGAGACAAGGTGTACCCGATTATTTGACATCAGGGTAAGCACTTCACTGTAGCTTATTATTTTGGTTGTCTTGGCACGGTGGTGGAACACGAAAAACTGACATAATTATCACAACTTGGCAAAAACAAATATCGGAAGGGTTACAGAAACGCAGATTGAGCTTGCTGCTGGACTTTAAACTTTCTCCACTGAGCCGAGCGTTGCGAATCGAACGGCTCGGTAATGTATTTTACACTACGGCCTTTCTAATTTTAAAATATTTGTGTTCCACGGCCGTGCTTTATTCAACTTTTTTTTTGTTGTATAAATGTACTGCACTTTTTTTTTTATTTAAATAAATCCTTCTTCCTTACTCGAACTCTTCTAAATTTACAATAAAGGTTAGAAGAAGAGCGTGTAAGTGGCACGGAAGCACGAGCAGCTCTCCGCAACCTCGTGCTAATGATATCGTCGCTATGCGCGTGCGGCTTCTCCGAGCTGCGACCGACGCGCGCCAACACAGAGCTCTTTCAACTTCAGGGGTTCGTGTTACCGCAGCCTACCACTCCAGGACAAGCTGTGAGAAATGTACAGGCTTTTCAGGTATGAAAAAAGTCACCATGGATTATTCCAAAATCAACTTAATTAACTCTTGATTAAAGTTGATATTTGTTTAAATGATATATGTTACTACTTTATTGTCCCAATTCACAGGTCCTACAATCAGTATTCATGAAGTCCAACTCCCCAGCGTTGTGCTGTACGATATTAGACGCTATTTCAAGCGTGTACCATGCCGACAATGCCAACTATTTTATCCTTGAAAACCAGAACACACTAAGTCAATTCTCAGAAAGAATATATACTAAGAATGCTGAAATACAGGAAAAGTTCTTCGAGTTGCTGGAGTTTATTGTTTTTCAGCTGAATTTTGTGCCGTGCAAAGAACTGATTTCTTTGTCGTTATTACTGAAGGCTAATCGATCGAGAACATGTAGCATACTGTGTATGAAAACACTTTTGAATATTTTAAAGTAAGTCTTGAAGATTTTACGTCCATCGTAGATTTGAATCAAGAAATATGCTCATTGCTCTTTTTTTTCAGACACAACGCAATTTTCAAAGATGTGTACCGGGAAGTTGGTATGCTAGAAGTATTTGTCACCTGCCTATCTCGGTACGCTGTGTTTCTAAAAGACAAACAAATTCTTGATGATGAAAAGAGTAAAAGAGACGCGTCGACCTCTCCTTCTCACGAGAAATCCCCGACTGAGTCTCCGAAGGCTCCCGATAGGAAGAAAAGACAGTCGACTCGACACGACTCCTTGATCAGAGACCCTAACTTAGATGAAGAAGAAGAAGAATTGGGAACATTAGTCATGGAAGGCTTGACGGCTTTGTTGAATGCAAATTCTAATAATTGTAACGTGTTCAGAGATTGTGGCGGCGCTAAGTGTGTGCATGGGATGGTTGTGTATGAATCATGTAGGAGTAAAGCTTTAGGTAAGTTCTCAAAATCACCTCCTACGTCTCCTCCTTCTGTCTCCAATTCGCCTCTTTTAGTTGACCCATACACAGTCTATTCATCTTTTCTTTGATCTTTTTTTATTCTTCTCCCCCTCTCTCTTTCCCCCTTACTCTCTCACTCCCCTCTATCACGCCTCTCTCTCTGTGACTTTCATTTCAACCGAACTGATTGAAATACTATGTTTATTCTCTTTTAGGTGTAGTAAGAGAACTAATAGTAAGCGGGTCCGGTGAAGAGGATATGTCTGCGTTACTGTGCGGCATGCACGCCGCTCCTAACGATGCCTTGCTCCTTAAGCTGCACATACTGAAGGCTCTGCTAGCTTGCTTGCGAGACTCACATCGCACTAGAACTATCTTTAGAAAGGTAAGTTTGTTTTGTAATCAAATGAAGCGCTAATTTATGAGAAAACATGTGACGTGACGACCAATGTTATGGTTAAAATACGTGTAGTGGATACGTCATTCAAGTACGAATTATGTACCTTATATAAACGCAGTTTTTTTACGTGTAGCATCCTTCCTCTCGAAGTGCAGGAAGCCGGGAAAAGGCGTGCTATTTGATTTGACTAATGAGCTCGAGCGCAGTTGCTAAGATTTTTTTTTCCTTATCTTATCATGATTGTTGATTGTAACTCCCACAGGTTAGCGGTTTCGTATACGTAACAAGTGTTCTAGTTTCTCTAGAAGGAAAACTGAAAGGCGACGAGCCGATGGACAAAGATATGCTTCAGTTAATACATATTGTGTTCTATACTATCAGTACGGCTATGAGGTTCGAACCGGCTAACGCGAAGTTTTTTCACCATGAGGTTAGTATCTTAGTCCTAATAGCGAAAAATTCCATAAAATGTGACGATATTTCCCTGGTATATGAACGTTTTCCTATGAAAGATACATCATGTATCTTTCATAGGAAAACGTTCATATACCAGAATAGCATAGTAGGAACGAACATGTATTATACATGTTCGTACCTACTATGCTATTCTACAAAGAATAGGACGGTCTTAGTGCGTATAATATTGCGCTTGTGCATTTTTATTGCTAATCTTACTTTCCAAGTGACAGTTGGCAGATCGAGGTCATTGATATTTTCCTATTTTTCTTTAAGGTGAATGCTCCAACCAGCCCGCGAAATTCAAATTTTCTTACGTTTTTTACCAAGTTCATAAAGGCGTAGGAACAAAAAAAAAAACAGAAAAAGTCATTCCTACAGCTTTATGAACTTAGAGCGTTGTATTGATGATTTTGTTGATTATGATTCTGTAACTAAATACGTCTTACAGCCGCGAATAATATTTTAATCAACATACAACCTAGCACTGGCCTGCAAATTGCAAAAAACATAAGAAAAATTGAATTTCGCGGGCTGGTTGGAGCATTCACCTTAAGGCGTTCCCTCACCGCGAGCATTCACCTGTAATCTAACGTTACAGATTCGAATATTTCATCAGTGATGGAAGACAATCGAGCATTACAATGCGCACCTTGTATCAAATCTATACTAAATGTACGCGAATGCTCGTCAGTCAGGGAGGTAGTATTGTGTAATGCTCAAAGTCGAATCTATAATGTTACATTACACGCGAATGTTCCCGGTGAGGGAGCGACTTTAAATACATAGTATGAATGACTGAGACGACGCTATACAGAGTCAAACAATTCTCTGCCAGAGTATTGTATTTTTTTAAGTCTTGAATAGTTTTTCTGGATTGGAATTTGTTTTTGCAGATATGTATGACGACTCTGTGCGAGACAATACGTCTCTTGGGCTGTTTTATAAACGAAACGGAACTTCAAAATGATACAGAACCCGGTGATGCGGAACTCTACGAAGTGTTCCACGAAGTATTTACAAGCAACATATTAGAAATGACGTAAGCGTCTTAATCTCTTGATTCTTTTAACTTAAGAGCATGCCATTTACAATCTTCATTCACTTGAAACAAAGTTGAGAATGAGTTTGGCAACAAATATGTTGCAGCAACATGTTACGCCCAACACATAAACATGTTACTGCAACAAGTTTTTTTTTTAACGAATGCGTATCGTTTTATTATCTTTATCTTTCCTACAGTTTTCCTGAGAAAGTACCAGTAGTGTTTGTGCATGCGTGCATCATTCTGCGGCTTTTGTATGATGTCGCATTGGACTCTTTTGATAAGCCGACTTTTTGCGGATCGCTCAATGTCAAATCTCCAAGTTTGACACGACAGAGCTCTGCGATTAATGAGGTGAGTTTAGCTCATTAACCTATTCTTCTTTGTAATTTCATTAAAAAAAATCATTCTATTTTGTATAAATATTCCTTATTTTGTTGGGTATGAATGATGTTTCCGACATTTGAAAAGAGACAGTCAGGCAGACAAACCAGATTTTATTCTTAAGCTAAATCTTTGCCTATTACTTACTATTTATTGCGAAATTTAGGATGTCCCGATCGAAATCAAGTCGGGATTGTTGAACGGGTTTTGATAGGCACAAATGTAGATTATAGCCTGGATTAATACATAAGATATTTTTCGTACCACTTGCTCAAAAAAGTGACATTCTATGCCCCAAAAAGCGTACATAACAATAGTCATTTTTAATCTGTTAAAAACAGGGAAAGAAAGTTGTACTGAATTTCATTCATCCTCTAGGGAGAGAATGTGATTTAAATTTGGAATACTTACCGATACTGAACTACATCAGTCTATCTTTACAACATTGAGTTTGTATATAAAGCACTACACAAGTGTTTGAAAAAGGAATACGCATTTATTATGCAGTTATGATTATTCTATAAAATTACGAATACCGAAGAGGCCGTATGAGCTTGATGCCTTTGCTTTTCCGACAAAAAATATTAGTAGAGGAATTTGCCGCATTTTTGTTTTCTTCAAATACATAAACGTTAAGTTTATTTTAATTTATTTTTATAAATAAGTTAATGTTAATGCTTAATAAATGCTTATCTCATATTATTATTGTGTTAATTTTTTCGCAAATGGTACGAAAAGTAGAGTATTTTCCTCGGTGATAAAGCTGTCTTTGTCTTGGGTGAACTTAAATCCCTCGCAACACTCAGGACACGTCTTAAATCCCTCGCTTCGCTCGTGATTTAAGTTTTTAACACCCTCGCTACGCTCGGGAGTAAACCTCGTGTCCTTCGTTAAGCTCGCGATTTAAATCGTCACCCGCGACAGAAGACACTGCTTTATCCCCTTGGTTAATAATCTACTATTTAATCACCTGGGACAACTAACAACTCACGGCCATAAGCTATTATGCCAGATTATATTCAGTTACTGTTTTTTTTTTGTATAAATTTTGTCTAACAAAATGTTTTGTTTCTAGTCAAAGCCTGCAGGTCGTACAGCCCCGCTAAACCTATCAACAGGCAGTAATAACGGAGAGGCATGGGTGATACACTCCGGGGTCGTCATAGTACTTGCGAAACTGTTGCCCGCCTTGCCTCGACCACCCGAACATGAGGCACATGCTAGAGCGATAAGAGATTACTTGGCGCATGTGCTCAAAAGTCTTGTTAGAAGGTAAGTCAAAATATTTGTTTTTAGTCAGTTCTTTTTACAAGAAGTGTTAAAAAAATGACTGCTCCATTTGTATAATACTGTAAGTAATAAACTCGGTAAAGTACTAAATACCAGTCCTTGCTACAGTTGCCAGTATTGATTTAAAATATAATGTACCCTATAACATTCCCACTTTTGGGATACTGACCGCCCTTTGTTAGTGGTAGTGGGCCTACCCACCACGCAGGCTCAGTTGCGGATTAATAAAATTTAGAGAAATTCATTCCTGTCTGATTCACAATTTTGACACATTCATTCTACGGAAAACTGACTGTTAGGTCATATAGAAGCGCATTAAACCGTCAAACTAAACATGGCAAATTCATCCTTGTCTCCGCAATGCACATAATTCTATAAATTAAAAAAAACGCACGCTTTCGACAGAATAAAAGCGCGCAATTCACACGCATTTAGAATTCACGCACGGCATGAATTTTCTTAATTATCTCTGTGATTCCCAAATTCAACCTGGATTACTTTTAGTGAACGCAACCAGCAAGTAATGTGCGGCGCAGGATTAGCAGGTGTCGTGCTACGCGTTTGTGGAGCCGCATTGCGAGCTGAGAAACACCCTCTTCACGCGCCCGCTATGTATATGCTCGAGAGACTCGCTGCGCACGCGCTTAGACCGTCTGAACTCAGGTAAATGCAAGCTTATTAATGGAAAAGCTTTATATTCTACCTCCAATGACAGGTTGATATGAAAGCTAGGGAACATAAGCCCAATTGCGCTAAACTGAAAAAAAAAAACACAATCTCTGCATACAGTTTGTTACTTTAAATTAGTAACAAACCAGGGACCGAAAACCTTTATAAATTACGGTACCGGTATTGAAGAATTTTGGTTATTTTTCAGACTTAGGTAACCGCTATCTGGGTAACCAGACCGAAGAAAAATGTAACCTCTATTCAGGTTACCGTTTTAATTTATTTATTTATTTATTAAAACTTCATGCACAGAGTACATAGGCGGACTTAATGCCTTAGGCATTTTCTACCAGTCAACCTTAGGGTGATGCAGAGAAAAAAAACACAGTAGGTGCAGCAAGAAAACTTATTATGAAAATATATAAATATTATAATAAATACATAAATACATACAACAAAATATATTATAAATCAAATAGAGAAAAAATACATGAAGGGAAAATTCCAACAACAAAGTAATTTAAGTCGAATCTACCAACTTCTTGAGTAATACCGGTTAACCAAAGATAACGACTCTTTGTCACACACACATGCGATGCGCGCCCTGTGACTATTGCCGACGGCACGTGTGAAGTGTGCAAGATAGGGGTAATTTTTATTTCGGTAACCGGTATTAATACTGGTTATGTATTCACTTTTAATAATAAAGGTAATCTTTAAAATTACCTGTAAAAGAAAAAAAGGTTGTTACCGAAAAAATACCCGTATTGATCATACCGGTTTCGGTCCCTGTAACAAACTGTATGCAGAGTTGTGTTTTTGGAAGTTGAATGATGTGTTTTAATTTTGTGTTCTATAATTGCCTAGATTCTATTTAACTTTGTATCCTAGATTCTGAAAAAACAACGTGCACTAGTTTCTCTAAAACGTATTTTTTTTTTCAAATAATTATGTGACTCGGAGTTAATTAATCCACCTCTTAGAACCTCAAAGGCTTCTGAAATGGCTATGGACTTCATAGCTTTTAGATCACGATATTTTCCATCACCGATTTTAGTTACGAGTATGTCCAAAATAAACATAGAAAGAACATATCCATTGCAAAAAGACACATTAATACTTCCCTGTGTTTGAAGTCACAACCTCGTCCATAAGTTTCGAGGTGTTAACCTCTTAAACTTGACGAGCTTGAAAAGGTTAACTTGGCGAGCAGGTGATTTCTGAATGCGCATTTCTAAGTTTGGTGCTAATTGAGAATATTACCAGTCAACTGGATATACACTTCTCATCAAAAAAATCGAAACACTTTCGTTTTTATTGTTTTTGTCCTAATTTTTTACAAAAGAGAATTAATTCCATGAAAAAAAAACATTACTGTGTAGCTGGCAGTTTGGTCATTACAGTAAGAAGAAAAAAATCAAAATTCGAAATAATTTCATTTGTTTATCCTATAAATGAAATTAATCACTGTTTTGAGACAAATGTGTATTTAGGGTTGGAGTACGTTTCTCGTTTAAAAACTAAAAATTAGCGCTTGTCTTTAAACTTTCTGTTTCTTATTTCATTTACTGTGACTTTGGGACGTCTGAAAAAACTTTTTTTTCTAAAACATATGGATACTTCGCCCGCAGAAGCCGCCCAAGTGGTGGCATTGCTGGATTCTGGACTTAGTCAGCGTGTTGTGGCTGCAAGATTGCATCTAAGCTTATCATCTGTTCATAGAGTCTACAAACGCTATCGGGAGACTGGTTCGTTCACGCGCCGTTCAGGATCTGGCAGGAATCGGGTCACTTCTGAGCGAGATGATCGATTTATTGTAACAACTTCTTTACGAAATCGACGCCTTAACGCTTTTCAACTGCAGCAGCAGCTTCGCATTGTACGAAGAGTAGCTGTAAGTGACTCTACAATAAGAAGAAGGTTGAAGGAACGCGGATTGGCACCGCATAAGCCAGCGAATGGGCCGAAATTAACTGCAGACCATCGAAGAGCGCGCCTTAACTTTGCACGCGAGCACCTAACTTGGTCATACCTTCAGTGGAGCAAAGTACTGTTTTCTGATGAGTGTAAAATTATGCTGTATGGTAACGACGGAAGGAACAAGGTCTACAGAAGAGATGGAGAACGCTTTGCACAATGCTGCATTGAAGAAAAGGTCAGCTATGGTGGCGGTTCGTGGACGGTTTGGGGAGGAATCAGCGCCGACGGTAAGACAGAACTTGCCTTTGTGTCTGGGCCACGGCTGCCTGCACTAAACTCTCATCGGTACATCGAACAGTGTCTTGAACCTCATGTGATGCCCTATGCACATTTTATTGGCAACGACTTCATATTCATGCACGACAATGCTAGAGCTCACACCGCGGGCGTCGTACGAGATTATCTTACCGAAGTCGGTATCTCCATTATGGTATGGCCAGCAAGAAGCCCGGACATGAATCCCATTGAACATCTATGGGATGAATTAAAGAGACGAATTCGAGCAAGAGATCCAGCCCCAGAAACACTTAGCCAGCTGCAAAATGCAATCCAAGAGGAATGGGATAATATACCACAACATGTGATCGTGACTCTCATCCGATCGATGAAGAACCGTATGGAAGCAGTAATAAGAGCTCGCGGAGGGAATACAAGTTATTAAATAAACGTTTCTTACATTTTTTTTTCATTTACGCGTGTTGTTTTACCCATTTCCTTCATATTCCATACAGGGTAAAAATTACTCATTATACAAAATACGAAACCTATGAAGACTTAATTTGAATTTAGAACATTAACATTAGGATTTAAAAACCTCATACTACTCACTATTAAATGACATTTTACATTTATTCCTAAATATACACATTTTTCTGATAATCCTTATCAAATCATAAACTGCGAGGTGTTTCGATTTTTTTGATGAGAAGTGTATTACAGCTACTATGCTAATTGAATAGTACACGCGCGTTTATTGTAAGTAACAATAACAATGAATGGTGTTATTGTTCGATGATGCCTTTATACAATCGGATAAAAATACCATAAATGAATAACAATAATCTCAATTTGATTGCTCCTGTTGTATTGAAAACACTCGAAGACTTTCTCCAGGTATCTTTTTATTATTCTCCAGGTATCTCTGTACATAAATCTCTTCATCAATATATTATTTGACATTTGATTTAGGACAGCAGACTTCGTTTGTAAAGTAAGCGTTTTGTACAAATAAAACATATAATATTATTTCGAATAATGTTTAAATTTGTATAAAAAAATGTGAGGAGAAGATAACTTTCTTTAATCTAATCTTGAACACATCGTCGTATTAAACCGTGAGATATCGAGCAAAATTGAAAGACACGTACTATGAACTTTTGAAAGAACCTTAATAAAAATGATGATTGAATCGCTTATATAATATTTCTAAAAGTTATGTGAGTAAACACTTAATTGGCCACTATACTATTCTCTTTTTTATGTTTTAGGGAATTCTTACGAATGGGTAATCCTTTGAACTGTGTGGCACCAGAACCGGGACAGGTTTGTAAACCTGGAGGACCTGTACCACTTACTAGGATCAAGACTTTAGTATCCATGACCACACCAAGAGATTACAGGTAACACTGGACAACTTTTTTGTCTTCGTCCATCTCTTTTCCAACTAAAAGCTTCACTAATAATGCGTTCTCTTTCTTTATTCCCTCCAGATCTCAAAACTCTTGCACTCTGCCTCCATTTGTCGAATTCGACATGTCTGCCGAAGGCTTTGGGTGTCTTTACTTACCGAGTATAGCGCCACAATCCGCCAATTTAAACGCTCTAGGAACGCAAGACACTGCCACTTTAGGTGGAATTGGTTCAGGTAGTTGGCGGCCCAGTGAGTTTTATTTTCAAAATTATCATTTGATCGACTCGATTTTATGGTGACTATAAAATTTTGTTCTAGGTGATCGGGTGTTTCCGCCGCAGACTGGTCTTACGTACTCTACGTGGATATGTGTGGAGAAGTACTCGGACCCACGGTCAGACCCGCATTGTGTCCGCTTGTTGACCTTAGTCCGGAACATAAACAACAGTCGAGACGAACATCTGGTTTGTCTCACTATGGTTTTATCAGCAAGGGATAAAGCTATCATTGTGTCCACACAGGAGACTTTAGTGCCACACAGTAAGTTATTCGTAAACAATTGCATTTGTGTGTGTTGAACTGTCCGTGTGTTTTGTTTGATGAACTTTATCCACTATGGGAGTAAGTTGCAAAGTAGATCGAAAATATAAATGCCTGACGCACTCAAAACGCCTTATTCTGTCACCCAATAAAATTATATAATTCTCTGCAGATGTTGGTGAATGGGAGCCCGAAGGCTCAGGAGAATGTGGGGCACGCGTGTGGTGTCCAGATCTACAGCATGAGGGACAGTGGCATCATCTAGTGTTGGTACTCAACCGCGCCGTACTCAAGAATTCATCCTTCTCCTTGTATTTAGATGGTATGTGTGATTTTGCTGTAAGTAATAGTTTTATGACATGTAAACCGAGTTTTTAGGGTTACTATGGATTTACTTTACTGAATTAGATTTGCAATTTGCTGATATAGTGAATATGTTTCGTGGTGCAGGTACCCACATGCACTCGGGCAAGTTGCACTACGTGAGCGCCAACCCGGGCGGCGGCGCGGCCACTCTGTCGGGCGCGTCCAGCGTGTACTGTGTGCTGGGCACGCCGCCGCACTGGAGGAGGTACTCCAAGCTCGTGTGGCGGCAGGGACCCGCGCTGCTGCTGGAGGATGTAAGTACTGCATGTTCCACTAGTATATTTACTAAATTCATCGCTAAGCTCGCTAGGTCCATCCATCATAAACGTGGATTAACAGGAATATATGTACTAGAAGCTATTACATCCACAAGAGTGCGTTAATCGCCTGAGTTAGTCGTAGCTACACGTGATTTTCAATATTTGTGATGTTGTGATCTATAAGCACTGAAAAGTCCTTATACATATATGCAACAAAAGCGGTTTCTTTTGAATAGACTTAATTGAGACAATTTATCCACAGTTTTCCATACTTTCTTTCACATAAGTGTTATTTTATTTGAAACATCATTTCTAGGTACTCCCAGCCCAGACCGTGTCCATAATCTACCAACTGGGCCCCCACTACGTAGGCACGCTACAAGCGCCATTACCGCCCGGACAGTACCAAGAGCCACTCGCTCCTCTAGTCGCCGAAGAAAAGGTCGTATTCGGCATAAATGCGCGTGCGATGTCACAATTAACCCTTGCTAAGATACGAAAGGTTTATAGCAAGAATGATAACAAAGCTATAGCGAAGATGCTTGGCATGTCTTCACATGAGAATGCGACGCCGATAAGGATATTGCATAACTCTGCTGGACACTTAATGGGCCCGGCGAGATGTTTAGGCGGGACTGTCGTTGGTTATTTGGGCGTCAGAGTATTTTGCCCGAAACCTGCTGCCATCATGGTAAGTGAAAAAATAAAATGTTTGGTGTTAATTTTTTTTTGTTAGTCTTTTTTGTGTCCCACTGCTGGGCAAAGGCCTTCCGTTTCTCCTTCCAAACCTCTCTATTTAGGGCAATTTCTGGCCACGTCTGCCCTGCGAACATGATCAGATCGTCACACCACCTCCGCCGCGGTCGACCTCGACGGCGTTGTCCTCCCTCGGGCGTCCAGTGAGTGACGATCCTTGCCCACCTCTCGGGGTGCATACGTTCAACATGGCCCGCCCACTCTCACTTCAGCTTGGCTGTTTTCACTCCTACATCAGCTACTTTGGTAATGGAGCGCAGGGTGGTGTTTCTGATTTGATCCGTTCGCTTCGCACCTATTATACACTCACCGGCACGGAATCTTGGCCAAGCGCGTATTTCGCGATTACAAGAGCTTTAAGTGTTTCCTATGATTATTTATGATGAAGGGTGATCTAAAAAATGTTTACCCTTAGTTCAAGAGGGTAATTTATCATGTTTGAGTGCAATATGACGTTATTTTTAAGTTTTAGTTGAACCCGGTCATCCGAGCGACTAAGTTGCTGTTTTAAATTTGTGTATTGTGAAAGTCTATTGTCAGGTTATTCAATTATTGTGATATCGTACTGTTACTTCAATAACTAAAGGTGATTTAAATCCAATAAAAATGCCATTAACACCATCACAGGTTGCACAAGCTGTAGCGTTGATCAAACAAGGGCTGACACAGCGAGAAGTTGCTGTTATGCTGAATGTACCACGTTCATCGATGCGGTTTGCGCAGAAATGATACCAGGAGACAGGCCACTACTCCCGCAGACCAGGCAACGGAGGCGTCAGATGCACATCAGCCCGGGATGACCGCTTTATTGTCCTGGAAATTTTGAGAAATCGCTACCTCACCGCTGTTGAGATACGCCAGCGACTCCATTTCACAAGAGGTGTCAATGATAGTGAACGTACAGTGTGAAGACAAATGGAGGAAGAGAATTTAAAAGGTCGTACACCAGCACGCGGCCCAGATCTTCTCAGAAGTCACCGAGTAGCTCGACTTCGATTCGCACGAGAACACGTCAACTGGACCCATAAGCAGTGGGCTCGAGTACTCTTCACAGATGAGTGTCAAATCGCTTTACGAGCTCCAGATGGTCGGGAGCGAGTGTGGAAAAGAATAGGAGAGCGGTTTGAGACCTGGACCCATGCAGTGCTCATGGGTCCAGTTGACGTGTTCTCGTGCGAATCGAAGTCGAGCTACTCGGTGACTTCTGAGAAGATCTGGGCCGCGTGCTGGTCTACAAACTTTTAAATTCTCTTCCTCCATTTGTCTTCACACTGTACGTTCACTATCATTGACACCTCTTGTGAAATGGAGTCGCTGGCGTATCTCAACAGCGGTGAGGTAGCGATTTCTCAAAATTTCCAGTACAATAAAGCGGTCATCCCGGGCTGATGTGCATCTGACGCCTCCGTTGCCTGGTCTGCGGGAGTAGTGGCCTGTCTCCTGGTATCATTTCTGCGCAAACCGCATCGATGAACGTGGTACATTCAGCATAACAGCAACTTCTCGCTGTGTCAGCCCTTGTTTGATCAACGCTACAGCTTGTGCAACCTGTGATGGTGTTAATGGCATTTTTATTGGATTTAAATCACCTTTAGTTATTGAAGTAACAGTACGATATCACAATAATTGAATAACCTGACAATAGACTTTCACAATACACAAATTTAAAACAGCAACTTAGTCGCTCGGATGACCGGGTTCAACTAAAACTTAAAAATAACGTCATATTGCACTCAAACATGATAAATTACCCTCTTGAACTAAGGGTAAACATTTTTTAGATCACCCTTCATTATAGATAATCATAGGAAACACTTAAAACTCTTGTTATCGCGAAATACACGCTTGGCCAAGATTCCGTGCCGGTGAGTGTATTTAATTAATTATTTTTTATTGTGTATTTTCTTCTCCCAGATTGATACAGTTGGTGGCTGCTCAGTATTATTAGGATTAATAGCAATGGCTCAAGACGTTGAATGTTTATACGCAAGCGTAAAAGCACTCGTTTGCGTCGTACGGTCAAATAAGGCTGCGCAAGCAGAAATGGACAGGCGGAAAGGATATCAAACTTTAGCCATGCTGCTGAAGAGGAAAAAACAATTGCTCAACTCACATATATTGCATCTCATTTTTGGACTAGTCGGAACTGTTGATAGTCAAAAAGAAACTTCTTCCATTCCTAACTTAACTGCCTTTCAAGTAAGTACCTACAATTTTTACCCATTTAAATTTTAATTGTGAAATCTATAATTTCTTAAAACGATTGAGTTTATTTTACAGGATTTAATATGCGAGCTAGAAGTCTGGCTCGGTGCCCCTGGAGGGCTTATTAAATCTCTCCTAGAACACTTACTAGAACTAGCGACCGAGACGGCTCACAGAACGCACAACCTACGCACAATGAGAGAACTACAACTTGTCTCCAAACTCCTTTACATAATAAACGACGTAAAAGTCGTGAGCACAAGAAATGTCCTCATACAATTACTAGCTGCCTTACTAGGGGGTCAACCAAGACCAAGCGATCTCCTGTGTTTAGGACAATTCATGGCATTTACCTTACCACTTCCATCGCAGACAGAGAGAGGTATAAACCCAAAGGAAAGTGACTGCGAGAGTGAGGGAGAACAAATTATTCTAAGAAACAAATGCTTTAACGTTATACATGGTTTACTGTTCACGGCGAGGAATCTAGTGAACACGATTGTGTGTGAAGAAATTTCTAGAGTTCTGGGCGTTGATTGGCTTCTCAGTTTCATGTTGGATAATGTTCATCCGTCGACGGTTCTGTGGGCGTTGAGGATAATGGTCGTTCTGTGTTCGGGACAGGGGCAGCAATCTGCTATAATGCAAAGGTAAGTCTTTTACCTCATTTTTTGTCTGATGATATCTAATCTGAGTTGCGTGTTACATTGACTATATCACTAGTTGTTCTAAGGTAGTTCAGCGTATGCGTTTCAGCAGTGGCGGATTTGAAGTCCTAACCGGTCTAGGCCCCACACCATGTGCCGACCCTTTCTCAGCAACCATTATAATAGAGTTAATTATTAATGAATTTACTTATCTTTATTTCCCACTTTAAGCTGATTCAGAAAATTGGTTAAAGTTAAACTGAAAGCTGCTAGTTTATATTTTTTTCTGAGGTTAATTCCATTGAAAAGCCCATGAGACCATATTTACAAATCCCTTGTATCTTTTTGTTCAGGTTTAGAGAAGGCGTGGGCAACGGAGGTTGGTTGCGCCATACAGAGAATTTAGCACAGCCACAACAAGCTGGAGTGGTCATGGCGACTACTGTGCACTCCAACTCGCATCTACACACATCTCTGTTACATACTCCTGGATTTACATTGCTCGCTTGGTAAGGAAGTCATCATTTGCCTAGCCTTTTCCCAAATATATTGGGGTCGGCTTCCAGTCGAATCAGATGCAGCTGAATATCAGTATTTTACATTGAGCGACTGCCTATCGGACCTCTTTAAGACCTGTCACATAGGCAAATCTCTTGATGTTACAGTTGTCCAAAAACTATACCATATGGGCAGAAATGATCTTCAGTATAAAACTATTCATATAAAACATTAAATGAGCCTCACTCCTAAAAGTTAAACATCTGTTAAACACTTATCTAAAAAACTGTTACTGCTAAACGGACCTTATATCAACGTCAAATGCCGACGCTTTTTTACCCGACTGCGCCAGGAGGGTTATGTTTTTTTAGGCAAGTGTTCAACAGATGTTTAATATTTTTGTAGTAAGACAGTAAATATTAAAAAAAAAATTGTAAAATGAACCAACGATTTTTCTTCTTTAGGTTGGTACCAGCCCACCTGCAAATCCCAGAGTTATACTACTTACTGTTCGGTCTCGCTCTGGGCCAGCCAGTCCGCGCCGCGTGCGCAGACCGCGTGGTGTCGGTGGAGCGCGTGTGGGGCGCGGCGTGGGGGGCGGCGGCGCCCGCGCGACAGTCGCCCGCCGCGCTGTCCGCGAGGATCACGTTGTGTCCCGACGCCGTCGTGGTGCTGCTGGCGGCCGTGCGCGCGCTCGTGCATAACGATAAGAGCAACGAGCCGGAATGGCTCGCTGATCATCCTGTTGCTATTGTACAGGTTAGTTCTGCTGTTTTTAATTGCGGTCTGTGAAACACTAAATTGTTATGTAAAAAAGCAATGGTATAAGCCTTGTTATACTAATTTGAAAAAACTTTTTTAAAAAAAGGGAACCGACTTCAAAACCAAACACAAAAAAACGATAAAATAACTTTTCTTTCGGAAGTCGGTGGCTTTGTTTTTTTTTTATTTCATTGAGTTATGACCACCGACTTCCGAAAGAAAAGTTATTTTATCGTTTTTTTGTGTTTGGTTTTGAAGTCGGTTCCCTTTTTTTTAAAAAGTTTTTTATTTTTCCCTTTTTAGTTGCGATATTCAACAAAAATCTTCATAAAATCGGCTTCTTTGAAAATCTACAATCCTATTAAGCAACAAAAACGGATCTATGCGAGCAACTTCACGAGATATCCATTATTGTTATATACACAAACCTTCCACACTTTTCTGAAAACTGCATCAAAATCGTTCAGCCAAACGCGAGATAATCGCGGACAAACATGCAATCGTCCCTGAAAATCTACGATCCAAGTAAGCAAAACGGATCCACGCGGGCAACGTCACGGGATATCTATTAGTGTTATATACTAAAACCTTCTCCAGAACGTAATAATCACTTTCGTGAAAACTGCATCAAAATCCGTTCAGCCAAACGCGAGATAATCGCGGACAAACATGAAATCGTCCCTGAAAATCTACGATCCAAGTAAGCAAAACGGATCCACGCGGGCAATGTCACGGGATATCTATTAGTGTTATATACTAAAACCTTCTCCAGAACGTAATGAACACTTTCGTGAAAACTGCATCAAAATCCGTTCAGCCAAACGCGAGATAATCGCGGACAAACATGCAATCGTCCCTGAAAATCTACGATCCAAGTAAGCAAAACGGATCCACGCGGGCAATGTCACGGGATATCTATTAGTGTTATATACTAAAACCTTCTCCAGAATGTAATGAACACTTTCGTGAAAACTGCATCAAAATCCGTTCAGCCAAACGCGAGATAATCGCGGACAAACATACATACATACATACATACATACATACAGGTCGAACTGAGAACCTACTTTTTTTTTTGAAGTCGGTTAAAAAATACACAACTGTTGAAATAATGAGACCAGGCATTGGGATTGACGGAAATAACATACAAAACCAATACTACTTGCAATATAATCTATATGGATCAGAAGCTCATTTATAAAGAAAAAGCATCTTTAAGTATTTAATTTGAATAAAAAAACACAAAATTAAAAAAAAACGTTAAACACTGAAATATTTTAAATCTACACTACTTCTTAATAAATTTCCTTCGCATCAGAGTTTCCGAGCATAAGTGGCCGTATGAGAGCACACCGATCACGTCATCTAGCTATAGAAAGAAATTGTTATGCAGAGTGGAGGGGCCACTCACTAAATCACAAGTGCACAACAATTTCTTTCTGAGCTGACACATCCTCTTATACAAGATTTATCTATAGTCTGTATGTATTAATTATTCTGTTGCATTCTAGGTCTTGTTTTCACTATACAACACACTGCCAGATTTCGTCCCTATTATGATGATGGCGGAAGTTCTAACCGCTCTAGCGGCAATTCTCTTCCCGCCGAACTCTACAGACGATATTCATATGCGTAAGTATTTATTTTTATTAACTTTATTTAGCAAGTCTCACTTTACAACATCAACGTTCATGTTGAGTTCAAGTACTAAAACCGTTGACCGCGCGAACACAACGCGTCTTAAATTTTAATTTAAGACTTAAAGTTCGAAGACATATTGTGACATTTACCAACCGGCACTGGGCCTCCGGAATGTGTAGTAGATTATGGTCCACTCACTCACGGAGAAGAGGCCTGTGTCCTAGCAGTAGGAATTCTTCTTCTTCGTCGTGTCGATGACTCCTTAGGTTTAAATGAGCTTCGACCAAAACACTGCCACATTTACGGCGTTGGTGGTAGCGTCGGACAGGTCCCTTAGAGTGCAGGAGGAATTACTCAGAGCACAAGGTGGGCCATCGCCCATCGTTTGTGCTGAGGCTCCACATTCGCAACTTTCCTCATCACAGTACCCACCGGACCATGTTATACTTGCAGCGACCAACCTGGCTTCGTAAATGGTTTAAGGTCTTCCAGGTGGCCTGCTGGAAGCTTTTCTGCAGGCTCAGCATAGTGTTCCGGAGGAGGATATCTGAGGAGCCACAGCTGTTTCCGGGCTTCCCCAGCCGTACCATTGCTGACTGATTTAGTGGACCTGAGGAAACTTCCGGCTCCTCAGTCTGCCTCTTGACGTCCCCATATTTTATAGGGGATGGCGTTAATCTGCAGTAGGAATATTATAGGCTGGTGATGATTAAAAAAAGTATAGCCATAAATTAAAATACTTATTTATTTCATTAATCCTATCAGCAATATGTGAGAGCGGTGAGAGTTCCGGGGCATCAACACCTGGCTCGGAAAAAGAGGTTGTAGTTCCCGGCGTATCAGGCGCACTGACGCAGCATGCCGTGCGACAAGGCGTCATGGACTTCCTACGCGTCATCGTACTCGACTCACTGCCGCTCAACGTCACTGGGAAGACTGCGCCGGTAAGTCACATTGTCATTATCTTCATGTAGCCTTTTTTTACGTGGTAAAATCATCCCACCCAGAGCGGAACGGAAGGGTCCTGATTTAAATCCAAGGTGTCCTTTACGTTCCGGGGTCACGGTTTCTTGATAAGACAGTCCTGTGCCGCCGGCAGGCTTTGATCGTCTATGGGGACCACGACCCCGTCTGATTACTAACAGCTGACAGACCCGGGCATAGTCCATGACCGGCCGGCAAGTCACCCATCATCGCCGTCCGCGTGCCCGATCTTCATGTAGCGTGTGGTGTAGTAAAATCTAAATATCGTATTTTGATCGAGTTTATTTATTTATTTAACTCGGACTTCAAGGCCTATATAAAACTACCCCGTATAGTTGTTCCTAAGTTATTTTTACAGCAACCTTAATGTAACTAGACATCTTAGATCACTCGTAATTTTGACAGTGATACTAAATAGGAGGTAAAATCACTAGAATAGCGCAACAGTTTCAACACCCCCAATAATTAGTTATGTGGTTTTCGGTAATGAAACATAAGCTACAATTCGTTATCGAAAACCATGCGTTGTGTTACTGCTCATAGTATTTCATTATTCGGCGAGAATAAGTCAGAGGAATTCAGACCATATAGCGAACCAGATGTTTTCAAACTGGAGATATTGCTCACGTCACCAATCTGTTTAAACGGGTTCAAACGTTGGAGTTTTTAACAAGAGGTACAAGTGGCCCAATATAATTACGCCACCAGTTAGTTTTTCCAGGGGCTAGCGACAGAATTTTTCTCACCAATCATGCCTGTGTTGCACCAAAACAATATGGCTGATATGTTTTGTTGTCTGGCTATTTTATGTAGTTTTTTTTTACCCAAGCATTCACTTTATTTTAATTATTTATTATTCATGTTGTGTGTACAAGATGTTGCATGTTGCAATAGTCGCCATGAGGGATATAATAATAAATTAACGTCTAATCATGCATAAAAGGTAGCTATCTAAGAGTACTAATTCTGAGTATCAGCTTCACTATTGGTTCTAGAACTCCGAAAGCGGGACTGACTCAGTGCCATCGTCAATGTTTTGTACTCCATGTAGCTGTCCTGGAAAATCCTACTTTTATAGCGTAAATATGGGGAATTTTATTATTACAATAAAAAAACTATAACTACTAATAACGTAACTATCTAACGCTGCGATATTAACTAACCTAATATCAGAACCTTCGTATATAATTTCCTCTGCGATAGTAAATTCAGTACTAAACCAGTTTAACGTACGCAATCTCGGGCCTGTTGCACGCTTGTTCGTAATTTAGTGCATCCACCCACAATGTTATGTAACACGTCCCTGCTTCCGCCAACGCTTCGACAGACTGATAACGACGTCAGCGCTTCCTTGCACTCGGATGTTATGATACACATTATGTAAGGCTGACTCAATGTGCTGTGTTCTAAATGCTTCACGCATATTTCGTTATTCATTTCTTTTGGCACTGGTCTTTCCGACCACCTTCGAAACGACTAGTATTCCCATTTGTGTGACGTCTTTACCTTATTTCAGGTAATCGACCTGGTTTTGGATGCATCACCTCCAAATTCAACCAGCCAGCAACAAATTGAGTATCAAACGGAGGTTCTAACTACACTGATGGAGAATTTATTGAACACAGAACTTTTTGGATCGGAGTCTAATATATCGAACGTCTGTTATTTGGCTGCTAGGCTGGTTGATAAGCTATGGCAGGGACAACTCTCAAGGGATCCTCACGAGGTATGTGAAAATGTGTTTAAATGAGGATTATTTATATTATGTTTCGTTACTGGATTTTTATTTGATCGTAAACTGTTATTACAGGTCTTCGATTTCATAGTAAAGCTAATAATGCAAGCGAAAAAGAAATCATCAGTAATATCTCTGGAGGGATTACATCATTGTCTGAACAGAACTATTCTGTTTCTTCTGTCGCGATCTACCGATTCAATAGCGGATCAAATGTCGGTGTTGGAGGCCTTACATAAACTGACAACTAACAGGTATGTGGGACCCGTAACAAAAGGATTTTTAACAGGGTGTCCTTATTACGGTCAGTTCACACCGAGACGCGACGCGGCGTGACGTGACTCAACGATACTGCAAATGTGTATCTTTTCGTGTAGTAAACAAAGTCAGATTTTGAGTCGCTATTAAAATGTAGCGCGGCGGCGCCGCTCTGCGTTGCGAAAGGTGTATCTTTTCGTGTAGGAAATAGAATTAGATTTTGAGTAGCTAGTAGTATAGAAATGTGCGCGCATCGTCATGTCTCGGTCTGAGCTGACCCCTAAAAGAGAAGTGTAGTATATCAGACACGATAAAAATTATACTAGTAATCTTTCTTCCTTAAAAATTAAAGAAATATTATTTTTCAATTACGATCATCTGTAGGTAATATAGATATGAAATCGTCTCGATCAATAAGTTGTCCAAATATTGTCAATGCTTTATTTTTCATTGAATTTTAAAAATAACCTGTTTCATTAGGTTACTGATATTCGGTGCTGGTAACCACGAGTTGGAATTCATCGGATGCCTTACATACTGCCTACTACAGTTATGTTCTAACATGAAGATCGCGTTAGACTCGCATATGAGGACTACTTGGCATGTCAATCCTAGCGGAGACTTGGAATCACGGGACGATAAACTGACTACACATCAAGGTAAAGAATCGACATCTTGTAATTTGTGTATGTTTTAGATATGTGCTATGATTCCATTGGGGGGACACAAATTAGCTTGCAAAGGGTCCGAACAACTAAGTGAATAGGTAACTTCTGGGACAGTATGTTTCACCGTCTACCACATCATCGCTTACCATCAGGCGAAATAGTGGCCAAGTGTGAGCCTATTGCCAAGTAAAAATAGTTTCTATGATAATAGTCTGACGGGCGATTTTAAAGCGCAGCTTATGTAAACTATTGTATAGTTCGGAGTCTCTGCGCTCATCGAAAACATGCATCAGAATAACATACTATGGGAAGCTGTTGGAGATAAAACAATATGATTATAAACATCACTCTCTCTTTCTGACCTATTTCGCGTTTCTAATGTTTCGCGGTAATAATGGTGGTTATTGCCCCTTAGATCTTAGAGCTTGTCATCCTAACCTTCTACTGTAAACAGGACGTAACCTAATGGCTGGCGCTGCCCGACGGGTCTGGGAAGAACTATACGTGTGCAAGAAGCCTGCGATAGAGGAAGTGTTCAAAATAACACTAGTACCGCCCATCGGCAACGCTCGCGCACCAGACCTTACTGCCGTGAGGGAACAACTCAATGAGAGCGCGCATAAGCTGTGGATCAACTATATTGATATTGAGAGGAAGGTAGGTTATTTAACTTTAATTGATACACTTGAAATACTAAGATTTCAAATGCAAGTTATGATACCTTAGCCAAGTTCACATAAAGTTCACGACTTTTTGTACACACATTTCCCCATAACTTTTGTTTTTAACTGTATAATTAGTGGGGTATTGACAGGTGATCTCAACCTTCTATCGCAAAATATCGTGCTGAATAGTTCTGTGTGAACGGCCGCTTACTTATGCGATCATCGAAATATTTTAATTGATTTTTCCAAAGATTTTTGGTGTGTCTATCAGACAAAATTAACAAAATTAACTTTGTATGCATAACACATTTCAAACAAAATTTAAGGATTGTTGAGAATTTTTTAACTTCTCAAAATGAATTGAATAAGAGTCACAAAACGATAAGAAAATAGCGCAACAAGCTGATAGGGCCCCACCCAACCGGCCTCCTCTTTAATATAGGAAATGGGCCTAACCGATTGCAGTTATTTAATTAGTTATATAATGATTGAATGACAGGCCACCTACCGTGTACCTTGGGAGCTTCACAATCAAATCCAGTCAAAGATACAGAAAGTGACGGGCGGTCTCACTCGGCTAGCGTCTAGAACAAAAGTGAAGAAGGAAGATTCTGCTAAACAACGATCGAACCCGCCGCGAGATCATGCGCTGGCGTACATGCAGGATCACGTACAACTCGTAAGGTAAGTGTTACAATAAGATAATTATCTATGTTATAATTTACAGAAATTAGTAGGTTTTATGATGCGATTCTATCGGTGTGTGGCACTGTGCGGCACAAATGAGAAAAACAAAAAAACAAACAAATTGAACGTGATTATTCTAAAAATGTTCACGTACCTGGATACTTTTGTGCGCGCACATGTCCGCAGTGGACTCGTAATTTTCGCGCGCACATTGTTAACTCCAACAACAAAACTTACGCAAAGCCTTGCGGGTGGATACAGAGGCCAAACGCGATTTTAGCTTAGAACGCGAAAAAGTGTGCCGCACAGTATTTTGATGGAATCTCTCTTAATAGAATAATAATAATATAATAATAATATCCCACAACTATCACACAACGCCATCTAGTCCCAAGCTAAGCAGAGCTTGTGTTATGGGTACTAGACAACTGATAAATATACTTATATATTTCTAAATACATACATATTATGGATAAATTACACCCAGACACAGAATAAATGATCGTGTTCATCACACAAACATTTGTCCTGGGTGGGAATCGAACCCACGACCTCCGGCATAGCAGTCAGGGTCACTAACCACTAGACCAACAGGCCAGAATCTTATCATTACGAAAGCGTATCTGACTCAGTGAAGTAAAAGATATTAATTTTGCTATTAAATCTTTTTTTTTTTAAGCTATTGTTTTGAAAACCACTTTATAATGGGGAATAGAGCATGTAATTTACTTACCTCGAAGGACTTAAAATGTATACTAAACTATTCTTTAAATAGTTTATTAATTTGTAAGTTTCTGTTGGCCTAACTGTTAAATTATTTCGAGTATCAAGGCGATAACTTCTTCATTGTAGACAAGCATGGTGCGCAGTAGTTCAAGGCGCGTCCAACACTCGCCTGCACACGATGCGCTACGTGCAGGCGGAGTGGGCGGGGGCCTGGCGCGAGCTGACGAGGGAGAGGGCGCTGTGGGGGCCCGTGAGGGGCCCCGCGCTCGCCAAGTGGGCCCTCGACAGCACGGAGGGGCCCTCGAGGATGAGGAAGATGCTGCGGAGGAACCACTGCTTCTACATGCACTATCCGTATAGACCTGACCTGGATGATCCTGATAATGTGAGCATTAATTGGATTTATAACGTTAAACTAAGAATGACATAACATTTTGACATCGAAACAAATCAACAAAATCTGAACGTCTGATTAAATATGATTGTAAATAAGAAAGTTTCACACGACACTAAATAAATGGGGATGGATGTTCTGAAAAGTCTTATTTTTTTCATTAGAGTCCCATATCAATATTTGTAAACCAACAGTTATTGTCTTAATTACCCACCAATGCCATTCAACATACAATGTTGATTCCCACTGCCTTGTTTTAGAAACAACTAAAATATAAAGTGGCTCAAAGCTTGGACAGCAAAGAGTACTACCGGGTGTATCAACAATGGCGGGCGGCGAGTAACCTCGGCGAGGTGGAGGGAGCTGAGCCTACCGATATACCTGTAACGACCAACGAACCTACCACGTGAGACTACTTCATATTAAGTAAATGATAATACTACGAACGAAGGGTCACATGCAAAAACCCATAACAAATCCAGTTTCTTGCAAATAGAAAATCTCTGGAGCAAAGATACAATAAGGATGCTTTTTCACCTAAGATGTGCTATGCTAAGTTGCTATGCATGCGTGTCATATCCACTAGTGGAAACGGGTTCAAGATAACTATGTTTTGAAGTGAAAACTTCTTTAGCATCATTGTGATTTGAAAGTCGATGAAACGAAATTAAGCGTCAGTAAAAAGAGGCACATATAAATTCATAAGATGTACTCGTAACGTGGGAGAAAATGAGATAGGAAGCTTATTATCTTGAACCCAAAATTTTTAAAGGTTTCGCTTCTGCCACGTGTGCTATGAATACAAGCTATAGCTCTGTATTATAGAATATTATAGATGGTTGCAAGTAGCGTAGCTATGTAGAATTGTCCATGAATAGCCAACCTGAAGCGGCGCATCTACATAGCCCAGCTACAAAGCTTAGCATCAGTGAAAACGGTCACATAGCTTCGCATCTCAGCTTTCTTTTCTTTTTCGTCTTCGCAATATAGCTACATAACACAGCACCCTATCACTTATAAATCCTAATTAAATACTTCAACCCGAAACCTTTAGCAGTTATTTTGACGTATGTTTCAACGTTTTACAGAAGTGGAGACGCGTCTCTTGATGTAACCAACGGTGATGGATCACCGTCAGATCTAGTCAGTAGCGGCGTTGTTAGTCGCGGTACTAACCAATCGTCTAGCGAAGGTAAGTTAATAGAAACAATCACTATGACTAGCGCCAATGGACGAATAGAATTTCATCTATTAGATACAAGGTTTAATTTAGAATGATTGACAGGGAAGAGCAAACTGCAAAATTATATGCTCATTGAAAATTTATTAGGTACTTTTTACTCAGGTAATGAAGATGGGCCCGACAATGAGGATGAAGACGAACAACCAACTCCTCCACCCGACAATCAAACACTTCTACGGCTTCTAGAGCATCACGAAAAGGTACTGGTATTATCACTTTACACTTCAAAACAGGGCTCCAGAATAAACTAGAAACAAAGTTGCTTCGAACAGTATTTGTGTTCCCTTTTTTCTTCAATTTGGTTTACTCTGCTTGTATCTGGTAAAGCAAAAAATGAGTTTATTATAGTGTAAGTTTGAAGCTGTTTTCTAACTTCTGGCTAGCGACCACCATCCTGTACGAGTCCGGCGTCAAATAGTTTTTGCAATAATCCGTCGGTGGCGTGCCGTGGCATGGCAGGTTGTGTTTCGGCATCCCGCGGCACGTCGCGGTATCGTGGTATCAAAATAAAGTAACATGAACTCCATAAAGTCGTTAAAAAAAGATTCAAAATAACTTGACAAGTAATAAAATCCTTTGCCATGCCATGCTGTGCAGTGCCGACAGTGAACGCCGGCCCTAAAATAGCCTTACCTTGCCTCAAGTTAGCTTTACCAAAATAATCTTATTATTACTTTCAGATCTCCCACATGTTCCGCTGCGCAAGAATACAAGGTTTAGACACAACAGAAGGCCTCTTACTATTCGGTAGAGAACACTGCTACGTCATAGACGGGTTCACGTTACTAAAGAATAGAGAAATACGGGATTTGGACAGCTGTCCTGATGACTATGAACCTATTCTACCGGCTCAGGGCATACAGAGGAGTAACCAAAGACAATGCTCTAAGTTTTTGTATGAAGACATTCGGTATGTGTATCTAACACTTATATAACCTACGATTTTACATTACAGTAACCTTTATTTTCATTACCTTAAGGTTTATTTTGGAAGTCAAACTATTGTGAATCGTTTGTTAGTCTGTGGTTTATAATTTATGTTGTGTTGTTACAGGGAGGTACACAAAAGGAGGTATCTTTTACAACCGATAGCATTGGAAGTGTTTTCAAGTGACGGTAGAAACTACTTGCTTGCTTTTCCTAGAAAAGTTAGAAACAAGGTTAGCAAGTATTTTTTCACATATTTTTTTTTCTTCTTTTCCCTGATTAAAGTTAAACCGCCAAGATACATAATCAATTTATAACTTGCATTATTTAGTTCAAAATTGTTATTTTCCACTAAAAATATAGGACAAATAAAATTAAAGAATAATGTAACATCACAATATTACACTGTAAACTGTTCAAGCGTAAAGACTAAGTAGGTACAGACGCGAGCGCATCAACTTACCTCAATCTGTCTTAATAGTTTTTCAACTTTAACACAATAGTAGAAGGTTTATATTCGATTGATTGGTAAAATTTGACAGATTTGGGTAGGTTGGCCTGCAGCTGGCGTGTGTACCAGTGAACAAAATATTTACTTCTCATTTATAAATCAAAATCGCGTGCGCGGGATTCTGTATCTGTGAACAGACTACTTTTTATGAATGGGCAAAACAAAGCACCAAAGAAGTGAAATTTTAAATTCCTGCATGCAGGATTTGACAGCTTTACGGCTGGTATTTCGTTTGGACGAATGAACAATCGACAAAGTTGAATTATTCCCTACCATAAGCTTATTTTCAAGTCATTCAAACGCGATTAGGTCCACATTCGCGTAAACATACATATCCATGGTAACGACTTTGATCTTTGTCATTTTGCAATGACGGATTCAAACGATTTATGGTCAAAATGGGTCAACTTTGTCGATTGTACCCATTGTCTGTCTGTTGTAGGTGTACAGTCGTTTCACGGCGCTAGCGACGGGCATGGCGGACAGTGCGGCGGGCTCCGTGGCCGGACAGAAGAGAGGCGTGGCCGTGGAGCAGCCGGGCGGCCTGCTGGCCACGCTCATAGGAGACACGTCCGTCACGCAGCGCTGGCTGGTATGGAGCCTCATTCATGAATACTTTTTTAATTATTTGGATCAGTTGACACGTCATTTCATATCCTGAAACGCTAAACTACAGGAGTAGAAATGGCAATCTTTTTAACATTAGTTAAAATAACGATTAGTTTTATCTATAATCCACTAAGTAAACACAGAATATGTTGCTTAAATTGAATTCTAGTTATGTTCATTTCAAAAATGCAGCTTCAAACAATTTAAATATTTTATACACACTGCGTCGCGAATCGTAAAGCTTTTTTGCGGAAAGAAAAATGTGACAAGGGATTCAAAGATTCTACCTCGATGAGTGGTGCTGCGATCGCCTCGTCGGTAAAGGTTTCTAAACTTATCTACTTATCCAGAAAAACTTAGATTCGAGTCCAGCCCGAAATAAAATTTTTACTATTGCAAAAGTTTTAAACAATATGTCTGCTAGAAATGTAAGCTTGTCTGTAATTTCACACAATACCGTATTTTATTTCAGAGGGGTGAAATATCGAACTTCCAATACCTCATGCATTTAAACACACTAGCTGGCAGGTCCTACAATGACCTGATGCAGTACCCAGTGTTCCCCTGGATCCTGGCTGACTACGACTCCTTAGAACTGGACCTTAACGACCCGGCTACCTTTCGCGATCTCACTAAACCTATGGGAGCCCAGAGCCCCGATAGGTTGGAGCAGTTTAGGAAACGATATAAGGTAAGTTTGACGACAAATAACTATGTACTTTTGAATACAGGATGTCCCTGAAAGTATGGATCACATCGAATAGGGCATGGGACAGGTATATTGTATGGCTTAAAAGTTATGACCAGTTTTCTTGTTCAGATAGGCAACCCATAACTAGAGATTGAATTTAAATTCTGTAACTTTAAAACTTTTAGAATATCCGCGTGATGAATACCTCCAAAGAGTCTCTATGCCTTGAGGAAGTTTCTATAAGACGTGGTGAACTTTCGCTGGTGTAACTTTTCCCCGTGAGAATAGTAACTTTTTCGCTTGAAAAAAGAGTACTTTTTTACAGT
The DNA here is from genome assembly GCA_954870645.1 of Agrotis clavis. Lineage (NCBI taxonomy): Eukaryota > Metazoa > Arthropoda > Insecta > Lepidoptera > Noctuidae > Agrotis > Agrotis clavis. The sequence goes on from OX940922.1 coordinate 14,824,053, forward strand.
AGATTTTACCGAAAGTTGACCCATAATATTCTTCCTATATTTAATTTGTAGGAATGGGACGATCCTCACGGTGAAACTCCTCCGTACCACTACGGCACACACTACTCTTCCGCTATGATCGTATGCTCATATCTAGTCAGGATGGAGCCTTTCACGCAACACTTCCTGAAACTACAGGGTGGACATTTTGATTTGGCTGACAGGTAAGTTTCCGGGTGAGAAGCATGTAGTAGTAGTTGTACAGTTTCATTGATAAATCGATCCAAAAGAGTGTCAATCAACACTATATTATCGTTTATCTTCCTGGTCTTTATCCCATTATACTTGGAGTTGTTGCAACACGTTTACTGCTCCCGGTATCTCCTGTTGAACGTAACGGTATCATTAATTATCTACTCTTTTTTCTTTCATAACGTTCCTTTTAAAATCCAGCCATCTTTTCTTTAGTCTTACTCTTGCTAACGTCCTCGTCCAACCATCCACATTCATCATTCTCTCTGTCACATGCGTATCACCCTCATCACATGTCCATGATGTCCATACCAACCACTATGTTTAAAAAATGGTTAAACTCGTATGATAATGGTGTGAACTGAAGGACTGTTCTCTTCCAGAATGTTTCATTCCATAAAAGAAGCGTGGAACTCTGCGTCTCGGCATAACATGGCAGATGTAAAAGAACTAATACCAGAATTCTTCTATTTGCCGGAGTTTTTAGTAAACTCCAATAACTTCGACTTAGGTGAGTAAAAAACTGTCTCATGTTTGTTAGACATGAGTTTATCGTGTTTTTTTTTTTTATAAAGGAAAACTTTTGCGGGCTTGTTCATGACGCGATACGATGCAATACGAAACGTCGTCAAGCAACGACAAGTGAAAATAATATTTACTGCTACGACATAAAGGCGCTGCCAATATAAAATAGGCTGGTGGTAAATAGGAAAAAAAATCAGGCTAACCACGACGACGCGACGTCATTCAGTCCAATTGCATCATTATGTCGTATTAGCAAGGATTGTTTTCACTTCTATTTACTCGGCGTCGCAAATCAGTCGAATCGTCTGTGTGCTTTCACAACCCTGTCATATACCCTGTCCCCCCGCAGGTTGCAAGCAGTCGGGCGTGGCGCTGGGCGACGTGGTGCTACCAGCCTGGGCGCGCGGCGACCCGCGCGAGTTCATCCGCGCACACCGCGCCGCGCTGGAGTCGGACTACGTGTCGCACCGCCTGCACCACTGGATCGACCTGGTGTTCGGGTACAAGCAGCAGGGCGCGCCCGCGGTCGACGCCTGCAACGTGTTCCACCATCTGTTCTACGAGGGGAACGTCGATATATACAAGTTTGTTAACTTAAAAATTACAATCCCACCAAAAACATTTCATGTAAAATGTTGCCAATTCGAGCACATAAGGTTTGCCCTACCAAAAAGATATCAGATCTCATGTAGAACCAAGCTTCTGAATCTACGCGGCCTAACTCTACCGACCCTAACTTCACAAATTCTACACATCAGTAAAAATGTATGGCTTCACCGTTTCGCTACCGTCATGGAGGTAATATTTAGTTTCTGAAGTAAGTAACGAAACTGCCAAGCAATACAATTATACTGATGTGTAGAATTTGTGAAGTTCGGGTCGGTAGAGTTAGGCCGCGTAGATTCAGAAGCTTGGTTCTACATGAGATCTGATATCTTTTTGGTAGGGCAAACCTTATGTGCTCGAATTGGCAACATTTTACATGAAATGTTTTTGGTGGGATTTCAGTTCTTTTTGTAGGTTGCTAGCATCTTGGATTTATAATGACGTCACGTTATTCTTCGAGTTGCTCTCAACGAGCCCTTTCATTTGGCATATTGCAAAAGTGCATTAAAAATAACTATTCCGCCATCTTGGATTTAGAACGACGTCACATTATGCATCGAGTTGCTCTCAACGAGGCCTTTCATTTAATACCCATATTGTAGAAGTGCATTAAAAATAAACTATACCAACATCTTAGATGGTCCGCCATCTTGGATTTAGAATGACGTCACATTATTCTTCTAGTTGCTCTCAACAAGCCCTTTCATTTGATACCCATATTGTAGAAGTTCATTGGAAATAACTACTACCCCCCCCCCATTTTAGGGGATGGGGGGATGGAGGATGTTTTTTGTATACTGAACTTTGTTTACATACCGAATTTCGGCTTTCTAGTACTTCAGGAAGTACCCTAACATTTTAAGGTCTCATACTAACTTCTACCCCCCATTTTAGGGGGATGTGGGGCGAAAGTTATATGTTTATGAATTTTTTTGTTGGTTGTATACTAAACTTAGACTACATACCGAATTTCAGCTCTCTAGCACTTCAGGAAGTAGCCAAACATTTTGATGATCATCAGTGTGTCAGTGTATCAGTGACGAAATCCGTGTATTTTAGATATCAATAAAATCTTAAGTATTATAGCTATTCTATTGATACTTTGTATGCCTAATAAGTCTATTATTGGCATCATATCCTGCGAATATGAACTTTCTGGTACATCGGAAACCAACTCTATGATGGTTCAAAAAAACGACGAAACACTTCGAGAAAAGGTAGGTAGTGCCCTTGCGCTTCGCTTGGCTCGTCTTGGCGGGGGCACTACCGTGCCCCCAGATCTTTTTGAAATACATAATTATCTCTCCTCCCGACTCGAAAGCTAGCAATCTGGCAGACGGTCGTGCAGGTCTTAATGCCGACAATAATAGAGACTTCTACGCAAGCATTGTTTTCTCGGCACAGCATTTTTTTTTTGTGGCATCGCGCAGGTCAACCTCTAGTAGGTTGTGTACTTCTCAACCGGACTTTTCTGTGGATGCCTTAAGAATTTAAGGCCTCCAGCCAGGGCTCTGCACAGCATAAGCTATACAGCTACAGCATAAGTCTGTTTAAAAATTTACAGTACTCGACCACCTACCAATTGTATTTCTAATAGACTTCAAGACTTACTTCATTGTATAATTTTGTTCCAGTATCGACGATCCTTTAAAGAAAAACGCAACTATCGGCTTTATAAACAACTTTGGTCAGATACCGAAACAACTGTTCAAGAAAGCGCATCCAAGCAAAAAGATGTCTCAAAGAAGTTCAACTATATTGGACCCGAATAATATAATACCATCGCAGGGTATTACGCCGCCAGAGAAACTGTTCTTCCACAATTTAGAGAACTTGAGGCCTTCATTACAACCGGTGAAAGGTATTTTGACAACTATGTTATAAATATTTCTTTTACAGATACCGGCACATCAATCTACCCCTGATCTATCAATTTAGTCGCAGCAAGCAGGAACCTCCCGTTGTGATGAAATTGAAAATCTAATAAAGAAGTTTGACAGATTCGGGTAGCTTGATGGATGGATGCTGGCGTCTATACTTTATTTACTTTTTGAAGTTTTAGCCCCTTCGCACACAAGGCGACGCTAGTCTCCGATACCTTACGATTTTGGTATCCAAGGCGACTATCGTAATACAAATCCATAGAGGTTCGTACACAGGCATGCGTCAATGGATAACAAAGTCTACGGTTTCGGAGACTTGCGTCGCCTTGTGTACAAAGGGGCTTACTTGTACTATACGACAAAGTTTTCAAGTTTGTATTTTATTCAATTTTCGATGTGCCTGGACAGTCAACCTCAACTCGTACGATAATGTTTCTTAATTATGGTAACATCTTTTACGTTGCAATAAGAACGGTTTTCGTAGTTCATTCATGCAATTGACCGTCCCAACTCGGCCTTAATATACGACAGCATTTCACCTACAATATTAATAAAACATAGCTAAATAAATCCATCGTTTTGCAGAAGTAAAAGGCCCAGTTGGCCAAATCCTCTACACAGACAAGGCAATATTAGCAGTAGAACAAAACAAGGTCCTAATGCCACCTACATACAACAAGTACGTGGCGTGGGGCTTCGCAGACCACTCGCTGAGGATCGGCAACTATGACAATGATAAGGCGGTGTTTGTCTGTGAGACTGTGGCTCAGGCGTGCGGGGAAATTGTGACGTGTGTGTGTCCGTCCGATAAGACTATTGTTACTGCTGGGACTAGCACGGTGAGTTGGAATTTAAATATATGTTTTATATACTTCTATTTTATACTTTACTCGTTAGCTCGTCCATTGATGCGAATCGGAGAAATGTTAGAGACAAAGACCCGATTGATTTTAAATTAAACTTTTCTTCTCCGCTCAAAATTTATATGGGTTAAGTTCCCTCCGCTCCGTCTCGAGTGGAGTTAAGCCTCGTTCAAGGACACGCAGAGCGCCAAGCGGCGCGGTGCGTACAGCGGGTAGCCCAAAATTTAAACATGCAGCGTTACATAGCAGCAACAATAGGGGGTTTCACTGCGAGTTTTAGCCGTCAGTGGCGCTACAAGCGCATAACGTAAACAACGTTCAAGTGTAGGTTCGAGTGTGTAGTTAAATTATCTGTGGTGTAGTGTATGTCAAGTTAATCATACAGTAAATGTCATCATGCGCTGGTAGCGCCATCTGAGCCGAGCTTTGCGTGAAATTTCCCATTGACGAACGAATTGGCGCCATTGACGTTGAACGAGGCGTTAAGGCATTAAATTGGTCCAAAGTAAACATTGAGAAAATAACGATCATAACGTTTGCCTAACTTCTTGCCACAAATAAATGTATCATCTCCATTTGAGAGCTTATAAACGATTATTTGTTTAATAGGTGGTGACAGTATGGCAATACTGGGCCCGTCGACGTCGCCTCGCCGTAAAAGTCTGTCTTTATGGTCATGAAGAAGCGGTCACATGTTTAGCTGCAAGCCCGGCTTACAATCTTGTAGTGAGTGGAAGTCGCGACGGACAGGCTATTGTATGGGACGTGGAACGAGGCACGTTTATACGGCAGCTACTGCCGCCACACTCGTATGGACCACCGCCGCCTGTGTCGGCGTTAGCCATTGATGATCTTACTGTAAGTATACAAAAAATCGGTGTATATTGAGAGATCAGTAGACGTAAAGACTGAGACTTAAAGTTCTTGTCTCAAAGGAGGGATTTTCTATTTAGTGACCTTTCGTTCTAAAATATGAATGCTCTAAGGGTTTAAATTAAAGCGAAACAAATATAAGCGTTGTTCACCTTACAATAAAGTACAAAATAAACAAACTAAACATTCACTGTGCATTCTCACTAGCGGAAGAATCAAAATAAATCATAACATGTTTTATTGAATCAATATTAACATTTTAAAAAAGTATTTCAGAGAGTAACGAACAAAGAAGTACATGTCAATGTTTTCTTATAAACTAATAATATGGTTTGTAACGAACAAAGTCAAAAACGACTGCACCAGTTTCAAAAATTTTCACCAGTAAAGCTGCATTGCTTTTTCTTTTGGAAAGAAAAATTCGAAACGCGTGCCAGATTTGAACCTGCGACCTCCGGATTCAGTACATCCGACTCTCTTTCGAACCGAACTACCGAGGTTCTTACCTACTGCGTCGAATTCTTCAAGTTGCATTGGTCCTCGGCTTTTGACAACGAATGTTTACTACGAATGGTTTTTGCTACAGGGTGACATAGCGACGTGCAGTGGCAGCTGGCTGTACGCGTGGTCCATCAACGGTGAGCTGCTGGGAGCGGTGGACACGGTGGGCGGCCGCGAGAGGACGCAGCAGGTGCTGTGTGTGGCCTTCAGCCAGACCAGGGACTGGGACCCGCTCAATGTTATCATCACTGGCTCCACGGATGGAGTTGTCAGGGTGAGTGCAATACGAGTTTTACTGGAAACTGGTACAGGCATTTAAAACATCTGTGTTTTATAACAATACCAGTAACATTTATAGTTTTTTTTTTTACTTCTTTTACGAATCACTTCGAAAAGACAATTAAAAAAAATGTAAATCGCCTTTTAAAATACAAGATGGCCCGTTAATTGAAGGCCCAAAGAAAAATTTTGGTCCCACATGCCGTGGGGTATTCGAATCATCCCATGTATGCTCCACGATTTTTATATTTTCATATATTCTTTGATGGAGATGATTTGACTTATTCATAATATTGTTTAGGTAGCGAAATGATCTAAATTTCTGCTAACCGTAATGTTAAGACCACACTAATGGTATTTCCCCTAACCGTCGGTTCACACCGAGACGTGACGCGGCGCGATGTGAGGCAACGATACTTCAAATGTGTATCTTTCTTGTAGTAATTAAAATCAGTTTTTGAGTCGCTATTAAAACGCAGCGCGGCGCCGCGCTGCGTTGCGAAAGGTATATCTTTTCATATAGGAAATAGAGTTACATTTTGAGTAGCTCTATTGAAATGTGCGCGCAGCGTCACGTCTCGGTCTGAGCTGACCCTAAGTGTAAAGATTTCTTCTTCTAAAAACAAATTACTTTGTTACAAACAATTTCAATAAATCAATTTGTAACACTTAATTCTCTACTCTAGATGTGGTCAATAGACTACTTAGCAGAAACAGCAGAAGAGCAAACAGAAAGCATAGAAGGCGGCAGCGTGGACCCCGCCTCAAGTTCCGTAGAAATTGACAAAGAGAAGGACGAACAAAAACTTGTAGTACAAGAGAGTGAAGAGGCTAAATCTGAATCCGAAGTGAAATCGGAAAGCGAACCGAAGACTGAAGAAATTGCTGAGAAACCACAGGAGCCTCATGATAGGGCAGCGGCTATTAAAAGGGTTGAGGAACTAGTCAAACAGATGAGTTTATCTCAGGAGAAGGAAGGTTTGTATCTTTACGTATTATTGAACTTGTATAACTTTGTACTCTTAGAGAAATTTGATGCAAAAAGGTTTGATGTTTAAGCAACGGTGGTCAGATAACAGCAAAGTCTTTAAGTCCTACAGTTTAAGACATAACATTCGACAGTAACTTACAGTTACAGTCAACACATAAAGTAAGTGTGCAAGTATCAGGCATGCCATTTTGTCTTTCACCAATCAAAGGTGATACGAGTATAACAGCAAAAGACAAAACAACAAAAATACGTAAATGACCAGCGAGATACGTGCGTACTTTTGTGAACTTTTTCATGCATGTGTAGCAGTCCTAAAATTTAGGCAGAACTTTGAAAGCTACAGTATCTTCAATGTATCACTGATTACTATTGGGTGCCAGAATCGCTTATTTCCTATAACTGTGGCGATATTTCTATTTCCTATTTCAAATAGTAACTTTCCAACAGGTTCTCTAACAAAATCAGGTTCAGAAAGTTCGTTATCAGACGCATGTGAGACTACAAGTGCTAAGGAATCAGCGCGGAGACACGATGAAAAGGACACATGCAGTGATAACGAAGAAACACAACAATATGTCGCCGAACCGAAGGAGGAACAGGTCGACTCCTGTGATGAAGCTAAACAGGAGTATGACAATGAGAAAGACTTGGATGTTGAAAAGGATTTGACGCATAGGAGTACGCTGCATAAACAAGGACATGTCATGCTTAGAAGGAAGTCGAAAGGAAATCCATTGTATCGTAAAAGTAAGTGCAGAAATATTATGAAGAACACTTCATGACTTTATTTTAGTAACGTCTAATAGCATAAAGTAACTGTCCCTATTATAAAATTAGGTAAAAAAAAATACGTGGAAATAGGCAGAATATTGAAAATAAGTTAGTCAGTTCTCTCACAGCACTAAGTTCGCGGTAAGAGTGGTCGTAAAACGAAGAAACAATCCGATACGTACGACATTCACTAGACCAGATGATTTATACGTGTTATGACTGAACATCCGAGTATTTTAGTATAGCTAGCTCTCGACTTTTACCAGCACTAAAAACTTAACAGTAGAATCGTTCACTCACACTAGGAATTTATCCAGTATCGAGGGTGCCATTACAAGCATTAACGGCCCGTTCACTACCTTGCCACTGTGAGCGGTGACTTAGCATGGGTCGGCGAACTGTAAGAACAAATGATTAGAAATGTTTGAAACACGCAGCGACGCGCCGCCAGCGGCGAACTCGCATGCTTAAAAAGTGTAATTATTGTGTCTAATTTGCGAACGGGCCGTTAAACTCACATACACAAACACCTAGACTCTTCTAACCACAGAAATATTAAAAACAGGAGAAGTGGCAAGGGGGCGTGTCGGTGACCACGTGGTGCTGAGCGTTTTGGCCAGCTTGGACTTGGACTACTTTATTTTTGTTTCCTATATTACTCCGACTATATTGTTTTTCATTAAATACATTGCTCTTTTACAACCACCTCACTCTATCACTTAGTGACTGGACAAGCAATGTAAAACTGACATAACGATGCCTCATCAAGCCGTAATGTCGCGTGGTGCGTCCGTTGTATTTGAGCGGGAGTAGTACCGCCCCCCGCGTGTCGCGACAACACAATGATAATTGTTGGTGTGAGTAAATTATACGGAAAAAGTACGCTGTGGTTTAAAGAATAAGGTTTATATTTAAATGACTGAGTTATCGATGGCGCGTGTGTGCACTTGTTCGTAGTATTGTTTTGATTTAACTACATGCGCAATATAATCGTCATGGTGGGGCTGTTGCGGCTTCACTGGTTTTCTATACATTTTAAACTCCACGCCATATCTCCTTCTTTAAGATATCTGTGCTTCTAACGTTTTTAACATTGTCTCAGGCGGCGGCAGCATTGGTGACTCAAGCGAGTCCTGCTCTATGGAAGCGTCCGGCGGCGCATCAGCTGACACCAGCCAGGACAGCGGGCTGCGGACCAGCAAGTCTGACACCAGCCTCACTGACTCCTTCGTCGTGGTGTCGGCGCCCGCGTCACCCGCCGCCACGCAAAGACCGCCGGCTAAGATACAACAGGCTACGATAGATATCGGTAAGTTAGCAGGTTGAGCTATACGCTGTGTGCATATCTGTCAATGGGGATGGCAACTGGGGAACTAATGGCGCTAGTATAGTTTGTTCCAAGCATCGTCATTGGTTCAAATTAGTTCAAATCTTAAAGGTACTTCAAAATAGTACTACGTCATTGGTCGGATTAGGACTACTCTATGGTAGCGCCATCTATAATATCTTTGCGTTGCCAACCCCATTCTTGACACCTAGATATTATAATGAAATTTCAAAGAAATTATATAAATACCACTAAAAAAGTTGTGGTGGGGTGTCGGGTGCCCCGAGTTATTCAAATCTCTCACATCGCGAGCTGCGATCGATTTGATAGTCCGCAATCCCCACCACCGATTAGGTTTATTTATATTTTCTGATGAAATGTTAAAACATCAAAATTAACTTTTTTTTTTGTCTAGCCTACACTGTACTGCTGATGGGTAAAGTTCACAGTATGAATTTAAAAAAATTACACTATCACTGTTTCATATTACTACAAATGTTCGAGGAACACAACAAGCACAGTCAGCCATCATGGAGACCGGAATGTAGTACCACGGTAATAATATGTACAGTATTGGGACTCCCTACAAACGGACGAAACGCGAGCTATACCTACGCGCCTCGATGTCGGGGCGCGCTCGAGGCGCAGACAATCACGGCCGTACCGTAGTGATGAACGGACGGTGCGTTGTTTTTTTTTAGCAAGTATGACAAGTAGAAAATATTGTGCTGTGTTTGGGTGTTTAACGTCAACAATAACGCATCCAGACATAAGTTTTTTTAAATTACCTGCAACCTCTGAAAGGTGAGTACTAACTATAAAATAATTTTACTTACTAGTAGCTAGTAGCCGTGCTAGTAGGTAGGTACATAATGTGTGACTTTTTAATGGTTATGTATTTTCCTTTATCTCACGAAAAAAAGGGTATTTGGGTTAATAAATACAGTAAAATGAATAAAGTAAAGGAAAGTTACTGAGGCAAATTAAATAGTTAAGTTATAGGCGGTTCTGAATGAATCATGATACGGTAGGTACTTACTCTTGTGTTAAAACTCCAGTGCATGTGTGTTTTGTTAGTTTGTATTATTCAAAGTAAAGTCATGGTGTAACGGCGCGGTGGGATTGTCGGCGGGCACGGAAATGAAGCAGTGAGCTTCATTTACCTACGGTACGGTGTACAATCAACGTATATTCAGGGTACTACATAAACTTTAACACAGTCATGAATCTTGGAACGTAAGAGTACATAGTTCGCTCCATAATTGAGTGTGCGCACTCGGTTGCATTAGGCCGACTGCCTGCGCGAGCGATGCGCTGTACAAGGTAGCGCGAGCGGCGCACTGACCTTGAAGGAGCGGTTGACGCGAATCCACACGACGACGTAATCAGACCCTTGTTATATCGTCACGGGTGCGTTTTACGTAACGGCGCTACAGTAATATTTGTTTATTATCTGTGTTTTGTGTATGAATAATACTAGAAAAACCGGCCAAGTGCGTGTCGGGCCACGCACAGTGTAGTACACCGTAGTTGCCCATCAAAATACTTATGCGAACTAACTTAAACTGAGTCGCTGAATTTAATTTTAAAAAGAAGAAAGCTTTTTATTAGAATGCGAGAAGCTTTTTATTAGAATGCGAGTTTATTATACTTTAAAATTCAATAATAAAGCATTTCGTACGAGTCAGTCAAGGCGCAAATATTTTTCGGTCGCAAATTTATAAGCACAATTTGTTTTTCAAACAAACATTTGTTTTTAAATTAAATCTATTAATAAAAAAGAACACGCATTTTTATTGAACACTTCCTTTTCAATATACAAAGTATTTTATTTGTTTACTTAAATATAAGAAAAGTATATTTACAACCACAACACTAAATAGAAACAGAAAGTAGGCAAATGTAATTAAAATGCTGGAGACGGGCGTCGGACAGCCCTAACGCATGTTTACGTACCGCGCGGCTGTAGGTATTTATTTCTATCATGCGGCCGAGATCCACTACTGTAGATATTTATACTGTGGTAGTACAGTCGTGCGACATACAAAAGCGCAAAACCGCGAGGCCACGCGTGTGCCGTTACGTAGCACTTTTGTTCTCGTAACGCAGTTTAAACCCGCATCCAACTTTTTTATCCCATGTGCCTATTTTCTCAAACACCAATTATTTATCATCAGAATCAGGTATCAAATGGATCCGTCGTCTGGTGCTGCGAGGAAAACTAACGATGCACACGGCATACGAGCGGCGCGACAACGCGTGTCCCGCGTCTGTGACGGCCGTCGCCGCAGCAAGGAGTGGACGCGGACTGGCTGTAGGAGACGCTAGAGGACGGGTGAGTCGTTTGATATAAGTTCTTAAACTGGTCATTAACCCCCTTATTAATAAACGTGGACTAAAGTTACAACCAGGATAATCTTCGGACTAACCATACATTTTTAAGGATTAACCTTGGCATAACTTTACTTCTCGTTTTATTAATAAGGGGGTAAGAGTCCATTCATAAGGGGTGAGTTTCAGATTTGACGCTTCGAAGTGCGCTAAAATGGGATAATTACCGTGTTTTTTATTCGTTTTGAGTTCTTAGATACTGAGGTCCAGAAAGGACACTTTAAAATTATCTATAAATATAGAATTGCGATTTTTTTTTAAATTAAATCTTATATCTATAAACGAGCAATTCTTGTATCCAAACTAATATTATAAATGCGAAAGTAACTCTGTCTGTCTGTCTGTCTGTTACGCTTTCCCGCTTAAACCTCTCAACCGATTTTGATGAAATTTGGCACAGACAATCTTTAGACCCTGAGAAAGAACATAGGCTATCAAAACACCACGCGGGCGAAGCCGCGGGCGGAAGCTAGTATTTATATATAATCAGGATCTCGGAAACGGCTCCAAGGATTTTCATGAAAGTTACAGATTAGGGGTTTTTCGGCTCAAGGAATCGACTTATCAAGGTCCCAGGTTCGAGAAAAGCTCGGTTCCCAAGATATAGACATTTTAAAAACCGAGCGAAGCTCGGTCAACCAGATATTACTCTCTTGTTCAAGCAATAAAATAGATAGATATAGGATTGATCTGGATACTGCAACATAGCGCAATGGTTCTAATGACAGTACTATGTTACTCAATAGAAAATTATGGAAGTTTGTGGACTGTGCTGTATCATACGCACCCTAACAATTTGACTGTACATACAGCTTAGCGGTGACTGTGTAACCATATCCCTAGAAACCTAAATGCCAATGCTTTTACGATCCATTGTATTTGTTGTAGATTTTCCGTTGGTCGGCTCCTGATATGTCAAGCGCGGCTGGAGCCAAGGGCGGTCCGGCTGATCACTGGATACGAGACGATACTGCGCCTTATTGTACACAATGCCAGGTACGTTAGAATAGAATATAGTTTATTGTAGACCAAAAACAGTGTTTTTACAATATTGTCAATCCTTTCAGAAGCTATTCACGCGAAACAGTGAACCGTTGACGCTTCGGATTACTTCGTATCTGCTCAATGGAGATAGAACCGTATTTTCATTTCAAGAAGACTTCTATTGATTAAATGTTGAAGGTTCCATTATGTTGTTGCCAGGTGCGCTTCACAGCACTAGAGCGGCGGCATCACTGCCGCGAGTGCGGCGCAGTGTTCTGCGGACGTTGCTCGCGGTACGAGGCGCCCGTCAGACGGCTGCGGGCGCTGCGACCTGTGCGCGTGTGCCAGCGCTGCCACGACAACATCACACAGCGCTAACTGATACATACTCTATTGTACAGCGGCGAGGGAATCTAGGTGATAGCCTCACCGTGTCAAGAAATACAAGTAAATACTCTATACACCAACTCCCTACAATTTGTTTGCACAATGGCGCTATCACCGTGATTCGGTCGCCCGTGGAGCCTGCACACACAGTGTATCTTATGTTTGCTTACTGCCTTTATCCTAGTCTGCTCAACAAGCAAGTTTAGCATGAAGCCGTTGATCCTGCGTCTAATCTCTCTTCAATTGTACTGCCGTCCCATTGGACTACATATAAGGATGAGTACTTTGCGCATACAATCGTTCGCTAAAATATTACCCGCGTCAATGGCTAGTCACCGATAAAATTGGCCGAACTAAAATCTGTCTAAACTATATATATATATATGTATATATCTTAATCATTGCGAGTTTTATCTGTAGTACCTGAGAATGTATATTATAGTTCGCTCCGTCTTCACTAGGATTTAGGTGATAAGCAAACTACGTACCAGTGTGTGGGTAGTATTGGTATTGTTACTTCGTATATAGTCAAAACGTGGCTATCACTCCTCAGCCCGCGGGCGGGTACGCTTCCCAATATGAACATAATTTTAAACTGACGTACAGGCCGCTACGTTGTTGTGTGCCTAATAATAATAATATTATGAGAATGAGATTTTAGTGGACTCTATATAATGTAAGATTCCTCCCAACTTATGAAATACTAATATTAACATCATCACAAAGATGGACTAGTGTTCTAACATTATGCCTCAGACTATAATTAATATATTCTCTGCTCTGCCGTATTTTAAATATACATATTATATAATTAATTAATTATATAATTTCTGAAGTGCAATCAGCTTCTTGGATAAAAATCCAAAATTATATATCTGGCTAACAATTTAACTGTTCTTAACACATCCAAAATTATTATTATGCTTATTTCGCGTTGTATTCACCGCCAGTTATTTTCTAAGAAACTTTATATTCGTCGTATTTCTTGGATGGTTTTTATTTTATTTTCGTAATATATTTTATGATTGATTTATTTATTAAATATGTTATTTACGGTGCTGCTTATTTTTATTATTATTAAAACAGTATTAATACGATTAGGTCATTGTAAAATTATTGTTTTTAATATTATTTAAGATAGATCTCAGAATCTCGAAGTTTATTATTTTATATTTCATAGAATGTTTAATAAATTATAATATTAATCAGTTGATTAAACTTTTTTTAAATCGAATTAAATGTTAAAGTCAAATTAGAAAAATATTACTTTCGAAATTGTGATATGATATTTAGTTTGATAAATAAATTAGCTACATCATCAATGTATAAAATTCATTCCACTTTCCAGTGTTGCAATGGAATTTCATGTGAATATAAATTAGTGCTAGTCATATTTTTGTACCTATATTTTATTTATCTGTGAGCGTTGTTTCTCCTCGCAATGAAATGTATTATTGTAATGAATTTGAGTTATGTTGGATCTTGTGTATGTAGCGATAGGTCCCGGCTTGCGCATTTACATGCAACATTCCTAGTCGCAAACGTACAAGTCTGCGTAAATTATATATCTGTCGTACATCTGAATGTTTTACGATATAATCATTATTATTGTCTACTGTGCTGATGCTGTTTTAGATGTATATTTGATAATAATAAATATAAAATACAGTTACACTTACGATTTACCAAAACCAATTATTTATGCAATATAAGATTAATGCTTTCATATTTTCACTGTTTATAATAAAACAGGGTACTTAAACATGTTTTTACGAACAAAATTAAGTAATTTAAGTGTGTTTATTTGTTACACAATACTGTAAAACTCAGCAAAGCAATAGACTTTCTGGTATATACATTAATATTTCAAAATATATAAAACAGTTTTACACCTCCTTTGTATCGGGTTTTTACTTATATACTAAACAAAGATCTCTATGTGGAAATTTTACGTTAAAACCGATACCATATTACGAGGCTAAATTATTTTTTGTAAGATCTTTGAAGTTTCAAACTGTACCAAAGTAAATCATAAGATTTGCTGTTAAGCTTGGGCGATATAATATTACAAATCACGTAAATTTTGCATAGTTCACAAACCAAATTTTAAAGGAACCTTTCCCGCTTAGTTACAAGAATTAATATAAATGTCCATAGAGTAATATATTTAAGATTAAGAGCGGGTATAATGCCAGGAAAAATTCAGATTTCACCCTCGCGTCTCACATGCCTCTGCTCTAGTACCAATAACAACCACGGGCGCTGTGACGACGCCCTCTGCAAAACTTCTTTGAAAAAACAAAACAACTGCAGTGCCACAGTGCACCTAATATGTATTATTACAGTATGTCAAGTATGTGACTCGGCCTCTGTTCTTGAAATAAGTGTGTACCGCCGCACGGTACCATCGCACGCAGTAGTTCTGCATTTTTCATTTCATTCATTTAATTGATTTTCATTGTAGCTGCGTGATTGTAATTGTTATGTTTTTTGTTTTAAAAATGTTTCATTTGTTGTGAATGATGTAGGAAGTATTCAATAAAAACAAATATTGCATGTTTTTCTCTACCTTTGTACTCTGCAAACGGCATTAGAATCAAACAATATATCGCGTGTGCGCTATCTATAGGAACCAAAACTTCTACCTAAAATCGAATCTTACTTACAAAGTAAAAGAGAATGGCAGGCGTCTGTGGAGTCTGGGTACCACGGTCAGAGCTCGCCTTCACATATGAAAATATCCTCAATAGATAGTTCTCGGCGAAATTAAGAAATAAGTTAATCATAGCATTTTTTTCTACCGAGTTTCACCAGGAAAGGGCTCTAACACATAAACACGTTACGACGACGCAACGTGGCGCTGCACGTTGCGTCGATGTAACGAGCCGTGACGTGGAAATCGACGTCGAGCAACGTAAATAATCACGTCACGACGACGCAACGTGCCACATTGAACGACGTCATATTGACGGTGTCGGATTTTTAGAATTGTCCCAGTTAGTTTCGAGAAATGGACCACACTAGATGTGTTCTCCTACTGCTAATAATTAATATTATGAAGACGGATAAAGCAGAAACAGATACAAAGAAAATCCGTGATCCAATAAGTCCAAGATTTTACGTGCCGTGCAACGTGGCACGTTACTACGACGGCGACGCAACGTGCAGTGCCAGTGCGTTGCGTCGTCGTAACGTGTTTATGTGTAAGAGCCCAAACGCTGTTGAAAGAGGAGATTTAGGGTCGCAACACATCAAAACGGAAAGGGATCGTCACCGTATCAACTCAAGCCTTTCAGTATTATTTACACACTAATCGGAATCGTAACGTAATCGCATCGCCTCGGACAAGCTCACGAACCGCGGTGCAGTGCGTGGTCGACTAGTGGTCGGCTTTCCGTACCCTCGCTTACGGCTCTCCGTACACTAACTTACGTATCTTTGTCCACTCTCCGCCCACGGTCTGCGTTGCCGCACGTGCTGTACGATTCACGAGAGAGGCGATCGTGAAGTTAGTCTTTGCAAACGTTCGCGCATGTACACTCGTAAAAAAAAGTGTTATTCATTTTATTTTAAACCAAAATACGATTAAAAACTTAAAAGGTGTCAAGGGACAACGATAGCAAGTTAAAAAAAAGATTCAAGCGATTTTCGACCTTATTGACATTTGAGCAAACACCTGATTTTAATGAAGGAGCAATGTTAGCGAACGAGAATGTGAGAAAAACAAACAAAATTTTAAATGTCGATAAGGTCGAAAATCGCTTGCACCTGTTTTTTTAACTTGCTATCGTTAAGCAAATGTTTTCCGACCTTCAAGCGATTTTCGACCTTATCGACATTTATTCAAACACCGGATTTTAATGAAGGAGCAATGTCAGCTAACCAGAATGTGAGAAAAACAAACTAAATTTTAAATGTCAATAAGGTCGAAAATCGCTTGAACCGGTTTTTTTAACTTGCTTGACGATAGCTAGGTAAAAAAAGGTTCAGGCTATTTTCGACCTTATTGAAATACCTAGGAGTGTATTTCGTACATACATTATTTGTGGTAATATGTATATCAAAATGTGATAAATTAACTTTTAATTTTATTTTCCATTTTTTATCAAATAGTAATCTGTACCTCACTATGTTTTTTTATAAGTATGTAAAATGAAGAGATCTATAAAAAAATAATAATCTGAAACAAGCGGACCTCGTGCTGAAAAATACTCGACCAGCAGTACAATTGACTAACTGTATTTTGCGCGCATGTGGCAAAAGAAATTTCAAAAAAATGGTCTTCGGCTATTTGAAATTATTTCAGTCTTTTAATATTTTAGTTCTAGTGTTTATGTTGTATTATGTGTTGTTTCTCTGATTATATCAACAAAAATATTATTATTTTAATAGCCGCCGGGCGCGGAGCAAACTGTCATAGTCCTCCCGTCTCAATAGAGCGGCGCCGACTGGCAGGTGAAACAAAATGATGCCTGAAACTAGAACCCGAGCCGCGACTGAAGTCGCTTTGACGCGGCGCTAGTGTCTATGTCATTACATCAAATTGCATTAAAAAAATTTAGTACCACGAGATTCCGCAGACCTTCACTCGTGACGCAGATTCTAGTGTGACACGAAATGGAAAATAACATTCTACACGGTTTAAAAACGTCGTAAGCGCCGAGTGCTAAGAACAATGATAACTTTTATTATAAACAATATTTCAAAAAAGTGCCAGACACGTCCCTCGGCTACGTAATTGTGTTCATATTGATCTAATTTATATTTCTGTAGGACGAACCAAAATAGAATGAAATAAAAAAAACGTGAAAATCAGAGGTAACTTTGTGATCGTTTTCTATCGAGAAAATTTTGTCTTATTATGTTTTCTGTTTGACTCTGCCCTCGCAAATATAATGAAGTTTCCCAACATATACTTTTTATCCGAATTAAACACGATTTAGTACTCTAAAAATCCAATCCAAAATTGAAGGTTTCGCTTGTAGCGCCGTCTTAACAAGTTGTAACAGTTCAAGAAATAATACGTTCACAAATCTTGCCGAAGTAAATAAATGAATCTTGTAAAAATAATATGCATTCACAATTTTCTATATTTTATAACTCAAAAAAAAAAATTGATAAAGATTCTTGAATAAATGAAAATAATATTATGAAGTTTGGAATACTATAATCTTGCTTTGAATACTGTAAGTTACGTAATTTATTGGGTAGTTTAGTGTCTGTAGCAAGGTTATAACTATAACAATAGTGTTGTAAGTGGATGTTTCTTAGTCACCCGACCTGTCATGTATAGAAAAATAATTTACAGACAATATAATACGTTGTTTAGGTAGTACGTAGGCACTGAAGTTTATGCCGTTGACTAATGTATTCATGTACCCATAATTGAATAAAGTGGTGCAGCAAACCATATAGTTGTTTGTTTATTTGTGTCATTGTGTAAAGACTAAAACCTCTTCTATTAAGTATAGAGCTTGACTGCACTGTAATATTTACAATAGAAAAGCTCCTATGGCTAAGAGATCTTTGAACCGACTACGAAGCCAGCTGACCCGTTGCAGGTAGGTACTATTTCCGATAGGGATATTTGAATAAAATGAAATGTGGCCAAGGAACTTCAGATGATGATTCCTGTCCTACTGTTTATCTCCGAGGCCACTCTACTAATGCTATCGAGATAAGCAAAGTTCTGGTTGAAACTTGTTTAACTTGAGTGGAATCTTCGACATGAAGAAAAAACATACAGAGGATTAAATTCGGTCGGGTTTTACATTATTATTAATGGCTGGGAAGGTTTTATTTCAATCGTTATCAGTGTTGAAGGGTTTTTTCCCTACCATTCACATCAGTTCACCCCTCATTAAAACGCATTTGCTTAACCTATTCGAACCTCATGAACTAGATACGGCACCCATGCCGCACGCACGACACTCATTTATTTTTTTACTAGCTGTGCCCGCGACTTCGTTCGCGTGGATGTCGGAATTTAACAATGTATTTTTTAGTACGAAGCGCTTAATTCTCGCCACGTTCTTCATATAAACCCAATATTTAGAATTTTTTTAGATTTTTCAAGAATATTTGCCTTGTTTGAACGCCCTCTGTCGTTCAAAGGCGGTACCATTCAATTGCTACTGGATTATTATAGTAGTTTGTTTATCGATTTGAATTTTCGATATTGTTTAATGAATTAAATAAATGTTCGTATGAAAAAAAAAATGATGGAACCTACTCTAAATCCTATTACAGCGCGCGTGAACGTAAAGCGAAAAAAAAGAGTTAACACTCCAAAACAAATAAAATAGATCTAACTGTCAAAGAAACATGTAAGTACCTACAATGGACATAAGCTTGTCGGATATGATTTATATTATCCTATAACATCTTCATTTCAGGTTTTTGTATGACTATTTTCCTAATAATAATAATAATAAATCATTTATTTCAGGTCTTTGACCCATATAAATTTAAACAAATAATAATTATACAGCCGTTATGCTTACACTATGTCACATTCCATTAAATGCCCGCTCTATGCAAATAAATGATTCTGTTCCATTCCATTCGATTCCATTCCACTCCACTCCACTTCACTCCATTCCATTCCAGTCCATTCCTGTCCATTCCATTCATTCGAAGCTAGATCACGCTGCTGAACTGCGTGTCTCGGTGTGAACTGACCGTAATTTTACTTCTGGAACACTTTAAATTCAAATATCTTTTGATAGACTGAACCGATTTCAATGAAACAAAAACTAAATGTTACTTCAAGTTACGGTCAGTCGTTGTGTATTAAAGTTATCTACGTTGCTTTCGTACATTTTACGTGATGCCCGCACAAACAAACATACAAACAGACATACAGACAAAAAATCTAAAAATGCTAGAAATGGTTTCTATTGGTTGTCCTTTAACACCCTGGCTATATTTTTTGAGTATTTTTTTTAATGTACAAAAATTACTTTTCTACAGTTTTATTATATGTATAGATTACTTTGCTACTTACGCCTTATGAACTTCATTGAAGGATATTAGAAATAAAATTAATTTGTCAACTAAACATAATTTATTATTTTTTATAATATTTGAACTCTCATTATCTAAAATATCTACATATATACGCCAATATTTACATGCTTTAGACAAGGATAAAATCACTGTATAATATACAAATAACACCCAACAAATAAGTCCGAAACAACGTGATTTTCATATATTTAAGTACAACTTTTCCAACAGTATATTTTATATAAGCACATGAAAATATATTCCGGAATGACCTACTCATCATTTATAATCCTACGAATCTAATGTACTTTGTATAACAGCGACTTAATTTTAAAATCGCTTTTTGGTGCTATTCAAGGTATACGTAATGTGCACATAGAGACACAGTGAAATGCTAACAAATTTACAGTACCCTAAATATTTATGTTTTAATTTCAATATTATTTTGAACTGAAGGACCCACTTTCACTATAAATTACTTAATATTTTCAGCCTTGAATGCATTTAAAACATTTTTCTATTCTGGAATAGAATAGCTGGCAGGGGCAGAATCGTGTTTTAAACTACATAATATATTATGTAAGGACTTAACGTATTAAGTAATTTGTGGTACAAGCAGGCTATATATATTTTTTTTTTGTTATAAATACATTTAGTTCAAAGAACTACAAAACTTTTCGAAACATACTGATAATTCATTATATGAAATTTAATTTCTATCATAGACACATTTTATTAGGACATTCAGAACATGCTTAAAATTATCCAAATAGGTGCCTTTACAGCTGCTTTACAGACCTTAAATTTTCGGCTATAAGTTTAATATCTAGACAATAAGTTTTTTTTTTACTTTAAGTATTATTTAAAGTTTTACAATTCGTAAGTACATAAGTGCGTTTAATTTATGCAAGGCTAGCCAGTGATATGCATTATATTTACTAAATCTATCAATTAGATCTTGTGTTATTTTCAAAAATAATGTGGAATGTAGTGATGCAACAATGTATTGCAGATAATGTGTTAAAATTTTGCTAAAAGTTATGTAAACCAAACATGTTTCTCTTTGTGGACATCAATTGAAATAAAGCAATACCGAGAGGTCATTTCAAGATGTGTCAAAAGTATTTACAGCAAATATAAAATTGATTTAACCGCGTATTCTATACTTAAAATAGCTGGCTCAACATAACAGAAAACTATAACATCATAACATAAATTAGAAACTAAATTATTATTAAAATTGTAAAAGTAAGTACGTGAATTTTAAAATGACTAACGTGAAAATGATATTTACCATTTGTTCGATCCAAACACCTACTAATTATAGCAGCATAGAAAAAATAGTAATAAAAAAGTATAAAAAACAGATCCACGAACGATGAAGAGATAAATACCTTACAACTTTACAAGTATATACAAAAAAGGAAAAATATATCCAAAATCCTATATTACACAAAAGATTTAATATTAAAATACTGCATTGTTCGTTTGTTTGTTGTTGTACAGTTTTTAGCAATAATCCTGTCGCCTGACTAATACTGCTTGGACGAATATTATGGAATTAATATAACTTACGTATGTATTTATAAACACGAACACTTACACAACAGATAAAGTAGTGTGTGGCGCAAAAGCACGGTGCGATTTCCTATAGAGTTAAGTACAATATTCATTATATTAGCTAATCATCACACAAACATATTTTTTTCATTTATTTCTCAAATTCCGTCAAATTCTGGCACCGGGTTATATTGATACAAAAATAACATTCATTCTGGGATCTCTTTAACAATTTTATTTTCTTTATATTTGTATCAAATCAATGCGACCTCTCCGTGACATCCATGGCACTATTCAGTGCTAGTCGTAAGTATGTTAAGATTACGTATATAAGAACTGAGCAAACATACATAGCGGTCTTGGAGCCGTTAAATGATTTTAGTTACGTCAACACTCATTCATGTTTAGTTTTTTTTTTGTTTACGCCTTAAACTTCGGACACAAGTAGCTCACGATATTATTATGTTTACAACGATACATGCTACAGTGTGCTAAGAAAGTTAAATGTTATAGATGGCTATAATTTAATTTTGACATTTACGAATACTAAAACACGACAACAAGATTATAAGTTGCATTAAATATCATATTTTAGCATCGATTTTAGTTAGCTCTTTCTCATTTATAACATTTTGTAAACCGTGAATTATTAATATTAAAGAATTAGGGCCTCGTTCAGTACCCACTTCACTATCATAGCAAGTTAGTTAATAGTCATCTTAATTGCATCACTAAGTTTTTCAACATCGATTTTATTCGTAATATCGTATCGATTAGAAGTTGTATCTTTATTCAATTACTAAAAAGGAACATTAGTGTGAATCGTATCTGCGCCGCCTTCTGTTTGCGTTGCGCCTTAGAGGCTCAATCCTCACTGCATTTTAAGTCAATGTTTTTTTTAATATTATTATAAAAAATAAAATCAGTAGTATGTTTTGTCTACTACAAAACAAGTGTAAGTACCATTTCAAATTTTAGTTATCTAGGTAAGACAACATCAATTGATTAAATGTAGTAAGTACAGGTGTTCCAGTACATTTAAATACTTAGCCGTCTGGCAAGGTTACACAAAAGTCCTACATAGACAAAGATAAAAAGTGGTAAGTACATACGAGGGATGACCATCGCAGAAGGATGGAAGTTTTTATAACGCGCGCGCTGCACGACGTGGACCGACTCGTTTCCCATCACGACTGAAAGCCAAAGATAAGCGAAAGACGTCGCGGGGAAGAGCTCGGTCTGAGACGCGTCCTCTAGTCGAACACTAGCAGGACAGCCTCCCGGGCGTGCGGAGCGGCGCGGGGCGTGGCCTAGAGCGCCGGCGTCGCGTCCGGCGGAGACAGGAACGGGTTGGTGGACGGGTTGGCGCGGCCCGCGTACGACTGCGCGCGTCCGGCCTGGCCCAGCGTCGGCGCGCGGCCGGCCGGCTGAATAACGGGCGTGCGGTTCGCCGCCGGCAGCCCCGGCGTGCCGGCCGCCTGCAGGCCGGGCGCGCGCGCCACCCTGCCCAGCCAGGCGTCCGGGTGCGGCAGGCCGGGCGCCGCTACCGGCTCGGCCGCCGCCACCGGCTCCTCCACGAGCGCGCGCAGCCCGGCCGACAGCTGCTGGCACATCGCTGCCACCGGATCCGCTGATGTCATCTCCTGTAATAACATCAACGATCAGCGTTGGCTTATCTGACGAGCATGAAGGTTGATGGTTTACTAACTGAAAGCAACGTTCACTTCATTTACACCTATTTATGAAACATAATAATTTGATTTTTATGAGGAAAGAAAAAATTTTAGATTGCAAGTGGGATTCGAACCCGCGTCTTCTGGATAGGTACTCCAGACGCCTTAACCAACTAGGCTATTGCAACCCACACCTGCAAGCTGAAATTCTCTATTCCTCGTTTTAATCTAAAATTTTTTTCTTTCCTCATAAAAATCATCTTTACGATGCGCGTCGCATGCGTTAATGCGTTTAAAATAATTAATAAGTATGGTAGTTGCTATCTCATTATACAACATTGATTTGGCTGTAATGTCAACGTGTTGGGTGGAAGTTAGTTAAACACTAATCCAAGAGATGGCGCTACGCTACCGAAAAGCGTAAACGAGGAATAGAGAATTTCAGCTTGCAGGTGTGGGTTGCAATAGCCTAGTTGGTTAAGGCGTCTGGAGTACCTATCCAGAAGACGCGGGTTCGAATCCCACTTGCAATCTAAAATTTTTTCTTTCCTCATAAAAATCATCTTTACGATGCGCGTCGCATGCGTTAATGCGTTTAAAATAATTAATAATAATTTGATTTCTCGAATTGGTATCTAGCACTAGTCTTTATTATTATTATATTCAGTAAATTGATATTTGTACCTGTTGTGGAGGCGGCACTTCAGGCCTGGGCTCAGAAGCGGGCGCGGGCGCGGGAGCGGGCATCACTCGCGTGGGGGAGCCCAGGCCGGCACGCTGACGCTCCAAGTTAGACGGTAACTCGCTGATACGAAGCGACATCTGACGCTTGAATGGAGAACTAGAAACATTTGAAGATTTCATTAGAGATTTTACTTGTTCGGAATGCAACTGAATAAGCTGGTAAGACTGATTGTTAGATTTAATGCAGTATCTTAGCAACCATCGATTATTACATAAAATTCGCTACAATTTAACTATTATTTGCAGGAATAAATAATGTCGTCTATCTTTGTGTATATGATGTACTTGTTTGAACCGCGCAAATATTGAGCGTTGTTATCTCTAAGAAAGTCCATTAACCCACCTGTTATTAAGATGCGCAAATCCGCGGAAGGATCCCTGCCTCTCTAACAGATGTGGGGCAGCGTGAGGTCTCTCCACCGCGAAGGGGTTGTGCGGCGCGGGCCGGGACGCGGCCGGCGCGACCACCGGCAGCCCGGTGTTGTTGTTGAGCGCCACCGTGCCGAACGGACCGGGGTTGATGTTGCCGGTGGTGGCGCCGGGGTTGCCGACGCCTCCCAGTGACCCCACTGGTACGATGACCCCGCCATTTCCGCCATTACTGTTGTTCGCGTCTGCTTCTGATGCGCGGCGAGGTGTTATGCCTGGAAAGAGACCATTTTGGCAATGTTAGATACTTTTTGATTGTTCAAAATAACGTGTAAGGATCATAGCCTATGGCAATCTGTAGTTTTTGCCTTGTTCGATAAAAAAAGCTTCAGAAACTGTATAAATATGACACATCAAGTCCACGCAAGATATTTTCTTTAAATTTTGGCATTGAACCGCTTTACTGATGCTAAAAATATCCAATGTTTTGAAGGTTCACTTGCATCACAAATCACTGAACGCATTTAGCGCGAACGAATTAAAAACGAAGAAGACAGAGCCTAGATGATTGTGTTAAATGAAATACTTAGTGTTAATTAAAGCTAGTCTTGTAGTGGAGAAACACCCAGATTTTGAACATAGGCTTTAAAACTTTGGCAAAGATACTAACCTGACTTCCGGAAAGACCCCTGCCTAGTGAACGCATGGCTGGCAGCATCGATGCTCATAGAGACAGCACACTCCTTGTCCCGGCGCTGCTTCCTTTCGAGACATGCCGCAAAGGCGCATCCAACGGCATGAGACAGACGCTCGCCACTGTCTCTGGATGCGAGGAATCCGTGGCACATCCAACGACGAGTTGTACCGTCGCGGCATATGTAACTAGAGAGGTAATGTTATGTTAGTCATAAAATATGCCATGTCAGAGGTCTATAGAGATTGCTTAGATAACTCTGGCACCAGAGGATAAGAATAAGATAGAAATATAACAAAATGCCGGAAGACGAAGGTTGTAGAAGCGGGACTGGTGAATGTTTCGTTATTTTGACGTTCAGGTCGCGGGACTATCTTAAAAGGTTACCGCGGCCCTGGAAGGGCAACTGAAGTTTGGTTTTGAATCACTTTTTTTATTGTTTTTAGTCCGACAGTCCCTTTTTTTCTACCTTAAGTGGGAGGACTAATTCGATGATTTTTCAACATAAAAAAAATAACGGGAGTATCCTTCAATTAATGTTGTCATTTGGGAAGATAAAGACGGGCGTTTAAAGGGACTTTATTTTGCAATTTCACTGTTAAAAATGTGCTGATCCTAAACCTAATTTCAATATTTAACATTAGAATTGTCATAAAGTTAACTCTGTCTGTATTTATAAAATGTTAAAAGTAGGTACCTAGAAGGATTATATCTGAGCTGGTCTATTAAACAAGCAGGTGTTGGTACAAAAGTTACCTACCTTCATTAATTAGTTGATAAGCTCGCTGATTTACCTCTTGTTTTGAAAAATACCGAATTGTTGAATTGAATTGAACATTGCCCAATATGTACAATCGACAAAGTTGAATCATGACCCACCATAAGCTTATTTTCTAACAGACTTTCAAATACAATTAGGTTCACATTTGCGTAAATATACATATCCATGGTAACGACTTTGATCTTTGTCAATTTGACGGATTCAAACGATTTTTTGTCAAAATGGGTCATGATTCAGCTTTGTCGACTGTACCTACCTTTGTTAAAACACGTTTTCTACGTTTCTTTTAGCGAATAGCACAATAGGTATAAAAAGAACTACAAAACAGTAGAATTAATTAATTAAAGTGTAAGTGACCCTAAGGTCCATTTTTCCTTGCACCTCTATACATACCTAAGGCCTTTATATGGTTATTTCGAATATGGTTTGTAGGAAAGGTTTTAGTAATACGTATAGCTGGGTCACACTAACAGTATTTCCCTTTGCTTAACGCTCGCTTGCTTCGTCTTCGATTTGATTTGATTGAGTGTAAGAATAATTATTTTGGCAACAACAGCAAAAGTCCTGAATGGCACTTACGTATTATAGAGATTATGACACAACGTGCAATACAAAGATAGGGTTATCGTCGCTAAAATTTGGAAACCAGGACAAGACGCTTGAAAACCCCAGATTTTAGAGCCCAGAACCCGGACATGAGTCGAAGTGCGCACCATGGCAACTTCGTCGGGAGGGGTGGGGGGACGGTGAAGTGTGCGTGTGTCGCGGGCGGCCCAAGACTTTATCTAATATCTTTAAACGAGCAATTCTTGTATATTTATAATATATACATATAATCAGGATCTCGGAAACGGCTCCAAGGATTTTCATGAAAGTTACAGATTAGGGGTTTTTCGGCTCAAGGAATCGATTTATCAAGGTCCCAGGTTCGAGAAAAGCTCGGTTCCCAAGATATAGACATTTTAAAAACCGAGCAAAGCTCGGTCAACCAGTTTTTTTTTTAAACCCGACTACAAATTAAGTCCCCACCAGACATTCCCCAGATGCCCTCCAAACTGGGACAAATTCGGGGAAACTCGGACGGATAGCAACCCTACACAAAGATGATGTTATTTCGGATTTATAGATGTATCTTATAATAAAATTATCTAAATCGCATAACTACCTGAATCCCCTCTCATGGTTCCTATCAGGCGCGCAGAAAGAGACCTTCTCAATGGTCTGGTCTACGATAAGCCCCTTGGTCTCTTCCTCGACAACTCGTAGGCCATCACCGCTAACGTGAAGCACAGCCCGGACTGGGCGACGGCGAGAGTTCTGAAATGTTACAGGTCAGTACAGCTATGGCTAGGGAAGCTTGCAATGCAACTAGAAGAACAAGCAACATGCCGCAATCAAGTCTTTGATGATGGGTGAATGTTGTGGCTTTGTTCGTTGGTTTTGTCGATTCATTATACAAGATTATTTGTAAAACATTAAAAACCTTTCATGGGTTGTGAGTACTTATGATTTTAAACAGCTTATACTATGAAATCATCCCTGAATGATGAAAAACAAATTCAGGTGTATATATCATACAATATGGAATATTTTCCGTTGACAATGTTTGTTTTTTATCTAGTTGTTTTTCAAATAAACTTGTATAGATGATTTGGAGTGTTATAAGATAATGTCTGTCGGGCTTTGTGTTTCGTTATGTGTGTCTATCTCTATGGACCACCCTTTTTGGAGCAATCTTGTAGCTCCCTAAAGGGTGGCTTTATTTCATGGCGGTTTATTTATTGTAGTATTCAGTGTTATCGGTCTATCCTTGTAAATTATTTGTTAGGTAATCAGAACAAGATATTTTCACAGCCGATCTAATCTTCGTAATATCCAGAATGCATTATCAACTGTTCAAAATAATACTCAGCCGTTAAAAGTGATGTTGAAGTAAGTGTTAGTTAAGTTGAAAACCAGTCATGTTTAATTAGTTTTATAACTAAGCAAACCTCAACACTCTTCATAAAAAGTTATGATGAATAGGTTAGTCTGTATTAGATATGTGCGTCGTGCTTTAGCTCCATAATTATACGTATTGACACAGTTCAATGTTACATGATCTTTGATCTGTGTCTCCTATAGCTATAACTGAACAGAGATGCAATCATCGTTCCAAATGAAACGTAAACATGCCAAGATGCATCAAACAACGGCTACATTGGGAAGGTGCGAGGTTGTAGCATCGCATCGATTCGTTCACGACGAACACTAACTTCACAGTTGGTTATACAAGGTCGGAAGAATATCTACCGTTCATACTACGTTGCGAAATCTTTGCAGAGGTGACACACTTTAAGTTACAAGTACAAAACGCAGCATTTATGTTACATACATTATTATGCTTGTAAAATGCAAATAACCATTTTCGCAAGTCTAAGGAATTAGTTCACTAAAAACTGTTAGGTAACGCATGCAATCAAACTTCACTGATCAGTGATTACATTCTACAATTTCCTAAGTTACGAATGCTATTTAACCTTTTCACCGCCAGTCGACATAAGCCGACAGCGCCCATCACCGACATAAAATTAAATTTATTAAATTCATCCACCCATGTTGATGTTGATTTCATTTAGCTGGCGCTCAGAGTAAGATCGGATACGCGAGGCCCAGCGATAAAAAGGTTAAAACTCACCCTAAGCACCTTTAGCGCTTCTTCGCAGACTTGCATGCCCCGGGACTCGAACACCTCGACGCAGCCGAGGTACTTGACGGGGAAGGTGCAGGTGCCAGCGCGTACGGCAGCCTCGTCTGCGTGCCATTGGTGCGGCCGGGCCGACTCCGGCGGGGAGCCCTTGCGGCGCCGGAACGACTCCCGGAACGAGCGCCGTAGCCGCTCCATGCCGGCGCGCGGCGGGGACAGCGCAGTGCCCGCGCGCGCACGCCGCAGCGACGCACGAACTGAAGACTTCTGGAAAACATAACGTCTTTTGTTAGAGATATTAAAGTTCTGATAACAGTCAACATAATATTATATTTATTCTAGTAAATTATCATAAACTGAGCAGATGGCGTGTATAAGGCAGAGAATGAAAGAATGGAAGTAGCCAAAAAAACTCCCTAACTTATAATTAAATAGTCATAATGGTGGAAGAAGCTTCCATCCAAAAATGATAAGCTATCATAAAAGGCGTGTTGACAGTATCAATAAATTGCAAATCTAATAGTACGTCAGTTAAAGTTTTGAAAAATTATGGCAACGTTTCTTTTCTTGTGTTAAATCAATGCATATTTACAATGATATATCGATCAAAATTTGAGTTTGAGAGGCTCCTGACGTCAGAAGCAAGTAAAAACTGTATTTGCTTGTGACTTACTTACTGGCAGTTATAAAGCGTCGTATTTTCGTCAATGTAGTATATAAGTAACAAAAGAAAAAAATCGGGTCAAATATTCTTTGATAATAATCTATTTGACGGATTAATAAGATTTTTCAGTCAAATTCCCTATTTTGTCGCAGATTGCACTGCAGCACTGCCTGTAGATGGTTTTAAAAAACTTTTATGAGGGGCTGCAGTGCACCTTCTAATCGCGATAGCATATTCAGTAGATGTGTTTAATTTCACGTATCGTATTCACAGTTGTTGGACATAACGAAATTGATTCTCCTACAAATTTCGAGAAAACTAAAGGAGTTTTAAGAAGAAAACGCAAGTATGATTGAGTTATAATATTAACTTTTTCTTCCTTTTATCCCTTACCACAAGTACCTAACTGCTTTTAATTAAGTACATGATTGTAAATGTTGACGGTTCCCACTTCCCAGGTATCGGTAACAGTACACGCCGTGACACATCAACAGTACCGGTAACAATGACTACATCGTTGTCATTTCCACTAATTCAATGGTAAAATCCGTTTATAACACTACAATGAGTAAGTACTTAGTACCTGACGGACAATTGGTACTTAAGAAGAACTGGCGCTAATAATACTCTTATTGAAGGATAATTTGTAATTAAATGTAGGTTAACTGAGGTGTCATTCATAAATTAGCCGTGCTTTGTCATAGTCTCGTAGGTCTACGTACGACAACCAGTGGAAAAGTAGGTTTTTTGTTTGAGACAAATAATTACCCTAGGTATTAGAGCTGAATAAATAGCAAATAGAAGAGCTTGTAGGTTGTAGGTACCGTCCGCACAAAAGGAAAAGCTGCTAATTGCTATAGGTATTCTGTACTCTTATCTATCGGTACAATGCGTGGCATAATAAAGACACAAACTATTCATTCACTATTATTTAATATCGAAGTAACAATGGCTATAATGAATTACACGCTGTTATTTATAATTTATAAATAGGTAACTAAGGAAATCCCGTTATAATAGAAGCGGTAGTGAGAATGTTTTATAATATCTATATATTAATAAAACAACGTGTATTCATCAGCACGTGTCCCAAGGTTTCGCCAAGACTTGCCGCGCAAAGTGTAAAGCGTAGCGGGGTGTAGGTGTAGGTGGAACTCACTTATCAAATCAAAAGATTACAGATATCACTGTTTCGGTAACTGATAAGAGTGAAGAGTAAAGTATAGAGCTAACAGCTGTATTTTTTGTGATAATTATTATTACGTATTAGAAAAAATACTGTCTTCATCATACTTATCTGCCGGAAGACGGCTTCTATTAGACATGTCAGAAAGGTGTGAACGACGGGGTTTCTTTATTGTTGTAGTACGCATGTTCTTTTCACTAACACTAGCCTATAACTAAACAAATACCAAAATTAGATTGCAATGTGAATATTCGACTTTCGACTAAGCGCCCAGAGTTCAGATTCCAACAAAGCAATATTTATGTATGTAAATGCTTTTTATCCCATTATCCCTGTTAATCAGTCATGATTTTAGTATGGGGGTTTTACCAGTTTCGCCTAATTTTTATGTCACAGATTTTAGGGAAAGAGTGTCAATCATGGCCATGGTAGGTAAGTAACAATTTCACGTATTTTAATTTTATTTATGCTTATCAATTAGTTATTTCATTTTCCTTTTGTTGTATTAATACCTAGTTATGTAAAAATTGTGCGATGATTACGCTTTAGAACCGATTTTGGAAATTGTTGTCGGGAGCATTGCATGGTAGGCTGCTCTTTTATAACATGTCGGAACTGTTATAAAAGAGCAGCCTACCAATGTTATTTAAAAAATTGCTTATTCCGAAAAAACACTTTAAAAAAATGCTATTTTTCTGTTTATATATTTGATTTAAGTAATACCACAGTATATACCGTGGTAATACACAAACGGTGGAATCGAAACCGATATCTTATTGATTAAATCAATTTTTATTGATTAAATCAATTTTTATTGATTGCAAACTATGAAAATATATTTTGGTCTAACATTATAAAATTATTTCTATAAACACTCATTCAGTGACTGAACTTACTTATAATAAAAATTTAGTTATATGTATGTTTTTAGGTATGTCGACTAATTAAAAGTAATGCTGCCTACTGCCTACTCATTGTACTGTACCTTTGATTTTTTTTTAAACATGCATGTCATGAAATTTCAAATAAATGTCATATTTTACTGAAGTAAGAAAAATAGAAAATTGTCTTGCAGTAGAAACAGTTACTTTATGAAAAATTAAAAAAAAAAAACTCTTGAATTTTGCTAACTGGATACACATTGTTAGTGAATGTACAGACGCCAGCAGGTCAAACCTACCCCAATTTGTAAAATTTTACCAGTCGAACATTAACCTTCCACTATTGTGATAAGTTTGAAAATCTATTAAATAAAGACAGATTAAGGTAGATTGATGTGCTGGCGTCTGTACGTGTCCACATAATTGTTAAAGTAATCAAGCTTTTTAGTGGAAAGGAAAATTCGATTGCGAACACTATTTGAACCTGCGACCTTTTAATTCAATACACCAGACTCTTACCAAGCGAGCCATCGCAATCTTGCTCACAAGGTCGAATTCTTCTTTCCATTCTTAACGTCTTAGGATATTGGCACCAGCTATTGCATTGGGTACGGTTAGCCGATACAAAATCTGGACAGAAATGCTGAACAGTCAGCTATGCTGACTAAATTATCGGCTGAAACCATGCTGAGTTCAGACGAGAGCGAAGCATTTTGACAGCCGTCTCAGCCATAAGCTACTCAGCATAGTCAGCATTTGCCATTTTTCTTTTAGTGCTGTCAAGTCTTTGGATCAGCTAACCGTAGCCATAGTTGAATTTATCTCTTTGTATTGCGCCTACAGATATAAAAATCTGGGTGAATAATTAACTATTTTTATGGTAACCAATTGAGATAAATAATAAATTTTATTCATTAAAAAGTAAATTTACAGTGTGACATTATGTTTGGTGCGCCACAAACTAAGCATCGCTTGTATCTGGCTCTGGAGTGCGAAATTTTCCAAAGTTACATTACAGTTTGAGAATGTAAAATAATAGTTACAAAAAGAAAAATAGTCTTAACATAATTAAGATGGGTTAAGATGGATGGATGGATGGTGGATTAAGATGGGATGGGAGTGAATAAATGATTTTTGCTAATAAAATTATCCATTATCAGCTTATAATGTTCGGACTGACGATGCCGGGACACAGGCCTCTCTGTGAGAGGGAGTGGGCCGTAATCCACCACGCGGGCCCAGTGTGGGTTTGTAGATATCACATGTCTTTTAGATTTTTTCCATCACGGTTTTGAAAGCAGTGGTTATGAAAGAAATTAGTAGGTAATGCAACTGGCTGGGTTCGAACCCACGACCTACCACTCGTGAGTCGTGGTCGATACCACTGCTGAATAAAATGATTTACCAATATAAAAAAAAATCAAAACGATGGAGATTAATTGTTTAAAAGGTAGAATCGACAAAAAGCAGTTTTTTAATATTATTTCACTTACTAAGCACTTGGAAAGATTTGGGGGAGGCCTTTGCCCAGCCGTGGGACATGAATAGTAAAGCAGTCAGAGACACCATAATATTTTTTTTTATCGTAGTAAAATCATCAAATGAGTCCTCCCCGCCCAGGGTGGGACGGGAGGGACTGTCGGAGTTGACTGATTAAAATCCACGGTGATCCTTCAATAGCCCTTTAAGTACCAGAGCCACGGTTACCAGGTGAGACAGTCCCGCGACCCCGGCAGGCATCATTTCTTTGCATCAGTTTATTACATTCTCATGTAAGACTTTTTTGAAAAATGCCTATTATACTGCAGTAGAAAACTAAGCAGGCTTTTTGGGTAATATTACCTTTGTAATTTTATTTTTCTATAAAATAATAATTATTCAGTTGGTGGAGTTAACAGAACAATAATTATAATGTTTAAAATAATATAAAAATTTGTCAACATATTCTATTATTTAAATACCTACAGACAAAGGGGTTTGCAACTTTTAGTACGGGCCTTGGCATCATTTTTTTTTTCTTTCGCCAGTGATGAAACTTTGGGCATAATTAGACTACTACCTAAGAAGACCGTAGAAAAAAGAAATAAGTTTCTAAACCGTAACCAACCAGAGATATGGCGGTTTGTATTTTGTTCTAATCTGGAGTTATTTTTTGTAGGAATCCATAGATTTTTTCATGTACTAGCTTTTGCCCGCGACTTTGCCCACCCCAACCACCTTTATGTTTAGTCTATAACCGTTTCTAGAGTCCCATCTATCTCTGTACCAAAATTCATCAACATCGGCTCAGCCGTTTTGACGTAAAAATGGAACAGACTTCAAAACTAAACACAAAAAAGTGTAAAATAACTTTTCTTTCGGAAGTCGGTGGCCATAGTCAATGAAATAAAAAACAAAGCCACCGACTTCCGTAAGAAAAGTTATACGTTATAAACAAGACGATTTTGTTTTACCCTTTTTAGTAGGTACAGGCGTAATATTATGTTGTTTGTTTGCGTAAACAATGTATAGATATACGATAGCAGCAATCGCAGATGACTTTTGCTGTCATTTATTGAAGTTTCCTCGATTTCTCCAAGATTCCGTCATGACCGAGTAACCATGGGACCATCTGTTAAGATACCCTTTCAAACAAAAGAAGAATTACTCAAATCGCTCCAGGCGTCATTGAGAAATAAAGGAACCATAAAAAAAAGTTCCGACGTATTGTGAACCTCCTACTTTTTTGAAGTCGGTTAAAAAGATCTTCATATCAGTGTTATAAACAAATCACTCATTATTTCTCGTAAACCTACTAGTATTACAAATACGAAATAAGTATTAAGGTATGTTCCGTTTTTACGTCAAAACGGCTAAACAGATGTTGATGAATTTTGTTACAGAGATAGATAGGACTTTAGAGACGGTTATAGGCAACATATAAAGGCGGTTGGAGTAAGCAAAGCCGCCGGCAAACGCTAGCACATCAATAAATCTATGGATTCCTACTAAAAGTAACTCCAGATTTGAACAAATAAAGACCGTCATATCTTTGGTTGGTTACGGTTTAGAATTTTTTTATTATTTTTTACGAACTTCTTAGGTTGCGGTCTACTAATGACCAAAATTTCATTACTGGCGAAAGAAAAAAAAAATTGATGCCAAAAAGTTGCAAACCCCTTTCTTATTATTATTTAAAAACATTTGTTTTGAAAAAAATACATCATTGTTTTGATAAATTAACAGAAAACCTTAAAAAATATATATACATTAGCCTAATGTCCATTGAAGATTGTAAAATTCCCAGGCATATTTACTAATGACAATGACACACTTATTAGGCCAGATGTTCCACTAAATAATGAATTCATTATATTCATTTATAAGTGTGTGCTTATAACCCACTAACACTCGTCAATCTGTCATCTGGACATAAAATGAATTTAAGTATTTTGAACTTTGAACCATTCAAATACAGTTCTATGTTGAATGGCAAGTGCTTTGTGTGATTTTGTTTAAAAATATGCACCAAAAGCAGCATCGCTTGTTGTTACATTTTTATATGTTTGAAATTCTAGTAATGTACAGTCGGCGACAAAAGTGGGTTAACCCTAAGAGGGTTATCCTAAATTAAATTGAATTCTGATTTTCTGAAGAATTTTTTTGAACTTAAATAGGTATTTCAATTATAGCTTGTTTTAAAGAAGAAGGCGGAAAGTGTTAAAGATGGAGAATTTTGAGAACTAGATTTTCAAGTTTTTTTGGAAACTAGTCGTATTTATTATACCTACTAGTTGATTCGCGAATACAGGATTTTTATCCTTATTTTCATCAATTTTTTAACTGACTTCAAAAAAAGGAGGAGGTTCTCAATTCGGTCAGTATGTTTTTTACAACGAAGGAAGAGGACTACAACTGAAACCAACCAACTACCTATAACATTAAGGTACAGTTTTGCAAGAAAATATATTTTTTATTAGATAAGCAGGCATCAAACACAAAATGTTCGATGGAACTAATTAAATACAAAAAGCATATTGTAAACAGACTATGTTTGTACATCTATTAGTACAAAAAACAGAGAATGTAGGAGTCGACGAATGTTATGAACAAAAAAGGCAGACATGTCTTGTGAATATCTTACACCTATTTAAATGCGTAGATGACGTTATTTTGCTAATTCCGTTTAATGTGACCTATGCAGAGCCAACGAACTAAATGTGCACCTAGATAGCGAACCACAAAGAAGCTTGACTGGAAG
Source organism: Agrotis clavis (assembly GCA_954870645.1). Taxonomy (NCBI): domain Eukaryota; kingdom Metazoa; phylum Arthropoda; class Insecta; order Lepidoptera; family Noctuidae; genus Agrotis; species Agrotis clavis. Next base: position 14,859,151 of record OX940922.1, read on the forward strand.
CCACGGGCAATAAACACGCAGGTAACTAGTTATTATCTGCTTTGTATATTGTACGTGAGGTACGAACTGCAGGAACAATAAACGTTGGCCACAACCGACCATAATATAGTTTAGTATTCAATGACTCAAGTTGAATAATGAATTGTAAATGAAGCTTAATCAAATGAAGTACCATTTTGAGGTCGGCATTGGCAGCCGCCTGAGCTGCCCGGTCGAACGGCTCATGTGCTGAAGATCCTTGGTTCCCCATCGTACAGAAAATTCCCACTCAATATCTTCGAAATAAACTTCACTCACGGAACACAAATTCACTAGATAATACTACATCCACATCACTTGATGTCGTCACTAATTCACATTACGCCGAGCGTATCCGCAAACTAATATTTAACGGCTATTTCAACATTTCATTCACTAACATCACACACGTTGCCTAATGTAAGAGTATTGTCCTCCTATGATAAAATGTTCTATCCGCAGCACAGCAAGATAATAATTTCGACGAAGTTGAAACTCAACAAACATGGCAAAGCCCAGAATAAATAGTTTAGGACTGCGGAATGCTGCAACCTTGTCGCTTGGCGCATAAAAACATTCGATATTTGCGCTGGTGCCTCATTAATCACTATACAAAATTTGTTTTATTTATGAAGATATTAATTAAATACCTGTTGCATTTACAGTTTCGCATGATGAGAACTTTCAATTCGATCATCTATGTAAGATGCGGTAGTGACTACAATACGAACCGTGTGAATTCGTTAACAATAATTTTTAAATACGGGGGTCAACTTTTCCCACAAACGATGAATAAACGCAGAGAGGCGCATTGAACCCGGTACCCGGCCGGCGCGGGGAGCGAGGTAAGGTAGGTAGCTGGGAACGACTGCCGATGCCAGCTGAACGTTATTTTTTCCCACAGCATTGTTCTTTGGACCGTAGCGAGTAACGATTAGAGAACTAATCCACTTTTTCTAAATTTGCACAAACACCTCCGTTTATAAACGAAAACACTGAACTTCATTTTGACTAGCAAATAATTTAGGAATGTAGAAGGAATTTGGAAAAGAGGCGCGCGCGCCGCGCATTGAGCGACCAACTGTCGCACTGACTAGTGACTGTGGGTCGTACCGCGTGCGCCGTGAATCGCACAAACCCTGCAGCGGAGTCCCCGTCCCGTCCCATACCGCGCCCCGCTGACGACCGGTCCTTTGCATTGTCAAGATTGACGACCGGTGAGATCATCACGAATAGCCACTCTTTAATTCGTACTCGATAATGCCATAATTCGTTCCATCAGGTCAATAAAATCATCAAGTTTCAAGATCGTAGCCTTGGGCAATCGTGGTCCATCAATATTCTAAGAGACTACAAGTTTGGACCTGCGAGATTTTGGCAAGTGAATGTTCGTTTTATATTTGAATGAAATAATGCAAATCTTGGGCTCATCTTTGTGTCGGTAGTGAACGCCGTAACAACAGCTGGAATAAGCACGTGCGAGTGAGACTGGGACGGACGCAGGTGCTAGTTTGAGAGCTCATTGTAAGCGCTCGAACTTGGAACATATGGCTTTTGAACGTCGAAACATTTGAGAAGTGCATGCGTCTGCCGTCTGCACCATTTATTTATAGATGATCAAGCATCTGCAACTATATGCTCGTTGTTTTATATTATGTGTTGTATTTGGAACAGATTTGTTTACAGTTTGAAATTGGGGCACATTGCACACGTTTTCTTACAAAATAGTGGTGTAAGCTTTGCGGCAGAAGAAATCTGCAGCCAATCTCAAACTGAAAAGTACAACTGGATAAGTTTTTTAGGAGTTGAGATCAATGAAGATGGAGCTTATCGCAAAATATCACCATTACATAGATGAAACTTTTTATTGATTTCGAAAACTGACGTAGTCACATCAAAAGTGCAGGCAAAATGGCAAATACATTAATTTCGATGCAGTTCGATTTAAATTCCGAAATGCAAAACTTTCAAACTGCCAAAATATTCAAATAGAACGGAGGATGTGATGAAACATCTGAGATGATTGGAAGTAAAATTGTTATCCTTCCTGACTCACACGCTGCACGCTGACTCACTGCATGCCAGTGACTGGACGGATCCGAGACCGAGGTTTCAGATTACACCGTTATGATTATCATTTTATCATCGACACATCATATGGTTCAGCGTCTGAGAGTGTTGATTATAATAATATGACATGTTAGAAAACTATCAATAATGAACAACAAATCTTGAATGACATAGGTGACGATAACTGAGTAATATAATTATTCATGCTGTGCTTGAATGTAAACACATACATTATTTCCCTAAAATGGACTTGACGGAGAGATAAAGAGCACTCGCGATATTTCAATTCCATTCCAATCGTGAGCAACACCAACGGGAAAAGCATGTCGTTACAGTATTCAACTACAGGTCTATTGTAACGATTTGGCTCGAACTTGTTTTAATATCAGTCACAGATGAATTTTCGGCAGTCTAAACTGTCTATAAAACTATTTGTAACGCCTAGATAATAACGTTCTCTGTTCGTAAACCCAGGCAAACTGCGCGGGAATTTACACACCTGATACAGCCTTGCTTTTGAAGATCGATAGATGTCTATTTTTACTCTTTGAGTGCTTCAAATTTTAAAATCAATTTTACTTAAGCTGCCACTAGCGTGTTGAAAGTGACCACCAATGTTGACATTTTGCAGCTTTCACTGCTATCTAAACATTGAATTAGCGGGTAAGTTTGTAGGTGAGTACTTTCTCAAAATACACAAATCATGTTAAAAATCAAGCCAGCAAGTAGCAGAACAAAGCAACTAACCAAGGTAACAATAAAAACTAGGAAATGAATAGGATTACAATAAGAACAAGGAAAATTGAACAAGACAAAACCAAGTAATTTTGCAAACCATTTTTGATTGTTTACGTTTAGAGAACACAAGTAGAACAAAATTCTATTATGTAGTCACTAACACACAACCAAATCATGCCTGTGTTCAATATAAACATATCAAATGTAGGGTTATTATCACATTCAAAGAGTTACTCATCATATTTATGTGTCATTCAACTCTAGACATTCTAGAGGAAACCCTACTAACCCTATTTGTAGTTGTTTACCTACTCTGATGCAATTATTGTGTTGCATAATGTATCTATGACCAACTTGTTAGCACTACATCGTTTGAAGAGGATATAGGTACCTCGCGTCAAGTAACACATTAATAACGTTTATTGTGCAAATAAATATGAAATTGTAAGATAAATCACATATGCTAATGTGAGAATTGAAATAGCAAACAGTACTTTACGTCCATCGTAACTAGAACCTGTAAAAAGCAGTGTAGAGGACACTGACACTGTTCCGGCACCAGCAACCGTAAAATTGCCAGCACGATCATTGTCTATTCGGCAATAATTTCCGCCAACAGTACCGTCCTATTCAATCTGAATACCGTTACTTGACACTTAGGTTTCTGCTCCAACATAGTTCACAACACAATAACCTTAATTTCGGGAAAGATTGAACTCGGCAACAATGTGAACAACTATTCAATAGATACCGAGATTGTTGTGTTCTGGCGAAGCGTTTGATGTAATCTATTTCGCACCAGTTTAAATACTCCTGTAACTAGCACAACGCAAACAAATAAATAAGAATTGACGTTAATAGCGCACAATGAACAATCAGTGCCAATAAAGTAGTGCTTCTTGTTTTTATGCGCGCAATCCGCTATAATACTAAGGTCAAAAACTGATATTTTACTGATAGCTGAAGGTCAATCAACGAAATCATCACCAGCATTAATGTTTTCCATCATAATGGATTCGGCTTTATTTTCAAAAGATTCATCTGATCCCAAGTAGCATAAATCTAAACAAACGATCTAATATTTGCCACTGTTCAAAAGAAGCTCTAGAAATCTGTCAAATTGCAATCAATTTATTGATTAGAGCAGACTGGCGAAAAGTTTCCGTTTATCATTTCTACGGTTCCGTCGGTTCTGGTACTTTTATGTATAAGATGGTTCCTCCAAATAATAATGCAAAAATAATTATGGATACAGTACCTACGGAATGTTTCGAGGATCCATTTTTTAAATTTTTATTATAGGTAGGGTAAAGTACCCAACTGCTGACCTCCCACCAACTATTGACCGCATAACAGTTTTTATCAAAAATAATAATAAATCTTCTTGCAGTGCTGCAACTGCTGCATAAAGAATACAGAAAATGAAATATAATTTATCTTGTAATATATTGGCGTCACAGAAAATTTAAATAAAGCAACATTGCGTCCGTAAACCTATGATAACAAAATACCCTCCTAAAATCATCAAGAAATTTAACAATTTGCTAAGCTGACGGTTGTTTTCAATGTCATTTTATTTCAGTTTTACACTATAGATTCCTTTGAGTTTGGTATTTTTTGGTTACTTAAGACAGACACAATGCTTTTCCACAAGATTTTCAAGTTTTAATGAGCGTTAACTTGTTAAAATGATGAGGTCAATATCTGGTAATTAACCAAATGTACGAGAATACCAGTTACTGACACCACGGTGTGAACGTATAGTTCATTTTTAATGGTGAGGTAGCTTAACTTTAATGCATCTGTATTAAGCCATGGGCGTTGGCACCCCTAAAGTTGTGTATCTGCATAATCACAAACATAAAAAATACCTTACGTAGTAACCTGACTACCTAGCATAATTTGAGTGAGGTACTTAAATTTTCGGTCTACTGTCACATTCTGGATCCTCCTGAATATTTTACGCTGCTTTCACATTTGGGCGACAGTCGCGCGACAGACGCTGCTTATGCGCGGCTGTTCATATAAAATGTGAAGAAATGTGCTTCTGCCGCGCTACTGTCGCGCTGCTAACGCCCTGATGTGAAAGCGGCGTTAGACTTTTAGACTTACTAATATTATAGGAAAAGTGAACGGCTGAATGGATTTTGACACAATTTGGCAAGCAGATTATTTTAAAACCTGGTTAAGTGGGTGTACCTGGACGCAGAATACTTTTTATGTCGGTATATGATCCCGTGGGACAATTGCAGAATATAACACGAGCAATGCCTCAGCCACAGGTTGGTTTAATGCATAAAATGACAAAATATACCCTAACTTGCATGTTTGAACAAACTGACTTAAATCATTTCCGAGGCAAAGTGTGAGCTAGTTGATTTGATTTGATTTTATTTGAGGAAAATATTAATTCAAAGGTTTTTAAACTCACTTTGTAGAACTAAAGCCGTGTTATTTCAATTTATATTTTGCCTTCGAGTATTTTTATATCTGCTGCATAGTACAGAACAGTGAAGTAACTACTAATAAAGAAGAAAAATTGGACAAAAAGTGATAAAAACTACAACAAAAAGTGATAAAAACTACAAAATTTAAAAAATAAGTGCAAGAATATTATTGACGGCGTTTGAAGACTGAAGACCTAAATAGTGTGAAAAAAGAAAATGAGAAGGGCTATGAGACTAGTTTTTTTTTTTTTTTTTTACGTGGCAAAATCATCAAATGAGTCCTCCCGCCCTGCCCGGGGTGTCAGACTTGTACTGACTAAAATCCACGGTGTCCTTCGGTAGCCCTTTGTGTGCCGGAGTCGCGGTATACGTATGTCCCGCAACCCCGGCAGGGGGGGGTAGGGGGGCCCCGCCACTATGCTGACGCTCCTTGAGGCGCGCGTAGGACACAACGCGCCGTCGACCCGGGCATGGTCCATGGTCGGGCAGCGAGTTGCCCTTTACTCGCCGCCCGCATGCCCGCGCCTACAGTGGCCGGAGATCGTCCCGCGACATCCGTCGCCGTGGGCGTCTACCACTGCGTCTCGGGCGGAGGGAGGACGGTATCCTCTCCCTCAAGCGGCCCGCCTCCTCCTTCACGAGCATGACTGCTTCGCAGAAGGAGGCGACGGCCTCCCACTCCGTCTCGCCCCGCAGCATGGCCGCAACCAATGCCGGGCGCGAGAGGTCTCCGCCTATCGCCGCAGTGAGGACACGGCGGTGCTCCGCCCAAGCTGGGCAGTCCTGCACCGTATGCTCCACCGTGTCCTCCGGGCGATCCTCGCAGTGGTGACACCCGGGCGTTTCCTCCTTTTTTATCATGCACAGGTACCTCCCGAAGCTGCCATGTCCGGTGAGGACCTGTGTCATGCGGTAGGTGAGGACGCCGTGGGACCTATCCAGCCACTCCTCAAAGAGGGGTCTTACAGCCGCGATTGCGGCTAGCCCGTACCTCGGTTGCGATAGTCGTTCTCTCCAAACTGCCCTGAGATCGCGCCGGAGCTCTTCCCGCCGCGCCTCGACTTCTCGAGACAGCGGGGATACACCCCGACGCTGCGCCTCCAGATCCCAGGGCAGTGATCCGGCAAGAAGGTTGGCCGATTCGCCGGCGATCGTGCGGTATCCTCGGATCATTCGGATTGCCATGACCCTCTGGCATGCGACCAGCTTTGCCGGCCGCGTCCGAATGCTCAGGGCCCTATGAGACTAGCTTTGTTTGTTTTTTATCAATTAAAATCTCGTATCACATTCATAATAAATAATATTTTAGTTTATTCTTATACTACAGGAGGTCAATAAATTGGTCATTTGCATGATGAAAATTTGGTACAAGCATGTTGATAACTGGTCAAATGGCCTGTTCTTGCTAAACTCGAGAAAAAAAACACTTTTTACCTTTGTATGACTGGAAATAATGTTTTAGTTACATTCTCCAATGTTTATTTTATCTTCCGAAAACATTCATTTCCACTTGCAACTCGTACATTAGTTTATTTTGCGAAAGAAGCAAGGAAAACCGCTTAAGGGGTCAATAGTTGGGTGTTTTACCCCAGATACTAGAGTTTTTAAGTCTGACAACCAGTCTTGTCAAGGGACACGTATCATCCAGATAATGGGTTGTTTAGAGATCAGATAGACCAGTGTTTTTTTATCTGTGGGTCGCGCTCGCGACCCCTAGGGGATCGCGAAGCCTTACTCGGGGGGTCGCCGCCGCCGGCAAAAAGAAAAAGGGCAAAGTTTTACACTACACTATAAACACAATTTTAATGAGAAGGATGGGCATGTTTACTTTTAAATCGTGGTGCTATTTTTGAAATATCAACTATCAAATCAGCTTCTACCTAATTGAAGTTTATTTCTCTTTTTTGTTTTGATGTCCACCATTGCAGAGAATGTCAATTCACATAAATATGAGGTGGTGAATGGCACTAATAATTTTAGAGCTTCCCTTGCCAGCTCTGGAAATATGTACCTACTTGTCTTCTTTTCATCCAAAATACGCCGAAAAATCTTTAACGTAGCCTTTTAATTAAATTATTTCCATGCCTGTCTATGGCACAAAGGGGTCGCCAAAATTTTTCGAACTGTAAAGGGGTCGAGAAAAAAAAACCCTGAGATAGACAGATGCTCGATGTAAATACTAAATCAGCTGCATTTAGTTGGACTGGTAGCCAACCTCAACATAGTTGGGAAAAGGCTAGTCAGATGACAATACCCAAGTTTTGAAGAATACTTACATCTCTTTTTGTCGAGATATTTGATACGCTTGTATCTTATTGGACCAAGTTACATGGTGAAACATTGAAGGAAATGTTATCCGCTTATACTTTTTTTAGATCATGCCCTATACCCACTTGTTACTCGATGTAATGCCCATTGAGATGTTGAGATGTCAGCGCAATGTTACGATATTGGTCCTGAAACCGGTCCTTGTGGTACCCTTTTTCCAACACCGGGAAAAAATCGTTGTGTGTCCAGATTACGAACTTCATGGAAACTTTTCAGCAGTAACGTTTTTAATTAAGTATTAATTTTACTTAGATTTTAAATATAATACAAGACACGTACACAAACTAATTATATAAGTAATTATTTCGCTTTAAGTTTAGTTTACGACTGGCCTGTTGGTCTAGCTAGTGGTTAGTGACCCTGACTGCAGCTATGCCGGGGGTCGTGGGTTCGATTCCCACCCAGGACAAATGTTTGTGTGATGAGCATGATCATTTGTTCTGTGTCTGGGTGTAATTTATCTATATAATATGTATGTATTTAGAAATATATAAATATGTTTATCAGTTGTCTGGTACCCATAACACAAGCTCTGCTTAGCTTGGGACTAGATGACGTTGTGTGATAGTTGTGGAATATTATTAATATTATTATATTATAGTTATAACAGGTCTTATAAGGACTTATCTGACCGCTCAGAAAACGGAAAACTACTTGATAATGAGATGAAAATAGGAATTGGTACATCTGAGATAGCCACAGGAGGTCATTATTTTGACCAAAACTGTTACTGAGCGAAGGCCCTTAATTGAAATAGCAATGTTCTCAGCTACATATTACGGATCTCCTACTTTTCGAAAAATAACGAAGGAGAAATAAAGCTAATAGGTAGGCATTATCTTACTAGCATCCTAGCGACGTTAAACGTTTTTTATTTTAAAAAAAGCAAAAAGATTGGGACGTTTATAACTTCAAGGTGAGCCATATTGGATCGAGTTTGACGAGCAATTTGGAGCCGCTAAGAACAAGATTTTGCCTTAAAAAATAACTAATACATAAGACTATTAACCAATCAGGTTCTTTACTCTTTAAACATACCTAGTCCATACCATACGTTAACAATTATTAACATTTGCTTTACCACAACGTGCCACAGCATTATTGACACATTTAAATAAACACAAGAGAGTTTCTTAAACCTAAAATAAAAAAATAGGAACGTTTCTATTCATACCCAAATATTAAACAACGGTGCAATCTGAAAATGGCGATGTACATATTTGTATGAAGCAATACATTTTTTTTATATTATAACGGACATAAAGCTATGTCTGGCCAAGGTTGTGTGAATAGGAATGCTAGTACGCATACAAAGTCGGCTCATCTTGGTCTACTTGCGCTGTATCTTCAATTCCTATTATAGCATTGTGATCACGTTTGTAACACAGCGGATGTCACGACCATGTGACTTGTTTGCAAATGTGGTCTTCTGAGGCTTCGTAGCAACCAGTGTGTGAGCGTCTTTGCGATTGAACGGATATTTTCGTGATAAACTGTTATTAATTCTGTTCAAGTAACGGCAAAAATTTTGATCATTGTTTAATTCTCCGGAATCATACGAACTGGTGGACAGTCAAAGTTTTACTAATATCCACTGTTAGTATAAAGCTGTATGTGTGCATACTCGTATATTCTGTTCTTTCTTGCGAGTGGTATCTAGAGTGCAACCAACATTGAATAAGTGCATTTGTGGAACGTATTAGAAATTGACTGTCAAAACGGCGCAATACGGAGACGAGGCAATGACCGCATGGACAATGTTTAGTTGGCGAAGATTATACTATAACGGCAGGGTAGCAGACTGTGGGGAGGAGAGCCGCATCGAGCTGCCAGCAGATACCAGGCAGCTGGTGTACAATGTTTACGTGTACTTTAGCCGACGACCTGGGAGGAGTGCCAAAGCGGCGCTTACGAAGACAGCAAGCGCGACCATGATACCCAGAGACATAGTCGCCGAAATCGTAAGAGACAAATATCGAAAATGAAGGCGGCCAATAAGGAATGAAGATTAAATGTGATTTAGATAACATGCTAAATGTCATCAAAGGCGCATTGATACACCAATGAATGATACGCAACTGTGCGTAACAGACATCTTGCTGGTTTAATTAGAAACTGACTCCGTGTTGCAAGTAATTAACCCACTTTTTCATGTGAATTTTGTGTCTTTGTTGTGTCTCTGGGTATTATTTACAAAGTCTTAATTCATAAACTCTGCTAACCCTGTATTTTTACTCTAAGTCGGTTCAATGGAAAGCGAATAAAAAGAACGAATGTATACTTGAAATTTTCTGACTATGAAAGTTGTGATTGTTTGCAGACTATTAAAAAGAACAATGAACAGTTACGAATTAAAATAATTCAATCGTAACTGTTCTAGATGTTATGCTAAATGTAGAAGTGCAGCTTCATCAAAATAAGTAATGTTTTGTTCGGTCTATTTCAGATATACCTATAATATAAATTAGTATTTACGCTCTAATACATTTACGCATAGATACGTAATTACGTATTATTGTTTAGTTTCTCATAATTATTTTATTCAATACATAAAATATTTAAATTAAATCGGAATTGATTATAATTTGTGGAACGATCTAAGCAGCATACCCGCGGGAAAATCACTTGCGTCTTCATAATGTTGATTCAAAAGCATTTGAAGGCATAAAGGATAGTTGAGATTGAAAATGTTCTGGTCAAACTTATCAGGATGCTTAGGTAGAAAAACATCGACTTCTTTGTTAACTGACTGTTTGAAAATATATTCACAATCAGGTCCGAAGACTGTTAGCTAGCTTCCTAAATCAGCAGTTGATCTACCACTTTACAAGAATATCACTTCTAATTTTTTTTCTGGGTGTAACAAAGGTTTTCTCTTAGGTTACTATGTATTAAACTATCCTTGAAAGAGAATGTAAACCAAGTAATTATATTATTATTTTGCTAAGATTAACAGAGTGTGACGATCTCATTAAGTAGTACCGTGTGAATAATTTACAATATTAAACTATAAATTAAATAGATATAAGTGGTGTAACAAAGTAAATAATTTTAAATGCAAATTGTTCTTTCAATTGAGTTTAATCAAATACTTAACACTATTATTAATTATACTAAAGATAAACATGAACAGTCACTGAATTCCTGATTTAGTAAACAAACGCAAATTCTAATCACTCGTAGTGAGGTACTTACAATGGAAACTGAAGATCTTAAGGATGATATAATTGCTTAATATTTAATAGCATACACTACACATCAAAACACTTGGAAGAACTGAACTAAACTGGTCTGAATTCTCGACTTTGTCACAGAGAGGAATCTCTAGAAAAAGTGGAAAGCAAAAAGTTGTTATGATGGTGTACACAAAAAGTCTAGCATAGTATATTTTCCGCCTTCCAACAACATTGGCAGTTCACACTAGTGAGTTGAAGACAAAACTAAAATTAATATATGTTGAGGTGCCAAGAGCCGAGACGTAACACCAGCACTGCACTAATTACTACACTGCACTATTTCAGGCGAGAGAGCACGTGAATGTGTGAACCACTCTAGTAGACTGATTCATAGCGATCGACGCCACTGACTAACTGTGGCTGAAACTTTCAACACTTCAACAGTACAGAAATTGCCGAAGGTCGCAAATCTATCCGATAAACACGGGTGTCTGGCGACTGAGAAACCCATTCATTACTGTCTCGAATAAATTACAAACATTAAACGAATTGTACAGACTGCGTTGGTTCAGGATAATGTATTCAGGGGCCCAAATAGTTTCAACTGTTAAAACCTAAGACAAACTTGTTCGTTTGATTTGGATGTAAGCACGAAGTGTGGGTGGCGGCGGTACAGCTGCTGGTTGTATGTTACTTTGAGAGTACAATGGTTGTTGTATATACACTCTGAGAATCTTCTAAATTTTATACGTGAATTTGGGTGTACGTTCGGAAAATTTTGGCCTTGTTTTATCTCGTAGCGAACGTCAAAGCCATCCAGTAAGTTAGTTGTAGGCCAGTTGTAGGCCAAAGTGTCCGTGATACACCAGATTTATTGTCATAGACAGTTATACGTAATATTTCTTCGTATCGTTAGTCGCATATCCATTGCGAAAAAAGCCGTTAAATATAACCATGACCTGAAAATAGGTTTTGAACTTATGAATGAAGGAACTCAAACATTAGCTTAACCCTAATTAATTAATACTTCGGTTCGCTGGGTCATCGTTCTAATTTTGGTGCTAAATATCGGTGTCCTAAACGGAATTATTACGCTATGTATGATGCAATGAGCCAAGGGAGCAACTGAAATAGAGTATGATAGAGTAGTCAAAAATACAAAATGTATGAATCTTTAAAGTGTACATTTTAAATTATGACATCTGTATCAAGTTCGGTGAATTCCGCGAATCATAAAGAATAACGTACCATATCAACAGTTATCGTCTCAACAAACATACTGATATGAGAAACAGGGAATATGTTAATTTGTGAAAAAGTTTGTGCATGTTATTAATGTAATTAATATTACACTTTCTTTGATTAATAAATACATCGTTCTCCTACACATGCAGTTGCAAAATTACCTGTGTTGAATCCCTTCACTTTTATGTAGGCAGACTATGACTAACCGCGTATTCACCCATGTGTATTCAAATAGGTACTCTAGTTGCACAACATCTTGCACTTTGATTATTTTGATCTCAGATTTTGATGAATAAAATCTCTTTACATTACCATCTGCCTGAAGCGAAACTGCTAACAAGACGGATTTTACTCTGTGGATTTTACTCTAGTGCCCCTCCTTGATATTTAAATTCTCGGAGGGATGAATAACAAACGCGGCAAGAACTAAGAACTCTCAAATTATTCTCAGTAGTTAGCTAAATCATAACAATATCTATTTCTGAGCCAACGAAGACGTAATAGGTAGTTGGATTTTGCGTCTTATCAAAGCCTGGTTGTGTTTTAACTTTTAACATTTTACATTTTATGTAATTGAAAAATTATGACTTTTATTGGTTGAATCGTTGAATATAGGTAAATATATCAGTCCGCCTGAACTGAAGAGGACATTTATTTGTGTCAATGGGTTGATTGTAAAATCTATTTGCAGTGGGTGGGCGATCGTTCCGAGGCGCCGCCGATCGTTACTCAAGGTGATATTCAACTGTTTTATGTTTTTTACACAGTCATAAGTATATTTTTCTTTTGACGGCTCGTGTAGCCATTGCGCGATTATTTTTTCACGTAACGTTCGTACGCAGAAATACGTCGAAGAAATACGTTCAGTGTTATTGTTTGTTAGCCGGGGTCGCGGGACTTATTACCGTGACGGTGACCCCGGAACATAAAGGGCTATTGAAGGACACCGTGGATTTTAGTCAGTACGAGTCTGACAGTCCCTCCCGCCCTGCCCGGCGTGGGAGGACTCATTTGATGATAATTATTACCACGTAAAAAAAAAGTGTTATTGTTAAGGAGAGTAGGTAGGTACCTATACCATTCTAACTAGGACTAGGTATGGAGATATTCATACTTTTAGCTGTCCGAAATTGTTTGGTTGATTTTGCTGGCGTATTTTAGAATGGTATTAACTATTAGGTAGTCAGACTAATATTTATGGGGTTGAATATCAGGATCCCTACTGCACTTGACAAACTAATGGTATCTGAGTTTCGCATTACATTTTAAGTATACATAGATAACTCTTCTGAATAGGTACACATAATAAAGACATGGCATGAATATGTATTTGGAAATATTAAGAATTCCTCCGACAAGATACTCGTAGGTACATCTTGGGTATTCATGGGGGACTAAAGGCTAACATAATCATTCTGGAAGCTCCGAATGGATTGTTCATTCAAGACCAATAACTGCCTACTATAGTAGTACCTAGTAGCAACTAGGTACGTCTATGTAACTGAGGCAATGTATTTTGCCCTTTAGTTTATTCCAGATCGGGCTACCATTTCCTTGAGGGATTAACTTCTCATCAATATAAATTACCTACCTATTCTGTTCGATTTCGGAAGACACATTTTTACGAATAGAAACTAGTTTAGATTATTTGGAACAAACCGATATTGATCATTCTTCGTATTCACTCAGTCCTCGTTTCAGCGTAAATATTTTAGTGCTCGTTATACTACATAGTCGAGTCGTTACGATACCTTGTAGTGGTGGACGTGAACTTGTCTCGCGAAGTATCTGTTATTTTTAAACCGAAGGTAACATACCGATTTTTACATTACCTACTCATTGCCCTTCAAACCGTTACTTTATACATATTTCCTGTTACCTACGGCGGAACCACTTTGCGAAGTAATAATAAAGTATAAACTGATCTAATTAGTACACAGAGCGAACTAACTAGTAGGTAACCATCCTACATTTTCATGCTAGAGTTGTCAGATTAATTAAACGTACCATATAGGAATAAAGGTGGCCCAGTTTAGGTTCACGATAAAAAATAATTAGATTTATGCGATATATACTTAAATAGATTGTTACTCAAGTTTACACTGGTATACCAACCTATGTATAAATATTATTTTGAAAATTAATACGAGAGAAAAATTATACACGCCCACGCGGCTAACAACCCTATTTACTTGGTATTTACGTAACAGTCGTTAATGATACTGTATTCTGGGATTGATGAGTATTTTACGACTCTCGCTCAATACGCTCAAGTGACGTTTCAGTTCACGCAAGGGAACGAATCGTCTACCTACATAGACTATAAAAGAGTTAAGACATATCGAGTCCCTAAGAGGGCCAAAACCTGCCGGGGTCGCGGGTTTCATCAGGTGACCCTGGAACGTAAAGGGCTATTAAAGGACACGGTAGACTTTAGTTAGTACAAGTCTGACTGTCCAGTCCCTGCCTTCCCGTCCTGGGTGGAAAGACACTTTTGATGATTTTACCAGTAAAAAAAACATATACATTCTTATTGAATATTATTTGTGATAGAGTAGGTACATACTGCATAATTATGACTTCGTACTTGCTCTAGAGCCAAAAGATAGTGGTTGACAGGTTCCCATTATATTTACGGTTACATGTAATGAGGAAATATGAGTCCCGCTAGCACAATTACTGTTCACCCTGAACAGTAATTAATGAACTATGATTTTACCTATACTAGTCTATTGACTAGAATAGGTAAAATCATAGTTCCAAATGCTAGTCTATAAATTATATTTATACTTTTCATGCTTAGGTATCACAATTTTGGCCTGGCAAATCCAAAAAAATAATAGTGCAGGGGGGGGAGGAGACAGGATACTGTTTGTTTTAATATTTATTCTATTTTTTTAACAAAATAGATAACTCTTAATCTATTTTTTATTTCCTTTATTTCCTTTTACGGATCATTATTATTTTTTGTTAAAATAATGCAAAAAATAATAGTGATCCGTCACTACAATGCATGCAAAATGTTCAATAGCATACCTTATTTTTTACCTTGATCATAGAATAATATTTGTATATTTCAATTTCATATATTTTTCCATTGTGATTTAAAAATTAAACCATTAAGATTAAATTCACAATTGCAATGGCAATGCACTGAATGCACACATTACTACTTGAAAAATATAGATGTTATAGAAACATTGTTACATTTTCGTACATAACATGGACTTAGGCATTTTGCCAGTCTATCTCATTATACATAGACTTATGTATTGGCTGCCATCCATTTCTTACAACATATATATTTTGTTAATGACTATGGGTCAGCAAATCAGCACACAAGGTTCAAAACCACAATGTAAATACAAAAAAGGTAGGTATATTGCTCCCTTGTAATGATACTGGCTCATTTAAACTAGATATTTTTACCCACGACGGAACGGAGTAGGTATATGTGTTTAGGGTGAGAGATGTTTGTTGGTGCAAAAAAGTAATGTTTCCCACCTATCTTCTAACGTAATGATCCGATTTTGATGCGGTTTTTAGATAAATATTTTTCCTTTTGCTCACATTTGTTATTAATCAATTGTTTGCATCATACCTGGTTATAAAATTGAAACAAATAGATAATATTATATAAATAAGGAAAAAATCTGAACAAAATAATGTTGTTATCTGAATCTATTTTGTAAATTACATATTTTGTGTTAATTTTATTTAACACTTTTTTATCCATAGTTAAATTAAATAAATACAAATTTAAAAAATAATTAAGTACATCAAAATTAATACTACAAAATCCCACAATATCAGATATTACAGATAAAGTTATCACTGTTTTTATTGTTGCTATGGAACTGTTTAATTTAATTGTTAATGTGAACTTTGCAATATTTGACTAAGAAATAAATAACACAATTACATTTGTTGATGGAATCATCTTATTTCTACTCAATTAAAATAAATACAAGGCAAATTTATAAATCCTAACAAGAATCTTACTAGATTTTTACTGCACCTGTTATCTCCATTGTTATTTTTATCAAAAAGAATTGCAATTTGAAAACACTTATGCGTGACCTGTAACTGATACCGCGCGCTACAGGCGGATATCTTGATAGATATGATAACTACCTAGCTATTGCTATTGATACATAATGGTTCTACTTACCTATCATAAAATGTAGACGATGCGGTGTATCCTTCACAGCTGGCGCATTAAATAAAATTTGTAAATACTTCTATAATCCAGGCTACTAATTATTTTTATAAACCTTCTTTCATAAACACCAGGCAGGCTAAAATATCAATAAGCTTTCTAAAATATCTAAAACTTATCAGTATCACTCACGTATAAAGATAGATATTTTACCGAGACGAAGTAAACTTGATTGTATTTTAAAAGTTTCAACTCTATGTGATGTATTCAGCTTTGAATGTTACAGGAATTTATGAAATCCAATTTTTTGGATGTAATATAGGCTTGACTGAATTTTATGAGATGTCAGCCAGCCATCCAACAGCCTTCAGCCGAGATACGAACTATTTTTCTGAAATGACAGCAGGATCGCATATTACAAACGCATAAAGAAGAAACGAGACAACATTACTTCATGTTAAACATTATGAATAACGTTGCTTTGAAACGAATCCCAGTGACGTCAATCTTCCAGTCTGATTGACATTTTATTTATAACTAGGTTCTGCCCGCGGTTTCGTTTGCGTAAAGATTTTGCCCTCGATCTACCGCGTCGCATCTCATTTCAGCATCGACCGCTCCAGTTTTTAGTTTTTCTGACTTACTAGCCAAAAAATGTGATAATAAATTCCACTAGTATTTACTACATTGTAAAGGACATTTTTGACTTATTACATCTATAATTTTGTTCTCTAGTAGTCGGGTGCAAAATCAATTACAGACAGCTTTTGGGACTTTGTTTTCTATAAGGCAATCAATGATATTATAAGTAAAAAATTGAATACAATAAACAATACAATAAATAAAAAATAGACATAATTAAATAGAAAGATGGAATATATATCAAAGACATTAAAATATTATATTAATAGTCAATAGTTTTATAAAATCATATATTATTGTAAAATCAATGTTTAAGTCGCAGGAATCTTATATATAATATACCATTTTAGGAAATGACCACAAATTCGGCCACAAATCATACCTAGCATGGTTTGCCTACAATCTAGAATCAATCAAATCAATGAATGATCAGTTCAGTTAGACGCAGCCATAGGACGCAGCATATAACGGTGCATTCACACGTTTTGCCGAATCTTATTTTCATCGAATTTGGAAAAACCGAATGTTGTATTGACACAGTACACTTTGCATGGCTGAATCCGGCGGTCTCGTATCGAGATCTCTCCACCTAACCCTGCGTGCCTCGTATGAAAGCATGTATTGAATGCGCTAATACCACTACACCGGATCTTACATTTTGCAGTACGGCCGCCCGGATTGGTTTGTAGTCGCAAAATCGGATGTCAACTTCAGCAAGATTCGAAGTTGACGTCCGAAAATTCGAAACTGAATGCATGTGTGAATTCATTTATTGAAATACTGTTGCCACTAAACCGAATCCTGCAAAAAATCGATTCGGTAGAGAAACACTCGACGCCGTGTGAACGTATCGTTAGGTTACAAACCGATTAGATCAGTCCCGCCTAGCGGGACTTATATTAATTTGTGTGTTCAGTCAGGGGTTACTATGAACCTGACATGAAGGGGATGACAGAACCTTTCGAACCTAAAAGTCGACAGACGCTCGAACCACATCACGAAACGCACCACAACCTTGGTGCGCTCTGTACCTCTACCATGAGTTGTCATCGGAAACTTGCTCGCTAGCGTTGAAATCGCTAACGTACTAACTTGGAGATCAAATAGATTTCGATATTGCTGACACCATGAGATTAATTGAATCTTACGCAGGCGATAATGTAAGCTCGATAGATGATGTCGTGTTGCTAACTTCACTACTTATGTTTTGTTTCTTTCTTTCTCTCAAATAAGAGGAGAGAACGGCTTATAATACGTCACTGTCGTCTATTGTTCGTTGACCTTGCCCTTGTATCACTGACACCTCATTGCTGACACTGCGTTGTGTGGTTTGAAAGTTTCTATTAATAGATTATTGGGATTATTAACTACAAAGTGCCTGTTTCAATTATTGGTGGATATCATGAGATGGAATGTTTCTACTTGGTATTCAATTATTTAAAAAACGTAAAGTGATAAAATTCCAAAATAGTTCCCTCTAAACGCAGTTAAATGTGTAAAAATATGAAAATGTGGAAGTGTACCTATTAAGACAACCAAGTTTAAGTGTCAGTGTTCAAGCCGTGTTCAAGTGTAACCAAGCAAGACGTGAGAATCGCAACAATTATTTGTTATTATTGTTTATACAATAATGTGCACAAATCGTCCAACGCTTCTTTAAAGGGTCCGTAAATAAGATATTTTTTTTTCACTTATATTTTAGCTTGAAATTCATGTTCTATTATAGTTCCCAAATTAAGCGGCCACTAACATATTTCATGTTAAAAAGGTTTTGTAAGCATTATTTTGACTTTTTATACTCAAAAACGTTAATAATTTTAACATGAATACATGTTTCACACGCCAAAATGCTAGTGAGCTACGTAACTACTATCGTAAGCGTATCGTTCGCTAGCGCCTGTAGTATTAGTGACTCATGGTACCGTTTTGTATGGTGACAGCTCAAAAACGTAAGTGACTGTCGTGTAGATTACGGTAGGTTTTTAACCAATCGTAATCTACAGTGCTCATGGTACTAATTTTAATTCTCAGTGTGACCGCTAGGGGCGCTGTACAATATTTCATACAAATAAATTACGGAGACGCTAGCGAGTTTTAGCTGTGTAAACTCATGGTAGAGGTACTCAACCAAATTCGATCGTGTGGCGCACGGTCCGCGCCGGACCGATCTATTGTGAATTTGGTTCGAAGCGCACCAAGTTCGTGGTCCGAGGAGAGAGGAGAGGAGACGTGTTCACGCAATGCTAGCACAATACGACTTAACAGTTTGGAGTGGGGTGCGGTCGACTGTTGTGTAGACCGCACCGTACGGTTCGTGGTGCGCTCCGGAAGTCCGGACCAAGTTCAATCGTCTGCTACGGCTCGTTACGGTACGTTCCAATGCACTAACTCCAGTACAATCCATGTTACAAATAGACACTTCAATTTCATTTATATTATAAATGAAATTGAAGTGTCTGTAATAAGTATTGAAATAACCGTTTTTTACTAAGTACCTGCATAAGGTACAGTATACACTAAAACAACATTTATTACAATTTTTGTCAGTCTTTCTGTTTGTAATGGCTAATCTTTGATTTGAAGGGCTGAGCCGATTTTGTCGGTACTTTTATTGGCAGGTAGCTGATGTAATAAGGAGTACAGCTTGGCCAGAACGGACTGAAACGGAACTAAAATTTTTATTTCTGGCAGCGTTTTAAAATCTTTGATATTTGATGTAAACAAAGACCGCAGGTTTGTAAGATTTATTATTGTGCCATAAAACTAACGTAATAAGTGAAAAAAAAATAATATAAAATCATTCAAAGTGCTGGTAGCGCGAAGACAGTGGCGACTTCCGGTTTTCTACATTTTTATGTCAAGCTGTAACTAGGCTACCTTTATTTTAGGAAAATTCGCATTAAAAAAAATACATTCGTTCCGACATCTTTCCGACGACGTTTCGTTCCGACATCCACGCGAACGAAATCGCGGGCAGAGCTAGTCAGAAAAAAAATACTCAAAAGACTGAGTTCCAGATGTTTTTAACTTCGAAAAAATGATTGTGTCAACTCGATACCATAAATTGCAAAATATTTTTTGAGGTTATGTTGTTCTTACGAAAAAGATGACCCACTGACCGAAAACTGAGTGTTGGTTTTTTCATAGTTGCTATAATTTATTAGTAGTATTCTGAACTAAAGGCAATTAAAGGCTGTAAGCAATAATTGTTAACTTCACATAATGGACACAGTAGTGAAAAGTTTGCTTGATGAAGAACCAGAGGAAGAAAAAAAGGTTTTATAATTTCTATTATTTACAAAGGACCCTGTTAAGGAGAAAAGATCCAACCAACAATTTCCATAAAATTGAGATAAATAATAACAATAGCAAGAATCTCCGAATTGAGTTTTAAATACTCAAAAAAGATCCAAGCAGTCAGACAACATTCACCAAACATACCTCGATCACCCCAAAGTTACCAAACCACATTTAGCGTTTTTAGAAAAAAACTAACAAAATCAATGACTCTTTGATCTCAAAAAAGTAATAATGTAGTAATTTGTATTATTTTTTTTAGATTCAAACAGGTTGGATCCTTTTCGCAAAATATATTTTTGTATCAATTTTAATGTAAAGTGATCATTCTCGCATAATGTACCATCTCAAAATTAACGATGCTGCATGCATACAATACAAAGGTACTGTAATAATTTTGGCTATTTAAAAAGAGTGTCCGTGGAGTTTCTTGCCTGTTCTTCTCCATAAAGATCTGCTCCTTGGAATAGGCATAGATGTTACTTTCACGTTTCACAGTTATTATGTCTTGTGACTGAGACTAGCAGCATAATTTTGTCGTATTTCATTATTTTTTGTCTTTGACAATTCAAAAGTGCTTTTAACTGGCCTACTTTAAATAAATGCTTTGATGCACAGCCGTTTTACAAAAATATGACTGGTGACAATAGTATAGAAGGTGATGTAGACGTGATTAGCTCAATTACCTAAGAGAATCTGATAGATTTAGTAACCTTCAAATGGTTTTATAAGATTTCACTTGTTTTTTTTTATTAATTCCCTTCAATAAATATATTTTAACTTCATATTTTTGTTTTTGAATCCCTCGTTGAAATATCACCTACAATTTTCTTTTTGCATAAAAGATTCATGGTTAGTTTTTTAACAAATTCAGGAAAACTGTGCAACTAGCCTGCGGAGTAACATTTAAAATAATGCTATTTTATTGTGATGCTACTAGTAACTTTTCATTATTGTATTCTTCAACTTGTTTAAAAAATATTCACTTCTGAACATTTTTTTGGTTGGATCTTTTCTGTTTAACAGGGTCTGAATAGGGTTGGAATGATTTGTACTGATACTACAAAATTTTCTTTTACGTCTATACAAACCATTTCTGTTCTATTGTTGTAAAACAAACTTAAACCTGAAGATTTTTGTATCAGATAAATAAAATAGGTAGGTAATGGTGAAAACATGAGTCCTCCCACGCTGGTTGGACCCGTATTGACTAAAATCTACCGTGTTTTTTTCAATTGTCCTATACGTTCCAGGGTCACGGTAACAAGTTTGGACAGATCCGTAACCTTTTTGTGTGAAAACCATTAAAGTTTTTTTTTTCTGTTTATGAGTGTCTCAGCAACATTTTTCTATATTTTCAGGGATTAGTAATATTTGGTAGAGATGTGTCAAAAATACCATGCTTCAGAGAAAGTTTTCTATACGGCATGGCAACTGGAGTGGGTGCCGGTTTAGCAGCATTCATAAAAACATCTCGGCCCATGCTATCACAGCATGTAGGTGTGGGAGCATTTTCCATGACCACCATGATCTACTGGTGTTATTGCAGGTATGCATGGTCTAAACAACGGTTTGATGCACAACTATTACAAGATGCATTGAAAGATAAAATTCTTTATGAAGGAACAAGGGTAGAGCAAGAACTTGAACAGAAAGGTGTTTTGAAATCAGCGTAGATTTTTATGAATGAAGCGAGTCACATGTAAAATATTTTGATTTCACAGAATGAAAATGGAAACATAGTTGTAACCCGTGAAATTCAAATGCGTATCAGAGACAGGGCGTGAAATTCAAATGCGTATCAGAGACAGGTCGTGACTTAATCAAAATATGATTCACGGCAATAACAAGTATGAATTTAAATAAGTATAATCAATACATCACTTGTGTCTTAAGTTTGTGCAATGTTGGTTAAGTTTCCAAATAATTTTGGTTTAGGCGCATTAGGGCTAATTCTCATTTGGGCAACCAACTCCGTAATGGACTACTTCTCATTTTGGCTACTTCTCATTTGGGCTACTTCTCAAAATTTGGGGATGTTTATTAAAATAAGTAATGTCTTTATCTATATATATAAACATGTTTATTTATTCAAGAGATCAATCACATTATTTTAAGAATAAATCAACATTAATTGAACAATGTAATAGGTAAGTCTACAATATTATAAGTATTACTTCCTATAATTACTTTAGTCTGGTTGGAAATTAACATTTATTTATAACATACACAAATCAATAGTTAAAGGATAGGTAAACATTACTAGGTGGCACTTCTAGTAATTACTTTAATTTCAATAAAATCAACATAAATCAACACAATAATCAACTAACAATATTAATTAGGTATAACTTTATATAAGCACTAGCACTCCGCCCGCGACTTCTTTCGCGTGATTTTCGAACTTTGCTTTTGTGAATTTCTACTCCCAGCCATCCTCTGTAAGGGATACTTTTTGAAAATCTAAATCAATATTCAACAAAAATTCTATCTACCCGCAGTATCCCGTCTTGAGTGGTACCTACGTCCTAAAAATAACCCCAATGCATATAATATTGGGATTCCTTCCTAACAACCCCAAAACTACTCCTTAGGGGTCGAATTTCGCAACATCCTCTCTTAGTGAGAACCTATGTCCTAAGTAGAACCGCCTGTATTTGAGACCTCTACGAACTATCAATACATCAATCCCGTCTTAACTATCACTTACGTCTTGAGACTCCTAGCACTTGTAGTAACAAAGTTTCAGACAAAATATCAACCACAGAAAAACCCCTTAGGGGTCGAATTTTACAAAATTCAGTCTTGGTGAGCATCCACGTCCTTAAAAGAAATTTAAAAGAAACGCGCGCTCAACGCAACGTCGAGCGCCCGGTATGTACTAGCTCTTAAAGTAATGTAATTGATCTCTTGAATGAATAAACATGTTTATATGTATAGATAAAGACAGTACTTATTTTAATAAACATCCCCAAATTTTGAGAAGTAGCCCAAATGAGAAGTAGCCCAAATGAGAAGTAGCCCAAATGAGAAGTAGTCCAAATGAGAAGTAGCCCAAATGAGAAGTAGCCCAAATGAGAAGTAGTCCAAATGAGAAGTAGCCCAAATGAGAAGTAGCCCAAATGAGAAATAGCCAAAATGAGAAGTAGTCCATTATGGAGTCGGTTGCCCAAATGAGAATTAGCCCTAATGCGCCTAAACCATAATTTTGTGGGGTAAATCTACGCATTCACGTTGACTGAACAAGATACAGGTCTCACCGCAGCAGGCATTAAAATTGTTTTTTGTTATAAATTCTAGCAATAAATGCTAGCAATGCATTGCCTGTTGAATTTAATTCATGTCAAGTTCATTTAAATGAAATAATACAGTACCTACAAATGGAAAAATAGCATTAAAGCTACATGTAATAATGTTATTTAATCTAAAGATTCAATTTTTAAGTTGTTTATAAATTGGAAATCAACATACAAAAAAAATGTTTGCTGAAAATGTCAAAATATAAGCTATTGTAGTTACTTATGCCTAAAACTTTATTCATCTTTTGGTACTGAAGTCTGAATTCTAATCATTTACTTATCATGGAAATAAGAATAATTTATTATCTTACTGTTGATTAATTTGTTCTGTACATTTTTATTGAAATATACTGTTATAAGATAAGTTGGAACTTTGTTTTTAAACTATACCTATTGTAATCAAATTGTCTTCATGATAACTTGAAATAAAGCAAAAATGCTTTTATGTGTGTAAACTGTAAATTATGTACAAGTTTAGAAATGTATATTTTAGATCATAGTGTAGAGAATAAAATGTTGTTACTACATAATGCTAGATGTTTTTGTTTTAACGATTTATTCCCTTTATGTCGAGTCCCGTTATTTCGAGTCTGGAAGTCTATTGTTCTCCGAAGTAATGATATTTTACGCTTTCTATTAATCATCAAACTCGACATAAAGGTACCTTTATGTCGAGTTTGATGAACAAGTACCGTAAATTAAAAGCCAATGCATAAAAACATTAAAACAAGTATAGGTGAAGATTACCTAAAAAGGAAGCTCAACGGAGCCCCACTTCGTGGGGCTCCTATTTCTGCGTGCATGGTTTAAAGTAACCTAACACGAAGGGGAACCTAACCCTTCAAACCTAACCTGTAGTGTCGGGGTGCCCACAAGCCCCGAGCTCGCTTCGCTCGCTCTTGGATCCCAAGTTCTCCTAATAACAATTCCAATCATGAAGGCAAACAATCAAAGTCCAGAGGACCCATCATTGAAATTCTTAATATCCTTAAAACTAAACTATCCCTGTCGGGGTACCTTTTTTGTGTAAAAAATGATTCTAAATTATGTGCATATATACATTTCATTGGACGTGACTGTACTTCTAAAATATGATATAATTAAACTCGACATAAAGGTAATAAAAGCGTGGTTTATAAACTCGACATAAAGGGAATAGAAACGGGACAGAAAACTAAGCTCGACATAGGGGTAATAGAAGCGAAACAAGGTTTTCGGCTCGACATAACGGGACTCGACGTAAAGGGAATAAACCGTTTTAACCTGTACCCTTTGCACGATTTTTCACTCTTTTACTTTACAGCGTCTTTCCAGTATTTACAGAAAATATATAGAAAAATGAATTTATAGAAAAATGGAACAGCGCCTCTAGTATGCGAAGAAGGAACTAATTTTTTCCTTGAAAGTCAATTTGAAAATTATTGTCAAAGTTCCAGTTTACGTCTCAAATACTGAAAACTCGTGCTGGGCTCTGTATGTTCCCATATGTATGAGAACAATAATGTTCTTATGATAAAAGATGGCGCCACATGTCGTCAATTGATTGCTAAAGAACATCATTTTTACAGGGCGTTTTCTGAAAGTTAGGTACCTACACCTCTGCCCATAAGCCCATAACCCTTTCGTGATTACAGGCGTGATGTTGTTATGTTAAATTGTTTGTAGTCGCTAGTTAAAGTTTTTAAATTGCTATAGATAGATAGATAGATAGAATACTCTTTATTATGCACACCATACAACTTAAAGGTAAATAACATTACAAATTATAACTTAAACATAGGGTGACACAATAGGCGGTCTTATCACTAAAAGCGATCTTTTCAAGACAACCTTTGGATGGATTAGGAAGAAAGAGAGACTTACTGTTGGTAGTACTGTGGTGTACAATTAAACAATTAAACAAGATAAAATATATATAGGTATAAATAAATAAATACATACATACACATACAAACATATATAAATATATATACATATACACATGTAATAATCACGAAAACAAAGAAAAGAAGCATTATAGTCACATGGTTAAGGAGAGAGGTAGTGCTTCTTGAGCAGATTTTTAAAAATTGTCAAGTTTTGTGCGCTCCTTACTGACATGGGCAACGTATTCCATAGTCGCACTGCTTCAACTGTAAAAGATTTGTCGTAAAAGCTCGTAGAGTGCATTGGCATCTCCAGTCTCAAGTTTTCCGAGGACCTAAGATATCTATTATGTGTGTCATGAAGGAACTTGAAACGTTCTTTAAGATAAGAGGGGGTTTTAGGATTGAACAGAATACTGTAGAGTTGAAACAAGATATGAGAATTCCGGCGAAGACGTATAGGAAGCCACTTGAGTTTTACACGAAATTCAGAAATGTGATCATATTTGCGCAGGCCAAATATAAATCTTATGCAGAAATTTTGAAGTCGCTCAAGTTTATCAAGTTGTGCCTCAGTAAGGGCCACTTGCAGCAAAATTTTTAAAATCTCGATTCTGTTAACGCTAGATTTAGCTCTTAAACCCGGTTTAACTTAAATCTCATCAGTGTTGTCTTGCACGTCCTAAAATTACGTTCGATTTAACTAAATCGAGATTTAGCCCATCATTCACTCGCCATTCATTCATTACGTTCCGTTGTTATGTCATCATAACATTATGCGTGTGATTTTGCGTACAAAGAAACGTGTTTCCTGTCAGTGTCAATGTTTTATCGTTCCCAAACTTCTATAAAGTTCCGAGTTTGTTTACGATTGTGCGGTGTGCGTGTTATTTTTAAGGTTCTTCTAATACTTCATCCAATCCAATCCAATGAAGAAATCCAGGGGACCTAATTTTTCCACTGCGGAAATAATGCATCTTCTAAAGCTAGTAGAAAAATACCCCATAATAGAAAATAAAAGAACAGATGGGGCTACAGCAAAAGACAAGCAAATGGCTTGGCAAAGGTTAACTGCTGAGTACAACTCCCAAACTAATTTCTCCCCCAGAACGGCAGACAAACTGTTGTCTTGTTACAAAAACCAAAAAGTTAAAGTGAAAAAGATGCACTCTAATGAAAAAATGGCTATCAGAGGTAAGATATTCATTAGTTGTACCTACCTATTAATTAGATATTCATTAGTTGTACCTACCTATTAATTCCATAATTTAAAAAATAAACAATTTTAAAATTAATCTATAATTTTTTAGCACCTTTGCTACTGAATGCAGTGGAAGAGTATGGGCAGGACTGGGACCAGGTTGCACAGGCAACAGAAGCAAGCAGTTTAGACTGTCAAAATACGTTTGAGGAATTGGTAAAGGATGCGAAAAGAGAAGAAGCTTTATATAAAAAAGAAATTAATCGTACAGGTAAGTGTTCAGAATACTGTTAGCAGTGATGCATACTGCTTTGTTTGTTGACAGATAATTTCAAAAAGATGTTGTTTACAGGAGGAGGTCCACCTCCACAGTCATCTGGTAGCCGTGACCCTATAATTGAAAAGGTCAAGACAATAATTGGACCCTCACTGGAAGGGCTATTCACAATTTATGACGGAGATGCAGAGTTTATGAAGGAGCAGCAAGAGTCAGCATCCATTAATACAGAGATGCAACCGATAGACATGATAGTAGTTGACTCACCACAGGTAGAAAATGGTAAGGTTCTTTGATATTATCACTTTGCATCAACCCTGATGAAAAGATAAATAATTATGATAAGTGCTGGGTATTGATGGATCATGCAGATGAAGTTGCAAGCAAAAGCTGTTTATAATAATGTTGGTACATTCATAAGTTAACTGTCCTATACTATAATTAGGTATATTTATAAACTATGCACAATTCTACTATCTGTACAGATAAACTATTGGTAGAAACTAGAATTTGATCTGTAATAATATCTCATATGCCTGCTGTACATTGGTAGAGTATACGGTAGAGTAGAGTGGTATAAATGGTCAACAACAGAAGTAGGTTAACACTCCAAAGTTTCAGAATAGATTTATGAATGAAAATTTGGTTTTTATTACTTGTTTCAGTTAGGTCAAGATAACTGACATCAGCGTAATCAAGGATGGGAAGTAAAAGGGATTGTGCAAGCGCAGTTTACCTACCTACACCTATACCTACTTAAATCTTGTTTTGTGTTTCTCGGCATTTTCAAAAATCAACAAATGTATGAACGAGAGCGACGGTAACAAAACTAACTCATAACGATAACGATAGCGTAGATTTAAATGTGCCAGATAAAACGTTAAATATTATAACGTTATTTATAAGATAACGATATCTGCATGAAAAGGCTGTAACGATAGGTAAGTACCATATTTTTAACGGTATTTCAAGCCCTGATCGGACTAATCGTACGTAACGGATTTTAGTTTGCCTCGTATTAAAACTCATACAACAGCGTCCACTGACCCGCATCGAACGGACGGCTCATCGGAAATGCCTACATGCGATGCGTATCGATGACGTCATACGGAATGCCGATCACTGGACGCGCCCCGCACGCTTACTGAATCATTTGTTCTTTTTCTTTCTTGCATTCCTCTTCTGCTAAAAAACAAGCAATAACAACTTCTGCATCGCTTTCCTCCTTTCTCACAAACACTTTTCCGAACGTACGATCACTAAAAAAATCCAAATTAAGGTGGCATCGGCAATCCGATTGCTGATACTTGCCTCGGCAATCTGATCGCTGCCGATACAGAAATCCGTTTGATGCGATGCGTTCGGTAGGTACGTACGATGCGGACACGGTAATAATATTTATACTGTGATGCGGACCTGTGGACGCTTACTTTAATTCGATGGCCGGCTGCACGCGCGAAAAAAGATGACGTCATGCGGCGTTACCTGGCTCTGTAGCGTTCCATAGCAACGGCGTTATGACGTTGTCACGTTCAACTATCGTCAGTAAACCGACTTTACAGACAACCGATTTTTTCTTTCAAAATGTATGGAGCGTGAATGTTACCCTTTGGTTAAATTAATTTCTTTCATTAAGGCCAGGTTCCAGTACAGTCCGCAGCTATGAGCGCACTACCTCAGCCCCCGCAAAGGGGCGGGGCAAGTCGACAGCGGTGCGGGCGGGAGGGACCGTGTGTGTATATGCCACAGCGTAGCGTAATGCAGTAAGTCAATTACGTACGAGTGTGTCTGGATTAGATTTTCGTAAAATGATAGTCGAGATAGTTTTGATTTTACAAAGTGCATACAGGAGTACTTTATTAGGCAGCAGTATATTTAATATGTGCCGAGTTTGGGCTCGTTTTGTTATGATGACATCTTACCTCCGGACTTGATGGAGTGACCTGAAGGTCTACATCGGTGACTGTCACTGGAACTCGGCGACGGATCGAACTAGATGTGCGGAGTTTGGGCTCGTTTTGTTAGTTATGATGAGATCTTACCTCCGGACTTGATGGAGTGACCTGAAGGTCTACATCGGTGACTGTCACTGGAACTCGGCGACTGATCGAACTAGATGTGCCGAGTTTGGGCTCGTTTTGTAAGTTATGATGAGATCTTACCACCGGACTTGATGGAGTGACCTGAAGGTCTACATCGGTGACTGCCACTGGAACTCGGCGTCGGATCGAACTAGATGTGCCGAGTTTGGGCTCATTTTGTTAGTTATGATGAGATCTTACATCCGGACTTGATGGAGTGACCTGAAGGTCTACATCGGTGACTGTCACTGGAACTCGGCGACTGATCGAACTAGATGTGCCGAGTTTGGGCTCGTTTTGTAAGTTATGATGAGATCTTACCACCGGACTTGATGGAGTGACCTGAAGGTCTACATCGGTGACTGCCACTGGAACTCGGCGACGGATCGAACTAGATGTGCCGAGCTTGGGCTCGTTCTGTTAGTTATGATGAGATCTTGCCTCCGGTCTTGACGGAGTGACCTGAAGGTCTACATCGGTGACTGCCACTGGAACTCGGCGACGGATCGAACTAGATGTGCCGAGTTTGGGCTCGTTTTGTTAGTTATGATGAGATCTTACCACCGGACTTGATGGAGTGACCTGAAGGTCTACATCGGTGACTGCCACTGGAACTCGGCGACGGATCGAACTAGATGTGCCGAGCTTGGGCTCGTTCTGTTAGTTATGATGAGATCTTGCCTCCGGTCTTGACGGAGTGACCTGAAGGTCTACATCGGTGACTGCCACTGGAACTCGGCGACGGATCGAACTAGATGTGCCGAGTTTGGGCTCGTTTTGTTAGTTATGATGAGATCTTACCTCCGGACTTGATGGAGTGACCTGAAGGTCTACATCGGTGACTGCCACTGGAACTCGGCGACGGATCGAACTAGATGTGCCGAGTTTGGGCTCGTTTTGTAAGTTATGATGAGATCTTACCACCGGACTTGATGGAGTGACCTGAAGGTCTACATCGGTGACTGCCACTGGAACTCGGCGACGGATCGAACTAGATGTGCCGAGCTTGGGCTCGTTCTATTAGTTATGATGAGATCTTACCTCCGGTCTTGATGGAGT
The DNA here is from genome assembly GCA_954870645.1 of Agrotis clavis. Classification (NCBI taxonomy): domain Eukaryota; kingdom Metazoa; phylum Arthropoda; class Insecta; order Lepidoptera; family Noctuidae; genus Agrotis; species Agrotis clavis. The sequence goes on from OX940922.1 coordinate 14,889,053, forward strand.
GACCTGAAAGTCTACATCGGTGACTGCCACTGAAACTCGGCGACGGATCGAACTAGATGTGCCGAGTTTGGGCTCGTTTTGTTAGTTGTGATGAGATCTTACCTCCGAACTTGATGGAGTGACCTGAAGGTTTACATCGGGGAGTCGGAAACTCGGCACATCTAGTTCGATCCGTTGCCGAGTGCCAGTGGCAGTCACCGATGTAGACCTTCAGGTCACTCCATCAAGTCTGGTGGTAAGATCTCATCATAACTTACAAAACGAGCCCAAACTCGGCACATCTAGTTCGATCAGTCGCCGAGTTCCAGTGACAGTCACCGATGTAGACCTTCAGGTCACTCCATCAAGCCCGGAGGTAAGATCTCATCATAACTAACAAAACGAGCCCAAACTCGGCACATCTAGTTCGATCCGTCGCCGAGTTCCAGTGGCAGTCACCGATGTAGACCTTCAGGTCACTCCGTCAAGATCGGAGGCAAGATCTCATCATAACTAACAAAACGAGCCCAAACTCGGCACATCTAGTTCGATCCGTCGCCGAGTTCCAGTGGCAGTCACCGATGTAGACCTTCAGGTCACTCCGTCAAGACCGGAGGCAAGATCTCATCATAACTAACAGAACGAGCCCAAGCTCGGCACATCTAGTTCGATCCGTCGCCGAGTTCCAGTGGCAGTCACCGATGTAGACCTTCAGGTCACTCCATCAAGTCCGGTGGTAAGATCTCATCATAACTTACAAAACGAGCCCAAACTCGGCACATCTATTTCGATCAGTCGCCGAGTTCCAGTGACAGTCACCGATGTAGACCTTCAGGTCACTCCATCAAGTCCGGACATAAGATCTTATCATAACTAACAAAACGAGCCCAAACTCGGCACATCTAGTTCGATCCGTCGCCGAGTTCCAGTGGCAGTCACCGATGTAGACCTTCAGGTCACTCCGTCAAGACCGGAGGCAAGATCTCATCATAACTAACAGAACGAGCCCAAGCTCGGCACATCTAGTTCGATCCGTCGCCGAGTTCCAGTGGCAGTCACCGATGTAGACCTTCAGGTCACTCCATCAAGTCCGGTGGTAAGATCTCATCATAACTTACAAAACGAGCCCAAGCTCGGCACATCTAGTTCGATCCGTCGCCGAGTTCCAGTGGCAGTCACCGATGTAGACCTTCAGGTCACTCCATCAAGTCCGGAGGTAAGATCTCATCATAACTAACAAAATGAGCCCAAACTCGGCACATCTAGTTCGATCCGACGCCGAGTTCCAGTGGCAGTCACCGATGTAGACCTTCAGGTCACTCCATCAAGTCCGGTGGTAAGATCTCATCATTACTAACAAAACGAGCCCAAACTCGGCACATCTAGTTCGATCCGTCGCCGAGTTCCAGTGGCAGTGACCGATGTAGACCTTCAGGTCACTCCATCAAGTTCGCATCCTAGCTAAAAAATAAGTGGTCCATAAAAAAAAATTACATCGTTTCAAAATTAGATCACTTGACTATTTTATTCTATTCCCGCAACTAACACGTAATCGCTTGTGTGTGTGACTTTGTTTCCATGTAGTAGTTCAGTTTTATGCCTGCTTACGTAACCGCGCGGGGGGAATTTTTGCGCAGCAACGACGTACGTCCATCCTCTATCACGCCTCGGCGGGTACTGGCCACAGGTACTGGCGAGCGCCCGGTGAGCGAAATAATGCCAATATTTTGGGTATTTTATTTCTTGGAGAAAAATTATAACGAAATTTTAAAATTTGCTTTTACCATGCACTTCTAAATAATGAGCTGTTTTTATTTTTATAAGTTTCATATAAATTCATTGTGAAATCTCTAAGCAGTGGATGTTTGAAAATTGTGATTTAGTGTCATGTTTGAGATTTTTTTCTATCGAGCCAATTATTCCAATTCGTGTTTCTATCTTTACCATTCACTCGAGGATATGTTCAACTTTAATATTATGATTTTTTTTTATTAAAAATATCATTGTTAATGAGACTTTCAGACGTTTGAAAATCTTAAAAATTACTGTAAGCCCGCCTTAAAACCTACGCATTAGTTTTGGCGTAGGTATGAAATTTTTTTTCGTGATAAAATCATCAAATGAGACCTGGAGCCTAGGGTGGACAAAAGGGACTGATACAGACTCGTACTGACTAAAATCCACGGTGTTCCGCCTGCGCTGGAAATCGCCTCGTGATGACGTCAGCTGCCGTGGGCGTCTGATGCGGCGGCTAGGTCGTGACTCGTGAGGTGATGGCTGCTCTCTCCTTATGAGTTCCGCCTCCTCCTTCGCTATTATGAAGCATTCCGTTTCGCCCCCGCAGCATATAGCTTATAGCTTCAACCAATGTCCAGCCTAATAGCCCACAGGGATCTACCGAAACATTCGTGTCCAGAACCTGCGTCAGTCGGAAGACGAAGACGCCGAGCGTCTTTCAAGCCACTCCTTAAATAGGGGTCTTATCCCCACGATTGTGGTGTGCATCAATCTCGGTTGCGACAACGCGAGCGAACCTGCGGGCAAAAGCTAGTTTGCCTTAAAAATGAAACTAAAAGAGTACACATACAGTCTCGAACAATAAAATTGCGCAAGTAGGTTCAGACGCCAGCACGTCAAATTACTGTAATCTGTCAAAATACTTTATTAGATTAAAACTTTATTCCCAAAAAAATAAAGCTCATATAAAAAAAATTGCCAGATTGGGATAGGTTGATGTGCTGGCGTCTGTTCCTACATATTGAAGCATAATCTATACATATTAATAAAACTGTAGAAAAATAGTTTTTGTACATCAAAATAAAATCCAAAAAAAATAGCTAGTTGAAGGACAACCAACAGAACCCATTTCCAGCATTTTTAGAATTTTTGTCTGTTTGTCTGTTTGTCGGTTTGTCTGTTTATTTGTGGCTCCATCACGTAAAATGTACGAAGGCAATGTAGATAACCTTTATACACAACGATCGAGCGTAACTTGAGGACTAATTTAGTTTTTGTTTCATTGCAATCGGTTAAGTCTATCAAAAGATATTTGAATTTAAAGTGTTCCAGACCCAGAAGTAAAATTACGGTCAGTTTACACCGAGACGCGCAGTTCAGTAGCGCGATCTAGCTTGGAATAGAAAAACTACATACCTGTTCAAATAATGTTGTGGACTGGGAGTGGAGTGGTTTGGAGTGGAGTAGAGTAGAGTAGAGTAGAGTTAAGTAGAGTGTAATGGCAGGGCCTCCGTAAGGGCTACTGGCGCTTGTGTGCAAAAAAAGATTTTGGCGCCCTTTTTTGAATTATCTTTGGTAGGTAGGTCAGTGGTGTATTTTAAAATTCAGCGCCCTTGGGTTTAAAGCTTGCCGCCTCGGAACTTAAACACAAAAAAAAAAACATCAAGTACTACTCAAACTTCACAGCCAGAATTCCATACCATCTTATAGAAGACAAAAAACGTTTGTAGACTAAGACAAGATTAGCTAACATAAGAAGCATTTGCTATTGAAAAATGAGCTATCAAAAGCGAGATCACGAAAAGCGAATGCCAACCTTATCTATTAGAAGCGCGAGCGAAGCGAGCGCGAAAATTTTTAGTTTTTTGGAATAGGACAAGGCAATTCTTCATAGAAGAACGAACGCAGTTAGATCTAAAAGTTTAATGTTTCCGAAGTTCAAGTTTTAATATATGTATAAGTGAGATCAAACATTCGAAGTCTTTAGTAGGTACTTAACCTTATCTTATTTAAGTTATCAACTTTTATTAAAAAAATCTAAAAAATATTGTTTTTTTTTTTCAATTTTTTTCTGGGCCGTTGGCTTTGGCGCCCCTAGAGGATGGCGCCCGTGTGCATTGCACACATTGCACATATGGATGCGGGGGCCCTGTGTAATGGAATAGAATGGGATGGTTTGGGATGGAATGGAAAGAAAGAAAAGGTTTTTATTAGACTCACACTAGAATGGGAATGAGTGGGATGGAGTAGGATGGAGTGGGATAGAATCAGATGGAGTGGGATGGATTAGAATGGAGTGCGATGTAGTGAGATGGAGTGGGATGAAATCGGATGGAGTGGGATGGACTAGGATAGAGTGGGATGGAGTGGGTTTTAGTGGGATGGAGTGGGATGGAGTGGGATGGAGAGGGATTCAAATTCAAATTCAAATTATTTATTTGTGGAACATAGGTAGGTCAAGAAGATGAAATTACAATATTAGGATCACTATGTTTAGCCTAGTAGGCATACAAATTATGAGCATTTAAGATTATAATAATTATTACTTAAATTTATTTTATGCATTTTAATGTTTGAATTAATTATCATTATAAACAGATTAAAATTTGAATGTTATAGGAAATTAAACAAATCGGACATTACCCCCACATTACGCCAAACTTGATAAGAATATTAATTTATTTTTCTGTTAAGAATTCACCAATGGAATAGTACGCTTTTTTAACCATGAAATCTTTTAACATTCTTTTGAATTTATTAATGTCATTTACTGTTCTAATAGGGGTGGGTATCTTATTAAAAATTTTGGGAGCCATCCCCAGAAAGCTTTTTGAGTATAATGCTGTCTTGTGGGCCCTAGCGTGAATTTTGTCCGGGTGACGTTTACTAGATAGTGTTTCAAATAAGTTGAAGTGTTTTTTGACGAACATTGCTACTTCATATATGTATAAAGATGGAAAAGTCATTATTCTGAGCCCAATGAAGTGTAGTTTACAACTATCGGTAGATTTTATTTGACACACTGCTCTTAGACACTTTTTTTGTGCCTTAAACACTAACTCCGTTTCCGAAGAATTTCCCCAAAACATTATTCCATAACGCAGTGTAGCAGACACATACGCATGATATGCAGTTAGTACTGTTTCGCGGCTTGCTATTTTACTGAGATTATATAGAGCGTACTGGAACTGATTTAATTTTTTAAGCTATTGCATAGCTTCTATCGCGGGCCTTGAGCGCGGGGAAAGAATCCAGAAATTCCGTAACGAAAAAACCTCACGCTCATTTAATTCAATTAAATTATTAAAAGATTGTCTTTGACGATGACTTTGACTTTCAGTTTGACGATGACTTTGACTTCGACTTCGACTTTTACTTTTACTTTTACTTTTACTTTTACTTTTACTATACTTTTACTTTTACTTTTACTTTTACTTTTACTTTTACTTTTACTTTTACTTTTACTTTTACTTTTACTTTTACTTTTACTTTTACTTTTACTTTTACTTTTACTTTTACTTTTACTTTTACTTTTACTTTTACTTTTACTTTTACTTTTACTTTTACTTTTACTTTTACTTTTACTTTTACTTTTTTAAACAATATTAACTTTTTTTATTTATTTAATAATAGACAAATTTATTTTCTTATCGGTCACCACGCTCAAAAAGTGTAACTTGAATTAATATCAAAGAAAAAGCAATACTGCATGAATAAAATAAATAAATAAAATTATAATTGCATAAGTTGATACAATATGCTATGCAATAGCTTTTTTATTATGTGTTCAGTATGTTTACTCCATTTCATATTCTCGTCTATATAAAGTCCCAGGAACTTAGTGTGCTTTGTTTCTTCTATATCTTTGTCGGCGTATTTAATATTGGGATGGATTGGGATGGAGTGGGATGGAGTGGGATGTAGTGGGATGGAGTGGGTTGGAGTGGGATGGAGTGGGTTGGAGTGGGATGGAATGGGTTGGAGTGGGATGGAGTGGGATGGATTAGGATGGAGTGGGACTGAGTGGGATGGAGTGAGATGGAGTGGGATGGATTAGGACGAAATGGGCTGGAGGGGGATGGAGTGGGTTTGAGTGGGATGGAGTGGGTTGGAGTGGGATGGAGTGGGTTGGAGTGGGATGGAGTGGGTTGTAGTGGGATGGAGTGGGATGGATTAGGATGGAGTGGGACTGAGTGGGATGGAGTGGGATGCAGTGGGATGGAGTGGGATGGATTAGGATGGAGTGGGATGTAGTGGGATGGAGTAGGATGAAATGGGCTGGAGTGGGATGGAGTGGGATTGAGTGGGATGGAGTGGGACTGAGTGGGATGGAATGGGATGGAGTCGGATGGAGTGGGATGGAGTAGGATGGAGTGGGATGGAGGGGGATGGAGTGGGATGGAATGAGATAGAATGGGTGCTCTAATCCAGTAGCAATTCTTCTGAATCTAAACGACAGAGGGCGTTTATTATAATCACCTCAAATATTCTTGAAAAATAAATTCTTAATACAGGGATTATATGAAAACGATATGATTTATAAAAAAACGTGGCGAGAATTAAGCGCTTCGCACTAAAAAATACATTGTTAAATTCCGACATCCACGCGAACGAAGTCGCGGGCACAGCTAGTGGTATAATAATAGTTGACTGTACAGGCAGTTTGTATACCGCCCCCAACCAATTTTTATTATTAAATCACTGGCGCCGCAGCTTGTAAGCAGCCGACCGAGTAGTGCGAGAAATCGCCCGACGTACTCGAACACTTGCTGACAGTCCAGCTACAAAACAATCGGAACTACACACGCTGCTGCTCACTGCTCGCCAACACCGTCTAGTCTCATGCTCTACTCGTCAACATATCAGCCGATAAGACGTCCATTGCTGAATATAGGCCTCCCCAATAGATAAGTATTCAAAAAGACCGGTTGGAAGAGCAGTGGTGGGCCAGTGGTATCGGCGGCCTCGACTTACGAGTTGTCGGTCGTGGGTTCGAACCCAGCCTGGCGCAATACTTTGTGTAATTTATTTCATCACCACTGCATTCAAAACGGTTAAGGAAAGCATCGTGAGGAAACCGGCATGTCCTAGAACCATCAAATTCGAAGACATGTGACATCTACCAACCCGCGCTGGGCCCGCGTGGTGGATTAAGGCCCACTCTCTCTCTCACAGAGAGGAGGCCTGTGTCCCAGCAGTGGGAACGTTATAGGCTGATGATGATGATGATTGTTGGAAGCGGCTTGCATCCAGCGCGGTGCTGTGGTCTTCACCAAATCGTTGTCCAATTTGTAGCCTTGGAGATGGACGTTCAACGCTGGGCTTGCCGGTGCGTGGTTTCCATTCGAGAACCTTATAGCCCCATCGGCCATCAGTTCTGCGTGCTATATCGCTTGCTTCTGTTATATCGCTTGTGTTGTGGCCTGCCCCTGCAACTTAAAATTAATAGATTTAAAAAAATCTAAAAACCCACGTTTTTAAATGCCCTAAAAATAAGAAAATAACCCTACGGGACTGAGAGAGGGGCCACTCGAAACGTGGGGGCGTATCTTTGCAAGTTACGCCTATTTTTTTCGTACTCCTGACAGCAAACCCTTTCTTTTGATATCCATATCATAGGGGTGCATTTCGAATAGCCTGTCTGCCATCTTGGCCTTTCTTCATATTGGATTTCAGTCACGTGACTATTTTTTTCGTATTTCTGACAGCAAACCCTTTCATTTGATACCCATATCATGGGGGTGGATTTCAAACAGCCAGTCCGCCATCTTGGGGAGGCCGCCATATTGTATTTGTTATGACGTTTCTTAGCTAGTCATGTATTGTCATCAGAACGCAGAGCGTGTGCAAAATTTCAGCCTGCTAGCTTATCGGGAAGTGCCTCAAAATTGAGTTGCATAAGTCCAACCGGAACGACAAACAAACAAACAAGAAAAGTGAGTGTATAAAAACGGAAAATTGGTAACTCGTTGGGCTAAGTCGGCAACATATTATGACACACTGTTGGCTCATCAGTGGCTGAGCGATCGACTGCTGCGTAGCGCATCGCGGGTTCAATCCCCGCACGAAACAAATATTTGTATGAGCTGCAAGTAGTTGTTCCGGGTCTAGGTGTTTGGGTATGTGAGTTTCTATGTTTGTAAACGCAGCACCCACGATACCTACAGGAATAGTTTTTTAAAACAATTCTTTTATAACAAACGGGTTCTAAACGTGAAGACTTGTAATTGGCTGTCAGATTATCGTACTGTTATTTATCACTATTGTATTTAGCTGTAAGTCTTCCATAGTCTTTAAATAAATAAATAAATAAAAAAGATAAAAAAAAAATTAAATTAAAAATGTAACCGCCTTCAAAAACATAGTTACGCAAAAAAAAATTAAAAAAAAAGTACCGACTTCAAAAACAAATACAAAAAAGTTTAAAATAACTTTGTTTCGGAAGTCGGTGGCTTTGATTTCTATTTCATTGACTATTGGCACCGACTTCCGATAGAAAAATTATTTGAAGATATTCAACAAAAATCTTCGTATAAGGCCCGACGCTGCGTTAAGCGGATGCCCACGCGGTTCTATACAAAAGTGCTCCGTCGCGGGGACCCGTGCGGGGACCCGCGCGGGCGTCTGTCGCGGGGAGGTGCACCCCGCACCCACGCAACGGGGCCCGCGCGGAGCCACGCGCGGGGCCACGCGCGGAGCCACGCGCGGGTCTACGCGCGGTGCCTGCCAGCGGTAACACGCACGGGCTTGTTCAGTCAATAAGGGTGCTACTGCTTATACATGGTGCATGTAACTGGAGCAAACAGAGAGCAATTTTTTTTTTATGAAGACTTTCGAAAAAATCCTCCGGTGCTGAAATTTGGAATATGGTGAGAGTAGGTGATACAGATTATAGATGCACAATAATCCAACATTTTTTTAGCCGAGAAGTTCTGTTTTTTTACCAAAACATGAAAATTGCTTATAACTCTCTGCGAAAAATTAATTAGCAAAGAGATTTAAAAGAAACTATAGAGCGGGCATTGGGAAGATTGTCATACAAAATTGTTGATGCTATGCGTCAGTAGCACAATCTAAGCGTTGCATAGCAACGCGACTACTAAACTGAGGGATTTTTTACCTATTGGTAAAAAGTTTTGGATCACAAATTTCTTCGCGATGTCCCGTCTATTGCTCGTATAAAATTTAATGTCTTTGTTAATTAGTCTCAAATTCTTTTTGTAGGTATTTGTTTAAAAATGAAATAATAGGAAAAAAAAGTATAAGTTAGAATAGGAAAGTATAAACATCCAACAAATGTTCGATTTCAGTGTCACTCCAAATCAACTTTTTACATATCGCGCTTTAACTTGAAATTGAAATAAAAATCTTCAAATTGAACTAGCGACACTGCGTAAATCGGTTTCCGCGACGAGGACTGTCGCATACCCACGGAAACCAGCCGCGTATCCACGCGCGTATCCCCGCGCGGTACCACGCACGGGGCCACGCGCGGGGCCACGCACGGGGCCACGCGCGGGGCCACGGACGTGGACCCGCGACGGTTGCCCGTCGCGGGCGCCCGTTTAACGCAGCGTCGGGCCTAATCGGCGTCTTTAGAAAATATCCAAGCGAGCAACAAAAAAGGATCTATGCGGGCAACGTCACGAGATATCCATTATTGTTATTTATTAAAACCTTCCCTGGAATGTAACAAACATTTTTCCAAAAACCGCATGAAAATCGGTTCAGACAAACGCGAGATAATCGTGAACAAACACACAATCATCTTTGAAAATCTATGATCCATGTTGGCAAAAAATTCACTATCTCAAAAACTACTGAACCGATTTTGATGAAACTTTCAGTGTACCCTAAGTTGAAAAATACCTAGTACAGCAATCAAATCGGACTTGTAGTTCTGGAGATATGCGAAATTGCGAACACAAACATAAAAACATACATACATACACTTATGAAATTTTGTACATTTGTTCAGACGCTGATATAGACTAACAAATCCGAAATCTGGGCAGTTCTGGAAATGTTACATACATACGGGTCGAATTGATAACCTCCTTTTTTGAAGTCGGTAATAAGATTAAGAAAGAACTTTGATCGTCTATCTCCTCATTTAGCGTAGCCATAGCTCGTTGGGCTAATACTTGCTCAATTTGCTACTCGTTAGGGTGCTCCCAAACTTATCGACACGGAACCGGGTGTGTATCACCACACTACTCGGCTTACCGCCGATCAGCTGCTGCCGCGACGGATTTTCGCATGCTATCGGAAGTCGATTGCTCCGAACGGCCGTCGCGACGGCTGTTCGCATCTGTTCGGCGCCGCGCCTGTGCCCACAAGCAGGGCTCGGAAAACGGTTTATTTTTCGAAACGTTTTCGTCTTAAATGCCTACGAACTTTATAGTATCGGTTTCGTTCGAACGGAACGTAAAAAAAAACGGTATTAGAGAGGAACATTATTTTATCGTTTTTGGTTCCTAAAACGTTTTAAACCGTTTTTTAACCATTTTTATGGCTTCAAGACGTAGGTACAAGTTTTAATGCAAACATTTTTAGTTCGTTGTTATTACACGACCGCGTGGCATGGTTTCTTTCGTCGTTTTCTCGAGTAATATTATATAACTACCTATAGTAACAACAATGAAAGACGTTTTTTTTTTTTTTTTTTTTTGAAATATTTTAAATGAAAATATATGTAAGAAAAGGGCTAACCAAAATAATATTGAAAGAATATAATAAGTATTGGAGAGTAGTGAGAGCCTCCTTGACATACACTCGATCCTGTACTGTGGGGCTGTCGTGCCATGTGGTAAACCACGTTGTTTTGTTAATCCTCTAAGCACACAACTGGAGGATTCAGGTGTAGGTTGAGGAGAAGTAGTCAGGTCATATCTCATTTCATTTATATGGATGATTAGAACTCTATACCCCCAAAAACTTGTGGCTGATGGGGCCACTAAAGGTAACTCCAACATTTAAAAGTGAGAAGGATGGAGTTTGGTGTGTATAAATGTGCTGCCATGCATGTAAAGCAAGAGGAATAATGGAATCTGTGGGAATTCAGATTGCATAAACATTAGATCCCTCTCCACATCCAAAACCTATAAATGTTGTTGTATGTCCGAAGCAATTGGCATTAATGTAGTAGACATGAAACAATCGATGAAGGATCACTTCTTTCAACGCAGCAACAAGCCTTCAACGGTTGGGTCATGTCGGTTTTAATGTACTATTTCGGCACACTCAGACTAAACTCGACACCCTGGATAGGCGAGTCCATACTCTGCTACCCATCTGCAGTCCATACTACACCACCCACGTGGCCACGTTTATCCGTGATGAGGCTGTATAAGTAAGTGAGGGCGTCAGGACTTTTATGCAAAGACCTTCCACTACCGAGAAATGTGCAGTCCCAGGGTATACCCGTGCCATCGTACGGTTGACATAAGTCGGGCATGCCAACTGTCGTGCGTACTTCAACGCATGTCCGGGTTCTGGACGCTATAATCCGGGGTTTTCAAACGTTTTGTGGTTTCCTAATTTTAAAGATGGCAACCCCTTATATCTTACCGGAGCTGCAGAGTAATTATGACATGCCCAGGCAGTCATTATTTTTAGTGTTATTATTTTGAAACTATGATGTCTCCTACCTAAGACATTTATTGAAATCAAACGATGTCAAGGGCAATTTTGTTCAAAATTGTGATGATTAACGTACTTATTTGGATAAGGATTAATATCATCATCATCATCAGCTGGAAGACGTCCACTGCTGAACATAGGCCTCCCCCTTAGACCACCACGCCGAACTACAATTCGCCACTTGCATCCATCGGGTGCCCGCGACCGTCACGATGTCGTCGGTCCACCTAGTAGGAGGCCTACGCTGCGTTTTCCGGTCCGTGGTTGCCACTCGAGAACTATTATTCCCCATAGGTTGTCAGTTCTACGAGGGATGTAGCCTGCCCATTGCCACTTCAACTTGCAAATTTTATGAGCTCTGGTTCTTCGCCGAATATCCATGTTCCGGGTTTTATCCCGCAAAGAAACTCCGAGCATAGCTCTTTCCATTGCTCGTTGAGTGACTCTAGTCTCTCTATAAGGCCAGCAGTCAAGACCACGTTTCAGAGCCATATATCATCACTGGCAACACACAATGGTTAAACACCCTTGTCTTGAGACATTGTGGGATTCTCGTTGAGAAGATATCACGTAACCTCCCAAACGCTGCCCATCCGAGTTGGATTTTTCGGGCGACCTCTTTCTCGAAGTTGGACCTACTCGTACCTAACTGAACAATCTGTCCAAGGTAAGTATAATAGTCTACAACTTTGAGAGTATCATTCCCAACAACAACCGGTACGGGTGCCACATGGACATTCGACATGACTTTCGTCTTGTCCATGTTCATTCTAAGGCCGACCCGTTGGGAAACGATACTAAGGTCGCTGAGCATAGCATTGAGGTGCTCCAACGATTCTGCCATGATGACTATATCATCGGCAAAACGAAGGTGAGTGATGTATTCGCCATTTATGTTGATGCCGAGTCCGTTCAACGCGTTCGTGAACGCGTTCCAACGCGTTCGTGAAGTTTCGGAGAAATAACGTCTCCCTGTCTCACGCCTTTCTGCAATTGGATTGGTTTCGTGCTCTCTTCCTGAAGTCGGATGGACATGGTGGCGTTTCTATACAAACACTTCAACACTTCGATATGCCTATAGTCGATATGACATCGTTGGAGGGACTGCAATACTGCCCAGGTTTCGATTGAATCGAAGGCTTTTTCATAGTCCGCAAACGCTAAACACAATGGCCGATTATACTCCTCTGTCTTCTGTATAATCTGCGGGCGGAGCGTGTGTATGTGGTCCATAGTACTAAAACCTTTTCGGAAACCGGCTTGTTCGGGAGGCTGGAAGTCATCAAACCTGCTTTCGAGACGGTTCGTAATGACTCTTGAGAACAGCTTATATACATGGCTCAGAAGTGAGATGGGCCTGTAGTTCTTCAACAAGGTGTTATCACCCTTTTTGAAGAAAAGAGCAACCACACTCCTGTGCCATGCTTCTGGCGTAGAACCTTCGAGTATGACGGAATTAAATAACTTCTGGAGGACTAGAAGTACCGGTTTTCTACCCGCTCTCAGAAGTTCTGTTGTGATTCCGTCCTCACCAGGCGCCTTGTTATTCTTGAGCTGTTTAAGAGCCATTCTAATCTCGTGTAGGCTGATGTCCGGGATATCATCAGTGTAGTGTCGAGTCAGCTTAGCTCTTGCGTCTCGAGCTGTACCGACACTGAGTTTTCGTGTTGATGTGTATAACTGTCCGTAAAACCTCTCAAGGTCTCTTAGGATCTCCGGTTTCGTCGAAATGATGCTGCCGTCGTTAATCTTCAGCTTTGTTATTTGGCTCTGCCCAATAGACGAATTCTTTGCGAAGACTTTTGAGCCCTGGTTCCGCTCGATTGCCTCTTTGATCCGTGCCGCACTAAAGGCACGCAGGTCACGTCACATTGATTTAGAGATTCGTCCTTTGAGTTTGCCATATTCCGACATATCAGCTGAAGATTGCAGCCTCATCTCGGTCCGGTCTTGCATCAACTTAATGATTCCGTTCGAGAGATTTTGAGGTTTATTGCGGCGCGGGGTCTTAAAGAACTTGGACCCCACAGCTTGGACAGTTTCCACCAACCCATTGTTAATCTCGTCCACAGTTTCGCATTCGGTTAGGCACTGGAAGCGATTGTGCAGTTCGAGTTGAAAGTCTTCGGGATTTCGAAATAATATCATGTTAATGAAAATACCTTCGCAAATAATGCATTTTTTTTTTAAATAAATTTGATTTCCATAAAAAGGGTTTTTGTGATTCAACCCTGAAATATAGGTATTTGCTCTCGCGGACTTTAGAACTTTTTTTTTGAGATATATAATTCCGTAATACATAATTTTTTTCCGTTTCTTTAACCGTTTACGCAGCGCACGCAACGGAAGCTCTCGAAAAGGAATACATTGTCCCTATTTTGAAACATTTCTCATTACTTTGCCGGTGCCTACCTAGTCATCCGCAATAAATGGACTATCCAACTCAATAAGGATTTTTAGATTCCCCCCAGTAGTTCCTGAGATTAGCGCGTTCAACCAAACAAATAATCAAACAAACTCTTCTGCTTTATAATGTTTTAGTAACATTAGATTTCGAAATATTGAAATTTATTACTTATTTTACGTCCAGTCTGTAACGAGAATGGAAGGAGTTTGTAGCTCTAAGAGTGGCGTGAATGAAATAAAAATAAAAAGAAACACGTTTTAATAAATCCTCAGAAAAGTATACAAAAGTATAGATCGATTTCGATCCATACCGTTTCTAGTACTAATAACCACTATCAGAATAATAACTCTGTCAACGCAAGTTGCACTACCCCAAATTATACGTAAGCGCATCGAACAGAATAATGAAACGAAAGGAATATACAGTCATGCGGACCATGCGGTATCTAGGTACTCAATTTAACGAATCAAGTTCTTTCTTGTCGGCGCATCCCCGTCCCCCACGTCCTGCGGTATTAAACCGGTATTTTAAGGTCTTTCAAAACGTTCCCATTTCGTTTTCGTTCCGAACAAAATGAGGTGCAAAGAACTGTTCTAATCGTTTTAAAAACGTTATTTTGGAAAACGTTTTCGAGCCCTGCCCACAAGCCCTGTGCACAGTGTTTTATTACTATGGTTTTATGAAGACCATTTTTCGGACATTGATTCCACGCAAGTGGGATGTGGTATTTTTTTGGTGCGCAAGGAAAATGAAGGGCATAATTTCAGTTTCACAAATACGACGGAACATCAAAGAAAAAAATAAAGACTAAAAACCTCGTATAAGTCTGAATCTACTGTGTACTAAAATATGCAGCATTTAAAACTCCGTCGATTTTTCTAAGGTCATAATTATTTTGCGTATCATAATTATTTAGTTTCAAAAATTTTTTTTTTTCTAAATGGCTTATTGAAAACTGTCGATTTTCAAAAAAAAAAAACATCTCAAAAACTAGACATGCTAGTACAATGGGGATACAAAGTAATTCATTTAAATAACTTAAACTATCAGATTAAGCTATGTCCGAAAAATGGTCTTCGTAAAACACTGTGCTTTGCCACCATCGTTGGTACTCGGCCATCTCCGGCGCCGTTCGGCTGCCGTCGTAGATGTAGGTACATGCGTTCGGCCATCTTCGGCGCTGTTCGGAAGCAGTTCGACGCCGTACGCAGCCGTACGGATGCGAACAGCTAACGTCGGAGATGAAGGCATGCGTTCGGTCTTCTTCGGCGCTGTTCGCGGGAAGCAGTTCGACGCCGTACGCAGCCGTACGGATGCGATCAGCTACCGTCGGAGATGAAGGCATGCGTTCGACCGTCTTCGGCGCGGTTCGGAAGCAGTTCGACGCCGCACGCAGCCGTACGGATGCGATCAGCTAATCTACAAACGACTCGTTCCGCCGTCGCCCGAAGTCGCGTCGCGTCGTCCGAGCCGAGCCGGTGCGAATGGCGTTAGTGTCTCGGTCTAGCAAATGGCAGTTCTAAGCGACAGAAAGAGAAAGGGCGACGGAAAAAGCTGATTCCGCGTCGATAGATGTGGGAGCACCCCTAAGGGTCAATGTATAATACTAGCGCAGAGTCGAAGCGCATCGCAGCGTCAATTTCTTTACAACTAAAGCGAAGCCGCACGATTCACGATCAGCGTTGCGCGAATTCCGAAGAATGCGCGCGACTTTTTAAAATCTCAGAAGTAATGTGTGTGCGTTACGCTGTGGAGTTAAGGTTGAAATTGTTATGTTCAGTTTTGGAAAGACGCTTCGATGCGCTTCGACTGTGCCAATGACAATAAAGCCGACTGTGCGCTAGTATAAATTGACCCTAATCGCCGGCGGCGGCGGTGGGACAACTGCCTAAGCCGCAACGCAAACAGAAGGCGGCGCAGATACGGCGCAGACGCGATACGGCGCAGATAAATGATATTATATAGTAAAAAGAGGCGCACTGCGCCTAATCTTACTATAATATCATTCATCTGCGCCGCATCGCGTCTGCGCCGTATCTGCGCCGCCTCCTGTTTGCGTTGCGGCTAATATCGCCAGTATAGACTCGGTCTCGTGTCGTCATCGGGCGGCGGCAGTGACACGAGAGAAGCGTGCTCTATCGCACGCAGCTTGTTATTATTTTAGTGATTATAATCCAACATATTAAATGAAACCGGTTTACGTCTAATTATATCCACATGAAATCAAAATAATGGAATCAATATGTAGTTTGATACCAGCAGACGCGCAAAAAACTTTGGTTTTCTTCGTAAATGGTAAAAAGGTAAGTTTTTTAAAATCCTGTATGAATTAAGTCCTAGATACCTACTTGCTTATTTTATTGGCTAGTTCTGTAGATCAGATACTGTATCTTGTCTAGTCCAAAGCAATAAGTAGTAAGTAGATCCGAATGAATTTATTGTACGTCTACATAAACATAACTAAGTACCTAAGTATCTACCGTTTGTCTATTTCGAAGTGCATTCCGATTTGCGGTTTACTCTCTCCATGTCTTATTTTCATTCTTTGACTAGGTAGTATTACTAATACTTAGCCCTTTCATTAGGAATTTAATTATAAGAGATTAATGAAAATAAATTTTAATGAAGCAATTTTAAAGTACCTAGGTAAGGGTTACTTATTTACCTTAAAAATAATTGGTAGGTAGGTATAGTTTTAATATTTTAATACATACTTAATACCCAATGTAGGCATTAATCTAGCTACCTATAAGTAGGATTTATCTTCTCAGTTCCAAATTGCAAAAGGATAGGTATTGTTTACAAACCTGTGCCAGGGGCTTGAAAATTATCCCACGAGAAGTTAAAATCGAGACAAATTATGGTGAAAATGATCGAGGCTATAAGTATAAACAATCTGTGTAGGTACCAAATTTCATCAAAATCCGTTCAGTTATAGTTTTTGCGTGAAATACTTAGTAACAAACATCCATCATCTATTCTGACAAACTTTGCATTTACATCTCGTACCTACTAATAATATTAGTAAGAAGTTGGATTCGCGATTACCTAACTTTGTAACAACGCGGGGGTATTCAGTCATTTTTTTTAAATAAGTACTTGATAGACTTGACTACTCAGTCACGCTACGATACTTGATTGTTTAGCGCTAAGAAATTTTTGTCACAAAACTGATGCTCACTAGCCGGAAAGCATTGAAAAAGTTGCCGGATCATATTTCTGATACTAGGGTGCATACTGCGCGCTCATTAGATTTTTTCTGACAGAAATAATTTCATAAAGGTAGTATGCGGTCATGCTATTATTTCTGGTCAACACTGTCATATCGGGTACCTAAGCTAAAACCATCGATAATATTATGATATAATTATGTAACAAGAGAGAGCAGTGGTGGCCCAGTGGTATCGGTCCCGACTTACGAGTTGTAGGTCGTGGGTTCAAACCCCGCCTGGCGCATTACTTTATTTCATCACCACTGCTCTCAAAACGGTGAAGGAAAACATCGTGAGGAAACCGGCATGTCCTAGAACCAAAAATTCGAAGACATGTGACATCCACCAATCCGCACTGGGCCCGCGTGGTGGATTATGGCCCACTCCCTCTCACAGAGAGGAGGCCTGTGTCCTCCGGGAACATTATAGGCTGATGATGATGATGATGATGATGTAACAAACGATAACCCTTTTTTTAGCGTTTTTTAAATCATTGCGTCCCATCCAGGGCAGGGCGGGAGGGACTGTCAGACTCGTACTGACCAAAATCCACGGTGTCCTTCAATAGCCCTTTATGTTCCGGGGTAATAAGATAAGTCCCGCGACCAAACGATAACCCTGTAAGGTTAATAAGTACCTACTTTTATAAAATATTTAGGGGTCAGTAACCTTTCTAACCCTAATGTGATTGAATCTGCGTTGTGACAACCCAACGTTACGCTAACGAACGTTATGTAGGTACCTACCTACAGTTATGAACAAAAGTGTCTATTTCGTAATTTTCATTGTTTAGAACGGAATATTAAATTGAACATTTGACAAAATATGGTTGGTCTTATTAATTATTTCATTACAAACAGAAATTATTAAGTAGGTAGGTAGATAAGTATGCAATTTTTCAAATAGCAGAAATATGTACTTACTTATTTTTAAATT
Source organism: Agrotis clavis (assembly GCA_954870645.1). Lineage (NCBI taxonomy): Eukaryota > Metazoa > Arthropoda > Insecta > Lepidoptera > Noctuidae > Agrotis > Agrotis clavis. The sequence continues at coordinate 14,906,966 of OX940922.1, forward strand.
ATTGTAATACTATCTATCTATCTATCCATACCCTATATATACATATATTATTAATCTTCAATCTATATATATAAAACTAGTATTTGCACGTTGCGCGAGCTGCACGCAGCTCGCGGGGTCGTGTTTTGGAGAAGTATTCCTTACTTTTATAAAATTTTGAGAACCCATAAGAATCTTTAAATGAATTGGAAAATCCATAGTCCTCAAAAGATTTTGTAAATTATATAAAAAAAAATTAATATTCTGAAAACCCTTATAACTAATTCAATAAAAAAAAAGAAACAAAATTAAAAAAAAAAACAATAAATTGAGAATTCCTTAGGATTAAAAGAATTTTAAAATCCGTTAGAGCACTTAATAGATTTAAACGAATCCGTAAATAAAAAGAACACGGGTCTATTAGTGCCTGAGAAACGATTGGGAGGGGGGGGGGAGCCAAAAAGTAGTGGCTTAGTACTTTTGCCCTACTAATGAGAGCTACTTGTAAGTTTGTCGTCACCCCTGAGTTACGCTTCATCCACTCAACCTTCGTTACGTCCCATGATGAAATTGATGAACATTTCGAAAATTATCGAAGCCGCCATCTTGGATTTTGATTTTGACCTCGCCTTCGGCTTAAGCATCCTCGAAAACCATGAAAACGACTCCCATGATGAAATTGATGAACAATTTGAAAATTATACCAGCCGCCATCTTGGATTCTCATTTTGACCTCGCCTACGGTTTTAGCACCCTCAAATACCATGAAAACGACTCCCATGATGAACAATTCGAAAATAATCGCAGCCGCCATCTTGGATTTGGATTTTATCCTCACTATTAGCTTTAGCATCCTCGAAAACCATGAAAACGACTCCCATAATGAACATTTCGAAAATTATCGAAGCCGCCATCTCGGATTTTGATTTTGACCTCGCCATCGGTTTTAGCTCCCTCGAAAACCATGAAAACGACACCCATAATGAACAATTCGAAAATTATAGCAGCCGCCATCTTGGATTCTCATTTTGACCTCGCCATCGGTTTTATCACCCTCGAAAACCAATAAAATGACATCCATGATGAAAACTTTGAATTTTTTGCAGTCTGCATATTGGATTTTGATTTTGAACTCACTATCGGCTTTAGCATCCTCGAAAACCATGAAAACGACTCCCATGATGAACCATTCGAAAATTATCGCAGCCGCCATCTTGGATTTGGATTTAAACCTCACTATCGGCTTTAGCATCCTCGAAAACCATGAAAACGACTCCCATGATGAACAATTCGAAAATTATCGAAGCCGCCATCTTGGTTTTTTTTTGACCTCGCCATCGGTTTTAGCTCCCTCGAAAGGATAGGAAAACGACTCCCATGATGGACATGTCGAAAATTATCGCTGCCGCCATCTTGGATTCTCATTTTGACCTCACTATCGGCTTTACCATCCTCGAAAACCATGAAAACGACTCCCATGATGAACATTTCGAAAATTATCATAGCCGCCATCTTGGATTTTGATTTTGACCTCGCCATCGGTTTTAGCTCCCTCGAAAACCATGAAAACGACACCCATAATGAACAATTCGAAAATTATAGCAGCCGCTATCTTGGATTCTCATTTTGACCTCGCCATCGGTTTTATCACCCTCGAAAACCAATAAAATGACATCCATGATGAAAACTTTGAATTTTTTGCAGTCTGCATCTAGGATTTTGATTTTGAACTCACTATCGGCTTTAGCATCCTCGAAAACCATTAAAACGACTCCCATGATGAACCATTCAAAAATTATCGCAGCCGCCATCTTGGATTTGGATTTAAACCTCACTATCGGCTTTAGCATCCTCGAAAACCATGAAAACGACTCCCATGATGAACAATTCGAAAATTATCATAGCCGCCATCTTGGATTTTGATTTTGACCTCGCCATCGGTTTTAGCTCCCTCGAAAACCATGAAAACGACACCCATAATGAACAATTCGAAAATTATAGCAGCCGCCATCTTGGATTCTCATTTTGACCTCGCCATCGGTTTTATCACCCTCGAAAACCAATAAAATGACATCCATGATGAAAACTTTGAATTTTTTGCAGTCTGCATCTAGGATTTTGATTTTGAACTCACTATCGGCTTTAGCATCCTCGAAAACCATGAAAACGACTCCCATGATGAACCATTCGAAAATTATCGCAGCCGCCATCTTGGATTTGGATTTTAACCTCATTATCGGCTTTAGCATCCTCGATAGGATAGGAAAACGACTCCAATGATGAACGTATCGAAAATTATCGCTGCCGCCATCTTGGATTTTAATTTTGAACTCACTATCGAATTTAGCATCCTCGAAAATGACATCCATGATTAAAGCTTTGAATTTGTTAGCAGTCGCCATCTTGGATTCTCATTTTGACCTCGCCATCGGTTTTAGCAACCTCGAAAACCCATGAATACGACTTCCACGAATAACAATTCGAAAATTATCGTAGCCGCCATCTTGGAGTCTCATTTTGACCTCGCCATCGGTTTTGGCACCCTCGAATACCACGAAAACGACTCCCATGATGAACAATTTGAAAATTATAGCAGCTGCCGTCTTGGATTTTTATTTTGACCACACTATCGGCTTTAGCATCCTCGAGAACCATGAAAACGACTCCCATGATGAACAATTCGAAAATTATCGCAGCCGCCATCTTGGATTCTCATTTTAACTTCGTCATCGGTTTTAGCAACCTCGAAAACCATGAAAACGACATCCATGATTAAAGCTTTGAATTTGTTTGCAGTCGCCACCTTGGGTTCTCATTTTGACCTCGCCATCGGTTTTAGCAACCTCGAAAACCCATGAAAACGACTTCCACGAATAACAATTCGAAAATTATCGTAGCCGCCATCTTGGATTCTCATTTTGACCTCGCCATCGGTTTAAGCACCCTCGAAAACCATAAAAACGACTCCCATGATGAACAATTCGAAAATTATCATAGCCGCCATCTTGGATTTTGATTTTGACCTTGCCATCGGTTTTAGCTCCCTCGAAAACCATGAAAACGACATCCATGATTAAAGCTTTGAATTTTTTGCACTCTGCATCTTGGATTTTGATTTTGAACTCACTATCGGCTTTATCATCCTCGAAAACCGTGAAAACGACTCCCATGATGAATCATTCGAAAATTATCGCAGCCGCCATCTTGGATGTTGATTTTAACCTCACTATCGGCTTTAGCATCCTCAAACCCATGAAAACGACTCCCATGATGAACATTTTGAAAATTATCGCAGCCGCCATCTTGGATTTAAATTTACACCTCACATATCGGCTTTAGCAACCTCGAAAACCCATGAATACGACTTCCACGAATAACAATTCGAAAATTATCGTAGCCGCCATCTTGGATTCTCATTTTGACCTCGCCCTCGGTTTTGGCACCCTCGAATACCACGAAAACCACTCCCATGATGAACAATTTGAAAATTATAGCAGCTGCCGTCTTGGATTTTTATTTTGACCACACTATCGGCTTTAGCATCCTCGAGAACCATGAAAACGACTCCCATGATGAACAATTCGAAAATTATCGCAGCCGCCATCTTGGATTCTCATTTAAACTTCGTCATCGGTTTTAGCAACCTCGAAAACCATGAAAACGACATCCATGATTAAAGCTTTGAATTTGTTTGCAGTCGCCATCTTGGGTTCTCATTTTGACCTCGCCATCGGTTTTAGCAACCTCGAAAACCCATGAAAACGACTTCCACGAATAACAATTCGAAAATTATCGTAGCCGCCATCTTGGATTCTCATTTTGACCTCGCCATCGGTTTAAGCACCCTCGAAAACCATAAAAACGACTCCCATGATGAATCATTCGAAAATTATCACAGCCGCCATCTTGGATGTTGATTTTAACCTCACTATCGGCTTTAGCATCCTCAAACCCATGAAAACGACTCCCATGATGAACATTTTGAAAATTATCGCAGCCGCCATCTTGGATTTAAATTTTGACTTCACATATCGGCTTTAGCATCCTCGAAAACCATGAATACGACTCCCATGATGAACATTTCGAAAAATATCGCAGCCGTACTCATTTTGACCTGGCCATCGGTTTTAGCAACCTCGAAAACCATGAAAACGACATCCATGATTAAAACTTTGAAATTTTTTGCAGTCGTCATCTTGGATTTTGATTTTGACCTCGCCATCGGTTTTAGCACCCTCGAAAACCATGAAAACGACATCCATGATGAAAACTTTGAAATTTTTTGCAGTCGCCATCTTGGATTTTGATTTTTATTTTATTTTTTATTTTTCTTTATTAGGACATAAAACAGTTACACATTACATATAAGTATAACAGAACAAATTAATAGACTAAGTAAACGTGTAACCCACACCAATGTCCGCGAAATAATGGTAACAATAACAAAAATAGGTTTTATGCGTGCGTTAATTATAAAAAAATACTTGTTTTTATAGACACAGTGGTTATAGAATGGTTATTGCAATAATTCAATAGCCATTTTTTTGAACTTCAAGTGCGTGAGCGCAAAGATATCCAAATCAATAAAGTGGGTGTTGTATATATCGACAATACGTCTTAGAGGCGCCCGTTCACCAGCATTGGTCCTGCACCTTGCGGTGTGGAAAAGTCGGGGCTCGCGCGCCTCTCGACGCATTGCGGTTCTAGGTACACTATAGCACAGGTTATTGGTCATATCCGGACAATCGAACTTGTTATTACACAGACCATGAAGCATCATGGCCATCAGTAAGTGGCGTCTAGACTCCAAGCTTTGCATTTTATAGCGCGTCAATAATTGACCATATGGTAATTTAGATTTGCTACATCTGTAGTGCATAACACGTAAAAACTTCTTTTGAACCATTTCAATTCTTTTTATATAAACATCATAAAAGGGACTCCAAATGGGTACTGCGAATTCCAATTGAGAACGAACCAAAGCTTTGTATAGAAGTAAGAAAGTAGATGGTCTTTTGAAATCATTTGAAGAACGTAAGACGAAACCGAACATACGAAATGCTTTATTGACGATATTATCAATATGAAGATTGAAGTGCAATTTCGAGTCCATCTCGACACCGAGATCACGAATATGGTCAACTCTTCGAAGACTGGAACCATAAAGACTGTAATTAAATGTAATAATGTTTTTGTTTTTTGTAAAAGAGATTGAATTGCATTTGGGTAAGCTAAGCTGAAGCTTGTTATGCAAACAATATTGAGAGAGTCTATCAAGATCCTCCTGCAGGAGCAGGCAATCATATGTGCTTTTACACGACTTGTAAATTTTGATGTCATCAGCGTACATAAGAAACCTAGAATTAATGAAGCAGTTCTTAATATCATTGACAAACAAAATAAAGAGCAGGGGCCCCATTATTGAGCCCTGGGGCACACCGGAGGTGACAATGATTGAGCTTGATTGGAAACCATTAATGACTACCTTTTGCGTTCTATTGTAAATGTACGCCATGAACCATCGTAACAAATTGCCACGGATTCCGTTGTAGGCAATTTTATCTAAAAGCAGTTTGTGGTCCACCTTGTCGAAAGCCTTCCGAAAATCTGTGTACACAGCATCAACTTGAACGTGTTCATCCATGGATTTGAATAAGAAATCTGTAAATAACATAAGATTAGTGTTCGTCGAACGTCGTTTAACAAACCCATGCTGCTCACCAATAATGAGGTTGTGAATGTGAGGATAAATTTTGCTATGTACAAGACTCTCGAAAAGCTTCGACAAGGTGGATAGGATAGATATAGGGCGATAATTCTGTATATTACTTTTATCACCACTCTTGAATACCGGTGTGATATGTGCCCGTTTCCAGACATCAGGAAAGATCCCTTCACGTAAACATTTATTAAATATAATATAAATTGGAAGTGCTATAGTTTCAGCCGTTCTCTTTAAAAAGACCGGTGGGAGACTGTCGGGACCAGGGCCCTTGTTTAAGTCTAACTGCATTATCGCTTTGTGTACTGCATCTAATGGCAAGTAGATGTCTGAAATATTTTGACCTCAATAACGGCTTTAGTATCCTCGAAAACCATGAAAAAGACTCCCATGATGAACATTAAAAAAAATATCGCAGCCGCCATCTTGGATTTTGATTTTGACCACGCCATCGGTTTTAGCACCCTCGAAAACCATGAAAACGACTCCCATGATGAACATTTCGAAAATTATCGCACCTGCCATCTTGGATTTTAATTTTGACCTCACTATTGGCTTTAGCATCCTCGAAAACCATAAAAACGACTCCCATGATGAACATTTAAAAAAATAACGCAGCCGCCATCTTGGATTTTGATTTTGACCTCGCCATCGGTTTTAGCACCCTCGAAAACCATGAAAACGACTCCCATGATGAACAATTCGAAAATTATCGCAGCCGCCATCTTGGATTTGGATTTTAACCTCACTATCGGCTTTAGCAACCTCGAAAACCATGAAAACGACTCCCATGATAAACATTTCGAAAATCATCCAAGCCGCTATCTTCGATTTTGATTTTGACCTCATCATCGGTTTTAGCACCCTCGAAAACCATGAAAACGACACCCATGATGAAATTGATGAACAATTCGAAAATCATAGCAGCCGCCATCTTGGATTCTCATTTTGACCTCGCCATCGGTTTTAGCACCCTCGAAAACCATGAAAACGCCACCCATGATGAAATTGATGAACAATTCGAAAATAATCGCAGCCGCCATCTTGGATTCTCATTTTGACCTTGCCATCGGTTTTAGCACCCTCGAAAACCACGAAAACGACTCCCATGATGAAATTGATGAACAACTCGAAAATTATAGCAGCCGCCATCTTGGATTCCCATTTTGACCTAGCCATCGGTTTTATCATCCTCGAAAACCATGAAAACGACACCCATGACGAAATTGATGAACAATTTTCGAAAATCATAGCAGCCGCCATCTTGGATTCTCATTTTGAACTCGCCATCGGTTTTAGCACCCTCGAAAACCGTGAAAACGGCTCCCATGATGAACATTTCGAAAATTATCACAGCGGCCATTTTGATTTTGACCTCACTATCGGCTTTAGCATCCTCGAAAACCATGAAAACGACGTGTCTCGCGCCCGTCGCGTAGAAGGGCCTTAAAAGATTTTGAAACCCCTTAAGAACCCCCTAATCCAATCTAAAACCTTATTAAGAACTCAGAAAAAAATGGCCGAGCCTCCTCTATACGAATCCGTAAAAAAACTGAACACGGGTCTCTTAGTTTCTGAGATACGATTGGGAGGGAGGCCAAAAAGGGGAGGCTTGGTACTCTTGCCCTACTCATGAGAGTTACTTGTAAGTTTGCTTGTCGTCGCCCCTGAGTTACGCTTCACCCACTCAACCTTCGTTACGCTACGGAGGTCGCCGGCTCGCTTCGCTCGCCACCTCCCCCCTTAGCTCCACTCGGTCTCGCAGGTTCGCTCCACTCAGGACCTACCTACCACCGGAAACCTATCGTGACCACATCCCTACGCTTCGCTTTACCGCTACATAGTTTTTCCGAGATACGATGGGGGTAGGGGTGAAGAGGGGGAGAGGGGGGAGTTTTGAAAAATGATTTTGACCAACTCTGCGTTCCTTGATATGAATCTGAAAAAAAAAATGTTGCAAGTTTGTTAACTTCCGAGATCCGCCTAAAGGGGGAGAAGGGGAGCAAGGGGGGAGGGAACTTTGAAAAATGGCTTTTAGTTTTCCGAGCCACCTCTATACGAATCCGTAAAAAAACAAAACACGGGTCTCTTAGTTTCCGAGATACGATGGGGAGGGGGGAGAGGGGGGGCGAAAAGGGGAGGTTTGGGATTTTTCCCATACTCATGAGAGTTACTTGTAAGTTTACTTGTCGTCACCCCCGAGTTACGCTTCACCCACTCAACCTTCGTTACCCATAAAAACGACTCCCATGATTAACATTTAAAAAAATATCGCAGCCGCCATCTTGGATTTTGATTTTGACCTTGCCATCGGTTTTAGCACCCTCGAAAACCATGAAAACGACTCCCATGATGAACAATTCGAAAATTATCGCAGCCGCCATCTTGGATTTGGATTTTAACCTCACTATCGGCTTTAGCAACCTCGAAAACCATGAAAACGACTCCCATGATAAACATTTCGAAAATTATCCAAGCTGCTATCTTCGATTTTGATTTTGACCTCATCATCGGTTTTAGCACCCTCGAAAACCATGAAAACGACACCCATGATGAAATTGATGAACAATTCGAAAATCATAGCAGCCGCCATCTTGGATTCTCATTTTGACCTCGCCATCGGTTTTAGCACCCTCGAAAACCATGAAAACGCCACCCATGATGAAATTGATGAACAATTCGAAAATAATCGCAGCCGCTATCTTGGATTCTCATTTTGACCTTGCCATCGGTTTTAGCACCCTCGAAAACCACGAAAACGACACCCATGATGAAATTGATGAACAATTCGAAAATTAAAGCAGCCGCCATCTTGGATTCCCATTTTGACCTCGCCATCGGTTTTATCACCCTCGAAAACCATGAAAACGACACCCATGACGAAATTGATGAACAATTTTCGAAAATCATAGCAGCCGCCATCTTGGATTCTCATTTTGACCTCGCCATCGGTTTTAGCACCCTCGAAAACCGTGAAAACGGCTCCCATGATGAACATTTCGAAAATTATCACAGCGGCCATTTTGATTTTGACCTCACTATCGGCTTTAGCATCCTCGAAAACCATGAAAACGACGTGTCTCGCGCCCGTCGCGTAGAAGGGCCTTAAAAGATTTTGAAACCCCTTAAGAACCCCCTAATCCAATCTAAAACCTTATTAAGAACTCAGAAAAAAATGGCCGAGCCTCCTCTATACGAATCCGTAAAAAAACTGAACACGGGTCTCTTAGTTTCTGAGATACGATTGGGAGGGAGGCCAAAAAGGGGAGGCTTGGTACTCTTGCCCTACTCATGAGAGTTACTTGTAAGTTTGCTTGTCGTCGCCCCTGAGTTACGCTTCACCCACTCAACCTTCGTTACGCTACGGAGGTCGCCGGCTCGCTTCGCTCGCCACCTCCCCCCTTAGCTCCACTCGGTCTCGCAGGTTCGCTCCACTCAGGACCTACCTACCACCGGAAACCTATCGTGACCTCATCCCTACGCTTCGCTTTACCGCTACATACAATACGGCCGACGTAACTTGGCGAGTCCGAACTTCGCGCAGAAGGTTGCGCAATAACCTTTTTTAGGAACCAAATGGCGACGTGCGGGAGCGGTGGTCTAGGCTAGAGATTGACCATACATTATTACAATCGACCCTTTATCGATCAAATATCGTAATCCATAAGTTTCATTTAGAATTTATTGATTTTTGTTTATGTAATATATGAAACGAAACAAGATTTACAAATGAATGAGATTTCGACTTTAGTATAAAAATAAACTAAAAAAAAAAGTATTTTCTTAGTTGAAAGTCATGATTAACTTATATATCAGTTATCTATTCATGACTACTTGAGTAACAACTGTTTGAGAAATTTAAAACCTCTTTACTTAATTGAAAATAAATATATTATTGAAACTTAATTTCGATCGATTTGAAGAAAATCGATAAAATAACACCCTCAGAACACGCGTATTGGACATCCCTTTTTGATTACTTCGTAAAGCTTCGTGCGTATTCGGCAATGCTCGGTACACGATATTGTCTCGGTCACACGTTAGCGTCGGTGTCGTGTTGGAGTCGCTATCTCTGTCTTGAGCGCAGTCGGTAACAAAAGTTTTCGTTGTTACTGTTAAGTTTTATTGGTATTTTTAAATTTTCTGTAATAGTTTTTAAGATTGTTGTTACTGTTATTAAGTTTTATTAGTATTGTTAAGGTGTTTGTTTAGTGTTTAAGATCGTTTTGTGTGTTATTTGCAAGTGTCAGTTGGCACTACACAGTACAATAAACCAGTAAAATAAAATGACAATAACAGTTTTCTTCACGATTGTACATGCGCTAAAGTTCGCAGAGCCTATGTTCAGACTCGCCAAGATACGACGGCCGTATTGTAGTTTTTCCGAGATACGATGGGGGTAGGGGTGAAGAGGGGGAGAGGGGGGAGTTTTGAAAAATGATTTTGACCAACTCTGCGTTCCTTGATATGAATGTGAAAAAAAAAATGTTGCAACTTTGTTAACTTCCGAGATCCGCCTAAAGGGGGAGAAGGGGAGCAAGGGGGGAGGGAACTTTGAAAAATGGTTTTTAGTTTTCCGAGCCACCTCTATACGAATCCGTAAAAAAACAAAACACGGGTCTCTTAGTTTCCGAGATACGATGGGGAGGGGGGAGAGGGGGGGCGAAAAGGGGAGGTTTGGGATTTTTCCCATACTCATGAGAGTTACTTGTAAGTTTACTTGTCGTCACCCCCGAGTTACGCTTCACCCACTCAACCTTCGTTACGCTACGGAGGTCGCCGGCTCGCTTCGCTCGCCACCTCCCCCCTTCGCTCCACTCGGTCTCGCAGGTTCGCTCCACTCAGGACCTACCTACCACCGGAAAGCTATCGTGACCTTATCCCTACGCTACGCTACGCTTCGCTTTACCGCTACCTACCTACTTTTTCTGAGATACGATGGGGGGGAGGGGTAAAGGGGGGGAGAGAGGGGAGTTCTGAAAAATGATTTTGACTTACTCTGGGCACCTTGATATGAATCTGAAAAAAAAATGTTGCAAGTCTGTTAACTTCCGAGATCCGCCTGAAGGGGGGAGAAGGGGGGCGAGGGGGGGAACTTTGAAAAATGGTTTTTACTTTTCTGAGCCTCCTCTATACGAATCCGTAAAAAAACAAAACACGGGTCTCTTAGTTTCCGAGATACGATGGGGGGAGGGGTGAAGAGGGGGAGAGGGGGGAGTTTTGAAAAACGATTTGAACCAACTGTTGGCCCCTTGATATGAATTTGAAAAAAAAAATGTTGCAAATCTGTCAACTTCCGAGATCCGCCTAAGGGGGGGAGAAGGGGGGGCAAGGGGGGAACTTTGAAAAATGGTTTTTACTTTTCCGAGCCTCCTCTATACGAATCCGTAAAAAAACAAAACGCAGGTCTCTTATTTTCCGAGATACGATGGGGAGGGGGGGGAGGGGGGGCGAAAAGGGGAGGTTTGGGATTTTTCCCATACTCACGAGAGTTACTTGTATACGAATCTGTCAAAATATACCCACCTCCCCCTTCACCATCTGGGAGAACAATTCTGTCAGTGAGTGAGTGAGTCAGTGAGTGGTAATCGAGCTTTATATAGTATAATTCAAAACTGACTGACTGATCTGACAACGCACAGCCCAAACCGCTGGGCCTAGAAACTTGAAATTTGGCATAAGCCCTCCTTATACCACGTAGGTGAGCAGAGCACTAAGAACGGATTTTGCGAAATTCGGCCCCTGAGGGGTTGTTTTTGGGGTTGATAGTTTGTATGAAACTTCGCTACTACAGGTGCTAGGAATTTCAAATTTTGCATGGGGTGTCTTTTTAGAACGTAGATGCTTACTATGACGGGATTTTGCGAAATTCGACCCCTAAGGGGTTTGTTTTTGGGGTTGATAGTTTGTATGAAACTTTTTTAGTACAAGTGCTAGGCGTCTCAAATCTTGCATGGTTGTACTTTATAAGATGTAAATGCACACCAAGGCACTATTTTCTGAAAGTCTACCCCTAAGGGGCTGTTTATGAGGTTGACAGTTTGTATGAAACTTTGTTACTACAAATGCTAGGAGTTTCAGCATGGGGGTTGTTTTAGGACCTAGGTTCTCTCTAAGGCGGAATTTTACAAAATTCGTCCCCTTAGGGGTATTGTCTTTGGTGTTTGTAATTAGAGGACTACACATTGCAGGGGGGTTCTATTTAGGATACAGGTTCTCACTAAGAGAGGAGGATACGAAATTCGACCCCTAAAAGTTTGTATTGGGGTTGATAGTTAGGATTCTTAAATTTTTAGGTGTTAAATAAGACGGAATATTGCGGGTTGATAGAATTTTTGTTGAATATTGATTGAGTTTTTCCAACAGTATCCCATATATAGAGGGTGGCCGGGACTAGAAATTCACAAAGGCAAAGTTCGAAAATCACGCGGACGAAGTCGCGGGCGCGGGCGTAGTGCTAGTTAGTCATCTACACATATAATAAAACTGTAGAAAAATCGTTTTTGTACATCAAAATAAAATCCAAAAAAAAATAGCTAGGGTGTTGAAGGACAACCAACAGAACCCATTTCCAGAATTTTTAGATTTTTTGTCTGTTTGTCGGTTTGTCTGTTTATTTGTGGCTCCATCACGTAAAATGTACGAAGGCAATGTAGATAACCTTTATACACAACGATCGAGCGTAACTTGAGGACTAATTTAGTTTTTGTTTCATTGCAATCGGTTAAGTCTATCAAAAGATATTTGAATTTAAAGTGTTCCAGACCCAGAAGTAAACTTACGGTCAGTTTACACCGAGACGCGCAGTTCAGTAGCGCGATCTAGCTTGGAATAGAAAAACTACAATCATACCTATTCAAATATGGTGTGGACTGGAGTGGAGTAGAGTAGAGTAGATTGTAATGGAATAGAATGGGATGGTTTGGGATGGAATGGAAAGAAAGAAAAGGTTTTTATTAGACTCACACTAGAATGGGAATGAGTGGGATGGAGTAGGATGGAGTGGGATGGAGTGGGCGGGAGTGGGATAGAATCGGATGGAGTGGGATGGATTAGAATGGAGTGCGATGTAGTGAGATGGAGTGGAATGGAGTGGGATGGAGTGGGATGGAGTGGGATGGAATCGGATGGAGTGGGATGGAGTGGGATGGATTAGGATAGAGTGGGATGTAGTGGGATGGAGTGGGCTGGAGTGGGATGGAGTGGATTGGGGTGGGATGGAGTGGGATGGAGTGGGATGCAGTGGGATGGAGTGGGATGGAGAGGGATGGAGTGGGATGGAGTGGGATGGAGTGGGATGTAGTGGGATGGAGTGGGATGGAGTGGGATGGATTAGGATAGAGTGGGATGTAGTGGGATGGAGTGGGCTGGAGTGGGATGTAGTGGATTGGGGTGGGATGGAGTGGGATGGAGTGGGATGGAGTGGGATGCAGTGGGATGGAGTGGGATGGAGAGGGATGGAGTGGGATGGAGTGGGATGTATTGGGATGGAGTGGGATGCAGTGGGTTGGAGTGGGTTGGAGTGGGATGGAATGGGTTGGAGTGGGATGGAGTGGGACTGAGTGGGATGGAGTGGGATGGATTAGGATGGAGTGGGACTGAGTGGGATGGAGTGAGATGGAGTGGGATGCAGTGGGATGGAGTCGGATGGAGTAGGATGAAATGGGCTGGAGGGGGATGGAGTGGGATGGAGTGGGATTGAGTGGGATGGAGTGGGATGTAGTGGGATGGAGTGGGTTGGAGTGGGATGGAGTGGGTTGGAGTGGGTTGTAGTGGGATGGAGTGGGATGGAGTGGGACTGAGTGGGATGGAGTGGGATGGATTAGGATGGAGTGGGACTGAGTGGGATGGAGTGGGATTCAGTGGGATGGAGTGAGATGGAATGGGATGGATTAGGATGGAGTGGGATGTAGTGGGATGGAGTAGGATGAAATGGGCTGGAGTGGGATTGAGTGGGATGGAGTAGGATGGAGTGGGATGGAGGGGGATGGAGTGGGATGGAATGAGATAGAATGGGTGCTCTAATCCAGTAGCAATTCTTCTGAATCTGAACGACAGAGGGCGTTTATTATAATCACCTCAAATATTCTTGAAAAATAAATTCTAAATACAGGGATAATAAGAAAACGATATGATTTATAAAAAACGTGGCGAGAATTAAGCGCTTCGCACTAAAAAATACATTGTTCAATTCCGACATCCACGCGAACGAAGTCGCGGGCACAGTTAGTAATGATACTAAATTGTTGGCGTAGTAGAGCGATCGACTAGCTACTGTGCGCAGCTTGTGGCAGGTTATTTATTAAATATTAAATACTAGATTTACAAATTTTGTAAGTAGTTGTTTTGTTCCATGTCTGGTATGAGAGTTTCTATGTATGTAAACGCACCGATACTGGAGAAATTCCGATAGAGGGGGGCACCAACGACACTGGAGAGTGTATGGGGCAACGTTTTTTTTGTAGAGATATAATTACGATAGGTATATATGTACAATACAAACAGGTTGAGGGCAACCCTGAACAAATACCTAACGGAATACATATTATGTTTCAGTATATCGAATAGCAGTGTGACTGCTCACGTAACACTTCCCCTTTCTCTGTCGTTATACGTATTGTAATACAATTATTTTTTTTGGGATAATAATCCCTACGCTATCCCTATTGCACAATAACATCTTTTAATAGCTACATATGTATAAGGTCAAATATAAATGGCTAGCAAAACTAGCTGAGGTCGTTCACCAAATTAACCTTATTTTTTCGGTCTTCCGGCCCAGGGTGGAAGGAAGCGGAAGGGTTGTCAGACTCGTACTGACTAATTTCCACGGTGTTTCTTCAATAGCCCTTTACGTCCCAGGGTCACGGTTGTCTGATCAGACAGTCCCGCAATCTACCACATGCACACCGAGTTTCGCTTACTAATTTAATAGACGGCATAATAAGGGTCCTATATGAGGAGCTCGTGGCTAAATAATTACAGCCGCACAGGCCGATCTTCCGGGTTAAGCCGCGCTTGCCGAGGTTGGTCTGTGGATGGGTGACCATCTGTCATAGCGAGTTTCCTCCGTGCCTCGGAAAGCACGTAAAGCCGTTGGTCCCGGCTGTAATTGGTAGATCTTTGACAGTCGTTACTGTTAGTCAGAAGCTGTAAAGTCTGACAACCAGTCCTACCATGGGGTATCGTATTGCCCAGTTACTGGGTTGTGGAGGTCCGACAGGCAGTCGCTCCATGTAAAATACTGATATTCAGCCGCATCTGGTTCGACTGGAAGCCGACCCCAATATAGTTGGGAAAAGGCAGGCAGATGATGATAATTACGGTCCTATATAAAATTGTGTTTCAGGTTGTCGAGGAAAAACCAGACCCAGAATGGACACTACTTTTTTACCTCCGAAAGAAACTATTACTTACTGGCACCAAATATGGATGCGGCGAAGGTGGCTGTGGTGCTTGCACAGTCATGATCTCCCAATATTTGAAAACGGAAGATCGTGTCAAGTATCTTTTTCATAACACACACGATAGGATGACACATTTTGAAGCTTAATTCACAGCCCGGCTAGCTCAGTCGGTAGAGCATGAGACTCTTAATCTCAGGGTCGTGGGTTCGAGCCCCACGTTGGGCGCATCTTTTTGTTACAGGAGTATTTGTTTTATTGTCTTATTGTTGTGAATTTTTAATTTTATAGGTTTTTAACGCCCTATTACAACATCCTAGTCTTTGTTCTTTTAATATAAAAAAAAGAATTGCAAATATTTAACGTTGTTTTGGTTGGTATCTTTTCAATGTATTAATATTTTATCTATTTCTTTCTTAACCCGTGTATTTTTCAAAAAGGCACTTTGCCGTAAATGCCTGCCTCACGCCCGTGTGTGCTATGCACGGCTTGGCAGTCACAACGGTAGAAGGCATTGGGTCTACCCAAGAACGCTTACACCCGGTGCAAGAAAGGATAGCAAAGGCTCATGGATCACAGTGTGGCTTCTGCACACCTGGCATAGTAATGTCAATGTATGCATTACTTAGAAATAAAGACAAATTAAACTATTCCGACATAGAAACGGCATTACAGGGAAACCTTTGCAGATGTACTGGATACAGACCTATCATTGAAGGATTTAAATCTTTCATAGAAGGATGGGAAAGAAATTATAGCCGAGATGGTGAAAATAATTCCTGCTCAATGGGTGAAGATTGTTGTCGAAATAAGAAATTAGATGACAGCGATGTTTTAGTCAATAAGTCGTCTTTCAAACCATATGATCCAACACAAGAACCGATTTTTCCACCAGAATTGAAGTTAGATGTTCGTTATTCAGAGGAGTATTTATTTTTCGAGGGAGAAAATGTTACATGGGTACGACCGAAAACACTGAATGATTTGCTCCTTTTAAAATCTAGTTGCCCCTCTTCTAAAATAATTGTTGGCAATAGCGAAATAGGGGTGGAAATTAAATTTAAAAAGAAAGTCTACCCAGTGCTGCTTTATTCATCAATAATAACAGAAATGAACTTTTGCAAGGTATCAAAAGAAGGCGTAATTATTGGCGCTACTACCACTTTAAGTGAATTAGCTAATTTCCTTCAACTACAAATTGACACAGACCCCGTAAAATCTAAAGTGTTTCAAACCTTAAATGAAATGCTGCATTGGTTTGCTGGTGATCAAATTCGGAATGTAGCATCACTCGTTGGTAATATAATAACAGCTAGTCCAATTTCCGATTTAAATCCCATTTTAATGGCGTGTTCAGCTGTATTGAATATTTGTAGCAAGAACAAGGGACAAAAAAAAGTTATTATTGATGAAAACTTTTTTAAAGGGTACAGAAAGACCGTTCTTGAAGACGATGAAATAGTTGTTTCTGTGGAAATCCCATTTTCTGAAAGCTTGCAGTACTTTAAAGCCTATAAGCAAGCTCGACGAAAAGAAGACGATATATCCATAGTTACGTCTGCGTTCAATGTTGAATTTGATCCAGTTACCAATAAATTGCTTAATGCAAGCTTCTGTTACGGTGGTATGGGGCCGACTACCATTTTTGCGAAGGCAACTTCACAGTTAATTCGTGGACATAAATGGGATCAAGAAATGTTAAATTTAGCGTTTGAATCGTTAATAAATGAGTTGCAGCTGGACATCTCAGCTCCGGGAGGAATGGCCGATTACCGCAAGTCTCTTTGTTTGAGTTTATTTTTTAGGTTTTATTTATATGTATTGCAATTAAGAAAACCTCATAGTGGCAAGGAAATTAATGATAAAGACTTAAGTGGTGTCGAGGAAATACCAATATATCCACCAAACAGTTCACAATGCTTTGAAATAAGAAACGATAAACAAATAGTTTCAGACGCTGTTGGTAAGCCGATAACTCATACTTCGGCTCTAAAGCAAGCCACCGGTGAAGCTGTATATTGTGATGACAGTCCCCCTGTAGCTGGAGAGCTGTATTTGAAACTAGTTTTCAGTACAGAAGCACATGCAGTTATTAAATCAGTAGATGCCAGTAAAGCTTTATTGCTGCCAGGAGTAATCGCATTTCTATCAGCTGCTGATTTAGAAGAAGAATGTAATAAGATGGGTCCTATAATAAAGGATGAAGAAATATTTAGTAGTAAAATTGTTACTAGCCGGGCATGTGTAATAGGAGCGATAGTAGCTACATCAGAGACTGCAGCAAGGAAAGGAAAAGACTTGGTGTTTGTTATATACGAACGTATAGAACCCGTAATTGTAACGCTAGAAGACGCAATTTCTTACACATCATATTTTTCTGGTTATCCTCGCATTCTTCGTAAAGGCGATGTGCATGAGGCATTTAAAAATTCAAGTCACGTCATAGAAGGATACGTACGAAATGGTGCTCAAGAGCATTTTTATCTTGAAACCATATCTGCCTATGCTATCAGAAAAGAGGACGAATTAGAAATCATTGCAACTACACAAAATCCTGAAGAGATCGCAGTAAGTTTTTACGATATTATATAAAAAACTTAAAAAAAAAAAAATTAACCGACTTCAAAAACAATCACAAAAAATTGTAAAATAACCTACAAAATAACTTTTCTTTCGGAAGTCGGTGGCTTTATTTTTTTATTTCGTTGTCTTTTTGCCACCGACTTCCGAAAGAAAAGTTATTTTGTAGGTTATTTTACAATTTTTTGTGGTTGTTTTTGAAGTCGGTTAAATTTTTTTTTAAAAAAGTTTTTTATTTTACTCTTTTTAGTTTAAATATTCAACCCAAATTCTTGTCAAATACATCATTTCCTTACAAGTGCACTAGAATTTGTAATCCGTGGCACCGTTATTAACATCGCTCATGTACACATGCTAATAAAATTCCCTATCTCAAAAACTGCTGAACAGATTTTGATGAAACTTGCAGTATTCCCTAAGGTGAACGATCCCTAGTACAACAAAAAAATAATTTTGAAAATCGGTCCACAATTGGCGGAGTAATCGCGTAACAAACACGCAAAAAGCAATGTCATCCAAGTAGCCGAAATCAATTAAAATGCTCACAAAATAAAAAGTACTGAACCGAATTGGATGAAATTTTTATGGGACCACACTGCAAGTATACTGCATCGAACAAAAAAAGAATGACACTAATCGGACTAGAAACCTCGGAGTAATCGATGTACATACATAAAAAAAAAAAAAAAACATACCGACCGAATTGAGAACCTCCTCCTTTTTTTGAAGTCGGTTAAAAATGTTTAAAATTATTGGTGCGTTCAGTATGTGCCTATGATAACTTTTTCGTTGTTTCAGCACATAACCTCAGAAGCGCTTCGAATACCAAATCATAAAGTAGTTGCTAAAGTAAAGAGAGTTGGTGGTGGTTTTGGTGGCAAAGAAACGAGAGCCACCATATTAGCTATACCTGTTGCAATAGCAGCATATAAACTTAAAACAGCTGTAAGAGCTGTGTTGGACAGAGATGAGGATATGCAGGTTTCTGGCTATCGGCATCCTTGTTTGATCAAATATAAAGTAGGTTTTACAGAAGAGGGAGTAATAACTGGTGCAAAATTTGAGATATATGGAAACGCAGGAAACTCCATGGATATATCTTGCTCGGTAAAGATTTGTTGCCATTAACTCGATGTTATAGATTGCTTTTACCTAAAGTTAAACCGATATTTTATAAACCTACTGAAAGAGACAAAAGAGTTTGGTTTAAATAAACATTTGGTAAGAATTTTCTATGACTTTAATTACAGATGATGGAAAGGGCGATGATGCACGTGGACAATTGCTACTTTATACCTAACGTCGAAGTACATGGATATCTTTGCAAAACCAATATGCCTTCAAACACAGCATTCAGAGGTTTTGGAGCTCCAAAATCGATGCTGGCTGCCGAAACTATGATGCGCCACATAGCTGAAATATTGGGGAAAGTCTATGACCAGATTGTTCAAAGAAATCTTTATAGAGAAGGTCAATTGACTCATTTCAACCAGACCCTGACGTACTGTACTTTATCAAGATGTTGGAAGGAATGTACAGAAATGTCTAACTATTGGAAAAGAAAGGAAGATGTTGAGGAATTTAATAGGTAAATATGTATATACATTGTTTATTATATTATCATTTTCATGTTTTCATTATTGTTTGAAAGACTTACCATGACAGCAACGGGGTTGGCTAGTCAGTTACAGTCCGACACTCCCTCCAGAGCGGGAGAAGTCAAAGTCATTTCACGAAATACCACCAACTGAAAAGATGATATATTATTCACAAAAAATAGCTTTTAAAAAAAATGGTGCCCGCTATAGCTTAGGATACCTACCTGAAAATATTTTACACTTTTTTTTTTTTTTTTTTTAGGTGGTAAAATCATCAAATGAGTCCTCCCGCCCAGGGTGGGGCGGAAGGGACTGTCAGACTCTTACTGACTAAAATCCACCCGTGTTCCTTCGGATGCCCTTTACGTTCTGGGGCCACGGTATCCTGGGTTAAGAAAAAACCCGCGACCCCAGCAGGCATTTGGCGCGAAACACGACGCGCCACCGACCCGGGCTTGGTCCTTGGTCGGACGGCGAGCTACCCATAACTCACCGTCCGCAAGCCCGCTCCACCGCTGTGCCCTCTGCTAATCAGAGGGACACGCGTTGGAGCGTCCACACGACAGGCTATTCGCATACGGGCAAAGAGACCCCTTAGGCACACAGTGCCTAAGGAAGAGTTTTTGCCCGCATCCCAGGGTGCACCGGTCCGAAAAACTGGTCTTCCCCCCGGACGTATCCGAGAGGGAACTCCAGTCCACGGGCGCACGTGGAGGTTTCCTGTCATAGCACCCCAAATATTTTACACTTGAAAAAAGATGCCTCACCTAGGATTTTCTCTTGAATCGTGTGTATTAACAGACAGCCAGACCCAGGACAAGTATCTGTAGTACATACGAATATTTGTTTCGGGAATCCTAGTTCATATAAATCAAATAAATATTTCTATATTTTTGCAGGCAAAATAGATGGAAGAAGAAAGGCATCACCCTAGTTCCTACAAAATACGGAATATCATTCCAGACTGATATCTTAATGCAAGCAGGAGCACTTTTGTTGGTGTATAAAGATGGTTCAGTCCTACTTTCAATTGGAGGAATCGAAATGGGCCAAGGACTCTTTACTAAAATGATACAAGTAGCGTCAAGGGCTTTAGAAATAGATTACACGAAAATTCACATCAGTGAAATGTCCACTGACAAAGTTCCGAACAGCTCTCCAACGGCTGCAAGCATAAGTTCTGATTTGTATGGGATGGCTGTTGTAGAAGCTTGTAAAGTGCTGAAAGCAAGACTTGATCCATTCAAAACTAAAAACCCAACAGGAAAATGGGAAGATTGGGTCATAGATGCTTATCTGAACAGGGTCCAGTTATCCGCTACAGGATTTTACGCTGCACCTAAGATTGAATACAATCCGGAGACAAATTCTGGAAATCTTTTTGAATATTTTACTTATGGGGTAGCATGCTCCGAAGTAATTATTGATTGTTTGACCGGAGATCATCAAGTCCTACAAACAGACATAGTGATGGATGTCGGGGAAAGCTTGAACCCCGCCATAGACATAGGGCAAATAGAAGGAGCATTTATGCAAGGCTATGGCTTTTACACTTTGGAGGAAATGGTTTTCTCAGCTGATGGAGAAGTACTTTCTAGAGGACCTGGAGCTTATAAGATACCGGGATTTGCTGACATACCGAAAGTTTTTAATGTTTCCTTACTAAAGGGCGCTCCGAATCCACGTGCCGTTTATTCATCCAAGGTAATATTTATTCATAGAAGTTACATAAAGAGATATGATGACTATGAAAAAACTATGTTTTTTCTCTCTTGCTCTCTTTTTAATGTAAACGGTCTCTTTACAAATACGGTACCCTTCTAGAATTGGAAAAACACTTTGTGTGATAAAAGAGCAGATGACTAAACAGAATTTTCTATCTTTCAGGCTGTGGGAGAACCGCCTCTATTTCTTGCCGCATCAGTATTTTTCGCAATTAAAGAAGCTATAAAAGCAGCTCGCCTAGATAGTGGAGTGTCTCCAGAATTCATATTAGATACACCAGCGACTTGCGCTAGAATCAGAATGGCTTGTGAAGATTTGATAACTACACAGGTACCTAATGATGCAAAATTATTATTTATTTATAAGACCTACTTATGAATAATGCAAGGAGACAAAATATGTAGGAAACAACAATGCATTTTACATAATTGAAAAATTTTGAAACGTAGCCAGATCGGATTACCTAACCAACTAATATTTTAGCTCCGTGTACAACAGGGTAATGTTTTATGATCTTCATTTCTTAAAAGAAGTCGTTTTGGGTTTGTTGTTTATGTACGTGAGTTTAAACGCATCCACGACCTATGGTGGATTCCTAGGGTGGGACAACCTCTCAAAAAAAATGTTTTCTTTCAACTTTCTTATGCTTATTGTTAAGTCGCTTGCCTAGATCGGTCTATGGATGGGTGAACGTCTAATAATCATAATTGTTTCCATAAAAATACTGACCGTATTGAAAACCTCCTCCTTTATGAAGTCGGTTACTACGTCAGTCGGTACTAGTTTCCCGTTAGACTAGACTCACAAAGACAAAGTTAGACCACAGTCTTGTAGTTCATACAAATATTTGTTCCGTGCTGGAATCAAACCCAGCGATACATAGCTCGACCACTGCGCCAACTGTACCGTCAGAATTGTTCTGTTGCATGTTGGTTTGAAGAATTTTGGCACCTATGTCATTTATGTTTTCTGTAACTAACTTTTTATTATTGTTATGCTTCTTGCAGGTAAAACCTACGATAACAAACAACGGGAGACCATGGAATGTTATAGCATAATGCCGGTCATATTAGCTCAACTTCATAAAAGATTTATTACATAGACGCTGTCAAGAGTAAATTACTTGTGTACCACCTACTGTTTTAAATTAGGTATGGTATATAAAACTTATGTTTTACATTACTATTGTTTTGTTAACGATGTATTTTTAGCGTTTCATTGTAAATTTGCATTTTTTATCGCTTTATCTTTTGATATGTCACTAGGTATACTAACGTAAAATAAAAAGTTGCTAATTTTCTTAAGAGTTCATACAATATATCTACTTACCTAATACTACTTTGTTGAAAACATAAAGATATTTTAATACAATATACGTTTTTTACCAATTTTATGTTTTATTTTTTGTTCCGTCATTACCGTTTTGGGCTAACGTTTAGAAATGAATAATATGGTAGCACAATGCTGGTGGCTAGAACTAAACTTTTTAATTAGTGTATTAAGGCTGATTTACATTGAGTCCAGTGGCGGATTAACGTATAAGCACTACAAGCACGTGCTTGGGGCCCCTGTTCTCCAGGGGCCTCCATCCGCTGCTAGCGTTTCATTTTTACCGACTTCAAAAAAAAGGAGGTTATCAATTCGACCCGTATGTATGTAATATTTCCAGAACTGCCCAGTTTTCGGATATGTTAGTCTATATCAGCATCTGAACAAATGTGCAAAATTTCATAAGTGTATGCAGGGCCCCCGCTACCATATGTGCAAAGTGTGCAATGCACACTTTGCACATATGTCAGGCTCTGTGCTTAGGGCCTCGGAAACTCTTAATCCGCCACTGATTGAGTCAGTAACTGACGCCAGTCTACTGACGAGTCAGTGCTGACCTGGCACTGCTACAGTGTAAATTGATTTCAAGTCAGTACAGTACCTACTGACGACATACTGACTCCGTATAAATAGCACGAGTCAGTTTTCGGCGCCAGCACTGACGTCAGTTACTGACTCAATGTAAATCTGCCATTATTATAAGTAGTAAATTCAGTTAAGTAGCCTGCAGTACTTGACCCACCATAATAGGCCGTCAATGACGGCGGTCATTTAATGAAGGGCAGTGACTATGTAACAGTGAGTGCGTTTAGTCCAACTCCATTGATCGTAAAGACCACGACTATGATTTTGTTTTTCATATCATTTTCAGTTTTCATGACACGCTACGGTCTACCTATTACAATCTATGTCTCCTCAGTCCTCACTTAGGGGAATCCCGTTTTATGTATTCTTCTCACAGCAATGTCTGCAAATGCCTAAGATAAACTAACTATGTGAGAACTCGGTGGTAATAGGGACTGCCTAATCGATCGTAGCCGTTGATGTGTCGGAGATGTGAAATAACAGGACTTCTCAGCGAGCGACGTGTGTCAAGTTTGATAAACCACAACTGTTTTATGTAATCGACAAAGTTGAATTATGACTCACCATAAGCTTATTTTATAACAGATATCATCATCTGCCTAGCTTTTTCCCAACTACATTGGGGTCGGCTTCCAGTCGAACCAGATGTAGCTGAATATCAGTATTTTACATGGAGCGACTGCTTATCGAACCTCCACAACCTTATTTTCTTACAGACATTCAAATACAATTAGGTCCACATTCGCTTATATAAGCCGGAGCATTGAAGAAAGGATTCTAAAATGGCGGCTTGTACTTGCGTTGACAGATAGTACAGTCAACATATAAGATTTCAAATAAAAGTTTTTTTCAAATTAAAAATAATAAAAACAAGACTGGGTCACAATAATTTCTCAAACTTTACCTAACAATAAAACAAAATTAAAACAACATAATCAACAGGTAACAACGGAAAATTAACAGAAAACTATAGTAAATATTCTTAAAAAAGATCACTGAGCGCGTCAAGACATCAAGACTAATTTTTTTTCTGCTAACGCTACACGCCGGAGTGAGTATAGACGGCACTAGTGTGCGAGCGAGAGAACACGATAAGCGCCGCCATCTAAGAATCCTTTCTTCAATGAACCAGGTTATACCACAGCTTATACATACAAATCCATGGTAACGACTTTGATCTTTGTCAATTTGATTGATTCGAACGATTTATTGTCAAAATCGGTCATGATTCAACGATTCAACTTTGTAGATTGTACATTTGTGGTTTAAGTTTTAATGAAAAAGAAGCCGAAAACGTTCATCAAAAATATTTTGTTGCCAAGAATTGATAGACGTAAGGTCTAGGTCCCGAAATAATGCGGTCACAGGATGTCATCGCGCAGACAGCGATTATCATGTGCGAAGATATAAGCCTTGGCAGCTCTCAGGGCCTACCATGGTACCACAAAGTATAAAACATCTTGTGTTCTATTATAACGTGACAAATTATCTGGCAAATAAAAAAGAACAACTGATATGAAATCACGTTTTGGACACGCTGTCTTGTCGGTATATTTATTATTATAATTATGTAATTATGTCGTTTAGATAGTTTTTTTTTAGAGCAGATAAATATTACACAATAATTGATAGAAATAATAATTAAAACCGCAGGAAGAACGAGTTTGTCGTGCGGTCAGACTTCAGATTATGATAAGATTGGTAAAAAAATCAAGTTCAGCGGTTGTTTGATGTTAATTTCTGGCTCATTTTGTATTCATTCGAAAATCTCTCATGTGCGTGCAAAGTATAATAATACACTTCTCATCAAAAAAATCGAAACACTTTCGTTTTTATTGTTTTTGTCCTAATTTTTTACAAAAGAGAATTAATTCCATGAAAAAAAAAACATTACTGTGTAGCTGGCAGTTTTGTCATTACAGTAAGAAGAAAAAAATCAAAATTCGAAATAATTTCATTTGTTTATCCTATAAATGAAATTAATCACTGTTTTGAGACAAATGTGTATTTAGGGTTGGAGTACGTTTCTCGTTTAAAAACTAAAAATTAGCGCTTGTCTTTAAACTTTCTGTTTCTTATTTCATTTACTGTGACTTTGGGACGTCTGAAAAAACTTTTTTTTCTAAAACATATGGATACTTCGCCCGCAGAAGCCGCCCAAGTGGTGGCATTGCTGGATTCTGGACTTAGTCAGCGTGTTGTGGCTGCAAGATTGCATCTAAGCTTATCATCTGTTCATAGAGTCTACAAACGCTATCGGGAGACTGGTTCGTTCACGCGCCGTTCAGGATCTGGCAGGAATCGGGTCACTTCTGAGCGAGATGATCGATTTATTGTAACAACTTCTTTACGAAATCGACGCCTTAACGCTTTTCAACTGCAGCAGCAGCTTCGCGTTGTACGAAGAGTAGCTGTAAGTGACTCTACAATAAGAAGAAGGTTGAAGGAACGCGGATTGGCACCGCATAAGCCAGCGAATGGGCCGAAATTAACTGCAGACCATCGAAGAGCGCGCCTTAACTTTGCACGCGAGCACCTAACTTGGTCATACCTTCAGTGGAGCAAAGTACTGTTTTCTGATGAGTGTAAAATGATGCTGTATGGTAACGACGGAAGGAACAAGGTCTACAGAAGAGATGGAGAACGCTTTGCACAATGCTGCATTGAAGAAAAGGTCAGCTATGGTGGCGGTTCGTGGACGGTTTGGGGAGGAATCAGCGCCGACGGTAAGACAGAACTTGCCTTTGTGTCTGGGCCACGGCTGCCTGCACTAAACTCTCATCGGTACATCGAACAGTGTCTTGAACCTCATGTGATTCCCTATGCACATTTTATTGGCAACGACTTCATATTCATGCACGACAATGCTAGAGCTCACACCGCGGGCGTCGTACGAGATTATCTTACCGAAGTCGGTATCTCCATTATGGTATGGCCAGCAAGAAGCCCGGACATGAATCCCATTGAACATCTATGGGATGAATTAAAAAGACGAATTCGAGCAAGAGATCCAGCCCCAGAAACACTTAGCCAGCTGCAAAATGCAATCCAAGAGGAATGGGATAATATACCACAACATGTGATCGTGACTCTCATCCGATCGATGAAGAACCGTATGGAAGCAGTAATAAGAGCTCGCGGAGGGAATACAGGTTATTAAATAAACGTTTCTTACATTTTTTTTTCATTTACGCGTGTTGTTTTACCCATTTCCTTCATATTCCATACAGGGTAAAAATTACTCATTATACAAAATACGAAACCTATGAAGACTTAATTTGAATTTAGAACATTAACATTAGGATTTAAAAACCTCATACTACTCACTATTAAATGACATTTTACATTTATTCCTAAATATACACATTTTTCTGATAATCCTTATCAAATCATAAACTGCGAGGTGTTTCGATTTTTTTGATGAGAAGTGTATAATTATTTTATAGATTAGATGTTTTCCTGTTTTCCGTATAGTTATGATTACTTCCTAGAATTTTAACCTTATTAGCAAAACAATCTGAGACTGGCCTGTTGGTCTTGTGGTTAGTGACCCTGACTGCTATGCCGGAGGTCGTGGGTTCGATTCCCACCCAGGACAAATGTTTGTGTGATGAGCACGATCATTTGTTCTGTGTCTGGGTGTAATTTATCTATAATATGTATGTATTTAGAAATATATAAGTATGTTTATCAGTTGTCTAGTACCCATAACACAAGCTCTGCTTAGCTTGGGACTAGATGGCGTTGTGTGATAGTTGTGGAATATTATTATTATTATAATCGAATGGTGTCATACAAGTTGTGATTTTTTTCCAAAATCAGGGTAGCGGGTTCGTTTCCTGGCCCGGATTCTGGAATTTTCTAAAATCCAATGATGAAGTTTTATTTTTCGTCAAATCGGCCTTGAGACTCCTTTTAACGTTTTATGATATTCTTCATAGTTTCGGATATAGCCATCCACGCGCAGTTGAAAAATTCACCCTGTACCTATATGGAAGTGAGTTTGAAAGGTCCAAAAAATAATACCAGCTCAGTCTACAATGTCTTCCGTAGCAACAAAGGCCAAGTCAGGTATGTATGATAACTATGGACATTGGCCGGTCGGCAATAGCCAATTGACGGAAGTAGGTTGAAAGTTAATCAATGGTCTTGTAGGTAGGTATGTCCATATTGTCCATATCGGTTAAAAGGAACTAGCAAGACAAGGAGGTACTGGCTTCGTAAATTGTGTTCAATTAAATCTAACGTAGTTTACGACATTGTTTTTTTTTTAAATCCGGAAAATGAAATACGTAGGTCATTTTCTGGAGTTCTGAACCACTGAGATCAACAGTTGAACTCGGTAATGCAGAACTCGCAAATTTTGATTTTATTAATCCTTGCCCTACACTAGGCATTTCCTCCAGTAACGTGGGTGTGTTTACAAACAAAGCGACCCGAAAAACTACTAGGCCCGCTTGCACGAACCCGAGTTATCTTTTAACTCAGAGTTAGTTGCTAACACAAGGTTAAATTGACAGTTTGTCATACAATATTGTCAATTTAACCTCGTGTTAGCAACTAACTCTGAGTTTAAAAGATAACTCGGGTTCGTGCAAGTGGGCCGTAGATCATACAAATATGTTTTGGGTTGCGGGAAGCGAATCCGAAATACGCAGCAGAGCTAGGGTTGCCATCCGTCCGGGTTTCCCCGGATTTGTCCGTTTGTAGTCCGAGTTTTTAAAGTTTAAAGTTGGCACTTCACCCTTCTCCCACCCCCCGTGCGCAGTTCGACTCACGTCCACGCACACACTTCACCGTCCTCCCACCCCACGTGCGCACTTCGACTCTTGTCCGGGTTCTAGACTCAAAAATCCGGGGTTTTCACGCGTCTTGTCCTGGTTTTCAAATTTTTTTTTTTTTTTTTTTTTTAGGTGGTAAAATCATCAAATGAGTTCTCCCGCCCTGGGTGGGGCGGAAGGGACTGTCAGACTCTTACTGACTAAAATCCACCCGTGTTCCTTCCTATACCCTTTACGTTCCGGGGCCACGGTAACCTGGGTTAAGAAAAAACCCGCGACCCCAGCAGGCATTTGGCGCGAAACACGACGCGCCACCGACCCGGGCTTGGTCCTTGGTCGGACGGCGAGCTACCCCTAACTCACCGTCCGCAAGCCCGCTCCACCGCTGTGCCCTCTGCTAATCTTATTATTATACTATATAAAGCTCGATTACCACTCACTCACTGACTGACTCACTGATTGACATCATTGTTCTCCCAGATGGTGAAGGGGGAGGTGGGTATATTTTGACAGATTCGTAAACAAGTAACTCTGGTGAGTATGGGAAAAATCCCAAACCTCCCCTTTTCACCCCCCCTCTCCCCCCTCCCCATCGTATCTCGGAAACTAAGAGACCTGTGTTTTGTTTTTTTACGGATTCGTATAGAGGAGGCTCGGAAAAGTAAAAACGATTTTTCAAAGTCCCCCCCCCTTTCCCCCTTCTCCCCCCTTTAGGTGGAACTCGGAAGTTGACAGACCTGCAACATTTTTTTTTTCAGATTCATATCCAGGGGCCCAGTGTTGGTCAAAATCATTTTTCAAAACTCCCCCCTCTCCCCCCCTTCACCCCTCCCCCCAACGTATCTCGGAAACTAAGAGACCCGTGTTCTGTTTTCTTACGGATTCGTATAGAGGAGGTCCGGAAAAGGAAAAGCCATTTTTCAAAGTCCCCCCCCCCCCTTGGCTCCCTTCTCCCCCCTTCAGGCGGATCTCGGAAGTTAACAGACTTGCAACATTTTTTTTCAGATTCATATCAAGGGGCCCAGGGTTGGTCAAAATCATTTTTCAAAACTCCCCCCTCTCCCCCCCTTCGCCCCTCCCCCAACGTATCTCGGAAAAACTATGTAGCGGTAAAGCGAAGCGTAGGGATGAGGTCACGATAGCTTTCCGGTGGTAGGTAGGTCCTGAGTGGAGCGAACCTGCGAGACCGAGTGGAGCGAAGGGGGGAGGTGGCGAGCGAAGCGAGCCGGCGACCTCCGTAGCGTAACGAAGGTTGAGTGGGTGAAGCGTAACTCGGGGGCGACGACAAGCAAACTTACAAGTAACTCTCATGAGTAGGGCAAAAGTACCAAGCCTCCCCTTTTTGGCCTCCCCCCCCCTCATAATCGCGAGCCGGTCACCTCCGTAGCGTAACGAAGGTTGAGTGGGTGAAGCGTAACTCGGGGGCGACGACAAGCAAACTTACAAGTAACTCTCATGAGTAGGGCAAAAGTACCAAGCCTCCCCTTTTTGGCCTCCCCCCCCCTCATAATCGTATCGGAGAACCTAAGAGACCCGTGTTCTGTTTTTTTACGGATTCGTATAGAGGAGGCTCGGAAAAGTAAAAACCATTATTCAAAGTTCCCCCCCCCTTGCCCACCTTCTACCCCCTTTAGGCGGATCTCGGAAGTTAACAGACTTTTAACATTTTTTTTAACAGATTCATATCAAGGGGCCCAGAGTTGGTCAAAATCATTTTTCGAAACTCCCCCCTCTCCCCCGCTTCACCCCTCCCCCCATCGTATCTCGGAAAGTAAGAGACCAGTGTTTTGTTGTTTTACGGAATCGTATAGAGGAGGCTCGAAAAGTAAAAATCATTTTTCAAAGTTCCCCCCCTTAACCCCTTCTCCCCCCTTTAGGCGGATCCCGGAAGTTAACAGATTTGCAACATTTTTTTTTCAGATTCATATGAAGGGGCCCAGAGTTGGTCAAAATCATTTTTCAAAACTCCCCCCTCTCCTCCACTTCAACCCTACCCCCATCGTATCTCCGAAACTAGGTAGCGGTAAAGCGAAGCGTTGCGTAGGGATAAGGTCACGATAGCTTTCCGGTGGTAGGTAGGTCCTGAGTGGAGCAAACCTGCGAGACCGAGCGGAACGAAGGGGTGAGGTGGCGAGCGAGGCGAGCCGGCGACCTCCGTAGCGTAACGAAAGTGGAGTGGGTGAAGCGTAACTGAGGGGTGACGACAAGCAAACTTACAAGTAACTCTCATGAAAAGCGGGCAAAAGTACCAAGCCTCCCCTTTTTGGCCTCCCCCCCCTCCCAATCGTATCTCAGAAACTAAGAGACCCGTGTTCAGTTTTCGAGGATGCTACAGCCGATAGTGAGGTCAAAATCAAAATCCAAGATGGCGGCTGCGATTTTTTTTAAATGTTCATCATGGGAGTCGTTTCCATGGTTTTCGAGGGTGCTAAAACCGATGGCGAGGTCAAAATGAGAATCCAAGATGGTGGCTGCTATAATTTTCGAATGTTTCATCATGGGAGTCGTTTTCATGGTTTTCGAGGATGCTAAAGCTGATAGCGAAGTCAAAATCAAAATCCAAGATGGCGGCTTCGAAAATTTTCGAAATGTTCATCATGGGGGTTGCTTTCATAGTTTTCGAGGGTGCAAAAACCGATGGCGAGGTCAAAATGAGAATCCAAGATGGCAGTTGCGATTATTTTCGAATTATTCTAATGGGTGTCGTTTTCATGGTTTTCAAGGGTGCTAAAACCGATGGCGAGGTCAAAATGAGAATCCGAGATGGCGGCTGCTATAATTTTCGAATTGTTCATCAATTTTATCATGGGAGTCGTTTTCATGGTTTTCGAGGATGCTAAAGCCGATAGTGAGGTCAAAATCAAAATCAAAGATGGCGGATGCGATAATTTTCGAATTGTTCATCATGGGAGTCGTTTTCATGGTATTCGAGGGTGCTAAAACTGATGGCGAGGTCAAAATGAGAATCCAAGATGGCGGCTGCAATAATTTTCGAAATTTTCATCATGGGAGTCGTTTTCATGGTTTTCGGGGATGCTAAAACCGAGAGTGAGGTTAAAACCCAAATACAAGATGGCGGCTGCGATAATTTTTGAATTGTTCATCATGGGAGTCGTTTTCATGGTTTTCGAGGGTGCTAAAGCCGATAGTGAGGTCAAAATTAAAATCCAAAAGGCGGCTGCGATCAATTTCGAAATGTTCATCATGGGAGTTGTTTTCATGGTTTTCGAGGATGCTAAAACCGAGAGTGAGGTTAAAACCCAAATACAAGATGGCGGCTGCGATAATTTTTGAATTGTTCATCATGGGAGTCGTTTTCATGGTTTTCGAGGGTGCTAAAGCCGATAGTGAGGTCAAAATCAAAATCCAAGACGACGGCTTTTATAATTTTCGAAATGTTCATCATGGGAGTCGTTTTCATGGTTTTTGTGGATGCTAAAGCCGATAATGAGGTTAAAATCCAAATCCAAGATGGCGGCTGCGATAATTTTCGCATTGTTCATCATGGGTGTCGTTTTCATGGTTTTCGAGGGTGCTAAGTGCTAAAACCGATGGCGAGATCAAAATGAGAATCTAAGATGGCGGCTGCGATAATTTTCGAATTGTTCATCAATTTCATCATGGGAGTCGTTTTCATGGTTTTCGAGGATGCTAAAGCCGATAGTGAGGTCAAAATCAAAATCCAAGATGGCGGCTTCGATAATTTTCGAAATGTTCATCATGGGGGTCGTTTTCATGGTTTTCGAGGGTGCTAAAACCGATGGCGAGGTCAAAATGAGAATCCAAGATGGTGGCTGCAATAATTTTCGAAATGTTCATCATGGGAGTTGTTACCATGGTTTTCGAGGATGTTAAAGCCGATAGTGAGGTCAAACTCAAAATCCAAGATGGCGACTGCAAAAAATTCAAATTTTTCATCATGGATGTCGTTTTCATGGTTCTCGAGTATGCTAAAACCGATAGTGAGGTCAAAATCAAAATCCAAGATGGCGGCTGCGATATTTTCGAATTGTTCATCATGGGAGTCGTTTTCATGGTTTTCGAGGATGCTAAAGCCGATAGTGAGGTTAAAATCCAAATCCAAGATGGCGGCTGCGATGATTTTTGAATTGTTCGTCATGGGAGTCGTTTTCATGGTTTTCGAGGGTGCTAAAGCTGATAGTGAGGTTAAAATCCAAATCCAAGATGGCGGCTGCGATAATTTTCGAATTGTTCATGGGTGTCGTTTTCATGGTTTTCGAAGGTGCTAAAACCGATGGCGAGGTCAAAATGAGAATCCAAGATGGTGGCTGCTATAATTTTCGAAATGTTCATCATAGGAGCCGTTTTCATGGTTTTCGAGGATGCTAAAGCCAATAGTGAGGTTTAAATCCAAATCCAAGATGGCTGCTGCGATAATTTTCGAATTGTTCATCATGGGAGTCGTTTTCATGGTTTTCGAGGGTGCTAAAGCTGATAGTGAGGTTAAAATCCAAATCCAAGATGGCGGCTGCGATAATTTTCGAATTGTTCATGGGTGTCGTTTTCATGGTTTTCGAAGGTGCTAAAACCGATGGCGAGGTCAAAATGAGAATCCAAGATGGTGGCTGCTATAATTTTCGAATGTTTCATCATGGGAGTCGTTTTCATGGTTTTCGAGGATGCTAAAGCCGATAGTGAGATTAAAATCCAAATCCAAGATGGCGGCTGCGATTATTTTCGAATTGTTCATCATGGAAGTCGTTTTCATGGTTATCGAGGATGCTAAAGCCGATAGTGAGGTCAAAATCAAAATCAAAGATGGCGGATGCGATAATTTTCGAATTGTTCATCATGGGAGTCGTTTTCATGGTATTCGAGGGTGCTAAAACTGATGGCGAGGTCAAAATGAGAATCCAAGATGGCGGCTGCAATAATTTTCGAAATTTTCATCATGGGAGTCGTTTTCATGGTTTTCGGGGATGCTAAAGCCAATTGTGAGGTTTAAATCCAAATTCAAGATGGCTGCTGCGATAATTTTCGAATTTTTCATCATGGGAGTCGTTTTCATGGTTTTCGAGGATGCTAAAGCTGATAGTGAGGTTAAAACCAAATCCAAGATGGCGGCTGCGATAATTTTTGAATTGTTCATGGGTGTCGTTTTCATGGTTTTCGAAGGTGCTAAAACCGATGGCGAGGTCAAAATGAGAATTCAAGATGGCGGCTGCTATAATTTTCGAATTGTTCATCATGGGAGTCGTTTTCATGGTTTTCGAGGATGCTAAAGCCGATAGTGAGATTTAAATCCAAATCCAAGATGGCGGCTCCGATAATTTTCGAAATGTTCATCAATTTCATCATGGGACGTATAACGAAGGTTGAGTGGATGAAGCGTAACTCAGGGGTGACGACAAGCAAACTTACAAGTCACTCTCATGAGTAGGGCAAAAGTACCAAGCCTCCCCTTTTTGCCCTTGACCCCCCTCCCAATCGTATCTAAAAAACTAAGAGACCCGTGTTCGGTTATTTCGGATTCGTATAGAAGAGGCTCGGAAAAGAAAAAAACATTTTTTTTCAAAGTTCCCCCTCTTGACCCCCTTTCCCCCCCTTTAGGCGGATCTCAGAAGGGACATGGAACATATTTTTTTTTTTCAGATTTGTATCAAGGGGCCCAGAGTACGTCAAAATCATTTTTCAAAATTCACCCCACTGCCCCCGTTCACCCCTCCCCCCATCGTATCTCGGAATCCAAGATGGCCTCTGCGATAATTTTCGAATTGTTCATCATGGAAGTCATTTTCATGGTATTCGAGGGTGCTAAAACCGATGGCAAGGTAAAATGAGAATCCAAGATGGCGGCTGCTATAATTTTCGAATTGTTCATCAATTTCATCATGGGAGTCGTTTTCATGGTTTTCGAGGATGCTAAAGCCGATAGTGAGGTCAAAATCAAAATCCAAGATGACGGTTTCGATAATTTTAGAAATGTTCATCAATTTCATCATGGGACATAACGAAGGTTGAGTGGATGAAGCGTAACTCACGGGTGACGACAAGCAAACTTACAAGTAACTCTCATGAGTAGGGCAAAAGTACTAAGCCTCTCCTTTTTGGCTCCCCCCCCCCTCCCAATCGTATGTCAGACACTAATAACCCAAGTTTTTTTACGGATTCATATAGAGGAGGCTCGGAAAAATAAAAACCATTTTTCAAAGTTGCCCCTCATGCCTCCCTTCTGAGTTTTAAATAAGGTTTTAGATTGGATTATGGGGTTCTTAAGGGGTTTCAAAATGTTTGAAGTGCTCTAACGGATTTTAAAATTCTTTTATTTATCCTAAGGAATTTCCAATTTAATTTCATTTTTTTTTAATTTTGTTTCTTTTTTTTATTGAATTAGCGATAATTTTCGAATTTTTCATCATGGGAGTCGTTTTCATGGTTTTCGAGGATGCTAAAGCTGATAGTGAGGTTAAAACCAAATCCAAGATGGCGGCTGCGATAATTTTTGAATTGTTCATGGGTGTCGTTTTCATGGTTTTCGAAGGTGCTAAAACCGATGGCGAGGTCAAAATGAGAATTCAAGATGGCGGCTGCTATAATTTTCGAATTGTTCATCATGGGAGTCGTTTTCATGGTTTTCGAGGATGCTAAAGCCGATAGTGAGATTTAAATCCAAATCCAAGATGGCGGCTCCGATAATTTTCGAAATGTTCATCAATTTCATCATGGGACGTATAACGAAGGTTGAGTGGATGAAGCGTAACTCAGGGGTGACGACAAGCAAACTTACAAGTCACTCTCATGAGTAGGGCAAAAGTACCAAGCCTCCCCTTTTTGCCCTTGACCCCCCTCCCAATCGTATCTAAAAAACTAAGAGACCCGTGTTCGGTTATTTCGGATTCGTATAGAAGAGGCTCGGAAAAGAAAAAAACATTTTTTTTCAAAGTTCCCCCTCTTGACCCCCTTTCCCCCCCTTTAGGCGGATCTCAGAAGGGACATGGAACATATTTTTTTTTTTCAGATTTGTATCAAGGGGCCCAGAGTACGTCAAAATCATTTTTCAAAATTCACCCCACTGCCCCCGTTCACCCCTCCCCCCATCGTATCTCGGAATCCAAGATGGCCTCTGCGATAATTTTCGAATTGTTCATCATGGAAGTCATTTTCATGGTATTCGAGGGTGCTAAAACCGATGGCAAGGTAAAATGAGAATCCAAGATGGCGGCTGCTATAATTTTCGAATTGTTCATCAATTTCATCATGGGAGTCGTTTTCATGGTTTTCGAGGATGCTAAAGCCGATAGTGAGGTCAAAATCAAAATCCAAGATGACGGTTTCGATAATTTTAGAAATGTTCATCAATTTCATCATGGGACATAACGAAGGTTGAGTGGATGAAGCGTAACTCACGGGTGACGACAAGCAAACTTACAAGTAACTCTCATGAGTAGGGCAAAAGTACTAAGCCTCTCCTTTTTGGCTCCCCCCCCCCTCCCAATCGTATGTCAGACACTAATAACCCAAGTTTTTTTACGGATTCATATAGAGGAGGCTCGGAAAAATAAAAACCATTTTTCAAAGTTGCCCCTCATGCCTCCCTTCTGAGTTTTAAATAAGGTTTTAGATTGGATTATGGGGTTCTTAAGGGGTTTCAAAATGTTTGAAGTGCTCTAACGGATTTTAAAATTCTTTTATTTATCCTAAGGAATTT
This sequence comes from Agrotis clavis, assembly GCA_954870645.1. NCBI lineage: Eukaryota > Metazoa > Arthropoda > Insecta > Lepidoptera > Noctuidae > Agrotis > Agrotis clavis. Next base: position 14,942,338 of record OX940922.1, read on the forward strand.
CCAATTTAATTTCATTTTTTTTTAATTTTGTTTCTTTTTTTTATTGAATTAGTTATAAGGGTTTTCAGAATATTAAAAATATTTTATATAATTTACAAAATCTTTTAAAGGCTATGGATTTTCCAATTCATTTAAGATATATATGGATTCTCAAAATTTTATAAAGGGTAGGAAGACTTCTCCAAAACACGACCCCGCGAGCTGCTTGCAGCTCGCGCAACGCGCAAATACTAGTTATAATATATAAAGCTCGATTACCACTCACTCACTCACTGACTGATTGACATCATTGTTCTCCCAGATGGTGAAGGGGGAGGTGGGTATATTTTGACAGATTCGTAAACAAGTAACTCTGGTGAGTATGGGAAAAATCCCAAACCTCCCCTTTTCGCCCCCCCTCCCCCCCCTCCCCATCGTATCTCGGAAACTAAGAGACCCGTATTTTGTTTTTTTTACGGATTCGTATAGAGGATGCTCGGAAAAGTAAAAACCATTTTTCAAAGTTCCCCCCCCTTGCCCCCCTTCTCCCCCCTTTAGGCGGATCTCGGAAGTTAACAGACTTGCAACGTTTCTTTTTTCAGATTCATATCAAGGGGCCCAGAGTTGGTCAAAATCATTTCTCAAAACTCCCCCCTCTCCCCCTCTTCACCCCTCCCCCCATCGTATCTCGGAAACTAAGAGACCCGTGTTTTGTTTTTTTACGGATTCTTATAGAGGAGGCTCGGAAAAGTAAAAACCATTATCAAAGTTCCTCCCCCCTTGCCCCCCTTCTCCCCCCTTTAGGCGGATCTCGGAAGTTAACAGACTTGCAACATTTTTTTTTCAGATTCCTATCAAGGGGCCCAGAGTATGTCACAATCATTTTTCAAAACTCCCCCCTCTCCCCCTCTTCACCCCTCCCCCCATAGCGGTAAAGCGAAGCGCAGCGTAGCGTAGGGATAAGGTCATGATAGCTTTCCGGTGGTAGGTAGGTCCCGAGTGGAGCGAACCTGCGAGACCGAGTGGAGCGAAGGGGGGAGGTGGCGAGCGAAGCGAGCCGGCGACCCCCGTAGCGTAACGAAGGTTGAGTGGGTGAAGCGCAACTCGGGGGTGACGACATGCAAACTTACAAGTAACTCTTATGAGTAAGGCAAAATAACCAAGCCTCCCCTTTTTGGCATTCCCCCCCCCTCCCAATCGTATCTCAGAAACTAAGAGACCCGTGTTTTGTTTTATTACGGATTCGTATAGAGGAGGCTCGGAAAAGTAAATCATTTTTCAATGTTCCCCCCCCCCTCTCCCCCCTCCTCCCCCCTTTAGGCGTATCTCGTAAGTTAAGAGACTTGCAACACTTTTTTTTTCAGATTCATGTCAAGGGGCCCAGAGTTGGTCAAAATCATTTTTCAAAACTCCCCCCTCTCCCCCTCTTCACCCCTCCCCCCTTCGTATCTCGGAAACTAAGAGACCCGTGTTTTGTTTTTTTACGGATTCGTATGAAGGTGGCTCGGAAAAGTAAAAACCATTTTTCAAAGTTCCCCCCCCTTGCCCCCCTTCTCCCCCCTTTAGGCGGATCTCGGAAGTTAACAGACTTGCAACGTTTCTTTTTTCAGATTCATATCAAGGGGCCCAGAGTTGGTCAAAATCAGTTTTCAAAACTCCCCCCACTCCTCCTCTTCACCCCTACCCCCATCGTATCTCCGAAACTAGGTAGCGGTAAAGGGAAGCGTTGCGTAGGGATAAGGTCACGATAGCTTTCCGGTGGTAGGTAGGTCCTGAGTGGAGCGAACCTGCGAGACCGAGCGGAGCGAAGGGGGGAGGTGGCGAGCGAAGCGAGCCGGCGACCTCCATAGCGTAACGAAAGTGGAGTGGGTGAAGCGTAACTGAGGGGTGACGACAAGCAAACTTACAAGTAACTCTCATGAGAAGGGCAAAAGTACCATGCCTCCCCTTTTTGGCCTCCCCCCCCCCCTCCCAATCGTATCTCAGAAACTAAGAGACGCGTGTTCAGTTTTCGAGGATGCTACAGCCGATAGTGAGGTCAAAATCAAAATCCAAGATGGCGGCTGCGATAATTTTCAAAATGTTCATCATGGGAGTCGTTTCCATGGTTTTCGAGGGTGCTAAAACTGATGGCGAGGTCAAAATGAGAATCCAAGATGGCGGCTGCGATAATTAAGGAATTGTTCATCTTGGGAGTCGTTCTCGTGGTTTTTGAGGATGCTAAAGCCGATAGTGAAGTCAAAATCAAAATTCTAGATGGCGGCTGCGATGTTTTTTGAAATGTTCATCATGGGAGTCGTTTTCATGGTTTTCGAGGATGCTAAAGCCGATAGTGAGGTCAAAATTTTCAAAATCCAAGATGGCGGCTGCGATAATTTTTGAAATGTTGATTATGGGTGTCGTTTTCATGGTTTTCGAGTGTGCTTGAACCGATGGCGAGGTCAAAATGAGAATCCAAGATGGCGGCTGCGATAATTTTCGAATTGTTCATCAATTTCATCATGGGAGTCGTTTTCATGGTTTTCGAGGATGCTAAAGCCGATAGTGAGGTCAAAATCAAAATCCAAGATGGCGGCTGCGATAATTAAGGAATTGTTCATCTTGGGAGTCGTTCTCGTGGTTTTTGAGGATGCTAAAGCCGATAGTGAAGTCAAAATCAAAATCCTAGATGGCGGCTGCGATGTTTTTTGAAATGTTCATCATGGGAGTCGTTTTCATGGTTTTCGAGGATGCTAAAGCCGATAGTGAGGTCAAAATCAAAATCCAAAAGGGCGGCTGCGATAATTTTCGAAATGTTCATCATGGGAGTTGTTTTCATGGTTTTCGAGGATGCTAAAGCCGATAGTGAGGTCAAAATCAAAATCCAAAAGGGCGGCTGCGATAATTTTCGAAATGTTCATCATGGGAGTCGTTTGCATGGTTTTGGAGGATGCTAAAGCCGATAGTGAGGTCAAAATCAAAATCCAAGATGGCGGCTGCGATAATTTTCGAAATGTTCATCATGGGAGTCGTTTTCATGGTTTTCGAGGATGCTAAAGCCGATAGTGAGGTCAAAATCAAAATCCAAAAGGGCGGCTACGACGATTTTCGAAATGTTCATCATGGGAGTTGTTTTCATGGTTTTCGAGGATGCTAAAGCCGATAGTGAGGTCAAAATGTAAATCCAAGATAGCGACTGCAAAAAATTCAAAGTTTTCATCATGGATGTCGTTTTCATGGTTTTCGAGGGTGCTAAAGTCGATAGTGCGGTCAAAATCAAAATCCAAGATGGCGGCTGCTATCATTTTCGAAATGTTCATCATGGGAGTCGTTTTCATGGTTTTCGAGGATGCTAAAACCGATAGTGAGATCAAAATCTAAATCTAAGATGGCGACTGCAAAAAATTCAAAGTTTTCATCATGGATGTCGTTTTCATGGTTTTCGAGGGTGCTAAAGCCGATGGTGAGGTCAAAATCAAAATCCAAGATGGCGGCTGCGATAATTTTCGAAATGTTCATCATGGGAGTTGTTTTCATGGTTTTCGAGGATGCTAAAGCCGATAGTGAGGTCAAAATCAAAATCCAAGATGGCGGCTGCGATAATTTTCGAAATGTTCATCATGGGAGTCGTTTTCATGGTTTTCGAGGATGCTAAAGCCGATAGTGAGGTCAAAATCAAAATCCAAAAGGGCGGCTACGATGATTTTCGAAATGTTCATCGTGGGAGTTGTTTTCATGGTTTTCGAGGATGCTAAAGCCGATAGTGAGGTCAAAATGTAAATCCAAGATAGCGACTGCAAAAAATTCAAAATTTTTTCATCATGGATGTCGTTTTCATGGTTTTCGAGGGTGCTAAAGTCGATAGTGCGGTCAAAATCAAAATCCAAGATGGCGGCTGCTATAATTTTCGAAATGTTCATCATGGGAGTCGTTTTCATGGTTTTGGAGGATGCTAAAGCCGATAGTGAGGTCAAAATCAAAATCCAAGATGGCAGCTGCTATAATTTTTGAATTGTTCATTATGGGAGTCGCTTGAGTGGGAAGCGGTCGCCTCCTTCTGCGAAGCAGTAATGCTTGCTAAGGAGGAGGCGGGCCGCGAGCGAGAGAGGACAGTGTCCTCCCTCCGCCCCACCCGCAGTGGTGCACGCCCACGGCGACGGACGTCGCGAGACGATCTCCGGCCACCGTAGGCGCGGGCATGCGGGCAGCGAGTAAAGGGCAACTCGCTGCCCGGCCAAGGACCATGCCCGGGTCGACGGCGCGTTGTGTCCCACGCGCGCCTCAAAGAGCGTCAGCATAATGACGGGGCCCCCCTCTCAGAGGGCTAAAGCCTGCCGGGGTCGCGGGATTATTTCCTTACCGTGACCCCGGAACAGAAAGGGCTATTGAAGGACACCGTGGATTTTAGTCAGTAGAAGTCTGACAGTCCCTCCCGCCCTGCCCGGGGTTGGAGGACTCATTTGATGATTTTACCACGCTAAAAAAAAAAAAAAAAATGGGAGTCGCTTGCATGGTTTTCGAGGATGCTAAAGCCGATAGTGAGGTCAAAATGTAAATCCAAGATAGCGACTGCAAAAAATTCAAACTTTTCATCATGGATGTCGTTTTCATGGTTTTCGAGGGTGCTAAAGTCAATAGTGAGGTCAAAATCAAAATCCAAGATGGCAGCTGCGATAATTTTCGAAATGTTCATCATGGGAGTTGTTTTCATGGTTTTCGAGGATGCTGAAGCCGATAGTGAGGTCAAAATCAAAATCCAAGATGGCGGCTGCTATCATTTTCGAAATGTTCATCATGGGAGTCGTTTTCATGGTTTTCGAGGATGCTAAAACCGATAGTGAGGTCAAAATGTAAATCCAAGATGGCGGCTGCGATAATTAAGGAATTGTTCATCTTGGGAGTCGTTCTCGTGGTTTTTGAGGATGCTAAAGCCGATAGTGAAGTCAAAATCAAAATCCTAGATGGCGGCTGCGATGTTTTTTGAAATGTTCATCATGGGAGTCGTCTTCATTGTTTTCGAGGATGCTAAAGCCGATAGTGAGGTCAAAATCAAAATCCAAAAGGGCGGCTGCGATAATTTTCGAAATGTTCATCATGGGAGTCGTTTTCATGGTTTTCGAGGATGCTAAAGCCGATAGTGAGGTCAAAATCTAAATCCAAGATGGCGACTGCAAAAAATTCAAAGTTTTCATCATGGATGTCGTTTGCATGGTTTTCGAGGATGCTAAAGCCGATGGTGAGGTCAAAATCAAAATCCAAGATGGCGGCTGCGATAATTTTCGAAATGTTCATCATGGGAGTTGTTTTCATGGTTTTCGAGGATGCTACAGCCGACAGTGAGGTCAAAATCAAAATCCAAGATGGCGGCTGCGATCATTTTCGAAATGTTCATCATGGGAGTCGTTTTCATGGTTTTCGAGGATGCTTAAGCCGATAGTGAGGTCAAAATCTAAATCCAAGATGGCGGCTGCGATAATTTTTGAATTGTTCATCATGGGAGTCGTTTGCATGGTTTTGGAGGATGCTAAAGCCGATAGTGAGGTCAAAATGTAAATCCAAGATGGCGGCTGCGATAATTAAGGAATTGTTCATCTTGGGAGTCGTTCTCGTGGTTTTTGAGGATGCTAAAGCCGATAGTGAAGTCAAAATCAAAATCCTAGATGGCGGCTGCGATGTTTTTTGAAATGTTCATCATGGGAGTCGTTTTCATGGTTTTCGAGGATGCTAAAGCCGATAGTGAGGTCAAAATCAAAATCCAAAAGGGCGGCTGCGATAATTTTCGAAATGTTCATCATGGGAGTCGTTTTCATGGTTTTCGAGGATGCTAAAGCCGATAGTGAGGTCAAAATCTAAATCCAAGATGGCGACTGCAAAAAATTCAAAGTTTTCATCATGGATGTCGTTTGCATGGTTTTCGAGGATGCTAAAGCCGATGGTGAGGTCAAAATCAAAATCCAAGATGGCGGCTGCGATAATTTTCGAAATGTTCATCATGGGAGTTGTTTTCATGGTTTTCGAGGATGCTACAGCCGACAGTGAGGTCAAAATCAAAATCCAAGATGGCGGCTGCGATCATTTTCGAAATGTTCATCATGGGAGTCGTTTTCATGGTTTTCGAGGATGCTTAAGCCGATAGTGAGGTCAAAATCTAAATCCAAGATGGCGGCTGCGATAATTTTTGAATTGTTCATCATGGGAGTCGTTTGCATGGTTTTGGAGGATGCTAAAGCCGATAGTGAGGTCAAAATGTAAATCCAAGATGGCGGCTGCGATAATTAAGGAATTGTTCATCTTGGGAGTCGTTCTCGTGGTTTTTGAGGATGCTAAAGCCGATAGTGAAGTCAAAATCAAAATCCTAGATGGCGGCTGCGATGTTTTTTGAAATGTTCATCATGGGAGTCGTTTTCATGGTTTTCGAGGATGCTAAAGCCGATAGTGAGGTCAAAATCAAAATCCAAAAGGGCGGCTGCGATAATTTTCGAAATGTTCATCATGGGAGTCGTTTTCATGGTTTTCGAGGATGCTAAAGCCGATAGTGAGGTCAAAATCTAAATCCAAGATGGCGACTGCAAAAAATTCAAAGTTTTCATCATGGATGTCGTTTGCATGGTTTTCGAGGATGCTAAAGCCGATAGTGAGGTCAAAATCAAAATCCAAGATGGCGGCTGCGATAATTAAGGAATTGTTCATCTTGGAGTCGTTCTCATGGTTTTCGAGGATGCTAAAGCCGACGGTGAGGTCAAAATCAAAATCCAAGATGGCGGCTGCGATAATTTTCGAAATGATCATCATGGGAGTCGTTTTCATGGTGTTCGAGGATGCTGAAGCCGATAGTGAGGTCAAAATCAAAATCCCAGAGGGCGGCTGCGATAATTTTCGAAATGATCATCATGGGAGTCGTTTTCATGGTGTTCGAGGATGCTAAAGCCGATAGTGAGGTCAAAATCAAAATCCAAGATGGCGGCTGCGATAGTTAAGGAATTGTTCATCTTGGAGTCGTTCTCATGGTTTTCGAGGATGCTAAAGCCGATGGTGAGGTCAAAATCAAAATCCAAGATGGCGGCTGCGATAATTTTCGAAATGATCATCATGGGAGTCGTTTTCATGGTGTTCGAGGATGCTGAAGCCGATAGTGAGGTCAAAATCAAAATCCAAGAGGGCGGCTGCGATAATTTTCGAAATGATCATCATGGGAGTCGTTTTCATGGTGTTCGAGGATGCTGAAGCCGATAGTGAGGTCAAAATCAAAATCCAAGAGGGCGGCTGCGATAATTTTCGAAATGTTCATCAATTTCATCATGGGACGTAACGAAGGTTGAGTGGATGAAGCGTAACTCAGGGGTGACGACAAGCAAACTTACAAGTAACTCTCATGAGTAGGGCAAAAGTACCAAGCCTACCCTTTTTGGCCTCCCCCCCCTCCCAATCGTATCTCAGAAACTAAGAGACCAGTGTGCTTTTTTTTACGGATTCGTATAGAGGAGGCTCGGAAAAGTTAAAACCATTTTTCAAAGTTGCCCCTTACCCCTTCTGAGTTTTCAATAAGGTTTTAGATTGGATTTGGGGGCTCTTAAGGGGTTTCAAAATCTTTTGTTTCTTTTTTTTTATTGAATTAGGTAGAAGGGTTTTCAGAATTTTAAAAATATTTTATATAGGTAATTTACAAAATCTTTTAAGGACTATGGATTTTCCAATTCATTTAAAGATTCTTATGGATTCTCAAAATTTTATAAAGGGAAGGAATACTTCTCCAAAAGACGACCCCGCGAGCTGCTTGCAGCTCGCGCAACGCGCAAATACTAGTTATACTATATAAAGCTCGATTACCACTCACTCACTGACTGACTCACTGATTGACATCATTGTTCTCCCAGATGGTGAAGGGGGAGGTGGGTATATTTTGACAGATTCGTAAACAAGTAACTCTGGTGAGTATGGGAAAAATCCCAAACCTCCCCTTTTCGCCCACCCTCCCCCCCCTCCCCATCGTATCTCGGAAACTAAGAGACCCGTGTTTTGTTTTTTTTACGGATTCGTATAGAGGAGGCTCGGAAAAGTAAAAAACATTTTTCAAAGTTTGTCCCCTTTCTCCCCCTTCTCCCCCCTTTAGGCGGATCTCGGAAGTTAACAGACTTGCAACACTTTTTTTTTCAGATTCATATCCAGGGGCGCAGTGTTGGTCAAAATTATTTTTCAAAACTCCCCCCTCTCCCCCCCTTCACCCCTCCCCCCAACATATCTCGGAAACTAAGAGACCCGTGTTCTGTTTTCTTACGGATTCGTATAGAGGAGGCTCGGAATAGTAAAAACCATTTTTCAAAGTTCCCCCCCCCCCCCTCGCCCCCCTTCTCCCCCTTTAGGCGGATCTCGGAAGTTAACAGACTTGCAACATTTTTTTTTTTCAGATTCGTGTCAAGGGGCCCAGAGTATGTCAAAATCATTTATCAAAACTCCCCCCTCCCCCCCCCCCCCTTCACCCCTCCAAAGCGAAGCGTAGCGTAGGGATAAGGTCAAGATAGCTTTCCGGTGGTAGGTAGGTCCTGAGTGGAGCGAACCTGCGAGACCGAGTGGAGCGAAGGGGGGAGGTGGCGAGCGAAGCGAGCCGGCGACCTCCGTAGCGTAACGAAGGTTGAGTGGGTGAAGCGTAACTCAGGGGTGACGACATGCAAACTTCCAAGTAACTGTCATGAGTAGGGCAAAAGTGCCAAGTCTCTCCTTTTTGGCCTCCCCCCCCCCCCCTCCCAATCGTATCTCAGAAACTAAGAGACCCGTGTTTTGTTTTTTTATGGATTCGTATAGAGGAGGCTCGGAAAGAAAAATCCAATTTTTGCAAAGTTCCCCCTTTTCCCCCGTCTCCCCCCCCTTTCAGGCGGATCTCAGAAGAGACTTGGAACATTTTTTTTTCAAATTCATATCGAGGGGCCCAGAGTATGTCAAAATATGTTTTCAAAACTCCCCCCTCTCCTCCTCTTCACCACTCCACCCATCGTATCTCGGAAAAATTATGTAGCGGTAAAGCGAAGCGTAGGGATGAGGACACGATAGCTTTCCGGTGGTAGGTAGGTCCTGAGTGGAGCGAACCTGCGAGACCGAGTGGAGCGGAGGGGGGGAGGTGGCGAGCGAAGCGAGCCGGCGACCCCCGTAGCGTAACGAAGGTTGAGTGGGTGAAGCGTAACTCGGGGGTGACGACAAGCAAACTTACAAGTAACTCTCATGAGTAGGGCAAAAGTACCAAGCCACCCCTTTTTGGCCTCTCCCACCCCCTCCCCGCAATCGTATCTCAGAAACTAAGAGACCCGTGTTCTGTTTTTTTACGGATTCGTAAAGAGGCTCGGAAAAAAATGTATGAGTATGTCAAAATCATTTTCAAAACTCACCCCACTCCCCCCTTCACCCCTCCCCCCATCGTATCTCGGAAACTAGGTAGAGTAGGGAAAAGGTCACGATAGCTTTCCGGTGGTAGGTAGGTCTTGAGTGGAGCGAACCTGCGAGACCGAGTGGAGCGATGGGGGGAGGTGGCGAGCGAAGCGAGCCGGCGACCTCCGTAGCGTAACGAAGGTTGAGTGGGTGAAGCGTAACTCAGGGGTGACGACAAGCAAACTTACAAGTAACTCTCATGAGAAGGGCAGAAATACCAAGCCTCCCCTTTTTGGCCTATTTTGATTTTTGAAAATTTGAATTGGAATATTCTTTTTGTGATGGACAGTTTTTGTGTTTTCATCATGGGAGTCGTTTTCATGGTTTTCGAGGGTGCTAAAACCGATGGCGAGGTCAAAATGAGAATCCAAGATGGCGGCTGCTATAATTTTCGAATTGTTCATCAATTTCATCATGGGAGTCGTTTTCATGGTTTTCGAGGTTGCTAAAGCCGATAGTGAGGTCAAAATCAAAATCCAAGATGGCGGCTGCGATAATTTTCGAAATGTTAATCATGGGAGTCGCTTTCAAGGTTTTCGAGGATGCTAAGGCCGATAGTGAGGTCAAAATCAAAATCCAAGACGGCGGCTGCGATAATTTTCAAAATGTTCATCATGGGAGTCGTTTTCAAGAATTTCGAGGATTCTAAAGCCGATAGTGAGGTCAAAATCAAATTCCAAGATGGCGACTGCAAAAAATTCAAAAATTTCATCATGGATGTCGTTTTCATGGTTTTTGAGGGTGCTAAAACCGATGGCGAGGTCAAAATGAGAATCCAAGATGGCGGCTGCGATAATTTTCGAAATGTTCATCAAGGGAGTCGTTTTCCAAGATGGCGGCTGTGATAATTTTCAAAATGTTCATCATGGGAGTCGTTTTCATGGTTTTCGAGGATGGTAAAGCCGATAGTGAGGTCGAAATCCAAATCCAAGATGGCGGCCGCGATAATTTTCGAATCGTTCATCATGGGAGTCGTTTTCATGGTTTCCGAGGATGCTAAAGCCGATAGTGAGGTTAAAATCCAAATCCAAGATGGCGGCTGTGATAATTTTCGAAAAAATCATCATGGCAGTCGTTTTCATGGTTTCCGAGGATGCTAAAGCCGATAGTGAGGTTAAAATCAAAATCCAAGATGGCGGCTGCGATATTTTTCGAAATGTTCATCATGGGGGTCGTTTTCATGGTTTTCGAGGGTGCTAAAACCGATGGCGGGGTCAAAATGAGAATCCAATATGGCGGCTGGTATAATTTTCGAAATAATCATCATGGGAGTCGTTTTCATGGTTTCCGAGGATGCATAAGCCGATAGTGAGGTTAAAATCCAAATCCAAGATAGCGGCTGTGATAATTTTCAAAATGTTCATCATGGGAGTCGTTTTCATGCTTTTCGAGGATGGTAAAGCCGATAGTGAGGTCCAAATCAAAATCCAAGATGGCGGCCGCGATAATTTTCGAATTGTTCATCATGGGAGTCGTTTTCATGGTTTTTGAGGATGCTAAAGCCGATAGTGAAGTTAAAATCCAAATCCAAGATAGCGGCAGCGATTATTTTTGAATTGTTCATCATGGGAGTCGTTTTCATGGTTTTCGAGGATGCTAAAGCCGATAGTGAGGTCAAATCAAAATTCAAGATGGCGGCTGCGATAATTTTCGAATTAATCATCATGGGAGTCGTTTTCATCGTTTTCGAAGATGCTAAAGCCGATAGTGAGGTCAAAAACAAAATCCAAGGTGGCGGCTGCCATAATGTTTGAAATGTTCATCATGGGAGTAACGTTTTCATGGTTTCCGAGGATGCTAAAGCCGATAGTGAAGTTAAAATCCAAATCCAAGATGGCGGCTGTGATAATTTTCAAAATGTTCATCATGGGAGTCGTTTTCAAGGTTTTCGAGGATGGTAAAGCCGATGGCGTGGTCAAAATGAGAATCCAAGATGGCGGCTGCTATAATTTTCGAATTGTTCATCATGGGAGTCGTTTTCATGGTTCTCGAGGATGCTAAAGCCGATAGTGAGATCAAAATTAAAATCCAAGATGGCGACTGCAAAAAATTCAAAGTTTTTGTCATGGATGTCGTTTTCATGGTTTTCGAGGGTGCTTATACCGATGGCGTGGTCAAAATGAGAATCCAAGATGGCGGCTCCGATAATTTTCGAATTGTTCATCATGGGAGTCGTTTTCATGGTTTTCGAGGGTGCTAAAACCGATGGCGAGGTCAAAATGAGAATCCAATATGGCGGCTGCTATAATTTTCGAAATAATCATCATGGGAGTCGTTTTCATGGTTGTCGAGGATGCTTAAGCCGATAGTGAGGTTAAAATCCAAATCCAAGATGGCGGCTGTGATAATTTTCAAAATGTTCATCATGGGAGTCGTTTTCATGGTTTTCGAGGATGGTAAAGCCGATAGTGAGGTCGAAATCCAAATCCAAGATGGCGGCCGCGATAATTTTCGAATCGTTCATCATGGGAGTCGTTTTCATGGTTTCCGAGGATGCTAAAGCCGATAGTGAGGTTAAAATCCAAATCCAAGATGGCGGCTGTGATAATTTTCGAAAAAATCATCATGGCAGTCGTTTTCATGGTTTCCGAGGATGCTAAAGCCGATAGTGAGGTTAAAATCAAAATCCAAGATGGAGGCTGCGATATTTTTCGAAATGTTCATCATGGGGGTCGTTTTCATGGTTTTCGAGGGTGCTAAAACCGATGGCGGGGTCAAAATGAGAATCCAATATGGCGGCTGGTATAATTTTCGAAATAATCATCATGGGAGTCGTTTTCATGGTTTCCGAGGATGCATAAGCCGATAGTGAGGTTAAAATCCAAATCCAAGATAGCGGCTGTGATAATTTTCAAAATGTTCATCATGGGAGTCGTTTTCATGCTTTTCGAGGATGGTAAAGCCGATAGTGAGGTCCAAATCAAAATCCAAGATGGCGGCCGCGATAATTTTCGAATTGTTCATCATGGGAGTCGTTTTCATGGTTTTTGAGGATGCTAAAGCCGATAGTGAAGTTAAAATCCAAATCCAAGATAGCGGCAGCGATTATTTTTGAATTGTTCATCATGGGAGTCGTTTTCATGGTTTTCGAGGATGCTAAAGCCGATAGTGAGGTCAAATCAAAATTCAAGATGGCGGCTGCGATAATTTTCGAATTAATCATCATGGGAGTCGTTTTCATCGTTTTCGAAGATGCTAAAGCCGATAGTGAGGTCAAAAACAAAATCCAAGGTGGCGGCTGCCATAATGTTTGAAATGTTCATCATGGGAGTAACGTTTTCATGGTTTCCGAGGATGCTAAAGCCGATAGTGAAGTTAAAATCCAAATCCAAGATGGCGGCTGTGATAATTTTCAAAATGTTCATCATGGGAGTCGTTTTCAAGGTTTTCGAGGATGGTAAGGCCGATAGTGAGGTCAAAATTAAAATCCAAGATGGCGGCTGCGATAATTTTCAAAATGTTCATCATGGGAGTCGTTTTCATGGTTTTCGAGGATGCTAAAGCCGATAGTGAGGTCAAAATCAATATCCAAGTTGCAGACTGCAAAAAATTCAAAGTTTTCATCATGGATGTCGTTTTCATGGTTTTCGAGGATGCTAAAGCCGATGGCGAGGTCTCAAAATGAGAATCCAAGATGGCGGCTGCGATAATTTTCAAAATGTTCATCATGGGAGTTGTTTTCATGGTTTTCGAGGATGTTAAAGCCGATAGTGAGGTCAAAATCAAAGATGGCGACTGCAAAAAATTCAAAGTTTTCATCATGGATGTCGTTTTCATGGTTTTCGAGGGTGTTAAAACCGATAGTGAGGTTGAAATCCAAATCCAAGATGGCGGCTGCGATTATTTTCGAATATTGTTCATCATGGGAGTAGTGTTCATGGTTTTCGAGGATGCTTAAGCCGATGGCGTGGTCAAAATGAGAATCCAAGATGGCGGCTGCTATAATTTTCGAATTGTTCATCATGGGAGTCGTTTTCATGGTTCTCGAGGATGCTAAAGCCGATAGTGAGATCAAAATTAAAATCCAAGATGGCGACTGCAAAAAATTCAAAGTTTTTGTCATGGATGTCGTTTTCATGGTTTTCGATGGTGCTTATACCGATGGCGTGGTCAAAATGAGAATCCAAGATGGCGGCTCCGATAATTTTCGAATTGTTCATCATGGGAGTCGTTTTCATGGTTTTCGAGGGTGCTAAAACCGATGGCGAGGTCAAAATGAGAATCCAATATGGCGGCTGCTATAATTTTCGAAACAATCATCATGGGAGTCGTTTTCATGGTTGTCGAGGATGCTTAAGCCGATAGTGAGGTTAAAATCCAAATCCAAGATGGCGGCTGTGATAATTTTCAAAATGTTCATCATGGGAGTCGTTTTCATGGTTTTCGAGGATGGTAAAGCCGATAGTGAGGTCGAAATCCAAATCCAAGATGGCGGCCGCGATAATTTTCGAATCGTTCATCATGGGAGTCGTTTTCATGGTTTCCGAGGATGCTAAAGCCGATAGTGAGGTTAAAATCCAAATCCAAGATGGCGGCTGTGATAATTTTCGAAAAAATCATCATGGCAGTCGTTTTCATGGTTTCCGAGGATGCTAAAGCCGATAGTGAGGTTAAAATCCAAATCCAAGATGGCGGCTGCTATAATTTTCGAAATAATCATCATGGGAGTCGTTTTCATGGTTTCCGAGGATGCATAAGCCGATAGTGAGGTTAAAATCCAAATCCAAGATAGCGGCTGTGATAATTTTCAAAATGTTCATCATGGGAGTCGTTTTCATGCTTTTCGAGGATGGTAAAGCCGATAGTGAGGTCCAAATCAAAATCCAAGATGGCGGCCGCGATAATTTTCGAATTGTTCATCATGGGAGTCGTTTTCATGGTTTTCGAGGATGCTAAAGCCGATAGTGAGGTCAAATCAAAATTCAAGATGGCGGCTGCGATAATTTTCGAATTATTCATCATGGGAGTCGTTTTCATCGTTTTCGAGGATGCTAAAGCCGATAGTGAGGTCAAATCAAAATTCAAGATGGCGGCTGCGATAATTTTCGAATTATTCATCATGGGAGTCGTTTTCATCGTTTTCGAAGATGCTAAAGCCGATAGTGAGGTCAAAAGCAAAATCCAAGGTGGCGGCTGCCATAATGTTTGAAATGTTCATCATGGGAGTAACGTTTTCATGGTTTCCGAGGATGCTAAAGCCGATAGTGAAGTTAAAATCCAAATCTAAGATGGCGGCTGTGATAATTTTCAAAATGTTCATCATGGGAGTCGTTTTCAAGGTTTTCGAGGATGGTAAGGCCGATAGTGAGGTCAAAATTAAAATCCAAGATGGCGGCTGCGATAATTTTCAAAATGTTCATCATGGGAGTCGGTTTCATGGTTTTCAAGGATGCTAAAACCGATAGTGAGGTCAAAATCAAAATCCAAGATGGCGGCTGCGATAATTTTCGAAATTATCATCATGGGAGTCGTTTTCATGGTTTCCGAGGATGCTAAATCCGATAGTGAGGTTAAAATCCAAATCCAAGATGGCGGCTGCGATATTTTTCGAAATGTTCATCATGGGAGTCGTTTGCATGGTTTTCGAGGGTGCTAAAACCGATGGCGAGGTCAAAATATCGCAAGCCGCCATCTTGGATTTGGATTTTAACCTCACTATCGGCTTTAGTATCCTTGAAAGCCATGAAAACGACTCCCATGATGAACAATTCGAAAATTATCGCAGCCGCCATCTTGGATTTGGATTTTAACCTCACTATCGGCTTTAGCATCCTCGAAAACCATGAAAACGACTCCGATGATGAACATTTCGAAAATAAGCGAAGCCGCCATCTTGGATTTTGATTTTGACCTCGCCATCGGTTTTAGCACCCTCGAAAACCATGCAAACGACTCCCATGATGAACATTTCGAAAAATATCGCAGCCGCCATCTTGGATTTGGATTTTAACCTCACTATCGGATTTAGCATCCTCGGAAACCATGAAAACGACTCCCATGATGATAATTTTGAAAATTATCGCAGCCGCCATCTTGGATTTTGATTTTGACCTCACTATCGGTTTTAGCATCCTTGAAAACCATGAAACCGACTCCCATGATGAACATTTTGAAAATTATCGCAGCCGCCATCTTGGATTTTAATTTTGACCTCACTATCGGCCTTACCATCCTCGAAAACCTTGAAAACGACTCCCATGATGAACATTTTGAAAATTATCACAGCCGCCATCTTAGATTTGGATTTTAACTTCACTATCGGCTTTAGCATCCTCGGAAACCATGAAAACGTTACTCCCATGATGAACATTTCAAACATTATGGCAGCCGCCACCTTGGATTTTGCTTTTGACCTCACTATCGGCTTTAGCATCTTCGAAAACGATGAAAACGACTCCCATGATGAATAATTCGAAAATTATCGCAGCCGCCATCTTGAATTTTGATTTGACCTCACTATCGGCTTTAGCATCCTCGAAAACCATGAAAACGACTCCCATGATGAACAATTCGAAAATTATCGCGGCCGCCATCTTGGATTTTGATTTGGACCTCACTATCGGCTTTACCATCCTCGAAAAGCATGAAAACGACTCCCATGATGAACATTTTGAAAATTATCACAGCCGCTATCTTGGATTTGGATTTTAACCTCACTATCGGCTTATGCATCCTCGGAAACCATGAAAACGACTCCCATGATGATTATTTCGAAAATTATAGCAGCCGCCATATTGGATTCTCATTTTAACCCCGCCATCGGTTTTAGCACCCTCGAAAACCATGAAAACGACCCCCATGATGAACATTTCGAAAAATATCGCAGCCGCCATCTTGGATTTGGATTTTAACCTCACTATCGGCTTTAGCATCCTCGGAAACCATGAAAACGACTGCCATGATGATTTTTTCGAAAATTATCACAGCCGCCATCTTGGATTTGGATTTTAACCTCACTATCGGCTTTAGCATCCTCGGAAACCATGAAAACGACTCCCATGATGAACGATTCGAAAATTATCGCGGCCGCCATCTTGGATTTGGATTTCGACCTCACTATCGGCTTTACCATCCTCGAAAACCATGAAAACGACTCCCATGATGAACATTTTGAAAATTATCACAGCCGCCATCTTGGATTTGGATTTTAACCTCACTATCGGCTTAAGCATCCTCGACAACCATGAAAACGACTCCCATGATGATTGTTTCGAAAATTATAGCAGCCGCCATATTGGATTCTCATTTTGACCTCGCCATCGGTTTTAGCACCCTCGAAAACCATGAAAACGACTCCCATGATGAACATTTCGAAAATTATCGCAGTCGCCATCTTGGATTCTCATTTTGACCTCGCCATCGGTTTTAGCACCCTCGAAAACCATGAAAACGACATCCATGATGAAAACTTTGAATTTTTTGCAGTCGCCATCTTGAATTTTGAGTTTGACCTTACTATCGGCTTTAGCATCCTGGAAAACCCTGAAAACGACTCCCATGATGAACATTTCGAAAATTATCGAAGCCGCCATCTTGGATTTTGATTTTGACCTCACTATCGGCTTTAGCACCCTCGAAAACCATGAAAACGACATCCATGATGAAAACTTTGAAATTTTTTGCAGTCGCCATCTTGGATTTTGATTTTGACCCCACTATCGGCTTTAGCATCCTCAAAAACCATGAACACGACTCCCATGAAAAACAATTGGAAAATAATCGCAGCCGCCATCTTGGATTTGGATTTTAACCTCACTATCGGCTTTAGCATCCTCGAAAACCATGAAAACGATTCCCATGATGAACATTTCGAAAATTATCGCAGCCGTCATCTTGGATTTTAATTTTGACCTCACTATCGGCTTTAGCATCCTTGAGAACCATGAAAACGACTCCCATGATGAACAATTCGAAAATTATCGGAGCCGCCATCTTGGAATTTGATTTTGACCTCACTATCGGCTTTAGAATCCTCGAAAACCTTGAAAACGACTCCCATGATGAACATTTTGAAAATTATCGCAGCCGCCGACTTGGATTTTGATTTTGACCTCACTATCGGCTTTAGCATCCTCGAAAACCATGAAAACGACTCCCATGATGAACATGCTATAATTTTCGAATTGTTCATCATTTTCATCATGGGAGTCGTTTTCATGGTTTTCGAGGGTGCTAAAACCGATAGTAAGGTAAAAATCAAAATCCAAGATGGCGGCTTCGATAATTTTCGAAATGTTTATCAATTTTATCATGGGACGTAACGAAGGTTGAGTGGATGAAGCGTAACTCAGGGGTGACGACAAGCAAACTTACAAGTAACTCTCATGAGTAGGGCAAAAGTCCTCCTCCTCATATTTTTGGCTCCCCCCCCCCTCCCAATCGTATCTCAGACACTAAGAGACCCGTGTTCTTTTTTTTACGGATTCGTATAGAGGAGGCTCGGAAAAGTAAAAACCATTTTTCAAAGTTGCCCCTTAAGCCGCCCTTCTGAGTTTTTAATAAGGTTTGAGATTGGATTAGGGGGTTCTTAAGGGATTTCAAAATTTTTAAGTGCTTTATCGGATTTTAAAATTCTTATAAGGAATGCTCAATTTATTTTGTTTTTTTTTTAATTTTGTTTCTTTTTTTTTATTGAATTAGTTATAGGGGTTTTCAGAATATTAAAAATATTTTACATAATTTAATAATTTACAAAATCTTTTAAGGACTATGGATTTTCCAATTCATTTAAAGATTTATATGGATTCTCAAAATTTTATTAAGGTAAGGAATACTTCTCCAAAACACGACCCCGCGAGCTGCTTGCAGCTCGCGCAACGCGCAAATACTAGTTATTATTATACTATATAAAGCTCGATTACCACTGACTGACTCACTGACTGACAGAATTGTTCTCCTAGATGGTGAAGGGGAAGGTAGGTATATTTTGACAGATTCGTAAACAAGTGACTCTCGTGAGTATGGGAAAAATCCCAAACCTCCCCTTTTCGCCCCCCCTCTCCCCCCTCCCTATCGTATCTCGGAAAATAAGAGACCCGTGTTATTTTTTTTACGGATTCGTATAGAAGAGGCTCGGAAAAGTAAAAATCATTTTCCAAAGTCCCCCCCCCCTTTCCCCCTTCTCCCCCCCTTAGGCGGATCTCGGAAGTTAACAGACTTGCAACATTTTTTTTTTCAGATTCATATCAAGGGGCCCAGAGTTAGTCAAAATCATTTTTCAAAACTCCCCCCTCTCCCCCTCTTCACCCCTCCCCCCAACGTATCTCGGAAACTAAGAGACCAGTGTTTTGTTTTTTTACGGGTTCGTATAGAGGAGGCTCGGATAAGTAAAAATCATTTTTCAAAGTTACTCCCCCCCCCCTTGCCCCCTTTCTCCCCCCTTTAGACGGATCTAGGAAGTTAACAGACTTGCAAATTTTTTTTTTTCAGATTCATATCAAGGAACCCAGAGTTGGTCATAATCATTTTCCAAAACTCCCCCCTCTCCCCCTCTTGACCCCTCCCCCCGCCGTATCTCGGAAAAAGTAGGTAGCAGTAAAGCGAAGCGAAGCGTAGCGTAGGGATAAGGTCACGACAGCTTTCCGGTGGTAGGTAGGTCCCGAGTGGAGCGAACCTGCGAGACCGAGTGGAGCGGAGGGGGGAGGTGGCGAGCGAAGCGAGCCGGCGACCTCCATAGCGTAACGAAGGTTGAGTGGGTGAAGCGTAACTCGGGGGTGACGACAAGCAAACTTACAAGTAACTGTCATGAGTATGGGAAAAATCCCAGACCTCCCCTTTTCGCCCCCCCCTCTCCACCCTCCCCATCATATCTCGGAAACTAAGAGACCCGTGTTTTGTTTTTTTACGGATTCGTGTAGAGGAGGCTCGGAAAAGTAAAAACCATTTTTCAAAGTCCCCCCCCCCCCTTGCCCCCTTTAGGTGGATCTCGGAAGTTAACAGACTTGAACATTTTTTTTTTCAGATTCTTATCTAGGGGCCCAGAGTTGGTCAAAATGATTTTTCAAAACTCCCCCCTCTCCCCCTCTTCACCCCTCGCCCCATCGTATCTCGGAAAAACTAGGAAGCGATAAAGCGAAGCGTAGGGATAAAGTAACGATAGCTTTCCGGTGGTAGGTAGGTCCTGAGTGGAGCGAACCTGCGAGACAAATAAGGGGTGACGACAAGCAATCTCACAAGTAACTCTCATGAGTAGGGCAAAAGTACCAAGCCTCCCCTTTTTGGCCTCCCCCCCCTCCCAATCGTATCTCGGAAACTAAGAGACCAGAGTTTTGTTTTTTTCCGGATTCGTTAAAGGAGGCTCTGAAAAGAAAAAACCATGGATTGTTTTTGTGTTTTCATCATGGGTGTCGTTTTCATGGTTTTCGAGGGTGCTAAAACCGATGGCGAGGTCAAAATGAGAATCCAAGATGGCGGCTGTTATAATTTTCGAATTGTTCATCAATTTCATCAAGGGAGTCGTTTTCATGGTTTTCGAGGATGCTAAAGCCGATAGTGAAGTCAAAATCAAAATCCAAGATGGCGGCTGCGATGATTTTCGAATTGTTCATCATGGGAATCGTTTTCATGGTTTTCGAGGATAATAAGGCCGATAGTGAGGTTAAAAACCAAATCCAAGATGGCGGCTGCAATAATTTTCGAAATGTTCATCATGGGAGTCGTTTTTATGGTTTTCGAGGAAGCTAAAACAGATAGTGAGATCAAAATCAAAATCCAAGATGGCGGCTGCGATAATTTTCGAAATGTTCATCATGGAAGTCGTTTTCATGGTATTCGAGGGTGCTAAAGCCGACAGTGAGGTAAAAATCAAAATCCAAGATGGCGGCTGCGATAATTTACGAATTGTTCATCATGGGTGTCGTTTTCATGGTTTTCGAGGATGCTAAAGCCGATAGTGAGGTCAAAATTAAAATCCAAAATGGCGGCTTCGATAATTTTCGAAATGTTCATCATGGGAGTTGTTTTTATGGTTTTCGAGGATAATAAAGCCGATAAAGAGGTCAAACTCAAAACCCAAGATGGTGACTGCAAAAAATTTCAAAGTTTTAATGATGGATGTCGATTTCATAGTTTTCGAGGTTGCTAAAACCGATGGCGCGGTCAAAATGAGAATCTAAGTTGGCGGCTGCTATAATTTTCGAATTGTTCATCAATTTCATCATGGGAGTCGTTTTCATGGTTTTCGAGGGTGCTAAAACCGATAGCGAGGTCAAAATGAGAATCCAAGATGACGGCTGCGATAATTTTCGAAATGTTCATCATGGGAGTCGTTTTCATGGTTTTCGAGGATGCTAAAGCCGATAGTGAGGTCAAAATGAGAATCCAAGATGACGGCTGCAATAATTTTCAAATTGTTTATCATGGGTGTCGTTTTCATGGCTTTCGAGGGTGCTAAAACCGATAGTGAGGTCAAAATCAAATCCAAGATGGCGGCTCCGATAATTTTCGAAATATTCATCATGGGAGTCGTTTTCATGGTTTTCGAGGATGCTAAAGCCGATATTGAAGTTAGAATCCAAATCCAAGGTGGCGGTTGCGATAATTTTCGAATTGTTCATCATGAGAGTCGTTTTCATAGTTTTCGAGAATGCTAAAGCCGATAGTGAGGTTAAAATCCAAATCCAAGATGGCGGCTGCGATAATTTTCGAATTGTTCATCATGGGTGTCGTTTTCATAGTTTTCGAGAATGCTAAAGCCGATTGTGAGGTTAAAATCCAAATCCAAGATGGCGGCTGCTATAATTTTCGAAATGTTCATCATGGGAGTCGTTTTCATGGTTTTCGAAGATGCTAAAGCCGATAGTGAGGTCAAAATCAAAATCCAAGTTGGCGACTGCAAAAAATGCAGTGTTCGAGGGGCAGTAAGCGCGTGAATGAATGAATGAATGAATAAGCTTTATTAATTCCATACAAATATCAATTCACTATTAATAATTAAATATAAATAACAATAATCGTTAACACAAAGCAATACACAATAATCATTAACAATAATAATAATCATTAACAATAATAATAACATTAATCTCTAATAAAATTGTCAAACAAAATAATTACAGACGTTGAATAAATAATAAAAGTGAAAAAAATATTCCTTTAAAAAACCAATAAACATTGAAATTAATAAAAAAGAACGAACATTAATAATAAACAATAATCATTTGCAATTAATAAATAATAATTAAATAATATCAATCATAAATTGTATTAACGATGTCACATTTGTATGGACCCCCTTCGGGTAAAAGCCTCCTCCAAAGATTTCCACTTCTTTCTATCTTTAGCCATGTTCAACCACTCTTTTCCTGCTGCCGCTACAATCTCATCTGCCCATCTAGCACTCGGTCTGCCTCTCGCTCTGGTGCCTTTAGGTCCCGTCCATTCAATAGTTTTTCGAGTCCACCTGTCATCAGTGTATCTGGCCACGTGACCTGCCCAATTCCACTTACGTTGTAGAGAAAAACTAAGGGCGTCCGCTATGCTGGTTTTCTTGCGGATGACTGTATTTCTCACCCTGTCTTTTAATTTTAAACCCAGGTAGCTTCTCTCCATTCTTCTTTGAGTGGTTTGAATTTTATTCCGTGTTTTGAGGTCGAACGTCCATGTTTGGCAGCCATAGGTGAGGCATGGTAAAACTTCAGAGTCCATAACTATCTTTTTGAGTGGCAATGAGAGCTGTGATTTGAATATTTCTTTATGAGCCCAGTATTTCTTCCATGTGATGGCAACTCTGCGGTCTACTTCTTCCATGTTCCTTTCTTTGATGAAAGAAATCTGTTTGCCTAGGTATATATATTTTTCTACGAACTCCAGAGGGATGTTATTTATCAAGATAGGCGTCGTGAGGTGGTTAGTCATAACTTTCGTTTTATCTAGGTTCATATCTAATCCGACTGCACTGCTAACCTGCTGGAGGTCGTTTAACATACTGTTTAGTTGATCTGAAGATTCTGAAAATAGAATAATATCGTCGGCAAACCTGAGATGGCTTAGAAAACGTCCGTTAAT
Source organism: Agrotis clavis (assembly GCA_954870645.1). Taxonomy (NCBI): domain Eukaryota; kingdom Metazoa; phylum Arthropoda; class Insecta; order Lepidoptera; family Noctuidae; genus Agrotis; species Agrotis clavis. The sequence continues at coordinate 14,964,718 of OX940922.1, forward strand.
AGTAAGCGCGTACCGAACACAATAATATTTTAAATATCATATTTTTATCCTATCTGAAACGTTTGTTTTGTTTGGTTTGGAATTGAAAAATTCTTTTTGTGATGGATAGTTTTTGTGTTTTCATCATGGGTGTCGTTTTCATGGTTTTCGAGGGTGCTAAAACCGATGGCGAGGTCAAAATGAGAATCCAATATGGCGGCTGCTATAATGTTCATCAATTTTATCATGGGACGTAACGAAGGTTGAGTGGATGAAGCGTAACTCAGGGGTGACGACAAGGAAACTTTTAAGTCACTCTCATGAGTAGGGCAAAAGTACTAAACCTCTCCTTTTTGCCCCCCCCTCCCCTACCAATCGTATCTCAGACACTAAGAGACCCGTGTTCTTTTTTTTTACGGATTCGTATAGAGGAGGCTCGGAAAAGTAAAAACCATTTTTCAAAGTTGCCCCTTATGCCTCCCTTCTGAGTTTTTAATAAGGTTTTAGATTGGAGTAGGGGGTTCTTAAACGGCTTTATTACAAAACGTGGTTTAACTTAGACCAAGCTTTAAATCAAATATGAATTTTTGAATTTCGAACTTTATTTCTACTGTCGTAAAGTTATTAATACAAAAACCGAGTTTAGATCCCGGTCTAAGTTGTCAATGTGCATTTTAGAATTTTATAGCAGTTGGAATAAAGTTCGAAATTCTAAAATTCATTTATGATTAAAGCTTGGTCTAAGTTATACCACGTTTTGTAATAAAGCCGAAAGGGTTTCAAAATCTTTTAAGTGCTCTAACGGATTTTAAAATTCTTTTAACAATCCTAAGGAATTCTCAATTTATTTGGTTTTTTTTTTTTAATTTTGTTTCTTTTTTTATTAAATTAGATACAAGGGTTTTCAGAATATTAAAAATATTTTATATAATTTACAAAATCTTTTAAGGACTATGGATGTTCCAATTCATTTAAAGATTCATATGGATTCTCAAAGTTTTATTAAGGCAAGGAATACTTCTCCAAAACACGACCCCGCGAGCTGCTTGCAGCTCGCGCAACGCGCAAATACTAGTTATCTATACATATAATAAATTTGTAGAAAAGTGGTGTCTGTACAATGAAAATATACAAAAAAAAAGTAGCAGGGGTTGTTATTTTATCGATGCCGAACCCGAAACTGTAATTAATTTTTTTTTTGTCTGTTTGTCTGTTTGTCGGTTTGTCTGTTTGTCTGTTTGTCTGTGTGTTTGTGCACGCTAATCTTTGGAACTACTGGACGGATTTGAATGATTTTTTTTTTGATGTATAGGTATTAAGTTCGATTAACATATAGGCTATAATTTATCTTGGAAACTTGAACACCTGATGCAGAACTGCAACAGACCTGCTAAACTATAAGAGATACAAAAATGATGCCATAGCAAAAATTGTTCCACGTGATGAGCATTTTCTGCTGAGAGAATAAAATTGAAGATCCTGGACACCTGATGTGGAACTTCAAGAGCCCAGCTACACTATAACATATACAGGAATGACGTCTTAGCAAGAGTTGTTCAGCCTGATGAGCACCTTCTGTTGATGTATAAAAATTGAAGATCTGGAACACCTGATGTGGAACTTCAAGAGCCCAGCTACACTATAACATATAAGTGAATGACGTCTTAGCAAGAGTTATTCAGCCTAATGAGTACTCTCTGACAACGTATAAAAATTGAAGATCTGGAACACCTGATGTGGAACTTCAAGAGCCCAGCTACACTATAACATATACAGGAATGACGTCTTAGCAAGAGTTGTTCAGCCTGATGAGCACCTTCTGTTGATGTATAAAAATTGAAGATCTGGAACACCTGATGTGGAACTTCAAGAGCCCAGCTACACTATAACATATAAGTGAATGACGTCTTAGCAAGAGTTATTCAGCCTAATGAGTACTCTCTGACAACGTATAAAAATTGAAGATCTGGAACACCTGATGTGAAACTTCAAGAGCCCAGCTACGCTATAACATATACAGTAAAGACGTCTTAGCAAGAGTTGTTCAGCCTGATGAGCACTCTCTATTGACGTATAAAAATTGAAGATCTGAAACACCTGATGTGGAACTCCAAGAGCCCAGCTACACTATACTTAATATACATACATAGGAATGACGTCTTAGCAAGAGTTGTTTAGTCTGATGGTCATTTCCTGTTGACTTACAAAAATGAAAGATCTGGAACGTCTGGAATCGTCTCGCGCACCCCGTTGTTTTCCCGTCCCCAGGCTCTTAGAATTCGACGTTTCAGATCTTCGATTTTGACGACCCCGTCGTCGCTGGCATAAGCAACAGGATCCGCGTACGAAGTCGCGGGCAGAAGCTAGTACTATATAAAGCTCGATTACCACTCACTCACTGACTGACAGAATTGTTCTCCCAGATGGTGAAGGGGGAGGTGGGTATATTTTGACAGATTCGTAAACAAGTGACTCTCGTGAGTATGGGAAAAATCCCAAACCTCCCCTTTTCGCCCCCCCTTCCCCCCCTCCCCTTCGTATCTCGGAAACTAAGAGACCCGTGTTTTGTTTTTTTACGGATTCGTATAGAGCAGGCTCGGAAAAGTTAAAATCATTTTTCAAAGTTCCCCCCCTTGCCCCCCCTTCTCCCCCCCCTTAGGCGGATCTCTGAAGTTGACAGACTTGCAACATTTTTTTTTTCAGATTCATATCAAGGGGCCAAGAGTTGGTCCAAACCGATTTTCAAAACTCCCCCCTCTCCCCCTCTTCACCCCTCCCCCCATCGTATCTCGGAAAGTAAGAGACCCGTGTTTTGTTTTTTTACGGATTCGTATAGAGGAGGTCCGGAAAAGTAAAAGCCATTATTCAAAGTCCCCCCCCCCCTTGGCCCCCTTCTCCCCCCTTCAGGCGGATCTCGGAAGTTAACAGACTTGCAACATTTTTTTTTCAGATTCATATCAAGGTGCCCAGATTAAGTCAAAATCATTTTTCAGAACTGGACCCTCTCCCCCCTTTACCCCTCCTCCCATCATATCTCGGAAAAACTAGGTAGCGGTAAAGCGAAGCGTAGCGTAGCGTAGGGATGTGGTCACGATAGCTTTCCGGTGGTAGGTAGGTCCTGAGTGGAGCGAACCTGCGAGACCGAGTGGAGCGAAGGGGGGAGGTGGCGAGCGAAGCGAGCCGGCGACCGCCGTAGCGTAACGAAGGTTGAGTGGGTGAAGCGTAACTCGGGGGTGACGACAAGCAAACTTACAAGTAGCTCTCATGAGTATGGGAAAAATCCCAAACCTCCTCTTTTCGCCCCCCCTCTCTCCCCTCCCCATCGTATCTTGGAAACTAAGAGACCCGTGTTTTGTTTTTTTACGGATTCGTATAGAGGTGGCTCGGAAAACTAAAAACCATTTTTCAAAGTTCCCTCCCCCCTTGCTCCCCTTCTCCCCCTTTAGGCGGATCTCGGAAGTTAACAAACTTGCAACCTTTTTTTTTCAGATTCATATCAAGGAACGCAGATTTGGTCAAAACCATTTTTCAAAACTCCCCCCTCTCCCCCTCTTCACCCCTGCCCCCATCGTATCTCGGAAAAACTATGTAGCGGTAAAGCGAAGCGTAGGGATGAGGTCACGATAGCTTTCCGGTGGTAGGTAGGTCCTGAGTGGAGCGAACCTGCGAGACCGAATGGAGCTAAGGGGGGAGGTGGCGAGCGAAGCGAGCCGGCGACCTCCGTAGCGTAACGAAGGTTGAGTGGGTGAAGCGTAACTCGGCGGTGAAGACAAGCAAACTTACAAGTAACTCTCATGAGAAGGACAAAAGTACCAAGCCTCCCCTTTTTGACCTCCCCCCCCCCTCCCAATCGTATCTCAGAAACTAAGATACCCGTGTTCTGGTTCTTTACGGATTCGTATAGAGGTGGCACGGAAAAGAAAAACCATTACCACTCGATTACCACTCACTGACTGACAGAATTGTTTTCCCAGATGGTGAAGGGGGAGGTGGGTATATTTTGACAGATTCGTAAACAAGTAACTCGGGTGAGTATGGGAAAAATCCCAAACCTCCCCTTTTCACCCCCCCTCTCCCCCCTCCCCATCGTATCTCGGAAACTAAGAGACCTGTGTTTTGTTTTTTTACGGATTCGTATAGAGGAGACTCGGAAAAGTAAAAACGATTTTTCAAAGTCCCCCCCCTCCTTGCCCCCTTCTCCCCCCTTTAGGTGGATCTCGGAAGTTGACAGACTTGCAACATTTTTTTATTCAGATTCTTATCAAGGGGCCCAGAGTTGGTCAAAATCATTTTTCAAAAACTCCCCCCTCTCCCCCCCTTCACCCCTCCCCCCAACGTATCTCGGAAACTAAGAGACCGGTATTTTGTTTTTTTACGGGTTCGTATAGAGGAGCCTCGGAAAAGTAAAAACCATTTTTCTAAGTTCCCCCCCGTTGCCCCCCTTTTCCCCCCTTTAGGCTGATCTCGGAAGTTGACAGACTTGCAACATTTTTTTATTCAGATTCTTATCAAGGGGCCCAGAGTTGGTCAAACTCATTTTTCAAGACTCCCCCCTCACCCCCTCTTCACCCCTCCCGCCATCGTACCTCGGAAAAACTAGGTAGCGGTAAAGCGAAGCGTAGCGTAGCGTAGGGATAAGGTCACGATAGCTTTCCGGTGGTAGGTAGGTCCTGAGACGCCCGCGACCCCCGTCGCGTAACGAAGGTTGAGTGGGTGAAGCGTAACTCGGGGGTGATGAAAAGCAAACTTACAAGTAACTCTTATGAGTAGGGCAAAAGTACCAAGCCTCCCCTTTTTGGCCTCTCCCCCCCCCCCCCCCGCAATCGTATCTCAGAAACTAAGAGAACCGTGTTCTGTTTATTTACGGTTTCGAATAGAGGAGGCTCGGTAAAGTAAAAACCATTTTACAAAGTTCCCCCCCCCTTGTCCCCCTTCTCCCTCATTTGGGCGGATCTCGGAAGTTAACAGACTTGCAACATTTTTTTTTTCGGATTCATATCAAGGGGCCCAGAGTTAGTTAAAATCATTTTTCAAAACTCCCCCCTCTCCCCCTCTTCACCCCTCCACCCATCGTATCTCGGAAAAATTATGTAGCGGTAAAGCGAAGCGTTAGGGATGAGGACACGATAGCTTTCCGGTGGTAAGTAGGTCCTGAGTGGAGCGAACCTGCGAGACCGAGTGGAGCGAAGGGGGGAGGTGGCGAGCGAAGCGAGCCGGCGACCTCCATAGCGTAACGAAGGTTGAGTGGGTGAAGCGTAACTCAGGGGTGACGACAAGCAAACTTACAAGTAACTCTCATGTGTAGGGCAACAGTACCAAGCCTCCCCATTTTGGCCTCCTCCCCCCCTCCCAATCGTATCTCGGAAACTAAGAAACCCGTGTTTTGTTTTTTTACGGATTCGTATAGAGGTGGCTCGGAAAACTAAAAACCATTTTTCAAATTCCCTCCCCCCTTGCTCCCCTTCTCCCCCATTTGGGCGGATCTTGGAAGTTAACAGACTTGCAACATTTTTTTTCAGATTCATATCAAGGGGCCCAGAGTTAGTCAAAATCATTTTTCAAAACTCCCCCCTCTCCCCCTCTTCACCCCTCCCCCCATCGTATCTCGAAAAAACTAGGTGGCGGCAACGAAGGTTGAGTGGGTGAAGCGTAACTCGGGGGTGACGACAAGCAAACTTACAAGTAACTCTCATGAGTAGGGCAAAAGTACCAAGCCTCCCCTTTTATGCCTCTCCCCCCCCCGCAATCGTATCTCAGAAACTAGACCCGTGTTTTGTTTTTTTACGGATTCGTATAGAGGTGGCTCGGAAAACTAAAAACCATTTTTCAAAGTTCCTCCCCTTGCCCCCTTCTCCCCCCCTTTAGGTGGATCTCAGAAGAGACTTGGAACATATTTTTGATTCATATCAAAGGGGCTCAGAGTATGTCAAAATCATTTTTCAAAACTCCCCCCACTCCCCCTCTTCACCCCTCCACCCATCGTATCTCGGAAAAATTATGTAGCGGTAAAGCGAAGCGTAGGGATGAGGACACGATAGCTTTCCGGTGGTAGGTAGGTCCTGAGCGAAGCGAGCCGGCGGCGACCTCCGTAGCGTAACGAAGGTTGAGTGGGTGAAGCGTAACTCAGGGGTGACGACAAGCAAACTTACAAGTAACTCTCATGAGAAGGGCAAAAGTACCAAGCCTCCCCGGGGTTTGTGGCTTCCCCCCCCTCCCAACCGTATCTCAGAAACTAAGAGACCCGTGTTCAGTTTTCAAGATGGCGGCTGCGATAATTTTTGAATTGTTCATCATGGGTGTCGTTTTCATGGTTTTCGAGGGTGCTAAAACCAATGGCGATGTCAAAATCAAAATCCAAGATGGCGGCTGCTATAATTTTCGAAATGTTCATCAATTTCATCATGGGAGTCGTTTTCATGGTTTTCGAGGATACTAAAGCCGATAGTGAGGTCAAAATCAAAATCCAAAATGGCGACTGCAAAAAATTTAAAATTTTCATCATGGTTGTCGGTTTCATGGTTTTCGAGGGTGCTAAAGCCGATAGTGAGGTCAAAATCAAAATCCAAGATTGCGGCTGCAATAATTTTTTAAATGTTCATCATGGGCGTCATTTTTATGGTTTTCAAGAATGCTAAAGCCGATAGTGAGGTCAAAATCCAAATCCAAGATGGCGGCTGCGATAGTTTTCGAATTGTTCATCATGGGAGTCGTTTTCATGGTTTTCGATGATGCTAAGGCCGATAGTGGGGTCAAAACCAAAATCCAAGATGGCGGCTGCGATAATTTTCAAAATGTTCATCATGGGAGTCGTTTTCGTGGTTTTCGAGGATACTAAAGCCGATAATGAGGTTAAAAACCAAATCCAAGATGGCGGCTGCGATAGTTTTCGAATTGTTCATCATGGGAGTCGTTTTCATGGTTTTCGATGATGCTAAGGCCGATAGTGGGGTCAAAACCAAAATCCAAGATGGCGGCTGCGATAATTTTCAAAATGTTCATCATGGGAGTCGTTTTCGTGGTTTTCGAGGATACTAAAGCCGATAATGAGGTTAAAATCCAAATCCAAGATGGCGGCCGCGATAATTTTCGAATTGTTCATCATGGGAGTCGTTTTCATGGTTTTTGAGGATGCTAAAGCCGATAGTGAAGTTAAAATCCAAATCCAAGATAGCGGCTGTGATAATTTTCGATTTTTTCATCATGGGAGTCGTTTTTATGGTTTTCGAGGATGCTAAAGCCGATAGTGTGGTCAAAATCAAATTCCAAGATGGCGACTGCAAAAAATTCAAAGTTTTCATCATGGGAGTCGTTTTCATGGTTTTCGGGGATGTTAAAGCCGATAGTGAGGTCAAAATCAAAATCCAAGATGGCGGCTGCGATAATTTTCGAAATGTTCATCATGGGAGTCGTTTTCGTGGTTTTCGAGGATACTAAAGCCGATAATGAGGTTAAAATCCAAATCCAAGATGGCGGCAGCGATAATTTTGGAATTGTTCATCATGAGAGTCGCTTTCATGGTTTTCGAGGATGCTTAAGCCAATAGTGAGGTCAAAATCAAAATCAAAGATGGCGGCTGCGATAATTTTCGAATTGTTCATCATGGGAGTCGTTTTCATGGTTTTCGAGGATGCTAAAGCCGATAGTGAGGTCAAAATCAAATTCCAAGATGGCGACTGCAAAAAATTCAAAGTCTCATCATGGGAGTCGTTTTCATGGTTTTCGGGGATGCTAAAGCCGATAGTGAGGTCAAAATCAAAATCCAAGATGGCGGCTGCGATAATTTTCGAAATGTTCATCATGGGAGTCGTTTTCGTGGTTTTCGAGGATACTAAAGCCGATAATGAGGTTAAAATCCAAATCCAAGATGGCGGCAGCGATAATTTTGGAATTGTTCATCATGAGAGTCGTTTTCATGGTTTTCGAGGATGCTTAAGCCAATAGTGAGGTCAAAATCAAAATCAAAGATGGCGGCTGCGATAATTTTCGAATCGTTCATCATGAGAGTCGTTTTCATGGTTTTCGAGGATGCTTAAGCCAATAGTGAGGTCAAAATCAAAATCAAAGATGGCGGCTGCGATAATTTTCGAATTGTTCATCATGGGAGTCGTTTTCATGGTTTTCGAGGATGCTAAAGCCGATAGTGAGGTCAAAATCAAATTCCAAGATGGCGACTGCAAAAAATTCAAAGTTTTCATCATGGGAGTCGTTTTCATGGTTTTCGGGGATGCTAAAGCCGATAGTGAGGTCAAAATCAAAATCCAAGATGGCGGCTGCGATAATTTTCGAAATGTTCATCATGGGAGTCGTTTTCGTGGTTTTCGAGGGTACTAAAGCCGATAATGAGGTTAAAATCCAAATCCAAGATGGCGGCAGCGATAATTTTGGAATTGTTCATCATGAGAGTCGTTTTCATGGTTTTCGAGGATGCTTAAGCCAATAGTGAGGTCAAAATCAAAATCAAAGATGGCGGCTGCGATAATTTTCGAATTGTTCATCATGGGAGTCGTTTTCATGGTTTTCGAGGATGCTAAAGCCGATAGTGAGGTCAAAATCAAATTCCAAGATGGCGACTGCAAAAAATTCAAAGTTTTCATCATGGGAGTCGTTTTCATGGTTTTCGGGGATGCTAAAGCCGATAGTGAGGTCAAAATCAAAATCCAAGATGGCGGCTGCGACAATTTTTTAAATGTTCATCATGGGCGTCATTTTTATGGTTTTCGATGATGCTGAGGCCGATAGTGGGGTCAAAACCAAAATCCAAGATGGCGGCTGCGATAATTTTTTAAATGTTCATCATGGGCGTCATTTTTATGGTTTTCGAGAATGCTAAAGCCGATAGTGAGGTCAAAATCCAAATCCAAGATGGCGGCTGCGATAGTTTTCGAATTGTTCATCATGGGAGTCGTTTTCGTGGTTTTCGAGGATACTAAAGCCGATAGTGAGGTCAAAATCAAATTCCAAGATGGCGACTGCAAAAAATTCAAAGTTTTCATCATGGGAGTCGTTTTCATGGTTTTCGGGGATGCTAAAGCCGATAGTGAGGTCAAAGTCAAAATCCAAGATGGCGGCTGCGATAATTTTCGAAATGTTCATCATGGGAGTCGTTTTCATGGTTTTCGAGGATGCTAAAGCCGATAGTGAGGTCAAAATTACAATCCAAGATGGCGGCTTTGATAATTTTCGAAATGTTCATCAATTGGATCATGGGACTTAACGAAGGTTGAGTGGATGAAGCGTAACTCAGGGGTGACGACAAGCAAACTTACAAGTAACTCTCATGAGTAGGGCAGAAGTACTAAGCCTCTCCTTTTTGGCTCCCCCCCCTCCCAATCGTATCTCAGACACTAAGAGACCCGTGTTCTTTTTTTTTACGGATTCGTATAGAGGAGGCTCGGAAAAGTAAAAACCATTTTTCAAATTTGCCCCTTATGCCTCCCTTCTGAGTTTTTAATAAGGTTTTAGAATGGATTAGGGGGTTTTAAAATCTATTAAGTGCTCTAACGGATTTTAAAATTCTTCTAACTATCCTAAGGAATTCACTATTTGTTTTGTTTTTTTTTTCAATTTTGTTTCTTATTTTATTGAATTAGTTATAAGGGTTTTCAGAATATTAAAAATATGTTATATAATTTACAAAATCTTTTAAGGACTATGGATTTTCCAATTCATTTAATGATTCATATGGATTCTCAAAATTTTATAAAGGTGAGGAATCCTTATCCAAAACACGACCCCGCGAGCTGCGTGCAGCTCGCGCAACGCGCAAATACTAGTTATACTATATAAAGCTCGATTACCACTCACTCACTGACTGATTGACACAATTGTTCTCCCAGATGGTGAAGGGGGAGGTGGGTATATTTTGACAGATTCGTAAACAAGTAACTCTGGTGAGTATGGGAAAAATCCCAAACCTCCCCTTTTCGCCCCCCCTCTCCCCCCTCCCCATCGTATCTCGGAAACTAAGAGACCCGTGTTTTGTGTTTTTTTACGGATTCGTATAGAGGAGGCTCGGAAAAGTAAAAACCATTTTTCAAAGTTCTCCCCCCTTGCCCCCCTTCTCCCCCCTTTAGGCGGATCTCGGAAGTTAACAGACTTGCGACATTTTTTTTTTCAGATTCATATCAAGGGGCCCAGTGTTGGTCAAAATCGTATTTCAAAACTCCCCCCTCTCCCCCTCTTCACCCCTCCCCCATCGTATCTCGGAAACTAAGAGACCCGTGTTTTGTTTTTTTACGGGTTCGTATAGAGGAGGCTCGGGAAAGTAAAAAGCATTTTTCAAAGTTCCTCCCCCCTTGCCCCCCTTCTCCCCCTTTAGGCGGATCTCGGAAGTTAACAAACTTGCAACATTTTTTTTTTCAGATTCATATCAAGGGGCCCAGAGTATGTCACAATCATTTTTCAAAACTCCCCCCTCTCCCCCTCTTCACCCCTCCCCTCATCGTACCTCGGAAAAACTAGGTAGCGGTAAAGCGAAGCGTAGCGTAGCGTAGGGATAAGGTCACGAGAGCTTTCCGGTGGTAGGTAGGTCCCGAGTGGAGCGAACCTGCGAGACCGAGTGCAGCGAAGGGGGGAGGTGGCGAGCGTAGCGAGCCGGCGACCTCCGTAGCGTAACGAAGGTTGAGTGGGTGAAGCGTAACTCGGGGGTGACGACAAGCAAACTTACAAGTAACTCTCATGAGTAGGGCAAAAGTACCAAGCCTCCCCTTTTTGGCCTCCCCCCCCCTCCCAATCGTATCTCGGAAACTAAGAGACCAGTGTTTTGTTTTTTTTTCAGATTCATATCAAGGGGCCCAGAGTACTATGTCAAAATCATTTTTCAAAACTCCCCCCTCAACCCCTCTTCACCCCTCCCCCGATCGTATCTCGGAAAAACTAGGTAGCGGTAAAGCGAAGCGTAGCGTAGCGTAGGGATAAGGTCACGATAGCTTTCCGGTGGTAGGTAGGTCCTGAGTGGAGCGAACCTGCGAGACCGAGTGGAGCGAAGGGGGGAGGTGGCGAGCAAAGCGAGCCGGCGACCTCAGTAGCGTAACGAAGGTTGAGTGGGTGAAGCATAACTCGGGGGTGACGACAAGCAAACCTACAAGTAACTCTCATGAGTATGGGAAAAATCCCAAACCTCCCCTTTTCGCCCCCCCCCCTCTCCACCTTCCCCATCGTATCTCAGAAACTGAGAGATCCGTGTTTTGTTTTTTTACGGATTCGTATTCGTATAGAGGAGGCTCGGAAAAGTAAAAACCATTTTTCAAAGTCCCCCCCACCGTTGCCCCCTTCTCCCCCCTTTAGGTGGATCTCGGAAGTTAACAGACTTGCAACATTTTTTTCAGATTCTTATCTAGGGGCCCAGAGTTGGCCAAAATCATTTTTCAAAACTCCCCCCTCTCCCCCTCTTCACCCCTCCCCCGATCGTATCTCGGAAAAAACTAGGTAGCGGTAAAGCGAAGCGTAGCGTAGCGTAGGGATAAGGTCACGATAGCTTTCCGGTGGTAGGTAGGTCCTGAGTGGAGCGAACCTGCGAGACCGAGTGGAGCGAAGGGGGGAGGTGGCGAGCGAAGCGAGCCGGCGACCTCCGTAGCGTAACGAAGGTTGAGTGGGTGAAGCGTAACTCAGGGGTGACGACAAGCAAACTTACAAGTAACTCTCATGAGTAGGGCCTCCTACCAAGCCTCCCCTTTTTGGCCTCACCCCCCCTCCCAATCGTATCTAAAAAACTAAGAGACCCGTGTTCGGTTTTTTCGGATTCGTATAGAAGAGGCTCGGAAAAAAAGGAAATATTTTTTTTAAAGTTCCCCCTCTTGACCCACTTGGGCCCTTTAGGCGGATCTAAGAAGAGACATGGAACTTTTTCTTTTCAGATTCGTATCGAGGGTCCCAGAGTATGTCAAAATCATTCTTCAAAACTCACCCCACTCCCCCCCTTCACCCCTCCCCCCATTGTATCTCGGAATCCAAGATAGTGAGGTTTAAATCCAAATCTAAGATGGCGGCTGCGATACTTTCAAAATGTTCATCATGGGAGTCGTTTTCATGGTATTCGAGGGTGCTAAAACCTATGGCGAGGTCAAAATGAGAATCCAAGATGGCCGTTGCTATAATTTTCGAATTGTTCATCAATGTCATCATGGGAGTCGTTTTCATGGTTTTCGAGGATGCTAAAGCCGATAGTGACGTCAAAATCAAAATCCAAGATGACGACTGCTATAATTTTCGAATAATTGTTCATCACTTTCATCATGGGAGTCGTTTTCATGGTTTTCGAGGATGCTAAAGCCGATAGTGAGGTCAAAATCAAAATCCAAGATGGCGGCTGCGATATTTTTCGAAATGTTCATCATGGGAGTCGTTTTCATGGTTCTCGAGGATGCTAAATCCGATGGCGAGGTCAAAATGAGAATCCAAGATGGCGGCTGCGATAATTTTCGAATTGTTCATCAATTTCATCATGGGAGTCGTTTTCATGGTTTTCGAGGATGCTAAAGCCGATAGTGAAGTCAAAATGAGAATCCAAGATGGCGGCTGCTATACTTTCAAAATGTTCATCATGGGAGTCGTTTTCATGGTATTCGAGGGTGCTAAAACCTATGGCGAGGTCAAAATGAGAATCCAAGATGGCCGTTGCTATAATTTTCGAATTGTTCATCAATGTCATCATGGGAGTCGTTTTCATGGTTTTCGAGGATGCTAAAGCCGATAGTGACGTCAAAATCAAAATCCAAGATGACGACTGCTATAATTTTCGAATAATTGTTCATCACTTTCATCATGGGAGTCGTTTTCATGGTTTTCGAGGATGCTAAAGCCGATAGTGAGGTCAAAATCAAAATCCAAGATGGCGGCTGCGATATTTTTCGAAATGTTCATCATGGGAGTCGTTTTCATGGTTCTCGAGGATGCTAAATCCGATGGCGAGGTCAAAATGAGAATCCAAGATGGCGGCTGCGATAATTTTCGAATTGTTCATCAATTTCATCATGGGAGTCGTTTTCATGGTTTTCGAGGATGCTAAAGCCGATAGTGAAGTCAAAATGAGAATCCAAGATGGCGGCTGCTATAATTTTCGAATTGTTCATCACTTTCATCATGGGAGTCGTTTTCATGGTTTTCGAGGATGGTAAAGCCGATAGTGAGGTCAAAATCAAAATCCAAGATGGCGGCTGCGATAATTTTCGAATTGATCGTCATGGGAGTCGTTTTCATGGTTTTCGAAGATGCTAAAGCCGATAGTGAGGTCAAAATGAAAATCCAAGATGGCGGCTGCGATAATTTTCGAATTGTTCATCATGGGAGTCGTTTTCATGGTTTTCGAGGATGCTAAAGCCGATAGTGAGGTTTAAATCCAAATCCAAGGTGTCGGCTGCGATAATTTTCAAATTGTTCAGCATGGGAGTAGTTTTCATGGTATCCGAGGGTGCTAAAACTGATGGCGAGGTCAAAATGAGAATCCAAGATGGCGATTGCTATAATTTTCGAATTGTTCATCAATTTCATCATGGGAGTCGTTTTCATGGTTTTCGAGGTTGCTAAAACCGATGGCGAGGTTTAAATCCAAATTCAAGATGTCGGCTGCGATAATTTTCGAATTGTTCATCATGGGAGTCGTTTTCATGGTATCCGAGGGTGCTAAAACCGATGGCGAGGTCAAAATGAGAATCCAAGATGGCGATTGCTATAATTTTCGAATTGTTCATCAATTTCATCATGGGAGTCATTTTCATGGTTTTCGAGGATGCTAAGCCGATAGTGAGGTCAAAATCAAAATCCAAGATGGCGGCTGCGATAATTTTCGAATTGATCGTCATGGGAGTCGTTTTCATGGTTTTCGAAGATGCTAAAGCCGATAGTGAGGTCAAACTGAAAGTCCAAGATGGCTGCTGCGATAATTTTCGAATTGTTCATCATGGGAGTCGTTTTCATGGTTTTCGAGGATGCTAAAGCCGATAGTGAGGTTTAAATCCAAATCCAAGATGTCGGCTGCGATAATTTTCAAATTGTTCATCATGGGAGTAGTTTTCATGGTATCCGAGGATGCTAAAACTGATGGCGAGGTCAAAATGAGAATCCAAGATGGCGATTGCTATAATTTTCGAATTGTTTATCAATTTCATCATGGGAGTCGTTTTCATGGTTTTCGAGGTTGCTAAAACCGATGGCGAGGTCAAAATGAGAATCCAAGATGGCGGATGCGATAATTTTCGAAATGTTCATCATGGGAGTCGTTTTCATGGTATTCGAGGGTGCTAAAACCTATGGCGAGGTCAAAATGAGAATCCAAGATGGCGGTTGCTATAATTTTCGAATTGTTCATCAGTGTCATCATGGGAGTCGTTTTCATGGTTTTCGAGGATGCTAAAGCCGATAGTGAGGTTAAAATCCAAATCCACGAAGGCGGCTGCGATCATTTTCGAATTGTTCATCATGGGAGTCGTTTTCATGGTTTTCGAGGATGCTAAAGCCGATAGTGACGTCAAAATCAAAATCCAAGATGGCGACTGCTATAATTTACTAAATGTTTATCGTGGGAGTCGTTTTTATGGTTTTCGAGGATGCTAAAGCCGATAGTGAGGTCAAAATCAAAATCCAAGATGGCGGCTACGATAATTTTCGAAATTTTCATCATGGGAGTCGTTTTCATGGTTTTCGAGGATGCTACATCCGATAGTGAGGTCAAAATCATAATCAAAGATGGCGACTACAAAAAATTCCAAGTTTTCATCATGTATGTCGTTTTCTTGGTTTTCGAGGGTGCTCAAACCGATGGCGAGGTCAAAATGAGAATCCAAGATGGCGGCTGCGATGATTTTCGAATTGTTCATCATGGGAAACGTTTTGACGGTTTTCGAGGATGCTAAAGCCGATAGTGTGGTCAAAATCATAATCAAAGATGGCGACTACAAAAAATTCCAAGTTTTCATCATGTATGTCGTTTTCTTGGTTTTCGAGGGTGCTCAAACCGATGGCGAGGTCAAAATGAGAATCCAAGATGGCGGCTGCGATGATTTTCGAATTGTTCATCATGGGAAACGTTTTGACGGTTTTCGAGGATGCTAAAGCCGATAGTGTGGTCAAAATCATAATCCAAGATGGCGACTGCAGAAAATTCCAAGTTTTCATCATGGATGTCGTTTTCTTGGTTTTCGAGGGTGCTCAAATCGATGGCGAGGACAAAATAAGAATCCAAGATGGCGGCTGCGATAATTTTTGAAATGTTCATCATGGGAGTCGTTTTCATGGTTTTCGAGGATGCTGCAGCCGATAGTAAGGTCAAAATCAAAATCCAAGATGGCGGCTGCGATAATTTTCGAAATGTTCATCATGGGAGTCGTTTTCATGGTTTTCGAGGATGCTACAAAAGCCGATAGTGAGGTCAAAATCAAAATCCAAGATGGCGGCTACGATAATTTTCGAAATTTTCATCATGGGAGTCGTTTTCATGGTTTTCGAGGATGCTACATCCGATAGTGAGGTCAAAATCATAATCCAAGATGGGGCCTACAAAAAATTCCAAGTTTTCATCATGTATGTCGTTTTCTTGGTTTTCGAGGGTGCTCAAACCGATGGCGAGGTCAAAATGAGAATCCAAGATGGCGGCTGCGATGATTTTCGAATTGTTCATCATGGGAAACGTTTTGACGGTTTTCGAGGATGCTAAAGCCGATAGTGTGGTCAAAATCATAATCCAAGATGGCGACTGCAGAAAATTCCAAGTTTTCATCATGGATGTCGTTTTCTTGGTTTTCGAGGGTGCTCAAATCGATGGCGAGGACAAAATAAGAATCCAAGATGGCGGCTGCGATAATTTTTGAAATGTTCATCATGGGAGTCGTTTTCATGGTTTTCGAGGATGCTGCAGCCGATAGTAAGGTCAAAATCAAAATCCAAGATGGCGGCTGCGATAATTTTCGAAATGTTCATCATGGGAGTCGTTTTCATGGTTTTCGAGGATGCTACAAAAGCCGATAGTGAGGTCAAAATCAAAATCCAAGATGGCGGCTACGATAATTTTCGAAATTTTCATCATGGGAGTCGTTTTCATGGTTTTCGAGGATGCTACATCCGATAGTGAGGTCAAAATCATAATCCAAGATGGGGCCTACAAAAAATTCCAAGTTTTCATCATGTATGTCGTTTTCTTGGTTTTCGAGGGTGCTCAAACCGATGGCGAGGTCAAAATGAGAATCCAAGATGGCGGCTGCGATGATTTTCGAATTGTTCATCATGGGAAACGTTTTGACGGTTTTCGAGGATGCTAAAGCCGATAGTGTGGTCAAAATCATAATCCAAGATGGCGACTGCAGAAAATTCCAAGTTTTCATCATGGATGTCCGAGTGTCGAAGGACAATAATATTAAGATACAATGTATTCTCATGTAAGTGAAATGTAAATTTCTTTATGAGAATTAAATGTCTTTAACCAGATGTCGTTTTCTTGGTTTTCGAGGGTGCTCAAATCGATGGCGAGGACAAAATAAGAATCCAAGATGGCGGCTGCGATAATTTTTGAAATGTTCATCATGGGAGTCGTTTTCATGGTTTTCGAGGATGCTGCAGCCGATAGTAAGGTCAAAATCAAAATCCAAGATGGCGGCTGCGATAATTTTCGAAATGTTCATCATGGGAGTCGTTTTCATGGTTTTCGAGGATGCTACAGCCGATAGTGAGGTCAAAATCAAAATCCAAGATGGCGGCTAAGATAATTTTCGAAATTTTCATCATTGGTGTCGTTTTCATGGTTTTCGAGGGTGCTAAAACCGATGGCGAGGTCAAAATGAGAATCCAAGATGGCGGCTGCTATAATTTTCGAATTGTTCATCATTTTCATCATGGGTGTCGTTTTCATGGTTTTCGATGATGCTAAAGCCGATAGTGAGGTCAAAATCAAAATCCAAGATGGCGGCTTCGATAATTTTCGAATTGTTCATCAATTTCATCATGGGACGTAGCGAAGGTTGAGTGGACGAAGCGTAACTCAGGGGTGACGACAAGCAAACTTACAAGTAACCCTCATGAGTAGGGCAAAAGTACTAAGCCTCTCCTTTTTGGCTCCCCCCCCCCCTCCCAATCGTATCTCAGACACTAAGAGACCCGTGTTCTTATTTTTTACGGATTCGTATAGAGGAGGCTCGGAAAAGTAAAAACCATTTTTCAAAATTGCCCCCCTTGCCCCCCTTCTCCCCCCTTTCGGCGGATCTCGGAAGTTAACAGACTTGCAACATTTTTTTTTCAGATTCATATCAAGTGGTCCACAGTGTGTCAAAATAATTTTTCAAAACTCCCCCCTCTTCCCCTCTTCACCCTTCCCCACATCGTATCTTGGAAAAACTAGGTGGCGGTAAAGCGAAGCGTAGCGTAGCGTAGGGATAAGGTCACGATAGCTTTCCAGTGGTAGGTAGGTCCCGAGTGGAGCGAACCTGCGAGACCGAGTGCAGCGAAGGGGGGAGGTGGCGAGCGAAGCGAGGCACCCTTCTGCGTTTTTTATAAGGTTTTAGATTGGATTAGGGGGTTCTTAAGGGGTTTCAAAATCTTGCAAGTGCTCTAACGGATTTTAAAATTCTTTTAACTATCCAAAGGAATTCCCAGTTCATTTTGTTTTTTTTTTTTTTTATTTTGTTTCTTTTTTTTATTAAATTAGTTAGAAGGGTTTTCAGAATATTAATAATATTTTACATAATTTACAAAATCTTTTAAGGACTATGGATTTTCCAATTCATTTAAAGATTCTTATGGATTCTCAAAATTTTATTAAGGTTAGGAATACTTCTCCAAAACACGACCCCGCGAGCTGCTTGCAGCTCGCGCAACGCGCAAATACTAGTTATATTATATAATGCTAATGTTATTTATAACTTTATTTTCGAATTGTCTTGTTTATATTTTCTATGGACACTAATAACTTGCCACATCGTTCTCACATAATGTACCATCTGATGATGAATGATGTAACAAAAGATCTGGTTAGGCTATTCGCATACGGGCAAAGAGACCCCTTAGGCACACAGTGCCTAAGGGGTCTGGAGTTCCCTCTCGGATACGTCCGGGGGGAAGAGTTTTTGCCCGCATCCCAGGGTGCACCGGCCCGAAAAACTGGTCTTCCCCCCGGACGTATCCGAGAGGGAACTCCAGTCCACGGGCGCACGTGGAGGTTTCCTGTCATAGCACCCCTGGTTTTCAAATGTTACAGATGGCAACCCTAAGCAGAGCAATCAATCGCTCAGCCACTACGCCAACGCCAACCGTGCCGTCAAATGAGAATGTTTATAAGAGTAAAATGTGTTTTTATAAATCCATATTTATGTATGTTTCTGATTGTAGATTCGCACCTAACGCAGATTTTTATAAAGACTAGTTGCTTGCAGTAAAGACAACATCTATTAACATAATAGATTGTTAATTTTTGTCTATTCATTGTTTTTCTATCTATTGCCATCATTAAAATACCCACATTAATCGAAATGATTGAAACGGGCACGTGAAGACTATTTATCTATTTCACAACATTAGGTAGGTAGGCAGGTAAGTAGATAATACTTAAATATCACGATCATAATTGGTATCGTCGTGATGGCCCCGAAGGTAAATACCTCGTCTCTCATGCTTGTGGTTGTGAGTTCAAAGCCGGGCAAGTACCGGTGTGTCTTCAATGCATTTGTATTTCCTAAGTTACCTTGCATCAGAATTGATGGAAACCACCGTGAGGAAACCTAGATAAACTTATTAAATCAATAAAGTCCAAAGCTATGTCAAGGACCTGAGGGGTTACCAGAGACGGCTAAATTAACACCAGAGGATAGTCAGTCACATCCTAACAAAAAAAGAAGATAATATGGGAAGATTTCGCTTAATAACTGTTTACAGTTTAGTACATAGGGTACGGAGTAGTTGAAAAGTAACCACGAAAAAAAAACGAGCTAACTACATAAATATATCTTAGTAAAATTATTATGGTGATTCATGGAAGAAGTTCTTATAATGCATATTTGCATTTACTACGACATTACTTGCAACGTAAAAAAACCTTAAAGGTCATGGCACACTATACCGGCGCGGCAACGGCACGGCTCCAACCCAGCTCTTAACCTGTCATTCAAATAAGAGCCTTAAATCATGTGTCATATAATATATTTCATAATGTCAATATGAAAAAGCCAACGGCGGGAAGTCGGCGGGCTTACCGCTACCATACAACTCGCCTCGCAGCCCGCACGCTGCAAGCGAGCTGACGGCGTGCTTACGGCGCAGCGGCCGACTTCGAGTTGCTAGCGAAACAAATGCCTTATAACAATTATGCACACGGTGACAGCAAGCTGCACCTCGCAGACGGCGCGCGAACTGCGAGCTTACACCTCGTGGACAACGCTCAGTTAGCGCGCTAACGGCTAGCCGTTGTCTAAATTCAAGGTGACGCCGTGCTGCAGCTGTGCAGTTGCGGTGCTGGTATAATGTGCTATGACCTTAACAGGCAACAGGCGTATGCATAAACAGCTGGCTACGGCTAGTCTCATAATTATATTGCATAATTTTTTTCAATATCATATCCTTCACATTATACGAGTATTATTATAATTTCGATCGATATGTTAAAAACGAGTTCTTAACGACCTCCCAGTATCAAGTTCATTTAAAATGACTAGTAACAGCCAAAGATTTCACAAGTTGATCTTTTTATTTTTTAACGTCAATAATACGTAACTATGGAGCAGATAACAAGTTGGTTATTGGTTGTTCGTCCATGTGGATATGTAGATACTGCGCCCGCGCGGATATCAAGAGGAGCAGACGACCACGCGACCGGCGATCATACTTCGTCATTCGTCAGTTGTGTTTTATACCGCCACAAAGTGAGACGTGTCCGTCTTGAAACAACAGACGCTTTTGTTTGATAAAATAGTAAAGTTCCTATGACAACATGGGTTTGCTGAACGTAGACGAGGAAACCGGTGATACTAGTACGGAATTGGTATTCTTCGTGAATGGAAAAAAGGTAAGAATGTGACGAGGCAAAATCTAAATTAGACTGTTTGCGGAAGATATAACCAATTAGATGCGCCAGTTGATAAATTATAACTTGGCATATCCAGAACTTCAGACTTGCAACGCAGAACGTCCAATATGTACCCTCAATTATATAAATGTAACATTGAGTTTATATACTAGATAAGATACATATTTAGGGTAAATACTTAATCCTTATCTGTCTTTCAAAATATTAATGTTATTTATCTTATTATGATCAAAATAGTAATGTTCTATCTACTATGATATCGATACTGGCAACCACAGTAGATATTTAATTCATAAATGGTTATTCATAGGCTTTAAAGTTTTAAATGCCACTTGTTAAGACGATTGATTGATTTTAATTGACGAATTTAAAGGTATACACAGCAACTTATATAACAGTAGTAGATACATACATAATAATAATATTTTAAACCATAAGCTATGACTTTGCCTGAAAGTGTATGCGAAAAATGTGCTACCCTCCAAATAAAAAAAATAAAAGATTAACTACCAAAATTATTCTACCTCGTAAAACTCACTTTAAAAATAATGCATTACAAAATAACATATCCAAATCCGTGACATTGTGTAACATTTATATTTGATATGATAATGTATGCATATCTAATTAATATTGGTTATTATATGCGTCAATCCACGTGTTTTTCTTGTGTCAAATCTAAATTGAAATGAATGGACAGAGAGACAGCCACATGTTTTGTGATAAAAGCATGACTGTGTTTGTCGCCTCTTTCTGAGAACATCTAGGTGGGGGTCTACAAGATTTCCTTCGTATTGTAAATATGATAATGTATGAGCACTGAGTTTGTTTGATCACTCTTTCACGACAACGAATTTTGATGATTATTATCATATCCGTAAATGTTTCATGGAATAAAAATGAAAGGTCTAGACATTATAATAACGAATCGACAGTGATGAAATCCTCTCCGTCCTTCTCAAAGGCAAAGCCTGTGTCCCAGCTGGCTATATGGGAACATTAGGCTATAATAGACAATTGATATGCGATTGATATAAAATAATGTATACCTACCTAATATGTTCTCATAAATATCTTATTGGTATTTATCGTCCTAGGCGCGCAAGCCATGGGTAAAAGTTAGTAAGTTTACATTTAATTATTGTATTGAATTCAACGTATAATATTGCATCATGTCAGACTGTTTTTATTTGCTCAGTATATAATGTTCTCAAGGAGGGTTCGTCGGCAGAATGGCCCTGATAGTACTGACCTATTACGCCCTCTCTGGACAATATTTATAATAATGATGACCCAGTGTGATGTATACAGTCATTATTATTATTATATTGTTTGTAGCGACATTTATTAGTACCAAGTTATCATTTGTATGTTATGACACGAGTATAAATACAAATTATGTAGCTGTTCAGTATGCACAACTTTTGCATACTATGTATTACTTTAATACTGTTATATGGAGAAAGCAACTCTGTTTGTCTGTCTATTATCACCTTTTCTCTTTACGAAAGAACGGATTTGAATTTCGTACACAATATACCAAAGCCTGGCTTTAGATTTTTATTGACTTGTTCTATTTAGACCCAATAATAATTCAGGGTTTGCCAAGCAATGGGATCGGTAAAACTACTTTATCTGTCTCGTTATAACGTCTTTTTTTATTAAAATATACTTACTCTAATAAAATTCTGCTCCATGAACAATGTACCTACATTTTAATTCAATAAATACACCACAACCACAATGTACCTAATTACAGTACAGATTAGAATAGCGAAAGTGTGGACAGACTTGGGCAACCCCAAGGCTGATATAATCAAGTTATAGATTAGAGTGAAGTAGATGTTTTGGTATTTGTACCATGGTCATATTGTATCAATAAAATAAAATTTGTTTTATCTTGGACTGATTATCAATTAACAATAACGACATTTAGAAGAATACATATAATCCATCCATTGGCATCATTGTCTGCTGCCCTGCGTGTCGCGGGGTTCGATTCCCGCACCGAACATAATTAAATATTTGTATGATCTACATGTAGTTTTTAACGTGTCTAAGTGTTTGTGTATGTGATTTTAAATGTTTGTATACGCACCCATGGAAAATGGAAAAATGAATTTCTCCTGGGTCATGACCCAGGAGAAATTCTTAGTGAAGGTCAAAATAAAAAAGAGGTGCCTAAGTTTAAAGCAAGTTTGTAATTCAGCTTGTGTGTTGTCTATTATTGAAATATTTTGCAATAACGAGTATTGAGTTACATTTCCTAGTCAGCAAATAAATGACGCATTATGTGCCTAGAATGTGAAAAAAAGTGAACGTGCGTGTCTGGTCATCAATAAATAATTGATTCTAGATATGTACTTACCTAGATATTGTTTATATTTTTTATATGAATTAATAAACAAGCATAATGGAATTAATTTACCATGAGTTAACAGTCGTACTTATAAGTACTTAGTTCTTCTCTATGTATTTATACGAGTATTATCATGTTGTTGTAATAATACTATTGCTAGCCTCCTATTAAGGAGAATACGTTCGTATGTAGTTATAACTCTACAAGTACGCCCAAACTACCCGTTTATTTTTCGATAATATCGAAATGTGTATCGTATGATTTTTGTAACCAAGTAGTTTTAAACGTCTATTTCTGTACGCTTAGACCAATTTTTGTATTTTGACATGTTTTTATTTATTTATGATTATTTGTAAACTCTTTATTATCTTCTTAAAACATATCTATATACTTAATGATTAATAATTGATGATCATATACAAATTTTTTATTTACTTCAGGTTATTATATTATATAATTCATATCTTTTATTATTTTAATAAAATTTACAATAATTAGAAAATTAAAATAATTTTAGAAATTGTGAAGATTATGTTAAATATGTTAAGAAACTCAAGCAAATAAAAATTTCATACCTAAATTCAGAAATGCATCTTCAAAAATTTTAAACATCTTTCTATTTTCTTTATGAAATCAAATTTTACTCACTTCATATCTTAACTATTTTCAGGTAGTAGAACCCAATCCTGATCCAGAATGGACCCTGCTCTGGTACCTACGGAAGAAACTGCGCCTGACTGGCACCAAGCTGGGATGTGCCGAGGGAGGCTGCGGGGCTTGCACTGTCATGATCTCTAAATATGACCGAACAGAGAAGAAAGTAAAGTATCCTTTAAAATGAGATATTTAGAAGACTGCTTATCTATCATTTTTCGTTGCTAGATACTACATTAATAATTGATCTAATTCTATATTAATGTTCATACTAGGCAACATCTACAACAGCAATCTGCTGTGGACACATTGAATATCATAACTGCGTATGTTACAATGTATTTGTTGATCAATTATAATTTTGAAGTGACAACTTTAGATAGCATTATCATCACTAACATTACGATACTCTTGTATGTAAAGTTTGAGATGTTTATTGGAAGCAAAACGCAATGACATCAGATATATATCTTATCCCAGCGTTATCTTTTACTGTAGATACTGACGTAAAGTAGTAGCGTTGCGTATATTACATAAGCAAAACAAACTTCATTTTCAAACTATGTCATAATGTTCCCTAACCTTAATATTCAGCCACCTAGCAGTAAATGCTTGTCTAGCGCCAGTGTGCGCTATGCACGGCTTGGCTATCACTACAGTTGAAGGCATTGGGTCAACCAAAACCAGATTACATCCAGTACAAGAACGTATAGCTAAGGCACACGGCTCACAATGCGGATTCTGTACGCCAGGCATTGTCATGTCTATGTACACTTTACTTAGAACTAATAGCACTATAACATACAATGATATGGAAGTCGCGTTTCAAGGCAACCTTTGTAGATGTACTGGATACAGGGCAATCATAGAAGGCTACAAAACGTTCATAGAAGATTGGGAGACACAACGTATTGCTAACAGCACAGCTAACGGCACTGCAAAAGATGGACAAAATCGCGTCTGTGCCATGGGGAAAGACTGTTGTAAAAACAAGACTGATAAAGAAGATAAAAGTGAAACGGAGCATATTTTTGATAGATCATCATTTTTGCCATATGATAATACTCAAGAACCAATATTCCCACCAGAGCTGAAGTTATCTTCCGTTTATGATGATCAATATTTAGTTTTTAAAGGGCAGAAAACTTCCTGGTTTAGACCCAAGGATTTAAGGTCGATTTTGAAACTGAAAAACCAATATCCTGATGCGAAAATCGTTGTCGGAAATACTGAAGTCGGAGTGGAAGTCAAATTCAAACACTGCGTTTATCCGACGATAATAATGCCAAATTTGGTACCAGAATTAAATTCTATCACTGAAAATGGTATTGGCTTAACCATAGGAGCTGCTGTTACCCTAATGGAAATAGAAAATACTTTCAGGAAATACATAAAGGATTTGCCTAAGCATAAAACTCGATCGTTTGTAACAATTATAGAAATGCTTAACTGGTTTGCTGGCAAACAAATAAGAAACGTTGCAGCTATAGGTGGAAACATAATGACAGGCAGTCCTATATCAGATTTGAATCCAATCTTTATGGCTTTGAAAGCTAAGCTTAATCTGATGAGCGAAGATGGAGGTCATCGTTCAGTTTTGATGGACGAATCTTTTTTCACTGGTTACAGAAAAAATGTAGTGAAGCCAAACGAAATTTTGCTGTCTATCGAGATACCTTTCACTAATAAATATCAATATGTGATCGCATATAAGCAAGCTAAAAGAAGAGAAGATGATATCTCGATTGTCACCGCTGCAATCAACGTCGAGTTTGAAGATAATACAAATGTAATAAAATACATCAACGTTGGTTATGGTGGTATGGCTCCTGTTACTAAACTAGCTACCAAAACGAGCGAAACTCTTAAAGGAGAAAAATGGAACGAAAGTATGTTAGACAAAGCTTTTGCGTCTTTATTAGAGGAGCTACCATTGGACCCTTCAGCGCCGGGTGGAAATATTCAATTCCGAAGAACTTTAACAATGAGTTTGTTCCTTAAAGCTTACTTGGCTATTGCTAAGCAAATGACTAAGGATTACATTCATGAAGACTTAATTTTGCCGTACCATAGCAGCGGTGCAGAACAATTTCATGGTGATATACCAAGAAGTGCACAATATTTCGATTTGGTTGGAGATAAACAGGTCAAAAGCGATGCCGTTGGAAGACCTCTGCCGCATTTGTCAGCATATAAGCAGACAACGGGTGAAGCGATATATTGCGACGATATGCCCACTGCAGAAGGCGAGCTTTACTTGGCTTTTGTTCTAAGCACGAGAGCACACGCAAAATTAGTTTCAGTGGACGCCAAAAAAGCTCTAGCTAAACCTGGAGTCGTAGCATTCTTTTCTGCAAAGGATCTAACTTCGGAGCAAAATGCCGTGGGACCAATTTTCCATGACGAGGAATTATTTATTAGTGAGAAAGTAACAAGTCAGGGGCAGACTATTGGTGTTATTGTAGCAAAAGATCAAGCGACAGCTCAAGAAGCAGCTAGAATGGTAGAAATCCAATATGAAGATATACACCCAATAATAGTAACGATTGAAGACGCGATTGAAAAGAATTCATTTTACCCACAATTCCCTAAAACTATACGTCGAGGAGATGTTCAAAGTACTTTTGCTGATAAGAACAATATCATAATAGAAGGTCAATGTCGAATAGGCGGACAAGAACACTTTTATTTAGAAACTCATGCTGCGTTTGCGATTCCAAAGAAAGAAGACGATGAATTAGAAATATTCTGCTCGAGTCAACATCCTTCGGAAATAGCGGTAAATAGTCAATTTATTTATGCTAAATATAAAATTCAATCAATTCAAAATTAACTGTGTCTTATCATCATACTAATCTGTTTCAGAAACTGGTCAGCCATATTTTGCACGTTCCCATGAACAGGATTGTGGCACGTGTGAAACGTATGGGAGGTGGATTTGGCGGCAAGGAATCTCGTGGTATACTTGTGGCATTACCTGTTGCGTTTGCTGCTCATAAGCTTCAGAAGCCAGTGCGCTGCATGCTTGATCGAGATGAGGACATGATGATGACTGGCACCAGACATCCATTCTTGATCAAATACAAAGTGGCTGTAACTCAAGAGGGAAAATTAATGGGAGCACAAGTTAATATTTATAATAATGGAGGATACTCGATTGATTTATCAGGCCCCGTAAGTTAAATATATTGAGATAGCCATACAATCATCCAGTAATTTATTTTGATAATGGTTTTTTGAGAAGTTTGTATTTTTTCTCAGGTTGTTGAAAGAGCCATGTTCCACTACGAGAATGCTTATCATATTCCTAACGCAGAGGTAACTGGACACGTTTGTAAAACCAATTTGCCGTCAAACACTGCATTCCGAGGATTCGGTGGCCCGCAGGGTATGTTTGGCGCCGAAAGCATCATCGAAGATATTGCATTTAGAGTAGGAAAAAGCTCAGAAGAGATTCGCAGACTAAACTTGTATAAGGAAAATGCCATAACTCATTACGGACAAACTTTGGTGAACTGCACTCTTCAGAGATGTTGGGACGAATGTATCCAAAAAAGTAAATTGGCAGAAAGAAGGTTGCTTGTCGAGAAGTTTAACAAGTGAGTTACGTATTTAGTTCTTACTAACAATTATTAAGACACTTTATTATGTATTGTCATTACTGAAATAAGCAATATTGTATTATGTTATGAAGTCACTTAATTTATAACTAAAATCACCATTTAAAAACATGCACGTTTTATTTTCAGGGAGCACAGGTGGAGAAAGCGCGGTATTGCAGTAATACCAACGAAGTTTGGAATTGCTTTCACGGAGAAATTGCTCAACCAAGCTGGTGCTTTAGTACTAATTTACATGGACGGATCAGTTCTTGTTTCTCATGGCGGTACTGAAATGGGCCAAGGTCTACACACAAAAATGATCCAAGTTGCTTCTCGTGCACTTGGAGTTGATATCTCTAAGATTCACATCAGTGAAACTTCAACGGATAAGGTGCCTAATACGTCAGCTACAGCAGCCAGTGCTGGGTCTGATCTGAACGGTATGGCTGTGTTGATCGCTTGTGAGACTCTTGTTAAGCGATTACAACCCTTTAAAGAGAAGAATCCTGATGGTAAATGGGAAGACTGGGTATTACAAGCCTGGATCAACAGAGTTAGCTTATCTGCTACTGGTTTCTATGCAACACCTGACATTGGTTACAACATTGCCACCAATACAGGCCTAGCTTTCAACTACTACACGTTTGGTGTTGCATGTACAGAGGTTGAAATCGATTGCCTCAGCGGTGATCACCAAGTCATAAGAAGTGATATTGTAATGGATCTCGGCGAAAGTTTGAACCCAGCAATTGACATTGGTCAAATTGAAGGTGCTTTCATGCAAGGTTATGGCTTGTTCACACTTGAAGAGCTTATTTATTCTCCAAATGGTACATTGTTCTCAAGAGGACCTGGTGCTTATAAGATCCCTGGATTCGGTGACATTCCTCAGGAATTCAATGTGTCTCTGCTCAAGGGAGCTCCAAATCCAAGAGCAGTTTACTCTTCAAAGGTGAGCATACTTCATTATCATGTTTTTGCCTTAGTATACTTGACCTAGACATTTTTTTAAAGGCTTCAAACTTTATTTTATTTTTTTGTGTTTTCCAGGCTGTGGGTGAGCCTCCACTGTTTTTGGCGTCGTCTGCATTCTTTGCTATAAAAGAAGCAATAAAAGCGGCGCGCGCTGATGCTGGGGCGTCTTTGGAATTCCGTTTGGATGCGCCCGCGACTTCAGCGCGCATTCGTATGGCGTGTGAGGATCATATTACCAAGAAGGTAAATGTCATTTTTCTATAACTATTTCTAACTTCATGTTTACATTGTTGATATGATATAAATCATTGATAATAATATAAATGTAGAGTTTGAAATCACGGGGTTTTTAACAGACCTTACATAGGAATAAAGAAGTTGCTACACCATTGGCTGCTTTGTGTCACGGGTTCGATCCCCGCACGGAAAAAATATTCTTATGGACTGCAGATAGTAATTCTGGGTCTGGCTAATTTAAAATTTTGTAAACGTGGCCATGAGACCCTTTGTCAGGAGCAAATTGTGTGTTGTGGTGTTGATATTTTTACCAAGCTTATTTAAGCCACCCAATTTTAAAATAAACAGTACTCTGTGAATAGAGATTAGAATATAATATAGTAACACTTACAATTTTATGTTCCAGCTCGATGAACCAAAACCAGGCTCCTTCGTTCCATGGAATGTCGTACCATAAACAATATTCTTAGTCTAACTACACAAACCAAAAACCAGGTTGTGAAATAGAGAGTTGTGTAACATCTCAATACAGATATTTTAATAAACCTACTTTTAATGTAAATACGTAATATTGTGTTAAATACACAGTCATTTAAAAAGTCAATATTTGTACATTCACAGCTGTTGTTATACCCAATATTGTTTGGTGTTATTATTTTTCGTTCTTTTATATTTATTTTGTTTTAAAAACTTCTTATTTTATGAACAGATTCATTGTGTAAAAATACAAGTTTTTTTTTAAATTTTACTTTTGTACATTAATTCTATTATCCCCATATTTCTCCTAATGCTTTTTGTCAGATAAAGATATAGACTGATGGCAAAAATAAAATAAAACATTTTAATGATAAAATTATTTATTTAAAATCGTATCTAATAATTATAATACATTTAACTGACTAATAAAACAACAAATGTTCAATAAATTAAAGATTGCAATTCTTATGACGGACTATCGATCTATTGATATTACAACACTAGTTTATTGCTAATTTATTAGGTGGAAACTATCATTAGTTAACAGTGAAGGCATACAATGTGAACTGTAAGTACATTCGAATTCAATAAGAAATAAAACAAAAAATGTGCGGTTAATTATTACATTTTAGGAACACACAATTAGGTATTTAGTAAATGATAAAATCAAATGTGAAGGAAAATCAGGTACAAGAACAGAAATAACAGTTACAACGCTTTGGTTCAGCGGTTTTAAATGCATAAACGAAATGGCGAAATGAATAAATTCGATCAAGATTATGTTATCTGAACATAAATCATAAAAGACTGAAGCACCGAAAAATAAAAAATAAACAGATGTTTATTGTCCCATTATTTTCTCAAAATAGATCAGTTACGTACCTTTTTTGCACGGATCAAGTATTTTATTTACTTTATTATACCTTACATGTCACTGCAATAAGAGATTTGAATATTTTCAGAATTCAGGCAACACTGATGATAATTATATTTCTAGAATTGGGGTTACAAAAGGCGTATTGTGAATCATTCATCGACATTTTTAACAATCATAATAATTATATTGTATAATCGAATAATAGCAGTCTTTCCGGGTATACTGTGGCTCAAAAGTATACTACAAATCGAAAGATTCTACCGAGTGGCGCATTTGGAAAGATCTGACGTGATCTTAGAGCAACCTCAATTACATTACCTAGTCATTATTTATGTAGTAACCATACGTAAGAAACATGTTGCTGTGCAAATATACAGAAAAATGCTATATTATTTATTCAAATATTTGCTAAGTGTAGTCAAAATAATAATAGTAACAACTATAGAAGGACTGCAATTCCGTTTTTCTGGACCTCTTTAAGAATTGTAAAATAAGAAATAGGATTCATTATTACTTCGTAAATAATTCATAAGAAAAGCTACAGTTCAATCACAGATAGTTTTGGAATAAATTGCAATCTTTTCCGCCTGTCATTGTTTTTGCTTTCATTACTAATATCTTAACATGGTTTAGGAAAAAATAAAGGTGTTCAGCCGAATAAAACCCAAATGAAAACTAGCTGTAGATTTCAACCTATGTCAAAAGCTATAAAATGTTTATTTTTCACAACTAATACATTCGTGAACCACCGTAACCAATTTTGGCATCATCTCAACATAATTATATACAAGTAGATCTTGGTTTAGGTAACCTATTGAGACCGTCTTATTTATCCGATTCTGACGAACAACCTGAACCTGAGCTAGGACCTGAAACAAATAAATAAAGAATAATATTTTTTTCAAACAGAAATAAATCAGTTAAGGTACAATTTTGAAGACAACCGCAATCGTAAAACAACTGATTTTAAGAGTCTGCGCCACCACTCACCTACAGAAAGTTCGAGGTAGTATATTTTTTTAACGCAATGACATCAAGACTAGCGTCGCCACATCAAAAGGTTTTGAGTGGTGGCGCGGTCCCTATGTATGTGACAACCTCTACAAGCGAGCGTCGCCTGTGAGGGCGTTCGGAAGTATTGCCACAGTGCACAGTATTTCGTCTAGTACAAGCTAGCGGGACAAAATTCATGACGTTATTTCCAGGAATTCGTGATAACAACTTGTAAACAACCCTTCCCAGGTAAGAAATTCAAAAAAATCATTTGTTTCTTACTTCAACAAGTAATTTTGTGGAGGGGTTAATGTTCATTATAAGGAAGCGCAATTTTCATTTGTAAATAAGTTGCATTTTTAGCACACTTGTGACACCATCTGTAATAATTGATATGAAAGTGAAACGATTTTCTTGTGATGGATTGTACTATTGAGGGTATGTATTTACTATTTTGACTTGTTTAAAAAAAATACATGTACTTTTTTGCCCAAATTAGAGTTTATAAGTATGTTGAAATAATCCTACATATTTTTTCTTAACTTCAAACTTTAAAGGGTTGCAACTTTTTGTATCCCAATGTATCCGGCTAGATTTTTCTGTATGTTATAATTGAAACATTCAGGCGTAGGTTACTTTAGTTTTTGGCTCCCGAAACCGCCCGCAGATAAAGTAATTTACTTTCTTTTAGAACGAGCCATAGCTATGATAAATGCATGTATGTACATCGATTACTCCGAGGTTTCTAGTCCGATTAGTGTGATTCTTTTTTTGTTCGATGCAGTATACTTGCCATTTGGTCTCATAAAAATTTCATCCAATTTGGTTCAGTACTTTTTATTTTGTGAGCATTTTTATTAATTTCGGCTACTTGGATGACATGATGATCTTTACTTTTTGCGTGTTTGTTACGCGATTACTCCGTCAATTGTAGACCGATTTTCAAAATTCTTTTTTTGTTGTACTAGGGATCGTTCACGTTCGTGATATTAGTAAACAAAAGTAGGAAATTTGTTGACCATCTTGCATGCACACCTTTGGACTTAGAGAACACAGAACGACGTAAGAAACCTTATTTATACGTAAACAATTAAAATAAGTAAAAAAATAATTTT
Source organism: Agrotis clavis (assembly GCA_954870645.1). Lineage (NCBI taxonomy): Eukaryota > Metazoa > Arthropoda > Insecta > Lepidoptera > Noctuidae > Agrotis > Agrotis clavis. The sequence goes on from OX940922.1 coordinate 14,995,985, forward strand.
GTCTCGCTAGCTTGTACTAGACGAAACACTGTGCAGTGGATGGGCGACATTGTCGCTACCGTTTGCGGTTAACTTTGAAATTGTACCTTCCATAAATTTAATAGGGGACATTGAAAGGATATAACGTGCTGTTAGTATCGTAAATGTTTACCTGTGATGCTGTGGAGCTGTTATTGAAAAATGAAACAAAAATTATTCTCGCATAATTTTTACGGAAGATATAAAAACACATTTTGGAGCTTTACGGCAAGTGCTATTGCAAGTTGATGTAAAGTTAAAGGCCAATTGCCAAGTCACATTATAATCATGAAAGATTAAGAGAGATTTACCAGAATTAAGACTATTAAAACCTGCTGAACGTGTACGAATGTACATCATTATTGATTTATGTATTTGTCAGTTATAAAGGAAGCATTACCTGAATGTCTTGAGTATCTGCCGCTACGCCTGCGCGGCTGCCTCGTCGGGCTGTCTGAGTTGTATTCAGTTTCCGTGTCTAATGGCGGAGGAGCTGGACCGTTCCGCGACCGCGTCACACGAGGGTCTTCATACCTGATGAATAAGAATTACCTATAGAGTAATAAGTGACACATTGACAGCTCCAATAAGGGGTATGAAATTTCCAAACGTACTTTTTTTGTACGGAACATTCTACCAATAACTCACGCCTTTTTCTCCTAGGGGTTGGCAGAAACTATAGATCGTCTCTGGTACCATCTTTACTAACTCTTTTAGTCTCGTACATTTAATACATATATCTGGTTGCTTTTAATATTTTTACTATACGTTATTTTACAAGTATATAGAATTAAAATAACCCGATAAAATATTATTTATCATTGAATTTTAGAACGACTTTACACAGTAGTTCATTGCCATTAGATTGTGTTGTACCTTTGACATTTTAATCGGGTTGTTACACGATAAAAATAGTTCTAAATGATTCCCAATGTCAAATAGCAATAATTAAATGAAGTAAACTTAATGCATCATGGAAAGACATGCCACAATTTTAAGTTCTGGTTAATGGCCATTATTTTTGCTGGGCAAAAAAAGAACCCTCTAATAGTAGATTATTAACCAAGGGGATAAAGCAGTGTCTTCTGTCGCGGGTGACGATTTAAATCGCGAGCTTAACGAAGGACCCGAGGTTTACTCCCGAGCGTAGCGAGGGTGTTAAAAACTTAAATCACGAGCGAAGCGAGGGATTTAAGACGTGTCCTGAGAGTAGCGAGGGATTTAAGTTCACCCAAGACTAAGACAGCTTTATCACCGAGGACAATACTCTACTTTTCGTACCATTTGCGAAAAAATTAACACAATAATAATATGAGATAAGCATTTATTAAACATTAACATTTAAATTAACTTATTTATAAAAATAAATTAAAATAAACTTAACGTTTATGTATTTGAAGAAAACAAAAATGCGGCAAATTCCTCGACTAATATTTTTTTGTCAGAAAAGCAAAGGCATCAGGCTCATACGGCCTCTTCGGTTTTCGTAATTTTATTGAATAATCATAACTGCATAATAAATGCGTATTCCTTTTTCAAAAAGTTGTATAATGCTATGAATACAAACTCAATGGTGTAAAGACAGACTGATGTAGTTCAGTATTGGTAAGTATTCCAAATTTAAATCACATTCTCTCCCTAGAGGATGAATGAAATTCAGTACAACTTTCTTTCCCTGTTTTTAACAGATTAAAAATGACTATTGTTATGTACGCTTTTTGTGGCATAGAATGTCACTTTTTTGAGCAAGTGGTACGAAAATGTTATTTCTCTCTGAGTAAAGTAAACAACTGGTCATTACTTTTATCCAGCTTATCTCTTCATTTTGCACCAGATCTGCCTCAACGACTTCTGAATAAGTCAGGGCTCTACGTTGTAGCTATTTTGACAGAGGTATAGAGGTAGGTTCGAGGCAAATTTTAGGGTGGGTCGGAAGTTAGTTGCTAGCGTTATTTCGCGCAAAAGCAGTCCCGTACCTCTGGCCCCGTTGGCCGCTAATGCCTAAAATTGCGTTACAGCGCAACTGTAAGCACAGTGTTCTCAGCCACCATATTTTACCTTGGCCACTAATAATAAGTAGTCCTTAAATTTGAAAGCTCACCTTTCCCTTGATCTCGATCGTCGCCTCGACCTGGGTGAGTAAGGCGATCTCCTTGAGCGCGGCGAGTACCGACTGTCAGGCGAATACCGAACAGTCTCAGGCGAATACCGGCTGTCAGGCGAGTATCGACTTTCTGGCGAGTACCTACTGTCGGGGGAGTAGCGCCTTTCGCCGTATCTGAGAAAAATGGAAACATTTTTGATGAAACTAAAGATGGTTAGAAAAACGATACTTCGATAGGAATAAACAAACACTACAAAAAGTAGAAGATGCATACAAACTTGATTACATTTTTTTTTAAATATTTTATTTGTTGATGTTCACTTGTTTTTCGTAGGAATCGAAATATGGGGGTAAATTCTTTCTTTCTTATGCATACAAACCTCGGCGGGAGCGGTGAAGGTAGCCGGCCAAGCGGCGGCGGGCGCGGTAGCGGCGGTAACAGCGGGGGCGGGAGGAACATCGGCGGTAGCGGGGGCGGCAGAAGCGGCGGTTCTGCGCTTTCCAATGGGGAAGACACTTCTGGAACAAATATGAGTTAGTATAGAGAGATGTATTTAGTTTTAGTCTCAATATTGCGTGCCTACAGAAATAAAATTGTGAGAGAACCATAGAACTTTGCTGTCTCCACTGGTTTCTTAAATTAAGTCTCTTTTCCCGCAAAATTTAGTTTCATTATTGCATAAGGGAGTGGAGACCGTGGATCGGCAAACGTAGTGTGGGACGCCCGCCGGCCAGGTGGAGTGCCGACCTACGGAAGGCGGCCGGCAGAGACTGGATGAGGAAAGCTTAAGACAGGGCTCAGTGGCGCACATTGGGAGAGGCCTATGTCCAGCAGTGGACAAATACTTTTGGATCATAAAAATAATTGCTCCGTGCGGGAATCGACCCGCAACAAACAGCACTGCAGTCGATCACTCGGCCACTGCACCAACCGTTTCTATGTCATATTAAGTGATGGATAGACCTATCACGTAAGCTGATTCCGCGTCAATGAGTGCAGACACATTTTTAGACCAATGGGAGATTTCACGCAAAGCTCGGCTCAGATGGCGCTACCAGCGCATGATGTCATTTACTGTATGACACTATGATTAACTTGTCATACACTACATGATTACACACTCGAAGCTACACTTGACGTTGTTTACGTTATGCGCTTGTAGCGCGACTGACGGCTAAAAATCGCAGTGAAACCCCTATTCATGAAATGTTATAGTTACTGTGATGAGGTGAGACAGCTCCATCGGCCGCAGTTAGGGCCGCCAGCTTCCTCCGCAGCGCGGCCGCGTCGTCCCGCGCGGCGTCAGCGTCCCGCTTGGCGGCGCGCGCCTCCAGCCAGGCGGCGTGCGCACGCGCCTCCACTTCGCTGAGTGCGCTGCGACGCGACGACTCCTGTTCCGCTAGTTCTAGCGTTAAAGCGTCGCATTTCTCCCTGAAACAATGTAGAATTTTTTCATTATTTGATCTTATTAAATTATCGGAGATAGTGTAAAAAAGGTCTGCGTTTTTTTTCGAAATCGGTTCGATTCCTGCCTCGGAATTTGATATTTCAAAAATCGAATGATACAATTTCAATTTTCATCAAAATCGATCTCGAGACTCCTTTCAGTATTTTTGGCTATTCTTCATAGTTTTGGAATTGACCTCCACGCCCAGTTGGAAATTTCCAAAATTTGTGGCTACCTCGTTTGTTAAGAGGACGATAGTGACTGCCGAGCCTGAGATCTTAGGTTCGATTGTCAGGTGAAGCATAATTTTTTTTATAAGGCATTTCTTCAATCTGTCAAGTTTAATAGATTTTCAACCTTATCACAATAGTGGAATGTTCGATTGGTAAAATTTGACAGACTGGGGTAGATTGACCTGTTGGCGTCTGTAATATTCACAGTGGTGTATCTGTCAATAGTACACCCACACCCACAGAAGTGTACTACTGTCAAATCCTTCGGAATCTTAAGCGTAATATTCTTTTAATAATATTCATTGTTACAAAGGCAATACTTCTTTTACTCACTTGTATCTCTGTACTTCTTGTTGTAGAATTTCTATTTTTTCCACTGTACTAGCTGACTCGCCCTGCTTACTCAGCCACAAAGATTCCTTAGCAGCCAGTTCTCTGAAAAAAAGTTATCTTTTAATTTTCATCACAATCTATTTAATTCTATTTAATCCATCGTTAACTACAATCATGTCCATTCCAATTTAAAAATTGTGAAGTAGTAATTAAAAAGTTGATTTTAAAATAAAGATAAAAATATCATTGTACAGGCATTGGAAACTAATATTTATGTATAGGGCATTAAAGTTTACATATGCATGACTTACTTCAGAAGTTCACCTTCCCTTTCCTGGAAGTATTTCCCTAAGACCTCTAGCCTAGTGAGCGCTTCAGTGGCACTCTGACTGGTAGTAGTTAACGATTCTTGGGTGGCTTTCAGTTCTTCAGTAAGACGCTTTCTTTCTTTGTATTCAGTCTGTAAAAACGATAAAAAGTTAACATCCCACCAGTGTACAAAGCTATATGAAAATAATGCTGTCACAGTCTGTGTTTTCTGATAGCTACAACATGTAAGTGAGTGTTTAGGTTACTTCTAGGTAAGCATGCTTCACCGTTGACCACATTGTTGCTTCATCAGGCAATACAGTGGTCAAATGTGAGTCTATCATAAATAAATATAAAAAAGGGATCCAGATCATGATAAATATATCATTGATATCATAAAATACTACATCAAATACACATTTTATTACTGCAACACAGTAAGTACTATCACATTATTTTATGCTATTAATTTTGTACATACGCCAGCACATCAACCTACCTCAATCTGTAGAATTTCTTTAATAGATTTTCAACCTTATCACAATAGTGGAAGGTTTATGTTTGATTGGTAAAATTTGACAGATTCGGGTAGGTTGACCTGCTGGCGTCTGTACATATTTATATGATATTTTTGCAAAGTGGTCTAGCTTTGCACAGATGCAATTTTAAAATAAAATAAGATACGAATCTGGTAAGGTACCTAGCTTTTTATGTGAATGAATTTTCTAAATTGACTACTGGATCAATTTAGAAAATTATGGAGTTTATTAATTGCTAACAAAAATAAATATTATAGTTAACCGCAGCCGATTCGTTTGAAAACTATGAAAGGCTTCTTCATAAATGTTAGAATGAATCTTATTACACATTAAAACAATATTTATTTTCAGTCTTCTTACCTCAAACTTGCTTTCAAATGTGTTTTTCTCTTGCAGTGCTTTGGACAGCTTAGCTTTGATTTCCGTGTGGTCTATAAAGGATGTTACATCTACGTCTCCTGACATACCACTCTTTAGTTCTTTAATAGCATCCTGAAAATATGAAATAGTTAATGAATATATGAAAATAAAGCTTCTTTCTAATAGCCTTTATTGAGGGTCACTGTCAGGCAAAAATATTTCTTTTTCATTTTTAACATCTGACTGCTTGTGCTATATGTGAAAATGTTTCTGATCCCCAAGATACAGACACACGTCTAGCTTGGGGATCACCGTTAAACCAGATTTGTGTAAGCGTACTTGATCATCAATAAATTATAAAAAAAATCAGGCAAAAAATATGAGATCGTTATACCGTCTTTAGGGGTCCATATTGGCTCACCTAAAGTTGTTTACCCGAAATTGTTCTTCCTAACGATTTGTAATCCGAATGATCACTCTTCCTAAAATTTTTCATCCTAAAGTTTTTATTCATACTTTTTGTAGTGCTACCGGCGATATTCATAATACTCATTTTTCCGAAAATTGTTATCAATAATATCGTTATTGTAAATATATTGAAACTCCTACTGTTTTTTATCCTAACGTTTTTATCCCTAAACATTAGTACGATTTACTCATTTTACTGGATTTAGTCAAACTAAATCCAGTAAAATGTCAGAAAAGTCGACGGAGCACCGCTTCGCGGTGCTCCTACTTCTGGGTGGTTTAAAAAAAAATAACCACGAAGGGGATGGCGGGGTCTTTCAGACCCCGCCATCCCCTTCTAACCTAACCTGTCCGAGTCGGGGTGCCCCCAGTCGTTTAGTTAGAGTGTCGTCTTGGGAGCACTATGAAAAAAATACTTCGAAAATTTTCGCGACAAATTTTTAGGTAGCTGGTCACAGTTCTAACCTAACCTAACCTATGGATATCTTTACAGGTACACACCGCTATAAATAAAATTAAAGAAGACGCTTTAACTAATAAAAACAAAAAACCAATTCATATAATTTGTGAGTGCGAAGCAAGCACTTCCTCAAGTACCTATACGTGCTAATATGCCAACAAAATAAAAAAAAAATTAAAAGAAATCTAGACAAAAAAGATATGACTTTGAATAATAGTGTAAAAGAAGGTTATGTTGAGAAAATATAGGAAAACAAATAATAGTATAATAGATGTTTATTGCTACCGACATTATGAAGTCGAATGATTCGGAATTACGAATATTAGTGACAGTGCAATTAGGAGTTGTGATCATTAGGATTAAAAATGTTAGGAATACAATTTTCGGGTTTCCGATGATCGGAGTTGAAATTTTAGGTGAACTTTAGCGCGCCCCGTCTTTAGAGCAGTGGTGGCCCAGTGGTATCGGCCTCGACTTACGAGTTGTAGGTCAAGGGTTCGAACCCAGCCAGGCGCATTACATTGTGTAATTTATTTCATCAGCACTGCTCTCAAAACGGTAAATGAAAACTTCGTGAGGTATGTCCTAGAAACAAAATTTCGAAGACATTTGTGACGTCTACCACCCTGTGGACTGGGTCTGCGTGGTAGATTATGGCCCACTTCTTCTCACAGAGAAGATACCTGCGTCCCAGCAGTGGCAACACTTAAGGCTGATGATGATGTTAATACGAACTTTTTCTTAGTCGAAAATATTTCACTGTAAGTCTTCTTCAAAAAACAGACAAAACCCAGGTTTTAGAGGCCATTTCAATTTGTATAATTATTCATCTAGTTTGGCCTAAAATAATTCTAGTCTAATACTATTAAACAGACTTACTTTTAAGGCTTCAATCTCATGTTTTTGTAACTCAATGGTATTGTTGGCTGTTGCTAACAGCTGGTTAACTTCATCTAATTGTCTCTTTTGCTTCTTGAATTCTTCTAATGCACTCTCTGCAGATACATACTTGAGTTGGAAGTTATCTCTTTCGCGGCTAACTGATATTAATTCCTCTTCAAACGCCTGAATTTTTCCTGAAAATAGCGACGTTCCAGTTTCATAAATATGTTAACAAACAAATAATTTTGCTTTCATGATGTTTCAAATCTATTTGAGTCATTAAGACGTTAATAAGCTAAGAAAGAATTTATAAATAAAAATAAAACCTATGCAAAGGTAATCTGAAGAAATAACAAAACTCACAAGAATTACTACAACAATTTTCTGATAACATATTTTATGACGATTGTTCTCAACTCAGTATTATCATGCTGATCTTTATGAATATTTTAATACCTTGACCTGGTTACTGCACAGTTCTTATATGCTTTGTGTTATACAAAATGTATTTGATTGCCTTACAAAACTCTTATAAAAATCACACTGAAGTTGATTGATAGGTGTTCTGTGCAGTGTCATCCTTACTTAGACCCTAACGGTCGGTTGTTTATCAAAGCCGACTGGTTTGTGATTAGCACATTTAGACAAACAAAATTTTTCAGCTTTATGATATAAGAGGTTATATTGTCATAAATGGATGTAAGAAAATAGAGTAAACTCACCATTCAGCTCCACAATTTGCTCTTCAGAATTAGCTCTTTCAGCCAAGAGCTCACTAAGAGTATTTTCCACCTCGCCCAGGGTATTCTGCAACTCTCCAGCAGTATTCTCAGATACCCTGAGCAACTTTTCATTATCATCTAAGGAATTCCGTAGCCTCTCGTTTGTGGCCTTCAACTCATTGATTTCTTCTTTCAGAGATAGTACCATGTCATCCATGCCAAATGAGCTGTCTTCAATACCGGCTAACTTATTTTTAGTAGTTGTAAGTTCCTCTTTGAGGATCTCACACTCCTAGAACAGGATTATTTATGTGAAAAAAAATTATGAAAATAATATTAACAGAGAGAATTTAAAACCTGTATGTTATTAGCACAAAATGATAGTAACAGTCAAAAGCCCAAATAAACATAATTTAAAATATATATCACCTTAGTTGTGAAAAGTAAATCCCGTTGTAACGAATTGATTGTGCCAATGAGTCTTCCATCTTGTCTCCTATTATCTATGTAGTAGTACCCTAATGTGAACAGAAGGACGGAACTGGCCGTGGTCAGTAAGAATGTCAGGAGGCGGTTTGTGCCATCATTTGAAGTGCCATCACAATATTCATCTGAAAAGCATGTTTCTCCTGCAAAGAACAATATTTGTTACAAGACTACATTATTAAGAAACTAATTAGAATATCACAGTCAATTAATTAAATCGAATAAAACATCTAGGTTAAATAGTTTTTAAATATCTGATAATTGATGGAAAAATATTAAAACAAATTGGTACCTATAAAATGCATTTGTGCTATCAAGAGGTATTTTGTAATATGAATGTTACATGTTTCTTAAAGGATAGTGTTTTCTTACAAAATTATGAAAGAGATAAAGCAGATAAACTATACTGATATAATCAGATAAAACTTCTTCAGACTTTTATCTTCAAAACCATGTAGTTATTGGATAACGTTGCCATCAGATATTGATTGTAAACACAGATAATTCTAATAGTAATGTTTAGAGCAGCTGTACAGAAAGTGAGAACATAAATGGTAATGTTATGGTAACAAATGAAGTGTTTTAAAAATAAAATGAAATCATTATTGCAGTGACTGGTTCCCTGTAATAGTTATTTCATATTCTTTTCTATTACTCACACTGTTATAATATACCATGAAAGTTGGCATACTATGAGTAGAAAATGAGAAGATTAGAATAAAAATCATTGATTGAAAAATATTCCAATGATTATTTCTCAATCTGTGAATCTGTTAGGTTATCAGCATGCTAAGTGGTACAGGCAATGTATTATACAGAAAAACTGCTGATTAACTTACCAACTGAAGCAAACAAAGCCTTTGACTCTTCACTTGTTCCCATAACTGAATAGTAAGTAGACATAAAATATTTCATAAAAGAGAATCCTTCATTCCCATCAGCCTTTTCATTCTCATGTGTTGGGTTCTCTGTATTGTACAGAGGTGCTGGTGATTCAGTTGATGATGGCCAGATATCTGCTACACTTGAGTACATATTAGAGAAGAAACCATCAGAGTTTTCATCTTGCGCTGGTGCTTCTGTTGTTGCACTATTTATATCCTCTGAGGAGTCCGGCAAAGCAGCAATAACATCTTCAGCAGGAGCTTGAGGGTATGATGGAGTATCCTCAGTAGGAAGAGGCTCTGATGGTTCCCTGTTTTTGTTAGCCTCATCAGGGTTGTTAGGAGTAGCACTGGTGAAGTATGTATATGGAGGTAATTCTTGTGGTGGGATTTCAGTAGTAGGTGGAGCTTCCATGCTCACAAGAGGAGGTATTGTTTCTGGTGTTGGCAAAGTCTGAGGTTCTTGAGAGAATAGTGGAGGTAAAGTCTGGGTTGTTGGTGGTTCTGCTTCAGTTGCCACAGGCAGCAAAGTCTCAGTAGTTGGTGCTGGCACTGGTTCAATTGTTTGTGGCACTTCCTGTGATGCTGAATTCATATGCTCTTCTGTTGGGGCAGTATTTTCATTAGGCTCTAAACTTTTGATCAGAGGTAGAATGTTAAATTGATTTTCTGCATTCAAATTAGTATAAATTGGTGGTATGACTTGGTTTATTTGATTGACAATTGGCTCATTTACTGGAGGTGCTATAGGTTCATTTTCCGGAGGTACTACAGGTTCATTTACTGGAGGTACTACAGGTTCATTTACCGGAGGTACTACAGGTTCATTTAACGGAGGTACTACAGGTTCATTTACCGGAGGTACTACAGGTTCATTTACTGGAGGTACTACAGGTTCATTTACCGGAGGTACTAAAGGTTCATTTACTGATGGTACTACAGGTTCATTTACTGGAAGTACTACAGGTTCATTATTATTCACAATTGCTTCTGTTGTGGTTATGACTGTTGGTTCAGTAGTAGGGATTACATCAGGTTCATTAGTGGGACTTTCTGTAACTTTGTCAACTGTGTCTATAACATCATTTAAAGAATTACCATTAGGCACATTGTTTGATTCAGCAGAAGTCTCTTCAGGTGCTTGTACATTCTCATAGTTATTACTAGTAGAAGATGCATTTTGTTCTTTAATTTCAGTCTGTTCTGATTCAGTCAAAGTGTTTTGCAAGTAATCTTGTTTTTCAGGCACTTCTAATAGAGACTCACTACTCAATGATCCATGAGTAACAGTAGGTAACATAATTTGTGCAGGTATTGTCTCTGCTGGCGTATCATTAAGACCTTCCTCATCATTTTCTTGTTGTGATTCCAATGATTCATTCTCTTCAGAGTTTTTGTTGACTTCCTTCTCAGTTGTCTCAGCTTGTGTTTCTGTAGATGGTTCCACATTTTTATTCCCATCACTCACAGTAGTCGCTGAAGCTTCTACTTGTTCAACAATTTCAGGTGTTGCTGTGGTTTTCAAAGGCTCCTCATTGTTTAATTCCTCTAAATTCTCATTTTCATCAGACAAATGTTCATCACCCACATTCACTTTATCATTATCTTGATTAGCAACCTTTTTTTCTACATTTTGTTCAGGTGTTTCCACTGCACTATTCAGTGACGGAGTGAGATCTTCATTGGAAGAGGTTGTAGGGGATTCAGTAGAAGAATCCTGCTGTGCATTATTGACAGCTGCTTCGGTAGTGTATATTGTTGTGCCTTCAAACACTTCATGAGGGTGCTGAACTTTATCAGGTTTAACATTTTCCTCCTTCTCGGCCACATAAGGAACAACCTCTAGATTCCTTTCTATTATTTTATTTTCTCTTAAAAACCTATTGCTAACAAAGCCAGTCTTTCCATTAATGTTCACGTACCATAAGTCTGGATTGGTTCCAGCTGATTTCATTAAAACAATAGCATCGCTGTTTCCGCGATAAGATAGTAGGTCCGGATCAACACTAGTATAACTTAGCAACGTTTTCGCTTTAGAAATGGGTCCTGGAAGAGTTACAATTATACTGTTGTTAGAAAGTTATCACATGAAAACTGACATTGTATTGCAGCAAAGTATCTTACCATTACATTCTTTATTAGCACAATAAACTTTGTCAGGAATCCTGCATTGTGACACTGAGATAAATAACGTAAATAAAATAAGTCTCAACACAATCATTTTCGCATTCTAATAATTATATTTTAATTTCTTAAAAAATTCGCTAGACGTTAGGCCACATCATCTGTCAAGTCGATCGTTCGGTCGTTCTGTGTGATGCAGAAAAAATAATTAGCATTCCATAAATGGATTTGTATCGTTTGATGAAAATTTAATACGGTATTTTTTCAAAAGATGTAAATATCATTTAATGACTAGCGTTACAAACGCAAATAATAAATTTTGAGTAAAATAAAAACATTTCGGATAAATTACTAGTTAAAGTGTCAATGTTGTTGTGTAACTGTTACAGCTGGAACGGAACGTAGTAAAAATCGGAAACTTCTTTGGAAAATAACCATAGACTTTGAGCATGGACTTAGCCTTACTACCAAATCTCAATAATTATAATGGGCATTGTTCATTTTTTTTAATATTCTGTAATTGAAAAACCATTTCGAGGAATAGCGATACTGATCATTATGTACTAATTAAAAATGAAAAATATTCATATTTCATTGATATTTTTAATAAAATACGTTTGACCTTCCTTGCCCTTCAAATGTTTAACACCTTCTTCAAACCTTTGGCTGTACACAGTTTTGTATCTTTGCCTCAGAAAACAGAAAATATAAAAAATATAAAACCGGCCAAGTGCGAGTCGGACTCGCCCATAAAGGGTTCCGTAGCAGCAAGTAAAGTTCTTGTAGTTGGTTGTAACTTTGCAAGGTAAATAGCGGTTTACGATTTATTAAAAAAAAAAAGGTTGCACTCCAGGAGTGCCGGTAGAAGTGAAAACTTTTTTGTTACTATGTTTTATTTTAAAACTGGAGTAGTACAGATATGAAATTAACTAATTTGAATGACGTCTTACTCATTTTCGATCAGGGTCACGTGACCCTGACGCGAGTTTTAAATTTTTTACCCATTACAGAAAAAGTGTACAACGCCGCTAAAGAAGTTTTCACTTCAAAAAACGAATAACTCGATCTCGTTCAAAACAATTTTCAATTGAAGTTTGCATGGTAATGCACATCAAATATTTTTTTTGTTTTATCATTCTCTTAGTTTAGAAGTTATAGAGGGGGGGGGACACATTTTACCACTTTGGAAGTGTCTCTCGAGCAAACTGTTCAGTTTAGAAAAAATTATGTTTGTAACCTCAATCACAGAATAATAGTACCTACTACCTCAATATAATTTTTCAAGACCTAGTCATAGATATCCCACACGAATGGATAAGGCGAAAAAAATATATTTTGTGTTTCAATTCTAAGTATGGGAGGTACCCCCAAAATTGGTGTTGGTTTTATTTTTGTGTGAAAGTCCTAACGCGGTTCACATAATACACACATCAAAAGTGTCTAGGGATCAAGCATTTTTATGCGGATTTCTTGAGATTGAGATGTGGCTTTGTGATAAATTTATGATTTTATAAATTTATATGGATCCTTTTTGGTGCATTTCATAATTTGAATCAGGAACTGTAAATCAAATTCGAGTAAAAGATGAAAATCAGCTGTCAATATTTTCCCTATAAAAACATACAACGCATTGAAGACATTATTAGTGCTACTGTTTCCCTACTACTGATTAAAACCAACGTTATTATGGAGCGGCGACGTCATTTAAGCAGGGAAGAAATGCTCAGAGCCGTGGGAATGATAGAAGCTGGTTCCCGGCAACGTACTGTGGCTTTAGCTCTGAATACAAGTCAGAGTGTTATCAGTCGACTTTGGACACGTTACCGAAGCACTGGTACCGTGGCTGAGCGCCATGGAGGACGGTATCGCTGCACCACACGGAGACAAGACCGATACATTCAAATCTTAACTCGAAGAGCTCCAACAATAACCGCCATGATGTTAGCCGTGAGGCTTCATCACTCTTCAGGGAACTTAATTAGCGACCAAACAGTCAGAAACCGCTTGCATGAAGTGAACCTTCATTCCCGAAGACGGCTACGGGTACCACCTATAGCAATGCACAATCGTAGGATTCGATATCAATGGGCTCTTGAACACAGAAATTGGGCAGAAGAACAATGGCGTTTCGTGTGCTTTTCTGATGAGTCTCGTTTTGGTATGAGACCGGATACAAGACGTATACGACACTGGAGAACCCCTGGACGCCAACAGCGATTAAAATCCTGCCAGGAAGTCCATCCTTATAGTGGTGGAACCATCATGGTATGGGCGGGTATTTGGATCGGCGGAAGAACTGAGTTGATTTGGATCAGAGGCAACCTCAACGCTCAAATTTATGCTGAGACGATTGTATCAGACGTCATCGTTCCTCTACAAGTGCAAATCGGTCCCTTATTTCAGTTAATGCATGATAATGCACGACCGCACACCGCAAGAGTTGTAAGACAGACTCTCGCCGCAGCTAACATCAATGTCCTGCCCTGGCCTGCTCAGTCGCCAGACTTGAACCCGATTGAGCATGCATGGGATATGCTACAGAGAAGAGCTCTGCCGAATATGGAGGGTATGCAGTCGCAAGAAGACCTTTTTTTGTCGTTGCAACGAACATGGGCGGCCATTCCACAGCGTGATTTGGATGAACTCATTTTGAGTATGCCAAACCGATGTTCTTGTGTTGTTAGTGTTCGCGGTAGAAACACGGATTATTAATTGTTTAAGTTACCCAATAAAATTTTAAAGAAAACTGTTATTTCAGTCTTTTTTTCGAACTTTAATGTTAGTGGTTCAAATGTCAAAAATCCCTTTATTAGGAAAATGGCAAATTTCTTTATGAATGCAAAGGTGACTTGGTTTATCGTTACTGTGACAAACGATAACACTTTATTTGATGAATCCTTAAAGAACATTTTAATTAATATCAATCAGGAGAAAAGTTATTGCAAAAATATATGTTGATCCCTAGACACTTTTGATGTGTGTACATCTACTTACAAAGTTTCAACTTTTTGTCGAAATTATAAGAGCTATCTCTTGTAATTTCGACAAAAAGTGGCTGTGACATACGGACGAACAGACAGACAGACAGACATGACGAATCTATAAGGGTTCCGTTTTCTGCCATTGGCTACGGAACCCTAAAAAATAAGTGACAAGTATTTTCCAGGGATGTCAGGCATAAGTACCAATTTCTTGGTATACATACCAGTTTTCAGTGTCACGTACCATGTACCAAGATTATTACTCGAGAAAAAAAAACCAAGATTGGACGTTGACCAACAATACAGAATAAACGACAAATTTTAGGGTGCAATCGAGTATTATTATTATTAATAGCCTTTATTTAACAATCTTACAAAACAAAAATATGAAAAGTAAGTTTACATTTTTTTTCCCCCTCTTTTATATATCTATATATGTATTATTAGACACCGATATTGAGATTGTCTTGCAATTTCGCAAAGGCCTCCCCTGTAGCTTGCCACTCCTTCCGATTATGGGTCATCCTCCTCCAAGTAGCACCAGCCATCTTTCGAAAGTCGTCTTCCCATCTTAGGCGTTGCCTTCCTTTCTTTCTTTTGTTATATCTTGGACACCATTTGGTTACGTCCTTAGCCCATTTATTATTAGTAATCCTCAACATATGACCTGCCCATCTCCATTTCAATTTCCTTATGCAATATGTGATTTCGTTGATTTTAGTTTGGTTTCGTAATGTCTCTAGTTTGATTTTGTCTTTTAACTTGTCGTTGAGCATGCTACGCTCCATGCTATGTTGACAGTTCTCTAGATTTCGCATATTTTGTTTAGTAATGCTCCAAGTTTGACATCCATACGTCATTATAGGTAAAATGAAGGAATCAAATATTTTCTTAGATTTGGGAGGAACCCGAGGATTTTTGACAACCTTGTGTGGCCAATATCTCTTCCACGCAATCGAGTATTGCTTACTAAAAAATCTTTTTTTTGAAGTGAAAACTTCTTTAGCGGCGTTGTACACTTTTTCTGTAATGGGTAAAAAATTTAAAACTCGCGTCAGGGTCACGTGACCGTCAGGGTCACGTGACCGTCAGGGTCACGTGACCCTGATCGAAAATGAGTAAGACGTCATTCAAATTAAAAATAAAACATAGTAACAAAAAAGTTTTCACTTCTACCGGCACTCCTGGAGTGCAACCTTTTTTTTTTTAAAACATGAATTCAAATATAGCACGGACAAAAATCGCAGTCGGTTGTTAGTATTTATCCACTATACGGTTGGAAAAACTGCGTGTTTAGTGTTTACTGCCCTCTATTAAAAGTAAAAGAAAAAAAAAAAAGATTTTTCATTCGTATTTGATTTTCGACACATTTTACCGATGTACCAATATTTCATATTATATTGGTACATCACAGTGGCCGTCTGACATCCCTGATTTTCTCAAGTGCATCAAGTGTCAATTTGTAAATGTCAAAGATGTAAACAAACAAGTTTTTATTGTAACTGCAAATTGCTTCATTATCTCGGTTAAATCTGTTAAATCGGCATCGGCAATATAACATAAACTACAAGTAAAATAGAATACAGGAAGTGCTTTGTCCCAACTTGCAACAATAATACTAATAATAACACAACAACATTTTGTTCGTACTAAAGAAGATTTGCGAGAAAAGTGGTGTCGTGATGACGGCGTGGAATGTTGCAAGGTTTATACAATGTACTGTTGCGAAGATCACTTTGATGTTAGTATTTCAGAAGCCTTAGATTCCTTTGTATGTTCATCTAGGAGTAATTTTGTTTTGTAAATAATAACCTAGCGGGATGTAAGTGACGTTTAGACAGTTGACGTTGTGTTGACAGTTTTTTAATTTTGCTCTAGTAAGGAAAAGGCACAACTTTTAGGCCAATGGTGACGTCACCTACCTCAAAAATTAAAATATTAAAAATAAAAAAACTATTGAGCCAATCATTAAAATATTCAAATTAGTTTCTCAAAATGCTCTATATTTGCAGAAAATAAAATAAAATCGAATGTTTAAAAAATTAAGACAATCCCCATTGCCAAATTCTTTTAAAATAGGAAATCAATTATTTTATTTTCTTTTTGTTCACGTACTTTCTACTTCTGCTGGGCAAATGTCTTCTCCATAATATTAAATCCCGCAGATGACGTTGGGTCCACGCTCTATGTTTATGGAAATAACCGAATTTATCAGTAGACAGTTTAGAAGAATAGAACGTTAGCTCAATAAAGCCGGAAACACATTATTTAACACACCACGCGACGCAACGTGTCGACACCCGATGTGCACCGTGCACATTAACCAACACGCGACGCCACGAATAAAATAGGGATATTTTTTTTCTTTGTGAGTGGCCTGTTGGTCTAGTGGTTAGTGACCCTGACTGCTATGCCGGAGGTCGTGGGTTCGATTCCCACCCAGGACAAAATAATGTTTGTGTGATGAGCACGATCATTTGTTCTGTGTCTGGGTGTCATTTATCTATAATATGAATGTATTTAGAAATATATTAGTATGTTTATCAGTTGTCTAGTACCCATAACACAAGCTCTGCTTAGCTTGGGACTTGATGGCGTTGTGTGATAGTTGTGGAATATTATTATTATTATCTTGAAGGCCAACCTAAGGAGGTTGTGAGCTGCTTAACCGGACTTTTCTGTGGATAGATGATTTCTGTGTCTACACTCTGTGATAGTTCTCGAAGTTTTCGAACAACTGACGCGTGGCCTCGAGCACTCGAGTCTGGACTAGAAACACACTACATGTGATGCGTCGGATGGCGTGTTTACCCCCACCATCGGCAACACACCGACCTGGCACGTCTGAATCGGGTGGCGTGTGAGCGCATGTCGTCGCGGCGGGTGTTCATAGTGTGACTCTGGTCATAGAAAACAATACATTTGATTTGACTCAACACGCATCACGTTTCATCGGGTGGCGTCGGGTGTTAATAATGTGTTTCCGACTTTATAAATGGATGGATTTAATCATTTTATTTGAATTTTGATTTGATGTGCAACAACTTGCGGTCTGTTTGAGTGATTTTGTGTAATGGGATGAAAGTGTGTATTCAGGAAGCCCGGGAAGCGCGCGCTATTTTATTTGACCAATGAGCGCGCACGTTGGTAGAGTTAACCGGCGTGAAGGAGAGGTAATCCACTTCTTCACGTCCCAGCCGCTGATGATCTCCAGCCACCGTGAGAGCGGGCTTGCGTACGGTGAATTTTTGGTAGTTCGCCATCCGACCAAGGAGTAGACCCGATTCCACGGCGCGTCGTGTTCCAAGGGCGTCTGACGGAGCTATAACTAGCAAACTGACGGGGTACACATAGGGCTAAAAGCCTGCCGTGGTTGTAGAAATACATAAACAGGGTACCACTACGGACCTGTAACCAGGAAAGGGTAACTAAAAGTATAGGGTAGTTTTAGTTATTAAGAGTATTCCAGTCCCTTTCACTCTACCCAAGGCGGTAGCGGACTATTTTAATGATTTTGACTTATTATCCAAGATTTATCATTATACGATTGTTACCTTTATCAGTAAGGAAGTGTAACATTTTACCGATGTTAGTTCTGATGAAATAAAACATCCTTCCACTAAGGCCGGCAGTACCCGTATGCGAATAGCCTGTCGTGTGGACGCTCCAACGCGTGTCCCTCTGATTAGCAGAGAGCACAGCGGCGGAACGGGCTTGCGGACCGTGAGTAATGGGTAGCTCGCCGTCCGACCAAGGACCAAGCCCGGGTCGGTGGCGCGACGTGTTTCGCGCCAAATGCCCTCTCCCTCTGGGGTCGCGGGTTTTTTCTTAACCCAGGTTACCGTGGCCCCGGAACGTAAAGGGCAAAGGAAGGAACACGGGTGGATTTTAGTCAGTAAGAGTCTGACAGTCCCTTCTGCCCCACCCAGGGGGTGGTCAGACTCTTTTGATGATTTTACCCCCAAAAAAAAAATGCCGGCAGTAGGTATGCGGGCATGCAGGCGGCGGCGGGCATGCGGGCGGCGAGTCCCTTACTCGCGACTCGCTGTCCGACCATGGACCATGTTCGGGTCGATGGCGCGTTGTGTTCCACGCGCGCCTCAAAGAGTGTCAGCGTTGTGACGGGGCCCCCCTTCTAGATGGCCAATTAAGCTTGCCGGAGTCGCGGGACTTATCTCATTACCGTGACCCCGGGAACGTAAAGGGCTAATGAAGGACACCTTGGATTTTAGTCAGTACGAGTCTGACAGTCCCTTCCGCCCTGCTGTGGGTGGGAGGACTCATTTGATGATTTTACTACGATAAAAATAAAATGGCCGGCAGTACACGAACTGCTGAACTGCTCGAGCAGTTGTCTAGTGATCAGCATACACGGACTGCTCGGTCAGTCAATCTGACGACTGTTGTCGTTATTAGCTTTTTTTTTTTTTTTTTAGCGTGGTAAAATCATCAAATGAGTCCTCCAACCCCGGGCAGGGCGGGAGGGACTGTCAGACTTTTACTGACTAAAATCCACGGTGTCCTTCAATAGCCCTTTCTGTTCCAGGGTCACGGTAAGGAAATAATCCCGCGACCGTCGTTATTAGCCTGGCGACTGTTTGAAAATACCGATCGCTCGAAACAGAAGAGTAGGAAGTGCTGGTAGTACGAAGCAGTCGAGATACCGACTGCTTCAGGCAGTACGTGTACGGCTTGCCTGAAATTTGTGAAATCCAAGTAAATTGAAAAATCCTGTTGCTGTAAAAAATATCATGGGTAGCACTCACTTCATGATTTTACCACGCCAAAAAAGGGTATCAAACCTCTTT
Source organism: Agrotis clavis (assembly GCA_954870645.1). Lineage (NCBI taxonomy): Eukaryota > Metazoa > Arthropoda > Insecta > Lepidoptera > Noctuidae > Agrotis > Agrotis clavis. The sequence continues at coordinate 15,015,144 of OX940922.1, forward strand.
GCGGTATTTAATGAGCATAAATACTGGTAAGTTGATACTGTCTCTTAGCAGCCAGAGATATTGAGTGCTGTCATTAAATAGGATAAAAAATAAAATAAAAATATGGCTTAGTGTCAAAAAATCTTCAAATCCGTTTTTAAATTCATTTCTGCAAAAAGACTTTATAATGGATCTAGAAGATCATGTGTCTCTTATAGATTTATCAAAACAATTACCGTATGAATTAGGTAAGTGAAGAACGTTTTCATTTTGCCCAGTGTTAAACATGGTGGCAAGTATATGGTCATCTGAAAAGAAAGTCACAACATACCAATGATATTATAATATACAGATATGTTATACGCTTACAAAACAACATCAAAAACTGTTCCGCGCCGAGCGCGGACTTTTTTATTCAAACATTACATTTCACTACAATGTAAAACTCAGGAATAATGGCGTGGTAAATAATTGTAGACGGTATAAATGCAATCGGTTATATTTCCTTGCTTTAACAAATTATCAGAATCTCATGGTAGGCACAACTCGTATTTCCATCGCTGACGGCTGTCTGACAGGCAACCATAAAGTTACATGCTCTGTGGCAGCAACTGTCACATCATTTCCTGTAATTAAGACTCTTTGGTCACATCCTCTCCCAAGATCAGGCCTGATCTCGTGGAAGGATGTGACGGCATGGCTAGCGGCTTAGCAGGCTTGCTAAAAGGCTTTTGGCATTGGCTGGCTGGCTATGGCGGTCCGGCCAAGGCTGCGGTTAACTGGCTATGGCGGTCCGGCCAAGGCTTGGCTGCAGAGGCGATATCTGGCTAGGCGTTACATTCTAGCTGGCTCCTGTTAACTGGCTATGGCTGACTGGTCAAGACTGATCTGCAGAGGCGCTATCTTGCAAAGCGTGCGTTACATTCGGCCATCCTGTAAGCATTGCTCCCGCAATGAAGAAAACAAAACATGATTAGTGGTACAATCAACACACCATGTGACGACGGAAACTCGGTCGACGGCCCTTGAGCAACTATAGATATTAGAGCTTCAATTTCTAGCTGCTGGTTGGTAAACTACTTGCAGTAACGGACATAGGTATGTGCTACACTCTCATATACCCCTGTGCGCGATGTCAGCGTCTCCTGGTGCACATCACTATCACATCGCGCGCTGCGGTCTATTTGATAGACCCCACCACCGCACACAGCGTTTAGGTGGATAGCCAATAAGTTAAGCGGATAGTTGAGCTCCTTGAGTTATGAGTCGGGTTACACGTTAACTGACAAATGCTTGCACTGACTGGACAGGTCCACTCAAATCTGAGCAGTTATTTGCCGCAATGTTTTAAGTACCTATTTCTCGTAAACAGAACAAATAGCATGCTGTTATTTAAGTCGTCGGTGACGTACACGTTCTCCAGTCGTGTCTCTGTGCGACGTAAGTATTGATAATAACAAATATTTGCATCTGCAGTACTGTTCAATTAATCTCTTCTCTGTTGACCGCGCGGATGTAGCGCTCACGCCACGCTGGAACTAAAGTTGGCTATGCTCTTAGCTACTGACAGCAACACTAACCAATCGTGCGGCGCAAACGGTGAGCGATTGGACGATCTCAAAGCCGAAGAGCAAATCGTAGAGTCCAGCGATGTGATTTCTTATTCAGAATAGCATAGCTGTTATATGTGTATAAACTCTTGTATACAAGTAACAGCTATAACAGATACCGTGTTAAACCTGTTGTGTTACCCATCCCTATCAAAATATTGATTAGCTAGACCTATCGCTGTCATAACGCGAATCCGCAAGTGTACCCGCAGGCTAACAATTTCAACAATAACACGTTATTTGCTTAAACGATTTACAACTAATAATCAAAATACTAATACCACAACCGTATTTCTTACAAAAAATACTTCGTACTTCGTTTATTCATCAGGCATACGTCCAGTTGTGTACTGCAATTGGCTGATATGACTGGCAAGCTGTTAGCTTAAATCTAGGTTCTTAGTACTGTTACGGTTTTCCAATGAAAAATTCCTTGCACAACCAGAGGATCGCACTCAGGCTTACACTCTGGTTCATCAATCACTCAACAACGCCATAAATGCTCTACGTTTAACCGATAAACGTTACAGCAAGAGCACACTACACCAATTCAGAATAACAGTGCAACATAAATACGACTCACACGATGAAATGGGTCCCGAGTTAATCGCAGCAGTTTACCAGCAAGGCACAGGCTCGCTTACGTCGTCTGCAGAAGATCGTGACTATATCAGCGAAGTTGGAACTTCGCACTAATGCACGAGACGAACCAGATCATGCTTCGCATCATACTATGTTAGCGACGTGGTCCACTCCTAGGCTCGTATGCTACAGCAACCGACTGGGTTTTCCGATCTAAAACGATAAAAATGACATTAAAATCTCTGCTAGTACTGATGTGTGGCAACGTCTGTATGTTTTTCTTCTCGAATTTTATATTCCGGCTATTTTCGCTGTATCATCGCCTTGCTCTCTGCGGTAACAGTCTCTGGAATACCCTGATTCCAAATAAACCAAACGTTATGAATCTCTTTCTTTTCTTCAACTCCTTTTCATTGCAACAATGAAGTATTTCAGTTCTCAATGAGTTATCGGCGGATCACCAGCACGTAGCACTATCATCACTCTCAGGAATCAGTGTTCACTTGATGACGTTCAGGCAATTCGTGGGTCCTGTGGTTTCATGTAAATCAACTGCTCGGCGGCTTTGTATCGGTGCCGCATTCCTCTAATATGGAAATCCTCATCATCAGTTCAGGCTTCGGAAAAAAAAAATCGTTCGTCAGTTCATCTCCAGCCTTCAACTGTTTTGTCAGATTTTTCTAGAAAACTGTTCGAATGCCACTTCTGAATGTAAAACTCAGGAATAATGGCGTGGTAAATAATTGTAGACGGTATAAATGCAATCGGTTATATTTCCTTGCTTTAACAAATTATCAGAATCTCATGGTAGGCACAACTCGTATTTCCATCGCTGACGGCTGTCTGACAGGCAACCATAAAGTTACATGCTCTGTGGCAGCAACTGTCACATCATTTCCTGTAATTAAGACTCTTTGGTCACATCCTCTCCCAAGATCAGGCCTGATCTCGTGGAAGGATGTGACGGCATGGCTAGCGGCTTAGCAGGCTTGCTAAAAGGCTTTTGGCATTGGCTGGCTGGCTATGGCGGTCCGGCCAAGGCTGCGGTTAACTGGCTATGGCGGTCCGGCCAAGGCTTGGCTGCAGAGGCGATATCTGGCTAGGCGTTACATTCTAGCTGGCTCCTGTTAACTGGCTATGGCTGACTGGTCAAGACTGATCTGCAGAGGCGCTATCTTGCAAAGCGTGCGTTACAACAAGTAAAAAGGATAGCTTGATAAAACGCAATAAGAAAAAAAGCGACAGCTAGATAAACAAACAGCGCCACGCCACCCACGCGTCATCAATCCCCCCGCACCGCACCGCACGTCGGCATCACCTTATCGTTCTTACGACATCAGAATATTACGAAAATAATTGAAATATATTAATAAATCGAAGTATATTGCTTACTTACGTGTGGTATGAGATCCCGTGTGTTTTATTAATTTTTTTATCATGATTGGTACACTTCATAAATACACACGATGGCATTTTTGATGACAATTACGTAGCAGCGCGCAACGTGTTACTCGTAGTCTTGCGAGACACAGACTAAAAGCAATTGTCCGACGTAGGACATTTTCTGGTCTTCACGTTTTGCGCGCTCATAGCATTTATCTGTTTACTAAAATATCATTGCAACATACAATATTCTCAACATACACGCATCAAAAAAAGTTTGCAATGACTTTGAAAAATAGAAATCTTTTTGTTACGGTAGATCATTATGATTTCTTCTTTTTAGATTCTTTAAGCACTAGTTTGGCGGATCTCAGTTTCACTGAGTGAAACATACTGGCAATTTGTTTTTGGGGTGGTAAACTGAAATCATGAAATGAGTCCAGTAAGGACGCAGGTCCTTAAGGCTGGTACGGAAATTAACTGTGTCGGATTCAGGTTTTCCCATCAAGATTTTTTTAGTAGGTAATGGCACGGAATCTGAATTTGTGCCTGGATGATGATTACAGGCTCGCTTCGTATGGGACATTAATACTCGTAAGCTAGCGAATAGTGGATAAGCTGATTGAAATTCAAAAGCGATATTCTTGTGAATTAAACGGTCTCTAGTTTGTGCTAAGATATTTTATTCCTGAGAATGTTAAACGTTAACCAATGCGGTACACGAATATCTCTTCTGAATTTTTCTAAGTCAATTTCATTACTCGTGACTGCACTTGGCATGTATACCTAGTTACTGTACTCTGAGTTATGCAACACAATTAAAACACACAATCATAAATTCAAAATCTAATTATTTTTAAGTAAAAATTGTGGTTTCCCTTTCATAACTTACCAGACCTTTTAATTATTTACTTTGTGTGAGGTCATAGGGATCCTAGAAACTAACCTATGATGAGTTGGTTTGAAGTTTCGCTGGAACTATAATAATAATTATAGTATGTTAATTATCAAAGTACCTAAGTAATCATTTAAATGCAATGGAGAATTTACAGGGTTTCTATAGGTTATATGATACTTTTTTGTGGGTCTATCGATCTATGCTGAATGTAGGGCAATTAATTTGGATATTTTTTTTTTATTGATTCTTATATGAAAAGGTTAAAAATGATACTATCTTTCGTCATACATAATAACTGGCGGAAATAAGCCATGTACATGGCCAACACGAAGGACTTAAAGTCTACCATCAAGTGAATTTAGAACTTAAAATTAATGACTTGTTTCATAATTCATTTTTTTTAAATTTTTAGTAACTTCTTCGTCCGTGTTATTTTCTTAAGCAGAGGTATAAGTTTTTGCCTTCCATTTTAAATACAGATGATAAGAAAAAAAACACTTTGACAACCACTAATGACCCTTGATCGTACTTACAGACGAACGTATAAAGGAAGATATTTGTTTTGGAGAATCATTGATTATTAGTTGTGGACATTATGAGGGAGACCTAGTGGATGATGAAGAACAGTCAGAATCAGACTGGTCATGCGAAGAATCTACCATAGTAACAATGTCGGAAGAAGAAAAGGGTGATCACGTGTTTGAAGTAAAGGATTACGTTGAGGAGGAGGCTGTACAGGAAGAGGAAGAAGATGATGTTGGAGACTTTTCTTTTTATTTTTTTCCGGATTGCAATAAATCTCCTCCTCCACAAAATAGCAAAACAAGCATTATCGTTGTAGATGGTTTACCAAAACTAAATCTAACTGCAAAGCGGCAAAAATATTGCATTTGTAAAGCAGACAAGACTGGGGAATGTGTATGTTTTACCAAAATAACTTGCAAATGTGGAGCCAAGACAGTGGCCGATTGCACTTGCTCTCAGCTAAAAGACATTTGTGTTTGTGGCTCTGGATTTCCTAGAACCGAGTGCAAATGCAAACATGCTCATGTGTGCGTTTGTGACCCCGATGGTAGAATATTTCCTAAATGTACTTGCGGTAAAATAGATAAACCATGTATTTGTCATATGCCAGCTAAATTTCCTAGTCCTATTTGCAAATGTAAATACAAGCCGACATTTTTAAGTAAAATTAAAACCAAATTAGAAGAGGTTACAGAAGAAGGTAGGCTCACTGGAGAAGAAGTAGGTGAAGAGGTGGAGGAAGAACAAGTAACCGAAGAACAACCATGTGTTTGCCAAAAGCCAGACCCTATAAAGTTGTGCCATTGTCTGAAAGGCTCTGATTGTACTTGCTTAACTGAATGCATTTGTGGCGCACAACGCCCTTGCGAATGTGCGCCAGAAGAAAACGAAACAATTAAAGAAGAAGTACCCTGTAAAATAGATGAAAACAAATTGATTTGCAGTTGCCCTATCCCTAAAGTCTGTACTTGTGATAACGAAAATACTGGTGCCATTTGCAAGTGCTTCCCGGTACAAAATTGTACGTGTGGAGATCCAGAGAATTGCAAGTGCTTCAAAACTTGCGAATGCACAAATCCATGCCTCTGTGATACTGTTCCAATTAAACCAAAAGAATGTATATGTTTAAAACCAACGGGAGGATTAGAATTCGCAAGCAAATGTCAGTGCATAACGGAATCCACCAAAAAACTAAAAAAAGTTCGTGCAGGTAAAGAGGGATATCGTTGGTGTCACGAAATTAATCCAAAGCATACATATTTTGATTATGTATATGATAGATATGACAAAATCAATAATGATGAGCCGCCGGTAGAGAAGTTCGAGATTCAAGGACTTCACAATAAAACTGAAGAAGTTAATGAGTGCCCCGTTCATGGGTCGAGGGTTCCTAAATACGAGAAAAAACCAAGAAAACCATCATTAGATTGCTGCAGTGCTGTTGGAGGTATCTTTATTTTATTTATTGCAACATTTTTAATAGTTGGTACTTTGCTAATATTTTTACTTTTTAGAATGCATGTTTTGTCTTCAAAATTTATAAGGAGCTAATAAGAACTGGCGTATTCATGTTGTAAATAGATTATAGTAAATAGTTAAATCTTCTTAGTCAACGACAAAAAGCTTTACAATTATCCATTGTATTAATACATTGGGTTGAATTTGCTTGAAATTAATTTGATGTATCCAAAGGCTCTTCAAGAGTTTCGTTCCCATTTTTAGAATACTTGTAACTACAACCTGTCAACCTTCTATTATCTCGTTAGTGAAACCTACAAAGATCCAAACAGATTTATTGCTATCCAAGTAATCTCCTATATTTTATAAAATTAAACATTTATTTCTGATCACTCTAACTTTTTGTGAGTAAGTATGCTTACGAGGACCTAATCAATAAAGATTTTTTAAAACGGAAGTGTCTAAGGAATATTTATTAACAGAAAGTTTTTGTAAACAGGCATCAGCATTTCTGTTGAAAGTCTAGGCGAGGATAAAGATAAATTACTCGTGCAAGTAATTTCATATTCATCAAAGGAAGGTGCAAAAACTAGTACAAAACTCGTCAGCATTTTGGATTGTAACTTACATACAATGGAGGAGAATCGAGTCGAGTAAGATATTGTTATTGATATTTGTTATCAGCCAGTCTTGAGGCCATTATCTGTCTTATAGAGACGGTATTTATTATAATTGGATCGGATCGCTGTTTTCCAAAACGATGATAATTGGCGGGGTTCAAAGATGTGCCTAAATGAATGGATTCTGGACAAGACAAATCTATGTACCACATGTCAGTCTTAATCTACGCCAATGTCCTGAGATATTTAGATGGGTTTTCAGCAGACTGCGAAGGAAATAGCAGAAAATTGGTATAATCTATTAAAGAAAAAGTGGAAGCTGGAAATGCATGATTGCGCAAAAAGAAAGCAGTGGAGGGTGGCCTTTGCCCAGGAGTGACACAGTACTAGTATTGATAGTCAAGACTGAATTGGTGTTGATTCCCATATTGATTGACATAAGTAGTTGTAAATAATACTGATATCTTTTGTTTAATGATCACAGAAATATTACTAAGAAAGACTTAGCCAAAGAGCGGCGGAGTTACGCAGCTATCTGCGAAAGCGGTTATTATAACAAAGTGACTCGCATTTGCGGAGACAAGCATGTTGTGAAAAGATTCTACCATTCTTTCGAAAAGGCTCACAACTTTATATTGGAAGGAGCAAATATTGTGTTATTGCGATATCTCGCTCTTCGGCGTCACAAGGGTAACGTGCAAACTGACACTGTCATGATGGATGGAACTATCTGTCGGAGTATATATGTGAGTTTATTATTAAGTATCTAATATTCTATCATTAATGTTTAAAAGAAGTAAGATTTTTAGCGTTATAAGTTCAACCAAGCATGATATTTTTTATTCGCAATTCTTTTTTTTTGTAATTTTGTACGTACTGATTACTGAAAATATATAGAACGGTACATAAGGAATTGCGCAGCCTAGGTATATAAATGAAATTACGGAGCAAATTATGAAATAGAAGATATAATCAGGTAGGTAGGCACTAGGGAGTAACTATTTCTATCTAGTTCACGAACTATCTAGCATGGTATGTTCGTTTTAGCAGTTTGCGTTGACTAATGAATATTTCTTGTTAGACCCTAATCATAAATCAACAATTTAGTAAAATCGATTAATAATGTTACCTGCATTATTAATCGATTTTACTATATCGTTGATTTATGCCTTTCGGGGTAGGTATGTCTGGTAATTAATTCGTGATATTGCCCTTGGATATGGGATTATTAACTATTATCAAATATAGAAAATGGAGGTTTCAAAAAGGAAACCCTGTGTTTTGAGACGGTTGATAGACAGTCGGTAGACTCACAATACATAGTGTGTTTCAATAGCTCAAAATTTTAAATTCGAACATTTTTAATTTTTATGCTGAACAAAGTCGGAACTACGGCAATCTGAAGTCATATTACTCAAATGACACAGAAATGTTGCGACATTCAGTACAATGGCCGTTTTGCGTGTTAAGAACAGAACTAACTTCAGAAGCGTGTAGCTTCTCCATAACAATTTATACCTTTATTTTGCTCAAGCCGTGTGTTTTTAAGCGGCATTGCAAAAAGATTACTAGAAAGTAATTTTTTCGAAAAAAGTTTGAAAGTGTGTATGAGTTTGTGTGTTATGATAAGTATACAGTCAGTAGTAGAGACATGTAAGTCCGATCTGGCACAGTTTTAGAAACATAAACATGGAGGCGGGCGCCGTGAGGTAGAGGACAACCTCCACCTCACAACCCAGCTGCCACGGGCGGGACTAAGTTCCGACGGGGTTGCAATAAAATGTCATAACTTATTTAGGTAGAATTAGTATTTAGTATTAGTATTTAGTAATTAGGTAGTAATTCTTCCAATATTTGTCCATAGATCTGTAAAGGTGTAAGTCAAGGCATCGTTAATGGCACTCCGTTTTTCGTGGTCAAGATTGAGCGACACATTATCGAACCTTCAGGATATATTCATCAAACGTTGACGGTGCTGAGCCTCAGAGGTATTGAACATTAATTTATTAACATAGTTATGTAATGTTCCCACTGCTGGGACGTAATGCTCTTCTGGGAGAAGGAATAGACTGTAATGCATCACTCGGACTTATTGCGGGTTCGTAGATGTCACAAGTTTTTGAATTTTTGGTTCTGCGGCATACCAGATTCTTTACAATGGTTTCCTTCACCATAGGAGCAGTGAACATTGTTAACCGTTATTGTAGGTAATACCTACAACATAAAACATGCAGAGAAATTCTTAACTTAGGAATAATTTAAGTCATAAAGGCATGTAGAGATATTTTGGGAAGGTCTTTGTCCAGCAGTTTTGTCTTTCGGTTGAAATAAATAAATCATCATCATCATCATCAGCCTATAATGTTCCCACTGCTGGGACACAGGTCTCCTCTCTGTGAGAGGGAATGGGCCACAATCCACCACGCGGGCCCAGTACGGGTTGGTAGATGTCACATGTCTTTGAATTTTTGGTTCTAGGACATGCCGGTTTCCTTACGATGTTTTCCTTCACCGTTTTGAGAGCAGTGGTGTTGAAATAAATTACACTAGTAATGCTCCTGGCGGGGTTCGAATCCACGACCTACAACTCGTAAGTCAGGATCGATATTACTGGGCCACCACTGCTCTCCGACTCACTGCTCACTGCTACTGCTCACTGCTACTCACTGTTTTCGATAAATAAATACGTTTGGGAATTTAATTATTAAACATGAATTAAAAACTGTTCTACTCTATATTGAATTTTATTTGTATCTTATTTACATTGTCTGTTTTTAAGGTTATACTATAAGTCATGAGTGGGCGGACAACTGCTACATTTTCCATATCAATCCACTGTTGCGCGTGAATCCCGATAAAGACGAGATAGAAAAACATGAACCGTTGCGTGAAACGTGGCGCAACGATCTTCAACTGATGTCCGACTTCCTAGATTTCAAGGTATGTAAGATTAGTATTCTTTTACCAATCTTCTGGTAAACTACACACATCAAAAGTGTCTAGGGATCAACATATATTTTTGCAATAACTTTTCTCCTGATTGATATTAATTAAAATGTTCTTTAAGGATTCATCAAATAAAGTATTATCGTTTGTCACAGTAACGATAAACCAAGTCACCTTTGCATTCATAAAGAAATTTGCCATTTTCCTAATAAAGGGATTTTTGACATTTGAACCACTAACATTAAAGTTCGAAAAAAAGACTGAAATAACAGTTTTCTTTAAAATTTTATTGGGTAACTTAAACAATTAATAATCCGTGTTTCTACCGCGAACACTAACAACACAAGAACATCGGTTTGGCATACTCAAAATGAGTTCATCCAAATCACGCTGTGGAATGGCCGCCCATGTTCGTTGCAACAACAAAAAAAGGTCTTGCGACTGGATACCCTCCATATTCGGCAGAGCTCTTCTCTGTAGCATATCCCATGCATGCTCAATCGGGTTCAAGTCTGGCGACTGAGCAGGCCAGGGCAGGACATTGATGTTAGCTGCGGCGAGAGTCTGTCTTACAACTCTTGCGGTGTGCGATCGTGCATTATCATGCATTAACTGAAATAAGGGACCGATTTGCACTTGTAGAGGAACGATGACGTCTGATACAATCGTCTCAGCATAAATTTGAGCGTTGAGGTTGCCTCTGATCCAAATCAACTCAGTTCTTCCGCCGATCCAAATACCCGCTCATACCATGATGGTTCCACCACTATAAGGATGGACTTCCTGGCAGGATTTTAATCGCTGTTGGCGTCCAGGGGTTCTCCAGTGTCGTATACGTCTTGTATCCGGTCTCATACCAAAACGAGACTCATCAGAAAAGCACACGAAACGCCATTGTTCTTCTGCCCAATTTCTGTGTTCAAGAGCCCATTGATATCGAATCCTACGATTGTGCATTGCTATAGGTGGCACCCGTAGCGGTCTTCGGGAATGAAGGTTCACTTCATGCAAGCGGTTTCTGACTGTTTGGTCGCTAATTAAGTTCCCTGAAGAGTGATGAAGCCTCACGGCTAACATCATGGCGGTTATTGTTGAAGCTCTTCGAGTTAAGATTTGAATGTATCGGTCTTGTCTCCGTGTGGTGCAGCGATACCGTCCTCCATGGCGCTCAGCCACGGTACCAGTGCTTCGGTAACGTGTCCAAAGTCGACTGATAACACTCTGACTTGTATTCAGAGCTAAAGCCACAGTACGTTGCCGGGAACCAGCTTCTATCATTCCCACGGCTCTGAGCATTTCTTCCCTGCTTAAATGACGTCGCCGCTCCATAATAACGTTGGTTTTAATCAGTAGTAGGGAAACAGTAGCACTAATAATGTCTTCAATGCGTTGTATGTTTTTATAGGGAAAATATTGACAGCTGATTTTCATCTTTTACTCGAATTTGAATTACAGTTCCTGATTCAAATTATGAAATGCACCAAAAAGGATCCATATAAATTTATAAAATCATAAATTTATTACAAAGCCACATCTCAATCTCAAGAAATCCGCATAAAAATGCTTGATCCCTAGACACTTTTGATGTGTGTATATTAGTTTTAAGATCAATATGAATAAATTGCTTAGCAGATGTTCTCGTGTCTATCGATAACATTCTGTGTGTGTGCAGCCTCCATCTTTGTTGCACCTCGTTTCTTTATGAAATTTTTACTTTTATTACTCACTAGCTGTGCCCGCGACTTCGTTCGCGTGGATGTCGGAACAATGTATTTTTTAAACAAAGACAATGTATTTTTTTTCATAAAAGTAGCCGAGTTACTGCTTATTACATCGGGTACCTGCTAATAGAAGTCCTATCAAAATCGGCCCAGCCATTTCAGAGATTAGCCATTACAAACAGACAGACAGACAGACAAAAAATCTAAAAAATGTTATTTTGGTGTATGTACCGTATGCATGTGGTAAAAAACGATTATTTCAATATTACAAACAGACACTCCAATTTTATTTATTTGTACATATAAATCTATAGATAAAATGTTGTCTACAGAGTACCCGAGAATCCGAAGGAGGGCGCTACGTCACGGAAAGCGGAACCCTCACGGGGACTGTGCGGGACTACCTCCAAGCGATCCTCCTGCTCCGGCCGCAAGACACCCTGCACTTCACCAGACATTACTTCGGCACAGTGCTGTCAGCCCTCGATCTCCCACACGATGAATTCTTCGACCCCACTTCCAAGCACGTCCGGTACTATTTCTTTGAAGAATGATTTAAGGCAGCGACCACGTGGCATGCGCTTCCCTACCACTATTGCTATTCCGAGTAACGAGAGACGTGTGGCCCCACATCCACCAACAAATTTTGTGTTTTATATTCGCGCAGTAGCATTCATTTGTTTACTTTACCATGCATTCAGAGTTGGTCTTATTTCTATGAAAACCATATTTAAAATTATGGTAATTTATATTAGTTTTTAGTTCAATATTTAATTACATCTTTCTTTCAATACGTTTTTTTAGTACTATCTACATATAGTTTTTAATATTTTTCTGTATTTAACTTTGTTACTGAATTACAGCGTGATAGATGCACGAGCAAGTACGCATACTTATGGGTCGATGAGCTCGCGTGTGTGTTACCGTGAGTTCGCGTACTTTAAAACCGCCTAGTAAAGACTGTTGGCGATCCAACGGCTCGTGCGTTTGTCAGCGCTTTGTTTGTATAAGTGTCTTCTATTTAAATATATTAATTTTCTATGTGCACCGCTATTCTGAAAAAAAAATATTAAGCGGCCGTTAGGGCCACCCCCCATACAAAAATTTTCAAACCCCTTTATACACAGTTTTATCGAAATATCGAAAATTGTGATAATTACTGTTTTAAATGTCTAATGTTCATACGGGCCTGGTCCACTTTTGTTATGTGTTTTCAAGAAACAGAATTTATATCCTAACTTGTCAGAGTCGGGCTGCCCTAACTCTTGAACTCGTAAATTTCCTTTTTTTTTAAACAAAAGAAAAATTCTCGCTGATTTTTTTGTTAAATTCGAGAAATTTCTGTCTACTAAACAAGGGGAATGACTGATTAATGTATGGATTGACCCGAAGTGGCCGAAAAAGTATTGTAAATACTCACTAAAGGTATTACTAAATAATTTCACGTCTTTTACAACACTTTCTAACTTGATCTGTATTCATTGGTAGAGAAATTATGAACTGTAGTAGAATACCTTTTCATGAAAATGAAGGTTGGAAATAAATATTGTCTTTTATTTTAACGGAATTGGTAATGAGCTTCCACAAACCAATGAATAAAATATATTAGTTATAGTTTATCTTGGCAATAAGGGATGAAATTAACGATTAATAATTTTAAATTTTTGGATAAATAAATAAACCACTTATAACATCCTATTTTCTAGAAAAATTGGCATATAATCGCGAACATACATTTTATTATTATGGCGCCAATCACCACTATAATATAACGTATGTTCATGATATTAAACTATAAACTACGAGTATGATATACCTACATATTATGATCAGACAGCTGTGTAGTCCATCACTGAATATGAAAAGTACCTACATATCTTGAGCATTCATACCATGAATATGGTAAGATTTATGAGAAAACGTGTCTAATATTGCTCACTTAGGTATTCGCCGTAGTATATATTGTATACATATATTCAGCAGAGGGATTTGCGTATGTCACGCAAGATCCCTCCAAACAAAATGACAAAACTGCGCTGAAGAAGGCCCTGGGACACGAAAAGAATTTTAATTTTTGGTTCCTTTTGCACAAAGGAATTTATTATTAAGTCCCCGCATCAGAGGCATATATACGATATTATGGCAAGGACAACCCCAATTCTCACACACCTTTCTTTCAAAGAGGAATTTATGAATAAATACGTTTTGGCTTTTCGATTACTTCACAGGTTGTGGTCGGTCGTACCTATATTTAACTATAGGTGTAGTTTCTAAACCATTTACTGCTCAACTTTCCAAGGTTTTGTTATTATATAAATGGTTCTGGGAAGTATCTGTTTCAACTTAGAATAGAACGGCCTTGTCGTAATATTTAGTGCAATTAATTAATTTAGATTCATATTTATTGTCTTTTTAATGCTAGTTTTCATATTATTATTATATATAAAAGAGTATGTAAGTATTACAAAAGCGTACAAGAACGTTCATTTTTTATTGAAACACTTAAAAGATAATCTATATGTCGGATCCGGTCAATAGTACGGACAGCAAACGAATCGTAAGCGCGCCATTTTGAGTATCACGTGGTCTGTGCGCGCTTATACAGAGTCGTGATGTTTCATCGGGGCTGCGAGGAGCGCATTCAATGCCCGACCGCAGCAGTGTGAAGACATCCCGAAACTGTACTCGATTCGTTGTGCCCAGTATAAGTGTAGTGAGTGATTAAATTAAATTGTGTTTGACTTAATTTGTGATTTAAAATTAAAATAACCAAGTGAACCGCACCCAGTGTATTTTCATTGCACGAGACCCAAACTCTGCCCACATGATGCCTGAATCTGACGGAACAATATCGGTGGCTCCGACATCAGAATTGGGATCAAATCGTGCTAATGAAATTACACGCGGGAACAGTGACAATAACAATCAGTGGAAGTTAGTTACTTTTTGAAATGCAAAACCAGCAAACTTTGAAAACGCAGCCAGTGAAAAACAAGTTTTTAGTGCCGAAATTCGACCCCGACAAACCGGATTCCGATGCGCGGTCGTGGTGCGCCACCACTGACTTTTGTTTTAACGGGAGTGCAGTGGAGGGATACCAGGTTATTTTGACGCTGAGCAAGGCGCTAAAGGTGAAGCATCAACCTGGCTATCTCAAATAGCCTACAAAGGAATTTAAGGTACTTTTTACAACAAGATTTATTTCACAACGGCGGGTACCCTCATTTAAAAAAAATAAGTGGCGAAAAACCAAGTGATAAAGAAACATTACCCACGTTCGCCAGTCGTTTCATATCTGATGCGAAAAATGAACACTATCTGTGAATCATCAAAAACAAGTGACACAAAGCGAGGAAAAATAACGTCAATTAAATGTTCTAACTGTGCTAGAACGCCCATAAGCGTATTGAGTGCAGAAGTAAGGCGATGGATACGAAGGGAAGACCTACAGCATCAAGTCAAGTGACGCAGCAGCCGGCATGGAAGACCTTGGTGTGCTTCAAATGTGGCAAGCCAGGTCACATAGCCGTGCGCTGTACGAGCAGTAGTGGCGGCAGTGGCAACGGACAAGTCCAAGGCGCGGCGCGACGCGTCGATGTCTGCATCGTGCAACCACCATCAGACACGTTACAACACAGGTGAATCGTTTCATTTTTACTTACGACTTTGGTGCCTTGTGTTCTTTATGTTGACTATCGCTGGTTAAGCGTTAGTGAGTTAATATCGCTGGTTAAGCTTTTATTATTATTACTGTCTAAGTGATAGGATTTGTAACGCTGGTTAAGCGCTACAATGTTAAGAACTGGTCAAGTACTTCAGTGATTTACACTACTGCGTAAGTAGTGAAGCATAGTGCTGGTTAAGTGCTGTGGATTTGGGGGGAATGCCTGAGGTTCAAGTACCATTTTGAAGTAGAGATGTTGAGTTGGATGATAGTGTGGAATCTTAGGTCGGCTGGTCGGACCGTACCAGTAGCTATTTCGTAGCCGTAATCCGTATCTTATTGACATCTCGGTGTCCATGGAAGCGCGGTGTGCGGATGGCACTGGCGGAGGTCGTGTATTGTGCGTTCATGGTGAACGGTGTGAAACAAACAGAGGTTTGTTAGTGGGGCTAGTGTTAGCCACAGGCCACGAATTTGATTCCTGCTGTTTTGATTACAATATTGCTGCATTGTGATAATACAATTGCAAAGGTACTTGAATGCTCTGGGATTTCCGATCAGTCTTAGTTAGATCCAAAGTTCAAGGGTCTGTTTAGAGTGATAAAGATTTTGGGATGGTGACCGTTACACATTGAAACCCAACAAACATGCCAACGGGTCATATACCAGTCGAAGTTACCGTAGATTCTGATTATGTTGTGGTGAGAGGTCGAGTAAAACGGTCTATCGGCCGTATTGTTTTCAACCGTACCAGTAGCTGTTTCGTAGCCGTAGTCCGTATCTTATTGACATCCTGGTGTCCATGGATGCGCGGTGCGCGGGTGGCTCTGGCGGAGGTTGGGGTCTTGAGAGACCATATTGTGTAGTCAGCGGGCGATCCACGTGGTGGATGCGCACATAAGTTCTGATCCATGAGTTGGATGTGAAAGCAATGTGATTGCTGGTCGGCTAGAGAGCCGTGGCGTTAGAAGTTTTACTCGAAAGTCGAAGGTCACTGGAAAATTGGTAGTTTTTGCATAGAGTTGTGAAAGTATATTCGAACGACTGTGGTACATGGCCCAGGGTAGTTGTTAGTGGCCTAGGGTAGTTGTTGGTGGCCTAGAGTATTTGTTAGTGGCCTAGGGTAGTGATTGATGTATTTTCAATTGGCTATTCCCAATTTTTGATTTAGTTAAAGAGTATTGGTTTTAATGGTACAGTAGAGTTGAAATTTCCTTATTTTCACCAAAGAACTGAATATAGAGTTTGGTCAGGAATGACCGAGTGGAACAGTATTCTGTCGTGGACTATTTTGTGTTTCAGAGTGATTATTACACGAGGACGAGTGAAAAGAGTTGAAGGAGGCCTAGATCAAGATGGTAGAAAGAGGCTGAAGAAGAAGAAGATCACACGAGGACGTGTTAATCGCAGGATGGCCGTGTCGGATCCGGTCAATAGTACGGACAGCAAACGAATCGTAAGCGCGCCATTTTGAGTATCACGTGGTCTGTGCGCGCTTATACAGAGTCGTGATGTTTCATCGGGGCTGCGAGGAGCGCATTCAATGCCCGACCGCAGCAGTGTGAAGACATCCCGAAACTGTACTCGATTCGTTGTGCCCAGTATAAGTGTAGTGAGTGATTAAATTAAATTGTGTTTGACTTAATTTGTGATTTAAAATTAAAATAACCAAGTGAACCGCACCCAGTGTATTTTCATTGCACGAGACCCAAACTCTGCCCACATGATGCCTGAATCTGACGGAACAATATCGGTGGCTCCGACATATATATATAAAATTCAAAACTGACTGACTGATCTGACAACGCACAGCCCAAACCGCTGGGCCTAGAAACTTGAAATTTGGCATAAGCCCTCCTTATACCACGTAGGTGAGCACTAAGAACGGATTTTGCGAAATTCGGCCCCTAAGGGGTTGTTTTTGGGGTTGATAGTTAGTATGAAACTTCGCTACTACAGGTGCTAGGAATTCCAAATTTTGCATGGGGTGTCTTTTTAGAACGTAGATGCTCACTATGACGGGATTTTGCGAAATTCGACCCCTAAGGGGTTTGTTTTTGGGGTTGATAGTTTGTAAGAAACTTTTTTAGTACGAGTGCTCTAGGCGTCTCAAATCTTGCATGGTGGTACTTTTTAAGATGTAAATGCTCACCAAGGTGGAAATTTTGAGAAATTCGACCCTTAAGGGGTTGTTTTTGGGGTTGATAGAATTGAGACTCAAATTTTTACATAGGGGTTCTTTTTTGGGCATAAATAATACCTAAGACGGGATTTTGCGAAATTCGATCCCTAAGAGGTTGTTTTTGGGGTTGACAGTTTGTATGAAATCGTGGCAAATCATCAAATGAGTCCTCCTGCCCAGGGCGGGACAGGAGGGACTGTCAGACTTGTACTGACTAAAATCCACGGTTATGTACCAGGGTCACGGTTACCGAGTGAGACAGTCCCACGACCCCGGCAGGCTCTGGCCCTCTTAGGGGGCCCCGTCAGATTGCTGACAGCTCTTTGAGGCGCGCGTGGAACACAACGCGCCGTGGACCCGGGCATGGTCCATGATCTGACGGCGAGCCACCTATTACTCGCCACCCGCATGCCCGCGCCTACGGTGGCCGGAGATCGTCTTGCGACGTCCGTTGCCGTGGGCGTCTCCCGCGGCGGCTGGGTCGTGAGGTGGACGGTGTCCTCTCCCTCACGCGTTCCGCCTTCTCCTTTGCTAGCGTTACTGCTTCGCAGAAGGAGGCGACCGCTTCCCATTCCGTCTCGCCCCGCAGCATGGCCTCGACCAGTGCCGGGCGCGAGAAATCGCCGCCTATCGCCGCTATGAGGACACGGCGGTGCTCTGCCCAAGTGGGGCAGTCCTGCACCGTATGCTCCACCGTGTCCTCTGGGCGATCCTCGCAGTGGTGACACCCAGGCGTTTCTTCCTACCCCATACGACACAGGAACCTCCGAAACATCCGTGCCCGGTGAGGACCTGCGTCAGATGGAAGGTGAGGACGCCGTGACGCCTCTCCAGCCACTCCTCAAAGAGGGGTCTTACCGCCGCGATTGCGGCGTGCTTGGAAATTCGACCCCTAAAGGGCTTTTTCGGGGTTGATAGTTTGGAGACTCAAAATTTGCAGAGATTCTTTTTTGGACGTAATTGCGGGTGTTTTGTGAAAATAGACCCCAAGGGGTTGAATTAGGGGTTGATATTTTGTATGAAACTTTGTTTCTACAAAGGTTAGGAGTATTAAATTTTGCAAGGTTGTTCTTTTATGACGTAAATGCACACGAAGGCACTATTTTCTGAAATTCTACCCCTAAGGGGCTGTTTATGGGGTTGACAGTTTGTATGAAACTTTGTTACTACAAATGCTAGGAGTTTCAGCATGGGGGTTGTTTTAGGACCTAGGTTCTCACTAAGGCGGAATTTTACAAAATTCGTCCCCTTAGGGGTACAGGTTCTCACTAAGAGAGGATGATACGAAATTCGACCCCTAAAAGTTTGTATTGGGGTTGATAGTTAGGAGTCTTAAATGTTTAGGACCTACCTAAGACGGAATATTGCGGGTTGATAGAATTTTTGTTGAATATTGATTGAGTTTAGAGGGTGGCCGGGACTAGAAATTCACAAAGGCAAAGTTCGAAAATCAGGCGGACGAAGTCGCGGGCGTAGTGCTAGTAATAAATAAAGTTCATAATATTATGTTGATCAGTACCATGCCATTATTAGATACTTTCAAGAAAAAATGTTTTCTTGAAAAATTCTTAGTATTATCGATGACCTTAACATCTATTGGGGCTTTAATATCAGATAGACCCCTTTTCCCTTCTTTCGTATTTCATAACGACTTTCGTGGTTAATGTAACGTTCTGTTTGCTTAAATCGATGAGACCTCAGATTACTATCTATTCTTAAGCTAAGATTTTGGTCCAACTTAATTTAAATTTTGTTTACAATATTACTATTAAGCTCCATCAACCTAAGTTGGCTAAGCGTTAGAAGTTTAAATTAACTTGTTAGGGACGAACGCGACGGCTCGGTGGCTGGTAGGGCAATACAGTTTGTAAACAAGACTAGACGGGCCCCTTGCTGCCATTGCATACAAATTGGCAACCCTAAAATTACAATAAATGTGGCAATAGATACGTACAATAATAGTTACTGAATGTAATAATAGAAGTTTGTGTTATTTAACCGAAAGCGAAAGGTAGTGGATGAAGGTGACGTAAGAGTAGGCACGTTTTTTCTGTTTGAAATAATCGGTCAAATTTTTCCCGATCGGGAGACTCAATTTTGAACTTTTTGGTTAGAAGTTGCATTTTCTACCACTGACAATGTTTTTTAAAACTTCTCATAAAGGTCAAGTTCTCATGAAATAAACGACATAAAAAATGCGGACATGATAAATCATCATTGGCCGCCAAAATGCACAAGAGTAAGTCGAGTTTTCATTATACAGGTTACTTTTATTTAAGTTGAAAATTGCGTGCAACTAGAACAAACCTACAAACGAGCTTCAAGTTGCAGGTACGTAGTTTGGTATTTATATTTTTTTTCAAGTAACTGTTAACCTTCTCAATTGGGAACTATGCAAGTAGGTAAAACCTGCATGCAATGGAAACGCGCCTTCAGACAGTTATCTAGATATCCAAAAGCTCTCAATTTTAAATAGGGTAAAGTACCCAACTGCTGACCTCCCACCAACTATTGACCGCATAACAGTTTTTATCAAAAATAATAATAAATCTTCTTGCAGTGCTGCATAAAGAATACAGAAAATGAAATATAATTTATCTTGTAATATATTGGCGTCACAGAAAATTTAAATAAAGCAATATTGCGTCCGTAAACCTATGATAACAAAATACCCTCCTAAAATCATCAAGAAATTTAACAATTTGCTAAGCTGACGGTTGTTTTCAATGTCATTTTATTTCAGTTTTACACTATAGATTCCTTTGAGTTTGGTATTTTTTGGTTATTTAAGACAGACACAATGCTTTTCCACATGATTTTCAAGTTTTAATGAGCGTTAACTTGTTAAAATGATGAGGTCAATATCTGGTACACTCAAATGTATGAATAACCATTTTTTTAACATGGCATGTCAATAGCTGGTAATTAACCAAATGTAAGAGAATACCAGTTACTGACACCACGGTGTGTACGTATAGTTCATTTTTAATGGTGAGGTAGCTTAACTTTAATGCATCTGTATTAAGCCCGTGGGCGTTGGCACCCCTAAAGGTGTGTATCTGCATAATCACAAACATAAAAATTACCTTAGGTACGTAGTAACCTGACTACCTAGCATAATTTGAGTGAGGTACTTAAATGTTCGGTCTACTGTCACATTCTGGATCCTCCTGAATATTTTACGCTGCTTTCACATTTGGGCGACAGTCGCGCGACAGACGCTGCTTATGCGCGGCTGTTCATATAAAATGTGAAAAAATGTGCTTCTGCCGCGCTACTGTCGCGCTGCTAACGCCCTAATGTAAAAGCGGCCTTAGACTTTTAGACTTACTAATTGGTGAAGCGTCAATGCCTTTTCAATATAAATAAAATAAATAATAATATTTTAGGATTTTTCCATATAATATAATATGTTAGTAGTTCAGATTACATATTTTAGTTTGTCTATTGATGAATCCTCGCACCAATATTTTGTTTCCGCAGCGCCCATTTGTATCGAAACTTTCTGGAGTGTTCTCGCAATTGACCAATAGATGGATTAGCGAGGCGCACTCTCTTCCCGTCGCCATTGAAAAAGACACTGTGTGTCCTTTGCTCCGCCTTTAAAAAAATCCTTTTTGGTGAAACCTTGATGATATTCATAAAATAAATGGACCTGCATCTGTGCTTCATTGAGAACTTATAGTGCAGTGTTGATTTTTGGAGTTTTAACCATTCCACCGGTGGATTCAAGAAGATTTTGCTCGCCGGCCGGCAGCTCATACCAAGCCATTTCGCGCGCATGAACGAGGTGTCTTCCCATCTCCCTGGGTCTGAGTGGGATCTCTGGATTGTCAAGGTACGTGGGCATGGTTTGCTGCTAATAATTTTTTTGGTATTGGTTTCTCGGGGATTCATCAATAGGGAGATATATTTTTTAGGTCCGCCATTACTTCTTAAAATTACGTAGGTTCTTAATTCAAACTTTTTCACAACCTTCACAAAGGTGCAGGCTATTTACACGCCTCACCATAATTAATGGTCCTTCGTTACCGGATAATAAATAACCAGTAGGTACCTAGATTTTTGCGTATTTGTTTGGTGAAAATCATATAGGTTCAATAACGCACAATAGATATTTATTTACGTAAACTTTCGGTAAATTAATACCTAATTAACGCAGCTTATTAAATTGACAATAGATTTTACGTATTTTTTGGTAAATCTGTTCAATTAATATAGTAGTTTGCATAGAACGACATTACGTATTTATTGGTAAAGTTCATTCTAAGTAGGTATCCGCATTTAAAAATTCGCTTTGTTCATATGTAAATAAGTAGGTAGTTACCAACTCATCTCGGCTTTGCGCGTATAGTTTGGTAGGTGCGTTATTATTGCAAACCGCCTGGTAGGTATTTATTGTTATTGTCTTCGTTTTATTAGCGAAATGACGGATAAACAACTGAAGCCGGAAGATTTATTAACTATTCTTCACGAAAAGAAAGGATTGTTATTTAAACGCATTAATCGTTTGTATGATTTATCAAGAAATATATCGTCGTTCGATTCGAGGAAAAATGAAAGTTTTATGACTGAGTCAGAGACAATTGATGACATCCGAGATAAATTTGAATCTTTTGTCGATCAAATTAATCAAATAAACATTAGTTTAAAACCTGGTTCAAGTGCCGACTATGCTTGTTTAGAATCCTTTGAAGATTTGTATATTCATATTAAACGTGTTAGGAATAAAATAAACAGCAATCAATCGCCACCATTACCCAGTAGCAACTCAAAGACTTTTTTTGAACCGCCTAAAATAAAGCTGCCTCCTATCGCGCTGCCATCTTTCGATGGGAAAACTGAGAATTGGCCCGTTTTCTACGAGTCGTTTAAGTCAAATATCCATGATAATGATCAGCTGACTGACTCGCAGCGTGTGCAGTACTTGATAGGTAGGCTTACACACAACGCATTGAAGGTTACCGCTGGAATTGTGCCTACTGGTGATACTTACAAGTTGTTATGGGATAGTTTAGTTAAAAAATATCAAGAGAAGCGCTCACTAGGTATGCATTATTTAAATAACATATTGGATTTAAAAAGTTGTTCATTTAACGCTAATAGTCTCGATTCTTTCATAGAAACATTTAGTGCGTCTATTTCTGCCTTGAAACAACTTGGGATTACGGATCTTGCTGATTTTATTCTTTTGCACTGCGCAATGAGAAAAATCGATGCACAGACTACTCAATCGTTTGAACTTACCATTCGAGATGTTGAAATTCCCACAACGCAATTATTGATAAGCTTCGTTCAAGATCAGGCAAAGATATTGGCACGCTCGAATTTGTATCATTCGAACGCGAGAAACTTTAGTAGAAACCCCGCTTCCGCTCCTCGCGAGTCACGCACACAGACAAAAGCGTTTGTTGTGAGCGAGTCAGCTGACTCGCCCGCTTGTTTACCCACGATCGCGGTTCCATGCTGCGCGTATTGTAATGATAACGCTCATGTTCATTTGTATAACTGCGCTAAGTTTAAATCCGCGTTGACTCCTAGAACAAGGTTCGAGTTTATTAAATCCAAACGTGGGTGCGCGAATTGTCTGAGCACATTGCACGGATTGAGTAACTGCAAGTCAACATCAGTCTGTGACTTATGTAAAAAACGCCATCATACATTATTACATTTTGATAAAGAAAATACACCGCAAACAGCTGATGTTAAAGCGACGAATTGCAATGTAGTCGTGACGTCGTCGTCTCCCGCGCCGCTGTCTCTCCCCCCTCCCGCGCTCCTTTCGACCCCCGGTACGCCTTTGATGCATCGCTCTTACGTTGACTGCGATAAGGTCGATATTTCCGCACGGGCGATTGCGTCTGATTCGTGTGATGTGACGCCAGCGTCTTCGGCTCACAGCTCGGCCGTGTTATTAGCAGCTGATGCAGCGAAGGCTAAGGCGATAGTGCTGTTATCGACAGCTCAGGTTTATGCGCGAGCTAAAAGTGACAGTGCGGGTCACAAAACAGTAGTGAGGTGTTTAATTGATAATGGCTCGCAGAATAATTTAATAACTACAGCATGTTGTAGAAAACTTAATTTACTGATAATTCCTTTGAGTAATTCATTTGTTAAAGGAGTTGGTTCTGTATCGCGACCGATAATAGGATACGTACATTTAGATATCGAGTCTCGCGTATATCCTGATCAAAAATAAACTATTCACGCGTTCGTAGTTGAGTGCATTACGGACCAGCTACCATCGCACCATGTTAAGTGGGATAGCCATATAGACTTCCACGCGCTTCCGCTCGCAGATTTAAGCTGGAATATTCCAGGGGATATTGACCTAGTGTTGGGCGCTCAACTGTTTCCGTACATTTACTTGGGGAATAGGGTCGATCTTGGTTCACGCGCCCCACCTGCATTATTGACCACATTCGGGTATATCTTTATGGGTGATTTTCCGCATAATAGTGATAATTTAAATTTACCTAACTCTTCTTTCACGGCATTGGCTCTCAATGATTTATTACAAAAGTTTTGGGAATTGGAAGAAGTTAATAATAAACGTTTTTTCTCTCCTGAGGAAACCGAATGTGAGAATATTTTTTCCTCGACCGTGTCACGGGACGATGTGGGATGTTATACCGTCGCGTTACCTTTTAGTAAGGATCCCGCCGAGTTGGCTAACTCCCGCACCGCCGCGTATCGTCGGCTTATTGCGCTTGAAAGGAAACTCCGCCAATCGCCGATGTTGCGGAAAAATTATAATGCAGTGATTAAAGAGTATATGGACAACGGTTATTTAAGTCAGGTCGACGAATCTGCCGTTTCCGATGACGGGTACTATATCCCTCATCACGCTGTCGTTCGGCCAGACAAACCGATGCCGCGCATTGTATTGGATGCTAGTGCTAGAACTCATACAGGGTTATCTTTAAATGATGTACTCCATATTGGTCCAAATTTACAAACAGATTTGTTTATTCTTTTAATAAATTTCAGACTATTTCCCATCGCTATAAATGCTGATATTAAACAAATGTATTTACGCATTGGTGTACCCGTTGACCAGCGTAAATACCTACGCATTTTGTTTCGATTCAATGAGAACGAACCTGTGCTAACCTTCGCCTTTAATCGCTTACCTTTCGGGCTTAAGTCGAGTCCTTACATAGCTATGCGCACTGTGCGACAGCTGGCCTCTGACAGTCCGCATTATCCCGAAGCTGCTAAAGTAGCAGAGACCAGTCTCTACATGGACGATCTGGTGTATTCTGTGAATAATGAAGACACCGCCATGCAGCTATCGCATGATCTTATAAAGATGTTTAAATCGGGCGATTTTGACCTTGTTAAATGGTGTAGCAATTCACCCGTTCTTTTAAACAGTCTTCCCGACTCGCATCGTAAGTCCCTTGATTTTCACGCTGGGAGTGATGTGTCTAAGGTTTTAGGCCTTTCGTGGGAACCTTCTCAGGATAATTTTTTCTTCACTTCCGCTCACGTAGCTGAGAAATGTACTAAGAGAAATATACTCTCGATAGTCGCACGCTTATTTGATGTTCTCGGTTTGGTCGCCCCCGTGATATTTTATGCCAAGTTGCTCATCAAAGAGTTATGGCTGAGTAATATTGGTTGGGATGATCCCGCTCCTGACGATATTTTTAAACGTTTTTCCATTCTCATGCAAGAGTTTCCGCTGCTGGATACATTACGCATACCACGCCATGTGGGCGTTACCGATGATTGTTCCGTTCGTATAGTCGCGTTTGCTGATGCTAGTATGGGTGGGTACGGGTGTGTGATTTATATACACTCTACTGGTCCATCTGGTGTCATAGTCCGCTTACTTTGTGCGAAATCAAAGGTTTCACCTACCAAGGTTACAACTCTTGCACGTCTGGAGCTTTGTGCCGCCGTGCTCATGTCAAAATTGGTAAAAACTGTTCGTGATTCTTACGCTTTACGTGTTCCTATTGCAGGAATTTACGCCTTTTCAGATTCCACGATAGCTTTATCTTGGATACACTCTTCTCCGCACCGCTGGTCAGTCTTTGTCAGCAATAGAGTTGCTCAATGTCAGGAGAACTTGGGTTCTCAACATTTTTACCATGTGGCAGGTGTTGAGAATCCAAGCGACTGTCTATCTCGTGGCATCCTCCCTTCTCAGTTAGTGTCACATGAACTTTGGTGGAACGGCCCCTCTTGGCTTCGTTGTGCTCCTGAGGATTGGCTCGTCAAACCGTTCTCTCCTATTAATTGTGGGGAACTTCCCGAGCACAAGGCAAATGTCTTAACAGTGACCACGCAAGTAGAACAACCCCTTCTATATCAACTTGCTCAACGTACCTCATCATGGGATAAATTGTTGCGCATTGTTTCCTATATATTAAAATTCGTTGGGGCTAAGGCCCAACTAGATGAGCTTTATAGATTCTTATTAAATTCAAATTTCAATTCGTCTCTTTTACATGAGTTGTCCACACGCCGCATAATGTGGAAAATGATCCCACCTCGCTCCCCACATTTTGGCGCCATGTGGGAAGCAAATGTAAAAACGTTAAAAACGCACCTTTATCGCGTGATCGGAAGTCAGCTTCTAACTTATGAGGAGTTACAAACTGTACTCATTCAAATAGAGTGTATTATGAACTCGCGCCCTCTGAGCGTTTTGTCTTCCGATCCCTATCCCGAAGTTATTACTCCCGCTCACTTTTTGATGTCGACTCCATTGCAGTATTTGCCGGCAGCCGATTTGTCTGGTCAGCGCATTAGTTTGTCGCAGCGCAAACAGTTGTTAGATGGTATGGTCCAATCCTTCTGGAAGAAATGGCACCTAGAGTATCTGCATACGCTGCAAGTCAGACAAAAATGGGCAACTCCTGACAAACCCGTAGAAGTTGGAACTGTCGTACTAGTGGGACAAGATAATTCAGCTCCTCTGAGTTGGCCATTAGGAGTTATAACTGAAGTTTATAAAGGCACGGATAATGTCACTCGTGTTGCAATGGTAAAGACAAAGTTCGGTAACTTTAAACGTGCCGTCGCTAAATTATATCCTATTCCAACGCAATAAACGTTAACTCTTATACGATACTAGTAGTCTTTAAGGTTGAGGAAATACATTAAATAACTTGTATTATTTGTTTCTCGCATTCAGTCATAGAGCTTGGATTTTTCTCTGATCTAAATATAGGTCAGTAAATACTTATAATTTTTCACTTTTCTTTTTGAAAGCACTTGCGTCCTTCCAAAGCCCCCGAGCATGGTGAAGCGTCAATGCCTTTTCAATATAAATAAAATAAATAATAATATTTTAGGATTTTTCCATATAATATAATATGTTAGTAGTTCAGATTACATATTTTAGTTTGTCTATTGATGAATCCTCGCACCAATATTTTGTTTCCGCAGCGCCCATTTGTATCGAAACTTTCTGGAGTGTTCTCGCAATTGACCAATAGATGGCATTAGCGAGGCGCACTCTCTTCCCGTCGCCATTGAAAAAGACACTGTGTGTCCTTTGCTCCGCCTTTAAAAAAATCCTTTTTGGTGAAACCTTGATGATATTCATAAAATAAATGGACCTGCATCTGTGCTTCATTGAGAACTTATAGTGCAGTGTTGATTTTTGGAGTTTTAACCATTCCACCGGTGGATTCAAGAAGATTTTGCTCGCCGGCCGGCAGCTCATACCAAGCCATTTCGCGCGCATGAACGAGGTATCTTCCCATCTCCCTGGGTCTGAGTGGGATCTCTGGATTGTCAAGGTACGTGGGCATGGTTTGCTGCTAATAATTTTTTTGGTATTGGTTTCTCGGGGATTCATCAATAGGGAGATATATTTTTTAGGTCCGCCATTACTTCTTAAAATTACGTAGGTTCTTAATTCAAACTTTTTCACAACCTTCACAAAGGTGCAGGCTATTTACACGCCTCACCACTAATATTATAGGAAAAGTGAACGGCTGAATGGATTTTAACACAATTTGGCAAGCAGATTATTTTAAAACCTGGTTAAGTGGGTGTACCTGGACGCAGGATACTTTTTATGTCGGTATATGATCCCGTGGGACAATTGCAGAATATAACACGAGCAATGCCTCAGCCACAGATTGGTTTAATGCATAAAATAACAAAATATACCCTAACCTGCATGTTTGAACAAACTGACTTAAATCATTTCCGAGGCAAAGTGTGAGCTAGTTTTTTATTTGTATCTATGTTCTCTTCATTTGTGAGGTCTTTTACATAAGTTTAAAAAGTTAAAACCGTCTTATGTAATTAGGAAAATATTAATTCAATGGTTTTTAAACTCACTTTGTAGAACTAAAGCCGTGTTATTTCAATTTATATTTTGCCGTCGAGTATTTTTATATCTGCTGCATAATACAGAACAGTGAAATAACTACTAATAAAGAAGAAAAATTGGACAAAAAGTGATAAAAACTACAACAAAAAGTGATAAAAACTACAAAATTTCAAAAATAAGTGCAAGAATATTATTGACGGCGTTTGAAGACTGAAGACCTAAATAGTGTGAAAAAAGAAAATGAGAAGGGCTATAAGACTAGCTTTGTTTGTTTTTTATCAAATAAAACCTCGTATCACATTCATAATAAATAATTTTTGAGTTTATTCTTATACTACAGGAGGTCAAAAAATTGGTCATTTGCATGATGAAAATTTGGTACAAGCATGTTGATAACTGGTCAAATGGCCTGTTCTTGCTAAACTCGAGAAAAAAAACACTTTTTACCTTTGTATGACTGGAAACAATGTTTTAGTTACATTCTCCAATGTTTATTTTATCTTCCGAAAACATTCATTTCCACTTGCAACTCGTACCGCTTAAAGCGCTTAAGGGGTCAATAGTTGGGTGTTTTACCCTACATGAATTTAATTTAAGTTTGTATTGCGTTGAAATTGTGCATAATTACCTATCTGTGAGTTAGCGAGGGACGTATCCGTCATAATCAGCTTAAAGTGTTTGTATGTACGTGCGGTGGAGCGGCGACTGTGGAGCGTTCCAGGTGACGCTAAGCTTCTTTAGATACGTTTGTGTTGCATTTTACTCACACCTCAGAGTATGTAAATGAGCACAGTTTGGTTAAGAACAGGAGTGTGTGGGATTGCTGAGCAATTGTTTGTTTTGATTATTATTCTTCCCGGCTAATTACGAGGTAAACGTCGTATGAAAGCTCCACACAGCGCATCATAATTACTGTGCCTATGTAAAAGGATCACACATCCTCTGGTGATATATTCGCCAAGAAGTCAATTTTTGTACCTTATTCGATAGGCATAAGGTTGACATCAGTTTTTTAACCGACGAAAAAAAAAGGAGGTTCTCAATTCGACATGTATATTTTTTTTTTTTTTTTTTTTTTTTTTATGTATGACCACGCATAACTTTTCCTAACGTGGTCCGATTTCAAAAATTCTTTTTTTGTTGGAAAGAGTATATCTCAAAGTTGGTCCCATTTAAATTTCAAAACTAAAATCGGCCTCTGAGGGTAGAAAAAAAGGAATTAATTGTCAATCTTCCTACAGAATTTTCAATTATGAACCGATTCTGTTGAAATAAAGTTAACAATTGTAGTTCTGAGGACATTATTATATAACAGAGATGTGGAGAACATAACATGATGGCGTCACCATCATCAGATCAACTCCAGATCCCTGTTATTTTGTGAAGTCAGTCCCAAGAGTTTCTTAACAGTTAACAACAGCTATATCGTGTTTGGGCTCATTTCACTCAGCTTGATGAGAACTTTAGACCTAGCTGAGGTATCATTGCCATCGAGGGTCTGAGGATGGTGACGGACAGCAGGGGCAAGAGGTCCTCAACAGTTAACAGCGCCTTTATCGTGTTTGAGCTCATTTCACTAGTCTTGATGAAAGCTTTATACCTAGCTGGGGTATAATTGTCATCGAGGGTCTGAGGATGGTGACAGAGGGCAGTAGCAAGAAATCCTTAACAGTTAACAGCAACTATATCGTATTTGGGCTCATTTCACTCATATTGATGAGAACTTTAGACGTAGCTGGGGTATGACA
Organism: Agrotis clavis; assembly: GCA_954870645.1. Taxonomy (NCBI): domain Eukaryota; kingdom Metazoa; phylum Arthropoda; class Insecta; order Lepidoptera; family Noctuidae; genus Agrotis; species Agrotis clavis. The sequence goes on from OX940922.1 coordinate 15,044,760, forward strand.
GTCGTTGAGATTTTTTAGTTACAGAAATTGACACGAGATAGGAAACTCAAAAGTAAAAAATAAGTCCTTTTTAAAAAAAAAATCAAACCGACGAAACATCGAACTGAAAAGCAAAAAATAAATTTTGAGGCGGCGCCAAAGAAACAACGAATAGCTACGACGAGCTATTCAACCACGACAAGCTATACAACGAGCTATTCTGCTCTTCAAATAGTTAATTTATATGTTTGTTTGTTTGGCGCCGCCTCAAAATTTATTTTTTGCTTTTCAGTTCGATGTTTCGTCGGTTTGATTTTTTTTTTAAAAAGGACTTATTTAAATAACATTTCAATAAACTGCTCCGGTGTATTTACAGATTTGTTTCCATTCAGCTCCCCCTTTTATTAGGTAGATACAATCTCCGTTTACTTTTGTAATGTATTAATATGTACGTAATAATATAATTTCCCACTCCTACACTATTCTTTTCTGATTAATTGCGTTGCAGTATACAGATTCATTGTCTCGGAGCTTTTCTGGTGCTTGCCACTGTTGATTCTGGTTTTCAGGAGTTGCAGTGGTTTGGGAATAGTATGGTGGGTTTGTCCCAATAAATAAAAATTATAAAAAATTTTACTCTGAAATAAATAAATTTTTCATACCTAATACAACATTCGGATATAACTTGTACCACGAAAAGCTTTCGTCATATAATATTAGAAGAAGTATCTATATTAAATCGTGTAAAGTTTTTTATTTCCTATCCCTCTATCATTTTGTAATTCCTACAAATGTGGGTAGGCAAACAAGCTTATTTTATGAGACTTATCTCACGTGTGTACGGTCAGCCAAGAAAGTGGTGTACCAGTTTTGATTTAGTTTCCCGGTCATCGAAAATTACAACAAGGTTCGTTATAAAAAGATATTACTGAAAGAGACAACATTATCATGACGTAAACCTATGTATTTAGTATTCATACGTCATATGTCACATATAAGTACATGACATTTTAACCTTTAGTATAAATGAAAAGGACATTAGTTTCTACAAAGCAATTGAAATGTTTCCAAACAAAAGTAATAAAAACTATTTAAATAGACAACCGAATTCCATTTGAAAAAGAAAACTGACAATTGACATTTTGTCAAATATATGCAAAAAATCGATATATTTTCCGTGTTATTTTTCAATCAACTGCATATAAAATCATCTCAATGCCTGCCAACTTGACCATTGCCGAAAGAGCACAAATAATTGCCCAATTTAATGAGGGAAGCAGTATCAGTGCGATATCCCGGAATTTGAATATATCGAGGCGTTCTGTCCGCTTTTGGATTCGTCGTGAAGGAGAGGAGGGAAGTTTGTTGGATCACAGAAGAAGTAGTCGCCGGCCTGCACTCTCCAATAACGATAGAGAATTCATGAGACGGGAATATGAAATCAATGGTTTTAAGCCCACAAAACATTTTGCGGAGATGTTCGATGTGAGTGCCCAAACAATAAGGAATCATCTACATTACATGGGGTTGCACCACAGGCATTACGCCAAGAAAATATATTTGACGGATGCTCACAGACTTGCTCGTCTGAACTTCGCCAGAGAGCACTTAGAGTTTGATTGGTCTAATACAGTGTTTTGTGATGAAAAAACGTTTAAATCCAGTCAGCATGGACGTCTTCACCTTTGGCGATATAATTCAACACGGTATAAAGATGATCATGTAATTCCAAATAGAGAATCAGGTCGAATTTCCGTAAATATTTGGGGCTGGATGAGTGCGGATGGTGTAGGAGAATTGTGTTCTCTACCTCCTCGAGCGACGGCTGTAAATTATATCGACGTGCTTCAGAATGCAATGCTACCGACAGTCCGTAATGTTTACCCGGAGAACGAAGTGCCACAATTTGATTTTGTTCAAGATAATTATTCAATTCATAATGCGAGGATCGTAAGAGCCTGGTTTCGTTCACACACTGACGTAAGGGTAATTCAGTGGCCCTCAAGATCGCCGGACCTCAACCCGATAGAAAATCTTTGGGGCCTTATGGTCCAACGATGGTCGCATCAAAATGAAAGAACCAAACAAGCTCTTATTAGTCACTGTAATTATATTTGGGAGGAAATGCGGGGAACCGATATTTGCTCACGGCTTGTTGGTTCAATGAGGTCTCGTCTTTTAGAGGTTATAGAGGCCAACGGCGGTTACACCCGTTTCTAATTTTTAAAAATTTTCAATATCTTCTAAATATTACTATATATGCTATGTTTTTGTTTGTTATAAGTATTTTAAAATTGATTGTAGAAATTTAATAAAAGGATAAATCTATTTTTAGCTTGTTTTTTATTGATATTGTAATTACAAGTTTACAGAAATTGTAGGTTTGTGGATTCGCCTTGTGCCTTTACAATTTTATGTAACTTGTTAATTACAATTCTGAATTTGTAGATACAATTTTGTCATCAAAATCTACAGCCCCCCCGCCGTTGATTTTACGACGTCATTGGTTCCATCAAGTTCAAACTAAGAACAGCTGTCACGTTACAAACAGTAATAGTCGTTATCAATAATCAGATAAAGACAGCAATAGAAGTTGTCAGATCGATCTGCAAGCGAAACTAATCTTTATCACCTATGAATCTGCAAGCGATATTCCACCTTAGGGTGGTACACCACTTTCTTGGCCGACTGTACATATTATTTAAGTACTTATAGAAGAACCTACTGACGTGAACACGTCACAAAAAGTGAAAAGTCATGCTTGGGCCTCAGTTACCACTCATGATTGTACTTATTGCATATCGGATCGATGACCACAAGTCCACGTCCAAAACGCGTATTTTGTGATACCACTTATATATCAAACATGAAACCAGCTATTAACCTACTTTCTATACTTATAAGGTTATCTTGATAATGGTAACACGATACTGCATCTCAAAGTATCGACGATTTTATCTTGCTCTTTGACCCAGATTTATTGGACTCGATATTCGTATAAAATTTGTGTTGGTACGGTAATCGAAAAATATTTTATTTTATTGGTCGCTTGTTTTAATGTCGTTTCTGTGTTTCAGTGAATATGCTTTAAATAAGAAACTTGTTTATTATAGACTTGCTGCTTCTCCCATTTGTAATTTGAAAATTGAATTAAATCAATATCGAAAAAGTATGCAGTATATCTGTTACTGTAAAAGCTCGAACTATGGTAAATCTTAAGATTTAAGAGTAAGTCTTAGGATTTACCGACTTGTGTTGGTAAATGTTAGTATTTCTGAAAATGGCACGATTTTTACGGACTTTTACCATTCGAATGCAGTATGTGCTAGGTTTTACCGCTGTCAGCTGGTAGATGTTGGTTTTAGAAACAAAACTATGAGTAATTCTTATAAACAACTCTTGGGCACCCCGAGGTTCAGTTTGGTTAGGTTAATTTAAACCTTGCACGCGGAAATAGGAGCCCCGCATAGCGGGACTCCGTCTACCTGAACCACGTTATGACATATTTTTCAACATGTACTGTGCCTTTATGTAAATACTAAGATTTACCAAGTTAATGGTTGTAAACGTTCGGATCGCAAACCTTTCTGGACATTTACCATTAAGCATTGGTAAATCTTAGGTTTTACTAGAAAATCTTAGGATATACCATAGTTCGAGCTTTTACAGTATCTACTAGGTATATCTAAGCTCAAGTCACCGTTTACCTGTATGTCAACTTTTATCGGAATCCGTTCAGCTATTAGGAATTGAAAGTTATTATAAAGCCAGACAGGCTGACATACACAGTCCTTCTACATATGGATTAATTACAAGACTCTCCTCTCAATATTAGCATACTCATTATATTTCTCGACATTTTTCCTTTTTTTCTCTGAAAGACATTTTCATATTCATCAAAAATATTATATACAATTGTGGAGCCAATTCCGATATCAAGTCGAGGTGGTCAATTAGAGACTAAAATTTGCCAAACACTATCTCATCTCAATGGACCGCAGCCAGTGTCAATCTAACGATAAATTACGTTAATTGTCAACGTTTTATTGGACAGCCGCCGATTCGTACTGTGGGGAATCGAAGTGAGCGACGTCACTCTATCTGGTAATTAAATCGTTATTTCTGTAACTTTGTTGCCTTGATTGCTCCCGGAACTGATTTTGTAATTATTTTGCCTATTTTGGTGGCCACTAAATTATTATGCAACCATTTTGTAACTATTCGATTCTAAATTGCAACTAAGGACAAAATAACTACCTTAGTTGCAATTGCCATTTCGAAAAACTGTATCCAAAAAAGTATAGGTCACAAGTACCAAAACCGTGTTATCCTTTATTCAAAAAATGCAGTGGCCTATATTGCTGACAGGCCCGAAAATGAATGTATGCTGCATTTAAAATAACAGGCGCTTAAATTTTGACACGTTCGTGCCCTCCCCAACGTGGCCGTAAACCGCGAAAGTTCGTTCAGTGTAATAAAAAGTTAATACTTGGCGCAGGCGGGGCGGGTTGGATTGCGCATTACTTGCTACATTATAAACAAGTCTGCCTGTGACACTCCTCCTTTATGACCCCCTCTCGGCGGACGGCATGCATAATTAAATCTACGCGGTCAAATTAGCAATTTGGACCCCCAACAATAGGACATAGTTCAGTTTAAGCGTCTTTATTGTCCAAACAAATTTATTCAACCATTACTGTGCTCAATTAGCGCACAGTAACTACACTGAAACAATTTCAGGACTTGTTTTTATTATGTCTTCGTTACTGCTGTTTTGTTCCGTCGCAAACGAATTTGTTTTAAGCAATTTTAATTGTGAATGAAATATCGTAAAGTTAACTTTATATTGACTGAAGTGTACCTACTCTAGGCGGAGCTACAGTGATTAATGGATTTCTGATAATTGCAAGTCTTCAGTTTATGTTCACTTTTTAATTTAATTTTGAAATTCAACGTCTGAACGGATTGAAATTCGTGGTTATTGGTTTTGCTATCGGGACTACATGGGGAAGATTCTTTACTCAACTGAGAACATTATAACATTGTTTGAATGAAATATCACTATGTACATTCAGCCAACACACATTTTCAATTAATACCAGCACTGTTTATCAACTAACACAACTATTATTTTAGCATGAGTTCATAAATATTTATGTTCTTGCAATCGAGCTTCTAATAAAGTGTGGCGTCGATAAGTATATGGAAATTCAGCAGCTGGGTGGCAGAGCAGGCGTGCGCGCTACTGATAACGGATTTAGGGCTGTTTTTCAATCGGTTGGCGCCACAATCCGGCCATATTATTAGCGATAGATATCGTAATGGTAACACACAATCTTAAATCACTCGGCAAAATAAACAATTTGCGCGCTATGTGTGTTTTACTAGCTTGGTTAGCACGGCAAATGATGTTTACTTTTGATTTTATGCATGTAGTGTACACAGCTATATTTCAAAGCCACGCCGATTCCATCTGCAATTCAATGTGGAAATTAATGTAGAGTAGCATTAAATAAACGGGAGTATCTACATATTCATACTATTATGTTATTTAATTAACTGAAACGGTTTCTCGTCAAAGCTTTAGATCAAAATTTTATTCCGCGAACCTAGAATTAATTTAAACTTTGCATTTAATCTTGTTGGCTGACGAAACTTTTGCAAAGTGAGATAAAGTATCACCTAAAACAGCAGAGTTCCCAACATTATCAGAGATAACGCGGCGGACATACGGGCGCCTTGTTTGGCGAACTGAATTAAGATCAAAACAAACTGCGAACTTTGCATAGAAGTGTTCGCACACATGGCGGCAGAATTCACGAGCGCTTTTAGCGGAAAAAAGTTGGTGTTATAAAATGAAATGAGTTCTTGTAGGCAGAGTTTATAAGTCTTTGTGGACTAATTAGAATTTGAAACTTGTGTTGAATTAATTGATAGTAAAAATGGACGGCAGAGAGGACAACACGTTAATTCTTGAAACACTTTGTGCCAAGATGTGTTCCTCTTGAATGTAACATTATATCTATAATTTGAATTCGCATATTTATGAAAGTCAACCTTTCAGGTTTATTCTTATTATAGCTTTATATATATTATAGGTTTATTCTTATTCTTCTCTATTAATAACTAGCTGTTGCCCGCGACTTCGTCCGCATTGTGTTTGGTTTATAGCACCTATACTAATATTCTCTTTTTTAATTTGCTGAGAAAGTGAGGGTACCTGATGTCCCACTTTAAAGTTTGTTATAGAATCTATAACAAACTTTAAAGCAAATGAAATGAAAACTTCCAGACACAACACTTTCTATACGATATTGGTAGTTTTTCCCTCTGGTGCTAAAATAAAAAGGTGGTCAGCATTACTGACAGGCGAGCATGTGTTATATAGTTGGCCGTGGGAAAAACAGTTGGCTTCCAGGGTCTGTCCTTGGGACTTATTTATGGTCATCGCGAAGTAAGCGGCTACCGGGAATTGTGTGAGTTTGAACTGGAAAGGGAAATTGTTGGAGATGAGTGGTATTCACGGTATCAATGCAGTTTCCCCTGAGCCACATCCGGTGAGAATTTCAGCTTCGCTTAAATTTCTGTGTACTTAACCATCAAAAACATAAATGTGAAATGAGAGCCAAAGCCAAGCACAATAGTTTAATATTATGCCTTGGTTGTTGGCTTCAACGAAAAAAGAAGTGAAATCTAAATGGGTGCCAAGTTCAATGGTCAGTTCTGAAATTTATTTAAAACAACATAAACTATATTTCTTTTTATAACTAAGGATCATACATTGTAGCCTAATTTCTTGCTTGGCTATTTCTCATAAAATACGAATTATATTACAACCTTCATAATTTCTAAACCTGTAACTTCTCAGTTTTATTTTATTATTCCGAAAATTTGGCTTGCTGGTAGTACTAACCATCGAACAATTCGTATATGAGAACTAGCCAAGCAAGAAATTAGGCTACAATGTAATGATCCTTAGTTATAAAAAGAAATATAGTTTATGTTGTTTTAAATAAATTTCAGAACTGACCATTGAACTTGGCACCCATTTAGATTTCACTTCTTTTTTCGTTGAAGCCAACAACCAAGGCATAATATTAAACTATTGTGCTTGGCTTTGGCTCTCATTTCACATTTATGTTTTTGATGGGATATCATTACTTTTTGTACATAAATAATGATCTTACACTATTGATCGCTAAATATTGAAACAATAAATGATAATAAATGCCAGTTAATAACTGTAGGGGATGCTAGACACGGGACACCGTTCGTTGCCGGCAAGAAGGGAAGTTCGGTTTTTTCGGATAAGGATTTAATACCAACAAGTCGCATTAAGGCGAAACAAGTCAACATTTTTTCCATAGAAACTTCGTTGGGGTTTTACTCCACTTGACAAGGTACATCCAAAGTTAAACATGGTATCGTTTTGTCTCATTATAAATTTTGTCTGTACGGAAGCAGAATTGTAAAATATGAAACCATTAAAAAGTTACGAGCTTCTAAAGATTCGTTTTTTTTTGATAATTTTAACACAACTTTGGGTGTAAATTAGAAGCTAAAGAAGCATCAAATTTCCAAAACGAAGTCCGTACCGACACAGCAAATTTATCGAAGAATTTAATAAATTTTATTTGAAATTAATTGGTGCAATGGTTTTTTCATAAAACCCCTTCTTCCGAAGGCTTTTTCGTATTTTTTCACGCACGCCTTTTGCTCTGAATGATCGTGCATCTCACTGAATAATGTTTTCCCCTGTTTTCTCCACGAGGGGATGACGCTCGCGCACACATGAACAATATGACTCGATTTCAGGTGAAATATCATGGTTTTTGACCATGCATGCCAGTGAGTTCGAGCTCGCGACTAGCGCCGCCTTAATTACATCATTTTAAAAATCCATGTTCACTAAACCTTATACTAATCGCCTGCCCATCTTAACACCGCGATTCAGGATCGTGACGTAATTGCACAATGCCATCTAGTGGGTGCTAGGTGTTATGGAATACGGTTACTTACGTGTAATAAATACGAAAATCAACTATTCTTAATAATAAGTACAAAGACGGGATTACATGGATTTTAAAAATTAGGGTGGTGTTTAACTCGTTATATATTCACGTAAAGATCATCAAATCCACATTTCACAAATAGACTTTAGGCACTTTATTAAGCAATGCCATCTAGTGTTACTGAATAAATCAACCCTTCATTGATTTCGTGCATGGTGCAGGAGTTCCTGAATATGATAATAGATGGCGCTACTGGTTGTTGAATACGGTTAGTTACGCGTAATAAATATCAAAACCTACAATAATTCTTATATTTAAGTACAAAAACGGGAAAATTTGCATTAAAAAAAATTAAGGGTGGTATTCAACTCGATAAATATTCACGTAAAGATCTTAAAATCCACATGTAGAGATTTACAGGCACTAATTATAAGTTAAGTGAAAATTATAGTAAAATGATAAAAAATTACCAGTTTCTGATTTTTTCCTTTGTACTCACGTAATTACCTATCTGCATGCCAAATTTGAACTTTCTAGGTCATCTGGAACTGGGATATAGTTTTGATCTATAGGTCAGTCATAAAAATGACGATTTTTGGTCGTTAATAACTAAATAACCGTTTGAGATATGTTTATAAAATTTGGAACACATATCTATCTCGCCAGTCTCAATATATGTGCCAAATTTGACAAGTCTAGGTTAAATAGTTTTTGAGTTATGAGGGGCTAAAAAGTGCCTCCAAATGGTTCGTGTAATATTACACATTGTGAGCGCGCCTTGCTTTGGCTGGCCACGCTCCCGCGTGTCTAGATGCAGTAACTATTAGTCGCGTTCCATTGCACAATTTTGGTGGAGTTAGATTTCTTAGAAGCATTATTATTACTTTTAGGTTATTTTATGAGCTCGAGGACCACAGGCAGTTAATGAATTTAAAATCTCGAGTGGGTAGTTGCTGGCATCATCCTGATTGACGACGTTATTGTATGACGTGTGAACCACATCATTCCCAACAATTTCGGTTAATATGTTTTCATTTATTGCAGCGGTTCGGTCATTTTTTAGTATCGCACGATCACATAGCCAAGAATTTTCCTGAAGTGTTATACTTGACGGGACTCCGAATACGTAACTTATCAATTCTTCTTACAACGGGCAGTGTCTGCCGGAATTTTTCCAAAGAACAGTACCTACCGTGATATTGTCCATGGGTCTATCATCATGGCGAATGTCTCAAAGTGTTCTGTCCACAGCCTCGACGGCTTTTTTGTTCGACATGGTACATTTGGACGATTACATTTTTTTTAGCGTGGTAATACATCACGTGGAACACAACGTGCATTCTTACTCGCCGCCCGCATGGCCGCGCCTACAGTGGCTGGAGATCGTGTAGCGACGTCTGTCGCCATAGGCGTCTACCGCTGCGGCTGGGCTGGAGGTGGACATTGTCCTCTCCCTCATGCGTCCCGCCTCCTCCTTCGCTAGCATGACTGCTTCGCAGAAGGAGGCGACTGCTTACCATTCTGTCTCGCCCCGCAGCTTGGCCTCGACCAATACTAAGCACGAGAGGTCACCGATTATCGTCGTAATGAGGACATGGCTGCTCTGCCCAAGAGGGTAGTCCTGCACCGTATGCTCCACCGTGTCCTCCAGGCGATCCACGCAGTGGTGACACCCAGGCGATTCTTCCTTCCCTATCCGACACAGCTACCTCCCGAAACTTTCGTGTCCGGTGAGGACCTACGTCATGTGGTAGATCAGGCGGGACGCCGTGACGCCTATCCAGCCACTCCTTAAAGAGGGGTCTTACCGCCGCGGTTGGGGCGTGCCCGGAACTGGGTTGCGACAGTCGCTCTCTCCATATTGCCCTGTGATCCGCGCAGGAGCTGTTTCTGGGGATTCATCCTGGCGATTGTATTGTATTGTACAGCGGGCTGGTATCCGCAACTCCACGTCATATGCGCGTTTTTTGCGTGCGGATGAGATGATCATTCTCCTGGCGATGCGCCTCGATAGACGCGGTGGAGGGCCGTCGCCTCCAGGGGAAGACGACTACATTACAATCCTGAAACACCTTTACTTTGTCACAGTTTCATGACAACGAACACGTTGAGTGTTGCAGTGTTGTCTTAGTCAAATGGGATTTTAAACAACAAAAAACAAAAAAAAGTACGCATCTTACTTTGTTAGTGACGTACAACAGAGACTGCTCATTAGGCTGAACAACTTTGCTAAGACGTCATTCCTTTGTAGCTGGGCTCTTGGAGTTCCACAACAGGTGTTCCAGATCTTCAATTTTTATTCGTCAACAGAGAGTGCTCATCAGGCTGAGCAACTCTTGCTAAGACGTCATTCCTATATATGTAATAGTGTAGCTGGGCTCTTGGTGTTCCACATCAGGTTTTCAAGATTTTCAATTTTTAAACGTCAACAGAGACTGCTCATCAGACTGAACAACTTTGCTAAAACTTCATTCCTTTATATGTTATAGTGTAGCTGGGCTTTTAGTGTTCCACATCAGGTGTTCCAGATATTCAATTTTTATATGTCAACAGAGAGTGATCGTCAGGCTGAACAACTTTGCAAAGACGTCATTCCTGTATATGTTATAGTGTAGCTGGGCTATTGGTGTTCCACATCAGGTGTTCCAGTTCCTCAATTTTTATAAGTGAACAGAGACTGCTCATCAGGCTGAACAACTTTGCTAAAACTTCATTCCTTTAAATGTTATAGTGTAGCTGGGCTTTTAGTGTTCCACATCAGGTGTTCCAGATCTTCAATTTTTATATGTCAACAGAGAGTGATCGTCAGGCTGAACAACTTTGCTAAGACGTCATTCCTTTACATGTTATAGTGTAGCTGGGCTCTTGGAGTTCCACAACAGGTGTTCCAGTTCCTCAATTTTTATTCGTCAACAGAGAGTGCTCATCAGGCTGAGCAACTCTTGCTAAGACTTCATTCCTATACATATATGTTATAGTATAGATGGGCTTTTGGTGTTCCACATCAGGTGTTCCAGAGATCTTCAATTTTTGTATGTCAACAGAGAGTGCTCGTCAGGCTGAACAACTTTGCAAAAACGTCATTCCTGTAATTGTTATAGTGTAGCTGGGCTCTTGCTGTTCCACATCAGGTATTCCATATCTTCAATTTTTATATGGCAACAGAAAGTGCTCATCAGGGAGAACAACTTTGGTAAGACGTCATTCCTGTATATGTTATAGTGTAGCTGGCTCTTGGAGTTCCACATCAGGTGTTCCAGATCTTCAAATTTATTCCCTCAGCAGAAAATGCTCATCACGCGGAACAATTTTTGCAATTGCACCATTTTTGTATCTCTTATAGTTTAGCTGGTCCGTTGCGGTTCTGCACCAGGTGTTCAAGTTTCCAAGATAAAATATAGCCTATGTGTTGGCCAGACTTAATACCTATACAACAAAAAAAAAACATTCAAATCCGTCCAGTACTTTTTGAGTTTATCCCGGACATACATACAGACAAACAGACAAACAGATAAACAGACAAAAATTCTAAAAACTATATTTTTGGCTTCGGTATCGATTGTAGATCACACCCCAAGTATTCTTTTCAAAAAATATTCAATGTACAGTTTTGACTTTCCTACTATTTTATTATATGTATATAGATCAAAGCATACATTAACGAAGCATGGCAACTGACCCCTCCAGGGGGAGCAGCTTAATTTTATTTTTAATTAATATTATGAAGGCGTTACACAATCGGGTGTCAAGGGAGTAATTTTGCATAAAGATGAGTTTTGCATAGCTTACTAGAAAGGGAGCGGACTACTTTCACTGCCTTGAATGACTTGAACTGAAAATTAATAATCTATCTCGGTCAATCAACGACCGAATTTGCTATAAAAAATAGAAGGAGCGGGATTTGTATTGAGATTACAAATTAATTTCGGACGTTACGAATTCCGACTTCGGTTTTAAAGGTCTACTTTTAAAACCGAAGTCTGAATTTGTGCCAAATTATTGTTACTTTGAATTATTGTTTTCTTTTGTACAGCGTATACTTGAAGTACTAGGACGTTGTTTGGAAAATGAAAAACCGCCCCTAGTGTACGAACGAGGAATTAATTTTTCCATCACTTCAATTTTAAGGTTGCAAAAACGTAAAAACTCGTGATAAGGCCTTTGATATTAGAGATCAATAGGTCTAGCGACCTATAGTCAGGTCCTATATAAAAACCCGACAACAACTTTAAGCACCACCAGATACAACAACCGCATGGTTGTTGTCGTAGGGCCCTTCCTTTTTAGTAGAGTACTGAAGAAGAAGAAGAAGAAGTTTATAGCTTGCTTCCCTTACTCCCTAATTAAACCCGTTGATATCTATCTGTTTGGAAAAAAATGAATCTCTCAGCTATCTTTGACTATAGAGATCAGTCCAACCACTGTCAATTTTCTTAATGTTTTAGATAACAACATGTCAGTCAATTTTATTAACATGTACCTCTGACTATACATAAAGCTATGCAGTACCAGTATAAGCTGATCGTTCTTTGTGCGAAAAGTTCAAACAAAGCGAGGCCAAGACAAACTGGTTTAAATAGCTTGATGTGGAGCCGGGTGTAACAGCAAAGGATCGACATAGCTGCTACGCCGTAGCAAGCTGCTTTGGCCGCTACGCCGTAGCTATTTTGGCGGCTTTGCCGTTCGCTTTGTGTTTTGTTCTGCAGTTTATGAAACTAATAGATAATATTACTATCATTGTAATATGAACAGTGCCAGGCCATTTATTTGTAAAAGTTATAGGGTATTTTGTTTTAAAACTCTTTTCCCCAATAGCAATAGCTTGTTCAATTTTGAAAGCCTATTTGGTTCAACCTCTTGAAGTAAATTTTTTTTTTATTTGTTTTTCAAATATTATTAAAAAGAGTCCAGAGAGAAGTACCTCAATCCAGTTTCTACTTGGATGATTCATGAAAATGGTGTGAACTTCACGAATGAAACATGGAGATTTACTAGAAATACAGTTCTCGTTATGTATGGAATGCAGTTTATTATATAGATAATATATGTTCCTAGAATCGATTCGAATGGTACGTGTGACGCAATCTTAATATCATATGATCGTAATTGTTATTTTTCTTCTTAGGGTCAGACAGAAACGTGACGCTGCCCGCACATTTCAATAGAGCTACTAAAATAATGATAATAATAATATTCCACAACTATCACACAACGCCATCTAGTCCCAAGCTATAAGCAGACCTTGTGTTATAGTCCAGTCAACGAGGCATAATGTGGTCCGAAAAATTCCTCCGGCACAGAAATTTGGCATATGATGAATACAGATGCACAATAATCCAACATTTTTTTTCCAGGTGACAAAAATATGAAAATTGCTTATAACTCTTTATGAAAAATTCCTCAGCCTCAAATTCTTTTTGGTATTTGTTTAAATGTATTAGTTAGAATAGGTAAGTATAAAAATCCAACAAATTTTCTATTTCAGTGTCACTCCAAATCAACTTTTTACATTTCGCGCTCTAACTTCTAGTGAAAAATTGCTCTGCCGATTTTTTTTTTGTGTGATATCTTAAGCCGGATTTACATTACGAAAGTAGTGTCATGCATAATAAAACTACTTTCGTGAAACTAGTTTCAGCACATGTGAAAGTACTTTCGTTTAAATTTTAGTGTCGTGAAATTACCAGTTATCGCGGAGATACTGGCCCTGTCAAGATCAAAGCTGTATTTCATTTATGATGCAAAGCGTCGTTGTAGAAATGATAAAATATAAAATAAATATAAAATTTATCTCGGAAAAAAGACGTTGATAAATCCACCAACGTCTTTAGTTCCATTGTCTAGTCCCATTATGGAATTACTCGAGGCAAAAACTTGAAAAAAAGCATCTGGGTGCAACACAGTTAATCTCTGAATCAGCAGATGATCCTAAAAGCTATGCAAATTACTTTCGTATGGGTAAAAATCATTTTAATTTCAAATACCACACGTCCACTCAACGCACGTGCTGTCGCGACACTACTTTCGCGTCATATTTACATGATGAAAGTAGTTGCATGAAATTAGTTTCACCAAAAATTTGCGCATAGCACGAAACTAATTCAGTTTCACGAAAGTAATGCATGCATTGTAAAACTGAACGTTTACACGTGAAATTACTGGTGAAATTAGTGTCATGAAAGTACTTTCATGCAACTAGTTTCGTAATGTAAATCCGGCTTTATCCTTAAATACATAGTAGTTCGCGCTACCTCGCTACCTACCCCACTTTTGAGCTAGTAAGTGCGCGTACTGCTTAACTTAGTACACTTCAATCCTCAAAATTTCAGCTTTGCTAAAATGACGTAGGTCTGGGGGCACTGGGATCTTGGTCTAATAATAAAATGTTAATTTCACAACAACCATTAACATTACAGTCTTTGGAATCCCCTTTTAAGCAACTGATTGCTTGTGTTAGTAGGATATATGGAGGAGTTCTGTAAGCTTATAATATGTTTTTAATTAAAATTTCTAACACTGCTTAACTACTGATTACTAGATCATACAATAATTATCTACCAATAAATACGATTTTATGAAAACAATAATATTGTTTTAGATTATGTTATTGTCGCATATAGTCATACTGACTTATATAAGGATTCCCCGAAATTTAGGCCGCTTTCGATGAAAATTATGTGGATATTAGAACATTACAAGATGCCAGAATTTGAAATATATTACGAAATATTTTCCCATGCCAATAACCATGTTTATGAAAATAGTTTCTGTACGTAGATGAAATAGTTTTCTCAACTAGGTTTCTATATACATTTCAAAGATTTTACTGCTAATAAGCGGCTAACTTCGAGAAAAATGGAAATGAGAACTTTCGAGGAATTAAACTAAGGGCTCGTGCACAGAACATTCGTGTTTATAGGATCGTTTTTTACGGGTCCATCGCTACTGCAGGCGATGTTCGCACTGCATTTACAGTATACCGTTTTGACGGATTCGTCGCTACTGGCGGATGTATATTTTGTCGGATCCGTATTTTTTACTGGATCCGTAATACAGCAGTGTGTGAACTGGCTCAAATAACGGGAACACCCAAATACTCCGAAATATTTTATTCCGAATTTCGATGTTCCGATTTTCAAAACTCCGAATATCATAATACCTAAAAATTACAATATCTATTATTAAGAATCTCGAAATTTATTTGACCGAAAGTCGTATGTCCGATTTCTTCGTTTTCCGATTTTCACATATTCGAAAAATGTAATGCTCGATGAGTTCTCATTCCGAAAAACGAAATTCCGATTTTCAATATTCGGAATAAACTGATTTTTTCGAATATTGAAAATCGGAATTTCGTTTCTCATTCCACAAAGTCAGTGACAGAAACGAATTGGTGCAGAGTGTTGTTTAAGCCTGTGTAGGCACGGAGTGGCGAGGCGTATCCTCATTACCTTTCACTATTTGCCTTCAGGATTTTTATTGTAATTAGGAGAACTTAGGATCCAAGAGCGAGCGAAGCGAGCTCGGGACTTGGGGCACCCCGACTCGGACAGGTTAGGTTCGAAGGGGATGGCGGGGTCTTTCAGACCCCGCCATCCCCTTCGTGTTAGGTTACTTTAAACCTTGCTCACAGAAATAGGAGCCCCGCGAAGCGGGGCTCCGTTGAACCACCTTGGTGGTGCTATAACTCAGGATGCAATAGCGAGCAAAATGTGTCTTGGGGCACCCCGACTCGGACTTTTCGACCTGACGGACCTGAATCGGAATTCTAACAATCGGAATTTTAACATTCGGTATTCGTGTTTTTGATGTTTCGGAAAATATATTAAGTCGGAATTTTTGATATTCGGTCTATTGAAATTCGGTATTTTGAAAATAGTAATTATAAACGTTAGGAATTTTGAAATTTCGGAATTACTAAAATAGGAATATTGATCCATCGTAGTTGTTATATTAGGAATTTTGAACAATTCGGAATTATGAAAATCGGTATTTTGAAATTCGTATTTATGAATTTCGGAATAAAGTTTTTCGTATTATCGTAGTGTACCCTCAAATAACAATATACGTCTTCGCCGAATATAAAACGTATGCGATAAAATGGACCTGTAAGGTACGATTCACACCAACCGGCCGGGCCCAGCGGCATTTTACAATGCGGTAAAGAACATTGAAAACTATCAACAGTAAATACAGTTCATATCTGCATGCAACTTACGGGACACGCCGCTACGAGTCGCGAAATGCCGACGGAGATAACTTTGCATGCAAATGTGAACTGTATTTACTGTTACCTAAAACGGAATTCTGTGTGAATGAACAATAAACTTTACTATCGAAACAACTGACTGTTTGAAATATGAAAGAGTATTTTAAGAGAGTTTACCCATGGCGCGATGTGACACGATTCGACCGATTCCAACTAAAAGTGAAAATCAAACTTACCACTACGACATATGACATAAAACACGTTGATATCTACGGGTAGATGAAAAACAAAACATGATCGCCACGACGACGTCAAGTCAATCGAATTGCATCATAATTTCTTAGTAGAGGTAAGGTTGATTTTCACTTGTAGTTGGAATCGGTCGAATCGTGTCGCATCGCGTCATGGGTAAAGTCCCTAAGGGTTGAACCATATCTGGCAGCACGGAATCGCCTTTTTCCGTTGCCCTTTCTCTTTCTGTCGCTTAGAACTGCCATTTGCTAGACCGAGACAATGCGATAGCAGCCGGCCGCCTCGCGGATTCCGCCGCGTGCTATCGCATTATGCATTCTGTCTCGGTCTAGCAAATGGCAGTTCTAAGCGACAGAAAGAAAAAGGGCGACGGAAAAAGGCGATTCCGTGCTGCCAGATGTGGTGTAGCCTTTATTGTATCGTCAGGCCTAAAAATATGACTGTTTCATATAATGTGTGATCGCATTAAACAGAGGAGTTCAACGTTAAATCATTAAGGGATTGAAATTGTACCGAGATGCTGTTTATGGGTTGGTGTATGTTGACGTCTAAATAGATGGAGCTGGATGACGAAGGAAAGAGTTTTCTTTGCTTGTCACTACACCTTCCAACTGCATCTCAGCTGCTTCAAGCACCGTCTCAGTAGAAGTAGAACGGAAGGTGTAGTTATTATACTCTTAGACCAACCTATCAGAAGAGGAGCTTGAAGAGAAGATGAGATGTTGGAACAGTGCATGTTTGACGTAGTTTTTAAAGGGGGTAAGATATACCATTTATTTTTTTCGTTTCTAACACGGCTATTTGGTTGGAAATAACTTCCTCTTCATCCCCTTAATCTAGTGCCCAATATATTGCCAATATGTTATATTATTATTACATAATTATATTGGTAGCATGTTGGCACTGAGCAATCCTGTGTACAATCTAGATCATCTAGTCTCCTGATGTCGGCGTTCTGTTTGTTTAACGATTAATTAGTCAAAGTTGGCCAAGTTGGGCGTTAGTCGGTTTATTCAGGCGGACAAAGCTAAGGCAAGGCTTCCATCTTTCTCATGGGGACATCTATTTCCATTTATAGATATAGTAGGAGTTGTCATTTTCTCAATTTAGCTTGTCATTTTACACTGATTGTTCTAGCCAAGAACAAAGTTGAAAATGAGTGCATGCTTAATGCACAAATCTGTTTAGGTAGGTACTTTATTAAATTGTGACTTGGTAAAAAGCGCAATAAAATTAATAATTGGCCCTAAGGAAATTAAAACTGGGATAAAGCTATCCTATAGCTGACACAACATCTCTACGCTGTGAGTATACTATACGTTACTTGTTACTTACTTTTAAGACATTAATTTGATTTGTACTGTTTTGCTTGCTGTGTTTACCGCCCTATATTGTACACTTAGTTTAAACTACGCCTGTATTTACCTAAGTATCAGTGTAACAATTGTTGGTAAGCCAAATAAATAAATAAATATAGGTTAATCCAGGTTATGGACTATTTATGTGCATGTCTTTCATCCAAATCCAGTCAGATGTTTCGTGTTATAGAATTTAAACATTCGCTTTTGTAATGTGTGTTCCTCTGTGGCCGGACCACAGTTTAGTACTCAGATGCCATAGGTCGAAATAAAAAACAAAAAAAAAAAAATCGCTCTCTCGTTTTATCTACATTCTAGTCCCGTTAATTTACAAAAAAAAAAACATTTTAATATGTCCTGTAAGTGATATGTCTGTAAGCCCCTATACGCCTGCGTTTATCGTAAATACTGTCGATTTCAACTCGCATCTGTCCGTAAATAAACTTTTCAATATATCAATATAACAGTAGTACCTACGTATTGAACGTTTTACCGATAGTTCGGGAATTTGGAATTGGGCAAACTCAGTTGCAGGTGCGATTTTATTGTGTTATATGGACGCGTGACAGATTGGTCTCACAGGCATTTAGGTCGATTCCGTAAATAAATAATTTGTTTTGCAGTGTCAGGAAATGAGTCACTCTTTTTGGGTCTATTTGGCGCAGCCGTGAGTCACACAATATTTCACTGTTTAGTTGTTACTTTTTTATATTTTCTTTTTTTGTGTTGTGTGTACTTATGGCATGTCAGTGTCAATAAACGTTTCTTTTTCTTTCTTTCTTTATTTTTTTATACTTTCATCAAATTCCGGTGAGATTCAACCTAATATCTAAATAAATTCTTATAAATTACAATTTACAAAATATACAATTTTTTAAGAATTTGCAAGGGTTGCTATAGTACATTACTGCCGCGGTCTATAAAGACTACTTTGCTGGTCGCGCTGATGATGGCCGACAGCGCAGCGTAGCGCAGCTCCAGGCCGACACAGCGCGGTCAGCGTGCAGCACTTGATGGACGAGCTGAGATAAAGGCCGAGGCCGTAGGTCAAGGCCTTTACAGCGAGGACAGCAAGGGCTGTAATGATGGCCAAGCTGGAAGGTCTAGTGCGTAGCTAGGCTAGCTCGAGGCAATCATAGCGTGACCAGCGAAGTAGTAACAAAATGCTAGATCCAGATCTCGTCCATAGTCACAAAACGTAACAAAAAAAATTCTTGATCTGCTTGGAACTTTTCGAGATTGACCCTCGAAATGTCAACTCGTTTTTTCTTTTGCTCGTCGGTTAACATTCTCGGTACCCAAGGCGCAGAGACCTTTTTCATATGGAACTCATTCGCAAGGATTTTTTAAACACCATTATGAGATACCTGTGACCTCAGCTACATGTCTGATGGTCACTCTTCGATCTGCCAACACAAATTCTTCGACTTTTTTCATGTTGTTTTCAGTGAGGGACGTGAATGGGCGTCCTTCGCGATGTTCATCTTTTGTGGATGTTCTGCCTGCAGTTTAAACTCCTTGGCACAGCATAAAACTGTAGAATATGGAGGAGCAGAGTCCCCCAATGTTTCCACCAAGTCACTGTGTATGTCTTTTGTAGACATTTTATCAAACAGAGGTACTTGATGACAGCTCTAATTTCGTTTTTCTCCATGTTGATGTTATCTCTTCAACAGTTCATACTCAAATAAATTTATCTCCTGGAAATCGTGATCTATTCATATGATTTTTTTAGGCTGACGTAGTGAGTATATAAGCAAGCAAAAACATTTTTTTTTGGATTTTTATGTGGACCTAGAGTAACCGATTATCATTACTTTTTGATCACCCCTCGTAATTAGATTCTATTTAGTCCGTATTATAGATTATAAAAAATATTGGACACGTATTTTTTCTTTTTTCGATAAAATAAAAAGTAACAAAGATATAGCCCATTAAAGTTACGTGAGACGTCACCCCGCGCGAAAAAATGCCACGCAGGGTGACGTCACACGTAACTTTAACGGGCTATATCTTTGTCATTTTTGGTCTAATTTACAAATAAAAAAATACCTACGTGTCCCTTATTTTTGAATAATCTAAAAGACGGACTAATTACATTTTTAGGGCAACTAGCCTAATGCGAATTGACTATTTTTCTCCTTCAGTATTAATCTAAATCTTAAATGAGATTGTCGTAAAATAAGATTTTAGTTCCACCAGAGTTATGGAATTGCAAAAAGTTGTTTATAAATGTACTTTTTAATTATGGATATAAAAAAAAACTCGTAGTTACTTCTATGTTTGTTACAGCTCAGTATTAAATCAGCTATGCTATTCTATATCAGAAATGTCATTGACACATGTGCACTTCGACGAGGCGTTTCGATCGTCACTGTTCGTAGCTTAGTGAATAGCAAAATTTAGTCCTAACGTGGTGTGAGCTCTGTGGCGACGCTGTTACACGGCTGTCATTATATTTCCGAAGGGTTACAAACTATAGATATACGTTTTAATAAAATTTCACTATCCAAGAATTAATTTAACGAATCTGGTATTAAACATCCATGATCATTGATATTAAGAGGATCAGTTGGAGAACAGCTAATTAATATTTAATTAAACAAGTGTTGGTAGGATTGTGGTAATTAAAATTGGGAATTTAACAAATTGCAGTACGATGATGAAGAAAAATGTAAACACTATATTCGAAATCATTTTTAATTGGTTTCGTAGTTAACATTATTTGTAAAATGACGAAGTCGTAACCTTTAAACGTTATAAATATCAAACAATGATTAAGGTTACAATAATATGTATTTACACAGGGGTCATTGGTTATCATTCAGATGGGTACATTCTAATTCGAAAATTTGGTTATATATTGATAAAATCCACTTTTAAAACTTAGTTAAATTAATTTTAAAGAAAACGGAGTCTAGTTAGTACGTAGCTAACAGTTTTTAATTTGAAATAACGAGAATTATAATCTGAAGGTTTACTGAAATTGGATTGGACCAAGTTTCGTAGACGAAAATTCTTGAAACTTTCTTTTACGGCAAGTTACTAAGAGTTATTATTGTATCCTTTGTTCTTTATTCGTGAATTCTTTTAGGTGGGTACATTCGTCTTTTTTACGAAGACATTATGGCTGTGATTTTATTATTTTTTCATAAGTTTCGTATATCATTATGAGCTGTATTGTTATTGCCTTTTTAGAGAGGGACTCAATAACTGAGTTTGTTATAACTGCGTGAGACGCCCCGGCAACGGACGTCGCAAGGCGATTTCTAGCCCCTAGGATTAGGGCCTCAATGAGGCGTATCATTATTATTTTAGGGTAAAAAAAATAAATTAATTACATGCTTCTAAGCTTCTGTAAAAAAAATAAAAGATGTGTCCAGAAAAGATTCCACCGAATTGTAAACCTCCGCCTTATTTTAAAGTCTGTGTCTAGTATTGACCTGACATAATGTTGATTAAATAAATTTATTTTGTACATTTCTGTGATTGCAAAATTGATAATGCAATTAAATTCATTTTCTTTTAATCAGCAGTAATACTCGTGGTAAAGCCTACATTTTTATTCAAACAAATCCGTTGTGAGCTCTACTTACAACGCCGACAGCGTAATTCAAGCCTGGGATAAAAATAAAATATAAAAAACGCAGTGCTGTAAAATACTCATATAAAATTAAATTAACAGTAGGCTTGTACAGTTTTTATGAAGCTAAACGTGTTGGTAGTGAATACGCCTTTCATATTTTCAATACATCGAATAAAACTAATTAATTTCGAACCGGTTGTCCGTATATACGAGTTTATATAGTTAGCATTATTGTATTTTGTATTTCATATAGAGGTACTGCGGTTTACTTATGTACCCTGTACATGTACAGTGTAGATGCTAATTTAAGTTTACTTATTACTTTGATGTTATTTTGAGTATGGTAAAAGTAGTGGTTTTGGGTGAAGGACTTGAGATTTGCGGGGTTGCGCATAAAAGGAGGCGGCGGCTCTGGAATGCAAACGGCAACTGAAGAAACTAGTTGGTGTTTAGTCAGTTAAACTTGACAGCCCTTTCCACTCCATCTAGGGTGCTTCAGCCGTGAGCTGCTCTGGTCCAAACTTTTGTACAGTCAGGTTCAAAAATGAATTATAAACTTCTCAAAGCAATAGACTAACGCTTCACTTTGACTTACGACCTTTTGTTATAAGTTGTTTTATTACTATACATATCAAATTAACTTTTGATATAGTTCATAATTTCAACTGTTAGTCTACAAGTAATGCTGGCGCAATGGTAATCGTGCTCGGATAGAACTTCTGTTCGTTCGATTGCGGAGGATCGAATCCCACTTTTTTTCCCAATTACTTTATTTAATTTAATTTTTAATAATTACTTTATTCTTTTTGTTATTTTTAATAAATTTTTTAGTAGGAATTTGATAATTAAAATTGATTTTTGTGTAACTACTAATATAAGTCATTAGTGTTGTGGGTCGTTCGTTATAATCACAGATATAGGTCTATCTATATCTTTGGTTAAGTTTAATAAAGTTTTGTAGGTAGATCGTAGAAAAAAAAAAGTGAATTATTTCGATTTGTGCGGTAGGCATAACTATGTTATCTCTTTTTGAGTCTCCTAATTGAACGTTGTTGATTCTTGGTTATTTTGTGTGACTATGTAAACAGCATATAAGTGTTACACTGTCCTGTGGTTTTGCAGTGAAATATAAACAATTGGATTTATATAAATATTGAGGGCGAACATTAAAGCCCTGCATAAATATGTGGATTAAACATAAAACAAATATCAAATGAAACCAGACTAAGTGTGAGTATTAACATTTAAATTTTGATCATTCCACATGTTAATAATTATATTTTTATAAATAAGGTTCCCTATTCAAAAGTATTTGTTTAAAAGTAAAAAAAGTGATTGATACTTACTATGTGGTTTTAAAGTTTTTTCTTAGTAGTAAAATAGATCAACAGCTGTTTTTGCATAAATAATATAATAGTATTCTATGTTTTATTCCAGTGACGAAATACTATGAGTCTGTGGGATGAGATATGGCATGATGATGAGATGAGTTGTTAAGAATAAACAGGGACGTCAGGGACGTCCGGGAATGGTGAATGAATACGAAGGAAAATGGTTTCCATATAACTAATTCAACACAAAATTAATAACCGTTCATCGTGTACTCAACATTGAAGGCATCAACGACTATCAACTAAAAACTGTTATGTTTATAGGAATAAAAAAAAAACGTTAAGATTGTCTCGAGGACCTTTTATTGAAATGAATTTTGTTTATTTATTGTAAATAGACTGAAAACGTAAACATCATTTGATAACTTATTATTCAAGGATTAAGAATTGAGGTATGGTTTCAAACATCTTTTCGTAAAGAAAACGATCCTTAAACTTACCTCAATAACTTGTAACAGGGTATTTTTTATGTAGTTTGGATAATTTTTTCCGTGGTTCTATTTCAGAAGTAGAACACATTTCCATAATATAACTTTATTTCACTAAATCGAATTTGGTGAAACTGAAGAAACTTACACCGCGGTACTGGAACGCAAAGGGCAACTGGCCCTTTGCGTTCCAGGGCCGCTATGCCCCGTTAATGTTACAAAATAATCGCCTTTTAGCATAGCAGCCCTGGAGCGCAAAGGGCCAGTTGCCCTTTGCGTTCCAGTACCGCGGTGTCAAATTTTTTTTTTATTGAGCATAACAAGTTTCTTCAGTTTCACCAAATTCAATTTAGTGAAAAAAAGTTATATTATGGAAATGTGTCTTGAGCGTGAAGGTCAATTGGCCCTTTGCATTCCAGGGCCTAAGATAATCTGTCTGAGTTAGAATAGGTAACCCAAGTCACGAGCTCACTTCGCTCGTTCTTGCGGACCTGGAAGGCAAAAGGCAACTGCTCTTTTGTGTTCCAGGGCCTACCTAACATGTCCGAGTCGGGATGACCCAAATAGCGAGCTCGCCTTCCTCGGTTTTGCGGCACTGGAACGCAAAAAGGCAACTGGCCCTTTGCGTTTCATGGCCGCGGTGCCTTGGTACTGTTTCCAAATAAACGGCTTTAATAATGATAACTTTGTTAAAAATGTCCGCAATGTATAAAAATACCCTGTAATTGCTAATTAGCTTATAATAATACGTAAGTTACACTTGTTAAAACCACTTATTTTAATTTGAAGAGAATAATAATGTTTTTATTTTGAATTTTTAAGTTTTCTTATTTATTGTTTTATATTACTTATATTAATTTTAATAATTTCATAATTTTGTTTAATTAATAAAAATTGCATCTATGATTTTCGAAATCTATTTCACATTATATCCAGGTCGAGTAATAATATTCATAATTTAAGCAGTTTTATAACTTTAAACATAGAATTATAATAATTTCAACTAAAATATATTAATATTGTTATTACATGTTTTTTTTATTATAAACCCTGTAGGTAATAAATTATCATCATTAGTAAAAATTGAAAACGAAATAAAATGACAATAAGTAGTACTAGACTAACGAAACGAGTAAAAATATTTGACTAACAAAAACAGATGGTGACCATTGCATTACTTTCATTAGTAATGATCTAACATTAAGATTGTGCCGATAGCGTGGGTTCACGATCAATGAAGTTTGAGTTCGAATGTCAGTTGATTTTATGATAATATTTTTAATAAATAACTTATTTATTTTTATTTTGTTTTAACGCTTATTTATTTTTAAATAAGTTATATATTAGTTATTGAATTAAGTATTATTTTTGTGTTTATATTAATTTTTGCTTGCATTTTGAGAATATTTAACAATACCGTTATAATTATATTAATTCACACGACACTAACCAACAAATACAAGAAAAAACACACGGAAATTCCAAACAAACGCAATAAAATTTGTGTGTTAAAAATTATAATTTTTAACAATCGAGTAAAAACCCACAAAAAGTCTATCAACTGCTGCGTGATATTTGAACTCGCACCTCTTTCGACTAACGCATTTATTTCCTAAATGCCAAAACCACTGAGCCAACTGGACTCATATTTAGACGTTGAAATTATGAACTTAATAGTTGAAGGATTATTGTGTATCTCGAAAGTAGAAGGTCATAAGTCACACTAAACCTTAAGCAATTTCTTTGATAGCGTACGCATGGAATTTTGATCGCCACTGTACCTACTGTATAATTGTATACCAGTTTATAAAGAATTTGTTTTTCAGTACGTAGTTTGATTACCATTCGAGTTCAACACTCCATAAATATATAATATTCCATAATATTAGCTAATTTATATCTTACAAGCCCAAGTATAAGTGGCACAGCAACTGCAGGTATGTCTCGACAAGAAGACAACGTAGAACTTACAAAGGCATCAAACTAGCTCGGTGGGAAGCAATGTCGGCATCTCAGGCATGCCATCGACAATGAGGCTCGATCCACGTAATCTCCGCTTAAGTCTAAGACGCTTGTCTACATACTGCCTTTTGTGCACTTGCAGTAATTTGATTTGTGCTGTTACAAGCATTTGTGTTGGAAACATTATAAGTACGACCTATTTTGGTAAAAATAACACGTAATAATTTATACCATATTTTTATTTTATGTCGCATTCGTTTTTGCTTTCCTCGTGTAGGTCGAAAATCATCCCACGGGAACGCTTTAACGAGATATAAATCATGGTATTTTGGCATGCGTAAGCCAAACTTTTTGTTGTTTAAATTCGTTTATCCAGTCATGAGTTCATGACAATCAATTTTATATTCGCGTTAATGTATATTAGCTAGAATGAGGATAAGGTGTAGATAAGTCGTGTACTTATTTAAAGTAGTGGTTCTTTAATGTTTCACTAAGTTGATTTCTGTCCGCAACTCGCTGTCCGACCATGGACCATGCCCCGGGTTGACGGCGCGTCGTGTTCCACGCGCGCCTCAAAGAGCGTCAGCAAAATGACGGGGCCCCCTCTCAGAGGGCCAAAGCCTGCCGGGGTCTCGGGACTTATTTCCTTACCGTGACCCCGGAACAAAAAGGGCTAATGAAGGACACCGTGGATTTAAGTCAGTACAAGTCTGACAGTCCCTCCCGCCCTGCCCGGGGTGGGAGGACACATTTGATGATTTTACCACGCTAAAAAAAAAGTTGATTTCTGTCCAACTAACAGAAAACCCTCAATATCATATCATAATATCGTACCACGAAGGCCAAAAGCAAACAAGCGTTTTTTTTTTAATTGTAAGTCATAGAAGTCAGTCAGGGGGTCTAACCTCTAATCACGAAACACGTGGTTTCGGCCTCAGTTTATATCATCATCAGTCTATAATATTCCCACTGCTGGGACACAGGCCTCCTCTGTGTGAGAGGGAGTGGGCCATAATCCATTACGCGGGCCCAGTGCGGGTTGATAGATGTCACATGTCTTCGAATTTTTGGTTCTAGGACATGCCGGTTTCCTCACGATGTTTCCCTTCACCGTTTTGAGAGCAGTGGTGATGAAATAAATTACACAAAGTAATGCGCCTGGCGGGGTTCGAACCCACGACCTAGAATTTGTAAGTCGGGACCGATACCAGTTTATAATTATGCTTTTCAGATATTACAATTCGCCGAAAATCAATTCTATCTATTCTATCTATACTTATAATAAATCTGTAGAGAGGTCAATTCTGTACATGAAATATATTTCCAAAATAACTATCAGGGGGTGATTAGGGATCGATACTGATGCCAAAAATGCAATTAATAAAATTATTGTCTGTCTGTCTGTCTGTCTGTCTGTCTGTCTGTATAACCGTTATAGAAACAAAAACTACTAGACGGATTTTGACGAAACTTGGTACAATTAGTTTTTATACTCCTGCGCTGGTTATAGTATACTTTTCATCACGCTAAAATTAATAGGAGCAGAGCAGTAAAGGGAAATGTTAGGAAAACGGGAGAAGTTACTCCATACACGCTAATCTTCGGAACTACTGGACGGATTTGATTGGTTTTTTTTTGTTGTATAGCTATTAAGTCTGGGCAACATATAAGCTATAATTTATCTTGGAAACTTGAACACCTGATGCAGAACTGCAATAGATCAGCTAAACTAAGCCTTTGTCAAACAGGACGGCGAAAGCGAGGCGAACCGATTCCGATCCGATTCCGAGGCGAATGCGAAGCGAAAGGAGACGTCAAACAGGGTGCAGCGAACCGACGTTTTGTATGAAGCCAGTGCCGAATATATAGCGATCCGAAGGCGAAGCGGAGCGTTTTTGTTACGTCATGTATGGAAATTTGAAGCGATATCGCGCCGAAACTGAAGTCGTCAGAGACCACGTCAAACAGAAAGGCGTGCCCGCGAAGCGAGGCGTGACAGTTGTATTAGCTGGCTTTATATGAACGACGTCAAACAGAGCAAATACGGGAAAGCGAGACCGAAGCGTGCACGTTGTTTGTGTTGCCAGATTTTTCTTTTTCTTCATTTTCTTTCTTGTAACATCGATAATTTATTGAGAAATTTCACAGAGAAAACTGTTTGAATTCTTTTTATTAGATAAGGTGCGCTAATCGATGAAATCGACTCAGGTTTTTCAAGTTTTCTTCGCGTGGTACAGACGCCAGCAAATCAACCTACAATATTACCCAATTGGCATCGGCTGGCTTTTGCCTGGTCCACTAAAACGCCAGCTGATGTCATCACTGGATACCACTGTCAAAAATGCAGTTGAAGTGGTGTAAATGCTGTATATTTCACGCCTTTTGAGGGTCTCAGCAACCACAGCAAAAGCGACAGCACAGCCCGCTGTGCTTGCAATAAAAGATAGCGCAACGGTGTCGACACAAATACCGCCACACACCAATGGCCCACCCGCCTTCCAATATCCCAACGTCATGTCGTCTGGTCTCTTCCCATCGTCAGGAACTGAGCCGTTAGGTCCTAAACCTGTAGGTAAGTCGGCGCTGGCTGGTAGTGGCCCTTTTGCAACCCTCTAATATAAAAATACTTATCAGGTGTACTATGTAAAAATAAAAACAACATTTTTAAAATTGTTTATTTAATCATCTTTATCAACAATATCGAGGAATCCTGCCCATACAGTAATATTTTGTTAATGTCTAAAACATTACCAGGTACTATTTTTTGGCAATAATTATGTCTCTTGAAGTACCTACTGAACTGAATAGTTTTAACTTTTAAATAGATAAATATTATGACAATCGCGTTGTTTCCAAATATAGGTCATTCTCCAAGAATCCATTGATTAATAATTCTAAGGTATCGTGTGGCAAAGTCTTGTCAATAAATCATCTTCCTCCATTAAACCCTCCGTTCGACTAGGGTACTTTTCCCAGAGATAAGACTCTCGTCTAATTCCATGTCCTCATCTTCAACACAAATACTGATACTGATTAGAGCGAAGCTTCTATGCAGCTCAGAGAGGCATAACAAAGTGTTTAATGAATTTGGCATCCATATTCTTTTCTCTTCAAAGTTAGAATGAACAGGCTTTTTCTGGGTAAGCTCGCTCCATCGTAGGCTTCGTCTCAGTCACCTTTGCCTAGCTATGCTATTCTCAATAAGAAATCACATCGCTGGATCCACGATGTGTTTTTCGACGTGACTCAACGACTCTCACCGTTCGCACCTCACGATTGGTTAGGGATTTAACTAAAACCTTTAAAAAAAGTTTTGAATTACTTAAAATTAACATATTATT
Source organism: Agrotis clavis (assembly GCA_954870645.1). Classification (NCBI taxonomy): domain Eukaryota; kingdom Metazoa; phylum Arthropoda; class Insecta; order Lepidoptera; family Noctuidae; genus Agrotis; species Agrotis clavis. The sequence continues at coordinate 15,073,278 of OX940922.1, forward strand.
TAAGACATATTAGTGACAGCACTAGTGACAAACAAAATAAAGAGTAATACATTCATAGAGAAAAATTGTAAAGAGTTTCTATATATCAGTCTCCCGCACTAGTATCTATATATATAAAAGCAAAAGGTCACTCACTCATAGGACACGAAATCTCGGAAACTGCCAGTGCTAGGGGTTTAAAATTTTGTTCTTTTTAGGACGTAGGTACTCGCTAAGAACGGATTTTGCGATATTACGCCCCTAAGGGGTTGTTTTTGGGGTTGACAGTTTGTATGAAACTTTGTTACTACAAGTACTAGGAGTTTTAAATTTTGCATGCGGGTTCTTTTTGGAAAGTAGGTGCTACTTACGAAACGGGTTTTTCGAAATTCGACCCCTAAGGGGTTGTTTTTGGTGTTGATAGTTTGTTTGTTGTTTGTTTAACTTTCGTTACTACAAGTGCTAGGCGTCTCAAATTTTGAATAAGTAATGGTATCTTTTTAGGAAGGAATTACGCACTACGGCGAGATTTAACCCCTAAGGGGTTGTTTTTGGTGTTGATAGTTTGTATGAAACTTTCGTTACTATAAGTGCTAGGGGTTTTAAATTTTACACGTGATTTTGGACGTTGGTGCTCACTTAGATGAGATTGTGCGAAATTCGAAACCTAAGGGGTTGTTTTTGGGGTTGGTAGATAGGTACAGATAGTCTTAAATACATGGAGATTTTTTTAAGATGTAGGTACTAGCTATGACGGGATTTTCTGAAATTCTATCCCTAAGGGGATGTTTTTGTGGTTGTTAGTTTGCATGAAACTTCGTTATTGCAAGTGTTGGGAGTGTCAAATTAAGCATAGAGGTTTTTAGGGAGTAGATGCTCACTAAAACGGGACTTTGTTCTTGATAGTTATAAGTTAAACATTTTGCTTATGTGTTTTTAGGACGTTGGTTCCTCCTTAGACGAGTTTTGGATAAACCAACCCCTAAACCCCTGGTAGTTTGTATGAAACTTCGTTACGACAAATTCTGGGAGTCTCAAATTTTACGCGACAGCTATTTTTAGGATGTAGATGCTCATTAAGACGGGGTTTTGAAGTTGGTGAAGTTGGACCCCAAACCCCAATGTTTCTGAGGTTAATAGTTTGTATGAAACTTAATTACTACAAGTACCTACTAGGAGTTTTAGATGTTTCACAGGACGGTTCTTTTAGGACGTAGGTGCTACTTAAGACGGGGTTATGACGGGAAATTTCCCCCTAAGAAGGGTAGTTTTTAACTTCAGAGTTTGTATGAGACTTCGTTACTACAAGTGCTACGAGTCTCAAATTTTCCCTGGGGTTTATCTTTAGGACGTAGATGCTTATTAAGATGGGATGTTGCGAAAACCGACTGCTAAAGGGTTGTTTTGTGATCGATAGAATTTTAGTTGCATATTGATTTTCTAAAAGTATTCCATAAAGAGGGTGGCGGGAGACGAAATTCACAGAAGCAAAGTTCAAAATAAGCGCGGACGAAGTCGCGGGGCGAAGTGCTAGTGTAAAATAAAATCATTTATGGTTGTCTGTGTATGCACAGAATACTTAATAATACTACGTACAGAAGAGTCACTTCCCAAAAACAGTCAAACAAACGTAAAATCTATGCTCGAGAGAATAAAGTACATTTTAACTGGCGTCAAGATTGCACACCTACTTTTAAAATAGCCTACACAACGCGTGCTCAAGCAAAAATGTACTGAATGGATACCCGCGTGAGTTTATTTTGGTTTATCTGACACTAACGACTCTTGAAGGTCACGATCAAAACATAAGTCCCCATTCACACGAGCGCTTTTTTTTCGGGCGTAGATAACAAAAAATTAAATTGAACTTAAATGTCACCGTCCAGCACTTAAAGTCAAATACAGTACGAAATAAAGCGCCGTGCTTTAAAAGCGCTATGTGTGAACAGATACATAGAATTGCATTTCTTCTCTTCGGCGTTTTTTTTAACGCCATATTATTTTATTTTGTGTTGTACTTGCTAGCACGACCGTGAACATATTCATTATAACTTTTGATGGTAATAAATTTCTCTCATATTGTACTATTTTAAACCACTAATTAGCGATTTTGTACCTCTCAATTACCGTAGATATGCAGGTCGTGCTAGGAAGGTTGCTTCCCAGCACGACCAAGCTAAAATCCCAGCTGGCATTGAAGTTGAAGACACGGGAGCATGCCTAATATTTTTACTCATTTGTACTCCTATTTAATAACCGATAAAATGTCGTAACTTGTAAGAAAAAATGATTAAAAAATTCTGCGACTAATAACGAAAGAGGAATTTATTACCGTCAAAGGTTATATTGAATATGTTCACGGTCGTGCTAAGAAGTACAACACGAATTTTTCAATATTTTTTTCACAATTTACGACATTTCATCGGTTCTTAAGTAAGAGTACATAATGAGTAAAAAATATTAGGCTTGCTCCCGTGTCCTCAACTTCGATGCCAGCTGGGAATTTTAGAGTGGTCGTGCTGGGAAGCAGTCTTCCTAGCACGACCTGTATATCTACGGTTATTGAGAGGTACAAAATTTCAAATTACTGGTATAAAATAGTAAAAATTTATTAACATCAAAAGTTAAAGTGAATATGTTCACGGTCGTGCTAGGAAGTACAACACAATATGTTCACGGTCGTGCTAGGAAGTACAACACAATTTTTTAAGTTCCTACACCACAAATAACAGAAATCTCGGACCCGGTGATAATTCTTCCACCAGACGAACCATTTCATGATATAAAGAGCGATGCTATGTTCAGATGTCAGGTTAATGTTTCCCTTGTAAAAAAAAAACAGATATTTTTTTAGATATTTATTGAATACAAAATACAGAAATAGATATAAATAACAAAATCGAATCTTCGAAAAACCATTCGACTTTAAAAATATAAATGTAGATATATTGAACCTTATTCAGACTAAATAATGTCCTAAAGTGTACACATATTTTAGAGCTCTACTGTACTAGGTTCGGTTCAATATTTGAATCTTTGAGAGACGTGAGTCGCTCGCATGGTGTAAAAAAAACTCATGTCAAAATGGATTCCGAAGAAGAAAATGTTTTGCTTTTAACTGCGCTACTTCTAAAAAAAAAGAAAAGAAAGCGGAGAATTTGGGTTCACAATATTAATAAAAAAAGAGACGAAGATGGAGAATACAGCAGACTATGCAAAGATCTGGAATCGCATGAGGACAGATTTTACATATATTTCCGAATGAGCAAAAACAATTTTGACGAACTACATCAAATTATAAAATCCGACATCATTAAAAAACACACAAACTGGAGACGCGCCATTTCAAGCCAAGAAAGATTAGCGATATGTTTGAGGTTAGTGTTTTTTGGGTTCTGTAGTTTACAAGGAACCTCTGGTTGGCGCAGTGGCTGAGCAATCAGACTGCTGCTCTGCGTTCCCGCACGTAACAAATATTTGTGTGATCTACAGGACGTTGTTCTGGGTATGGGCGTTTTTGTATGAAAGTTTATAATATATGTTTGTAAACGCACCCACGACACAGGAAGAATTCCTAGTGAAAAAGGATAAGGTTATTTTTTATTAAGACGTTGGTCCACACTATGAATTTCTCCTGTATCGTAGAATCGTTGACAAACATCTAAATTCACATACACAAGCACCTGGACCTGAAACAAATAATTGTAGATTATACAAATATTTGCTCAGTGCGGGAATCGAACCCGCGGCACGCACAACACGAGCAAAAATTTCGAGCAAAAATTAGCACTAAAGCTTAATATTTCACAAACGAATCTTTTTATCAAAAAATTGTAAATGAAAACTATCTATATTTTTAAAGACCTATTTAATGATTCCCCACACTAAGGGGTACGCGAGAAAAAAAAAACATCCCCACTTTACGTGTACAGGAGGTACCCTAAAAAAAAATATTTTACGAGACTTTATTTTACCACTTTTTCGGCACAACAAATCCGTATATTTACACCAAATAACAGCTTTCTAGTACTGGGCGTCTCTGAGCTAAGCTGCGGACAGACAGACGGACGGACGGACGGACGGACGGACGGACGGACATGGCGAAACTAAGTAAGGGTTCCTTGTTGACTACGGAACCCTAAAAATCGATTTTGACATACATAGTATCTCTATAATAATTATAATGTATGGCTTAGCATAAAGGCCTTGAAGTCGTAACAAAAAAAAAAGGAAAAAAAAAGAGTGATACCGTAAACTTGTCACAATTTGACATCTGTTGATATTGCCTAGATAATTCTTGATTTCATGTTTTGTGTTGTTGATTTTCCGTGATTGTTTACTAATCGACCGACTGCGTAAAGTAATGAACTAATATGCAACAAGAAAATGTGCAACCATTGTGTGTGTGCACATACTTAGTTTTCCAAATAACCACAGTATGCGATAAAAACTAGGTTTTGAAAATAATATTCAGACATTTACCTACTGTTGACCAAACACAACATGTATTTACATTTGTGACTGTATTTAGACTTTACCAGTTCTCAAGATACGGTTAACGGATTATTCGAATACTGGATTGGTTCACCTTTAAAGGAAAACAATAAGTAATATTTTCATTGAGGAGGTACCAAGTATCTTTGATTTGCCTTGAAAAACTTGAGACCCAGCCGTCGTTTTGTTGAAGATGAGAACAGTACGACATCAAACAGAGGATTAAATGATGATATTTTGAATGCCACGACTTTGTGTTACGATATCTTTGCATTAATCAATTGACTGTTGAAGTATGGCTTCACTAATATTAATTTATCAATTCCAGTCCTATTTTGGAAACAATAACGCTATTATCATAATCATGTGATTGAACATACATTCGTGCGTATTCTGAAAAAAAATTGTAATGTGTGTTTTGTACGGTAAAACACATCAACAAAATGTTAAAGAGCAGGGGTTTCATGACATCGTTGTTATAGATAATATCACAATAAAATAATTGAATAATAAGTGGTTTGATTTTTACACGGTGCACCTATTGGGCGTTTTTCCATTAGCCGGCCCGGCAAAAATAGCAAAAATGTATGAAATGGTATGGCTCGCTTTTGCACTTACCGGGGCCGGCGCCGGCCCCGGCGTTCATACATTTTTGCTTCACCGCACCGGCACTACGCCGGCGCCGGTGCCGGTGCCATGCCGGCAAATGGAAAAGCGCCCATTAGATACGTTACTTTTTATAAAGAGGATAGCAAACGAATAGGTGTACGGAATGCGGTACTAGGTACTGGTCCTCATAATTATATTTTATTTTGTAAAGGTGTTTGCGCAGCACTGTTGCCTGCTGCTGCACCTGACCAGTAGTGATATGTCTCTTATCAACATTAAAATACAAATTACAACAACAAAATGTATTTATAGATTTCTTACATAAATAGCTATATTTGATGATCTTCGTTCATTACACGGATTGTTCTTGTGAGAGGTGTTTTGGCCAGTATGTTGGGCCTGGCCACCGGACACAGCAAGCAGTGGCGCGTGCCAACGCCACCACAACAGCTTCCTCAGCATCACTCCCGGGCTATATGCTACTCTACGCAGTAGCTTTACCACATATGCACCAGTTAAATTCCGTGGGCATCCTGAGCTTGTCGTCAATATCCAGCGTGATGACCAAACAGATTTCACCAGAAGCGTTCGCTCCACTCATCCTCGGTCAAGATATGATGCACGTCCTCGATTATTCCACATTTCTCACAATACAGAACAGTTAATTTGTAAATAATATTAGTTTTTAAATAGGCATGACAGTGTCACTGTGGCACTGTCAAGTCTCGGATTCGCCTCGGAAACGCCTCGCTAACGCTTCGCTTCGGAATCGCTCTATGTTTGACGTCGTGCATACAAAGCCAGCCATTACTAATAGTTCGGCAACGCTTCGCAAACGCCTTCGCCACGCCTCGCCGAGTTGTAATATCGCCAACGCCCTCGGATCGCTAACGCTATCGCATCGCTTTCGCGTTTCTATGTGACTGGATTCAAACAATTCCATACATTACAAATGAAAACGCTTCGCTTCGCTTTCGGCACGCCTCTCTGTTTGACAATAGCTAAGAGATACAAAAATAGCGCCACAGCAAAAATTGTTCCACGTGATGAGCATTTTCTGCTGAGAAAATTAATTTGAAGATATAGAACACCTGATGTGGAATTCCAAGAGCCCAGCTACACTATAACATATATTATATGAATAACATCTTAGCAAGAGTTGTTTAGTCTGATGGGCATTTCCTGTTGACTTACAAAAATGAAATCTGGAACGTCTGGAATCGTCATGCGCGTCCCGTTGTTTTCCCGTCCCCGATAGACGAGACGTTTCAGATCTTCGATTTTGACGACCCCATTGGTATCGGTTCTGGTTTAAGTTTCGTAGATCGTGGGTTCCGACCTTGTCGAATCTTTTTTGAAGATATGTGTTTTGACATCTACCAACCAGGTGATTTCGGCTTACGGTTCCCACTATAGACAACAATTCAAAAGACCAAACAATTACGACTTTCCCAGTTGATAATGGTTTATGTCGCTCACTGACCACAATTGGCAGTCGCGAGTGGTTAGTATGCAACTGTGCAAATACACTTTACAGGCCAACGTGTCCAAATAAAACGTGACGTGTTCAGCTTCAATTAGTGACAATGTACATTTAAATACAGATTTGTAATGAGACTGAAACATAGGTAGTTGATCATCCATTTTGTTGAAGGTTCGGTGATTCAGTTCTGTTTCGAAACTATTCAACGATGAGGCTTAGGGGCGAACGTGGTTTTAATCTTACAGGGGTACATTTTAATGATGCCCTTCTCGGGATAGTTCTCGAATAAGGGTGAGTTTATAATACTGAATCTTTTACTACACACGTCTGAAACAAACAGTTGTTTGTAGTACAGTCATAATTTAGTTCCGGATGCAATTCAACCCTACGTACAAAAGGAGGACTTATGGTTCGCGGCATTCGGGTCAGGTACCTGTGTAGTGTGTACCTACGTATATGCATGTATTCCGACTCTCCACTAAACCGTAGTGTTCATGGCGTATATTGTTTTTAATTGGAGTTAGTTTTCACATGTCAATAGATAGCTGGAATATCCAGTTTTAACCATAAAATACTTGAATGGCAGACCGACTATACAATGCCTACACAGTTATATGAACTGAGGGAGTGAGAGCAAATTAGAGTAGAATTGTACCTTTTAATTAGCGCAGAAACATCGTTATAATTTGAGGTGTACTGTGTTCACCAGAAAACGATTGTGTTTCGCTAGAATTAGTAACGTTGTCATAATAACAAGGGTTTCCGCGTTTACCCGCCACACCCCGTCGTGAGGAACAACAAAAGGGTCCGTGCAGATATAAAACGGAGTTTTAGAATGAAAACTTTGCTATTGTTACTGCTGAGCCATGGGTCGCCGCATTGTTCAAGTTATATTAAAGTGGGAGTTTAATACTTGAAAGGATTACTGTTAGATGTGGTCACGAGGCTATTACAGCCAGGCCGGGGCTTGAAGATTATAGATTAATATTACGTCACAATGGCGACGGAGGAGGAAGCATCCTTGTTATGATTAAATTTAATGAATCGCCTGATAATCTTGCGAAATTGCTTCGTTAATTTCTTTGTTCCTTGTAGGTTGCTGCTGCATGCTATTGCGTCATATTTTAATGAGTATTTATTAGGTAATATAGATTGAATACAGTTTACAAAATCATTTTCAAATCTTATTTTTCTGCGTAAGTAGATTAAAAGCTTCCATCTAAAGTCTTAACTACAACTAACTCTTCTTCTAACTCTTAAGAAAATAAAGTAAAGCTACGCCTGGCTTTATACTTTTCTAGGTCAGGTTGAATCCATTATTTTTATAATACAACTTTATTAACCTACTAGCTGTTGCCAGCGGCTTCACCCGCTACAACTCGAAAATTATCCCACGGGAACATAAAATTGGGATAAAACTATCCTATGTGTTAATCCAGGTTATAAACTATCTGTATACCAAATTTTAGCCAAATCCGTTCAGTGGTTTTTGCGTGAAAGAGTAACAAACATCCATACATCCATACTTACAAACTTTCGCCTTTATAATATGTAGTAGTAGGATTAACTCAGAAGGTGTCTTATGCTAGCGTGAGATTATTTCAGCGGAGGTATTTGCAATGCATTTCGAGCTTATAAGTTCATCTGCAGTACAACTCATACATTTCTAATGTTACCACTGAAATAAAGCTCGTACGAGTAAGGAAGACTGGAAATCGAGCCAAATTGGACTCCTCGACGTCCAAGGTATGATATTCAAGTGGCATAACGAAATAATATAAAAGCAACCTGAAGTGAACTCAAGAGATGCTGGAGTCTGTTCAAAAATTAACTTTATGTGACAAACATAGTGAATTTTTTATTGCACTCTGGGAGCTTTTGCGTTGTTTTCAGGTATGTGATAAGATTGGATAAGAAATCTTTGTGTCGCGAAGTAATATTTTTTCAGGGCGTCATTTTAGTATGAAAATATTGTGGTCTCGCAATTTTTGTGTGGTAAGATCAAAAACACAGGCCTATATACAAGATTATTTTGTTATAGCAGGGTAACTTAATAGTCACGGATAATGTATTTCAAATCTAGACATTATAATTAATTCCTAGATATGATAATCCTTTTCAATCTACAGAATCTATTCTGTTTACTTAGTTTTAAGCTTTTAAATGTGCCATAACATGGCCCGAAGGGCTAAAATGATTGAATTTCAAACTTAAGTGTAAAAATTGTACATAAGTACTGTAACTTAAAACATAATGAATATGATAATGCATAGGAACCATAACTGCTACCGTAACTTGGACAAATTGACGGGTCTCAGTAATTAGTTTAATAAAGTCTCAGCGAACGACGTTTCACCACTCAACTTGTATACTTAGTGGCCTTTAAGTTTAAGGTGATTTCCTACTAAAATATAATAAGGAAATGTGGTGTCACATTTTTAAAGGTTTGATTTTTAGTTAAAAGATCTCATAAAAAGATTCTCTATTTACATTTTTTTGCTGAGAAACACAGATACATGTACAGAACAGAGATAGTACAGTATATTTTAATTGTAATTCTAACAAATAAAATAAATGCGAATGCATGTTTGTTTGTTACCTTTTCACGCCATAACCACTGAAACGATCATCCTGAAATACATACTCGTATTATACGTTGTCAGGTGTAGGTACAGAAACGAACATAGGGTACCTTTCATCCTGATAAAAACCCGAGGGAAACAACAATAATGGGCTTAATAAATGGCGTCACGTTTCTTTCAAATCTACTAATACCTAAATAATATTAGTAAGTACTTTAATAAATTACTATCTACTAGCTGCAACTCGAAAATTATCCCACGAGAAGATGAAATCGGACCAAAAAGTATCCTATGTGTTAATCCAGTTTATTAAAAAATATTGAATCAAATTCGTTCAGTAGTTTTTGTGTGAAAGAGTAACAAACATCCATACATCTGTCCTCACAAACTTCTACGTTTAAGATAAACAAACCAGACAAAATAGTACACCTTATTTGCAAAGGAAAAAGCCTACAGAATTTCAGCGGTAGAGCTGGCAAACTAGACCAAAGAGCATTTATAAAATAACAGAAAAAAAAGAACGACGTAGCCACACGAAAAGTTTTAATATAAAACTATTACTTTTCCTAATTACAGCGTTCACGCCTTCCTGCCACGTCGGAACTCTGCGCACCTGTGCATGCCACCACTTTCACATAGGAACTCCTTCCTTCATCAACGCAGATAAAACAAAGTAGTGTAATAAGTGTAACTTAATTACAAAGTTCCGTTATTCATTCCGCTTTGATGAGAAATATCCTTCAAGGAAAGCACGTGGCTGCAAACGAGGTCTAACTTGATCTAATCTCTTTTGGGAAACTTCAATTTTAACTGTTTGAAATGACAGCTCAGTTTGGAAATGGAAACCCCTAGAGAGTACTCGTAGTCTATGGTATGTAGGTACGAAGGTACAGTCGAATAAAGAGATTGGTATTTATCATGAGTTTTCAGTTATTCTGACGTAAACTGGAACTGACATTTTGAAATTGACCAAGGACAAAATTAGTTCCTTCTTCGCACACCAGAGGCGCTGTTCCATTTTTCCATACAAGAAACGCTGTAGATACTGGAAAGACGCTGTAAAGTAAAATTGTGAAAACTCGTGTTAGGGGTACAGGCTTTGTGCTTACACAGCTACTATTACAGTGTGCCTAATAGTATTATCTTTTACAACACAATTAACACTGTCATCCATTTAATTTTTTTTACTAACATATTTTGAATGCTATGTTTAAAAGCAACGTAGTATTAAGTGTTTAAGCTCAGCGTAGAAAAGTCGAAAATCCGACCATTTTAACGTGCGTATTATAATATAACGTATTTAAGTTTTAAGAGATTTCGCTTAAGAGGGTTGTATAGCTGCTGCCTTTTCAAAAAATAGGTATTTAGAAAAACTCGTGCTGTCCCACTCGCTCGTTGAAAAACCCCCGATCGTGCGATAGAGAGCGTTGCAGCTCGCGACTGACTGTGAGTATTTTTATATGAAATTTGTCTCTCGGGAGAAAACGTTTTTCACATACTAAATCACGTCCAATCTCTTAGATTCTAGTGTCAACCGTTTCAGCATATTATATTCTAGGTTTGTAGGTTTTGCTTTTTTTCTAAAACTTCTTTGTTTTGAAAATACAAAGGTTTTACTTCAATGAAGAGTTTGTCATAAAAATAGTAACTTTTAGGCGCCTGTTACTTTCAAACTATTATAAATTTTGAAAAAAAGAAAACCTATAAACCTAGTTTTTTACAGTGTCAGAAGCATTCTAAAAAATCATTGAGATAGGATAACATTTAGGGGTAGGAAAACGTTTTCTCTTTTAGTATGGACGAGCGCTCGGTAGACGATAGTCTTAATATTATAGAAGTGAGAAGCATTAATTTTTTATATTTAAAGTTAAAGGACCGCCCGTTGGTCTAATAGCCGTAAACGCCGCTGCTGAGTATGAGGATCCGATTCCGTTCCCAGTACCTCTACCATGAGTTGTCATCGGAAACTTACTCGCTTTTTTTTTTTTTTTTTTAGCGTGGTAAAATCATCAAATGAGTCCTCCGGCCCCGGGCAGGGCGGGAGGGACTGTCAGACTTTTACTGACTAAAATCCACGGTGTCCTTCATAGCCTGTTTCGTTCCGGGGTTACGGTAAGGAAATAATCCCGCGACCCCGGCAGGCTTTGGCCCTCTGAGAGGGGGGCCCCGTCATTATGCTGACGCTCTTTGAGGCGCGCGTGGGACACAACGCGCCGTCGACCCGGGCATGGTCCTTGGTCGGGCAGCGAGTTGCCCTTTACTCGCTGCCCGCATGCCCGCGCCTACGGTGGCCGGAGATCGTCTGCTGACGTCCGACGCCGCGGGCGCCTACCACTGCGGTTGGGGCGGAGGGAGGACGCTGTCCTCTCTCGCTCGCGGCCCGCCTCCTCCTTCACGAGCATTACTGCCTCGCAGAAGGAGCTGACCGCTTCCCACTCCGTCTCGCCCCGCAGCATGGCCGCAACCAATGCCGGGCGCGAGAGGTCTCCGCCTATCGCCGCCGTGAGGACACTTCGGTGCACCGCCCAAGCTGGGCAGTCTTGCACCGTATGCTCTACTGTGTCCTCCGGGCGATCTTCGCAGTGGTGGCACCCGGACGTTTCCTCCTTCCCCATCAGGCACAGGTACCTCCCGAAACTTCCGTGTCCGGTGAGGACCTGCGTCATCCGATAGGTCAGGACGCCGTGACGTCTCTCCAGCCACTCCTCAAAGAGGGGTCTTACCGCCGCAATTGCGGCGTGCCCGGCCTTCGGTAGCGACAGTCGTCCCCTCCATACTGCCCTGAGATCGCGCCGGAGCTCTTCCCGCCGCGCCTCGACTTCACGGGGCAGCGGGGTCACGCCCCGGCGCTGCGCCTCCACGCGCCACTCATAGACGCGCTGGAGGGCAGTCGCCTCCAGATCCCAGGGCAGTAATCCGGCAAGGAGGTTGGCCGATTCGCCGGCAATCGTGCGGTATCCCCGGATCATCCGGATAGCCATGACCCTCTGGCATGCGACCAACTTCAGTGGTCGCGTCCGGATGCTCAGGGCCCACACAGGGGCCCCGTAGAGGGCCATGGACCGCACGACGCCGGCGTACAGCCTACGGCAGGAGGCGTTCGGCCCGCCGAGATTGGGCAGCAGTCGCCTGAGGGCGGCCGCCGCCCGGTTCAGCCTGGGGGCCAAACTCAGGAAATGCTCCCTGAAGTTCCACCGGCTGTCGAGGACGAGTCCCAGGTACTTCATCGTCCTCTTGACGCCGATGCGAACTCCTCCTACCGTTATGTGGGACTCTGACCGCGGCGCATTCAGACGGCCATGAAAACACATGGCCTCTGACTTGTGCAGCGCCACTTCGAGTCCCAGCTGCCGGATCCTATCGACGACTGTCGCAACCGCTTCCGTCGCCACGTCGGCCGCCGCCTGGTGCGACTCTCCCTGTGCCAGGACGAGCGTGTCGTCAGCGTAACATATTACGCTGACGCCGTCAGGGAGGTCGCTGCGCAGCACCCAGTCGTATCCGATGTTCCACAGGGGCGGTCCCAGGACCGAACCCTGTGGAACACCGCACGACATCTCTCGCCGGTTCCACTCTCCCCGGTGACCGGGGTAGATGACGGCTCTGTCCGTCAGGTAGTCCTCGACTATGCGGCGGAGGTAGGTCGGCACCCGGTGATACCGGAGTGCCTCCCTGATGCAACTCCAGGGCAGGGTGTTAAAGGCGTTGGAGATGTCCAAAGACACCGCCAAGACGACCCTGCCCCGGGCCACTGCATCCCCCGTCGTGAGGGCTCTCACGCGCATGATGGCGTCCACCGTCGAGCGCCCCCTGCGGAAGCCAAACTGGCTCTCCGACAGGTTCGGGCCCACCCGGTTCAGGTGCCCGACGAGGCGGTCTGCAATTACTCTCTCCAAGAGCTTGCCCGCCTCGTCGAGCAGCACGATGGGCCGGAATGCGGACGGAGAGTCCGCAGGGCGCCCGGGCTTCTGGATCAGGACCAGTTTCCCCGTCTTCCAACGAAGCGGGAACTGGCCCCTCTCCAAGCATGCGCTAAAGAGCCCCCCCAGTCGAGGCCCGAGAGTCCCCGAGGCCAGGACCCAGGCTTTCCCTGGCAGGCCGTCGGGTCCCGGGGCGGTATTTTTGGCTTTGAGCCGCTGTACCGCCACTCTCAGGTCTACCTCGGTCACCTCTGGAGCGTCGTAGACGTCGTCGTCGCTGTGGTCCGCGTTTGCGCCAGCTTCACTGTCAGATTCCGTCGGAGACGGAGCCATGGGCGGGGGAGTATGCTCCCCTCGCGATGGGAACAGGGCGCTCACCACGTCCTCCACGAACTGAGGCTGGAGACTCTGCGTCAACGGGGGGGCCCAGGGGCGGAGCTTTTCTCGCACCCACTTGTAGGGGCGGCCCCATGGGTCCCCGTCCAGAGTCCCCAGCATCTCCTCGCGGGCCAATTCCTTGGCCCGAAAGATCTCGTCGCGGAGGACGGTCTTCGCTGCCCTGTAGCCCTCGTACAGCTCCGCCTCTACAGCCACCGCATCCGGAGGTCGGGTGCGGCGCCTGCGGAACCTGGTGTACCGGCGTCGCGCGGCAACGCACGCCTCGCGCAGCGCTGCCAACTCGCTTGACCACCAGTACAGCTGACGCCGGGCGCGTCCTTGCCGGACCCGGGGCATGGCCACGTCACAGATCTCCGACATGGCCTCCCGGAACCACTCGGCCTCGTCGTTTATGTCGGCAGGCCTGTCCGGTGGTGACACCCAGGCCTGCACGATCGAGGCTTCCAGGAATAGCTCCCGGTCCAGCTGCTTCAGCGCCCATCGCGGACCACTTGGGTTCCGTCCACTTGGGACCGGCGCGTCTGAGGTCTGGGCGGAGACGTCGAACCGGATATACCGGTGGTCGGAATAGGTCTCCACCTCCTCCAAACTTACTCGCTAGCGTTGAAATCGCTAGCGTACTAACTTGGATCAAATAGATTTCGATATTGCTGGCACCATGAGATTAATTGAATCTTACGCAGGCGATAATGTAAGCTCGATAGATAATGTCGTGTTGCTAACTTCACTACTTATGTTTTGTTTCTTTCTTTCTCACAAGTAAGAGGAGAGAACGGCTTATAATACGTCACTGTCGTCTATTGTTCGTTGACCTTGCCCTTGTATCACTGACACCATTGCTGACACTGCGTTGTGTGGTTTGAAAGTTTCTATTAATAGATTATTTGGATTATTAACTAAAAAGTGCCTCACTGTTTTAATTATTGGTGGAATGTTTCTACTTGGTATTAAATTATTTAAAAAACGTAAAGTTATAAAATTCCAAAACTGTTCCCTCTAAACGCAGGTAAATGTGTAAAAATATGAAAATGTGGAAGTGTACCTATTAGGTCAACCAAGTTCAAGTGTCTAAAGACGTGTGAATCGCAACAAATAAACAATAATGTGCACAAATCGTCCTACGCTTCTCTAAAGGGTCCGTAAATTTTAAGATATTTTTTTTCACTTATATTTTAGCTTGAAATTCATGTTGTAGTTCCCAAATTAAGCGGCCACTAACATATTTCATGTTAAAAAGCTCTTGCATGCATTATTTTGACTTTATATACTCAAAAACGTTAATAATTTTAATGTGAATACATGTTTCACACGCCAAAATGCTAGTGAGCTACGTAACTACTATCGTAAGCGTATCGTTCGCTAACGCCTGTAGTATTATTGACTCATGGTACCGTTTTGTATGGTGACAGCTGAAAAACGTTAGTGACTATCGTGTAGATTACGTTAAGTTTTTAACCCATCGTTATCTACAGTGCTCATGGTACGAATTTTAATTCTCACTGTGACCGCTAGGGGCGCTGTACAATATTTCATACAAATAAATTACGGAGACGCTAGCGAGTTTTGGCTGTGTAAACTCATGGTAGAGGTACAGGTTGGGTTGAATTATTAAGGTTTTTCAATTAAGAATTTGTCAGTAGCAGTTAATTATGGAGTCTGGATTTGTCCCCGGTTGATAGATATAGACTGGCCATACGTACAGTATAAAGTACTTTGATTTGTAAACATATTACTGGTGAAATGTGAGAGTACTATTAAGTACACTCCTGAATAATCCTTTAGAGATTACAGGCGTGATGTTTTGTAGAGTTAAAAGATAAATATTTTGGCAGTATAACAAAAAAATTGTTTGACAGTACCTACATGGTACCGAGTACCTCACCTTACAATCTCGATATAAACAGGATGATGTGGCGGAAAAGTTTTATTTTCTCCCATTTGTTATTTACGATTCAAGAGACTCAACAACAACATTTCCTGCAATATGGTTAGAGCCGTAGTCTACGTATATACCATTATGTATGTACTTTGTTTGCGGCACTCATGATATTTTTCTGTTTTGCGACTTATTTTTTTGAGAGGTTTCCTTTTGTCAATTTAATCTGCGGTGTACGCCTGAATAAGACAAAAGAGCTAAAAAATAAATGGTAGTACTTTTGCTTTGATCTAATGCTCGCAAGTATCTTTGCTGAACAAGAGGTCTTAGGTTCGATTTTGTGGTCAGATCAAGTGCTATTTTTTGTAATTTATCCATAATAGTTTTTTTCAGTTAAAAACGGAAGTAAGTGAAGAAATGTAGCAGGATTATCAATCGTTTGCACTGTTAAACATTCTCCAATAACTTACTTAAGAAACATCACTAAGGTATTGATAATAATCAAACCTACCTGTCACATTTGACTACATCTAATACTAGTATAATATTAATGCTAGGGCTTGTTGATTGATCAATAGTTAAAACTATAAATTTTTTAAAACCCATTTTAAAAAATGTTAAAGATTGTACAGGATTTAACAAGTTCTTAGTTTTACTAGTGATCAAACAATGTGGTCTACCTAAACCAACGTGGGATGTCTGTTTAAATATTCATTCATGCCTTTCTTGAAACTCATAACAAAAATGAGAAAATAGTTATTTGTTACCCAAGGCTGAAAAGTTGATTTTTGGCGCGAGTACTTGATTCTAAGATTGAACCGCGAGAGAAACGAGCTGTTCAAATATAGAATCCTGAGCGATGCGAAGTTTTCAAAGGTACGAGACGCAGAAAAACTTTGCTGCCGAGTGCAACACACAACTTTTCACCTCACACAGCGAGGAAATGTAGTGGGGGCGGCTCGCCTGCCAGTGAAGAAAACAATTGAATACAAGACGTGTTCGAATTTTGAACAACACTTTGTGCTCTAGAGCACAAAATGGAGTTTTGCGCTCAGATTTTGAATAAGAAATAGAATCTTTCCGAGCGTGTGAGGTGAAAAATATTATGTAGGTATATGACAGCACGGTTGGCGCAGTGGCTAAGCGATCACACTGCTGCGCTGCATGTCGCGGGTTCGATGTTGTTTGTGGGGGAACAGTGTATAAGATGGAGACGCGAGGTATAATGGGGACATACACACTTAAGGCATACTTAACACAACACTAACGTAGCGCAAGCGCCATCAGGACGTCATTTACAAGCGGCCATTAACAAATGGCTTCCTGTTGGCGCTTGCGCTACGTTAGTATCGTGTTATGTGTGTGATTTTCCATCATACCCCGCGTCCCCCCGTCTTATACACTGTTCCCTTATGACCTACAAATAGTTGTTTTGGGTCTGGGTGTTTGTGTATGTGCGTCCTACGTTTGTAAATGCACCCACGACACAGGAGAAATTTCTAGTGTGGGGAAACGTTTAAAAAAAAAAAATGAAATTATGTACGTACGAATAGAAAGATTCCCATCCTAACAATTTTAACTATCATACTTTACAATACGTGCTTCACAGTTCTGAATCCTTTCTTATCTTATACTGAGCTATTTCTTTACTGAAATCTGATAAAACATTTCACAGGATGTGTCTAAAAGATCTCATATCCGCAGCTAATAATTTTACCATGCACTATCAACGCGCTCCACTTTTAAAACACCTTTTTATTTCCACAGCTCTATAGTAAAACTAAGTCTAGATGGGCCTAGCATGAACATAGCAAGTGTACGTAATTTAAATCATTATAATGTAAGTTTTTTCATTTTTCTTCGTGGTAAATTCATCAAATGTGTCCCCAAGGTAAAACGAGAGCCGTTAGACTCGTACTCATTAATATCAACTTTATTCCTTCAAAAGCCCTTTACGTTCCAGGGTCATGGTAAAGTGTTTAAACAGTCCCGCGACCCCGGCAGGTAAAGTAAGCTTAACATACCAATATGTTTATCACTACCTGCGAAATTTGTACGTAGAGTTCGCGCCAGCACTGACCATGATCTTTTGACGCAGCGCGACTGCGCGAGCGCTAGTGTCTATTTTCTGACGCAAAATTGCATTAATAAATGTAGTTCCTCGAATTTTCCACAGGTGGCGCGTACTCTAACTGTACTTTGGAAATAACAAAGTGACACGCTGTCGAAATAAAAGTAGAAACAAAAACCGTCAAAACCCAAATGTTTGTTTCTGAACGCATACAACCTCAAACTTTTCGAAGCTAGAGTGAATAGGCTTCTTCGGGGTAAGTTCACTGCATCGTGGGTTTTGTCTTTGTCACCTCTTATCTTCGACTAAACAAGAGTAAACCCATTTCAAATTAAAACTATTAGAAATCGTAATTTTTGGTTGGACCAAAGAAACCTGTTAAAAAGCCGTCCACAAGAACGTTGGGTTGACGATATGTTCACAGTTAAGAAACTGAAGGTCGAGGGATGGATAGAACAGAAAACGTGGAAAGTGGTGAAAGGGGATATTTTATTGTACTTTTAGCAAAAATTTAAATAAATTGGAGTATTGTTTGGACTTTCATATTATAGAACACGTGCTGGAATAAGAATATGAATTTGAGCTACGAGGTAACGCTTCTGCGCACCGATACCTGTCTGAACATACGAGTAGTCATGCAACGAGACACAAAATAGATTGACAACGCAGAGTAAAAACTCTATCCGTTATTATCTGGGATTACGCACTAATTTTTTTTTTTCACTTTTAAAGTTTATTTGATATTATACATAATCATAACATAAACTATAAATAAAAACTAACTAGTAATATGTACAAATAATAATAATAAAAGAAATATTCAAAGGGCGTCAAAGAATTCATCCACATCGCTGTCAACGGGAACAGTGCCCAGAACGCTGGCAGCATTGCTACGTTGTATGGCAATGCTGAATTTTTTTTTAAATATTATTTAAAAAAACTTTCGATTTTATTTCTTGTCTACTCCTCATGATTGTTTGTGCTAGGCCGATTGTAGTTAATTTTCCCTCGTAACCATGTTATAAGCTTTCTCATAAATAAATACATACCTACACGATATTTATGTGCCTACCCACCATTCAGTTATTAAAGTCTAGCCTACATTGTGAATTTATTATGAAAGTTTTAATTCCCGCTCCAATATGTTTAAGTAAATAATTCCTAGGGATGTACCATTTTACCTAAAAAGATTAATATGGGTAAGTTTGCTATGCATAATTTATTATGCAAGATAGCAATTGTTTTACGAAATTAATTTACGTTGCTGTTACACATGATTAGTACAGCATGTTAACATTATAAGGATCGATAAAGAAGCGCGACTTTAATAATGTTATGCATGGAGCTATAGTCCAAGAGCTGCTGAACCCTGCAACTAACGGTCTTCCTGTAAGGTTAGAAATTTGTACACGTAATATTTATAGCATGCTAAGAGCAATAGCGACGACCTGGCAGGCGTCAGCCGTGCACATCATTAGAAAATTTGATTTTCAAAGTGTAAAAAAAATTGAAAAAAAAAAACTTGTTCCTGTAAGCTTAAAAATTTAACAGGATATAGTTTATTTATTGTAAATCTTGGAAAAAAAATGACAGGCGATTACAAGGTGCACAAGTATGTGACAGGCGAATTGAAAAGTGCAAAGTTGATGAGGAAAAATAAACTTTCTCCTGTAAGATCAAAATTATCTCGCGTTTGGCTGAACTGATTTTGATGCCGTTTTCAGAAAAGTGTGCGTTACATTCCGAGAAAGGTTTTAATATACAGGGTGAATTTTTCAACTGGGCGTGGATGGCTATCTCCGAAACAATGAGGAATATCGAAAAACGTTGAAAGGAATCTCGAGGCCGATTTTGACGAAAATAGAACTGCATCGTTGGATTTTAGAAAAATCAATAATCCTGGCCAGGAATCGAAACCGCTGATTTTGGAAAAAAATCACAGCCTGTATTATTACACCATTCGATAGTGTTGCTAATAAGGATCAAATTCTTGGAAGTAATCATATACGGCAAACTTTAGGAAAACGTATAATTAAAAAAAAAAAACTGATGAATGATCAAGACGATAACTGCATTCGGAACATAAGTTTACCGTTTCTTCTTTGAAATAACTCTTATTTTTGTACAACTCAATAATTTCGCATTGCTGAATACACTGGGATTGTTGAGACATCAAATCCACTGAATTATTGAAAACAATTATACCTAAATAAATTATGGCTCAGTAGAACATAGTAACATAGAAATATAGCAATTTCATGAAAATCTGCTATTTCCTTAAGTTTGCCGTATATGATTACTTCCCAGAATTTGATCCTTATTAGCAACACTATCGAATGGTGTAATAATACAGGCTGTGATTTTTTTTCCAAAATCAGCGGGTTCGATTCCTGGCCAGGATTATTGATTTTTCTAAAATCCAACGATGCAGTTTTATTTTCGTCAAAATCGGCCTCGAGATGCCTTTCAACGTTTTTCGATATTCCTCATTGTTTCGGAGATAGCCATCCACGCCCAGTTGAAAAATTCACCCTGTATATTAAAACCTTTCTCGGAATGTAACGCACACTTTTCTGAAAACGGCATCAAAATCAGTTCAGCCAAACGCGAGATAATTTTGATCTTACAGGAGAAAGTTTATTATTCCTCATCAACTTTGCACTTTTCAATTCGCCTGTCACATACTTGTGCACCTTGTAATCGCCTGTCATTTTTTTTCCAAGATTTACAATAAATAAACTACATCCTGTTAAATTTTTAAGCTTACAGGAACAAGTTTTTTTTTCAATTTTTTTTACACTTTGAAAATCAAATTTTCTAATGATGTGCACGGCTGACGCCTGCCAGGTCGTCGCTATTGCTCTTAGCATGCTATAAATATTACGTGTACAAATTTCTAACCTTACAGGAAGACCGTTAGTCGTAGGGTTCAGTAGCTCTCCAGCTACTAGTTAATAGTTACGTAAACTTAGCTTGTAATCTTTTTCATATTAATTTTCCTATGATTAGAATATTAAACGGTTTTTTCACATGTCTTATAAATGATCGGTTAAATGGACACACCGTTCCGTGATTACGACTTTTGCAAGAGTGCAGAAATATCGGAATCTCAAAATAAAAATTTAATGGTTAAAACAACTTTGAAAAGTTCAATCACAGTTTTATTTGACACTTCTAAGGTTTTATACTGATATACTAGATAAACACAATATGAATCGTTTAAAAAAATCAAATAAGAGTGTTTTTAACTAACACTTCAATAAAAGCCTACCTAACAGTATAGTTTCGTTTATTAACAGTAAACGTTAGGCAGATACCGTTTGCCTACTGCACTCAGTGATAATTACTTCGTTCTTTGCGCACGTAACACCATTACATCATGGAGCCAGATTCAATCATACACACGTCCCTGTTTTAATTTCTTAAAATCCTGAAACTTGCATTCATTTGCTAGTTAATACGTGAATTTCACGTACTTTTATAGTCAAGATAGAATGTTATGAGGTATATTAATCTGAGGGCATTTTCCGTACGTTGCTTTTAGTGTGATGAAAGTTGTTGCGAAACTCCCCCGTGCCACATAAGTCCATTAAGCAAATGGAGGGAAAGGAAATGAGAGCAGGTTTTTAATTTCGTTGTCATGTAAATACGTGATATTAATAATGTGTCCCTTGTTCAGTTACTCTTTGTTAATTAAAGCTTTCGGGATATTAAAAACGTTTAAACATTAGTCATAATGTGTGTTGACACCTGTGAAAATACATTAATTTTTTCAGACTAACAAGTATGCTGTTCATATATTGTAATTTGTACGTATCTACATATTTTATTTTACCTTTGTCCTACTTCTGCGCAAAATTTCGCTGTCATTGACGCCCAAACATCGTAATGCGTCGTGTTTTCCTGATTCTTTTGATACAGCGCGGTCACATTGTTAAAGCCACAGTTGTATTTTGTACTCATAACAGGACATTATATAAACATTCAGGAAATGTATAAAGCTTTCTTGGTAAACGCTCTCTAAGCAGTCTCACATAACTGTAAAAGTAGAGAATGCCTTTTCTTTTATTTCTCGATTAGCATGAAAATGTAGTTCTTCTTCTAAATACCAGCGCTGTCCCGGCCTACTGCCAAGTTCCAGTATTTTTGCTGCGAATGGTATTACATGCTTGATTGTAAATAGTGCGAGGAACAGAGACCGCTGTGCTGCGCAACCATTAGGGAAACAACTGGGTTTCATTGTATTAGTGTGAGAGCAGACGTCTTAGCTCAATGCTCATCCACTACCCTTAGCACGAATTTTCACTATTTTACTTTACAGTATTTATAGCGTTTCTTGTATGAAAAAATGGAACAGCGCCTCTGGTGCGCGAAGCCGGAACTAATTTTTTCCTTGAAAAATGTCAACTTGAAATTGTCAAAGTTCCAGTTTACTTTACGTCTCAAATACTGAAAATTCATGCTAAGGGTGATCTAATATCTTATATGACTGTCTCGCTACTGGAAAGGGACATTGTTACCTACATCCATCCGAAACGACTCAACAAAGTGCAAATAAATGAAGTTATGATACTATAAATATAGCCACGAAAGCTGATAAAAATGGCCCCGCGGCCACTAATCAACATTTTCACGTAAACGACTTTCTGTCATCAAACAAGATACTTGCATTTTTTCCCCGTTGTTAAATCTTGTTTAGGCAGCCACTTAATAAGTGAGCCTTGGGAAGGAAGACCACTTGAAGGTAACTTTTAAATTACGTCTCCGCTCCCGCTAACTTATTTACTCCTTATAAGAAGAAACAAAATATAATTCCACTTTTCAGGTCAAGAGATAATGGCCTTTGATAACAGCCTGAAAAAGCTTTCCGCTGTTTTGTTTCTTTTATCTTCAAGTTTCTGTGAAGTTTTCCACAAAAATTATAACTTGTGAGATTAAATAAAGAAGTTTTAATAAATTGCCCAGGGTTAGCTAGGATTAAGGCTTAGGTGAATCTAATTTCTCATTTTTGAGTGGCTATGGCAAGATTAAATCTTTAAAATTGTTTTGGAGTGGGATTCGCGGGTAGGTAGCGCCCAGATTTAGTGTAAAAGTTTCCGTTCGCTCCATTTATTTTATGTTCATTGCTGCAGATGTTGTGGTATAAACCTTTCTCATAAATTAATGTGAAATATTACGGTAAATATGTTTAAGAATAAGCCTAAAATATTATTTCTATTCGGAATGATAACAAAAAGTTTTCACAATAAACAAATGCAGGTAATGAGTTTTTAAAGGCTCGTATGGCAGACAAAGCAAAAGGTTCACACGAAAAACTGTTATCTCCAAGTTACAAATGCAAACGAACACTACTGTATCATATTAATATAATCATCAAGGAATTTTCTTCCAAATGTCACAAACTCATGAACCTCGCTTTTTTCAGTAACATGCAATAAAGAAAATTACTGCCAAAAGTTGATTGGTTTATAAAACGAAACACGAAGAGAAAAATCGCTGCTGAGGTATAAAATAACATTAAATATATGCGTATGTTGCAGTATTCGTGGGCAGTTCGCAGTTTCACGCCCTGCAGCCAACATCACAAAGGTTATTATGCAAAATTTGTGCCAAAACGCATCCCTCTGTGTGCAGTTTTCGTGGCGGAAGCCGTGGGCTTTTATTTACTTGCCACCCGGATGCAATTGCAATTGTGGTCTGAAATTCCGCATGATAAATTGTCAACTGATTTCGGTTCAATTTGCTAATTAATGTTTGTGAATGATTTCCACAAGGTATACGTACCTATTGTCCTACCGGTGTTTTTGTTACATAACTACTTGTTCAATGTTTACGTTTTAGATATCCCGTTTTGTGTCGCTCTATGTAATGCATTTTAGCTAAATTCGTTACGTGTCCGTTTGATAACTTTGATAGAATGTCGGATGTGATAAAAATAAACAAAATAAATCATAGATCGTTCGGAATGCAATTTTAGTACATAGATAACCCAGTTTGACAAACCGTGAAACATCGGTTGGCCATTTTCACGAATATCTGTTACCTATTGTGGTTTGTTTCCGTCATGTTTGGGCGCCTGGAACGCATAGAATTTTTTAATACAGCCCGCTTTGTTTGGTATTCGTATATAACCCCTGCATAGAATATAACTCAAAAGGAAATTATTTTAAAGAATGTGTACACAAACTCAGGGAAATTGTATACCTGATCAAATATGACGATACTATACAACGAAATTCCTATTCAAACATTGTAATGTGGTCTAGACGTATTAATTTAAAGCTAATTTAGCGGTAACCTACATTTTAGTCAAAGTCATAGGTAGATTATTGTGAGACTGTCGCCATAACAGAACCTAATATTAATTTATTCGCAAACCGCGCCCTTGTTACTGTCACCTCATTCCCTAAATTAATGACAAATAGAGTCCCACCCAGCGCCTCTAAATGTCACGGGGCGGTGTTTCGATGGCTAATTGACTCCGTTAACCCTTTGTTAGTGATGACGTTTGTAATAGCCATTTAACCCATTACATGCTACACGCGAACATGTAGCGATGGATCGCTGCTAATTATTGCTTTGTCAAAAATGCCCTTGCTTTGTTATTTTCATATTTTTGCGACGTAGGTCATTGGAAGGGTTAGGTCATACGAATATTAGCAAGTTTAAACTATGCTTTCAGTGAAGCAATAAGGCACATTAACAGTTACGCAATTCTCGTGGTTACGAAGACGACTGTTTTATGCGCTTGTTGTAATTAAACAGTCATTGGTATGCTTCTGATAATAACGGCATAATTGAATGATTTTACGTTTACATTTTTTAATTTTTGCGTTACCCAATACTAAATAACTAATTTACCTTAGGGTATTAAATACCTAATACCATTTTTTTGCGTTACCCTAATTCTTTGGCCAGCAGAGGAATTGTTTTGTTTAAAATGTGTAACGAAGATGGGGTACAGTTATTTACTTTCCGCGTATGGTAATTTTGTGATCGTTCATCTCACCAAACCCAAATTCGTACGGGTTCGTTGTCCATGACGTCTATCTCAGGACGAACTCAATTACGTATTATTAAAAAAAAGTCTAAACATTTTGTTATTCCAGCTTTATAAAAGTTCGCATGATAATAAGGCGGCGAGCCACGTTAACGTGTGAATACTCGTACTTTTGTAACAGTTCATTTTACGCCTCGTAAAATACAACATAATATCTGCTCCGGTAATAAGTACCAACATAATACATGTGAATCATGTTTTACGACATATTTTATGCTCTAGCTTCTTTCATTTTACGCTTAAGGAGATAATTTATGTTATATGGAAAACATATTTCAGTTTTATAAGAAGTAAATGAAGGTAAGTTGTGAAGGGATTTGACAAATGATATTTTCTTCTTACATTACGATTCGAAGTTAAGTGGAATTAATGTAGATGGGATCTTTCGGGGAATTATTTTTTATTAGACGCAAGAAAACATCTAGGTAAGTGAATGTTTAAACAACTGTGCTGTTTTATTCATAACTTTATCTGGTATTTATTTTCTTAATTGAAGTTGGAAACCAAGGTAAATAGTTTGGATTCCAGGTAAATTGTCTATGGTTGTCGCAATCCCGCCAAATCATCGATTTGTGGTGGTCTTGATTGAAATTGCGTATCTACGTTTGCGAACGTGGTACCGGTACATACTACTACGTACATGTGAGATTACACGGATACGGTGGCTACCGACATAATGACGTCGATTAAGGCCAAGGATTAAATTGTATTGGTTAGAAATGGAAGATTTGAAACTGGCTATTTTGATTATTTAAGTTATTCCTTTCCGCTTGCGTCATAAAAACCTGCCTAGTGCGAGTAGGACTTGCGCACGAAGGTTTCCGTACAATCTATCTATACATATAATAAAATGCCTAGAACTTAATGACAACAAACTGCTCTAATGAAAACGCGTCGTCGACGCGCCCCGGTGCGATGCAGCGCGTTTCTGCACCGGCGCGTTTAAATAACGTGGTGTGCATAGGCTCTTACTGTTACGGTTCATGAGATACAGCCTAGTAACAGATGGACAGACAGACGGACAGCGAAGTCTTAGTAATAAAATCCCATTTTACCCTAATGGGTACGAAAGTTTAAAAATGAGAATAACCTCGTCATAAATAAATATAAAAATAAACTTTTAACGCAACAAATTGTTGTGTTTTACCTATTGAAATAAAAATGAAGAAATTTTTCAGTATTTCCTGGAATTTATCAAGGATTAGGCAGAGATTTTTTGATATAGCACACCTCCATTTTATTAGTTATGTTTAAGTTCATTGTAATACCAACGACAATGCACAAACTTTAACATTCATATAAAGGTACACTAAACGCAAACAACAAAACACACGGTAAAACACCATGAATATTCAACAGCTCATTGCGCTTTTAATGGAATCAAATCCTATAATTTATTCAAAACTGACCTATTGGACATAACAAACAATGTCATTATTGTTTCATCATGCACAAAGTTCCATATTATGTAAAGCACACATGACTTTCATGTATTATGAGCTATGGGGGCGGAACATCGGCGGTGCGTATGCAAGTCCCTGTCCAATTTGCCACGGCAATCAACTGTGTTAATAAGTTCAAGCCACGGTTCCACTCATCCGGACACTCAATCTCGCATATTGTTGGAATATGTACAGATTTTGTTAAATATTCAGCCGCTATTGTTCCTGTGAAGTGGGTTTTTGCTTTTGTAATGCGAATGTTGATGGTTTTTAGTATGAGTCCGCGTGAAATCATTATCATTTTTAATAAGGAGTTGATTTGAGGTTTTTTATTTTAATCGTGACGTTTTTATCCCGATTTTATCTTCCTGTGAGACAATTTTCGAGTTGTAGCAGGAACAGCTACTATTTGTATATTAATTATCAGCTGCAAACCTGGTAGCGTGTGACGAACGTTATACATAGATAGATAGAATACACTTTATTGTATACCAAAATTGTTACACAAAAACGGTTTTATAATTTTTCTAATTCTATGGTTACAAAGGCGGTCTTATTGCTAACAGCGATGTCTTCCAGACAACCATATGAACTCTATGAATCTAAAATAAAAATATGGAGGTAGTCAGTGGTGCAACTAAAATATTATTATGTTCCTATACTTGCCCGAAATAATAATTTTAATCCACAATTAATTCAACAATGGATAAACTGTACAAGTGTATAATTGTATATAATCTCTATATCCCGGCACAACAAACACTGCGTAACATCCCGTATTTAATTAGCTAGGGCAACCCGCTGAGGTTGGGCGTCGTCGCCGCATCAACTTGGTTGCATTCACATCTGCCGTACTCTGCCTCATATAGTCTGTTGCCTCGTATAGTCTGTGCAACTTCGGCACTACAGTTATGTTCTCACCAAACAACTTTAGATAACTGCACACGTTACTACGCAGTTTATTCGCTGGTTGTAACTAAGATTTCCTCACTATGCCATGTAAGTTTGTAAATGGGCTGAGCTTGTCTCTGGTAGATTATTTATATTTTGAATGATGCTTTTGAGAGAATTTCCACACAGAGACCTTTTCTTATGTCCCGAAATAACAAGGAATAACGATTATGTTTCTCGGTACAGTCTGCTTCACGGAGTGGGTGGTGGTGACGTATACCAACCCAATCCATGACGCCCACTGCATATCCATACTCCTGTAGGGAGCTACTAACTAATACAGTCGAATAGTCCAGACTGAGATGGTACGGACGAGACGAACAGAGCCCGTGTTCAACAAACGTGTTTTCATTGTTTCAATGAGCAGGGGATAATGAAGACCTTTGAGCTCAAGGATGGTGAAAGACAGAAGAAAATGGGGGGGGCGGGGGTGTTGCAAGATGAGGGACAAGACCGATGAATGGTGTTATATCAAAGCAGAAGAAAATCCATGTTTCTGTAGATTGTCAACTTGATTCACTCATTGTGGAAATTTATTTTAAACGTTGCTTCACTCTAGGAATTAATCAAAAATTAAAATCTACATATACACCCACAGTCAGCCGGAACAACTATTGGTAGTTCATACAAATATTTGTCTGCATGTAGTGCAAAACAGTGTGTCTACAACACAACTACGCGGCAAAAGATTTATGCATCGTGTATATAAACTCAATCACTCAATTAACAAACGTACAAAGACGTAGACGTCAATTGACTTCAGCATAAATAGTAATACGAAACTATGGAACATATAAAAGTCATGCCTGTACCTACTTACTTATACGTAAAGTAGCCATGTAAATCATAAATTATGTACAATCTTTGCGAGGACAATTAGTAGATAATGAGGAAGCCATAATTATCGTAAATTCTAATTTTGTCATAATAACTATTGTACCTATCCTTGTAAACTGGTCACGTTGTGAGAACTTGATAAAGGAAAGATAGAAGCGCGGCCTCTTTGTAATTATTCATAAATTGTTGAAGAATATAACTCTGGAACAGAAATTAAACTTATTGATTTAGTCCGCCAAGTCTAAGGTAAAGTTGTATGATGTAATTTGAAATTTCTTAAGGACATTTCGCGGAGGGTTTTCGACTGTAATTATAATTCCTCTGTCAGACAATGTTACGTGGGAATTGTTATAATACTAATTGGTTCAATTCCTCAGAGTTGTTTTATGGAAAATGAAATTATCATCGAAGTTAAATGTTCATCCTTTTAAAGGCACTCAAGTTTTGGCGATTGTTTTTGTCGTGTCAAGTGGTAAGGTACGTCGCTTCGGTTTGCTGACGAAGTAAATATTTACTTCCCTCAACAAAGTTGTTTTCAAAATGATTAAGGAAGGTACTAGATTTAACCAATCTTTACTGTCACCTTTCAATTAATTTTTTTTTAAATTAGGTATTTACCGAAATTGTGATTGAGTACTATCATCATTATCTACCTCGCCTTTTTCCAACTATTGGGGTCGTTTTCCAGTCTATCTAGTAAACCAGTAACAGTAGAACAACACTAGTTTACATGGATCGATTGCTAATATGACCTAAAAAACCCCAAAAACTAGCAAAACACAAATTAGTCATTACTATGTCATTATTGTGGGTACTTTGGTTATAAATGACGGCTTTCAAAAGTCGTTTTCTAAAGGTGAACGTTCACAAATTCAGAATATTGAGGTAGTTAGGTCGTACCTAAGCCAAAAATAATGATGTGCTTATGTCTAAGGTGGTAAATTGGTGGCAAAGGTCAAAGGCGAAGTAGTTTTTCTTTTCACTGAATTATAGAATTCATTGTAAAATACGAATGTTGATAAATGATTTTATATTTTTATTCCAATAATGGGCTATTTGTCAACATCAATAAATTAAAAAAATAATAGATCCGTCAGCTAGTGTTTTGAAAAATAATGGGCAGGTATTTTTTCTTTCTTTAAACCAATGCATTATTACAAAGATATAGCGCTTCAAACTTAGAGAGTGGGGGTTCAAGACATCAAAAGCTAGTAAAACCTTTACTTGCTTGTGACGTTTTTCCAAGATTTTTGCAGTCAAATACCCTGTTATACGTTTATATTAGTATTTGGGATTAAATTCTTTATATTTTTCAACATTAGCTTGTGCTATGAGGTAAAAGCTTTGCTTAGCTTATAGTCCAGTCATTAAAGCCCAAACCCGAAAATAATTAGTAACTTGCTGAAATTTTAGGGGGTTCTTAAGGAAGGTAAAATAACATACCGGGTGATTTTGCAGCGTTCTGGGGTGTACGGAAAGGGTTGAAAAGGGGTGAAAAGGGGTTTTTTGCTAATAACATTGCCAAAAAAATTAGTAACACGCTGCAAATTTGGAATAAGGTTGTTCTTACGGTTTTGTAACGTGTATTAAATTTGCAGCGTTTTGCAACATACGGAACATTGTTTTTTTTTCAAAACAGTGCAATTAGTTAAAAACAGGGGTAAGAAAATTAGTAACACGCTGCAAATTTGGAATTAGGTTGTTTTTACCGTTTTGTAACGTGTATGAAATTTGCAGCGTTTTGCAACATACGGAACATTGTCTATTATAAAAAAAACAATGAAATTATTTAATCACACGGGTGAAAAAAAATTGTAACTCACTGTAAATTTTGTAATTAAGTTGTTTTTACCGTTTCGTAAGGTATATCGCATTTGCAGCGTTTTACAACAAATTGAACATTGTTTATTATTAAAAAAACAGTGCGATATACGTTACGAAACGGTAAAAACAACTTAATTACAAATTTACAGCGAGTTACAAATTTTTTTCACCCGTGTGATTAAATAATTTCATTGTTTTTTTAATAATAGACAATGTTCCGTATGTTGCAAAACGCTGCAAATTTCATACACGTTACAAAACGGTAAAAACAACCTAATTCCAAATTTGCAGCGTGTTACTAATTTTCTTACCCCTGTTTTTAACTAATTGCACTGTTTTGAAAAAAAATCAATGTTCCGTATGTTGCAAAACGCTGCAAATTTAATACACGTTACAAAACCGTAAGAACAACCTTATTCCAAATTTGCAGCGTGTTACTAATTTTTTTGGCAATGTTATTAGCAAAAAACCCCTTTTCACCCCTTTTCAACCCTTTCCGTACACCCCAGAACGCTGCAAAATCACCCGGTATGTTATTTTACCTTCCTTAAGAACCCCTTAAAATTTCAGCAAGTTACTAATTATTTTCGGGTTTAGGCTTTAATGACTGGACTATTAATAAATACGAGTTGTCAAAGGAATCATAAGCTTGATTTTTGGAGAAAACTTTGTTTATGTATTGCTCGGAAACGAGTTTAAAACGGCTTTGACTAGTTTTCTCTCTATTCTTTTTGGCTTTAGTTTTCCGGTGTATAGTCTCGTTTAAAACTAGTCCTGAACAAAAGGGTGCTCATAATATGAATACCTACTAAAAAATACATTAAAATATAAGACACCTTTTCTATGTATCCCGTTATTTTTTGTATTAAACACGTATCTATCATATACCTAGTCGTCATAAAGTACCATACCATATCAAATACCATACAGTACCATATAGTAATCATTCTAGCCTTTCTATTCTATCTCTATTCAAGAACAGACAAAGATAATTTATGGTTAATTCAATACAATGCGACTGTTTTCTTGCACGGTTTGGCACAAATCGTATAACTATTCCAGAAAAGCAACGTTCTATTTTTCAAACATTGCCAAGCATCAAAACGGTTCTACGGCTTGGGCTACGCGTGCTGACTAAATGCATCTTTATCATTTTATGAGGGTCTCATGCAATTCCCGCATTTTTCACCGACTGAATATTTGACCTCCACAACCCACTAGCCAAACGCTTTTTAAAGTTTTTTGAGAAGTTTTTATAAGCACAACGTATAATACCACGTGTTGTTGTGGACCTCCCTGTCTCAAAAGCTTAGACCACCGCTTGGCCCTGTCCCCGATGTTAATGGACTACTATTTTTAATATTTATTTGAATATTTTTTTATGTTTTTGTAATATTATTTAAAAAACCTAAAATCTAAAAAAGAATCACTTCAAAATAATATATCGAAAGCCTGCAAAACACTATATCACTGGTCGTGACATGTGGCAGACCGGAGAACGAGGCATGTTCACTTCTCAGTTCATTTCTATATCTTGTTCCATTACAATCTTATACCTCATCTTTCTGCAATGCGAATCGAGTTGGCAGGAGGCCCGGAAGTCGGATTTACACTGCTTTTCTTTTCTTTTTTTTTGGATTGCGGTAGTCTTTTCAATAAAATATTAATGGGGTCGGTTTGAATTTCTTTATTTAGAAATATAGAGTCATAATTAGCTAGGTAGATTATTTTAACTTCAATCCAATTAGTCTATGAAATCTTCTTGAACTACCTTTATTTTAAACTAGGGATCTGTCCCAACATTGCATGGAGGAGATTTTATAGATAATGAAGAAAATACATAACCACCTTCAAAAACAACCACAAAAAAACCGGCCAAGTGCGTGTCGGGCCACGCACAGTGTAGGGTTCCGTAGTTGCCCATCAAAATACTTATGCGAATTAACTAAACTGATTCGCTGAATTTAATTTTAAAAAGAAGAATTTTCAAAATCGGTCCAGGAGTCTTTGAGAAATCGGGGAAAATACATAAAAAAAAAGATTACGACGAATTTAGAACCTCCCCCTTTTTTTGAAGTAAGTTAAAAATAGTTGACGATAAAAACCTACCTATCCCCAAAAAACATACCGTAAAAACATACTTATTAGAGCTGTAAAAATAAAGTTGACAAACTTACATTTGCAGTTGAAGAGCATGTTCTCCGATACATTTTGTTTAGGAAAATATGTTATCGAAGTACATTTTATAAGTTGGTCGACTATTACTCGTTAAGTTGTAAAGCCTACTTAGTCATGATAATTTTCTTTTAAACTTCGTTATATATACTACTATTGTGAATTTTTTCACACCCCCAAACATAACCGTTTAGCTGGTAGAGGGGGGGGACACTCGAGTCGAGCAAAATTTAGCACTTTAAAGCTTAATATTTCACAAACGAATTTTTTTATCAAAAAATTGTTAATGGAAACTATCAATATTTTTTAAAGACCTATTTAATGATACCCCACACTAAGGGGTACGCGAGAAAAAAAAAAACATCCCCACTTTACGTGTACAGGAGGTACCCTAAAAAAAAATATTTTACGAGATTTTATTTTACCACTTTTTCGGCACAACAAATCCGTATATTTACACCAAATTACAGCTCTCTAGGACTGTGCGTCTCTGAGCTAAACTGCGGACAGACGGACGGACGGACGGACATGGCGAAACTATAAGGGTTCTTTGTTGACTACGGAACCCTAAAAAGGGTAAAATAACCTTCAAAATAACTTTTCTTTCGGAAGTCGGTGGCTTTGTTTTTTTATTTCGTTGTCTTTTTTGCCACCGACTTCCGAAAGAAAAGTTATTTTGAGGTTATTTTACCCTTTTTTGTGGTTGTTTTTGAAGGCGGTTATTTATTTTTTTTTAAGTTTTTTATTTTATTCTTTTTTGTTAAATATTCAACCCAACTCCTTGTCAAATACATCATTTTCTTACATGTGCACTAGAATTTTGTAATCCGTAAGATCGGTAATAACATCGTTAACATCTCTTTCATTCATTCCCTATTTCAAAAACTACTAAACCGATTTTGATGAAACTTGTGGTTTTCCCTAAGTTAAACGATACCTAGTACAACAAAAAAGAATTACTTAAATCGGAATTGTAGTTCCGGAGATATGCGAACATAAACATAATTTACTAAATCAGTCGATGCCAAGTCCTTACTAGAAGAGTGCGGAGTTGTACCTTCTATCATCAGCTCAGCTACATGAGATGATGATTACCATACGCAAATACTTAAATTACTTCATAAAATTTGCGAAAAACGATGTGTGGTCCTATAAAATTTGAGGGTTGCCCTCGATTTCTCCAAGATCCAATCATCAGATCTTGACATGGTGACAATGGGACCACTTCAGAAGTATCTCCTTTCGCACAAAAAAGATTTTTGAAAATCGGTCCACAATTGGCGGAGTAATCGCGTAACAAACACAAAAAAAAAAAACATACCGTCAAATTGATAACCTCCTTTTCTTTGAAGTCGGTAAAAAATTTCAGTGACTACAAGAAAACAAGTAAGAATATAAAAAACACGAGCTGGTCCATACTGTTATGTCCTACCCACAGCAAGCTATTGTAACTTTTATAAAATACCATTGTAAAGTAGACCCTCCATGAATCCTTCCAACAAGAATTTTTGTGCATCAAACGAATACATAAGTTACCTAATGTTGTAAAACGACTTTTTTGGTGTGAAATATCAAGGTTTACGTTAGTGCCCAATATATTGTCATGGACGTCTGTTTAAAGTGAACATAATTAAATGTTTAAATGTAAATAAAAAACGTGTGAATAAGTTTTAACTTGAAATGTAACTTAATACTGAAGTTTAGAACTAAACGTATGAACTTTATTTTCACAGCTACCTTAGACATCAAGGTAAGAGCCAAAATAAAAAATAAAACGAATCGAGTTGTGCTCTAAATATTTTATGAAATAAAACTCGGTTTTATTTCATAAAATATTTAGAGCATAAACTGTCGTTGAAAATATAGTGGTTGTTCTATTATCGTTAAAAATTGAGTTTTAAATTGATGTGAATATTTTTGGACACGGCAGAGATCGCTCTGCGATCTAAGGAGAAAATATATGCAAAATGTTTGAAAAATATGAAAGGAAGAAAGAAATAGTAGTTTATGTAACTGGTACATAATGAGGGGTATTATACACGAGTGTGAGTTTAAAAAACGAGCGAAGCGAGTTTTTTAATAGTATCACACGAGTGGTATAATACCTAGTTATGTACAGTTTCATACACTACTTTATCTACTCTCATTGAACACGAACATATCAAATAAAAGATAAAAATTAGTTAACAATAATATTCATCCACCGAAATACAAACGTCAAAATTCCAACATTCCCATTTAAAGCGCGCGCAGCCACAGATAAAAAATGAAATAGATGTATCTATGATCAGTAATCTGTATCATAATGAAAAAAAATTAAATTATAACATTGTTTTGTTAGAGAAACAGTATTATAATTTAATTTTTTAATTTCATTACGATACTCTATGGTATAAAGTATGTCATTATAAACTCGTTTTGAGTTTTGTATTTCGAATTTTACGATATGAGAGTAGATAAAAAGATTTATAGCATATAAGAACAGCAGTAATTATACGTAAATACAATAATAATAAAAAGAAACACAAAGCAAAAACTAAATTATACATAAAAAATAAAAAAAATAAAAGATCTAATATCTTTTATTTTTTTATTTAAAAAGAAAAAAAAAACAAAACAAAAATACGAGTAATATGAATTGTCCTGTGTGAGGCCAAAGGGCTCCTATCTCAGCATGTGCTGCAATATTTATTAAAATGTCACAGCGCTGGTTTTCTGATATGGTGGGGATTCCCACGATTAAAACGGTTCTATAATATTGTAAAACCACATTCATGGTTCTTTCTATTTACTATTGTATATACATGGTAAATAGAAAGCATTGTTTATTTAAGTGATTTTGAACATAAAATCTGTGTTCGAAATTGAACTTTAAATACACGATTCCAGTTGGAAAATGCTTCAATGTGAATGTCGAGAAAAGCTGTTTGGTTTATAAGCCGATTTCAGACCCTATACATATTCTGAACGAACGCGTAGTACGGTGCATAAGTTAGGCACTTATGAGAGATCAAGTATCAGAAACAACAAAGGAAAACGTCTAATAACGTTGCCCCTGTATGTCCCAAAAAGGAAAGCAGAAGACAAGTTTATAGTACAGTTTTTTTTTTTGATAGTATAAAAGTACACGACTTAAGGCTGCTTTACCACCAGAGATGTGCTATGCTATTTTGCTGCGGATGCGTTTGATATCCATCATTCATATTCATTAGTTTACACAGCTCAGCCCTGGTGGAAACGGATTTAACTAAGATGTGTTTTTTTAAGGAAGGATTCGTGCTATGGCTGCGTGCTATGGAGGCGTGCTATGGATCGTCTTCCCTACTATCAATACATCGCATAGCTCTATAGCTGCGCATCTTCCAAGCGCAGCTACTTT
Organism: Agrotis clavis; assembly: GCA_954870645.1. Taxonomy (NCBI): domain Eukaryota; kingdom Metazoa; phylum Arthropoda; class Insecta; order Lepidoptera; family Noctuidae; genus Agrotis; species Agrotis clavis. The sequence continues at coordinate 15,108,359 of OX940922.1, forward strand.
GCGGCCGCGCATCTTCATGGCACATCTTACTCGCACCGTCATTCAGTGGAAACGGTCACACAGTATCGTAGCTCAGCTTTTACATTCTCGCAGCTCAGCTACAGGCAGCACAGGTGGAAAAGCACCCTAATGGGGCGACTCTAAATCAACTTGTAATAATTTAGCACCGCCTAATTGTCATAACCCAATTAAAAACCATTTGTTGATTGATCGTCTTGCCACGGGACTAATATCAGTTTTGAACTTTTGACGCTTTATGTCATTCCATTCATTCTTAATTGCCTGATAAAAATACAATTACACTTTTTTTCAAACGCGGATATCGTACCATAGACACATTCTCCAAAGTCACGCTGGCAATCACAAGAATTACAACAACAAAAAAATGAAAATATGGTTTTGAAAAAACACATTTTCAATTTCGATGCACGATAGTCTCGATATTCGTTAGTAGATTTTGTTACCGATATTGTGTATGTGATAAAAGGTTCGCCTCTTAATTAAACAGTTTTTCCGGTGTAGTCTCATTTAAAACTAGTCAGGACTAGTTATTAAAATTTATTAAAATATACATTAACATATAAGAAACCTATTCCACGTATTTCGTGGATTCTGCTACGCTTTTTGTATTCACCACGTTCATACTCATATGGTCGCCATAAAAACACATTTTCAATTTCAATGCACGATAAACAATTAGCGAATGTTAATGGTATTTGTTAGTCTCGCTACTTGTTAGTAGATTTTGTTACCGATATTGTGTATGTGGTAAAAGGTTCGCCTCTTAATTGAACACGTGTATCGGCTAAATGTTCGGGTATTAAAGTCTTAAATATACCGAATTACTAATATAAACTAAGACTGTACTATTACTAATAAAGAAATTGGACTGTGAGTTCAGTCGTATCATTCAAAATGTGATTAGATTGAGTGATTTGAGTGAGTTCTATTAACCAAAGATTCACGATTTTTATAAAACACAACTGTTCCGGCTGTTGAAAAAAATGCAACAAATAAAAATTAAATTAATCCAAATACAACGTGTAACGTTAAATGCGCAAAACCTCTCGTGGGGTAACTCAGCCCATGTTACTGAACAATGTTTGTTCTAAGACTTTTGGAAATTCACAAAAAAAAAAGATTTATCACAATAATGGGACCGATCTATTTCTCATTTTGTATGAAAAACCAATTTTTTTTTGCGAATTTTCAAAAGTCTTAGAACAAACATTGTTCAGTAACATGGGCTGAGTTACCCCACGAGAGGTTTTGCGCATTTAACGTTACACGTTGTATATGTATTGTACCTATTTCCGTTTTCAGTCTAATAAGAATAAAATAAATACTTCCATGCAAGCAATTAAGTTTTGGTCATGAATTACCGAGTTTTGAAAACTATTTAAAAACATAAACATAAAAGAAGAAGGCTTCATTTTCTTTTAAATATAGATTATATCAAGTGCAAATCACTTTCATTGTTTAGAAATATAGATCAGTTTTAGTTGTTTACTGTACTTTGTTTTACTCTGCAGTAGGTAATAAGATACCAATTCGCGGTGTAAGAACCAGATGAACGTATCTACAAAAAAATCAAAAACAGTTTTTTTTCATAAAAAGGTTCATAATATGGTCCTTTATGAATTGCCAAAACGACGTATCGGTAAAGTCAATATTTATCAAATTCCAAAAAAACTAAATAGCTTAAGAATCATTTTCAATGGAACCAGAGAAACGTATTACGAATACCGTTTAAATAGTTCTAATTATCTTCCTACCGCTTTAGAGCTATAGGAACGTATTTCTAAAAACAATATTTTTATTCTTAGAATATTAGTTTGTTTGGCAATATTATACAAACCATAAGAACGTAAAAGCTTATACGTTGTTTTGGTCGTTACAAAATTTTGTTTCGATGCTTAGTTTAAAGAGCCAGTGTAACGTTTGTGTATTTACGTTTTAGTGGCACAGACATTTTTGTTAGATAAATAATACAAGTCAATGGCCAAAGCGATGTATTGGCGATTTACGTTTTTGTGGCAGTACTATTTTGTTTGATTAGTATTATAGTCCATTGACAAAATATAAACTTACGTTAGTTTGGCACCTAAAAGTTGATGGAAAGTCTCAACGAGCCCCCTGATTTGAAGTTAAAAGAATACTTTTTTTTTGCTTTTACTTCAAAAATGCATATGTCAATCCCTTACCCATTTCTAATGAAAAGTATGACGATTTATAAGACTTATGATGAATACAAGGCATGATTTTTATAAAGGGTTTTCAGTTGGAACTCCAACAACAGACGACGAAGATAGTTAATATTTTTTCTAAACGCTGATATGCTGATTACAAGTTTTATTATTTCAATTGTCCTATTTCAAAGCTAATCGTCGTCATAATCGTAAATCGTCGTAATCAATTACATTCCCCCACAAATTATGAATTGATCAACTTAAAATCTAGACGACTTTTTCTGGAAACTATGTTCCTCTATGACTTGTGCAATGGCAGATATGACTGCTTAGACCTAACTAGTAAACTAAGCTACGTTGTTCCGAGGACGGTCATAAGACGAGAGGTGCGCCCTCGACCACTTTTTGCTGTTTTCTCTTGCCGCACTAACGCTGGAGTCCCGGCACCTCTTCTTCGGATGGCTCACAACTTCAACACTGATTTTGCAACACTGGACTTGTTCTCAACATCGGCTAGTAAGTTTAGAAGAACACACTCCAAGAAGAACAACTCCTTGAACCACATAATTGACCCACCTAAGTTGTAGCACGACATATAACTACTAGAAGTGTTAATGACCACTATTTATTAGCTATTACCACTACTTGTTACCTAGCTATTAAGTATGTTTTCCTTTTCTCTTTTTTGTGTTCTTTTCTTTTCCTTTTTTACCATCCTTTTTTTTGTTTTGGTCATGTTTTTGCAGTACCAAAATAATATTTCTTAGTTAAAATGTAGATAACGTTGGGAGTTACACAAATACTTATCACTATTATTATGTAATATCTTTAAATTAAGAAACTTGTGTATGTGTTTGTTTTCCCGAAATAAATAATTAAATTTCAGGAGTAAATAAATATTATTGATTTTTTACCCATTTTATTACTAATTTTATCACTTTATCATTAAAACTTAACTTCACAAATGACGTATTTAAGTTTGATAACTACAGAAGTTTGAAAATAATTAAGGGCCACACTAACGTATGTCAACCGAATTTTAAAAATATATATATTGCGTCTTTGTAAGCATATATAAATAAATAATTTCTAATTTTTTCAAAGCTCTAAGAGTATGGCAATATATAGAAAATAAAGTTTTTTTCCATACTAGTATTTTATCTGTATTAAAAAGCTGGTAAAGTTTAAAGAGCCGAATTTTCACAGTATTTTTGCTTTCCTGTAAAATTGAGAAAATGTAGATACGTTCATCTGACTCTTACACCGCGAATTAGAGTTTGACGTAAGATCGGATTAATTTACTTGTTAGCAATAAAGCGATTACTCAGTATTAATTGGCCCTTCTGATGTGAATACCTAGGTATTATAACTTCTTAGCTCAATTTATTTAATAATTCAATGTTTCTTTTATATAATACTAGCTGTGTCCGCGTGGATGTCGGAACTCAACCATGTATTTTTTTATACAAAGGATTTTTTCTAAATTAAAAGTACTCCTTATTACATCAGCTATCTGCCAATAGAAGTCCCGTCAAAATCGGCCCAGCCATTTCAGAGATATGCCATTACAAACAGACAGAAAGACAGACAAAAATTGTAAAAAATGTTATTTTGGTGTATGCACCGTATATATCTACTAGTATATTCGTATGCAGTATGCATGTAGCAAAAAACGATTATTTCAATATTACAAATAGACACTCCAATTTTATTTATATGTATAGATGTAATTTCAATTTGCCAAATAAACGTTTGTAAAGCGAGTATTTAAACACAAAATTTTGCAGAACAAGTTGTTCGAAACTTATTAACACAGTTTTAGTAATAAACATTATTTAAACAATTTCGCATGAAGCCCACAGACGCTTAGAAAACACCGTGATTTTGACAGCTATGGTGAAGTTACCGTCACTGCGAAAGTAAATTCGTTTTGCATTCAATCGTAGTATCTCCCTATCTCGAATATCAGGTGGTCAGTCCTAGTTACTGGTTGCCATGGCAACGGAATCCGTACCGCAGTCGGAAGCCGACAATCCGACAACCGTTAGCCGGTTTAACCTTTGGAAGTCGATTTGATCCTTTAGTAATAGGGCTCAGAAGGTCAGATTTCTTCATGTAAAATGTTTATATTATCAGAATGTAAATCGATCTCTTATGGGTCGATTACACCTAACGAGTACAGTGGTGAGTCAGTAAATGAGCTCTCGGCCGAGAGAGTTGCCGAACCGAGTGGGTGTTTACACGTATTTACACCAGTGGCGAGTCAGTTCAGTTTTGATCACGACGTCTGCAATGGATCGAAAAAAAAAAAAGAATTTAAACGGGTTTTAAATCGGCTGTTACCAGATATTATTAACGAATTGTGGGATTTATTAGAAGAGGAAGATCAACGAATTTGGACCAGAAAATGGATTTTAAGGCGAAATGCCCTTGGAGCAACAAATAGCCTGTTTATTGAATTGCAGTTAGAAGATCCCAAAGAATTCAAGGCACTTTTGAGAATGACTGTAGAACGCTTTGAGACATTGCTGGAGAACATAACTCCATATATACAAAGACAAGATACTATTTTGAGAGAAGCAATACCAGCAAAGGTTAAACTGCAAGTAACATTAAGTTATTTAGCAGCTGGGATAAGCTATCGATATTTGGCCGAGTGACAAGCGAGTGCGTGTTTATACGTACCGAGCGGGATAGCGAGTCGTTGCGGGGGCAGAAGAATGAAGCGGGGTGGTGGGTACTCGGCCTAGTAAACAAATTGGGATTCTAGTGACCCTCTCGCCTCTCTTCTCGACCGAGTACTCGGCCGAGCACTCGTTAAAGTGTTTATACCAACCGAGCACTCGGCCGAGGACACTGACTCGCCGCTGTACCTACTCGTTAGGTGTAATCGACCCATTAGTTGAGATAACCTTGACTGAATAACTATTTATTTTAGTAAAATGTTGCCTGTAGACTTATTTAAAAAAATTCGGTTGTTAACATTTTGGGTTGTAATCTTTATAACTTTAATCTAGGATTTATAGGCGATTTCGGTTTTCTTGTGTTATTTATAAACACAAAATGAAATCTTTCTGAGAAATGTTGTCCTATCATAAAGTAAAATTCGTTTTTCTGTTTTGTTTATTCGCAATTATTTTTTTTAGAGCTGGATGAAAGCGGCCCGGGAAAATAGTTCATGGAAGGAATTAGGGGAGACCTTCCGCCTTTGCCCAGCAGTAGGGGTGCGTTTAAATCTTCCAGCGATGTTTCGCCGGAAAAAAATTAAACTAGCGAGGGTTCGCTGAACGGAGTCATATCTTTTTGTCAATGTTAGCTGTCAAATTCAATTGACAGCTCAGTTTATTGAACAATTAATCAATTTGCCGGTGTATTATAAATCCATAATCCAAAAATAATATTCACTCTCTAAAATAAAAATAATATTCGTTTTTACGGCAAGAATCGAGCAAAACAACAAAACTTAATGTCAATCTGACAGCAGGATACAATTTTGCGAGGTAAAAATGTCGCAAAAATTTATTCCATTTAGTAAAAACTTATACCAGCGGACGACCGTAAACGGGGCAGAGTAAATTTTAGTTAGCTTCATTTTTCACCTCGCGGTGTACTTAAACGGGGTGTTTGACATTTAGTCAGTATAAATTTAAACTGGGTAAAGGATTTAAACGCAGCCTAGGACAGCACAGGATAAAAAATGAAATCTTTCTGAGAAATGTTGTATTATCATGAAGTGAAATTTTCATTCAAAAAAACTTTTATCCATTAAATAGGTATATTTTGATAACAGTGTTTCAAAAGTTGTGTTTTAAAATAATTTCTACTAAGTTTTGGTTATAATAATACCTTCGGATTAGGGCTAGAAAGTGGTAAAAGAAATATAATGGCTATGAAAATAACAGCTATTTTCTTTCCTCCCTTGATTTGTACTTATACAAAATACATATCCAGTGTCAACTAACGGTCATAGATTATGGGTTTTTTCAACCAAAAACTATTAACCTTGGTCGGAAAATAATGAAACCAGTCCAGTTATTATAAGGTAATAGCGGCCTAACCGGCTGGCCTGAATTTTGGCCTGAAATGGTCCATGTTTTTATTAAAATCTCGACTATAATTTATTTTATTTGTTTATTTCAGGCTTCAATGGCCCATAGATATATAGCTTACAAACTAACAAAAATAAAAGATAAGAAATAACAATAAAATTCATTTATTTAAGATTTAAATCCATATTACATAATAATCAAAATGTTTTCCCAATATAGTTTTTAGAAATTGTTATTATTTATTTAACTTAAATAGTTCTGAGAAATACTCGTAAGTAGGTTCTCACGTTACTTCGTGTTTGGTTTGAGTTCACAAGTTTGTTCAATCTTAAGATAAATTAATACATAATAGCTGGAAGGGTAATTATACAGTGTGTTTAGTTTCTGATACCGATACTTGAAGGGGATTTTAGACTTTTTTTCATCGATAAAACTGCTTATAAAAAATCCTAACCCGACATCTCGCGAATGGCTAGTCCGATCAACGAGGATTTTTTTGTATGAAGACTTCCGAAAAATTCCTCCGCCACTGAAATTTGGCATAAGAGACTAGGACACAGATTATAGATGCACAATAATCCAATTTTTTTTCGAGAAATTAGGTTTTTTACCAAAACATGAAAATTGCTTATTACTCTCTGCGAATAATTCCTCAGCCTCAAATTCTTTTTGTATATGTTTAATGTATTAATTAGAATAGGGAAGTATAAAAATCCAACAAATATTCGATTTCAGTGTCAATCCAAATTAACTGTTTACATATCGCGCTCTAACTTCTAGTGAAAAACTGATGAAAAACTGACTGGACTAGGCGCCGATTTTAGGGTTTTGATCGGTCGAACTGGGGTATGTATGCACAGTAAAATGCAAATATCTTTGAATCCAAGAGACCTACATACATGCAAATTACTTTATTGCGAAGGTAAACGTATAGGCTTCTGAAAAACATATTCTTTCTCTTTACTCATTATTTTGAAAACTTTAGTAAGTTTTTTAGGAGCCTCGTACTGATTAAAACTCATCCAGTTCCATCAAAATAAAATGAAATTATGATGATAAAATGAAAACAATGATGTTTATTTATGCAAGTAGGTTATGTCAACACTTTCCATAAACATGATTACTTACTCTGAGATGAAACAGTCAAAACAAACTCACAGGTCTCTATTAAAGTTCAGACATTATATAGATCAGGTTACACAAAGACCATCCAGAAATCTGAGATTCAATTGACCTTTGCGTTCCAGGCTGAGATAGGGTTTGTACACAAAACTGCGGTGCGACGTCGCAACGCAGAAATCTGCACATGAAAACAAGCCAAACTAACGGCGTGCGCAAGCCTTAAGCTCGCAGATTTTTGCGTTGCGACGTCGCACCGCAGTTTTGTGTACAAGCCCATAACTCTTTGAAACATTTCCGCAAACGTGAGAAATCACAGACCATGCCGTCAACTTCTGATTAATACTGCGAACCTTTCTTCACGTCGTCGTCGGAATTTTCATAAGCGTGCGCTGTCATTAATAATAATTAGAGTTCGCGGAACAATATAAGCTGAGTGGTTTGGCCTATTTACAGATTTTAGGCCTCTATTCCGTATCGGTAAGCTCAATGGTTCGAGGCTTAATAGTAGATATTTTAGGATGTGCATCGTATTGGTCAAGAATTTATTTTTAATAAAATGTTCTTCGTGGTTTTGTCTCCGCTGCTCGGCTCCCATTGGTTGTAGCGTGATGTTTCATAGTTTATAGCCTTCCTCGATAAATGGACTATCTACCTCAACGTAATCATACTAATATTATAAATGCGAAAGTTTGTTAGGATGTATGTATGTGTATGTAGGTATGTTTGTCACTCTTTCACGCAAAAACCACTGAACGGATTTGGATAAAATTTGGTACACAGATAGTTTATAACCTGAATTAACACATAGGATAGTTTTATCCCGGTTTAATGTTCCCGTAGTATAATTTTCGAGTTGTAGCGGGTGATGCCGCTGGCAACAGCTAGTATTACATATTTTTATAAATCGGACCAGTAGTTTCTGAGATTAGTGCGTTCAACCAAACAAACAAACAAACTCTTTAGCTTTGTAATAATATGTAAGTATGCGTTTGTCATATTATTGATGTGTACACTAATGCGCCGACTCAGTTTCATACTTATTGTGGTTGCATAGTATGTTCTTGCGGTATTTATGTATAAGTTAGTCCAGAAAGCATGTGCTACATATTATTATGAGCTTTCAGCAGTCTTGTTTGAATTAAAGTTGTTCGCCAGGGAACTGTTTGCATGATTAGAGGAGTAGTTATTTGTATTATTTGTTCCTCCTCCGCTATATACTGCGGCTTGTTATTAATTAAACTTTAGTTTTAGAGTTTGATCTGTTGTTTGTTTTATGTAAGTTACCTTACTAAAAGTCTTATGTATCAATTTTTAAATACGACTAATCCTACTAATATTATAAGGTGAAAGTTCGGATGGATGGATGTTTGTTACTATTTCACGCAAAAACCTCTAAACGGATTTGGATGAAATATGGTACACAGGTAGTTTATAACCTGGAATAACACATAGGATAGTTTTTATCCCGATTTTATATTAACGTGGGAGAATTTTCGAGTTGTAGCGGGTGAAGCCGCTGTTAACAGCTAGTATTTGATATTTTCGATAGTCACAACGTCTACTTTAATTGGCATTTCTATAACAGTCATTCCTTTTTTGTTTTAACGTTGCTTTTTTATCGCTTGCCAATACCAAGCGACTTCCAGAATAGGGCTCTCGATTTGACCACACCCTGGCACCGCTTATACTGAAATTAAAATTACTATATCGTATCGAATAGGCTTTTTGTAGATAGGTTATTGATATTAGATCGATATGGGCGCGACACTGGCTGCGTCATTGATAATGGCCCACAAGCATGCGTGTGTGACCATGAGTCCACAAGACCACGCGGACAAAGCTTTTAGCTATTACAATACATGATGGATATTGAATTTCAGGACAATCTTTGCATGTGAGCTTTAGACCATAAATTATAATAATGAAGAAAGGTCACTGAATCCATTATTAGTACGAGAAAATAAGTGACTTTTCATTGGCACATGTCGCCTGCTATGAAATAAAATTACGTGGATTGATTAATTTACATAAGTTACCTACTTTTGTAAATTAATCAATCCACGTACTTTAGTAGTAGGTAGTATGTTGTTCATTGAAATATAGGTTTTTTTTTGCGAGTAATCAGTAAATACGGGTCCATTTAAATTCGAAACCCAAGAAGTATAAAATACAGCACAAACAACGGTAAAAACAAGATGAAACAATGTTTTTCCAAGATAAATAATTTATCAGAGAATATGCAACAATATTGCTACTCAGAGTAGTCTATTTACGAACAACATTGTTTTATAGAAATACTGAAAGTGAACTGGCAAGTCAGCCATATGAATCAAGATTCACAGAGTCTATTTGAATGTAAAATAAAACAGCACGCAGAAGTTCTCGCATGAAGCACGTTTCGTGTGAAATCCTGCCTTCTAAGAATACCATCCGATTTTCTGCTAGCTTACTGTAAATAAGAAAATTCATTCGAACTGCGTCGTTAAACGTAATCGAGCGTCGTGGAAAGTATTAAAGAAGCAGACGCTATATTGCATAAGTTAAGATGTTACAATGGAAACTTTGAGTAGAGCACAAGTGTGCGCAATTCCTCTTTGGCAAAATACGTCCCTACTCATCAGACGGAGTTACGTAACGCTTATACGAGGACGTTCTTGCCGGTAAAATAATATTATGCAAGTTCAATTGTTTTTGGTATTTACTTCATTTTGTAGTAATTGCGTCGTACGTTTGAGATTTATTGTTGATGGCGAAGATATTATGTTACATTAAATTCTGTGTTGTTACTTCGGAAGGTACTTGTATTTTGGGTACTTATTAGACTCGAATGAATTGGTTTAAGAGCCACGTATGCATTATTACAATATCATTCTGATATTAATAATGTATTTTACGCATTTAAATAATTAAGTTCACAAATAAGTGTGATTGATTTGGGCGTTTGGTTTATTACCAACAAAACTACCATTAGAAGAGCGTCTGTATGAATTGAACTGAATTTCTGTTTATAATAAAAAAATAAAATACTATAATAAATCCCGATTTTCATGACGGCTTCATACTAAAATGAAATATTTAATCACCTCATCACGTATTCTGGAGGATGAAAGTGAAACAGTTTTTAATTATCATTCATAAATAAGAAATCCCTTTTCGAAGAATTGTGATGAAAAAATATTAATTATTTTTCAACATCCATTCGTATTTCCAACAAATATAAAAAGAACTCGTACAAATATATTTTGTAAAGTAATTGAAATAGGTAAACAAACACTGTGTTCTGAAAAATATTTATTTTACTGCAACTGTAAAACAAAGATTATGTGTAAAACCAACATGTTTTTAACAGGTTTTTCGTTTCAGTTGATTGATTGGAAAGAACTTGTAGGTATTGACCTTATTTTTTAATAAACGTTGCATTTCTCCTGAATCGTAGGTGCGTTTTGAAACATTTTAACTCACATACACAAACATTCAGATCCACAACAACTACTTGTAGGTCATACAAATATTTGTTCCATTCAGAAATTGAACTCGCGACTCACAGCGCAGTAGTCGGTTGCTCAACCACAGTGCCAACCATGCCGCCAGTATTTTCTTCATACTTGTTAAAAATCCCGTGTTACTACATTTGTACACGCTAATGCCTGAAACTACTTAACTGATTTCAATGAGATTTTGTGAATCAGTTTGGTGCCAGCTGATAGATGTATTTTGTTTACTTTGCTACTTTGTTAGTAAATTGCAACCTTGGGATGCTGGGTTTTGCATTTCCTGCCTTCCCATTTCATTAATTTATCTTTTGATATCAAGGTGCTGATAGACTTGAGAATTTACTTGTAATAGAACATCAAGCGAAGTGAACAACGAACAGAGCCAAACCTTGCTACGAAGTACGAACATTTTCACGATTTTTCTAGCGAACGTTCTATAGTGGAGTGCCGTAAGGCGTAAAAATAGTAAATCCTCGAAATCCAAGGCCAGTCAATGAATCTTCATATAATTTTTTCAAATTGTTACTAACATCATATAGAAAAATGTTAACAAAATGTTTGCCCGATCTTTTATAATTAAAATAAAATAAAATAAATCATTATTTTACAGAGACTCTCTTTTAAATTAGCCAAAAGGGAGAAATCAGGATCCATAGAAGATACGAGAAAACTTTATTGGGTTGGGAACCTTTAACTACTTTTTGATGTTGACAATTTTGGCGTTTATATTTTTTTGGACAAGTGTGAGTTGTCCACAAAAATGTGTGAAACTGGCCAAATTTTTTTTAATGCCATTCGACTCTGTTTCCTGTAAGGATCATTTCATTGTATCGGAAGAAAAAAATCGGAACTTCGGAAGTTAGTCAAATTTAACAAAATCATCAAGTCGTATTAGTAGTGGTCAGTATGTATTAGATTTGACCCACTTCTGTTGCACATACATTTTCCTTCCCATACAATGAAATGATCCTTATATGAAACTAAATCGAATAAAGTCATTAAAAAATGGCAAGAATTGGCAATTTTTTTCGTTCATACAATTTGTATAAAAAAATATTTAAAAAAATTAACATTCCTCTATAATTATGTTGTCAAAAACACATTTCAATTTATATGAAGATTTATTGACTGGTCCTGGATTCCGAGGTATAAACCTTACGGCACTCCACTACTAGTCGATGGTCGTCCAAGATTTTTCTTCATGAAGATGTCAAGTCTGAACTTGACAGTCGGCTCAGCAAAAGACTCGTTAGAATGCTCACTAAAATGTTCTAAAAAACGAGCTGCCTTACTTTATTTAAAACTCACACACAAGTCAGAAGAAAATGACGACAATAAGTAACGAATGGCACTGTTCAAGTTATAGTTCAACTGTACTCTACTGGGTGAACATTGTGAACAGTGAGCACTTGTACTCGAGTTGGTTGAGTTCCTCTGTTACCGGCGCGCGACGCTTGTGACGCTCCACTCTTCCATACTGTATTTTAGTTGCGCTCCTAAACAAACTCCCCTGACAAAGATAAAGGTGCAAACTACTTATGTCTAAGCTTTATAAGCCTATTAAAGGTTAAGAACGTTAATTATATAAATTACACAAGAGAAAAACCCTAGCAGTTAGGAACTATGTTGAATAAATCTTTTCAAAGTTAGCAAGAAGGAAGTTTTGCGTCCTGCTTGATTTGTGCTGAGTTGAGGAAGCTTCGAGGCAATCCCTTTGTACACCACTGTTACTTAAATCTTTGTCATGTCTCACGTTTCAATTGTTGGCTTATTATAGCTTGCAGCTCTTTCAACCCTCTCTGTTTTTGTTCGTTAAATATTTTAGTCTGTTAATTGGATTATAAGATTTGAATAAGGCTTCTTTGACGGTCTTGTATGGATGTGAAAGCTAATTAAAATTTCTTATCGGCGCGAGCATCCTTGGATTATAATAAGTTGATTTACGAGTACTTTATGTAGGTAGGCATTCTGTTTCCTAGCTAACTTCTCATTACTTCGGGGCGGTGCGTGTAGAGGTAAATATTGGTGTAAGCACAGCAGCACCTGTCAACTATAATGTTTGAACAATGTTGCTCGTTTATATGCAAACGATGCTATTGAAAAACTTGTGCGAGTGATTTTCTTTCTTGTTAGTTAAGAAAGAAAGAACAGTCTATATCTCGCGGGATTATGTATAAAGAAAGATATGGGTATAATGAAAAAGATTTTCGTTCAATACAGAGACAAACATCTTTGTGTTTCCACCATTGATATTCGCCGGGGTGGGATGGAAGTTGGTGCGTTTGTTTCGCTACATTTGCCGGCGTCGCCCGCTCGCTACATTTCATTAGTGCCTCCTCCCTCTTCGATATTGTTCTGCTTCTGTTTATTGCGTGTACGTATAGATTAATTAATTTGCGTTATTGATTTTTATTACAACGAATAAAGGGATAACTGTGTGTTGTTACTGTTTATCGTATTATTTTTGTAGTTAGTATTCAAAGCCAGTTCACTGCTTCGTAGACATTATTGTTTGCGAAGTAAGCAATGAACAAACTTTCAACTTGAACTATTCAACAAAATATTTTTTGGATGAATTAGTTTCACAGGCAGGCTGTCTAAGTTTCAATAATGCGTATGAATATATTTTGGTTAAATTGCTTGAAATAACGATAACCTCTTTTAAAGGCTCCAGGGCGCTGAAAGTAATTTGTAAACTTTAAAGTAGGTAGGTACCTATCTTTTTCGAATATCAAGACTTTTCTGACTTTCACAACAAATTAAAGAAATTTTAATTCTATTGCCTTTAATATACGGTCTATTTATTACTGACAACTTGCCTACTATCAATAGATAGTACCAATATACATAAATCAAGTGCGAGCTTAGTTAATAGCCATTACAAACTCTTGGCCCATATAAAATCGGAGTCAATAGGCCGGCTTATGGGAGGCGTCGCTGGTAATCTCAAACTCGCGTACCGTGGTAATAAAAACACTCCAGAGCATACAGATCGTTAAATTACTTCTAAGCCTTTAATCTTACTAATCTATCTCGAATAACTTCGAACAAAGTCGATTTCATTTTCGAAGTACACCGTGGTAATGAAGAGAAGCGATTCATGTCTAAACTGTAACAACTATTTTAATATAAGACAAGTAATTCTAGATATTATTTGTCTGTCCTTGGATCGTCAATAAGCCTAGAAAGAAAAGAAAGATAGTATATTTCCAACCAGGGCCGGATTTACCATCTCGGGGCCCCTAGGCACAGCTCATTTCGCGCCCTCCCTTTTTCATACCACAACAACGCAATTTGTCAATAATAGAACCTGATACCGTTTTGCCCTGTCAATAATACACTTGATTTTCTGATTTCAAATTAATTTATATTTGTCATTTAATAAGCGATTATTGAAGTATAAAAATTAAATAATACAAGTTAATAAATTAATAAAAGCGTCAAAATAGGAAGTTAGATTAATTACCATACAATTAAAAAATTCAGACATTCACCGTAAAGGGTCACACACAGCAGCTATAATGTATAATGTATATTAATGTACATTACATCCCGGGATGTATAGCTTTAAATTATCTTAACGTATCACACACACAACAGGTAATGTAATGTATCTTTCCCTACATTTCATAACATCCTTTTCGAAGAGAGATGTACGGAAATGTATTGAGATGTATAAGAATATTAAGATGTATCGAAATATAAATGTTTATTTTTGTATCGCTCTGTATCTTAAGATTCGAAGATGTAAAAATATACATTATAGCTGTCGTGTGTGGTCTCCTGACTATTTCTATGGAAAGATGTAATTAGATGTATCGTGCTATAATGTACATCTTTACATTATAGCTGCTGTGTGTGAAGCCCTTTACTCTTATAGTGTCAATAATGGGGGCTTTTACTTTATAATGTGAAAAAACAGTTTCACTTTTACCGTGGTTTCATAAACCACACAATCCCCTTTTTTTCATTTTTTAATCGGGAGTGCTGGGTCCTTGGTCATGGTGGGCCCCTAGGCACTGGCCTAAAGTGCCTTATGGATAATACGGCACTGTTTCCAACAATGTAATATAGGAACAATTGTAAACCAAATTGCGCGTCAGGCATCCGTAGTAATCCATTTCAGTCTGTACGAGGTATTAGATTTATCTAGATTACGACTTGAAGCGACATGGAAAGTTCTAAGCTTGTGAACACGCAATTTTGATTTATACAATTTTCTGATACCATCCCACTGAGTGCACTTACCATTTCCCAAGCTATCAAAACCAATGAAGATACTAAAGAAAGGTAAGAAAACAAGATGAAGAAGTCCATAGGTAAGTAATTTACATCACTGTCATCGATAAAGGGGTTAGTCAGAGTAAATATCAGTCTTACCGAACATTCATCTTCAAGAAAAAAGTACCAAACGTATTTTTTGTCTTAGTCTTTTGCTTCGTAGCGAAGCAGTAACTTATTGTAATTTGTAGCATTATTTTTGTAACGTAAGTTGTACGTCAATATCTAACATTTATTGTTTTATCCACTACATGCCTTGGTTTAATACAATTACTTTAGTGGAAAATGTCATCAATAATATAAATTGATTGTTCTGTCTTTTACATGAAACGTAATCTATCTATACTTATAATAAATCTGTAGAGTGGTCAATTCTGTACATGAAATATATTTCCAATATAACTATCAGGGGGTGATTAGGGATTGAGGGACTGATGCCAAAAATGCAATCAGTAAAATTTTTGTCTGTCTGTATAATCGTTTTAGAAACAAAAACTACTCGACGAATTTTGACGAAACTTGGTACAATTATTTTTCATACTCCTGAGCTGGTTATAGTATACTTTTCATCACGCTACGAGAACAATCAATAGGAGCAGAGCAGTGAAGGGAAATGTTGGGAAAACGGGAGAAGTTACTCCATTTTTTAAGCTTCCGTCGCGTGGGCAACATTAATGGTTAAAGCTACGCAGAAATCATTTATGACGGAGAAATTTAATAATTTATCTTGGAAACTTGAACACCTGGTGCAGAACCGCAAGAGACCAGCTAAACTATAAGAGATACAAAAATAGCGCCACAGTAAAAATTGTTCCGCGTGATGAGCACAAAAATTGTACAGCTTGATGAGCACTCTTTGTTTAAGTATAAAAAATCAAGATCTGGAACACCTGATGTGAAACTCCAAGAGCCCAGCTACACTATAACATATATAGGAATGACGTCTTAGCAAAGTTGTTCAGCCTGATGAGCACTCTCTGTTGACGTATAAAAATTGAAGATCTGGAACACCTTATGTGGAACACCGAGAGCCCAGCTCACTACTAACATATACTGGAATGACGTCTTAGCAAGAGTTGTTCAACCTGATGAGCATTGTCTATTGATGTATAAAAATTGAAGATCTGGAACACCTGATGTGGAAGTCAAAGCTATCACTAATTTCACTGTATAATTATAAAATAACATAAACTGGGAGTGCCTCCACGCAGTGAAGGCGGTAACAGTTCAGGACTGATTTTCGATGACGATGAATATACACACATCAAAAGTGTCTAGGGATCAAGCATTTTTATGCGGATTTCTTGAGATTGAGATGTGGCTTTGTAATAAATTTATGATTTTATAAATTTATATGGATCCTTTTTGGTGCATTTCATAATTTGAATCAGGAACTGTAAATCAAATTCGAGTAAAAGATGAAAATCAGCTGTCAATATTTTCCCTATAAAAACATACAACGCATTGAAGACATTATTAGTGCTACTGTTTCCCTACTACTGATTAAAACCAACGTTATTATGGAGCGGCGACGTCATTTAAGCAGGGAAGAAATGCTCAGAGCCGTGGGAATGATAGAAGCTGGTTCCCGGCAACGTACTGTGGCTTTAGCTCTGAATACAAGTCAGAGTGTTATCAGTCGACTTTGGACACGTTACCGAAGCACTGGTACCGTGGCTGAGCGCCATGGAGGACGGTATCGCTGCACCACACGGAGACAAGACCGATACATTCAAATCTTAACTCGAAGAGCTCCAACAATAACCGCCATGATGTTAGCCGTGAGGCTTCATCACTCTTCAGGGAACTTAATTAGCGACCAAACAGTCAGAAACCGCTTGCATGAAGTGAACCTTCATTCCCGAAGACCGCTACGGGTACCACCTATAGCAATGCACAATCGTAGGATTCGATATCAATGGGCTCTTGAACACAGAAATTGGGCAGAAGAACAATGGCGTTTCGTGTGCTTTTCTGATGAGTCTCGTTTTGGTATGAGACCGGATACAAGACGTATACGACACTGGAGAACCCCTGGACGCCAACAGCGATTAAAATCCTGCCAGGAAGTCCATCCTTATAGTGGTGGAACCATCATGGTATGGGCGGGTATTTGGATCGGCGGAAGAACTGAGTTGATTTGGATCAGAGGCAACCTCAACGCTCAAATTTATGCTGAGACGATTGTATCAGACGTCATCGTTCCTCTACAAGTGCAAATCGGTCCCTTATTTCAGTTAATGCATGATAATGCACGACCACACACCGCAAGAGTTGTAAGACAGACTCTCGCCGCAGCTAACATCAATGTCCTGCCCTGGCCTGCTCAGTCGCCAGACTTGAACCCGATTGAGCATGCATGGGATATGCTACAGAGAAGAGCTCTGCCGAATATGGAGGGTATCCAGTCGCAAGAAGACCTTTTTTTGTTGTTGCAACGAACATGGGCGGCCATTCCACAGCGTGATTTGGATGAACTCATTTTGAGTATGCCAAACCGATGTTCTTGTGTTGTTAGTGTCCGCGGTAGAAACACGGATTATTAATTGTTTAAGTTACCCAATAAAATTTTAAAGAAAACTGTTATTTCAGTCTCTTTTTCGAACTTTAATGTTAGTGGTTCAAATGTCAAAAATCCCTTTATTAGGAAAATGGCAAATTTCTTTATGAATGCAAAGGTGACTTGGTTTATCGTTACTGTGACAAACGATAACACTTTATTTGATGAATCCTTAAAGAACATTTTAATTAATATCAATCAGGAGAAAAGTTATTGCAAAAATATATGTTGATCCCTAGACACTTTTGATGTGTGTATGAGTAATTTTACTCTACTGGCCAAACTCCCATTATTTTTTTTACTCGGGCTCTTGGAATTGGGTATCAGACTTTTCAGATCTTCGATTTTGACGACCCCGTTGTCGTTGGCATAAGAAACAGGATCCGCGTACGAAGTCGCGGGCAAAAGCTAGTCTTTAATAAAACTTCTTAGTTATGTGACGTTTCATATTTTTATTAACGTATATCTGCCCTTGACTGGACACTGGACAGATAAATAATACGGATGAGTTGTTTTACAATGACTGTCACCACTATAGCAATTTATTTACCAGTTAATGTTTCGACAGACATAGTCAGCACTGTCTTATCGTATTCTCTGTGAAAGGAACTAGCCAGATGACTTTAGACTTGAACCCGGGTATGTATTGACAATACATAGGTACAATGAGTGCCATAAGATCCATCATGCAGCCACCGCTTTGTTTGATCATGATTAAGTTGTTACGGCTTTTGAATGGATCGTCGCGCGTGTATTAATCAGACCGCTCCCAAATCGTCTATTAATCAAGTTTAAGCATCTGGATGACAACGAACTGTCAGCTTAAGTAGTGTTTAGTTTACGACGTACTGTAAACAATCGTTTGCGGTAACTTGTCTCGGCTCACTGCCTTCATTGTTTAATGTTTACATGATTGTAATCATAAAGTTTGCTGCGTTATATTAGGAATTCCGAATGGTTTGTAATTACGCGCGTTGATTAATACCTAAATAATTTGAACTTGATTAGTTTCGCAACTATCTCTTTGTCAGTAGAATATATTAGGTATTGTATACAATCTATTCCAACCTACATTCGTTCATTCGCGTGTTCAGAAAATAACGAGAATTTTTAAATTTCGCTTGTTTGTCGATTGTCAATTTCCACAACCCTTTGTAAGTTTGTTAAAAAGAGGAGTTGACGAGTGGTATAAGCGTTTACATGATGCCCGTGAAAATGTTGCAGGTGATGAACATCCCGCACAACCCAGCACATCAACAACCGATGTAAAAGGTGGAAATAGTGAAAGAAATGGTTATGAACGATCATCGAACCACAATCAGAGAAGTCACTTATTATGATCTTACCAAATCGATTGTCTCATACAATTATTTTTAAATAATTTTGGTATGAAATACGTTGTAGAACAATTGTTGAATTTTGGATAAAAAACATCTGTGAAAGAATATTTCTTTGGAGTTACTGAATGAAGTGAATGAACTCAATACTTAAGGATGACCTAGCCTCCATATTTGCCAGATATGGCTCAGTATGACGTTTTTCTATTTCCAGAAGGGTTTTGAGGATTGGAAGAAGCACTAGTACAAGTGTATAATATCTATTGGGGACTATTGTAATCCTTAATTTGGCACGGTATGTACTGTCATACAGAACCTTTAGAAAATCTTTTTGTTAAAAAAAAATCACAATCATCGTGGGCGTCTACCACTGCGGCTGGGGTGGAGGGAGCTATCCTTTCCCTCACGCGGCCTGCCTCCTCCTTCGCGAGCATGACTGCTTCGCAGAAGGAGGAGGTGAAACCTGAAAGTACTAGATTTTTTTTTCATTATTTTTCTGTAACGTCTGTTAATGCCTGCGAGAAATTTTCGTAGAAAAAATATTGTTTTTATTGCATTTTATTCTCTGCTAAATTAAGGCTTAAAGATGAAAATATTAATGTAGACGAATAAATAAATACTTTTTCAAAAAAAGAAATAGGTACCCGTTATTTTTTTAAACACACTTCGGATAATGCATTATGTAAATCCTGTCTTCAATCAGATGATTCTGTTGAACTGAATATTTATTTTCATGGAAATGCAATCAAGAGGAAAGTTACACATCTTTCTCGCGAATTCATACTTATGTATTTAAAACTTAAATTAAAAAGAAAATCCTAGTTAAAATTAAAGCGTTTGTAGTAAAAGTACCAAAACCGCTATTCAATTCATCACAAAAACCACAAAACGCATTAGAACGTAATAGCATTTCTGGTTCATAAAAAGCGCTTAATATCATCTAAAGTTCAGCTTCAATTGATCGCAAAGCGCAAAAACGTTAAAGCCGTTATCCCAGTAAGCGCATTCGGCATTCCAAATCAACAATGACATTAACCCCCCTAGTGTGGCAATCAGAGAGTAAGTGGGAAATTCCGCGTCGTTTCATACGGCTCCCGGCTAAATGTTAAGAGTTCGCTGCCTATGTATACTATCTAGGTATGTACGTACGGCAACCGCTCTGTGGGGACCCACTGACCGAGCGTCCGGCGAGCGCCAATACTCGCCACTCGGAACACGGCTCATTTATAAAAAAGAACCGCTAACGATGGCCTAAGTGTCCAACTAATTCAATTACAATTTAACGCTATTTCAACCACGCATAATGTCGAATTTATAACAAACTTCTGTTACACTGTTATTTATGTTTGTTGCGAGAGTTCAACCCTGAAGTTATAATGTTCACACACGACGCACAATCATGTTTTATTAAAAAGTTTACGAACAAATCGAAGGAAAAACCTTCTTGAAAAAAAAAATGATTTTTTGAATTGTGCGTGTGTAACGTTTGCTGTTGCACTGTTTCTATTAATTAAATTCTTCTTCGTTATTTATGAATCGGGACGTTAGATAACTGTGTGCTACAGAATTATATCTGAAAAGGTACTTGAATAGGATTAAGTTAGTATTAAATGACCACATTCAGAATAATCTGAAATACTCGTTACAGATAGAATCTAAACTGTTTGTGCTAGTAAATACGGAATCGTACATAAATACAGAGCTTCAAACATCGGTGAATTATTGTGTAGGAGGACTAGGTTATTATTAAAGCAAAGAGAATATTTTAGTACAGAACAGATGGATTAGGGTCATGATAATATCAAATTAAAAAGGGTAATTTACATTATACTAATAACCAACGAAAAGTATGAATTCAAATGTTTCAAGTAAGTATGTGCTTTTTGCAAATCACATTATTACTTTCTTATTATTCGTATTGAACCTTCTTTCTCTCAAATCATCAATATTTCAGGCGAAACTTTTATTTAGGTCACTGAAGAAAATTGAGGAAAAATTTCATTATGTTCATTCACATTTTTCTTAGAACGTCATTATAGGAGTTTTAAAAAGGTTCAACGTTTGGTAACGGATTGTTTACTTTTATACTGAAATAGATTATTAAAATATTGCAAAGATTTCAATCAGCCAGCGGTTTGGGGTTTCCATGTTCCTTTGTGCTTCGTTTCAATATTAAACCGCTATTCATGTTTTATTTCGTTTAATGTTCATTAGGCAACCGTATAAAAATAAAAAATCATTTAGGTGTAGTCGTTTTTCATCGAACGTGATATGTACCACTTGTATACATATTTTTAACCAACGTTTATTTAGAAAAGAAGATATTAGAAGATATTATTTAGATATTATTCGTACTAAATTATGCATAAGTTTTTCATTTCTATGAGATTTTCTTTTTCCCGATTATTTTTAGGGTTCCGTAGTCAACAAGGAACCCTTATAGTTTCGCCATGTCCGTCCGTCCGTCCGTCCGTCCGTCCGTCCGTCCGTCTGTCCGCAGTTTAGCTCAGAGACGCCCAGTACTAGAAAGCTGTAATTTGGTGTAAATATACGGATTTGTTGTGCCGAAAATGTGGTAAAAGAAAATCTCGTAAAATATTTTTTTTTAGGGTACCTCCTGTACACGTAAAGTGGGGATGTTTTTTTTATTTCTCGCGTACCCCTTAGTGTGGGGTATCATTAAATAGGTCTTTAAAAAATATTGATAGTTTCCATTAACAATTTTTTGATAAAAAAATTCGTGTGTGAAATATTAAGCTTTAAAGTGCTAAATTTTGCTCGACTCGAGTGTCCCCCCCCTCTACCAGCTAAACGGTTATGTTTGGGGGTGTGAAAAAATTCACAATAGTAGTATATATAACGAAGTTTAAAGGAAAATTATCATGACTAAGTAGGCTTTACAAGTTTACGAGTAATAGTCGACCAACTTATAAAACGTACTTGGATAGCATATTTTCCTAAACAAAATGTATCGCAGAACATGTTCTTCAACTGCAAATGTAAGTTTGTAAACTTTATTTTTACAGCTATAATAGGTGGGTATGTTTTGGGGATAGGTAGGTTTTTATTGTCAACTATTTTTAACTAACTTCAAAAAAGGAGGAGGTCCTCAATTCGTTGTAATCTTTTTTTTATGTATTTTCCCCGATTTCTCAAAGACGCCTGGACCGATTTTGAAAATTCTTCTTTTTAAAATTAAATTCAGCGAATCAGTTTAATTAGTTCGCATAAGTATTTTGATCGGCAACTACGGAACCCTACACTGTGCGTGGCCCGACACGCACTTGGCCGGTTTTTTATAATATGTATAAACTCGTAGTATTTGCATAAGCACATACTATATGTTTGGTTCTCTGCATCACCTGTACGTAGACTGGAAGAAAATGCCTAAGGCATTAAGTAAGTATTTGTATTCACATAAATTTTCACATATTTACCGTTGTAGCAGTATTTTTGGGTCTACTATACAAACCATCCACATTCATATAAAACTTTTCTCATAATTGATTCCCCTCTTCTGCACATTCATATACCAATACCATGATACTGTAAATGTTTCAGTCATCACTCATCGGTTCCGCTTTTAGATATCGTCTTAAGGCTGCATATTCTGAAAGTTGGCAACGTCGCAAAAAGCTGTCAAATAATTACAAGTTTTAATTAATTTGGCAAATTTTCTGTATGAAAACAAGAAATATCGCTCTGTAGTGCACTAAAAAAAATGATATAGGAATGCAATTAAAACACTGAATTTGGTGTTGTAACCGTTTCCGGTGTATAAAAGGCATTTGGAAAGCTTCTAAATGCTTTTTCTACATCTAAAACTATATATTCGGTGTTACGATATTAATTATTGCATTCCCTTATCAATTTTTTAGTGCACTACAGAGCCATATTTCTTATTTTCATACAGTAAAATTGCTAAATTAATTAAAACTTGTTAATATTTGACAACCATTTGCGACGTTGCCAGCTTTCGGAATATACGCTCTTAAGCACTCCCTTCAAAATTTAGGTACGTTTTTGCGATAGTCTCGCAAAAAAATTAGACTATCGATATAGACTACTAGACAGACATAGACTATCTGATAGACTTTATATATAGAAACTATCGCAAAAAGGTATCGTATCTCGCCGGATGTTAAGCGGTAATGTGGTCGGCGGCGAAGCACGTTGCCCAGAAGTAACCCATTCACTATTGACTTGGAGACCCCAAGGTTGTAGCTACTAGAAAATAAAGACTGCGGCAGGGATCCACTCCTTAGCCGTGGTAATAATAAAAGTATCGTGTATTTTATTTACGTAAAATTTCGAATAAATATTTACTCAATTAAAATGCATGTAATAATTAACACGATGACGTCGCTACCTTACTGGGTAGTAAATTGGATAATTATTTTCCGACAACACGATTATCCTTTACCTGTAAGGAAAAATTAATATTAGTCGTTCGGCGTGGCAGTCTGCGGGGGAGGCAGACGTCTTCCGGCTGATGATGGTGATGAGTCAAATCATAACACTCATAAAGTAAGTTAATTATCTGAATATCCTTCACATCAACAACATATTTTTTGAGATAACGTAATTTAATTTTTCCTCAATTTTCTTCAGTGGCCTAAATAAAAGTTTCGCCTGAAATATTGATGATTTGAGAGAAAAAGAATATGACGGTATTTATTTGATTTGCGAGAAGCACATTTATCTATGTACTTGGAATATTTAAATTCAATAAAATGTTTCAATTTTACATTATATTGATCAAAATCCAACTTTTCTGTGCTAAAATATTCTCTTTGCTTTTGACGACTGGTCAAGATAATGAAGAGGACCACAGTTGTTCATAAAATAAACTAATTACGGTCCTAATTGAATCAGTCGTCATACACATCGAATGGAGTCAGATTTCTAGCTAAAACACAATTCAGTGTCGCCAACACTAATCATTACGGAGCGATGATTGGCCTGTTTGTAAAGCATAATACGTTCCAATTAATTACCACTAGAACAACAAGAGGGAAAGGAATGGCGTGCAATGGCGTGCGTGGCTTTCACCGCCGGAACAAAGTCGCCGTGCAACAAGTGACGTTTCGTCCCTAGCCACCACCTAAGGCGAAATAGCTTTTCCTCCTTATAATAAAGTATTATCCAATAAATCTTACCCAACCAAGAATACTAGATCATCTCCAAAATAATAAATTCTACCACGTGCTTGTTCATGGTCTCAATTCAAATGTTTGATTTCAACCGCGTCTTCAGTTCTCTTAGTAAACAGTTCGTATGAGTTTATTTACTTTTCGCTACTTTTAAAAGAGAATGATCCTTTATTGCGCGTGCGCGAGATCCGAGCGAGAGAATTGTGCGAGTGGGACGGGTGACAGTGGCACTCGCTTCGACCAATCGATTAGTCGCATAACGATAGCGGCTTCTTAAATGCAGATGTGTCGTGTATACCAACGTCAGTCGGCTAGCGGCAGGCGGCCGGGGCTCTCGATCATGGCTCCTGTGAGCCGGTTCCACATATACGCTGTCCTTTGTAGTGACTGTTCCGTTCGGCCGGTGTAAACGGTTCGCGGTCGAATGTGATCTCACATTCTACTCCAGTGAGATGTAACGTTAATTATTATCTTGCGTAATTATTAGATAAACTTTTTAAAAACTACTCCCAACTCACGAAAACGGCCTAAAACGTTAAGTTTAATATAGGAGCGGACACTCGATTAGTGCTCAAATTTAATTATGAAGTGAACAAAGAAAGGATTGTAAAAGGAAAGGTAATAATTAAAATGTTTTCTTATTTATAAAAATCTTATTACGATTTGTTGCTTGAATGAATAATCGTGTCGATGATAATAGAAACAAACACGGCCTGAGCTCTAAACGATTGCTAGTTTTATGATTCCTGTTATGAATTATTGGATTCATTCATTCTAATTTGTTTGGCAAATAACAAAAACGCTTTCGTTTAACTTTTCGTTTTTTGGGCTGTTCTCATTTCTAGCAAGCGTAGAGGCACGCCTTACTGGTTATTTCTTGATGGATAAGGTCAAGAATATAAAAATTTTATATTTCGTCATAACATATTTACATTTTAAAAGGTTAATAATTTGGTAGATACATATTTTCGTGAGTATAATGAAAATAAATCGAGGCGAACATAAACTGAACGACGACGGTCCACACAGTTTATTTATCCAGTAACAAATCATTTCCATTAACGTTCCTAATCACGTTCATTCCACACATTCAAATAAAACACGCATGTTTACATTTATAATCACCAACAAATCATTCAGAAAAGTTAGAAAGCGTACGTCAGAAGTGCGAATTACGAACTCATTCGTAGCAATCGTAGCCAATTCGTAGCACTTTCGTAGACGGGCGTAGCGAATGATAACATAAACGTTTAAGATATAGATTTGGCATACCTGTCGTATTGGCACCTTTTGGGGGACGGTCGTCACCCCATCTGGTATCTCATAACCTCTTTACTGCCCGAATGATATGGAACTTTACTTTAACGTCTCACGTGGACTGAGATTAGAGCGCCAGTGAACGAAATGGCTATCGAGAATCGATTTAAATGTTTGTTGTCATGTGCACGGAATGGAATCTTGATGTTGTTTATGTTTTGATATTTATGCTTATAGCTGTTGTTTGGTATTTCTATTTAAATTAGAACGCCTTTACTAAAGAGAAAAAGTAGCGTATTCGTTTGGTTAAATTCTAACTCTGAAAATAGCTAGTAGTTTCCTGTTGGTGTCGAGAATGTTTTTGCTTCGTATTTTGTTCATTTGTTCGTGAATAATGGTTCAAACGATATTTTTGTTTGTTGAAATTGCAAATTCCAACATGAGGAAACAGGGAAATAAATATAATTTTCTTATTTAATTTGGTAAAAAAATTCAAATATTTGTGTTGTTTTTTCATTCAACTAAAATGTCCCTATAGGATTATCGGGGTATCAAAACCAAACAGGTTGATGTGGTTTTTGTGTTTTTTTAATTCATGTTAAATATTTTTATTTTTACACATAGATCTAACCACAAAGCTCTGAATTTATTTTTAGAAATATTTTAGGCTTATTCTACTGAGGTAAAAATACCCGTAGTTATTTTTATATAAAATATTTATTATTCTCATACAACAAGCAATTCTTGAAGGAAAGACCTCTTATTCGTCCCACGTTATTTCCAATTCAGGTATATTTCTCCGAAAACTTCCGTAAGTCTATAAATAAAGCCACAGAACAAAACGAATTTAATAAATAATAAATAAAAGCATAGTTCCTTCCATAATTCATCAGGTTTTTATCAATAGTAGGTTATGTACGTTGTATAAACAACAGACATTCCTACGCGAGGGTCGAGAAAGGCCGGAGAGAAATTACAAAAGGTACTACCTGCATACCTTCACCGCAGCCGGTATTTCATTCCTCTCGTCTTCATGCCAGCTATTGCTTCTTGGATTATCTGGCCTGCCGAGCTAAATTAGATAGGAACCAGGGTACCTTATGTACGGTAATACGACCGATATATACGAAGGATCTATCCCATACCTGTTTCTTTTTATCTCGGGACAAAATAGTATTTTTTCCGTTGTTTCCTTGACGACTTCGGAATGAAAGAGAAATGTGGCGTATATTTGTTGACTTGCTTCCAGCGGAAGTTTTAAGAGTCAACGAAGGGAAATCCACATGGTTTGTGTAAAAGATAGTCTCACAGAATCTCGGCTATTTCATTTATCCGTAGTAATTGTAGCAATATTATATTTTTCCATAAACAACAGTATCTGTTTATGGAAAAATATGATATGCCTTAACATGGGTAAAAAGGTTATTTTTGCAGTATGGAAACTGTGTCCATTTCACGCATAATACTTATCGAAAAGCCAGGAAATCACGAGGAAGGGAAGTAGAACTTAATACCAATTATTGCTAAGAATGATCCTGGGCTTATATCCCGCCACCCTGCGTTTCCCCGTAAAGGGGTGACGGAACGGCTAAGGGATTATATCAGCACTCGCACAACACTCTTTCCCCATCATATTTTACATTGCATTTTTGTTTTGCAAAAAATCTATAAACAAACAGATGAAGAGTAAAAATGTCGGGCGACGGATTTGAATTTTAAGCAGAAAGTATACTCATTTGGACTAAAATTGACGGAATAAAGAACGTTATTCTAAACCCTGATATCTGCACAAAAATCTGATTTTTCTTTACTTACTTTTTTAACACCTGTTTCTGAAAATACGTTTTCGAAGTCAATTTTTAGATCTATAGAGAGAAAGCTACGCACTGATGGTAGGGAGTTGGTTTTATAATTGTATTTAAATATTATTAATAAAACATTATTAAATAACTGAACTAAAACACCCTAAGTAAATGCGAAATAAGATGCGATAAAAGCATTACATAGAGCTGAAAAATATGCATAATACGTATTTCGCACACATTCGTACTTATTTAAAAATTCCGTTTCACAAAACAATTTTTGTCCCGACAGAAAATGTGTGATGAATGGAACTACACTTTTGTCATTTTTCAATTAAACGGTACAGGTCTGGCAGCTAATGTAATTAATATGCTCGCACCACTTTGTACGGACTGTTAGAGTCGTTTTATTTTTTATACACGGATATAAAATTTACAACCCGCCTCCACCCGTCATATCGACGAAATTCCGCCGACTTTCGGCAGTCAACGACCTCGCACATTCATTACATTCGAGATTATTTAACTGATGAAAACAGTAGGCATGTTACTACATGCGATGGTGGCACTTTATTATATTTTTACTTCGTAGCAGATCAAAGAATTTCCCTTTGTTTCATTTTCCTTATCCTGTGACGTTAGCTTTTTATCTTAAATGAATGAAAATATATATTAACGTCAAGAAGCCGGTGGATACGTAAACGGATATGAGACTATAGTAAAGGAGATGGAAAATTGATTCAATGTGTATCTTTTTTAAGATCTTACTTGTCTCAGCGTTTCATTCCTTTAAACGGCAGATGCTGACTATCTACCGCTAAAATGAATGGATCCCAGCAACAAAATCTTTTCAAATCTCATTTATTTCTGTTATTAAAAGTTGATGAATACAGCAATATTCCTTTGTTGTGTCTTTACGATACTCTTATATTTTGATTATCCGGGAATATCCTCGGACAACCGTTTCCCGGGGAAGGTTCAGCGTCGCGTCGTGGTAAAATTTATAAGACATAACCCGGGCGGTTTATTTTACAGAATCATAAAAATGTTATTTCTCGTGGACAGCAGGAAATTCTGACAGGGTCACCAGGAGACGATGTAGGATGAAAAGCTGTTTTTAACCGACTACAAAAAAAAAATAGGTTCTCAGTTCGACCTGTATGCATGTTTGTATGTATGTATGTATGTATGTATGTTTGTCCGCGATTATCTCGCCTTTGGCTGAACGGATTTTGACGCGGTTTTCAGGAAAGTGTTCATTATATTCTGGAGAAGGTTTGTGTGTGTTTTCAGGAAAGTGTTCATTATATTCTGGAGAAGGTGGAGGAATGGATACCTCGTGAAGTTGCCCGCCTAGATCAGTTTTTGTTGCTTACTAGGATTGTAGATTTTCAAAGACGCCGATTGTATGAAGATTTTTGTTGAATATCTAAACTAAAAAGGGAAAAATAAAAACTTTTTGAAAAAAGGGAACCGACGTCAAAACCAAACACAAAAAAAATGTAAAATAACTTTCCTTCGGAAGTCGGTGGCTTAGGTTTTTCCACCGACTTCCGAAAGAAAAGTTATTTTAATTTGTAATATTATTAATATTCAATGGCTTTTATGCTATTAGCAAGAATAAGATGAGAATCAATATCCGCTACGTGCGGATTATTAGACCAAGCCAGACCAAGTTATTTTTCCGCCTGTTCATCAAAATATATTTGTAATTGCAGTTTAAATAACTTAAAGAAATTGAAGTACAGCAATTATAAAAACGTGAGAAATTAAAATAGGCTTCACTTCCGATACACAATACGAGAATAGATTCAAAGAAAGTAGTCTGTTTTATTTGACTATGAGTTTATTATATCTATTATATTGTGTACGTAGGTACTTGTAGATGGTATATCATGCAAACGCTTCACATAAATTCAAAATTGAAAATTCCTAGCTACTGTTACCGCTATAGCGAGCTTACCTACGTACTTCAATTACTTCACCCGAAATTTGTTGTTTATTTTCATAGTAGGTAACAAAGAGACATTGAAAGCAATCAATCAATTAAGTAAAATTGAAAGACATTCAAACTTTTATCATGAATATTAAGGACCAAATAGAAAAGTAAATCTAACCCACTGAGACTAGGTTGCTTTCTTTTCCAATTTGTGATCTTACTGATAGTAAAAGGCATTACCAAAGGTAAATTACAAGAGGTAATTAGTATCGTCATCACTCGCATTCAGCCCTATTTCTGTCTTATTCACTATGTAACGAAAGCGAGTATTGAGGTGAATCTATCTAATGTTCTATTCTGAATTTTCAGAAACCGTTTCTCAGCGGTATCATTCACTGAAAACTTACCGAGACTTTTCAATTAGCCCGCATCCCGTGCAAGTCATATGGTAGGTACATTCAATGAGATCAGAATAATTGAAATGTAGGCAAGTTTTCATTAGTAGCCGACCGAATTCATAGCGAGTAAACCAAACGAAACCGTAGTGCAGTGCTACCAGGGAGCGGTAAACCGCAAAAGTACCAAAATATCATACTTAAATAATGTATGTAGTATTTTGGATTGCTGAGTCAGTGAGTCGGGCACGGAATTTGTTTTCCGTTCACTCCAAGCCCCGAGCTAGTAGGTAACAATAAATTGAGCTGAGCTTTCGTAAACGTTATGTCTATTCATCCCGGCGGAGTTTCTAGTAGATACTAATTTCCGATAAATTTGTGCGTTCTCGCGGGTGAAACGAGCCACGGGGAGAAATTTATAGCTTTTGAAACGGCGTTCACCTTTGAATTGAGCGTTAATCTTGTGTGAAAGACGCGACGTAACGGCGAGATGCGAATACTTCCGATCTTTGTGTTTCCCATTCATTGTTTAACCGAGTAAGACTTTCCATAATAGATCGTAAATTCTGAATCGACTCCTGATTTTTAATAGATGACACATTTTTTCTAATAAACCATAAGTGTCGACGTATCGCGACGGGAAAGCGAGGCGGAAAATTTGTTTAAGAAAGTAATTTATCACTTTCCGTTCGATATATTTAAAAAATGGAGCCGCTTCGGCAATTTGCATATTTATTTGGCAATAACTAAATTATTGCGAACACGTTGAGGGTTAATTTGGTACGTGGCAGCCCTGAACAGAGCGGGAACTGCTTTCTCTGCCCAAGTCATGCGTAGTTATTTACCTGTATCTGATCCTTTGTCTATTTTCGCTCCACAAAGTTCGCTTTATTTGCTCTGCACGATTGGCTGCTTCATTCCGACATAACAAATGAAACAAAGTTATTACTAGTTTTCCGGATTACTTTCTTCACAAAACAAATCTTTTGCGTTAGATAAATTAGTATGGTTTAATTTTCCTGTATTTTGTTTGTTAAAAGAGAAAATAGCAACTGAAATGGAAATACGAGTATGTCGACGCAAAATATAAGAAATATACGCAAGTTAATGTCTGTTCTTCAAAAAGCTGTACCGAAGTTATAATACAAAAAGTCGTCGTTATATGCCAAAATATCGTCCTTAGTCGTTTGTATTAATTTTCATAGAAAGTACGCATAAAGTGCTATTATGATAATGCCCATTGGTTGGAAAATGTTGGGGCGGGAAATGTACAATGCAAACGACTTTGGGGGCCTATTATTCACAATCAAAGCATCAATATGAAGAAAAGTGATCCACGATACTTTTGTGCCAGTTTAAAGAGCTATGTAAGGACATTCCGCGGTGAGGAAAAATTCTCTTCTCTTTTATTTACAATTTAATTACACGCTACCGTTACACGAAAAGCTTTTATGTGGAAAACCTTATTTGAATAAATGGGAAATTGAAAACAAATATCTCGAAGTAATAAAATATACAGACAATTTGTATGTATGTTAACATCAATATTTTATTCCTGTAATTTAAAAAAATATGCAGTATTTGTATAATGGAGAGCTTAAAATTCAGCCTTACTAAGATAAACTTAAGACTGTTATTCAAAACCACATACGAAACACCTCTTAGCACAAAACGACAGCAAACAGGAAAGGCGCTGTAGCTCAATTAGCAGAAGTACAAACACTACGAACAGCTAAACAGCTCGTCGACATGTCCCAGAGATAAAATGAACAACGTTGTAGTGCTTGACAACTGTAATAAAGCATCCCAGTGTGGCATTGTTTACGAACGGTCCTCGGTCGTCCGTGAGCCGTCAGATAGGCCTACGAGATGCCTACGAGACGTCTTCTGCGTAAGCCCCCACGTTTGCATGCGATGGCGGTTTCGGGGTACATAAAGGGCAGATACGGACGGAATATTAGCATCGCGCTGTTATTCTACTACAGATGTATCCCTTTACACTTGTAACGAATAAAGATAGGAAGTGTTTATTTGTTTCGTTTTTCTAAGTAATCGCGAAGATGTGTTTGAATTTCGAAGCTTGTTTGTCATAAGACGTTTGTGAAAAGTCCATGAATTTCTGTCTGACAAATTTTATGAATGCTTGTACTAATTCATAACGATTATTCTAATTCAGTGGGTAGGGTATATTCTAGGTGGTATCACAAAATGGATTCGTTACACATGATCAGCCTTCAAATAATGTTCCTACTGCTGGGGCACAGGCTTCCTCTCTATGAGAAGGAGTGTGCCATAATCTACCACGCGGGCCCAGAGCGGGTTGGTAAATAATACGTGTCTCCAAATTTTTGGTTCTAGAGCATTCTGGTTTCTTCACGTTGTTTTCCTTCCAACGTTTTGAGAGTAGTGGTGATGAAATAAATTAGACAAAGTAATGCGCCAGGCTGAGTTCAAGCTCAGGACGTAACGTAAGTCAGAGCCGACGAGCAATCAAACAATCTTACCAATTTTTTCTAAAATTTTATCGCAACCTGTTTCAAGTGTCGAAATGAAAAACTAATTACAGTTGAAAATGTTTAAATATACATCGGGTAAACTAAATAGGAACTTTTGTTGTTAGCTGCCGGCGACGTCCGGAGACGGCCGACAGCCGGGCCGACATGAACTATGTCCAATGAAAACGTTCGCGCCGTGCATTCATTTACCAACTAAATTGAAGTGGATTAGGCATGAGGAAATTATGGAACAGGAGGCATCGTTTGGGTTTTGAAAGTAGGAAATTAGTTTCGTAACGCGCATTTGTAGGGTTATAGACAGGCTTTAGCAAAATGTAGGTAATCAGATTTTGAGGATTAACATTACAATTTGTAAATTATTATTCATTAATAACCGAATATGATTACAAAAATGTAATCATATTCGGTTATTAATGAGTATTAATCTGTAATAATACGATTACAGATTAATATTAATTAAAAACCCTTAAAATCTGACTACATCTCGCCCAAGTCTGAATGGCACCTACAATCGAATTTTTAGGGTTCCGTAGTCAACAAGGAACCCTTATAGTTTCGCCATGTCCGTCCGTCCGTCCGTCCGTCCGTCTGTCCGCAGCTTAGCTCAGAGACGCCTTGTACTAGAAAGCTGTAATTTGGTGTAAATATACGGATTTGTTGTGCCAAAAAAGTGGTAAAATAAAATCTCGTAAAATATATTTTTTTAGGGTACCTCCTGTACACGTAAAGGGGGGATGTTTTTTATTTTTCTCGCGTACCCCTTAGTGTGGGGTATCATTAGATAGGCCTTAAAATAATATTGATAGTTTCCATTAACAATTTTTTGATAAAAAGATTCGTTTGTGAAATATTAAGCTTTAAAGTGCTAATTTTTGCTCGACTCGAGTGTCCCCCCCCTCTACCAGCTAAACGGTTATGTTCGGGGGTGTGAAAAAATTCACAATAGTAGTATATATAACGAAGTTTAAAAGAAAATTATCACGACTAAGTAGGCTTTACAAGTTTACAAGTAATAGTCGACCAACTTATAAAACGTACTTGGATAACATATTTTCCTAAACAAAATATATTGTAGAACATGTTCTTCAACTGCAAATGTAAGTTTGTCAACTTTATTTTTACAGCTTTATTGGGTTGATATGTTTTGGGGATAGGTAGGTTTTTATTGTCAACTATTTTTAAATAACTTCAAAAAAAGGAGTAGGTTCTCAATTCGTCGTAATTTGAGAAATCGGGGAAAATGCATTTAATAAAGACTTTTTTATAAATGCATTTTCCCCGATTTCTCAAAGACGCCTGGACCGATTTTGGAAATTCTTCTTTTTAAAATTAAATTCAGCGAATCAGTTTAGTTAGTTTGCATAAGTATTTTGATGGGCAACTACGGAACCCTACACTGTGCGTGGCCCGACACGCACTTGGCCGGTTTTTAAATATAGGTTATATTTAAAAATTCGATTGTCTTTTGAACCTTATTTAGTCAGAATGCGGTTCGAAAGTACATACTGATATTCTAGTAATGACTGTACAATACAATGACAAAAAATGTTTACACAATATTTATTTATATTGGAACTACGATTTGAATTGCACATATAAAAGGCGAGCTACATTCACTAAAATACCTACAATAGTCATAATTCTCTTTGTAACAAACACGAATTCGTAATCCACACGAAGTGTACTAAGCTTAATTGAAACCCAGTGTTTTTATACAAATGCAAGGGAAATTCAAAACGTTTTAAATATCCATTTAATAATTAAAAAACTCTGTGAAGTTTCTAGTTAGAATAGGACGTTACCTAAATGCGATGACGTGACTTGAATACATTTCCCGTTAAATAGAGAAAACGTTCAATGTAATTCAGGTAAGGAATGTCTTCAGAAGACATTCTCCAGTTGATTCTTTACCGCGGATCTGGCACGTAAAGGGCAATTGAAGCCGCAGGGTGGAGGGTGGATCAAACCGGAAGAGAAAACATTATAAAACACTAAATTACTAACATACTGAAATTCATGAGATTAGCGCGTTGAACCAAATAATAACAATCAAACTCTTCAGCATTTTTTTACCTTGGTAAATTCCATAAATGAGTCTTCCCACCCAGAGTAGGGCGGGAGGGACTGTCAGACTCGTACTGACTAAAATCCACGGTGTCCTTCAACAGCCCTTTACGATCCGGGGTCACGGTAATTCATAAGTCCCGCGACCCCGGCAGGCTTTGGCCCTCTTTAGTCCCGTCATTATGCTGACACTCTTTGAGACGGGCGTGGAACACAACGCGTCGACTCGGGCGGACGCCCGAGTCGACGGCGCTGTAAGCGGTCACCGTAGACGCCGTAGTAAGTATATGGACATATACTTACTACGGCGTCTACGGTGACCGCTTCCCATCAGGCGGGCCGTACACTTGGTTGTCACCACTATGGTATAAAAAATTCTATATGCAGTAAGACTGGAAGCCAACCAGGAAAAGACTAGGTAGATGATGGTGAATCCTTTTTGATGAACCGTTTGAGACTGTTTTCTTAGAACCGGTAAAAGAGAACTTTGTTACAGTTGCTTCTTATAAACTTGTGACATTATTTAATTACTGTAGGAATCTTTCACTAACAAGTAGTAAGAAGCAGGTACTAATTAGAAGGTTCTGTGATTTGCGGTTACGTTTGCCAACATTGTAAACGTTCCTCAGATTACTTGAATTCTAAACTAAGAGTACCTTTCTGGGAATTATGATTAAATATAGGTCAAGTATTTCACAGAATTACGTAACTCTGTTCTCTCTTGAGTTAGCTATTTAAAAGCTTTTCATGTCTATTATATTGTCTAGACATAAGAGGTTTCAAAATATCTGGTAGCAGCACTCAAAACCGCAGATCAGATTATTTGAATATGAAACTAACATTCTTGTGCTGCAGTGTTACCAGTAACCAGTATCAAATTAATAATACCAGAGTGACAAAAATTTCGAATTTGGAATCTTTCAAAAAAAAAAAGATTTGTTTTTATAAAACTAGCAATGAAAGGAGTAGGTAGCCAGTAATGTTTTAAGCGGGGTTGACTGCCCAGAATGCGGCAGACGTATTAAAGTATCGTCGCTCACGGAGGCTTTTCCATTGCATCCCAACTTAATACCTATTACTCGTTGCATTGCCAAAGGGGGCGGGACCAAAGCCTATGACATATAGTTACAATGGTGAATGTTTGTTGCAGAGGGGAGGGAGCAACCCTGATGTAGACACCATCGCGCCGAGGATGGAGCACTGGGTGACGGCAGCGAGCTCGCT
Organism: Agrotis clavis; assembly: GCA_954870645.1. Lineage (NCBI taxonomy): Eukaryota > Metazoa > Arthropoda > Insecta > Lepidoptera > Noctuidae > Agrotis > Agrotis clavis. Next base: position 15,143,741 of record OX940922.1, read on the forward strand.
GCTGGCCTTCCTGCTGTACTATAACACCTTGGACGCAGGATTTGTTTATGATGACAGGTAATTTTGCTTGGATTTCGAGAAGCTCAAACATAAGCCTTTATTGTTTCCACTGTTGGGATACATGCCTCTTGTTAATGACAGGGCGTGGTATATAATCGACATCAATCGTGCCCAGTGCTGCATAAGCATAATCAGCATTTAAGTTTCCTATTGCAGGTCGCCTCTCTGATGGGCCTACCACACGCACAAGCTTTACCACAGTTTTGCCTGGGCAAGCTTCTCGCATTAAAAAATAATACACGGTCGACAACACTGAACGCCAAAACACACATACAGGCAAGTACGCGCAGGCCGGGCTTGCGCAGGTAAAACTGTGGTGAAGCTTCTGCGTGTGGTAGAACCATGAGAGAGGGAATGGGCCAAAATCCACCACGCTGTGAGTTCGTAGATGTCACGTGTCAAACAGACATTCCCTACGATAAGGAGGAAAAGGAGGGAATAAGGAGGGAAGAAACGCCTGGGTGTCACCACTGCGAGCATCGCCCGGAGGACACGGTAGAGCATACGGTGGAGGACTGCCCCACTTGGGCAGAGCACCGCCGTGTCCTCAGGGCGGTGATAGGCAGAGACCTCTCGCGCCCGGCATTGGTCAAGGCCGTGCTGTGGGGCGATACGGAGTGGGAAGCGGTCGCCTCCTTCTGCGAATCAGACATGCTCGCGAAGGAGGAGGCGGGACGCGTGAGGGAGAGGATAGCGTCCTCCCTCCACCCCAGCCGCAGTGGCAGAAGCCCACGGCGTCGGACGTCAGCAGACGATCTCCGGCTACCGTAGGCGTGGGCATGCGGGCGGCGAGTAATGGGCGACTCGCTGTCCGACCATGCAATGGACCATGCCCGGGTCGACGGCGCGTTGAGTTCCACGCGCGCCTCAAAGAGTGTCAGCATGATGACGCGGCCCCCCTCTAGGAGGCCAAAGCCTGCCGGGGTCGCGGGACTTATCTCATTACCGTGACCCCGGAACATAAAGGGCTATTGAAGGACACCGTGGATTTTAGTCAGTACGAGTCTGACAGTGCTCCCCGCCCTGCCCTGGGTGGGAGGACTCATTTGATGACTTTACCACGTAAAAAAAAAGGTATGCTCATCACAATAGACTCAGACCATAAGGCAGACTCAGATTACGTATGATATTATTATCTAGATGTTATCCTTAAACCTGGCGTGGTCTCTAGTCAGGGTTCACAGTTTGAGTCTAGTTCCTAAGTACTTACTGGAGCGGTTTTGCCTATGGTTCTTGAGTTCTAATCTTGTACTGTTTTAATTACTATTTTTGAAATCTTTCAAATTATTATACCTAACATAAATAAAAAAAAATACCTAATGCTTTAAAACTTGTTCGTTCTCATTTCTAAATTGTCAATAACTGTAACTGTAGACTAAGAACTCAAATTCGATATTCATGATAATGTCAAACATGTTAACCGCCTGAATTTCATATTTTGAGGTAATCAGAAAAATCTGTAAAAGGAAAGGTCAGTGGTAGTCGCGCAAAAATATTTTTATGTAATTTATCTAATTTTCCTTTGCGACGTTTTGCTACAGATGTCCCTTCATAAATGGAAAACGGTATCATCTATGATCCTATATACACGGCATATTTTTTTGGCGCAGGTGATAAGCGCTTTAAATGAGAATTAGTCTTAGCAAATAAATCTTGGCAGCAATCTAGCATAATTCAGTGTCATCGTAAAAGTGCCTTCGCGTGCATATGCAGCGGTGCACACGCAATGCAAACGCGCTTATCACGGACTTGTCGTTTCGCTAAGTACACGCATTTCAGTCGATACAAACGTTCAATCAGATTTTACGGAGCCGTAAACGCGCCTTCGTGAAACATTTCGGCGTGTCCACAAAGTGCGTAAGATCTTCCTACGTTTGCTCTTTCGAATGGTTGAATCACAACCTTGTCAATATTAGGTATTGATAGATCTAAAAAAATATTGCTTTTTATTTAATTTGGAAACCGTTCGGCGGAATACTCCTACATATTAATTTTTATCTTAAGCAAAGAAACGATAACAAAAATTCGTGGTTTATACTTTTCAAGTAGGTATTTAACGCCAACAGCTATTGAGTCAAGTAAAATATAACGTTATTAGGTTTCAAGAGCTAGGTTGCTGGTATAAAATATTTTTGCTTTGTCTAAGCATACGAAATACATGGAAAGAATTGGCCGTTTTATTCGAGAATATAATATGAAAATCTAAATCTTTTCAAATAATATTCATCTGAAACTGAGGGGTATAGAAGCAAAGGTGACCATCTCCACTTTTACAGATTTTAAGAAAAACGTGAAAAACTTGTATCATAAAAGTTACAAATGTTTTTGAAGTTTTTATGTTTTGTCTTTAATAGTGTAGTGTTAGGAAAAGATTTCAAGCAAGTTTGGGCTAGATTCACGCGGTGGTTACAGAATAAATGAGGTTACAAATTTGGAGATTGTTATGTTTGTTTCTCCCAAGTAGACATTGCTATGTTTGTTGTAATCATATATGGATTTTGTTCACTTTGCTTTAATCTGTAATGGATATTGGTGATTCTGTTTCAATAAAAGGCATTATTTTTTGCTTATGTAGGTATGTAATTAACTTATTACAGTTATGTAAAAAAAACGTTAACTTTTTTAAACATTTTTAAAGAAAAAAATTGTTATATTTTTCCCCTAAAACCTAGAATATTATTTAATAAAATGGGTTTTATTAAATAATATTCTAGGTTTAGGGAAAAGCATCATCATCCGCATTTACATTTTTAAAAGAAGAACACTGGGGTGTTTTACTTTTAAAAATTTAAATGCTTATGCTAATATTCTTCTTCCTCTCTACTTTTGCACGCAAACCGAAAACTTCAAACTGATTGACTTGTGAAAATTTGAATCTGTCAAAACAAAAGCGACAATCTCCAGAGGACATAGACAAGTTTGTTTCATTCACTAGTTTTTAACCATAAATTTCTATTGGATAAAGACGTATTTGAAAGTGACAATTGGACAGATCGACGGCTTTGAATCCCAACAACTAGATGGCGCTATTAGTTATAATTCGAGAAAACATGGAGATTGTCACCTTTGCTTCTATACCCCTCACTGTCATCACAAGTCCTAGATCACAAGATTGTAAAAAAAAACAAATGTACGAAAAGATGTAACAAAAAGGATGACTGTGTCAGCTCTGACCCTGTAATAGTGGATCATGCTGAAAAACCACAAGAAAATAAAATCGCATTGAAAGCCAAGTTTTCGTCAGTCTAAATACCCTAATACAAATACACGTTAAACGTGAAGGCTTTACATAAGATAAACCTTATATCATTCGATTTCTTACATATAAAAGAACTACGGTCAGATCCTCTTGAGGAACGCCACCAATTAACACCTAAATAAGGCTCCCCGGGGAATTGAAGGAGCTGTAAAAAGGTAACCCGCTATTTGGCGAACGCCCAGACTTGGGCATGTTGAATAATTTAGATTTTCCTTTGATCCCATTGTCCCTGAGGGTATAAGGGCAGCCACATTATTGTGTTTGATTTATACTTTATACTTCTTTTGACTTCTTTGAGCGGTTAGGCGGCTTGAAACAATATTAGTGTGATCAGAACTTTACTTATTTTTTTACGAAGTACTTTTAGAAACATTAGGTTCTCAGTTAAAAGTTATAATGTATCGAAATGGATTAGTTTCAAAACTCTATGATTCCCCTGATGTTTGAGTTCGTAATAACTGTACGAAAAAAAGAAAAGGCTACCTGTCTAAAAGCACTTAAATACTTATGTCATGTGTCAAGTGAGGTATTACCGAACACTACAACACAAAAGTTGGACAAGTACATTTGGAGGACAGCGCTAATTTTCTCAGTGGAAACGTTCCAAACCGATAATCGTGATAGAATCGATGAACTTTGTTCTGGATCAGAGCTCGTCGAAAACCGCTCCAGTGTTTCGTAATTGAGGGCTTACGTGACGACTGTGCACAGCTGCCCGCAACTCGCCCCACAAAAAGTTCCGCACTATCCCAACTTTATCTCAATCTTAGTTTCGATTCTACTAGGGACGCGACTACTTTTTATCGATATGGTTATGAAAACCAATATAGGCCAATATTCTTACAGGATAGGCTTTGATATAAAATGTAAGGGATTACGTATTTTGCTATTTCAGCCTTATTTGATGCGTGTACATAGACTGATATTCTTCTTCAAAGATATGAAGAGACGTAAAATGCTTTGCTTTCATATTGGAAAAGGATTTTATTTTAACAAATAGAACATCTTACAACTTGATATTAAATGCTGCTAATATAGACATTATTGTTTTCACTCAGACGATTAATAGTGCGAGACTTTGATAGATGAACGTAGTGTAAAATGTACCTACTCACTTACGTGAAGTAAATCAATATCGTAGAGAAAATCACTTGGTTTTCGATCGAACGGTTTATTTAACTAATTGAGGAAAAGCTCTACTTGTATGTTTATGCGTATATATGTTGTATATCGTTTTCGTGTTGATGTGAAAACGAGGCAGTACCGATCACGAAATCGCTGGCGTCATAAAGTGAAAACGCCCATAACCGGAGCCTACTAAGGTATTCCATATTTCTATTTTCATTTTTATTGTGAGGCGCGCGGTACTGGTGTAAGCGATGAATGTAAGAATGTAAGCCTGTAACGAAAGTGTTCGGAATGTTGGCTGGTCACCGCGCCCGGACACGGGAAGAATAACTATGGCCCCGTCCTTTGTATGACTTGCAGAAAAGGGAACAAATATTTCCAGCTATGAATTTTCTCGGATAATCTTGAACATGATAAAATGATATAGATACTCTCTATTGCCCACTGGTAGGTATGAAATAACAAGAAACCGTTTACTTTATCGGGTTAATATTTGAAGTTACCTTTAAAGTAGGTAACTGATGGAATAAATAAGTTCTTCCATTTATTTGTAGAACACTCACTACAGCTCCTATGTCTGAGATTATTGGAATTTTCTATGTAGCAAGAGGTTAGTATCATTTTCTTATCAGATTTAACAAAAATCGTTCAGCTGTTACTAAGTTGATTGAATAAAACATTGACGCTCTCATATTTATAGCATTAGTAAAAGAATGTGTGTCTGATAAAACACGTGTATGATAGGCTTTGTAGAAACATGATTCCGTCAAAAATATATTTTTGCAAAAAAACAGAAATGAGGAAGTGCAAAACGAAAGTCATTTACGAACAAAATACTGGGAGAACTTTTTATGTAAATAAGTGAAGGAAAAGGCGTCTTACTCACAATTTGCAATACAATGGCCGACTGTTAGAGATGATTTTTCCTTCTTCGCATAGTAAGCACGGTTTTGGTCCCATAAAATATATTATTCAATCGGCTATTTCACCGGCTTTTCCTTCCAAATCTAAAATGAACGAATAAAATGTATGAGGGATCAATAGATAAAGGGATGAGTACCTTGTACAGCGTAGGTGTAGGCGGCCACTGTCCCCACAATAAATCTTTCCCCTATAATTATATACCTGACTATTCTAAAAATAGCTGCGAGGTCAATACAAATTGAAACGTTTGTCATTTTCAAAATTTTTTCTTTCGTTCGTTTCGTTTAATGTTTCGATTCGGTTTACACAAAACGTCGAGTTTCAGGGAATCAAGTATACTAGTATATTTTACTAAAATAATCTCCAGTCAAATAAATAGTAGGTATTTGTAAAAGACACCAAAACCGAGCGACAAAATTATGTGGTTGATTAAGGGCAAGGCGATCGCTGACTTTTAATTTCCTCTACACGTAAAACGTACCCAGTAAACATCCCCAGTTGCCAATGCCGTCCGATAGAGTTTCCGTCGTTCACTTCGTTAATAATTTCCTTTGCTGTTCTGTTTTCGAGGAAATGCTCAAATTAAGAAAGCAAATACAAAACAATTCCCCTGAGTTTGAATCAGGCACAGGTCAGTAAGCTTACTCCGCCACCCAGCAAGCATTCAACCAGATTGCTTCACACATCAACCGGAAAACGTCAAAACACGGTTCGTAAAATCAATTTGAGAGGAGAAATTGGTACGTTAAAACATGTCCATTATAAAGTCGGTATTGAGGCGCCCTGCGTAGGGTAGGGCCGAGGGCACCGGGCCAAACGTTCGGGGAAACATCGAACGGATTCGCCGATGAGCGACTGCTCGCACAGGTAAGATGGTAATATTTTATTTAAATTAAGCAGTTAGGGACGGCTGTTTGAATTTGTTCTTCGGTATTAAATTTTGATGTGTAGCGTAAATAAAAGTTGGATTCCCTTATTGCGTTTACTTTATATAAATTAATAGCAGGCACCACTTACAGATTGGGGATGTCGGATTACGAGCTTTAATGTAAACATGTTATCTTTTTAGGCGGTATCTTTATTTTGTCGTTATGTTCTCTTTGAGGCAATAACTTCATATCTTTTGATACGTTCTAACGTTAGTTACCGGAATTCTTCACTAATGTAATTTTACGTTGCTTGAAAGATATAAAAATGCTTGGGGGTCTGTCGTGTATATTTTTCGCTTAGGTACTGATCTGTTGCAAGACCTGTTGTTGTAATCCATTCAAACTTCCAAACTAATATTATAAATGCGAAAGTAACACTGTCTGTCTGTCTGTCTGTTACGCTTTCCCGCTTAAACCTCTCAACCGATTTTGATGAAATTTGGCACAGACAATCTTTAGACCCTGAGAAAGAACATAGGCTATCAAAACACCACGCGGGCGAAGCCGCGGGCGGAAGCTAGTATTATATAAAAGCTTGTTTCTCTGTTGATGCTAGTTTCATTCGAATTAAATGTTAAAACTAAATAAAATAAAGGTAGCTAAAGGTTCTTTCTGGGAAGTATTTTCATATTAAATAGGTACCTCATAACTGGCCTCAGGATAATATGTTATGAGCATGATATTTTGTTAAAAGGTTAGTAACTAGTTTGTACGTTTGATTTTTTGGTGGTTTTAAGAGTTTTCTGGAAATTATTCGATGTTAAAAAAATATGTATTTAATCCTACTACTATTATAAAGGCGAAAGTTTGTAAGTATGGATGTATGGATGTTTGTTACTCTTTCACGCAAAAACCACTGAACGGATTTGGCTAAAATTTGGTATACAGATAGTTTATAACCTGGATTAACACATAGGATAGTTTTTATCCCGATTTTATGTTCCCGTGGGATAATTTTCGAGTTGTAGCGGGTGAAGCCGCTGGCAACAGCTAGTGAAGTCATAAATTCTTGATGTTTTTTTTTAAACATAGGGTAAAGTATCCCAATTGCTGACCTTCCACCAATTATTGACAATAAAATACCTTGCAAAAATTTGCTAAGCTGCGGGTTGTTTTAATGTCATTTTATTTCATTCAGTTTAACACGATAGATTCTTTAGAGTTTGGCATTTTCGTTACTTAAGGCAATGCTTTTCTGCATGTTTTTCAAGCTTTGGTGAGCCCTTGTTAAAATGATGGGGTCAATATCTGGTACACTCTTAATTTATTGACATTAAACCATTTTCTGACATGACATAAGTTGTTGTCTTGTGATGTGAGGTATTCTACATAAATTGGTAAAGTTAAAAACGGTTAATAATCGGGTGTTTTACCCTACCTTCTCCGTCTACCGTCTCTACTCTGCCCTTGTGTGTTTTTTTTTAATAATATTTTTAGTTTTAGTTTTATATATACTCTAAGTAATCAATTTTTTTCCCGTTACAGTTCAAGAAAATAGGCAATATAAAATATATTATTTATTTACCATTACAGCATTTATAATATTTTTAACTGTGCAGATTTATCCTAGATAATCAGTAAAAAGTGCTGATCCAGTTACTTTTGTGCACACAAAACACCCGATTTTTCGCCAAAAATCTTTTTCTAACTGTTAAAAGCATCGAAAAACGCTCGCAATTTCTCTTGATAAATAACTAACGGGCAAAAAATGTTCGCAGATTGACACAAGCTACAAAAAATCTGTTAGGTATTGATCTTTTATATTTCATTAAAATGTAGCCGTGCTGGGAAAAAGTTACGTTAGCAAAGTTTTTTAATCAAAGCTGATGAAAAATATACGATACGAAGGCGCTGGTCCTCAAGATACCTACTTATTACTTGGTGCCGGGTACCTTCGTGACAATCTACAAATTGCCCTTAAAGAATTTTATTTTTAAGGTATACGCTTTGTGTATATTAAAGAATTTTTATTATTTGGTTATTTTGTTAACAAGATACTAAAATTAACATTGGCAGGCAGCTAGGCATTCTACTATTTATTTTAAGGATACTTGTCACACAACCTGTGAAACCTGTGTAATGATACCACAATGATAAGATTGGTCCAGTTGAAATTTTATTGTTGCCAGTGTAATGGCTCCGAATTACCGAGACTCTGGAACGTAAAGGGCTATTGAAGGACACCGTGGATTTTAGTCAGTACGAGACTGACAGTAGCTGGCACCTGCCCTGGGTGCGCGGACTCATTTGATGATACGAGTACATACACGTAAAAAAAAGTCTAATGGCTCACTGATATTTCGTGAAGAGAATATTTTGTTATTATTTTTTAAACATAGAAAGTTATAAACCTTCTGTTATCACTGCATACTGACCAGAAATCTACATTTAAAATATCAATTCTTCCATTGTCATTTATTAAATTCCTGGAATTTAAATGAAATAATTTACGTTAATCTTTTTTTTATTTCGCAGGCGGGCGATTCTCTCCAACCCGGATGTCATCGGCCACACACCTATCAACGCATTATTTGAAAACGATTTCTGGGGAACACCGCTCACAGACCCCGGTTCACACGGCTCCTACCGACCGCTGTGCGTCGCTACATATCGATTCAACTACGCTTTTAGTGGATTTAAGCCGTGGAGTTACCATCTCCTCAACGTTATATTCCATTGTACTGCGACAGCTTTAGTGGTGGTGACTGCCCGTCGCCTCCTGCCAGCGTATTGTATGAGAGTGGGCACTGCAGTCACCGGCATCGCTTTCGCTGCTCATCCGATACACACAGAGGCTGTAGCGGGCGTGGTCGGTCGGGCTGATCTCGCCGCATGCAACTTGTTTCTATTGAGTTTCCTATTGTACAGCGAACACATTCGACTACGGGAGGAGAGACACAAGAAACAATGTCGGCATATAGTGATAGACAATCTGATGCGGCGACAAATAACGTCTAACGACCCGCCGTTCAGGCTGAGTTGTCACAGCTTGGTGCAACACATCATGATGAATGTTCGCAAACTGTTGAAGGCGAGTAAAGCGGGGCCTATGAAGATGTTGGACGCTTGTGAAGTTAACGGCGCAGTGAGACTAAAGTGTCAGTTCAGTGGTGGTGTCAGTGAGGACTCAGGTGAACTGTTGCAGTGGCTGACGCTGGCGGGGACACTTACGTTCGCCGCGGCCGCCACTCTGTGCAAAGAGCCGGCCATAATGGTTCTGCCTCTTTGCATATTCTATGACTTTCTTAAGGGCACTCGCTACGAGGAACCGTACTATAAGGTAAGGAATACTATTTTTTGATTTAAATACGTCTCGAATGCGAAAGGGTTTCGTTTTATTTTTATAAGGTCAAGTATCGGAAAGTTATGAGATTGTTTTCAAGGGGTTTTGAGATTGAAAGGGTTCCTTTCAGCTAATGAACGTCGAGTGATTGATATTACCTCGTAGATACTGATTTTGAAATAAAGCCGAGGGTTATTCTCATGCTGATCCGGTAATAAAAGGAAGATAAATGTGGAAGCTATTTATCTTTTCAAATTATGTGAAAGATTCAACGAAATCCTGAAAGGACAGTTTTGGGTCAGATTTGGTCCTATTCCAATAAACCCACAGACGCAATTTAATGTATCTTTGAATGCAAACCATGTACACATTGTTTGAGAAAGAACATTTTGGTTCACTCTGTACAATCTGAGAACATTTCTGTGATTTGTCAATTTAGCTGATTATAAAGTTAGTAACAGGATCGGGTCTACATCAGAGGCAGAAAGTGACTTTTAAATCAAGATTTACTGCGTAGCTAATCAAGACCGACCGACTCGACAGTCTCATTTCGTTGCCTTTTCTACTAAATAAAACTAAGACACTGATTCAAAAGCGGTCCTCCTTTTCTTTTGATAATTATCTGTTCAGTTGATGTCATCAATTAAAGAAACGTTCACAATCACTCCTAAAAACACCCCGAATAAACAAACACACAGCGGAAATAAGGCACTATGGGCATGTGTCTTTGGAACTAAAGTCAGTACTAATCCAATTGGTATCCCGTGAACAGCTTGATTGTTTCCAAGTCGTGATCTGAATGTTCGATAGGGAGAGGAAACTTTGGACGCACTACCGTAATTAGTGATAGACAAGTTATACACAACTGTTCCGCGGGTCGATATAAATAATATAGTGACTTTTTTTCTGTAATATACTAAAAGTGTATCCATCGGCGTTATTATTTAAGAAATCAGAGGCGCTAGCACGAGTATAAAACTTAAACGTAAATTAAATACGATTTTTTCTTAATCCGTCACTATTATTTTCTGATTAATTTCGTTCCAGAATCCAATACAGTTAAATTCATTCTACGGGACACGTCGAGCTTCATTGTCTAGGCACTTTTCTGGTGGTCGTCAATATCAGAGCTTTTATGTAGATAGCTGGTCGGTAGGTTTTCATTCAACATGAGACGCCTTTTTAGTCCTACACAGACAGTAGATTCCCAGACAGTTCGTTTTAAAATAGCAAATGATTTCTGGAAATAGGTTTCTATAGTTCACAGCAATACAATATTACTCAGTTCATGAGAAACGGCATTCTATAGGTCTTGGAATTACCTACTTAGAATTAGTTGGTTTATGATGTACAAAAAAGGGGAGGTAGTTTGCTCAATTCTATCAATAAAAAAAAAATTCTACATATGGGGTCGGAAACCAACCCCTACTGAATGGTGGCCATTTTTGTTTTATGGTATCTTTGGTATTTACAGGGAATTGTGATAAAAAAATAAGCTTTTAGCAACTGAAAATCATAAACAAAAGGTTATTATCTCAAATAATATCAATAAATGCTGCATCATGTTTGACTATCGGGTAAAAAAATAAAATAACGTTAAAGTTACCTCGTTTTTTCATTAAGTGAATGTGTTTACACTTTTTTTTCCTGGGAAACATTATTTTGTTCTACTCGTCTAACAGATGTTGAGATTACCTAAATAATGATATCATGGATTCCATTCTATGACGCTTGGTTTAAGAGATATTATTGCTGGAACATAGACTTGCACATATAATCCATGGGGTTGGATACAGTAAAATGTTTATTTTGAGCCAGTCGGCGATTATTCCCTGCGGTGTTCACTATATACAAACCCAGATCAGTCAAATCAAAATCTTATGAGACTATTATAAGTTAGCCTGTTCTATCCCAAGTGCTGGACAGAATCCTCTTTCCATATCACTCCTAATTCTAAATTTTCCTTTTATAATTTCATTTAGGCTGAGTTCTTGAAACTTAAAAGCTATAACCTTAACTAGAACAAATCAAAAGTCTGTCGCAACTGGAAGTTTATATTTCTGAAGCAAGATCCTGATCTTGCTTTAGTATCCTAGAATAAATTGAGAAGTCTAGCACAATAGAATCTGTCGACTGTTATTTTTAGAATACGCTTTTTGGCTATTATTTCTACACCTTTTAATGTTATACAAATTCGCTACTCATGTTGGATTGTGCCTCATTATGGTAGCTTAAATCTCATTGTACGAGTTTTTGGAAGCAAAACATAATTTGTATTTACGTATAATTTTGTACCAATTTCTATTTTGATATCTTTGTTGTGTGTTGTTAGTAGGTACCCACAAAAATAAGTACATGTTTTGGTTATGATGTTTTCTTGAAAAGAACCTTTCGTGAACAAAAAAAGGACTTTGTAGAAACTGAAATAGAGCCACAAATGATACAAAAAGTCTTATTTACAATGATAGGAAACATTTTAGACCTTCTTTTGTTTTTGTGTGTATTTACGGGAACAGTTAGACTAAAAATAAGATATTACTAGATGAAAACCCGGCTTCGCTTTGTTGAAACGTGACTCATAATACACATCTAGGAACAAAATGTAGGTAATTATATTTCTGTAGTCATCGGTTCTCTAAGAATATTAAAGGTAAGCAAGGCATAGATTTGTATCCGGGCACGCCGCAATCGCGGCGGTAAGACCCCTCTTTGAGGAGTGGCTGGAGAGACGTCACGGCGTCCTGACCTACCGCATGACGCAGGTCCTCACCGGACACGGAAGTTTCGGGAGGCACCTGTGTCTGATGAGAAAGGAGGAAACGCCTGGGTGTCACCACTGCGAAGATCGCCCGGAGGACACAGTAGAGCATACGGTGCAAGACTGCCCCGCTTGGGCAGAGCACCGACGTGACCTCACGGCGGCGATAGGCGGAGACCTCTCGCGCCCGGCATTGGTCGTGGGGCGAGACGGAGTGGGAAGCGGTCGCCTCCTTCTGCGAAGCAGTCATACTCGCGAAGGAGGAGGCGGGCCGCGTGAGGGAGAGGACAATGTCCTCCCTCCGCCCCACCCGCGGTGGTGGACGCCCACGGCGACGTCAGTACGAGTCTGACAGTCCCTCCCGCCCTGCCCGGGGTGGGAGGACTCATGTGATGATTTTACCACGTAAAAAAAAAGGCAAAAGCTTGCTGCTAAGAATTCTCAGAAAAGAGTTACTTAAAAGTGACGCAAAAACTAGAGTCAAACCTATACAACTAAATCAATCAATCTTGCAATCGCTAAAACTACTAGAGAAGCAGTTGTGATATTAAAATTAGATATTCGGCTACTTTATTACTATTCGGCCGAATACCGAAAAACAAACCTTGAAAAAGCTACGGAACCATAAAAAAACTTAAACTTTTTCACATCAAGCAGTCATATTTTTTAGGTTTTTAAGATATATCTACATACCAAAAAACTACTTTAAAACACAACACAGTTTGTTGTTACAATCAAAACATAATAGGTGCATGTTGTCAAACGACCTACTCGCATAAATCAAACAAATACGCCTATGGGGTAGTTTCCGCAGGAAATTTGATGCAGATTAGAACTTATTTTCCACAATCACAAATTGTACTAAGTGTCGCCAAATATTTGCCGCCCGGTATTCGGCGAAGAGACTAGCCGAATATTCGGTGCACGCCGAAATCAATATTCGTCGCATCTCTAATTAAAATATTCATCGCAAATTGTATCCAAATGTAGTGAGTTGTCACCCAAACGTTAATCCTTAATCCCAATTTCAGATAAATATTAATTGCGGTACCTGTTTAAATTATTATTACATATCTCTCTATTGATAATGTTGACATTTCCATTCTGCTAATAGCGTATGATTAGTAATGAACAGTGAATCAAGGCCGTAACACATACGAAGCCACATTGAGTATGTTTACTGCGTTAATTGTCTTATAAAATATGTATTTAGGCATCTTCACTTGACTTTCTGTTTGCTTAGTGCTTAATGGCATGCAAATAGTATTAGTAATTGATTAATTAGAGGAACTGTGGCTATGTCAGTCTATGTGATCCATTCACGTAGGTCACATTTGTTACAGTATGTAGATACCAGTTAAGGAGGAATGCATTTACTTATTTTGGGTACAAATAATATACATATCGGTAAATTCCTACATCAGATTTAGCACTATGTATATGCTTGTGACATACACTTCTATAGACTCTACTTCGGAGAGTGTGCTCTCTACGATCTTATCCCACCGGCGGGTTCTACCATTGGACTTCTAGACGTACTGCTAATTCTTATTAGTCCTCCTGACCGATTTCGGCCACGGCGGCCAATCTCAACGGAGATTAGCCAACTGCACGGGACATTGTATATAGTGTACAAGTGTGTGCGCAGGCACAGGTGCACTCTCTGTTCCTTACTCTCATAGTTCCGATGGGACGGCAATCCGACACGACCGGAGAGAAATCAAGTGCAGGACCAACGGCTTAACGTGCTTTCCGAGGCACGGGGGTATTATACCGCCAACTTCTAAACTCCGGACAGCTACTGAGAAATTCTTTTTTAGAAAAATCCAATGCACTTTTTGCCGGACCCGGGAATCGAACCCAGGACCCCATGCTTAGCAGTCGCGCTTGCGACCACGAGGCTAACGGGGCCACACACACTAATTATCATCCATATTTAGTTACCATTCCTCCAATCTTCATAATGCGCTCAACAAAGGAGTGGAACTCACTCCCTGCGTCGCGCGTCGGTGTTCCCGAACGCATACAATCCGAATCTCTTCAAAGTTAGAGTGAACAGGCGTAGGCGTCTCAGTTAAAAATAATAATAAAAAAAAAAACTAATAGTTTGAGAATTTGAGAGAGCTCTCGCTAACGTATCCACTTCTTGAATGTGTTGTATTAAATTGCACAATTTCGTAAATTAATGTCGTTGTTTGTTAATTGTCTACTTATTACTCGTATCTATAGAATAACCAATTTGCACTACATTAATAGATCATTTTACACCCCAACACAGATAAACATACAAAATTTCACGCTGAAAAGATACAGATAGTTGCAAAACTTATCTCATTGAACACTCGCTCGCAAAACATGTGAAAGAATTTACTGTTAGATTTACTGTACTGGGCAAACACGGCAATGTTCGCGAAAAGCTTGCTTTTTAATTTTCCACTGAATGCATTCACACACCTGGGAAATATAACCAACCAGAGATAATTGTATCTCGCCAGCGATAGTGATGTTACCGCACTTTTGAGTTTAAAATCCTGTTATAACTTTCGTGTTTCGAGTTAATACACATCTTTCAATGATTTGATTTAACGCTTTCCACGTATTTTTGTTAATGGGTTTCATGAATTAGATGTACCTACATCTTCACCTCACCATTTACTGTTTTAACTGATAACTGGTATAAATACAAAGAAGTATTAAATGAGACATAACCTTGTAAAAAAATAAGTTTAAAAAAAAGTAAATTTTATCATTTATATATAAGCTAGCCGCCATAAGTACAGAGCGTATATTACGTGGTCTTTAAATAAATGAAACATAACCTTGTAAAGAGATAAGTTTAAAAAAAGGAAATTTTATCATTTATATTGAAGCTAGCCTAGTACAGAGCGTATATTATTATGTACGTGGTCCTCAAATGGTGGTAGGCCAGGCTTTGTACAAACCAACCATTACTGAGAATGGTAACCAAAATTATATGAAACACACAACTATAAGTTTTAGGTAACTCGGCGGACTTAATGCCACAACACATTTGGTTTGATCGCTAAATAAATGGTGGTAATTGAACACAAATAAAACTCGTAAGTACAACAAGATCAAATAAAAAAAAAACTATGGTTACTTTTCAACCCATTTTTTTTTAAATATAAACAGCTGAGGTAGGAACGGCACTGCAGCAATAGGTACGTATTATAATGGTATCCATAATATGAATATCGTAAAACACTCACTAAATCGACAGGTGGCTTATCATGAACTCTTAACGCGATTCAGTTTAGGCTGTGGGAAGGAGATGGCGCTAGACGACTTTTATAGCTCTGTCTCTTTCCCACAGCCTAAACTGAGTCGCGATAAGAGCTCGTGGTTAGGGTCCAGTTCATATTATTTTAGAGATGGTCCCACAATAATTGCCTTTCGTTCTTTCTGGAGTGAAGGAGAATTTTAGCTCAGTCCATGCTAAAATGCCACGTTTCCATTATACAAGTTACTTGCATACAAGTTGCTTCTTGCAACTTGAACAATATGCAGGCATATAAGTTACCAAGTAGGTAGTAAGTCTATGTTGAGATAAGATATGCAATTCTCCTTGTGTTTATAACCAATGTTAATTGAATAGTAGAAAAATCCTTATGACGATGCTGAAAATTGACAAAGTGAATACTTTTTAGGAAAATTGCTAAAAGTGACCGTTTTAGATCCGCAGGTTTACTTCCTAGATTTAAATAGGGATGTCCATACTCACGTGTCTGCGGAGGTACCCTTTGCTTAGAGTTAATATCCGTGCGCTGTAGAGCATGGGAAAATTATGCCGCGCACCGAGTTTAAAAGCGGTTCTAGAGATTAATGGAACTAATCTAGGAGCTCTATTGCTTTTTATTTTAATCTACCATTTTAAAAGATAAACGTAGAGGATAAGACTTCGTAGCTTTGGTTAAGGGTAGGTAATCTAAATTGAAGCTTTATGCATATGAAGCATATTGGATATTTAATTTAGCAAATCTAGGAAGAAAGAAGGAAAGATAAAAAGTATGAAAGGAATATAATATAAACCATAAAGTTCGAAAATGTGTAGTAGAAGTAGTAGGTATTTCTTTATTTGGTTTGGTGAAATCGGTGGAGCGGAATCCTCTTACTGACTAAAAATCCGCACCATTTCTACGGTTGCCCTTGGCGTTTCAAGGCCGCCGTGCACTTTTAAGACAGTCCTGCGAAGTAGTAAGTAAAGATTTTTGAAGACAGTATTTAAAAATATTGTCTTCAAAAATCTAGATGAGTCGTTTTCAACTTAAACAAAGTCAACATCATTACTAAAATATAATAATTATGTAAAGTGTACTTCCATATCAGTGCACCATATAAACCTACATTTTCACAACAACGTTCTATAACAGTCCTTATTGTAACATTAGCTTTGTGTCCTTATTTATTCGTGCTACGGAAGGCGAAAACACAGCTCACAGTGATTGCCCTGAGTTAATGAGGTGACGGATGTGTAGGTACCTACCAACTGCCTGGAGATCACAGGTCTAAGGAAGTTTCAAGAAAGTCTGTCTTGCTGCGTCGTACTGCGTTTCTGGAACGTTCTGACTAATATCTAGACACGCGGGAGAGTGGCCAGCCAAAGCAAGGCGCGCTCACTGTGTGTAATATTACACGAACCATTTGGAGGCACTTTTTAGCCCCTCATAACTCAAAAACTATTTAACCTAGACTTGTCAAATTTGGCACATATATTGAGACTGGTGAGATAGATATGTGTCCCAAATTTTATAAACATATCTCAAACGGTTATTTAGTTATTAACGACCAAAAATCGACATTTTTATGACTGACCTATAGATCAAAACTATATCCCAGTTCCAGATGACCTAGAAAGTTCAAATTTGGCATGCAGATAGGTAATTACGTGTATACAAAGGAAAAAATCAGAAACTGGTAATTTTTTATCATTTTACTACAATTTTCACTTAACTTATAATTAGTGCCTGTAAATCTCTACATTTGGATTTTAAGATCTTTACGTGAATATTTATCGAGTTGAATACCACCCTTAATTTTTTTAATGCAAATCTTCCCGTTTTTGTACTTAAAAATAAGAATTATAGTCGATTTTCGTATTTATTACGCGTTACCAACCGTATTCAACAACCAGTAGCGCCATCTATTATCATATTCAGGAACTCCTGCACCATCCATGAAATCAATGAAGGATTGATTTATTCAACAGAACACTAGATGGCGTTGCTCAATTAGTGCCGAAACTCTATTTGTGAAATGTAGATTTTTATGATCTTTACGTGAATATAAACGAGTTAAATACCACCCTAATTTTTTTAATTCAAATATTCTCGATTTTGTACTTATAATTACGAATATAGTTGATTTTCGTATTTATTATGCGTAACTAACCGTATTCTACAAACACTAGCGCCACCTTTTATCATTTTCAGAAACTCACTGCAACATGCACTTAATCAATGACGGATTGATTTATTCAAGAAACACTAGATGGCATTGCTTCATTAGTGCCTAAACTCTATTTGTGAAATGTGGATTTTATGATCTTTACGTGAATAGATAACATGTTAAACACCACCCTAATTTTTTTAAATCCATGTACTCGTATTCGCGTCTTTGTACTTATTATTAAGAATAGTTGATCTTCGTATTTATTACACGTAACCCACTAGATGGCGTTATGCAATTACGTCACGATCCTGAATCGCGGTGTTGAGATGGGCAGGCGATTAGTATAAGGTTTTGTGAACATGATTTTTTTTAATAAATTTAATATGAACAGGCAAATGAATGAACAAATATTAATATTGGTATTAAATCCTTGTCCGTAAAAATCGAACTTCCCTTCTTGCCGGCAACGAACGGTGTCCCGTGTCTAACATCCCCTACAGTTATTAACTGAGATTTATTATTATTTATTGTTTCAATATTTAGCGATCAACAGTGTAAGATCATTATTTATGTACAAAAAGTAATGATATCCCATCAAAAACATAAATGTGAAATGAGAGCCAAAGCCAAGCATAATAGTTTGGTATTATGCCTTGGTTGTTGAATTCAACAAAAAAAGAAGTGAAATCTAAATGGGTGCCAAGTTCAATGGTCAGTTCTGAAATTAATTTAAAACAACATAAAATAGATTTCTTTTTATAACTAAGGATCATACATTGTAGCCTAATTTCTTGCTTGGCTAGTTCTCATATACGAATTGTTCGATGGTTAGTCCTACCAGCAAGCCAAATTTTTTGAAAAATAAAATAAAACTGAGAAGTTACAGGTTTAGAAATTATGAAGGTTATAATATAATTCGTATTTTATGAGAAATAGCCAAGTCAGAAATTAGGCTACAATGTATGATCCTTAGTTAAAAAAAGAAATCTATTTTAATAATAATAAGCCTTTATTTCCCAAATTATTAGTTATACATAATTCCTACAGTTTTCATGCACATAACTATACTAATTCTTATTTAATATTACATTTTACACATTTACATTTCTATCACAGTTACATTAAAAATTTCAATTAGATTTGATTTTCGTACAATACTATTTTTAAATTATTTATTTGTATGTATGGTTATTTAGACGTATTTTTTTATTAATAATTTATGATTTCATTTAATTATATAATTTTCATATTAATTCATTATTTAATTTAAAACTAACCATTTTTTCAATTACATAAATTACATTTTTGAGTGATAGATATTTAATAAGTGATACATTTGTATAATTCGATTTTCGGAATACTTTGTTATATTATTATTGATACAAGTATATCATTGGGCTACCCATTTCTGGGCGTAGGCCTCCTCCAACTCTTTCCAGTGCTGTCTATCTTGTGCTTGGCGAGTCCATGTAGATCCGGCTACTTGGTAGATGTCATCACTCCAGCGTCGTCTAGGTCGGCCGCGTGGGCGTTTGTCTTCATAGGGATACCAATGTAGTATCCTTTCGCTCCATCTATTATCGGTAGCTCTTGCTGTATGTCCAGCCCATCGCCATTTCAGTCTGCTTGCTAGCTCGACGGCGTCTGTTACCTTTGTTATGGATCTAATGTATGTGTTTTTCTTCCTATCTTTTAGCTTTAATCCCAGCATACTTCGTTCTGCAGCTCTTTGGAACACGTTGATCTTTTGTACGATGTCTTTTGTAAACGACCAAGTTTGACATCCGTACAACAGTGTCGGCATAACAACGGAGTCCATCGCTTTCCTTTTTAGATGCATTGGTAATTTACTTTTAAATATTTCCTTCAGCGACCAGTATTTATTCCAGGCTTTCTTTATGCGGCGCTCTACTTCACGAGATGTTTGGTTTAGGAATGATATGTTTTGTCCTAAGTAAACATACTCATCTACATAGCATATAGAATGAGATTCAGTTTGGATTGGTGTTTTTTCGCTATTCGTCATGGCAAATGTCTTCTGTGTGTTCATTTGTAGCCCACACTTTCTACTCTCTATGTCTAGGGTGTTTAACATGTATTCTAAGTCCTTGTGATTTTCAGATATTAAAACAATATCATCAGCGAAGCGTAAGTTATTTAGATATTCGCCGTTTAAATTGATGCCTTTATTTTCCCAGTCTAATTGTCTGAAGATATATTCTAATAGAGCAGTAAATAAATTAGGTGAGATCGGATCGCCCTCTTTCACGCCTCTTCGGATATCAAATGGCTCTCCTTTGCCTTCTAGCTTAACCACCGCTTTGCTGTTTTTATAGATCTCTTTCAGTATCTCTATATATCGGTCGTCGACTCCTTGCGTCTGCAGTGCTAACCACAAAGGTTCGTGTTGTATGGAATCAAACGCTTTGCAGTAGTCTATAAACGCTACATAGAGTTTCTTGCCATATTCAGAATACTTCTCGATCAGTTGTGTCAAGGTGAAGATGTGGTCTATGGTTGAGTATGTTCTTCTGAAGCCGGCTTGTTCTCGGGGTTGGTTGCTGTCTAATATTCTTGAGATTCGATTCAATAGTACTTTGGCAAACACCTTGTATACTGTTTGTTGTAAACTTATTGGTCTGTAATTTCCTAAGTCTGTAGGGTCCGCGAAGACCTCCGGCGCGATCTCAGGGCAGTATGGAAGGAACGACTGTCGCGACCGAAGGCCGGGCACGCCGCAATTGCGGCGGTAAGACCCCTCTTTGAGGAGTGGCTGGAGAGAAGTCATGGCGTCCTGACCTACCGCTTGACGCAGGTCCTCACCGGACACGGAAGTTTCGGGAGGTACCTGTGTCTGATGCGAAAGGAGGAGACGCCTGGGTGTCACCACTGCGAAGATCGCCCGGAGGACACGGTGGAGCATACGGTGCAAGACTGCCCAGCTTGGGCGGAGCACCGACGTGTCCTCACGGCTGCGATAGGCGGAGACCTCTCGCGCCCGGCATTGGTTGCGGCCATGCTGCGGGGCGAGACGGAGTGGGAAGCGGTCAGCTCCTTCTGCGAGGCAGTAATGCTCGTAAAGGAGGAGGCAGGCCGCGAGCGAGAGAGGACAGCGTCCTCCCTCCGCCCCAGCCGCAGTGGTAGGCGCCCACGGCGACGGACGTCGCTAGATGATCTCCGGCCACCGTAGGCGCGGGCATGCGGGCAGCGAGTAAAGGGCAACTCGCTGCCCGACCAAGGACCATGCCCGGGTCGACGGCGCGTTGTGTCCCACGCGCGCCTCAAAGAGCGTCAGCATAATGACGGGGCCCCCCTCTCAGAGGGCCAAAGCCTGCCGGGGTCGCGGGATTATTCCCTTACCGTAACCCCGGAACCTAACAGGCTATGAAGGACACCGTGGATTTTAGTCAGTAAAAGTCTGACAGTCCCTCCCGCCCTGCCCGGGGTTGGAGGACTCATTTGATGATTTTACCACGCTAAAAAAAAAAAAAAAAAAAGTCTGTAGGGTCGCCTTTTTTATATATTAGGGTTATAATCGATATTCCCCATTCTTTTGGTACTTTGTTGAGCGTCAGTATGTCATTGAAAAGAGATGTCAATATTGGTACTAGCGGGTCAATAATTGCTTTTAAAATATCATTTGTTATTCCATCATCGCCTGGGCTTTTATCAGATTTCAGGTTTTGGATTGCACAGCGCACTTCACTGTCTATGATGGATGGTACGACGCTCAGTGGTGTGGGTGGTTTTAGTCTAGTACGCTGATGGCTTTCCTCGTTTCCATAGAGCTCCCTGTAGAACTGTGTGGCAGTTCCGATGAGGCAATTCCTATTAGATGTTGTTTTGTTTTCTTTGTTTTTCAGAGACATAATCCATGGTTTAGATGTGTTCAATCTTACTTGTGCCCTTTTGACTGATGCTCTCTTTTGCAGCTCTTCCTCTATTATATTATATCGGTGTGCCTTGTAATCTCGTTGTATCTGTTTATTTATAAGTCTATAGAGTGCGCTGAGTTGTTTCTTCTCAGGACGTGTTTTGTTTTCTTTATTCTTCAGTCTGTTCCTTTCATTGATAAGTTTCTCCACATACGCTGACAGTGGAGCTATGTCTTTGTTCTTTATTTTAGGTAGTTCTTTTACCGATTCCTTTATTATTTTTATTAGTTTTCCATACGCTAGTTCCATATCATCGCACTGGAAGTTACCTATATGGTCCGCAAATATATTTTTCAAAGACTCTAACTCTAGGGGGTTTAGTCTAGAAACTTTGCACCTGTAGTCTCTCCGTGACTTATTTTTATTGCAGTGTTGTAACATGCTCACTCTAATTAATCTGTGATCTGTTGGAAAAGTGGTGTTTATTACCTGTACATTAGAGACATCTTTAATATTTTTAACTAGGATAAAGTCTATTTCATTTCGCACTTTTCCGTTTGGTGATATCCAAGTCCATTTCTGTTTAGGATTTTTCTTAAAGTGTGAGTTTGCTATGTAGAGCTGGTTTTCAAAACAGAATTGTAACAATGTATCTCCTCGTTTATTTCTGTCTCCGAAACCCCATGGACCCATAACTTTCTTATCTTCCTCTGTGGATTTACCAATTTTGGAGTTAAAATCTCCCATATTGTATTGTATTGTATTGTATAACGGGCTGGTATCCGCAACTCCACGTCATATGCGCGTATTTTGCGTGCGGGTGGGAAAGAAATCATTCGATCCACCCCAGCTCGCCGAGGAAAGCCAGCAGCGCCTTCGTGTTGCCGACGATCTCGCGGAGAGTACCTGGGTTACCGAAGTACTTTGCCCTGTATGAAGCAATCTCAGGGCAGTTTAGGAGCACATGGGCTGCTGTTTCGTCCTCCGCCATACAGGCTCTGCACAGGGGGCTGTCTGTGATACCTAGGACAAAGAGGTGTTTATTAAAGGAGCCGTGTCCCGTAAGGGCGGCTGTCATTGTTCGTAGTTGCTGTTTGGTTAACCTGAGCACTAGTTTGGTGAAGCGGCTATTGATGGCGGGTAGTGCCTCCTTGGCTTGTCTGCACTCATCCTGATCCTGCCACAGGCAACGGTGTAAATTACCTGTGCGTTCCCTGACCAGAGTACGTATGTAACCGAAGGGGAGTGGCAGTATAGGCTCGGGTCCCACCGCCGTCAAGCTAGATCCCCTTCGAGCGAGTTCATCCGCTGCGTCGTTGCCTCGAGAGTCGCTGTGTCCTTTGATCCACTGAATGGTTATATTGTTATGCTCACCAACCTGGTTTAGGCTCTGATGGCACTCGTATATTAATCCAGAGTTGACCGTGTGGCTGTCAAGCGCCAGCAGCACGGCCATGCTGTCTGACAGTATGCGAATTGAGTGGTCCTTTACCTCTCTGGCTGCGACCGCTGCCGCTGCCAGAATGATGCCCATACATTCTGCTTGGAAAACTGTGTTGTGGACCCCCAGTGATTTGGCTATGCGGATGTTGAGGTCTTCAGAGAAGACTCCGGCACCGGTACCGCTACCTGTTTTAGATCCGTCCGTGAAGATCCGTAGCTCCGCCGGGGTCAGCCCCTCGCAGCGGTGGTCCTCATGGAGTTAGATTTTGTATTTCTTATCAAATATAAATTGTTTGGGTACCCGGTCTTTAGTGGCCTTTGCTATTGGAAATTCCTCATAAAGTCCTTGTAATACCGAGGTGTGTTGTGATTCCCTCTTACCCCAGAGTTGTATTGTATCGAGACGAGCCGCCGCCAGCGTCGCTTCTTGCTGTATGAACAGGTGCAGCGGAGGAAGGTCCAGCATGGCTTCCAGGGCTGCCGTAGGCGTAGTCCTCATACAGCCTGTAGTCGCCATGCAGGCCAGTCTTTGTATTCGTTGTAACTTGTTTGAGGCGGTGACTAACCTGGTGCGAGGCCACCAGACCACGGCTCCGTAGGCTATCATGGGTCTAATGACTGTACGATAGATCCATAGTATGATTTTGGGAGATAGGCCCCATCTCTTACCTATCATTCTCCTGCATTGCCAGAAGGTGATGCAGGCCCTGTTTAGCTTGTTTTCAAGATGGCTACTCCAGTTTAGCTTACTGTCTAGGATGACTCCTAGATACTTGACCTCGTTGGCTAGCTGGAGCTCTGTTTCAAATAGTTTTGGTAGACGAAACGGTCCAAGTGATCGTTTTTGGGTGAACATTACCAATTCTGTTTTCGAGGGATTTACTGAAAGATCGAAGTCCCTGCACCATCGTTCTACTATTCTTAGCGCTTGTTGCGTTAGGTTACAAATAGTCCCCGTGACCTTCCCCGAGATGAGGATGGCGAGGTCATCTGCGTATCCTATTGTGTAGAAGTGGCATGCATTGAGCCTGGTGATGAGGTCGTTGATCACCAGGTTCCAGAGGAGTGGGGAGAGTACCCCCCCTTGGGGGCATCCTCTGGCAATTAAGGCTACCTGCCGTTCTCCTTCAAGGCGAACCACTCGTTTACTTAACATATTAGTAATCCAGTCCACCAGTACCTGTTCAACTCCGTGCCTGCAGAGGGCGGCACTGATGCTGGAGAAGTTTGTTTTGTCGAAGGCTCCTTCGATATCAATAAAGGTGCCCAGGCAAGTGGCTTTTTGATGTATCGCTCCCTCAATCTGGCCGACCACCATGTGAAGAGCGGATTCCGTCGACTTACCCGAGCTGTATGCATGCTGGTTTGCATGAAGCGGTATTGTTTTCAAGGCCCCATCCCTCAGTTCTCTCTCGCATATCTTCTCCATGGTTTTCAGGAGAAAGGAGGTTAGGCTGATTGGTCGGTGGGATTTGGCGTTGGTGTAGTCGCTCTTACCTGGTTTGGGTATGAATATAACTTTCACTTCCCTCCATGCTTTAGGAATATATCTGAAGGCCAGACACGCTTTCATAATGGGTACAAGCCTCTGTGCGACAGCAGTGCCTCCCCACTGCAGCAGTGCTGGAAAGATACCGTCCGGGCCTGCTGCCTTGAAAGGATGGAAGCTCTGGATCGCCCACTGAACTTTCTCCAGCGTGATGACCTTGTGGGTATAACGCCAATCATTATCTGATGGTGTTTGGTTGACATCGTTCCAGTTGATTGCCTGTGTGAAGGCGCATCCCGGGAAGTGAGTTTCTATAAGGACGCGCCTCGCTTCTTCTGGTGATGTAGTGAGTGTGTTATCGGGCTTCCGTAGAGTGACGGTACCAGGAGTGTCCTGCTGCGCCAGTATTTTCCTTACCCTGTTTGCTTGCTGACAAGATTCAATGCTACCGCAGAATTTACGCCATCCCAGGGAGCGTCTGTATCTGATGCATTTTTTGTAGCTGGATTTGGCTGCGTGATACGCGTCCCAATCCTCATCAGCACAAGTGTTCATTGCTCTGTTGAGCGCTTTCCTTACCTTGCTGCGCTTGCGGTCCAATTCAGCACCCCACCATGGTTGTTTACCTGGTGTTTTTGGTGGAGTGATTTCTGGGCATGCGGCTTGGTAGCTGTTTAATAGTGATGATGTGAGGTCGTTGATGTGTTCCTCAATCTGTGTTGGCCCCTCGTACATCCTCAGATCGCTGCAGGGTGCGAGTTTGGTTGTAAGGTGGCGTATATAGACAGCGCGGTCTGTTTTCCGCGGATTGCGTTTTGGTTGCACTTGTGATGCACAGGTCTGGATATCAAAAAGGATCCACCTGTGATCAGAGCAGGAGGCCTCCTTGGAGACATGCCAGCCCGTGACGAGGGCCGCTGTACCCTCTGTGGCTAGTGTGAGATCTATAATTGTCCGGCTGCGTCTGGTGACGAAGGTTGGTTCAGAGCCGGTGTTTAGTAGGGTTAGGTTAGTGGAGAAAAGATAGTCGACTAAGGTCTTACCCCTTTCGTTTGGCGTGTCCATGCCCCATAAAGGATGGTGTGCGTTGGTATCGGCCCCGATGACCACCTCAAGCCCGGCATGCTCGCAATAACTCACGAGACGGGCGAGGTCGTGAGGGGGCGGGTCCTCAGCTTCAGGCATATAGGCCGAGGCCAGGACAAGTGACATTTCAATGCCATCCCGCTGTATGGATATCCTTATTGCCGATATGTCTCTGGAACAGAAGTCAGTTAGGAACTGTGTTTTGATGTTGCTAGTTACGTAGATGCATGATCTGGGTTGATCGTGTTCTGTAGTAACTAGAAGCTTACCTCCAAGATTTGTTAGTCCTTGGATGCGGCCGGCTCTGATCCACGGCTCTTGGATCAGGGCGATGGCCGTTTGTTGGGTCTCCATCCACTTCCGCAGCTGAGCCGTCGCGGTCTGACTGTGGTGGAGGTTTGCCTGTAGGACCTTACAGGCCAACGAAGGGGACGCCATCACTGGTCGAACCCTCTTCGTCCTCCTCCAGACGCAACCCCGCGAACAGGTCGCCCTCGTCGAAACCACCC
This sequence comes from Agrotis clavis, assembly GCA_954870645.1. Classification (NCBI taxonomy): domain Eukaryota; kingdom Metazoa; phylum Arthropoda; class Insecta; order Lepidoptera; family Noctuidae; genus Agrotis; species Agrotis clavis. Next base: position 15,169,893 of record OX940922.1, read on the forward strand.
TCCCCCGGACGCGAAACCGGTGACAGCAGAATGCTATCATCCGGCTCCCCATCGGACGAGAGGATGGTTTCCACGGTGGCGACGGCAGGGGCGGCCGATGTGCTCGCCACTGCAGGTGGAACCGCTGGTGTGGCTGCAGATGCAGCCTCCGATGCGGTCCTGGTTGCTTCCGGGATGTTTTTCGGAGGAGGATCTACCTTCTGTGTAGGTAACCTCCATGTATTCGTCGCGGGATCCCATCCCTGAGGGACGTCGACGTAACGGCCGTTCGGACCCCGGAACTTCAGGTAGACGCGCCCCACACCAAATGCGAGGCGGCGTCCAGCCTTCATGAGGGTCGGTATTAGGTCCTCAGGGACGCTGACCCCCACGAACCATGCTGAGGCTTGTTTGTCGGCGTGCAGTAATACCCACCTTTTGATGCCGGCCCAGGGGTTTTGGTAACTGAGAGCACGGCCTAGGAAGGTCGGCTCTTTAAAAACCCCCTGTTCGTCAGGGATGACGACGCCGCATCTGACACGCCGCTCGATATCCGCTTGGCTCTTGACCACTAGCGAACTGCTAGTGGGAAGAACCACGCCGGAGATCGTTTTTCTTAGCCAGGCTAAGGTCTCAGTGTTGTCACACCATAGTTTTAGGGCTCCCCCGGAGTACTGAGGCTTCGCGTTGAAGATCGGCCCCGGTGGGTGCTGTTCGTCGTCAGAGAGGCATTCGACGAGGATCTGTGACTGGATGGCCTCCAGAATCTTGACCGATTCCTCTTCGGTAATATGGCCTCTCCGTTCGCAGGTGACTGCGACGTTTAGGTCGGCGCTAGCGGCTTGGGCGTAGCTCCGGTTTGCTGTGCGTGCGGGATGGTCCAGTCGCGGCTTCTTGCGCTCTCCACGAGGTGAATTGGTCTCATTGAGCTCACGCTTAGCCGCGGCTGGTTCACTCCGAGCCGGTGTAGATTTGCGCGTCGGTATCTCCTTCGTGCTGCGCGATGGCTGGCTGGGTCCTGGGCGGCTAGGGCCTGCCCCGGTTTGCGAGCGCTTGCCTGCGGAGAAGGATACCTTACCGCCGTGTGGTCTGTCCGAGCTTACTGGGTTAGCTGGGGTGTTGGTAGCCTTACCTCGTTGGTGGGCTAGTGTCCTGTCTCTCTTAGACGGCCGGTTTCGTCTCTTACCCCGTCCAGACGAGGTCGTGAGATCCGGACCCGTAGATACGGCGCGCTGGCCGGCTCGGGCGGGCTTGCCCTTCCCACCGCCGCGCCTGCTCACCTGCACCTGCCAGGCTTGCGCGAACGCCTTGCCGGTGGTGCAATCCAGCCCTGACTGGCCTGTGACAGCCAGCGAGGGGGGGGAGACTTCTGGGGGCGGATGGATAAGGGGCACCCTGCCTCCGGGTTCGGTGTTGGAGGGAGCGGTACTGATCCCAGGCAGCGCCGTTGTCCCTTGTAATATCTGGGATTTGTTATTGGTCGTGGCCACGGTTTTCGCCATGGCCGGACCGTTGCCCACACAGGAGCTCGCAGCAGGAGCCGCAGAGCATCCGGGGGTGAGAGAGGTGTCTGAGACTCCCCCCTCGGGAGTTTCATCGGCTTTTGCCTCCGCTCCAGTGTGTTTGTGTGAAGTGTGAGTGCGTGTGTCGTGTTTTTGTGTGAGAGTTTGTCGTGTGTGTGTCGGGAGTGTGTTTGGTGTGTGTGAGGTGTGTGCGTGTGTGTGTGTGTTAATAGGCCTTTTTTTGTTGTCCATAATGTATAATAGAAGAACTTCATCTCTCTGGCTTCCCACCCTCCATGGAGCCCGCACCTGGGAACGTCTTACTACAAACTAGCTCGAACGTTAGGATTACCAGAAGAGATATAGGAGCGCAAGGCTGGCTTAGGGTGCGACATCGGGTGCTTGATCGGGTTGGCGTAGGGGGGCCATCCCCCATGAACATAACCCTCACTTACACCGTCAGCATGACCTTTGCCCACCACCGTGATCATCCGTGGATGACCACGGTGGACCCCACGCTCCTCGCCGTGCCCCTCTAACGGGACACAGTGGCCATTTCCCTACCCCCGGCTAAAGGGTAGGGCTACCGTTTTGCCTGAAATCCGGACCAAAGGGGGCGTGTTGCCTCACGGACGCATAACCGCCAGCGCCGATCGGCTCAACCCCCCAGGACTCCTTCATCCCTGCTTACGGCGCTCAACTGCGCAGGTCCTAGCGCAGGTGACTGTTACTCCTACACATCAGCAGATGGTTTAGTGACGTGCCTGTAACCTCTTAGTCACAGAGGGCTACAGTAAGGAGATAGAAAAAGCGCCTGGTGGTTTCTGTTGCGTCTATTTCTTAAGGAATTAGACCAAAAACGGGGCGGCAACCTCGAGAAGGAGTACCCACCAGACTTGCCTTGAGGATCTTCATGACCGTAGCACTCACCCTCAAGACCCCGCCACCCTGCTCCCTCTGAAGGAGGTGCAGGGTAGGTTTGCATCTACGCTACCAAGCAAAGCAAAAGCAAAGCATGTCGTTGTGCAACCGCAAAAGCATAAATACAAACCCTCCCCAAAAATCTCCCATAACTATTGTATCGTTTCCTGTATCTTCTAATGCAAACTGTAGATGTTTATAAAATATTTCTAGGTCTTGTGAAGTAGCGCTTTCTGTTGGTGCATAGCATTGTATCAGATGCATTGTCCTATTATTGAGGAATATATCTAAGCGTATGACTCTATCCGATATGCTTCTGATATCTATTATATTAGTTTTCAGATCTTTATTAACTAGAAAACCGACGCCGTTTCTTCCACTTTTTTCGCCATAATATATCATGATGTAGCTTTCGGTTTCTAGTATTTCTATTCCTTCTTTCTTCACTTCTGATAAGCCAATAACATCCCATTTGAACTTTGTTAAGCTATGACGCAATTCTATAAGTCTTGTCTCATTTACCAGTGATCTTACGTTCCATGAGCAAATATAAGTAATATTTTGCACTGATCTTGATTTGTTATTATAAAATGTTTGGTTTTGATTTTTGTATGTTTGGTTTTGATTTTTGTATGTTTGATTTTGATTCTTTAATCGGTTGGAGGGTTCTAGTCTAATCTTCCCGCGGGGACCAGCCGTATTGGGAGATACTGATATTTTTTTAGGTTCATGATAGTTGATGAAAGAGTTTTCTTGGATGATACTTGAAAGAGAAGGAGAGGCACGACTCAGTTTTTTGGGGATTCCTGGAGATTACTCGTTGAAGCCTGAGCGATGGGGTTCAACTGTGATGGACGCAAGTAGCTTATTATGTTTTGCGATTTATTTTTCTTCTGTACTTGGGTAATTTTTTGTTGACTAGCGCTGACCTCTGAAGCTTCTTTTGACTCAGGTGACTCAGACATAAATCTCTTATTTGAGTTTTTCTCTGCAGATGCTTGATTTATGACGTTTTTAGGACGTAATGTGACAATTTTATCATAATGTATAGCTACTTTTTTCCCGGACTCCCACTCACGATTGCATTCTTCTTGAAGTTCTTTCCGTTTTTGATCATGAAATCTATTTTATGTTGTTTTAAATTAATTTCAGAACTGACCATTGAACTTGGCACCCATTTAGATTTCACTTCTTTTTTTGTTGAATTCAACAACCAAGGCATAATACCAAACTATTATGCTTGGCTTTGGCTCTCATTTCACATTTATGTTTTTGATGGGTTTTTATAACTACAATATCTTTTCTGGCTTTGCTTTCTTTTGTGGAATTGACTGAAGTACTACTCATATGACACCACACGTTTAGTGGTAATTAGTTGATGCTTAAGGGACTCTGACTTGTATTTGCGGCGGCGGAAGGCGGTGTGGTCAACGAAGACCCGTTCTCGAAACTACATACATACATACAAACTTTCCTACTCCTTCATTACCTATTCTTTTCTGATTAATTTCGGTGCAGGATCCAAGACAGGTAAATTCATTCTCCGGGACACGTCGAGCTTCATTTTCTCGGCGCTTCTTTGTTGGTCGCCACTGTTGATTCTGGCTTTCAGCAGTTGCAGTGGTTTGGGAATAGTGTGGTGGGTTTGGAATCAAATATAGTAGCTCACAATTTAGGACCCATTATTATTAGTAGTCATTTTTACCCGTGAAAGCAACTCGGCTTCTCCGAAATATTCCCGCTGGATCCCACTTTTGAATCCCACTTGAATATTTTTCCCGTAGGATCCCAAAAAAATTAAAATTAATTCCCGTTGAATCCCATAACAAAAGAAAAACGTTTTATTCCCGTTGAATCCCAAAAACAATTCCCGTTGGATCCCACATGCTTTAAAAAATCTGAATGCGAGTACTTTCAACGACAAAATTGCTATCATAAATTGCGGTTTCACCCGCGTCGTATTAGGCGTATGGCCCTATGGTCCAGTCACGCAAATTAGTTCCCTTGAGGAAAGCGTGAAACACGACGCGCCATGACTTGGGCCTGTCCTTGGTCGGACGGCTCCCGGACTCCCCGTCCAGAAGCGGCTGGAATATGACTCGCGATTTCCAACGCCCTCGGGCGTCATCGGCGGTGGCTGGGGCGAGAGTAGACAATGTCCATTAAAAAAGACATCCATATTGAGCGCAACATGACAAGTGTCAGTCAGTGTCGAATTAAAATCAGTGTAGTCACTATCACAAAAGAATATAACATTATTGCAGGTTTTTTATATCTCGTTTCTGTGAAAAATAAACTACCCATTTAGAGTGATTTCCCCCCCTCCCTGTCACGTGGCATCACAGCGCTTTTCAAATGAACTTCGCTGATCCCGTTGAAAAACGTACCACCTTGAGCTTATGCTAGCCTAGTACTTTGGCAGGCCATTTTGAGTTACCTTACCCCCGCGTTGCGTGTCACGTGGCGCCAGAGCGCAAAACATACCACCTTGATCTTATGCTAGCCTAGTACTTTTGCTGGTTAGTGACATTCTATCAGTTTTTAAGTAAAGACTGAAACAAATTCTCAGAATGTATCTCTGCCATCTTTCTACACACACTGGTGTGACCGGTCTATGGAAAGCCTATGGTGGCCGGATCTTGTGGAACTTTTTTTTTAGTAAAATTCATAAATTACTTACTCAGAATATATCAGTAAAATAACGGTAACAGTTTTCTTCTGATATGTACACATGTTGTCAAAAAGTGGGATTCAACGGGAATTAAAAATGGGATTCATCGGGACTACCTAAAAAATGGGATCCAAAAGTGGGATCCAACGGGAATAATTCGCTTCTCCTAGTTGTAATGTCCCTTAGTGCCTATGAGCCTTGTTTTGTTATGTTTACATGGAGGGAAGTGGAAACATATTTTTCCTACTCCTCCACTGTGACTATTCTTTTCCGATTAATTTCGTTGCAGGATCCAAGACAGGTTAATTCATACTCCGGGACACGTCGAGCTTCATTGTTTAGGCGCTTTTTTGTTGGTTGCCACTGTTGATTCTGGCTTTCAGGAGTTGTAGTGGTTTGGGAATAATATGGTAGGTTTGTCACAATAAAAAAAAGACCCGTTTTTGACCAACCCGCTGCTACACCCCTTTTTTAGGGGGCTATTTGATTTTATACATAAAATCCTACAGATCCCGCGCCGCCGCCCTCGCCGATCCACTCACTGAAAATTTGAGGCAGAGACCCAAAACACGTACCGCGCGGATGAGCGGCGGCGTTTTATCGTCTCTCCGCGCGGCATACCTCCCTTCTGCTTTACTACGCGACGGGCGGCGCTGCGGCACGGTCGAACGCTCTGTCGTATGATTATAGCGTTCTTCGGTATTTACCCAGTTGTAGCCTTCTTAACAGTTATACTGAAATTCTGGGTAACCTTTTTATAACAAAGAGCTTTTGTGTTTACTGTCTAAACAATTGTTTCACACGAATCACGAATATGATCGTTGATTCAGATATTTAGATCGTTTTTAAACTGACTCTGCAAAGAATTGGTTTTATTCATGATGTCAATATTACTGTTTGTCAGTAAGGTTTGATTTTTCATCATCATTTGTAGATTTTATACTATGATTTTTTTGAACAACCTAACCTAATACTTGCTATATTATAATAATAAATATTATATTGGACGGACAAAATCTCTAATGCTTAGAATTGTCAAAGTATTTTAGTATTTTTAGTATATACTCCGAATTGATTGTAAGAGCTATTATTGTAGGCAGACTTGTATTCGAAGCGATCGTATCAAAAATAGTCCATCGAACAGCTTTACAAACGTAGGTGACATTGTCATATAAGATATCGGATATTTTTCCGACAAAATAATATTTTTTCCTTAAATACATGGAGACGAAATAGCCTTTGTATTTTAGTGCCTAGATACCGACAGAGCTTTCACTTTTACTTAGTGTTCAGATTAGTACAAATCACTCGGTCAATTTAGGAAGGGAAGACACTGGCTCTTGTCCCTTATTTGGTTTATATTATTATTATAGTGTAAGAGTCAAGCAATGAAGAACATTTTCATAATTCAACATCCATTTGCTACACAAACCTAATAATAATATGGGTAGGTACTTGTATGTTAAATCTTCTAAAATACAAAACATAGTCCGTCTCTAACCAAAAATGATGAAGCGAAATTCCCTTAAACAACTCAGCGACAAAACAAATACAACCGCAAATACAAATACAGATATAACGCTTCATATTATGTACGTTTATACAGATATACAGGGTAGGATTAGAACCGTGCAGGCGTAGAGGGTAACCGTTTAACACACGCGTGCCGGAGGCAGTGGGTTTTATACTGCGGGCTAATTAAATTCAATTTTCGAATGCGGGTAGCCATGACAGAGATATTGCGGGGCCGGCCCGACTCCCAGGACCATTTTATGTAGAAATACGGCCGACAAGACTGTATTGTGATCATACTATTTTGATTTAAACTCCGTTTAGAATATCTGTTTTATCTTCATGCGGATGTGTCCTATCGAGTTCGGATGGCGCTTTCATTGATATTGATTGTCTTTGATTGCTTGAGGAGGCTTTTCACTATTAATTTTAAACTGATTGTGAATAAACTTTCGTTTGATTAAGTTTCAATCAATTATTGATCTTATATTTATGTTAAGATGGTTTATAATTTGAAAACAGATTTCTCATTGAGACAGTATTCAGAAATCTGTATTGAATCGATTCGAATTTCAAACAAAGAAATATAGTTGTTTATATCGGTATTTATTATTTACTAAAAGGATTAGATAAACAATTATTTATTTCTGTCTTTACTTAAAATTAGGTTTTACAAACACAATCAAATCATAGATTAGGTGGCCAATCTGAAACGCCCCGTTACAATTAAATCTAATATGAGACGAAATTACACATAGAACAAATTAGTTCCATAATAGTTTGAACATTATTTTTCATTGCTTTCGCACGGCCCAAATAGGCCGCAATAAGCTGTTTTTATTATTATAGTAAATAACTGTTATCCCAAATAAACAGGTTGCTGTTTTTCAAGATAACATATTTCGGCCGTTAACTTTCGAGTATTCTCCGCCCTCTGGAGTGTGATAATAGTTCACTTAGCAAAATTATGAGTAATGAACTTTTATTTTATTTTGTGGTAGAAACGAAAAATAAAATACAACAAACCTAAGGGAGTTGGAAGCTGAACACAGCGTAGCATGCAAGCTCTACGCAAATGTGTACTTAAAAACAACTAATGTTTTATTTACGTACTGTATAACCTAAACAGTTGCAGAATACACCAGTGAAACTAAACATTTTCATATTCAGCTCAGATTACTAAAGTTTTCCTTTTGAATATCTTTCCTTATAAACCTCAACGTTCGTTAAAACTCACATAAAAAGATAGGCGACCTTCCTTCCATTGTTAGACCGGCATACAAATTCAGGCGAAGTAATTAGGTGACTTTATAGGCACGGTTCACGAAAGAAATTGCTGACATGATTCATTTGTATGTAGATTTTCTGAACAAAAAAATTTCAACACATTTTAAAATACAAATAATAAATGACGAACCATGGGGCTTGCTACTCGCTTGCATGTCTCAAGCATAGTTGACATTCGCGACCCGGCATTCCCTCCGTGGTTGACATGAACCTTCTGATTTTCGATTTAGTATTTCTTGTACACGTATGTATATAAATGTATAGTAGATTTGCGCAAAACAAACGTCTATTTTCCCTACAGTAATGTTTTATTGGTATCTCCTACACAAGTTTATACCATCTCATGCAATAAAGTGATAAAACAGTTAGCTAGCACAGCGCCCCGAACTCGCTCAGATATATCGACGAACAAATAAAACTGACATTAAAAGCGCAAACTTGCCCAATGTTTTGTTTTGTTTTTTTCGTCATAACTCCTGCGAACCTTCGCATTATGTACGAGTATATGGCGATAATATTTCTCATCATGTACGCTAATGTTAGAATAATACTCGAAGTTACGCTTCGTACGTGCTCGTTTTGTACACGGGTATTTTTAAAGCAAAAAAGACTGTGTTTTGTCTACTTCTTTCTTCAAATAAAGATGAGTAGGGTTGTTTCGCCGGTTTCGCGACCACCTTCAGTAGGCGACCATTTGACGGACTAAGTTTCTTTAAATCAAGAAAATAGTATTTGTAGAGGTAATATACATAAAAAATAAATATAACGTGCTTTCTAATTAATTATGAAATAAGAATTTATAAAGTTTGAAACAAAAGGTTTAACCCAGAGCCGAAAAAATATTGTTCAATGCGCGTCTTGATTCCGTGGTGAGTGGAGGTACCGCGAGTTGAAAAAAAACTAACATGGCGCGCGGCGCTCAAAGGTAACTTTTAATACTTATTTCATGTTTTTCACAACAGTTACATGTTAAATTGTAAAATCGATAAGTATGGATTATAATTTTGCTGTATTTTGCTTTTTTTAAACTTATTATTATGATAAAATCAAGTGGTCGGTAACCGAAATGCTTATTTATCAAAAACGTTAGATAGCGACCACATGGTCGCAAACCGACGAGTTCAGCATTATTTTGTTTTGATCAATAAATGATCCTTATGCTTCATACAGGACTGTTATAATTTTGAATGTAGTATTGTAAAAGTCTTTCTTTGTAGTCCTTTGGTAAGCGACCACCAGTTTCTTCGTAAGAAGTTTATTTAATCTATCTACAAAATTGGACGCTAAACAGGTGGTCGTAAACCAAAGTAAGCGAAATAAAGACATTGGTTTCCGGCCACCATAATTTAGTATGAGAGAAATAACGGCCGCTAACAGAAATAAGTATGAAAGTTCATTGAGTATGCGACCACGTCTGATTTTTTGTATTTCGTAATTATTTAAATGTCCGTTTCATAATTATTTGTTGTAGGTACCTCATCATCTCGGCCATAGGACGTTCACTACTGAACATAGCCATAGGCCTCCCCTTTATATAGATCTCCACATTATCCACATATGCCGGTTGGAAGCGACCTGCATCCAGCGTCTTCCGGCGTCTGTCCATCTTGTTGGTGGACGTCCTACGCTGCGCTTGCTAGTCCGTGGTCTCCACTCTAGCACCTTTCGACCCCATCGGCAATCTGCTCTGCGAATAATATGGCCTGCCCATTGCCGCTTCAGCTTTCTAATCCGGTGGGCTATATCGGTGACTTCAGTTCGTCTACGGATCTCCCCATTTCGGATTCGATCACGCAGAGAAACACCGAGCATAGCCCTCTCCGTAACTCGTTGAGCAACTTCGAGCTTTGAGATGAGGCCGATTGTGAAAGACCACATTTCGGTGCAATAAGTCATCACTGCTAACACACATTGGTAGAAGACTTTCGTCTTGAGGCACTGAGGTATGTTGGATGAAAAGACATTGCGTAGTTTCCCGAACACTGCCCAACCGAGTTGGATTCGGCGGTTGTCCTCTTTCTCGAAGTTGGACGTACCTAATTCGACTAATTGTCCTAAGTATATAGATAATATATGAGTCAACAACTTCGAGTACCGAGTTTCCAACAGAGACTGGGGTGGGCACAACATTGGCATTTGACATAATTTTCGTCTTGTCCATGTTCATTTTCAAGCCCACCCGTTGTGGAACTCGGTCGAGGCCATCCAGCATCATGCTGAGTTCCTCCATCGACTTTGCCATGACTACGATGTCGTCGGCAAACCGAAGGAGAGTGGTGTATTCGCCGTTGATGTTGAGGCCTGGAATGGCAAGGACTTGCCATTCCAGGAGCTTGAAGGCGTCTTCCATTGCGGCAGTAAACAGTTTCGGGGAGAAAGTCCCCTTGCTTACACCTCTTCTCAATGGAATCGCCTTCGTGCTCTGCTCCTGTACTCGGACCGACGCGACGCATGGTGGCGTTATCGCTGCATCGCTGGAGTGACTTAAGTACCGCCCATGTTTCCACCCAATCGAAGACTTTCTTAGATTTCACAAACGCTAAGCATAATGGCAAGTTATACTCTTCGGTCTTCTGTATAATTACCGCAACGTATGGGTATGGTCTATGGTGCAATATAGCCTCTTCGGAAACCGGCTTGTTCGGGAGGCTGGAAGTCATCAAGTCTGTGTTCGAGAGGGTTCAAGATTACCCTTGAAACAGCTTATAAACATGACTCAGAAGCGTGATGTGTCTGTAGTTCTTCAATAGGCTTTTATCACCTTTTTTGAAGAACAGCACCACCTCACCCCTGCTCCGTGCTCCAGGCGTTTTGCCCTCGGAAACGTTGTTGATTATTTTTAAATGTAAGTACTACATGTTATGGATATTGTTGGACCAATGATTGTTGATTCTATTACAACTATGACTAATTCTCTACAAAATGTGAGATTGTTATCTTTAATTAAAAGAAAACATTACACCAAATGATTACCATTTTTGTTTTTATTAAATAGCAAATATAAAAATATTTTTTAAAGCGATTATAATTGTTTTATTGGCATATTTTTCATATTTATTATAGCGGTCGCAAACCAGCTCACTGGTGGTCATAAACTGATAAAAATGGTCGCAAACCGACGTTTTCGCTATATTTTCACTTTTTCCGTATTTAATAAATATGTTTGTATGAAAGTATTTTATTTTATGTTTTGTATCCAAACTACATTATATTTGGGACAAATTCACAGTAACATATACTATCTTGCGTGTAAACAACATTTTTTTTTCTTCATCTAAAGTGGGCAACCCAGCTAACTGGTCGCTAACCGGCGCAATCACCCTACGTAATAACGATTGTAAATTATTCAGTTTGGTATCACTCTCAAATTAATTAATGAAATGATTAATAATTATCTTACTCATTACACATCAATTTATACTGGTATCGCAATCACGCCTCTTAATGTCCACATTAATTAAATAAATGGTTTCAATAACCATGTACTTAACATCGACACAAAAGCGCACCGCCGCGCCGCGCCAGCTATACGAGTACATATAAATATAAAGCGAGTGTTAACTCTGCACAGTAGGTACATTGTGGCGTACAAAGTATAAATTCAGTAATAATGAAAGACCGTTTATAAAACTAAGTAGATACGTAATATTCATGATATCGTTCGCCAGGAAAAATTAACGGTACGCTTAGCCTAATGAATATCGATTCAACGCCCTGCCCTCGGCTCATTTGCCCTGCATAAAATTAGTATTTTGGACCTTTCCGCGGGCAGGCCAATATTTCTCTCATGTTGAGGATTGAAGCAATTTTGTGTAGCTCTCAACATTAAATTAACATTTGGGCTTTTTCTTGGTCCGCGTGGCCGGTCCTCCCGTCCCTAGCTCAGTATATTTCAGCGGTCGCGTAATTTGTGGCTCGTAAATGTTCTGAAATTGGTCATCCCTTTGGTTGAGGTGAATTTATTGCCTCCTCGGTCGGCCTGTCGAAAGGGGAATTAATAAGTCCCCTCTAATGGTGAAACGTACCCTCACCATCAATTTGAATGCCAATGCCCCAAGATTGCTGCGGCCCAGTAAAATGAGCCTGCACATGAAATATCTCGCTTATAAATTCTTATTCATTTTGTGCTTCCAATAAATTGGATACCCGTCGATTGCCTCATTTTATTATAGTGCGTACCTACATGGGGAAAAATTGGAAAGTTGACAGATACAAGATTGAAAACGATATTATAGTTGGCTGGCGTTGTAGAATGTTATCGGTTGGGGTACAAGTGTTCTTCGATAACGCTGGTATATCTTATATATTTCTCCAGTTGATCCGTACCATATCTATTATCTCTTTAAGAAAAAATATATGATCTACTGTTCGCGTATGGTGCCTCTATTACTGTCAACATGACTGTCATCTTCTCAGGAAGGAAACGTAACGTAACCTAATTACTTAGCTTCGAGCTATAGGAACTTTATGTTGCTTCTTCTCGGAAATCAGCTTACCCTGTAATTGAAAGAACCTCGGGCGTTCAAAGTGTTTAAAGTTTGGAAAGTTCACTTAGGCTGTAATTATTGTTTGTATTCTTTACCGTATTATCATTTTAGAAAGTTTAAAATGGAATATAATGAGAGAACAAAATAAATTCTTAATTTGCTTTGTAAATTTTAAATTAATCGATAGTAAAATAAGGCGTCAACGTTCACAAAGGCGTGAATGTTTAATTCATTATTTAGGTGTGTATTTGTGTTGGATTACGTGCGTCCAGCTTTAGTAACGATAATGAGTAAATAATGACCATTCCGCTGTGAACAGTGATAAACATTTCTTTCGTGAGTAAAAATCACGTTTATGTTCACCTGTAAATGTGACTGCAAATGTGATTCTAATTCTTATTTCTGTAAAAAAAACGGATTAGTATAGCTATTAATGCTTTTGTAATACAATAGGTCGCAATAAAATTAGCGAGGGAAATATTTGTGGCGTGGCAGCACGAACGTGCATTTCGTGTTATTGTGTCACAAATATTTTCCAATAAGTTCCAAATAATGGGTCTTTTCCTAATGACTGGTGACACAAACCGAGCCAAGTTCTTTGTCGTGCAAATTGCGACTTCGACGCGATACATTACTATTTTTACGTAAAGCAATAAACAAACCAGGTTGTAAATAACATTGGTTGAACGCCTCCTTGTCTTGAGAGAAGAATAATGGTATTTTCTATTTCGTTAGGTTGTACTAGATATACTTATGTCCGCTCGGATGGCTGCCAGCTGCGGCGCTCCGCATCCAGTTCTAGTGTCCCTCCCGTCCCAAAGATGTAAACTTACTACGCTGGAGGAGACCTATGCCAGTACATTTTTAGCTCTAGGGAGAAAGTAGAAATGCCGAAGTAATAAATTCTAAGCGGACGATGACGTAGACTTTCTGGTTGTAGAGAAATCTTTTGCTCTATTATGTTTTATTGGCTTTTTCGTAGTTATGTTGCCTCAGTTGGGTGAGTAAGAAGGCATCTTAGCAACTATGAAACTCTCCCCACTGCTCCTTTCATAAATAAACGTCATTTATTGAATAATAAATAACGTTTATTTATACAATAGGTATTTAAGTATACTTTAAACAAATTAACTTCTATTATTTTCTCAAGCGCCCAATCAGTCAATACCTACGCACGTCCCACGTACATTTATGTATAGACGTTTACGTAATTTACGCGTCGCGCATCCCGCTGCGCTTGTTTGTCCGTGACGTCGTTTCGCATTCAAATTGGCACATAACGACAGGACGCACCACGAGCCCACGAGCCATGTACCGCGCACCGCCGACATTCCAAACAATTAAGTCTCACGCGTGTTGTTCGAGCCTCTTCCATTCTGCAGTAACTGTGTGCCGCCCGACAGCCCTAAATCAAAGAGCCGTGAAGTCCCCCCCACACTTCCATATTTTCGCACCCCGACAACGTCGTATAATGGCTATTGACCAAATTTATCGACTTTCATGTCATATTCTCATCTTTATGCGGAGCTGGAAGCCTGGAATTGGCCTCATATAACATATGTGGGAAAAAGTCTCCGTGTTCTACGACACAATAAATTATTTTGATCTTTGTCTCGCACATAAATAATAGAAGTTATTGATATCAACGGAAGATATGGAATATTGCGACTAAATGGCGTATTCAGGAAGAGAATTACATGCCGATCGGTTTGATTAATTCGATTGGGGCTATGAATAGTATAATCAAAGAACTTTGTTAGCGATATGTTTATCCGCTCGTTGCGTGTCCGTCGAGTACGCTTGGTTTGCGTGAAAGGAGAATTGTTGTAAGTTAAATCTCATCAAACTAACGTCTGTTGTTAATCCGACTACCACAAAAACACTTTAATACCTGTGACAATTGTTCGCTCACGTATGTGCCCATTCAAAAAGCGGAGAGAAACCGGCGTGAGCAATCACAAAAGAACGGAAACGAGGAGCGAAGAAACACTGTCATTAATATACGTTGTACGAATGTTGTACGGAGCCGCGCCGCGCCGCGCCGCTGCCGGCCGTTGTTTTTATTCAGAGCACGGAATTTAAGTTTATTATGACTGTTATACAAACTTCGATGTAAATGGTGCGAAGCGAACAAAAGAAGTAAACGATCGAGTATCGAAAGAGTCTAGTGCTTTGCTCTCATATTTAAATCAAGTTTCCGATTTCGTCTTAAAAAATCTGAAGTTTTTTGTTCTTAAAACTTTAGTTCGCCATTGATTTCTCGCCGCACTCACGTTCCGCTTTCATAACTGATCGGTATTGTTCTTTTAAAAATAAAAAGACGAGTATATATTCATTTCTCAGGTATATAAGTTTATTAGTCAAGTCTATGCATAAATTCTTCGGGCGCGCCAAAGTTCACCTAAAATTTAAACTCCGATCATCGGAAACCCGAAAATTGTATTCCTAACATTTTTAATCCTAATGATCACAACTCCTAATTGCACTGTCACTAATATTCGTAATTCCGAATCATTCGACTTCATAATTTCGGTAGCAATAAACATCTATTATACTATTATTTGTTTTCCTATATTTTCTCAACATAACCTTCTTTTACATTATTATATAATCAAAGTCATATCTTTTTTGTTTAGATTTATTTTTATTTTGTTGGCATATTAGCACGTATACTTGAGGAAGTGCTTGCTTCGCACTCACTAATTATATGAATTGTTTTTTTTTGTATTAGTTAAAGCGTCTTCTTTAATTTTATTTAAAGCGGTGTGTACCTGAAAAGATATCCATACGTTAGGTTAGGTTAGAACTGTGACCAGCTACTCGCGAGTCGAGCGAGCAAAGCGAGCGGTGCCGCGGCAGCGGCCGGCGAGCGCAACCTGGAAATTTGTCGCCAGTATTTTTTTCATAGTGACCCCAACACGACACTCTGACCAAAAACGACTGGGGGCACCCCGACTCGGACAGGTTAGGTTAGAAGGGGATGGCGGGGTCTGAAAGACCCCGCCATCCCCTTCGTGGTTATTTTTTTTTTAAACCACCCAGAAGCAGGAGCACCGCGAAGCGGTGCTCCGTCGACTTTTCTGACATTTTGCTGGATTTAGTTTGACTAAATCCAGTAAAATGACTAAATAAAAATATCACCGTAATAATGTTTAGGGATAAAAACGTTATGATAAAAAACAGTAGGAGTTTCAATATATTTACAATAACGATATTATTGATAACAATTTTCGGAAAAATGAGTGTTATGAACATCGCCGGTAGCACTACAAAAAGTATGAATAAAAACTTTAGGATGAAAAATTTTAGGAAGAGTGATCATTCGGATTACAAATCGTTAGGAAGAACAATTTCGGGTAAACAACTTTAGGTGAGCCAATATGGACCCAAATTATTCACATCGGGTTTGTGCTGTAAACTTAACAATGGACTGGGATTATACTTTTTATTCAAAAATTTTATTCTGTACTACATGTTTCATGTCCGCCTCTTTCACACGATGCCAGACAAAATACGGAATAAATTATTTCAGTACATTTTCCTTTTTACGGCCTCACCTCACGTGTGAAATTAAATTTTATTTTCGAAGTATTTTAATTTATACTTTGTATCAAAATGTTGGTTTTTTAATGTCATTGTTTTTTTACATAAAATACCTATGGTAACGTTGTTAATAAGGGTAAGCTGTTAACATGATATGGTATAGGTGCACAATATATCAAAATATTACTTTTTTAACGTATAATTTGAAAAATATAATGCGATAGACACAGATGCTACAATTGATCGGTTTCCCGACTACGCAGATGCGAACAGTGCTAGAGGTCGCCGCTCGTCAGTAAGCCAGGCCGCTGGCCGGACACAATGTACAATACAGCCACCGACCGACGTCATAATCATTATTGAAAACTTTTACAAGTTCGAAACACCCTGCTCTGGTAAGTTGCTACCTACGTAAAGTACGGAAATTTATTACAGAATGTTTTTACTGGTTTTCGAAGTTCCTTAATCTAAAATCGATAGAAACGACGCCGAACAAAGTTGTGAATAGTACCTTAAGTTGGGAATCGAAGAAAGTCGGACCTTCCGTTCAACACCTGCGTAAAAGATACGGTCGGCTGATAAAGTCGCTAGTTTGGAGCGGTCGCGTTGCACCCAAATGAGATAAATGGAAACCTTAATAGGTACGTAAACTTCATATCTACAAGTATGTGAAAAATAATCTCGAAACTCTAAAAGTTTTCGGTGAGACGAAAAATTTGGTCTTATTTAGACCATCACTTTGATCTAAAACATAAAAACCGGGCTTCTAGTAATAATTAGTTTTCCTGAAATATACTTTTATTAGAACCGAAGCGCGTTAACGTTTCTATAAAAATAACGTCCCAGCCGATTGACTATCTCTGATATTTATGACTATTTCTATTTTCGTTTAAATGAATGACGATTTTGCCGGAGATAGCTTTCAAATTTGAAAACAATAAAATGCCATACATTTTTAGTAATGTACACATTTTATTTTATATTCTTTGCAGAAGACTTGTGTATTGGATACAAGTTATAAATTTTCCGAAATATGATGCCTATCCGTACTAAAACATACCTATAGTGTGCATAAAACTACACTCACCTTAAGCGGTCGTTCTATTTAACATTAACAGTAATTTAAACGTTAGTCAGATCCCCACTTAAATGGAGGAGATCTAGGGAAAGCTCCGTACGTGAATGTTTAGAGAGGGATACAAACCGAATAGATATGGTCGGGTGCGTCTCGTACGTCGGTCGAATGGAGCGAGCAAATTACATCACTCCATAGAACTGGGCGCCTGGTAGCACGTGACACCACTTTACAACATTATGTGTATACACGGAAAATGATTTTCCTCAAAGTATTTGAAGGAATTGTTTTGCTGAAATGCTATAAATGAGAGTATACAACGTGTAACCAATAGTGCAAAACCTCTCGTGGGGTAACGCAGCCCATATTACTGAACAATCTTTGTTAAAAAAAATGGTTTTTCATGCAAAATGAGAAATTGGTCGGGCACATCTGTATGAAAAACCATTTTTTTCCCAAAGTTCTTAGAACAAAAATTGTTCAGTAACATGGGCTGAGTTACCCCACGAGAGATTTTGCGCTTTTGGCGTCCCACGTTGTATAATGGAATGTGGCTCTTTTAAAAATATCTAACCAAAAGCCTTTTTCAAAAATATATAATCTAAAAAAGCTTTCCCACAGTGAACTGTAGTCTTAGTATCACTATGATAATGAGTTATAATGGTTTTCGTACACTGACGTCTTAAAGCTTGAGTTGTTCCGTTCAGGGAACGAGATGGCGCTAGACGACTTCTATAGCTCTGTCTCTTTCCCACAGCCTAACTATTCACGATTTAAGACTTCATATGGTAGGGCACCTGAGTGCCCGGTATGACTCCTGATGCCGAAAATCTTCGCTTTAAATGGTATTCCATGTCTCGTGTACTAATTGGCTTTTCGTTATTTTAATGATACAAAAAAAGTTTCATGATATTGATGATTTCATGGTTTTGAATCTTGTGGACTATTTACCTTAACTTTATTTTATTGCGGTAAGATTTACTTATAGTTTAATGATTTTATTCCCGTTGGATCCCCACTTTTGAATTCCACTTTTACTATTGCATATAAAAGTGCATAAAATATATTCAACGGGAATAAATCAATTTAATGATTGTTTCATTTCAATCACATGATTAATAAAAAGTTATGTCAATTTAAAGTATGACGTCGA
The DNA here is from genome assembly GCA_954870645.1 of Agrotis clavis. Classification (NCBI taxonomy): domain Eukaryota; kingdom Metazoa; phylum Arthropoda; class Insecta; order Lepidoptera; family Noctuidae; genus Agrotis; species Agrotis clavis. The sequence continues at coordinate 15,188,023 of OX940922.1, forward strand.
ACATTATTGGATTAAAAAGCTATAAAATAACCTGATGGCTACAATCACAACAGAAGCGCGGAATGGATTTGGATAAAATTTTGCAAAAAGATTAATAGTCCAAACATAAAGGTATCTTCATCCACCACGACCATCACATCTCCGAATACCATGCAGGCAAAGCCGCTGGCAAAAGCTAGTGTAACACAATAGGATAGTTTCCAGGGTCAAAATAATTACATTCTATTTAGTCCGTATTTTAGATTATAAAAAAAATATTGGACACGTATTTTTTCTTTTTTCGATTAAACAAAAAATAACAAAGATATAAAGATATAGATATATAATAGCCTATTTAAGTTACCTGTGACGTCACTCTGCGCGAAAAATGCCACGCATCGTGACGTCTCACGTAACTTTAATAGGCTATATCTTTGTCATTTATGGTCTAATTTACAAATAAAAAAACACGTGTCCCTTATTTTTGAATAATCTAAAAGACGGACTAATTACATTTTTTTAGGCAACTAGCCTATTATAGATAGGCGTTAGATGTAACAAATATTCGTATCGCATTCGAAAATATTCGCATATTTTTTGATTTTCGCATTCGCAATTTTTTTATTCGCTTCGAATTCGCAGGAAACGATGCTAATGTTTGTTGTTGTTTGTTAAAAAAAAATTTGGAAAAAAAATGTAATAACAACTTAATTGAAATACTTTTGTTAGTCCTATTATAATATGAATACACACTTACTCGTAAAACAAATTGAAGTCCTTCGTTACATTAAAGAAATTCGTAATTATGAGAAAAAAAGCTTGAGATATTTATTCAAATGTATAGATTTAATCCTAGGTCTAATAAGTCTAAATGCATAATGATTAATTTGTATATGCATGATTTTATTCTTCTTATCAGATTGTATAATTTAAGTTTACAATTTATTTTTAAAATTCTAAATAAAAAATAATCTTTGGTTTTTCATGTCTCCTATTGTTTTAGGATCTACTATATTTTTCCAATCACAACCATGTGTGTGACTAACTTCGCTCATTTAATCTACATATACCAGCTTGGCTATGTTCGGTTTAAACATTAAAGTCAATATTTGCATTCGCATTCGTATTTGCGAATATTGAAGATGAATATTCGCATCTGCATTCGCGAATGTGAAAAATCAAACATTCGTTACATCACTATTAGGTATAAAAAGGCCATTGTTTCATTTACAGGGAGAGTAACAGATACATAGCTAGTGGAAGAATTAATACAAAAGTGTCAATAACAGCTCCGACTGATCGATGTATAGGGTCCACTGCAATTGTAAAAACGACATTTATTTTTGCACAAAACACATTGTGTTAATTCTGAACTGTTCTGCATGAATAATTCTGAATGATAAATGATGAATACAAACATGTATGGTATGATGATTACCTAATTTAATCTAAGTAAGAATACAGTGTGAATATTTTAGTTAGAAGCCTGTTTAAAACTTCCACTTGTGTTAGATTTTAAATCAACATTAAAAAACCAAGTGAAGAAAAATATTCAAATAATATTTCTGTATTCCGAAATAATATACCTAGGTACTCCTTAAGATCACAATTTTCTCTGTATATTTAAGCAAGCATCAACATACAAACTGCTAACGATTTGTTTTACAATTGTGTGCACAAAGTTAACCGTTCACCATCAAATCCTACACAAAGTGAACATCGATAGATTTCTCTATCTGGTCGAGCACAAAGAGCAACGTAACTGTAGTGTACCATTCTGCGTTTTTCATTGAAGCGGAAGGAATACAGCCAGACATTCCTTTATTTCTCTTTCGTATCGCGTTGAATATTCAAACAACATTAACAAGGACTAATTTCTGAATAATTTGATGTGAACGCACCTACATTGTGATTCTAAAGAACATTGGCGAAGTTTCGTCTAAATTTGGATTCTTTTTTCTGCCCCTGTCCTTTATTTTCTTGTTTTGTATTATGTTAAAGATGTTTTAATTAACGTGGGTTTAGATTTGTTTTGTAATTTGCTTCAGATTTCTTTGTTTTATTTTTAATATTAATGAGGGAGCAAACAATGTCTGAATAATCGATGTTCATGCTATACAAATATATAACAAAGTAATCTTTAACAAAACCCAGTACTATGTAAAATAAAGATTTCAGTTCTTTCCATTATTTTTATTACATTCTCCGACGGTTTGGGTACTTTCATCCTACCGCTGTGTAAAGCTCGGTGAAGTTAAATTATGTAAAACACCAAATAATATCCGTAACTAGGACCAAGTTTCATTATTTTTAATGGACTAAAATAAAATTGACACAAGAAATGATTGCGGTTTCTTATAAAGTCCGCATTTCGGTCTCCAATTTTAAATCAGTTTTTAGATAACGGAGGTTTGTTTTCTTCTACCTGAGGATCTATAAAGCAAGTGCCATTATTTCTACAATGACAACAGTAGAGATAGTAAATAAATTTTCTGTAACATAATAATATTTTCAATACAATATATTTTACCATTTCAACATCGTTCTTGCTAATAAAACATCACCTTGCACCTCACAGGTTAGACCGCCGTGTATGTGCTTTATGAGAATAAAAACAAAAAATCTGTTTCACTATCGCGTATAACTACATCTATTACTGTCATAGGCTATTAAATATTCATGAAAAAGAATAGACAATTATGTCCAAACCGTAACATGAAAAATTATCACGTGAACATCGGAACGGTGTAGAATTGTTTATTCAGTTATTAGGGCGTCGTCTTCGTAATATTTCCTGAAATCATCATATCGACTGGTTCCGGGCTATTTGTATTAACCGACATTTTTGAAACTTTACACCAGAGCAGTTTAAAGTTTCGATTTTTAGAAAAAAAAATAATAACTTTAGCAAATCGCATTATTTCTTTAAAAAGAAGGATATTACTGTTTTTATAGCATATTCCCCAGATTCAGATTATTATTTTTTTCTAATATTCCTATTTTTAACGAAGATAAATGTCGCTTAATACAAAATGACCCATATTTTACTTTTTTTTGTTCCAGGCTAAATGACTTAACCGCCTATGATTATTGTTTCTTATTCCAGGCTAAATGACTAAACCGCCTAGGTTTATTATTTCTTGTTCCAAGCTTAATGACTTAACCGCCTAGGCATGCAAATAATGGCTCTAAGCTAAGTGCTTTAATCAAAGAATTGGTCATGTATCAAACCCAAGCTAATTGATTTAAATACAATATCTTAAACTTATTAATGTATGGCTAATTAGTTTATGCGACTGATTTTATTTTTATAAATTGTTTGTTTGCAGAAATTGGCGGTTAAAACATTGATAAATTAAAAGGTAGGTACATACATAGGGTGTACCTACCTATCTTGTTAATAATTATGAAATGAGAAATAAAACGGTTCTCTATTGTGTTACCTAACTTTTTTATCTATAATTATTAAATTGGTGTAAAAAAGTACCTTTATTTGTGGAGCTATGAATACTACTTTAGTCATAGCTCCACAAATAAAGGTACTTTTTTCGGTTTAAAGGTAGTTAAAGGTAGTCGGTTCATTTTATGCTAAAATCTACTTACTAATTTGTTGCTGGATTGAAACCTACGCTATTATTGCCACTACTTCCCAGTTTCCGTCACTATAATTATAAAATCGGAAGACGAAAATAGTGTAGTCAAATAAGGTTTCTCAACTTCACTTTGAATACAACAAAGTTTGGAATATTCTATTCTAAAACCTTCCTATGTAGTTTTACTACTTCCCTGAAAGCTCACCTACTCGTTGTTTTGCACAATAGTACGACTTGCTTTAAGAATCATATTTCTGTGAACAGACGTCTTTTGTTTTAAATAATGTGAAGCGAGCAAAGAGCGCCAGTAACTTAATCCATGCTAGTAAAGTTGCCGATGCAAACGGACTTTAAGTCTTTTGTAAACATTCATTATAGTGCAACTTGAGATGATGTAACTTGAGGTAGCTGACAGTTGAAAACTTTAAGATTTTTATTTGTTACATTAATTGTTATTGGAAACATGAAAAAGGGCTTTTATTTTTTATTCAAATATTAACTGGCATTACATAAAACAATATACAATTCTAACAGGTGAGTGGGTGAGACTTTGAAATTCGTTGTTTTTTTTTTCAAATGAAAAAAAAAATTACAAATATTGAAACACCTGAAACAACTAATTGGAAGTCGTACAAATATTTGTTCCGTGCGGGAATTTTCTTAAAGAAAAAGATACGATACTCTCGCGTACTATGCTTATTTCTGACAGGCACTGAAAGTTATTTATTCCCTTTTAAAAAAACATACATTTTGTTCACGGAATTCAATCCGTTTCTTTCATGGTATTTAATCCGTTTCGTTGTATACTGAAGCGGAGTTCCCCTCGTCTTATCTCAGAATCTGCATACAGGATTTGAGCTGAATTAATTCTTTGAAAGTTTTAAACATTTTCTGAATTGTTGCCTTTTAACGTTCACAGTCTGTCAGAGTAAACTTCTATAGCTTTGAACAAATTTTAAAGAAAATTATTAATAAATATTTATGTTAGTATTGTTTTCAGATTGTCAACTTTTAGGTATGTTTTGCTTCAGTGATCAATTTAGACAGAACTTTAAATTGAAAATATAGCTATACAATTGTTTTACTTGTGAATAGAAATAATTATCGAAAAGTGAAACACACATTAAACCCCCATTTAGACAATGCAAGAACTTGCATGCAAGTTTTACTACTACAATCGTAGTCTGAATGAGGCTTCATCATGAGATTTACTAAATCTGATGTCTGAGTAAAATATGTTTTATGAATTAATTAAATCAGAAGAAAATTCATGTGATTAATTACATGAATAAAGCAACACATTTTAAATTAATATATTAATTACGATAAAATTATCATAGTGACCATATCTTTCACAAATGCTGTTCTGTCATGTTGTCTCACCCTATAAACTTATAGGTATCGTACTGTGATCACTAATCCATCTTGCAAGCATTGGTGACTAAAACAGGGTCCTCTGGGACGGTTTGTTATGGCAGGCGCTTCCTTCTGATATGGATGATGAATGATAAAGGAAAAAAGTGGAGAAAAGTTAAGGAAACCGAGTAGCGTTGGATAAATCTACCGTTTTGAAGTGGAATTTTAGCCGACCTAATTACTGAGTAACCTAATTAAATGTTAGAGATATAACTGAGGGTCTACATAATATTGGATTTAGGTTTTTTTTCGGTGAGTTGGCGACTCGCCTCTTAGTTTTTAAACTAGATTTATAAACTTCCAGAATAAAATATTGTAATCCAGAAGGCTGCTCGCAGTCCATTTTTTTAAAGCGGGAGTTAATGCGTATTAAATATTCATAATGGTAAAAACCACATCAAACACCGTTGCGTAGTTTATTAGAACAACGTGGTCTCATAGACAAACACAACTTTTTAATTGTTTATCGTGGTAGAATTGTGTTCGACCTTGTACGTGTTTAAAACTATAGTTTGTTTTTTAATCTCGTAGACCAAATTGACAAATGATAACATTAAAACTGACGTAAATACTATTGAAATTTATGTCAGTTTGCCATTTGCACCTGTCAATTCAGTCTACGAGATTAAAAAACGGACTTTAGAGTGGACGCTAGACACTGGGTATCGTTGGTAGATTGTTTATGTAAGAAAGGGCTTGTTTCTAGATAACTTCGTAATTTCTGTAATTATACCATAGATAGGTGGAAAATAATTGTAATGCTTAACAGTACCTACAGGTACATTTATACATACAGGTTCCTAAAAATGTTGCTAGGTTTAATGATACATTTACCGTCAAACTATCATTATTAGGTTGAAAAGCCTCAAAAAGAATGAATGATCACAATCCAATTACTACTTAGTTTCGGAAAAATGCGCATACATACAACATTTTTTGGAACCTCGGTATGAATATGTGAATATTTTACAGTTCTAGTAATATCACACATACTTATATTTGAGTTAAAAAACGGGTATTTAATTGAATGGTACAGTCCACAAAACATGAGTTCCTGGATTTACGTTTTAACGAATAGGTAGGTACTCGTAACGTGTAGGTACATGTTGTTAAGAAAACTAAAACATTAATTAGATACTAATTGTAATCGCGACCTTCGTGCTCAGCTGTGTTAATACTGTTTACAGAATAAAAAACGTTTATTTTTAATTGCCCCGAGGTCGCCATTTTGTCGAGTTAAAAGTTTAAATCTTCTACTTTTCTTTTGACGAACACTGTAATTATATTAGAAACTGTTGTTTTTTGTTTGTTCTATACGAGTTAAAATACAAAAGGAAATTGTTGCTTTTTTCTTTGTTTTGAAACCTTTGAGAACTAAACAGCTCCTATAAATGCTGTAATGGGGTTCTGTTTTGAGGAAATCTGTCAAAACAAATCATTAACAACTTTTATAATCAAAAGGTGGGAAGTAATAAAGAACAATAATGTGAACTAAAAACAATCTGAACTTATTAAGACTTTTTAGTTGTATTTGACAGAGATGAATTGGTATTGTATTATATTTTGAGAAGCACCCATTTGGTATAACGTTTTTAAACTTAGAAAGTCTGTAATACATTAAACTTTAGATTAATAGCTCTCTACTTACGCAAACAATACAGTTAAATTATATTTTGAGGTCAATAAAGCGTCATGACGGCCAAGCCAGCATGGCCAATAGTGTACAAAGCCAAGCCATTCAAATGAAGGAAATAACTAACTGTGGTATTTGCCGACAGTGGCGGTACGGCCCACTGTGCTTGTGGTTGCTTGTAACGAATAGGGCCTACTGCTAGCCGTGACGGGTGGTGTACACACGTCTTTGTCGAATGAATCCGAAGACTGATGGCCTAGTGTTTTGTTTGGACTATTGTTTCTTGTGTGCAGGTAATGTGTATTGACATATTCTAAAACGAGAGGCAACTTTTGCGGGCAGGGAAAATTGACCTGAAAAAAACTTGATATCGCGCAAAAAAAAAATAACAACATGAAATAGTAAATAAAATAGTTTAATTATTATTTATGTATGTTAGTTTAAGCATTTTATATCTAAATGTAATGAATACTTTCATCATACAATAAACAAAAAATCTTAAATAAACCAGAAAAATATAAATGTGTTCACACAAATTGTCAATAGGCTACTTAAATCCTTAAAATAGCTTTCTACGAGTATTTTATCGTTTGCTTCTGAACTATGTTTACGCCTGGCGTTTCCGTACAGCTCTTGAAGCTCTTCCAAGCTCACGAACAATAGTAAGCAATAAATGAAGACAACTAAAATTTTAATTTTTATAATGTAGAACATTATGACCATCCCACAGTGATCGTAGTACTGGGACTCATGGAGAAGATAGAAACAAAAGACAACCAAAATATACACGCACTTATTACAACGAGAATAAGGCCTATATTCCGAGAGGAGTTTAGAGGATTAAACCGAGGAACTAGGGAATCAACCTGCGGGCAACGACCAACAGTGTAGCCCACTGATTATGGTAATTTTCTGCCGTGGGGCTCCAATGATGAGGACATGGTACAAATTCATTGATACTTAATGCAAAATTGACATTTTTATTCCCCTTGTAAACACAATTAAACTGCTAAATAGTAATTCAACGTAACAATATATTATGAAGTATCTATTTATGAAGAACAAGGTTTACCGTTCCATATCTCCATCCAAAATTCGAGATTCTCCGGGTTTTGTGTCTAACATGTAATGTTCTTAAATCGTTGAGAACGTTATTAGTGTGATGTAATAATTCTGAGTTTAGTTCTTCATTTCATAGATGTCGCTGCGATATTTTTGTTTTAAACCGTGACAGAGTCTAGACAGTTAAGCTTACAATAAATATTATGAAACGTCGATTGTTGCTGCTCCCATTCATGTGAAATCACAAAGTCGCAATGCGCCTCAGAGACCCAAAAAAAAAAACAAAACTAAAGTCAAAAAAATATTCTGCCAATTAGCCGCATTATTCTTAATTTGCAAAATTTAATTTAACGCTACATTCAGAAAAGAAAAATTAAGAACACATTATGATTTAAACGTCGTGTCCTTAAAAAATCTTCAAAGTATAATTTCTGTAGAATGACGTTGACACTTTAATGAAAAGCAAACTGGGTCAGTTTGTATCTATGACAGTTAAGGCCGGTCCTCATTTGGTCGATTTTCCCTTGACTTGCTACTAAATTATTATTAGAGTTTAGATTGTTTGATAGAGTTGGCTTTGCTTCGTGTTGCTACAAGAAAATTGCTGTATTATTGTGACGTGTCGCGTCCTCGTTCCTGAACTAATCATTATTATGATGTCTTTTGTTTTGATTTGATTTTTGAGTTTTTTAACAAACCACGTGCGATTGTTATTTGTTTTGGTTAAAACCACACAGTGAAACATAAAGAGATCTCAATACTATATTATCCTCATAAAGCTTTGCAGGACGGGCAATAAAAATAAAATAGGTCAGCTTCGCATTGAAAAATATTTTACCGAAGTCGATAATAACGAATGGCGATCAGAGAGTAAAAGTATCGTGTGAATAAAAGTACCGCTATAAATTACAGCATCGGCGTGAGGTGAACCGCGATATTATTATGTACGAGTGCGAAATTTCATCAATAATACCATTTCACTTTGAAATAGGAAAGAATGGATGAAACACAATTACTTAAACAGAACTCGACACAAGCGTCCTATTTCTTTCTCGCCTACTACAGTAATGGGTTTGGTACTCCCCTCTTCCCACTAGTGGTGTTGCTGGTACCGCCCCCCACCCCCTCCCTCACCCTTCAGTTTCCAACGCCGCCGTCGGTGCCACCAACAATGACCTCGTATTTCAGACGGAATTGCTCAAACACGGAACAGAGAAAACTCGGAATAGAGCTCTGATATTTAAAAGATCATCCTAGAATTATTAGAATTTTATTTCTTTGAATGGTTTCGACCACCCATTATACTACTCAAATCCCTATCAAATGTTTTAAATTCAACTATTGGTTGTTTTGTTTTTCTAATTACCAGTTCTGGGAATCAGGCATTCGCTTTAATTTTCATCTTTGCGATTAATAAATATTCAGTAACCTACCAATATAATTTCACATCGGGAACTAACATCAACAATTTTATGTCATAAATGAAGTCTCCATGGTTTTAATTCTGTACGTATTTTATGAAAACTGAATTTTAAATCGCGGAGAAATAAAGCAGCTTCATTAATAAATTGTTACAAAACAAGTATTTAGGCGTCTCTAGTGCTTTGTTTCATACTCACTCAACTACGTAATACTGTGAAGGAGCTGTCATCAGATGTAAATTGTGAGCAGGAAATAGCTATATTTTCTTCATAGTATTGCCAACTTGCTCTACACTATTTGAAGCCAACTTTAAATTCGAATAAGTTGAGGTTACAGAATTGCAGGGATTGGGATTTACGGTGTATACTAGTTCTTTATTGCTTTGTATTTTGAAACAATGTTGTACATTAACCAAGCTAGTATTTAACAATTTCTTATTGAAGTGCTTCAGAAAGGCCAGCGGGTCTAAAACGGTCACTTTAAGCAATATTCCTAATGATTCACTTCGTGCATTTCCAGCAACGTCCAGCAATTCATTCACGAGAAGGGAATCATTTGGAATATTGCTAAGCGGCCGTTTTAGACCCTCTGGAACGTTGTACTCGAAATCAACGTGTTAGTATGAACGTGGACAAGGCTAAGGAGCACAGCACGTTGTGTTTATAAGGAAAAAGGCGTGAATTTCTATTGCTAAGGCAATTGCGATCCCTATTTCGAAGTTCGAATTAGAAAGAGAAGGAAGAACATTAAAGCTGTCAAATTAGTTTAACCAATACTACTTCCCTACAAGTTCTCGACGTGACTCAGAACATGCCACGTGAAAACACGCTGAAGTTTATCACGTAATCTAGTTTGACAGTTATAAACTATCACTGCTTCTCTCCCGCTCTGACTTTTTAGAGTTCTGTGTCTTAAAAAGAAAAAAGGAACCCTTGCTGTTTGTTGTTAGTCTGCCAATCATGACCCTTTTTCTCAGAAACGCGTAGTGGAATCTAATTGTCCTAAAATATTCTACGGACCCTTCCAATTCTGAAAAACAGTATAATATGACTACTAAATTACCATTTTTGTCACATATTTAGCGATTTTATACGGAAATCATAACTTAAAGGGTACTTCTCCTGCCTGCCGGTATACCGTGGCCCGGAACGTGAAGGGCTATTGAAGGACACGTTGGATTTTAGTCAGTACAAGTCTGACAGTCCCTGCCGTCCTGCCCTGGATGGGAGGACTCATTTGATGAGTTTACCTATTGAAAAAAGGGTACTGTTCCTTGACCTAGAATCATGTGGGAAAAAGTACATGTAAAGGAAAAAAGACGGAATGTCATGAACACGTAGTTTAATAAGAAAAAAGAAAACAAGTTAGTACGGAACCCTCGGTGCTCCCTTAGTTATGTAAGACAGTATTTGGCTAGGTTAGACAATGATATATGGAATGATAAAGTCCCCAATTTCAGTAATATTTGGCTTCAAGTAGGCTAGCCCTTTTCTTTCTGAAGATATTATAAGATTAAGGTATTATTCAGATGGGAAGTAGAATTTTAAAATGGCTCAGATTTCCCAAAGGGTGAGGGGTACGATGTCAGACAGCATTCGCTTCTCGTCAAGGTATAACCTCACTCGAGTGTCGGATGCTGGGATGTTGCTCTCAAAAACGTCACGTGGTAATTGAAAAGTCAAAACAAACAGCTGAATAGCTCTAAAATTAAATTTAAATCATGATTTTTTGAGTGGTCACTTTGTAGGCTTTGATAATTGAATTTTCACTGCTGTTGATGAAGTTCATTATTTTTTATTTAAGTTTATATAAACTTAAAGAATTAACAGTTACGAACGGAATAAGTACTAAAACAGCACATAATACGTCCATGTACAATTTTTATTATAATTTAGACTGAGTAGTCAACCTATCAACTCTGTGGCACTATTTATATAATATGTTAACAAACGCTATGTAAAATGGAATCTACAGTTTTAAAGGACACAAACATTTTACTTTTGAAATGGCAGTAGCCGATTCAAAAAGCAAAGCATTAATGATATGAAACCTCTGCATTATCCTGTACCAGGAACTAAAAATCTATTGTTTTGTTTTTCCGACAAGTCCATTCAAAGTGTTACAAACGTTTAAATTATGAAAATTTATCAAAAACTATAAGGCCTGTTCAATTGTTCCTACATAAATTATAGCGAGAAGTAATCCCAAAGTTATTCGAAAATAATTTAACCCAATAAATAAATAATTGATTGATTGTCATACACAGCCAGCTGACGCATTTAACATTGGCAACACTGCTTTACGTTCAAACACGGAATGATGATTTGCATTACAAATGGGGAGCTCCAATAACACATAGAATAATTTGTATACGGTTAAGTTGAGTGATGATACTGAATAAATGAGAGCACCATTTAGGGTTTGGAAAAATATGTTTTAATTTGTAAAACCGAACTTATGGAAGTGAACTTGACTTATTCCTCGACTAGCTGTTTGTTCCCCCCGGGTCGACCGACGCCGACGGCGCGTCGTGTTCCACGCGCGCCTCAAGGAGCGCCAGCAGAATGACGGGGCCCCCTCTCAGAGGGCCAAAGCCTGCCGGGGCCGCGAGACTTATTCCATCACCGTGACCCCGGAACATAAAGGGCTATTAAAAGGATACCGTGGATTTAAGTCAGTACAAGTCTGACAGTCCCTTCCGCCCTGCCCGGGGTGAGAGGACTCATTTGATGATTTTACCAAGTAAAAAAAAGAAAAGCTGTTTGTTCCTCGTGGTTTCACTTCTGCAACTCGGCTCCTATTAGTAGCAGCGTGATTTTATATAGCCTATGGGATTCGTTGATAATTATGTAGACTATCTAATCCTACTACTATTATAAAGGCGAAAGTTTGTAAGTATGGATGTATGGATGTTTGTTACTCTTTCACGCAAAAACCTCTGAACGGATTTGGATAAAATTTGGTACACATATAGTTTATAACCTGGATTAACACATAGGATAGTTTTTATCCCGATTTGATGTTCCCGTGGGATAATTTTCGAGTTGTAGCGGGTGAAGCCGCTGGCAACAGCTGGTACAAAAATATTTCTGTTTCCGAGATTAGCGCGTTCAACCACACAAACTCTTTAGTTTATAATATTGTTATAGTTTACGATACTTCTGAAACGCTGTTTTAGTGCGCTTGTTGTGCAACCTACGATCATCAGAAGTACGAAAATCAGACAACCAGTCTTATCAAAAGGTATCGTATTATTGTTACTGGGTTGTGGAAGTCAGATAAGATAGTCGCTCTTTGGAATGTTCGCGCACAATGTGTTCGTGTTTTAAGCATTCTACGGGAGGTAATTTCCAGACTGTAATTTAAGATTGTTACCATAAAGATGCGATTCTACCGGTGTGCGGCCATAGTGTTTGGCTCAAATGTTCGCTCTGGCCTTAATAGGATATAATAGGTTCTGGCCGATTTACTCGGGTAAACACGAAAAAATTGTGTGCAAACATTCTGAAAATATTCGCGCACACCGGGATACTTTTGTGCCCGCACACGTGAGCAGTGGACTCGTTATTTGTGCGCGCACATTGCTAAACTTAGTTCAGTGAAAATGTTCTCGCACAAATATGCTGCACTGTGCGCGAAAAAAAATGCCTCACACTATTCTGGTGTAATCGTACCGTTACGATTAAAACCGTATCTACAAATTGTGAAACCTCCACCCTGTTCCAGTAGTCCTGTTATAAACACGAAACTGCGATTACCAAGCACGGTGCATAATTGGTAACACAAGCAGTATTCAATTTACGACTTAATTAGTGAGTATTATGGATGATATCAGATATTCGTAGTATCAAACCTACTTCTACGAACTGGTTTGAAAGTAACAGGTGGCTCTATTTGGCTTCCGTAAACAATAAGCGTTGGCATTGGCAACATTGGTACGTCCAAGGTTCTCTGATCAATGGTTCCTAAACTTTTTAATACCTACTGTTAAACGCATGACCTATGCAGGAAATTTTATTTTACCTACAACTTACAATTATTTTAAGCGAATACATATCTTTACTAATCAACAAATTACACGTTTAAACAATTATAATGTAGTTAGGGTAATTTATATTTAAAAATACACTCATACATACCTGTATAAATAGGGTAATTGACGGCACGTTTGGGGCAGTCGCTGAACGATCGACTACTGCGCAGGTTCGATCCCCGCACGGAACACATATTTGTATGGTCAGTAAGTAGTTGTTCTGGGTCTGGATGATGCATGTGATTTTCTATGTTTGTAAACGCACCCACGACACAGGAGAAATTCCTATTGTAGGGCAATGTTAAAAAAAAAAAAACTAGGAATTAAGGGTAAGTTAAAAAAATCTAGATAAGAATTACTGTCCCCGCATAGTCTAACAAATTTTTGCTGACACATGATAGTCTTTTGACCGTCAAAAAACGGTCTTTAAATCCAGACCTTTAGATAAGATAAGATAAGATAAGATATATTTTATTTGCATAAAACACGGTATACAGGGTGTTATTAAACATTTTAGTTCAACATGTTTTGCTTAATTCTTAAGCATGCAAACTTACCTTTGACTCTACCTATTCTTTCGTTCTAGTTGACAACTCTGTAACCCCCATAAAAAAGCTGTTTTACCCCCGAGTTCGGTTCCGGCTCACTGTTTAGCAGAAACCAGGGAATACTTTCCCGGATTTTTTAAACAAAAACCAAATAAAATAATTCTCGTTCCAACATAGAACTTAAACGTGATTAGCGGCGAATGAATTAATATGTGATTAAATTATACACCTCTGCTTACCTCGTCAGGGTAAAAACTGCCGGGTCATGGGATTAGGTAATCGTGTTCCTGAAACGTGAAGGACTGTTGAAGGAACACCGTGAATTTTAGTCAGTACGAGTTTTGCAGTTCTGCTTCGCTCAGGGCGGTAGGACTCATTTGATGATTAAACCATGTAAAGAAAAGGGTACACAGGGTGGAATTATGTATAAAATGTCGTTAATCTACAATTAACTTTCATTAAACATAATTGACATCTCTGTATACAACCGTTAGTCATTAGTTTGATGCAGTGTGCTCGTGTAGTAAAACATTCGTACACGCCCAGTACTAATTACAACTGTCCGATGTCACTAATCACTCTACTATTAGCGACCAAGCGAGGCTTCCTACCAGGGCAGGCCAATGTGTTTTTCAACCGAAAGAATCGTACACACAGTTTGTTTTAGAAGCTAATGATAGAAAAATGTTTGTTTACGAAATTGATACGTTTAATTTTTCTGTATTTTATTTCGGATTGATTTGATGAGTTTTAAGTTACGTTTGGCTTTTCATTAACCTGTTTTGTTTTGGTAAGTGTGTATTGTACCTGAAAGCTTTAGATTTTAGCTTGTTTTTTTGTAGTAATGAAAGCGACGATTTAAAAAAAAAATGTTGATTAATTTTCATTCATAAATATCTCTTGACGGTGAAGGACTTTTTTGAATTAAGAAAAAAAATCTTCTCAAGATATTTAATTTTGATTAGTTTATGAGTTCTATGACTACTAAAGATACTTATTTTATAGGTCTGATATGAACGACGTGCTTCTAAATCAGCTCGACCATAACTTCCTTGATCCTTTTGGCCGGATGGGCTGACAATACGTACTTCTTAACTTGTCTCGTCACGTCCTCATCCGTCACTTGATTTGACATCAAACGTGTCGTATGTTCTCTTTTATCCAACTTTCCGTACATTGAGAGTGCTATAGACTAACTTTTAGCGTATAACCTTGGGACATAATTTCACCAGTGTTTTTGAAACTATTTAAGCGAGTCAGTTATTTATGTATGAAAATGTGGATGACGCGAAGGGAGTAGTATGTAAGAATCGTGCCAGGTGGCGCTCTATAGTTTCTGCCTACCCATGGACATTGTTAGCATATGTTTAGTCGAATCTTGCCCTATAGCCAAACGGGAAGCGATAAACGTAAACGCTCAGGAGCCGTTAATAGATTTTCAACTTAATAGCTAAACACCTAAACTTGAAAATCCATTAAAGACTGCTGAGCGATAGCGAACTGAACAAACGAAAGCGCTTTGTAATCTACAATAGATTTATAACTATTTATACTAGGGTATAAAGTTCAAAATGTATCAGAGACTGCTGAGCGTTAATGACTATCGCGTGCCGATTTGTCTAGGGGGTCAAGTTTTATTAACTTTTTACAGAAATCAGTAAGGGTAATTTATTTCATAAAAAACAGTAAAAGCATCGTCACAGGTGTTTTTAGTACAAAAATCTTTACGTTGACAACTGAAATGGAGAAAATATTAATTATCATATAATATATTGTTATGCCACTTCGTTTATTGTTATTTTTGGATCTAATAAGTGTGTCATTGTTAATTTGTGGCTTGTCTATTGCTACTTTGTAAACATACAATATTTTCTGTAAACAGCTTTGACGGATGGATGGATTTATTTATTTATTTATTGACACACCAACGACTTATTACTCTAATTCAACATTAGAAAATGGTACAGATAGTAAAGATTTGGGGTGAATTCGTCACATAATAGGTGTGTACAGCACTTATATGGTCCAAACTAAATTACATTGAAATAGGTACATTAAAATATTACATAATACAGTACCTACATAAAATACGGTTTAAATAAATGAGTAAAATTACACTAAATAAAATCAAAGCTAAGATTTAAATGAAAAATTTAAGTCTAAACCAAAATTGAAACCTTACTCAAAATAAATCGATATAAAATCTAAAATCAAAATTACAATTAGACATAATAGAACATATTCAATGATAATGAAACATGTGTAGGATGTTTGTTATTTATGATATACAAAGCGAAGCAGCGACTATAGGCTAGTTACATAAATAAAGAGATACCCGCTCCCGTCTCAACTGTCATGTGTGAAAAAGGGTAACACGTAGCATAGGGTACGTGTGAGATGTATCGCTAAAGTCTCAATCTGTCTGGTCTCGCAGAATAGGAGTACCTAGAGACTCAGTAAGTTATGAATTATGATATGAGCTATCTACGGAGAGCCTAGCTGTAATATTTTCAGGACTCAAAATAAATAACACGAGTTTTCTTCTTGTGGAAACGAACATAGACATTGTTTTATTCTTTTTCTCAGTATATCGACTGAGTTTTCATTCTGTATATTGTATTCATGTCTTCAGAGCAATATTTTTGAGGTCGGCTCAGTGAGTCTCGTACCGTGTATCTACCGGGGTCATGGGGCTGTCTAAGCAGAATACCGTGGTCTTGGAACTTTAAGGGCAACCGAATGAAGAGGGAGGATTTTATGGAAATAAAAAAGCATAATCTTATCACTTTTTCTACCAAAATTAGGTGTAGAATAATGATTGCCGGGCATGTCTGAGACAGGCCTGTTGGTCTAGTGGTTAGTGACCCTGACTGCTATGCCAGAGGTCGTGGGTTCGATTCCCACCCAGGACAAATGGTTGTGTGATGAGCACGATCATTTGTTCTGCGTCTGGGTGTAATCTTAATATATATAATCTTAATATATATAAATCTCGTGTCACAATGTTTGTCCTCAATGGACTCCTAAACCATTTAACCGATTATAATAAAATTCGCACACCATGTGCAGTTCGATCCAACTTGAGAGATAGGATAGTTTAAATCTCAAATTATAGTCGCAATTTTAATAATATTATAAAGATCGCACCCGTGCGGGGCCGGGCGGGTCGCTAGTTTATCTATAATATTTATGTATTTAGAAATATAAAACGTGTAACGTTAATAGCGAAAAACCTCTCGTGGGGTAACTCAGCCCATGTTACTGAACAATGTTTGTTCTAAAACTTTTGGAAAAAAAAATATATTTTCCATACTGATGGGCTCGATCAGTTTTTCATTTTGTATGTGAAAAAAAGTTTTAGAACAAACATTGTTCAGTAACATGGGCAGAGTTACCCCACGAGAGGTTTTGCGCTATTAACGTTACACGTTGTATGTTTATCAGTTGTCTAGTACCCATAACACAAGCTCTGCTTAGCTAGGGACTAGATGGCGTTGTGTGATAGTTGTGGAATATTATTATTATTATTGCATGTCTAGTCGCAAAACGCTTTACATAATTACGATATTAATTATTATTGTTGCGCGTCATACCTGATAAACGTTGCTCAAATGTGAGTGAAACCAATTTTAATTGACATTCTACGTAAGCATAATTATAAAATATATGTAGTTACCGCAGGAGGACTAATTAACGTAGTAATATTCCATTTCCTACGTATATTTAATTCTAACTATTGGCCGCTTCCTTTGTTTAGCTAATTGGAAACCCGCTTTGTAATTGTGACACCGATTGCTCGTTGTGGTTATCATGACAGGGCAACATAACCTTTTGCGGTTACTATTTTGTCGCAGAGCCGGCTTGTAATGAGAGAAAATGAAATAAAGAGGGGAAACGCGAAGGACATTTCGTTACTTCGTTGAGTTAGTTGATAAAGAAATTGCTGGAACTGGGTAGGTTTGCAAACGAAATGCAAATGTTGGGAGCGTATCGCAGTGTGGCTCATCTCCATACGATTAGTTGATCATTTGTTACGCCGCCGGCGCGCCCTGCTGCCACTTCCATTCTGCTGCCGTTTGCCGCCATCACTGCGACTGACTGATATACAGTTTTACTTGGGTCATAACTTTTAGTGACATTACATTTTGTGAAGATATTCTTGCAAACTTTGTGCTTACCGATTGGTTGTTTCAATTTAAAGGTGTTTGGAAGTATTGCGTGATATTATATAGACGTCGCAAAAGCTTTTAGGTATTTCAGGTTTTTCCAATTCGAAACTAAATACATTGAACCGGAAGTTTTACTGTCTGTCATTCGACACGTCTGATTGAAATCTGTGTGAATGTTGATAATAATTATTAATGCACTGATGTGAGTGAAATAACGTTTTCAATGTTTGAAGCTTAAAACGCAAGTTATATTAATTCGACTAGCTATTCCCCGCAGTTTCACCCGCTGCTCAGCTCCTATTGATCGCAGCGTGATGTTATTTAGCCTATAGTCTTCCTCGATAAATGGACTTTCCAACACAATAAACATATTTCCATTCGAATTAGTAGTTCCTGAGATTAGCGCGTTTAACCAAACAAAGTCTTTAGCTTTATATATTAATAGATAAGGTTCATCGCTTTACAAACACAGGAAGTTATGGGCTCTTACGAGTACTGATGGATTCGAACCAATGTATGTAGCGGCTAAAACTAATTAACATCTTAATGAAGTCGGTGATATAACGAAATTGTCAGAAGGGAGTCTACACACGAGTGCGGCGACGTTGAGACTGTTTAATTTTTCGCCGTGTGATTACGATTTGCATAAGCTGCGAGCCAGCGGATACTAAATTAGGTTTTGCTCTCGATATTATGTTTTAATTTATATAAGATACTAACTTCATTTATTTATTTTTCGGACATTTTTTTTTTAGTAATGTTTAAGCGTCACTTTATTCTTATCTATAACAGTTGAAATACTAAACTGGTTTTTTTACGCCTATTTGTTGAAGTAAAATTGTGAACTAATGATCATAATGTGGAACTGAAAGCACTTAAATAGAATCTTCTTCTCTTCTTCAACCTTTAGTCACTCAATGCTGAGTGTAGGTCTCTTCCAAATCTTTCCACTTCTGGCGGTTTTGTGTTATGGCTATATCCAGTGTCTTCCGGCCACTTTTACAAGATCGTCTGTCCACCTAGTCCGTTGTCTCCCTACATTCCTCTTTCCCATTCGTTGTCTCCACTCCAACACTTTCCTGTCCCATCTTCCATCCAGTCTAAGGCATATATGGCCGCCTTAAATAGAATGTCTAGGATCAAATATGGGTCACTGCACGGACTAAGGGTTAGGTACTCTAATTGAGACGGTTAGTCCCAACATTTGGGATTCAAAAGAGTCTAACATAATTATAAGATACTCTAAAGCCCACCGAGCTATGATTTAGATTTATTAATCTTCTAAAGATGTGCCGACTAGTTAGCGAAAAGCGCCGACTGGGAAATGTCGTTGGGTAGAAAGGACTGCCATATTGACTAAAAACCACGGTGTTCCTTCAATAGCTCTTTAGGTTCCAGGGTTACGGTTAAATGTTCAGATAGCCCCACGACCCTGGCAGGCAGGTTTTCATTATCATTACTTACACGTTGTTTACTTCGGTAATCCAAGTAAACAAAGAATCAGAATAATGTCATGAACTTAATCGTATTGATATTTTTGGAATCGTCGTGGGTAGGATAGGTATTGATAGAATCTGTATTTTTTTAAATAAAATATAAGCAAAAGGCCAACTTTGCTGCCCACATTAAAAAATGTAAATGTTTTGACAAGTTTAGATATAAGATATATTTTGTAATAAGAGAGATTTGATTAAAAAGTTGTTTCTAAAGTTTGCGATTGTTATTTTAGCCTGTCTCAATTCTAATTTGTTTCACGTAGGTAATTATTCTAGAAATAAATTAGACAGTTTTAGATTTCGTCACACTGCCCAGGATCGGTTGGAGTTCTTTGAAGAAGATTTACATCCAGCAGTGGCCGGCAACTGTCTGAAGATAGAGATTTCGTCGTAACTCCATTCATTTTTGGCTTTCATAACGCGGACTACATAATATTATTACGCAAGATTGCCAAAATCTTCTTTGTTTGGCTCAAACCACAATTAAAAGAATTTAATATTTGCATATGTTCCACGATGTTTATTAAAATACAAATTGTTACGCATTTAAAAAAAATATTGTTTTTTTATTTAATATTATCTTTATCGAACCTTTTCAAAATATTTGTTCGAAAAATTCGCAGCGTGGCATCGCGCCAGTCACGTTTGTCGCTTCGATAGCCTTTGGAGTGGAATTTAAAATCGCCATGTGTGTTTACCAGATCCTCTGTTGGGACAAAAATGTTTGGTTCCTTATTCGCTTTGCGAAAAAACATAATGTTTGTGGTTTTTTCGTCACAGATTAGTGGTTGATCAACAGAATCTGACTACATTTTTGGGATTTATTGAACCTATTCTTAAAACTTCGAGAAAGGATTTCCTATATCCCGTATCTCGGAAACCGCTCAAAAGATTCGGATGAAATTTTGATTTAGATCTACCAATCTTAAAAGTTTAAAAAGCAATTTAAAAAGATAAAAAACGAATAGAGCTTGGTCGTTACTTGCTTCTAAATTGTGAACAACCGCGGTTGTCAATGCTAGATTCCTGTTTTAAAAATAAGAGTTTTCTTTGACCTAATCCACTGGCACACCCTTAACGTTGAATCACGTCTACATTCCTCGAACTGAGTCCGTGCAGGTATCGAATATGTCCATGAAATTACCAACGGGCCACAGTTCTAGGCAGAAACACAGAATACTTAATTGTACTACGTACAGAAGTATCACTTCCCAAAAACAAACAAATGTTAAACCTTTGTTCGAGAGAATAAATTAAAAATATGTACGGAGCGCATACGAAACGGGCGGCGGGCGGCAGCCGACTGTGACCCGTCCACAGTGCGCCCGCGTCTGCTGGCAGTTTCATACTACATACAAGCACACGTGGGCGCAACGTGGACGGTGCTACACCACGGAGTGCGCGAGGCTTGGCAGAAGCTAAAGTCTTTTATAACTGGGCAGGTTTACTTGGAAGTGCCAGCCTCAGTCAGCGCTGTAGCCTTTGTGATCAACTCAGGTTTCAACGCTGATTGAACTGAGCAAGGACTCTTGACTCTTTTGAAACACCATAAACGAGAATGTCTCAGTGGGTACACAGTAATGGTCGTCAAACGACATGTTGTTTTTGTTTGACGTGGCTGGGAAAAATCTTACCTTATCTTATGAATTTACTTACAGAAACGGTAAGCGGGTTAATTCATATTGGGCATTTCTACGAAGAGGGCATTTTTTTTTGTCCTTTTAAAAAAAACATGGTTAGAAGTTACATACACATCCCAAAATTTTTAAGCGTACGTCCCAATCTATATTCTAACTGGAGAGCATAACATAAATTCCGTACGACATCATAATTTTTCTTAAAAAAATCCTGAAGTGAAAAAACGGGTGTAATTTCACTGATTTTGACGTGTCCCTTTCCCGAAATAGAGTGCAAAATATTTTATATTTTTTAATGGAGCTAAATTTCAAGCAAACTTTTGATATTCTTGGGTATATGGATAACTAACCAAGAGACATTGACAGTGAATAAACCTGTGATTGCTTATTTTTTTATATTTGTGGATACTTAAAGATTTGTCCCAGTCTAATGAACCATTTCCGTGTCATACAAAAAACATTAGGTTACGATACTAAATACCCGCGAACTGGAGATCACTATCCGATTCTTGTAAACTGTCAGGTGCTCCCGAGCAGGCGATGTGAGTGCATGTGTGGTGTGCTGCTGTTTTTTTCGATTTTCGAATGTGAGAACCTGTATCCGTGGCTTTAGTTCGGGGTCTTTTCTCAATCCCATGTCAAAGATATCTTCTGAATATTTTCTTTTTAATTATGTTTTGTTTCCCTAAACTGAAGTTTAACTAGACACCAGCATGGATTTTTCATGTAATTTGTTTGAAGTCGTAACAGTAATAAGTTATTTTGATTAGTACGATATTTTTTTCAATTCTGTGGCCCTCAATTTTGTGTTCTGGTGTCCACGGAATTGAGAACGACGGTTTACCTATGTAACTAATCTCGGTTAATATGAGGTTTAAAGTCGTTTGCTTCACAATTTGTCATGGTAAAGTGGTTAACGCCACACATTATGTACCTGTAATGTTGAATAAAAGGTTTAAAGTATCTAGAGTTGACATCGCAATTGCAAGATCTGATTTTAGGTAATACTGCCGCGTCTAGCTACTCGAGTCTCGGAAGATCGTATAATGATAGCCTATATTTTATTCTGATGTATAAACTATATTCTAAATCACCGTGTCCGTAGAAATGCCCAATTGGGTTACAACAACGTTTCATTTTTAAAGTTAGGTACATAAAATATTCTTTTCACTGCCTGCCCAGCCATTGTCGTCCATTTATCGTCGTATCCTACGAATAGTGCCCTAACGAACATAGGGGCTTTTTTCTTTTTTTGCATAATTCAATTCTACTCATCATACCACATATTACCAGTTTAACAAAACAATTAAAAACAGTACAGGTTATCAAATAATAAGGTTTTCTAAAAAGCCACAATTTTCAGCACTACGTTTTCAACGTCGAATAAAGCCACAACTGCCGTCGCGCCTTCATTCTTCACGAGTAGCGGGTGTGCGCGGGCGCGAGGAGTGCGTGCTAGCGCCGTTCGGCTACTATTCGGCGGAACGCGGAGATTGTTAGTTGCGGCGAGCGTAATCTGATTTTTAACCGACTTCAAAAAAAGGAGGAGGTTCTCAATTCTTAAATAAAAATAACATTTTTGCTTGTACTACCTCAAGTGATTTTAAGATAAAGATTGTTTTCTTAATTTGTACTGTATAGATCAAGTTCAAATAATATAGTATCAACGAGTTTGTACTTCAGTCATTTTAATTACTTATTCATTTTCAATATAAAGTAAGTACATAGAAAAAAACCCTCATGGTGATTGTGGCCGTTTTCTATGGAATGGCTTAATTGCTTACATTATAATTATAGAAGAGACGAAGCCTTAATTGCGTTTATGTCTTTCTTCTAGGTTCAAATTATGTTTTTGTTTTTTATGTTTATGACATACCTACAATGAAAATACGCATCACTTTATAAACAGGGCTTTAAGGCGATTGTGGCTTCGACATTTCCGCAGATAAAAGGCATAATGTAACTTATTGCTCAAGTCGTCCTACTAAGCCTTAACACAACGGAGAATAAGGATTTAAGGGACAAAAATCGTATAAAATATAAAGATAATTTATTGAAAATAATGCTAACCAAACCATAAAATACCAATACACGTTATATAAAACCACCAATACATATTTGTTCACATTTAATTTAATTAAACACAAAAAAGTGTCTCCTGAAAAGTAGCTAATATGCAGTTACGCCCCTATTCGTAGGATACGACGTTATGAGTGAACTACAATACTGATTTGGCATTTGCTTGGTTTGCCGAATTCCATCTACCAATATTTTAAACCAATACATTATTTTGAGAAACTTCCATTATGGTAGCAGAATCAGATTGCGGAACAGCTGAAAACGTACATTACGCTTATTTCCCTTGTGTATACAGTGATACTTAATCGAATGTCAATCTTGGTGGTGGCTCCCACTCCTTGTGACTGGGGACCAGCGTGTGACGGGTGACAGGCCATTGCTGGGCCACCGCTGTGCTCATACATTGAGGTCTTTGTGTTTTCGTTGCGGCGAGAATCGCAATAGGTCTGAAATAGTTCTTGACATAGAAGAATGTCTAATTTATTTACAGCAACAAGTTTAAGAGTAAGCTTATTTTATCGACTATTTTATATTTTCAAGTTGGAAGACGCTTTTGCCGATTGGTAAACAGATATTCAAACAATAAACAAGCCGAAAATAGTAAATTGTAATAAAGGTTCATAAAGATTCGAATTTATACTGTTATTCCGTTTTACTCTACAGGATTTGTTTTTGTAAAGCATATGTGATGTTAAACATCATCATTCATCATAATTAAACAATTACATCAAACAGAAAGACTACTTCTGTGTATTAGAGGAAAAGACTTAGATAATTTTGCATTCAGGTTATCAGACAAAAAAATATTATAACCTCATACAATCTTGCAGGATCCATACTAATAATAATTAGTTATTCGACTAACTCTATGGAAATAGCATGACTAAAAATAAGTAATATATATAAAAATAAGTAAAGTAAGTAAGTAAGTATTCTTTATTTGCATAAAATGTGGTTTACAAAAGGTGTTATATCTTATTTTAGGGCAGGACACATTCTGGCATAACAATGGCATGCAAATCTATAACAAAGATTATGACCTAAGTAGTTTAAAACTGAGGGCGCTCCCTCACCGCGAGCATTCACCTGTAATGTAACGTTATAGATTCGAACATTCGAAGACAATAGAGCATCAAATTGCGCACTTTTATGTTACATTACAGGTGAATGCTCGCGGTGAGGGAGCGCCTTATGGTAGCCATACACCATCCTGCCAATCGAACGATCGATTTGACGCTTGCAATTGTTTCAAATTGGCAGTTCGTCCATATACACCATACACCATACTGCCTATCGTACGATCGATTTGACACAACTTCAAATCTGCAGCGATGCCAACTTAGCAACTTTATAGCTAGATCTAGCTATTATTCGGTGACCGATAGCTACAAATTTATAAAATTGTAGCTGTCGTCAACGAATAATAGCCAAATGCATCACTGCTGCCGATTTGACGTTGTGTCAAATCGATTTGATGACCTATCAAATTGGCATGTCATGCCATCAAATTGGCATTTTTAAACAATTGCTATTTGAAACAATTGCAAGCGTCAAATCGATCGTCGATAGGCAGGATGGTGTATGGCTACTATTAACAATTGCAATTTGAAACAATTGCAAGCGTCAAATCGATCGTCGATAGGCAGGATGGTGTATGGCTACTATTAACAATTGCAATTTGAAACAATTGCAAGCGTCAAATCGATCGTCGATATGCAGGATGGTGTATGGCTACTATTACACAAACGTGTAATAAACAAGTTACAGAGAAAAGAAGAAAACATTACTAAAACTCATACTAATACAGAAACAAAGACACGTACTCGTACATCTAAACTACGAAACAAACTAAACAGGTGGTATACTTTCATGAATTAGGCTAGATTTGAAATTGATCTCAGTTCGTTTTTTTTAACTGCATCGTCTCAATCGATACTCATATTACAGCCAGTCAGAAATCTCGCCTTAGCAAACTGATCTGGAAACCGATATGACGTGTCTCGTTTTATTCGAAATATGTATTATTCGATACTATATTAGACTTTAATATCGAATCATCATCATCATCATCTCAGCCATAGGACGTCCACTGCTGAACATAGGCCTCCCCTTTTGATCTCCACAGATACCGGTTGGAAGCGACCTGCATCCAGCGTCTTCCGGCGACCTTTATAAGATCGTCTGTCCACCTTGCTGGTGGACGTCCTACGCTGCGCTTGCTAGTCCGTGGTCTCCACTCTAGTACTTTTCGACCCCATCGGCCATCTGCTCTGCGAGCAATATGGCCTGCCCATTGCCACTTCAGCTTGCTAATCCGGTGGGCTATATCGGTGACTTTAGTTCGTCTACGGATCTCCTCATTTCGGATTCGATCACGTAGAGAAACACCGAGCATAGCCCTCTCCATAGCTCGTTGAGCGACTTTGAGCTTTGAGATGAGGCCGATAGTGAAAGACCACGTTTCGGTGCCGTAACTCATCACTGGTAACACACATTGGTTGAAGACTTTCGTCTTGAGGCACTGAGGTATGTCGGACGAAAAGACATTGCGTAGTTTCCCGAACGCTGCCCAACCGAGTTGGATTCGGCGGTTGACCTCTTTCTCGAAGTTGGACCTACCTAACTGGACTACTTGTCCTAAGTAGATATATGAGTCAACAACTTCGAGTACCGAGTTTCCAACAGAGACTGGGGTGGGCACAACATTGGCATTTGACATAATTTTCGTCTTGTCCATGTTCATTTTCAAGCCCACCCGTTGTGAAACTCGGTCGAGGCCATCGAGCATCATGCTGAGTTCCTCCATCGACTTTGCCATGACTACGATGTCGTCGGCAAACCGAAGGTGAGTGATGTATTCGCCGTTGATGTTGATGCCAAGTCCTTGCCATTCCAGGAGCTTGAAGGCGTCTTCCATTGCGGCAGTAAACAGTTTCGGGGAGATAACGTCCCCCTGTCTTACGCCTCTTCTCAATGGAATCGCCTTCGTGCTCTGCTCCTGTACTCGGACCGACATGGTGGCGTTATTATACAAGCACTTCAACACCTCGATGTACCGATAGTCAATACGGCATCGCTGGAGTGACTCAAGTACCGCCCATGTTTCCACCGAATCAAAGGCTTTCTCATAGTCCACAAACGCTAAGCACAATGGCAAGTTATACTCTTCGGTCTTCTGTATAACTTGCCGCAGCGTATGGATGTGGTCTATGGTACTATAGCCTCTTCGGAAACCGGCTTGTTCGGGAGGCTGGAAGTCATCAAGTCTGTGCTCGAGACGGTTCGTGATAACCCTTGAAAACAGCTTATAAACATGACTTAGAAGCGTGATGGGTCTGTAGTTCTTCAATAGGCTGTTATCACCTTTTTTGAAGAACAGCACCACCTCACCTCTACTCCATGTTTCAGGCGTTTTGCCCTCGAAGAGGACGGAATTAAAGAGTTTCTGGAGGACCTTAAGTACCGGTGTTCCACCCGCTCTCAGAAGCTCTGAAGTGATTCCGTCCTCGCCCGGCGCCTTGTTGTTCTTAAGCTGCTTCAGGGCCATCCTAATCTCGTACAGACTGATGTCCGGGATATCTTCGGTATAATGTCGGGACAGCTTGGCTCTTGGATCTCCTACCAAGCTGTCAACGGGCTTTGCGACCGAAGTGTATAACTGTCCATAGAACCTCTCGATCTCGCCTAAAACCTCTGCTTTGGTCGACGCTATGCTGCCATCCTCCCGTTTCAGCTTTGTCATCTGGCTTTGCCCAATAGACTTGTCCTTTGCGAACACTTTAGAGCCTTGGTTTCGCTGTATGGTCTCTTTAACACGATTCGTATTAAAGAGACGCAGATCGTGTCGCAAGGACTTAGATATACGTCTATTGAGCTGCCTATATGACTTCGCGTCATCGGAAGACTGCAACTGTAGCAAACGTCGTTCAGCCATGAGGTTTAAGGTTTGCTCGGTCAATTTCTGAGGTCTATCTTTACGACAGGGTCTAAAAAACTTAGACCCTACCGTGCGGACAGTTTCCACTAGCCCGTCGTTGATCTCGTCCACTGACACTAAGTTCTCAAGGCAAGCAAAGCGATTAGAGAGCTCGAGTTGAAAGCTTTCGGGGTTTTGAATATGGGGCCGAGTAGGTCGGAGCGTAGACTTCATCAGGCTGGACCTTTCAAGTTTAACATTGATATTCAGCGAGCCTCTTACGATTCGGTGATCGCTACCGGTTTTTACCCTGTTGATCACAGAGACATCGCTGAATATCCGTTTCTTGTCGGTCATGAAGAAGTCTATCTCGTTTCTCGTGAAACCATCGGGACTCAGCCAGGTCCATTTCCTGTGAGGCGGCTTCTGGAAGAAAGAGTTCATCATAAAGAGTTCCTCTTTCTCCAGAAAGTCGGCCAGCCTCTGTCCCCTAGGGTTCCGTTGCCCATACCCAAATTGCCCCACTCTCAACTCATCACCGCTTTTCTTACCCAACTTTGCGTTAAAGTCCCCCATAACAACAGTGAAGTGGGTTTTGGAGCTATGTATGGCCCTACTTACGTCCTCATACATAGTCTCCACTTCATCATCGGAGTGTGACGAGGTCGGTGCGTATACCTGAATGACCTTCAGCGAATATCTTTTGGAAATTCTGAGTATTAGGTATACCACCCTGCTCGACACACTGTCGATGGTTATTATGTTGTTTACGAGGGACTTGTGAACGAGAAACCCGACACCACCTTGGGACTGTTGGTCGCCCTCCCGGTAGTAGAGCAAGTTACCAGACTTCAGGGTTACGGTGTCCTCCCCCTCTCTACGGACTTCGCATAACCCCATAATGTCCCAGTGTAACTTGCTCAGCTCCTCTTCCAGCTCGCAGATCTTTTCGTCAGTCCTCAATGTGCGTATGTTGTGTGTTACCAGGGCCAGTCGTCGTGGGGGTGGGTAGCCGGATCTCTTCCGGAGATTCTTAGCACCCCCTGCTCCGCCGTTACCTTGACCGCTACCCGCGCCAGGGATAGCGGAGCTGCCGGGGACTGGGGGCCTGGTTTCTGTGGTTTTCATTGTAGGGGGTTATTTGCCTTAATCGCCACGCTTGGCAGGCGGGTTGGCGATCGCAGTGAGGATGTGCAGTACACGGAGGACGCTGCTGCCCGACCTCCGGTTTGTCCCTTAGTCGCCTCTTACGACACCCACGGGAGGATTTGGGGAAGCGCAATTCTAAGCCGGCGCCCCACGGCGTATATCGCGTAATATCGAATAATATCGAATAATATCGAATAATTCAATATACTTAAAAAAAAAACCTTCAACGCCCGGACTCGCGGACCCTTTGTGTAATACACATAAAAGCATTGCAAAACATTTATGTGTATGATGCACAAATGAAAAATTCTAAGTGCAAACATAAAACAAAAGAAGAAAATTAATATCTATTGTTAGAGCTACAACAGAAAGAAACATACAATACACAGGCACTTTTATTGTGGAACAACACGTGTCACGATCTCATAGTTATTTGTTCGAGTGCTTGGAACAGCATTCGCGGATATTGAGTGTAAATGGGAATTAAGCAATTAGGGCCGTCCACTCCAGCTGCCAAGTGGAAACTGACCAGAGTCCACTCTTGTTTTTCTTTAATTACCTATCTCACGGGTGTCGTGCTTTCGCAGCGCTGCATATAAATAATGGGAACATGGAACCTATGCAAACATTGACCTGAGGGAAACATAAATGTCAAAGGTACACAAAAGTACCCTAGATGTACTTTGATCGTGCTGTAAAGTTTAAAATATATAAGCACAAAGGTATAATTGGTAGTTTTATTACATTTCTACTGTTAGTATAAACCTAAATGTTTTACTGGGGTGTTTATACTCTCTTAATGACAAGGGTCTGTAAAGTCTCTATAGTTCCCAGAGGATTTTTTCCGAGAACTGACTGGTGGTAAAGGAGAGAGTAAGTTTAATTCTATTTATTAAAAGATACCTATATCTATATGTTTGAAATTTTATGGGATAATGTGTTATTTATAAAATTCAAGTTTCGGAAAGGTTTCACTATTCGCTTAAAAATATTGATACAAAGCTTCTTTTAAAAAAATCTTGTATTGTATACGAAAGTTTAAAACAGTTACGCTATAAAATGTTTTGCTAAACAAAAGTTCTTTGAGGCATTTGTTGTTACTGCGCAGCTCACCAATGTCTTTATTGAACGCTAAACTGTGTATCATTGAAACCACCATTATCTATAATTTTGTATTTTTTATAAAGCTTGCACTACTAGAACATGAATCTTTAAGCGAAAAAGGTGATTGATCTCATTAATTATTCATAGCTTGTACGCACACACTACTGTACTTAACTATGTCAACATCCAGTCATTTTCAATTCTTGATACATGTTATATACTATATAGATAGTCCTGTAGATTTTTATTTAATTTATTGGTCTTTTAGATCATCACGACTGTCCAAATAAGGGCTGTTATTACACATTAACGTGCATTTTAAAAATTATAAATACTTATACGGGTATAAATCATTTGAAAATATAAGAAGAGTGGGATGGTTCAACAGATATTTGTACAAGTAGTTCCAAGTCCCTGAGTTCGTATATGTGAGTTTAAATGTTCCCACAATACTGAAGAAATGCCTTGTATGGGGCAAATTATTTTAAATAACAAAATAAAACTTTAGTATCATTTATCAACGTAAATAAAACGCTCCCCTGTATAATTATTTCAAACTATGTACTGTTAAATAGCGGCCACTGTTTTCGGATCAATTTACTAACAGCTTGTTTTAAGTTCCCCGTAACTTCGTGATAATTTTATGAGCGCTATACACGAAAGTTCAAGTGGTTATTGTACCTAGTTAAGCACAACTAACGTAGAACATTCCTGCGTTATATATAGCTCATAATATTTTTATTAGTTTTGACCCACTTTGGATTTTATTATGTTATTTTTTTTTGTTAAATAAATTATTTAAATCACTCAAAATTTGTTCAGTTGGTCTTCTTGGCTTAGAACCATTAGCGGTCTAGTGGAACTAAGTATTAATCCAAAACGTTTTGATGGGCTCCTGAATACATAATTGTAGCGCTGACATAGGGTGCCAGAGGGCGACTAGTTGATCATGTATTCGTGCAAAAATCATTTACTTTACGATATCGTAATGTACATGACTCACCATACTTAAAAAAATCTGAGCGTGGCGTTCTAAGTTCAATAAAACTGTCGCCTTTATTAAATGACATTTGTTTTACCATAAAACATTCAGAAACAAGTTACATTCAGTATTTTTGGTCCATTTATCTTGAATTCAGCTGTGACGAATGCTAAGTTTTCTCTTCCACTTCTAAAATAATAGTTTGAGTAATTTCTTTAAGAATGCAATTAAGACGAATAGTTCAAAGCATTTCATTATCGGCACCAGCAGCGTCCAAGTTTAAATACTTCGGCATTTAACTGTTACTGTAAAGCGTTTGAGCATCTCTTGAGTCTTTGGAGCTCAGTTTTAGTACGATCCACCCGGTGTAAGTTCTGAAGATTTAGGACCTTACGATTCAGTATTTGGAATAGATATGGTGAGTTTGTGAAACTTATACTGTGTTTTTGTATAAATTATGTGATGTCAAACCATTATTGTATGTTATTAGACGTATAAAATAGCTAAAAAACTAAACACATTGTTTTCAGAAATAAAAACAAACCGGCCAAGTGCTAGTCGGATCTATAAAAATGATTTCATTATGTTTTTTTTAGTATTTCTTGTAAACAGTGAGCCAACAGAAATAAATCATTTGTGAAAATTATAACTGTCTAACCCAATCTTTTATAAGATACAGATGGACTAACAAACAGACAGACATGTGAGTCTTAGTAATGGAGTCCCGTTTTGGGGAACCCTAAGAAACACGTAATATTACAAATATAAACACTGCCTAATCCCACAAATCTAAACGTATCCTTAATACGTACAGTAAAAGACTGAGTTTATACGAAAAAACATTGAAAAAAAAAATAACCGTGAATCAATTCACCGATTTGAGATGGAACAATCTTTCATCGTTCGCTTACCCTTCCCCCTCAACCGAGACTATCTCATCCAGCGAGCAGTGAGGATTACGTTTGTTTGCTCAACAGTCGGTACAAAGCGAACAGTCTGTTGACATTTACTGTCACGGTAAATACTCGGTTTACCATTATTTACCGAGCGGACGTAATACCTACTACTGAACAAATACGCACCATCGGAAAGAATGGAACATAACCAGCTGAACTTTAAATCAATAGCCTTATGGAACAGAACATGTCTAACCGCCAATTAAAACGCGGAATTATCGCACGTTGAATCAGTTCAACTTCCGCTTGTTAACGTGTGAATATATCGCTTTTGCGTTACTACAGAATTACGTAAGTGTCTGTTTCATGAAACAAACAGAATGGATTTGAAATAATACGGGCTCTACTTCCATTTTCCAGTTTTATTTAATAAACATTCTGCACGTCTAGATATTGAAAACTTAGGTTTACGGTCGCCACTATTTTAGGCGTCACGAACTTTTGTTTAGAAAAAAAAAATAGCATATTGTCGTAGACGTAGCCGTAGCACACGTAGCGGCTGTCATGTCGCACAGCTACGGCGTAGCAGACGTAACGGGTGTAGCTCAACACGGATAACTTTACTCCTTTCTAAAAACAAGTTGGCACGTGCTAAATTAGTTTTATTTTTTCGTTCCTAAGTCCGAAGGTCAGTCTCCTTTTAGTCAAAACAATGTTGTAGCGTAACACATAAATATTGTGAAACAAAAGTCGCATTGTATGTGTTGAGTTATTGGTTTTTAGTAGATTTATGACAATATGTTTTTTGTTCTACCAGTATTCATTTCCATACGTATACGTATGTGTTTATGTACTACCAGTACCCTTAGCACGAGTTTTCACTTTTTTACTTTACAGCGTCTTTCCAGTATTTACAGCGTTTCTTGTATGAAAAAATTTAACAGCGCCTCTGGTGTGCGAAGAAGGAACTAATTTTTTTCTTGAAAAATGTCAAAGTTCCAGTTTACGTCTCAAATACTGAAAACTCGTGCTAAGGGTACTGTTTATTCCATCTTACTGTTTCAGCCACTAGACAAGTTCAATGAAACTATTCCTTTTCCTAGCACCCACAGTAGTTCCTGCGGTGCCAGAGTCCCAGATAGTTGTGTATTTGTTTGACGTTAGTTAACCGAGAGCTATGTGAAGGACTGTTGATGTGATACATAGATAAGAGAGGTTAATGAACTTAGGCCTTTGTCAAACAGACAGGCGATAGC